>CM053807.1:29839902-34839902 GCA_028671895.1 Oenanthe sinensis | reverse complement strand
GATTTTATTTCCAAAAGAAACAGTGGGAGAACTATAGACCTCGATGAAGATCGAGAACCACAAAATAGTATTGAACCTGAAGTGGAACAAGAGCAGGATAATGATAATGCTCAACAAACACAAGTTGTTCGTAGAACTGGTAGAATTCGCCATGAGCCAGAGAGATATGGATTTCTCTTGACTCAATGTGGTGATTTGATGCTCATAGACGAAGATGAGCCTCTCACATACCAAGATGCTATGAACAGTCCAGACTCTAAGAGATGGCTAGAAGCCATGAAATCCGAGATGGATTCCATGTACGAAAACCGAGTATGGACTTTGGTTGATCCACCTGAAGGGATAAAATCCATAGGGTGCAAATGGGTTTTCAAGAAGAAAACTGACATGGATGGAAATGTTCAGACCTATAAAGCAAGGCTGGTTGCAAAAGGTTTCAGACAAATTCATGGTATTGACTATGATGAGACTTTCTCACCAGTGGCTATGGTCAAGTCCATAAGGATTTTGCTTGCTATTGCAGCATTCCATGATTATGAAATCTGGCAAATGGATGTCAAAACAGCCTTCCTTAACGGAATCCTTGAAGAGGATGTGAATGTGTACATGACACAACCTGAAGGTTTTGTCGATCCAAGGAATGTTAGCAAGGTATGTAAATTACGTCGATCCATTTATGGATTGAAGCAAGCCTCTAGGAGATGGAATATCCATTTTGATGAAACAGTCAAAGAGTATGGCTTTGTTCAAAACGAAGATGAACCTTGTGTTTACAAGAAGGTTAATGGGAGCCATGTGGCATTCATAGTACTATATGTTGATGACATACTACTAATGGGGAATGACATACCTTCTCTCAAGGCTGTTAAGATTTGGTTAGGGAGCAACTTCTCTATGAAAGACTTAGGAGAAGCATCCTACATTCTAGGAATGAGGATCTATAGGGATAGATCTAAAAGGATGATCGGTCTAAGTCAGAGTACATACATCGATAAGGTTTTTCATCGTTTTGGTATACAAAATGCAAAAAGGGGATATGTCCCGTGTCTCAAGGGATAACGATCTCTAAAGATCAGTGTCCGAAATCATTGGATGACAAGGAACGCATGAGTAAGGTTCCATATGCCTCAGCAATTGGATCCATCATGTATGCGATGGTATGTACTCGCCCAGATGTTTCGTATGCTTTAAGCATGACGAGCAGATACCAATCTAATCCAGGTGAAGGTCACTGGACGGCTGTCAAGAATATTCTAAAGTACTTGAAAAGGACTAAAGATTCATTCTTGGTGTATGGAGGAGAAGAAAAACTGGTTGTAAAAGATTACACCGATGCAAGTTTCTAAACAGACAGGGATGATACTGTATCACAGTCTGGTTTTGTGTTTTGTCTAAACGGAGGTGCTGTAAGTTGGAAGAGTTCAAAGCAAGAAACAGTAGCTGATTCTACAATGGAGGCTGAGTACATTGCAGCTTGTGAAGCGGCTAATGAAGCTATTTGGATTCGAAAATTCATTACTGATTTGGGAGTGGTTCCATCGATCGCAGATCCCATTGATCTATACTGCGATAATAATGGAGCCATTGCACAGGCTAAAGAACCTAGATCTCACTCCCGAACCAAACACATACTCAGGAGATATCACCTCATTCGAGAGATTAATGAAAGGGGTGACATACACATATGTAAAGTGCACACAAATGATAACATTGCAGACCCACTGACCAAAGGCTTGTCGCAGACGAAGCATGACGGTCACACTAGTTCCATGGGTATTAGATACATGGATGATTGGCTCTAGTGCAAGTGGGAGATTGTTAGTGTAGGTGCCCTAGAGGCAATATAATAGACCTTTATGTCATTTGATTATTCAATAAACGTATTTATTATGACTTTAATTACTGCGATATATTTGTTAGCATAATAAATGTCCTTAGAATCATGATACACATTGTATAGTTTAGTACATGACTTGAACTTGAGATTATATAATAGATCATATTCTTAAATGTCCCTAGTCGAGTATTATTATTATAGGACAATAATAATACATAAATAGACTAGTATGTTGTTTGACTGATAACCACATCTCATTGGTTATAAGTATGGGGATACTAAAGTCAATACATAGGTACATGTAAGAGTACATGATACTGGACAGACCCACAGTGAGATTCTTCATGTTTAATAAAGTCATAAGAAAGACTCACAGTGATAATGGTGTAATGATCCTTTGACTTGAAATCATTATATTTCTATACGAGGATTAATATACTTTGACTACATTAAAAGTTACCTTTGACCGGATGATGATAAAAGTGGACATCGGGTATATCATGAGTCGTATGAGAAATATGAATGATAGATAAAGGATTTAACCCTCCTATAATTAGGAGAGATATTATTGACCTCTTGATTGAGTGAGACTATAAAATGCATGGTCGTGCTCAAATAATGATTTGTTTTCATAGTCTACTCATGGATCAAGTAAACCCGGATTAAATGTTGAAGAGGATGACTAAATACATGCCTCGAGTTTAATCTATAATATATATGGTTAAAGGGATTATATTACACTGAAACATTAATCACGAAAGGTTTTATCGAATCACGATTTAATTATTATTTAATTGGGTAACAATGATGTATTACTAGATACCGTTCATTGTTTATAATTTTATTGGAGAATAAAATTATTGCTAATTAAATAATAGCCTATAGGGTCACACACATAGAGTACTTAAAGGAATAATTAATTTAAATTATAGATTTAAATTAATTGATGATTATTTAAATTTTATTATATTAATTAAGTGAGACTTAATTAATTGAAATAATATAAATTAAAAATTTGAATTCTGCCATTAATAATTAAGTGTGACTTAGTTATTAATTAAATAATAAAATTCGGTTTTATTATTTAATCCTAAACCTAATGGGTTAGGCTTTGCTGTTATGGGTTGCTATTATTGGCCTATTAACCAACCATTATAAATAGATAATGTAGGGTTAATAAGGCATTACGTTTTTGAGAAAAACAAAACCCTAGCAGCAGCAAAGGCAGAGAGAAAAGGCAGAGCAAAGGCAGAATTCGAAATCATCAAAGGAGGCTAGTACATCCATTCCGTAATCAAGATCGTGAGACGTTCTTGAAGGTGCTTGTGTGGATACCATAGAGGTGTTTTCGAGAGGAAGACACAATTCGTGAAAGCTAGGATCTCCGTTGAGTTCGTAGAAGTCAAGACCAAGAAAAGGTATGATTCCGTTTCACACAAATCAGTCCGAACTTATACATGATCCTGCGTTAGGGTTCCAAATTTTTTTGTTATATTTACGTTTAACACAACACCTAGAAAATAACTCATTTCTCCTATCACGCTCATTTGATACCTGGACTGCATTAGCTTTGAAAATCTTTTACAGAGTTTCTCATTAGTGGAACCAAATATAATATCATCAACATATATTTGAACCAATAATAAATCATTACCTTGAGTTCTATAAAATAAGGTTTTATCAATTGTACCTCTTGTAAAACCACTTTCAAATAGAAATTGAGCCAGAGTTTCAAACCAGGCTCTAGGTGCTTGTTTGAGTCCATATAAAGGTTTATCCAATCTGTAGACATGATTTGGATATTTTGGATTGATAAAACCAGGTGGTTGTTCAACATATACCTCTTCTTCAAGTTCTCCATTTAAAACTGCACTTTTAACATCCATCTGATAGACCTTGAATTTCTTATGTGCAGCATAAGCAAGAAAGATTCTGATTGCTTCAAGTCTAGCTACAGGTACAAAGGTTTCATCATAATCAATACCTTCTCATTGAGAATAACATTTGGCTATTAATCTTGCTTTGTTCCTCGTAATGATTCCATCAGAGTCTGTCTTGTTTCTAAAAACCCACTTTATGCCAACAATTGATTTATTCTTTGGCCTTGGAACTAGGGTCTAAACTTCATTTCTTTCAAACTCATTTAATTCTTTCTGCATTGCAGTAATTCAATCTGCATCCTTCAAAGCATCTTTAATCTTCTTTGGTTCTGTTTGAGAAAGAAAACTATGAAATAGACATTCATTCTGAGTAGCTTTCCTTGTCTGTACTCCACTTTCTAGATCACCAATAATCAAGTCAAGTGTGTGATCTTTGGTTCATTTTCTTGGATGTGGAAAATTTCTTGAACTAGATGCTCCCCCATGATTTGTGCCTTCATAGAATGATTCATCTATAAATGTTGATTCTCTCCCTAAAGTTGTGCTTCCATCAGTGTTTGATGACTTAGAGTTTATGTACTCAGAGTTTGAGTGATCAGTGTTTGTGGTTTCAAAATTTGATTGATCAGAGTTTAGGGTTTCAGAGTTTGTATTTGTCAGAGTTTGGTCGGACTCTGATATTTCAATAATTGAGGTTGGCTCTCCAATTTCAGTAACTGATTGATGTTACTCCCCCTTAACATGTGCATAAACTTCAATTTCTATTTCGATCATTTTTGAATCAGAGTTTAACTCATCAGAGTTTGGCTCAACAGAGTTTGTGTTCTGCAATTCATTTTCAAAACTTAGAGTTTCCTGAGCATCTTCATCATGTAACCCAACTATTTTTCCTTCATCAAAAGAGACATTAATAGATTCCATGACTGCCTTGGTCCTTAGATTAAACACTTTGAATGTCCTTGAAGAGGTTTTAGAAGTTGTTGCATAAACACTTTGAATGCCCTTGACGTTGAAGAAGATCCCGCCAGCCACTTTCAAAATATTAATAGAAATATTTTTTTTCTTCAATTTATTGTTACCGTCAATACTGTTAGAAAATGGAAAGTTTGAGACATATTTTATATATGTTCTTGATGTAATTTCCGAAAACTAACGATTGGAAGTTGTTACTTACTATGAGGACTTAAACTTTCATGTTTGGATCTAAGACATTTTCTTAGTGTAATCCATAGATAAATTGAGTAGAAGTTGCTAGTTTGAAATGGGTTTAAAGATTTTGTCTCCCATTGAATATGTAATATGAGTGGAGGTGCTTTATATGCATATATGTGCAAAGGTAGTGTCAACTACTAAGGCATGTGAGTGTGCATGGTGTACTAGTGTGCCCTCGCGCACACACACACGAGCGCGCCGCCGCCTCACCTCGCCAAGTCACGCCACGCCACGACACGACTCGGGTCGGGTCGCGTCGGGTCGAAGGGCGATTTGGGTGAATGTCTCGGCTTCTCGCGTACGCGGGGCGACCTGGGCGAGGAATTTTATTACATGATTAATTAATTTAGTTATGACTTTAAATATTATTTTAATATGAATAATGAATCAAAACTTACTGTCAGCATAAATGTACGAAGTTACTGTTAAGGATTTGCAAAGGTGTTGTCGGAGAAAAACTTACTGTCAGCAAAGTTGTTGTCAACAGATTTATAAAAGGTGCTGTCAACAGAATTATAAAAGGTGCTGTCAACAGATTTTATAAAAGGTGCTGTCAACAGATTTTATAAAAGGTGATGTCAACAGATTTTATAAAAGTTGCTGTCACAGAATTTATAAAAGTTGATGTCACAGTTTAATAAAAGATGTTGTCACAGAATTTTTGACAGTAAACTCTGAAGACTGTAACTGATTCTGAATATTTTATTAAATGCCTTTTAAGTCAGAATAATTATTTTAATTAATGTTTTATCTGCTGTTACGTTTTATTGTATTATATATACATAAAAACGTTGGAGATAGATGAGAGATTTGGAAACACAAGTTTGAGAAAACCCTAGCGGCCATACTCTTTATCATCCACAAACATATTCATACAGTTTTTGCATAAGGTTTTATGGGCGAACTGAGGTGCAGGTCGCTGTTGAGTGCTACGTATCTGTGGACGAAGTACTCTGTGCTGTTTTATCCTGGAAGTGATATTGCTGCAACTCAACACAGCGTAGTGGGGCAATAATCTCTTCAAGAACAGTCAAGACTTCTAGCAAGGCTTGGCGACTCAGTTGTTCATTGGTTCTATCAGTGTATGCGAAAAAGCTTCTGTTAGAGCTAAGACTTCTATTTTTTCTCTTGTCATTACAGTTACTGATCTATATATCTTGTTTCTGCCTTCGATGTTTGTTTTATTAATTGGTTTAATCTGCCTGTTCTTGTTAAACTGTTTATATAACTGCCCCATTGTTGTGTGTAGTTTTAATTACGATCCAACAAATACAAGAGTAGTGTTTGCGAGTTATATAAGAGGGATTTGAGATAAATGTATTTTCACGATTGCAGATAAAAACATTCCTCTTTTCGTTTATAAATTGTGGCTATATTAAATATTCGATTTATGCTCTATATCTATCTCTACGTGTATGTATATTCATTTATTATTCACGTTTGTTTAAATTTGTATCAATTGAGATCTGATATGTGCGTTGTAATTACAAGTTTGAATGAGTTAATTTGACTTTAGCGATTATTTACACTATATTGTATCTATAGATTTGCCTTTATTATATTTGACTCATGAATTTGTTTGATCTGTTTTAGCATGTGTGTCTATTGGTGATATACTTGCGATTTATTTATATACCATGTTATTTTGATAATTTATGCTATTTTTTTATTTCTAATTATTTGATCAATCTTGTTGAGAATTAGTTTTTATTTCGATATTTTGAAATTTTCAACTATTAGTCGATTGTGGTATTATTGGACTTGTCATCTATATATTTGTTGTTGTAATAGAGTTGATTTTGTGTCACTGATGTATAAAAGTATTCTTTTAGGGGCAAAAATTCTATGAAAAAACTTAAATGAAGTAATAATTGGAGAATATATATGTCCTGTATTATATATTGCTTATAATATATTACATAATCTAATGCAATACATATATGTTCTCCAATTAGTACTCCATTTAAAGTTTTTCATAGAACAGAACTCTTCTTTTAGGTATCTATTTTATTTGTTTATCTTAATTTCTGATAAAAGGTTAAATTTTAAGTTGTTATATATCATAAATAGAATTATTCATTAAAAGCCATATACTATGACTTGGTTTGTACTCTTGAGGAGTAATTTTAGACAATGATTGATGGCTAATATGAATAATGTGTTTAGTTATATTTTTGACAATTTCAAATTGCACCGTGGTTTGTATTTTTTAGGAGTTATATTGGGTCAAATTAATGGCCGATATGTACAATTGACTAATATATTATTATTTGTTATTTTTAGGCATTTAACCGAATAGATCCCCTTTGGTTAGATAATTATTTTGTAACTAGCATAAAAGCCCGTGCGAGGTACCGACCACCGCTAACTTAATTCTCTTTTTTGTCATAGTTTTTATTTTGATTATAATTTTTTCTGTTGAAATTCGATTATCTTTTTAATCCAACTACAAATTTAGTTTGATTCAGATTTCAACTTATTACTTAATGAGATATCACTCCAATTTTAATAATTGGTTTTGATAATATATGTGACAACAGAGTTAAATATCGAGCTCTTTTCAAAATCGAGTCAAATAATTTGTATCACACATAACTTCAGAGTATACGAACCCAAGTACAACGTAGATCCGACAATTTACCACACGACACGAAAATTTAGTATTTGTGTTTGGATTTTGAGTACACAACACGAAAGTACACGAATACAAATGTACACTACCGAGATTTAGTGTCGGTTTTGTGTTTACCATTTGGGTACATGACATGGCAAAACATGAAATACACGAAATAAAATAAATAACTAAATATTTTATATAAAAATATATTATTTTTATTATAGATATATGTATATTTATTTATATAAATATAATAAATATACATGATTTTATAATCTTGTATGTAAATATGATGCAAATATATATATATAATATTTATAGAAATATACTTAATAATATAATATTTTTATATATTTATCTATTTTTTATCTATTAATTTTTATTTAATATTACACGAAACACGACATGAAAAGTACACGACATGAAGGTATACGAACACAAAAGTACACGAACTCTAAATGCGTCGTATTTGGGTTTAATATATCAGTACATGAAATGAAAAGATACACGATACAAATGAATTGGCAGGTCTAGATGTAAGGTGAAAAGGCTGTCACGTGCCTATCAAATAATAAATATCTATCTAATCCTCCTAACTATGTAGTAGAGTAAGTCAGAGTTGATCGTACAGAGACAAACGTGTCAATCATTAGTTATTCTTGACTCGATTTAGCTAAGTAACACAATAAAATATGGGGAGATTATTAAACTAATATTATACTAAAGCAAATAATGTGTATTATCAATTAATTAAAAATATCTAGAATTAAGTATCACCACTAGCGTGAATTAATGCATTTATGAATTTCTACCCCAATTAATTATAATATATATAATACTAACAAGGAAAGATGCATCCTACAAAATATCAATAACATCTCTCGAGTATTAATGACTTCTCTAAAATATAATCAAGCCCATTTTCATGGTATCATGCAATTTAGAGACATTAAACACAACACCCTAATGGTCTAACAAAATGTCCTACCTATTTTCATGGAGAATTTCATGTCCTTATTGAATTAATCACAACCATCTAAATCCAACTTTCATTGATAAATAAATATAAGATTCAAACAATACACATAATCACGTTTGACATGTTATTGCTAATTAAGCACAATCCAACAAGTAAGAGCATATAACACAATTATATTTGTTGGGGGTTGGGAAAAATCATGCATCAATCATATAACTAGGGTTCAACTTAATCCTAGAATAAAAATCTATTCACTCATAAATAAACTAACAACACCAAAAATATGAAAAGAATACATAATTAATATAAATGAGAATAGAGATGAAAAACCTTCAATCTTCAATCTTTGAATAAGAAGAAAAGTGAAAACATTTGCTCTCTTATCTAGAGATGGCAAAATAATCTGACCCGATGGATACCCGATCCATTCTGACCCGATTGAATTTTACTGAACCCAAAATTTTGGATTTGAATTTGAATTTCAGGTGTACCAAACCGATACTCGACCCGAAATCCGAAACCCAATCCAAACCTGAAACCCGATAAACCCCCGATATTTATATATATAATTTTATAAATATAATTTATTATATAATATATATATAAGATAAATAATTTGTATATATTCATTTTATTATTTCATTTTTAATCACTAGTCAATACTTGTTTGGTGATCTTGTTCTCCATTTTATCAATGTATAATAGATTTTACTAGTATTATATTATACAAATTTTCATTTTTATTAATATCTAAACTATTACCTAGTTGTTAATTATATATTAATAATAAATTAATATCACAATTCGTATAATATATATTATATTTAATTATTTTTTGAAATTTAATCATTTATAATTTTATAAATGTGATTATTGTAATCCGCTTTTGTCGATTATATTGAACTTGATTACATTTTTTATATAGTTTTGGATACCCGAAAAAAATCCAATTCGATCCGAAACCCTTTGGATTTGGATAACCCGAAAATATTTGGATTTGAATTTCACTTAAACCCGACCGAACTCGACCCGTTGTCATCCCTACTCTTCTCTCTATCTCTAAAAAATTAATATATCTCTAATATGTCTCTAATCAAATTATTTTAATGCCCAGATAAAATTACAAATACGTTTCCTAAAGTGATTAGGCTTATACAAGGAAAAATTGTAGTTGACTTTTCTACTGCGACTTTGGGCTGATCTTGTTAGTTTTTGATGTCTGGACCACTTTAGAATGCAAGAGAATTTAACTATCTTCATGTGGGCTGTTGAATCGTCAAATTCTGATGTGTAGAACTCAAGATAAGACACAAACAATGTAGTATGCGCGTGCAACCCAATTAATTTGAACTTCCTTCCAATTTATCTCCAAATTGGATTCTTTATTTTTCAAACCTTCCAAGTTTAGAATTTTCTTGCAACCGATAATAAAAAATTAAAATCTAATTAATAAAAATCCAATTTCATGCAAAATATAATAAATATTGGGAATAAAATCATATAATATATATAAATATATTTTCTATCATAAGGCATAATTAGAAGTATTAAGGAAACTATGGATATTTCGACTATTTTGCCTATAAATATCATTTGATATTTATGTGAGTTTTCTTTTCAGACTTTATTTAGTATTCTTACGAATACTTGCAACTTGACACACAACAATTCCTGAGCTAACTGAGGAGGCTGCGCTTTAGTTATGAAGCAGAGTACCACACATGAAGGAGATCCCCTTGTCCTAGCAAGAAGAGAACTTATATTCGAGTCTAAGAAAAGGATTCCACTCAGGGATGTTTGTGAAACTATAATTTTAGGGTTTAGTCGAGTCTCGGTTATTAAGTGAGATTCGCTAGACGAGCATCTGTTAATAAGCGAGGTCCATATTAATTTATTTATTTTAATCTTGACTGTTGAAGAACTCATCCAACAGTACAAAAATGATTTGTTATAAAATTGATAACCATCCTACAATTACTTGGATCTCCCCCATATATAGTACGTTATCAATTTATCATGATCACATATACCTAACTACCTAAATTTTAGAGCACAATTGAATAGCTCAAGTAGTTGAGGGCTTATCCTCTGTCGTTCCAGATCATGGGTTCGACTCTGACTCATCCCGAGAATTTTTTAGAATAGATAAGGCTATATGCCAGATCAGTCCCAAAAAAAAAAACCTACCTAAGCGTTAAAAATTATTGATGTCCCTTACTGACTTGGGATAATTGCGCGATTCATGTAGCTTGCTTTCTGTAATTTATTATGTGTGATTAACTGGCATTCTTTGTCATGATTTTCTTTCATGGTTTCACATGAAATTATCTAGTTATTTTCATCTAGTTATAGTTTGTTGCTACGGAGCATAGTGTTTGTAATGTTAGATATGGACATATTCATGGACCATGTCGAGGGAAAGTCGGGAGACAGTTCAATAAATTTGACATGGGACGGTTTACCAACAAAAATAAAAATAAAAATTGATAAGAAATACGGGGTGTATTCAATCCCGATTCTATCATTTTTTTATTCTAAAAATATGAGGGTATTCAATTAGGATTTTAAATAATACTTTAAAATCTGGGATATTCAATCAGGATTTTAAACTGTACCTTAAAATCCGGGGTATTCAATCAGGATTTTAAACAATACTTTAAAATATGGGGTATTCAATCTGGATTATTATTAATCTATTAAAATCTAGGAGTATTCAAAAACATATTAACACAGCTGGATTTTAAAGATTCATTAATTCTGTTGGATTTTCCTGTATATTATTTTATCTTTTTAAATCTCACCTAAATATAAGAGATTCTACTGTATTTAATATCAACTCTGTGTGAATTTTATGAATTATCTATAAGATTTACCGACTTTACGTGAAATTTTAAATTAAATACAATCAATAAAAATCTGTGAATTATTAATAATACATGAATCGAATACAGAGCGTGACTGCCACTCGATCTGCGATGACAATTATTAGCCTGCACAAAATACACGTTCATTGAACTTGCATGATTCATTCTTTTTGTTCGATACATGTGTTGCAACTTGCATATATATTGTTTTTGGAGAACTATGAAAGAGTGCACTTATTATATTAGATTATTATAGCATCTTTAGACAGTTTCCTTTTTATTGTTATGATGTAAATATATAGAGTCTTTTTTTTTTATTGTAGTTGAACAATATTATCATAATAAGGTCTTAATTTTTTTCGTCGATATTCTTCGATGTCCCATTGTTGACGGAACCTGAAAAGCGGGTGATTAATCATTAATCAGTTACTAGAAGAAATTGAAGAATTTTTTAGAAATCCCATAAAATGCGTTTGTTCTTCTTTCTCTAAAAGATGATCCAAATTTCATTGAATTTGAATCCTACTGAGAGATCCTCTAGAGAGCCGAAGTTAAAAAAAACAAGAAGATTTTTCTCTTTTCCCTTCGATGCGGGAGGTCAATTCAGTATAGAATTGGTTGATATGGAGTATTTTATCATGTTATTAGAGTTAAGTCAATTCAGTGCAGAATTGGTTCATGTGGAGTAGTATCGATCAATATCTGTTGGGTTTGAAGTATGAGTTTGGAATTTTGTTTGGGATTTGGTCTTGGTATTGCAATTTTTTTCTCTCCCTATAGCTCTCCTGAAAAAAAAAAGAGGTGAACATCGTAAATAAAACTGCAAAACTAAATATGTTAATAGCCTAAATACTAAACTCATTCATTCAACTTGGAAAAGAATATCTATCTTTCGTGCTTGGCTGACAGTTCCCACCCTCGAAGATCTTACAAATGCCTGGCATTTAGCAGCTTTTAAATACCGTGTGGCAAACTTTTTGACCAGCATGTTATAATGGACATATATGAATGCCCAGATGAAATAATTACTTTATCCAGGACTAGGAGTATCAACATTACAGAACTTGTATGAGGGGGTGACCAAATTATGTAGGGTAGCTAAATCACAACAATTCTGGTTATTTGATAAAATTCTAAATCTCCCCTCTTTCCCTTTCTCATTCATAATAATTTAATATATATATATAGGGGAATACTCAAAAGAAAACTAATATTTTGAAGAAAACATAGTAACTTTTATTAACCGTTGATTTCTAATTGATCTGATGGTTCATATTAAATTAGACTATTAAATTAGAATATTAGTTTCTTTTTCAGTTAATTGACATTTATTTACATATATTTGGAAACTATTACAATTTTGTTAATTATATGATGAACGGTGTAGATGATGGTCTCTAAGTTTTCTATCTAAAAAAATTTCTCTAGATCTCTCTCTCTCTCTCTCTATATATATATTACAAGACTTGATCAACAAGTATAATATCTCTTAATAATGAAAACATATCATATTCTTATAAAATATTTTTAATATTTTAATTTCAGTAATATCCTAATATACCTCTTAATACTAAATAAGCTAATCTCATTCCACATTTAACAAAATGCGCACCACCGAGCTTCCCTTAAAGGGGTTGGTATATAAGTGGCTCGTGTGCTTCACTTGGGAGGTCAGATGAATCAATCTTATAGAGGTTAGCCAACTTTGATTAGATATGTCAGCAAAGCTTGGAGCATACATTACTTTTAAGGTCCTGAAACCATACAGTAGTAACAGTACCTCTCTGCTTTCTTTGCAACAAAACATAAGATTACTGATCTTAAACATATGAAATAATGATCATGTACTCGTTCTTTAGGTAATCGCCAAAGCCAAACACTGAAACATGAAGTTTCCAAATTCAACCCTATTGCCTTTGGATGGGCTATCGGAAGAACATGACACCTAAGGCCAGGGGTACTGCAGCTTGCACTAATATTATGGTCAGTTTGGAAACATGAATTTCATTTGAAATTCTGGAATTGATCAAATGACATGTTTGGGTAACCATAAGAATTTGCATTTCGATTTCATTTGAATTCTTAGGCATCCAAATATTAGTACAAATATGATAATTTGAAATGACAACTCAAATTCTATCATTCATCATTTAAAATGAAATACATGTTCCTAAACACAATCTTAATGGAAATAAAATATTTTCTGTATTTAAAAATCCCTCTTGGCATCACTTGATAAGTATTAAACAGGGTCAATACAGGTGGTGTTTGTGCAAATACCCTCTTGACAGCTCTTGATAAGTAGTATCTACGACAAAAATAATGCAAGTATATTAACGATCAACGTATAAAGGTTATGTTATACATACATATCTGTGGATGGAATTGCATGTTTTACCTGAACACAACCAGGAATCTCGACAGGCAGTGTGAATCAATTCATGACATTTGGTGATGCACAACATTAACCCCACAATGTCACAACACTACTGACTAATCTAGAGTTGCCTAATAGCTGTTGTAAATAAACATTTTGATACCTGACAAGTGAGAATCACTTTGTACAATCCACATTATTTCCGTGCAGATAAATACATAACCGATAATGCACTAATCTACTTGGGAACTTAGTACCGAGTCTAGCTACAATTAAACTTCAACAAAGATCTGAAGTTACACCGTATAGTGTTAAATATTACCCAAAAAACCACAATTCAAAATTCTAGCTCCTTTCACCACATGAAACAGGAATTCCAAGAGTATTTAACATTTAGTTTAATACTCGCCAATACAATAGCCATATCAACTAAGGTACAACAAAGAATTAGATACCTCAGACTTGGTGATAAGGCCTCCACATATCGACATATAATTTAAGAGATTTAGGTAACGCCTTTCTCCATAATTCAAGATTAGGCATTTCACCAACAAAAGCAATAGAACTATCATCATCTTTACCATTTCCAAGACTCATTACGTAAACCTCCCCCGGAAAAACCTTATACATTGCCTTCAATGTATCTTCCATAATTACCCTTCCGTCTCTTGTTGAATCCTCAGCTTCAACACAACTCCCACCAACATTCACCATTATTTTCCCGCCTTTCCTCAACCTCATTTTCAACATTTCCCACGTTCCCGGATCTTGGAGCTCCGGAATCAAACACCCTTTCCCAAACAAATCAACCAAAAAACCCGAATACCCGTCTTCGACACGAGCATTCAAAGCATCCCCAATATACACAAACAGCCTATCATTATACTTGTTTTCCATCTTTGCAAGCCCAAAAAACTCCCTACCAACTGAAATCACATCCGGGTCAATCTCAAACCCATGAATAACCCCACGTGGGTACAGCTCCAATATCAACCGGGCCGCTGACCCGGCTCCGAACCCGAGAATCCCCAAAGGACCCGGAGGCAAAATTGGCGGGAGAATCGCAAAGACATCGAAATAAGTACTGGTTAAAGACTTAAAAAGGTAAGAAATGCTATGAATATTACCGGGTCCATCAAGTAACAGTAGTCTTGAGCCGGCAAAAGGGTGGTCGGATCTTCTTGAAACTTCGATGACCCGAATATAATTATATCTAGATTTAAAACTAGCCAGTGTTTTAACGAATTCAAGTGGGATCCCATCTTGGGGCTTAATTTCCGGGTCGGGTTTTCGGGTCGGCTGGGATTCAAGTGAATAATATAGAGGGCAACTACGAGAGTTGCGGAGGTTCAGATATGGAGGTGGTGAGGAGTGAGAGATTCGAGTAACTTGATATGGGTTAGAGGGAATGGGATGGATTTGTAGAGGAGTATAGATACATTTTAGGCTAGTTGATAGTGCAAGTGTTGTTGACATTGGTGGTGGTGTAGTAGAATTCCTTGGATTACCACATTTGTGAAATATTACACACTCATATTGGATTGTTCTTTCTTTTCTTTGTTTTGATCCGAATGCAATTCTTTTTGGAAATATTTTTTTTTATTTTTCGTTATAATTCATAATACACAAGATTTTCATTTGGTTCGATGACTTAAATACACCCTAAAATGACAACGAAATTAATTATCTCGAATCATGTACGTTTTAGATTTTATGGGTTTCTACCTTCTTTGTTACTTTGAACCTTTTGATACATGACCCAGTAAAGATTATCATATATACAGTTTTCTTGCGATAAATAAATAAATAAAAATTAAAACTTAAAAGTTTTCGCCCACAATAAATAAATGATAACTTAAATAACAAAAAAGAAAAATAAATTTTGACTTGATTATACAAATAAAATTTACGTCTTATATGATATCATTAGACCTGAATTCAATTGTTTTGATGTATTTTTGTGTCGTGTCGTGTACATTTTATGTTGTGTATTTAAAATTAAAACTAAAATTCAACATTAAATGAATGTATATACTTTTGTATCGTGTTTTCGTGTTTATTGAATAAATATATTAATTAAATTTTATTAAAATATTATATTCATGTGTATATTTATATAAAATATACTTAAAATATGTATATTACATACATATATTTCCTACAATATTATAAAAACTTTTAAATGTCTATATTAAATATAAAAATATATTTTATTTTATATACTTTTGTATCGTGTATCTATGTTAAAATCTAAACCCGACACTAAATATATTTTTATATTTTTATATTCATGTACATATTTGTACCAGTAGATAATCTATCTCAATTGTATAATAATTTCTCGTGGGCCTTGTTTATAGTAGTACAATAATTGTAACATAGGGCTTGGCCGATCAGCTTAAGATTTCTAATGGACTCGGGTTCTGATGATTCAGTAACGTTTTATTCATTTGTTTGTTATCTTCTTATCTCTATTCTCTAGCATTATAATAATCCGACACTTTTAAATTTTCTTATCGAAAAATTACTTAAAATCTGACTATATTTTATGGAAAAAGATGATTGATACTAAGGTGGTGTTTGGGGTTCTTAACAAGGGACTTACAAATTGAAAAATACATACATTTTTCAACTATTAATAAATTATTTATAAAATAAGTCGAATGGATCCTTAACTTTTTTGATAAAAAATATAATACAAGATAATCGATATATTTATGGCACAAGATAATCGATATATTTATTTCTCAATATAAATCATTTTAATCGTAAGAAACAATGAACACGATTCATTTTTTTTAAAGAAAATAACTGACATATAAATTTATTTAAAATTAATTACAACTTTACAAGTGCTTTCTCAGCAAGCGTGACCCTGTGCATATATGTTTCCTACAAACAGAAGGCATAGTTTTTGCGACAGGACTCTGATAAGTCTTCTAAGCTGGCTCTCCTTCTTTATGTTTGAGCTGAAATGGTATTTGAGTTTCGTGGTGAGCTGCTGGTTTGGGATCCTGCAAAACAATGTCGGAGGGGGTGGTTGCCCCGCGGCACCTCCAACACGAGAATAAGAGGGGGGTTTGGAGAAGAAAGTAAATAACTCTCTAAACTACCAAAGAAATGTATGTATATTTGTGTGTATATTCAAAGTGTGCGTGTAACCCTAAACGCTATCACCTCATTCTTCTTATAGGCTGAGTTTCTAAGTTTTAGGAATTTGTACATTTTTTATTCTGACCCTTCTTTAACTCTGTACGGACGGGACAAGTGTGTGGCTGGATCTTTGTCCTTCCATCCGGCCTTGGTTTGTTTTTTTCTCTTTTGTACCGTTGGGAAGTGTTGGAGGGTCTTGACATTTGTATGTTATTGGGCTTTTGTACCCATGGAGGGTATGGATATTTGTATGTCATTGGGGTTTTGCATGGTGAGTAAGGGTTTGTAGACTATCAGACTCCATCAATCAACAGACAGAAAAAGCTTGTTTTACAAGTTAAAAATGATGATCACTGAATGATGGTAAAAGTAAAGCTTTAGTTCTTTCACAAAATCACTTGGTCCCTTTCCCTTTCAGGCTTCAGCCAGCCTCTAGCATTTTCGTTGTTTTTCCAGTACACTTCAAAAAAAATTCCTTTTCATGTCTTCCTTTGACAAGAGCTATTATATTTTGAGTTAAATGTAGCTTGTGTGCTTAAAAAAGTATGCATGTTAATAATGTTATGTAATTTATGTGTATTTCAATTATTAATTGTGTATTTTGTGTATTCTTCTTCACTGTCACTGACATCTTTAACTACATCTTCGACAATCAACAATATATATATGGGTGGGAAACTAGTTTATTGAGTAACCTAGTAACTAGTATATTTACTCTTAATTCTTAAATGAAATGGATGGATAGGATTATAAGATATTAACTAACTACACGTGATGTGGCACACGTTAAAAAAGTCTCCAGTTTATAGTTTTAATATTCTTTCTCATTGAAAAAAATTTTATTCCATTTAATTTTTTTAGCTTCCTGTATTTATTTTTACTAAAGGAACTGTGTAATACTTAGTTGTGTTTTCTAATTTTCCTTTTGTAATTTACAATTTTTTGTATTCTATTTTTCTTTTGCTTTCTAATTAAATTTTGCATCTCATAATTTTGTTGTGTATGATTAAAAAAAATTATTTTATTTTATGCATATTATAAAGTGTATTTCTTTGTAATTTATTCATGTACTATAAATTTTTTGGTTTCTTTCGTACCTTTTTTTGTTTGTAAAAATGAAAATTTTAATAATATTTTTTTATTAAACTTCACACATAAGTTATTTTCTAGGAAAAAAATGTTTAGTAAAGAATAAAAATATAAAATAATTTAAATGACTTAAAACTGTATACATATTCGGTAAAGAACCACTACATGCTAAATAGAATTAATTTGTGGCTTTAATATTTTTTTTATTCAATACAAAATTATATTCTGTTTTATTTATTATGTATATTTGTTTTGTAATACAAAATAGATTGTGTAATGTATACTTCCTGTTTTTTAGAGTTTTATGTTTTCCTAATTCTTTATGTGCTCTGTAGTTTGTTTGTGTGTTTGTGTAGTTTGTTTGTTTTGGTTTGTTTTTTTAATTTTTTTTGTTCTGTATTTTTATATTATGTATTTGTACAGATTTTTTGTATTTTTTTATTATAAATTTTATTTTTTATTTTTATTTTACTATTTTGTATTTTGTATTGTTTGTTTTTAGTTCTGTAATTTTTATTTAGTTTTACAAAACACTTTGTTTTGTATTTTTACATATACAGCACACATTGCGTTCTGTATTTTTATATATACACAATATTGTGTTTTGTATTTATATATATAGAAAATAACGTGTTCTGTATTTTTTTTATTTTAGAGTGATACAATTAATATTTTAAAAACCAATTAATGTCAATAAAAAATAATATGGTTCTTTTGATACGTCCCATTTTAAAAATTGATTTACAGATATGTCTCATTTATAATTATATTTATAAATATATCCCAAATTCAGAATGTTACCAATTTTAAAGTAATCATGATTAATTTTACTAGTTTATTATTTTTAAATGACATATATAAGTTTTTCACCCAACAAATTAATAAAGTATAAATATGTCCCACTTTAAAAATTAATTTATTAATATATCTCATCTATAATTATATTTATAAATATATCTAAAAGCATACAATAGAGAAGAACATGAACCAAGACCGACAACATGGACAAAGAAGTCAAAATCAATAGCTCGAAACAGAGAAGAAACTTGAGGATCAATAAAAGAGAGGACTTCACAAAGTTCAAATTCCACTTACAACTGAAACGTGATAATGAATTTGAGAGTTAATTGAACTTGATATAGATACAGATACAAAATTATGAATTACATGGAGTCCAAACATAGATATCTTCCAATTTGATCTTTTTAATGTTAAATTTATATACTAACCACAATATCAGAACATCAAATTAAGAAAATCCATTGATCTCGAAACTAAACCCCTAACCAAAGAATAAACGTGGACTTTTCCGGGGTGTATGTTGCCTTGAAAGATCGAAAAACTAACTTTTTAGGTGTTGCACACTTAATATGTGGCTTACAAACCATTGAAGTTGAATTCTTGGGATTAGAGGAATTAATCTCTTGCATTTTCTCCGTAATTTTGAGAGGAGTCAGAGGTAATGGACGGTAGTTCACACACGTAGCACCCATATTTTTACTGAATCTCTTAAAACCTAATTATGTATTGCATCAGCGCTATTCTAGTCATATTTAATAAACAAATATTAATATTTATAATTTAATTATATTTATATGAGTTAAACATGATTTAAAAGTTAACCATGTGACATATTTATAATTATTGAATAAAACGGGATATATTCATAAAGTACCCATTAATTATTAAAATAATTATTTTTATAGTTGTTTATCAAATTTAATGTTAGTTGTAAACATTTTATTTTTCTAAAACATTATTATATTATTTTCTAATAGAACATAATTTTTTATTGTTTATAACAATATTAATTTTCTATTAAAATAATACACACTAAAATTTATGAACTAATTATTATGTGTTTAGTATTTTTATTTAATTTTACAAAACATTGTGTTCTGCATTTTTATATATAGAAGAATAATGTTGAGTGTGCTATTTAAATAATTAATTTTTAAGTTTGTATTCTTTCATAAAGTTTTTGTGTTAATGTGTATAATATAACAGTTTGTGTGTATGTGAGTAGAGGATAATGTGCGTAGAGTATAGCGTGCAGTTAGGTATATGATAAGTAAAATTCTTTAATCTTATCTATTCATTTCATAACAAAAATTAAGGGTGTTGATGATGGTTACTTGGTTACTCAATTGAATTAGTTCCCTCCTAAGCCAAAGCCTATATATAGTAGAGGATAACGTGTAGAGGATAGCTTGCAGTTAGGTACATGATAAGTAAAATTCTTTAATCTTATTCATTCATTTCATAAAAAAATTAAGGGCGTTGATGATGGTTACTTGGTTACTCAATTAAATTAGTTCCCTCCTGAGCGAAGCTCTCTCTCTCTCTCTCTCTCTCTCTCTCTCTCTCTCTATATATATATATATATATATATATATATATATTAATTTTTAAAATTGTTCAAATGGGTGCAACAAGGGTTTCTATTAGAGCATCTCCACCGTATTATGTATAATGGTTGGATAAAATAATAGTTAGTTATAATAATGAAAAAATGTTTTCACTCCAATGGTGATATCTATAATCGTTGGCTATAGTTTAAAAATAATATTTTAACATTATTAATAGAAGGGAAGATATGAGATGGAACACTATAAATCTAGAAATATTAATTAAAAATGACAAAATGATGAGGTGGGACATTATAGACAATCACACTCATTCTACAAATATAGTCAATCATCCTACATTATGTAATAAAAAATTGCTAAGGGCACATGGTTGGAGACCATGATTATGTATATTGGTTGTTATATATATTGTCACATAAGATATATCTAAGGGTTTTGTATGCGTTGGAGATGCTCTTATTGACACCCGGAGAGCCTCGCCTTTTAGCACAAATGGAGCCTCTTCCTCCGATTGTTTCAGCACGCGACTCTGCCTTGATATTGAATTGGTCTAACGCATCCACATGAGAACACATCAAAGAATTAAACAGTATTGCACACCATGGTTATAATTGTTTTCAACTAAACTTAATGTTTTACTAGGGACATATATTAGGTGTGGTCTTCACATCTATATACTTCCCAAATACATAACTTGTTTAACCCACTTTCCTCTTATATTACTACCCCTACTTTACCCAATAATTACTTCAACATGCCACTAGCTTCTTCTATAAATACTCACTCATTCCATCATTTACAAATGCACCAAACACTCTTCCCTCCCTCTCTTCTTAGTTTATAGCTGCTAGATAGTCCGTCTAGTAGGGAACTTACGTTGTGGTAATTCTAAGCAGGTCAGGATAGGGGCCTTCATGCTACTTTATTCTTTCGTTTCGGATGAGTTAGTGTTAGAGTTTGGTCGGACTGTAGACATCGGAATTTGTCCCGCTACAGCATTAGGAGTTCGTCCAGCTGTTGCAGCCACAACAAGGGGAGTTTGTCCAGGTTATCCGGTTAAGTACATAAGGAATAGGAAATCATTGTATTACTATTCAGTTGTGGCTCAAATATTACTTTGTAAACTTGAGAGAGAATATTGTAACCATTATTATCATTATAGTGGAAACATTCGGAATTGGTCCCGTGATTTTTACTTGATTTTTTTAAGGGTTTTTTCACGTATAAATCTTGGTGTTCATCTGTTTTGATTATTATTAATCTGTTCTTATTATTGTATGTGATAACTGCTAGATTCAATTTATGCAAAGACAAGGAAACGAGAATTCCTAACAAGTGGAATCAGAACCATGTTCCACGCCGTTGGTGTCTAGGAAGTGTTTGTGCATTAAAGTTATTTGATTGGCATGTATTTATACGGAAGTGCTCTCTAAACACATACACTTACCTAGCCAATTTGTGTGGTTTTAAGTGAGGTCTATATAGTCTTTGGTAAATTGAACAGGAGAGTTCATCCAGTGTAATGGTAGCTTAACAGCTTCAAATTATCCAATGTGAAAAAGCAGAATTAAGGATTTGTTTGATCCAGTGGAGCCGAAAGGAGTCAAGCCTGCAGAAAAATATGATGTTGACTGGAAGAAGATGAACATGAAAACTATCAGTTACATCCGTCGATGGATTGATAATTCAGAGTACCATCATGTTGCTGAAGAAGAAGATGCTTATAAGCTATGGATGACATTAATTAGAGTATACGTCCCAACAGAAAAGTTCACAAAATATAATTTTTTTGGTTCGCAAGATGGTGAACATGAGGTTCAAAGATCAATATGTCGGAGCATATGAGCGAGTTTCAGGGCTTGTTAAATCAACTTTCAAATATGAATATGGAGCTTGATGAGAAGCTCCGGGCAATATTTTTTCTCATCACTTTGCCATCCAGTTAGGATACGTTAGTGATTGTAATAACTAATGATATACCAAGTGAAAAACTAATGTTGCAGCCCATTAAGGAAAGTGTAATTAGTGAAGATATGAAAAGAAAGGGGCATAGAGCTAATAATGATTTTCAGGCTCTTGTTACTGAAAACAAGGGAATAAGCAATTACAAAGATTTGAACAGAGGGCATAGTAAAAACAGGAATTTCAAGAATTCTGGTGGCAAATCAAAAGCCAATGTTGTATGCTACTATTGTAAGAAGAAGGTTCATTACAAAAAGGATTGTAGGGCATGACTCAGATAGCAGAACAATGGTCAGCAAGGGAAATATGTTGAGAAGAACACAACAACTACTATGACAGAAGATGTTGTGATCTTTTCATTTGGGGAAGAAGAATGCTTACATGTTGATGATCAGAATATCGAATTGGTGATTGAAACTAGAGCAACGTATCAGGCAACACTCACTCTGGAATTCATTACGACGTACAAAGCATATGACTTTGGTACAGTGAGAATGGGTAACTCTGATCAGTCAAAGATCATAGGCATTGGTGACATCTGTATTGAGACAAACACTAGTTGTTGAATGACTTTGAAAGATGTCAGGCATGTTCCGGACTTACGGCTTGACTTGATTTCTGGCATGGCAATAGACAAACAGAGATACGTAAATACCTTCTGTAATGGAAGGTGGAAACTTACTACGGGTTCGTTGATTGTTGCAAGAGGTTCCACTTGTGATTCTTCGTACAAGATACAAGTGACGATGTGTTCTACTAGTTTGAATACACTTGAAAGTGAAGCTTCCGCAAATCTCTGGCACAAGAGGCTTGGCCATATGAGTGAGAAAGGGTTGCAGATCTTAGCAAAGAAATCCCTCATTCCATTTGCTAAAGATAATGCATAGCAACCATGTGAATAATGTTTATTCGGGAAACAACATCTCATGGTTTATACCTCTTTTCTTTAAGGGGATTTTGCACGTATAAATTTTGGTGTTCATCTGTCTTGATTATTATTAATTTGTTCTTATTATTGCCTATAATAACTTCTAATTTGAATTTATGCAAAAACGAGTAAACGGGAATTCCTAACAACATGGGGGTTAATCTATATTTTTCAAAATACAAGGCCTCATCCAAGTTATATTTGCTTAACTTACTCCATTAGATAATTATTTGTTATGAATGCATGTTGTCCTCGTTTCCATTAAGTGTCTTCGCTTTGATGAATGCATATCGCTTACTTGATTACTTGAATTCTTAAATAGCTTTGGCTTAATATTCCACTGGGGCATGTCAACCTGCTTTTTTCGAAACACGAGGTATCGTCCAAAAGGCCTCGCCTAGTAGCTGAACACATGTTTTTCAGATAATTTCTGTAATATGATTTGATTATCGTAGTTTAGAATTGTTAATTTTAATACACATATCATGTTTAAATTTCAGATATGGTGATTTTTATCTGAATTGATGGTTGTTATAGGTGGTGGTTGATATAAATCGAATTTGTAAGTGTACGAAATACGATATGGAATTGTTGGTTGTGTAGGAGAAGGTGGTGGTCGGAATCAGTGGCAATAAGATGGTGGCAGTGATCGAAGATTGTGGTCGTGGTGGTGATCGGAGATCGGAGATTTGACGATTTTAGTTATAGTATGTGATAATGATGATTGAAGGAATGGTATATATGTAATTAAGATATTGATGATATTGTCGGAATCTAAAGTAAGAGGTATGGTATATTCAGATAATGTTTTTAGAGTGATTAATAAAGAGGGATAAGAAGAAATAAAGAATAATCAATGTAATAAAAATATAAGTACACATGTGTATCTAATACACACACGTACTCACGCGCTTCTATGAGACTTGAAATATGAGCTCGGCTTTTAAAAATTTTGTGGGTTGGGCTGAGTTTTATTTACTATTATAATTTTATTTTAAAACTATATAATTTTTTCATTTCGATTTAATCTAATTAAATATTAAGGTTCAATTATTTAAATTAAATATTTAATTTAATGTTAATACATGTTAATAACTGTATAAAAATATTGACAGTATATTCTGTAAAATTAGAATAATACACAACATAAAAAAATATTATAAAATATTTAAGAACATATTAAAAAAATAAATTACAAAATATATGTTTAATATATAATACAAAATATAATTTAAAACATATTTATATTATAAAAATATATTATAAAAATATATTCTAAACTATATTATGTATTATATATTCTAAACATATTACATGGTTTAACAAAATATTTTAAAAGCTAGATGTCAAAACCCTAATTCTCTCTGTTCTGTTTGGAGTCGCATCTCCTTTTTCTTTCTCAAATATAGCCGTCGGGACTTTTATCGGTTTTCTCCGGTGGAAAGTCTCAATCTCTTAATTTTCTTTCATCATTCAATAAAACTTCTTAAATCAAAAACCATCGGAGCGTCCGTATTTTTTGTCTTCTCCGATCAAATGGGTCATTTTTCTGTTTCGAGGGGTCCGGTTTCTCTTGTTTTTGTGGTTTTGTTTTTTGGATTTAAAACTTGCTTTTATTTTGTAATTTTAGTTTTAATTTGCAATTTCAATTTGATTGTAGTCTCTCCTTGGTGAGAATTTTGATGTTTCTCTCATTTGTTTGTGAGAGTATGATTTTTGATTTAGTGATAAAAGTTTTTAGGGTATTGCAAATATAGTCGATAGCTCAAACTGGATTAGCTGGATATGGTGAAACGGGTATGTGTAAATATATCATCTTTAACAAATGACGTGATTGTATCTTCAAAAATAATGGATTAATCAGCAATTGTTTCCGATTTATGTTTATTCGATGCGACTATTTTTATAGATGTTGTATGACTTTTTATTATTGAATTAATATTTACTAAAAAAAACATATTACATGGTTTAGAACATATTTATATTTATAAAATAGTTATAAAGAAGGGAATCATGTACCTGAGGATGCCGTTAGAATACTACCTAAGATTATAATAATTTCTTATATAAATACATAAGGTTAGATTTGTAAATTCAGAATAAATTTTTAATATATATAAAAATGTCATTAAATTTGTATGGAATGAGTTTATAACCTCAGGGACAGGTCGCCCATTTTTCTCTGTAAAAAATTATTACATGGTTCCCTTAAAACTAGCAAAGCTCAAGACTTGCGGGACCTTGTAAATTCTTTCACAACCCCATAATTTCCGGCCCTCGAATAGTTTGAATGTGTGAAATGATGTAGTGAATGTTACATAAAGTAGCGATTTTTTTTTTACATATTTACATTTCTTCATTTCTATTTTTATGTGATGAATTTTAGTTCATTTATTAATTATTTTAAATATTTAAATATGAGCAGAAAAATATTTACGCAATAAAACATATTTCAAACATACCCTCCTACTAGGAGCACGAGACACGAACCCAAATCGAAAAAATACGAATTAAAATCCGTAAATATTCAACCCGAAACAACCAGGTATAATTAGACACGAATCCGAAACTCGAAAATTAATGAACTCTATATTTATAATCCTATTGCTGAAAAAAATTGTATTTAAAATAACTAAATTTAATTACAATAAAGTAACTTTCACGTGCAATGATAGTAATAACAATATTTTACACATTTTAATAGTAATAACAATATTTTACACATGTCATACCCTATTTTACATCTAACAAAGTGGGTACAGTACATATTATACATTTGAAATTTAACTTTCACGTGCAATGAAAGAGAAATGAACCGTTTTTTTTTAAAATTTGTGCAAAAACAATTAGTCCATATAAATCGGGAGAGAGGGAGTATATATAATATAGGAGTATATTTTCAATCACTCTGAAAAAAATTAGAGGCGATGAAACTTGAAATGACCTGAAACCAGACACGAACCCGATAGGTACGGGTTAGGGTTTTGAAAAAATTAACCCGAAATAACCAGATATGACCCGACACGAACCCGACCCAGAACCCAAAATTGTCAGCCCTAGATTCACCTTCGCATGGGGCAATTTTATATTAAAATAAAAAAAAAATTGACTCAAAAATTAAAACCAAAAAAATACAATATTATGCATATTTATATATATTATATTACTAAAATTGAACAAAATATTTAATAATAGATCAATAGTCAAGTTCCCTTCGGACGAAGTAATATTATAAAATTAGAAAATAATTGTTTCTTCCGACCATACTAAAATAATAAATAGAAGAAATTGTAAATAACTTATTTAATAATTTATTCTATTAAATAGTAATTTTTACAAAAATATAAATAAATAAATAAATTTACATCATTGTAAATATATTTACTCGTGTCCGGGCTTTTATCTGGATTTTTAAAAATCCGGGCTTAAAACCGGATTTTTCGGGCTTCGAATCGGGCCGGTTTTTTTATTAAAAAAAAAGCCTGTTTAGGGCCCGTGGGTCAAACCGGATCGGACCGGGCTTTTTTTCAGACCGGATTTTTCGGACTTTTTTCCGGATCGGACCGGTTCGGATTTCGGGTTTCGGATTTTTTGAACATCCCTAAGTCTGTCCAAGAAGAATTGAGTACTTGGTAGTTGGTAGGAAGGACATTAGCATCGTTAGGTGTCGATATCATTATTAATATTCTTCTCTTCTTTTTATCCTTCATTATTTCGATTGGTTTAGCGGAATTTATCTTGTCACATAATCAAAAACAGTTAACTTCAGAAGGGGATTATTGAGTTCCTGCTGCTAATCTTAGCTCTTGTAATAAGATATCATGTATCAAACTTCCTAGCTTACGTTCTTGGTCCCTCAAAAGTTGTAATTACGAAACCTTCATAGTTCAAATCATGCATCCTACTCTTTTAAAGCCTTATCATGGACCCGATTCCTCCTCCATAATAATCAATTGTCAGAAATATTTATTTATAATTTTTTATAACATATATAAGAAAAAAAAAATTATATGAATTCAGGTACGATATCACTTTATTCATGTTTAAGAGGGCACTAATAGATGATTGCCGATAATCATTTATTATGGATCAATTCCCATCTACATTAACAATAGTAATAATAATTATATTTAGCTTCAATTCACCGTATGCTTACATCGAGTTGAGTTCAGTGTAGACTAAGAAACTAAATCATGACCATTAATTTCCATCTAATTCTTATGGTTTTCAATATTGTCCTCCATTGTTCTGCATATAATCTACAATCTTGTTCTATATCATGTATAATCTTAAAAACCTATAAATATGTTTTGCATAATATCATGGACAATTTCATGATTTATAATTTTATTGTTCACATCATTATTGATATTTTACGGAACGTAATATATATAATAAATATCTAACAAATCATATTTTCATACGTATCATTTAATTATAATTTACAAGCTAATCATGTTATTCTTCCACTGTATTAAAAGTGTGTTATGAATCTATTATATCTATTATATATATATAACAGGGTAACATGAGCAAATTTAATAGTGTGAACTGACAATTTAACCCCTATCTAATAAGTATATATATTATAATTTAATTATATTAAATGACCATTTAACCCCTACCTAATAATTACATATTAAAATCACATATTATTAATGTATATTAATTGTTTTGCAATTAATATTTGTCTCCTTAATTATTACATATCATATATATCATATTTATTGATATACATTAATTATTTTATATTTAACATTTATATGTGTATAATATATTTTTTTATTCTCATCTAATTGAATTTTTATATATAATAGGGCAACATGAGTGAATTTAATAGTGTGAAATGACAATTTAACCCCTATCTAATAAGTATATATTATAATTTAATTACATGAAATGATCATTTAACCCCTACCTAATAATTACATATTAATATCACATATTATTAATGTATATTAATTGTTTTGTAATTAATATTTGTCTCCTTAATTATTATATATTATATATCATATATTCATATTTATTGATATACATTAATTATTTTATATTTAATATTTATATGTGTATAATATATATTTTTAATCTCATCTAATTGAATTTTTGATTTAAATTACTTTCTTTTTTCACTATTGTCCAATCTATTATGAGTGTATACAAGAGAAAAAGTCAGAGTACTAAATTCTTCAAACAAACATTATTTTAGTTTGATCATTCATTTTTGTAAATTATTTATATTTTTAAAGTATCCCACAAGCTTAACATTGTATATTATATTGTACTTAATTATGCAGAACATAGGAGATGACGATATATAAACTATATTTTTTCAAGCAAATTGAAAACATTTTTCTAGAAAAATACAATATTCAGCAAAAGTAATACAAATTAATGTAGCACAGAACATTGTATTGCAATGCATTGCTTGAATTATTGAGATTGGATATGACATATACGTATACTTCTAAGTATATTAACTGCAGAACACTTATCCTAAACAAGATACGTACACACAATGCAATAATAACTCTCATCAAACATGTATAACCCTAAATTATTCAAATAATTAAAAAAAAATGAAATCAATACTAGTCATCGGATCATATTAAAATAAATGGTTCAAATTTAATCTTCAGGTCGTCACCAAAAACATGTTCTCCACTAAACTTTACTTTACTTACATATACCGAACTAGATCGAATTTAATCGCCAATTAATTGAGTATATATTAAGTGTCGGGAGGGAGATTTACCGAAACATTAGTGCCTTTAAGGTATACAAATTTATAATTCACATTTCAATAAAAAAAAGGCTTAAATATAATTTAAACTCTGTGTTATTAACAATATACAATTCAAACCCTCTTTTAATATATTTAGTAAATTTAACCCGACGTTTTTTAATTATTTATAATTGAAACCTTTTTTAAAATAATCAGTAAATTTAACCCTATGTTTTTTAACTATGTACAATTGAAACATTTTTTAAAATAAATAGTAAATTTAACCCTACGTTTTAAAACATTTAGTAAATTTAACCTTGACTTTTTATCGTACAATTTACTAAATATTTTTCAATTATAAATAGTTAAAAAACGTAGGGTTAAATTTACTAAATATATTAAAAGAGGGTTTGAATTGTATATTGTTAATAACACAGGGTTTAAATTACATTTAAGCCTATTATTAATAAATGTCACTTCTTTCTGTCGTATAGGGCTATCAAATACAGATATTCCGAATTTATATTTGTATAGGATTCGGATACGGATAATATCCACTTTATTTTGAATACAGATAATATTTGTTTTATTTCGAATACAAATACAGATATTTTGAACGGATATCGAATATTTCAAATTAATAGTCTAGTCACATTCGTTAATTCGAACGATCTAGTTAAAGTTTTTTCTCTTTATATAATTATTGATTTATTATATTAATTTTAACTATAAATTTATTATTAATTAATTATATTTTTTTGCTAGTTTAATTATATATTTTTTTATAAAATAGGGTGAATAAACTTCACCCTATTCCGAATAAAGAGGATCATACAAATGTCATTGGAGCAAGCTTCTACTTACCAGTCACCAACCCTGTTAACGGGTTGCCAAAATCAAAGTTTAACATTTATAAATGAAATCATGCAAGTAAGCAGTTTAAGAACCAGCATTCTGGCCTTTAAATTCTTCATTGTTCTGGGCTCCAGATTGTCCATCAATTGTACCATCCTAGACCTCATCACGTTGCCCACCATCCTCTGCATTAGTCGCGCTAGCTGCGCCATCCTGCATTATTTTGTTGTCCTTCCTCATGTTCCTAACAAGTTCAGTTCTGTGTCTATCCTGCAAGAGCCCTTGTTGAAAGCCTGCAAAAGAAATATTAGACGACATTAAGGCAACATGAGGCATAGGGTTCTTATGCATTGAGGAGATCTTCTCCATGTCCTCGAGTTTCCTTTTCATTGAAGCAGTAGAACTTGAGCTTGAGGGCTCATACCGATAAGCACTAGAGTCATGGCTTGGAGTATTCAAGATGGATCCTTGGCAGGGGCGGTAGTCATCATGTGGGAACTGATCATATAACTCTTGGCAAGAATAGACAATATGTTTTGAAGAGAAACAAAAGGAGCAAAGTAGAAAGTCTTGATAATCCACTTCAACTAAAGTCATACTATCATCAGACAAAACATTCATTTTAACAGAGATATGGGTGGGTTGAGGGTGCAGAACGTCAATTTCGATAAAGACCTCAGCTTTGTCCTTAGGGTCATGTTGGGTAGCACTGTGTATGTGGAGTGAGACAAGGCAAGAGGAGTTTCTAAGAAACAACTGATGTAGCAGACGCCTTTAATACTCCAATAGAGGGAAAATAAATCTTGGTGAGGGTTATCCAGATGGTGACCTTATCAGAAAGGGAGTCGGAGCTATTTCAATCCAAGGTTTTAGTCTAAACAGTAATCTATCAAATTCAAGGGGACTAAATCTCACAGCCCTCAATATATGACTTTCTTTTTAAAACTTAAAGACTAAGAAGCCTCCATGGTGTTTCCAGATATTAACAAGACCAGCAGACCCATACAATTGCAAAGCAAATTTATGAACAGAATCAAAATCAAACTTAACCTCATCACAAATACTATAACAACAATTACGTCATACCAAAGAAGAGTCATGAAGAAAATCAACATGTAGTATAACACAAGGACATCCATTTACTATAAACAGTACACTATCTTTCAAAGTGACTATATCATGTGAACTAAATAGATGAGGAAGTGAAATAACCTATTTTTTCTCCATCTTCTTTTGAATCGGGCTCAAAGTCATGGTTAGAGGCCGATGAGTAGTTATGGTCTTCACATTTGATTCCGCTTCTAGCTTTTTGTGATTTTCTAGGTCAATCGTAGGTAGGACATTAGTCATCTCAAAGGGGTGGTCAGGAGTGTTGTCGAGATGGAGGTCATGAGACGGGTTAGTCATCGTGAAATGGTTCAGTGAGCAAAGGAAAGGATGTGAAGACAAGTGAGGGTCGGTATCGAGAAATTACCAAGAGAACTCCAAAGGAGTCTTAAATAGGGGAAAACCTAGGCAGCCCATAGGGCAATTGAGGCGGCAGTGGCAGAAAGGTGAAAAAAAGTGGAAGGGTGGCTAGGGTTTGAAGAAGGGGAAAGGGAAAAAAGAGAGAAAAAGAAAATGACTATCATTTAATTAGCTATCTTAAACATAAAATAAACTATATTATATACATATATTTAAGAACCTAATCTCCAGTAACCAAATTAAACTGCATTATGAGGAAAAGTGTCGGTAGAAAAAGTGCTATTAGAAAAATCAGATAACTGTTTGGTAATTTTTTTGATTCGTGCATATTTTGAGATATAATATATAAAAATAATATTTTTGGAAAAGTTTGATGATGAAATTTGTTGTCACTTCCTGTAAAAGCTGAAAAGCAGCTGTTAAACAGTATGAGTGTTGCAGGTGAGGGGGTTGAATGCAACTTGCTAAATTATCACTAATTTTGCTAACAACAAACAAGAAGTAATAGTATCAAGTAAGAAATACAGACAACGATAAGCAAATAATTGAAGACATATATTTAACTTTAAAAAATAATAATATTATTATTTTTTATTTTGCTAGAACTGACTGAAATGAGTATTCCAGCTACAAAGAAATAATGAGCAATGGATTTGCTAATGTTTCTTGTTTGAGAGAAAATCTAGATCAGTTACATAAAAAAAATACTTGTGAGAAATATGTATTTATACTAATACATATATCTCACTTACATGTGCACTTTTCCTTTGTCCTAGAATAAAGCTCAAAATAGAAACTGTGCTTTTATGGTTCGATCTTGGCTTCATTCCATTTCTAGATAAAGTTGTGCTGAGATGACAGAAATCTTTGACTCCTGGTGCACACCTTAACTTTTTGCTTATTTTCTCCCAAGTTGCAGTAGTAGGCTTGACAGACTAGATAGTAATGTCTAAATCATTCCTTGTACTATCATTATCTAATATGCTACCTGGAACAGACTGTCAGCTTCACTAAAAGTTTAATATCAACTTTTAGCTCCTCTTTATTGACGGTATCTTTGGCTCCGTATATGTTGCTGTCAAGTCTTGATAGATTCTTGAAACTTACTGTCTCCAAACCTGTTGTCAACTATCCCCGCTAAACATGCTATCAGTAAAATTTACTATCTGTGAATCTTCATTCTCCGCCAAGTTTACTGTCATTGGAATAGTTGATGTCGTCTGTTCCTTTGTGATGTCACTTGAATATGCTGTCGAAGGCTTCAGTTGTAGACTGTTACTGTCAAAGTATTGACCCATGTTGTGCCTGAACATTTTATGAACTTCTACTTTATGGATCATGTTATTGTATTTGTACAAGACAGTAACTATTGAGACTTACTGTCACCTACTTGGCTTTTAAACATATTATTACAAGTAACAACAAAACATACTGTCAACATACATATGACAATACATTTTACTTAGTTAATTTCTAATTAATCTAAGTAACTTCTAGTTGATTACAATGTTAACACCACAATTTCTAACAATCTCCTCCAATTTATTTTTATGAAAAATAAAGACAAATTCAAAGTAATTACAGATGTTAACTCAACTAACATAACTGAAGTGTTTGAAAAAAAATATTCAGGAAAAATTACAAGTACAAATTTCTCAAGCTAACACTCCTCTAGACTGAGCAAATTTTCAAATTCTTCTTGAGCTTCCCTTGCTTTGAGCCTTCTTTACTTTCAGATCTTCAAATAAAAGCTCCAGATCCCTGACACCTGTCTTTTCTTCATCTGAGACAGCATGATCAGCTACACACTCCAGTACTTGCTTCACTTTTGAGACTGGAAAATCTCTTAAGTCCTTGAGTGAGTAGGCTTCCACAGGGCCTCTGGTTATGCACAGGAATTTGGCTCCAAACAAGTCTTTTTGAAACCTTGGCAATGGACAAGAGTACACCTTATTGAGTCTTTGTCTGTCTTCCCAAGTTTCTTCATTATCCCTGGAATCAATGATCTTTTCTGCAGCCTTACTCAAATTAAATTCAGACACAATTGCTGAGTTTACTGTCATTCTTTTAATTCTCCTCAGGATTTCTGTATTATGAATTTCGAAGTCCTCAACTCTGACCTCAACATTGTCAATCAGAATTCTTAAAGGATTTGTAGAGACTGGTGATTGATATGAAGAGCTTCTTGAGTTTGTTTAATTGAATTGAGCAGCTTCATAATCCTTGATGGCTTCAGCAATTTTATTTTTGATATTATCTACATCTCTCTGAGCTTTAACAATCTTTTCATTTCTCTCATTTTCCTCCTTATCCCTCCTTTGTTTCTCAGCCTCATCATTATCATCATCAAAGAAACTCAAAGTTTTTCTTTTTAAATCAAAAACTTCAAAGTTTGTCACTCTGAATAGTTGAGTTTTAACTAGTTCTGCAATCTCTGGTTATTTCTTTACTAACACCTTGAGCTCTTCAAAAGTGATAGTATCAGTATATCCACTAGTATTGTAGAATATGATTCTTTCTGGATTTCTAAGAAGGCACTTCTGAGTTCTTTTATAGTCAACTTTCTTTGCAAACTCCAGCTTCTTCTTTTTAGTGATCAAGCTTTGAATGACAGGGATAAGTTTATGTTCTTCAGGATAGGGATATTTGGATAACTGTTCTTCTAACTTAGATAGTAAGTTAGTGTTTTTGTCCTGTAAAGAATCCATGCTCCAGAATTCTTTGATCCCATCATCATTTTCAAACAACACTCCATCATGATAAACTATAGGCTCAGGTTCATCTCCTTCTAGGAAGTCCAAGGGATGAGATTTGAAAGAACCCATGAGATCCAAGAATTTCGTAATCAACAATCCCCTAAAGACTTGAGGCTTTATATCTGAATCTTTGTGACTATCAGCATTCTTCTTATCATAAAGTAATCAGCTTCTTTCATATCATATCCCATCACTGTAGATTCACCAGTAGAGTAGATCACATGGATCTTTCTCAGAGTATTAAACTCAGACCATTCAACAATGACCCTTGAGATGGATTCTGCCTTTGATTCAGCTAGGTTATTGATGGTTGCCCTTCTCACATCTAAGCATTCTGCTTTAACAAATGTAGGCTCCAGAATCCATCTGCTCACCTTTGGCATTTTCTTTCCACAAGATCTGCTCGCCATATTTTTTTTAGAGAGTTTGGGCTCAAAGTAACCTTTTGCACCAAGGAAAGCTTTGGCACTCACCCTGAATTTTTTCTTCTTGACAGCTCCTTCCACCTTATTATTCCTGACATTATCTTTTGAGGTTTTTGTCAATTTGGGCGTGATAGTAGCTTCTGAATCCTTGACAGTACGTTCGTTGACAATAGGTTCTGGAACTGTGACAACATCTTCCACCTTATCACTCCTGACAGTGGCTTCTTTGACAACATCTTTTAATCAGCTTCAAAACCAAGAACCACATGCTTCAACACTTTTCCTTCAATTTCATCCTTATACACCTTACCATTCTCACCATCATCCTTATCCACCTTATTTCCAGCTCTAGAAGATCCTTCACCATTACTGTTGTGTTGGCTAGAGCTACATGCACCTCCATCAGGCTTTCCTTCATTATCATTGTTAGGAATTAGAGTTCTACAGAAGTGTACAGAGGGGGGGTGAATGTATACTTTAACTTTTTATGCTCTTTTTAATTTTGATGAATTGTTTGTTCAGTGTATGTAGATTTAACAATTCAAGTGTTTACATAAGTATAGTACAAGAAATAAAGTAAACACAGAATATACTTTTCAATCTAATTTGTATTAGAATTAAACTTGCTACAATCTGAAATTCAGTGTGAATTCAACTTCTTGTTCTTAGAAGATACAAGGTATGAACTTGATAAATTCAAAGATACTTACTAATGAAACGGTGTTAAGCCTATATAGACAACATGTCTTTTGGCACATGTTCTCACTAGTATGTTAAGCTAAAACTAGAAATAGATAAAGATAACTTTATATTTGACTATTATCTATTTCTAGCTAACACTCTATATTGATAGTCTGTAGCTTTCTGCCTTATCTCTTCTGTCATTTGTCTTATGTATCTTCCGAGCTTCATTGTAGACTTGTCTCTATCATTACAAGTTTGACTGACCCTGTAATGGCAGTGCTGCAAATTACTTGTCTTGTTCTTCTGTAATTCTCCTTGAAAATAGCTCATTACAAGTTTGACTGACCCTGTAATGGCAGTACTCTGTTGAAATTTCTTCGAGAAGTCATGGTGATTGACTTCTCGATTGGGTACATGTTGTGACTTCTCTATTAGTCCTTGAATGACTTACTTCTCGAATGACTAGACTTCTCGATTGCATACTTCATTTGATGACTTCTTGATTAATCTAGACTTCTGGAATGGACACTTGAAACTGAGACTTCTCGATTGGTTCAGCCCTATTACTTCTCGAATGCTCCTTTAGCTAACTTCTCGAATTGTTTATTCTGTACTTCTCGAATGTATGACATTTCACACTACTTGATTGGCTTTAGTTTCTTGACTTCTCGGTCGAATACTGAACCAATGAGTGTTTTGAGACTTCTCGACCAGTTACATATTTCTGACTTCTCGAATGAGGTGACTTCTCGAATGTGTATTTGCCTTAGTCGAATTATCAGACTGCATTCTTTATTCTTCAACAAGTCTTCTTTGTCTAGTTGCATGATTCAACTTGAATCTTCTAACAGACTTTATTCTTTGACTTTAATTACAACTTGGAATTACAATTTGATCATACTTCTAACTGCAATAATGCATTGAAATGACTGAGTCACTAATCTCAAAATAGAAGTTTTAAACATGTTACAGCAAGACAAATAATTACATAGAGTAGACTTGATTTGATCCAACAATCATCACCATCAAATCTTTTTCCTTGTCTATCAGCCTTCTTCATTTCAAATCTTTCTACTTCTTCTCTCAGAATTCTCACCACTTCTGCTATCTCTTCAGTTTGATCCAAATTTGAGAAGTAGTTGAAGGGATCTTTCACAGCTCTAGGCTGATATTGGCTCACCCTTTCTAGGTTCATTGTTCTGTACTTTGTGTCTGATGTAAAGCCATATTTGATGCAGAGTGGATTGTGAGTGATTTCTGAAAGCTTCTTATTCACCATACTCAACAGAATCTTCTTCAAATTTTCATCTAAGAAAGATTTCTCAATTTTAATCTTGAGTCTAATGGCTTCAATCACTTCAATTTCTTGCCTGCCCAGGTATGACAGACTAATATACCAGCTTAGACCTCCTTTAATTCTTATAGTGATCACCCATTTGTTGCTTTTGGACACCAATACTGTTGCACCAGTAATTGATTTCCTCAATGATTCAGAAAATACTTTGGGGTCCCTGTTTGAGTTTCACCTTAGAATTGTTATCTTTTTATTGTAGTCTACATCTTGAAATACAGCACTATTTTCATTTTCATCCATCATTAACATAGTAGCTTCCTCTTCAGGTAAACTCTCATTTTCTTCTAGTAAGTAATCATCGGGATTTTGAGGAATAACCTTGTCCTTTCATTTCCCAACTACATGAGCAGGAGCCTTTACTGCACCTTCCTTGATGACAATGCCTTTCAACTTAGGCATTTCTGCTTTCTTCTTTTCCTTATCACCTCCAAGCTTTTCAGCCATCTCAGTAGCCACCTTGGTCAACAATGTCAATTGACTCTCACCCTGATATGCAGCTTATGTCTCCTTATTAATCCCAGTGTGAACATCACCATCCACCACCTTCTCAGACACATCTACAAACACTGAATTCTTCTCCCCCTTAGTTGAGGTAGCAGCTGCATGAGTATAGAATTTTGAGTTGAATTCATGAAGCTTGTCAAATACTGCCTTGAAACCATCATTCATGATATGCTCCAAACTTGACATATTATTGCTCAGCTTCACCTGGTTTCTCCCAACTATGTCCAGGTTCTTTGAGAGTTTAGACACCTCATGAGACAGGGATTTCAACCTTTCACCAGCTTGTTTAGAAGAATTTGGGGCTTTGAGGGTTCTTACACTCTATTGTTTTTCTTGGATGATCTCATCATCCCTCACCAACTCACTCTCAAGGCCTATTGCCTTAGAAATTTTGGCTCCCATATTTTTCTTTTTCTTTTGGCCTTGCTCATGGCCCTCTCCTTTTGCCTGAGTTTTTCTCAGCCCCTCATTTTTATGCTCGCTTCTCTTTTCTTTTATCTCTCTTTTTCTTTTCACACCCTCACTCAACCTAAGTGCAAGGGACTGAGCAGGTACACCTTGCACTGAAGATTTAGATTTTACCTTGAATAAAGTTGAGATTAGAGCAGAATCATCATTATTTGGAGAAGTTGCAGCTATTGGAGAGTTGCTGTCAGGATCAGGAATGTTAACAACATCTTTTGTTGAGAAGTTACTGTCATGAGGATTGACAGTAACTGTGTCATTAACAACAACAGAGGTTATGACATCAATCTCTTCTACCTTTCGAGTAGAAGGTTCTTGTGGATTGCTATGATCAGTCCCATCCAACTCTTGGAATAGTGAATCTACATTTTGATCTTCATGTATAGCAAAATGTGATGCATCATAGTTGAATGAGTTGTGTTCCACATTTTATTGTGTGTGTGTCTTCAAATGGAGGAGGCTCATATTGAGTGAGTTCAACATGTTGTGCAGACTCTTTACAGGGTATCATGGGAGACTAACCAATTTCAATAGATGCCTCCTTTTGAGAGGAAACATCTAGATATGAGTTTTATTCCCTATTGAGATATGTGTCCTTTTGAGAGGACACGATCTGGCTTACAGAGGTTAGTGCCCTTGCCTTCTTTCTCCTAGGCTCATCAGGGCCCTCTATGGGTTATGTGGTCTGACGACCACCCTTATTTGCTGCATCTTGTGCAGTTTCACCACCTAACTGTGGAATGGCTTCTAACCCTGGGTTAGCGATCCTCTTCTTTTTAGAAGTCTGGTCCTTTTGGGAGGAACCAAGCTCTTGGCTAACAGACTTGGAGACTCTAGAAGATCTAATGCCTTCAAAAGGTTTAGAGTATGGGTTAGGAATGGAGAGGTCAACACCATTCTCATCACTCAAGGAAAAAACATTGTAATCACCAATTATTCTTAATTTTAGCAATTCAATTGTGGAGAACATATAATCAATGATAAATAGCCCTAACTCAGCATTTAAAGGTTTGTTAGTTAAGATAGAGTAGGTGTTTTTCTTCCAGGTGGGGGACTCCATATATTGCACCCCATTAGGATTGATTATGCCTATTACAGAATGAATAATAAGCATAAAGAATCCAGGGTAGTAAATTACCGGCTTTCTGGTCTCCTTCTTGCCAAGTATTAGCTTGAATAGCGGCATCAGGAGCTTCCCAATGTCAATCTTTTAGTTGTGCACCATTGAATGCACTACCTTCCTGATGTAGGCTGAGACCTCATTCCATCCACTGGTTTTGCTTGACATTGCTCTTGTAACAGCATCTAGAATCATGCTCCACTCTTCATTTAAGTACTTTCTATCCATGCCTCCTAACGGGTACCAATTTTCACTGTCAGGGCTTGTCTTAGGTCCAGTGTACCCAATCATCTTGAAGAACTTTGAGAGTTATTCTTCACTAGCATGCTCCTAAAAAGGGACATCCTTCCCAACTTCAATGTGGAGAGCAGTGTTGACATGAGTTGAGTCAATGGTATAGGAGGTACCATTAATCTCAAACTTGATAGAGCTTGAGTCTTGCTCCCCCTCACAAGTTTTAAAGTTCCACAACTGTGACAGCCTTGGAATTTCTAGTATTGGGCTTTGGTTTAGAGCATATGAGAGATATGAGTTTTTTAGGAAGCCAACAAACGATTTGAAGGCTTCACCAACTTCACCCACAGAAGCCATTGTGGTGAAGTTGGTTTGGGCAAGAGAACAAATGATTTGAGGTCCAGACATGGTTAAGAGTTTGAAGATTTAGAAATTTAGAGAAGTTTAGAGAAGAAGTTGCAGAGAAAATAGTGGGTTTTTAGGGCGTTAGAGAATTTGAGAGTTTAAAGATAAGTAAATAGTGAGAGAGATTTTAACTATTTGTATATATATGATATGAAAAAGTAGCTATCAAGGCTGAATTTTCAATCGATTGATTTGACAGTTGTATCTATTAATCCATTCGCTTCCTGATAGTAACTTCTGCGCTAGAAATCACAAACACTTTTGACAATAACATTAGCGGTTAGAGAATATATAAAATAAATGAATAACCCTAATATCAACTGTTGACAGTATGTTATGCGGGGATTTGGAAAACTATACTGTCAAAGAATACTGACAGTACTTAGCAAAAAAAAAAAGAATACTGACAGTAAGTTTATGACAGTATGTCTCAATCCCACATATTATGCTGTCAATACCTCTCAAACGATCGACAGTAATTTATTACTATATGACAGTATGGATAAAACACATTGTCAAGGAACTTGACAATACATTTTGTTAACCTCATATGAAACAAGTTACTTAAAAATAAATTATTTAACCTCTCAGTAAAGTATCATCATGTGTATCCACTGTGACAGAAATTAAAACACCTCAAGAGGCTATTAATTCACAGTGAATTTTAGCTAACTAAAATTTTTGATCAACTAAACATAATTACATTAACATGATAAATTTAACATACCCAATTCACTCACTAGCCTATTGAATGCATTTTCATCCAATGGTTTGGTGAAAATATCTTCAAGTTATTTCTCTGTAGGCACATAGATCAGCTTGATTGTGCCTTCCTTCACATGCGCTCGAATGAAATGATGTCTGATGTCAATGTGCTTAGTTTTGGAGTGCTGAACAAGATTCTCAGAAATTGCTATGGCACAAGTGTTGTCACAAAAGATAGGAATTCCTTGCAGAGTCAATCCATAGTCCAATAGATGGTTCCTCATCCAAAGTAACTGAGCATAACAACTACCAGCTGCAATGTATTCAGCCTCTGCAGTTGAATTTGACACTGAATGCTGCTTCTTGCTAACCAATGAAACCAACCTTTCTCCCAAAAACTGATAGCTTCCTGTTCTACTTTTCTTGTCTATTCTACAACCAGCATAGTCTGAGTCTGAATATCCAACCAAGTCAAAACCAGATTCTTTATGATACCAAAGGCCTAAATCTTGAGTACCTTTCAAGTATCTAAAGATTCTTTTTACTGCCATTAAGTGAGACTCATTTGGATCATACTGGAACCTTGCACACAACCTTGTTACAAACATGATGCCAGGCCTGCTAGCTGTCAGGTAGAGGAGAGAGCCAATCATTCCTCTATACATCTTGTTGTCCACCTTCTTTCCTTTTGAATCCTTGTCAAGTTGAGTTGCTGTTGATATTGGAGTCTTTGCAGGAGATGAGTCTTCCATTTCAAATCTTTTTAAAAGATCATTGACATACTTAGTTTGGCAAATAAATATTCCATCTTCTTTTTGATAGACTTGAAGTCCAAGAAAGAATACCAATTCACCCATCATACTCGTCTCATATTTATTTTGCATCAACTCTGAGAATTTCTTGCATAAATCTTCATTTGTTGAGCCGAAAATAATGTCATCAACATATACTTGGAAATAATGATATCCTTTCCATGTTTTTTATAGAAAAGAGTTTTATCCATAACCTCTCTTGTAAATTTGTTATCAAGAAGAAACTTGGAAAGAGTATCATACCAAGCCCTTGGTGCTTGCTTTATACCATACAATTCCTTGAGAGGTCTGTACACAAAGTTCTTCATTTTTGGATCTTCAAAACCTGAGGGTTGTTCAACATACACTTCTTCTTCTAGCTCTCTATTAAGGAAAGCACTTTTAACTTCCATTTCAAAAACCTTGAAGTTGTTGAATGCAGCAAAAACCAAAAAGATTCTTATTGCCTCAAGTCTGGCAATAGGAGAAAATTTTTCTTCATAATCAATCCCTTCTTGTTGACAGTAACCTTTTGCCACCAGCCCTGTTTTGTTTCTTGTGAAAGTACCACAATCATCCATCTTATTCCTATAAACCCATTTGGTGCCTATTACTGATTTGTTATTTGGTCTAGGCACCAATTCTTAAACACAACTTCTTTCAAATTGATTAAGCTCTTCTTACATGGCATTAATCTAGTCTGGATCAGTTAATGCTTCTTCTAGAGTTTTGGGTTCATTTTGAGAAAGGAAATAAGAGTACATGCATTCATTGGCAACATTTCTTCTTGTTTTGACTCCAGTTCCTGAATCACCAATTATTAGATCATTAGTGTGATCTTTGTTCCATTTTATTTCTCTTAGAGAGTCACTTGAGTCTTCAACACCTTGTTGATTGATAACATCTTTTATTCTTGTACTGTTGACAACATCAACTTCTTCAAGTCCACTATTCATGGAAATATTCCCAGAAAGATCAGTTGTTTGAGCAGTTCCTTCATTGTCTATAGACTGGATAAGAACAATTGTTAGACCTGAAATTGTGTGATCAACTCTTGGTGAGTCTTCATCAATCTCTTCTAGATAGCCTTGATTTTCAAAGGTAAAAGATTCTGTTTCTTGACTTTCTTCAACTCCATGATATTTTGTTTCATCAAAGGTGACATTTACACTCTCATCCACAGTCATGTGATCAATGATGTAGACTCTATATGAATTCATGTCAACTCCATACCCCGTGAAGATTCCTTCAAGTGCTTTAGCATCAAATTTTCCTTTGATCTTCGTTGAATCTTTTATGAAGTAGCAATTGTTTCCAAAGACATGAAAGTAGTTGACAGTAGGTTTCCTTCCTTTGAACAATTCATAGGGTGTCTTTTCATAGGCCTTGTTGACTACAGTCCTGTTTTGAGTATAACAGGCTGTATTGATTGCTTCACCCCAGAAATAAGTAGGAAGTTTTGCTTCACTCAACATTGTTCTTGCATCCTCAATGAGAGTTCTGTTCTTTCTTTCCACAACACCATTTTGTTGAGGTGTCTTTGGTGTAGAGAATTATTGAGTGATACCATTGTCTTTGCAAAAATCATTCATGGTACTATTTTTGAACTCAGTACCATTGTCACTTCTCAAGGTCTGCACTTTGTACTTGGGATTCTTGTCAAGAACCCTTACCAACTCAATAATCTCTTAAGCAGCTTCATCCTTGGTTGCTAGGAACCTCATCCAAGTGTATGTAGACAAGTATCAACCATTACTAAGGTATATCTTTTTCTTGCCAGTGATTGCACATTCACAGGACCAAATAAGTCCTTATGAATAAGTTGAAATGCTTCATTAATTGAACCACTTGGAGTGCTTTTGTGAGTGGCTCTTCTTAGCTTCCCTTTTTGGCAATCCTCACACAATCCTTCTTGACAAAATTCAAGTTGAGGAAGCCCTTTCACCAACTCTCTCTTCATTAGATAATTCATTGCTTTAAAGTTCAAATAGGAAAGCTTCTTGTGCCATAGCTAACTTTTAGATGATGAAGCCTTACTGTAGAAACAGTACACTTTGTCCTTTCCAACTGAATCCAAATTAGCTATAAAGAGGTTTCTTTTCTTACACCTTGAAGAGCTTCTTTTCCTGTCTTCTTGTTGACAATGGAGCATCTATCTTGATCAAAACCAACTTGGAATCCTCTTTCACAAAATTGAGTTACGCTCAATAGATTGTGCTTCAATCCATTCACTAGAGCAATTTTCTCTATCTTCAAATTTCTAAATTCCAGAATGTCATATCCCATTGTGAAACCAATGTTGTTGTCACCAAAGGTTACATAAGGGCTATCCATTTCCTTGAACTGTGATAGCAGGGATTTATCACCAGTCATGTGTCCTGAGAATCCACTATCAATGATCTACATGATTCTTTTATTTTTCTTGTTACCCTGCAAAGCAAATATTTCAAGATACTTTTGGTACCCAATTTTCATTAGATCCATTTTACTTAGCTAGTTCACAGTTTGAATCTTGATCAGTTTCATTTCTTTCTTTTACTTTGAGTATGACTCATGTAGCTGCCCATTCAGTTTTGACAACTTGTGTAATAACCTTGTTCTTGGGTGGCTTGTCCATCCTAACTTTAGGAGGACTTAGAGTCTTTCACCTTTTCAATTTTAACATTCTTATGCAGACATACTTGATTATTATGAAAAGGCATGTTATAACAAATACTCATCAAATTCATTTTACACAAAATGCAATCAAAATCACCACAATGAGATACTTGTATATTCTTTAAAGGCATGTTGTGAAAATTTTCATTAACAGATGTAGCATTCTTTACTTTAGACTTACTCTTGGTACAAGCATGAGTTAAATGACTAGAAAACCCACACTTGTTACATAACTTTCTAGGAGCATCAGGAATATAGCCATAATTATTCTTTTTGTGTATCCCTAACTTCTCATTTCTGTTCTTCCTGGTCTTCATGACAGTAGGTTTAGAAGTTACTGTCTTACTAGTGTTGATAATAAGTTTAGATGGGAATGTCTTGATAGTATGATTTGATCTTACTATCTTAACAGTAGCATCTGAACTTACTGTGTTGCTAGTATTGACAGCATCTTCTAGACCTTGAGTATTTTCAAAGGCAAAGCTAACTGTCTTGGGGATTTTGACAGTATCTTTCGACTTAAGGGTCCTATTGATAGTCTCATTGTCCTCATCAGCTAATTCTTGTTTAATAATTAGTGATTCCTCATCAAATTCAAACTCAGCCTTTTTGAATAGGGGATTCTTTATTCTTTTCAGTATAGAGGGTTTGTCAGTAGGTTTTTCAAAAATAGAGTCTTTCTCTACAGCATGTTTCTTACCATTTTTCTTTTCAAAGTTAAATCATATACCTACCTTTTCATTTTTAGTGTTATCAGCATGGTATAATTTTAACAATGAAGAAGAATTCTTGTAAGCCTTGATTTTAAGTTCATTTTCAAAAATATGTTTTCTGAGAAATTCCTCAATCTGGGAAGCACATACTATCTTGTTCTGGAGGATTTCATTTTCATGTTGTAGGAACTCAAAAGCAACCTGCTTAAGTTCTAGTTCTTCATTTTTGCATTTCAACAGTTCATTAGCACTAGTTAGCTTAACATTTTCTTCATTAGCAGCTAGCATGCTTGTATAAATGTTAAAAACTTTAGAACTTAAAATTTCAACAGTTTTCTTATACTGAGATGCAGTCGTATCTACAGTAGTAAGAATGGGTACCTGACTGGATAAAGTAGGTGAATCTTCTTCTGATTTTGCTATGAGAGCAAGATTTTCATACTCTTATTCATCTTCATCATCAGATTCTTCCCAGCACTTGCCTTCAGCCACAAATGCCCTTCCTTGTTGCTTTTTGAGCAAAGCCTCATACTTTGCTTTGAGTTCCTCATAGTCATTGTCATTTTTTCTCACTTACTTTGGCTTTTTCCATTCTGTAGTAAAATGTCCCATCTCATTGCAGTTATAGCACCTTATCTTGGATCTATCCACCATACATGTTTTGTATCCACCTTTGTCACTTCCTCCAGGTTTTGAAGTATTTGACTTGTTGAACCTGGAGCTTTGTCATTTGGACTTAAAAGTCCTATTCTCCTTGAATCTCATGTTAGAGAACTTCTTTGTCATGTATGCCATGGTTTTGTTCTCCATGTTGTCAAGTTCATCCAAGGTGTAGAACTCATCTTCATCACCATCCTTGAGTTCAAGAGTAACACTTTCATCTTCATCAGTAATCTCTTCAATCTTAATTTGTTGTTGATGTTGAGACTTTTGTAGCTGCAACATCTTTGCATCTTGAGCCACTAGAGCATTTGAGGTGTTGGTCATCTTTCCTCTTTGGCCTGTTTGAATAGCTATTTTCTATAACAGCTCTAGCTCATAAGTTTTGAGAATGTCATACAAGGTTTCAAGAGATACTTTAGACATATCTATTCCTTCCCTTATAGCAGTAACCTTGTGCTCCAAATGCTCTGGAAGTGTTAACATAAATTTCATGTTAACTTCCTTCTTATCATAGAATTTTTCATGTAGCTGCAGGTCATTGATTAACCTATTTAACCTCTCAAACATCTCAGTCAACCCTTCACTTGGTTTGGCCATAAAGACCTTATACTGAGACACCAATATCTGCATTTGGTTATCCTTCACCTCCTCTGTTCCTTCACACAGAATCTCAATGGTTTCCAATATTTGTTTTTCACTAGTACAGTTGACAATATTATTGTACATAACATTGTCAAGAGTCTCAATGATTATAAACTGCAAACAATCATCCAGAGACACTTTTTCTTTTTCTGTATCATTGTACTCAGACACCCTTTTAGGAACCCAGTGGGCAGGTATTGTCTCACCCTCCACTGTGGTTTCAGGTACATATGATTGAGGAATAAAAGGACCATTTTCCAGAATTTCAGGGTAAAGTGGGTTTGCTGTCTTTATGAACAACATCATTTTTATTTTCCAAAGGTTGTAGTGTTCCTTGTCAAGGGTGGGTATTTTTATACTGCTTACTTTCTGTGCGCTCATATTTAGATCTTTTCAGGTTATGCGTGTCTAACATGCGGCTCGTATACCAGTTGTTAAATAGTATGAGTGTTGCAGAAGGGGGGGTTGAATGCAACTTGATAAATTATCACTAATTTTGCTAACAACAAACAAGAAGTAATAGTATCAAGTAAGAAATGCAGACAATGATAAGCAAACAATTGAAGACAGATATTTAACTTCAAAAAAAATATTATTATTTTTTGTTTTGCTACAACTGACTGGAATGAATATTCCAGCTACAAAGAAACAATGAGCAATGGATTTGTTAATGTTTCTTGCTTGAGAGAAAATCTAGCTCAGTTGTATAAAAAAATGCTTGTGAGATATATGTATTTATACTAAAACATATATCCCACTTACATGTGCAATTTTCCTTTGTCCTAGAATAAAGCTCAAAATAGAAACTGTGCTTTTATGGTTTGATCTTGGCTTCATTCCATTTGTAGATAAAGTTGTGTTAAGATGACAGAAATCTTTGACTCTTTGCACACCTTATCTTTTTGTTTGCTTCTCCCAATTTGCAGTAGTAGGCTTGACAGACTAGATAGTAATGTCTAAATCATTCATTGTGCTATCACTATATAATCTACTACCTGGAATAGACTTTCAGCTTTACTAAAAGTTTACTATCAACTTTTAGCTCCTCTTTGGTGAAAGTATCTTTGGCTCCGCATATGTTGCTGTCAAGTCTTGATAGATTCTTGAAACTTATTATCTCCAAAGTTGTTGTCAACTATCCCCGTAAAATGTGCTGTTAGTAAAACTTGATGTCTGTGAATCTTCATTCTCCACCAAGTTTACTGTCATTGGAATAGTTGTTGTCGTCTATTCCTTTGTGTTGTCGCTTTAATATGATGTCGAAGGCTTCAGTTGTAGAATGTTACTATCAAAGTTTTGACCCATGTTGTACCTGAACACTTTGTAAACTTTTACTTCATGGATCATGTTATTATATTTGTACAAGATAGTAACTATTGAGACTTATTGTCACCTACTTGGCTTTTAAACATACTGTTACAAGTGACAACAAAACATACTGTCAATATATATATGACAGTACATTTTACTCAGTTAATTTTTAATTAATCTAAATAATTTCTAGTTGATTACAATGTTAACACCACAATCTCTGACATCAACTTTTTTTTAAAGCATGGGGGGACATGTTTTCTCTAATGGGAGGGTTTGCTTTCTCTAACAGCAGCTTTTAAACCAAAAGCGCTTGTTCTGATAACAATTTTTGAATTTTACTAAACACCTTTCTGACAGCTTTTAAATAAAAAATTATTGTAATTGTCTGCAACAATAATACCAAACGGAGCCTAAGCAATGATATTAAAAGATAATGATTTAAATAATTAAAGTTGAAGTGAGACAGATAATGTTGGTAAATAAAAGAATGAATAGTGGCTGCCGTATTCCAACCGTGGAAAAATCCAACATTAGTAAGAAGACTGCAGAGTTACTTTTATCATACACACATGCCGACACTTATTTGACAGAACAGTGTTAAATTCTTCACTTGCTGTATATGATTGATTTAAAAGCAATTGAATCGAATAATTCGCAAGTAAAAAATTTATTCATTCTCAAAATTCGACAATGTTTGTTAAAAGACAAACATGCAGGTTAAAGACTACAGAAATTCTAATCTCTTTAATCATTTTCAACCAAACTTAGAGTAGGATTTCACGAGATTAATAATTATAATACAGTCCCGAAAATTTTGTACGAAAAACTATTTAATTTTGAAAATTTTGAATTATTGAATGTTAAAAACAAAAATATATAATTTGACAATTTTAGTAAAATATGAAAATTCCGCTTTCTTTGACGATCGTTATCGGGTTCTAAGACTTAAAACGATATATTCATGATTCGTATGAACAAGATCTACTAATAATTATATATCTGTCAATGAAAAAGCAAAAACTCTATTATTTAATTTATCTGTCAATATCTGTTCTTCTTCTCCATCACCGTTCTCCATCACCGTGTACGAATGGGTTCAAAACTTACTTTTGATAACCGACAATTTGTACTTCTATTAGGGATGGTTCGGTTATGTACGAGTCTAGAACAATTGATTTTTCATCGCATCCCGCTTTTTTTCGCGGATAAGAAAAACCCTAACTAGTCATCCCTCCAAAAATTGGGAGAGGATGATGTAACCCCTCCATTCCCATCAAAAATCTAGTATTAACCTTATTCGTGAGGGAAAAAAAGCGCAGAGTGATAGCTGCATCAATCGCTTGTCAGGGAACATGATCTTTTATTTAATTTTTTTAGTTAACAATTAAAAGAATTATATACATGTGAATAATTTTATATATTAGTTTTTGTATAAAAAAATGAAATTTAAAATTAGTTTTGAAAATATACTTTAAAAAGAGATAAACACGTTAACTATAACAACCCAAGCTCATAACTGAATGTATACCTAGTCAAATAATTCACTACAGATCAAGAGCTAACAATTTGGTACATGTTGCTTTATAAAGACTTCATACTCATTAATTTATTTGATTTGGAATGTTGGCACCCCCACCTTATATTGGGTTAACTTCCTCCTCGAGCACACTAAAAACTTACAAATTCTGATAACATTTATAACTAGCTAAACCCATAATTGAATGTATATTAAACCCAATAACCCACCACAAATCAGTCCAAAAGAATTAACAATTTATTATTATACATTAGTTGTTAATTTTTACTTTATTAAAGCATGAAATATACTCATTTTATTCGATTTGAAATGTTACATTAGCCATCAATTATACTCATTTTCTTTATAATGTTTTAAAAATTCATATATCATGAATTTAAATTACGTGCATCATAAAGAATACAAACACTTAAAATAAATTTAATTTATTATAAATTTATATCTAATAAAATGGAATAAACCAACCTCTTAAGAGGTCGTTTGGTTCATGGAGGGGTATTGGATTGAAATCTAGAATCGGGTTAAAGTGGTATGTGTATGAAACATCATACATATATTATGTGTTTGGTTTAATAGTGGAATGAATTTGTTAATTTAATATATTTTTTAATAAATAAAAAAATATATGCAATTAATATAAAAATAAATCACTATTATTTATTAAATATTAAACAGCATCATTATAAATTTTTTAATTTAAAAATTAACATGTAATTTTATAAATAAAAAATAATAATTTTTTGATTTGATATCTCATACCCGTCATACCCGCCTTCCCCCTAAGGTATCAGAAACTCATATCTTATTAGTTTGAGGTGTGAATTTTAAAATTAAAAAATCTTAACCAAACAGCAAATACGGGTTTGGAATGGATAAAACACTTACCTGAAATTTAGAATTCACGAACCAAACCACCCCTAACAATACTCATCTTACCGTTGACGATGTTTCTCTAAAAAAAACAAGCAATTTTTTTGTTATACTGATATGAATGAATAATGATTAACTTAGGCCACATAATTATACCAACATCTTAATTGATCATTTTTTTAATTTAGATTGCTTATTTGCTTCACTAAAAAACAGGTTTTCTAGTCACATAAAAGATTAGTTTTCAAATTTTAATTGACTCCTATTTATTAATGACAATGAACCATCTGCATGTATAAAAACTCCATTAATAAAAAGAAATCATCTCATAAAAGTGTCATGAAAGTAAAGTGATTAATGTGTGTATTCATGTACATATACTAGAAAAACCTTTACTAAAATTATAATTTTTAATATGCTATTAAAGTACATGAAAGTGTGTGTCAAAAATTAAATCGATTTATTAAAAAAAAGGGGTATTTAATCTTGTTTCGCAACAGGTGTACCGACAAATTATGAAAAATCGAATTTTGTGTAACGGTGCAGAATCAAATGAATAAATTGAGAACCAACACATCAGCGGATTTGGATTGAGATGATTGAGACATGAATACATGTGTGGACGTGTGGTGGGAGCATGACAGTGCTACTAGTAGGTTGGACTAGTGCCTGACAATAATTAATTATTTATACGGAGTAATTATATTCATGATTAAATTTAAAATTTTACATCAAATAAAAAGTTATTTATTTTAAATTTTTATTTAATATAAAATTTTGAAATTTATAATAAATTTAAATGTATATTTTTTAATTTATGTATATATATATATATATTAAAAATTAAAATAATTATTATTTAAATAGGAAGAATTATTTTACCCAAGTATTTGCGTGGTTCCTACTTCCTACAGTACATTTGAAATTCGGTTCCGTGTATACAGTACAAAATTACAAACTATTGCGCTGTTACTTGGTGAGTCTTTTTAATTTCCAAAATTGAACTTGCATGAAAAACTATTCAAGATTATTTTTTTGTGGATTAACACAACCAATTTGCATAAATTATAAAAAAGTAAAATTTTTAATCATAATTAAGTTAAAATATCACATTTTTCATTTAACTTTCAAATTATTAGTAAAAATAGTATTTAAGATTATATTTGTTACAAAATGTTACAAAATTATATTTGTTAAATTTTAAATAAATATTACATCTTATTTTTTATAATTTTAAAAAACTTAAAATTACATTTTAAAATAGATTATATGTACTTTTTTATTTTTATAATTTTTTTTCAATTATATAATAGGTGTAATTTTTAGTCCAAATTTGGTTAATTTGATTGAAAAGTTCGCACAGTAAAAAAAAATTATGACGGATACATAGGTATATAGAGAGTATATATATTTATAGATATTATATTTTAATATAATCATGGTTAAATTTTTTATATTTAATAATTTATAAAATTTAGTTGTATTAATCTATCAAAAATAATTTTAAAAGTCTTTTTTGCTAATAATATGAAAGTTGAATGACAAATATAAAATTTAATTTGATTTTTTTGTATGATTAACTCTTCCAAAATTTATCCGTTTGCTTTCGCCGCCCGCTTAGATGGTCAAATGCTTGTGTCTCAGTGTCTGTTAAGTGTTAGCTGTTAATTTCCGGTTTTCAAACGTGTGGTATCTCTATAAATGAATTAATTTTAAATTGAACTTAAAAAATATTTAAACTTAATAAAAGAAAATATTTAAGTTTAAAAATTTTGTTGATATAGATCATATTGCAAATCATATAAGATTCGAATTGCTAGACCCGAAAGTTTGAGTTTATTAAAACTTATTTATTCCTTGGCCGAAATTTGGAGCATGTTTATATTTCTATATTAACTTCATGATTTTTCTTTGAACTATTACACATACTTCCGAGTTTAAGTATTGAGAGAAAAGAAAATTTCATACCTTTTTCGGGAGAAAAGGAAAGTGATTGAGAAAAAAAAATTAAAAAATTTTCACACAAAAATACTCTTCCCAAAATTAGGATAATTGTGAGGAAATCTCTTACATACCTTTTTAAAATATTCTCCTCTATCATTATTTTCAAAATTTTCTCTTTTATTTTACAAAAAACTTAAAAGTGTGCTTGAAAAAATTTCTTAAATATTTTCTACTTCTCTTTTCTTTTTCATTACAAATCTCTGGAGTACATTATTAGAATTAAAATTTGCTTCTTGTTCCCTCAATCGGTTTCGTCTTGTAAAATTTTAATAACTTTTTTTTGATAAGCAAATTTTAATAACTTACAATAAAAATATATTCATTTTTTCCAAAATTAAATTGGAGAACACTATTTTCATGTCAGATGAAGAGGAAAATATACAAAAGTATTGTAAACTTATGCAAAACATGACCCTCTTATATATTTAAAATTGTTATATATTACATATTATTATTTTGTTCGTTTCTGACACTATAATACTATAATCAATACACTTCGCATAATTATTAAATCACCTACATAAACAATTAAATAAAAACTAATTATGTGATAATCATCTTACGAAACTATGGTTAGCCGGAATATGTTGTATTAAAATATAGAACAATGCTAGGTACTTAAAAATAATTTCAAATTTTTTTTCTAAATTACGTGACATAATATATGATTTGTTTTGATTCGTAAGCACATATGTATATTATTATTAAAAATTTATCAATTACACGCGTAACCGTACTTATTTCTCTAAAATATATTACATACAACACGAGGTAACATTAAAGATGGTAAACCGACGAAAGAATTTTAAAGTGTTGTGGAATGATTTCATAAAGTATATACTACTTTATGTTTTCAAAAGATTTCGTACTAGTCAAATTTTTATTTTGTATGTGGAACCTACAAGTTTAGACAATATTATTGTCGGTCGACTATTATATTATTATACGTTACAGACTTGCAGCAATACAAATTTATACAATACAGCTCAAACACATACAAATCTATAATAAATAATTGTTTTTCATGTTTCATATTCTTAATTATTTTATTTTATTTTATTATTCCCGATTTCCCATATATGAAATATTATTTCTGTCAGCCCAACAAAATTTTAAATTTGTAGAATTTCAATGACTACTTATGGATATGTCGAAATTTTTTGGTTTGATAGTTTCTACATTTTCACCAAATGCTGCTCCTGTGAGTACCGTATACTAAAATGTAGAATGATGGGCTTATTTTAATATCATTATCATTATAATTAAAGTAAAGTAACGACATTGACCAAAATAAAAGCTCCATTATTTTACTGGGACCGTATAGCCAGTACACCATATCCATATCTAGCATCAATTAAATTTGCATTATTAAATATTACTCCCTCCGTCCCACTTCAAATGACTAGTTTGACTTTTACACGGATATTAAGAAAACATAAATATTCTTTATTTTTGATAGACTTACCCTTACATTTGAACATGTGCCATTATAAAAGTTTTTACTTTTTTTCATTTTACCTTTCTAACTGTACATCTTCAGTTTTCATTTTGACTCCTTGAAAATATCCAACATACAGTCACCTTTAATAAGTTCACCTACCTAAATTTTTTTCTACTATGAAAACACAACTTTAAAAGTAGAGGAATATTTTCCATCAAGTGTTTTCAAATAATGAGTTCAAATGAGAAATCTCAAGCAGAAAAAAATGAAAAAGAAAAATTTCACAGCATGAAAGTTAAGAAAGAAGCTGATATGAAAAAAGAAGAAGAAGAATTCAAGACAAACCTAATTGCAAAAAGTCTTCGTGGAGAGGTAATATGTATGTCACAAATATATTTTCCCTCGGTAACAAGATTTTTGTTGCAGGGTCAAGAGTCTGACCATCACAAAGAAGAAGAAGAAAAGACTTTGTTGATTCATTCAGAAAATAACAAAAAGAATGTAAAATATGAAATTGATTTGAATAAATTTCCACAAGAGTAAGTAAATGTATTCTCTAAATTATTTGATGTAGCCAAGTGTTGAAGGTGATATGTAATGTTTATTTAAAATGGAAATTTTTAATTTAATATTTTAATGCTTATCTCCGTTTATTATTCATATATTTAATTTATTTTATATTTTTTGTTTTCATTCTATTAAAAAAAGTTTAATTATAATATTTCATATTTAATAATTTAAAATTTTAAAAATTATTTTAATTTTTTGTTATCAACTTAAGATTTTAAAAATGGTCAAAATAGTTTTTTTTAATTCCAATGTGTCTGCTGGCCTGTTCTTACTTTTTCTCTTGGCGGGCTCCTTCGTAACAAAAGGAAATATGCCAATCTTTCCATTAAACATAGTATTGCGAATTGGATCAAATCTTGGGCGTGCAACAACACGCAAAAATATTATCTTATCAATAAAAGTTGAACTCTTACAAGAACGATATGGAGGACTTTCATCATGAAGAAAATAATATATCTGTGACTTTTTTGTCATAGTAAACCATTTTTCATCCATATGTATATGACTCAACATACTTGAAAATAAAGAGATATCTAAATTAATATCACGAGTAATCATAGATAAACAAAATCTTAAACGAGTTTTTTTATTGTCTTCCGTCAAAAATGGCTTGATGGCATTAGTATGTGGAATCAAAATTCTATCTTCCCTAATACGACGATGAACAGTAGATTTTGATACATGAATAACACTTGCCAAGGAACGAATATTAGTCCTTCTACTTAAAGGAACTTCTTTTACCATATTGACATCAATCTGTACTTGTTTGCTTCTACAATTACCAAATGATTTACTTGAAAAATCAATTCCATTAGTAATATTGTGCTTACCTAGTGACCATATTCTAGCGATGGTACGAGTTGATGTGGAGAACTTTGCTGCTGCAATTGTCTTGAATCCTTTCTTGACTTTCATCTCTTTAGAATTCTTCAACAAATAATCAAAGATGATTCTTTTTTTCTCAGCACTCATATGCTTACAAGCTTCATTATTTTCACCTGCATCTGAAGATGTATCATCTGCCATACTTATGTATGTATAGAAATGAACTGTAACTTAATCATCATTTTATAGGATAACATTTTAAGAAATTAAATAAGTAATGGAGGGAATTTTGATTTTTAATGTCTAAAATTTTAAATGAAATTTTCACTTGTAATGGAGGGAGTTTGATTTTACGGTACTTTGTAAAATTTGGTTGAAATTTTCATTAGTAATAGATGGAAAATCAAAAAAATTATAGAGATTCAAACTTTCATTCACAGGGAATAAAAAGGTGGATACATATAATCTTTTTCATTTTATTCTTCATAATTTAAAATCCAAACACAATTAAAATTTAAAATATTTTAGATCTAATATTTTTACTTTTATGCTTTTTTTCAAATTATTTTAATTTTAAAATAGAAATGATTAAAAAAATATTTTTAAGAGAAAATTTTGAACTATTTATGATTACTTTTTTTAATTATATTTGATTAAAGAAAGTTTATAAGGTGGAAAAACATTATAGTGAAAGTAAAAATTTCATTGGGAGATAGTAAAAGTGTATGCAATTTTGTTCATTTTATTCTTCTTATTAGAGTAGTTTTGTTTTATTCATATTGTTTCCTCACATTAATAAATAAAAATACAATGCATAATCACTTTAAAAACAATTTCAATCACGTCAAAAATAATTTTTAAAGTTACTAGTCTTATATTTAATATTACTCGTATTTATTTTTATAACATAATCATGTTTTTTTCTTTTTAAAATTTTCTACCTTTTTAATAAATTACATAAAAAAAATTATATTTTACACCTTAATTTTTAATCATATTTTCTTAAACTCTAACTTATTAAATTTGTATTCAAATTAAATAAATTTTTAACAATAATATATCTAAAAATCATCTAGTTTTATTTATTTTATATTATAAATATTATGACTCCACATTTTTTATTTTTAAAATTTTTACCTTTTTAACAAATTACATAATTATTTTATATTTTGAACCTTAATTTGTCATCGTATTTTATAAAACTTTAACTTATTAAATTTATGTTCAAATTAAAAAAAAAATTAACAAAAAATATATCTCAAAAAATTATCTAAATTTATTCATTTTATATTAAAAAATATTATGACTCCATTTTGTCAACTTAACTTTAAACTCTTAAAACTCAATCACAAATTAAAATATCTTAAATCTAATACTTTTACGTCTATGCTCTTTTCACGTAACTTTAGTTTTAAAGTAGAATTAATTAAAAAAATAATATTAAGAGAAAAGTTTCAATTATTTTATGATTAATTTTTTTTAATTTTAAGTGGAGAAAGTTTTAAATTAGATGTAATTTATAAAACAAATGTTATACAGGACTTGTATTCTTATATTGCACAAATAGAATTTATTTATTGAGTATCCTCATGTCTCATTCCGGTATTCAATGTTTTATTAGAAATCTAAGATCATAGGTCTGGTATATTGTTAGGAATTATGAGTCCTAGAAGTTTACAGAGGGGGGTGAATGTATACTTCAATACTTTTTCTTTCTCTTTGATTCTAGTAAGTTAGTTCAACTGTTAACTAGATTGCAAGATTGAATAGATTAAATAGTTTTAACTTAGAACAATAAACAGTGATAATGAATATCATAGACACTAGATGTAACTTTCAATCTAATTTTATTAGAATGAACTTTTGCTACAATCTGAAATTAAAATTGAACTTCAGCTTCTTGTTCTAGGAAATTTACAATTGTAAAACTCACAAGACACCTATCAAATGTGACTGTGCATAAAATATATAGACAACATGTCATGTGCACATGCTCACATAAGACAGATTAGCTATAACTAGAAAAAGTCAAGACATCATTTACATTTGACTGATATCTATTTCTAGCTAACACTGTTGTGACAGTCTGCTACATCCAGCCTTATACCTTCTGTCATTTGTCTTGACTGACTTCCCATCTTCATTGTAGACTTATCTCTATCTTTGCAGGCTTGACTTATCCTGTAAAAACAGAGCTTCAGAATTATCTAACTTGTTCTGCAACTTTCCTTGAAAAAAGCTCCTTGGTGCAGTCGAGTACTTTGTTCAAAATATTTCGAGAAGTCATAGAGGTTGACTTCTCGATTGAGTACTTGCTGTGACAACTCGATTGAACCATGAACGTCTAACTTCTCGAATGACTAGACTTCTCGATTAGAATACTCCATTAGATGATTTCTCGATTAAGTTAGACTTCTCGAATAAAAACTTGAAATTGTGATTTCTCGAATGTCTCAGCTTTACCACTTCTCGAATGCTCCTTTTGCTAACTTCTCGAATTGATTCTCTTTTCTCACTTCTCGAATGATTCACAATTAACACTACTCGAATGACTTCAATACTTGACTTGTCGAATGGCTGACTTCTCGATCGAGTACTGAGCAGTTGAATGTGTTTTGAGACTTCTCGAAATGTTCCCACAGTTCTGACTTCTCGAATAGTAGACTTCTTGACTGAGTAATTGTCTTGATAGAATTCTCAGATGGCTTTCCTTATTTCTCCACAGTCTTCTTTGTCTTGTTGCATGATTCAACTTAAATCTTCTAACAGACTTTATTTTGACTTTATCTACAATTAAAAGACAAACTGAGTAGATTTCTATCTGCAATTTTATACAAGAATATCTAAGTCACTAAACTATTACAGAAGTACAAACTATGTTACGGCAAGACAGATAATTAAATAGGTTAGGCTTGATTTAAGTCCAACATATATAAATAAGGGTATTGTGGGAAAAACATTTATGAAAAAGGAAACACAGACATTTTATTGGGACAACTTAATATGGTAATTCAGCCATTTGAAGTGGGACGGAGGGAGTATATTATTGTATAAAATAAATTATGTATTTATACTTTGACAAAAAAATGCATATATATATATATATGTTTGTGTAGTTTCTAATAAGAATGACATGGGTATAAGAGTTGTTCTCTTATGTAACACCAGAGGTGACAAAACCTTCAGTTTTCTTTTTAAAGATATAGATATCTTTAAATCCAATTCATTCCAATGCAAAAGCAGAACCAGATTTGCGTAAAACCCACTTGATTGCTCTCTCTCTCTCTTAACTTGAATTGTAAGAATTAAAGTTTATCTGTGCTACTCTTTTAGACCAACAGAAACAATTCTCTCTATATATATAGTTACACATATCCATATCAAAACCTCAACCACTAGAGCTATCACAACATTACTGTGTTTAACAACTTTGCAAAGGCAGAAACTAGTAAAGATCTTTCTAAGTAAAGTAACTCTTGGCTAATGGGGAGACACGCTTGTTGTGTAAAGCAAAAGTTAAGGAAAGGTTTATGGTCACCAGAAGAGGATGAAAAATTGTTCAACCACATTGCTCGATTCGGTGTCGGTTGCTGGAGTTCTGTTCCTAAGTTAGCTGGTAAAGTTTACTCCCATTTCATTCTCTTTACAGGGGATGTCTCCGTGTGTGTTATTTTACTAATGCATTGCGTATGCAGGTTTGCAGAGGTGCGGAAAGAGTTGCAGATTGAGATGGATAAATTACTTGAGGCCTGACTTGAAGAGAGGAATGTTCTCACAACAAGAGGAGGACCTTATACTTAGTCTCCACCAAATTCTCGGAAACAGGTAAACTACTAACAAAAGTCTAGGAAGGGTAAGGTGTAAGCACTATGCAGGCATTCCTTTCACTACTGATCGGATTTCAATAATAAGAATTAATGCTGGAATTATTGGTGAATTTATGAATACTGCTGTTTAGGAATGATTGAATTCTGAAATTAAAATGACAGGTGGGCTCAAATTGCAGCACAATTACCTGGAAGAACAGATAATGAAATAAAGAACTTCTGGAATTCATGTTTGAAGAAGAAGCTGATGAAGCAAGGTATTGATCCCAACACCCACAAGCCATTAGCTGAATCAGAAATCAAAACCAAAAATGAGAAGAATTTTACAGATGAAGCTTCTTTAATGCAATCATCACAAGCACATCCTGTTGAAATTGCAACTACTAAAATAGAGAAATCATTTGATGTCGGCAAAGCATGTTACAACAGTAGTGGCAAGGTAAACTTTGCAAAAGACTTGGGGGACGACACTTTGCACAGCAAACCGAATTTTGACCCTATATTCTTACTCGAGTTCCAGGAAAGAATTAACCCAAATGGATACAATTCCAACCTTACAGGGCGATTTCAGCAGTATCAAACATTGTATGACCATGACCAGTTTGAGGCCAAACCGAACTTTCAGTTTTCATCCATGCCAGAGTTAACAAGTTATGATATTCGAGGCATTGCAGAAGTGGAATTTTCTGCAAATTCTACTTCTACATTGAATTCATTTCTGTTTAATCAAGTGAAAGAATGTTCAAGTAATAGCTCAATTGTAACTAGTACTGCAAATGCCGGAATTGAGTTTGACAAAATGGTGGGAAATAATAGTACGTTCACATGGGAAACTGATAACAGTTTTGAATCGTTATTCCATTTCAGCGGAATCAAATATGAAGAATCACTGGAACCAAATCAATGGCAAGGACAGCCTCATTGTTCAGATGATTACATTAGTTATCCATTAACGTCTCTTTCAGAAGATCTAGTCGAGGGAGACACAGAAATCTTCCACCAGATATGAAGTCTAGTTTCAATGGTATTCTACACAGCACAAGTAAACATATAATAATGTTATAGCACAGGGTTTTTAGATAAAAGGTTTGAGGTGAGATTAGCTGAGTTTCTTCTACTCTTTTCTCCTCCATTTTTTCTGTAGGGAACAAACACATACTTTCTTCATTTTTATTTGTAGATACTGTATTATCAAAAAGATTGAATAAAGATTTTACATTTGTACCTTTGGATCATTGGATGGATGGGATCGAGGAAGGAGACCCATGGTCAATTTTAGCAACTTCAGTTGCTGCAATCAAAAAAGGGTGTCATCTAAGGTCTACCAAGTGATGGAGCCTACTAAATTATTTGCTGAATTTTTACAATTCTTTAGTTGCAGCTTACTTGTTACATGATTAGTATTAAGAGATAAATACTTCACAATCAGTCATTAAACTAAATGTCTTGTCGTATTTTACTTAATTGTCTGATTGTCTATCCTAACAAAGAAGATGGACCCTAAAGAGTACTTAGAAGGTAGGAACTACAGCTAATCACTAATAATGCTGGCAAAAATATTGGTGGATACTAACTAGAAGTTAAGATGCCTATAATGTAGGTTATAGTGTATTAGACCTTCTTTTGAATCTAGTCCACGAGTTCTTTCCCTCCACATCACTGGAACTCCAATCTAAAGGATAATAACCATGTATAAAACGCATAAATTCATCACAAGTTCACTTTCACATACATACTCTCATGTTTTAATGAAATTGCCAAATAGCTTTAGTTATCAAGGACGGTATGAACTTGAGGAATGGCTTCATCAATTGCTCAGTTCATTAAAATGATAGATGTTTATAAACATACATGTAGTCATGTAGCTGTAAGTTCATCATGATACGCTCCCTCTCCAGTAAAAATAGTTATTAATAATACTACAAATATTGTCACATTTAATAGCAAACGTGTAGATTTCTCATAGACAGTAACAGTGAAACTCAGAAGTCAGAACTGCATATTGAATAGTGACTATTTGAGAGACTCCACATTTTATGTATACAGAATAGAATGCAAAAAACTTAACTTGGCTAACCAACCACAAAACTGCATCCCAAAAATATAATTTAGACATGGAAAACAATACTCCTAAACAAAGAAATAATAGCAATAAATTATATAGCCCTGTCAGGCTGTTACTGACTGACCTACATGCACTTGGTTCAAAAATCGAAGATGACTTGATCAAGTAAAAAAGTCAATTCACAATATCAAAGACTATTTATGTTTAAAGAGGCAATGGACAATGAGGTCACAAGAAAGGTAATGGTACTTAAAAAAGGTCACAAAGATAATGGTGCTCTATGTATCATACTAATCACCGACCAGCAATATTTAATGTCAAACAAAGACCATTATGGTATGCAAATTATTATACATTAGGAGTTGATCTATCTAACAAATCTCGAAGGGCACAGAAGAACATATTCAAGGTGTACAAAACACAACTTCATCACACAAGAAACAAAAATCAAATTAGAGAAATAGTTGTAGATCACATGACAATCCATGGAGATTCATATGTACCCTAATGTGCCTGAGGAGAAGTGGTATTGCATATTTAATACTGTAGATACTTGTTTGCAAAATACATACGGCTAGGATGGCTACACCACCTATTACAGTCGTGTTAACAACCAGCATGCAGGTTTTAATTTCGCAACAATTTCCCATCACAGTTTAGCTATCAATCCACTTGGACTTGGCTTTGCTTGTCCATTGTCTTTGGTATCACTGTCTTTTGCTTCCAACTGACATGGATTTGGAGGGACATCGATGGCAGGTGAGCAGTTGAAGAACCCATGTGGCTGCACAAGTAAAGATTTTTCGAAGGGAAATCAAAGAATACAATGTTAATTGTCAGAATTCAGAACCAGACTTCATTGTTAGCATAACATCAGGTCATGCCAAGTAAACTTGAGGACACGGTGCCAAATCCTTAATAGTCACCTACCAATTTTGCTAATTTTTTAATTAAGGTAGTCATTCCTGTCAGAACCATGAAGGTTCTAGATAACAAATTACTATGCAACTATATATGGATAATCACAAGATATCACAAAAAATCTAAATAGCATTAATTGACCTCAACGTAACAAGTACCGACTGAACCGAAAAGCAGAAACTCAAATCTTGCTAAAAGCCTAAAACAGCTGGGCAATAGGTCTCAAAATGTGAATTGTAGTAAACAAATGCCCAGTTAACCTATACTCAAGGGCATCCACATTTGGTACCTATTAATAATAAAGAGCATGCTCAACTGATACCTATAGGGTATGCCAGATTGATACCTACAATAACGGGTATGCAAAATTGGAAACTTCAGCTAAATGTACGCTTCACAACAAAGCTCAAGGTCAATGAATCACAATGATCACTGAGAATGGAAATAACAAAGCCCATTTGTACTCGCCGTTGCAATGATGCATTTGTAATTAATAGTGTTAAATTATGCTTTTATACGCATACTAACTGGAAAAAGAAAAGTCGTGGTGAAATTATTAAATATGCTTACAGAGAAAATAGAATCCATTTCTATTAGAGGGAATCCATTACTTAACAATTGAGAATTTAGAGTTGAAAACAGAATACCTGAAGCATGAAACCAATGCGTTCTACTGGCATAACAGGCCAGTCTTCCAATCGAGGAACATGGGTGATTCCAAATACATACCTATATTTATAGGTGAAAAAAATAAGCATTAATATTCTGAAGAATGTCTTTAACACTTTCTATTTGAAACAAGGTGTGCCACTGTGCCCTATCAAGCACAATGCATGGAGAAACAGGTCTTGAAAAATATATCACCACACTGGCATAGGGTGTCCATCCCCAAATATAATTTTATAAATTAGGTCTAAATTATAATGAGAGGTGTAATCTCAACTTGAATGTTCCAGTATGCACATATATTTGTATTAGTGTAGTGATATAGGGTGTGCATAGGCAAAGATTACTTAGAAGATATACACAGTTATCTATTTTACTATTTAGGAATAGGAAATCCAGAAAAAGAGATCACTGTCACAAAAGAAACAATTTCTGTGAAATTAAAAATATAAACATAAAAGTGCTCAGATGTGTGTGTGTGTGTGTATTAAATGAACATCAAATTTACCAGAGAACGATATTTGTCTCCTCCAGAGACCGGTTTTGTTTTACCCAAGAAGCCAAGCCCTCACCAACTCGTGGATTCTGATTAGGGAATTCTCCTCCTGCAAAATCCTCGTTGCGTGTGTATGGTGTAACCCAGAGATTATGCTTCAAGAATGCAGCTCTTCTCAAAAATTTGGCCTCAGAACCAGCCAGAGGCAGACAGTTAGAACCAGGAACCAACTTATAGCCCGTCAGCTGTCCAGTCCTATTTACTGTCCTTGTATTCCTAACCTGAAGTTAAATGAGAAGCAAAAATATGTTTATAATAATCAGGTACAAGTAAAATAAACAAAGAACTTTCCAGCTTATACCATTTAAATGCAGGGGATGGGTCAGAACAAGATAAAAGGTAAGGTAACATACTCACTTATCCCGCACGAAGAGCAGGGTGTGAGGAGAGTAGGATGTATGCAGCCGTACTCCTGCTCAAATGAGTAGAGAGGCTGTTTGCAGAAATTGACCCCAGGCACTAAATAAGAGAGTCAAACTCATGACCATTTTGTCATGAGTTGGGCACCTAACCACTGGGCCAACTCGACTTCTTGGGTCAGAACAAAGTAAATAGAGCAATATGCTAACCAATCTTAGACTTGGCTTATCCACCTTAAATGCTAATTCACACAAATTCGGTAGGAAAATGAATTACAAAATCCCAACTGAATTATTTCCATATAGGAGCTCCACAAACATCTATTAGGGCCCAAAGAGATTTGAACAAAAAGAACAAATGAGAAAAATTACACTATTGGGGCGGACCAGTCAATAAAGACAAAATCTGGGGTCAGTGATGAAGAATAATAAGAGTCCCTCCCTTCTAAAGAAGATAAGAGAATTCATCAGCTTTCGTTTGGAATTTTACAATAAAGAGAAGACATGTTAGACTAAAGATATAAAAGTATTATAGCTTAATATAGTGAACCTATCAATAATGATGCAGAACTAATGACAGATCTTGAAAACATGTCATGCTCAATATATAGTTCATATCAACAAGGAAGAAATAAAGAAAATTATATAAGAAAGTCAAGGATGAGAGAAACATGCAACAAGAGCAATTAACCACAATATAGATAAACTAACATATACGTGCACAGGGAGGCTTACAATCCAATGGCGAGCAGACGGAAAATTGCAATCACGCATTGCTTGCAATTCAGATTTAAGAACTGTTTCTTCGGTATAGAAAGCATTGTTGTGGACATTGTCCTTCCCAGCTTCTTCGACTTTAACATCAACCTCAACAACCTACATGATAAAGAGTTTTTAGGAAAAAATCTGAAAAGAAATACGGATTTTTTTTGGATATAGAAGGCATCATCAATAAGGGTGGAAAAACACATGTCAACACAAATGAGGCTTTTAAATATACTAGCTTATAACCCGTAAGATGCACGGGCTGGCTATTATATTTAATTCATATTTTTCTTAATCTTATTTATATGATTACTATCGATTTGTATTTTATTTGTAATTGAACATAATTTTATTTGATATTTGTTGTAAAAGTTTTAAATTGGGCTAAAAGGTTTGCTTAAAATTGGCCTAAAAGGTTTGTTTATAATTTATATAATTTGAGTTTATGTGTTTCAATTTTTTGTTTCATTTTATAACAAATAATAATTTATAAATTTATAATTTAAATAGTATTTAAAGATGTTGAGTGGTAATGAAACTGATGTAGCTGTGTTAGATATATAATACTATACTAAATTATAAATAATATTTAAAGAGGTTGAGTGATAATGAAACTGATGTAGTTGTGTTAGATATATAATACTATACTAAATTATACAGTATGTATTTAGGAAGGTGTTTAATTTTTTGGAAGGCGTTGAACCATACCAAACTACCAAATAAATCCTTGTTCGCTTATAATAATATAGTACAGATATATACCATTCATAAATGAAAATATATAGTACTGAAACAGAAAAATGAATATGTAGTGCAAAGGTGACAAAGGCAGTATGTACTTGATTAAATGCCTCCCCAGGCTTACAATCAACAGCCATATCCATCCGTGCAACAAAAAAGTGCTGGTGAACTGGTGCATATAGTCCAGGAGCAATTGTTGTACCATACTTTCGAACCTCCCCTGGCTGCAATGCTCCTAAGCTGAGGACTCCAGTAAGTTTAACTTCTGCCTCAATTTTTCCATCCTGCAATATAGATATCAAATTATCATGTACTGCTGATGGACTTACGTTGACCACAACTAGATACACTAGAAGGAACAGAAAAATAAATGTATAGATGAAGTGAACAGCAGATACGCACGTGGTTTTTATGTATAATAACTTGTTGTAGTGATAAGATTACCATCATAACTTCAGAAATTAATTACTCAACTAGAGGTCTCATGCAAAAACATGTGCGGACAATATGTATCTAAATACCAATAACTTTGCCAAGTTATCAGCTACTTTCTACGGTAAAGAAATTAAGCCGTTATCAATAGCCTCGGGATCATAGAATATAACTATTTAATAGAGGACATAAACGATTTAAAGGTAAAAAAAATCTTGTATAGGACTGACAATGTATTATATAATCGAGGTTATTAATGAATCAAGTATTTATTCATTGATGTTTTACTGTATCTGGATATGGAGCACACGAGAGATGCTATGCAAAATCAGAAGCATGCAATTAAATTAAATCTTCATTTTACACACTTATTACATCCGACTTGCCTGATAAAAGTGCCAATAGAAACCATATTCATAGTTAGCAACAGTACATATGAAAGAAACTGTGAGTCGCCTCGACCTCCGCACTTCAGCTAGGCCAGTTCTCCAGTCTTGATGCTTCCAAAGGATGCCATGATCCTCCTCATGCAAGCATACACAGTTTTCAATTGTATCGACCCCTCCAGTAAAATTTGTAAAATGGGCATCAAAGTATTTGATATAGCCCAAACAATCACAGCCCTGCAGCAACGGAGGCCACAATAATAGCATATTATAAGATCAACAGAGGAATATGGTAAGAGGTTTAAATTTACATATTTGCGAAAAATTGACAAACCTTTTTAAGTGAGTGAGCATTTTTCCCAAGGCCATCTTCCCCTGCATCAAATGCATTCTTCCTGTAATGAGGATCATTTGGATCGCCATAGGGTACAACCATCTCCACAAAACTCAACCTATGCGCAATAGGCCTACGCCCCCTACTTCCATCAACATAGGCAATGGAATGTATAACCAATCCCTCTCTAGGCGTGAAACCAATTCGAAAATTCCACTGCCAACAAATAATTCAAATGTTACATAATACTCACTGAAAGTAGAACATTACCAAAAATATTTAACATGAAAATAAACGACCTTTTGCCACTCTATATAATGTCCACTGACGCGAAAACTTGGACCTTCGGGCTGAACAATTTGCAAAGGCTTCACATCACTTCGATCAACCCCTCCTCTTGTTTCACCAGGAGTGTAGTTCCTCAATGGATCAGCTGGAGGTAAGGGAACAAGTTTTCGGTCTTCAAACTCAATCACGACCATGTTTTGCATATCAACAAGCGCATAAATGCCTTCAACAGGACGTGCATAACCATTTTCCATCGGGCAGTCACTTTCTGTTCTACAAAATATAAGTGGTTTGGCCAGTCTGCGGCTAGGAGCATCAGCATTACTATGATAACCAACACACCTGTGTAGCATTATGTAGGAAGATCAGTATCACACGAGAAATATTATTTCACCCAAAGTATCTGTAGAAGTCTTTAAACTAACCAAGCATCAACCATGACAAGATCCATATCCTCAATACCCCTTTTTTTCATAGCATCCCGAAAAGGAGGATACTCTTTCACAACTGCTTCACATTCAGCATACTCCACAGCATCCTACAATAGCAAACAAATTACATAATTGTCGGAGTAATATATAGCAGCATGCAACAGATAGACTGAAAGTTTAACTTGGTTACGTGGCAGAAGTGAGGCATTAACATATCTGAGACCTCGATAGATAAACTATAAGAATGGGCGAGGATCCTCAAATTTATATATTATGAACAAACAGCTTATTTATTTCCAAGTTAAGATGAATTAATTTTAGATAGAGAAGGCAAAAGAATATAGATTTTATACAATACAAAAGTCCGAGATTGATGTCCTGGATAAATTTTAAGCCAGCCTAATTTCTCTTCAGTTCAGATCTTGTGTTCTAACATTTGTGTTGTCGGGCCCAGGCTTTGAAGTGATTTAAGAAGAGAAAAGTGTCAGTCTATTTCCTGGAATCTCACTGGCAAAAGATGCATCTACGTAAACTTAGCAGAATAACTTGTTTGTTTATACCATATAATAATCGTATTCTAGACTGTGACCAGGATTAGCTAAAAAAATCAAAACGGGCACTATTTTACTTATATAAATTAATTTATAAAATACTTAAATTGTGAAAATACCATTGGTGGCTGGACATCTCGAACAACTTGTGAGGATATAACTTTTCCTCTATGATGTCCACCTCTGGTTGCAGCATGTACTTCAGATAGCTCGACGATCCAAATACTTGTCTCATTCGACTTCTTGTTGTATACCACCAGTCTAGCTCTCCTTGCAGGTAACTTACTAGGAATTACAGCTCCTCCTTTTGTTCTTGGCAATAATGACGGTTGGAATGGTGGAAAGAAGTATGCATCTGCCAATGCGACAACATTTTTATCTGGCTCCAACAGCACAACCTCCACGAAACGCATACCGTCTCTGACCTGCAAAGTGGGAAATATTATAGTTGCAATAATTTATTAAGGTGATTTTATTACAAAAACTAGTGGAATATAAAAATGACTGAATGAAGTGTCAGAACCTCAGGGGTAGCTCCAGCGGCCCTGACAGTTGCCACAGCCACTGAGATTTCAGCGGCAGATAAAGGGTCCAAAGGATGGCTACTTTGGGCCCTCAGCATGATCGGGATCCCTGCACAACAACTAAATGAATCAGCCAAGTGAGGTGGATAAAAGCCAGAATATCCAATAAACAGATATAAAGATGAATTATTTCTAATTATGACTTGTTTACTCTGTCCATCAAGATCTCGAATACTCGTATAACATTAATACTCAACATTCCAGCTATACTCTTCGTATCAAGATTATTAAAAAAAAAAGCATTTCACCTATAATCACTAGTCAACCATCCAAAGTACATGGATTACATTCTTATCAACTTATAAAAAAGAAGCAAAAAAAGGTGAACAATACTTGTAGTTTTAGTGAATACTATTTTATAAACAAGAATTAGGTTGGGTGAATCCTAGTTTGGTGTATTTGATAGAACTTAGATATTTATCTGGTGAATTTTAAATGGCAACTTAAAATGTCGTCAGGTGAAGGCAACCAACAAGCAAATGATCAAGTAACGCAGTATAAAATCATAACATAATCCGCAGATATCGAAATTTATATTTACCGGAAGGCGAAAGGAAGATATAATTAGCAATGTCCTAGAGCAACATAACATAGAGATAGAGATAGATATAAATATAAAGTTAGGGGGAAATGAATAGAGGACCTTTAGCGGAAGAAGAATCAGGAGGGATCAAAGCGATCTCGGAAGAAGAGGCCTCGGGGTTGGGGTTGGGGTTGGGGTTGGGGCTGTGAGATGATGAAGAAGGATGGTGACGAGGAGGAGGAAACGTCGTCGTTTTCGAAGTTGAGGCCATTGTAAAGGATTAGCAAGCTCACCAAATCCACCGTAAAATTGACGCCTTCCAGTACTTACTGACATACAGCGATTCTCTCTCTGTCTCTCCCCTCTCCCGCACGTAGTGTATGCTTGTATTTTTACGATCACAAGCTAGGGCTTGTTTTTCCAATAACAATCTGTGTGTGCGCGTATATTTATAGAATTAATTAATGTGTGTGTATCTACTGTATTTGGTTGATGGATAAATTATTATAGGAGTAATTATACATTTGAATTGAGAGAGAATCCGACCACGCATGAATTCTACGTTTCTGTGGGAAGCCGAGCCTCGCAGTCTCACACGTGACACTCCCCCTTTGTTTTTTTGTTTTTTCCTCAATTATTTCCCTTTTTTACTGAAATTTTTGTAAAATCGAGGACAGACGTTAATAAATTTTCTACTTTACTTATTCCCTCCGTATTTTAAAAATTCTATATACTCCTAGTATATTAATCCTACTAGACTAGGAGCATGTTTGGCTCAGCGTTAACCTCTGACTTTAAATTGAAAAATGTATGATTATACAATAAGCCAGAAACTAACTTAAAGTCGGAAATAAGCCAGAAATTGATTTAAAATTATAAGTAATAGTAGGTACTTTTTTCAATGATTTATTTTTTTCCTATTTTAATAAAATTTATTCATGTGTCATAAATTACTCATAGTACAAATTTACCCAAACATGCATTTTAAACTTCCGGCTTATCATGTTAAGTCACTTTAAGTCATAAATGCAATTTTAAATTTAGGCAAACAGCTCTAGATTTTAAATGTTTGTTTCTTTAAATTTATCTAAAATTATTATATTAGTCAATCAATATCTATATTATATTATTAAAGTCGAAAGATTAAAAGTTTTGGTCGTCAGTATGGTAGGTATGGTACTGGGTGAACCATAGAAAAGATCTTGACCGTCCAATTTTAAGTGAACCATAGAAACAATCTTAACCGTTGAATTTTAATAAAATATAATTTTAAAAGAATATAATCATACATACAATCTAACACCAGTAATCCTCCTTTTATGCAAACAACTCATAAAAATTATAATTCTAAAAAATATAAACATTACTTTTATGTAAGAATATAATTCAGTTAATATGATAATATTATATTATATTTAAATTATATTTATGGTACTGGGTGAACCATAGAAAAGATCTTGACCGTCCAATTTTAAGTGAACCATAGAAACAATCTTAACCGTTGAATTTTAATAAAATATAATTTTAAAAGAATATATTCATACATACAATTCTAACACCAGTAATCCTCCTTTTATGCAAACAACTCATAAACATTATAATTCTAAAGAATATAAACATTACTTTTATGTAAGAATATAATTCCGTTGATATGATAATATTATATTATATTTAAATTATATTCTATATTTTTTATTTTACGAATCTCACTTATCCTATAATTTTTATTTAATATATCATTAAAGTTTATCCTATAATTTTAATTTAATATATCATTAAAATTTATGATAACATTGAAAGTTTGGTAGTCGGTCGAAATTTGGGTCGGATAATTGATTAATTATTGTGTCTAATTTTAAAATATTAATCTTCTAACTAAAATACAATCTCATATTAATCTTCTAACTAAAATATCTCACGTTAATCTCCTAAGTAAAATACATCTCTATGCAAAACAAACAAAAATTATCATATTAAAATATAAATACAAATAAATTATATAAAAATATATACATATAATATTAAATAAAATTTAAATTATTATTATACAAATACAAATAAATTCAAATCATTAAAAAATATTAAAATAAAAATATTAAAAAATTAAAAAAATTCATCCGTGCATCGCACGGATATAAGCTAGTATATATTAAGATTAATCAACATTAACAAGTGACACACTATTGTTTGACAATTATACTACTGCTATATATTATTAAAATTATAATATAATTTTTTTTTTAGTAGTTACTCGAATTATTGGTGAAATCTTTATATAAAGTATTCAGTATTTTAAAGTAAATTATTATAAAAAAATATGATTTTTTTAAACTAAGAAGTTACACGTGTCATTGAATTTGTTCTTATAAAATAATAGTATAAATTATTTAGTGTTTTAAACTACATTATTATAATAAAATTATGATTTTTTTAAAATAAAATGTTAATATATACACACACACACACACACATATATATATATATATGAGTTATTATTTCGGTCCGGATGAATTATTTAAGTAGAACTACAATTACAAGAATATAGGTGTTTTAAATAATTTATTATGTAATAATTTTAAAAGTAAGTTATTTCTCAAATTTGAGTAAAATAACAAAAATTTGAATTTTTAATAAAATATTTTATTTTATAATATTATATATATTAATTTTAAATAATTAATTTATACTCCTTTCAACTCATAATAAGTGTCTTGTTTAATTTTTTAATATTCAAATTGACCAAATATTGATTGTAAATTAAAAATTATTTTTCTATAATTTTCAAAAACTGAAAAATACATAGTAAAGTAGATTAGATATATTTTCTAAAGGTATAATCTTTAAAATTTTCTTAATAGTATATTATGTATAATATTTGGTCAAAATTTAATTAATTTGACTAACAAAAATCAAAACATGACATTTATTAAGAGGTGGAGGGAGCATTATACTAGTCAAACATATAGGTTTTTTCTCAAATAGAAACCAAGTCAAAACTAGAAAGTAGAAAATAGAAACTAATATTAATCATTCAATTTTTAGCCTTCATTTAAAATGGACTCCGTTGTTAGTGGTTGGATGTATCTGTTTGAATGGAAATTTTGAAAATTTACTAAATGTAATTATAAGAATCGAAAATTAATATTTACATATTATTAATTACATTATTTATTTAATTTTAAATTTTATAATATTTATAAAATATATCATAGTTTTTAGTTTTTAGTTAAAGTTGTTTTTTGTTGGAGTATGACCTTTTGCCTGTATGGATTTTGTTCTATAGAAAACCTTAAATAAAGTACTAATTGAAGAACATATATGTCTTGCATTAAATTTGACAATATATTATAAACAGACTATAATGCATGACATATATGTTCTCCAATTAATAATAAATGTACATAGAAGTTTTGCCAATATATATATAAGAATATATCCGAGCACAGATTCATGGCTAAATTCTCAATCAGTAATATAATCAATATCGTTAAAATATTTATTAAATTTTGTGTAGAATTTTTAAAAATAATTATTTATTATTATTTTAAATAATCATTTTCTTATTTATTATTAGAGATGCTTTGAATATCGAAATTTAAACGGGCTTACTTACAAGATTGACTAAAAATCACCCAAAGAAATTAAAAATTCGTAATTTGATGTCAACTATTATTTTTCTTTTCTAAAAATATCTAATCACCAAAAAATGTAAATGTAATTATTTCATACATATGATTAGCAGTTAGGATGTCTTATAAATGAGTATATGTTCTACAGTAACTTATAAATGAGTATATATTTTAACAAATTTCGGGCAACTTGAAAGAGAAGAGATAAGTCATTATCACTCGAGTTATCTCATCTGAACAGAAGACAATTTAATATCTTAGTTCAAGAAAAGTATCTATTTAGCAACACACAAAAAGAAGGTATCAGCTCGAACCTTACTTTCTGTGTGATCGTATTTTATTTGATGGAAATGAACCAAGTGATGTAATGGATCTTTTGATCCAGGAACAGATCGACAGGTTAATGAAATTTTGCAGCGTTTTTTCAGGGAAAAAAAATTATATCCGAAAACAAGGTTCTCTTGTTTTTGTTTTTTTTGGAACGTTGTCTTTTATAAAACCTTGCCCTAATCGTAAAGAATGGACTCAACGGAGTGATGATATCTATATTGGGGTGTTTGACTTAGTTTATATCGATAGGTACGGGACTAAAAAAATATACATGTATTATATAAAATTTTACTTATTATAATACCGGTTTTAACTATATACATATCTATATTAACTAGAATTTTAGTTTTTAGACCCAATTATAGCACGGGTCCAAATTAGAACATATTTCTATTAGATTGAATAAATTTATATAAAATAAGAGAACATATAATATTAATATAAATTCTTAATATTATAAAATTTTATATTAAGTATCAAAAAGAATATAAATAAAAAATCAATTTACCTATTAAAGACGCAGTGACAAATGTTTGGTCGGTCGTCCAATTTTTTATATAACTATTATGTAATTATAATCTAATTTTAAAACATGTATATTATATCTACAACTCTATCATGAGTAAGTTCTCTTGTACAACAATCTAATAACATATCTTTTTTCTATTATTGTTCAAACTTTTCAATTTATTTAAAATTACAGCTTATTAATTAAATTTCATAAATATTAAAATAATATTATTATATTTAAATTATTTAAATTATATAAAAAAATATATTTTATTAATATCGTCCGTACCTTGCACGGGTTATAAGCTAGTCATTAATTGAACGAGTACAACTTATATTTTTAAATATTGCTCATTTACTTTTTTACACATGTTTAAGGGTATTTAATTGCATAGTTAAAATTATTATTTATATGAATTATAATATTAATGATATATTTTTATTTATAAAATGACAATTTTATAATTTATAATTATAAATATATGAACTATAATTTTTAAAAAGTACCGGGAATATTATTATAAAACTTTAAACTAATCAAAATAACGTCAATGTTGATTTAAAAGAAAAATAATGTCAATGTTTATCCAAAGCTCCGAACAGATAATATCACCTACTCATTGCCAGTCCGACTCGGACACTAATAATTGAATTGTTGGTTAAAACTTAAAAGTGGCTTTAATAATTTTGTTAATATTTAATTTAAATGCTTTGATCTGCGGGTTGGCAGCCGACTAAATTCATCACTTTAAAGTTTTAAAATATGTCAACAAACAATTAAGTGCAAACGAATATTCTACTATGCCCGCTTCGCATGGCCATTACTTTGCAAATTTGTTCACAGATTGATATAATTTGAATACATAACTTCCTAAAACTATGTAATATAATTTTACGAAAGTTGTAAAGGGAAAGGTTAAAAATTTCACAATGCACCAAACATAAATTATTGATGCCTGTCTGGATTTACATTTTAATTTACATTGTGAGCTTAGCCAAGCATGTTCAAAATACATTAACTTATAATTGATTTTTAAATATTTTACCGTAAATTAGTTTATATAATATATATATATATTTATTTAAAATTTAGAGTTAAGTTATATATATATTTTGGATAAAATAATTTTTTATGTTAAAATAAATTTTTTGAGACGATATATTTATTGGTTTAAAAATAACTAATTAGAAATTTAATATTTCATGTTATATTTAATATTTAATAATTAATAATTCATGTTATATTTAATATTTAACAACAACACTTATCGGCATCGCCTTCAGCGGTACCTCGAATCTTACATTTTATCAAAAATTAATTTTAAATTTATATACTTTAAAATATGTTCGTTTTCAAAAAACATATTGATATAGTTTATTAAAACCTTATAATTAAAAACATATAAATTTATAAAAGTATCATTAATTGTGAAGCTTTTTTCATTTTTAAAATTTAATGTCAAATTTGTCTTTTATTATGAATTATAATTCATTTTTAATATACATAAGTTTATCAAGTTCAAAATATATAAAAGATATAAACATTATATTTTTACAAATTAAAATATATTATAAATAATATCTATGACATTTTTTAACACATATTACTTTTAATATTTAAACAATACTTCTCGGAATCGCCTTCGGCGGTACCTCGAATCTTATATTTTATAAAAAAAAATATTGGTTTTCAAGAAATTAAATGGTGAAATTTACCAAAACCTTATAATTGAAAAAATATAAAAAATTGAAAATATTATTGATTGTTTATGAAATATAATTTATAAAACACTAATTTATTATTAAAATTTAATTTCAAATTTGTCTTTATTATGAATTATAATTAATTTTTGATATATATGTGCGCGCGTGAGGACTGTGCGGCATAGGACTTCTGATACAATGCATTTTTAGAAATTTATTATATTATACATAGTGGTTTTCAGTTCCCGCATTGACTACAAAATTATAAAACTGATTCATACATGCGACCAAAAAATCAAAAGTTGTAATACAGGGTTAATATTATACATTAAAATCAAAATTTTAATATTATACATTGAAACCAATTTTTTTATGAAGTATAAGTATAATTAATTTTAAAATTATTTATAAAATACTATATAAGAATAAAAAATTTCTCTTCAAAACTTAATATAAAAAAAATTCTCTATAAAATAATGATATATATATACACATAAACATATAAATATAATGTTTGATTTTTATGTTAACAAAATATCTCAGGCGTCACCTCAAATTTTATATTCATACAAATTAAATTTTAAGTATGGATTATTATTTTAAATTTATTTTTAAATCTCATTAATATTGTAACAACCCGATTTTTCGGATCATTACTTCTCAATCAAATATCCAAAATAAAACCAAAATTCATTAATCTCTAAAATAAAATCCTAATGTATCATACAAATCAAAAACTAATGTAGTTTCAAATTTACAGAGACGCAGCTCTGCATATAAAAATCCAGTAACAGAAACATGATTACAATTTATTCGTCCATCTCCAACAAAGTCCAAAATTAAGCCAATGCTAACACCTGAAATTTTGTAAGTATTGAGCTATAAAACCCACTAAGAAAACTAACTACATACTAGCAAGATCAAGTAAGTTTCGTATAACATATATATTTCAAAGTCAAATTCAAAAAGATAGAACGAATTTCAAATTCAAAATAATTAAATCATACTCTTTAGACAAATTATCCCATTACGCTTAGTCACATTAGCCGGTGACACGACCCAAAAGTTCAAATGCTAATAAACGTGTTATCCTTACTAAGGCCTAAACTAATACATCATCCCCGAATGACTCAAAAGAAGTGCTCCCTAATAAAGTCTAAAATCTAGTTCCGGAACTATACGCAATTTACTAACGGTTCAATACGAAACGAATGATTCTTAAATACTCTTTCTTATTTCAAAATTCGAAATTCAAATAACTCTTTGGTTCATAATTTAAAACAACAAACTAGCATACAAGATAAAATTTAATAACGAAATTACATACATGTAAATGATAAAGGAAGCTTAAAAATTATATCATTTCTTTGCCTTTTATACATATACGATGCACATAACATAGTCTCTTGTACATATATGATGCAATAACCTTAGAAAACACATATTGACCATTGCACTTATACGATTTTATTTTAAAAAATTAAGAGAGAGAAATGTATCAAGAAATACCAATCTTGTTCTCATACACAAACTATCAAACACTTGGTTAACGACAAAAAAATTATAAAATTTTAAAGAGATAAATGTATCAAGATATACCAATCTAGCTTGTTCTCATGAACAAACTATCAAACACTTGACCTACAACGATGATTTATAAAAATGAACAAAACAAAAATATGTAACAATCATTATATGAAATATATACCTTTGTATATAATCAGTGAGAATAAGATTGATCAATAAATTTACATAATTCAAATATTGAAATATAAAATCAATCCAATTGTAAAAATAGTCTCATTATATCCAAATCACTACAAACAGAAAATTGTAACATGTTAAATGAGACGAGTATGTTGTTGAATGTGCTGTAAAGGCTTAAAAGTTATATGTTTCTTGCTGAAAATATTAAACAATTACTATTAGTAATAACGATGAACAACATACAACAATTGTCATATAATTATATAGGATGAAACATGAAAGAAATTAATGATATAAAAATGAAAGAGGAAAAGGTAGATTTAATACAAATTAGAGAGAGAAATGAAACATGAAATTAGTTGTATGCTAAAGTTTAATGTAAATAGATTTTGTTCAAATTTGGTTTGCACATGTAGATAGTTTTGGTTTTGAAAAATTCAAAATTTGAAATTTGAAATATTGTAAGTTGATCTTTTTGGATTAGATGGGATCAGATGGTTTGTAAGAGTATTAACAAAGCTTCGGGCGAAAGCTTGTAATGAAGGGATATGAAGTTGCCACGCATTAGTGCAGTACAGACTCCATGTGCTGCATTAGAAAGGACGATGGCATGAGTTGTAATTATAAAGAATTTGAAGGGTAAAAAGTTAAAATTAGGCAGAAACTATTCAAAAGACGCAGCAGTACGGACTCCATGTGCTGCATTAAAAGGATGATGGCATGAGTTGTAATTATAAAGAATTTGAAGAGTAAAAAGTTAAAATTAGGCCGGAACTATTCAAAAGACGCAGTAGGAACTATAGATATACAAATATACTACTATTCATTAAAAATTATGAATTTATATTTTTAATATATATCAAAGTATATGTATAAAAAACTAAAGTGATAATTAATTTGAGGGGAGGAAGTATAATATTTTGATTATAGTAAATTCTTATCATACTGGTAGTATTAAATTTTAGTTCCAAATTGTTGATAGAATAATTAGGGAATGACAATGGTATTTTTATAATATTAAAATTTTATAAAATAATTAAAGATAAATTGTTTTGAAGTATGATATGACTAAATTTTTTTAATAATTTATTTCGTCCCAATTATATAATAATTTAGTATGAGGTTATCGTCGAAATTATTCTTAGCATACAATAGAGTATAAAGGATGACAACTTGTAATTTATTAATATTTTTCTGAAATTATTTAGAAACAAATATGACAAGTGTGTATATTATATTTAGAAAAAATTAAAAAAAAATATCTTGCTGGTAAATATAAAATACATTCTTTTCTATATAATGTATTTTCAAGAAATAAATTCATCCACCTTTTAATTTTCTTTATGACCAACTCAATACATTTTTAAGATAATTTATTTTAGGATTTTTTTTCTAAAATTAGACACATGATTCAGTTTCTCTTTTCCTTTAAATATAATATATTTAAATATATAAAAACTCTGACATAAATTCTTTTAAGTACGGAACTATAGTCTGTCTCCCCCTCTTCTAAACCCTAGCCTTCTGTAAAGATTTTTGAAGGGGCTTCCATCGATTTTCGTCGGTGGAAAGCCCCAATCCCTTTATTTTTCTTATTTAAAATTTTGTTTTCCTTCGATAAGTTCCCAATTTATTTGAGTTTTGTTAGTCTCTCATTGTGAGAGTTTGGTTTTTATTTTGTTGTGTTTTGATATTCTCCATGACCGCCGAGATTATAGATGGGCATGATTTTTATAGATTTGATTCACGGTTGAAGGTTAATATGAGATCGCATATATGGTTGATTGCATAGAACATTGAGGTGAAAGTAAGTACACACATAGTCGGGCGAAAACAAGTGCATATATTCAAATCATCTTCAAATCGCTTGGTTGCCTCTCCAGAAAGGATTCAACAACGATATCTTTGTCTAATTTCAATTATATTTATAGATGTCGTATGACTTTTGTTTAATGAATTGATTTCTTATTTTTTTAAAAAAATAAAAATTGGGGTCGTCCACAGGTATTAAACAAAATTTTATATTTTTATAAAATTTCGGATCATAAAAAATTGGGATAAAATTTCTATTTTCTAAAAATTCGAATTAAGCCTGTTGAATGGCCGAAAACTCGGGTTTTTTGAAAATCTAAAAATAAAATTAGAAATATATGATATTATTAATAAATTTTAGAAAGTGTTAATATATAAAATTAACTAAAAAGTTTGGATAAAAGTTCGGTCTTATATGGTTCGGTGATTTAAAACGAACTTTATATTTAGTGAAAAATCCGTTCCAATCTTACAAAAAATAAATAAATTAAACCCCCGATTTCAAAAAAAAATGAAAATTATTTGGTCGGCCAAACTTTTGTCTATTTTTAATGCTATTTGAAAAAATGGCAGTCAGTTTTATAATATCTTTATATATTGATTAGAGAAATTTATAAATGAGATTAGGGAGCTTAATATACATCCTAGGTAAATTAGGTAAAATATATAGGATTTTATATGCAAATATGGGAGGAATATTTTTATAACCGAGGATTCATTTAAATTTTTACTAACATAGAGTATTATTTTGTACTAACATCTTAGAAATTACCTAAGATGTATGTTATGTTCCTTTTTCTCTTTAAAATTATATGTGTACTTTTTTATATCAAAATTTAAGTTTTTATTGAACTCCAAAGAACAATAATGCATTCACCAATTTAAACCCTGTAGGCTTATTTTATATTGTTAATTGCTTAATATTTTATCAATATTTATACAGCTAGCCTCTCAAATAAAGGTCACAAGATTATAGTTTCCGTTTGACTTATCTTATAAATAATTTATAAGTTAGAAATTGCATGTAATTTCTAAATAACTTAGGTGATATCCTATTCGTATTTAGTACGTAAATATAATTGTATATTCAGCTATGGTCATACAATGTTGAGTTTGGTAAGCTTCCGACTTCCGTATTGATATGTTGTACAGTTGTACGATATTTTATACGAATGTATTTCTTGCACAGTGATAAAATTTGTATGAACAAATGAAACAATGTGCATCGCCCAATTTTCGGAAAAAAATTTAATTAAAGATTTACAAAATGTTTATAATTAAGATATCAGAGTTCATAAAACTTTCCAAATTCTGCCATTTTGGAAAATTATTAAACAAGATTTAAAAGGCAAACAAATTCTCAAACAAGATTTTTAGGTTTTTTTTGTGCTAAATGATTTTTAGGTTTGTTTACTTGCTTAGCTAGTTTGATAGAATATTATTTAAAAATCACAAAATAAATAAAAAATTTCCATGTCATAATTTGCACCTAAATAATAATTATTACTTAGCAAAAAATGAAAAATTAATAAAATTTATAGCTTCATACGAATATCACGATCTTGTATAAATTATCTATCACCAGCACGAATAATGTTACATATAAATACGCAGCAACATAGTGATAAGCAGGTGTAACGCATATCAATAGGTTAATGCTAATCTCATACTTTTGGATAAAGTTAATAGGCAGCAATACTTTTCATATGAACAGGGAAAGCCAACGCCACATAAGTATTTTCTATTCTGATGTGATTGTACACGTCCAATTAGTGCCAATTTTCATGAAAAATCCAATCGTAAAAGTAGTACTCCGTAAATGTGAAATCTGAATCGACACCCACTGAGAAATTCTGCTCGTGAGTTCCAACAGAAGAAGTTGACATTTCCACCAACCTCCACCTTAATATTGTACCGTATATATCATACGTAGTATATTTTAATTCTCATTTCTTACTTTATTTTACAGGAACAATTATTTCATATATTTTAATATTAAAATGTATAATGCTGATATTGATACTTGATAGTGGTCTTTTTATTTTATCAACTTGATAGCAATAAATATTTAATATCAATTATTGGTGTGTGTTTTTATCTCTATCGGTACCAATGTTCATGGTCTCATGGAAATTCCATTTTTGAAAGTGATCAAAGCGATGAAACTTCAGAGAACATCCACTATGGCGACATGACTACTAAAATAATCTTGAAAACAATAAATTTGTCATATCCCAATTCCCACCTACCTCTTAAAGATTTGAGATCGAATAATTCGTTAGGGAGAAAAATACAATATAATCAATTAATATAAAGTATGTACATGCCTTTAAAATAAGTATGTACAGTACAATTATATGACAGAGAAAATTCACGTGCTAATTTATGTTATTAATAATATAATCAATCAATAAATCAGTGATATTTTTAAATCTGTATGGTTAGTATGGTTAATTAGATCAAATATTATTAACAACCAGAAATGGTAAGTACTTTAAAAATTGTCCCAAATGCAGAGTGGTCAAATACGTAATTAATAATTTTTCTAATAATAATATAAGTCCGCACGTGCATATATATGAGCACACGAATAAAAATATGTCATATATCATTCATGTTATTTGAGAAAAAATTTGGGATTAATTTTGAGGTACGTAGCATTGTTTAAAACGACATGGTATCCCTCTCAAACCTATCTAAGTAGAATAAACACATGCCAAACCATACTTGAAAATGTTAGAGTTCCCAAATTATTTCCCAAAAAACACTTGTCTATTTTTAATTGGTTGTTAAAACAATAAATGAAATGGACCTTTCGTACATTCACGTTAACACATGAATTAAAATTTTCCATTCTGCCACATCATTTTGGAAATATTTTTTGTGAATATTTTTTGGGTCTCTGGCATTACTCTTAAGTATATTTATCAAGGCAAAAGTTACACGGAGAACATTAAATAGAGAACATATATTTTCTGTATTGTATTCTACTTATAATATATTGCAGAATCTAATGCAAGATATATATGTTCTCTAATTAGTACTTGTTGGTCCCTGATATTGTAGAAGAGGGATTGAATACAATATATGTATTTAATCGCGGAATTTCGGATTTAAAATATTATTTTAATTAATCACGAAATATTAATTATTATGAAATAATGTTCAAGTAGAAGATATGATTTTTAACTTGAAAAGTATTACAAAAATTAATATGATGAAAGTGTTTATAATTGATAAAATATTCTAGAACGATTTCGACATGAATTGTTCTTGTTTAATAATTATATTTCAAATCAACATAGAAAGTCTATGAATATTACAATGCAGACAAATTACTGAATTTGAATGTTTTCAACAACATAAATAATGAAGCTAATGGCCTCATATTTATAAAGGTGAAAGCTAGCCAGACTTTTGAATTAAACTTATTAAAAAATTTTAAAGACTTTACGAATTAGCCTTCAAGACTTTTGAAATAAACTAGGCAAGACTTTTAGAAATTCGGTAAGATATTTAAAAAATCGCTAAGACTTTTTAAATTCTTAACTCGGTAAGACTTTTCTAAAGTAGCTCGGTAAGACTTTTAACAAAGTCTTAAAGAATAAATTCGGTAAGACTTTTATTAAAGTCTTTATGAATTAATTCAGTAAGACTTTTGATAATAGTGCAGCAAGACTTTCTTTAAATGTTAAATAAAATGTTCTTTTTAACTTAATTAATTCCACCAATTTTAATTAAATAATTTATAAATTAAATCAATTCAAGATGAATTGATTTAAGTAGATAAATTAAATAATTAATTAACTTTTGATAGTAGAATTAATTAGTTTCTTCACTGCACAACGTTTGTAAATTTGACTCGAGTCTTTCTGTCTTCACTATCTTCTGTCTGAAAATCACTTAAGCTAGATGATAAATATTTATTAAATTAGTTGACACACAAATATACTGTCTGGTTCATTTGTGTCATCCTAAAATAAATATTCTTCACCTTTTAACTTTAAAAGTTGTGATCTTCTGTCTTGTTCTCACTTCTAGCTTTGTCTCTAATATTTTTTTCTTGGAATCTTTCTGTAGTAGCCACTTTGAATCTTCTGTATCTTCTGAACTCTTCTGAAATACTACCTCTTTATTTTTTCGTCGGCGCTTGAACATATTAATGAACTTCTTCTGGGGTAGAGTAGCAACTTCATCAGAACACTTCTAATATTAGGATTCTTTGTGTCTAGTTGACTTTCTTCGTTCTGATTTCTATTTTCATAATTATTATTACTGCTTTTTCTTTTTTGAGTTGAGTTATCATCTAATTATTACAAATAGACATAATCATATGCCTTTGAGTACTACATTTAAGATTCTGCATATAACAAAACCCTGTTTATCAAACGTTATTATTATAATTATGTAATCATCCTAAACTTAATCACCAAAAAGTTATCATACTTATTATATATACCTAATTACCCATCACCAAGAGATATATATCCTATAATAATTGTCCAACAATTACTACTACTACTATTATCATTATTTATACTAATTATATAAATACGATTATCACAAAACTCATATGTATCTTGCATCAACCAAAACTTATACTATCACATTTCCATATTAGGTTCAATCCAACACAATATATTTGAGCGCTTCATATTTTTTTTTTGTAAAACATTATCCAATATAAGAAATTGGAAAAACTATTATTTATTCATGGGTATATTGGCTTTCCAGTGATATTTTTTCCTTTAGGTTTCTTTGGCATAATTTATTTATGGATCGAAAAAAATATTTGTTCTGTGATGTGATTAATTTACAGCGTTCTATCCATTGTAAATAAAAACAATATTCGTTTATGCGGCAGGGGAGGAGAGACTAATGAACATCTATTTTCATTATATTTGTTGTCACGAATACTAGCGGAGGAAGCCCGAATTACGACGATCGTTTTCTGATTGGAGTATGATGTTATTTGGGCCGCTTGGAAATTCAAGTATATATATTTTTCTTGTCCAGGAAAGTCAAGTACATTGTATATTTTAATAAACGAGTTCAAGTTTTTTTAAACGAGTCGACCCGCTCGATTAATTTAAACATGCTCAATCCCTTGACCGAACTCGGCTCATTTAATAGACGGGTCGAGACGGGTTTACTTGCGAGCTAGTCGAACTGAATTTAAATGAGCCGAGTCGAGTATACTCGCGAGCCCATCAATTAAAAATATAAAAAAGTTTAAATTAATTTATAATTTATAAATTAAAAAATATATTTTTATTAATAAAATATTTTTATTTATAAACGAGTTCAAGTTCGGACTTATTTATACGTATTTTTTTTATATAGAAGAGAATTATAATTAGATTTTTAATATAAATTCAAAGGATCCCATCACCTCATTCTATCTGCATTTTTTTGAAAGTCTTCTAGAATTTTATTTATCCATTAAAAAAAATACGGATAAATGTTTAATAACAATTGTTTGTCAAGACGAACTGCCCTTACTTATATATAGTTATATGTAAACTCTAAATTAGCAGATTAACCAGCTTGGAATTGCATATTGTAATACACTTATGAATGGTGTGCAAATACAAATTTTCTTAATTTATAAATTTGATTAATATGAGGAATGCATTAATCACAACACGGGATGCAATAAAGTTTTAAGTAAAATTTATTAAATATTCTGAAAATAAAAAAGTTAAAAATAATATTTGTATCAATAAATTATAAATTTATTATATAAATATTGTATCTTGATTAGTAAATATGTTTGCATAATAAATATAATATTATTTAAATATTTCATTTTCAGAATATTTAATAAATTTTATTAATATGTTTAATACATTCCGGGTCGATATTCATGAACTATGGAAATTTGTAGAATAAAAAATTAGTAATGTGACGTTATCCATATAACTAATCACAGTAGGAGTATACTCCCGCTGACAATTTCTTCGTGTCCTCTACTTTCGTATACTCAAAACTCAAACACAAAATTGACCCATTTAGAATCTGTGTATTTTGGTGTTCGTGTACCTCGTTCTCGTATAGTGTTTCGTGTAAAATTGAATATAAATATAAATAAATAAAATAAAATAAAATATTTTAAGATATTTTTTTTATAAAATATATTAAATATATATTTAAATCATATTTACATACAATATTATAGAATTATGTATTATTTTAACAATAAATATACATATATTTATTATAAATATTAAAATTTAATTATAAATTTATTTATGTCGTGTACTTCGTATCGGGTCGTGTACTCGAAGGTAAACACAAAACCGACACTAAATGTTTTCGTATATTTTCGTGTCATGTACTCAAAATATAAACACAGATACTAAATTTTCGTGTCGTGTTGTCATGTGATAAATTATCGGATCTAAGTATACTATACACATACACATACGGTCATACACTAGGGAGATAAAACTCAAAGCAACTCTAACACTATCATTATAGTAGGCTCTTTCGTCAAATTTGAAGAAATGAATACAAAAAGTATCTCCAACAAGCTCCCAGCTACTCTTTAAAATTTTAGGAGCTTCAAATGCTTCCTCAATACTGAGAAGTGGATACTCCCTCCTAAGTTAATTTTATATTATTTTCTCTCTTTTCTATGTATTACATGAATGATTTTGTTTATGTATATATATAGTTAATTAATAAAATATGAATGAAGTGTGAGATTAAGGAGGATTGCTGGAGAAGATGGATAATTTTATCTCCTAAATACTTAAGAACTAGTTTAATTATACTCCTTTGTTCTCAAATATTTGATTTTTAAGGTTGTTGCACACATACCAATATCTCATTTATTATTCTAAATGTTGGTATAATTAATTTTTTATTTACAAAGAATACACATAATAGTCAAATCATTTAAATAAAACATTTATTATTTTATAGGGATATAGTTGGAATTCTAGGATTAATTACACCTTAAAAATGAAAGAAAAATAAATATTTTGAAACAAATCTATTTTAAAAAAAACAGATATTAAAAAACAGAAGGTATTGTTGGAGTTGCTCTCAATGATTCAAACTAGCTTTGGAGTTTGGACTAATCACAGCATCACATTGCATTTACTTCTGACCTATATTATTCTAATAAAAAATTTGAAAACTTTTATACTCGATTAAATTAATCTTAATTTTTAATTAACACATATGATATTTTTTAATGAATAGTGTTAATTGTTGGGGTTGCTCTGTAATTCAAACTGGCTTTGGAGTTTGGACTAATCACAGTATCACAAGCTAGACTTGTTTGCGAGAGGAATTAAGCAGCGACACAATAAAGAACATAGAAATACTTGTCACATTCTAGCAGGCAGGCAATAGTAAGGGACAGGGTAAAGCATCCAACTACCGTTAATAAAGCTAGCAAATGCCTAATCTTTTTTTTGCACCTCGAGTGATGATTATATGGATGGAGTTTCTTGTTTCTTTTAAGTTATCAGCACAATTTGACATGGAACAGACATTATCAGAGTAAACAAAATAAACCTACAGTAGCTGCAGCTTCCGCGGCCACTCAGTTGAACACTGAGGTGAAAAAGAATCCAGAATTTGAGTCGAACTTCTACCCACAATCTAATATGACTTGCTCAAAGCAGTCAGGTGTGATCCCATTCCAACTAAGTGCTGAGCTCAACTAAGTGAACAACTCTGTAAAAGAGAGGAACTCATATTCGCGGCCTGATCATGATCAGAGCCTCGACTACGACACAATTAGAGCAATCGCAAGTAAAAGCACCAACACACATCTAAAAACAACACTAGTATCACTTGACATGAATCGCAAAATAAAAGTAGCATTTAACCATAATAACATTAAAAAACAAAATTCCGCAATCAACATTACAATTAAGATTCAAAAACCACAAAAAAGCAAAGCAAACCTAAGCACCAAGCACAACAGCAGCTCCAGCTTCCTTAATCTTCTTCTCGGCAATCTTGGAAACCAGTTTGGCCTTTACGAGAATGGGTTTGGACACAGAGCCCTCTTGCCAAGGACCTTAAAGTAACCCAACTGAGTAACATCAAGCACCGGAGCCTTATCAGCACCAGCATTGTCTTTGACATGTTGTGGGACCATAGACCAGAGCTTATCAATGTTAACAATGGGGCAATATAATTTGTTACGGAGCTTGTGAAAGTAACGCATACCCACTTTTACCGAAATACCCCGGATGGTACTTGTCGAAGAGGATGCATTCCTCCGGCGTTTCCACGACCGTCGGGATGCTTGCGGTGCTTTCCGATACGACCGTGGCCGCGCTTCTTCTTCAACCGTGTTGTCATTGTAAGATTAGGGTTTGTTTCTTTGTTTGTGTGGACTGTGGAGCGGCGGGGGAGGGAAAATACTAGTGGGTTTTTAGGGTTTGGGTTGTAGATAGGTGATGTATATATTGTGTTTTTACCTTTTTACCCTTGGTATGGTATTGAAAACACAGTATCTTTTCGGAGAGAGAATTTACGCGATATAGATTTTGTTGCTGCAAAACTAGATAGAACAATTAATAAACATAAACTAAAAATAATAACAATACGACTCGACACTAAAATGTAGTTGATAATTTTAGCAGGGGAAAATGCTGGAAATTGACAGTATGGTGATTTTATTTACACTGAATCACTCATCATTGTTTATTTGCAGTGTGATATAATTGTCTAATTATAATGCATATGCTACGGACATTAAAGAGAATGCCAGTGCTTTCGGTTGAATTTTGGAGAGAGCATATGGACTGATTGAAAATTTCTTATAATTTCTGTGGGCTGGAACTGGATACAAGAATAGAATAGAAGAGACTTCTTCCACTTTTACCTGCAGCACCATATTTAACATCATAACCAATGAATGGTGTGAAAGTGACAATTGAACTTAAAGTCTGTACATTAACAACTAGTAATCAAACACTGTTAAAATAATCCATATCAGTGAGTGACCTTTCTTTGTTCTTTTAATGCAATTGAAGCGTTTTCCACATTCTGGAGCAACATTTATATATATGATAATATATATGATATGGCTCTGTTATTACTTTCATGATAAACTCATTCCACTGATTATTAAAAGTTATATATAGACTGCTGCTTGAGGGACGACTGTAACAACATGTTTACATTCCTTACGGTATTTCTACCAAATTTGCTGCACTAATTCTTATTCAACACTTCCACGCACAAAGAAATAAACAAATCTGAATTAATACAAACAACTGCCGAAAAGACATCTTTGCACAAAACAAGGTCTCCACTCAAGACCAGATGCCGTTTTAGTTTAAGAAACATACGATGCCTCGGTATAAAATGCACTTGTTATTATTATTATTATTTACACAGGAATATTAAGAGGTGTCTCCAGATCTCCATCCCCATCATGTCTATAATTCATGTTTGATGTCAATTCAGATAGCAACATTCTTGGTGATGCAGCAGGTACTTGCTCACCAACTAAGAGGGATACCACTTGCCCCATGTCGGGCCGGAAAGTAGGCTTAGGGTTACAACATGCCAATCCAATTTTCAAAATTGCTTCCATTGCTTCCTCTTCATACTCCCCTCTAATCCTCTCATCTGCAACCGCCAGTATGTTATTTTTCCCATATTCATACTTCACCAAATCAACCAACAGTATGTCATCTTCACTCTCCGGCTGCATCTCTATCGGTCTCCTTCCAGTCATTACTTCCAAAACCACGACACCGTAGCTATATACATCACTTGCAGCTGTAGGTGATGCTGTAGTTGCCAACTCCGGGGCCAAGTAACCTATGGTACCCACTACCCGTGTCGTTTTGGGCACCTCACCATGTGCATACAACTTTGCCAGCCCAAAATCACCCAATCTTCCTTTCATTTCACTATCTAACAATATGTTGCTAGATTTTATATCTCTATGCACGATCAATTGATCGCAACCTTTGTGAAGATAATTCAAACCCTCAGCAACATCACCAAGAACTCTCATTCTCCCTTTCCAATCCAAATGCCTATTAGACCTATCAAATATCCATCTATTAAGACTTCCATTTGGCATGTAATCATAAACAAGCAACAATTCATTACCCTTCCTACACCAACCTCGCATTGGCACTAAATTCTTATGTTGAAGTCTACCTATACTCGAAATCTCAGCCATAAACTCTCTCAACCCTTGCTTGGAATCATGATTCACACACTTCACTGCCACTTCCGTACTATTAGCCAATACACCTTTATACACTTGTCCAAAACCACCAGCTCCAATAACCGAATCTCTAGAAAATCCATCCGTAGCCTTATAAAGCTCGTCATACGAAATCCTATGAGGCCAATACTCCAACTCCCAATCCTCAACCTCATTTTCCTCTATCTTAACATCCCAAAACACCTTCCAAATCCAATACCAACCCCCAACCCCTAAACCAACAAAAACAACACAACCAACAACAATCCCCACAATAGCACCCTTGGACAACTTAGACGAACTCCCCCAATCATTCACAAAATCAGGGAAATTCGCCGTATTAATATCTCTAGCAACACCAGTATCACTAAAACTCCAAGCCAAAATCCTCTGACGTTCAACCCAAGTAGTCTTGGAAGCCGAGAATCCAACATACATGTCCCTAGACAAATAATTACCAATTCTCGGATCCCTATAAGTGATCAAAGGCTTTCCAGGCTTATCCATCCCGACAGGCGCAATCGTAACATTAATCTCAAACTTATCACCACTAAACTCAATCCAGGCATGAACATTCCTTCCATTCCGCATATTAACAGGTACAAATGTTCCATCCCCATTATAATAACCACCCGAAGCAGTTTTAACAGACTGGACATCATTCAAATCAATACCAACATGATTACCATCAGGATCATTAAACTCAGCATTTTGTCCAGTGTCAAACTCAACAGCTAAGATGGGTCCCACAGTGGGGACAGTAGCGTTACTAAAAACACCAAAGTACTGTCCAGAAAGAGCGCCAGGTGGTTGAGTAGTGTTTGACAACAAGAACACGAGTCCAAAACCAGGACTCGTTACAATCTCGGGGATTATACTGAACACGAACTGAGTCGTAAAAGACGAGACAGTGGTCGAGTTGGGTGCGGGTTTTATTGGGATTGGTGAAGGGTAGAAGCAGCGGCCGATGGAGAACTGGTTGGAATCATTGGTGAACCGGATGACGGGCGAGTCGACTCGCGCGTCCTCGATTAAACGGAGGTTACTAGTGGCATTGAAGGAATTAAATAGAAAGTCAAGGGTATAAATGGGAGAAAATGAAACGAAGAGTAGGATGAGATTGAGGAGCACAGGGGCCATGGCCATGCTGTGATTCTGTGAGTGTTGGAGGTTTTGTGTACCTATTTTATTTATGTTTGTGTGTAGTTTGTATTAGTTGTCTTGTAATTTTAGTCAACTATCTACATTTGATTATTTGATTATTTTAGGTGACAATTTAATTGTTGTTAAATATAGTCAATGTTTTAGAATAATCTTTAGGCAGCTAAGCTTAATTTTATCGATTAATAATCAAATAAAATCAGAAATATGTACACTTATTTCTTCCCAAATCTAACAAAGATTATATTAACCAGTCATATAAGATTAGCTTTACAGTCATCATTAACCAATTCTTTATGCTATCGAAAATATTAAACATAATGAACTACAAGTTTGATACATACAAACTAAGAAAATCGAATAAATTGATACATTTTTTTTGACAAGAATAAATTGATACATTTAAGTATTATATAAATAGGAAAAGTGGTAAAATTCCTTATTAATATTAGTGAGATTAATTAGAGATTTATGTGTTTTTAAAGTAGAGAAAGAAGCCATATTGAGAAAAAGTAGTGTAGGGAACAAACAAATTTTTTAAAAAATTTCTCAAATACTACATGTTTAGTTATTGATTATGAAAATAATTAATGAAATAGACCATGTACATTTAAATAATTAACATCAATTAAAACTACACATATGAATCATGCCACATCTTATATTAATATTTTCTTCTACATATATAGTCATTATGCGATTTTGGAAAGGAGATAAAATTTTATAACAGATGACAGTATAATTAGCTACTGTCGAAAAATTTCATATTTATTAAGATTAATATTAAAAAAAGCATTTTTAGTCTCTTTCTCAGTACGAAAATTCATTACGTAATTTTCTACCAACATGGTTCATTTTTATCTTAATTTATTAATTATAACTCATATTTAATTACATGTATTTTTATAAATATAATTTTTGAATGGTGATAACAAAATTAATTATCTCTCGATAAAAAAAACTTTTCAAGTTGGTGAAAGAAAGAATATAACTTATTTTTTTGGTCTCTTTTTATGTAAATAAACATTACACCATTTTTATTAAAATTCTTCATGTTTATCTTGTTTATCGATTATAACTTGTATTCAAATGCAACTAGTATGTTTTTGAATATATATCATTTTTTCTCTCTGTTTGGATACATATCAATTTTTTTCTCGATACAATACGTATCTGTATAAATATAACTTTTGATCGGTGACAATAAAATTAATAATCGCCGGATAAAAAGCAATTTTTTTAAAAAATTGGATAAATAAAAGATATAATTTACCATTTTGGTATTTTTCTTTATATAGATGATCATTACGCTATCTTTTACTAAAAATGTTTATGTTTATCTTGATTTATCAGTTACAATTTATATTCAATTACAACACGTATCTATTTAGATATACATCAACTTTTTTCTCAATATTTTATAAATAAATTTATGCTATTTTTAAGATGAGTAATACTGGGAGTCGAATAAATCTCTATCGATCCCTTTTGATTTATTTTTAAATAAATGATGTAATATATTAAATATAAGAATAAATTATGTTGTAATGATGTTTGTGTATAAATGTAACGTTCATGAATGAAATGAGTATTTTTTACAAATAATTTATAATAGAACTTGATCAATGAAAATCATATTTAACTATTCAAGAACTTAATACTCCCTCTAATCCTTATTATATGATATTTTAGAGAAAAGTATATGCTCCAACATATAAGTCATTTTCATAAAACCTAGGTCATTTATTACTTCCTTTGATCCTTATTATAGGACTTTTGCAGCCTTTTCACGTCTATTACGAATTTTAGGAAATTAATGAAATGATTTACTTTCACTCTTTTTCATGTAAACTTTATACGGACGTGCAACTTGAAAACGGATATGTTTTGTAGTATTTATTTTCATTCTTATTTTTAGTTATAAGTAAATTAAAAGTAATATTAATTCTAAAAGACTTTTACTTGCTGTATACGTTGATTTACCAAATTAAAATTTAACATTTTCATAATTCCTATTTATTGTGGTATTTTCCTGACTGTCTAGTGTGTAAAAATGTTTTCCTAATTACAATACTCCTTGAAATCACCATATGTATACTTTGTACCATTATCAGATCACAGTATTTTCAATTTCTTATCAGTTCTGTTTTCAACTATTATTTTTCACTTCTTGAGTGTGTTGAATACATCATTCTTATGTTTTAAAAAGTAAACTCATACATGGCTAGAATAATCATCAACAAGAATGACAAAATACCTTGAATCTTCCTTAGAAGTTACTGTAGCAGGACCCTAGACATCTATATGCACATAGTTTAATATACCTTTACTTTTATGTTTGCTTGACTTGACTTGAACTGAACCCAATGTGCTTTAATGTATACACAATGCTCGCAAAGTCTATGCAAGCATTTTTCAAGTTCTTTAATAAACCCTCATCACCAAGATAATTTAGACCCTTTTCCGACATATGTTTAAGCCCTCTATGCCATAACCGAGTAAATTCATATGGGTCTTCACCAATATTAGTTGCTACAATATTATACTTTCAGTCACCGTTGTACATAAAAGAATATAAATATTTCCTTGACAAATACCTTTCATCACTATCAAAGTCCAAAAAACCATTACAACCTTCATTTCACCATTTCATGTAACAATTTTACACCCATCAGAGTCCAAAGCAGCAATAGAAATTAAGTTCTTCCAACATGAATTCTAATCCTTATACAACCAAGTCCCACTATTTCACAAGAATTATTTCCTATCAATACCAGTTCCACCTTCAATACTTTTACAAATCACTTTTATTCAGACACATATGACAAGAGTGTCAAACAATGTCTACAACCGCAGTTCATGTAATTGTATTTCATAATTTTTATCCAATTTTAATTATTATTAATCTATTTTATTGTTTTTTAAAAAATATGAATATTAAAATATATTTTTTACATTTATATAAATCTTATCAATAAAAACATCTTATACAGTAACATCATTCTATCAATATCACATTATTTAAAAACAATTTTTAATACCTAACACATTAACAAAAACAATTATATATTATATATATAAGAGTAAGAGAGATTTTATCCGAATACTACTAAAGGTCAAGTGTTCGACTCTCAACAGCTACATTATTAATTTTTATATATAATTAATTCTATCAAATTTAACTCCGTGAATTTTAATGACGATAGGCTCAAATCATGATTAATCATCGATTCATTAGATGATGGAGGACTTAATTTTATATATAAAAGACTGAAAAAGAGATGTGTTAATTTTAAAATAATAATTTTTATTATGCAGTAAAAACACATAAAAATGTGTGTCAAATTCAAAGAGACCTAATAAAAGCTGGAGGGAATAATATCTATAAGATTTTAAAAATTTTATTACAATTCTTTCTACAATTTTTTTTAAATTTGTAATTAATTTTTTGAAAAAATTTAAATACAACAATGTGTTATTCTTCTAATTTATAAATAATTTTCTATAATGCCTTTGATGTTCTGTTTTTCAAAAGAGTTTAATAAAATTGTGTTCATATATATAATACAAACTGTAAAAACATTTTATTCATATATAATCCGTACTTCGTATAAAATATAAATCTAATTAATAAAAAGTAAATAAATATCCGTGCATCAGTGTTATTTAATATTCATAACTAAGAACAATTTTTGAAATTCCTTCGGTGTTACTAATTGCTCAAAGAACAAGTCTCCCTTTGACAAATCTTTTCGGAATTAAGTAATGTTGCAAAGTTACTAATTGCTCAAAGAACAAGTCTCCCTTTGACAAATCTTTTCGAAATGAAGTAATGTTGCAAAGTGTTTTCGGCCTAGCTAGTTCAAACCTAATACTGGACTTTTTGAAACTATTTATTTATGCTACGTATTTTTGCTGGATTTTATCAGTTGATAGCTTTTTATGCCCATGAACGAATAAAGAGGACAGGGACACTATTATTTGCAAGGACAATACTCCAGGTACGGATCCGAATCATGCGCCGTAATTATAGTCCGAAAGTGAAAATGATTGGTTGAGCCAATCAAAAGTGCATTTTAACTTGCACTTAATAACACATTCAACTTTATAACTAATCATCATCTTTTTGTCCTCTAGTGCCTTGTTCTTGTTTCTTGTTCAATCTCCATATTTTTTTATTACATCAGTAACAATGGATCCAAGCCCTCGATCACTCCCAATTCTCTCCTACGTTATGAAAAAGTTTCCCAGCTTCAAACGCCCCGTCCCTTCTGATTTCGATATCGAACAGCCTCTGCCAATGTCTCCTAGTTGTCTTCCCTCAGGACCTTACTTTGAGCTCAAGGAACGCATGCCTCATCTTACTAATCCTAAACTTATCTCCGAGATGCGATCAGCTGTTGCGGATGTGTCCCAGACTCGTTCCATTTTGAAAAAACTCGGTCCGAGGCCTGATCATGAGGCGGTTGATGTTGCAAAGGCCAAGCTGGCACAGATTGAGAATGAGCTTGAGGAGGTGGAGTTGTCAGACTCGGACGGAGAGAATTCCAAGAAAAAAGAGGCTGAGAGGGAGAAGCAGATGTATAAGACCGTGATTACGTTGGATGAGATGCATGAGTCGTATGGGAAGTTGTTGACAGAAGCGGAGACGAGGTTGGAGAAGATTTATGAGGCGGCTGTGGCTGGATATAACAATGAGGATGATGTGGCTGTAGTTGAGGAGGTTAATGAGGAAGTTGTGAGGATTTTACAGGAGGCCAGTCAGAAGGAGGTGGAAAGGATTAATTTGTCGAAAAAACATTTGAGGTTTCTTCCTGAGGCGTTTGGGAAGATTCGTACTCTGGTTGCACTTGATCTTTCGTCTAATCAATTTCAGGTACGTTCTTCTTCTGGATCATCTGTATGATTATGCCTCATTTTCTAGCATTTGTTCAGTTTGATGATTGTTATTCTCTGATCTTAAATATCTGGTAGTAGTTACTCATTACTAAATTTAGTTAATGTGTAAGTTCAAAATAATATTTAGACCATGCTGTGAAAATTGGATGACTTTGTTGGCTGTTCTGTTAATTTTCAATAACTGATATTTGATGAATAAGACTTTATGATGGTAACACTTTACAAGTACTGTTACTTATACTCATTTGGTAGCTAGTTCAAGTACAAAGGATTGATTAAATAAAGAGAAGATGAAAAAACTGACGACCTTCCCAGCAGTGGTATATTCTGTTGAGCACTCTACTTGCAAATTAAATTATAGCAAATACCTTTGGCTGAGACGAGTACCAGGTCACTCTCTATAAGACATTTCGTGGCTCAGCACAAGGTGCACACAATTCACTATCGCGTTGTCCCCATGATAAAGCAGCCCAAACTCTCTGTTTGTCATAATTAAGCCTTGCTTTAGGAATTGATTGAAAACTTCATAGCTCCATCTAAATACTTTTTGGTTTAAGAAAAAGAGGAAAATGGATAAGAGTAAAGAAATTGTGTGTACTTATTCGTTATTATAGCTGCCAAAATATGATGGATATTTGTGGCAATATGATATAGGATGTTAGTAGGTCATGGAAGCCTGGTAGGTTGGTGTGCCTACATACACACGATTTGCCTCTCCTCATGTCACACTCCACAGATGATACCATGTGTAGTTATGCAAGGGAATTCTTTATACTTTGTAAATTTGTAAACATTATCCATCTTGTAAGCTGAATTATCTCTCTATAAATATTCTCATCTGATAAATAAAGTTCTAGGGTTCATGGCAGGCTATAAAGTGAGGCAGAAGTCTAAATATTGAAATATGGTAGTTATTTGTTACACTTGATTTGTGCTTTCCATTATAACTTTTAGTTACTTGTATGTTTGGACAGATGATTCCAGATTCAATTGCAGGGCTTGAAAATCTTGAGGAGTTTAATCTGTCATCTAATATATTGATGAATTTGCCAGAATCCATCGGGTTGTTGCTCAAATTAAAGACCCTAGATGTCTCTAACAACAAGCTCGTTGCCTTGCCTGACAGCATCTGCCATTGCAAGTAATCCTCAAGACTCGCAAAACCTGCAATTCCCTTAGGTTCCCACATATTTCTTTATGATTATCCATCTTGTGATCCAAAATTTGCAGGTCATTAGTAGAACTGAATGCAAGCTTCAATAAACTGGCTTACTTACCTACGAAGATAGGGTTTGAACTAGTTAATCTACGGCGACTTTCAATCCAACTGAATAAAATCCGCTCTCTCCCCACTTCCATTGGTGAGATGAGCTCTCTGCTGTTTCTAGATGTGCACTTTAATGAGCTTCAAGGCCTTCCACGTTCTATAGGGAAGTTGACAAACCTTGAGTTTCTTAACCTAAGTAGTAATTTTAGTGACCTAACTGAACTTCCAGACACTTTTGGTGATTTGATCAACCTCCAAGAACTTGATCTCAGCAATAATCAGATCCATGAACTACCACTTACATTTGACGGGCTAAAAAATCTCCACAAACTTAACATAGAGGAGAATCCTCTTGTAATTCCTCCAAAGGAAACTGTAAAATCTGGGGTCGAAGCTGTCAAGGCATTTATAGCTCAGAGGAGGCACGACCTATTGGTGGAGGAAGAGGAAAGGAAAAAACTTGAAGCCCTTGGTGAAACACAGAAGGGTTGGTTTACTCGAAGCACCTCCTGGTTGAAAGATTCTGTTACCAATGTCTCTGGCAATTTTTCAGGATATATGGGTGTTGATGGAAAACCTAACCAAGACCCTGCCCTCGATCAGCAGTTATGACTGACTATACAAAATATCACAAATTCAACATTTAGAGGCATGTCGACCTTGGAAGATTTATGATATATATCTCTAAGTCATGTACTTATATACTCTCCATTGTTAATTTAATCTATCATGTCATCTCAGGATCTGGAAAACCAGGATATCTCAGCGTCTGGAAAACCAGGATACAGTTTTTCTTTTTTGCGTGTCGTTTTGTTGAAACACTTTTGCTTCCTTCTACATTTGGAAATAGAAGTTATTCATAAAGTTTTGAAGGAATTGAGACAAGTCCATGTTGTTTTCTATTCTTGCTAAATTAATTCCTGAAATTTGTAAATGAGAGTGATTGGGTTTTAAAGTTTGACTATTAAGAGTTTTAGTATACTGATTTTCATTTAGTATGACATTGATGTGCAATACATTACCCTTTAATGATCCGATGCTTCTGAAGTTCTTCGATACTGTATCATTTTGTTGGTAGCACCAACTATGAAGCTAGAACAAGGTTTTGCTTCTTCCTTGTGAATACGTATTATCTGCTCAATCCTGCTCTATGAGATGCATACTATAGGCATATTTAGTTTGATCTAGGGTATAATGCAAATATAATGTGCTCAATTTTTTGTAGATGAAAGACAACTGAATTAAATGAGGATCTACAGATAGCCTAGTGCCAAAGTCTCATTTCCATCACATCCTCTATAACTAGGTCATGTTCGAGTTGTCATCTTCTCTCCTTAATTTAAGTGTTAACTTACCGAACAAAAAATTGTGTTAGATAGGAAATCGCAAGTAAAATGAATGTAATAATGTGCTCAGAATAAAATACTTTGCATCACATTTATGTATTACGTCGTCGTATATATGGCAAACGGGATCCAGATGGGTTCAAATGGACCAATTTTCTAATGCACTGTATCTTGAACATTTTTACTTGAACAACACGATTATCGATCCCTAACCCTTCCCCAAGCCACAGGATAACAAAGGCATATATAAGACTATAAACACGTCCAAGTTCATCTGCTTTAGAAAACTCCCTCGTGAAAGATTTTGAGATATGGGGAGAGCTTAGAAGTTGGTTTAATCCCCCACGCTCACTTCTCACCAAGAGGGCATGAAGATAGTGTTGAATATTAAGAGGAAAAAGACAGTTTGTTGAAATTCATATGAGAAAAATAATAATATAATTTTCGCCTTTTTTGAATAGATTATTATTATTTTTATAATGTGATGCACCTACTTCAATGCTTCATTAGAGCACAAGACATTGTATAGCACATTAGCGCCTGGCAGAATAATGTTGGTGATAGAACATGATTATTTCCAGTTTTAAAATAAACTAAGAATATATAAACCAAGTTGGCTCCCCTGGATGCCAACCAATCCATGTGCATCACCACATGGCCTCCGATTCCATTCACAGCCCTTAAATCTTTCCAGCAACTCGCAATCTTAAACTCCAACCAAATGCCACATACCCGCAACTCAAATTCCCCTTGATATTTCGATATATGAACTTTATCCGATCCAAAATAGTCAGAAGATGTTTCTTCTTTTTCTTGATCATCACCTTCTGCAACCTCTTTTCGTATATTGACCACATCAGCTGGTTCACTTTTCTTGCAATTCTTGGTGCTTTGGTTGTTGCCACAGCGATCATTGTTGCAGTTAAAACCACAATCGTGACATGGATTACATTGCTGGTGCTGCTAGCATTTTCTGGGAAAAGACGTCGCATTCTTGTGGTTGAAAGGAAGAAGATAGCTGTTGATGTTGCAATGTTTTTGCTTAGGGTTGTGCTTAAAGAAAAAAATGTCGTTGCTGCTGTTGCTTGTGCCACAACTATTGTAAGCTCAATGGCTGCTATGATGTTCTTTAAGGCTAATTATACAGTTACCAATAATATATTTACATAGTTAGGTGTTCTACTCTCTTTTTTCACTCATTTTAGCAGATTCTTATCTCTGTCTTATACGCGAGATTATTACAAGGCTTTTGAAATGAGTACTTACTTATTTGCTGTCTCTAGTAACTGCAGTAAGCACTGTATATAAACAGTTATAAGAGCAAACGTAATGCCAGCAAGTAAAACAAGTGAACACGCTAATGACAAGTATATAAATAGTTTAAGGAGAAATCCCAATATCATAACTATGTATGTGGATAGTGAAACAAGCAAACGGCATAATCAGTGCAATGCGTAGCCATACCACTGAATGTTGGAAGGCGTTGCATCATCTTACCAGTAGTCTATCATTCTTCTCTGGTAACATCTGTGAACAATTTCAGTATGGTTCCGTTTTCAGAACACCAGCATGTGAGAAAAATATCAAACAAGGATTTTACTGTCTTTTAAGGTCTCATTAGAAGGCGGATGCATCAACGATGGCACAGCTAGCTGCAACATTTGAAGATCCCTTGCTTTTATAAAAGATGTTTATCACTCTGCATTTGTAGGCTGTATCCTTGTCCCAGAGGTACCCTGCTTTTCGCACACTCCAGAAGTTTGTTTTGAGTCAATTCTCTTCCATTCAAGTTCGGAGAGGCAGGAAGGCATACAGAGTGGACAAGAAACTATCCAAGCCGGGAGTAACATAAACATGCACCAGAGCATTAATTAAAACAACTAACGTTAACCGTGGCTTTTGGCCAACAGTTAGCACCCTCCCCTCTTGGTTCAAGAGGTTGTGGGATCAAACCCACTCTCGAACAGGGCTTGCAGAAAAAAAGAGTAGCATTGGAAGTTTGAAACCACGAGACCAGGTAAGAAAATTTATAATGGGCCCCTAAAAGTAAAAGAATACAAAAAAATAAAATTATAGTTGAACAATATTGTGTGTATTTGGGAGATAATCTCCTTTCCTGGTCATCTAAAAGTCTAAAACATAACATTCGTATTCTTTTATTTCCGTAAACGATTATTGATTAATTTTTCAGTACAAAGCTATGAAGCTAGGGTGATCTTCTGGGTTATATCCAAACAGAATGTACACACGTCTACTTTTTATTATAGCCAAAACTAATACACGCACAGGGGGATCAAGATTGTGACATAATAAGAAAATAACACAATTCAATGGGATAGAAATCTTGTTTACTACATACATCAAGCCGCAGTTTAGATATATATATTTCATTACTTGCTAGTTACTGCTTTGAACTTTTCCTTGTTGATCCACACTCCTGCTTCATCACATGGAAAGAATGACTGCTTTGGGCAAAATCGACTTTCTCTAGGTAAATCAATTCCGGAAATAACTGGTGCATTTCTTGCAAATTCTGGAACTTTCACTCCCCATGGATTTACTGGTCCATTAATCCATCCACCACGAGATCACAGAGTTGTGTATGTGTTATGTATAGCTTTTCTAGGTACTTCAGCTTTCGGGTGCAGTTTTCTTGGGAAACATTTTAAGTTCCAGTTTTTGCAATTTAGCAGGAAGCTGTGGGCAGTCAGCATCAGGATTCTGCAAATGATTGTTTTCTTCTTCTGTCCACTCAATTTTGTATTTTTTCCATTCCAAACTTATACCGGGGTCATTTGGTTCATGGTTATACGGCATGGGTTTGATAGGAGGATTTGGGTATGGGATAAAATTTCATTATTGATATCATGAGTTTGGTTTAATTTTGGAATTAAATTATTTAACATAAAATATTATTAAATTAAGAATTAGATAAATTTATTTTATTATATAAATAATTTATTTTATTATTAGTAATGCTTGATTGTATATATTATTATTTTATTATTATTAATAATATTAATTATCAATAATAAAATAATAATATTAAAATTGATACACATACTCTTCCATCATACTCACCTCCCCCTTTATAAAAAACTCATACCTTTTGGGTTTGAGATATGAGGTTGAAATTTAAAAAACCCGAAACAAACACTAGATATGAATTTTATCCATTATAAACATATACCTCGTTATAGAAACTCCCGAACCAAATGACCCCATATGGTGTTTGTAGGTGGGTATGAGAATCAAATCAAAACTTTGCTACTTTTATCTTTATTTATAAAATTACATATTAATTTTTAAAATAAAAAATTTATAATGATGTTATTTAATATTTAATAAATAATAGTGATTTATTTTTCATATTAATTGCATAAATTTTTTTATTTATTTAAAAATATATTAAATTAACAAATTCATTACACTATTCAACCAAATATGCTATACTATCTCAACCCTTAACCTGGATTTTGATTCCAACCCGATACTGAACCAAACGACCCCTTAATAGATTATGGAATTGTCTTAATGGTTATTAATTTTATGTAGTTGTATCACGTTGATTTTGATTGTTTACTAAGTTGAATTTAATTGTTAATAAGTTAAATTAGTTGTTACGTATTTATATAATCTTATGTAATGACATGTAACTTTAGTTATTTTAAAAGAGTTAAATTACACAAAAAACCAACCAATTTTGATATTGTTAGCAAAAAAAATCATCTAAAATTAATGGGTCATTTGTTAAATCTAAATTATTATTTCTGAATGAATAATATTATGAATAAATAAGAATCTGAATATAGAATGAATAAGATTATTTGGTAACTAATTTCTATGAACTATCTGAATGAGATTATTTATCAATTTTATTTTATAAAATAAAAAAATGAAATTTTGAAATTAATTTATAAAAATATTAAATTATATGTTTTCAAATTTTCAACTATTATTTATATATATAAATTAATTCATATGCTAATGAAAGAGAGTTATACTAGTTTCAAAATTATTCACCTGTTATAAAAATTTTCAAACACATAATATAACAATAATAGTAAACAATTTTTAAATTAGTATTTATAAAAAATTATAAATAGAAAGTAAAAACATATTTATATGAGTATAATTTAATAAATATATATTTTTTGAAAAAATTACAATTTAAAATTATATTATACAAGTTATACGTGAATAATATAATAATAAAAACATGTGTATTGAAATGAGCCTTGCAATAGTGTAGTGTTTACAATGCTATGTTTAAAATTACAATGTCATCTTAACGTTTCAGCTGCCAATTTTCATTTGAATCGTTAAGAAGAAAATTAATCATTAATTTTTTTATATAATATCCAAACAATCTTAATAAACTTAATCAATCAAATAAGCTCATTAAGAAGGATTAAGAAAAAAGACAAATGACCCTTAACACAGACAGCTTACATAATTTGTGAAAAAAGAAAAAAGTTTTGTTATGAATCATGTACTGTGATGATAATATTTTACTTAGAATCATAAATTTGATGTCATTATTTGTAACTAATCGATGAGCATAAGTCATATAAATATCCATTGATTAGGTAACCATTTATCAGTTGAAGGTACCTTTAATCAACTGATAAATTGGTATGTAACAGTTGATCTAGAGTTTTTTAATTATCAGTTAATTGTAATAATTCGATGGATGTGTAATAACTAGTCAACTAGTGTCTTTTGGCTTCAATTGATAGCTCTTCAACGGATATGAAGGATGACTGACAAAGTGTAAATATTCTAAGTCAGAATTCTCATAAATGAAGTGATTAACAGATAAAGGAGTCAATGGATGTCGATCAACGGATCCTCATCAACATATGAATCTATCAAAGACAATCAACGGATAAAGAAGCAATCGATGGATAAGGGATCGATGGATACTCAAATATCATTTGATACATCAATTGATCAATGGATAACCTATCTGTCGACGGATAAGCAAAGAAGGATCAATTAATAAGTTTTACAACAATTATCAATTGATCAATGTTTTCTAAAATAACTAAAGACAAAATGGATGGAATCTTTGCAAGGGTCTAGATCAATGGAAGACAATTTGTGTCAGAACTGTGAAGTCTTTCAAAGTAACACGGTCTTCAAGGAAAAGAATAGGACACGAATTTTTTCACTAAAAGGCCAAGACCTATGAAAATTTTGGAAGAAGCTACATTATATTTCAGTGCAAACATTGTTGGACCATATCAAGCCTACTCTATGGAATTACTTGTCTTGATGTAACATAGGTATTGCTTCGGTATTAGGATGTGTACTTAGAATATCTCAATTTACTTACAGATAGAAGTTTGTTTCTATTGTGAAGACTGTGTGTAAATAATAAGTCAAGAATAAATAATGATGGAAGATTCAAGTCTGAATCAGGCATCAAAACAATGAAGACTTCATCAAATAAGAATTACAGTGGAAAATGTTCTAAGACAAGTATGCGGTCGAGAAGTCATCCTGGTAGAGAAGTCAGACATGTGAAGCTGATAGAAAAGTTTCAAATGCTCAAGTAACTCAGTAACCGATCTAGAAGTGATCGAGAAGTCAAAGTAACTGTAGTTATTCAAGAAGTGTTAAAATGTGAATCATTCGAGAAGTACAGAAGAACAGTTCGAGAAGTTATCCAAATGAGCAATCGAGAAGTGATAGGGCTGAACCAATCGAGAAGTCTGAGTTTCAAGTATCCATTCGAGAAGTCTAGTCTATTCGAGAAGTCGTCAAATGATGTATGCAATCGAGAAGTTTAGTCATCGAGAAGTAAGCCACTCAGGGACAAATCGAGAAGTCTCAGCATATACCTAATCGAGAAGTCAATCACCATGACTTCTCGAAGCAAAATCAACAGAGTATTCGACTACTTCGAAGAACTAGTTTCAAGGAAAATTACAGAAAAACAAGACAAATAATCTGCAACTCTGTCATCACAGGATCAGTCAAACCTGTGGAGATGGAGACAAGTCTACAATGTAGCTTAGAAGAAGAACAAGACAAAAGGCAGAAGAGATAAGGCGGAAAACAAAAGACTGTCAACATATTGTGTTAGCTAGAAATATATAGTAGTCAAATGTAAAGTGTTTCTTGTCTATTTCTAGTTTTAGCTAAACTGTCTAGTGAGAGCATGTGTCAAAAGACATGTTGTCTATATAACCTATGCACAACCTCATTAGTAAGTATCTTAGCAATTTGTCAAGTGTTTTTCAACACCTTGTAACTTCTAAGAACAAGAAGCTGAGATTCAACTCAAGAATCTCAGATTGTAGTAATTCAAGTCTAATAAAATATTAGATTGAAAGTTAACTGTGTTTCTATTTATATTCCGTAATCTTTTAGAACACTGCAATATTTCATAAGCTACATATCTTGTTAATTAAGTTCATCAAATACATTTTGATACAAGAAAAGTAAAGTAAAAGAAATCAAAACACATTTACCCCCCCTCTTTGTTACTTTTTATAATCTCATATCTAACAAGTGGTATCAGAGCCCAGGCTGTTAACATACATACAGTTTGAAGATCAAAATGAATTCTCAAAAGCTGAGCAGTATAAAGATTCCTCCTTTTGACAGAGAAAACTACAACCTATAGAAAAGAAAGATGTTAATATTCATAAGGGCTGCCAACTCCATGTATCTAGAAATCTTGAAGAATGACCCCTTTATGCCAGTAACATTAGTTCCTGAAACAACCAGTGGCTCTCAAGTGATACCTGCAACATGGATACCCAAAGATCCATCTCAGTACACAGACACAGAGAAAGAAAATGTATCATTTGACAAAAGTCTAATGCTCATACTCATAGAATATCTAGATATTGTTATGTACAACAACATTGTCAACTGCACCTTTGCAAAACACATATGGAAAACCATATAGATTATGTGTGAAGGAACTCGAGAGGTGAGAGACAACTCCTTGTTTCACAGTATGAAACTTTCATATCAAAACAAAATGAAGGCATAACTGAGGTGTTTGAAAGTTTTAACAAACTTATCAATGACCTTCAACTCCATGGAAAGTACTATGAAACAAAGGAGAAGAACATGAAGTTTTTATTGACTCTTCCAAAACATTTGGAGCATAAAATCTCTGCAATTAGAGAAGAGAGAGATCTAACAAAACTTTCACTTGAAACCCTCTATGGAATTTTAAAAACATATGAACTAGAGTTCTACCAAAAGAAGTCCATTTTAGCAAATATAGGAAAAATGGTTAATGTTTCAAGTGCCTTGGTTGCAAATGAACCATCAAGAATTGAGAAGACTGGTACAAGAAAGAAACTGAAAATTGAAGAACTTGAAGAATAGGAACAAGAAGAAAAAGACCCTGTCAAGAGTGAATCAGGTGAAGAAGTGTTCTAAACTATTGAAGAACTTGAAGGAATGGACAACAAAACCATGGCCTTCATGGCAAAGAAATTTGAAAACTTAAGATTCAAGAAAAATAAAGGTTTCAAACCAAGACCAAATTCCAACTTTTCAAACAAAGGAAAAGCTCCAACAAGAAACAACACCAATGAAGGATATAAAACTGGAACAGTTGATAGATCTAAAATAAGATGCTATAACTGTAATGAGCTTGGACACTTTGCAACAGAGTGTAGAAAACCTAAAGCAATCAAAGAAGGACAAAGATTACTTGGAATTGGAAACCAATTATGAGGTTCTCCTCAAAAAGCAGATAGGAAGGGCTTCATAGCTAAAAGAAAATGTTGGGATGACACAGATGAAGATGAGGAATATGGAAATTTGGCTCTCATGGCTAACCCACATGATGGAGCATCATCCTCAAACACTCAGGTACCTTCATTAGTCTCACTTGACATGTCAAACTCTCAGTATAAGAAAACTGTTGAAGAATTGATTATTGAAATGTTTAATATTTATACTAGTATGACTACTGCGTATGAGGAAATTGCTAGATTGCTAAAGGCTAATGATGAACTGACTACTAAGAATGAGACCTTAGAATTGTCCTTGATAACTCTGGAAAACTTGAAACAAGAGAATGAATATCTCAAAAACAAAGTTATTTGCTTTGAGCAAATTGAAAAAATTCTTAAAGAACAAATTTTTGAGAATGAATTGAAAATAAGATCTTACCAAAACTCATCCATTGTTGTTCAAGAATTTCATGAGGAATATCAAAAAAATTCTAGGATTGGGATTAGCTTTGATTATGACACTCTCAAGAAAAAGAAATATGTTTCAACAAGAGGCAAGAAAACTGAAAATTTTGGAAATCCTCGGATTTTAAAAAATGTCAAGGCTCCTATTTTTAAAAAATCAACAGTTGAGTTTGATGAAGCAAGTTTGGTCATCAAACAACAGTTGCATGATGAAGATGCCAAAATAGCTGAAGATGATGTGCCTAATATTGAACCAGAAAAATCAATAATCAAAATTAAGCCCACACCTGTTCAGGGTGGGTGAAACAGAACATAAAACACAGAAAATTGAGACCATCTTCGGACGGCCTTTATCTGGTAAGGTCTTCTTTACTTGTGGTGCATTAAAGTATTTTGTTGATTTAGGGTTCGAATCGTTTTTGGTTGACATGTATAAAGAATGTTATGTGGATTATGTTCAAGTGTTCCATGCAAATTTGGTAATTATATATCCATTGTTAGAGATACCAAAATCACTTTGAACACTGCTGTTTTGAATTCTATTTTGAGGATTGTGAATCCCTCTCAGTTGTCTGTTTTCACTAAAAAGGGTCCAGTGATGTTGGATGGTTTTGTCCTTTTAGACTAATTGAATGTAGATAGGGATTTGCATGGTATTTTGAAGTTCAATTGTCCCATAACTTCGAATGTTACTCCAATTGCTCATGTCATGTTTAAGATTTTCTTGGCTAATATATGTCCAAGGAACGGAAGTAGGTCAAATTTCAATTTCCAAGATGTGTGTGTTGTTGGTATGTTGCTAGCTGGTAAGAAATTTGATTTAGCTGATTTGATTTTGAAAAATATGTTGGCTATTTTTTAGGGAAATCAGGGTACAGGGTTACCTTATGGTTGTTTGTTGAGTAGAATCTTTGACTGGTATGGTGTTCAACTAAGGGATGTTGACAAGTCTGTGGCTAAGGAGTTTTTGGACAATAAGAGCTTGACACAGTCTCATTTAAAGGTTGAAAAAAATGGGAGTCTGGTGCAAGTTGAAATTCCAACTCCAAAGTATTGCTATTGGTGAGAAATCTGTTAATAGTTTTGAGACAAAGTTTGAAGTTCTTGCTAAGGATTTGAAGAATGATAATGCAAGTAAGAGTATTGACATTGCTCATTTGGCTTCAAAAGTTGAAAGTTTTGCAGATGAGGTAAAGTTTTTGAGAGAGTTTGTTGTGAGTAAGTTGATGGCAGCTTATCAAAAGAAACTCAAGATATCATATGATGAAAATACTATAAAGTGTAATTTGGCGGGTCTGGCAAATGTTGCAGTCAACAGTGCTGAGAAAGTGCTGGAGAAAAATTTAAACATTAAATTTTTATTCAGGAAAAAAAATTAAAAATAAGTTATTAAACTATATTTTATATGACAATTGAGTGGGACGGAATGAGTACTTTTTATTTAATGTAGTTGTATTTAATACAATCTATTTATGAAATTCAGTTTCACCACCACTCAAACTCTTTAATTCATTTAAAATATCAATCAATTAAATAAATCTCATGAATATAATAATATTATTATTATTATTTACCTATATTAAATTTTATTAAAATTATATATTAAATGCAATCTAAACATCTCAATTAATCGCTCCTAAATTATTCAATTCATTTAAAATTATCACTTATAATCGAATCTAACAAATATTATAATATTATTATTACTTTATTATTTTAAGTTTTAAGATAACAACTATTTAGTTACATCTCAAGAATGATATAATGTTATTATTCTTCTATCTATAATATAAATATCTTAATATAATCACCGCTCAAATTATTCAATCTATTTTAAATATACTAAAAAATTTAAAGAAATCTGTGCATCACACGGGTTATAAGCTAGTATTATATTATCTATCTAGACTATACAAAAGTTTGGTCAGTGAGTCGTCCGTCTGATAAGTCCTCTTTTTATATAACTATTATAATTTAATTTTAAAACATATATATTCTATTTACAACTCTATCATCAGTGATTCCTCTTTTTGTACAACAATCTAATAACATATATTTCTTCTATTACAGTTCAAACTCTTCAATTTATTTAAAATTACACTTTATTAATTGAATTTTATAAATATTAAAATAATATCATTATTTTATCTATATTAAATAATTTTTATTATATACTATATTATTATAAATGACATATTAAAAAATTTTAAATTAAATATTTAAATTATATAAATTAATATATATATATATATATATATATATATAATTTATTAATATCGTCCGTGCTGGAACAATATAACTCAACTGAAACAAATCTTCAAACTGTCAACTATAACCTGATTGTGAAACAAAGAATTAGCTAAACAAATAGTCATTTTGTTTTCAGATAGCTTAATACATAAAATATTCAAATTCTTTAATCTAAAAAGTATTAGAATGACATCTCGAGCAATCTAAGCTGTTTTCATATCGCTTAACACATAAAATATTCAAACTCTTTAATCTAAAAAGTATCATGCAGTGTTATTTGTATGCTATTGGTACGACGTGGAATTACATATCGATCTCTATGGCCTGAGACTAAGTTGATAATTCGGTTTTGATTTTTTAGGTCGGTGTAATCATAAGTTTTTTTTAAAAAATAATTAATTAGAAGAGGAGACAAATAATTGGAATTAAAAATATGCAATAAATTTCATTCATACTTATTTTTGAGTAAAATTTAATAAAAATCTAATAAAGTAAAGTTTTGTATCTAAGTATTAACAAATTAAAATTTTGAAATTGATTAATAACTACATAATATTATATTATTATTTATAAGTTATAATCAATATTATATTATTAAAATATAATTTTAATACCACACTAATAATATATTTAAATTTAATATTTATAATTCTAAAATTGTTAATAAATTTTTTATTATTGAATATTATATATAATATACCGAAATCTAATATGTATATTATTAGTTCTAAAATTAATAGATTTTAAAATTAAATCACATTAGCAACATATTTAAAATTTAATAATTTATATTATTATCTTTGACAAATACCAACATATTCTATTGTATATAATATAATGTCTATTATATCATGTATATAATAAACGTAAAATATATATTATTTAAAATATTATAAAAATTCAAGAATTTGATATTTATTATTTACTAGGTATGATCGAGAAAAAAATTTAATATTTAGAACTACATAAATATAAATTTAATATTTGAATCTCATTAATAATACATTAAAATATAATATTCATGTTATTAGTTTTAAAAATATTTTTATAGAATTTAGATTTAAATTGCATTAGGAGCATATTAAAATTTAATAATTTATATCATTATCTTTAATAAATATTAATATAATATTATATTTAATATATAATTGTTAAGTTGAATGAGTGTTGCAGAGAGGGGATTGAATGCAACTTTCTAATATTTAAACTAATTACCAAAATAAAGCTCACTCTTACTAACAACAAATAAGAGTTAATATTAGGAAGACTGAAATAGCAAACAACAAAAGCATATAAAGAAACAGAGTGTTTAAATCTAAATTAATATATTATTAATTTTGTTGTTACAACTCAACTGGAAATTGCTTCCAACTTCTAAGTTACAATAACAATGAGGTTTGGTATTGTTACAAAACTTGAGAGAAATAGATAATGGATTTCTAGGCTTTTGAGGAAAAGTATTTGTGAGATGTGTGTATTTAAACTGAAACACATGTTCCACTTACAAATGTACTTTTCCTTGGTTCTAGGATAAATCTCAAATAGAAACATTACTTTTCTATTCAACCTTGGCTTCATTCCTTTTGTAGATAAAGTAATTCTGAGATTTGCAGATATCCTTGATTCCTTGAACATTTTTTGTCTTTTTGACTGTCTTCTCTAAAGTTGCAGTAGTAGACTTGATAGAATAGATAGAGATGTCAAAATCATTCATTGTGTTTTCACTATCTACCCTACTATTAGGAACAGACTGTCAGCTTCACTAAAAGTATACTGTTAACTCTTAGTTTCACTTATCTACAGTATCTATGGTTTCGCAGACTATGCTGTCAATCTTGATGAGTCATCCATACATACTGTATTCTAAAGCTGTTGTCAACTATTCCGCAAAAGATGCTGTTAGTAAAATTTGTTGCCTTCTATCTTCAATTTATCGTCAAGTTTATTGTCGAGAGAATAGTTGTTTTCAGTTTCTTCTTTGTACTGTCACTTGAATGTATAGTTATAGGCTTGAGTAATTGTCTCGATGTTATTGTCTGAATTTGAAACATGGTATGCATGAACACTTTGTAAACTTCTATTTCATGGATCAATTTATTCTTTTTATACAAGACAATAACTATCAATCTTACTGTCACCTATTTTTACTATGTCATTCATACTGTTCAAGTGAACTGTTCTAAAGAAACATATTATCAGTATACATATAACAATATTTTTCACTTAACCTATTTTATATTAAGACTAAGTAAACTAGTTGAGCACATTATTAACACCACAATCCCTAACAATAATAAACATAACGAAGATTTTATTCAAAGTAATATCAATGTTCAAGATTTTGATACTTATTAATAATATATTAACTTTTAATATTTATAATTTTAAAGATATTAAATATATATTTAATGTTAAAACCTCACCAATAACATATTAAAACCTAATATTCATATATTAATTTTAAAACACTAACAAGCATAACTAATTTTAATTTAATTAACTAAAAAAATACACAAAATTTAATTAATAAATATTTATATTAATATAAAATTAATAATGTGTCGTTGCTCTGCACGGATTTAAATATAGTAGACAAAAATATTTGGAAAAGGCCCATGTAGTATTAATTTCTAGATAGACAGGATAGGGCCCATGGCCACGACTTTTTAGTTTCCTTAGCAGTGTAGTTCTCTTCTTTCTTTGGGAACAAGATAAATATCCAAACACGGTCTTAATAATACATATACCTACATACATCTGTGTATATATCTAATACATTCACAACTCACAAGAGTATAGGATCGTGGCTCACTGGTACGCGTACAAATTCAAGTGCAATCAAATAGCTCTTAAATTGAACAATTCTATACACCCCCAATATTGATTTCTAGGGTTTGGAATTATAATATATACATATATATTAATTACTTTACGCTTTGTGGGTTAAATTGAAAGCTTTTCTCTGATTCTACCGCACTATGGAGTCTACTATTGTCATCAAGGTTTGATTTTTACACCTTTTATTTCTTGCTTTGAATTTTCACACACACACACACACACATATTGAGATTGATGCTACTGGAATATGATTACTATGCAATTGTGAATATGGGCTGCCAAGATTTTGCTTTTACTTACGTGGGCTATTTTTTGTTTTACAAAATTATTATGATTTTGGGTTGAGATATAAGTTTTATTATGATTATGATTAAAAATGTTTTTTTTTCAAATTTTCATTTTCTTAAGATTTAGGGTTATATTTTGCTTATTATATATTCTTATATGTATTATTTTGTGTTAAGTGAAGGGTTTTGTTTGGTTAATAGCCAACATGAATCTTTGTATGCATGCAAAAGAGTGGTGTATGGGTACTGTCTTAGAGGGGGAAAAGGGGTTTTGATGCAATAGATTATGATTTTGACAAGGGGTGAAAATTAATAGTTATAGAAGTCCTTTTAAAGTAATGGGCTTTTGGTGGAATTACCGGAACTGAATTTTGTTTTTTACTTGTTTAAATTCTAATTAATATCATTGTACTGTGGGGTATGTTTAGAACCGATATTAGCTATCTTTCTTTCTTAACTTGCTAAATCTGATTCTGTAGTGGAAGTCTTATGATTTCTTGTTTGAACTGAATTCTCATTACCCCCCGCCCTACACATGAAAAACTAATGTATTGAAAATCTATAATATAACTGAAAATATAAAAATCTATTCGCACTTACTATTGAATGTTAAACGTGTCCAATCTGTATATATAAACAAAAACTGTCGAAGGTAATTACCTGGTATAAGCAATCCTGATTTTGGGCTTTGTTTTCTTTGATCTGCTTCATTGTCTCACTATAAATTACTTGTACAGGTCAAATTTGGCGAAACACTTAGACGCTTCAATGCGTCCATTACTGGAGAAAAGGTTGACCTTAACATGAATGAATTAAGACAGAATATTAACCGTCTCTTCAATTTTCCTTGTGATTCTGAGCTTACTCTTACATATCTCGACGAAGATGGCGATGTGGTTACCTTGGCTGATAACAATGATCTGGATGATATAGGGAGGCAGCACCTGAATCCTTTGAGGATATCTGTAACATTGAATACAGAGAGGGGCTTTAAATCTCATGGTACATCCAGTGGAAGTTCCACTCCCATGCGATCACCGAGAGTTGACCCTTCATCGCAAAATCTGCATGGCAGTGTCTCTGAAAGCTTGAAATCTGTTCCAGTGGCTATCCTTGAAAAGATCTCGAAACTTCCGACTGAAATGGGTTCTAATACTACAGGCTCTCCACCAGAGATCCTCGATATTTTATCGAAGATAGGTCTCTACTACTTAAAAGAGCTTGCTGGAATGAGAAGTGTACCATCAGTAAATACTGTAGGTACACAATTGAATAAAGACGACAGCAGTGTGAAGTTTGATGGAACCAAGCAGGCTCCCAAATCTAAAGGCAAGGATATTGATGGCAACAAACTCTCAGTTGGGTCTTCAACTATCAATTCATCTCCTAGCTCTCTTGGTGTTTCTGGTTTTCCAAGTAAAGGCACTGGAAGTACTTCTGCTCAGAAGTTAAAAGAGAAAGAGAAATCAAATGGATTATACATGGGAAGGGAGAGTGTTGGATCCTTTTTATCAGCTCAAGGTGGTGTTTCAGGGACTAAAGATGCTGCTGTCGAGTCCGGGAACTCTTTTGAGTCTCAATTTGCGGTCAACTCTTTCGGTGATTGTCCTTTTTTAGGTGTGCCAATAGATAATTCATCATCATTCTTACCTGGACGCCTGTATGCTCCTCGCAAGGCACCATTTAAAAAGAGCTACAGCTACAATGATGGCAGTGGCAGCATATTCCATAGAGGTGTATGCTGTGATGGCTGTGGGGTTCATCCAATAACTGGACCTCGTTTCAAATCTAAAGTGTAAGAAAGTTTGATATTGTATCTCTAATCTAAAATCTTCTCAGTAGTTATCATTAAAACCAAATATATCAATGTGCAGGAAGGAGGATTACGACCTTTGTAGCATCTGCTTTCGAGATATTGGGAATGACACTGACTACTTCAGAATGGATCGGCCCGTTAGTCATAGGCATCCTTTCTCTTTGAAAGGGTTGTGTAAGCCTGTTAGTAAATCTAACTGTTAATCACTCAGTTACTTGTTATAGCAACCCTTTAAATTTTGACTCGGTGTTAATTTTATTTTTTTGACGCAGCCTGTTCGAGGACTGTATCCTCAACTTCCATCGCAAGTCTCGAGAGGTTCTGCAAGTAGATCTAAGTTGAACTCTAGTTTCATTCAAGATGTTAGTATCATTGATGGCACTGTCATGGCCCCATCTACAGCATTCATTAAGATTTGGCGGATGAAGAATAATGGTAATGTTGTTTGGCCAAGTGGTTCACAGCTTGTGTGGATCGGGGGAGATATGTTGAGCAAGATACTTTCTGCTGAAGTGAAGGTTTGAACTTCTACTTGATATATATATATATATATATATATATATATATATTCTTCTGTTTTTGCGTGTACATATTGCATTAATTTTTTATTTTTGCTAAATGGGAACCATGTGTGTTATATATTATCTTTTATAAATGCAGATACCAGTTGGCGGTTGTCCTGTGGGTACAGAAATCGACATTGCAGTAGATTTTGTTGCTCCTGAACATCCAGGTCGTTATACTTCCTATTGGAGAATGACTACACCATCAGGACAAAAGTTTGGACAACATGTTTGGGTTCTCATTGAGGTAACCTGTTTTCCTGACAGATGTCATCTAGCTATTAAGTATGAGTGATTGCCGTTACTTAAATATATGTTTTTGCAGGTTGAAGATGTGAATGAGAGGCATAGGTTTAACTTGAATATGCTTCCTTTCAATGGCGGCCTTGCGGATACACAAATGGAGGATGTTAATGTTCAGCAACTGGTTGACAGCAGCATAAGCAAGACTGACAATGTGGAAAGGTCTGCAGAACTAGTAGAACCAGTGACTAACGCCCCTTTGAATCCTGACCAGGAGCTCAATTTCCCAATTAATGATACCCTGCTAGTTGGAGGAACCGTGTCAAACCCAGTTCCCCTTCCATCATCTTCCCTTGTTGCAGCTTCTACTTCATCAGAAGTTGCTGCCTCCATTACAACTTCTCCTGTTCAAACCTTCTCTACAGATGTTGACATTAAGGAGCAAACCCTTTTGAAAGAACTTGAGCTGATGGGTTTTAAGCAAGTTGATTTGAACAAAGAAATATTGAGGAGGAATGCATATGACTTGGAACAATCTGTCGATGACCTTTGTGATGTCCAGAATGATTTATTGAGGACAAATGAAGACATGCAACAATCTGTTGATGAACTCTCTGGTATTTCTGATGAGTGGGATACTATTCTTGTGGAGCTGCAGGAGATGGTAAGAACGAGCATGTGAGCTAATTTCTCAGCATTTATTTGGATGGTGTTTTAACAGTTTGTTAATTGTGGTTTGCAGGGCTTCTCGGATAAGGAGAAGAACAAGATGGTTCTGGAAAAAAATAACGGGAGTATAAAGCGTACTGTTATGGATCTGATTGCTGGTGAGAATACCCAGAGTTGAAAAGTGCAGCTACTATCTTATGGATGTAATATAAATAAAATAAAACGCAGAGGCAGTCAGCTGTTAAGTTTACGCCCCCCCACCCCACCCCACCCCACCCCACCCCACCCCCACCCCACCCCATTTAGTACGTTAAGTTTATGTTCCCGTAAGGTCTATGACGCAGCAGTGGAACTTATCTATGTTAGTGTTTTATCATTTATGTCATGATGATATATTTAAATGCTGTTATTATCTGTTAATTTCTCTGTTACGTCAGTGACATGCTTAATAGTTTTGTTTGAGGTGAAAGTTTTTGATTTATAATAAATTATTATAGTCAACTTGATTATTATTATTATTTGTATAAAATTGGTCAACTGAAATATGAATTTACGGCAAAACTTTTGACATTTAAATGTCTCTCCGAAGTATTGCAGTGAGGAATTATGGATAGACTCCTTTGCTATGAACCACTCCCTCCGTTGAACTGACTTGTTTAATTTTTCTTGGTCAAGTTATCAATTATGTAATTCAAATCATAGATAACAAGTTTATAACTTCTATGAATTGATTTAGTTTTTAATAAATATATTTTTTATATTGTGTTTTTATTAGTATTCGATATTTAATTTTTTATAGGTTGAAAATTTATTTTAATATGTATGATACATTTTAGGGTATTTATCAAAAAATATTTTTAATTTTTTTTACAATTTACTATCTTTTAAAATTTATTGTAAAAATACAATTTGTAACTAAAAGTAATCAAATGCAATTTTTTTTGTCAATAATTTATTAGTAAATTCAATTGAATGCAACAAATTGAAGTTGCATGTGTTGTATTTGAGGTTGATTTTAGTTGCACAAATCTTATTTTTGTTAGAATGGTGAGTGATAATAAATTAATAAAACAGTTAATATGATAATAATTAAAATTAAGTATTTTAAGTATAATTTTATTTAATATAAACATTATATAATTTGAGTTAGTAAAATTTAATTATAATAAATAAAATTTTAGTTAATTCGACATGTATATGATTCGAGCCGATCAAACAAAATTTTTAATATTGAAGAAACAATTATCTCAACAAATTTTCAATATTTTTGTTTAATAGTTCTATTTTACTGTCAGTCCTTCAAATGGATAAATATTTTAATATCAAATGTTGTGATACTAAATAAAATTTTATATAAAATTTAATTATATCAATTTCACATTTATGATTATAATATAAATATAATTTCTAAATTCATATCCGATTAGAAATAGGACATTGGAACTTAGAAGAGGTCGTGTATATTTAATATTTGTAAATCCAAATCCTATTAGAAAACGGAAGATCCCGGGCCTAACCTATAAATATTTAAACGTATCATGTATGATCATTCATCATCATCATCATCATAAATCACAAACATCTGCAACTTATTTTATCATTAACTACTACACCCTTTCATCATGAGTTATAATCAGCACTCAAGACATCATATAATGCCCGGCACCATCTACAACGACCTTGTTTATAATCAAGTACAAGTTACTGGTACCATTGTTTATTATCGTTCTGTGCATGTTCCCATTCTTCACAACCCTCAAGTAAGTTTTTTCTCCTTCTGTTTTGCTCTTTTCTTTTTTAATGTGCCCGAGAATAATGTAGAGTTATAATTTATAAATTTGAATTGTATGTAACGATATTTTTCAAAATTCTTGCAGGAGGAAACAGCGATAATTGGAGGAGCATATGATCACCGGCCAAATCGTTCACATTCGTATAATCTGCCTAGTTACGCTGTAATGTATTTATTTATATACAAGTTAAAAGTGCTTTTCGAGCTAGCAATTTAGTACTAATATTAATGGCTTGTTATGTCATAACGATGCTAACGATATTGTGCAATGCAGGAAACTATGGATCAAGGAATTCGACGGTTTGATGGCAGATCATGGGAGGAAACGGTGATGATTGGAGAAGTATATGCTTACTTGCCAAATAGTTTTCATTCGTTTTATCAGCCTACTTACGAGGTAATAAATTCATATACACAAGTTAAAAGTACTTATATAGCTTGGAATTTCCAATATTAGTTAATGACTTTGTTAAGTCATCATAACGGTACTAACGATATCTCTAATTATGTAATGCAGGAAAATCTTGAGCTCGAAGAACAAATGGGACGAGTTGGTAGCAGATTATCAGAGGAAACAATTATGGGACACCTAAAAATAAGAAGTTGTGATGCTACAAGTAAAAGGATAGATGAAGAACCTGATACGTGTGTCATTTGCCAGGGGGAGTATGAAAAGGATGAACTAATCGGAGGTCTACAATGTCGACATGAGTATCATGTGAATTGTGTGACAAAATGGTTGCAGCAGCATAATAGTTGCCCCATCTGCAAAGCTGTTGCTGTTTCATCAAATGGTTACAAGTTTTAGACAATGCTATTGTTTGTGTTTTAGCCCAAACACAAACAATATCGCTATTTGTATTTGAAACAGATTTTTTAATACTAGGGTTTTTTTTTGAAATTTAATACTAGGGATTTTGATAATACTGGTGCAATGGATTTATGAGTCTGATTTTAAACAGGGGTTATTGAGATACGCAGCTAATATCTTAAGCATGGCTTACTGAAAAATTCTGTTGATGTTGTTGCATTTTCTTTTCCTTGGTTTATCTACCAGAACTTGAACAATTGTATGACAGCTAATTTATTTAACTATGGATTTATGAGTCTGATCTTAAACAGGGGATTATTGAGATACACAGCTAATATCTTAAGCAGGGCTCACTGAAAAAGGTCTTAATCCATTCCTTGTGACATGGAACTGGTATGAATATCTTTTTTTGAGTCGAAATATGTATACAGATTCAATATAAGATACAATAAACTTACAGTTGTAACTGAATCTTTTTTCTTGATGTGTATAATTCTTTTGATGTTGTTGCATTCTCTTTTCCTTGGTATATCTACCAGAACTTGTATAACTGTATGATAGAGAACTTATTTAACACAATACTTGCCACACACATCTAATTGCATAATAGAGTGTTCCACATACAAGAAAAGCCGAAAAGGTCAAAAATAGAGTTGAACCAAGTAACATTGCAAAAGCATCCTCACCTGCACAGGCACCTACGTAGTGTCGGTCACAAGGATGGTCTGTTAGAAATCCTCTACTTGTCAAAAGACTATTATTATCAAGTCTGTTAGACCTCCTTTATTTTCATTGTTTGCATAACTATTCTTCTACATGGTCCTATGGGGACAGGCAAGACATTCCTGTGCAAACGCTGACTCAAAAGCTTTCCATACCATTTAGCTCCAGGTTCTTACTATTGTACATCTTTAAACACTTATTTGTTGCACTTTCCTGCTGACATTCACCACTTTTCACAATCAGATACCCACAGAGCCAGTTGGTTGTCGTTAATTCCCATTCTTTGTTTAGTAAATGGTTTACTGAGGGTGGAAAACTGGCAAGTAATACCAAAGTGCACTGTGTACATATATTAATATTATTGACATATTTATCTTCCCCTCCGAAACCTTATTTGTTTATCATCTTGCAGCTTATATAAGCCACACACATTGTTTAGATGTCAGTATGAGATTATGAGTATGTACTATTATTATATAAGATCCAAATGCAACCGTGCATTCTGAATTACTAAAAAAACATACCAAATATATGAATCCATATCACATAACTCATCGATGGGTTAAAGTTCTGTTCTTTAAATTTAGTGAGTCGATAATGACATGATGATTTATAAATTTCGTATGGCACTCAATTTTTCTGGCTTCAGCATTCTTCGTTGCATGCTTCAAGTTTGTTTCAGATAACAGATAGCCCAGTACAAAGTTGTACAAAAAAATTATGTTATGGGATCTGTGGCGCAATGGTAGCGCGTCTGACTCCAGATCAGAAGGTTGCGTGTTCGATTCACGTCAGGTTCAGTTGAAACTCTTTTTGGCGTTATGTATGATTTGGTGTTTAACAATTGTTCTCTTAAATTATATAATTTACTTGTTTGTAATTTTTTTTGGCACCAAATTTTTCACTTTATTTTTTTATGACCAAATTAATTGAATTTTAATTACAATTTATATATTTTTTTTTGTAATTTTAAAACTCTGAAAGATACATATTAAAATAGATCAAAAATATTTTCTAATTATATAATTTTTAATCAAAATTTAACTACTTTGACCATAAAAAGACAAATAATTAAAAATTTTATTTGTTTTCCGTATAATACTTGCTAACAAGTATGTTTTGTTTAAACTTGTTAAAACCCAATATATCGACAATTATCCATTATTTGCAAACTACTTTTTGACTTGGTTTGCACTTCATTTTGAGCTCGTTTGACATATCTTATAACTAATTTATAAGTTGAAAAATATATTTATTTTTCAATTTATAAGAGATCCCAAACAGTGAATTTATTTTACCATCATTATGATAAACTAGAATCTTGTCCCTTTTTACCTGAAACAAGAACATTGCCATTTTTTCTTAATTAATAAACTTTTGATAAATATTCTTTGGCACAAAATGATACTTTTTAGGTTAATAAAAATATAATTACTGCCATATGAACTGGTTCATTTTTAGATATTTTTCGAGAGGCATGGTTTAGCCTTGGTCAATTTATTATTTATGCTCAAAGTCCTGCGTGTCTCTTTTCCTGTACATTTGGCTGGTTAGAGAATAAGATGCAAAGGCTAGACAGCCTAGACTCATCTATCATCTTGGAATATTTGGAACATCTACCGTGTATATATAACGAGAACGAGGAATCTAATATTCATTTTAGGTAACTTACATGAGATAGTTAATAAAATAATTGTGTTTTGATAATTATGATATTTTTATATGCACAATCAAAATAATATATACAAAAATTGTGTATATTAAAATATCATAATTATCAAACACACTTATTTTATTCACTATCTTAAGAAAAATTACGTAAGATGAATCTTAGGTTCCTTATTCTCATATATAATGCAACTTCCGTTATCACTGGTTTTGCGAAGAAAGCTTGCTAGATTTGACAAGATTTAGTCATTACTACTAAATATGTTTAGATTCAGTTCGAGCAACGACGATGATTATGCAAATGACAAGCTGGATTATGGCTGGAACACCACATCCCAGGGGTACCATGATCATCTTTTAAGGATTGAGAGGATGCCTAGTGTTGTCACTGATCTTCCTCGCTATCCAAATATCTATATGATGCTGACCAATAATAACAAGGCTACTACACATAAAGATGAAGAGCCTGGTCTGATCACGAGTCAGCCTTATCCCAAGAATCAGCTCAACAGGGTGGGTTATAAGAAAGTTCATTTTGTCGAGCAAGAAAAATTAAAACTAATAGAGGAAGTATTGACGATGAAGCTGATGGTTTCATCAGGAAAAAGCACAACAAGTTTGAGCTAATTAACCAAGTGAGAGACCTTTAAATCAGTTTAAAAGCGTGGCAACTCCATCACATATGATGCATAAGTAATAAACAGTTTCTAAATTACTTCAAATAAAAAGTTCACATCAGTAATGCATAGCCAAAGTTATCCTATAAACTTGGCCATCTACCTATGTACTGGGACGGACCCTCTATAAGCAGCTACAATATGTAATGTAATATACTAATTTATCATGAGTTTGATGTACTTCTAGCAGATAAATATGGTTTTTAGAAATGAACAAAGGCACTCCATCAATAATCATTCTCATTCTTCTCCTGAACAATGACTAGATTGTCTTTTACGCTCCATGATACTGATAATTATGTAGAAATATCTAATTAGCAAGAGGATCATAACTCTTAAGTTTTATCCATGACTAGTTGATTACCAAAAAATCAATGACTACAGACTGTGAAAATCATTTGATGCAATAAAACACTACTACATAAAGTATGAGTAAAACATGTGTACATCTTTAACTGGCCTCCCCACTGCTTCAAGAGGATATACGAAGTATGTTTGGTTTTATGAGGTATGAGCAAGAAAAACTTGGTGTCGATCAAAACTGAGTATCATTCTTAATGATGAATATCATCTCCCATGAATCTTTTTTATGACACTCTTCCTATGAGACTTGCTAAACTATTCGAACTTTCTTTAGGCTTCCTCTTCTTCTCCCCTTCACCTGCCTTATCCAAGTCAAAACAATGATGGTCCAGCACTAGAGCAGCATCTAGTTTCTTCGACACACTAACAATCTCATACGAGTCCCAAAGTGACTGCCCAAAGTCCCAACTTGCATCACCACTATTAGCATGCCTCCTTGATAAGGACTTGTTGTTAGCTTCGAGCTTAAATCGAGAGGGCCTGCTCTTAAAATTCATCCGGGGTGCATCAAATTCACTGGTAGAACTAGAATTATTAGGACTTGTTGAGTGTCCATACCATGCTTGTGCCACAGCCTTGATAATCTCAAGCTCATCTTTTACCTCTCTTTGTTTTTTCTTCATTAATAAGTGGTAAGTAACATATATGAGCTAGAGCTAGAGCTAGCTAAATATTTTGGTTCTCTACATAGGGAATATGTTTTGTATGCTTTTTAACTAGTTGTGGCTAGATGAGAGCCTTGCATATATTGGTGATACATAGTTATTCCTTCCATCCCCTTTTAGTTGTCCTTTTTGGAAAAAAAATTGTCCCTAATTAGTGACTTTTTAAAAAAAATAAGTTTATAAATATTTTTCCAAACAATACCCTTATGTTTCTATTTCCAATGTTTGACTAATTCAAATATATAAACAATTCAATTCATTTAATCAGGATAGACATGTAAATTAATCATCTAATTAATATTTTGTTAAGATTTTCTTAAGATGTGTATTTTTTTCAAAAGAAACAATTAGAAGGGGACGGAGGGAGTAATTAAGAAGATTGTAATATCAATTTGAGTGCAGAATCAGTGCTAGCTTTGTGTGTATGACTGTGTGGCGTAGATGAAATCGTATGTAAAATAATGGGTTGTCTTTTGTCATCTTCCTGAAATATCATACGAAAATAACAATGAGTATCCTCAAGCAATAAATCGTTCGAGAAAAATTGATACACGAGCTAATTAAAATTGTCACCGACGCGCAAATGATACATAATTACGAGTATTTTTTCCCCCCAGAGTAAGCGATTTTGCAACTGTTGATTTACATCATCTTAGAATCTAGATTAATATTAATTTGAATTTTTGTGATTATTGGCATAAACGAAACAATAATATCGAGAATAATTTTACGAGTTTTTAGAATGAAATAATTTTTTTAAATGTTCATTTTAAAATAATTTTGTATTTATATACAAAATTTCACTATTAAAATTTTACAAAAATATCGAGCTATCCTCATTAAATTAAATCTTATAAAAAATATATTTAAAACTAATCTAATACCTCCATTAATTTTTTTCCTCTTGGAATTAAGTCTTGCAATGCATATTTGAGTTGAGAGTTCAATGTCATAGAGAAGGAGATTTATCAGATTGTTTTTAAAACAAATACATTACATTTAGAGGGATTTTTTTTAATGTACATTGCTCGATAATTTTTTTTAAAAAAATTTGTAAAAAGATTTGCATATGTCAAATTGCATCCAGAAAATCCACATGCCAAATGTGGGTATCTTCCCAAAGCTCATAATTATTTTTCATATTAATACTTGCATAATTTAATATTTTTGTTTTTCAGTTACAATATTTTAATCACTACAGTTTTTGTTTAATTGATGTATATAAAACACAATTTTTCGGGTTCTTTTCATTTATACTACTTTAATTTTTAAATTGTAAAAAAACACATAATAATCATGCCTGTGCTTAATATATAAAAAGATTAGAAGATATATTATACATAAATATATTAATGAATCAATAAAAAATAGAAAAGAAGAAAAAATAAACCAAGTACAACAATAAAAAATCTGAGTTTAGAGCGAGTCCAAAAAGTAAATTATAGTCTAATTTACTGCTGTGTTCCCGCGCACATTTTGAAACCAAATTATAACCCCCCCTTTCTGTTAATTTCTAGGGTTTTGTGTTCTCTCTTTGCTAGCTACTTCAATAATTCACACACAGAGAGGGAGAGGGAGAGAGAGAGGGAGAGAGAGATAAAGAGAGAGAGAGAGAGAGGAAATGAGTACTCCAATGGAGATCTCGGAACAGCAAAATCCCGTTGATGTTCACATCGCCGACCAAAACGGCGTCGTAATTGAAGCTCCTACTGCTCTTCCTTCTCCGTCACCTGCTGCGATTCCTGAAGACAAATTTCTCGTTTCAGGTCTATCATCTTGCACTCTCTCATATGCATACATTCATATTTGCATTTTCCTTGTGATATTATTATAATAATGTTTTATGTGGATTTTTTGATTTTAAATATATAAATGCAGTTGAAGTATGCTTGAAATCATCTAGTACTGCTCGAATCGAAGATATTCAATCGGCTGTTGAGAAGTACATTCTCGTAACTTAGTTACTTGCTTCATTTTGTTTACCTAACAACTGCCTACTTTGAAATTTATATATGGATATGTTACCAGGTAGCTAATTTTATCAATAGGAATATTTGATCATTAGTCGAATTTGACGCGTTCTCGGCTTTTCATGCAGTCAGAATATTTTTTTGCAGTTTGAGTGTTTGATTAGTATGTTGTGATTATAAATGTGTACAGGATGCTTGAAAAGAGAAGCTTGAGTTATATTGATGGTCCCATTCTGATACCACCTGATGACCAGTTTCTTGTAGACAATGTACAAAGAATTTGTGTTTGTGATACCGGTAATATTATTATATTGAAATTACCGAGTTTTTTTTTTGTTCAAGTATAGACATGAATCAAATCTCAAAACTTAGAAGCCCTGGTGGGCAATTATTTTTCATTTCATAAACAGAGATACATGCACATTATGATTCGAGCAAACAATATGAATTATAAGTACTCCTAAATGTAAGAAACTAAGACATAAAAATCTTGTACAATTTTCTAGGGTATTGTTTAAAAGATATTATGTTTGCAATTGATTAAGGATGTTCTATGCGCAACTCCATTTTGCTTAGTTTTTTTTTCTGGAACTTGTTCAAAATTCTTTTTGATCTTATTTTCTTGGAAAAGTATGAGTTATCAAAACAAGTTTTTATCCCTTTGAGCTCTTTTCATTATATTTTGTGATACTGACATGGGCATTTAAGTATCTGTTATTCTGTTGTAATTTTCTGATTTTAATGATTGAATACTCCTTAGTGTTGGTTTCTTTGCACCTTTATTGTTGAGTTTCTGCATCCTTGTTGATGATTGTTTGCAGATGCATGGGTGGAGAACCATGATATTCTATTGTTTTGGCAAGTCAAACCTGTAGTGCATGTTTTCCAGGTATTATTTTCCTATTGGTCTTTTTGGCTTCTTGAACTTTATTTATAAAGTTTTTCCTCCGACATGCATTTGTAATCATGTTGACATAAGTATATGCATTTGTAAAAAAGTTTACATAATGATAATATGATAGATTCACCCAAATATGTAATGTATGCTCATATTAGACAACTTAAACAAAAGATATTTTCCGTCCTCAAGTGCATAATGATATATTGGGAATTCTCAATCAATCTTATACCCCTTCAACCACAAAGCTTGCAAGAGATTCCTCTTGAGATGTCCCATAAAGTTTGCAACATTTCCGCATTTAGAAATTTGTCCTCAACTTCCCTGTAAATTTTCTTTGAATTTGCACATTTTAAACACTTCTGGCTTCACCATATGAATACAAAAGTACACTGAGTTTTTTGAGTTAATCCTAGACCCAATACATCATGTGATTAGTCCTTGTAAATGTATCATATTCTAGAAAGTACTGGTTATGCTTCCTTGCATTTAGATGGTACTGCATGATTTACTTCGATGCATCTGACAGAATGACTGATTCTATGAATTTTCTCGGCCGTCATTGTTTACAGCTTAGTGAAGAAGGACCTTGTGAAGACTTAAGTGGGGATAGCAATCTTTCTAGCTTCAATGAATGGATGCTACCTGCAAAAGAATTTGATGGAATGTGGGAAAGGTTGAGCTTTTATAGATTATCCACTCTTTAAATTTCACAATTCTTGACACTGAAATTGTGATGTACGCCTGTGCAGCTTGATTTATGAGTCTGGACTCAAGCAGAGGTTATTGAGATATGCAGCTAGTGCGTTACTTTTCACAGAAAAAGGTGTCAATCCATTCCTTGTGGCATGGAACCGGTATGAATATCTTTGTTGAGTTGATATATGTATACATATTCATTATATGGTACAATCAATTTAAAGTTGTAACTGAATGTTTTCTTTTGAGGTGTATATTGTTTTTGATCAGTTGATCTTTTCCCTAATATATCTACCATACTTGTACAATTGTATGACAGAGAACTTATTTAACATAATACTTAATAACTTTACTTGTCATACACATCTATTTGAATAAATAATTTTGCGTTATCATATTGAAAAAAAAAAGTAGATTGATGCAACCATAGTCATAATATTTTAAGATTCTAAATATAAACAAGTTTCCAGTGTATACCTAAAGTTACTTCTCTGTCTTTCCTTTTCTTTTCAACTCTTCCTCTACAAATTATTTACAAGGACGATATGTTATAAATCCTCTAATTCTCAAAGTACTTCTATTACCATGTCTGTTTGACCCCTTGCTGATACTTTATTTTCATTGTTTGCAGGATCATTCTTCTACATGGACCTCCTGGGACAGGCAAGACATCCCTGTGCAAAGCACTGGCTCAAAAGCTTTCCATACGTTTTAGCTCCAGGTTCTTACTATGTACATCTTTAGACACTGTTTCTTGCACATTCCTGCTGACATCCACCACTTTTTCCAACTATCAGATACCCACAGAGCCAGTTGGTCGAAGTTAATGCCCACTCTTTGTTTAGTAAATGGTTTTCAGAGAGTGGAAAACTGGTAAGTAATACAAGTGTTTAATATCTTGCAGCTTACATAAGCCACACATTGTTTAGATATCTCTATGAGGCTATAAGTATGAGTATATACTTCCTTCCAGATCCCAGATTATAGATTCAAATGCAACTGGGAGGGTCAATATTGATGATTTATAAATTCTGTAAAAGGCACTAGCACTTTATCTGGCTTCTGCATTCTTCTTTACATGATATAACTCTTCTACATTCAGTTTGTTGTCTACAGATAACTGATAGCACAGTACAAAGTTGTAGTCCAAAATATTAGTTCATTAACAAAGGTCAAAAGTTTGTACCATAACAAGTAGTTCATTTATGATTTTTAGGTTGCAAAGCTTTTCCAAAAAATTCAAGAAATGGTGGAAGAAGAGAAAATCTGGTATTTGTTTTGATTGGTGAGAATGATTATCAAGTATAACCGTGTTATGTTTCTGCTTGTCTGTCTATCTTAGCGTGTATTCATATTGCTGGGTCAATTTTGCAGATGAAGTTGAAAGCCTTGCTGCTGCTCGAAAGGCTGCTTTGTCTGGTTCAGAGCCCTCAGATTCGATACGGGTATTCAGCTCTTACTTCTATTTATAGAAATAAAGTACAGAAAAATCAATTATACATCACAGTTATAAAAATTTCATGATTTATGTAAGCACTCACATCACACTGAATGACATTTTAGGTTAATTATTACATTAGCGACACATGCTAAAAAATAGCTGTATATAAATTAGGGCAGAAGTGAGTTGCTTTATTTATAAATGCATGCATTCCACTGTTTATCTTCAAGGCATTGAATGTGGTTTTGCAGGTAGTGAATGCTTTATTGACCCAGATGGACAAACTGAAATCGTCACCGAATGTGATAGTTTTGACAACATCCAATATAACTGCTGCTATAGGTAGGTTTCAACGATATACACTAACCTGTAGGATTCACAGACTCTGCAATATTTTCCCCTTTATATTACCCGCTGTAATTATCGGATAATTAATGAATAACATATATCAGATGCACGCACATAATTGATTGCTTTGGAATGCAGAGTGTTTTCTTAATAATAGCTAAAATTTAGTATGCCAGAATGTTGGTTTTCTTTAATTGAATCTTTGGTATCTAGATCACATCAGCACACATGTTTGAATTGGTTTACTTGCTAGGTGCCTTGGTGTTAAAACAATTTATTTCTCTGAGTTATCCCAGTTTGTGAACATATCCCTGTTTGATATCAATAAAAATGATACTTTTTTTTTGGTATATCAGACTGTCAATGCATTAGATTAGTAAGTATGCTAGGAGTGACTAGTGAGTATTTAGAAAGAGCCTTGCAGTTAGGCTATCAACAAATCCTCGTATGATCTGTTATTATGGTCTCTTGCCTACAGGTCACAGAGTTTAGCAGTGATTATTAATAGGGTAGTCATTGTTTGCAACCTGTATTTACATCTTCCCTGTACAATCAAAAGGATGTCCAGAATTCTAAATCCAACCTATTTTTATCAGGACTGCAAATTCAACCTTTTGTGTTCTATTAAATGGGGATATAAACTATTGTCAGTGAAGGGGCCTGTGGAAGAAAACTGAGAGAGAGAGAGAGAGAGTACTGAAGCTGCGAAACAGTTTTACCCCTTGATACAACATAAAAAATAAATAACTATCCTCCCTTCTCACACCTTGCTTTTCGAGCAGAATAAGTGAGTGTGTTACCTTACCTTTTTTTCTGACCCAAAATGAGAAAGATAAGACACACTAAACAATTCTATTTATAAAATAGCACGACTGGTCGTTTCACCCAAATGTGCCAAACCATTTTATGTGTCTTGGAACCAATACCTACCAAGTCACAGAACCAGCAATTTATTTCTTGCTTCTTCACACGCCATTTCCTTGGCCAAAATCTAGGAAGTAGGCACTTGATGACATGGAAGTATCTACAAAATATTATGTATCCATGCTTGCTTGAGTCTTATCATTTTTCTTCTGTTTATGATTATGAGAGTTCATAATATTTACAAAATTCACCTTTTTTCTGTTGCAGATATAGCTTTCGTTGATCGTGCTGATATAAAAGCCTATGTAGGCCCTCCAACTCTTCAAGCACGTTATGAAATATTAAGATCCTGCTTGGAGGAGCTTTTGCGGACTGGAATCTTATCTTACTCCCAGATGCAGGTGTGCATTAAACACAACTTTCTGCCATATAACCGTAAAGCTGTCCCCCCCCCCCCCTCCCCCTCCCCCTCCCTCACCTCATTTTTTACACGGTGATGTGGCCCTGATATAGGCAGGTGCTCGCTGATGAGTTCCAATTCCATGTCCTTATTCCTTAATTCCCCCCTTTTTTCCTCTTACTTTAGACACAAGAATGTTAATAATACTGAAATGCTGTAGGACGGAGTAGGTCTCCAGTCTCTACCCAATTACTGTAGTCTGAAAGAGAAGTTAAGTGCAGCAGTAACGCAAGAATCCCAAACCCCATTGCATCTATGCCAACAATTGTTTGAAGTTGCAGAAGCATGTGAGGTCAGAATCCATGACATTTTTCAATATTATCTTAAATGTGTGATTAAGCCCCGTTTGTTTCCTCTTAAGTAACTTATACGTTGAAAAATACATACATTTTTCAATATTATCTTAAATGTGTGATTAACTTTATAAATTTTCCTCTGCAGGGTTTGAGTGGAAGATCATTAAGAAAACTTCCATTTTTGACACATGCAGCCCTTTCCAACCCTAGTACTTGTGAACTATACAAGTTTTTGTGTACAATGAAAGATACAATTAGAAGGGAGCGTTCTGATTTACCTGATTGACTTCAATAACTATTGAGCTGAAAGATTCTTGGTGGAAAGTATGAAGTTCCAATCCTGCTGCAGGTGAGACTTATGAGCCTTGGTATATGAGTGACAGGCTATCAAAAGAACCTGCATTGCAACTCTGCTTATCCGAACAGTTGGTTGAGCTACCTAGTTATGTTGTACAGTTACCATATACAAATGGGAAATCACAACTTACTACCACATAGTGATGTTTTAGTTTTTCTTCTATTAATTTCTACATGAGACATGTCTCAACTATTACTACACAAAAAATTGCAGATGCTGTCTTGTTATTATTTATTTAAACTTTATCTACCTCTAGCTAATTATATTTACATACTTACAGTCTTACATTCACCGGATTGCGCAATTTGGTTTAAGTTTTCATTTACCCTTATCTGAATTAACAAGTATATTCATGTTTACATAACTGATTTAATTTAGACCAACCTTAATGTTTCTACGTGATTTAATTGACGGTGAAGGTCGGTGTGAGTACCAATTGTTTGTGTTAAAGACACTTAAATTATGTTAGTCTTGAACTTTGCTCAACATGAGAAATGGGACACTCTTATAGCACATGAACAATACCTTGAACTTTTATTTAAAAAAATTGAAGTCTTAATTAACCTTACTGATAGAAGACAATGTGAAGCAACAAATTGAACACAACCTTTTTACATTCTAGTCACCAAAAAAATTGAAGTCTTAATTAACCTTACTGATAGAAGACAATGTGAAGCAACAAATTGAACACAACCTTTTTACATTCTAGTCACCAAAGATATCCTATCGGATGATTATATGTGAGAAATCTTGATATTGGTTCACAAGCAAATTGAGCAGCAGGACATCATTTCCTTCAGATTTAGGGTTGCTTATCTTGCTAGTTGAGCGAAGGTTGATGCTCATACTTCATACCAGTGAGTCAACCCAGGCATAACCTGGAATTCTCCAAAACTGCTGCCATGACTTTGAAAAGATGGAGAGTTTTCAGGCTTCTTTTAACACAAGCATGAATACGAATACATCTAGCAAGACAATCTTGTCTCAACTATTAAGATATGAAATTATGCTAACTTCATGCCTAATCTATGTCTCCAATTTCATTTACATAATATCTTCAGCAAGGGCTTGTTTCAAACAGTATTTCGAAAAGAAAAGAAAACTTTTCATTATGCCCAATGCTTGCGCTACAGAATCAAAAGGATATGCTCTCCGGAGACTAATTAAGATATATGAGAGAAGAAGGAAAGCAACATGTAGCATCTACTACTATCTGAACCATGTAACAAAAAATTGAGGGAGTAGCAACATGAACTAACTTCATTAGGAAATTTTAGGAACTAGCTGTGGTGCTAGTCTCTAAAGAACCAAAAAGGCTGCATATGGCCTTGTGCTTGCGGATATGAAGGGGGCACCGGTAAAGCAGATCTTTTGCCTCAGAATATCTACCTTCCTGAAAGAGAGACTGAAACATGAGTTGATAGGCTGAAACAGCTGGATAAACTTTGGAACTCAACGCCTTAAAGAAATCCAAGGCATTCTCCACAGTTCCATATTTTGAAATATAGTTATTAAAAGGTTCCGGGTAAGGTGGATAATTGTGTTTTTTCATGAGCCTTAAAAGGTCCAGGGCTTCTTCAATTTTCCTTTCTCCTAAAAGTTTGTCAATTATATTTTTAAAAGTAGCTTGCCAAGGTATGAGACGAACATTTTTCACCAACTCAACCAGCAACTTGTATGCTCCAGAAGTTTTGTTCTGGTTAAGGAACCCTTTAACTAATATGTCCAAAAGATCAGCATCAGGATCAAAGTCGTTTTCCATCATCTTTGCAAAATAAAACAATGCCTTGTCAACTGCACCAGCTGCACAATGTCGTTGTATCAGAATTGTCCAAGTCTTAAGATCAGGAACACATCCATTTGCTTCCATAATATCAATCACCTTACATGCCTCTTCTAGTCTTCCCGCTTTACCAAGTCCATACATCAATTGGCTGTAGGTTATGTTATCAGGCTCGTATCCTCCTTTTCTCATGGCTTCCATAATTTCCTCGGCTTCCTCAAACCTTCCTACACTAGTCAGAGACCTATGAATTCCATCATAAAAAGACTTCGAGAGGGTATGTCCTGCTGCTTCATATTTCTTTGCAACTCTGAACACCAGCTCCATATCTGGATTACTACACGCAGAAATGCTCCGCAGAAGCAAGCTACAATCAGTTATTGAGGGTTTATATGGGCCATCCACCATATCTTCATAAAGCTTAACTGCGTCTTCTAACATCTTGATCTTCTGAAAGCGCCTTGAAATCTTCACATATGTATCAATATCAATGTCATGACCCTCACTCTTCATTTCCTTGACCATATTCCAGAACTCACTTATACTGTCACGTCTTCCAAGAACCCTAACAATCGCATTATAAGTCACTGCATTATGTTTCCAGCCACAACCCTCATTAAACCATTTAAAAACTCTCACTGCCTTCAACGGACTCTGTCGAAGTTCCTTCAACACCCTAAGAACAAAATTATCCGAAACAGAAATCTTCATATCCAACAACCTTTTATCAACCTCATCACTCCACTCCGAACCCATAACTACATCAACAACCTCCTTCACAACAATACCCGTATCCATGTCCTGAATCATTCTATCATAAAAATGCTTAAAAGCCATAGCTTCATTACTCATCTTAAAACTCTTGAAACCCCAAAGAACAGTCTTATACGTATCCTCATCAATAAAAAACCCTCGTTCTTTCATCTTTGTCACAACAATCCAAAACTCTTTCATTAACTTATTACTAGCCAAAATTTGAAGCAACAAGCTATACATTGCAGAACTAGGCTCAAATCCAATTTTATCGACAACCCAGATAAAGAATTTGAAAGCTTTAACTGGGTCTCTATCAAGTCTCTTCAAAACATATATAACGCTCCCATGGGTCAGTTCTGGTTTTGTATCAAACAGTTCTTGTTCTAACTCTTTTGACCACTCTTCAGATACAACAAGCTCTAAAATTGGCTCAGGTTTCGATGAAAAGAACACATTTTGATGGGTAAATATACAAATGGGTGTGTGAAATCTTGCAAAATGTGGTGAGATTGAAGGAGAAAGATGAGTTACCTGATGGGAGAGTGAGTGAGTTGTAATGAACCGAGTTGAGTAGAGCGAGTTGGCGAGTTTGAGTGAGCTGAGAATTCTCTTGGTTTGATTCATTTTTTTTTGTAAATTGAAGGGGTTTGTGATGCAGTTTGAGAAATCAAAGCTGATATCCAAAAAGGGTTTATTGGGTTTAAGCTTCCATTGAACCCTAATTTGAACGTTTGCCACGTACCCGTAGATTTTTTCGGCCTGAATTTAACATGTAAAATTTTAATTTTAATTCTTAATTATTTAAAACTTTTTTTTTGTCAAGAATTATATTTGAACTTTAAAAAAGTCGTTCAAAGATAAATTCATACTTAATCAAAATGTAGAATTAAATAAATTTGAGTAAGATATATATATTTAAAGAGTAATGCTACTGACCCTAAAAATTGTCCCAATATTTTTTATCAAATGATGTGGCATGATACGTGTTTTGTTTAATTTGAGGGTTTTAATTCATGAGCGTATATGTATGCACGTGGATGTCATATTATTATTAGGAAATTTACCAATTACACACGTGACAATTCAACATTTAAGACACTTTTTGGTATAATTTTTGGGATGTATAGCATTTTTCATATTTAAAACATATTTGTAACATTTATTTTCTCTGTCACGAGAGTTTTTTTAGTAAGGTTAATTAAATACAAGAATAGTGTTGGCTGTCACGTTGTGATGACATGGCTCATACCATAATCATAACATCCATCCTGCAGTTCTCACATTGCTTGCTGAACCAGAGGTATTTCACTGTATGTCAGGAAATTTCAGAGAAACAAAAATGGCTTTCATCTTAAGTTAACTTATCAGCATTTAGTTCTAATGCTTTAATTTGAAATTTAGTATCAAACATGTGGTTTTGAACTAGATGTCAGTAACAAACAACAAAGGAAAACTATTGTCAATTTCCCACAGATAACAATCCAAGATACAGATGCCACTCAATGCACATTTCTTAATACTATTTCTCTAGTTAATTTGATGAAACATGTGTTGTTCCAAGCAGAAAAGTCAGAACTTTGGAATACCATATACAGATTACTACAAAAGGTACACAATATTACAAACACTGCTCAAAAAAGAATTTTTTATACTTTTGTCAAATGCAAAAAACCATGGTGCAGAAATTATTCTCCAAAAATGGTCAACTTATATGAACTTGCTCAATGAAGTAATAAACAATAATATATAGGCCAAACACAATTAACTCAGCCCAACATGCTGTCGTTATATATATGTTGCCATATGTACAAGTACACTCTCCATAAAACGATGATGGTACTCTAACTAGACAAACAAGTAGTTCAAATGTGTGCCGAGGAGGTAAGTAACTGTTTCCAATGCATACGAAATTTATATGGGTACCTATGAATCATGAGCCATGTCTCACCTTGGAAGCACCATCGTACCAGCAGTGAGTAGGTACTCTGAAGCTAGTCACCGCTTAAAGGAAGCGTATAACTTTAGATGATTTCTTCCCGAGTTACAACCTCATTTCATAATCTCAGAAATTCCCAGTAGGCAATATCGTCAGGATATGAAGGCCTGCTTCTAGCCTTCCAAAGAAACGCTACAACTTTGTAGAACTGTTGAATATCTTCAAACTTTTAAGGACTACAATATGGTTAGTGCAATCTAATTCTATCCAACTTATTATTCACAGCGGAGCAGGAAAGGTAAGATGGAATACATAAATATGCAGCAAGGAGTCTTGATTAGATCACTCTGCAGCACTTTGAAATGTTAGTCAGAAATCTCCATGTTACAGGTTCTTACAATCTTTTCACGAGTTTCTGAAGGAAGCTTTTTCAGAAGATCCGAAACAATCTGCTTGTGCTTCTTCTTAAGTTCATTCAGCTCCCTTTGCTGCTCAAGCAAGAGGTTCTTAAGTTTCTCCACTATCATGTCATCATCATCTAAATCAGAGTCATCAAGAGTTTTGTTTTCTAAGAGTGGACAAGTTATACTGTCAGAATGGGAATCAAGAGAACCATGTGAATGATCACTAAAATTAGATTCTTGATTTTCTACAATATCGTCAAGAACGTCGACATTCTGCTTTTCCAGTGAAGCATCATCGTCTATATTATCCTCGTACTGACAGCTAGCTGTTGATTGCACATCTTCATCGGTCAAACTACCTCCTGGGGTTGCAGACTCCTCATGAGACAAATTCGAAGGTCCCACTCTATGTGGGGAGCTCGCATCAGCACCTTTGGGTGAATCAGACCAATATTTCCTGCCTGAAGGCATCCTTTCCAGGACAAGACTTCCGGAACGAGCTGCTGACTCGTTTGTTAAGGGAGATGTACCATCCTGACCTTCAGAGACAAAATTATCAGAGATTGCCACTTCAGTATCAACATGATCGCTAAAAAGATCTCCAGGTGCCCATTCTGGAATATAGGAATGAATTTCTGTATCAATCATCTCAGCTATGGCTGATACATCTTGATCAGTCAGATCCAGCTCTTCGACCATTTCACTAGCAACAGCAATTGACGTATCGACATCAATATCGAATGGGAAGTGAATATTTCGGATATGACCTGATATTAAATTTTAAAGGTCAGTTAGAGACTTTACCAAGTATTATTCTACGTTCTTATAAATATGAAAAAGTATTGCAAAGGAGATAAAAACAGCAGATAACCTGTTGAATCTGTCATCCTTAGTTTCAAAAATATAGTGTTTAGATCTTTCCTTTGACCCTGCACAGTGAAGTCTCTACTTCCCTCATGTGTGGTATCTTCCACATTTTTACCATTGTTTAAATGATCACTGTTATTATCTGCATATTAAAACTGTAAGAAAATGAACAAAAACAAAAATACTTACGAGTCCACCAATATTTACCTGCCTGTTGACGACGGGATTGTGAGGATTGACCTATAGCTTCATTATTTTCATCTGAACGGAGAAATGGATCCATTAATAGCTCCTTGGCAGACAACCGATCAGATACTTTTGCAATACACTTTTCTATAAATAATTTGACTCCGGGGTCCTTCACTTTAATTAATGACGCAGGTTTGATTCCCTACAAAGGTCGGAAAAGAAACACGAGAAAACAGAAGAGCAAAGGATTATATAATATTGAAAATGTTCACAGTGGAAACAAATCTGGAAAGGATTATAAATTATTTAAAAAAATCCAGACAGTGAAAACAAATCTGGTAAGTCGCAATTAACAAGACATGCTTATATCCAGTCTTTAAAAGAAATAATACTGATTATTAATGTTGCTAAATTGACTCTCAACATTTCATAAAACTCGGAAAGAGATATAATTATATTCTATACATAGTAAGAGTAATAGATATATACTATCACAGAAATCTAGGGTTTGGTACTTTGCAAATAAAAGAAAGAATGTAATTTTAATTTATTACCAAGAGAGGTCTATGCTTCGTCAGCAACTACACAAAATATATCTATTTTTCATATAAGAATATATGTACAAATATTATATATATATATACACACACACACACTATATTATTAAAGCCGAAACATAAAAGTTTTGGTCGGCCGGCAAGTTGGTACTTAGGAGTTAGGGCCACGGGTCTAAACTATAAAACTATTTTATATTAAATAGAATTCTACTAATTACTGTATAATTAATTTTTACAACCTTAAACTCTATGCATATCTATTAAAATTCTACTTATTATAGTTGACTATTAATTATTATCAAACTAACTCTTCTATTTAATTTTTAATAACCCACCTCTTTAACATAAGTTCTCAACGACTCAACCCTATTAAAAAATTAATACTTATAAAAAAAATTCATATCAGATACCACTAAAAATATACTACAAAAAAATATAATTACTTAAAATATCAGTCAAAACGTGCATTGCACGGATATATATGTATACATGTGTGTGTATAGTTTAAAAAATGTTTATTTAAATACATATGTTTTAATAGAAATAAAGTATTAATACCATTATAAAAGACATCCGTGTACTTCATTTGCACCGATCATAAGCTTGTATGAAAAATTAAGACACCACTATTTGGCCCACCAGAAATTTTCCTTGAATTCAAAATTTTTAAGAAGATTCAAATTTTTGACAAAGCGATTTACCAAGAATGCAATCAATTGATTTAGGAAAATCATAAACATACATCATGAGATGATCGAGATTCATTTAAGATCCATGTATTATATGGTCCACTTATTCATTTCGCAAACATTAACGGTCTAAAGTTAATTTATGGCATTAATTCGCCGGCTACCATTTCCTTTCACAATAAACCATACTATCATTTGTTTTTTTAAACATAAAACCACATTATTATTCAAGGTACCAATAAATTATAATACAGCTAATCTCATCAAGCTACATTAAGGGTGAAACTAGCAGCCTAATTTTACTCCCTCTGAGTCTCTGACTGAGACCCCTCTTTTTAAAATTCTTTGTAACCTATTATCAAAGCAGGACTGTCTATATGATGGCCATAGCCATTATACATCTAAAGGGGCAAAAAAAAACTCGGCAAACTTTCCATGAATATGTTATAATTTTACAACAATCTATAACTTAAAAACAGCAAAGCAAAATATTTGTCCCCATCCCCCAATTTAATCATACAGACAGAAGATATTATGGACCAGGGAACAAAGCGAGACTAAAATTAAACCCAATAAGTTACAAGCTAGCAAGCTTACTGATGTCACTTTCTTATAAATTTGAGCCGCATTAGCGCATTCCACATAAGGGTACTCAAACGTCACCAACTCCAGCAAGCACATTCCAAAGGCATATATATCTACTAGCTCATCATATTCCTCCTCATAAAGTTCCGGTGCCATAAATTCAGGAGTACCTGATTTGAAATTACTGTTTATATATGCATCACAAAATGTAGTAACTAACATAGCCCAAGACAGAATAAAGGGAACAGAAGCAGATGAAGAAAAACAAGGCTTCACCAATGACACTGTGAGCTGAACGAGCTTGTTGAAGAATAGCAGCAAGCCCCAAGTCACCAATTTTCACCTCTCCTTGATTTCCATTCACGAGAATATTGTCACACTTGAGATCCCGGTGAATAACCGGCGGGTCATGGCTATGGAGATAAGAAAGTCCCTCTAAAATCTGCCTAGACCATTTCTTCAACGCACGTAAATCAACATGCTTATGCTTTTTCCGATATCTAACCAATATAAGGAACAAAATTAACACTCAAAAAGAAAATTGCAACAAATCCATCAAAATAAAAATAAAAGGAATACACAAACTTACTGCCGTAGCGTCCCAGATGTAAAAATTTCAGTTATTAAATTAATGTTCTCCGTTTTAGTATCAACCCACGAATTGTAAAACTTAATAATATTCTTATGCTTAAGAGTCTTGAGCAAATGAACTTCAGAATAGAGACGCTCCAAGTCCTCGGAATTCCTCAATAAATCAGCAACTTTAATTTGATTCCAAGCTACTTCAATGCCTTCCAATTCATCAAAAGCTTTATATCTATCCAATCTCATTAAGAAATTCACACACATACTACAAACAATCTTTCATATAAAAAAATCATTAATTTAAGTAGTTAAATCAAACATTCCGCAATAAATAAACAGTAGAAAAAACAAAAGGATACACTTTCTTGAAAGCCCCCTTTCCTAAAACCTCTTTATACTGCAAATCACATAAACATCAGATTCAAACTTTAAAATAGAAAGGAAAATACTAGTCTCAGCTCAAAAAAACAATGCAAGTACATTTTACATAACATTAATAATAATTAAAAAAATCAAAATCACAATTACAAACACAAATATACATACACAGATATATATATATATATATAAATAAATAACACTGACCCGTCCATATCTACCAGAGGGATCAACCTCGACAAAATCAGCTTCAGAATCATCGGGGTCATGATCAGACGTCGATTCATTGGTCATTCTGTATGTATATGTATATATAAACCCTAGTTTCTTCTTAAATTAATCAAAATGAACCCTAAAAATCCAATCTTTTTGTTATATAATTTGTCAGCACAATTATGAACAATGATTCTATATCAACTGTCAAGATTTACACATTCAAATGAAAAAAAAACGAAACCCCTTTTGTGTGTGTGTGTGTGTGTGTGTATTTGTATGTATATAAATCGGAAGTAGGAATGGAAATGTGAAAGGAGAAATGGTGATGTGAAACAATAATAATATTTTAGCTGCTTGCTGCAAATTGTCTCTCCTATTATTCTTACGTTTCTTTTCTTAATTGATTCTATTTTTTAATTCGTAATTTAATTGAGCGAGATCTAAAAAGGGCCCATTTGGGGCCAAGTCAACAAAGGTTTGTTTGGGCGTTTGGGTATGGAACAAAGGCCAGTTCTATTTTAATATATTTACCAAAATGAAATAAACTCAACTTCCACTACTTTAAATAATCAGAGATTTGTTGTATCAATTATTGTCTAAGGTTTCTCAAACACAAATTGTAAGTATGCTGCTGTCTTTTCTGGATGGTCAGAGGATAATTATGTCATTATTTCTTGATTAATTTCAAATAATTTTATTAATACACTTAATTTCTCTCGATCAAGGGTTTTTGGAATCAGTTATAGATAATATTATGTGTCAGAAAATAATATTCCATCTGTTTGATAATATTTGACGCTTGACTTTTTGTCACGTAAGTCTAGGAGCTTTGATCATATAGTTAAAAAAAATTAAATTTTTTTTGAATAAAAGTATTTATGTAATATTTTTGTTTAAAAAAAGATAATTTCAAAAATAATAATTCTAACAATGTGGGCAATGCTCCTAAAAATGTGTAGCATAAAATCAAACGTCAAATATTACCAAACTGAAAAACAAATAAAAGTAAACAAGAGAAAGTTCAAGAATTTCCTCAAACGAGCTCCAGAATTAAAATTCAGGAATTTGACAAAAAATGTTGGTGTAACAACATTTTTAGTGCTTCTTTAAAATATTAGCACCATTGTTCCAAAAATCGGTTATTAATTCAATTAATCATTTCGATTAATACTCGATTCATCTGTTAATTCATGTTTTGTGTCTTTACCAATTAAATCTAATTTCCGCTTTTTACAACACTGGTTATCACATGTATTCCATTTCTTATCTATCTATCTATTACTATATATTAAATGAGGACACAAGGATAAAGTTTGCCATTTTATTAGCCATGAAATGACCGTTATACCCGTGTATCTTGCATAATTACGTATGTGCCATAATTTAAATTTTTTTGTTAAAAAAAGAGTATAATTATGTCATTGTTGTGTATCGAATCAGGAATCACTTGTTAAATAGTCAATGTTGCAACCAACTCATCTACTTGAAATTTTGTTTTTCCATTAAAAGTCTTAATATACAAATCATCAATTTTGTTTATTATGTATTAAAATTTCATATTATAAATGTATAAAAATTATTTATTATTAATTTTTAAAATATGATAAATGAAATTTGTATATTTGAATTCAAATTTTTTTTATTAGTCAATTTAAATGTATTTTTTAAAAAAGTTATAACAAATTTAGATTTTAAATATGCTAAATATTTGAATTGAATAAGGAATTGAATTATAATTGCGATATTAAACCTAAAATGATAATATAATATAAAATGATATGATTTCAGTGTATATTTATTTTAGAAATAGATAAAAAAATATTTAAAATCCGAGAATAAATATTATATAAAAATATAAAATATTACAATTTATTAGTCAAATATTTGACATTGAAAATACTTGAATTTTAGATGATACATTCTGGGAAAAAAACTATTACAGTGTATAGATATATTGATTAATTTATTAGTTAAAAAAATATGAATTTACTTAAATATGAATTTATTTGTGTTTATATACGTGTTTGTATTAAATATATATTTTCATATAAAAAGCTGGAATTCAAATAAATGTTTGAATTTATTATTCTTCTGTCTCACCCTATTTTTCAGGCCCTTAAATTTTGTATGATTGTATATGTACCATTATTTTAAAATTTTGATCGGAGAAAATAGAATTTATGTCATTATTGGATATCTAAACAGTAATCTCATAATATATAATCATAGTCATATATTGCGTTTACGAGAAAAAAGAAATATTCTCAAGAGGTCGTAACTATGATAAAAAAATTCATTCGTCCAATCCAATTGTTCGAACCCTCATATTTTGTTTAATTACATACGTACTATTCTTTTAGAAAATTTGGTTAAAAATGATAGATTTTATGTTATTATTGGATATCGAACCAGTAATCTCATGATATATAATAATAGTTATAGAAGATATTCTCGATATGTCGTAGCTAGATAAAAAAAGTCACAAGAATTTGTGAGAGTAATGGAAAAAATATATCCACGAAATGTCGTAATATTGTAAGTAGGAAAAAATATAATAAACAATAAATTATGATTTGTACAATTAAGAAAATGGGTTTAGAAAATTATATTTAAGAATAAGATATTAGATTGTATATACAAAAATTTAGTAAATTTGAGTAAAAAAATTTAGAAAATTTGTAAAATAGAACATTTTACAACATTTTACAATATATACATTAAATTGTTAAAAAATAAATTTAGTCAAAAAATCAAAATTAAAATATACAGTAGTGCATAGATATAATTGTATAATATATGTGTGATTTATTAATTATGTTTGAAATATTAATTTAATATTTATAAACTCAGTATTGAATATATATCAGTCAATAAATATTTTAATGAAAATATAAATGCATTTAAAATTATGATTTTAAAAATAAATGATAATAAAGTAATTAAAATAAATAATATAACTAAAAAAATTTAATTTTATGATTATACGAAAATGTCCATGCCTTGCACGGGCTTTTACGGTAGTTTTTAAGTAATGTCCTAACATTTCTTATTTGACTTTTATTAATAAAAAAATTATTTCCCTTTTTTCATACTTTTTTTTATATTTTCTCTTTTTATAATTTAAGTATATTATTATTTTAATAACTAAAAATAAATATAAGGAATATTGTTACAGTACATGTATAAAAATAATATTCTATCATATTTATAACAAAGTTATTAGGATGTTGTTGGCTTTCTGCGGCTGTTTGAGATTTTTAAAACTTAAAATAAGTTACTAATTTCATTTTTTTATACATATTTTCATATTTGTTTAAAGATAAATATTTGTTTTAAAATTTTAAAACCAAATATTATTTTTAAAATAAAAAACAAGTTACTTATTTTCAGAAAAGTACATAAATATCTATTTTTTCTGAAAATAAACTCTTGTTTTTAGAAAATAAATGATGGCCAAAGGGCGTATCTATCTCATGTTTCGTTAAGTAAAATTGGAGTATAAATTTAATTATCGTTATTGATTGATTATCTTTTGAAAGTTTCTTACAAATCTATTACTTCCAAAGTCTGAATCGACTTTGCGTCCTAATCGAAAATTAGGAAAACATAACTCCTTGAACAGCTAGCATTAACAAAAAGAGTTACTACTACTTGGTAAAGCAATTGGCATTGGTGGGTGATGCATTTGGGTCAACTAGTTGCTCTTGGGGCCACGTTCAAGGAACAAACAATATGCTAATCATAGATTACAAGTTGACTAACAACATGATTATAGGAGTAGTTTTATTCTTCTCTTTTCTTTTTTTGGGATAACTCACAAGTTAAAAGTGTCATCAAACTCTGTTGGTATGGTGCTGCCGCACACCTGCACTTTATAACCTTGGCTTAAGCATTTCCGAGACTCTCTGGGAAAATATGTGTCATGTGTGTGGCATAAGTTACTCCCTCTATTTTTTGTGTGTCTAATTTTAATTTTTGATACATTTTTCTTTGATATTTTAATCGTATGGTAATAATTATTAATTTTAATTTATTTTTTTTGTGAAATAAAATTTTGATTATATATATTTAATTTAGAAGAAAAACTTTAAAAATATTGTAATAACTTTATTTATACGGTGAAAATATTTAAAAATATGGAAAAAAAAGTCAAAGTGACTTGCAAAAATAAATGGAGAGAGTATACAAAATTTGTAAAATATGTAATTTTCTAATTCATTATTTTTCTTAACTAAAATTTTAGATCAACACATTTCTTTGATTATTTTAGTTGAATCATTATCTCCTTTAACTAAAATATTATCTAATCATTATTATAACTAATTCGATGGGAGTAGCCAAAATTCTTGTTAAGTAGTAAAATTTAACTGATTATTATTTTAAACTAATTTAACTAAGAATTTTAGTTGATTATTATTTTAACCAAGTATTTTAGTTGATTATTAATTTAGTACCATTTTTAACCTGTACAAGCTAAACCTTACGGTATCCTTACAGTGCACAATTTTGTATTACAGCATAGTGCTAGATTATCTTTTCCACAGCCATCTAAACATAAGAGGGTTGTTAAAAAAGCATAACGCAATAGAAGAATATTAGATGTGAGAACCTGTCTTGTGCATTTGTATTATTATTCCTTCTGAAAAACACAAAGAACATTTACCAATCTAGGTTCCGTACGTCTTTTCCCCGCTTCCTCATCAAAGTAGACGACAAATTAGCTCCCGTATCTTAATTTGGATGCACCATTTTGTATATCATTAGCCTGCTACTTGTTCGTAAGTGGATTCAATCAATCCCTAAATAATACACCTGGGCCCTTCTTCGCACTTTCTTTTTGTCCAGTACCTTTGTATATCTGGTTGGGGAGAATTGAATGAAATTAGTGAAAATAAGAGAAATTTATGTAGGCAAGAAGGAAGATTTGGAAGAAAAAAATAGGTGATTGCAAAATTTCTTTAATAAGAATTGAGAAGAAAATATATATGGGGGAGAATGAAACATTTCATCTCAAATTGGGGATTTGAGTTATAGTTTATGTTGATAAGAATGAAATGAGGGAAAAAATAAAATTTTTAAAAATTCATCCATAATATAGTTTAAATCTCATTTTATTCCTTTCAAATTCATTTATCCTAACCAAACACAATATTTAATATTAGGTGAATACATTTCCTTGTTAAGTTAAAATATAAGGAATGTAACAAAAAATGTTGTTCCAACATCTCACTTCACTGGTCTTTTCTTAAAATACTTCTAACTCCTTCCATATTTTTTAGGATATTCTAGTCATTCTTTACTTAATTTTTATTAATAAAAAATTATTTTCCCTCCTTCTCATGCTTGTTTTTCCCTCTTTTTTTTTACAATTCAAATATAAGTAATACTTTAATAATAAGAGAGGTTGTTGGAGTGCATGTATAAAATTAATGTCCTAAATTACCAGAACATAATATTCTATAATATTTTATATGAAAGCTCTAGGGAGGGGCATGCAACTATTGGACGCACTCTTAACCACTCAGTCCAGGATCAGCCGCTTGGGTAAGGCGAACAAGACGACCGCCTAGGGCACCATTATCGTAGGGCACCAAAAAATTTATATACATATATTATAAATACGCTTTTTTTAACCTTAAAAAAGAAAAAGGGCACCATTTCGAAAATTTGCCTAGAACACCCAAATGCCTAGGGCCGGCCCTGAGTAATCATGTGCAGCACTAAGTGAAGGTCATGATCAAAATGGTTAGAGCACAACATATAATAAGTTTCATCTCATGCAGGTCAGGATACTCGGACATACATAATTTAGATAGAAACAGATTATTATGTTTACACATCATAGCAGTATTATGTGAAAGACTAGCTGCTGTCCGACATACTTTATAATAATTTTGTATATAAACTTGAATGACATTTTTGTAATAATAGAATGCACCATGTATTCACAAAAATACTCTGATGTGCTATTTTTTTTTCTTTTAATCTTAGGTAGTTACCTAAGTTCATCCTTAAGAGTATTAATCTATATTTATAATTGATAGATATCAAAAACTTTAAAAGTAAAAATTAAAGTTTTGTAACCAATAAAAATAATATTATACATATCACAAGAAAATACGACACGACACGAACGAATCTATGTCGTACACTATATGAATTCATTTAATGTTGTGCATCGGTTTGACAATTATGACACAAAATATGAAAATATACAAAATACAAAAAACACAACACAGGAGCAAGGTCTACATATAATACATGTTTCAAAACAATTTCTTGGTTTAGGGAAGAGAGATTCAACACCGAGTCCTGTGATTAGCCTTCTTAATCTGATTGTCATATTCAGACCAGCATTCCACCATGCTATAACAATGCCTTTCAAGTTGTAATTCCGTCTCTTTGTTGTCAAGTGTTTCCTGAGCACAATGTATTACAACAAAATTTATTTTAGTGTCAATAATACGTAAAGATGATAATGTTAATATTAAGGATCTTTCTGGGCACACATTAATCACTTAATTTTATGACATTTTTATGAGGTGTCTACTTTTTATTGGTGGATTTTTTTTGTGCATACAAGGTTCATTATCATTAATAAGTAGGAGGCAATCAAAATACATTAGAAAACATCAATTTTTCAGATATAACATTAGTTGATCTATGTTGGGCCGCAAGCAAGTCTTAACTCCACAATAATATGATATTGTCCGCTTTAGGCTCAGCCACACGGATTTGTTTTTGAGTATCACGGATTTATTTTTGAGTATCTGACTGCTTATATACAAGAAAATTGTCTTTTGCCTCCTCGACGTGGGACTTGGACACAAACCAACAATTTGTAAAAAAGAGCAACGGGAATTTCGTGCCCACATAATATTCCTGGCTGTTTTATCTAGTCTCTTGAATTTGATGCGGGAGAGATATCAGTTACAGCCTTACAGGAGTTACTCTTGGGACAATCGAATCATAATGCTGTGTTTTATGATATGAAAACAAACAAGTATGAATAGAAAATTAACCTTAATTGTTACGGCGCAAGCGATTCAAATCCACGTCTTCTATTGTATTCTCGTATTCACCTTGAGCGAAGTGTGACCTTTGATCCTCTCAAAGTTGCCTCACTTCTAGCTTTGAGATCTTGTAACCATAGTTCTTGGTTGTCTCCTCCTCACAAAAATCCTAGTTTCCAACCCCTTTAGCTAGAAGAGAATAAGATGAATATATAGGCTACAGTAGAGATCCTGGATAATTAGGTCAGACCTTCCAATGACATTCTGGATCAAGCCCAATATCATTAAATATTAATTCAATTCACTAAAGAATTAATATTTGAACTACCTCTCCTAATGCCATAATTTAATTATTTAATTCGGCTCCAATATTATTTGCTTATTAAATTCCCCATGTTTAAGATATCGAATGTCCATTAATTAAATTAATTTCTAATAATTAATTTAATCAATATCTTTTATCCTTGATCATCCACTCAATTTTATAATTATGCAAGAACAAATCTGTCTGCAGGACTAAAACATAATTATCTTTATGAGCTTTCAAGATGACATCATAACCCGAATATTTTCAGACACGGTTTCCTTTTATAGTCAATATCTCACTATGTATGCAATGTCATTGTTCAAAACATAATATTGTGATTAACAATAAATCACATCACATATGAATCAAAACATGTGCATTGCATATAAGTGTCAATCACTGTATCCGAATTAAGAACATAAGCAATAATAATATTATAGAATCTTAATTCTTCTTTATTGTCAAAATAGAAGAACAATTCTAATATTTTAATCTCGTTCAATATACACAAAGCATACAAGTATTATTCAATAATCAAGATAGATTATTTCTAAATAATACTTCAGTCATTCTAGTGATTTGTTTAACTCCACTTAAATTGTGAACATTTATTATATTATATATAGACACTGACAATCTAATCTTCTTTTATCCCATTTGATATTAGATTATCCACAATATATAATATACAAACAATGTTAAAATATGCATTCAAAATTCTCAATAAAAAAGACAATGTCATATATACTTTAAACGAATAGTTCAGTATACTCTCAAACAGTTACAGCCTTACAGGAGTAGAAGCATCTGAACTGCCTGTTGTTATGTGCTTACTGGACACCATTGGCGTCAATGCAGCCCGGTGTAATAAACTTCATTATTGTGTGCAACTAAGCTATACTATTATTGGATTCAAATCATTCTGTTTAGGAATAGCCTTTTCTGTTCAACCGGGTTGGCAACTACATTTATTTCCCTGACATGTAAATGAGAGAGACTTCCAATTGAAACTTTTAGAAGAACACTAGTATCATTTGTAATAGCCCAGCCCAAAATCTACTTTGAGAATTAGCTTCCCTGTACTTCTTAGAAGCTAAACTATGTGATCAGTCTTGCTTTAAGCTTGTGACAGTAAGAACTATTATAACAGCATACACGGTGAGACTATTGTTGTATTGCATAACGTATATTGGGTGTTCTAATACTTAGACATTGTATACACATACACAGTGACAGTGTATTCAACAGACGTTTGTGTAGGCAAATGAGCTCAATCCTGCAATTTTTAAGATGGTTGATTCTTTCCTACTACTATTCATTCTCTTTACAAACCTCACCATACTTAAAAATTTAGATTGATCAATAACAAAATATACATTTCAGTTGTACTTCTTTGAATAACTTTACCATGCTAAATTTATCACTCTGATAAAATTGCAATGTACACATACTCATCGTCACCTATTAACTAAAGCAGGACTGCATTATCTTTTAGCTTGACAAATAATTTGAGGCCAGTGTAATCATGACAAAATCAAAAATAAAATAAGTGCTCACCCGGGATATGAATCCTGCAGAACATGTACAACACAATCACTAGAGATGCCAACAGTAGTTTTAATTGATCAAGAATCAAAGGTTTTGAATTGGTAAACGTAAAACAAAGTCTAGTGAGTCGTGAAAATTCGAAATTTCCCCAAAAAGGATTGCATTTCTACAATTCAGCAACTAAGAGCAATGATACTTGTCAAGCACATTTTTGCTAATCAATAAAAGTGTTTTACATATGTTTGTATATGTAGAGTGAGATGGACTGACCAGATGCCTACAAATTGAGGAGGGTTTTTAGGGTTTGGGTTTGTATAAAGATAGAAAGCAGGGTTGATCAATGTCTTGCAAACACCTGCTCAGGATTTATGAGTTTTAACTCATCTAATACAATACTTTTCAATAAATAATAAATTTCTGATGTCTTAACTAGTAAAATAATTTATTTTATTTATTTTTTACTAAATGCATTAAAAATTAGTGAAAAACATTCCTATAAATACTGTTGAAAATGTTAGACAGTAATTTCATTTATTTTTTGGAGGCTCGGAACCTAATTATAATTATTGAGAAGAGATTATCCACTGTAAAAATGTCTGGGGACACACGGTTAGCTCCTCCTATCCATATTATTACATATAAAATTAACTTTGATGGAGTGTGCTTTCTTAATGATAATTTTTTTAGCGTTGTCTTGTTATTAGAGACCATTTTGGTAACTCTAGTGCTGAAATGTGTGGGAATTTAGGAAGATTTTACGATGCAGAAGTATTTAAAGCTTTTGTCATTGTTAAAACTCTTAAGTTTGTAATTGAATTTGGAATTATAAATAATTTTTTACGGCAACTCGAAACACAATATTTAGAAGGTAAACAACAATGAGGTGGATCTAAGTGTTGCAGATCTTACCAAAGAGATTAGAGAAAAGAAATGAAACTGCTCATATTCTGAGTACAAATACTAAAACTTTCAAATTCACAAAATGTTGCATATGAAGCTACTGGAATCAAGGTAGATAGAAATGACAAAATTAAAAGTTGCATATGCTGGAGTCTGCTGGTCTCTCTCTTTTCTTCCTATATCTAGTCTAACATACTGTTTGTTATGTGTGGCTTTGGATTGATAAGAAGCTTAAACTGTTAAATGTCTTCCAAACTGATGTCAGTAGGAATACAGCAAAACGACAGTGCCATTCATTAATCAAAACCGCGTCATTTAAGTTAATTTATCTTTTTTTTTATACGTATTTTCTCTTGTCTTTATCTTACTAAATGGTGTTGTTTCAACTAAATTTTTTACATGAAATTTAAATGTTTTATATAAAAAATGATTATAAATATATTAAATTAACTGAAAAATAATTATTTATTTTTTAAAAGTAAAAATATAACACTTTGTTCCATTCATTTCCTAACACTTTTTTCCGAATATTTATCTATTTATTAACATTTTCTAAAATAACACGTTTTTCTACTAATGTTTAGTAGTTACTATCACTTTACAGTTTACACACATTTTTTCTTTTTCTTCACTTTTTAAAACTTCTTTCCACCCTATGTTAATTATTGGATGTGACGAGGTAGTAGTATACAAAAACAGTATTTGGTGTGACATTTGGATGAATCATTCTAACCTTTGAGATGCAAGTGATGGTTCAATATACAAAACAGGGGGACCTACAGAAGTATAAACCTCTTTTAAATTGGAACAAAATTTCATTCATTATTATATAAAAAAGATATATTCGCCTGTTTGACAATTACTTATTTTCGGAAATAAGCCTTTATTTCCGGAAAAAAGTAGGTATGTATGTACTTTTTCTGAAAATAAGTAACTTATTTTTTATTTTGAAAATAATATTTGATTTTAAAATTCTAAAATAAATATTTATCTTAAAAAAAATGAAAATATGTTTAAAAAAATATGAAATTAGTAACTTATTTTAAATTTAAGGAATCCCAAACGGCAACCTAGGAAACCATTTGATATTTTTCTATTTGTAGGCATTCTAACCAATCGAAAGTTTTAGGAATTTTTATGTACACCAGCAGTAGGTTTTTCACAAATGCAAGTTAACAGCATGATAAAATAGATGCAAGTAAAATGTTCCTATAAAAGTCGTCGCTTTTGGTCCCTTGGAAACCCTATATTAGCCTAGTTGGAGAAAATGGAGCCAAATTTTGATTTTTAAGACTACAAATAATCCTTTCTCTTGTACCACAAAGCCACTTGATCATCTCGAGTCTCCACTGTCTAATGTCGTTTGCTCTTTACACAACCACCAGACTTGAAAACACCTAAACTTTGATTTTATATATTATAATCAGCGTCTTATATTGGGTATTATATCAAACCGTCCGCTCATAAAAAAATATCAACTAACTACCAGTCTACACGACGACTCATTTGCACCACTAAAATGTTAAAATATATCATCCGTTTTAAAATTTGACGATCAACGTTAAGATTGTGAATTGACCGTTAATATGTTTATTAGATAGGCTATGTGGAAAAAGGAAAAAAATAAAAAACAATTAAATAACACATCATTGATTAAACAATTAGAAAAAATAAAAAGTAAATACGTTGTTATGGTAAAACACATGCATTACAAACCGGGATTCTTCGACGTTCATGATGTCCGTAAACGAACATTCATACCACAATTGCAAGCCATACAAGTACACTCCCATTTAATTGACGAAGTGTACGACATAGCAGATTTAAGGCATTTTTATTACAGACATATATGATGATGTATATAAAAGTAATTAAAGAGTTATATACACCTAGTCATTATATGCCACCTGAGTAGATACTTGACATGTTATTGCATTTTAACGTTAATTGTCAAATTTTTTTTAAAAATGTTAACAGAATGATATATCTTAACAAATTTTTTTTAAAAAAATTTAGTAGCTTAAATGAGTCGCCGTGAAAATGGGGTAACTACTTCGATATTTTTTTATGAAATGGATGGGCAGTTTGATATAAAACTCGTCTTATATTATATGCAAATTATTCTCAAATACACATCTTATAAGTGGAATATATGACGTAATTTTAGCTATCCAAATAAAAAAGTTTCAATAATATCTGCATATATTCTACAAAATGCATTAAAAAACACTCTGAAGCTTTACTAAAAAAAATCAGAAAATTCTCAGTACCTCAAATATGTACTCTCTCCTATCAAATCAAATCAAGTATGATAGTAGATTAGTAGATGATACACCAATAAACAATAATCCAACTAAAGTCAATGTCAATAAACTAAACTCCGCATACAGTACATATCAACATAACCCCACGTCCCCACCCCTTGAACAAGCTTGATAGCCAGTGTAACATCTAAATATCAGGCAGTATTCTAAAAATTCTTTGTAAATTCCCTAAAGCTGGCAATTTTCATTTGTTTTGACTATGATTATTAAAAAGCAAAAAGGCAGTCTACTGACCATTTCCTCCTCCCTGTGTCCTTATATAATACCCCAGTCCCACATCGAATAGATTATGATAGTTTGTTCAGTATATAATACTAAGTGCACCAACAAATCATGATATTTTGGGGGTCTGTGGTGGGCTTGTGAATTACCCAAGTTGTTGCATTTGAGTCAGTTTACTTTGGCTTATTTCGGATTTGGAAGTCGAGACTTGACCCAATTTTCGAAAAAGACTCGGGATTTGACTCGAATTATCACATACATTTATAACAACCCAAGCCCACAACTTAACACATACCGGGCCCAAACACATGCATTCTATTCGATGTGTGGGATGTTACACCTTGTTCCAGTCCTCTATATAACCAACCACGTCCAGCATCAAATACATAACAATATCATCTCTTCATATCTTCTCAACTCATCAGATGTCATCCTCACTCAGCTTATTTACTAAACGGTTGAATCAAACAATGGCATCCTCGACTATACTGTTTGTAGCTTCAATTTTGCTGTCCTCCGCGATAAGTTGTTATGCTAGCGGAACCTTCTCAGCACTGCAAAAATCTCTTATTGTCACATCTTCACCTAAAGGCGGAGAAGGTATGTATAGATGAAAAAATTGTGCAAATATTGATGTTCTTTTGATATTTCTGTATTAAAATTAGATATTTCCATGAATATTCTATTGCTTTCAAGTTATATATATATATATATATATATATATATATATATATATATATATATATATATATATATATATATATATATATATTCCTCGAAATAGTATGGATTATTGAATGATATGGTTGAGAAATTAAATTGCAGTCTTGAAAGCTGGGGAAGCAAACATCACTGTAACATGGTATTTCAACAGCACCTTTTCGGCTGGAACAGATTCTGCCTACAAGACTGTGAAGGTAAAGCTCTGCTATGCTCCAATCAGTCAAAAAGATCGTGGATGGCGCAAAACAAAAGATGAGCTTAAGAAGGACAGAACTTGCCAACACAAGATTGTGAAGAGGCAATACAAAGCTTCAACGGATTCCGTTACTTGGACTATAGAAAGAGATATTCCCTCAGCAACGTACTTCGTAAGAGTTTATGTTTTCAATGCAGAGGAAAAAGAAGTTGCCTATGGCCAAACAACTAATACTGCTAAGAAAACGAACTTGTTTGAGGTAGAGGCAATCACTGGGCGCCATGTCTCCCTTGATATTGCATCTGTGTGCTTCTCTGTTTTCTCTATTCTGTCTTTAGCTGGCTTCTTCTACCTGGAGAAGCGAAAGGCAAGAACTTCTCAGCAAAAGTGAGGGTAGGTTAATTATTTGTCGTTTGACTTAAAAATGTGTGCTGATATCAGGCTCCTCAAGCTTAAGTTAACCCATCAATAAACAGACCCTGTTGTATCTTAAGTTAACCCTGCTGTTTTATCCAGTCTCTTGAATTTTATGCGGGGAGAAATATCAGTGACAGGAATAGAAGCATCCTGGAAAACTGAATTATCTGAACTGCCTGTTGTTATGTGCTTACTGGAAACCATTGGCGTCAATACAGACTAGTGTAACAAAACTTAGATAAGAATTTTTATTATTGCGTGCAAGTTGCAACTAAACAATTGTTCTGCTGAATTACATTCTATTGTAATGGATGATTATTCTCTTTAATGAAAGTTTTTATTTATTCAAAAACCAATACAGTTATTGGATCCTAATCACTTTGTTTAGGAATAGCCTTCTTCTGTTCAACCAGGTTGGCAACTACATTTATTTCACTGACATATAAATGAGAAAGACTTTCAATTGAAACTTTAAGAAGAACACTAGTATCAATTTTGTAATAGCCCAGCCCAAAATATACTTTGAGAATTAGCTTCCCTATACTTCTTAGAAGTTAAACTATGTGATTAGTCTTGCTTTAAGCTTGTAACAGTAAGAACTATTATAACAGCATACACGGTGATATATGTTAGTATATCGGCTGTTCTAGTACTTGGACATTGTATACACATAACACAGTGACAGTGTGTATTCAACAGATGCTTGTGGGGGGCTCAAATATTGATCATGACACGTCCCTTTTGCTGACCACTATTTTACAAACATCTTTAAGTAAAAGAACAACAACTTGGTGTTTATACAACATTGTACGTGTGAACAAAGTTTTAGAATCCATAGGTCAAATAAACTAATGCTCCGTTGATTAGGGGGGATGAACTGAAATTTGCACTAGCAGGTAAATATTAATAATTTTCCTTCCTCCCTCTTCCATTCAAACAATTGGCAGATTGGGTTCAATCCCACAATTTTCAAGATAATTGATTATTTCCTACTTCTACTCGTTCTCTTTACAAACCTCGTCATACGAAATTTAGACTCTCTCAATTTTTCACTCTTCCCTCCTATATCCTTTTTCTAACCTTTAATTTGTTTAACAAATTTTCATTACATTCTTGCTACCCAAAGTGACATGAATACTTAAAAATGTAGATTGATCAAGAGAAAAATATACATTTTGGTTGTACTGAATAACTTTACCATTCTAAATTCGTCACTCCATAAAAAAATTAATGTACACATAACATACTCACTGTTAATGGAGGAATTTGATAACAACAAAATTTAAGATTGATCATCATAATCAAGATATATAGTAGAGTGTAGTGGTTGTGATATTATGACCGGAATTACAAGGGTTTTTGGTGGTTGATGTATGTCTATTTATAAGGATCAAACCTAACGTAGTTCTCGAAGAAAAGCCCGTTATCACGATGAGACCTGGTCACAAAGGCCCAAGGCTCAATTATAGTTCAAAGACTTTATGAATTCAATTTTGACTCAAATATATTGAGATTAAACCCAGTCCACTACCCGATGTTTCCGTGAATTTCGTAGTTGCAAGTATAACCATGACTTACCCAAATGCAGGACGCGTCCAAAACTCTTTGAGGAGGAACCCACCTGAATACAACGAAAGGGTCTCCCAAACAAAGAGCAAGTACTGTCCCAAATCTCCCTGCCAAGGATAACTCGTAAAATAAAGAGCAATGCCTTCAAAAAACAATAACAATAAATTTCAGATCAAGAATCTTCCTAAGCAACAACAACATTAATATTCAGATGAGAATCTCGCCATCTAAGCAAGTGATAATAACAAGTAGGTCTTCACTCACACAATTGTAAATCCGTCCCAACAAACACGGGCCCGGGCCCATCAAGAACAACTCATGTTGAAATTTGAATATAACATCCATCATCACCTATTAAACTAAAGCAAGACTGTATTATCTTTTAGCTTGACAAATAATTTGAGGCCAAATGTAATCATGACAAAATCAAAAACAAAATAAATGCTTATGCGGGATAATTGATCAAGAATCAAATGTTTTGAACTGGTAAAACAAAGTATAGTTAGGAGTGAAAAATCGAATTTGCCCAAAAAGAATTGCATTTCTACAATTCAACAACCAAGATCAATGAATTGCATTTCTGATGTCTTAACTAGTATAATAAAAATCTTCCCTACTAAATGCATTCAAAATTAGTAAAAAAATCCTATAAATACAATTGAAAATGTTAAACAATATGTCATTTCTTTTTCGGAGGCTTGGAACCAAATTAAAATTATTGAAAAGAAATTATATATCCATCATAAAATTATCTAGGAATACATGGTTAGCTCCTCCCTATATTATTATATACTCCCCCCGTCTCACCCAATTGTTTACATTTGGGTTGGGCACGGAGGTTAAGAAAATTATATAAAGTATTATGAAAGAGAAGGAAAAGTGGATGAAAGAGAAGGAAAAGTAAGTAAAGTGGTGGGGTCGATTGATATTTAATTGATAGATTTGAAAAGGTGGAGGAAAGTAGTGGGTGAAAGTAAATTTTATAATATAAAAGTTTAATATTTTTAGAAAGTTTTGAAATATAAAGAATTGAGTGGGACATTCAAAAAAGGAAAGTGTAAAGAATTGAATGAGACAGGGGAGTATATAATTAACTTTAATGGAGTGTGTTTTTATTGAACGAATTTTTTTTTTAGTGTTAGATCTTTCTTTTGAGGCTGGACTTGTCATCAGACATCCTTTTGGTAACTTTAGAACTGAAATGTGTGAGAATTTAGTCAAGATTTGCTTAAGTATTTTTTCTTTGCATCTCTGCAGAAATGAAAATTAACAAAAACTGATTTTCTTCATTATGAAGCTACTGGAATAAGGTAGATAAAAATGACAAAATTAAAAGTTGCATGCTGAAGTCTGCTGGTCTCTCTCTCGATTCTTCCTATATCTAGTCTAACATACTGTTATGTGTCGCTTTGGATTGATAAGAAGCTTATACTGTTAAATGCCATCCAAACTGATGTCGTAGGAATATAGCAAAACGATATAAGCTATTCATTAATCAAAATGGCGTCATTTAAGTTAATGGGCAAAATTTTTATGGAGAACATACGGAATACTAATTGGAAAACATGTCTTCCATAATATTATATTATATATTACAGAATCTAATGCATGATATATTAGTCTCCAATTTGTACTCCATCTCCATTGAATTCAACCTTAAGTTAATCTATCTATTTTCTCTTATCACTAAGATGGTGTCGTTTCAACTAATTTTTTTATAAAATATTTTATATAAACATTTCATTCGTTATTATATAAAAAAGATAGAGGAAACCATTTGATATTTTTCTAATTGTAGGCATACACAATCTAAATAATCGAAAGTTTTAGGAATTTTTATGTGCTTATTAGCAGTAGGTTTTTCACAAATGCAAGTTAACAGCAGGATTAAATAGATGAAGTATATGTAAAATGTTCTTACTTCTTCAGCTTATAGAAGTCGTCGCTTTTGGTCCCTTGGAAACCTTGTATAGCCTAGTTGGAGAAAATGGAGCCAAATTTTGACTTTCAAGACTGCAAATAATCCTTTCTCGTACCACAAAGCCATTTGATCATCTCGAGCCTCCACTGTCCAATGTCGTTTGCTCTTTACACAACCACCAGACTTAGAAAACACCTAAACTTTGATTTTATATATTATAATCATTGTCTCCATACACCATACTATATGCAAGCTCTTCTCTACGAGTAAAATACACTATATATTTTGCAAGTGGAATATATTACGTAATTTTAGCTACCGAAATAAAAAAAGTTGCAAAATCATTATAAAAAATTTCAATAATATCTACATTCGACAAAATCATTAGGAAACACTACAAAACTTAACTGAACAAAATCAGAAAATTCTCAGTACCTCAAATATGTACTCTCTCCCATCAAATCAACATGATAGTAAATATGATAGTAGATTAAACAATAATCCAACTAAAAGTCAATATGCCAATAAACTAAACTCCACATACATTACATATCAACATAACCCCACGTCCCCACCCCTTGAATAAGCTTGATAGCCAATGTAACATCTAAATATCAGCCAATATTTCAAGAATTCTTTGTAAATTCCCAAAAGCTGGCAATTTTCATTTGTTTTGACTATGATTATTAAAAAGCAAAAAGGCAGTCTGCTGACCATTTCCTCCTCCCTGTGTTCTTGTTCCCGTCCTCTATATAACCAACCAGCTCCAGCATCAGATACATAACAATATCATTTCTATTCTCTCCATATCCTCTCAACTCATCAGATCATCACTCGGCTTTTATATACTAAAACGGTTGAATCAAACCATGGCGGCCTCGACTATACTGTTTGTAGCTTCAATTTTGCTGTCCTCCTTCGCGATAAGTTGTTATGCTAGCGGAACCTTCTCAGCACTGCAAAAATCTCTTATTGTCACATCTTCACCTAAAGGCGGAGAAGGTATGTATAGATGAAAAAATTGTGCAAATATTGATGTTCTTTTGATATTTCCGTATTAAAATTAGATATTTCCATGAATATTCTATTGCTTTAAAGTTTTTATATATATATATTCCTCGAAATAGTATGGATTATTGAATGATATGGTTGAAAAATTAAATTGCAGTCTTGAAAGCTGGGGAAGCAAACATCACTGTAACATGGTATTTCAACAGCACCTTTTCGGCTGGAACAGATTCTGCCTACAAGACTGTGAAGGTAAAGCTCTGCTATGCTCCAATCAGTCAAAAAGATCGTGGATGGCGCAAAACAAAAGATGAGCTTAAGAAGGACAGAACTTGCCAACACAAGATTGTGAAGAGGCAATACAAAGCTTCAACGGATTCCGTTACTTGGACTATAGAAAGAGATATTCCCTCAGCAACGTACTTCGTAAGGGTTTATGTTTTCAATGCAGAGGAAAAAGAAGTTGCCTATGGCCAAACAACTAATACTGCTAAGAAAACGAACTTGTTTGAGGTAGAGGCAATCACTGGGCGCCACGTCTCCCTTGATATTGCATCTGTGTGCTTCTCTGTTTTCTCTATTCTGTCTTTAGCTGGCTTCTTCTACCTGGAGAAGCGAAAGGCAAGAACTTCTCAGCAAAAGTGAGGGTATGTTAATTATTTGTCGTTTGACTTAAAAATGTGTGCTGATATCAGGCTCCTCAAGCTTAAGTTAACCCGTCACTAAACAGACCCTGTTGTATCTTAACAGGGATAGATGAGTGGATGAGAGACTTGGGAGTTGCATAGTTTTCTATATTTGTATTATATTGAAGATTTTAATGTTTACATTTTATGATTATTCTGAAGTGTCCATTTACCAGTAGTACTATGCAATTTGTGTTTGCTATGATTGAGTTACTCGTCAATAGGCAGGGCCGGTCCTGAGAAATCGGAAACCCCAAGCTATTCAAAATTTTGTGCCCAACAATTATATAAATTAAATATATATAATTTATTATTTCTGAAAATATATTTTTGTAACAACATTGTTAGCAAAATCATTCACGAGTTTTTCATATATTTGTGCCTAATTTGTTCTTTTGTACCCTTAATTTTATGATAAAAAAGGAAAAAATGTGCCCCTAAAATTTTATTTTTTGCAGTGCCCCGTTCGAGAGCATAAACGGCTTAGTTTCAGGGCCGGCTCCGTCAATAAGATCTATATTTTGTGACAGAGGACAAGGAGATGGAAACAGCATAGCTTGAACTTGTCATCCACAGATGACAACCACGTAATCGACCTGTCATAAGCCCTAATCTTACTTAGTTTATCTTACAAGGGGGTGGTTGCTCAAGAATATTGAAGCTGGCATCTTCCTGACAGAATGATGTCAGTACTTCCTAGAAAGAAAAATAGTTATACCGAGTATATCTTACATAGTAAATGTAACATTCTGTGTTTTTTATAATATATTTAGTGATATTATTTAATATTAGGAATAATATTAGTAGGTTATTATTGATTTATTAGTTGTATATATTTATATTTATTTTATTATTAGGATATTTTAGAAGATAATATTAGTGAACAAGATAAAAAGGAAAAAAAGAAAAGAAAAGGAGAATTAGAATTAGTGTGGCTATTAGGGTTTTATAAGTATTGTAGGAGCAGTCACAGAGAAGAAAGAAAAAGAAAAAGAGAGGAAGAAGGAGAAGTAGGTGAAGAAAGAGAAGAATTAGAGAAAAGCTTAAAAGGAGGTTTTGTGATTTTGATTAGGCCTTTTGTGATTTGCTCAATTTCTTGAGTATCATTCATAATCTCTGAATTTTAAGGTACGGATATCATCTTTACACTCTTTTTTGTGTTCTCGACACTCTCTTTGTTCTTGTTTTGTTGTTTCGAAATTGTATGTATATTGTATATTGTGTAGCAATTGTATCTATTCTGATCCTTGTTAAATTTGTAACTCCTTCGTTATTTATCGGATTGTTACGATTTTATTGTGTTTATAAAGATATTTTAATTATCTACATCTTTCATTCTTTGTGTTTTCTAAAATTCTGCCTACAAGCATGTTGAAATATGTTGTCTGTGTGATCTGATTTGTTAATTCAGTTTATATGTTGTAATTTCAGAAATTCTTAGTAAATTGAAATTGTATTCCATTTTTGTGAGTAATATCATTATTTAAAGATATTTTCGTGTTATATGTTTCGTTCTTATATTCCGCTTTCAAATTCTGTGATTTTGATATCTTAAACATCAAAATACTCTTGTGATTAGGTGCTGATTCTGTTTTACCGGCCCGTATTTGTTTAATTTCTGAATTCATCACTTCTCTTTTTTTTACGAGTCTTACCATTCTAAAAAGGTCTCGGAATTGTCTAGAAATTTAGTGTTTTGCACTTTTTCATTTGGATTCATATGAATACAGTTAATTGGCTTTCTAGAACAGGCCAAGTCTGATTTTATTTGTAAGTCTATGATATTTTGCGTATGTGATATTTTGAGTATGATATCTCAATTTATTTGTGATATATATATGATTTGAGAGATATTGTAAGAATCCGTCATAAGTGGATTAATCTCATGTTTTGGCATCTCCGCCAGAGTTATGAGACATGTAGTAGAGTCATGGCTATTGTGTATGTGTGTTTTGGCCATTTGGATAACATTGTGTTTTGTACCGTGCAAGCCCCTGTAAAATTTTGGATAGCATTTGATTTGTTCTATGCAAGCCCCTGTAAGTTTTTATGATTACATATTCTGGAGCAGGGACGAAGCCAACAAATGTTCATAGAGGGGGCCAAATTTTTTTCCCGTCAAACACTTTTAAATATTCAATATATCAAATACACAAAAATACTAGTACAAAATTTATAATAAAACTCTACATTCTTTCAAATCACGAAACACCGCCTATAATTGAGGTCGTACACAATTTAATGAACTAAAATTTCTATTTTATAAGGGCCAAATATTTTTTTATAGAGATCAAAATTTTTCTACAGGGTCAAGTATTATATTTATTTAAATATATAAATTAAAATACAATTTTTTTAAATTATAACATACTATATACCAATATTACGACGACCTTAGAGGGGCCATGACCACCTCTGGCCCCTATGTAGCCTTGTCCGTGTCCTGGAGAACCAAAATATATGACATCTTGTATGTGTAAGATTATCTCCCATATCCGTAAGTAAGTTTACTTTTGATCTATTTGATATTATTATCAGTAAGTGGTAAAAGTATGTGTAAGAGTAAGAATATTTGTGATTTAAGAGTATGTAAGTTGATATTATAAGATATCTATCGTGTCTTTTTACTTTTTTATTACTTGTTTATATTGTGAGTCAAGTATCTTTTGTCTCGTTCGATTTCTTTCATCATTCTTTATTCAGATATTTTATTTGTTCATATTGTCATCATCTAATCTTTGTTCACCTTGTGCATTGTTTTATATATATGTATATGAGTCTTTCGCTCATTGTCGATCTATGTTTATTTGATTTCCCCCCGGCAGGTATTCATTATTAGGTGAACTACTTTTTAAGGAGAATGTGAGTTGTAGACTTTGAGAAGTTGTAATGTTTATATTTAGATTTGAATTTGGTGAGTTTAGTTGTTCTTTTTATTTGTAAATTGTAAGATGTTGGATATTGAGCAGTTATAATTTTTTATTGAATTTTTGGAGAATTTTATTTAAGTGAATAAGTTCGGAATTTTAAAGTAAACAAGATCTATTATACACACCTTTTATCTTTATTTCTTACCAGGAAACTGGTTAATGCTAAACTTTATCTGATAACAAACACATCTCGCCAATCACAATAATCAAAACATTGTACCAGTATAAAAACCTCCATATGAGCAGGGTCTGAACCACCAATTGGGTTGAATTATAACATTTTGCTGAGGTTTTAAGCCAAAACAATGTTTCCTCACTTATAGTCTTTGTCTCACATTGATACCACAACCACAAACCCACTTCCATTTCCCTATAAATAAGCTCATCCCCCTTCTTTAATAAATACACCTTTTTTTATAGCTATTAGATAGTCCATCCGGTAGAAAAGCCGGTTTAGCCCGCTTTCAGGAAGTGACGAGATAGAAGTTCCCCGTTCCTAAACTACCCTTAGGAGTGTTTGGGTTTGACTGCAGCCATCAGAGGTGGTCCCGTTGCATACACTATCCTTAGAAGTGTTCATATTTGAATGCAACCATCAGAAGTGTTCCCGCTGTTCGGGTTTGATTGCAGCCATCAGAGGTGATCCCGCTGCATAAATTATCCTTAGGAGTTTTCGGGTTTGACTGCAGCCATCGGAGGAGGTCCCGCTGCAGGGGGTCGTTCTATCGGGTTGTGTGACACTGTTCGGGTTATAAGGAAATAGTAACATGGGGAGATTTAGTGGAAAACACTTCAGTGAGTAAGGGATATATATAATAGGTATGTTAGACTGAATTTGTGTATAAAATTCAGAATCGTATACTCAGATATTGTAATCACTTTGTTCTAATGAAGTTATTATCCTCGTGGATGTAAACTTGCCGAACCACAAATCTCTTGCCTCTTTTATTATATATTATTGATTTGTTGTTTCCATTATTATCATATATATTTGTAGATTCAAACACACGGTGTATATATAAATACGCTTCCGCATACGCGTGGAATCGGGTCAGATTCCAACACACCGGGGTCGCATGCATTCACAATCCAAGTCACTTGTGCATTATTCCAAAAAAAAAAGAGAGAGAGACAATATTAGAGCTTATAATAGTCAACTTTGCCCAGCAAAAAGTAGTGCAACACCATCTTTTCTGGCTTTCATTATCAATTGCATTCTGAATTGTACAGGAAGTCAACTAGAACAAAAGTAATACTACTAACTCACCTATCAGCATGCTCAAACTTATTAATCACATGGATTCTGAATAGAAAAATGAAGTCAACTGCCTAAGATGATGAGATTTCTAGCAGTAGGTTTAGATATACCACCTAGGGACCTTTGTTGCGGTTTATTGGTGAATGTACTAATTCATCAATTAACCCTCAACTAATCCTAATATGATTTAGTTTAATAAAATTGACATGGAAACAAGTTGAAAATATGTAAGAGCCAGAACTATTGAGAAAATAATATATTTGAATATATATATATATATATATATATATATATATATTAGTTCAAGCATAATATAGTACACGCATTGTTCTAAAAATCGGTGATTAATCACGATTAATCACTGATTAATCCTTGTTTGGTAGCTCACCTACGGATTAAATTTCCAATTTTTTAATTAATCATTCCGATTAATGCCTAATTCATTCAATTAATTCATACTCAGTGCTTTCACCGTCTAATTTCGATATACATTTTTTACAACACTAAGTACACCGTCTAATTTCGATATACATTTTTTACAACACTAAGTACACGTACTAAAGGATAGGATTGATGCTTCTTTTTATTATTCTAAAAGTAACGCACAATCCGTACTCCATAAAACTCAAGTATAAAACCGTCATGTTTGGATATGCAAAGCTTAAATATATTATATGGAGTAGGGGGAGGGGAAGAAGAGAGCATGAATGTGACTTTTTAATAATTAAAAGCTATACTGGAGTCAGAATATAAGCTTGCACATTGGCCGAATATTTTTTTTTAATTCCATTAGGTCTTACCGATGATAATGCTTGTTGCAATCCTATAACTGTATCGTAGACTCCTAGCGGATATCGTTTTTTCCTCGATCTGTACTAGATGTTATTCTTCTGGTCTAGTTAGCTAGTGTGGGAAAATTTTAACTCCTGTCACTCATCATTTCCAAAATGAATGCTAGCTGTAATTTGTTAGAAGTTAAAAGTTAATTTTCCTCCGTACACAATTACCATATCTATATGCAGAATTTTACATGAGTGAATAATGGAATGCATGATCCAGTTCAACCAATCAATCTATATCTATATAGCCATCAAAAGTCAGATACAGGCATGAACATACATAACAAGCATGTCAATCTTACGAGTCCGGGTCCTAACAAACTATTGTCATATCCATCACTTCGCGGATTTTTATCGCGGATAGCATTAATACTTAATTTTTTTACGTGAATTTAGGGTTCATGTCGCTTATCCGCGCTTGAAACACTAATTCTAGGGTTTTTTCCGTAGATGGTTGACAAAAATTGCTTGTTAGGGATCTCCACCCCAATCTTATTTCGCAAAAAGAACAAGCATGACGATCTTAAAAATAAGTGACAGAAAATGTGAGCTTGGGGTGATTGGTAACGGATTGCTTCTCTCCCAAGTGATATCTAGATAGCATCAAGGAACACAAATTAAAGGGTCCATACGAGTATCAGCATCTGATATTCTAAAAAAAATAAAAGTTCTTTGTTCCAACTAAAAGTCAATGTCAATAAACTAAACTCCAACAATATAACTTTCATATCAACATAACCCTACGCCCCCACCTCTTGAACAAGCTTGATAGCCAATGTAACATCTAATTATCAGGAATTTTTCTAAGAATCCTTTGTAAATTCCCAAAAGCTGGCAATTTTCATTTGTTTTGACTATGATTATTAAAAAGCAAAAAAGGCAGTCCACTGACCATTTCCTCCTCCCTTTGTCCTTGTTTCCGTCCTCTATATAAGTAACCAGCCCCTAGCACCAAATACATAGCAATCCCATCTTTTCATATCCTCTGACCATCACTCAGCTTATATACTAAAACGGTTGAATCAAATGATGGCGGCTTCCACTATACTATTTGTAGCTTCAATTTTTTTGTCCGCCTTGAGTTGCGATGCTAGCGGAACCTTCTCAGCACTACACAAGTCTCTTATCGTCACATCTTCACCTAAAGGTGGAGAAGGTATGTATAGATAAAAAAATCTACACAATTATCGTTGTCCGTTTGATATTTCCTTACTAGTGGAGTATTTAAGTTGAATGCATATATAACATATACATAGAAATGTTCATAAATATACTATTACTTTCGAGATTTCTGATATTTCTCAAGGTAGATTGGATGGACTGTTAAATAATTTGGTCGACAAAATTGAACTGCAGTCTTGAAAGCCGGGGAAGCAAACATCACTGTAACATGGTATTTCAACAGCACCTTACCTGCTGGAACAGATTCGGCCTACAAGACTGTGAAGGTAAAGCTCTGCTATGCTCCAATCAGTCAAAAAGATCGTGGATGGCGCAAAACAAAAGATGAGCTTAAGAAGGACAGAACTTGCCAACACAAGATTGTGAAGAGGCAATACAAAGCTTCAACGGATTCCGTTACTTGGACTATAGAAAGAGATATTCCCTCAGCAACGTACTTCGTAAGGGTTTATGTTTTCAATGCAGAGGAAAAAGAAGTTGCCTATGGCCAAACAACTAATACTGCTAAGAAAACGAACTTGTTTGAGGTAGAGGCAATCACTGGGCGCCATGTCTCCCTTGATATTGCATCTGTGTGTTGGGTTTTATTTAATCTAAACTTATGTTATTTATTTGTTAAATAAATTATAGCTGTATGTACATGATGCGTGCGTGTATGTAGCACCTTGAAATGGTCTAGAGAGTTTTTAGGAAGTTATGGGTAGTGGAAGTAATGTAGGAGTCCAGTAAGCTAGTAGTTGTGTTAGTTACTATTTTCTCTCTTGCCACCTTGTGTTTGTGGCTATTTAAACTGATGTACTAGTGTTTAGTGTGATATGGAAAAGGAGTTCAGATAAATATGTTTCTGTAAATTCTACATAAGGAGTTCAGATAAATATGTTTCTGTAAATTCTTATATAGCAATCCTACACTTGGTATCAGAGCTTTTGATTCAAGAGGACCTGAAAAGGTGCTGTGACATAGAATGACGAACAGTAGTTGAGTTAGTAAGCAACACAGCAGCCATGAAGGAAGTAGCAGCATGGTGCAGCGACGGAAATGGCGAAACCAAGGAGAAGAGAAGATGTTTGGTTAGCTTTGTGTTGTGTGTTGCTGGTTCCGGTGCTGTACATGCAAGAGCGACTATTGCAGTATCATTTGATGTAGTGTATGAGAAGTCATTTAATCAAGTGGCTGTGGAAGAAATTTTATTGTAGAAGTGTAGGTGATTAAGTGCACCATGGAGAGAAGTGCTCCAATGAATTTGGGTTGGTGAGAAGTGCATCAACAAAATTTTATTGAGAAGTGTGGGTGATTAAGTGCACCTTGGAGATAAGTGCTCCAAAATTGTGTTTTTGATGAGAAGTGCATCAATATTGATGGTGGTGAGAAGTGCATCACAAGATGGTGGTGAGAAGTGCATCACAAGATGAAGAGAAGTTCTTCATAATTAGTAATCTGATGAAGGGGTTGTAGAACACAAAATTATTACCATACGGGTTGTTAAAGAATTTTCCTGATGGCGCATATGATAGAAAATGTGCAAACGTTTAAGCAAAGCATGATCCAAGTTTAGATTAAGGGGGAGATTGTTGGGTTTTATTTAATCTAAACTTATGTTATTTATTTGTTAAATAAATTATAGCTGTATGTACATGATGCGTGCGTGTATGTAGCACCTTGAAATGGTCTAGAGAGTTTTTAGGAAGTTATGGGTAGTGGAAGTAATGTAGGAGTCCAGTAAGCTAGTAGTTGTGTTAGTTACTATTTTCTCTCTTGCCACCTTGTGTTTGTGGCTATTTAAACTGATGTACTAGTGTTTAGTGTGATATGGAAAAGGAGTTCAGATAAATATGTTTCTGTAAATTCTACATAAGGAGTTCAGATAAATATGTTTCTGTAAATTCTTATATAGCAATCCTACACTGTGTGCTTCTCTGTTTTCTCCATTGTGTCTTTAGCTGGCTTCTTCTACCTGGAGAAACGAAAGGCAATAACTTCGCAGCAAAAGTGAGGGCAGGTTATTTGTTGTTTTATTTATGTGTGTTGTGATATTAATAGGCTCCTCAAGCTTAAGTTAACTCATCAATAAACAGACCCTGTTGTATCCTAACAGGGAATAGATTAGTGGATGAGACTTGGGAGTTGCATAGTTTTCTCTGTTTGTATTATATTGAAAATTTTAGTGTTTACGTCTTATAAATTTTCTGAAGTGTCCGTTTACTAGTATTACTATGCAGTTTGTGTTTGCTATGATTGAGTTGTTCGTCAATAAGATCAATATTTTGTGATAGAGAACAACGAGATGGAAACAGCATAGTTTGAACCTGTCATCCACAGATGACATGACAGAACCACGTAATCAACCTGTTATAAGCCCTAATTTGACTAGTTTATCTTAAAAGGGGCGGTTTCTCAAGAATGTTGAAGTTGGTACTTGGTACTTCATTGAAAGAAAAATAGTTATAGCAAAGCACATCCTACATAGTAAACAAGACTTCTGCGCGGAAGATCTGTTATATGCAGTTTTATTCTTATTTCATATAAAGAAAATGGTTCATGTTATAATTTATCGAATGACAAACAGATGGGGCCAACCACAATAATCGAAACATCGTAGCATCCTCGGTATCAGCAGGGTCTGAACCATCAATTGAGTTCAATTACAGCATTTAGCACCCGAGGAAGTTTGGATGGAAATGGTTTACAGTTTATATAGCTATCACTTATCAGCTGTCCGTTAGCTTGCGTAACATGTCAGCTTAGACGCTTAGTTAACATGCATTCACAATTGTAGTCACTTTTGCAACTGTGTACATCAGGTTTACGATAAACTTCAACTTAGAACTTGGTAGCCATTTGGGTAGCTAAAGTTGTATTTTGCCAATACTAATAGGAAATTAATAAAATGTGGCAATGGACCTATGTGTCACTATTACACTAACAAATGCCCAAAATGGCACAATCGAGTAGAATGACTATATCGTGTCGCGTCTTGAGCAAATATTTTTTTATATTAAAATTTTAAAGTTCAAAACGCAAGATGAAGTAGAGTTTTAGAGTAAAACGCAAGATGAAGTAGAGTTTTAGGACAAAACACTACTTTAAGAGTTTTGAACAGATTTTTTTAAAAATATTTGTGGAAAACGTGACAATAAGTGACGTTTGGTATTCAAAAATCAAAAGAACAAAAACACTACAATATGTTGAGTTTTTAAGTGACATTTAGAGTCATTTTTATAAATTGTGTCATTTTGGACATTTTGTCTTCAATTTGTGACATACAGGGTCATTCCTCATAAAATGTCCCACCTTATTTTAAAAAGTTATGTAATAGTGGGGGTGTTTGGCTCCCCATATTTTCCAGAAATAAGGCCTTATTTCCGGAAAAAAGTAGGTATGTATGCACTTTTTCTGAAAATAAATAACTTATTTTTTATTTTGAAAATAATATTTGATTTTAAAATTCTAAAATAAATATTTATCTTCAAAAAAATGAAAAAATTAAAAATTAAAAATAAAATAAATAATTTATTTTAATTTTAAGGAACGCCGAACGGTCACAGTATCTGAATTCAAATTAGTGCGGAACTTTAAGAAAATAGCAATCCATATAGCTTAAATTATTCCAGGAAAAATAAATTAATAGAGACAATATCACAGCTTATATTAGTCAACTTTGCCAACTAGTCAATAAACTAGCCCAACATCATCTCTCTTTTCTGGCTATTGTTATCAACTGCTTTCTGAATCAAATTTCTGGAAGTCAACTATAATACAAGTAGTAACTCACTTATCAGCATGCTCGATCAAACTTATTTATCACATGGATTCTAAATACAAAGATGAACTCAACTGCCAAAGATGCTAAGATTTCTAGCAGTAGGTTTAGATATGGCCTCATAGGGACCATGTTGTGATTCCACGAGTGAATGAAGGTACTTATTCATTAGTAAACTCTCCGCTAATCCTAGTATGATTTAGTTTTGCAAAATTGACTTAGAAGCAACTTGAAATTCTGCAAGATCCAGAACTAATAAGCGAATATCGTAGTTGAAATAATAAGAAAAAAACTGTCATGTTTGGATATACATATTTTAAGTATATTATATGGAGTAGGATCGGAGAAGAAGAAGGCATGAATGGGCATGAATGTGATGTTTTAATAATTAAAAGCAAACTGGAGTCAGATCATAAACTTGGACATTGGCATATAATATTAGAAATGCTATGTTAAAAAAAATAGTGTTTTAAAACCATAGCAGAGTAGGCTGAACAATTTATATATATATATATATATATATATATATATATATATATATATATATATATATATATATATATATATTAGCTCCTACCCATGATATTGCTTGTTGTAATCCTATAAGTGTATCCTTGGCTCCTAGTTGATATCAATCTTTCCTCTGTACTAGATGTTAGTCTTCTAGTCTAGTGAATCTGCAAAAATTTAAACTCCTGTTAGTCGTCATTTCCAAAATGAATGCTAACTGTAACGTGTTAGAAGTTTAAGTTGATTTCCTCCATACACAATTAACACACACACACACACACACACACACACACACACACACACATATATATATATATATAAACATATATATATATATATATATATGCATTTGAAAATTTTACCTGAACGAATAATGGAATGCGTGATCTGATTCAACAAATCCATCTATATACATATTTTTATTTAAAAAATTTCCGACTTCTAGTTCTACTCCCAAGTACTTGGAATTTGGAAAGCATATATCACAGATTGGATGAACTAATGGTCCTTGTGACATAGCTATCAAAAATCAGATAAATGTAAAAACATACACAATAAGCATGTCAAAGTTATAGATAATAATGACCATCAAAGTGGGAAGACATGAAACGGCCCTGAAAGAATCGTGGGCTGCTATGACAAAGGACAACACCTCTATAATGCAGTTGAAGAACAAAAGAAAGAAAGAAAGATAACATGCTTTACATATGATATTAACTTTCTGCAATATTTCAATGAACTGTATTATTTCCCTAGTTTCAATATAGCCATCTCAATCCCAAAGTTTAACTTTACCCATTTTTGTAATCTTCCTAGACTTTGGAGGAATCTATTACTGGAAAGGTCTTAGAAAAACAAATACATGTTGTGTGATGGTAAAAGTTTCCCTAATGACAAGCATAATAATATTCATAAGATACTGTCACAACCGCGCAAGTGGAGCAAGAGTCCAACTTGTAATTACACATGGGAGTAAAATATTCGAAGACAGCAATACGAGAAAATGCTTAGTCAAACTATAACGAAAATGTTGTCATTAGTATTGCATGTTTCTGGTATATAGCCCAGGTATCCTGAACCTCATTATAACAACAATTAAGAAATCCTGAAAATTTCTCAAGTAGCAGAACTCCTACAACCAGCAATGATATTATCAGCATGGTTGCACTTGCAGCCTTTCATTATTTTTCTCATACCCTTGATCTTAACTATCTTTGTTTTTAGACGATTTTTTGGTACAAAAGCTGATAGCAAAAACCTTCCACCCTGACACCCTCTCCTCTAAAGCTTCCTATCATTGGCCATATGCATAAACTGGGAAGCTTACCACACCGCCCACTCCTCAGCCTGTCTAAAAAATATGGACCACTCATGTTACTTCACTTTGGAAGTATTCCAACTCTGATTGTTTCGTCTGCTGTTGCAGCTGGAGAAATTATGAAAACTCATGATGTCAAGTTTGCTGACAGGATTCGAACATATGCTAATGAAAAGTTCCTTTATTGTTACAAGGATGTGGCTTTGGCACCTTATGGCGTGTATTGGAGAAAAATGAAAAGCTTTTGTGTAGTCCAACGTTTGAATAACAAAAGGGTTCAAGATATGGGATCAACAAGAGAGGAAGAAACTGCTCTCTTGGTCAATAAGATTGTAGAGTCTAATTCCTCAGTTGTAGACTTGAGTGAACTATTAATAACACTCACAAATAATGTTGTTTCTACAGAAGCTTTAGGAAAAAAATTTGATGAAGGGGATGTTGGGACAATCGAATCATGATGCTGCGTTTTATGATATGAAAACGAACGAGTTTGAATAGAAAATTAACCTTAATCGCTACGGCGCAAGCGATTCAAATCCACGTCTTCTACTGTATTCCCGTATTCACCTTGAGCGAAGTGTGGCCTTCGATCCTCCCAAGGTTGCCTCCCTTCTAGCTTTGAGATCTTGGAACCCTAGTTCTTGGTTGCCTCCTTGAACGGCTGCTCACAAAAACCCTAGTATTTCCAACTCATAGCTAGAAGAGAATAAGATGAATATATAGGCTACAGTAGGGATCCTGGATAATTAGGTCGGGCCTTCCAATGACATTCTGGGTCAAGCCCAATGTCATTAAATATTAATTCAATCCACTAAAGAATTAATATTTGCACTACCTCTCCTAATGCCGTAATTTAATTATTTAATTCGGCTCCAATATTATTTGCTTATTAAATTCCCCATGTTTAAGATATCGAATGTCCATTAATTAAATTAATTTCTGATAATTAATTTAATCAATATCTTTTATCCTTGATCATCCACTCAACCTTATAATTATGCAAGAACAAATCTGCCTGCAGGACTAAAGCATAATTATCTTTATGAGCTTTCAAGAGGACATCATCACCCGAATATTTTCGGACACGGTTTCCTTTTATAGTCAATATCCCACTCTGTATGCAATGTCATTGTCCAAAACATAATATTGTGATTAACAAAAAATCACATCACATATGAATCAAAACATGTGCATTGCATACAAGTGTCAATCACTGTATCCGGATTAAGAACCTAAGCAATAATAATATTATAGAATCTTAGTTCTTCTTTATTATCAGAATAGAAGAACAATTCTAATATTTTAATCCCGTTCAATATACACAAAGCATACAAGTATTATTCAATAATCAAGATAGATTATTTCCAAATAATACTTCAGTCATTCCAGTGGTTTGTTTAACTCCACTTAAACTGTGAACATTTATTATATTATATATAGACACTGACAATCTAATCTTCTGTTATCCCATTTGATACTAGATTATCCACAATATATAATATACAAACAGTGTTAAAATACGCATTCAAGATTCTCAATAAAAAAAAGACAATGTCATATACTTCAAACGAATAGTTCAGTATACTCCCTAACAATCTCCCACTTATACTCAAGCTATTCTTTGAGTATATAAGTGTTATATTACAAGCAATCCACTACCAATTAAATAACTATTATGTGACCATACATCTGACTCCTATCGCCTCCACATGCTGCTCAAAAGCCTTAGCTGGTAAGCTCTTTGTGAAAGGATCTGTCCGGTTGTCCTTTGATGCTATATCAGTCACAATAATATCTCCTCGCTTAACGAATTGTCGTATAAGGTGATACTTACGCTCGATGTGTTTTGCTGCCTTATGGTCTCGCGGTTCCTTTGCATTTGCCACAGCACCAGTGTTATCACAATACACTGTCAAGCTCCTAGGCAAATTAGGTACCACATCTATGTCCAAAAGAAAGTTTCTGAACCATATTGCCTCTTTGGCTGCCTCCGAAGCTGCCACATATTCGGCTTCCATGGTAGAGTCAGCAACGCATTTCTGCTTTACACTCCTCCATATTACAGCTCCACCTCATAAGGTAAACACATATCCCGAGATTGATTTCCTCTTATCTCTATCTGCTTGGAAATCTGAATCGGTATATCCTAGAGGTAACAAATCTGAGGCCTTGTAAATTAGCATATACTCCTTAGTCCTTCTCAGGTACTTGAGTATAGCCTTTACTGCACTCCAATGTTCCTGTCCTGGGTTTGACTGATATCTGCTAACCATGCCCACGGCAAAACAAATATCAGGTCTCGTACATAACATTGCATACATTAAGCTTCCGCATGCCGAAGCATAGGGAACCGCTTTCATGCTCTCTATCGCCTCTAGTGTCTTAGGACACTGTTTCTTTGATAGAGCAACTCCATGTTTATAAGGTAGGTTACCCTTCTTGGAGTCCTGCATGTTAAAACGAGCCAATATCTCATCAATATAGGGCTCTTGGGATAAAGCCAACATCCTTTTCTTGCGATCCCTTATAACTTTGATCCCAAGGATGTATGCCGCTTCACCTAAGTCCTTCATTTCAAACTTTTTGAACAACCATGCCTTTACCGCTGATAACATCCCTACATTGTTTCTAATGAGTAAAATATCATCTACGTATAGCACTAGAAAAGTCACTGAACTACCCTCACATTTCTTGTACACACACGACTCGCTTGGACATTGATCAAATCCGTATGACTGGATTACCTGATCAAAGCGAATATTCCAATACCTAGAAGCTTGTTTAAGTCCATAAATGGACTTCTTAAGCTTACATACCAGATGCTCTTGGCCTTCCTTAATGAATCCTTCTGGTTGTTGCATATAGATGATCTCATCATCAAGACTCCCATTTAGGAAAGCTGTCTTGACATCCATTTACCAAATCTCATAATCGAGATGAGCTGCTATAGATAAAAGAATCCGGATCGACTTTAGCATGACTACTGGCGAAAAGGTTTCCTCATAATCGATCCCTTCTTTCTGAGTATACCCTTTCGCAACAAGTCTTGCTTTCCAAGCTTTTACCTTTTTGTCAGATCCTCTTTTTCTCTTGTAGATCCACTTACATCCAATGGGTTTTACACCTTTGGGTGGTTCCACGAGCTCCCAGACTTGATTTGAATACATAGATTCCATCTCAGATTTCATTGTTTTTTGCCATAGATCTGCATCTTTGTCTTGCAGTGCTTCCTCGTATGTCATGGGATCCTCATCATGTTCCTCAGAGACCAAGTCCGAAGACTCTCCCAATAACATGAATCTGCTGGGTTTACGAATAACCCTCCCACTACGACGAGACACCGGTGTGGTATTAGTGATAGGTTGTGTGTTCTCTTGTGGCTGTTCTACTTGTACTATTGGCACTTGTTCATTATTTGTCTCTCCCACTAGTTCCTCTAAAACGACACTGCTCATGGGTTTATGGTTCATCATATAGTCCTCCTCTAGGAATCTAGCATTGGTACTAACAATGACATCCCGATCCTTAGGACTATAAAATAAATATCCTTTCGTTCCCATGGGATAGCCTACAAAAAGCCTTACTTCTGTACGAGATTCTAACTTAGTCACGTTCTTGTTCAACACATGTGCTGGACAACCCCATATCCGAATATGTCTTAGACTAGGTTTTGAACCAGTCCACCCTTTTGGAGTCTTAGGAACTGACTTAGAAGGAACTAAATTCAAAAGATAAGCTGTTGTTTCTAAAGCATGTCCCCAAAACGACTTGGGTAATTCTGAATAATTCATCATCGATCTAACACTCTCCAAAAGAGTACGATTCCTTCTCTCCGCTACACCATTCTGTTGGGGTGTTCCAGGTGCAGTCAACTGAGACATGATCCCATTCTTTGATAAGTAATCCCTAAATTCTCCAAGCAAGTATTCGCCACCACGATCTGATCGTAGTGACTTGATACATTTTCCATGTCGCTTCTCCGTTACAGTTTTGTACTCCTTGAACTTGTCAAAGCACTCTGATTTACGGCGCAACAAATAAATGTATCCATATCTAGAATAATCATCAATAAAAGTGACAAAATATTCATAACCACCTCTTGCTTGAATATTCATGGGTCCACATAAATCAGTATGAACCAATTCTAACACTTCTTTGGCTCTATTCCCCTTTGCCTTAAAAAGCCTAGTGGTCATTTTACCTTCCAAACAGGATTCACAGACTGGAAATGGCTCCACTGCCAATGAGCCTAAAGGCCCATCTACTACCAGTCTTTGAATCCTCCTCAAGTTAATATGACCTAATCTTAAGTGCCAAAGATATGTTTGGCTCAAAGAAGAAGGTTCATTTCTTTTAGTAGTGATAGAAGATGTGTTATTTAATACCCTATGTTGTAGTTGCAGTGCAGGTTGATTAGGAGTGATTATGTATAAATTGTCTTGCAATGTACCAGAACATATAACTAGTTTATTCCTCATAATTGAAACATTATGATCCAAACAAACATTATAACCATCCAAAGCAAGTTTAGAAACCGAAATTAAATTCCTTCTAAACGAAGGTACATAAAGACAATTGTTCAAAACCAAATTCCTATCATCACCAAAAGATAAATTAACATCTCTCACTGCAACTACTGCTACTTTCGTAGCATCTCCCATGAACACATATATCTCGTCATCTCTAAGCATTCTGGATTGCTGGAACCCCTGCATAGAATTACAAACATGATCAGTGGCTCCTGTATCTACACACCAAGTGCTCGTAGATATAGCCGCTATATATGTTTCTGTAACTAGAGAAAGAGACATACCAGTATTGTTTTTCTTTTTAGGAAGAGGACAATCCTGTTTCCAGTGACCCGACTGCTTGCACCTGAAGCACTTGCCCTTGGGCTTTTTCACAGCACCACCTTGAACTCCCACAGCTTTCACAACTTTCTGTGTCTGAGCCTTTTTCTTCTTCTTGGCTTTCGGCTTAGAAGAAGAAGGTTTCTCAGCCACATTGACTTGAACACTCTGCTGAAAAAGTCCTTCAGCTGCCTGAAGTTCTGTCAGAAGTTCCGCAAGACTATACATCCTTTTGTTCATGGTGTAATTCAAGCGGAACTGCTCAAAACTTTTGGGTAAACTCATAAGGATGATATCGATCTGGGTTTCCCCATCAACCTCAGCACCAAGGATCTCTATCTCATTCAGATGTGACATCATCCTGAGAACATGATCCCTTACAGGTGTCCCTTCAGCCATCTGAGTGTTCATTAAAGCTTTCATTGTTACTTGCCTTGCAGCCCTATTCTGATCTCCAAAAAGTTCTTTGAGATTAAAGAGCATATCTGAAGCAGTGGCCATAGCCTGATGCTGATGCTGCAAAACACCTGACATTGCTGCCAGAATGTAACATCGCGACATCTCATCAGCCTTAATCCACTTCTTATAATACTCCTTCTCAACTTCAGAAGCATTCTCAGCAGGCTCCTCTGGCTTGGGTTCATTAATGCAAAATTTGTACTCCTCAGCAGTCAACACAATGTTCAAATTACGTTTCCATTCAATATAGTTAGGTCCAGTAAGTTTGTTATCCTTAAGTATGGTAAAAAGTGGATTAAAGCCCATTATATCCTGAGAATCATACATATAACACATAATTAGAGGGTGTTTAAAAAAATTGGTTCCTCTAACAATTATTTAAAATTAAAACACCAACACTTAAACACCATAGGTTTCCGGTATGCCACGTTGGGTGACTTATATACCACCTAAATTTATTTAAATGTTACTTCGGTCCTACTACTAAATAATTAGTCACGTTAGGGTGATCTATATTATTTTTCATAGCTAAGTGTATACCATTATTAAATCTTAAATTAATAATAATAATACCAGATGCGCCTTTTGACTATGATAAATTCTTGCTCCTAACAATAAGATACTACTAAAATTACAAATCTAAAGAGTATTCAGACTGACTGGCCAGGCCGGTGGAAGCATTGCCAAGAGGCTAACCACTTTTCTAGACACCAATCTAAATGGCCAAGTAAGCTGCACGCTTTCCTAGACACCAACGCAAGAATACTCAAAGATGTGTTATTTTAGATTCTCTTCCTAGTTGAGCGTGAAAGCTATCAAAAAATAGGGTATCCTTTTATTATTTGAATTCTATGAAACTTAGTACGCCACGTTGGGTGACATATGTACCTTCCAATATTCATAATTAATTTTAAAAGTTTGTTCTAGTAATTTCCATAACACTCTAGACACCATAAATTACATGCCACGATGGGTGACGTATACATAATTTATATTCGACTTAGTGTTAAATTACATACAAACAATAATGGAGACCATGGGATTTAATACCAAATTAATTCCCTCTCCCACTTAGTATTTTACTATGAGGATTTTATCTAGATGCATCGTCCTATGTTATTTTTTCGCAGTCCACATGTATCATAATAACAATACATATAACACATAACATAGCAGCATACTCATCATGATTAAAGCATAATAAAACAGTCTTATGTCCATGTCGTTCTAGCATGCGAAGGGTTAGTATCACATGGCATAACAAACAAACATGGAATACATAGTAGTAATAATCAAGATCAGCAAACATTATGTAAAACATAATAAAATACATCCACTATTATGGCCCTGAAGAATAATCTTCAAAATCATCCATCGATAAATTTTCGAAAATCTTCAGCCGCCTGTTTGACTGCCTAAACGAGCTCAGAATGGCTTGAAAAATCTGGAGATGGTTCCCATCTTAGCCTGTAGGTATCGCTCTGCCGTTTCCGAAAAGATATTATTCGCCCCAATCGGATATCGTATGCAAAATCTGTAGCCAGAACAGCGAAGCAGCCACAAAAACAGCATATAGCAGCGGAAAAACTCTGTTTCTCGTATCTTCGTCGATCAAACAATTACATATGACAAATACAACAGAAAAATCTATTCTATTACATCATATCATAATCTAAATTGAATACAATTCGAATTACAAGATTACAATCAAAATAGAAATTAAAAATTAAAACTAATCATGATCAACCCTCATGATTTAATTTACAACCACGATAAACCACGTGAGATCCAAAAACATAATTACAACCATGGCCATAATAGTGGATAACAACCTGCATCAAAAAAACAATACAAACCCACCACTATATACATACATAATTACGACATGGACATCATATCATATAACGCAGAACCCTAGAACCTGGCTCTTGATGCCAATTGTTGGGACAATCGAATCATGATGCTGCGTTTTATGATATGAAAACGAACGAGTTTGAATAGAAAATTAACCTTAATCGCTACGGCGCAAGCGATTCAAATCCACGTCTTCTACTGTATTCCTGTATTCACCTTGAGCGAAGTGTGGCCTTCGATCCTCCCAAGGTTGCCTCCCTTCTAGCTTTGAGATCTTGGAACCCTAGTTCTTGGTTGCCTCCTTGAACGGCTGCTCACAAAAACCCTAGTATTTCCAACTCATAGCTAGAAGAGAATAAGATGAATATATAGGCTACAGTAGGGATCCTGGATAATTAGGTCGGGCCTTCCAATGACATTCTGGGTCAAGCCCAATGTCATTAAATATTAATTCAATCCACTAAAGAATTAATATTTGCACTACCTCTCCTAATGCCGTAATTTAATTATTTAATTCGGCTCCAATATTATTTGCTTATTAAATTCCCCATGTTTAAGATATCGAATGTCCATTAATTAAATTAATTTCTGATAATTAATTTAATCAATATCTTTTATCCTTGATCATCCACTCAACCTTATAATTATGCAAGAACAAATCTGCCTGCAGGACTAAAGCATAATTATCTTTATGAGCTTTCAAGAGGACATCATCACCCGAATATTTTCGGACACGGTTTCCTTTTATAGTCAATATCCCACTCTGTATGCAATGTCATTGTCCAAAACATAATATTGTGATTAACAAAAAATCACATCACATATGAATCAAAACATGTGCATTGCATACAAGTGTCAATCACTGTATCCGGATTAAGAACCTAAGCAATAATAATATTATAGAATCTTAGTTCTTCTTTATTATCAGAATAGAAGAACAATTCTAATATTTTAATCCCGTTCAATATACACAAAGCATACAAGTATTATTCAATAATCAAGATAGATTATTTCCAAATAATACTTCAGTCATTCCAGTTGTTTGTTTAACTCCACTTAAACTGTGAACATTTATTATATTATATATAGACACTGACAATCTAATCTTCTGTTATCCCATTTGATACTAGATTATCCACAATATATAATATACAAACAGTGTTAAAATACGCATTCAAGATTCTCAATAAAAAAAAGACAATGTCATATATTTCAAACGAATAGTTCAGTATACTCCCTAACAGGGGAGAGTGGGATGAAGTTAAGCATGTTAATGAAGGAGATGGAGGGGTTACTTGGCCGATTTGATGTTGGAAACTATATTCCATGGCTTGCATGGATCAATACTGTTTCAGATTTCAATGAGAAAGTTAAAAAGATTGCAAAAGAGAATGATGAATTTTTTGAACGGATAGTAGAAGATCACATAAATGATTTAAAAAGAAAGGAGAAATGCGGTGAGAAAGTTAAAGAGAGGGAGGATTTTCTCGATGTTTTGCTTGGAATAGACAAGGATACCATTGGTGGCTTTAACATTGATAGAGACAACATCAAAGCACTAATCCTGGTATATTCTATAACATCTTAATGTTTATTAAATGGATTTCGATTTAGAGAAGTTAATACTCCCTTAATGCAGTCTTTTACTATATGAACTTGACATTTACCTATTTCCAAAATGTTATACCCTTGACTATTTATAAATTTTTCTTTTTAATTGATCACCATCATCGTAACACAGGATATTATTGCTGGTGGAACCGACACTACCTACACAGCTCTAGAATGGTCAATGACAGAACTTCTAAGGCACCCAAAAGCCATGAAGGAAGTGCAAAATGAGGCAAGGGATATTTGCAGAGGAAAATCTAACATAACTTATCCAGATGACTTTGAAAACATGAACTACTTGAAAGCAGTGATTAAAGAGACATTGCGGTTACATCCACCACTTCCATTATTAGTCCCTCGAACTGCAAGACAAGATGTTAAGCTTATGGGTTATGATATTGCAGCTGGAACTATGGTCATTATCAATGCTTGGGGAATCGGAAGGGACCCTACTTCGTGGGATGAACCGGATGAGTTTAGGCCAGAAAGGTTCTTGAATTCAACAATAGACTACAGAGGTCATGACTTCCAGTTGATTCCATTTGGTGCTGGAAGGAGGAGTTGTCCTGGAATAAATTTTGCCATGTCAACTAATGAGTTTGTTCTGGCAACTCTGATGCACAAGTTTTATTGGGAACTCCCCAATGGAATGAAATGTGATGATCTGAATATGGATGAGTGCACTGGCCTTACTGCTCATAGAAAATTCCCTCTACTTGTAATTGCAACTCCATTTTCTAGTTAAGTAGCTTACTTGTCTTTATTCTTCTACATTGCCACATTGGAGATTGTAAAAGCATCAATCATATATGAATCCTCTATGCTACTGATCCATTTAGTCATTTGAAAAATATATGGTCAGTAAATAAAGATAATGGACTGTTTTTTAATTGTATACTGCATGCAGTGTTCTAGATGTAAAGAAAAATAAAATGAACATCAAAAATAGGTTTCACATTGCTAAAAATATCTAACCAGAATGCAAGGTACATTACACGAGTAGACCAACTCTACTAACATTTTAGGTGTTTTATGGGAATATTTGACCCAGTTTCGACTTTTCGTGAATATGTTTTGTCTATCTGAAACGACAAACTTTAACACAGTAGGGGTGGTGGCGCAGTTGGCTAGCGCGTAGGTCTCATAGCATACGAGTGATCCTGAGGTCGAGAGTTCGAGCCTCTCTCACCCCAATATATTTTTTCTATTTCTTTGTTCTGCCTATCATACGAAAATTACTTTAGTTGTTTCTTCTTCTCTTTTTTTTCATCCCTTATTGTATTTTCATTTTCAAGTAATAAGTTGATTTAATTCTAGCTTGTAAAATTTTCAGAATTAGAAAACATGCCACAAGTAAGACCAATTAACTCAGAAGAAAACAAAATATTGAAAATTTAATGTTCCATTAATATAATATATTTTTTATATAAACTTTTATATTTTTTAAAAGTGCTGTTACCTAAACTTGAAAATCAACAATCATTTTTTATACAAAGGAAACAGTAAAAGAAATTATGTTATAATTATAACGTTATTACTATTTTTATATTATGGTGATCTTTATTATAAGAAATGGATATTGAAAAATATATAGAAAAAATTAATCAGAAGTACAATGTTTTTATTATTTAAATAATTTTTTCGAGAAATGAAATATAAAACTGTATTACTTTTTAGCATAATTTTACATAGATAATATGTTACAGATTAAACTAGCTCTTCCGTATCAAACTCTTGTCTGAATACGGAGAAAACAAGAAACTTGAGTCACAATCATAGTGTACCTAGTAACAATAAAAGTGTAGATAATATCTATGTTTCTGAAACAATGAGAATTACCTGATTGCATTCAACATCTCCAGCTATACACAGCATGACAGAGTGACAACAATGAGTAAGATCAATTTATCTTTTGTTTCCTCAATATGAAATAAAATAAAATAAACAACTTATGTATTGAAATGAATCAAGACTAAAGAACTGATAATGTAACAAAAACTATTTTCATATTTTGAGAGTGTCTGTGTGTGTGTATTGGAACTTGGAAGGTGGGGGTAGAGAACTAGAGATGGGTGGGGTGACATCGTCTATGGCAGCCAAGCTTGCATATTTTCCACCTAATCCTTCGTCATATAAACTCATTACAGATGAGTTCACTGGATTGTTGTTATTAGACCCTTTTCCGCACCATGAAAATGTCGATGTTCTGAAGCTCCCTACTCGTCGAGGCAATGAAATTGTGGCAATGTATGTGAGGTACCCCATGGCTACCTCAACACTGCTGTATTCACATGGAAATGCGGCTGATATTGGGCTCATGTATGAGCTCTTTGTTGAGTTGAGCATTCACTTGCGTGTTAATCTCATGGGGTAATACTATTTTTCTCTCCAACTATCTTTCTGCATATGTGCAGGATGTTTTAACTATTTTGAAAATTATGCAGGTATGATTATTGCGGCTATGGGCAATCAACTGGGAAGGTGATTCATGATAAAATTACTATGACAAAATAGACGGGATTTAATTACCCAGGATGAGACCACTAAATTTTGTTAACATGTATTGCTATTGCAGCCAAGTGAACAAAATACTTATGCAGATATTGAAGCTGCTTATAAGTGTCTTAAAGAGAGCTATGGCACTAAGCAGGAAGACATAATCCTCTATGGGCAGTCTCTTGGGAGTGGACCTACTTTGGATCTTGCTGTTCGTTTACCTCAACTGAGAGGAGTCGTTCTGCACAGTGCTCTGCTATCAGGATTGCGCGTTATATATCCCGTGAGACGAACGTATTGGTTTGACATTTATAAGGTGTGGCTAAAATTTTAACATGCTTGCATCATATTTATATTATGTCTGAACGTTGTCTAAAATTTTTGCAGAACATCGACAAAATACCTTTGGTGAAATGCACTGTTCTAGTCATTCATGTAAGTACATATTCTGTTAACTTGCATCTCATACTTGTGTTATAATTTTCAACATTTTACTTAATTCGTTTTAAAATAGATACACTATGCAATCGACCGATACATGCTATTTACCAGTATTCTTAATGTATATTGGATATATGTTGGTCATAAATGAACAAAATTACAGAGTTGCAACAGCCTGCCTGCTTTACTAGAATACTTTTGTTAATCAGGCAGTCAATCTCTGTAAAAAACTGACAATCAAAAGGAGTGTCAGAGTGTGATCGCCAAACATATGGTGGTTGGGCACACGTACACCACGGTGATTGTTTTGCAGGAACCCAAAACCTACCGCTATACTTCACTTTCTGATGGAGGAAGGAGAAGAAAGCCACCTCCAAGGATTTAGACTTATCAGTACTAAAAAAATGAATTAATCTTTTTAGGACCTTAGCTGATTATCTACTTCAGTTTTACAACAGTTTTCAATATCTACACTAAAATTCCAGAGATGGGAAGAACAATGGGCTTGAGCAGGCTCTGCCGCTCTGAGGCCTCTCACATACTACTACTACTGTTCAAGATATTAATGCTTGGTGGAGTAAAAACTCTTTTGAGCTAGGCCGAGCAATTATTTCTGATCTGTTAGGTTCTTTTCTCTACGCGGGGGTACGGCTTTAAGGCTTGTTTTTTTCCCCCTCCAATCAACATATGATCTGCTTTAAGGATGATCTCAAAATTTATTGCATCATGGGGTCCTGTTTAAAAAAAACCTACAAAAAAGTACAGTATATTTTATACATAGAGTGTTCGTAAGAAAGACTCTTATTAATCTGATCCAAGAAAGCAAGCCACATTTAAAAAAAATGGTCCTAGAACAATTAGTTTTCTGCTGGCTACTGAGTATGTTAGATATAGTTCTAGTTGCATTCTAGTGCTTCCATATCGGTTATCATATCTTTTATTTATGCACTTATTTGCAGGGTACTTCAGACGAAGTTGTTGATTTCTCTCATGGTAGACAACTTTGGGCACTGTGTGAAGAGAAATATGAACCATTATGGCTCGAAGGGGGGAGTCATTCCAACCTGGAATTGTATCCTGAGTATCTTAAGCATCTCAGAAAGTTTATATCTCATGTTACGAAATCTCCATTCAGGCAAAACAGTTCTGGGAACAGTGTAAAGGAGCAACCTAGAAATATGAGTGGTAGTAAAGATTACGTTGATGCTCCAAGAAAGAGCACTGATAGACGAGAAAAAAGTGCACGGGGTACCAGTAAAAACGAAAAGCTGAAATATAATGAATGCAAATGTGATATGGACAAGAAGTTTGCCAAGTTAAAAATACCATTCGACCAAATGGAGAAATCCAGTAGGAGTGTTGAGTACCATGAGAAGTCCTGTACAAGTATTGAAAGAGCACGTCGAACTGTGGATTGGGTAAATAATATACAAGCTGCATAACTCGTTCAGTTGCATTGCAGCATATGTGAACTGAGAAAGTACCCATATGGTCAAGGCCTAAACAATAGATGAAAACTTTTGGTGATTAAGTTATACGTTGTGGGATGTCATGTTTGCTCTTCTCGTCTTTTTAATTGCCCTAAAATGTGATCGTTGGAGTTTTGTTTATAAAACCAATATAATTAGAAAGATATTTGTCAAATCTTTTTATATCTTTAAATATATATTATATTTAAAGGAGGTGAGAAAATAAAGAAGCTGATTAATGTGTATGACTTTTCAAAGAGAAACTCCTAAAATAAATGACAATATTTATTGAGATGGACATAAAGTGAATTAAAATATATTGAGGAGTTATTTTTTTGAAAATATTATAAAGAGATACATATCTTTGTTATGTATAGTGTGCAATACACAACTTTCTTAGTTTTCTCTCTAACAAGAAAATATATACACACTTCTCATTTTTGTTCGTAAGTAATTCAGGAAGGGTATCAATATTGCTAGTTGTTATCCTTCATGCTTTGTTGTATCCTATAGGAATAATTTCGCCAATAACCTCGTAACCAATTGTGATACAATTGGGGCGGAATAAATCTTTAAAGAAAGTGATCATATCACGCCTCAAAGCAACAATTTGTCTCTATTTATTTTTAAGTCTTGGTGTTGAAGAAAGGTTTCATCTCCATCTACCAATTATTCTACCAACAATTTCAAGGATTTATTTTTCGCTATAGATGGATATGGAGTCTCTCAAATTGATGAAACAAAATATGGTGAAACTCGATAGGTTTGATGGAAACAACTTTTCGCGTTGGCAAGATAAGATGAAATTCCTTCTCACAGCGTTGAAAATTTTCTATATCCTGGACCCGGATTTGCCACCTATTCTCGAGGAGCCAAAACCGAGTCTTCCGGATCAAGCCACGATTGATGAAGTACGGAAGCAACGTAATCAGAGGAGGGAAGATGAACTTTTATGTCATGGACATATTCTCAATACTTTCTCGAATCGACTCTATGACTACTTTAAACAGATGAAAACGGCAAATGAGATTCGGGAAGTACTTCAATTTAAATATCAGGCTGAGGAAGAAGGTACAAACATATTTCTTATTGCCAAATATTTGAATTTTAAAATGGTTGATACAAAATCTCGGTTAGTGCAAATGCATGAATTACAAGTGATTATGTGTAAACTTATTTCTCTCAAAATTGAAATTCCGGAAGTTTTCCAAGTTGGTGCTATTATTGCAAAATTACCACCTTCATGGAATGAATTCGAAAAGAAGATGATTAGAAAAAGTGAGGATATTTCTTTGGAACAATTGCAGAAAATTCTTCGAATTGAAAAAGAATCTCTTAACAGAGATTTGAGAATTTCTTGTCAATTTAATTCCAAAGTTAATATCACAAAGGGAAATATTTTTAGAGAGAAAAACTTTTCTTTACAAACTAAAAAGAATAAAGAACTATTCAAAAAGAAGGGTAATAATCTCAAGAAAAAAGGAGATTGATTTGTTTGTGGTAAGCATGTGCATTTTGCAAGAGATTGTCGTTTTCGGAAAACAATAAAAGGGCTACTGCATGAGAATTTGGTCGCCATGATATCCGAGGTTAATTTAATTTTGACGAAACCGGGTTGGTGGCTTGACTCTGGAGCAACTGTTCATGTATGCAAATATAGGTCATTGTTCAAGACATTTGACGTGAGATCGTTTGTTAACGAGGTACAAATGGGTAATTCTGCATGCATTAACGTTACCGGTCAAGAAGTTGTGGAACTTGATTTCATAAATGGCAAAAAGTTGACTCTTTTTAATGTTTTGTTTGTTCCTAATATTTGGAAGAATTTAATTTCTATTGATTTACTTTATAAAAAAGGATTTCGAGTTGTTTTTTAGAGTGACAAGGTTATCTTATCAAAAAGTGGTATGTTTGTAGGAAAAGGTTAGGCATGTGATGGGATGGATAAGATTTCTATTAATAATGAGATTGAATCTTCTGCTTATATGTTTGAGTCCTCTTGTTTGTGGCATGATCGTTTATCACATGTTAATTTTAATTCTTTGAAATTGATGAAACAATTGGGAATAATCAATTTTAATGATGAACTTGATAAATGTAAGACATGTGTAAAGTCTAAAATGGTGAAGAAGCCTTTTTCAAGTGTAAAAAGGGATTCTAAAATTTTAGATTTAATTCATTCTGATATTTGTGAATTTACGGCATGCTTACTAGAGGAGAAAAAAAATATTTTATTACTTTTATTGATGATTGTAGTATATACTTGCATGTGTATTTGCTTAGAACAAAAATGAAGCATTTGAGATATTTAAAATCTATAAAGCTGAGGTTGAGAATTAATTTGGTAAATGTGACATCCCTCAAATCCGGGGTCTAGATCTGGTGCCATTAAAATAAAGATAATTTAAAACCTGGATATCTTTAAAGAATTTAAAAGAAAACCAATTTGAAATAAAAATATAAAAAATGATTTAAAAGAAAAATTAATTTGAAAGTAAACTCAACCCCCTAAAACATGATCACATACATGTTACAGTATTGAAATCAGAAAACCAAACTACTAATTATTATTACAACTTTCTACCTCACAAGATAGATTTCGATATAAAGATTAACTGGAAATCAATATATAAATCTATTTTACAACATAATCAAAATTAGCCAATTCTAATCCCAACTATTCTCACAAACATCTTCCAAGGTATTCTACCTGGTCACCAAGGTGGAAACTAATCACTTGAAATCATTGTCTAGCATTACTTTTATGTGCGGTCTTAAACGAGTGAACCACCTTTCTCCCTAGCTGAAAGGGTTAGAATAAATAGCAAGAATGAGCAACAATGCTCAGCAAGTATATATAGAAACGAAAGTCACAAGATATATAATTAAACTGATTCATAATGGTTGAGGTAAAAGCAAATGCTGAATTAAACAGAAATATCTGCAAGTAAATCAAAATACTTAAACAGGAAAGCTACTTTTGATGTAAACAATAACAATTTTTTTATCGAAATCATTCATCTTCGTCAAATCATAATTTTTCATCAAAACATTCTTTTCATAAAACTGTTCTTTCATCAGAGCATTTTTTTCGTAAAATCAGTAAGTTGATTGGAGTTTTTCCACAACGCTTCGGACAATATGGGTGATCAGCCACGTAAAGTCCTCATACCAGATACAAGATCCCTCTGGACTTTGAATTGGGGCTCCCAATAGGTAACACATTGGCCTTTAAAATGTTGGACTAGGACCACCCTAGCCTTTTACACCATAAAAATAAAATGTTGGACCGGCGTCACTCGGCCTCTTACGGTACCTCCAATCCATAGGAATTTGTAGGAAAATATTTAGACGGAAATTCCTATCAGTGAAACATTTTCTTTCCTTCACAACGCAGTTCGAAAATTATTTCTGAAAATCATTTATGTAAAACATCGTTCACTGAAAATCAATCTTTCTTTTCAAAGCTTTAACAAAGTTTATAACTTTTTAGAAACGTGTCAAGTTTAAGGTTATCATAGGTTAGTAATCAGGAAATATGAGGTTTTATGTTCAACAATTATGTATAACGTATTGGGTTTTCAGTATCAAATTATCAGGGGAATACAAGTGCAGAACATGGTGTATAAAATCATTTCAGTACAGTGAAGCAGGGTAAAACATGGTATCACGGATATATAATAGGAAGGCTACGATAGAGCAAGAGGATTGATACTTGCCTTATCACTGACTCTTGGTTCAAATTTCTAATGATACTAACCATTGCACGTTCATTTCTTCCCACTTAGCTTCTCACATACTCCACTGGACTGACTACGGCACAACATTGCTTTATCGGATTCTTAGTGCTATACTCGCAACATCATTTGTTTAATTCTGAACGTTCTTGATAAGCTTGTCTCGGTCAACTCTATATGCCAGTGAAACAATACTTCAGTCGTCGGATCAAACGAACTTAACAATTTCTGAATAACTATCGGAATCCGTAACTATCTACCCTTTCGATAATTATAAATATTATTTGCTTACCTTAATCACATAATCCAATCCATACACATAACAATTAGCAGTTAAAGCATGCTCACAACTATTAGAATTTAATAGGTAAAATAGGTTTTGACACAGGGGAATTTTAGAAAATTTCGGCATGAAGTATTCGTAAATCGGACTATCGACCTGTTTTTCAAATCAAGCCAATCAACAATTCATATATACTACTATTATCCATTCTAATATAATCTAATATTAACTTTAACTCAACTTACAATTATAATCAATTACTCCGTAACTCTTTCAAAACAAATCTCCAAAACAGGACAAGCAACTTTAAAAACTAAAAACGCTATTGCGCACACTTTACTCGAACATTTTTAATAAATTGAAAAATAATCATTTTAACACAAAATTTTGTGGACTCTTTCCAGCATACCAGCATAATCTCTAGTTTAATCAAGTTAACAACTTTATATATTTCTTGACTTCAACAAATTAACTAAAACTTAAAACATATTACTTTATCATAAAAAGATTTACGAAATAACCTTTTTATAAAATGGACTATCCCGGGGTCACAGCCCCTCAACACCAATCACACAACAATTTCAATTACAATCCCAAAATATCCGCAATACTCCACCATCCAAGTATTATTCTCAACTATTACTCATTTGACATTATAATTCAAAATATTAGACACCAATTCAATTAATATCACACTTGGTATACAACTAAACAAGACCAAAACAAACAACTTTCGTCTTTTAACCAACATCAAATAAGGTTTTTAACCATTTCAAAACAACACCCCTAAAACAGGGCAACCAATTCACAAACATAAAACACTACTGTGCTCATTTACTCAAATATTTTTAATAAATTGAAAAATAATTATTTTACTACAAAATTTGGCAGATATCTTCCTGAACATCTAGCAAAGTTCCCATAAAAATGTAATCTCAAAATCATTTTAATTCACCCAAAAACAAATTAATTAAACTCATAAACCGTAGAAAGCAATTTCAGCTTTGCGCGGTCTTTACTAAATCATTCATAAAAGTGGGGAATTGTTGGAGTTTTGTTTATAAAACCAATATAATTAAAAATATATTTGTAAAATCTTTTTATATCTTTAAATATATATTATATTTAAAGGAGGTGAGAAAATAAAGAAGCTGATTAATATGTATGACTTTTCAAAGAGAAACTCTTAAAATAAATGGCAATATTTATTGAGATGTCCAAAAAGTGAATTAAAATATATTGAGGAGTTACTTTGTTGAAAATATTATAAAGAGATACATATCTTTGTTATGTGTAGTGTGCAATACACAGCTTTCTTAGTTTTCTCTCTAACAAGAAAATATATACACACTTGTCATTTTTGTTCCTAAGTAATTTAGAAAGGGTATCAATATTGCTAGTTGTTATCCTTCATGCTTTATTGTATCCTGTAGGAATAATTTCGTCATTAACTTCGTAACAAATTGTGATACAATTGGGGTGGAATAAATCCTTAAAGAAAGTGATCATATCACGCCTTAAAACAACAATTTGTCTCTAGTTATTTTCAACTCTTGGTGTTGAAGAAAGGTTTCATCTCCATCTACCAATTGTTCTACCAACGGTTTTAAGGATTTATTCTTCACTAGTGATGGATATGGAGTCTCTCAAATTGATGAAACAAGATATGGTGAAACTCGATAGGTTTGATGGAAACAACTTTTTGCGTTGGCAAGATAAGATGAAATTCCTTCTCACAGCGTTGAGGATTTTCTATATCCTGGACCCGGATTTGCCACCTATTCTCGAGGATCCAAAACCGAGTGAAAATGGTACTCTTCCGGATCAAGCCACGGTTGATGAAGTACGGAAGCAGCGTAAGCAAAGGGGGGAAAGTGAACTTTTATGTTGTGGACATATTCTCAATACTCTCTCGGATCGACTTTATGACTACTTTAAACAGATGAAAGTGGCAAATGAGATTTGGGAAGCACTTCAATTTATATTGAGGAGTTACTTTGTTGAAAATATTATAAAGAGATACATATCTTTGTTATGGAGTTAAATCTCAAAGTGGTCACTAAATTCAGGGTCATGTATCAATTTACTCACTCGAGTTATCGGGGACTCAGTCTCATCATTATAGTAGTCAAAAATGACAACGCTGTTAAAGACTTACCAGAACCGTTATAATATTAACGGAAGTTATTGACGTGGCTTGTACGTGATCTACACGCACTCTGAATGAATTGAATGAATCAAACAAATAGCTAAACAAATAGCTAAACGTGTAATGAAAATAATTTGTTTTTAATTTTAAAATCTTAATTTCTTTTTTAATCTATAACAAATTAATTTTCTTATCAATTAAAATTAAATCTTTTTACAAATTAAAATAAATTCTCAATATTTATTTTTATTTATATAGGTGAAATTGTATTTAAAAAATAATAATTTTTAGAAATATCTTTTTTTCATTTTAAATTTACGTATAAATAAAAGTTTTCAATTAGCCAAAAAAATGAATTTTTCAATTGATTCTTTTTAAATTTGTCAAAAGAATTTAATTTTTCTTAGCTAAATAAAATTTAATAAAAACTAATTACTTTTAAAAGATATATAATTTGTAAATATTAAATACATACAGTTATTGTTTGGTCCCGCACACGTACTGCACCAAGCAAAATATTGACCTCAAAATATAGCGTAAGTAATTTGTTTTTCATTTTAAAATCTTAACTTTTTTTTCTAATTTGTTTATAATTTATAAAAAATAAAATATTTTATAAAATATTATTTAAATAATTTAATTTATATTTCAATCGATTCTTTTAATTAATTTTAAAAGTTTCACAATCATAAAAAAATATAAATTCTCGATATGTGATATAATATTTTTAACTTTTTCTTTAATTAAAAAATCTTGATTTATACATAAATTTAAAAACAAAAATTTAGATTTTTGTTTTATTTATTTACCTTTATCTTATTATTTTAAATATAGTTTTTCATATATAAATTAAAATAAAGATTCATATTTTAAATAAAAAAATTAAAATACGAATTTTATAAGAAAATTCAATTTTTTTATAAATAAAAAACATTAAGATTTTAAAAAAAATGTAATTTTAAATATTACATGTGTTATAAATAATATATAAATTATTGTTAGTGTATTTAAAATATATTATGTATAGTTTCTGTTTTTTTTTATGTGTGAGAATGGTTGTGCGAGTAACATGGATCGCTCCTCCATTAAGTCAAAGGTCTGGTTAACGGTAGTATCATTACTGACAACTATAATGATAAGACTGAGTTCCCGATAACTCGAGTGAGTAAATTGATACATTGACCTGAATTCAGTGATCATTTTGAGATTTAACCCATTTGTTATATATAGTGTGCAATACACAGTTTTCTTAGTTTTCTCTTTAACAAGAAAATATATACACACTTGTCGTTTTTATTCCTAAATAATTTAAGAAGGGTATCAATATTGCTAGTTGTTATCATTCATGCTTTGTTGTATCATGTAGAAATAATTTCGCCAGTAATCTCGTAACAAATTGTGATACAATTGGAGCGGAATAAATACTTGAAGAAAGTGATCATATCATGTCTCGAAGTAGCAATTTGTCTCTACTTATTTTCAGTCTCGGTGTTCAAGAAAGATTTATCACCATATACCAATTGTTATACCAACACTGATGTAATGTTTGACATGTTTGTTCATTATTAACTTCTTATATTACAAGATGCGACCGAACTACAACTACTCACTGTCTGAGCAATCATGTTAATTTTTACTGGATATCAGACTTCAGCTTTATAGAGTCTTTACTCTTTACCCTTGTTTATATTAGCTTATTATTATAGATCCGTGATAATTGAGATATGTAATGAAAAATATCACTGTATATATTTTACTCACTAATCCTTCAAACTGATATATTTATTTTTTTCCCATCAAATTAATCAAAATTTGACCAACAATTAAAAATGAGTTGGGTTGTAAGGTTAGGAATATACTCAATTATTTCACTTGAAGGTCTACACAACCTTACTCTAGAACATAGAATGGCTTTCGACATTACCATTATCCCACTTTCACTGGGGTAACATATATGCAACCTTATCTCTATCCTTATCTCTATCAAGAGTAAGGAAAGAATGTATACAACATTACCGTAGAATAAAAAGGCTATTTTTATAATATGACAAATAAGGAGTTAAATTCATGACCTAAGATCATTTTCAATAGAACACTAAAACTGACACTATTTTAGTGTAAAACTAATTTCAATGGGACACTAAATAGTGTCAAGATGACACTAAATAATTGGGGTGACACCAATTTTAGTATCAAACAAACATTTGGTGTTATCTTGACATCAAATTTAGTGTCTTTCAAAATTCCAACTATACCCTCATATTTGTTAACAAAAATAAATTTATTCATTTTAAGTCTTAAAACTCAATTCTTTTTTATTTTAACTTTTATTAAATTACAATTTCTTTTATATTTTTTAAGTCTAAATTTTTATCGACTTCATAATTTTTTATCAAAAATTTATAATTTTTAGCTTTAATTATTTTTGATAAATCATAATTATAGAATCATATGTTTGGGAAGTGTTTTTGTAAGCTTATATATTAATAAATAATTTATTAAAAATAATTATATGTATGTAAGAAGAAGAATATTCTATTTCATAAATAAAAAATTTCTCATAGTGTAGGATATAATATAACTCCCATTGGAGTTGATTTTGTAAATAGTGTCAAAGTGACACTAAAATAGTGTCAGAATGACACTATTTTAGTGTTATCTACTACATATGGTCAAACAAGTCATGAGTTATGTAAGCAGTCAGGTTCAGATACTAAAAGGTCGACAGGATGGAAAAGCAATTAGCAGACATAAGCTTACATGCAGAGTTAATTTCCACACCCTGCACTTTGATCAGTTGGTGGTTTCTATTACTTGATGCTTATGCATAGGGGACTATTTCTTACTTTACATTTTTATGTGCAGGAGTCTTGGTGTATTATTTTGTAATGAACATTGTCTAACTTAAAATTCAACCAAAATAGTTAACTATTCTGTCCGCTTTATACGAATGTGTGTTATTAGAACGATACAATCTCATATGTTCAGCATCATTATTTATCCATGACATCATTTTTCACTCCACACTAGTACGTTTTATCATAAAATTTCAAATAAAAACAGACACCTAAAGAACTTGGATAACGATCACATGAAATATACTAATGATCAAGTAAACAGAACTAGTGGATTCGAAAGGTTTTCTTAATCAAACTGGTATGTAAAAAATCCATCTTGTAGCACACACCTCCTCAGCTGAGGCCTGAGGACAATGTGTGCATTATTAAGCATAACATGAAATTACAAACAATGCAAGTAAATATTATATGGGGTGCTGTATGACAGACGTACACAAACTCTCAACCATAGCATCTGATAGGATCATTGCAGCAGACTGTTTTGAGCCTTGGCGTCCACCTTTCACCAACATCACCACCCTAGAAACATCCACATATCATTGTTACAACTGATTAGCTTTTATTAATTGATGCACCTTTACATTAATTTTATATTAAAAGATTATTGGAAACAAAAACATTTATTTACAACTCTACATATATTGCTACTGCATCATGTCATTCCCCCTAACCAAACAACATCAACTAGTAGTAACAAAAAAACAGGGTGTGTTTGTATAAGAAACATAAATGAATGAATATATAAATAGACGTACTTGGCGATTGAGACAAGTAGGATCATGTCTAGACCAGAATAGAGAGAGAAGATTTGAGTAGTTACAAAGTAACAGCCGGGTCAAACTGGATCCGAATCACTTCTTCATATTTACAAACCATTTGATAATCCGGGTTGTCAACATGTCCCTGAGAATACCCCACCTCTGTTTTTACTACACCTGCCACCCTCTGGAACGCTAGCTCCACTCCCCAGAAGCACCCGGCTCCGAACTGAGCAAACTCTAAACCCGGTATCTCCGGATTCGGGTTATCGGGTTCCAGTACTTGCTATTCTCCGCTTCGTTGCTAGCCATTGCTTAGTTATGCGTTGATGATTCTACGATTGTAATGACATGAATATATAGAGAGAGAGAGAGAGTAATTAATAGAGTATGAGAATTAAGATAGTTGAAACTGACGTGGATTATGGCCAGGTTCGTGATATAAACGCTTTGGATCAGAGTCAGTAAAAAATTGAAATAAACCCGAAATGGAAAGAAATTGATAAAAATCGATCAGTATAAAAGTACAAAATTGAAATCCAACTCAAAAATTAAAAACTGAATTATTTAATCCATTTCGGTTTCAGTTTCTGAACCGCAAAAATCGAACTGAACCGAACCGATTATTAAAATAAATAAATTTATTATAATATATATATATATATATTTTTAATTAATATACATATTATATATGTGAGAATAATTAAATAAATATATTTTTTATTGTGAAAATCCACCGCCGCCGGACTTTTTAGATGCTAAGGTCGCTCGGACCGGAACAAACTAACATTGGGCTTCAACATTAGACTACTCTGTCTAACAGACTAACAGAATAGTCTGGTCAGTTGCTTGAACGCATGGAAAACTGAGTCAAGGGCCTCAAGGCAATGAATGACATAAAACAGCTTTGGAGTTTGGTGTTGAAGTTGCGGTTGCAGTTTGGTCAACAATTAATATGGTCAGATTTATAATAATCCTTCTTCTAGTTCTTATTTTATTAATTATATTTGAATTTTAAAGTATCGCTATTTATGTTAGAGATTTTGATTTGTATAAAATTTAAGCATAAAAATATTTTTTCATTATTTACGTTTTATTTATTTAAATTGAATTTTTTTTTCTTTATTTTTTTTTCATTCAGTTTTATAACCGAAATTAAATCGATTAAAACCGAACCAACATTTTTAAAACCGAAATTGATGGTTCGGTCACGGTTGCAATTTTTAATTTTTAAAACTGAAAGTATATGGTTCGGTTTCGGTTTTACCCTCGAACCGAACCGAACCGGCTCATATTATTTTGTACTATTCTTTATCTTTTTGGGGGATATTTTCTACTCTCTACTATTACCCACATTTTTGGCAAATATTTATATATCTTATATCATATCCTAATAAAATATGAAAAAATATTAAGTGAAGTATGAGTTTTGTCCATTTTGGTTTAAAATTTTACAACTCCAAACTCAAACCAATAAAATATGGGTTTTTGTCTTTCTAGGGATCCTAGGAAGAGGGATATGAGACATACGGAATCAAATTAAAATTTATTAATTTTATTTATAAAAAAATGTACATGAATATTATATATAAATATAAAAAATACTTAATGCCGTATATGAATTTTTGACGTATAATTGGTAGGGTCAGTTTAATTTCAAAGCATTTGAAGAAGACAAAGTTAGCCTCAGTCAAAGTAAACTAGAGACAATTGAAATAAATTAAAAAGAAGATAATATTCGGTATTCCGGCACAAAGTACAGGCAGACAGCCACTCCTAGTTTTTACAAGTAGTTGAATGGCATACAAAATAAAACTATGTTTACCATCAAACACGGAGGGAAGGACACACTTTTACTTGTAACTTGTAAGGCTTAAGAACTAGACCATGAACTCATTTTAGAAATGAGATATATGGGTCATCTCCTGTACAACGACATCCCCAACCAAAAATGACCCACTTTCATCCACAGTGAACCAACTTGACAAGCAGGAAAAAGAAAGGGACTTGATACAAAAACAGAACCAGAGACACAATGGAATCTGAAACTTAAGTCTTTAATGATTCTCTTATAATCCAAACTTGGGAACACAACTAGCTGCTTTTACTTCATATTGTGAAGCTTCTAGTTGCAAACTGTTCACCGTTATGTATGTTCATTCCCCTTGGCTCCTCTTCTCTTTTCCTCTTCGAAACGGACAATGAAGATATGACTTTGGCAGACACGACCTTTTTGGCCAATAATTTCCACCTTGCTACTTCCTTTCCCCTCTTATCAGATTCAGTTTTCATTTTAAATTGCCTGTTTGACATGACACAACTCATAAATATCAACACACATAATCCACTACAAGGTGTAGCGTGTAGTACATTAAATATCAGGGGCTGTGAATAGACAGTTGAAACACCATTCCAAGATTATATTATCAGAATGACAATCTTTTTGGCATCTTCTGTACAAATAGTTATATTAGATATTCCTGATAACTAAGCTTAGCATTTTGATAGCCACTTGTCAAAGGTTTCAACTTTAAATAATTTCAGATACCTAAGATTAGCAATTTGATAGCCACTAGTTCAAAAATATCAGGAAAACTATCTGACACACTAACAACTCAGATATGAATGAATGAATGAATACAGACAAACAATCAGCTACCCCACTACACAACTAATTCATAAGAGTTCATGAAAACTCTGACATACAAGCAACCCCCCCCCCATCCCACTAGGTTATTTGAAGAGCTTTTGGCAAGTAGGTGCCCCCCAGGCCTAAGTAGGTGCCACTAAGGTTGATAGTGACTTTCTTGTCCAGTTTGCTCGTCTAAAGTATTTGGTCCATTTGGAAAGCCAATAATTATTGGTCGATTTCATGATCACTCATTAAAGTTTTTGAGGTTTCCGAAATTTCAATTCACAAAATTGATTTCATATTTATGATATTGACATGACAAAGAAAACGGAAGTAAATTGTTCTCAATTGGATACAATATTCAACAATAGGAAAACTATAACATGTTAACAGATTACAGGGTTATAAAATTTATCTTACCGGCATAGGGGAACTTTGCATGTATCAGAGTGCTCGCATATAGAGGAATGAAGTTTAAGGAGCTGCCAAAATCTCTTGCACCTCAAGCACCCTCCATTAACCTTTCTCTTACATGTAGCAAAATGTTTGATCGAATGTTGGAGGCCTTCACACGTCGAGAACTTGCTACATGGACCCTTGTTCTTAGTTGGCTCTATGTCGTGAGGTCCAACACTCGTACAACCTTCTGTACAAATATGTTCCAAACATTCCATGGCTTCACTAAGCTGTAGATACAAGCTATGTTCCTCTCTATGCTTCTTTGTCTTCTTTTTCCTCTATATTTTCAATCAATGACCAAGCTTAGACGCATATCACCCAAATAACTTATACTAGGATTATGCTTCATTGTATCAATTAATTAAATTAATAACCCAACAAGTATTGCATATTAGTAGTAGCAGTTTTTTTGTGCCAAAATCATATTCAAATAGTATAAGTTTAAACCTTCATGAATTTTGTTGGGAATTGGGAAACATACCAATTCAGCTTCATCAATGAATTGTAGAATTTCAAGCTCAAGAAATGGGTCGTGATCTTGCAGGAATTGCCATCCTTCAGTATGCTCAACAGCCTTGAACTTTTCAGAGATCAGCTTCATGGATTTAAGGTAAAGATCCGGTGCATCGCAAAGTCTAGCGAGTTGAAGAACATCCACCACATTCTCAACTGTCAATCGTAGAGCCAATGCCTTGGTGCACCTTTGCTTCAGCTGTGGTACCAAGTACACGTGAGACAGAGCTAGTAAATGAATCCCAAATTTCTCCATATCTTCCTCAGAACACCTGAATTCCAAATGCATTCTAATCAATTTCTGAAGTTTTATGTTCTTAACCTTAACTTCATCCCTTACAATTTCATTGAAGTACAATAAAATTTGACATCATGGGTAAAAACAAATGTAAAGAATTTTTGACAAAGTATCATAGTACATAAAAATAGGATAGTAATCTGGCAATCTGGCACTTGCAGAGGAAACAATTAGATACATTCAACTAGCAAAGAATTATATAGTGCACAAAACAAAATATAAGAGTTTTGATCCGAGTCATCAAGTCAAAGGTCCATTCTCTTATTATCAAATTCGAGTCGAGTTGATAACTTAAAAAGAACAAAATTGCTTGTTCATGCTCAAACCCTTATTAAACATGTTGAGACCGTATTAAGTGTACTTTAATTGAGCTGGTCAGATTTTACAGAGGTTGAGCGTATATTTGTTATATTCAAGCTTACTCCAATACAACTGAGTATGTTTCTAATAAATTAGAACCCTAGCCCTACGATAATGGTCCATTGGATCCAGTTGTCATGTTATATATGGGAGCAAAGAACAAGTGTAAAGAATATTTTTGACAATCATAGTACAATAAAAAAAGAATAATGAGAACCTGTCCATTTGTCACTAGCATAAGAAAAAATAATAATATACTTGTATAGTAACGAAAATGTAGTCAAGTGGAAATCAAACGACTTTTCTTGTTTGAACTCCGATACATAATTAAAAAATCAAAATCGAGGATTATGTGTACTTAAATCAAGGGAGTCGAGAATTATAATATCAAGTATAAATTCGATGGATTCGAGTCAAGTCGTATGACAATCCTACACTTAGCAAAAGATCTAGTGGATCTACTTGTCAAATCATATCATGTTTATCATTAATTATTGAAAATAAAATAAAAATATCTTATCTAATCTAATAAAATAATCAACGGATACCAACCTGAAAGCATAGAGGAAGCCAATAAACACAGAAACGGCATCGTTTGGCACGCCGAGAATCTGAATAGTGTTCTCGGAGCTCCGATGCTTTCTCGGACTGTCTATTATACTCTCTAGCACAGGCGAAGCCGACGCCTAATAATTTAAATACATAAACACACACGTATATTTACATAATTGATTTAAATAACTTTGTAATTGAATAACTTAATCGAATCGCTTCGTTTTATTACCAATACGCTAGCGTGCGCCGGGATGCGCAGTCCGCCGGAAGTAATGATTTGCACGTCGTATCCGCGGGCTTCGCCGGCGGTTTGATCGGAATTAACCGCCGGAGATGGAGGATTGGCTTGCAAGTTAGTCGGTGACATTGTTGTTAAATGAATAGAGAGAGGTTAGTGTGTGTATAATTTAGAGAGAGAAACAGAGTGGGAGTATTAGTTTGTTGAATGAGGTTACTACTCGGGTGGGTGGGTGGGTTAGTTGGGTATTTATAGGGAGAAGGGCCTCGAGATGCGTGAATGAGAAACGGAAAGTAGTAAGGATAACAAGATCTTTTGTTATGAGGGACCACCGTTCCACGCACTCTAATGCGTGTGCATGTCACGCATAAATCTAGATGCTCCTTACGTTGCGTAGCCCGCAGGGAGAGTTTTCTTTATTTATTTTTGATTAAACTGCGGTTTGCATTCTAAAATTTTGGTCGAATCTCACTTTCGCTATAAAATTTTAAATCATAACACTTTGCACCCCAAATTTTCAAAAATTCTGTTTTTTGCAACCCAAATTATATTATCACGTTAAAATTAAATGTGAATGTTAAAATTTTGATGAGCCGAGATTTGCCCTAAACGAGCAGAGCTTAATTTTTTTCTGACAAATCGAGCCGAGTCAAACTTTCTTATCGCACAAAAAATGTGTTTGAGATTGAGTTCGTTAACGAATCGAGACACACTCGAGCTTTTATCGAACAAAAATGATCCGAGCCGAACTCGAGCTCTTAACGAATAGCTTACGAATAGTAAAATTTTACATGAAAAAAAGGTTCAAACTCGCTTAATCCAACTAATTATCAGTTTTTGACTCAACTCTACATCAAATTTTAATTTATTATCCCAAATAATTCACATATTAAATATATGGTTTTTAATTTTAAACTTTAAGCTCTAGAAATATTATAAAAAATTAGAAAATATTTAATTTTTTTCGAGTTTTCATGATCCGAGCTCGAGCCGAGTTAAGCCGAACATACTAAAAGCAACCCTATTATAATTTAAACCTTTGGCATACATGCTGTTATAATTTAAACTTCTATAATCAAAGTGAGATTCGAGCAAAATTATGGGATGTAAACTGCAATTTACTCAAAGGGACAATGTAAATGAGTTGCAAAAAGCAGCGTTTCTGAAAGTTTGGGGTGCAAATTGTTATAATTTGAAGTTTTATAGCTAAAGTGAGATTCGAACAAAGTTTTTGAATGTAAATTGTAATTTATTCTTTATTTTTCGGTTATATATTTTGATTTGATATACTATTCTCTCTGTTTTAAATAATAATTTTTTAGTTTTATAAAATATATATTTTAAAATGAGGTATTCCAAAAGTTATCCCAATTTTTTTTCTCAAATGACGTGGTAGCATGACATATGATTTTTTTAATTCATATGCGCATATATATGCACGGAGAGTCTTATATTACTATAAAAAAGTTACTTAGTGATTATATACAGATTATATACATAACAACTAATCATTTGAAGAAAAAAATATCTCTAACGTTTGTGGACTATATCTGAGGCTACGAGCACATTGACTGTGGCCGCGGAAGGTTGCCAGATAACAGAAAGAAATATAAATGAATGAATAAATAAATAAAATAAATTTTATATATTAAATTTGAGGATAGGAAGAAAACTTACATAAAAAATCCACTGTCACGGGATCAAATTATAAGACCACTTGTAAAGCGTGGGTCATGCTACATGTTTATTTAGTTTAAACTTAAATAAATACATAAAAAGAGAAATAAAAGTGTGCACCTCTAACTTTGGGAGAGTATAAGCCGTGCACCTCTAATTTATTCTATTTTTTTAATAATTAATTAATACTCCTTCCATATCATTCAATTTTTAATTATAATTTTTTAATATATTCATATTCATTTTTCAAAATAATATAATATATTATTTTATTACTTTCAATAAATCTTATCATCTGTACGCATATTTTTTTATTATTTTATTCACTTTTCTTAAAATTTATATTTATTTAAATGTTAACATTTAAATGGAATATAGGAAATATTATCGATCAATAAATCCGCTGTCAAATCATCCGAATCACGTGCCAGTTATTTGAGCAACAAGGAGTAAAAAATAAACAGTTACAGGCTTAACAACATATTATTTTATTATTTCATATTTATATTTTAATAAATTTTATATTTTTATATTTATTCTTTTAATAATTATTTTATTCTCATTTAATTTACAAATATATTAGTAGTGGTGTTGATATTTACAGGGACAAGTCCATTACCTATATATTCAATTTGTCTGTTTATTTAAATTGATAAATTTGTCAATTTACGGGTTGGATTGAATCGGATATTTAAGATATTTAAATTCAAATCCGGAATATTTTACTAAATTTAAACCCGATTCAAATCTAATTGGATTTCAAAAATCAAAACCAAACCCGATCTAATAGATTTTGAATCGGGTTTAGGTTTTTACCATGTTTACCGAAATTTTAATTTTAAAACTCCTAATAGAAAGTAACAAACTAATAGCAATAGTTCTAATTTTAAATTTCATGATATTTGAAATTTAAACCATATTTAAAATTTTATAAATTAAAAATTTTAAAGTTAACACAAATGTCAGAAGATTAAAAAACTCATGATATAAAAATATGAAATTAAAATGTGATAACTGATAAGTGGTATAGTGATGGTAAAAGAGTTTAATAATGATGGGTAATATGTCTTGTTAAATTAAAATTCATTATTATTATTATTAATTATCAATAATTAAAAAAGAGTATATTAAACATTATAAACTAACTACTAATATAATATGTGGGTTTATATATAACGTTTTTTTTTGTTTGGATCAGTTTTAAATTTCGGATCGGATTCCGATATAGAATGATTGATATCCAAATCGAAATTAATTCGGGTTTAAAAAATAAATCCAAATCCAAAATTTTGAGTTTCATAAAATCCAATTAGATCAAAATGGATCGGATATTTTTGCCCAAAAGTTCTTCTTAAATTTAAAAGTTATTACTCCCTCCATCCCAAATTAGTAGTCACTTTTGAGAAAAAAATTGTCTCATAATACATGTCAATTATCCATTTACAATGCAATTTTATAGATAAATTCTCAAAATAACCTTTTGACCAAAGTATTGGTATAATATTGGTAATTAATGTAATATAATTATAATTCAAATTGTGCATTGAAACTATCTCAATCAATGTAATTAATACGGATATAAGTGAGAAATAATTTTTTTATTAGAACTTCTTAATAAGCGTATTTTTGTCAAAAGTGATATGTAAAATGGGACGGAGATAGTAGTATGATTATTATTATATAAACGTAATAAAAAACATATAAGAAATTTTTGAAATTTTTTCTGAAAAGAAGGAATCCACCTTGCAATAGTGGTGAAATCTATCGTTTTTAATAGACCTGACAATTTATCATACGCACGATAATATGACATGAAAATGACAAAAAAAAATTCATATTTGTGTTTGCATTTTGAGCACGCGACACGAAAATACACGAACACGAATGTACACGACTGAGATTTAATGTTGGTTTTTTGTTTACCCTTTGGTACACGACACGACACGAAGTATACAAAATAAAATAAATAAATAGATATTATATATATAGATTTATTATTTTTCTTATAGATATATGCATATTTATTTATATAATTATACTTAATTTTATAATCTTGTATGTAAATATGATGCAAATATATATATTTATAATATATATTTCTAAAAATATACTTAATAATATAATATATTTATCTATTAATTTTTATTTGATATTACACAAAAACACGACATGAAAAATACACGAAACGAAGTTACACGGACACGAAAGTACACAAAAAAATTTTTGTGTGTGATATTTTAGTATACAAGACGATGAAATTGTCGGGTCTAGTTTTTACCATTATGAAAGTGCTCAAAAAAAGTCAAAGTAAAAGTGTTGACTCAAACTCCATTTGCCTCCTAATTCAAATACAGTTGGAGCATCTATCACTTGAGTTGTAATGCAAATGGCACTCAACCACTGTTTCTTTCTTCCTCCTCCTTTATCTTTACCTAACACTTTCTCCTTCAATTTTCATCACAATTTCTCAACTAATAACCACTTCCCCTCTCTATCTGCTACTTCCAATTCTTCCCACTCACCTATTTTTCTCCCTCTTCTTCAAGATAATGAGAATGACCCACTTCAAGAACATCCACTACGACCGACTCATGACCCACTTCAAGAACATCCACTACAACCCACCCATGACCCGTTTCTTAAATTCTTCAAAAATCGGGTTTCCGCTCCAGAACCCGACCCATCTCGTCAAGGCAAACTCACCCTTCAAAAGAATCGCCGTACTTCTTGGCATTTAGCTCAAGACATTAATGCCCAAGGAGTTGAACCCGATTTTTTAACAATTGGATCCGAACCCGGTTTGTCTGACCCGGGTTTTGAAGTTGGTGAAGATAGTGTGGTGTTTGAAATTTTGAAACTTGCTAAGAGTTTGCCTGAGAACAAGACGCTAGGAGAAGTGTTGAGGCCTTATGAGGGCAAATTGGGCAAGACAGAGTGTGTGAAAGTGTTGGATATGATGGGTGAAGACAAGGGATTAGTGTTGTGTTGTTTGTATTTTTTTGAATGGATGGGATTGCAAGAGCCTTCATTGATTAGTGCCCGGTCTTGTTCGGTTATGTTTATTCTGTTGGGAAGAGCTGGAATGGGAGATAAGTTGATGCTTTTGTTTACGAATTTACCAAATGGGAAACAGTTTAGGGATGCTCATGTTTTTGCTGCTGCAATTTCTGGCCTTTTTAGCTGTGGGAGGTATGAATTCAGATTTTCTGCACTTAATTGTTTGCTTCGAGTTTATATCCTTGTTTGGAAACTGTCAATTTTTTTTTGTTAAACAAAAAAAGATTGGAAACAAACAAGATAAAAGAACTTTCTAAAATTTGATTATAATGAAAATTTTAAGTTTAAAGGAATAGAAAACCTTAAAATGCTAGTCATTCTGGTCATATTTGGGTTTATGGAGCCTGTGTCATTTTTGGCTTTGCATGGAAATGGCACTTTTTTAAGGAAGAAGTGCCCCTTTTCTTTTGCGGAATGTAAGCAACTTTACTCTATCGCTTGCGGAATGAATGACAGTGTAAGATCGAGTCGATTCTAGTTAGATGATGGATCATGTTATATTGCTACCCCTACTTTTCATGTTGTTTTTTGTTTTTTAGAGTTATTTTGTTTGACTTTGGAACTTAATCACATTCTGTTTCTGAATTGGTTATGACATATGAAATCTTAGTAGATATGCTTTTGTGATTAATGGAACACTGGAACTTATTTGTCATCAGATATGTACTGGGGTACTAGTATTTCATTATTATTGGACTCACAATGCATGCACTTTTTGTGGTTTATCGGAGTTGCTAGCATTTGAATTATATATTCTGACAGTTTGAATGGTTCTGCGTGTTTTGGTTGTATATTTTGATTGTTGTTTTAGTTCAAAGGGACTTGTTCTGAAATGGGCAGTTACTTGTATTGTATCAGGTATGACGATGCTTGGAGAGTTTATGAGATAATGGAAAGAAATGATGTGCAACCGGATCATGTGACATGTTCAATAATGATTACAATCATGAGGAAGAATGGAAAGAGTGCTAAAGATGCATGGGAATTCTTTGAGAAACTAAAAACCAAGTGGACTATAGAAGTCATGGGTGCTCTAATTAAATCGTTCTGTGATGAGGGACTGAAAAAAGAAGCCCTTATTATTCAAGAAGAAATGGAGAAGAAAGGGATTGCCTCTAATGCTATTATTTATAACACATTAATGGATGCATATGGCAAGTCAAATCAGGTCGAAGAAGCGGAAGGTTTATTTGCTGAAATGAATACAAAGGGTATCGCGCCTACTGCTGCCACATATAACATATTAATGGATGCGTACAAAAGAAGAATGCAACCTGAAACCATCGAGAAACTGCTTCTAGAAATGAAAACCATGGGATTAGAGCCAAATGTCAAATCATATACATGTCTGATTAGCGCCTATGGTAGACAGAAGAATATGAGTGACATGGCCGCAGATGCTTTCTTGAGGATGAAGAAAGCTGGTGTTGAGCCTACCTCACACTCATATACAGCTCTTATCAATGCTTATTCTCTCAATGGCTGGCATGAGAAAGCCTACATGGCCTTTGAGAGCATGCTAGGAGAGGGCTTAAAACCTGCTATAGAAACCTATACAGCCCTACTTGATGCATTTCGGCGTGCTGGTGACACCCAAACACTCATGAAAATCTGGAAAATGATGATTAGGGATAAGATTGGGGGGACTCGTGTGACTTTTAACATTCTCTTGGATGGATTTGCTAAACAAGGTCACTACACTGAAGCAAGAGATGTGATCAGTGAATTTGGGAAAATTGGTTTCAAGCCAACTGTAATGACATACAATATGCTGATAAATGCATATGCTCGGGGAGGACAGGATTCAAAGATTCCACAACTGCTGAATGAGATGAAGGGTCTTAATCTAAAACCCGACTCGGTTACTTACTCCACTATGATTTATGCCTTTGTTCGTGTTCGTGATTTCAAGAGAGCATTTTTCTATCATAAACAGATGGTTAAAAGTGGCCAACTGCCTGATGCCAAATCATATGAGAAGCTACGGTCGATCTTGGATGTCAAAGCTGCAACAAAGAACAGAAAGGACAAGAGTGCCATTCTTGGTATTATCAATAGCAGAATGGGTGTAGTGAAAATAAAAAAGAAAACAAAGAAAGATGAATTCTGGAAGAACAAGACAAAACGTTCAAAAGCTAATGGTTCTGGTCGAGTTACTAAGAAGGATTATTAGTTTTTGAGTCCGGGTACATCGAAAACAGGTAGAATATGCAATCTGTAGTGGTTCCTCATTGCTATGGACAGAGCTAGATCCATGTGTACCGTAAGGTATTTCGTATCAACCGCTTAGATTGTAAAGGTCAAGAAAGAAAAGTCCCAGGCTTAGTCGGATCTTTTATCAAAAATTTGATGTCTTGTGCTCATCTTTTACCATGAGAAGTGTATGATCTAGTGTTAGATTTGACCCTACATTGTTTCAGAGAAGGACATTATAATAACTTGGGAAGCTCCTAGTGAACATAGGACACTGCATCTGCTTTGAACTTCTACAGCATATTCTTTAAATATTGAGACATGCCAGGTGCTTAAAGTTGCTGTTAAAGCATAACTATATTGCAGCTGACGTTACCCTGCAGATGCCTACAAAATCAGGAAAGCATGTTGATATTGCAGTCGTCGCAGATTGCATCATTTGATGCATTGTGGAACTGCAGCGACCGAATGTTAACCTGGTTACATTAAATTTCCGCCTATATGTATAGAATATCAACAAATCATTATGAAAATCTATTCACATAATTAGTATTCTAGTTGGAGAAAGTTGTATATATACTTGCATCTAAAGATATGTATTACTCTTTTTCGGTTTCCTTTTGGATATTAATAATTGGATTTGATCTGATATATCTCTGTGCAGCTATATGCATATCTCATTTGGTGAACACAATCTGCAGTGGTTAAAGTTTCCCTTTTTTGTTTTTTTGTTTATATGTCATCTTAGCCGGATATCTTCTACTTCCTCCTAGGTAAACTAAATTAGAGGATGCTGTGAATTGTTATGCAGACAGTAATTTATACAAGTCAAAAGTTGAGTTTTTTCATACCTTTCTTTTTTTACTAAATTAGAGGATGCTGTGAATTGTTATGCAGACAGTAATTTATACAAGTCAAAAGTTGAGTTTTTTCATACCTTTCTTTTTTTTATTTGCCTTGTCTAGTGTAATATGTATTTAAATGATTTTTAAATTTTAATGTTGTGTTTGGTCAGGGAGGATGAAATAAATAAAATGAAAAGAGACCAGGTGCAGGAGAGAAAATTTGAGAAAATTTAAGTGCAGTTTTTATATAAGTTGAAAATTGGTAATGGAACATTTCTCTGCAAAGTTTTTTTTTTTTTTGACTAAATAGGCTTGTAATCTTGCAAAGTCAATTTTTAGAGTTAGCCAGGATCGAACTCAGACCTAGACGTCCGAGAGAATAACCTTTTATCACTTGAGCTCTCTTTAAGGTTTCGGTTCCATTTTTTTTAAGGTTTTGGTTGGGTTTGCTTTGCCGTTTGAAAAAGTGTTATACAAAATATTATGTTCTCAAAAAAATTAGATAGCTGTTTGTTTGATAATGTTTTTAATTTGTGTATGTTTTGAAATCTATACTATACTATTATAACAAAACAAGGTTTATTATTGGTTTTGTGGTTGGTAATACTTTCCAAAAAATTGTAAACACTTTTCAAAATTATTAAAAATATATAATTTATTTTTTTATAATATAATATTACTTATAATAATATAATATAGATAATATAGTAGTACAGATCTAATACAATTCTAACCAATGCAATTGACTTATATATCTCAATCTCAATGCTACTCAAACTCTTTAAACTTTATTAAAATTATAAATTATTATTATTTTTTAAATCCTATTAAAATTTCAAAAAAATCAAATATATATAATCTATATTTTGACTATCCCTCATTTTTGTTTCACCTAAAATTAAATCTTAATATTATATTATATCTAAATAATAAGATAAAATTTATACTTATATTAAAATTTATACTTTTTATTTAATGCAGTTGTATTAAATACAATCTATTTACAGAATTCAGTTTCACCGCCGCTCAAACTCTTTAATTCATTTAAAATATCAATCAATTAAATAATTCTCATTAATATAATAATAATATTATTTTTTATGTATATTAAATTTTATTAAAATTATATACTAAATACAATCTAAACATCTCAATTAATCACTCATAAATTATTCAATTTATTTAAAATTATCACTCATAATCGAATCTAACATATATTATAATATTATTATTGCTTTATTATTTTAAGTTTTAAGATAACAACTAGTTAGTTATATATCAAGAATGATATAATATTATTCTTCTTCTATGTATAATATAAATATTTTAATTTAATCACCGCTCAAATTATTCAATTTTTTTAAATATATTAAAAAATTTAAGATATCCATGCATCGCACAAGTTATAAGCTAGTATAATATAAAATAATACTACCTCCGTCCCACCCAATTATTAACGTTTCGGAGAGAAGGTCCGACACGCATTTTAAGGTCCTACCGCACCCCTAAATTGGGGTCTCAATTCTCTAAATTCAAATTTCATTCAATTACCAGCAAAAAATTTGTAATTTGATTCTACGAACTTTTTCTTGGTGCTTGTACTCCTGTTACTCACACCTATTTTCCTCGTAATAGTTACAGGCTTATATCCAGTGCGATACACGGATCAAATTATTTTAATATTTCTTTACATAATTTAAATATATTTTTATTTTTATAATAATAATTTAAATTTTATTTAATATTATATGTATATATTTTATATAATTATATATATTTTTTATTTATATTTTAACATGATAATGTTTGTATTTTTTGTTTAAAGATGTATTTTATTTAGGAAATTAATGTGAGATGTATTTTAAATAGGAAATTAGTGTTTAAAAAATAGGCCCAATAATAACTATCCAGCCTAAATACCGATCAAGGACCACCTACTACCAAATTTTTAATCTTTCGGTTTTAATAATACTACCCTATAACCCGTGCAAAATACGGATGATATTAATAAATTATATATTAATTATTTTATATAATTTAAATATTGTATAAAAAGAGGACAAGCGGGATAGAATTGTATGTATGATATATATTTTCTAAAATTAAATTTTATTAAAATTGGATACTTAGGATCTTTTCTGTAGTTCACCTATAATTGGAGTTCGATTATAATAATATAGAATAAAGAGTAAGTATAGATATGACAACCAAACTCTAGTTTAAATTGATGATTCATCATTGGAGTAGAAAGAATAATATGTATGCTGAATTGTTAAAGAATAATCTGAAATTCTGAAGGCACAAAAAATGAATAATTCCGCAGCCGGGGTTGAACCCGGTAATTGCTCATGAAATATTGGATTTAGCCAGTGCTACTGCGGATTCAATATGTTCATTTTGAAAAAGATATATATTACTCCCTCTTTTTGTTTTTATATTTACCATTTGACTTTTTTGCAAGTAATTTAAAATGTTTTGACTGTATAATTAAAATAATTATTTTTAAAATTTCTTTTACGAATTTTAGTATAAGTAATAAGTTATATATTTTTATTCAGATTTTTTTAATAATTATTTTAACTATGCGGTCAAAATATTTTGAGGTCAAAATATTTTGAGATGTGTGCGGAAAAGTTAAACGTTAAATATAATAGTATCTTTCTTTCTGCAATTTTTGAAAAACTCAAACTTAAATTAAGGTGCCTTTTACTTATGGATTATCATTTTCAATATGTGTAAAAAAACTATAAATTACAATGAGAAATTGATTTTTTGTACCGAAGGCTGCGGGTTGCTGTAATTTCTATTAATAAAAGTTTTTAAATCTATTACTGTATATAACGTAAAATTAATTGAAAAATGAACAGGATATGTAATTATTAGAACTACCTTATAACCTGTGTAAAATATTAATAAATTATATATTAATTATTTTATATAATTTAAATATTTAATTTAAGAGAATTGGTCCCTGCCAAGCGATAGTTGAGCAACCATTTAATTGCGATTTTTTTTGGCGTTTAGGAAAAAACCTACATAGCCCTGCAGAAACACGGATAGATAACGTGACTCCTGGATTCACAAAAAATTCACGTGTTAATACTATCCGTGAAAAAAACGTGGATAGATGATTCGGATAATCGATTGTCAGGGACCATGACCTTTAATTTAATATGATAATTTATTTTATTATTAATTTGTTTCTACATTTTTCTATACAATGTTGTTTATATATTAATATTCATAAAATTTAATTATAAGTTATAATTTTAAATAAATAAAAGAGTTTGAACAGTGATGAAATTGAGTTGGATGTGAGTACAACTATATTAGATAAAAATTATAGGGTAAGTGTGATTCTTAAAATATAAAATATAGAATATAATTTAGATATAATATACTATTATCCGTAAACAATGATATAAAACGAGGATCGTCGGTGATAGAGTTTTATGTATGATATATCTATTTTAAAATTAAATTTTATTAAAATTGGATAACTAAGATCTTTTATATGATTCAACTAAAATTGGATGGTTAGAATCTTCGGCCGGGCTAAATGAAAAAAAAGTGGGCTAAGATAAAAAAAAGTTATATTGTTTGATTATAATAATATAATATAAATGTCAACTCTCGACAATTCTCGTCCTAAAAAATTTACATTCCCTTGCATATTGTTCAAATATTTTATTATTATTTCTGTATAATTTTATTTATTACATCCCCTAGTCACTAACCAAACGGGGGAGAAGTCTACTCGTGATTTCATTTTTGTGGCATCGACCAAACAAGTAGTACTCTGCAAGTCCGTATTAAACAAGCCCCGGATACCCTGTCTTAAAAAAAATGGTTGTTATCTCCACTTGAGTCGACATTTCCAGAAAAAGGCAAAACAATTATTACTGGATCTAGGGTTTCCTTACGAACAACACTCTCTTCACTCTTCTTATTTACTTACACCATTCTTGTATCTATCTTTTTGAATCGCCCACATTAATCATCTCCACTCTCTAAACAGACAGGTAACTTAAATTAATCATATGCATTGTCATTTTCATTCATTTTTTAACTGATTTTATTGTGTGTGTTTAAGTAATTGATGTTGTTTTTAGGGTTTTGAGTGTGATAGATATGGCTTCCAGTCAGTGTTTTTTGACGGAGGAACAGAGAGAAATGTTGAAAGTTGCGGCGCAGAGTGCCGAGGTTTTGTCCACTTCGCCTTTGTCCCCTTCTAAGTTGGTGTCCGAACATTTCGTAAAAGCTCCCGTTGCTGGTAATAAGAATGTTAATGCTGGGATTGGTTCCGGACATGTCCGAAGAACTCACTCCGGGAAGTTAGGTCGTGCAAAGAAGGGTAATTTAATTACTTTCTATATTACATTGTTGAAGATTTTGAGTCATATATCGAAACTTGTTATTTAATGCTAATTTCATGTATGAGCGTCTAATGCCTGTTTTGAACATTGATATAAGTGACATTACTTAAATTGAGATGTTCCGGACTGTGAGTTAAGGTATATATTGTCACATATAGTAGCATACATAAGATTTTTGAATCCGATACCCGTGGTGCATAAAATAATGACATGTGTCACTTTTTCCGTCTTAGAATTAGTATGGTTTGTCTGTGTCCATATATGATGAGTTGTGCGGTATAGTCCTGTGTATAAACTGAAAGCATTCGACATTGGCCTGCGGAGTTTGTAGTTTGTACTATTTTATTACCTTCCAAGTTTTCTGCCCCCAAATTGGTGAAAATGGAATAGGCCTCCAGGTAAAGCTCCAATGCAAACTATTTTAACAAATGTAGTTGGGCCAAAAAAAAATGGCTTTGATAAGCTGTGTAGTTTCTCAAGTAGTTGATGCAGTTGATGAGTCCATTGCTAGGTGCTATCTGTATGTATACGAATCCATTGCTAGCTGTTAGTTGATGAATCTTTGCACATTGCTAGCTTTTTGTTGACGAGTTAATAGTTTAAGTTGCTTCCATCCCATGTATAGTTGTAAGTAGTAGATGGCCACGAGAACTAATGTATTATTTAAAACTACTTTCTAGTACTAAAGCCTGTCATTTTTTCCCCTTGCACATGTTTCATTAACATATCAGCACAACTTTGTAGGTAAGTGAATTTTAATAAGCGTTTCCCTATTTTTATGAATAGACTAGTCATGACTCGTAAAATGCTCAAGATAGTCTTTCATATTTATATATTGGTTGTTGCAAATTCAGAATGTACACGTTGACTTTTAGCTATTTAATTTCATTCAATTTATGCATGTTATAATTGGGAGTAGGCTTTAAATCTTATTTAATGCAGAAATTTTGATCAGCGCCATGACATTGCTGTCCCTTGAGCATATGTTAAAGATAATAATTTCTAGATCTAGATTATTTATGAACTGCTCTTGTAACATTGTAATATACACACTTGCTATCTTGACCTTTTTAAAGTATTCATTCTATTTTGAGCCCTGATTATTAGCTTTGACTATAAGTATATGTGTGTATGGAGTTTAATAATTTTGCTCTTGTATACACGTCTTGAAAATGTTGGCTTCCTTTATGTTTTTGCATGTCACGTAAGCTTTCTTGTTATTACAGTTAAGCTTAAAATATTACAGGCTTGGCACACTGTCCTAGTGCCATTATGGTTTAAAAGAATTTGATATTTAGGCCAAATTTGGTCCCAAGTATGGGGCTCGGAAACTTGAGTATCAATTGTCAATTGTCTTGCATCTTTATTTTCTGGTATGATTATGATAATTGAAATGGTGGTTCCTAGATAATTTCTTTTTCCTTTTTGGCACATGTTGTTCTATCTTTGATTAACTTTATCAACAGATGGTGGCGGCGGCAAGGGAACCTGGGGTAAACTACTTGACACTGACGGTGAATCCCACATCGATCGAAATGATCCAAACTATGACAGTGGTGAGGTAATTACTGGATTCAGTAAATATTACTACCACTCTTCTCTTATATGTCAAGGATTATGAAATATGGGCATTTATGGCTGGAGGATTATTAGCAAATTTTGTTTTCGTGTATTCTTATCCCTGTACCCTACAGGAACCATATCAACTTGTTGGGTCTACTGTAAGAGATCCGCTTGATGAATACAAAAAAGCTGTTGTTTCCCTTATAGAAGAATACTTCAGCACGGGTGATGTTGATGTGGCGGCTTCTGATCTGAGAGGACTTGGGTCAAATGAGTATCATGCTTACTTCATTAAGCGGCTGATCTCCATTGCTTTGGACAGACACGACAAGGAGAAAGAGATGGCATCTGTTCTGCTTTCAGCTCTCTATGCCGACGTCATCACCTCAAAGGCAATTAGTCAAGGTTTTCTGATGCTTCTCGAGTCTGCTGATGATCTTTCTGTGGACATATTAGATGCTGTGGACATTCTTGCTCTGTTCATTGCTCGTGCTGTGGTTGATGACATTCTTCCCCCAGCCTTCGTAACTAGGGCAAGAAATGGATTTTCAGAATCCTCGAAGGGTTTTCATGTTCTCCAAACTGCTGAGAAAAGCTATCTATCAGCTCCTCACCATGCAGAATTGGTTGAACGGAGGTGGGGTGGTAGCACTCATGTTACTGTTGAGGAAGTAAAGAAAAGGATATCAGATCTTTTAAGAGAATATGTGGAAAGTGGTGACACATCTGAGGCCTGTAGGTGCATTCGGCAGTTGGGAGTTGCATTTTTCCATCATGAGGTTGTTAAGAGGGCGTTGATACTAGCCATGGAGAGTCGTACATCAGAACCAGCTATTCTAGAACTTTTGCGGGAAGCTGCAGATGAAGGTCTTATAAGTTCAAGTCAGATGCTAAAGGGTTTTGCTCGGTTGGATGAGAGCCTAGATGACCTTGCTCTTGATATTCCATCTGCAAAAACTTTGTTTTGGTCATTGGTTCCCCAGGCTGTTAACGAAGGCTGGCTTGATACATCCTTCCTGGCATCCACGGACGATAATGGAGAACATGACAAGGATTCTAAAAAGCTGAAGCTGTACAAAGAAGAGGCTGTTGCAATCATCCATGAATACTTTCTTTCAGATGACATCCCTGAGCTCATCCGTAGTCTAGAAGATCTCAGGGCACCCGAGTTTAACCCAATCTTCTTGAAGAAGTTGATAACCCTTGCCATGGACAGAAAGAATCGAGAGAGAGAAATGGCATCTGTGTTGATATCTGCACTTCACATTGAGATATTTTCTAGTGAAGATATTGTCAATGGTTTTGTCATGCTTCTGGAATCTGCTGAAGATACAGCACTTGACATTTTAGATGCTTCAAATGAACTAGCTCTTTTTCTAGCAAGGGCTGTCATTGATGATGTTTTGGCCCCATTGAACTTGGACGAAATTGGCAGCAAGCTTCCGCAAAACTGCAGTGGAAGTGAGACTGTGCATGTGGCCAGATCACTTTTAGCTGCGCGACATGCTGGTGAGAGAATCTTAAGGTGCTGGGGAGGTGGGACAGGCTGGGCTGTGGAGGATGCAAAAGATAAGATAGCAAAGCTTCTGGAGGAATATGAAACTGGTGGTGTGGTGAGTGAGGCGTGCCAGTGTATTCGCGATCTCGGGATGCCATTTTTTAATCATGAGGTTGTCAAGAAGGCTCTGGTTATGGCAATGGAGAAGAAGAACGACCATTTACTGGATCTGTTGGAGGAGTGTTTCAGTGAGGGATTGATCACAACTAATCAGATGACCAAGGGTTTTACTAGAATTAGTGACGGGCTTGATGATCTTGCCTTGGACATTCCAAATGCAAAGGAGAAGTTCAAATCTTTTGTTAAACATGCCCAGAAGAAAGGATGGCTCCTTCCATCAATGGGTTCACTCAGTGCAGATGGTCCTGTCATCCCGCCTTTGGTCTAACTGTGGAAGTTATTTTTCTTCATTTATGTATTCGCTTTCCTTTCAACTCTTCATCTTATGAAGATGAAGATTACTGAATGTGTAAAGTAGATTTTCAGTTTTTGTTAGACAGTTTTAGTTAGTGTATGCATTTGCTTAGAGCCTTAGAAGAGACAAAAGCTTACATGTGCTCATGTGTCTTGGCTTTACTATCCATGTTTGATGGTGATGGATAGGATACTTGATGAAATGCTAGTTTCTTTTCTTATAGAGTTCGACAGGTTGATTGGTTACTTGTATTGCTGTTAGTGTATGCCATTGATTCCTTGTTAGTGGATCACAGTGCAATTCGGACTTGTAAGTTGTGCAGCCTTACAGGTAGTGATGGTATATAGCTGAACTTGTCGCTTAACTTGACTACTTTGATTTCGTTTTCCAAAAGCGGTCTTTCAGTTGAGGACGCAAATGGATGCAATGTCTAGTGAAAAGCAAAATTTCTCTCTTCAAAGATATATGCTATATCTAAATCCATATAAATAACAAAATTTTGTTTCGTTGTCATGCCAAATTAATATTTATAATCGAATTAATAAGATTCAAAAATCTTTACTAATTTGACTCTATTTGTAGTTAAATCTTAAATTAAAAAAAATCACATTTCTGGATTATTCTTATAATTATATTTTATATTATTTAAAAAATTACTTCATAATTATATTTCATATAATATAACAAATCACCTTGACCAGTTATACAAGTTGATCGTTATCAGCAACGTCTTACTTTCTATCGACGAACAGGTAATTTTTTTTTTCTATTCCTTCTGTTTCTGTAAATAAGAATAATCTAACCTTAGATCTGTTTTTTTCTATTCCATGTGCATGATTATGTGATACGTGCATATTGTGCTCGTCATTAAGGTCATGATCGCTCATTAGTACATACGAGTTGGGTGCAATAGATTGGTAGTAGTTTGAGGTTTGGACGGAAGAGCAAAAATTGATAATCATCTATGATGAGGATTTTGAGGGCTTCTCCAGTCGCATTCAATAAAAACTTGACAGCAGAAGCAGCACCCTGCTCATAAGTTTTTAACTGCGTGGAAACAAGAGAGTAAGTAATATATTTTTACTCGACTGCATGCTTGAGTTTATTTACAAGAACCAAAGTGTGGCAAGTCAAATTCAACTCTTAATTTACCAGAATAATTTAGATGGGGTGTTGAGTAGTAGGTCCCGTAAATAAATAAATAAATACAGTGAATGGTAAAGAAAATTTAAGTAGACTGAATTCGGTTACAAGGCCACCGAGTTTCCTAATAAATGCCTGAAATTCTAGGCAGAGCATTAAGGCCACACCGATCCCGTTTGACTTCTATCAAATCTTCCCAACAGCATTTCACCTATTCACAGTTCGTATTCAGACTTTAACCAATCATCCACTGTGACTCATTTTCTCAAGCACCGATCCCTGTGGACTTCTCTGTAGTAAGAGTGCGAAAGATTACAACATATATTTTTTCCATAGATATCGATTTTCTTTTACAATGAATTTATATGAAGATAAAGAAGCAATCAAAGCAAACGAAACACATATATTTCCTCTGTAACCTGGTCTCAGCTCTACTCCACAAACACATCAGGTCCCAACTTTTCATCTACTTGTAAAGAACTAATTTAGTTGGGACTGCCCACACAAACATGTGCAATTATATCAAACTTTGGCAAAAGAGAGTAAACATTTCATGGGCTGCTTTCGGTTCTAAAACAGCAACAAGCAAATTTAATTTTCCATCTGATATTTACATTTACCTGTCACACCGACAAGAAGCTGCACATTTAATTCTCTTACCCCCAACGGCTCACAACTACTTCTCAACTCCATTATTAACTCCTGGATAGATACATTTGATAAGCCATGTATTTTGTCTTTAAGCCACATAGAGGCTTCATCCTCGAGCATACAGCCTTGAACAATGCCTTCTTTATACACAATTTTCTTTACTCTATTCACCTTCTTAGTACTCTCTTCTTCTACTCATGCATCTGCCACTAAGACTGGAACAAACACACGTCCCTTCAAGAAGATTTTTGCTTTCGGAGATTCTTACACTGATACCGGCAACACTGCTTCAAGCAGCGGCCCTTCTGGTTTCGCATTTGTGTCGAATCCTCCTTATGGAAACACATTTTTTCACCATCCCACCAACAGATACTCTGATGGACGCCTTGTGATAGACTTTGTAGCTGAAAAACTGTCAATGCCATATCTGTCAGCATATCGTAATAACAAGGCTGATAAATCAAATGGCGTGAATTTTGCTGTTGCTGGTTCCACTGCTATAGAACACAAGTTTTTTGTGAGGAACAATTTAACACTGAACATTACTCCTCAATCACTTCAAACACAGTTGTATTGGTTTGAAAAGTTCTTGGTCAGTCAAGGGTGTGTTAACATGACTACAACGTCGAATCAGTGCAAGGCGGTGTTTGATGAGGCCTTGATCTGGGTTGGCGAAATCGGTGCTAATGACTATGCATATACTATTGGGTCTACTGTCGCTGGAAATACCATTCAACAGCTTGCAGTTAAGCGGAGTACAAATTTTGTCCAGGTATTTACTTCACCTCTTTTTTTTTGACATGCAAACAGGAGTATTCTAATACTCGCACAAATGTGCCTCTACTGACTCTTGAACCTTCATGCTCTTATTACCAAAAGAAAAGGGATATCCAACAGAGTAGAGTTCTAGAGATCCTTTATTGCTTCTATTTTTCCAATAAAAATATGAAAAAAGGTCTTTAAGGAAAATATGGTGTAAAACACTCTAAAGACCAACACAAGATGCTGAAAATGAAACAATTCAATTTCGGCACGCGATTCCCAGTTGTAGGACTGAAATTACGGTTCAGTGTAACAGTTAATTTCATAGTCCATGCCCTGCAACCATCGGTATTTTTCTGTAGTTCTCTGGCAATTGATATGTGTTTTTGACTGATGTGATCGATTATGTATTTAATTATAATCCGTAATTGGTTCTACCCTGTGCCTGGTAGATGACTATAATAAGCATAAACATAACGATTTAGCTAATATATCTTGCCATGCCCAAAAGACTCCTATCCTATAGATTACGTAGTAAGTTCTTATCAACAACTAAATAAACAGCTACTGTATTACTTACTGACCAATATACATCTTCATAACCGAATCTGTATGCCTGTGACAAGGGTTTCAAAGAAGATCAATGATACTACGTGCCAACAAATTATTTGACAACATATTATATGGACATGAATTTACCTATTGCTGTTGAATACAGGCCTTGCTCAACAAGGGTGCCAAGTATGTTGTAGTCCAAGGTCTGCCTACAACAGGGTGTCTCACATTGTCCATGTATCTCTCTGGAGATGATGACAGAGATGATATCGGATGTCTAGGAAGCGCAAATAGACAAACCTACAGTCACAACACCATCTACCAAGCAAAGTTGGAAGATTTCAGAAAACAATTTCCAAAAGCTGTTATTGTTTATGCTGATTACTGGAATGCCTATCGCACGGTAATGAAGAACCCCGCCAAGTATGGTTTCAAGGAGCTTTACAAAGTTTGCTGTGGATCAGGAGGTGGAGAGTTAAATTTTGATTTGTTTGGAGCATGCGGTTCACCTGCCTCGAGCATGTGTACAGTCCCTTCTCAGTACATCAATTGGGATGGAGTTCACCTCACTGAAGGCATGTATAAGGTGGTTTCTGACATGTTCCTTAGTGGAACATTCACTCATCCTCCATTTGACTACTTGTTAAAGAAAAAGATGCAAGCTGGGATAAATTGATTGGGTTTCGAGGGCATTTATAGAGGAAGAAGTAATAGTGTAATCATGTAATAATATCTTACCATCTTCTCATAGTGTAATAGACCCGTCAATTTTGTACAAAACACAAAATCTGTGGTTGCATTTTTAAATTTCGTTTTTCTTGTCGTGTTTTGGGTACAAGGAAATATTTCCGGCGTATTCATGTAACTGATTCATGTAACGTAAAAGTACAAATAAATAAAAATAATTTTTTTATAATATATATTTAATAATCTTATATATTTATTGATTATTCATATAATATACTTGATCAATAAAAAAATTAATTTCATGCACAAATTTTTTGGTGTCATGTTCGAAATGTGTATGTTACATTAAAAAGTATCCGGGTTTCAAAAACTTAGATAGAACTATAGAAGCACAAAAGTACATGATGCACTGGACATGTATAAGAATGCATTAGTGTATTTTCTTATTAAAAGCAATGACTGAGAAAAGATTCAGGTATCTATAACAAAAAAAAGAAAGGACGAAAAGGAGCATAGAACTTCTACAACTATTAAGTAAGGATCCTTGTCGATTTCCATAGCAGTGAAGGTTGATACCTAGATTGACCAAGTTTGAAGCTCCAAGACTAAAATACACACAATTATAAGGTGCAAAGTTATCCAGTTATATTTATTAAAATTTAAAACAAATACTAACAATTGTGTATAATTGTAATCAATGAAAATACAAATACAAACATTTATATAAAATTCGATATTGTAGACGTTGTACATTTGTGGCGAGGGAGTTGACTTGTACAATGTAAATGAAGAATAATAAGCATTCTTTTAATCTTTTGATGTAGCTAATACAATTTTTACAATTATCAAGCAGGGAATTAGACTATTCAAAGGAAATACTGCTGAAAAATTATAAGTAATCCAAGTGCAAGAAGTCAACTTTCCTGTCGTAGTTGGGATTGAGCCTTCGTTGTAAAAGCCGTTTTTTGCTGCTCTTGATGGTAGGCAATTGTACTCGACATCAAATCACATTTCTGCTAATCTCAAGTGACATTACGTTGTGCCAATATGAAGTTAGTAAAAACTCTTACGAAAATCTATATACCTCTTTCATCAAGCAGAATACCCGGAATGTAAACATCATTGCAGAAAGTCCCAATTGTATTTAATCTGTTGAAGATATGGCCCCAAATGCAAGGGATATTAATTCATTTGACAGTAGAAATCCATCTGGATCACTTAGACGGATGAATGCCAGCTTCTTTTCCATTCTCTGCTCGTCAGATAGCAATATTTCCAATTCATCTGCTGCAATATCCCTCCTGTCCTCATCCATATAGACCACATGTCCACTTGCCGCATAGGGTCTATAAACATTACAAAGTGAGATAACCAGGGAGCCACCAAAAGCTTCCCTATAAGACTTCAAATCTAAGCCTTTTGCAGTTCTTAAAGAGAGCATCACTACATCCATGGCTGCTTCATTGGAGTCAACGTTATCATCATCACAGCTTTCCATCACTCCATTCTCCAAATCTTGAACATAACCCATATATTCCTTCAACTTTCTTGGTCTAGAAAATCTTAATCCATCAATATAACTGGCAGAACCCAAACCAAACCCATAAAATGATTTATTATTATCCCAGTACGTAAGATTATGCTTGCACTCAAAGCCGCTCTTGCTGTAACTACTAATCTCATAATGATTGTAACCTGCATCTGAAAGCATTTTTGAAGCCATTCTATAAAACTTGGCGGACTGTATGTCGGAAGGTAAAGGGAATTCCCCAGGTGTGTACCTGCGCAAAGTGTAAATACATAATTAAATATCAAATCCAACAAGCTTAAAGCTACCCCGTACACACCATAATGCAGACAGTTCACTTACAATATTCCAAATTTAGTGTCTTGTTCGACTTGCAAATCATAAACCGATACATGGGTAGGTTGTGCTTTGATGGTAAGCTGTAAACTTTCTTCCCACATTTCCGGTGTCTGGTGTGGTAGAGACGATATAAGGTCCATACTCCAGTTACCAACCCCGCATGATCCCACAATTTCAATCGCCTCATGAACTTCATCAATACCATGTGCTCGTCCACAAGATTTCAACAATTCTTGTTGAAATGCCTGAACTCCTAAAGACACTCTATTAACACCCAAGTCAATAAACTCCTTCAACTTCTTACTATCAAACGTTCCGGGGTCCATTTCCATAGATATCTCCACATCAGAACACAACCCCAATTTCAAGCGCAACGTCTCAAGAACCAAAGACACAAGCTTTGGAGGCACAAGTGAAGGAGTCCCACCTCCAAAAAAGACAGTTTTGAGAGGAACACACTGGTTCTGTTCCACTTGAGTTGCTACAATTTCGCGGGAAAGAACATTAATGTAGTTGATAATTCGCGGGTCATCATCAACCTGAGCTGAAGAGCCAAGAGCGAGAATTGGGAAGTCACAATAGTGGCAGCGTTTACGGCAGAAAGGGAGGTGAAGGTAAGCTGAAGCTGGAGGGTGATTTGTTTTTGTTGTTGTATTGGTTGAGGCATTTTGTCGAACAGTTGGTGGGGGAGTTTGTGCAACTGCATTGCAGATGCTTCGGGAAAGCTTTGGGAAAATGGGTTTGGTTGGGAAGGTGGTAAAAATGGGTGTAAAGGTTGATCTCAGCATTTCCGGGAAGCAACGATGATCAAGGCACAAAAATGTTTTTTTTCTTTCGGAGAAAAATTGAACCAAGAAAGGGAGAAATGGACACTCTTTAATAAAATAATGTCTAAAATGTCACTTTTATGTAATATGATCGTGTAAAGATACAAGTGTAGAGTTTTACTCTTCATTTATTTTGAATTTAAATTTTGAGGTTTCAAATGCATATTTTTTAATTAATATGTTTTAAAATTAAACATCTATCATAATTTAACGATTTTTAATATTTTAGGGTTCAATAAAATTCAAAAAGAATTTTAGAAAATATTAAAAATATAAATAAAAGAGATAGCGATTATGGTTTCTAAAGGCTAGATCCTAAACCCTAACCCTAATTTAAGCGTGAACCTTCATTCATCAATTTTTATTATTTTAGGGTTCAAAAATTTCCAATTTCAGTTTTAGAAATATTAAAAAAAACACTTCGCAAAACTCAACTTAAAATAGCGTTTGGTTCTAAAAATCAATTTAAAGTAGCATTTTAACTGACAAAACACAACTTTAAGTCACGTTTTGATAAAAAAAAATGAAAAAAAAATTCAAACGCGACACGATCTTGCGTTTTCAATAAATTCAATTTCATGTAATATTTTGGAATGATATTTTGGATTATCTTATCCGGTTATGCCGCTTTTGACATTTAGTATTGTAATATTGACACACAGTGCCATTACCCGAGAAAATGTATGTAATAGTATAGTAATAATTTTAAACTCGTTACTATTATTAAACCATAAACCTTGGAGTATTTTAAACTGAAAATAAAAAAGAACAACTTAATATTACTGTTCGTTTTCAAAAAAAAAAAACTTAATATTATTACTATTATAAAACCATAAAGCTTATAATTTTTAAAGTGAAATAGAAAAACAAAGAGCAGGCATGGAAGATGCAACGAAGAAGAAAAGAAAAGTAGAAAAAACAATCCTCAACAAGGTGGAAGAGGTCATTAGCTCAATCAACCTTGCTAAACACGTCGATGACGTCATCCTCAGTCTCCACTCTCTCGCCTCCCGTTTGTTTCCCCTCGATTCTCGTGCCTTTTCGGGTACTTATAACCAACCCACTTGTCACTCACTGCTTCTGCTAATTGCCAATACTCATTTTCTTTAATTATATTTGTAGGCTCAATTGACCAACGTTGCAGGGATCAGGTGTGTGTGTGTGTGTTATTTTGTGTGATGTTGTTATATTTGTGTCAGGTTAATTCTCATTTTAATTGGAGGTTGTATTTGATTAGGTGCTTTCTACACAAGTTCCTTGTGTCGAGGAAAGGGAGATATGGTGGCAGGTTTTTTATGGAGGGGCTTCGTTTCCTACACTTTCTCGACTTCTTTTGTATGGTATACATTTTAACAAATCTTATTTATTGAAGGAGTTTAAGTTGTGGAATCGGGAAATGTTTATTTTGTTAATGACATTGCGATGTATCTTAGTTAATTAGAAGCGTTGTTTTGTGTAGATGTTGCTTTAAATTGGCTACCGTGTTTCCCTATTTCTTCAAGGAAACACGTGTATGATGTGTTCTTTGTTAGTGGTCGTGCTAGTGAGGTTGTGCAGACTTTGGTTGTCGCTCTACGACAGAATGGAAATGGTAAACTTGACAACAGTCCAGTATGCTCAAATGCTGAGAGGTAGGGTAGGGGGTAAAAGTGTCTACTTTCCCTTGCTGAATTTGATGCATATTGTAGCTTTTAGTATATACTTTTACTATGTATATTCGACACTGTATGTCCGCTAATATACAAATGCTTTCCCGAGGTTTTTAGTAAAAGGAGAATGATGAATGGAGTTGTTTCAAAGTTTGAGGCCATGTCTGTTTCCAAGGACTATAATCCCTTTACTGTTTATGATCTGTACTAATTTGATCAAATGTTTAATCCATGTAAACAAGTTTTGATCACTTTCTAGTTTAGTGTGGGGAATTTTTATTTCTACTCTCACACATTAGATTCCCATGGAACGAAAGAACAAATTGATTTAGATTTAGTGAATAAGATAACTTAAGGATCAAATGTAATAGGAAATTAGGGTAAACCTAGCCAAACATACCAGTATATCCCTCTCGCGCAGCAGAGCTTGGGGAGGGTAATAAGAGCATTTTATAACATAGGAAATCAGAGTAAACAAGCTAAAAGTTGGGGGTTATAGTTTCATGAAAAAAACATGAATCCAGGCTTTTCGATTAAACACCAACGAGGGTATGTCATTTGTTCTTGTAAAAAAGAAGTATTAGTGTTTTTAATCGATTTGTAGATGGTATGCTAAATATTAAGAGAAAAATCTTTTTTTTTCCCACAAGACTCACTGCTTCATATACTATATATATACACATTTCCAGATTAGTTGTGCTTTGTTTACTTGAGAATAATGGGGTACTCCACATGGCTCGAGAATTTTCTGGTTCTTGCTCATCTGAAGGCCTACGAGATGTGCAGCTGAAGGCAGACATCTCAAGGATCGCACAGCTTGTTACATCTATTCCTGATAAAGCACGAGTGGAAGCCCCAAAGTCACTCTCATCACAGTATCCTATTTTATGATTATTTATTAATTTGTTCAACTGTAACTACTTTCCTTAAACCCTTTCATGTTTGTGTTACTGCATAAATCGACTGTTTACTGGTATTACTTGCCTGTGGCTGTAATTTATTAAACATGAAACCAGACAGTAGTTGATATCATATGACACACACTACTATTTTGCCAACAAAAATTCAATATTGTATGATGTTAAAAAAATGGGAGGAAAGGAGGTTGCATCTTTTCTGGACATATTTAGCTTGATGGGTAAAACGATCCTATACTGCTGTTTCGGATTGTTTCTGGTTTATTGTCCATTCTTTACCATTCTTCAGCTCATTCTTCAAGCAGATTACAATTCAACTCCTTGCTGTAGCAGAGGAACTCGACATGAATTTGTGCAATGGGGAAGTAGTGTTACATAAAACTGATGTGGATGGCATCATCATATTTGTTGGAGAAACCTTTTCTCGTATTTGTCGACGAGGGTCTGCAGGTAAAATACTTTATTCTGTAGGCACCAATGTTAATGGTGATAGACAATTTTCTGTGATTAACATGCTGAATAATTTTCGAGCGTAGCTAGTGATTGAAATTATTTTTGCATCGAATATGTTTCCTTTTAAAGATGCAGAAACTTATCATGAACATGTACAGATGTGCTGTTAAGCAAACTTGTGCCTGGGGTTGTGAAATATGTTCGGGGTTTCTTATTATCCAAGACAGATGTATCTAGTGATAAGATTGAGCCGGTGCCTGTTTCTGGTTTCTGGTCAAAAATAATTGGTGCAGTCAAAGATCCGTACACTGTAAAAAGAATTTCTGAACAGATTTTGCATCATCTAGCAACTCAAGATATTAGTGACGTTGAAGCATACTGGATTCTTTGGTTATTATTTCATCAAAGTTTTGAAAATCAAGCATCCATCAGGTGTGTATTGGTGTGAACTGCTCAACATTTTGTTTCCTTTTCCTGTAATACATCTATCTTTTCTTAGGACACTCCCAATTATTATTTATTCTGTACTTTTGTTTTGCAAAAATGAACTTTGTGAAAAGTAATCCAATGGAAACCTCCATTTGAGGGAAACCCTAAAAGAAAAAAGTAAATTAGTACCCTTTTAATCGGATGTTGCAAGTTAAATTAAGTTATCCAATAAAAAGGTTACCACATTATTCACACATGAAGGATCACTACTGTAGATATCTCTAAATGTGCGTACACCCGTTCTATTTACACCTGGTCATGGCCAATATATAAAGAATGAGTTTTCAATTTTTGGTGAGCTACCTGACTATATCCATTTTCTATCCGATAAATGCCAACACTTTTTACATACTTGTGAGGTTTCCTTTGGTTACTTTAGGAGAGATACTGAATTTGCTAATTCTTATTCAGATGCATGTTTGTCGAGAATTTTTTGCTCTGGAAGGTTTTTCCTGTACGTTGCTTGAGATGGATCCTCCAGTTTGCAATTCTTAAAACCCCTCCTGATGCTTCTTCACTGGATAAAGGTAGCAAAAGTGGTCTTGTGGAGACTATGCAGCATCTTGTCACAGTATGGTCAAAAAGAGAGTTTGTGCAGTCAGCCTCAGTAGAACAACAAGCTTGTATCCTGTGTATTCTTGTTCATTTTGAAATCTCTAAATGATTTTTATGATTTCTTATGAGTAAAGACAGGGATAAATCTAGAAGAGTACCACTTTTGGGTATATTGACAAGAAACTTTGAAGGGGAAAACAAGGGAAGTTCGAGCTTGAACTTGAAGCTTAATGCTTCAGATTTATTTTAAAATTCTGAATAGATAAGGAAAAAAGAAATATTATTTATCATTTATTGTATGCCGCAGATTTCCTTTATCACTTAGTGGAACGACCTTTCTATTCTTTCATTATGCAATCTGGGTCACGTTTTCTTTACTTTTGTTTATAATCTCGTTTATTTTTGGACCCTGGGCATCATAAATCAATTTTCATTCTACTTACGAATATTTATGAAGTTATAAAGTAACCCTGTTCAATCTTGTTTCCCTGGTACCATCCTTTTTTCCTGTTTTAATAATTGGCCTTAATACAAGACTAGATGTAACTGCCGCAGTTGGCCTTTCCCTGGAGCAGATGTCAAAAGAAGATCTGGACACCACCAAAGATGCATTGCAGTTCATTCTTAAAGGAGTTAGCTGTAAGACCTGATTCACATGTTTATCATATATCTTTCAAGTCTTTATTGATTTCTCCTTCTAATTTTATCCTGTCCCAATTCATGAATATTGGCAGGTAGGTTAGAGAGCCCATCCCATCTAATCCGCAAAATGGCTAGCTGTATTGCTTTAGTTTTTTCTAAAGTGATTGACCCTAAAAATCCCTTGTATCTTGATGATTTGCGTCCCGAGGAAAATATTGATTGGGAATTTGGGATGGTAACTTCTGAGAATGGTACTCTTGCTGCAATAAACGTCATCGGAAAGGATATTGATGAAGTTGGAGGATGTGGTGCTTTGATATTAGAAAAGGATAACACATCTAGCCATGGGGTGCGAAAAAATTCTGAGGTTGAAAGAAGAAAAAAGTCTGATTATGTTCTGGTTGATCCAGATGAGGTTATCGATCCTGCAATGCTAAATAATGAATCAATATCTGATGAAGAAGGCTATGATGATGATGCTGTTGAGGACTCTGAAACCTCAAGTAACTCTTCTCTGCAGCCATACGACTTATCAGACGACGACACAGATTTGAAAAAAAACTTTTCGCAGTTAGTTGATGTCATTGGAGCTCTTAGAAAATCAGATGATGCTGATGGAGTAAGCTGTTTATGCTTATTGTTAACCATGTTACTTTTGAAGTGAATTTTGGTTAGTACACTATAGGCTCGTGCTCAAGTGAGAACAGTTTCATTGTGAGAACTATTGTTATGCACTTGAATATATTGTCTTGCAAATTCTTAGAAGTGCTGAACAATTGTTCTCACTAGAGCACGACCCATGTAATATAAGGTAATTCTCAGTAGTACCATTCTACTTTTGGCTATTCCAAATGGTGTCATTTCGTGTTTTTGACTTTCTACTGCTACCCTTAAAGATTTGTATTTACATAAACCATAACATTCTGTCAAGCTACGTTAACCAAACGTTTAGTTAACATAAATAAATGTTTATTTAAATAAATAAATGAAAAACATAATGTGTAGTTAACGTTTGCTTGACAGAATGTTATGGTTTATGTAAATACAGAACTTTACTAGTAGTAAGTCAAAAATACGAAATGATACCTTTTGGAAAAACAAAGTAGAATGATACTATTAAGAATTTCCCTAATATAAATACAATAGAACCTGGTTAATGAATAAAATTGATAAATCAATATATTTTTTCAGTCCCAACATAATAGAGACAATATATTTTTTACCTCAATGAATGAATAATTTCGATAAATAAATAAAATTCTCCTGTCTTCAGGGCATTTATTTGTCGAGATATGTATATAATTTTTACTTCAACCTTTTATCATCTATGAGATCTGAATGCAATTGTGAATGAAGTCAATAAAAGATGGAATAAGATCTTATCTGCTGTCTGCAGTAACTCTGGAAAGGGTTACGAGTTATTTCACAAGATCGTTGCAATTAACATTTGTTTTGTAGTGGGTATTCCATAGATCATTAATTATCCATCAGGAAGTGTTTTTAATTTATTGCTTGAAATTGAAAAACATGTATTCAAACATTGTACGGTTTGCAAATATGACATATGATGCATTTACTTTAAACGTTGGTTCTGGACAGGGCAGTCTACTAGATTATTTCAGCTGCCTAGATTGTTCATAAAATTGAAAGCACATGTTGTAAATTGTACAGTTCACAATATGACATAAGATGCAATAACCGTAACTTTAGTTCCACAAAGTTCAGTTCTCTAAAATTGTTTGGATTACCTACTTAGTTAGACTCAGTCTGATCCAATGACTCTCTACTGAAATCATGCATGCCTGATCAGTTTACCTGCCATTGCCAAGACATAAAAGAGTGTCAACTCAGTTCCACAAATTTAGATTATAACAATCTCAATAATAAACAGTGAACAGATTTCTTTAACTATACTTATGGGTTAATACTGCAGAATTTGACAACGCCCTACAAAATGCCTCCCATAAGAAAAGACTAACTTCTTTGCAGGTGTAGAGGGCTCTAAATGTTGCTGAAAATCTTAATCCTCTTTGCAGGTTGAGAGGGCTCTAAATGTTGCTGAAAAGCTTATTCGGGCATCCCCAGATGAACTCAAATATGTAGCTGGGGAACTTTCTAGGACTCTTGTACAAGCTCGTTGCTTCGATTCAAGTATAGACGGGGAAGAAGACTCTGCAGAAGAGAAGAGACAAAAAGCGCTGGTTGCATTAATTGCCATGTCTCCTTTAGAGTGTCTTGATACTCTAAACAAACTCCTATATTCACCTAATTTAGATGTTAGCCAAAGGATCATGATTCTTGATGTTATGACAGATGCAGCTCAGGAACTTTCTCATGCTAGAACCACAAAACCAAAAGCTGTATCTAGAGCGCAGATATCAACCATTTCAGAGACTCAACCTTGGTTCGTGCCAAGTAGTGTGGGGCCTCCTGGAGCTAGTTCCTGGAGAGAGATATCTAGACCTGAAACTCCGTTGAACTGGTCGTACTCTTATGAAAGAGAACTTCCTTCTGTTCCAGGTAAGACCGAGATAGGAAAGTCACGCCGATGGAGCAGCAGGAAGGAGAAAACAGATCAGTTGGAATGGTCTGAGAATCGATTCCCTCAATACGCAGCAGCATTCATGCTTCCGTCCATGCAGGGTTTTGATAAGAAAAGGCATGGAGTTGATTTGCTTGGAAGGGATTTTATTGTCTTGGGAAAACTAGTTTATATGCTTGGTGTTTGTATGAAATCTGCAGCCATGCATCCGGAAGCATCTGCTTTGGCACTTCCCCTTATGGACATGTTAAGTTCCAGGTAGCAAAAGCAATATACATACATGTAGTTCATCTTATAAATAGCCATTATTATGTGATTTAGCCCATTGGGCTGGGGGTAACGACACCAACTTGGGTACAAAATATATATTGGCTGATTGTGGTGAACTTTGACCAACTTCCTCTCCAGGCTATTATTTAATCATGTGTAAAACTGCAAATCACTATGTATGCCAGAGTATTTACTTTGTTTTCTATTTTAAAGGCCTTTTCTTTTATACAATGCAGGGTGTTGTGCCATCACGTGGAATCATATGTCAGAAGAACAGTCCTGTTTGCAGCTTCTTGCATATTAGTGGCTCTTCATCCCTCATATGTAGCATCTGTCTTGGTTGAAGGGAACTCTGATGTCTCGAAAGGGCTTGAGTGGATACGTACTTGGGCCCTTCATACAGCTGAATCAGACACAGACAGAGATTGCTACACTGTAAGAAATGCTCAAAGTGCAAATTCTTAGTTATTTTACATTTTTATTTCATCTCTAAATCTTCCAGTTCTTTTCATATCGACAGAACCTTGGTTGTCTTGAAATTTCATTGCATTTTTCTAGTAGTAAATTATGAGCTAAACCATTAAGCAATAATAATGAAGCTCAAGTGTCAGAACACATCACTGCAGACAAATTAATTGAGGAGTTCAAGTGGACTGGTTAAATTTATGATTATTTGCATTGTATCTTTAATCAGTGAACCTCAATTTATTATGGTTTCTTCCCTTGAAGTTCCTTAATACTTCTAAATATTTTTGGCAACTACCTAGCCATAACTGTCTTGCACTCAGTAGTCATCATCTGTTATAGACTTCAGATGTAAATGTTTTAATTTTCGTAGTTTATTAGTTCAATATTTTTTTCCCAATGGTGTCTGTCTGTTATGTTAGTTTGTATTATGAATATGATATATTTGTCTAACAGTGACATATTTAAAACTCATGATTTCAGAAGGCTATGGCATGTCTCCAGCTCCATGCTGAAATGGCTCTCCAAGCTTCACGGGCAATGGAGTCAGCGGGTAGTACAACCAACGGAAACATCATTGGTCTCCCTTCAAATATGTCAAAGGAAACAATAAAAATTCCCCTTTCAAATGTAAAATTATTTTGAGTTAACTAAATTTCAGATATGGGAAATCAGTGCCTAGTGTAAGTAGATATTTAAGGATGTTTGTATGAATGTACCGTTTCTTCAAAGGAAAATAGAAATATTCTGGGTATTTTAAATCCACAGAATCTGGCAGTTAAAGTTGGCAACAATATTTTTCCTAGAAATCACAAAACTACATGATATTTTAATCTTTCTCCTCTATCCAATAATTTAGTTTGAGCTGGCTTGTTTTTACTTTGAAATCATTTCGATTTGCATTCTTATCACATGATCAATGTTTTAATTGTGGTACATGATTAATGTTTGCTTATATATAACTCACCCCCCTCTCCCCCTCCCCAGTCTCAAACCTTTGATCACAATAGTAACCATTAGTGCATGTAATCTTGCATGCGATATATCATCAGTTACAGTGGCAGGTTTAAAAGGTTTTACCAATGGCTTTAGTTCAGGTAGAGACTGTCAAGAAAGTAAGAATCAGGTAGAACATGAATTTGCTACATTATCAAGTACTGGGGTTATGAGGTTATTAAAATCATCTAGTAGGCCTCAATCGAACTGGTTGGTTGTAATTGTTGAACTGCTCTACAACATTATCCTTGAACCTTGCATTTAGACCCGACACAAGCTCACTCCACTCAACTTGTTTTCGGATAGACATAGAATTGGACATCCATGCCCCCAGAGCTAAGTCAATCATGTAAAGAGATACTATATCTACTTTCTAATCATCAGAAATTTTGTGCAGAGTGAAATATTTGATCTGATTTCTGCACTTTAGATCCATCAAATTTAGGAATTTTAATTTTAAGAGTGTAACTTGATTCTTAGTAACAGAATTACTATTCTTAGCAATATTTTCAGTCCTTGGACAATTAGTAGATACTGCTGGTGCTAGGCTCCTTTATTTCCCTGAGCATCGCTATGATCTCATCGAACATTCTACCCTGAATCCTGATTTCTGTTCCTATTTTCAATGGACGAACTCTTTTTTTCTACTTATTCCTTTCCAAAATTTGCAGAAAATTTTCTGATACTAGGCACTAAATGTTCACAAATATAGAAATCCAAGATTAATTTGGTGTGTAACAAGATTAAACTTGCTCGACACCATTGATACAGTGAGTTATAGGTTGAATGATTTGTGATTGGAGTTATGGAATTGCAACTAACATCTGACAGAACGACTGATGGAAAATTTCTAATAGACAAACAACTTGTTTCCTCGTTTCTGCTTATTGATGGCAATTCTAAGCTCAACTCGAAAGACTATACCACTTCATTTCTAGACATGAATAGGTCAAGCAGAGTTATCTTGAGGTACAAATTCAGAACAGGGAAGTGATGTTTCTGTTCTTGGAGAGATTCCTGGATAAAAGAATAATTGACACGCTTCAAGTAAAATTAACGGTAAGCTCAACTGCATCACTCTGAATAATTTATTTTCTTGTATCTTGCCTTTTCCTATTTTCTTGTTTCCAATCATTTACTGCGTTGTATTGTTTTTACTTTGACAGCATTTCTATTTGCATTATGCTCACATAGTCACATGACCAATATGTTTATTGTGATAAATGATTAATATTTCCTATCGTACCTGACTTCAGTTAGTCAAGAAAGGGTGAAGAATTTGAGGGGTTCGTCTATAGCCTAGTGGCAAGCTCCTGCCCGACTACCCATGAGGCCATGACCAAAAGTCACGGGTTTGAATCATAACTCCCCCTTCCCTTGTACTTGAAAGATCTACTGCATTGAAAGGTACGTGGCATGCCCAGAAAATGGAAAAACACTAGAACATGTTACAAATTATTCTGGACAGAGTCCCTAAGGAATGTGTTTGATTTAGTAATATTCTTTGCGACACCTTATTTTTGGTGAAAATTTTGGTGCCATTTCCAATTAAAGCCAAGATACAAGAAAATAAAGCCCATGAAGTCTCCATTCAAAATTTCATTTGGAGCATGGCAACAAGACAAATTATCATATCATTGCTTACAACTCATCTTTAGGTGGCAGCCGCAAGACTAATATACAAAACAAATACTCTATGACCAACGGTTTTGTGGAACACTTATTCTATCAACCATGGTGCCTGAGCTGGTGTCCATTCACAAACTTCACCTTCTTTGAACCAGAGAGCTGCAGAAAGAAACAAGAAGAATTACTATATTATGTGCTAATATATGTGGCATCTACAGGATTTGATATGTTAGTTGACGCTTGTATCATTTATCCAGTTGCATCACAGATATAGGCAAACATCTATAGCCAAACTAATATTTAAGGTCCCTAAGCCAGAATATCTATTTGGATAGCTTATGTTTGGTTGTTAAGCTTCCAAATATGCAGCCTATTGACAACTAACAGAAATGTACTCCTCTCCCTTCATAAGGGGTCTCGTAGGAAGCCCTGATAATAAAATTCTCCAAACTACTTGTTTTTAACGAGAGATAATCTGCACAGTTTATTTATTTTGACCAAATTTTAAAGACCATTTATCGAATATTGATACTTTTCAATAATAAACTAAAAGTTGAGCATTGATAATAGAAGCCTCCAAACTAGTTGTTTTGAACGAGAAATAATCTGCACAGTTTATTTATTTTGACCAACTTTGAAGGATCATTTATCGGCGTTTGATAATTTTCAATAATCAGGGATGTGATAATTAAACTATGAACTATACCAAATGATTAAACTATGAACTATACCAAATGACAAGTAACTAGGCATACTGTAAACAAAAGCACAACAAGGAGGCCTTCCTATATGAAAGAACTACGACATTCTAAAATCAACAATATGTATGTTCACACCCTCTTTAGGTAATAGACAAAGGGATTACCTATTTCACGCTGGCCATTTTCAGGGCTATCACTTCCATGAACCACGTTCCTGCCAAAAAAATGATCAGAAGATCATATTTAACATTTACATTTAATAAAAGCACACACATGATTATGAATGACCATAATATATAAGCCACCCTACCTTCCTGTTTGGACAGCAAGGTCGCCTCTGATTGTGCCTGGTTCAGCTTGAAGAGGATTGGTTGATCCAATCAGTTTTCGAGCCGATGCAACCACGCCAACACCTTCCCAAGCCTTGCCCCATCAAAAGATCAAACAAGTATATTTAAAACCGAATAGGAAAAACTGAGATATCAGTAATTCCCTATAGAGGGTAAACTCAAAGAGAGATGGCAGTAACAAAGCTATATTACCATGCACACAACAGGACCTGAAGTAATGTAATCAATCAATTTGGGGAAGAAGGGCTTGGACTTAAGATCCTTGTAATGCTCCTAATCAAAGAAAAACAACAAAAATCCCGTAAATAATTTAGCTTACGCGTTTCATTGACAACCAACTCAGAAAGCTTCTCTAATAGCCAATTCCGTATATATGTTGCAAAGAACTCGAGAAGATCTACAAGTGCAAATGCTACTGTAACATTGTATATCCCAACATTCAATTGGCAGTATACTGTTAGACTAGAGATATCGATATTACACTAAACAATATTCTCAAACAAGATAATTGGACATCTAAAAAGGGGGAGAATCAAAATCGAGGGCAAAGACAAACCTCAGCCAAATCTTGAGGGCACTGAAAGAGCTTCAACCCACTTAACTTAAACCCCTTTTTTTCAAATCTAGTAATTATCTCCCCAACCTTAACAAAAAAAACACAAATGCATCCCGAAAAAATTAAAACATATCCAGTGTATTCCACCGCTAAAAAATAAAGACATTATTTCTGTAAAGACCCCAACTTGACAATGCAACGAGAAATATATGTAAAACAAAACGAAATAAGCAAATAGGGTGTAAATCTTACAAGACCCCGTTGGACCCCATCAGGCTTAATCATTATGTAAGTCTCCTCCACTTGTTCCTGCCCAGATTATCCAAACATAAATAAACAAATGACTAGTGAATTCAATTAAGAGGGGGGGGGGAGAGAGAGAGAGCGAGAGAGACCATGGAGGCAACCAAGTGGGGAAGAAAGATGAGGGGTTTGTTTGTAGTGATGGCATTAGGACGAGATGGGGAGAAAATATGAGATGGAGGTTGAAATGAGGATAAGTGACGGCTAGTGCGCAGGTTAAGGTTGTTGGAGGTGGCGTAGGATAAGCAGCAGCAGCTTCCACTTGTTCTTGTTGATGTTTGAGTCGAAGCAAGTGTGGATAATGAAGTTACTGTTAGGCTCCCTCCTAAAACTGCTGCCATTTTTCTTTCTTCTTTATCTCTATGTTTGTATCTATGTATGTATGTATGTATGTATCTGCACAAGACAACAATGTTGTTGATATGTGAATTTTGAGTGAATGGAATCTCAATTACCCAAATTTATATTTTATATATGAGCTTCATATTCCTGAGGGTGACCTTAGGTAACTACCTGAGGTTAAAAGAAATTTTCATACAAATGCACAAGGGCATATTTGTAATTACAAGAGGTAAACTTTAAAATAACAAAATTGCCATTAGTATTTACATACAAACTCCTTATAACCTTAGGTATGTTCCCTGAGGTCATCCTTAGGAACATTTTTCTCTTTATATATTTTCCAAGTTTTTAATCTAAGGCCCCCAATCCCCCCATAATTTTTTTTCTTTTTTGTTACGGATTAAAAACGAGATGTATTTAATATGCAATTAATATTAGAGTTTGAGAGAGTTTCGAGTTTCTATGACTGCACTAACATTTCGTGTCTACCTTGGGTCCTTGTTAAATGCCTATGTATCTCAATGGGTGTGAGAATCAAGCAAATAAACGTAGTTCTTGGTGATGCCTTCGGGGCTATGGCGGCAAGGGCACACCAAGGACGTAGTAGCTTATGTGTCCTTCGAGGATGCAGCCAATACGTAGTTCTAATATTGAGGGATTAGACTATTTATATAGGCGCACGATGGTCTTAAAATTAGATTAGAATTAGGAGACTTGATGGTCAAGTCTCCTAATAACAATGTTGTCTAAACCTCTTAGGAATGAGGGTCCTTGTTGGACTCTTCCCATGTTAGGGTTTCTAGATCCTTCTAGGATTAGGGCGTTCAACAGGCTTCTTGGGCCTTTACTGGATATTTATTAATTAATTACGAAATTAATTAATAACAAAGGCTTAATGGGCCTATGGCTTCAACGGAGCTTGTGGACTGGTCTTACAAATCCAGTTGTTCCTTGGATTACAAATCCAGTTGATCCTAAGATTTATTTTCCTAGTTCGTTTCAAGGGCTCAAGCCGTTGGACCATTCCAGGTTTAATAAATGAAATAATAAATGCTATATATATTATTTTCTCAGAGCTATTTTTACCCACATCACTTTTGAAGTATAATCTTGGGGAGATGCCAAAAATAAAATTTCGTGATTTAAATATATAATAAAATTATATATATAAATAATCACGGGAGTACATCAAAATTAAATTTTTATTGGGTTTGATGTGCCTGAAGATGACCTGAGGTAGCACCCTGCGGTTAAAACATTTTATAATACAAATATAAGGATATTTATGTAAATACATAGGAAAGAACTTAATATTTATAGAAATAGCACTCAGAATTTATATTAAAAACTCATATAACCCATCATCAAGCCCAGTTTACTCATTTTTATTATATACCATTTATAATTAATTACACCGCACATCAGCAATCTTTTAAGTCTAAGTCGAATCCAAAATCTGGGACAACAGAGTAGCCTTTAGCATTTGAGCTATCCAAATGGTGCTTTTGCTTAATCTTTGTTGATTCTAATCCATTACCGATCTCTCCGCTTCAATCTCACCGGAACACTAGTTATATTACTTGAAAAACAAGTTGCATGAATGATGAATCAATACCTTCTCATTTGATTTTTGAGCATATTCAGTTAAAGAATAAATCAAGTATGGTGGTTTCATATACTCTCACACTAAGCCTAATAAATCACCTTTAAAAGACTAGCTATCCTTAATTTCAATTGACAATTAATGTTCCTATAAAATTCTAAACTAATTAACATACTATGCAAGTAAACATTAGAGCTCCCAAGCATTTTAACATATAGTATCATTTATTTGAACTTCATATAGTTGCATTATGTTTTTACTCGGGCAAAACTTAAAAATTAACAATCAAACACAATACCAAAACTGTGTCTGCATGAAATGATCACGAAGCCAGCTAGAAAAGCTTAAACAGTTTTATAAGGACAAAATGAAAGCAACTAAGCATTCTAATGACTTGTATGAAGACCCGCCTTCCGTTAAACAAAGGTTTACTTTCTCCTTTAGACAAGACATTCTCATTTTCATCTCCTTCCCTTCTTGATCAGCCAACACTCTCCTTATTGCCCTTGTTATCTCCTCTCTCTCGATACCATTCTCCAATACTAGTCCCACTTTCCAGACAGCCACTACATACCTTTATTTGTTACCTGATCTCCAAAAGAAGGGGAACAAATCATCGGAACACCTTCACAGATACTCTCCAATGTCGAATTCCATCCGCAATGACTCCAAAAACATGCTGTGGCAGGATGAGCCAACACTTCTTGTTGTGGAGCCCATTTAACAATATGGCCCCTTTCACTCACTGCCTCAAGGAGCCCAGCCGGAAAGGGTTCGAGCCACTTTAATCCACGAATAACTCCAGGTCGAACCACCCACAAGAATTTTTGCTTACTATTGGCCAAGCCCCAAGCCATTTCGAAGAATTCATTCTTATCAATAGCTGCAATGCTCCCAAAACTAACATACAAAACAGACAGTGGTGCGTGCATGTCCAACCAAGAAAGTGCAATCTGGTCTTGTGCAAGTAAGCTACTTGTTGAGGCTGTAAAGTATTTGTGGAATGGACCGATTGTGAAATTGGGGATGGGAATTCTTGTTGAATAGTAGGTAGTATAGATTGTTCAAGTTCTTCAAAGGAGTTCCAAATGAGTCCTGAAGCTGCTTTGGTTCCAGACATAATTCCAGAGAGCATCTCATGCTGAACCTCTCCCCCGATATTGATGGTCAGTAAAACATCTTTTGCTTTTAGTGGTGGAACCTCTAGTATTGGTTCTTCTGAATGAGAATCTGTACAAGTAAATTGACTATATTTATTGTAGAGTTCATATGGCCTAACTCAAATGAGAACTAATTACAACTTACAAGACTAGAAGTGGTTGGAGAACCATAGTTTCTTAATCAGAGAGAAAGCCTCAACTTTTTCTAGTATACCTCGTAACATTTTTAATACAGCATTGTAAAACTTCTGCAACAATATTTTGCAACTACTATTCGATATCAGCTGGGATCCCTAATGACGCAGAACAATGATTTTCTAATTAACCCCATTTCATGACTGTGTAATAATGATTTTCTCTTCTGTCATTCCCCTCACCCCACTTTTTTCTGTGTTTATTATCAATTTTTACTCTCATTTTTTGACATAGATGATGAATAAAACTCTTTGTGTAGTGATGATGATCCTTACATAGTAAGTATTTGGTAGTAGTTTATGACTTTTGTACCTGTATGGGGCATGACCATTTTTGATGGCGTATTGACCATATCTGTTAGATGACTTTAATTATGAATTGAAAAATTTATGCTATAATTTTATACTATATTTTTTTGTTACACTTTCATCGACTAATTTGTCTTTGTCTTTGTTTGGTTTTGTTTTTTATTTTCAGATTTAATTGGATGGATTATTGCGTGTAGATGGAAGATGAATGGAAGCATGATTTTGATAGTCATTTGAATGGGAAAAAGGGTAAAGAGAAGATGGATGGATGAATACATGAATTTGGATTTAATAGTCTCATTGTAATTAGATGTTTTTTCTTGTTTTTAGTTATTTTAGTAGGTCACTCTTTTTTTCTCTTTGAGTTTTTTCCTATATTACTCATGTGAGGTTTTTAATGAGCTCCTTCTATGGTGGTGTTTTATTTTCAGACATTAAGATGTTATTGTCTAAATGTGTGGAGGCAACATGCGTGCCTTTAGGTTAGATGATAAACTTGGTGAATGAAATAAACTCTTTTTTTAGGTCATTGTACTTCGATACAATTCATTAATGAAATGTTATTTCTGTAAAAAAAAAAAAAGAAAAAGGAAAGACATTGCTGGACTTGCTCAAAGCCTAGTTAGTCAAAAAAAATCTGTCCAGGTGTGCAACAGACTTTGGTAAGTAATTACATATAGATGATCAAGACCACCCGTTCTCTGTTCTTTGTTTAATGTGATCGTCGGTCATGTTTGCATCAATGACCTGGTCTTTTGGGTTATACATACAATTAGATTGTAGCCATCAAATATGGTGAAACTAAATTCCAAACAACACCACTTGTCAATAGGTGAGTGAAGCCCTTGATTCAACATAAAGGTCCCAAACAAAAACTACAAATCTTCACAATATCACAGTACTGCATTATGTTTTTATTTCAACAAAAGTTGCTAATTTTATTGCTAACGTGTATTCTTACTTGTTGGATACCGTGGTTACAAGAGATTAAGAGTTCAAGTCTTATCGGATGCATATGTATGATCAATGGTTGAAGTTAATTGCAAGTGTTTGTGACTATTTAATGTTTCAAAAACAAAAAGAATTTTAAATTCAAGATAAATCACAGTACTGGACTGCATGCATTATATGTCATACTTGATGCAGAGGCGTCTAGCTTTCTCAATCATATAATTTGGAACCAAAATCATAGTTACGAGGCTCATTGCTAGCTAGGATTGTGTAGGAATAGAATAAGCTAAAATGATCAAAGATCCACAACTATGGTAGAGCAATGATGTATATTTTATTTATTAGAAAGCAAGCGTGTCTTGAGGCTAGAACATTTAACCTCTCACTGCAGGAGGACAAAAAGATAGAATGTGATATTGTTGCCTTTACTTTGGAAGAGCTATTTGATTATGAGGACAGCCTAAACAATTTCATAATGACAGGATGAAACTAACTAAGCTTTCTAATGATTTGTATGAAGATCCACCTTTCATTAAACAAAGGTTTACCTTCTCCTTTAGAAAAGACATTCTCATTTTCATCTCCTTCCCTTCTTGATCAACCATTACTCTCCATATTGCCCTCGTTATCTCCTCTCTGTCAATACCATTATCCAAAAATAATCCCACTTTCCAAACAGCCTCTATATACCTTGCATTTGTTAGCTGATCTCCGAAAGAAGGGGAACAAATCATTGGAACTCCTTCGCAAATACTCTCCAACGTTGAATTCCATCCGCAATGACTCCAAAAACATGCTGTGGCAGGATGAGCCAACACTTCTTGTTGTGGAGCCCATTTAACAATATGACCCCTTTCACTCACTGCCTCAAGGAGCCCAGCCGGAAAGGGTTCGAGCCACTCTGATCCACGAATAACTCCAGGTCGAACCACCCACAAGAATTTTTGCTTACTATTGGCCAATCCCCAAGCCATTTCGAAGAATTCAGTCTTATCAATAGCTGCAAGGCTCCCAAAACTAACATACAAAACAGACAGTGGTGCCTGCATGTCCAACCAAGAAAGTGCAGTCTGGTCTTGTTCGAGTAAGCTACTTGCTGAGGCCGTAAAGTATTTGTGAAATGGACCAATTGTAAAACTGGGGATGGGGAAATTTTGTTGAATAGTAGGTAATACAGATTGTTCAAGTTCTTCAAAGGTGTTCCATACGATTCCTGAAGCTGCTTTGGTTCCAGTCATCATTCCTGAGATTATATCATTCAGATCCTCTCCCTCAATCTGGAAGGTGGGTGAGATATCTTTTACTTTTAATGGTTGAACCTCTAGTACTGGTGCTTCTGAATGAGAATCTGAAAAAAAATGGAGCAAGCCCATTGTTGAATATACCATACTAATATTTTCAAATCTTTACAGCATATAATAATAATATGATTGTTTCAATTTAATATGATCATGGTAAACCCTCCTCCCAACACCTTAACGAACTGGTAACGATAATTATCTTGAAAAGTAATATATTCTATTATGTAATTATTAGCTGTGAAAACTCATGAGAAAATTAAAACATATATCTTGAAAACTAGTGCGCACCTTGTACTGAGAGATAGCCTTTCTGAAGCAGGACTGGGTAGAGATAAAGAACATGAAATGCAGATAGACTACTTGTTCTTAAAACAATTCGCGGGAGCTTAAGCCCGTCCGCGATAGCTTGAGTAAAGTACAATAAAGCATCTGTTATTAAGCAGAGAATGGGATCATCTGCAGAAGAATTTGACAAAAGCCTATTAACACAGTCGCGAAATGGATCAAAGCAGAGCTTGTTTAGAAGCACGACGTTCTTGACACTTCCCCGTATGGTAGCGAAACCAGTAAGGCTTTCTTCGGATATGGTTTCAAAAGTGAAGTGAGGATAATTGGTTTTGTTTGGAGAGTTGCAGAAAGTGTGTATGATTGTAATATTAAAGCCCTTGGAGTGAAGGATGTTTGCAAGCTGAAGCATGGGGTTTATGTGGCCTTGAAAGGGTAGTGGAAAGAGTAGCAACCTGCCACCCATCTTCCTAGTTTCTTGTAACTTCTTATCTTCTTGTTTCTCCATTCAATTTCTTGGGACAGGAAGGCTAATTTATAGCAACTCTTAAGAATACAAATTTATTGTTATACATGGGCAGTACATGATTGTTAATTTGTTATAACATCTATACTATATACTATATTATTAAAAACGAAAGATTAAAAATTTTGGTCGGTATATGGTACTAGGTGAACCATAGAAAAGATCTTGACCGTCCAATTTTAAGTGAATCATAGAAATAATCTTAACCGTTGAATTTTAATAAAATATAATTTTAAAAGAATATAATCATACATACAATTCTAACACCAATAATCCTCCTTTTATGCAAACAACTCATAAATATTATAATTCTAAAGAATATAAACATTACTACTAAAATACAATCTCATATTAATCTTCTAACTAAAATATCTCACATTAATCTCCTAAGTAAAATACATCTCTATACAAAACAAACAAAAATTATCATATTAAAATATAAATACAAATAAATTATATAAAAATATATACATATAATATTAAATAAAATTTAAATTATTATTATTATAAAAATACAAATAAATTCAAATCATTAAAAAATATTAAAATAAAAATATTAAAAAATTAAAAAAATTCATCCGTGCATCGCACGGGATATAAGCTATTATATATATATATATGGCGTATGGTAAAATATTGCACCAATTATTTGTGAGATCCGGACACATTATCTATATCAAAATTGTAAAGGAATAAAGGATTATATTTCTTTGGATATGTTCTTTTGAGAGATCTCTCTTTTATGTCTAATACATGTAACAGGCACTTGTAGCAGACCACCACTTGTAACCGAGTGGAATATTAATTTGAATTTTCTTTAAGTGAAAAATATGTCTAAACTCGACTTTATAATAAATCAGCCAATCATAAATTCATTCATAAATAAATTAAGTCGAGTTGAACTTGAGTGGAGAATTTTATTAATAATTTATATATTTCTTAGTCATTTAAATTCAATTTATAAAATATAAATCACACCACTTACGGTATTACACTTTCAATTATATTGGAAAATTTTTGGATTAGCCCAATTTATGTAGTTAGCATTACAAATATAATTATATTTTTGTAGATTTCATTGTTAATTATTAAATTTCAAACATCATATACGAGAGTTTTGATCATTTTTCATTTTCACATTAATTTATAAAATATATGAATAGATATAATATACTTATTTTTAGATTTTCGATATGCACTATTACATTAAAATTTAAATTAAGATTGAAAATTCAAAATCATATTATTTGTGATAATAAAATTAAAATCATATATAAATTTAAAAATGATATTAATGTAAATATATGATAAACTTAAATTTACTTTAATATATTTGAATTACATATGAAAATTTTAACATATACATATATATATATATATATATTATTTGAATCCAGTTAAACGAACTCAAATCAATTCCAAACTAAACAAACAATAAATTTTAGCTCAACTTATTTATTTTATGATCAAATTTATATTTAATTAATAAATAAACCAAACTAAATTTACTTAAACAGCCAAATCCAAATTTTGTTAAACCAAACTAACTTTACTTGAGCAGTCGAATCCAAATTTTGTTAGAACGGCTCTGTTCGGCCCTAGTAACGACTAGCGAGGAAATGCCATTCATGTCATGTTATCGAGGTCTGGTCCACTCACGTAACAATTTGAACTAACTGAAAATAATTCAAGACTTTTAAGTTCAGGTCAGTTATCAATTTGAACTAAATAACTGAAATACAACACTCGAAATCAATTTGAACTAAATAACTGAAAATAATATTCAATATTGTCGCATCCTTTAATCAGCAATGATATTTTGATATTAATAATATGGATATTTCAAGTTCCTATTAGGAATCTATTAATTACAATAGAAATTTTATATATTTTGTTTTTGCATTTTGACGGTCGATGTATTTGACTCAACACTTTAATAGTTAAACAAAATATTTTAAAATAAAATGAGGATTTCACTCGAATTCACACTAACGGGGTTAACGGTGTTGGTAGGACTATTTTATAAAAATAAGAACACAAACATCTTTTTAAAAAAATTAGAAAAGAGAAAGAACATTTTTTAAGAAAAGAATTAACGCCATTAATTTCGTCGGTGTGAATTCGAGCGGAAGTATCATCTTGTTTTAAAATATTTTGTTTATTTATTAAAGTGTTGAGTCCAATACATCAGCCATCAAATTGCAAAAACATTTTAGTTCAGGCCACCTGTTAAGGATTGTGGTGTTAACATTGTAATTAACTAGAAGTTACTTAGATTAATTAGAAATTAACTAAGTAAACTGTACTGTCATATGTATATTGACAATATGTTTAATTGTCACTTATAACAGTATGTTTAAAAACGAAATAGGTGACAGTAAGTCTCAATAGTTACTGTCTTGTATAAATACAATAACATGATCCATGAATTAGAAGTTCACAAAATGTTCAGGCACACAAAGGAACAGACGACAACAACTATTCCAAACTAAACAAACAATAAATTTTAGCTCAATTTATTTATTTTATGATCAAATTTATATTTAATTTATAAATAAGCCAAACTAAATTTACTTAAACAGCCAAATCCAAATTTTGTTAAACCAAACTAACTTTACTTGAGCAGTCGAATCCAAATTTTGTTAGTACGGCTCTGTTCGGCCCTAGTAAACGACTAACGACGAAATGCCATGTCATGTTATTGAGGTCTGGTCCACTCACGTAACAATTAACATCAACAGTGACAATAATTCAGAAGACTTTTAAGTTCAGGTCAGTTATCAATTTGAACTAAACTGAAATACAACACTCGAAATCAATTTGAACTAAATAACTGAAAATAATATTCAATATTGTCGCATCCTTTAATCAGCAATGATATTTTGATATTAATAATGTCCAAATATCAATAATATGGACATTTCAAGTTTCTATTAGGAATCTATTAGAATTACAATAGAAATTATATACATAGTAAATTGCAGTTTGGTGTTTTTGCATTTTGATAGCCGATATATTTCACTCAACACTTTAATAGTTAAACAAAATATTTTAGTATAAATACACATATCTCACAAACATTTTTTCTTATACAACTGAGCTATGTTTTCTCTCAAGCAAGAAACATTAGCAAATCTACTGCTCAATGTTTTTTGTAGCTGGAATAATCATTCCAGTCAGTTGTAGAAAAACAAAAATTAATAAATTATTTTTTGAAATTAAACACATATTTTCAATTGTTTGCTTAGTTTTTTTGCATTTCATAACTTACTGTTTTCCCAGTTGCACAAGTAGAGGGGGGGTTGAATACTGTGCTTTTTCTGCCTGATTAAAATCTACTCAATAAGTAATAAAAGTTTGAATTAAGAACAAAGATGAAAAACACAAAGATATGAATAACAATTGTTTGTTTTATTGATGTATAAAAACAAACTCTCTTAAGGTGTACACAAACCCTAGCAGTTTCTCTGTGTATTTCACAGCAACTCTCTCTATCTCTATGCTCTCTTAAAAATTCGACATTTAAATTAGGTTACATAGAGTCTTTATATATAGAGCTACCTATCAACTAATAACAGAAAACAAATTACAATATGAATATAATTCCTAATTATTAGATGACAGTTTCCTTTTGCAATTCTCCTTCCTTCCCATAGCATATCTTCAATATCTTTGGCTTTATCTTCGAAAACTTCCCTTATCTGTGATCATCTTCCAAATTCAGCTTTGATTTCATAGAATCTGAAATCTCCAGACTCTGCCAGATTATAGACTCTGATGGACTATAGACTCTGATCATTTGTAGACTCTGACAGATTATAGACTCCGATAGTTTATAGACTCTGATCACCTCCCATACTCTGATCTTCATCTAGACTCTGGTTTCACTTTCTACAGAAAATCTTCTAAGTACAGGAATGTTGACTAACTAGACTCTGATTATAAAATTTCAAAGACTAGAAAGACTTATTACAAATAAGCTATGATAAATCCTGTTCTAGCATTTTGTACATCATCAAATGAATAAATTCCTAACAATCTCCCCCTATTTATGCTTTATAAAAAATAAGCATAAATCAAGATTTGATGATATCAAAACTAAAGAATGATACAATTATTCTAGAACAAAAAATCTATATAAGGAAAAAGAATTATTTCTCACTTGATCTTCTCAAAGGCTGGATTATTCTTCAAAAATGAATTCAACATATTCTCCTCCACAACAGCAAGAGCTCCACCAACATATTTCTTCAATTTCTTCATCTCTTCATTTGAACACTTGATTTGACAGTAAGCAGCTCTCAGATCATTTGCACTGCTTTCTTGCTCCTTTAAGTCTTTCAACATTAGAACACTGATTTTCCCACTCATAGGCTGAAATCCAAAGTAATGACCCACACCTTCTTGAAATTTAATTTGCTTCTCTTCTACTGGCATGACTTGATCATTCCCTTCAGCATCAACATACTTTAAAGAAAATCTGCCCATTTATCGATTTGCTTGTCTGTGCAAAGTCAACTTTCTGTCAATCTCTTTGAACCATCTGTGTGTGACAGCTTCTTTGCTTTTTGTTTACTTCATAAGAAATTTGTAGAAGAAATCTAACATATTGTAATTCTTCAGCCTGTTTGAAAAAGATAAAGTTTGACTGACTGATCCATCTTGCAGATCCACCTTCTAAAAAGTATACCAACATCTCATTTTTCACCTTTTCTGTACCTCCTGTCCTCCTTGCACCTTTCTTTCAAAAACATTATAAATAATTTGAGTAGATACCACTTTGTTCAAGTATTTTTGAGTAATCTTCTCAAACTGCCTATCTGTCAAGGATTGAGGATCCTTGGATAGAGTTGATGTTCTGTCAATATCTGATTCTTCAAGGCCTCCAAGACCTGTCTTCTTTTTGGCTCTAAGTTGTAGATTGGATTGACTGCATTTCTAGTAAGAAGGTTCTTTGACCTCATCAGAGTCTGACTTTCTCTTTTGCCTATCAGAGTCTAGCTTAGACTCTGACTTCCCATGTCCAGTCCCTAACTGGTGTGTTTGAGTTTTAGCCACTCCAGATTGCTTTTTTTGCACACCACCAGGACCCCTAGGACCACGATAATTATCACCAGCTTCATCATTATCATCATCTCTTCTCCTTTTAACTCAATTTTTAGCTTCCTTGCAAGCCTCATCCTTATGTCTCCTGGAGGAATCACCAACTTGCTTCTCCCCCTTTTTGACATCATCACCACTAGTGACAACTAAAAGAATTTATTCAAGTACAATTGAAATATTGCTTGTGCTGCAATAACTGAATCAACCTTGGTGTTTAAAGCTAAAACTGTAGATTGAAGTTGAGCTTGATTTGCAGTGATATCAGCAATAGCATCCTTAAAAGCAACTTCTTTGGATAATTGAAGGGAGTGAATTCTGTCAAACCTAGTACTGAGCAAAGAAGTTGTATTATCAACACCTGTAAGCTTTGTTTGTATATGAGAAATGTCCTTGACCATATTAGCTAACTATTCAGCAATATTTTCTGTTTCAATTTTAACATCTCCATTAAGTGTTTGATCTTCTTCACCAGGATAGTGACCATGTTCTTGTAGAAAAGACTTTTTCTGAAAGGCCTCAAGTCTCTCAGACTGATTAATATTCAAAATACATGCAAAGATTTCTTTATCATTTATTCATTTCTTTTGTGCAGACTCCCAAGATTGAGGAAACACCTGATCAAAATAACTAAAAGATGGATTCACTGGTCCATCATCCTCAGAAGTCCCATCCTCATCAACTGGTTTAATTTTTGTAATGGGAAGTGTGGTAGACTTTGGTGGTGTGGTAGACTCTGAAACTGTAAAAGAGACTATAGACCATGGCTCCTCCTTAGAGTGATCAGAGTCTGTAGACTCTGAAAGCCTAGCCCTTATTAGCATGATCAAAAGTGATTCTTCTGACTTCAATTCTGCAGTCTCATCTTGATTAGTAGTATCATCCACCAAAGCCTCCATGAATCTTTCTGCTCTTCTAGCCAAAGAATCCACTAAATGGTGTTGTGGTCTTTGTGTAAATGATTTGTGTGCAGCTAGAGCCTCCTTCTTCTTGCCAATATGCAGAATTAACATGAATGAATTTTCATCCATCCCCTGCCCCAACTCATTAGACCAACTCTGAGGAAAATCTTGATTCCAATAAGTGAAACTAGGTTCAGGATACTTTAATCTCTCATCCTCACAGTGGGGTTGGGCACCCACTCTCTTTTCCTCACTCAGGCTATCTACATCCTTATCTACCTCTCCTTTTACCTGGACCAGTGCCAACCTCTCAATTATTTTTTCACTCTTTTAGATGCTTCAATACCTGAAGCACCTTCATGGAGGGGTACCCCTTTAAATGTCTGAAGGCTAGGGGTTTCCACCAAGGGGTGAACATCAACAGACCCTGAACCCTTACAAACATCTTCTTTCTTTTTAGAGTCTGTTGGCTCCAATATCCCAGCCTCAGGGTCTACCCTAGACTCTGACTGCTTTAGTATGACTTCATGTTAGGTCCCTAAATATCGTAGAAGGGGGGTTGAATACGATATTCACAATAATTTAAATTCTTTTCGAAATTTGCGGATAAATAAATTATTGCTTCAGAGTGGGTTTGGCCATTTGTAGTGTTTAGGTGAGCTGCCTACTAATTTTCTGTGAGTCCGGATAAATCAATTAGGTTCAAGAAAATTAGCAAGTAAATTATGGAGACAAGTTTCCGGGAATATTACTCTCGTATTAATCCCAGAGGGTTTTGCTACACCCAGTTAAAATTAACTGGCTTCCAAAGAATAAATTAATTCTTTGCTACTAACACAAAAATATAAGGCTCACTTCCTATACAAATATATCTAAATTAGTACAAGGAAAAACTGAGTCCGTAGGGAGTGATATCTAGGAGCCCTGAGCATTTTTCGTTTAAGAACCGGGTCCTAATATCTGACCAGGAGCAAGGTATGGGTGTGTATAAATTTAAGTCTCTTGCTCCGGCCATGGCAGTAGCTCTCTACATATTATTTTTGTTGAAGAAGACGACTCCTCTTTTTTGATTGGTGTAGACTTTAAATCAATTAAAGTAGGCTGCTGTAATTTGATTGGCTAAGGGCTGAGTGGCGCCTGTAGAGTGACTTCCCTGTGTAGATTCAAGTGGCGCCATTTACTTGGAATAATTTTGCTGCCATCTTGAGTTGCGCCTACACAAGGAGAGCAGTGTAGTGGCGCCATTCACTTGATTTTTACTAAGCAAATATAAGTGGCGCCTGATACATGGTTTGCTCTGTAATAAATCAAGTGGCGCCATTCAATTATTTTGGTTAAGGCAAATTTTGGCGCGTGTGAATTCATTTCCATGGTCAAAGTGCAGTTTGGTCACTGCACTTTGACCCTCTATTTAATCCTTGATTGAAGTTCACCAACTTCCATTTCTTGTACCAAAGTCTTGCCACATTACACCCTGTACCTTGAGCTGTTTCCATTCTTCAACTGTAGTTCAGAAACTTTCACTTTTCGTACCAAGGTTGTGACACTTTGCACCCTGCACCCTTTGAGCTGTTTAGCTGTTTAGCTGTTAGCTGTTTAGCTGTTTGGCTGTAGCCTCTACAAATTACTTTTCGTACCTTAATAAATAACCGTTCTTTTCAAGTACGTTCTTCAGCTTAACAATTCTTCTATAGTTAATACTCAGATTCCTTTCACAGACTGCTGACGCCTAGTGCAACTGGTCTGGTTCACAGACGACTAACTTCGTTCCAGGTCTTCGTATTATCGCCTTACGTACATTGTTAAGTTTGCAGCAACTTCATTGCTTCGAACACTGACTGTCAATAAACACTGTAATTTCACTGGAATCTCTTCTGGTACTTAGACATACCATGTCTTCAATTCTTCTAGATTCCTATGCTTCGAACATTGTCTATCTTCAATCAATGCTGGTACACTGAAATTTTCTAGTGGCACTTCTATACTGAATCTTCAACACTTCTGAAACCCTGAAAGTCTTTACACTTTATTCTTCACTGAGGCATGAACATATTAATGTACTTCTTTCAGTGACCTGTAGTAGACTTCAAAACTTCTTCTAATGTCTTGATTCACTGTATCTGCCTTGTCTTCATTTCTTCCTGATTTCTGTGTAGGTGTAGTATTATTTACTTGTCCTGTTCTAGTGTTGAGTTATCACGATTACTATACATACAGCTTCGTAATCTCCAACAATCTCCCCCTATTTGATTGTTAAACTTTAGCAAACAAATCACCTAGGGAGGATAACTCAACTAACAACTAGAAAAAGTAATCGTCCGAGACTTGTAAATAATGCTACTGGTTTTTCTGGATCAGATACTGCATTTCCAGATTTCTTGTGTGACTGAAACGAAAGATGTTTGTTCCTCTGAAGTCGAACTGATATCCAAATTGTATCATCTTCATTTCTGTCTGTTTGAGCTTTCTCCGTTTCAAAATCCTTCATAGTTTTGAACTTAAAGAACTTATCATGAACAGAGCTTCATAAGAATCATTATTCCTGGGTACGTCTTCAATAGAATACTGAACATAGCTCAAATAATGTTTTCCCCCTACGAATGTGATTCTCCTTCTTATTCTTCTTCTCCCTTTAGAAAATAAATGGAATAGTCATTTCTGTTCTTCCAAGTATAGAATTACAGCTTCTTGATTCTCCCATATATCTGTTGTTTCCCCTCAGGATCAGAAGATAAGATTTTCTTCTTCGTGTCTAAAATCTCCCCCTAAGGATACGAAGATAAGACTTATTAACTTCACCTTTTTCTTGTTATAATTATAACACTATAACTTCTCCCTCATAAGAAGAGGAATCCTCCAATTTCTTTTTCTTGTTATAACTATAACACTATAAATTCTCCCCCTTAGTTGAGGAATCCTCCAATGGCCCACTTTTGAAGATACCAAATGTTAATACCAATTGATAGGTCCTCTTTTAAATGGTTTGTCTTCCAAGGAAGGTTCTCGTCTGTCGTTGAACGGGAAAAATATAGTAACTTTTCTTCCAGAAGCAGCAAGTAGCAAGGGTAAGTGTTTGGCTTGTGGTTTCCTCACTTCTACTGCGTTCTGTTGGTGTTTACACTTAAGTGTCGAGCACTTAGAAGTGTTTCACTCTTTCTCTCCCTATCTCTCACTCAAGTGTATCTCTCCCTCACTTTCACTCAAGTGTTTCTCTCTCTCACTTTCACTCTTCATTTCAAATATAGCCTTCTGTACCTGCAAGTGAAATCCGTCAATTCATATATTCCCAACACCTGATTCATCAGAATGAACTGAATCACTATTAAGTGGAGAATTTCCTCGTTGAGGTGTTCTTTATCTATCATGCATAAGCACTGTCTCACACCAGACTCAATAGCAATTGCTAAATCACTGTCTAGTGGAGCCTCACCTCTTTGAGATGGGTTATCCCAAGATTTTAAAATCTTTTTGGGAATCCTGCCTTGTTCTATCAAGGAGTTGCCTCACACCTTCTCCGTAAACGGGAGGTGGACATTCCTTTTCAGGATCTGGAAATGTTCCTTCCAGGAGGGGCGACGTAGTAGACAATGTAATGTATGGCAATTTAGAGTCTACGTTTCCCTCGTAACCCAATGACGGGTGTTTTGTTAACATGCCTATACCTCACACTGTGCACGCCTTGCAATGTGTCCAATTGTTAGGCCCCTAGTATAACTGATAGGATTGTTAGGTCCCAAAAATTATATAAGGTTCCTAGTATATATCTGTTTAGGCTTACCATCAACGTGAGTGCCGGTGGTGTGCTTGACTCATTACAAGATGCTCTGGCTGATGAGCGAATTTCAATGGACTCACCCTGTTGAGAGAATGATTCCAGAGACAGTTTTATTGCCTTTTCAGCTCTGCATCCTTTTGAGAAGATACAGATGAGCTTACAGATACCTCAGTTTATATACTTCTTTACTTCGCTAGAGGTAGAGCTGTGGGTGCACTGCCGACTTCATCCTTATTTCTCCCTTATCAACCTCTAACAAACATATGTTCCTTATAACTTCAGGGGTAAATATATGGAAGTGGATGAAATGAGTGTTTGGTATTAAGGCCTGGGTCAGAGATTGATGGGTTTTCAACCTCCTAGCCAGCTTCTGTAGCCACTGGGGGCTAAACGGATAAAATCATTTTTTTAAAAGATAAAAAGATAATCACTTTAACATTCCAAAACATATTTTTTCATCTCAAGGAGAAAGAAAAATATAAGAAGGAATGGAAAAAGATTGCACTTAAGTCCTTTTAATAAAAGAGTTTTGTCAGATCGAAGAATTAATCATTTAAGAGCATGACACCAATAGAAATTTTCCTTAAGATACTTATCCCATAATAAAACGCGGGAGTATCAGAGAAAAAATTCTATCTCTTATGAATTTCTTATAAGGCAAACTTCCCATAATAAAACGCGGGAATTTACAACAGATAAGAAATTCAACTCTTCTACCAAATTATATCTCAATAAAATGACTCTTTTCCATTAAACCTAGGCACTGTATGTTTTGAAAACAATTTTGCAAAACATCCTTATCAGATAGAAGATAATGATTTTCCGACTCATAATGCAATTATGATTTACATCATTTTCGTCTGCCTGATAGTATCCCCGACTTAAAATAAAAACATGACAATTAGGGTTAGGATGAATGCTTAACAAAACAGTACTAGGCCTTCAAAGCAACAATCACTGTTTTGGTACTATGAATCAATGTGAAACATACACTGAAACAAGTATTTGAAAACAAATAATTTTACAAGTGATTGATACCTCGAAGTTTAAAACACATTTTCAAAAGAGAGAAAAAGCTTTGTTAGATAAAACATTTAAAACAAGCTTTTGGGAGAGGATAAACTTTCGAGATAAAAGAAAGATTATCCTAAAGAAAAGTTTTTCAAAAGAGAAGTTTTGAAAAAGAATTCTTAAGTTTTCTTAACTAAAACTGATAGACAAATGAATGTATCTTTGAATAAAACATTTTGACAAAGAAATAGACAAAAATTTCTTTTAAATACATTCAGAATCGTAAATCAGTCAAAGAAAGAAAACTAAGAAAAAATTTATTTTAATTTATTTAAATCATGGAACAGATATTTCATTGAATTGTTTTATATCATCATGATTTAAATAATTCAAAATAAATTAAATACTTATGCTGTACTAAGCAATTGCCAATCACATGCATATATATAAACTATACATGGCAATTATTCAGTAGAACAATAAGCATATATATTTTTACTATTAGTGATTTCAGATAAACAACTTGAATTATCACTAATATTAAAAATATCACAATTAATTGCACGCTGATACCAATTATTCGATATTTATCAATAATTTCAAGATGCAAGAAATTGTGCTTCTGTTATTTTATCAAATCAAAATTATGAAACTAATAATCATTGAATTGCTTCAATCCATAATTTCAATAAGATAAAATAAATTCGCTAAATACTAAAATATTCATTAGATTGAATATTAGCATCTAACTTCCTACGCCATATCTAATAATTGTCACTTTGCACATTGTAAGCATGCTCATAACAATTATTAATTGATATACGTAAGCTCGAGGTTATAGTTGAAAAGAAATTCACAAGTCCTTTATATAGGGAAAAAGTAATACTTGTGATTCTAATTGCAACTCCTCGCAAACAAACTTGTTTTTAGAAATATTTTCTAAGTATATAAAATATTGAGAATTTTATACACATAACTTAGAAAATACTTCATCTTCCAATATTAGTGAGTTTTAAAATTTGCATTGATTATTTAGAACAGAAATTCTAAATACCGTCACTAATATTAAAAGTATCACAATTATTTGTAATAAAATATTTAAGAATATCAGAGCAAAATATCAGAGCAATTAAGCAAGATATCATTGACTAATACTCATCAAATATTTAAAACATATAAATAATTATGCTTCTTACTTATGCTAAAAATCTAACTACCACATTGGCATAATACATTGAAAGCATGATAATTAAACTAATAGCAAAAAGTATGAGGATCTGGATTTTAAATAAATTCACAAGTCCTTTGGATCGGGAAAAAGTAATACTTGTGAACTCATTTGAGAATTCCTTGCAGATGGGATTTTCAATAAATATGCATATTAATAATATCCCAAGTTTACTAACCAACTTAGATAAAATAAATTCATCAAGTCATTTAGCAAAAATTTGCAAGTTATTCGACTAAGGACAACTCTAAAAAGAAATGATACCTGGTGTCCATGCGCTTGTTCCTTCAGTGGTGTGAAGAGTTCAACAGTGTTGCTGGAAATTGACAGCTTCTAGGAATGACTTCCCTGTCTTTCTTACAACCTGCGTTATCTATATCTATATAGCCAGTTAGGTTAAACCTATTATCTTAAGGGTCCCAGATTCCAAGAATTAGTGATCCCCTAAGATATCTAACAATTCATAACTTGACTATAAGATAAGATTCTCTAGTATCCACTTGGAAACTTGCACATAGGCATATCGAGAATTAAGGTATACTTGCACATAAATATAACATTGTGTGTGCCTAGCATTTCTAGAGAGATATGTATAACAACTCTAATGTAGAATCATTTTTAAGTAATTCACAGTTAGAGAGTCATACCATGTCCTTGACGTTTTGCTTGAGTCCTTACCTCCGTCATAGAAAAGCCTGGGAAGAGAATGATATACAAATTGTAATGGATCTACACCTTCATCTTCTAGCTCACCATTCAGGAGTGCACTTGTTCACATTCATCTGATAGATCTTCATGCTTGAATGCTCCACATATGCTAGGGATACCAATTGTTTGGTCCTAATCGTTGGGTCCCTGAAAATTATTAGGTCCCCATTGATGAGTCCCAAAGGATCAAGTCTCGTCACTGGTGCTTACTGCTTGATCTAGAAAGTCCCGAAGATTCTGTTTCCATCATCGTCGATACCTTCTGCTTAAAAGTTCTGTAGCAACCAGTTTGGCTTTGCCCCTCATAACAATGCCAAAAGTCATCCAGTTTCTGAGAACCCTTACTGTACCAATTTCAGCTTCGACTTTAGTGGTCTGGGTTCCAGCTTCAGTTGTTTTCTACCTTCGAACTGATTGAGATCATCTTGCATTGCAATCACTCAATCTGGATCAATCTGTGCATCTTCAGTATTCTTTGGGATTCCAGATGATGGGTGATACCAATTGTTGATATCAATTGTAAGTTGACAATTGCTCTTTCCCAACTGCTGGGTCCCGAAAAATATATGTTCGTTTCGATTAGCACTTCTAGCCACTACACAAGAATCCGGATCACTAAGAACGAGACTCCAGGATAGAATTTGACTTCAAACCTTTTGTCTTGGCAGAAATGTTCTTAATGAAATCCTTTGATCTTCATTGTTGAGTATGACTAGTAGATCCTTCTTCTATTTGCTCCCCCTGAGTTGCTGCTCAGATGTATTGAAGATCCTTCACCTTATACAGCGGATTTCCACTAACAGGATCTGAATCATCATAATTGTCATTGATTCCTTCTGCAACCTCAGCTTCTACATCAGTATCTGAATTTGTCAAAGATTCAGAATGGTCGTTCACTTGAATGCCTGGGAGCTTGGTGTAGTTGTTCATCACATTCAGACTTTTAATCACTTTTGAGTAGCCGAGGAGAATTGATCCATGAGCCCTAACTTCTTATCAAGATACTCAAATAAATCTTCATTAAAAATCAATTCCCTCCAAACACACGAAAGAGCTTCAGTGTTTGCTTCTGGTTGGCCATTAACTCAAATGATGTCTTTTCGCGATCTTGTTGAATAAAGCAGCACGCTGTGTTAATTGCTTCAGCTTCCAAATACCTTTTCAGTGCAGACTTCATTTAGAACTTCACTCGCGAAATGCAGTTCCAATATCTGACTTCAAAGTTCTCACAGCTTACCAATTGTTTTCAACTTGATCTTCCTTATATGATCAATCACCATTGTGATATTTTGTCTGTTGAATGCTTTAACATCACCAATCTGTAATTAGGGTTACCAATTTCAATCACCACTTAGCATATGACTTTCATGACTTTTCTTCAGTGTGATGTTTCCATTGACTTCCCTATGTGACATACTTCAAAATGTCCTTCTGGATAGAATTCCATATGAAGCAGTCCTCTCACCAATTTCTTCTTTATTAAAGAATCCATTGCCTTGTAGACTAACAAGTGTGAGAGCTTCCTTTGCCATAGCTAGCTCTTCACTGATGAAGCTTTACTGAAAAGTTCACTTCACCTTTGCATCCAAATCCCATGTCAGCTACGAACAAACTTCCTCACTCTCAGTTGAGCGAGCTTCCAACCTTCTTGCTTGAGATCAAACACCTTTCCAGAAAATCCTTGAAAAAGAATTCCCTAGTGCCCTTTAGTGCTTAAATCCTTCCACAAGTAAGTTGCTTCCACTGATGACAGTTCTTAACACATGATGGCCATATCCCTTGTACATCCTTTGCTGTCATCTCCAAAGGTTACCATCGGGGAGGCCTTCTCAATCAATTGTGACAGTAGAGCTTTAATCTTCATCATATGCCTCGAACAGTAAATGTCACGAAGTCACATAACTTTTAACTTTTATTACCTACTCTGCAATCACAAATGATTAAGCTTCTTGGTACTCAATTTCTATTGAGTCCAGATGGGTTAGAGATATTTTCAGTGGTAACAACAGCTTCAATATGCATAAAAGCAAATGGATAGAAGAACTAACAAATTAGTTATTAATTCTATATAATCCAATTCTGTCGTTGTCTAACATTTTTAACTATCTCTAATTACCTAAGTCAGTTTTAGATTAAGTTTCGAATCTACATGACTTACTGACTACTTAGATAATTCTACCATCTTTTTAACCATTTATCCCTAACAAGCAATACATGAAATGATATAGTATTTAAGTGCAACTATGTGAGTAATAGCAAATCACGTGAAAATAAGCACATAAACAATTCAAGGATATGCAGAATATTTGAATAAAACATTATGAGTAATATCAAATTCCACATACACTTATCAAGTCATTCATAAGAAAATATGAAATATCTGATCTATGACTTGTTTGTCTATTTAGCAATTTTCACAATATTAGCAGAGGTATTAAATCACAGAAGATTTAAATCAAGTTTCAGCAAATGTTTAGGGATACACCTAACCGTCTAGAACACCCTATCTAATTCTAGATATTCATTTTACTGCATAGAAAATCAAGTATGAAATGTATTCACTAAACTCATATAACTAAGCATGAAATCTTATTCTTAGCAATCAATTAAGCATTTAAGTCCTAAGATGCTGACATGCTGACACGAGTCTAATACATTTCAAAACATAATAATCATACAGTTATGAATTAGATAAAGATATACTAGTTAGTAAGTGTACCTGTGAAGTGCTTAGTGATTCATCTCTAGTGTTGGTCATTGATGCCAGATATTCATTTGGTTCATCACTGTCACTGATAGAATCAGCCTTGCATTTAACTTCATCAACAAATGCTTTCCATTGCTGCATCCTCGCTAATGTTTGAGATTCCTGCTACAACCCAACATAGTGTCTGTCATCATTTGCTTGTACAGGCTTCTTCAAATTGTGTAGCAAACCCCTGATCTTGTCTTCTATAATCAACCATCCCTGTTTTGCAACCGCCTCTTGAACTGTTCTTTAAAAATCTCCTCTATGGAATCTATAGGTAATGACCTTAGATTAAGAATTTGGATTCCGTCTGAATCTGATGTCACTGAACTTCCTGTTGCCCTGCAGGCTTGACTTGCAGTCCAGTTCTCAGGTTATTCCAAAGTGTCAACTTTACATACAACACCTTGACCACTACCTCGAGCTACAACATCTTCAATTCAGCTTCTTGGATCAATTCGATTCTGTTCAGAGGTTCTCAACCTTGACGTCAATCAAATTTGGTTCCTGGGTTACAAATACAGTGGATATGCTAACAACCTGCTTTACCGAATATTATCTTTTTCAGCTCTTGTTCTAGTTCATAGGCCTATAGCACATACAGGTCTTTTACAGACAATGTGGTTGTATCCTTAAATCCCTGTTGGCTGTATCCTGAGATCCAGATGATCTGCAGTGTTAGCACGAACTTCCTGTAACCTCCCTGTAGAATAGTCTTTAAGGCTTGTACTGAGATTCCAGGTTGTCCAGTCTGTTCTCCTTCACTACTTCAACCCCTAAGATTTTTCATCCAAAAAATATAACTCAAATTAACCAAAAACTGTACCCAAATTAATCTCTTCTTTTGCAGCTTCCAAAATATTTGTGGGATCCTATGGAGTAAACCTCTGAGGAAATTAACACCACGATTTCTTCAGTCTGTTCCAGAATAATCTTCATTGGATAACCTTCAGTCAATCTCTGTTGTCTTCAATACCCGGAAAAATCTTCAACTACAAACCCTTTAAGCACCCTCAAATTAATATTTAAGGAAAATTTAGATTTACAGAATCTTTAATTATCTTAGAAAATAAATTAATCAAAAATAAAAATATACAACAAATTAATTTTCAAGAATTTCGAATTTTCTTAAAAATTAAAATATCGTAAATTAATATTTAAGAAAAATTTTAGTTTTCAAGAATTTTAAAATTTCTGGAAAAATAAATAAATCTAAAATAAAAATTAAAAATTAAAGGGTACAAAACTTGGGGTACCCAAATGCACTTTGGTATGTGAGTGGCGCCAGGATTTTGAGTTGCGCCTCGCACAGGGTGACCCCTGTACGAGCGCCACTCGTAACTTGAAAAAGAAATCAAGTCACCAGCTACCACGCGCCAAAGTCTAAGAATTGGAGTTGCGCCGCGCGTGAAAAGTCTGAAACAAAAATCGCCTGCTTATTCAAATGTGTTTCGAGTGAACATCTCAAAAATTGGCCACGTTTTAATAAGTTTTATAATAAACTTAATTTTAAAATTTATAAAATAAATTAATTAAAATTTATAATATAAACTAATAAAAATTTATAAGCCAAATTTTATAAAAGTTTCTAAAATAAATTTAATACTAAGTTTATAAAATAAACTAATTAAAATTTATTATATAAACTAATAAAAGTTTATAAAACAAATTTTATAAAAGTTTATAAAATAAATTTAATATTAAGTTTATAAAATAAACTAATTAAAATTTATAGTATAAATTTATAAAAGTTTATAAAATAAATTACATAAGAGTTTATAAAATAAACTTATTAAAAGTTTATAATTAAACTTATTTAACAAGGCCTCCTTCTGAGTAAGCAGTTTCGACACGGTGAGCTTCACTGAACTAAGGATCCTGATTTGTATATCAATCAGTCAGCTCTGATACCAATTGTTAGGTCCCTAAATATCGTAGAAGGGGGGTTGAATACGATATTCACAATAATTTAAATTCTTTTCGGAATTTGCGGATAAATAAATTATTGCTTCAGAGTGGGTTTGGCCATTTGTAGTGTTTAGGTGAGCTGCCTACTAATTTTCTGTGAGTCCGGATAAATCAATTAGGTTCAAGAAAATTAGCAAGTAAATTATGGAGACAAGTTTCCGGGAATATTACTCTCGTATTAATCCCAGAGGGTTTTGCTACACCCAATTAAAATTAACTGGCTTCCAAAGAATAAATTAATTCTTTGCTACTAACACAAAAATATAAGGCTCACTTCCTATACAAATATATCTAAATTAGTACAAGGAAAAACTGAGTCCGTAGGGAGTGATATCTAGGAGCCCTGAGCATTTTTCGTTTAAGAACCGGGTCCTAATATCTGACCAGGAGCAAGGTATGGGTGTGTATAAATTTAAGTCTCTTGCTCCGGCCATGGCAGTAGCTCTCTACATATTATTTTTGTTGAAGAAGACGACTCCTCTTTTTTGATTGGTGTAGACTTTAAATCAATTAAAGTAGGCTGCTGTAATTTGATTGGCTAAGGGCTGAGTGGCGCCTGTAGAGTGACTTCCCTGTGTAGATTCAAGTGGCGCCATTTACTTGGAATAATTTTGCTGCCATCTTGAGTTGCGCCTACACAAGGAGAGCAGTGTAGTGGCGCCATTCACTTGATTTTTACTAAGCAAATATAAGTGGCGCCTGATACATGGTTTGCTCTGTAATAAATCAAGTGGCGCCATTCAATTATTTTGGTTAAGGCAAATTTTGGCGCGTGTGAATTCATTTCCATGGTCAAAGTGCAGTTTGGTCACTGCACTTTGACCCTCTATTTAATCCTTGATTGAAGTTCACCAACTTCCATTTCTTGTACCAAAGTCTTGCCACATTACACCCTGTACCTTGAGCTGTTTCCATTCTTCAACTGTAGTTCAGAAACTTTCACTTTTCGTACCAAGGTTGTGACACTTTGCACCCTGCACCCTTTGAGCTGTTTAGCTGTTTAGCTGTTAGCTGTTTAGCTGTTTGGCTGTAGCCTCTACAAATTACTTTTCGTACCTTAATAAATAACCGTTCTTTTCAAGTACGTTCTTCAGCTTAACAATTCTTCTATAGTTAATACTCAGATTCCTTTCACAGACTGCTGACGCCTAGTGCAACTGGTCTGGTTCACAGACGACTAACTTCGTTCCAGGTCTTCGTATTATCGCCTTACGTACATTGTTAAGTTTGCAGCAACTTCATTGCTTCGAACACTGACTGTCAATAAACACTGTAATTTCACTGGAATCTCTTCTGGTACTTAGACATACCATGTCTTCAATTCTTCTAGATTCCTATGCTTCGAACATTGTCTATCTTCAATCAATGCTGGTACACTGAAATTTTCTAGTGGCACTTCTATACTGAATCTTCAACACTTCTGAAACCCTGAAAGTCTTTACACTTTATTCTTCACTGAGGCATGAACATATTAATATACTTCTTTCAGTGACCTGTAGTAGACTTCAAAACTTCTTCTAATGTCTTGATTCACTGTATCTGCCTTGTCTTCATTTCTTCCTGATTTCTGTGTAGGTGTAGTATTATTTACTTGTCCTGTTCTAGTGTTGAGTTATCACGATTACTATACATACAGCTTCGTAATCTCCAACACTTCATTAGAAGTCATAGTCTGAGTGTCACCATCTTTGACTATTGGTGCATGAGACTCCCCCTCAAGGTGAATAGACTCTGATAGAATAGATTGGTTAAATTCTTCATGAGCATCCATCAGAGTCTGTCCTCCCATATCACTGGGATTCTCAACTGCATAGTTTTGAGTTGCCAAGGAGGGCCTACCAGCATACTCCCCTGCCCCACTATCACCCAACCTCTGACTAGGTGGTTCTTGTGTGGGTGAGGCAGACTGATCATCTTTATCACTAGTCACCACTGGTGCACTAGTCCTTTTCTCGAACTTCCTGTCAGCTCTTGCTACCTCCTGTGGTTCAACCATGATTAATGCCTCCAAGTTCTCATTTAGAAAAGTCATTGCATTGATGGCATTGATGGCCTGGGCATAGGTCATATTGAAGGAATCCTGCAGTTCTTTTGCAATTGTTTGATAATGTGTGCCCTTTATTTGATTCAATCTACTTTCATAGGTTGGATATATATACTTGTTTGCCACCTTTCCTACATTTTGGACAAGAAAATCAACCACCTTCCTTGAATGAGGCTGAATAGTAGAAATCCAATCAATAACTGTCCTGTAGGTAACTCCTTGATCCCAAATTGTTTCATAGTTAAAAACTGGTTGCTCAATCTCAGTTTTCAACTCAGCAACAGACTCCGAGTCTCTCCTTTTATGGATTTTAAGCTTTTTAGGCTTATGTGTGAATTACTTTCCAGAGTCTGGCACACCTAGTGCTTTGAGAACTTCCTTATTCTTTCCTTCTATGAGCCCATCTGCTATAACTTGAAATGAAGAGTTGAATAGGTAGCTATAGAGATTTTTGACCACATCTTGTGGAGACATTTGTAGCTCCAATTCCATCCTCTTCCTTAGGGCTGCATAGGTTGGGAGAAGATCCAAGACTTGTTGTTGTGTCTTGTAGAGTTGAGGATCTTCTAATGCTTCCACCAATGGATAGAGAAATAGCAGAACCTCATCACTTGGAGTAATTACTTCATCAATCAGACATAAGGCTGCATCCACCTGCATTCCTTCCAAAAATGTCTCATGATCAGAGTCTAAAGGCATACTAGACTCTGACTCAACATTAGACTCCGGTTCAGGTGTTTTCTTGTTTTCAGAGTCTGGCCCTGCAGGAGTCTTGGGAGCATCTATTTCCTGCAAAACATGGTTAGTAGCAATAACAGGCTTGTGTGTGTGTGCAGAATAAGCATTCCTCAACCTTCTATACTTCTGAGCAAAAGATTTCTCAGGAGACCCAATTGGAGAATCCTGAGGTGCTTCCCTAGGTTTGTCAGAGTCTGTAGCCTTTTGAGAGTCTACATGCTTGGCTTGAAGGTTAGAATCAAGTGTGTCATGACCCTCTTTTAGCAAAGAGAGCCCTTCAACCACCTGTTTCTCTAAGGGATTGAGCTCCTCATCACTTGGCTCATCTACCAGCCTTGTTTAAACTAATTTTCTCCTCTTTACAACTGGTGCCTGTTGAGAGACACCAGAGGTTGGTTTCTTTTTAGATTTTGAAGACTTTGTAGGTGAAAGGGATTTAGTTACTTGGGTAGGTATAAGGGGGTTCTCCATTCCTTGTTCCTGCACCATTTCACCACCAAAAAATGAAGAATTGTAGATAGCAGGTTTATAGTTTGAGAGTTTTACTTGCATTACATGTGGATATGTCATGGCAGGTAGACTCTTCTTCTTGTCATCAATTCTCTTGATGTCAGAGAATATCCTTCTTTGTTGTTTATATGCCTGCACACAACAAGCATCTGCCAACCTAGTTGACATGTCAGGAATGAAGTGGTTGAGGAGAATTATAAGAAATCTATGATATTAGACTTTCTTCCTCTCCTCTTGCACATTGTTTAATTTGGCTCTCATTTGAGTGAGTAACATATCACCAATGTTAATCACTTTGTCAAATAAGAGATTATGACTATTTTGAGAAGTAATTGCAGTAATAGCATCAAAGCCACTGCACTTACCAGTAAAACACTTAGCAAGTTGATAAAAAAAAGGACCATTCTTTCCTCAAATATGACCTAGTTAGCTTACTCATGTTATCTAAACTACCAGAATAACATAGTTATTTAAAAATGTCCTTAATTTCAGCATCAGAAACAATTTCATCAAAAGGTTATTTAATAGGCAATTTAAACACAGAATTAATTACATCAGCAGTGACATCAAAAGTAAGGTCACCAAAGGTAAACATAATCTTACCTGGTTGATCCTGAGAAGGATCAACTACCTGGGACGAACTCCAAGCTTGAGAAACAACATCCATATGAATAATAAATGATGCATTGAGAATATAGCTTAGCTCAGACTGCTCCAAGAAGTCCATGACCGGGTAGTAGTCAACATCTACCCATTTTTTGTCCCCTAGAGCTGTAACATGGTTTGTGGTCATAAATTCAAAATCCCTAAAAGTGAATGCGATTGCCTTGGGTCCCCTCATGACAGATGAGATATCAACCATTGAATTTGAGTTGAAAGTGATGAAAGTGCTTGAAGAAATTTGCTAGGGTTCGTGAAGAGCTCTGTGAATACTTATGCCTAAGAAAATAATTAACAATAAACAGATGAGTAAAATGTATGAAAATTTTCTATTTTGTTTAAGTTTCATACAATACGCACGAGTCTACAGCCTATTACCAGACAAAAGTAATTGTTACCGCCTTTTCAAGTCATTTGAACAGTTTAAACGTAATCAGAGTCTATAGGCGCGAATATTAACCATTTCAGGGTCTAGGTGCCAAATTTTTTTTTCAGGGTCTACACACTCGTCAGAGTCTACAGACTCATCAGAGTCTAGGAGTTAGACTCTGTCAAGATACAATACTTCAAAAAATTTGTAAGAACAACTCATAGTTTGAGAAATCAGAGACTATAATTAAAGTACATACCTTGCTTCCATTAAGATTAAACACTTACATATTTAACATACCTAATTTACCTACCAGTCTGAGAAAGGTAGATTTATTAAGTGGTTTGGTCAATATGTCTGCAATCTGCCTGTCAGTTGAAATATAATGAAGTGTCACAGTACCATTCTCAACATGTTCTCTAATAAAATGATACCTAACATCAATGTGTTTTGTTCTAGAATGCTGGACTAGATTCTCTTCAATCTTAATAGCACTTATATTGTCACAATACATATGAATATTTGAGAAAGTTAATTCATAATCAAGTAACTGATTTTTCATCCACAGAATTTGAGCACATCAACTTCCAGCTGCTATGTATTCAGCCTCAGCTGTTGAGGTTGAAACTGTTTGTTGTTTCTTGCTAAACTAAGAAATTAGTCTGTTACCAAGAAATTGGCATTGACCTGTTGTGCTTTTCCTATCCACTTTGCATCCTGCATAGTCTGAGTCTGAATAACCAATTAGTAAAAAATCTGTCTCTCTAGGATACCAAAGTCCAAGTGTTTGTGCACCCTTGAGATATCTGAAAATTCTCTTTACATCTAATAAATGTGATTCTCTTGGGTCAGCCTGAAATCTAGCACACATGCATGTTGCAAATATTATATCTGGTCTACTTGCAGTTAAATATAGCAATGAGCCAATCATACCTCTATAGCTAGTGTTGTTAACTTTCTTACCCTTTGGGTCAGAATCTAGCTTAGTGGTTGTTGACCTGGGAGTTTTGGCAGTTGCACAGTCTTACATATCAAACTTCTTCAACATGTCTTTCACATACTTTGATTGATTGATGAAGATTCCATCATCATTCTGTTTGACTTGAAGTTCCAAAAAGAAGTTTAATTCTTCCATCATGCTCATTTCATATTTTGACTGCATTAATTTGCTAAACTTTTCACAGAGATTTTCATTAGTAGAACCAAAAATAATATCATCAACATGAATCTGAACAAGAAAAATATCACCTTTATGTTTTCTAATGAAAAGGGTTTTGTCAATGGTACCTCTTCTGAATTCATTTTCAAGAAGAAATTTTGATAGAGTTTCATATCATGGTCTAGGTGTTTGCTTCAATCCATATAGTGCCTTGTCTAACCTGTATACATGATCAGGAAACTTTGGATCAACAAATCCTGGTGGCTGCTCCACATAAACTTTTTCTTCCAATTTCCCATTCAAGAAGGCACTTTTCGCATCCATTTGATACACCTTGAATTTTGAATGAGCTGTAAATGCAAGAAACATTCTGATAGCTTCCAATCTTGCTACTGGTGCAAAAGTTTCATCATAATCAATTCCTTCATATGAGAGTACCTATTTGCAACTAGCCTTGCTTTGTTTCTAATTACAATCCCATTTTCATCAAGCTTGTTTTTGAATACCCATTTGGCTCCAACAGTTGATCTATCTTTTGGTCTTGGTACAAGTTTCCACACTTCATTTCTCTCAAATTCATTCAATTCTTCTTGCATTGCAATAATCCAATCAGGGTCTTGCATGCTTCCTCAATTTTCTTAGGTTCATTCTTTGAGAGAAAACAACTAAAAAGACATTCATTTTGAGTGGTTGCTCTAGTTTATACACCACTCTCAGGATCCCCAATTATCAAATCAGGAGTGTAATCCCTTGTCCATTTTCTAGCTGGTGGAAAATTGATTCTTGAACTTGAAGCTCCCCCTAAACCATTGGCATTCCCTGCGTGAAACTCAAATGAAGAAGCTCCCCCTGAATTATTTGTTTCTGATAATAATTCAGAATTTCTTGATCCAGACCCTGTAGAGGTAGACTCTGAGAAATTTGACTCTGTTTGTCTAGACTCTGTCTGAGTAGACTCTGAATTGTTTAGAGTTGAATTTTCTTACTCCCCCTCAGAGTGTGCATAATTATGTATTGTATTAGGAGTCAATTGAGTCTCTTCATCCTCACTATCTTCATCTATCTCAGAATTTTTCAGATTTTCAAATTCTAATGTTGTAGACTCTGATTCATCCTGTAATCTTTTTGTCATCAAATGCAACATGAATAGATTCCATAACAATTCTGGTTCTGAGATTGAATACTCTAAATGCCTTTGTGTTTGATGCATATCCAAGAAAAATAGCTTCATCAACTTTGGTCTCAAATTTACTTAAATTTTCTGGATGTACTTTTAGCACAAAACACTTGCACCCAAATATGTGAAAATGCTTCACACTTGGATTCTTGTTATTTATTATCTCACATGGAGTTGTTCCATGCATATTAATTAATATACAATTTTGAGTGAAACATGTTGTACTTACTGGCTCAGCCCAAAAATATACTGGTAATTTAGACTCTGCCAATATTGTTCTGGCAGCTTCAATGAGTGTTCTATTCTTTCTCTCCAAAACTCCATTTTATTGGGGTGTTCCTGGTGCAGAAAATTATTGAGTAATTCTTTGATGCACAGTATTCCTCCATGGTTGCATTCTTGAATTTAGTACCATTGTCACTCCTTAGAACTCTAATTATTTTCTTTGAATTTGTTTCCAGAAAAGTGATATGGTCTAGTATGTGTTGTGAAACTTCATCCTTTGAATGTAGAAAGAAGAACCATGTGTATCTTGTAAAATAATCTACAATGACAATAGCATATTTCTTTTTGTTAATTGACATTACATTTACTAGACCAAATAAATCAAGATGTAATAGATAAAAGGGTTCAGAAATTGTGTTTATTGTCTTGCTCTTGAAGGATGTTTTCTTTTGCTTTCCAAGTTGACATGATTCATAAAGTCCATCTTGCACAAAATTAACCTGCGATAATCCTCTCACAAGATTCTATTTAACCAATTTATTGAGGGTTTTAAAGTTGATGTGAGACAATTTCTTGTGCCACTTCCAGCTTTCTTCAGTTGATGCTTTGCTATATAGACATGTGACTTTATTGTGAATGAAATCCTCCAAAATGGCTTCATAAATGTTACCATGTATGTGCCCTTTGAAAACCACAATGCCTGTTTCTTGGTTAGTCACAAGACACTGTTTGTTGTCAAAGCCAGTATGGTAACCCTTGTTTTCAAGTTGACTTATACTGATTAAATTGTGTTTCAAGCCATCAACTAGAGCTACTTCTTCAATGATGACATTTCCAAGTACAATCTTGTCATATCCTGGTATTTGTCCTTTGTTACCATCTCCAAAAGATACTTCTAGGCCAGCCATCTCCACAAAATCTGTAAGCAGGGATTTCTTTCCAGTCATGTGTCCTGAGCACCCACTATCCATGATTAGGGATATTTTCTTCTCCCTAGTTCCCTGTATACATAAAGTAACTAGTTAGATGTTTTGGGGATCCAAACTGTTTTGGATCCTTTCTTATTAACTTTGGCTGAAACAAGTTTAGAGCTCTTGATTGTTATTTTACCTATCTCCTTTGTTGCTTTAGACTCTGGTGGAGTCTTAACAGTATCATACAAACTTTTATCAATTGAAGATTTTAGCTCCTAAAAGTTGTAATATAAATCATGATAGTATCTACACATATAAATAGAATGAAATATGCTACCACAATAATAACAGGGCTTCTGTGGAATGTATTGACTTTTTAGAGTCTGTGAAGGGCTAGACTCTGATTTCTTCTCAATCTTTGTTTTACAGTCTAGAGCTAAATGGTTGTGGTTTCCACATCTATAACACTTCTTTCTAGGAGCATTAGGATCTTTTTTATAATTGTTGGTCTTATTAATGCCTTCTTTACCATTCCTGTTCCTCCTAGTCTTGATAGACTCTGATAATTTGTCTAGCCTCTCTTTTAGCTTAAACTGAGACAAGTACCTTATGTTTATGTTTTTCTTAGACTTATTTATTCTTGTTTCATCTGTCTTTTTGTCAACAACATGGGGACTATTGACAGATGAGTTTGTGGTTTCGGTCTTTTCTTTAGGGGTCACAAACTTAACAGGAACAAATGTACTTTTATCATTTGTCTTACTAATGTGACTAGCTTCATTTTTATCATTCTCAATAATAGGTTTTTTATCTTGACTCATGTCATAGCCTAAACCAGCAGTTTGACATATATTTTGATTGCTGAGAATTTCTTGAACTTTTCTTCCAGAATCTGTCCAAACTTTAAACTTAAGTCTTTCTTCCTCTAGTTCTTTCCTAACATAGTCATAGACTTTCAAGACTTCAGTGTAATTGTGACTATGTTTTTCAGAATCCTTTTTGTATTGTTCCATTGACTTTAACTCAGACTCTAGATGATTATTCCTATGTGTCAAGGTTAGATTTTCTTCTCTTAACCTTTCACTTTCACTGGTGAGAGACCTACAGTTTGCCGGTACATTATTAATCTCTCTTTTTACTATTAGTAAATCTTCAGAATCTAAATTAAGTAATGATTCAGAAGTGAAGATTGATACTTGAGTTTTAGGAGATGAAGGTTCTTTGGGAGATTGTGATTTTTTTAAGGAGGATGCAATCAATGTTAGATTTTCATAATCAATTTCATCCTATGAGCTTGAATCTGCCCAATCCTTTCCAGTTGATAGAAGTGTTTTCCCTTTTCCTTGACTCTTTTGCTTTCTGCATTCACTAGCAAAGTGTCCTAGTATTCCACAATTAAAACACTTGACTTTTACTTTGTCAAGTTTAATTACCGTGCTCTTGCTCTTCTCAACCTTTTCATCATCCTTCTTGAATGATGGCCTCTAGCTAAATTTTCCAGTTCTTTTGTTAAATTTCATTCTCTTGAATTTTTTTACAAACATAGCCATCATTTGACTTAGGTCAATCTCTTCATCAGAATCAGAGTCAGTGTCAGTAGACTTTGACTCCTCAACAACTTTACTTTTTCACATTGAATCCTTGATTCTTGCTTCTTTGGGTTCTCCATGTTGTTCTTTGTCAGACTCCATTAAGAGTGCCACATATTTTATCTTCACAGATTTCTTATTCTTCATCTGTTGCATCTCAAAATCATATTTCTTTAGTCTGCCATACAATTCTTCTAGAGTTAATTCATCCAAATCTCTAGCTTCTCTTATGGATGTAGTTTTGTTGTCCCACTCTTCAGGAAGTGCTCTCAGAAACTTGGTATTTGTATCTTCAGAATCATAAACCTTACCAAGCATGGCCATCTCATTCAGAAGTTTTGTGAACCTATCATACAACTCAGAAATAGATTCTCCATGTTTTGCTTCAAAGTACTCATACTCCTGAATTAATAGAGACCTTGCATTCTTCTTGACATCTTTAGTCCATTGACAATGCACTTCAAGCTTTGTCCACATCTCATTGGCAGTTTTGCATGATATGACACAGTTTGTAAGAACAAAATCCAAACTTTTAAAGAGAATGTTTTTTACTTTTGCCTCTTTAAGGACATTTTCCTTGTCCTTTTTTGTCCATTCAGCCTTTGGTTTCTCAATGAGGTGTTCTTCAGTTATTTTGCCTTCCTCATTGATTTGAGGCACAATCTTTAAGGGCACAAATGGTCATTCACTAATCCTGTCAAGATAGTCAGGGTCTGTAACTTCCAGATGGTGCGGCATCTTGACCTTCCAGTGGGTATATTCGTTTCTCTTAAGCATATGAATTTTAGAATTTCCATCTTTGTTTCTAGATATCTTTGATCGATTTTAAATATTAGGCTCTGATACCAATTGTTTTCCCAATTGCACAAGTAGAAGGGGGGGTTGAATACTTGTGTGCTTTTTCTGCCTGATTAAAATCAGCTCAATAAGTAATAAAAGTTTGAATTAAGAACAAAGATGAAAAACACAAAGATATGAATATCAACTGTTTGTTTTATTGATGTATAAAAACAAACTCTCATAAGGTGACACAAACCCTAGCAGCTTTTCTGTGTATTTCAAGGCAACTCTCTCTATCTCTATGCTCTCTTAAAAATTCAACATTTAAATTAGGTTACATAGAGTCTTTATATAGAGAGCTACCTATCAACTAATAACAGAAAACAAATTACAATAGGAATATAATTTATAATTATTAGCTGACAGTTTCGTTCTGCAATTCTCCTTCCTTCCTATAACATATCTGCAATATCTTTAGCTTTATCTTCGAAGACTTCCCTTATGTGTGATCATCTTCCAAATTCAGCTTTGACTTCATAGACTCTGAAATCTCCAGACTCTGCCAGATTATAGACTCTGATGGACTATAGACTCTGATCATTTGTAGACTCTAACAGATTGTAGACTCCGATAGTCTATAGACTCCGATCACCTCCTAGACTCTGATCTTCATTTAGACTCTGGTTTCACTTTCTACAGAAAATCTTATAGACTCTGATTATAAAATTTCAGAGACTAGAAAGACTTATTACAAATAAGCTATGTTAAATCTTGTTCTAGCATTTTGTACATCATCAAATGAATAAATTCATAACACTTACTTTTATTACTGACTTGTTTGTTATTAACAAGAATAGTGATAATTTTATAAGTTGCATTCAACCCCCCCTTCTGCAACACGCATACTGTTTAACGACTGGTATCAGAGCCAGATTAAACACACATAACTTGAAAAGATCTAAAAATGAGTGCACGGAAAATAAGCAGCATAAAGATACCCACCTTTGATAAAGAACATTATACACTATGGAAAAGAAAGATGACACTGTTCATAAAAACAACAAACCCATTTTATCTTGGTATCCTAGAAAATGGTCCTTTTACACCTCAGCCATATGTACCTGAAACCACAGTGGAGGGTGAGACAATACCTGCCCACTGGGTTCCTAAAAAGGTTTCTGAGTACAATGATACAGAAAAGGAAAAAGTTTCTCTAGATGATTGTTTGCAGTTTATAATCATTGAGGCTTTTGACAATGTTATGTACAATAATATTTTCAACTATACTAGTGCAAAACAAATATGGGAAACCATTGAGATTTTGTGTGAAGGAACATATGAGGTGAAGGATAATCAAAGACAGATATTGGTGTCTCAGTATGAGGCCTTCATGGCCAAACCAAGTGAAGGGTTGACAGAGATGTTTAAGAGATTTAATAGGTTAATCAATGACCTGCAACTACATGGCAAATTTTATTATAAGAAGGAAGTTAACATGAAATTTATGTTAACACTTTCTGACCACTTGGAGCACAAGGTCATTGTCATAAGAGAAGGGAGAGAGATGTCTAAAGTTTCTCTTGAAACTTTGTATGGCATTCTCAAAACTTATGAGCTAGAGCTGTTACAGAAAAGAACTATTCAAACTGGCCAAAGAGGAAAGATGACTAACATATTAAATGCTCTAGTGACCCAAGACCCAAAGATGTTGCAACTACAGGAATCTCAACATCAATAGATTAAGATTTAAGAAGTAATTGATGAAGATGAAAGTGTGACACTTGAACTCAAGGATGGTGATGAAGATGAGTTCTACGCCTTGGATGAACTTGATAATATGGAGAATAAAATAATGGCCTATATGGCGAGAAAATTCTCAAACTTGAGGTTCAAGAAAAATAAATCTTTCAAGCCCAAAGAACAAGGTTCTAGGTTCAACAGAGGGAGTACCTCAAAGCCTGAAGGAAATGGCAAAGGTGGATACAAGACATGAATGGTGGATAGATCAAAGATAAGATGTTACAACTGTAATGAGATGGGACATTTTGCAACAGAATGCAAAAAGCCAAAACAAGTGAGAAGAAATGACAATGACTATGAGGAACTCAAAGCAAAGTATGAGGCTTTGCTCGAAAAGCAACAAAGAAAGACATTTGTGGCTGAAGGCAAGTGCTAGGAAGAATCTGATGATGAAGATGAAAAAGAGTATGGAAATCTTGCTCTCATGGAAAAGTCAGAAGAAGATTCACCTACTTCATCCAGTCATGTACCCATTCTTACTACTGTTGATATGACTGTATCTCAGTTTAGAAAAACTGTTGAAAGTTTAAGTTCTAAAATCTTTAACATTCATACAAGCATGTTAATTGCAAATGAAGAGATTGTCAAATTGTCTAGCGCTAATAAGTTATTAAAGAATAAGAATCAAGAACTAGAACTTAAACTGAATGCTTTTGAGTCCTTATAACATGAAAATGAAATTCTAAAGAACAAGGTAGTATGTGCTTCCTAGATTGAGGAATTTCTCAGACAACAGATCTCTGAAAATGAACTTAAAATCAAGGATTACAAAAATTCTTCTTCATTGTTAAAATCATACAATGCTAGCAATACTGAAAATCAAAAAGTAGGTATAGGATTTAGCTATGAAAAGAAAAATGGTAAGAAACATGATGTAGAGGATGACACTAGTTTTGAAAAACCTACTATCAGACCCTCTATACTGAAAAGAGTTAAGAATCCTCTATTCAAAAAGGCTGAATTTGAATTTGATGATGAATCACTAATTCTTAAGAAAAAATTAGCTGATGAGGACACTTAAGTCGAAAGATACTGTCAAAATCCCCAAGACAATTAGCTTTTCCCTTGACAGTACTCAGGGTCTAGAAGATCATATCAATACTATGAGGACAGTAAGTTCAGAAGCTGATGTCAAGATAGTAAGATGAAATCATATTGTCAAGACATTTTCATCTAAACTTACTGTCAAACAGTAACTTCTAAACCTACTGTCATGAAGACCAAGAAGAACAGAAATGGGAAGTTAGGGATAAATAAAAAGAATAATTTGGCTACATTCCTAATGCTTCTAGGAAGTTGTGTAACAATTGTGGATCTTCTAGTCATTTAACAAATGCATGTACTAAGAGTAAGGAATGCTACATTTGTTAATAGAAATTTACACAGCATACCTTTAAAGAATAGACAAGTATCTCACTGTGGTGATTTTGATTGCATTTCGTGTAAAATGAACCGTATAAAATTAATTTGATGAGTGTTTGCTTTAACATGCCTCTTCATAATAATCAAGTATGTCTGTATAAGAATGTGAAAATTAAAAAGACAAAGACTCCAAGTCCTCCTAAAGTTAGGATGGACAAGCCACCCAAGAACAAGGCTAGTAAACTAGTTATCAAAACTAAATGGTAGCTACAGGAGTCATGCTCAAAGCAAAAGAAAGAAAAGCAGCTGATCAAAATAAACTGTGAATTAGCTAAGCAAAATGGACCCAATGAAAGTTGGGTACCAAAAGAAACTTAAAATATTTGATTTGCAGGGTAATAGGAAAAATAAGAGAATCATGTGGATCATTGACAGTGGGTGCTCATGACACATGACAGGTGATAAAGCCCTGATATCACAGTTCAAGGAAATGGTTGGCCCTTATGTAACTTTTGGTGACAACAACATTGGTTTCACAATGGGATATGACATTCTGGAAGTTGGAAATTTGAAGATAGAGAAAATTGCTCTAGTGAATGGTTTGAAGCACAATCTATTGAGTGTAACTCAATTTTGTGAAAGAGGATTCCAAGTTGATTTTGATCAAAATAAATGCTCTATTTTCAACAAGAAGACAGGAGAAGAAGCACTGCAAGGTGTAAGGAAAGGAAGCATCTTCATAGCTGACTTGGATTCAGTAAGAAAAGATAAAGTCTATTGTTTTTACAGTAAGGATTCTCCATATGAAAGTTGGTTGTGGCATAAGAAGCTTTCCCGTTTGAACTTTAAAGCAATGAATTATCTAATGAAGAGAGATATGGTGAAATGGCTTCCTCAACTTGAATTCTGTCAAAAAGGATTGTGTGAGGATAGCCAAAAAGGGAAGCTAAAGAGATCCACTGACAAAAGCACTCTAAGTGGTTCAATTAATGAAGCATTTCAAATTATTCACATGAACTTATTTGGTCTTATGAATGTACAATCACTGGCAAGAAAAAGATATGCCTTAGTGATGATTGATGACTTTTCAAGATACACTTGGGTGAGGTTCCTAGCAACCAAGGATGAAGTGGCTCAAGAGATCATTGATTTGGTAAGGGTTCTTGACAAGAATCTCAAGTATAAGGTGTAGATCCTAAGAAGTGACAATGGTACTGAGTTCAAAAACAGTATCATGAATGATTTCTGCAAAGACAATGGTATAACTCAACAATTATCTACACCAAGGACACCTCAACAAAATGGTGTTGTGGAAAGAAAGAACAGAAGTCTCATTGAGGCTGCAAGAAAAATGTTGAGTGAAGCAAAACTTCCTACTTATTTCTGGGGTGAAGCAATCAATACAGCCTATTATACTTAAAACAAGACTGTAGTCAACAAGGCCTATGGAAAGACACCATATGAATTGTTCACAGGAAGGAAACCTACTGTCAACTACTTTCATGTCTTTGGAAGCAAGTGCTACTTCATGAAAGATTCAACTGAGATCAAAGAAAAATTTGATACTAAAGTACTTGAAGGAATCTTCATGGGGTATGAAATTGACAGGACTGCATACAGAGTCTACATCATTGATTACAAGACTGTGGAAGAGAGTGTAAATGTCACCTTTGATGAAACAAAATTTCCTGGAGTTGAAGGAAGTCAAGAAACAGAACCTTTAGCCTTTGAAAATCAAGGCTATCTAGAAGAGATTGATGAAGACTCACCAAGAGTTGATTACACAATTTCTGGCCCAACAATTGTTCATATCAGTCTGGTGATAATGAATGAACTGCTTAAATAACTGTTTTTTCTGGGAATGTTCCCATAAATAGTGGACTTGAAGAAATTGATGTTGTCAACAGTGCAAGAGAAAAAGATGTTGTCAACCAACAAGGTGTTGAAAACTCTAGTGACTCTCTAAGAGAAATAAAATGGAACAGAGATCACACTAATGATCTAATCATTGGTGATCTAAGAACTGAAGTCAAAATAAGAAGAAATGTTGCAAATGAATGCATGTACTCTTTTTTCCTTTCTCAAACTGAACCCAAAACTCTAGAAGAAGCATTGACTGATCCAGATTGGATTAATGCCATGCAAGAAGAGCATAATCAATTTGAAAGAAACTGTGTTTGAGCATCGGTGCCTAGACCAAAGAACAAATCTATAATAGGTACCAAATGGGTTTATAGGAACAAGATGTATGATTGTGGAACTTTCACAAGAAACAAAACAAGGTTGGTGGCAAAATGTTACTATCAACAGGAAGTGATTGATTATGATGAAACATTTGCTCCGGTTGCCGAACTTGAGGCTATAAGAATCTTTTTGGTTTTTGTTGCATTCAACAACTTCAAGGTTTTTCAAATGGATGTTAAGAGTATTTTTCTTAATGGAGGGCTAGAAGAAAAAGTGTATGTTGAACAGCCCCCAGGTTTTGAAGATCCAAAAATGTAGAATTTTATATACAGACTGCTCAAGGCATTGTATGGCTTATAGAAAGCACCAAGGGCTTGGTATGACACTCTTTCCAAGTTCCTTTTTAAGAATGATTTTACAAGATGGATTGTGGATAAAACTCTTTTCTATAAAAAGCATGGAAAGGATATCATTCTAGTCCAAGTTTATGTTGATGACATCATCTTTGGCTCAACAAATGAAGATATATGCAAGAAATTCTCAGAGTTAATGCAGAACAAATATGAGATGAGCAAGATGGGTGACTTGGTATTCTTTCTTGGACTTCAAGTCTATCAAAAAGAAGATGGAATATTTATTTACCAAACTAAGTATGTCAAGGATCTTTTGAAAAGATTTGACATGGAAGACTCATCTCCTGCAAAGACTCCAATCTCAACAGTAACTCAACTTGACAAGGATCCAAAAGGAAAGAAGGTGAATAACAAGATATATAGAGGAATGATTGGATCTCTCTTCTACCTAAAAGCTAACAGGCCTGACATCATGTTTGCAACAGGGTTGTGTGCAAGGTTCTAGTCTGATCCAAATGAGTCTCATTTAATGGCAGTAAAAAGAATCTTTAGATACTTGAAAGGCACTCAAGATTTAGGCCTTTGGTATCCTAAAGAATCTGGTTTTGACTTGGTTGGATATTCAGACTCAGACTACGTTGGTTGCAGAATAGACAGAAAGAGTACAACAGGAAGTTGTCAATTTTTTAGAGAAAGATCGGTTTCATGGTTTAGAAAGAAGCAGCATTCAGTGTCAAATTCAATTGCAGAAGCTGAATACATTGCAGCTGGTAGGTGCTGTACTCAGTTACTTTGGATGAAGAATCGGCTATTGGACTATGGATTGACTCTGCAAGGAATTCTTATCTTTTGTGATAACACTAGTGCCATAGAAATCTCTGAGAATCCTGTTTAATACTCCAAGACTAAACACATTGATATCAAACATCATTTCATTAGAGAACATGTGGAACAAGGCACAATCAAGCTTGTTTATGTGCCCACAGAGAAGCAACTTGCAGATATTTTCACCAAACCATTGGATGAAAAGACATTCAACAGGCTAGTGAGTGAATTGGGTATGTTAAATTTATCCTGTTAATGAATTCTGTTTAGTTGATCAAAAATTTAGTTAAATGAAATTCACTGTGAATTAATGACCTCTTGAGGTGTTTTAATTTCTATCATAGTGGATACACATGATGATATTTTACTGAGAAGTTAACTAATTTATTTTAAGTAACTTAATTCATAGAGGTTAATAAAAAGTACTGTCAAGTTTCTTGACAGTGTGTTTTATCCATATTGTCATATAGCAATAAGTTATTGTCGATCATTTGAAAAGTATTGGCAGCATAGTATGCGGGACTGAAACATACTGTCATAAACGTACTGTCCATATTCTTCGACAATATAGTTTTCAAAATCCCCGCATAACATACTGTCAATAGTCAATATTAGGGTTATCCATTTATTTATATATTATCTAACCACTAATGTTACTGTTAAGAGTGTTTGTGATTTCTAGTGCAGAAGTTACTGTCAAGAAGTGAATGGATTAATAGATACAATTGTCAAATCAATCGATTGAAATTCAGCTTTGACAACTACTTTTTCACATTATATATATACTAACAGCTAAAATCTCTCTCACTCTTCTCTTCTCTTTAAACTCTCAAATATTCTACGCCCTAAAAACCCACTATTTTCTCTGCAACTTCTTCTTTAAACTGCTATATATTTTTAAACTTTTTAACTTTTAATCATGTCTAGACCTCAAGTTATTTGTTCTCTTGCCCAAACCAACTTCACCATAATTGTTTCTGCGGGTGAAGCTGGTGAAGCCTTCAAACCCTTTGTTGGCTTCTTAAACAACTCTTATATCTCACATGCTCTAAATCAAAGTCTCATATTGGAAATACCAAGATTGTCACAGTTGTGGACCTCTGCAACTTGTGAGGGGGAGCAGGACTCAAGCTAATCAAGTTTAAGGTCAATGGTACCTCTTACTTCATTGATTCCACTCACGTCATTGCTGCTCTCCATGTGGAAGCTAGTGAAGGTTCACTTTTTCAGGAGCTTGCAGTTGATGTTCAGTTTACCAAGTTTTTTAAGATGACTGGGTACACAGTTACCAAGACAAGCCCCAACTCTGATGACTGATATCCATCTGATGGAATGGATAGGAAATATTTGGTGAAGGAGTGGAGCATGATCTTAGATGCTGTCACTAGGGTAATGTCAAGCAAAATAAGCGGCTGTAATGAGGTCCTAGCCTACATCAGAAAGATTGTGCATTCACTAGTGCACAACTACATAATTGATATTGAAAAACTCTTGATGCCCTTATTCAAATTAGTTCTTAGCAAGAAGGATAGCAGAATGCTGGTAATCTATTATCCTAGATTCTTTATTCTTATTATTCATTTTGTAGAAGGCATAATTAATCTTGATGGAGTACAATGTATGGAATCCCCTACTTTGAAGAAAAATACCCATTTTATTTTAACTAGAAAACCTTTAAATGCTGAGTTAGGGTTGTTCATCTCGGATTACATGGATTCAACTATTAAATCACTAAATTTATCTATTGCTAGTGATTTCCATATTTTCTCCTTGAGTGATGAGAATGGTGTTGACATCATCATTCTTAACCCACACTCCAAACCATTCAAAGATGTTAGGCCATCTAAAGTCTCCAAATCAATTAGCCAATAGTTTGACTCCTCCCAACAAGATTAGGTTACTAAAAGAAAGATGACCACTACCCTTAGGCTAGAAACCATTCCACAGGTAGGTGGTGAAACTGCACTAGATGCAGCAAATAAGGGTGGTAGTCAGATCACAGAACCCGCAGAGGGCCCTGGTGAGCCTAGGAGAAAAAAAACAAGAGTATCAACCTCTGTAAGCCAGACTATGTCCTCTCAAAAGGGCACATATCTTAATAGGGAACAAAACTCATCTCTAGATGTTTTCTCTCAAAATAAGACATCTATTGAAATTGGTCAGTCTCCCATGACACCATGTAAAGAGTCTGCACAATATGTTAAACTCACTCAACATAAGCCTCCTCCATTTGAAGACATATTTATTGTAGGGCTAGAAAATGTGGAACACAGCTCATTCAACTATGGTGCATCACACTTTACTACACATGAAGATCAAAATGTTGATTCACTATTCAAAGAGTTGGATGGGACTGATCAAAATAATCCACAAGAACCTTCTCCTCAAAGGGTAGAAGAGATTACTATCATAGCCTCTACTGCTGTTAATGAAAGTTGAAAGCTAAAGATGCTGTCAACAATTCAAATCCTGATAGCAACTCTCCTTTGGCCGTTTCTCCTCAAGATGATGAAGATTCTGCTACTCTTTCCACCATCATGAAGGCAAAGTCTAAATCTAATGCGGAGGGTGTACTTGCTCAGTCCCCTAGGATGAATGAGGGTGTGAAAAGAAAAGGAGAGATAAAAGAAAAGAGAAGTGAGCAGAAAAATGAGAGGCTGGGAAAATCTCAGGCAAAAGAAGAGGGCATTGAGCAAATCCAGAAGCAACAAAAAATTATGGGAGCCCAAAAATCTAAGGCATTAGGCCTTGAGAGTGAGATGGTGAGGAATGATGAGATCATCCAGAAAAAACCAGAGGGTGTGAGAACCCCAACATCCCCCAAATCATCTAAACAAGCTGCTGAAAGGTTGAAATCCCTTTCACACAAGGTCTCTAAGTTATCAAAGAATTTTGATATTGTTGGAAGAAACCAGGTGAAGTTAATCAATAAAATTTCAACCCTGGAGGATGTGATGAATGAAGGATTCAAAACAGTGTTTGCAAAACTTGAAGAGTTTCATGCTAAATTCAATCCTGCAGTTGCTACCTCAACTAAGGGGGAGAATAGTACATAAGTGTTTGTGGAGAAGGAGAAAGAAAGTGAGAAGGTTGTTGAAGCTGAGAAGGTGAAGGAGATCGACAATGTTGATGTTGTGGAGAAAGTTGTTAAATCTGGGAGTGATAAGGAGAAAACTTAAGTTGCACCTCAGGGGGAGAGCCAACTAGAATTACTGTCTAGTGTGGCTGCTGAGATTGCTTCAAAGCTTGGTGGTGATAAGGTGGAGAAAAAGAAGGAGGTGGAAAGGCCTAAGGAGAAAGGCATAGTGATAAAGGAAGGAGTGAAAGAGACTATTATTTATGTAGCTAAAAAAGGGAAAGACAAACTATTCCCTAATAGTGCTGATGACTTGATTATGGAGGAAATGGAAGACCTTGATGAAGAACAAGCTTCTATGTTAATGGTGGATGATAATGAAAATAGCTCTGTGTTTCAAGATGCTAAATTCAATAAAAGAATTGAAAATCTAAGAGCCTCATCTAACAGGAATCCCAAGAAATTTTCAGATTCAATGAGACTGTCAACAGTATGGGCAGCTGTGTTGGTATCAAAAAGCAACAAATCGGTGAATACTGTTAGGACATAAGGTGGTTTAAGCTGGTATATCAGTATGGACTATCTGAGCAGATAAGAGATTTCAGTAATTGAAGCCATTAAGCTCAAAATTAAAATAGACAAGTCATGGCTGAATGAAAATTTGAAAAGAATTCTGCAGAAGTTGGTGGTGGAGAAATTGCCAGAAATAACTCTGAACCCCTTGGGTATCAAATTCAGCAGCTCCACAGATAGTAAATATAGATCTATGAATCTGGAAAGGGTGAGCATGTGCAAATCTAAGTCTGTGAAGGAAGCTTTTGATTACTTCAAACAACTACCAATTAATGAAGAAAGACAAGTGGTGATGAAAGTGTTTGAGAATGAACTAAAAAGACTTGAAGCAAAGAAGAAATCAAAGAAGTTAGGAAAGAAGGATGAAGGAAGAAATGATGATATTGATGAGAAGTCTAATGGAGGTGCAAATAGTTCTAACCAACACAATAACAATGGTGAAAGATCTTCTAGAACTGGAAATAAGGTGGATGAGGAGAAGAATAAAAAGGAGAATAAGGATGGAATTGAAGGAAAAGTGTTGAAACATATGCTTCTTGGTTTTGAAGCTGATAAAAATTATGTTGTCAAAGAAGCCACTATAAGGAGTGATAAGGTGGAAGATGTTGTCACAGTGCCAGAACCTATAGTCAATGAATATACTGTCATGAAAGGTATTGTCAGCGAAGATATAAGGAAGGAGTTGCTGTCAAGAAAAATCTCTGTCAAATTGAACAAAGTAAAAGTAAAAGCAGAAGCCTGTCTTGGTGAACATGGAGGTTTTGTGGCTAGCAAAGAAGGAACTTGCATTGCTAGAAGGCCTAACAGAGTTGGTTGGAAGCTCACAACAGATAAAATTCGTGATGATTACTTAGATGTGAGAAGAGAAACAATCAACAATATAGTTGAGTCAAAGGCAGAGCTAATTGCTAAAATCAGTGTTGAATGGTCTGAGTTTAATGCTCTAAAGAAAAATTCATGTCCTCTACTTTATTGGTGAATCTACAGTAATGGGATATGACATGAAAGAGACTGATTATTTCATGGTAAGAAGAATGATGATAATTGTCAAAGACTTGGATGTAAAGACTAAAGTCTTTAGAGGAGTATTAATCATAAAATTCTTGGAACTCATGGACTCTTTCAAACCATATCCCTTAGATTTCACTGAAATTGAGGAGCTAGAACCCAGAGTCCATTATGATAGTGTAATGTTTGCCAATGATGATGGTGTGATGGAATTCTGGAGCATGAAGTCTCTTCAAGACAAGGAGATTGAGTTACTATCCAAACTGGTTTATCAATTGAAGGAACTTCCCTATCCTGAAGAACAAAATATCATGGAAGTTATTCAAGTCTTGATAACCAAATTGAAAAAGATTGAGTATGTAAAGAAGGTTGATTATGAGAGAACTCAAAAGTGTCTTCTCAGAAATCTAGACATAATTATCTTTTACAATACTGGTGGTACTACTGAAACCATCACATTTGATGTGCTACAGAAGCTGGTGAAGAATGAGCCAAAGATTGTAGAGTTGATCAAAGTACAGTTATTCAATGTAACAAACTTTGAAGTCTTTGATCTCAAAAGAAAGGCTCTCAGCTTCTTTGATGAAGATAAAGAAGATGATAAAGCTGAGAAGTTAAGGAAGGATAAGGAGGAAAAAGAAAGAAAGGAAAAGATAGTCAAAGCCCAGAGAGATGTGGACAAAATAAAGAAGAAAATTGCTGAAGCCACAAAGGATTATGAAGCTGTTCAATTCAATGAAACAAACTCAAGAATCTCTTCATATCAATCACCAGTATCTATAAATCTTTTAAAGATTTTGATTGATAATGTTGAGGTCAGAGTTGAGGACTTCAAAATTCATAATACAGAAATCCTGAGGAGAATCAAAAGAATGACTATAAACTCAGCAATTATATCTGAATTTAATTTGAGTAAGGTTGCAGAAAAGATCATTGATTCCAGGGATAATGAAGAAACTTGGGAAGATAGGCAAAGACTCAACAAGGTGTATTCTTGTCCATTACCAAGGTTTCAGAAAGATATATTTGAAACAAAATTCTTAAGCATAACCAGAGGCCCAGTGGAATCCTAATACTCTTTAAAGGATCTAAGAGATTTCTCATCCTTAAAAGTGAAGCATGTACTGGAGTGTGTAGCTGATTATGCTATCTCAGAAGAAGAAAAGGCTGGTGTCGGGGATCTAGAATTCTTGCTTGAAGAATTGAAGGAGAAGAAGCTCAAAGCAAGGGAAGCTCAAGCAAAATATGAAAATCTGCTCAGTCTAGAGGAATGTCAGCTTGAGAAATTTATACTTATAATTTTTCTTGAATATTTTATTTTTGTACAAACACTTTAGTTATGCTAGTTGAGTTAGCATCTATAATTTACTTTGAATTTATCTTTATTTTACATAAAAATAAATTGGGGGAGATTGTTAGGGATTGTGGTGTTAACAGTGTAATCATCTAAAAGTTACTTAGATTAATTAGAAATTAACTAAGTAAAATGTACTGTCATATGTATATTGACAGTATGTTTAGTTTTCACTTGTAACAGTATATTTAAAAGCCAAGTAGGTGATAGTAAGTCTCAATAGTTACTGTCTTGTACAAATACAATAACATGATCTATGAAGTAGAAGTTCACAAAATGTTCAGGCACAGCATGGGTCAAGACTTTGACAGTAACATTCTACAACTGAAGACTACGACAGCATATTCAAGTGACAGCAAAAGGAACAGACGACAACAACTATTCCAATGACAGTAAACTTGGCGGAGAATAGAGATTCACAGATAACAAGTTTTACTGACATCACGTTTAGCAGGGATAATTGACAACAGTTTTGGAGACAGTAAAGTTCAAGGATCTATCGAGGCTTGACATCAAAGTGTGCGGAGCCAAAGATACTGTCACCATAATGGAACTAGAAGTTGACAATATACTTTTAGTGAAACTGACAGTCTGTTCAATGTAGAAGATTAGATAGTGAAAGTACAAGGAATGATTTAGACATTACTATCTAGTCTGTCAAACCTATTACTGCAACTTGGAAGAAGACAAACAAAAAGACAAGGTGTGCATCAAGAGTCAAAGATTTATGTCATCTCAGCACAACTTTATCTACAAATGGAATAAAGCCAAGGTTAAACCATAAAAGCATAATTTCTATTTTGAGCTTTATTCTAGGACAAATGAAAAGTGCATATGTAAGTGGAATATGTGTTTTAGTATAACTACACATATCTCACAAGCATTTTTTTTATGTAACTGAGCTAGGTTTTCTCTCAAGGAAGAAATATTAGCAAATTCACTGCTCATTATTTCTTTGTAGCTGGAATACTCATTCCAGTCAGTTGTAGTAAAATAAAAAATAATAAAATTATTTTTTGAAGTTAAACACATGTCTTCAATTGTTTGCTTAGTTGTTTGCATTTCATAACTTACTTTTATTACTGACTTGCTTGTTGTTAACAAGAATATTGATAATTTTGTAAGTTGCATTCAACCCCCATTCTGCAACACTCGTACTGTTTAATACCACCAAACTACAATTTACTCTTATATATATTATTTATATTAAAATAACATTGAAATTCTCAAGCTTTTTACTGCCCGGAGACCTTTTGTTCTTGTGTACTATACGTTTGGTTTTGTTAAATTCTTGGCTGTTGCATGAGTAGAGAGTTTATCTTCCAGCAATTTACTCTGATAATACTCGTCCTCTCTGTCAATCACAATCAAGAACTAGCTGGTTGCCACTAAAACAAAAACTATTTTAAAAAAAAGCTACTTCTGTGGCAAAGAGTGGAAAAAAACTTGAGTATAAAATTTGAAATTAATTTTTCTAAAAACTTCAGTTTCGTACCATGCCTACTATCAGCAGCATTGTCCGTCTTAATTCTGTGGTCGGACAACTAAATAAAAGTTGTAGATTAGTTTCCTAAATTGATTTTGCAGTGAGTTAAATTTACCTGCTGAGATGGTTAGTTTTAAAATAGAGGTCTTCTTATGCGGTCCAAATTTCAGCCTTTCGCTGTGGTCACGAGTACGATGGTGTAATCTATTTGGATTGAACTTGTAAGCATTACGCATGGTTATTGTTTTTCATGAAATATATGTTTCTCAAACCATCTGTTCAGGTACCGCTAGTAATAGCTATTATTGGAGTTTTTCAGAACAAGTAGGAAAGACAGACCTGAAACCTCTAGCTGTTGTAGTGCTACTACATCAATGGCTATGGCCTATGGTTCTTGATTTAAGTCTGACAAATAATTCTGTGTAATCATAAATGAGAATTTTAATTTTTTGTATTTTGTAATTCCTGCAAGTACGTGTTTGTTTTACTTCGAAAATTGAATGTATCAATTGCTATGAAATGAAATAGAACTAGTTCCAGCAGCAAATATTTGACAGATTGTGAACTCTATCAGTCTGAAACTTCTATGTTTGTGAATGTATCAAGTACTTGTAAATTTCCAGGTTTGTTGGTATATTTGCCTCAGCTACTTTCTGTTTGTCGTCGAATTTGATTATAGTATCGTTGAAAATATCAAGTGGCCTTTTTTTTACTGAACAGAATTTTTTTGATATTTAACAATCTTAAATCATAATATAGTAGTATTCACATGATTCAGGGATATTTTTAATTATCATGTCTTTACTATTGAACTATTCTCAAAGGCCTCCCTTATCTGGTAGCAATGGTATGGTGCTTATGAAGTTATAATGACTATGCCACATGATCTCAAACAATTGACATAGTTCTTACCGGTGCAGGCTTGGAAGATCAATATCCCAATAGAGCCTTGGTGGGGAGTGTTACAATAAAGATCGGACTTAATGGATCATACGAGGCTACAAAAGACATTAGAAGATGCCCTTTCGGGTATATAACAAGTTAAAACACAAGGATCGTGGTTGTAGGATGAATATGGAAACATTTTGTCAGTGAACAGAGCATCCGAGCATCCGGACATCCGGTCATAAACTTATAAACTAAGCATTGTTGATAGTGTTGGAACAGATTTCTGCAAGAGTCTTCAACTGGCAAGAAGGTGAGTTCGGCCTCCTTGAAGGTGTCCTCGATCGGCCTCGTGCAATGATGAAGAATGTGAGGGTTGTGCCCGGTTCACTTCTAGTGTGAGAATAAGTTAATCTAGTCTTGAGTGAGTAAACATAAACACACAAGAGAGTACTTAAGCAATGAATCTGCAGCAAGTGTTTAGTGTGTGTATAAAATTGTGATTAACTTCAAGTGTGGCAGTCCGTGTTATTTATATAGAGGTCCAGGAGTGGTTGAATCGTGGAGCACCAAAGGTGAGAGCACATTGAGGAAGTGGATATAATTGTCTGATTCTTCTGCTCGGTCGTGCAACGGTCAGTACAAATGGGCTTTGGGTCAGGTCGGCCAAGTAACCCAGCCCATCACTTGTCCCGGGTCAGGTTAGAATGCAAGCCCAACTCCAACGGATAGTAAGTTGGCAGCACATCAAATTCAAGGTGGTAGCTCATCACAAGTCAACTACACGTAGACACATTAACTGATGTTGATTTTAAACTCATCTTGGTGACTTTACAGGGTGCAGCATGCAGTTTTCTATACGAGGGATCCAAATCACTAACTCGGGTGAGGTTTAGAGCTTGGCAATTCGGATAACTGGATTGGTTTCGGATCGGATCAACTTTCGGTTCTGATACATTTAGAGTACTGTTCGGATCGGATCGGATCTGATTTAGATCGGAACTAATTTGGATTAAAATTAGTTAAATTTCGGATCAAGTTCAGATTGAGTTCAGTTCAGATTAAATTCGATTCAGATCATTTCGGATCGGAAAAATACAGTCTGAATTAATTTTGAATTAGTTTTTAATTATAATAAAACTAAAATAAAAATCGTAAAATACCTTTGTTGAAATAATAACTTATTCATTATCTTTTTTCTTATGTTTTTTAATTTGTGAAACTTTTAAAAAAAATCATCTTATTATTAAATATATTAGTTATAATATAAAATAATATAAGTTTTTAAAATTTTGATTGTATAACCATTTTTAAATTTTTGATATAAAATTATTTTAAATATGAATTTTACTTAAAATAGATTAATTTAGTAAATAAAAAGTGGTTTAATACTATAGACTATGAATCATTAAATATAACTAAAAAATTAGATTAAAATTCAATTTATCTTTTTTCAAATTCGATGTAATTCGTATTTGTATTGAATCAGATCTCGTATTTCAAGTCATATTCGGTTCAGATGATTGTATATTCGGTTATAATCGATTTTATCGGGTCTAGTATTTGAGATTATTTTCGGTTCGGGTAATTTTCGATTCAAATCAAATTGGTTTTTGGATATTTATCAGATTATGTAATTTCGGATATAAAATCGGATTCGGTTTCATGAATTTGGGTTCAGTTCTTCGAATTCAGACCCATTTTGTCAGGTCTGGTGAGGTTTACGGAAATAAAGTAACCAATCAAGAGAGTTTTTCGGAATTTATGGTGAGGTGTGGTTGGATTGGGTTGATGAGTTCGATAAACAACCAGATCATTGTGCTGCTTGATCATAGCCAGCATGATGTAGGGAACAGAATGTACTGTGCCTGGTTTGAGCTTGTTGCTACTTTTGTGCAGCAAAGAATGTACTGCACAAGGTACTTAGCTTTGTTATGTTTTGGCCTGTTTAATATAAATTCAGAGTTGAGGAAAGTTCATTTTAAACTTTACAACTTGTGGTACAGTTTCATCAATTATATAAATCAACATGTAAATCCAAATTAATTTTGTTGTCTGTTTCCACCAGAAGAGTTTTAGTTGCATTTCTCTTTTGCTTGGTCAAAAGATTTAATTTTACTATAGTTTGTAATATGTGCAAGAAATGGACAGTTTTGCTTGAATTTATAAATAAAGAGCTTTAAAGTTATTAAAAATTAATCTTATTTCTAGATATATACATTCAATTCGAAAAGAAATTATGTGCTGTCAAATATTTTGAGGGTACAGTATTATTAAGGGAATAATAAATTGAGGGTATATTCGATCGAATATATGCACAAAATAGATAATGACATACTAGAAAAATAAAAACTGAGACACCGTCACTTGTAGAATGTTCGAGCAACTATTGTATGTAGAGATAAACCTCTATCACCAAACGAAACAAAGGCACATACTAAAGCCCAGCCCACTAATATAAGACCGATCCAAAATCAACGGCCGCCCACAAGGCTAGAGATCTCCGCCCCTAGATATAATCGAATCCAACAACGCAAATCTAGAGAACACTTATCATTACTGTACGCCCGCAGAACCCGCCCTCACATTTCGCAACCGGCTGTTCCGGTACCCGGTTAACAATTCTTTTTAAAGTCCCTCTCACCCACAACTCTCTCGTCACTAATCTCTCTCTCTCTCTCTCGACTACCACTCTCCTCACTCTCTATCTCTCTCTACACTTTTTTATCTCGAAAATCATGGGTAAGTTCATCATATCCTCTCTCTCTCTCAAACCCACACACGCACACACACATGTATTATGTTTACTTTTGATGATCTGATCTATATGTTTTTCTGCTTTGTTTTGTTGATTTTGTATGTATATATGCAGCCCCAATCAAGATCGGAATCAACGGTATAGATCTCTCCCACTCTCATTTTTTTATATATTTTTTTGTAAATAAATGATTATAATTTTATAATATATTTGTAAATTTATTGATGAATTTGATGAATAGGGTTCGGAAGAATCGGACGATTGGTTGCAAGAGTGGTTATGCAAAGAGAAGATGTTGAGCTTGTTGCTGTTAATGATCCCTTTATCTCTACTGATTACATGGTTATTTACTTTACTCTCTTTTTATTTCTGCTTTTTTATCATTTATTTTAATTTGTTTGATTTACTGTTGTTATCTTGTTTTGCTCTTTTTATTTGCTGATCTGTTCCTTTTTAATGTTTTTATGTTTTTTATTTATGGTTGATATATAGATTTAACTCCATGTTTTCGGGTTTTAAAGTTATGTTACCTTATTAATTATTATTGTTATTTCTATCAGTAATTTTTCAAATTTTAGTAACTAATAATGTACTGATTATAAGTTTGGATGTGTTTTAGAATGAATGATTTTAAATTAGTGAATCAAATTGCAAAATCGGAACTAAAATAGCTGCCAAGTCATTTTGTCACACCCGCAAGTCTTTTTACAAACTGTCAACGTAGTTTTTAACTTTTTTTAAACAATAAGATCCCAAGTTCAATGTTAAAATGATTAAAGTAGACTATTGTCCAAGTCAACCAGCGAATCCACAGAGTATATGTTCTGAGTCAAATCTCGATAAATTTATATGTCGATATGGTTGTATGGGTTTACTAGTTGGTGTTAATTTGATACTCACTAATACTGATCTGCCTTGTGTGTTTTTGCGAAAAGAATTAATTGATTAGTGTTTGATGATTGTTGTGTAGACATATATGTTCAAATATGACAGTGTCCATGGTGCGTGGAAGCATCATGAACTCAAAGTTAAGGATGAGAAGACCCTTTTATTCGGTGAGAAGCCGGTTGCTGTCTTCGGTTGTAGGTATGGGCGCCTGGGCGGTACTAGGTCCATTAACTGTACTGTATGAATTTTTTTCTGAAATGGCCAAGTTTTAACTCTTTGTTTTTGGTTTCCTGATGGGGATTGCAGGAACCCAGAGGAGATTCCATGGGCAAGCACTGGTGCAGAGTATATTGTTGAATCCACTGGTGTCTTTACTGACAAGGACAAAGCTGCTGCACATTTGAAGGTTTGTCATATATTACAAAATATTTTTTATTTAATGTTGTGTAGATGGGATTAGTTGATGGTTAATTTTCTATTGATGTAGATGGTGGGTCAATTTACTATTACTGCCTAGTAACATTTTATATATAATATAGCAAAAATGCAGCAACTTTTTTCCATTACATTGATGTCAGTCATTGTGCACTATAATGATATAATGTTGCAACACAGTCATTAGCTGTTCATGTCAATTTGTTAAATTTATGGTCTCAGTTTTGGCATTAAAGTATCTTTGGGGTGGGCAGTGTTTTATATCTGGGAGAAATTTATTCAGTATTAACATTTGTTTATTGCTTGTAAACCTGCATTTTGTTATGTTTGTCTAATGAATGGATTGTATTTGTTCAGACTGTATTTATATCATTTCTTGATTTTTTGCTTCTCAGGGAGGTGCAAAGAAGGTCATCATATCTGCCCCTAGCAAAGATGCTCCCATGTTTGTTGTTGGTGTCAATGAGAAGGAATACAAATCAGACCTCCACATTGTTTCTAATGCTAGTTGCACCACAAACTGCCTTGCTCCCCTTGCTAAGGTATATTATTATCTCGGCTCATATGATGGTTTTTTTCTGAAACTTTAATGGGATGACAAATATCATTCAGTTTCTTTCTCAAATGTGCAGGTGATCAATGATAGGTTTGGCATTGTTGAGGGGCTTATGACAACTGTCCATTCGATCACAGGTGAGGATTGTCTGCCTATTGTTTTAGTTGCAGTTGATTGAACATATAGAACATGTAATGAGCTGGTTTCAAATGGGTTCTTTGCATTTCAGCTACACAAAAAACTGTTGATGGACCATCTGCCAAGGACTGGAGAGGTGGAAGAGCTGCTTCATTCAACATCATTCCTAGCAGCACCGGAGCTGCCAAGGTATCTGAAAACTGTTTCACACATGTTTAGTTGGTCAATCATAATCTTTTATGGTTCAGATTTATTACGTGTTGAATTAGCTGGTGATTGAACTTGTTTCTGGGGACCTTCTGAAGTTGTGGATTGTTTGGTATAATGTTTTGCTAGGCTGTTGGCAAAGTGCTACCTTCACTGAATGGGAAGTTGACCGGAATGTCATTCCGGGTTCCTACTGTGGATGTCTCAGTGGTTGATCTCACTGTCAGGCTGGAAAAGAAGGCCACGTACGAACAAATTAAAGCTGCTATCAAGTAAGGATCATTAAATTATTGTGTACGAGAAAGTAAGGGAGAATTTGAAATATGCCTACCAAAATTATAAACCAAGTGTAAAGTTAGGTCATGTATTGCTTTCATCTTTATTTATTTTATTATTTTATGATACATTGTTCTACTGTATCAGGGAAGAGTCAGAGGGAAAGCTCAAGGGAATTTTGGGATACACTGAAGATGATGTGGTTTCCACAGACTTTGTGGGTGACAGCAGGTGAGTTTGTAGTTGTTTTTCTTTCACTTTCTTTCATCTATGTGGAACAGTGCTATAAATCGGTCAAGTTTTGCTGTGAAATGATTTCACTGTATAGTTATCCTTGAATAAACAATATAGTATCTTATTCCTTATTAAATTCAAAAATTCCAGGTCTAGCATCTTTGATGCCAAAGCAGGAATTGCTCTAAATGATAACTTTGTCAAGCTTGTTTCCTGGTATGACAATGAATGGGGATACAGGTAAACAACCATACTACTCATCTAGCTTCTTGGTTCAATAGCTAGTTGACTGCCATTAGGATATTTTTACTAGCAAGTATAATGTATTGCACATGCAATGCATTTTGTAAAGTTTGGCTGAGCTGAGGGTCTTTTTGTGTGGTTAATGCAGCACCCGTGTGGTTGATTTGATCGTCCACATGGCATCTGTCCAGTAAGTGGCGGATTGTACTTGCTTGGATAAAGCGGCTTGGTCATCCTATCCTCTTGCAGTTGATGAGATATCTAAATAATGGGAACCTATGTGACCCTTGCTGTCTTGTGTAGAGAGGATCTTCTCATATTTTGAAGAGTGTTCAAAGTAGGATAGTGAAAAAACTATCTTTCAATTTTTATAGACTGAATGCTTCCGTTTGGTTTTCTGATTAATGGTATAGTTTAGATTTCTTCTCCAATGTTTTACTATTTGGGTTGATGTTTTTTACTCTCATTTTTTGCCAACTTTAATATTGAAACTTCTCTATAGGTTTCGAAATTTAGGGGATGTTGGGATCATGGGATTATGACCTGGTTAGTAGGAATGAGAATGAGATTTCAGTACAAAAACATGTTGCAATTTCATTCTCATTCTTTTGTTACCGGGTTGTTATTTGGTGATCCAAATGGCACCTTAGTATCTTGGTCATGAAAGTAAATCAATCCCTGGTATAAATTCTCTTTTCCCTTCCTAAATTTATAGTGATTTAAACCAGATGGCTGTGGTGATGTTTATCTTCATGTCAGGGTTTAAGGGACAATTGTCAATACAGTCATTCTAGGTGCAAATAGATGTTTTTGAGAATATAGTTCTAATAGAATAAAAAACTTGTTTCATACTTGTAATCTGGTGCTAATGGAGGAATAAAGTTTGATTCATACTTGTTTTGGTCTACCCTGGAGGAGGAGAGAGTCCCCATCCCTATCTTGGCATTACAAGTTCCGGCTACAGTTATTTTAGCAAACAAATTCCTCCATTAGGTGTAGGTGAATCTTGCCTTCATATTGAAAAGAATCCCGGATACATGGCTTACAATCTTACATCCGGGCCTGACATTTCTTGAAAGACGATTGAATGGATGGAAAAAATAGGCTGAAGTCAAAATTTTGTCTGAAGTGTCTTAATTGTGTAATGTCTCATATATATTTCATATTAGCGAAAGCAGTAGCAGTTGATTAATTTAAGGTGGAGATAACCTCAACAAAGTTATCTTTGACTCTCAGTTGGTGTTCCTTTCGTTGCTTTGACTGTCTGTTGGTGTTCCTTTCGTCGGAGAAGATGTATGGTACTTGCCTGATTTAAGTTTTTTTTATAGCTAATATGTTTAGTTATATTGTTAGACCGAGGCAGGCCCCTACTTTTTGTTACCATAAAGTACAAGTCACGAGAATCCTTGCTCCAACGAGCAGCAAACAAAATTGATTACAAGTCTATGGGAATGGAACAGAACTAGCAGACTAGTAAACTAGTGAACGTAAAACCATAAAACCTGAGAATGTGAAACCGTTTCAAGTCAAAAGCCAGAACCAAGAAGTGAAGGCTTCTGGCTTCCCTTTTCTGCCATTGGAAATACCAACCTGCAACTGTAGGATAGCCAATGACTACAACTCTTTCTTGGGGAACTTCCTTCTCTGAATCAGATTGTCTGCTAGAAATCCCTTTCTCAGGCCCTTGTTCTTCTGTTGGCCTACCCTCTGCAATTCCATCCTCCCGGGAACTGACTTCTGGCAAATACAAGTTAGTTCTATCCTGCACTTGTTAGACAGTTCAGCAAGATAAAACAATAAAACAATAAGATTATCCTGCGGCTTCACAGATTGAGAGATGTTCTCATTGGAGACACTGAAGGACAGCCAACCCTGTTAGGAGACAGTTTCTAGAAACTTTGGAATGCGGGGGTAAATTTAAGTGATGGTTCCCAAAAATATAGTGGTCATCTGAAACAAAATCAATACCAACAGCCCAGTCACTTACAGTCCGGTGACTGAAAATTCCCCCCACGGCCCAGAAAGCATTAACAGCAGTAAGGAAACCTCCCATAATTGAAAATTCTCCCCACGGCTCTTGACAGGCGTAACAAGGAAAACTCCCGTATTTTGTAGTGAGGATTGAGTGAGGACATCACCGAGATGATACATGTCACCTATGTCAATACGTCATCCAGGTATGTCGCCACTTGCACCTACAAGCTACTGCCCGTCATCCTTGATCCTACCACTTGGCAGTCATTCCCGAAAACCAGGAAAGGGATGACTTTCCCGAGGAAAAAAGCACCAAGGGAAAAAAGAATGCGATTATTTTTTTTTAACGACAAATGTACACATCAAAATAAAGAGAAAAAGATCATGATACAATTATAAAAAAACCCATATAATAAACTTAAATTATAAACCTTACGGATACATGACAAAATCCCTATGGCTGTCAATGAGTATCATGCTTTAAAGAGTGACACATCAACTAAGAATTGAGAAGAATGACCTGGCAAAGCTGCCACAATGCAGCTAGGTCTAGACTCTAGAGCAGAAAATCCCAATTTTAACACAGAAAGAGTTGCACATTGCAATCTCATTGTTAGAAGCAGCAACAAGGGTGGCATGATCAAAAAAGACTATAGGCTTTCGCTTTCCTATGGAACTACCCAAGTGACTAATACCATCAACAGAGCATCAAGGGGAATATCATAACACTATCAAAACAAAAGATTATAAAGCCAATACAAGTTAATTCCCCCATAACACACTTCTTAACATCATCAAAGACCAAAAAAATTCCATTAGTGCTGACCAACGTGCAGGTTTATTTGAACTGCCCAAGTCCAGCCCTCAAAATATTTGCCCAAAACCCCTCCCAATGGCACTAATCCAAGGGAGCCCGTTGAAATAATAGTGCTGATTATGAATCAAGACAAGATAACCAAAACCGTGAACCGACCCAGTTCTAGCATGACCAGACAACAGTCCGGCCCATATGACATATCACAATAAAATTTCTAGTATGTAAAGCAGGATAGTGCCGCTTCTAACATGTTAAGCTTGATCCCCAACTCGGGAAATAGGAACAGACAGCTGCTTGTACAACAAAAAATTCAACAAAAATTACTCATCAGGACATAATCGTGAGTCCTACAGTCTATTAAGCACTAGAATCCTGCACTTGTATGACACCCTAAAAAACCTGCACTTGTATGACACCCTAGAAAAACAATTAGAGCCAAGTGCAAATTTTAAACACTGACCTTCCAGCAACTGACAAGAAATAGAAATAAACCAATCGATCAAGCAACGGATATGGTGCCAATAGAACTTTTAGAACGTAAACAATCAAAAGATGACAGTACTAGAAAAGTTCAGTTAAATATAAAACAAATACAACCTTGACAAAACTACAACCTTAAACACGAGCTCAAAACAATGGCATAACAAGTAATCACGAGTCTTGTTCTGATTTCCTAGACTTTTTCTTCTTCCCAGTACCATTTCCATTCATAACAGCAGTTTCTTTCTCTTCAACTTTGGATTTTTTCTTTTTGCTTTTCTTAATGGAAGCTTCAGTAGGAGCTTCATCCACATCCATTTCCTCAGATTTCTTCTTCTTGTTTTTCTTTGATGAAGGCTTTGTTGGTGTTCCATTCATGTCCTCTGCATCAGCAACTTCATCCACATCCATTTCCGAGGACTTCTTTCTCTTGCTCTTCTTTGCTGAGGACTTTGCAGTTGCTCCATTCACATCCTCATCCGCAGCTGCAATTAAGAATCAACCAGGATAAGGACTCACAATAATCACAAATACGAGAACATTAAATATCAAGGGATTCTAGTTGTTGAAGAATGACAAGTACAAAACAATGTAAAGTAATTTAAACCTAAAGCGCTGTTCAAGTACAGAGAAAATATTACATACCTTCATTATCCACATTTTCGATAGCAACTTTCATCACATCAATATTTTTGCGGGGTGCAACACCCTTGTCATAAAAGTCAAGTCGCTCCTCAACTTGCTCTCGTAGCTTGTCCCCAAAAGCAGTGGTATTTTTATCTTTGTTCACAAAAGAAAATCCCAATTACTTCAAGATAAAGGGTTCAGCCATAGGGGAAGAAAGAGAAAAATTTAACATCTTCGTAATACTGAAAATTACCTAAGAAACAATCAATGCGAGAGGCAATTGAGCACTTGTTGGCAAGATAGCGAGCCATTCGACCTTTGTTACGAGCAGATGCCCGGCCAATAAATGAAGAATGGAATATGAGGCCATACTTCGGTGTATTACCGCGGGTTTTTAGTGCCCTGAAGCAAAACGGATTTAGAGATACATTAAATATTAAGTAATAAATATAGTGTTTCACAACCATCAGGCTCATAATGGTATCAAAAGCATGACTACATCTCAGCATGGTTTAAACATAACAAATTATGTTACATAAAGACACAAAATTGCACAGGGCTGTTAATAATTACAATACAAAGGTGAAAACAGAACACCTGAAAAGTGCCTTCTCTGCACCAAGGATCTGAAGGGTAGAAGAAGGGCACTTCGCCAAGTTTGTAAGACTGCCAGCATGAGAAATTAAACGGGCTCCAACAACTTCACCGATAAGTGCAGCCAAATTAGGTGCTATGTCACTCATTTTTGCAACCAGATAGTCGTAAAGCTTTTTCCTGTACTCAGCAAGGTCCATAACCCTCTGGGCAAATAATTTGACATTTATCAAATCAACAGGGGACAAATCCTGACCTGAAAAATACGTGAAATGGTTACAATAGACAGAAGATGTGAAGCAACACAATTACAAATTTACAACCAACCCTAAATTAACATACCCATGGAGGCTTTCGCAGCTTCAACAATTTCCTTTGCTTTATCTTCATCTCCAACCAAGTCAATCAAGCCTGGTAATTTATCTTCAGACAACTCGGATTTATTGTCCACATACTTGGCAACTTTGGCATAAAGATAGTTGTCATTGACAATCTTTACTAGTTCAGGGAAATGCCAAGAATACCATTCTCTAAAAGATAAGGTACAGTTTTAGTAACCAAAACTAGAATCAGCTCATTAATTACATATTAGTGAAAGACAATGAGTAATTAAATCGAACACATAAACTAAATATTACTATTCAACACTGCTTAATCAGTAGAGGGGCATAAACTACAAACCTGACTCTCATGGAAAAGGAGTTAACATCTTTATCAAGAGTATCAAGTAGAAATATTGCTTGAATAACCATATTGTCAACCCGGTTCACATTAAACTTGACCTTTGCTCTGCTGTAGCTGTGTCCAAGACCAAGCTGAGCCTTCTCCAAGTCACCGGGCTACAAAAGTTTTACAGTAAGAGAATAATACAACCCCATTAGTAAACTAGTAATTAAGTCAGGATATATTTTGGAAGTAAAACAGATAGGGGAAAGAAAAGACGCAACAGTCAACCTTAAGGTTCTCAATGAACCTATCAATATGCAGGCGCACACCACGAAGAAGCTCAAGAACAAACTCATTGCTTTGACAGGGGATCTTCGTTACTTCAAAGATATGAGATCCGAGTTTAGGTTCTGCTACCCCTAAACTATATTTAGGTTTTTTTGATTCCTTAACTTTGGGGAGATTAGCTTCCAAAAAGTTCTGCAATTCATCAGTCATTTGACCTACAATTTCACCAATAATATTAGACACTATATATATATACCGGGTATATATATATCCCCACTAGCAAATGTTCCCAATATATATCAGTCAATAGTATATTTTAACTGAAATAAGGTATGTGAATGACAAAAGAGCAAGGAAGCTAGAATTTTCCTTTGAGATCCATAGTAAGGGTGACTTGAATAACCATAACACGCAATAACATTTACTTAAAGCACTAGCAAACTGTCAGAACCTATAATCCAAGCCATTAGTACAAACCGCACAAAGTAAGGTAAATAAACCATACAATAAGACCCCAAAAACAAAACAACAATGCCCTTCTTACCAAACAAACATCGCTACATCCTCACACATCACAACACATTCTAGCATCAATTAGAACATAAAGACACTATCATTACCCAATATATTCACAAACAAACATAAAACCAAACACTTTCAATACATAACTAGCGCAAGAACCCTCAAAATCCAAACTTATAATAACCCATTAGATCTCCATCATTTTCACAGTTCCCAATGCATAAAACCCTAAAAATACATTTCAAACAACACACACATGAGAAAGCCCAATACATATAAATAGAAAATACCTTCGGAGACAGCATTGATTTGATTGAGAGCATCAAGGGCCGAGTCAAACGGGTTAAACCCGACGAGTTTAACAACTTTACCGAAGCGACTCAGGTCGGTGACCGAGTTACGAACAGCCTCAGTGTTCTGACCGATTTCATCGAGGCCCTGGCAATTAAACAAAGCATACCCAGAAGCAAACTCGTAGAGAAGATATAGAGACATTGCTTTGTATGTATTTTTATCGCCGTTTGTGTCTATAAATATTTTTGTAAAGAAATTAGGGTTTAGGGTTTTGTAGATTTGGGGGACGGAAGATTTTAGCTGCTGCTGCGAGGGTTTATAATTATACGTCTTTTTGGAGCATTTGTGGCCGTTGGATTAGAGGAGGATGATCGGATTTAACACGTGAAAAAACCTTTATTTTTTATTTATGATAAAAGAAAATGTTCGGGTTTTTTTGCTAGGTTAATATAATTTTTATGGAAGGACATGGGTGGAGTCAAGTTCCACCAAGTTTCCAAAAGAGTAAAGTAAAGTTACATGCTCAAGGAGCTACTAAATCAAGGGATGGTGCAGCATCAGCTAGCACCAAAACATCTATTTTATTAAATTGTTAAAACAATAAACAAGACATGAGTTAAGCATGTGAAGGTAATATCATACGTCGTTTGTTTTTGTTGAAAGGTAGTCCAATGACCACCATCGGAACCGGAGACTCATCAACATTGTCTTCAGTCAAGTGTTAGGAAGCAGCTTCTTCATCGATTTTTTGCTGAGCAATGCCCTTGTCTTTATTCCTTTTGTCTTTGACCTTCACTTGTTCTGATTCTTTATCATGCTCAGCTCCTATAACCTCCCTAGCTTAGGGTCCAAAATCAGGACATTGGAATTAACAACTTTCTTTACATCCCTCTTACCATCGAAGGTCTCCCTCCTTTTATAAATCATAACTTCATTGTTTTGCTTTGTAGGTGGAGAAGGGGAAGGTTCATTAAGTGTCGTCTCTAAGTGGTATTATTTTATTTTTATAACTATACTCATGAATAGCTTGCTATGTTATTCTAGTTTCCAATTAAATGTCGTCTCTAAGTGGTACTATTTTAAACGCTTGTCATCTCTTAGTCTCCCATAAATAAATTAAGGGCATTTCCAATTAGACACTAAAATACTAAAATAGTGTCACTTTGACACTATTTTAGTAAAACTAACTTCAATGCGACACTAAAATAGTGTCAAAATGACACTAAATAATTGGAGTGACACCAAATATGGTGTCAAACATACATTTGGTGTCATCTTGACAACAAATTTGGTGTCCTCTAAAATTTCAACTATACTATCATATTTGTTAACAAAAATAAATTTATCCATTTTAAGTCCCAAAACTCAATTCTTTATTATTTTAATAAATAAAAGATTCCTTATAGTGTAGGATATAGTGTAAAAGATTTCTTATAATGTAAAATATAATTTAACTCCCATTGAAATTGGTTTTGTAAGAGTATCTCCAATGGGACACTAAAACACTAAAATAGTGTCATTTTGACACTATTTTAGTGTAAAACAAACTCCAATGAGATATTATAATAGTGTCAAGATGACACTAAATAATTGGAGTGACACTAAGTTTGGTGTTAAACATACATTTGGTGTCATCTTGACACCAAATTTGGTATTTTTCAAAATTTCAACTATACCATCATATTTGTTAACAAAAATAAATTTATCCCTTTTAAACCCCAAAAGTCAATTCTTTATTATTTTAATAAGTAAAAGATTTTTTATGTTGTAGGATATAATGTAAAAGATTCCTTATAGTCAGTGGCGGAACCAAAATTTTTAAATAATCGGGGCTGAAATAATAAATTACTAAATTTTAGAGGTTAACCGGGGCTCAATACCAAATATTTACTAATTTTTAATCAAAAATCATGAATTTAAAAACAAATTCTCTTTTGATTTTTGAAAGTTAGCGGGGGCTGCAGTCTAGGCTGACTCCTTCTGGTTATGCCCCTACTTATAGTGTAGGATATAGTGTAACTACCATTAGAGTTGGTTTTGTAAGAGCATCTCCAATGGGACAATAAAACACTAAAATAGTGTAACTTTGACACTATTTTAGTGTAAAACCAACTCTAATGGGGCACTAAAATGGCGTCAAAATTACACTAAATAATTGGAGTGACACCAAATATGATGTCAAACATACATTTGGTGTCATCTTGATATTAAATTTGGCGCTTTTCAAAATTTCAACTATACCCTCATATTTGTTAACAAAAACAAATTTATCCCTTTTAAATCCCAAAAGTCAATTCTTTATTATTTTAATAAGTAAAAGATTTTTTATGGTGTATGATATAATGTAAAGGATTCCTTATAGTCAGTGACGGAACCAAAATTTTTAAATAATCGGGGATGGAATAATAAATTACTAAATTTTAGAGGTTAACTGGGGCTCAATACCAAATATTTACTAATTTTTAATCAAAAATCATGATTTGAAAAATAAATTCTCTTTTGATTTTTGAAAGTTAGCGGGGGCTGCAGTCTAGGCTCACCCCTTCTGGTTCTGCCCCTAAAGTGTAGGATATAGTGTAACTACCATTAGAGTTGGTTTTGTAAGAGCATCTCCAATGGGACACTAAAACACTAAAATAGTGTCATTTTGACACTATTTTAGTGTAAAATCAACTCTAATGTGATACTAAAATAGTGTTAAGATTACACTAAATAATTAGAGTGACATCAAATATGGTGTCAAACATACATTTGGTGTCATCTTGACACCAAATTTGACGCTTTTCAAAATTTCAACTATACTCTCATATTTGTTAACAAAAACAAATTTATATCTTTTAAGTTCCAAAACTCAATTATATATTATTTTAATAACTAAAAAATTCTTTATAGAGTAAGATGTAGTATAAAAGATTCATTATGGCGTATGATATAGTATAACTCCTATTGAAGTTGGTTTTGTAAATAATATAATTTTGACACTAAAATAGTGTTGACACTATTTTAGTATCATCCATTAGAGATGGTCTAAGAGCATCTTCAATGGAACACTAAAACATTACAGTAGTGTCGTAGTGTCACTCTGACACTATTTTAAGTGTAAAATCAACTTCAATGGAACACTAAAATAATGTCAAAATAACATTAAATAATTGGAGTGATCCTAAATTTGGTGTTAAACATATATTTGGTGTCATCTTGACACCAAATTTGACGTACTCTAAATTTCCAATTATACCCTCATATTTGTTTCTTTCATTGTAAGATGATGCTTTCCTTTGTATTTACGAGTAATTCTTTATGGCAACTAGCTCTTTTAGTCCAAAAATTCACTTGTGACCACACTAAGAAACTCAAGCGAACAAAATTAATGGAGCAGGTGGATTCTTCATTCAAATAATTGAAATTTATTACATTAAAAATACAAATGATTTAAACTCAACATCAAATTTAATATATAATCAGTAGGTTACTCACAAATACACAATTATTTTGCCCGTAAAAAATCAACACTATCAAATAAAACCAAAAAAGGGACCAGCAAGACTAGAAAAGAAAATAGTAAGTCTTATTCAGATGATTAAATTTAAGTTTATTGAAAAATGTTATAATTGAACTCATCATCATCTCACAAATTGGAGTCCAGTTAATTCAGTGTAGGCGCGCTGAGAAATGGAAATACTAGTTGAGGCGACATCGTTTTCAGTAATTTTAAGTAATGGGCCGGCCCAAAGTCTAGCTAGTGGGTCATTTGAATTATGAAGTTAGTTGAGCTGTTCTACAAGTATATATCTATCATTGCTGTAAGAGGAGGGACATGAAAAAGGATTAATACTCGTACAAGTTTATTTTGTTTTCCATCTCTTCAGTTGCTAGTAATTTTCTTGTAATTTTTAATCCGGGAACGGAATTAGAAATTTTTTGGGGGAGAAACTTTCAACAACAAATTTTAAAATCGAAGTATATATGATATCCTACACTGTAGATGGTCCAATAATGCTTATGATGAATATTTGTTGATAAAAAACTAATATTTTTTAAGATTTTGATAATAGTTTTGGGAAATAAAAAAAAAATTGAATTTTAGGAAACTAAATACACTATATAATCAACCAATTACATCCTTAACAACTTATCATTTGAGATAATTTTTGGGCTACCTAGCATTTTTCTAACGAATTTAAAACATAAATATTGACGATTGAGGGACCAGGACCAGGACCAGGACCAGGACCAGGACCACCCATGCCCACCTGATCATCCGTCTCTATTTTAAATTAATATGGAAGTGATGATCGTGAATTATATAGTAGAGATAATAATGGAGTCGTGCAGTAGTATAAGAGTCTACTAGCTTGTTCAAATATTAACACCACCATTGGAGTAAAGTGAAGAGAGACCGCGAGCAGAATAAAAAGATTGCAAAATGGGGGGTAAGTTGATCATATAATAAAATTCTTTTCTTTAGGTAAGTAAAGACACTCACATACTCTGATACTCGCGCCATAAATAAAAAGAGTGAGCTAACATAATAGACCAAGAAGCCTTCGGTTATATATGACCAGGCTCACTTTTTATTTATATAACAATCTACGCCTATCAGTTTCTTTCTTGTATCAAAATTTTCTGCTGTAATTTAATGAAGGGCATGCATGCATAGCACTGGCAGGTGATAAAGCAGCAGCAGCAGCAGCAGCAGTTTCTTGCACTAGCAGTCTGTGGTTAGCTCCTAATTCAAGCAAGAGATGGGGCGAAATGTTCTTCCTCCTTTACTCTCCCATCTGGCTTACTCTTATACTCGGTATTATTGTTCCCTACAAGCTCTACGAGGTAATAACACACCAAAATATTCTCCGTCACTTTTGAAGAAATTACGCATTTTAAAGTTAGGGTTTCGTTGGATACATTATTTCTATGTCTAAACTTAATTATTGTATTAGAAGAGCAATGAGCTGACACATATGTAAAAACTATAAACTATAAACTATAAACAATTTGATTTGTGTATTAAATTAATTTTCTGCAAGTTGAAATTAATAATCGATAATAGCTGGTATATATTGAAGTCTAATTATCAATTGTTATTGGCAGGATTTCAAGGAATTGGAGTACCTAATAGTTGGATTAGTTTCAGTGGTTCCCGCTTTTGTGATACCACTGTTCGTTGTTGGAAAGGTGAATTTCTCAACGAGTTGGTTGACATTTTTATTCCAAAAGCAAGCAGATTTGTTAAAGAATCTGAGAATTCGAACTCCTGACAAGGTCATGCTGGAAGGCCGGAAAGGAGATAGACCACCTTTACCACTAGGAGATTGTCGAATTCTGGTGTTGGTTAACCTGACATGCTTCTATATTTAAAATTCGAATTCAGATACCAAGACATAACTTAAAATTTAGACTGCCGGTACATCTTTTCCCGCAGCTTACCACAATTTCTTTAATAAGAAGTGTTAAAGAAGCCTGATAGAACTACTTCCATTATTCTCTTACTCTTCATAATGAGAAATCATTATAACTTGAGCTAGGGAGCAACAAAGTATCAGCTTTCCATAGTTCTTCATAATCAAAGTTTTTAGATTAACTCTTGTCATCACATCAGCATATTAAAAGAAATTAAAAACCTGAATATAATGCATTGTTTTTCTGCTGATCGAAATATTTGCACTTCTATTTTTCCAATTTTTTCAGGCCGATAGCTGTATAAAGTTGAAGGATCGTTACTGGGTCAAGGCAAGTTCTCTTTTACGAAACACTACCTTAAGCTTGTAATGGTGAAAAATCTGAACGTTACTGCTCTTTCTCTTATTCAAGTACTAATATGAGATCGAGCTAGCAGTTCCAGAGTGATGGAAGCTGAAACCAGTATCAAGTTTTGAAGTATATTATAACAAAATATAATCATAATATCATTACATATGTATTGGTGATAGCAATCTAATGGACCCATGTTTATGGATATGTGGCATTTCAATGCATTGATGAATGATATAACACAACGAGTAATGCTAGAGAACCAAAAAACTTTTACAAAAAATTTCCCAAATGACACATGTCTCGTTCTGATTGCTTGTGAGAATAATTAATAAAATGAACCCTTCTATATTCAAATCAATTAAAACTCTTCATCTTGCCATATGCATCATGCCACATCATTTTGGGGAATTTTTTTGGGAGATTTGCTTGGTTCCCTAGCATTACTCGTAACACATATTTTTTTCTTAATTTTCTATTGGCCTTGGTTTTAAAATGCCACCTCCTTAAGTTTACATTTTCTGCAGGCTAATGTTTGGATACTTATCTTCAGCTATGTTGGAAACTATTTTTGGACCCATTATTTTTTCACTGTCTTGGGCGCTTCGTACACCTTTCCATCTTGGAAGATGAATAATGTAAGTTTGATGCATAATTTTTTACATTCCTGTGTCAGTTGGATGCCCTGATTATTACATATCTTTACTTTGGTTTTAGTATCATATATTAACACTTGTAGGTACCTCACACAACTTTCTTCCTGGCACATGTGTGCTTCTTGTTCTACAATGTTACGTCAAACTTCACACTGCGTAGACTACAACATGTTGTTGCTGGCTTACCGGAAAAAGTTCAGTGGGTCACCAAGGCTGCATGGATTTTGGCCTTCTCTTACTTCATAGCATACCTAGAGACGTTAGCTATTTCAGATGTAAGTTACAATGAAAGTTTCTATACAGTCAATTAGACATTTGAGATATTAAACTGATAAGAATAGATACTATACTCAATTGAAGCCTCGAAATGGCCACTCAATCTAGAATCCAAGCCCTGGTTTTATCTTAAGTTCCTATACTGTATTTTCTGCCACTCGATCTCTGTGCAGGACAGTAACGTCAGCTGGAAAAGACAATATCTCCCGATTTCCTTGGCTGCTAACCATTCTACAATATACATCTCCCTGAAATTTAACCTTGCTTCTACCACTGTTTTAACTTTATTCTGTGATTTGAATTTGGCAAACATGTACAACTTACATGTATATTGCTCCTAAGTGGTTTTCTATATGTAAACGTGCAGTTCCCTTACTATGAATTCGTGGATCGGGCTTCCATGTACAAAGTTGGCTCGGCATTTTATGCAATAAACTTTATCATAAGCTTCCCCATGTTTTCGAGGTAAGAATTTAATATACGGATAATATGATTATGTGTGAGATAATATCAGATGCTAGATTATCCCAACCTGATATGATGTCCTGATCAACTGACGTGCCTAGAGTCTGTTACGATGATGCAAGATCCAGAAAAGAATGTTCCTGTGAAGGTCACAGGATCCAGAAAAGAATGTTCCTACTAGAATGTTGTATAGATGATTTTCTGACTTAACTGATGACAATATTCTTGATTTCAGGATTGACGAGATAACTGGTGATAAATGGGACTTGCCAAGAGTAGCTGTTGATGCCTTAGGTGCTGCAATGCTCGTCACAATAATACTTGATCTATGGCGTATTTTCTTGGGTCCGATTGTTCATATTCCAAAAAGAAACCAATGCCTCCAACCTGGTCTACCGTGGTTTCCTGGACATGCTATATAGATTCATATTCAAATAAATTACTCATGTTATGTGTGTGAACTAAAATGTTAATATGGAGCATGAAGTATAAAAAAAACTACTGAATATATGCCTTCAATTCAAAGCAATATCCAAGTCTTTTTTAAAACTTTTTATGTGTTGAGGCTAGTTCTGAATTATGGTAGTGTAAAGTATAATAATGTCCCGAGGACAGAATTGTATGTTAAATACGAGTATTAGGCATGACAACGGTCCTGTTATGCATTGCATAAGAAAAATATATGTGGATGCTTATTAATTTCTTTACAATTGTTTGAAAGTGCTAAATTTAAAGTGTACATAAATAAATAAGCATGTAGAACATTTCTCAATAGAATGACATGGTATATTAAGAACACAGGGTAGCATTAGGAAATCAAAAAAGTGAAAATAGCACCAGCAGAAAAACTCAAAACTACAATAGAGAACACTCCTATAGTTCAATTAGTTTACATAAGCTCAGGTTTGCTTGTATATCTCTTCCTTCCATAACAACTGTCCTTTATATATAAAAATCACATTATACCGGATATAATTTAATGGTAAAAGTGTAATTCGCTCAAGTAACCTTCTTAATTCTTAAAAACCTTCTTAATTCTTGAAATTTCTTGCGCGATTTGTTAGATTTTTAAAAGAGAATCAATCCTCAGGCATCTTATATGTACTCCAATTACGGTTCGGTTCGACTCGGTTTTTGGCTAAAACCGGAACCGGAATCGTATATCTTTGATTTTAACTGCAATAGAACCATCGATGTCGTTTTAAAAAGACCAGTTCGATTTTTAATGGTTTGGTTTCGGTTAAAAACCAGATAAAAAAAAAAAATATATATATATAATTTAAATTATTATATATTTACATTCAAATATTTGAATCACATTCCGCATAATAACACTACAAAAAAAAACTTTAATAAGTTAAACTTACTGTAAGATGTAAGAAACTTTAATGAATTTTTATAAATTTTATATCATCAGAATCATATTTTCTCATGCAAATATTCAAATATGTAATTCTATTAAACTATCGCATTTTTAATTGTGAAGTCAATCGGCATTGTATATACTAATCATGGGGTCTTCAAAATAGTTTACTTTAAACAATGAATCTGAAGGGTTTCGTGACACAAACGCAGCGGAATAAACGCGAAAAATAAATCAAAATAGCGAAACCCTCCGCAGGATCCATGCGAAAACAAAAGATTTAATTCGGAGATAAAGAATAAATACCTTTAGAAGCTTTAACAGTTCATTAATGGAAGATTAATGGAGGTCCAAAGCTTGTTTAATCACCACGTATCCCGCTCTCGCGATCTACGCTCTACGGTATCCACACGAACACTTTTCATGAAGGATTGATGTGTACTAGCACCCGAAAACTTCTTCTCTCTCTATCTTCCTCCTCTCTCAGAGCGGCTAGGGTTTTTGTAAAATCTCTCTTTTATTAAATCAGCCCATAAAGAGATTATATAGAGAGAGGAATAAGTTTTCTAATTATAATCCAATTATAATTAATACTAATCCAAAATTCTAAATTATTTAATTAAGTCTCACTTAATTAATTAATTATTAATTTTGGAATTAGTTTAAGTAATTCATTTATTCTATTTATATAATTAATTAAGTCATACTTAATTAATATCATAAATAAAATAAATTACTTATTTAATTTAAATTCATAATTTAAATTATTTCTCCTTCAAGCGTTCTTTGTGTGTGACCCTGTAGGTTATTATTACGTTGGCAACAATTTTAATATCTAATTAAAATTGTAAACAATGAGCGGCATCTAGTAATACATCATTGCTACCCAAGTAATAATAATAAATCGGTGATTCGATTAAGCCTTTCGTGAATAATGTTCCATGTAATATAATCCTTTTAATCTTGATATTATAGATTAAACTCAAGGCATGTCTCGTGTCATCCTTTTCATAATTTAATCTTTATTTTCTTGATCGATGAGTAGACTATTAAAATCAAATCAACATTTGAGCACGGCCGTGCATTTCATAGTCTCACTCAAACAAGAGGCCAATAATATCACTCCTAAAATTAGGAGGATTAAATCCCATCTAGATCATTCATATTTCTCATACGATTCATAATATACCCAATGTCCACTTTTATCATCACCCGGTCAAAGGTAACTTTTAATGTAATCAAAGTATATTAATTCTCGTATAGAAATATAATGATTTCAGGTCTAAGGATCATTACACCATTATCACAGTGAGAATTACTTATGACACTTACTTAACATGTAGAATCTCACGGCGGGTCATTCCAGTGCCATGCATTGATACATGCACTTATGTTCTTGACTTTAGTATCCCCATACCTATGACCAATGAGATGTGGTCATCTGTCAAGAAACATACTAGTCTTTGTGCATTATTATTGTCCTTAAATAATAATACTCGACTAGGGAATTTTAGGAATAAGATACTATTCATATAATCTCATTTTTAAGTCACATACTTAAAGATATATAATACGTATCAAAATTCCAAGGACATTTATTATGCTTTCAATTTATTACGCAGTAAATAAAACATAATAAATAAATAATAATCAATAAAACATAATCCTTAATAATAAATATTTTCCTTAAAATATAAAAAGTATTGTCTCTAGAGCACAATTACTAACAATCTCCCACTTGCACTAGAGCCAATTACCCAAGTATCCAATACTCATGGAACTAATGTGACTTTCGTGCTTCTGCTGCGACAAAGCCTTAGTCAGTGTGTCTGCAATATTATTATTAGTATACATTTTACATATATGTATATCTCCTTGATCATTAATCTCATTAATTAGGTGATATCTCCTAAGTACATGCCCAAACAGCCTCCTTGGCTGCTTCACAAGCATCAATATACTCAGGTTCTAATGTAAAATCAACAATTGTCTTTTCTGTGAACCATTCCAGCATACAACATCTCAATAAAACACAAAGCCAGACAGAAACATTAAATTATCGTTATCTGTCTAGAAACCAGTATCACCGAAATCTCTTACAACTAGCTTCACATCTCCTCCATATAACAAGAATGAATCTTTAGTCCTCTTTAAGTACTTAAGAATATTCTTGACTGTCGTCCAGTGACCTTCACCTGGATTAGATCGGTATCTACTCATCATGGTTAAAGCATACGAGACATCAGGACAAGTACATATCATTGCATACATTATAAAACCAATTGCTGACGCATATGGAATTTTACTCATGCAGTCCCTATCATCCAATGATTTAGGACAAATTTTATTTTGAGATCACTATCCCATGAGACATTGGGACATATCCATTTTAGTCTCTTTGCATTTGAAATCGATGCAAAACTTTGTCAATGTATGTACTCTAAATTAGGCCGACCAATCACCTTGATCTATCTCTATAGATCTCGATCCCTAATATATATGTCACATCGCCTAAGTCTTTCATTGAGAAATTATTTCTCAACCAAGTCTTCACAGTCTGTAGAGAAGGAATGTCATTCCCTATTAGTAATATATCATCAACATATAATACTAGGAATGCCACATGGCTCCCACTAAACTTCTTGTAAACACAAGTTTCATCTTCATTCTGAATAAAGTCAAACTCTTTTTGACTGTTTCATGAAAACAAATGTTCCATCTCCTCGAGGCCTGTTTTAATCCATAAATGGATCGACGCAACTTACATACATTTCCAGCATCCTTTAGATCAACAAAACCCTTAGGGTGTGTCATGTACACATCCATTTCTTCTTCAAGGCTCTCATTTAAGAAAGCGGTTTTGACATCCATTTGCCAGATTTCATAGTCATAGTAAGCAGCTATAGCAAGCAAAATCCTGATGGACATGACCATAACAACTGGCGAAAAGGTCTCATCATAGTCAATACCATGAATTTTCTTGAAACCTTTTGCCACCAATCGTGCCTTATAGGTCTGTACATTAGCATCCATGTCGGTCTTCTTCTTGAAAACCCACTTGCACCCTATAGGTTTTACCCCTTCAGGTGGATCAACCAAAGTCCATACTTGATTAGTATACATGGATTCCATCTCAGATTTAATGGCATCCAGCCATCTCTTAGAATCTGGAGTGTTCATAGCGTCTTGGTAGGTGAGAGGCTCATCTTCATCCATAAGCATCACATCACCATCTTGAGTCAAGAGAAATCCATATTATCTCTCGAGCTCATGGCGAATCCTACTAGACCTACGAATACCTGTGTTTCTTGAGCAGTATTATTTTTCTTGTATATTCTGCTCAGGTTCCTCCATTGGTTCAACATTATCATGTGGGTCTCAAACTTCATTGAGATCTATTATCCTCCCACTGTCTCTCAGCAGTTCGAGTAACAAACACTTTATTCTCGGAAGGATTATAGAAAGAATAACCCCTTGTTTCAGTTGGGTATTCCACAAAATTACATTTATCTGATTTTGGTCCTAGCTTGTCATAGATTAGACGTTTCACAAACGCTTCACATCCCCAAATTTTCATAAATGACATGCTGTGACGTTTCTCAGTCCATATCTCATAAGGATTCTTTTGAACCATTTTAGTAGGAACAATGTTAAGTGTATGTGGAGCCGTTTCCAGGGTGCAACCCCAGAAACTAATTGGAAGATTCATTGACACAACATTGATCGCACCATGTCCAACAAGGTGTGATCTCTCCTATCAAAAAACTTTTCTTTGATATTTTCTACTTCATCTTTATAGTCTTTGAACTTTTCAAATGATTCGGATTAGTTCTTCAAAAGATACATATATCCGTATCTACTAAAATAATTAGTAAATTTTATGAAGTTAATAAAATCTACCTTTTGTCATCGTACACATATGACCACATACATCACTATGTATAAGTCATACCCATTCAATGATCCCTTCACCATGTCCGGTAAAAGGAGCTTTAGTCATTTTACCAAATAAGCCAAGATTCGCATCCTTTTGTATAATTCATAATAAACCTTTTCCATGAATGCATCCTTATGTATTCTGAAAATGCGTTTCTCATTAATATGGCCTCAACAACAGTGCCAAAGGTAATATTTTATTTGAGTCACTTTAGAACATATAAATTGTTAATTAGTTGTGCAACATTATAAGGCTCATCATCAAAATAGAATAAACAACTATTGTTATTTAATTAAAATGAAAAAGACTTTCTTGTCCAAACAAGAAACTGAAATAATGTCCCTGCCAATTGCAAGCACGTTATAACAATTATCAAGTTCTAAATTTTCCTTATAGGCCAAAAATTAAGTAACGAGTTCCTCGAACCAGAGCAACTATCTTTACTCCAATTCCAACCCGATACCTTAAGCTGGACCCTTATTGATCATCATCTTCCGATCTTCCAATTAAGCATGACAGTTTAATTTCCAGTCTCCCAACTTTCCACAGAAGTGACAATCGTCTTCTTTATCAACACCTCATTCAGACTTTAGAGTCTGCTTTAGGGATTGGACTTTGGTTTGACAACGGAACTAGATCAAATCTTCTCCTTGCCTTTCCATTTTCCTTTCCCTTTTGCATTCCCTATGTTTACCATCAATATAATAGTAGTTCATGCATTTATCATATTACTTTCAGCAGTTCTCAACATGCTTAGCAACTCAATGGGTGTTTTACCAATCTTATTCACTTTATTGTTCATAACAAAATAAGAATAATATTTGTCCAAAGATTGTAAGATCAAATCTAACTGTCTCCAGACCAATCTGGAAACCCAAAATATCAATGGTATTCATTATACCCTATAATCTTTAGAACATGTGGTGTAACCGGGTCTCACTCTCCTTACTTGTAAGTGTATAGTGCCCTTTCAAATATATCTTGTGCTCAATCGTTTCATAAGCATCTATATGCTTGTATTGCTTCTTAAGCTCAGCACATATATTTGCGAGCATGAGACATGAAACATCAGTCGCAACATCAATTTGCTTCCAATAAGCACTATGATTTGCACATGTTACATTCTCAACTTTAAGAGTAGGGGAAGAGATTTGACTAATATCGTGATGCCCGAGGACGATCCTCAAGCTCCTATGCCAGTCAAGGAAATATATTCTCGTCAACTTGTCCTTCTCAAGAACTGATCGCATAGAGAAGTTGTTTGTGTTTATCATTTGATATCTACAATATTAAAGTGCATAAAATAAACTAGGTTGCAAATTTAATATTAATTATGTTTAAGTGATTATGGTATATCATCATATACCTCCCACTATTTTTATCAAACTAATAGCCATTACTATTAATTTGGAAAGTATATCCCATAATTCTTTCTAGTGAGCCAAGATCCATATTTCGTCATGTCCTAAGTCAACCACTGGAAGTCCTTAGAAAATGATTATTTAGGTAGACAACAGTTGTCAATTATATCATATATAATTCTTGGATAGTTTGGTGAACAACGATTGATCTTATCTATCTAATAGACTTTTAACCAAACTCTATGCTTCTAAGTTCATAATAGTTGAATATAACCGTTTATTTTCACTTATTATGACGACTCAGTTAAGTTAGACCCAATGATACAACAGCCGAATATAACCGCTTATATTCGTCGCATCTCACCACGATAGATAGGAGTCCCCTGCCACTGACAGTCCTTCCCCTTATCGATCTAGGATTCGATGAGTGTTCATTCATTGGAAAGCATCCGAGTAAAACTTAATATTTTGTTAAGGGGTTTTAGAAATTTTATAACGATCATGATCACATCATAAAGAGATCCTCAATTTTTCCTTGAACCAAATATTTCAAATCGACATCTTAAATTGTTCATTTCCCAGGTAGATGGAGGATACCACTGGTCACACTTAAAACCCATCAGCCTTACGAATACGCATATCCGCTTTTGTCAGAAAATCCCAATTATAGATATCAAAAATCCATATTTAATTCCGTGTTTTAAAAATCCATATTTCATAAACACAAGAATCTCATGATCGTTTGTTAATTTTAAAATCTTGAATCGTTATAGATTTTATCTTGTTTAAGCAAACATGGCATGGGTGTCGTATCTAATACATACATGATTAATCAATATTAAGCATGCATCTCAATTATATCTACGCATACATACCAATACATGCAATCATATACATATATGTAATGTGCGTAAATTAAACGTGTTTGGTTATGGCCCCATCCTATATGATATTTCCAAGCTAATGGAAATATCAAGGTCAGTCTATGGTGGTTTTAAAAATACTATCTATTACATGTCTTCTTTCTTCATTGCTCCATCATCCCCTTTTGGATCACCTCCTTGCTTGCAAGTCTTCATTGATAATTACATTGAATAATAAAAATAAAACTATTCTAATGAAATTACAAGAAGAACTCGAGTTACATTCGAGATAATTAAATTACAATGAATAAACGACATGCAAGTCGTATTTAGAAACCAAAATCATAAATCAAAACCACTATCCTTGGGTCTTTAGGCCATAACCATCCACCATGCTATCATATAACACATATAATATATCTCATATTATATAATCATATCATATAATCATATATAACAAATTTCGAAATTTCAGAAAATTAAAAACAGATTTCTGAAGACAATAAATCGCTATTTCGAGGCCCTTAAGGACGTCAAACGCCTTACAGACCCGTCGGTGATAGTAAAACTATCAGTTTTGTTCATTGGCCCGATTCCAGTCAGAAAACACATATCGTTTACGAAAATCGGATACAACAGTCAGATTTCTCCAAATCTGACTGTGTTTCAGAAATCGTATCATATACAATTCTCATAACAAGAACAAGCATATATCATATATATATACACAGAGATACATACAATCATCATATGATTATACATTACATGAATATCATATATTCATAATATATACATACATATACTCAAAATTTTAGAAAATCAAATAATTTTCAGAAAATCATAAATCACCGTTTTGGAGGCTGTAAAGACATCTAATGGCTTACAGACGCAGAGCTGACTTTGTCAGTATTGCTCAGTGACCCGATTCCAGTCAGAAAACACATATCGTTTGCGAAAATCGGACAACGGACACAGATTTCAGAAAATCAACGGCAGCCGTTTCAGAATTCGTATCGAATACGATTCCCATAATAAGAACAAACATGTATCATATACATACATCAACACACATAATCATCACATGATTATATATCATATAAATATCATATATTCATAATATATATAAACATATACATATTGTATCAATATAAAATCATGATAGATCGCATACATGCTTATATATCAAAAACTGTTAAGCACATAACCGAATTAAAACGTTTCGCAAGTAGCTCTGATGCCATTGAAGGGTTTCGTGACACAAACGCAGCGGAATAAACGCGAAAAATAAATCAAAATAGCGAAACCCTCCGCAGGATCCATGCGAAAACAAAAGATTTAATTCGGAGATAAAGAATAAATACCTTTAGAAGCTTTAACAGTTCATTAATGGAAGATTAATGGAGGTCCAAAGCTTGTTTAATCACCACGTATCCCGCTCTCGCGATCTACGCTCTACGGTATCCACACGAACACTTTTCATGAAGGATTGATGTGTACTAGCACCCGAAAACTTCTTCTCTCTCTATCTTCCTCCTCTCTCAGAGCGGCTAGGGTTTTTGTAAAATCTCTCTTTTATTAAATCAGCCCATAAAGAGATTATATAGAGAGAGGAATAAGTTTTCTAATTATAATCCAATTATAATTAATACTAATCCAAAATTCTAAATTATTTAATTAAGTCTCACTTAATTAATTAATTATTAATTTTGGAATTAGTTTAAGTAATTCATTTATTCTATTTATATAATTAATTAAGTCATACTTAATTAATATCATAAATAAAATAAATTACTTATTTAATTTAAATTCATAATTTAAATTATTTCTCCTTCAAGCGTTCTTTGTGTGTGACCCTGTAGGTTATTATTACGTTGGCAACAATTTTAATATCTAATTAAAATTGTAAACAATGAGCGGCATCTAGTAATACATCATTGCTACCCAAGTAATAATAATAAATCGGTGATTCGATTAAGCCTTTCGTGAATAATGTTCCATGTAATATAATCCTTTTAATCTTGATATTATAGATTAAACTCAAGGCATGTCTCGTGTCATCCTTTTCATAATTTAATCTTTATTTTCTTGATCGATGAGTAGACTATTAAAATCAAATCAACATTTGAGCACGGCCGTGCATTTCATAGTCTCACTCAAACAAGAGGCCAATAATATCACTCCTAAAATTAGGAGGATTAAATCCCATCTAGATCATTCATATTTCTCATACGATTCATAATATACCCAATGTCCACTTTTATCATCACCCGGTCAAAGGTAACTTTTAATGTAATCAAAGTATATTAATTCTCGTATAGAAATATAATGATTTCAGGTCTAAGGATCATTACACCATTATCACAGTGAGAATTACTTATGACACTTACTTAACATGTAGAATCTCACGGCGGGTCATTCCAGTGCCATGCATTGATACATGCACTTATGTTCTTGACTTTAGTATCCCCATACCTATGACCAATGAGATGTGGTCATCTGTCAAGAAACATACTAGTCTTTGTGCATTATTATTGTCCTTAAATAATAATACTCGACTAGGGAATTTTAGGAATAAGATACTATTCATATAATCTCATTTTTAAGTCACATACTTAAAGATATATAATACGTATCAAAATTCCAAGGACATTTATTATGCTTTCAATTTATTACGCAGTAAATAAAACATAATAAATAAATAATAATCAATAAAACATAATCCTTAATAATAAATATTTTCCTTAAAATATAAAAAGTATTGTCTCTAGAGCACAATTACTAACAGAATCATGAATGTATTGTGATTTATATTACTTCATTTATAAGAGAGACAACTCTTATATATAATTATACAACTGTAACTCAAAATTAATTTTAGATTTTTTTGATAAAATCTAAATGATGTAGTTTTATATAATTAATTTTAGGAAATTTTATGTAAAGATAATGGTAGATATCTTTTATCCTGTATATATATATATATATTATATATATATAATAAATTTATTTATTTTAATTATCGGTTCAGTTCGATTTTTTTCGGTTCGATTTTAACCTATAACCAGAACCGGAACCGGAACCGATTAATCTGTCCGGTTTTAACCTATAACCGGAACCGGAACCGATTAATCGGTCCAGTTTTTTATTTTTCAGTTTCGGATCGATTTTTTCGATTTTGATTTTTTTCAATTCGGTTTTTATCGGTTTCCATTTTTTCTCTGTTTTAACTCCCGTTTATCCACAGTACCCAAGGATAGCTTTCATTTTTAATTACCCTGCTTTCATCGGATAAATAAAACAATCCAAGCAAAACCGTACTCACTCACTTTACCATTCACAAGACTTAACCTTCATTGCACACTTTATTTATCTATGATATAATTGGAGGACTCAGTCATGGCTTTTTGTTCATGAGATTTTTTTCAAGCATCCATCCGTGAAAAATAATATTCTCTCTGGTTCGTTATACAAGACGTTTGAGAGTTTTGCACAAGAATTAACGTATTTAAACTTCTCTTAATTTTCAACAATCTTTTGTTTATCTAATCAAAAAGTAAATAATTTTTTGACCTATAACAAAGTACTCGTACACTATATCTTTCTTATTCATTTTTATATGTATAATTATTTTATTTATAATATAATTAAAATTAAAGTTTAAATATAATATTTATTATAAAATAGCCTATATAGATTATAAATAGGGTTAAAATAAAACAAAATTTTAAATACTTTAAATTTTTAATATTCAAAATAATCGAATTAAAAATCTTTTTACAAAGAAATATATATATTCCTTTATATGAATATATTTATGTAAACATATATTTTTTTTTATTTTTGCATTTTTGCATTTTCTCTCTTTTTTATTTGTTTTAAAGTGCATAACGTTTTATTTATAGCATAACTAAAATTTAAATTTAAATATAACATTTATCATAAAATAGCTTACATATGAGTATATTATAAATAGGGTTAGAGTACCATAAAAATTTAAATATTTTTAAATTTTTAATATTCAAAGCGATTGAACTAAAGAGAAATTTTACAAACAAGTATATATGCATATTTATATGAATATGGTTATGCAAACATAATCATTTTAATTTCTTTTTCTATTTCCTACCTAGCCTTTTTATTATTTATTTTGATGTGTATAATTGTTTTACTTTTGTATTATAATATTCATTATAAAATAACTTATATAAGAGTAGGTTATAAATAAATTAAGGTAAATAAAAAATTAAATGTGTTTAGATTTTTAATATTCAAAATAGTTGAACTAGCTAGAGATATATTTTACATTTAAGATTAAAGCTTTCTTAAATTTATTTTTAATTATAATTTGAACATTTAAATATTATGGGTCATTATTTATATTAATTTTAACAAGATGTAACACTTTTTTATTATAAATAGTGTAAAATTGTTATATTTAAAAAAATGTATACTCATATTTATAAAACTCTGAAAAGCAAATTCCATACTCGTAAGCTCTAAAAATTAAATTAGTAGTAGAAGAGCATATAAACCCGCATTTACACTTTTGTTGGAATTAACATTATTCACAATTATCAATACATTATTAATGTGAAATGACTTATGTTATGGACCAAACATAAATTCCTTAAACGTCTTCGGAGGGAGTAATAATAAACTCCCCGCTGCTCTAAGACATCCCAAATAATAAATCCATATTTGACTTCAGTGTACCTTCAAGACTTGCTCACAATAGAAGGCAAAGACCAATCAGTCAAAGACTAAAGGTTATGGAATCCCATGAATAATTTGTAGACCGTGCCATTCTTTCACTCGAGATAGTCCTATTAACAACTTAGTATGGTAAGTCAGCCCTAAGCTCTCCTCCAGCTATGCACAATCATCACTGCTGCCCCAAGGGTAGCACAAAAGGGGAATTAGCACTATGTAAGCTACACCGAGTTATTGAGTGAACTGGCAGCCAGGCTCATATAGCATTGCCAATTTGGCAAGATTGACTCAGCTCCAACGGTCGAATCGTGAGGTTTAGGAAGCTTTACCAGACTAAGGGGTACGTGACTCTTACGCACTACGGGTTAGTGACTCGTTAACACTCCCTCTACAGAGCTCGACTCATATAACATCTCTACAGACCTTGAACCACAATAATCAATCATAATGCATCATGTACTTGATATAATTTTACTTGTTTACATATAGAATGGACTAGTAAGTAATAAATAGACAAAAACACGAAACAGTCAACTAGTTTCAACTTTGCCAAATATAAAATATACGGAGTAATAATCTCTGATAAAATTTAAACCGGAGAATCTCATAACAGAAGCACAAAAATTCTCTCTAAAACCGGGGAACAGACACTCAACAAAACTTAAATCACAAGACAGCAGCATAACTTAGGAGGAAGCACCACTGCGTAAAACATGGTTCATCTTCTTCCTAGGAGCCAACTGGCTTTCAGGCTGCAGAATGTTAATAAAATAATGTTAAATTCAGTACAAAAATCATAAACCCTTAAGATGGATATATACTCTTTTTTTCAGAAATAAATAACAGCGGAAACAAACGCATTACCTCCTTTTTGACAGGCTCTTCCTTCTTCAGACAAAGTCAATTCAATGTGGCATGGGGATGACATGTATGCTGCCAAAAAAAAAATTACAGCTCATTGAAAAATAAGAAGTGGTTTTGAATAGTCAGAGGTGGGGTTTATCATTTATGGGTCCAATTTGGGCTTTTTATGGAGACTAAATTAGAAGCCTATCTGATTTTTTATTGTTGGGCTTAGTGTTAGTATCCATTCACTTGTATATACTAAATTTACAAGCTTCAGCCGCATGGGGGTTTTCCAATATTTCACATTTTTTTATTCATATTTTTATAAACTTTTTATATATTTTTTTAATTTTCTAATAATTTATATATTAACATACTTATCGACTTATCGTAATGTAAAGGATATTAAAAAACAAAGATCTTATTTAGGTACTGTATCGTCGCCTTTATATAATTTTTTTAGTTTTCTCAGTTTTAGAATTCAAAATATTGCAATAATAGTTCCTAGTTTGGTTCAAATTTGTTGAGATTATTGTCGATTTATCAATGATATTATATTTTTTGTTTATTAAGTGAAATTATTTTAAGAAGACAAGTTTTCTACACTCCGACTTACAATCGTTCTTCATTTGTTTTCTCTAGATTATTGTTAATTCTATATTATATATTTATTATATATATAATAATATCGATATGATCATCAAATATTTTCATGCTTGGACTAATGAATATATTAGACATCCATATAATAGTGTCAGAGTAATAAATAATAGTGTCCTGAACGAGTGTAGTCATGAATACGTACGTTTGTCCAAAAAAATTGGCAAAAAGTAGCTACTTTTTAAAAAAATTAATAATACTATTTTCTTAAAAAAATAGCCAAGAATACAATCTAAACTATATTTGAATATCATGAGAGTACATTTAAAAAACCTTATCTCCAAACAGCCCCTCCCCTTTATTTTTTCTCAAGCCGATGGGTTTCAACTGAGTTTTCTCCGGTTAAAAACCCTAACCCCTTAGTTTTTTTCGTTTTCGTTGATTTCCCTTCAATAAAACCCAATTTTTGGATGTTTGTGTGTCTTTCCTTTTAGGGTGTTTTGTTATGTTTGGATTTATTCGATGGTGAATCTTTTGAGAATAATTTTGTTGATATTTTTGGGATCTGAAATTCACTATACCAAAAATAGTCTACAGTAACTAAACAAACTCGTTACTATAGACCCGTTATGGGGCTAAAGTAACATATATTTTAAATTAGTTATTTCGATGATACCTTAGGATACCTAAAGTAACTTATTTCGCTCCTAAGGTAACATGTACTTTTCGGCTATTTTAAAGGTCTAGTGTAATATATAATTGATCTATTGTAACATAACTATATGTTACCTTTGAGTGCTTTAATATTTTTTAAAAAGTGGCCCCACCTATGAGCCCTTTTTTGATATAGCTGTTGTAACATTTAAGCAAGCTATAGTAACATTTTAACTAGCCTATTGCAACATTTTAACTACCTAGTTTAACTTGTTAGCAGTTGCATATCATAAAGCTTTATATTGTAGAAATCGTAATGATAGACTACAGTGCATAACAACGTAATAAAACCTCTGAATATGTACCAAGGTGATGCATGAGACCATACTCCATATTATTTGTGTCATTACCATACTCCATATTATTTGTGTCATTTTATTAAATTATGATTCCAAAGCAGGTTTGTATCTTTATGCAGAACTAGGAAGTTGTGCATAGGCGCACAGCTGTCTGTTGCACATCAGCACTCTATTATTGTTTAATTTATAATTTTCATAATCCCGTAATAAAATCTTGGCTGTATGTGCTAAAAGTGAATCCAAATATTGTGCAGTTTGTGTGTGTGACACATGGAAATGCATACTGCATGTTTAATCTACTGCATGTTTCTGCAGATGTCTCTTTGCGTGGGCAATTAATTGTCTATGGCAATGTTAATAGCCTTATTGGATGGATGCAATCTGATTGTGTGAAGCCCGGAACATCGAGGACTGCCGTTTCTGTGAGGAACGAATAAATTTGGATGCTGCAGTATTGGTTCAGCACTTCAGCCACTGTTGAATTACTTGTACAATTGTCTAGTATCACTGTTTTTTAAGTTTAAGCTTCTAGTATGTTATTTAACTTACCATTGAGATGTTATGGTTTGGATGTTAACTAGCTTATAGTTTGGATGTTAATTAGCTTGTGGATGTTAATTAGGTTGTGGTTGGATGTTATTTTGGGATGATTAGTTTGTTTGGATGTTGAAATGAATGGTATTTTGGGATTGTAAACTTTCAAAAAGGTGCTTTTCAAAATTTTTTTGGTAAATTTACATTAGCCTGTTAAAATATTGCAATAGACTAGTTAAAATATTGCAATAGACTAGTTAAAATGTTACTATAGGTTGCTTAAGTGTTACCACAGATACACCAAAAAAGGGGCCCATAGGTGGGGCCCACTTTTTAAAAAATATTAAAGCACTCTAAGGTAACATATAGTTATATTACAATAGACCAATTATATGTTACAGTAGACCTCTAAGATAACCGAAAAGTACATGTTATCTTAGGAGCGGAATAAGTTACCTTAGGTATCCTAAGGTATAATCGAAATAACTAACTTAAAATATATGTTACTTTAGGAGTAAAGACATGTCAAATTCTTTTATCGATAAAGGATTAAATAAAAGGGTTCCATGAAAATGTATGTAGAGATTTTAATTACTTGGTTTTCTGTACATCTCATCCATAATCCCTAATTAATCTAACATGAGAAACCAAGAGGTTAGAGGTTTCTTCTTTCTGTTTTTTTAGCCTACAGAGACTGAGGTTTGTGTACTATCCTTGTCTTTTGTTTACATATGATTGCAGTGATATATGTGATGAGAATGAAGTGATATATGTTCAAGTTGGTTTTTATGGTGGTCATAAGAAAGAGTTTGTTATACATCAAGAGTGAGTGAAAATAGTTTATATGTATTAAATTTGAGTATGATTTTTATGTACATATAATTGTATATCCATGGTTAATAGAGAAATTTGAGAATTAATAAAATTTGAGATTTTTATCAAAACAAGATCCGACAAACATGAAATTTAATGAAAAATTAAGTAGAGTGTGGTGTGGTTGAGATTATACTAGGTTGAATCACTGTTATTATTATTGTATTATTACATTAAATATAGATAAGTTTGCTTGTATATTTTTTTTGTTAAAAGAAAATAATTCTATAAATAAAGTGTATCAAAATACAATTTTCGTTAAAAAAGTTTCTTTCATTTAATAAAGGTCATCATGTAAATGAAAGACATACATAAAACGTATTCGAATGCTTAAAAAAAGAAACTTAAAGTCGAAACTAACATAAATAGCAAACTATAGTTACGGTAAAATAGTCGAAATGTCTGCCGCTTCCTTGATATATCTAATTGTGTCTCTCATCTCACTTCAATTTAAACATTTTTTTTTCTATGTATTTGAAAATAATGAGAGTAACAAACAAAAAAAATGTCTCAATAAATATTTTTCAATAATTTTTAAAATATTATCATACATTACAAAATAATTATCTAATCAAATGGGGTTCTTTTGGTTAGATACCTAAAAATAACCAATAAAAATATACATATTTAAATAATATATATTTATATAAATATGTAATCAAGAATATGTTAATTTATGATTTGGTTAGAATATCATTTTAAAATTTAAATGTTGTAGTTGTTATTTTACAATAGATATTTTTTTTAATTTATGATGTGTTAAATGTTATTTTATAATTTAAAATGTATAATTATGAATTTAATTTAAATATTTTATCTCATCAATCCATTACTATACTCAAATACATTTATAGCGTTTTAACTTATTAAAAAATTACATATCATTTTTTGTAAATATTTTATATCAACGACTCCTTGTTATGCTCATATACATTTATCATATTCTAACATAATAAAAAAAATGCATACACTTTTATTTTTACGAATCGATTATCAACAGAATATAAAAGCTGCAATACAATAAAATCTATACGATTTAGACATAATTATAAATAATTAAATTGACAAATTTTGATTGACTTCCTTCTCATTAATAATAAAGGGCCCCCTATATGCACAAAAATCTCTAGCAATTAAAATGAACCAACTCATAAAAAGTTAGTGGGTAAAAATATAAAATAATTAATGAATATTAATGGTATGAAGAAAATAATACTCCCTACATCTCACAATAAGTGTTCTATTTGATTTTTGTGCCGTCAAATTGACCCAACTTTGACCGTAAATTAAAAATTATTCTTTTACATTTTTCAAAACTGAAAAATACATTTTAAAGTTTATTAGATATATTGTCGAATGATATAATTTTTAATTTTTTCTAAGTTATATATTATGCGTAATACTCGGTCAAAAATTGGTCAATTTGACTAATAAAAGTCAAAACATAACAATTATTTTGAGATGTGGGAAGTAAATATTAATAAAGATATTAATGGAAGAAGGATAATATTTAATAAATATTAATAGGGGTAATTATGATTAAATTTGCTCATGTTGTCCATTAGATATAGATGATAGGGAGCCTAAGATACTTCTTAGATAAGTTACCTAAGATCCATACGATTTTACATGCAAATATTATAACAACCCAAGCCCATAACTGAATGCATACCAGACCCAACAACCCACCACAGGTCAGCCCATAAAAAGCTAGCAATTTTAGGTATACATTAGTTATTAACTTGTCCTTATAAAGGGCCCAAACACACACATTCTATTCAATGTGGGATGTTACAAACACCCCACCTTATTGGGTCGACGTCCTCGTCGAGCCCACAGACAAACTTACGGAACCCGGGCAGTGCCTTTGCACTTCCGACCGGGTATGGCTCTGATACTATTTATAACAACCCAAGCCCATAACTGAATGCATACCAGGCCCAACAACCCACCACAAGTCAGCCCATAAAAAACTAGCAATTTTAGGTATACATTAGTTATTAACTTGTCCTTATAAAGGGCCCAAACACACACATTCTATTCAATGTGGGATGTTACAAACATGGTAGGGGTAGTTTTGTAAAATCTGGATTCATTTAAAATTTTATTAGTCTATTATTATTTTGTACTAAAATCTGAGGAAATTACCTAAGATGTATCTTAGGTTACTTTTTCTCTTAAATATATAACATATTACAAAAAGAAGTGAGAGCCAGCAAAGACAAGTTTCTTTTTTTCCCCTTAGAGCAAGTCCAACAATTGTCCTAAATTATTGTCCTAAGTTAAAATATAAGGCATTTTAAATAAATGGATACTCGAACAATGTCCCAGTGGTGCTCTAAAACACCGAGACATCCATCACCTTACTTTCATGACACTACTAGGACATTGTTATCAATAAAATATTTATTTCCCTCCATTTTTTATATTTCTTTTCCTTCCTTTGATATTTTCCTCGTTTTATTTTAATAATAGGGAATGAGAATATGACATGTTGTTGGAGTTGATATATGTATATAGTATCCTAAATCACTAGGATATCATATTTTATTATATTTATAGGGTATCTACTAGGATATTGTTAGACTTGTTCTTACGGGTTACCACAAAGAGCAAAACACCTTAGAGTATCTCTAATGAGGGCGCTAATTAAAATTGTCAACATTGACAAATCATAAAAAATTAATAAAATATTTTCTCTTTCTTCAATAATATTTTGACACTCTTTCTAGAAATTTTTACTCTAATGGTTGGCACTCAAAGTTGTCAATCTTTGATATATGTATAATTAATACTATATATGAATGCATATGATTTTAATGTGATGTAACACATTTTTACCATTTGGGGAAGGTGCCAAAAGTTAGCTGTTGGACCAAATCAAGCCTAGCCTAAGAACCCTAACTATTAAATATAAATAGGTAAGTATTAAAAATTAATTTAAAAACCATAAAAAAATAATATGAATAGTTGTGTGTAATTGGGTAAATGAATACTGTAGCAATAACTGTGTCAATATTTATTACCGTTTCACTATGAACAATTTTTTTTCACTCGGGGCTTCAAATATCTTACTTGTACCGCGAGTCTTTGTAAGTGAGTCTTCACATTTACGTACTTTATTTCCTCATTTAACACAGTTGGAGTACTATTTTCTTCATTTTTTATCTAATTTTTTGTTAGTTTTTTCTTATCGGCCTTTTTTTAGCGGTATAAGATGATTCCTCGAATTTCTATATCAAAAAGCTACTTTAAAGTTTTTTTATTTTGATCAAGTATTGCATGAGGTAATCTCAGTTTCAAAATTTTTAAATGCCTATATATATTTCTTATATTTCCTTAAAAAAATTTACTTGACATTATCTGCATATATTTTATGTGTTTGCAAATCGACCATGACTTCATCTCAAGTAAATATTGTATATACTTGTTTTTAATTTTTTTTTGTTATATTGATAATTTTCGTTTTCTAAATTTTATATTTTTTTGCAGGTTATCAAATGTTTACCATTCTTTTTCAATTCTCTCTTTATTATCTTAACTCTCAAATTTTCAAATGAAAACATCATTCGAGGAAGATTGAGAATAAGATTGCAATTTATATGTTTTTGTTTTATATTCTTTAATAATTTGTTTAATAGTATTTTTTTGAGATAAAAGAGGATCGGGCGTGTTTGAATAATGGATTTCTTTATTATAATGTTTTGAATCCTAATAATGAAAAGTGGTTATAACCCAAACTATTTACCTATACTTTGAGTTTAATTGTAATTTGCTTAAACATTTTTGTAGCATGTTTTGGGTTTCATTTCAGAAATGATGTAATTTTAATTATGTTTTTAGTATATTAGTCATAATTTTTGTTTTTATGTCTAATTGTATTTTATTTTTTGGTTAAGGGTTCGAAATGAAAAAAAAACAACTTATTATCAAAAATTAATAAAAGATACTGATGTGCTACCTAGAGGTCATAATATATTTTATCGAATTGAATCTGTATCTTCCTTATGTTAATTTTGTTATTGTACTGGTACAAGTCTTTTCAGTTATTTAGTTTATTTTTAGGCTTAATAACCTTTTGACTCTTAAAGTATATGTCAGTGTACCCATCGAAACCTGAAGTTTCAAACCGTTCAATTTAACCCTTAAAATATTGGTTAAATACCTTTTAACTCTTTTACCGGTACTTATGTCTAAAATGATATAAATCAGCTGGGTAAAAAGGTACGCAGTAATAAATTTTAAGGGTTAAAAGGTACACAATAATAAACTTTAAGGGTTAAAAGGTATACAATAATAAACTTGAAACACTAAAAGGTATATGTTCGAGGGTGTATTGTCTCTTTTTGCCCCTCCGATATATAGCGTTTTAGACATAAATACCGATACAAAGGTTAAAAGGTATTTAACACATACTTTGAGGGTTCAATGGAATGAGTTGAAACTTTAGGTATGGATGGGTACAATGACATATACTTTAATAGTCAAAGGGTCATTAAGCTTTTATTTTAAGTTTAAGGTTTCCCACAGTTGTCTAGTACGACAGTATATAGGGATTTTCATGTATGCAGTCTGTTTTCCGTTGGTTATGTAAGCAGTGTCACCTCTCTACTACAACTAATAGGTGTCGTGAACCATAATTGCAATGGTAAAATAATCTAAATAAAAATTAGGCTAAACTAATAGGAGCCATGTACAATATACTTAGACAAACGTTCACCTATTTTCATAGGTAAACTATACTCCAATAAAAACTTCCATAAAATGAAAAAAGTAAATATAAATGAAACATTTTATACATCATAGAAGATAAGCCAAGAAACTAGAAAAAACATTAGGACAATAAAATCAAATCGTAAAATTACCTAGCAAATTGGTCTAAGTAATTATTAGAATAAATTGATTATAATTAGGTCTCTTTATACCGGGAACAACAAAAATTTTGATCCTGAATTGCCTTATTTATTTTCTCAAAGGATACCATCCTAAGTGTAGAAGGTTTGGACCCACGTAGTCTATATTGATTGGTTTCGAATTTCATTATTAAAATTATAGATAGTGACAATCCCTTGACTGACAAGAGGAATAACGATGTGTTGCAATATATCTAGAGTGGACAACTTCTTCTACAACATTGTATAAATTGCAAACATCGTCAATTTATATTCCAAAATTGAGCATCTTGTTCTAGGTTAAAAGTATGTTTCTAAAAACGAGTCAAAACATGAAGGAATAATTTGATATAATTTATGGGTGCCAAATCACCAAGAGTCTTACTAGTGAATTAAATAGGCCTACACTAAAAAAAGGATACATGATTAATTTCACCGGAAAACTCTCAAACCATACAGCTTCAGTGCTGCTACTTTAATTCAGATAAAACATTTCAAATTTATGTGGGATGGTTAAAAAATAGTATTTTATATAAAAAAATCCCCATGAATTATATAAATTACTAGAGCAACGAATCATCAAAATTAATACATTTTATAAAATCATAATATATATATATATATATATATATATATTTTATTAAAAAAACTCAAATATGTTACTGTAATCACTTTTAAGAAGAAAAGTTGCTAATTAAAAATTAAATCAGTATGAAAATCACATTTATAGCAACACAAAATAAATTGCAAACTACATATATAAAATAAATATGTACCACACTACCTCTAATAATTACATCAATCATACAAATGACCATTTTTGGAAGAAAAAACACAAAACTAGAAAATATTATATATAAATATGGGTCAAATTAGGCCGGTCAATGGACATGAACTCCAATCTCAAGCCTTATAAGTGGATATGCTTATAAGTGGATATGGATTTAAAATCAATCCGATCTGTTAAAATTCTGATCTGATAAATATGAATATTGATTATATATGATTTGATCCGTTAACAACTGATCTGAGTAAATATAATTAATTATTTATTTATTTATATATATACACGAGCTTATATCACGTGCAATGCACGAATCGAATTTACAACAGGTACACCAAAAAAGGGGCCCACAAGTGAGACCCACTTTTTAAAAAAATATTAAAACACTCTAAGGTAACATATAATTATGCTACAGTAGACCAATTATATATTACTCTAAATTAACTTAAAAGTACATGTTAACTTAGGAGCGAAATACGTTACCTTAGGTATCCTAAGTATTGAAACTGAAGTATTCCCACCACAATTACAAAAGCTATTAGTCCCAAGGCCCAATTATAGTTTGAAACTGAAGTATTGCCCAGTATTATAATAATATAATTGATTAATTTAAGACTAAATAATATTTTGGTGACTTGTAGTTTTTTGATTAAATTATTATTTTAATTAAAGTGATGATTAAATTTACATTTTTTATGCACGGTGGCTCCGCCTCTTTGCCATTAAATGGATTTAATGGCGTTAGATTTTCTTGATTAAATTGTACGGTACATATAATTTAATTATTTTATATTGCTGAAATAAAAAGTTCTATATTTGTATGGTTAATTTTAAAAAAAAAACATTAAAGATTCTAAATCGATGCCGTTAAAATATGAACCAAACGTTAACTTTTATAAGGGCGGTAAGTCTTTTAAATTAGGTCCAAAAATCAAATCGAACCTAAAATGATTTAAATTTAATTAAATCCAAACCCAATTTATTGGGTTTAAATAATTAATAACCCATTTAAATTTCAGTTTTGTTTGGATCAGTTTGATAGGTCGAAACGGAGGTTGGGTTAGGTCGATTTATTCGGGTTAAGCAATCCATGTGCACCTCTATTAGAGGCCAAGTATTTTAAAATTATAATTTTATAATATTTTAAATAAAAAAATTGAGCTAATTTGGGAACAGAACCTTCAAATTCTTGGTGGGTCATGTTGCGAAGAAACAGTTTTACACGACACGGATTAAACAATCCATGTGCACCCCTACCAGGTAGAGGTGGCCAAACGGGCGGGTCGGTTCGGACCGGCTCACCCCGAATCGCCAAAAAACCCAGTATTGGCCGCCTTAAACCGGACCGAGTCGTAAACCGACACGAGCCGCTAAAAAACCGAACCGGGCGCGAGTTGAAAAATTACGAACCGTAACCGGCACGGACCGCCCGCCAACCCGCCTAACCTGAGACGAGACGGCGGCCCGGCACTGGCACGCACATCTCTGTTTAATATTGTCATGCATTTTTATATTGTCATGCATTAGTGAATTATAATATAGTGACCATTTCTGTTTAATTTAGTTCAATATATTGGTTTCATATTATATTATATATTGTTAATTTATAAATATAAGTGAATTATAATATAGTTCATATATAATAAATCTAATAATCTTTTTCCCAAAAAAACTTCATAAATTATAATTTTAATTTATTTATATATAAAAGGAAATGGTTGATCAATGAATTATAATAATAAAAATTATTTATTTATTTAAAAATTTAATTTAATCATGAAGATTTGCTTCGTATTTTTTTAATATGTTTATTATGTACAATCGGTTTGTTCCGTTTTTTAGAGAGGAGTCATATCAAATTATTTATAAAATATTTTTTAATTAATAAAATTTATAAAGGTACTGTCCTCTTTTATTCTAAAAATATTTGTATAATTTTTTAATATTTTTAAAATATTAAATAGAATTAAAATTAAAAAAATAATAAACTCCCATAACCCGCCGAGCCGCACACGAGTCAGCTTTTCTAAGAACCGGCCCGACTCGGCACGGCCCGGGCATCTTCACGTGCCGTCCACGAGTTAGGAGCTGGCCAAACCGGCACGGCTCGCCCGACCCGCTCGTTTGGCCAGCTCTACTACCAGGGGCCAAGTATTTTAGAATTATAATTTTATAATATTTTAAATAAAAAAAATTGAGCTAATTCGAGAATCGAACCTTCAAATTCTTGGTGGGTCATGTTGTGAAGAAACAGTTTTACACGACACAAAACGAGTACATTAGGACGGTTCTGGGCATTATGAAACCCATCTGACGGTGGAATGTACTGGATCACAGTGGGGCCGCTTGTTTGGTGAAGTGGCAATGGCGAATCCACCACAAGGACCTGTGTAGGAATGCAGCAAATCACAACCCTACTTTGTCTCCATTCGTTGTATGCCACGCATTTTAATGTTGCTTTATTCGATGAATATATCTAGACTAGTCATGAGTCACCACGTCAACAGTAAACATGGCCCACAGACACTGATGAATGATGATAGATATAAATTCGATAAACCAGATAAGGACGCCCGCTGAAATGTACACTTAAATAAATTCATTGGATAAGCAAAGACAAATAAAATAATGGACAACCCCACTTTTGACCAACCAAAACCTGCTTATATTTCATCTCAGCCGTCTGATTATTACAAAAAGCAGAACATAGCAAGTACCTTCATGCACGTGTACCAGAGGAACATAGCAGGAAGGTATGTAGTGTAGTGTAGTATAATTTATTACATTCAGTAGTCTCTCTGTATTATTTTTAGTATATATAAAGATTTGTGATCTGCAGAAGATAAAGGAGGTACAGAGAAGAAGAATAAGATGATGATGATTATGGAAGGTAGTGAAAGTCCCAGAAGCCCAGAAGCAAAGTTGGGAATGAAAGTGGAAGATTTATGGGATACACAAGAGCCTCAGCTCACTCCAACTCAAAAGCTTAATGCTTGCTTCGAAAGCATCCCTGTTTCTTCCTTCCCCCTTGCTCCTTCTTCCCAGGGTATGCATCATCTTTCATAATCTATTACTATTTTTGTGTTGATATAGGTCTTGTTTAACCGGAGCTTCAAAAAATTATACCCTGCTATTTGGAGGTCAGCGGAAGCCTTTAGCCTCCACTAGCTCATCTGGTTTGGATGATCATATATGTTAGCATGCGTTTATTAAAGTTCTCTGTTGTTTTATGTATTTAGCAAGAAGAATAAGATGTACACAAATCTTAGTATAGAGGCTGTTTTCGTAAACAATAAACCATTACTAAGCAGAAAAATATTAGACACTACATTAACAGAATATCATAGGTTAGTCTGTATATTATTTAGTAGGAACTAATCATGTAAGCAATAGTTTAGATATTTTTTTGTCTTTGTTGTGATTTTGGACTTTTATGAGTTGCAATATGCAAATTTATTGAATTCTGCTCACTTTCTACTTCTTCAATTATTGTATCGGTTACAGTTGGTGATGTTAATGTGGAAAAATTGTTGCAATTGCTCTAATGTAGGTATGGATGTAAGAAAAGAGTATATCTTCTGTACACACTTTAAAGATCCATAATTCTGTCTTGGGGCTAAAGATCACTGATATGAAATGAACTAGAAAGTAGAAACTGTTGGATATTTTTACCCTAGGCATGAAGTTTTGGTAACTGAAGAACGAATTAGGCCTAATACATAAGTTACCTACGCCAATACACTATTTGGACATATACAATGAACAGATAGTTGTCTATATTACAGGGTTGCGTTTAAGGTATGTTGTTAGCCAGATGAGCAATGCTTCTCTCATGTTGTTATGTCTCTTTGCCGTATTACTTATTGTTCACAAGTGAAATGAGATTCAAAATAAGATAGTACTAAAATGATATTTCTTGATATAAATGAAAGTATAGATGTATCATAAACACGTGTCTTGCAGATGTAGACACATTTTTTGATACATAGTATTACTCCATATTTTTGCCCAAATGGTTTCAGCATTTTTATTGATCAGCATTACCTTGCATATGATGCATCCATGTTACCTGAGTTCCTTTCCTCAATTTTTTTTATGCCCAGTTATTGAGATCAATTCCGACACTAGTGTTGCTGAAGCTGTCCAGTTAATGGCCAAACATAAAATTCTGAGTGTGCCTGTTGTTGATGTTGATGCACCAAAAGATGCTAGCTGGATGGAGAGATACATTGGCATCATTGAGTTTGCTGGCATTGCCGTATGGATTCTGCATCAGGTATGTAAACCAGCACTTGTTATTGAATATAAGAGTATACTATTTCATTTCGCAAATAGAAATTTGGCTCGTATGTGCGTTATCTAGAAATTTGTCCTAAATTTTCCGTTATATGTATACTTCCGTATTCACAATGATTAGGCTTTTCCTTCTGCCAGTATTGAATCTGTAAGAGTGTTAATTGAAATATCCAAGTGGAACTGAGGGAAGGTGATATCTGAAGTTTGTTTAATTTTGATTTACCAGTTTGAAAGCAAATGTTCCTTTTGTATTGACAAATGAAACAGGAAGTTCTGCCTAGTGGCTGAATGTTACGTCTAAAACTTTAATGCTTGGTTTTTGTTTTGAGTTAGAGAAAATTCTATAATTTGGTTCGCAAGACTAGTATATTGCCTTATTTTAACTTTCAAGGAAAAGCTAAATATAGCTGCTTAAAATTTTGAAATTTGTAGTCAGAAGAGAAGGAAGGATCTTCTGGCTCAGAACTAGTTGCCAATGTATCTGAGGAATCCATGAGTCCCGCTGTTGCAGCAGCAACGAAAGGAATGTATTCTCCTAGATATAGAAGTTTAAACTCTTTTTCCGCTGCCTCAGCCTCTGGAAACTTTTTTGAGGATCTGACTTCCTCTGCACTTTATAAGAATACAAAGGTACTTGCTCTATTCTGGTTTAGAAGATGATTCAAATTTGATAACAAACAATTCACTTTACTAACTTTCAGCTACACAGGTTCGAGATATCTCTGGATCATTTCGCTGGGCTCCGTTTCTCGCCTTGCAGACATCCAATTCATTTCTGACCATGCTTTTGCTACTATCAGCATACAGAATGAAGAGTGTTCCTGTAGTTGATTCTGGAGAAGGGAAGATTGAAAACATCATTACCCAATCTGCTGTAATACACATGTTAGAGGAATGTTCTGGTCTTCAGTGGTTTGAAAGTTTGGGTAGTAAGAAACTATCTGAACTTGGTCTTCCCCTAATGAAACCTGGTAGTGTTATAAAGGTATATCCTGCTGGCTATAGCTTCATATGCATCTCTCAATGCAATCACTAATATGCAGTTATTTATTGATTTTGTTGTAACAATTTTTTTTTTGTTATTTTCAAGGTGCACGAGGATGAACCAGTATTGCAGGCATTTAAATTGATGAGGCAAGAGGGATTCGGTGGAGTACCGGTGGTTGAAAGTGATGGGAAGGCAGTTGGTAATATAAGCATCAGAGATATTCAGTTCCTTCTACTTGCACCTTCTATTTACAAGGAATACAGGTTTGTTTATACAAAACATCCAGCATTGTTATAATACAATAGACAGTAGTGGTATGTTACGATTATTGATTTGTGGTTATTATTGCAGATATATGACAGCTAAGAACTTCCTCACGGCTATTAGACAATATTTGGAAGAGCATGAACAGTCAACGCCATTCTCGAGTGGAATGATTACATGCAGAAGAGATGACACACTTAAAGAAGTAATCTTAAAGCTTGATTCCGTGAAGATTCATCGAATTTACGTTGTGGATGAAGTGGGAAATCTAGAAGGGGTAATCACACTCAGAGATATCATCTCGAAGCTAGTATATGAGCCTCCAGGCTACTTTGGAGACTTTTTCTATGGTGTTTTGCCACTGCCAGCAAATAGCAGGGTCTAAAAGTTTGCATTTGTGCTTGATGATGCAGTTGTAAAATATTTACTATGCTAGTGGGATTTTTGCTAATACAGTAATAAACGCTTTTGTGTTTATTACTGTATATCTGTACGACCAGAGTTTGTATCTTTCAGTTGGAATGTTAACTGGAGGAGCGTGCCTTGTAATTGTAAGAGAGTTTTAATGCAACTACTGAAGTTGGGTACAGTTGCTGAGTTGCACGAGGAAGGATGAGAATGAAAGATTAGATACAAAATTTATTGAGAGATAAAGAATGTATGAGTAAATAGTGAATGAAAATAAGGAATTAAATATTTTTTATGATGAAAATTGTAGGAAAATGAAGAAGGGAATTGAAGAAGTATTATGGAAAATAATAAATGAGAAAAATGTTTCTAAAGTCACTTTTAAGTAATTTACCTAAATTTATAAGCATTTTTAGTGTAAAAATTTGATGTCATTTTTGTAATGATAGAATTTACTTGTATTTATAAAAATTTATAACCTTGATGTTGTATTGTAACATGGTCTAAAACTAATTTCAGGGCCATTAAGCCCATGATAAATTATCCATAAAAGACTAATTTCAAACAAATTTTTTTATTTTTCAGTAATCTTTTCCTATTCTCCATGGGAACATTCCGACAAACTGCACAAACAATTTCCTTGTCAAGTTCAAAAGTTAGAACAATTCAACCAAGCTAGACTTTCAAAAGTTAGAACAATTCAACCAAGCTAGACTTTACACGGTTTTCTTCTTACTACATTAAATGCAGTCGATCATATTTTGATATATCTTCGCTGTATATGTCATTGTAGAAATTTCGAAGCCACTAATTTCAAGTCTTGCTTGGTTATTTTGAGTTCAAATTTGTAATTGTGTGTGTACTTGTGCATATAGAAAGCACAATATGTGTTTTAATTCCTTGCAGTCCTCTACTATGTTCCTTGCCATGTTCATAGTCTCCATATACTATATTCCCACTTCTCTCTGTCAAAGTGATGCACAATATTTGTCCTGCGCTGGACGTTTCCGATGCGCTAACTTTCCAAGTCTTGATTACCCTTTCTGGGGTGGTGGCAGGGATGCCCACTGTGGGCATCCAGCATTCCGACTAGATTGTCAAGGTGATGTTCCTCTCATTACCATACAGTCAAGACCATATCGAGTTCTTGGAATAAATACTCTCTCTCTTCTTATCACCGTTGCTAGACAAGACTTGTGGAACAATACCTGCCCGAGCCTTAAATACAACACAGACTTGGATTATAGACTTTTTAGGAATCCTTTTGGAGATCAGAACTTGACTTTATCTTATGGTTGCGTTAATGTCCCAGGTCAACCACAATCATATAAATTTGATTGCACAGTAAATGGAACAAACAGTGACAGTTATTTTTATACGCAAGCTGTTTTACTTGAATCTAATCTAGGCCAAGCAACCTGCAGCAACAGTATTACTGTTCCCATTAATCAAACATCAGCTCAGTTGTTATCTTCTACAGCGGCATCAGAAAATGACCTCCAGGAAGTTCTCAGAGCTGGTTTCAGATTGATATGGGAAGCGAATGACAGCAGCTGTAACGAATGTGGTCGATCAGGTGGCCGATGCGGCTATAACTCAACAACAGCATCCTTTGCTTGTTTTTGTTACGATCGGCCATACCAATCTCTATGCAATGTTACTGATTCGGGAATTGTTACTGGTTGGGAAAACGTTACTGATTCGGGAAGCGTTGCTGATTTGGGAAACGTTGGTGAGTTCACTTTCTATACTTGGTACTCTATTTAATACTAGTAGCAAATACAAGTGATAGAAAAAATAAAGAGTCACTTCCTTGCGTCACATACTTCCTGCTCAGCAATGAGATATTAAAACAGGTCTACACATGTCTTTTCTTCCTGATATTGTATGTCAAAACAATGTTGGGGTTTATTTAGCTTCAACATTCAGAACCTACAAATAGTATTTGCTCGCAGTTGTGTACATAGGTTAGATTCGTTTATCAATGAGTTAATATAATATGAATTTTTTTTGGATGCATATGGAATTCAAATTATACCAGAGATCAATTATTAGTGAATTAAAATTATTCCAGAGATCAAAGTCGTTGAAAAAACTGGGCTTTGAGCCTTTGATCATTTGTAAAAGAAAATTGACTTTGAAATTAGAACAAAATATTTTTTTAGTTATGGAGCCTTACTAAGGAAAAGTTATACAAATTTCATTTAGAAATATCGTTGTAGCAAAGGCTCATTCACACCCCCTTCTGACATGAAAAAATCATGTGTTCGGATCCTCACACTGTCACACCCTCTCTCCCCTGTAGTTCTAAAAAAAATCATGTCAATTATATAGTACTTAATTTAATGCATGGTGAAGTACTCAAGACTATTACAACTAGTATAACGTTTGCCAATTCTAACGGCTGCTTATGTTCTATGTTGTGTTTCTACAGGCATCGGTGATATATTCAAAATACTTGCTCCAGGTAATATATCTATCTTGAGCTACACTTTATTCTGTTCTTGTCCCTCATAACCATCACTCAGAAAGACATTGACCCCCTTATATTTCCTTTATAGTGCTTGGTGGAGTAGGTATTGTCGTCGCAGGATGCTTAATAATCTCTGCTTGCGAAAAACAAAAGAAATCAAGGTCTATGGAAGGAGAAGAGTATAGCAACCAAAACGTTGAAGCATTTGTGCGGAACTATGAAGCTCTTACTACACAGAGATATAGCTATTCAGACGTTAAGAAAATGACCAATTCATTTAACGAAAAAATAGGTCAAGGAGGTTATGGTAGTGTTTACAAAGGTAAACTTACAGACGGGAGGCAAGTTGCTGTTAAAGTTCTAAATGAAACAAAGGGGAACGGTGAGGAGTTCATAAATGAAGTTGCAAGCATTAGTAGAACATCTCATGTCAATGTAGTAACTCTTCTGGGATTCTGCTTTCAAAGGAACAGACGAGCTCTAATCTATGAGTTCATGCCTAACAAGTCTTTAGACAAGTTCATTTATGTTGATAATAGATTTCCAGATTCAAGCCAACGTTTGGACAGTAATATATTATACCAAATCACAGTTGGGATAGCTCGGGGTCTAGAGTACCTACATCGTGGTTGCAACACAAGGATAGTTCATTTTGATATTAAACCTCAAAATATTCTTTTGGATGAAGATTTTTGTCCAAAGATCTCTGATTTTGGACTTGCTAAATTGTGCAAGACAAAGGGGAGCATTATATCAATTTTAGGAGCGAGAGGGACTGCTGGATATATTGCTCCAGAAGTTTTTAATAGGAATTTTGGCAGGGTATCTCACAAGTCTGATGTCTATAGCTATGGAATGATGGTTCTTGAATTGGCAGGAGCAAGCAAAAATAACAGTTCTGCAGTTGCACGATCAAGTGAATCATATTTTCCGGACAACATATATGAGAATCTGGAAAATGACTCGTGTCTAGGTAATGATGGTGTGCCAGATAGTGACGAGGAAAGAGAAGTGAAAAGGAAAATGATGTTGGTTGGATTGTGGTGCATTCAAACCATTCCAGCAGATAGGCCATCTATGAGTAAAGTAGTGGAGATGTTGGAAGGAAGCGTTCAGTCCTTGAAAGTCCCACCTAAACCTTTGCTTCATGATCCAACAAGGTCTGCACAGGATTCTTACATATTTCCGCAACTAAGTTCGGAATACAATACTGCAGCTACAAACACGGAAGCTTTTTAAAAGACTGCCAGTCAAAGCGCTCTAGTTTCGTTACTACATTAACTATGACAATGGCAGATCTTTTTCTTCTTCTTTTTTTCAGAAAACAATTCCTAATAGGCGTGGATTATAGAAAACTCAACAAGATTATTGTGAAGTAAAAATACCCTATACCACTCATCTTCAGCTGTCTCACGTCAAGTGCTGCACAAGTTGTCAATTTTACACAAGTAGTCCTATTTGACTTCAAATTTTAGGACAGTAGTAATAAAAGCAAGCTTGGTCTAAATATCACTGATTCAATTCACATTCAAAGATTAACCAGAGAGATGCTCCATATAAGGATGGTTCACTCTGAGGATTAATTAAATAAGTTGGCATTTGCAGCTTGAAGAGGTAACATTATCAACTGTCTGAAAATGCACACCTAGAGGGGGGGAATAGGTGTTAACGCTAACAATGACCAATTTTAATTTTACCAAGTTATTAAACCTGTCAGCTAGCTAAGATTGATTAACAGACACTGTCAGCTAGCTGCTATATGCAATGCAGTACAGAAAAAGCAAATAACTCCAAGTCTTTTAGCCAGGTTCGACCCCTAATCTCCTATGGTCTACGTCCTGGTCCCCTACCAACTGGTAAGAGAGAATATTATTAATCAAATCAACCACGATTACAGATTACAATAATATTCCACCCTTTATCCCTTGCAGCTGATCCTAGCTTGCTGAAACACCTGTTCCACTGAACTATTCTGCCCTCTAAGCACTATACTATCCTAGCATAGCCTTCTCTAGCTTCTAGTTCCCTTGAACCCTGTTTCACAAGCCTAGCAATCCAGCCACAACTTGATTACAATCAAACGAATACAAGTGAATGAAATTTACAACTCAAACTATAAGCTCTCACGTATATATATAACTATATAGAATAATAGAGCTCAAGATATTTGCTAAGATCGTTTTGAGTTTGAGAAGAAGTGTGTATGTATTTTTCAAATCAGTATATCTTCACTTCGTTGTTTAGAAAAGCTATACACACTTGTATATATATATATATATTCGATTTTATCAAAGTCAAACTAACGTTGAAATTACAACGTTTGAATTAGTTAAGATAAGATATATTATATATGTTTAAACATACGTATATTGAGGATAAGAGATAATAGAAACAATTTAAAATCAGCCTCAATATAGTATAGATAAGAGTTGGTTTTAGAAAATAAGTTTTAGTCAAACTCCAACTCCTATTAAGTAGGAAAGATAATTTGAATAATAAAATATGTTTGAATTAATTAAAACTGAGCTCTAATATAATATATAACCATATATATTAGATAGACTTGTACAAGTAAGATCCTATAATTTCTCCAATAAAATCGGACTTCCTTGCAAATCCAACAGTTTCTGCGTTCCAGTGTCAGCTTGCTGAGACAGAAAATTTTCTGCTGTCAGCTCGCTTAAACGCCCTGTTTTCCTACTTTCAGCTTGCTATCAATGTATTACAACATGTTATACTGACAAGTTATATCAGCAAGCTGATACCTGCAAAAACATGTTAGTCCACATATAACAGCTTGCTATTTTATATCAAATACAAGCTTTCAGCTTGCTAACAGTGATCATCAAAATACAAAAGGGTTTCAATCTCCCCCTTTTTGATGATTATCACAAAATAATTTAGGAGAATAGAATACTCCCCCTAAAATCCTGCAATCCTGTAAACACATGATATAAAATTGCAAATATGATATGCTAAGCATTTAACAATTAGATTTAAACCCAAATCATAGCATTTCATAAAACATGCATACCAATATGCACTAGCAAATAATATCCATCAAACCAAACACATGCTTACTAGCATGTAGCACCAACAATTATCCAAAAATAACAACCAGACCCAAATATTCAGACATACCAGCAAACATAAAATGAAATAAAATCTAAAACCCCAGAAAATATTTTTAAAACATAAAAAATTCATCAAATTCTCCTAATACTCCCCCTTAATCATCTAAAAGAGTAGAGTTAGGCATCCACAAGATCTTCCTCTGCATCCTCAGCTGCAATCTTGTCTTCTGGAGATTTAGACTTGACCTTCTTAGCTGGTTGATCAGCCACTGGATCCACCATTTTCCTTGCTGCATTAGCTAAACCCTGCAACCCATCCAAATCTGCAGAAGCATCTTCACCAGACCTGGTAGTGTGTGCAGACACAGTAGCAGGAGTCCTTGGCCCAAAAGCACACTCCCTCAAAAACTTAAGTTCATCCAGTACTTCATTTAGTTTCTGAATCACCAGAACCTGATCAGTATTCACTTTCTTAACAAACTGTAGCATCTCAGAATCAGAACCACTTGCCATTGCTGACTTAGCAATAGGTGAAGGAGTAGGAATCTCCAACTGCACCAAAGTGCCATCCTTCTCCACCTTCAAGTGAGATTGTTGCAAACTCTTCCCATCCAAAAACTCTTTTACTGAGTGCTTATCCACATCAGAAAACTCCACTCCATACCAATCAAAAACCCTTGTTAATAACAACCCATATGGTAAACCACAACCAGGGTTACCATCATACACATCCATCATATGCTTCAAAATTAACTCAGACAAATTAAACTTTCTTCCCAGCAACAACATAGCAACTAACACAATGTCTTGACAGTTAAAATTTGACCTGCTTCCCAGCCTAGGACAAATATTTGATATGCAAATCTTGAACAACAAATTAGCCATGGGAATTACACAAGATGTTGTTGGACAACAAAACTCAAGTATACCATGCATACCCCTAATTGCATTCAACTGATCTAAAGCAGATAAATCATCCAACACCTTGGGACCCTTCTTGGTGTACACAGACAAATCAGAGGCATTCTCAACTCTTAAGATACAATTAAGTACAGGCACATTAAGAGTTATCTTCTTCCCACGAACAAAAGACACATAATTACCAAACTGATCCGGAATAAAATTTGCATAAAACTCATACACATAGTCTGGGTAAACATCTTTCGGCATATCAACTAGAAACGACTCAAACCCTAAGTCTGAAAAAATCTTAACAGCACCACAAGAAACGAAAGTCTTACCAGATAAAGGCTTTCCAGGAATGACTCTGCGATTGCCTAGGTCAAGTGCATGGAACCTCTGTTCTAACTCCTCTGGAATAAACTTAAAACCAAACTTGAGCCGCTTCGATGGAGTCAAATCACGATCCACTGAGCGATTGATACCAGAGAACTCATCACCACTATCGACAGCAACCACAATCTCCTCCTCATCCAGTAACTTCCTCTTATTTTTGGTGTCCTTTGGAACTGAGACCGAAGCCCTAGTACGACGTGTGCTCTTCATCTTGAAATAGAGACCGATTGAAACAATCACTGAAAGAGTATATTTACCAAAGACGATGTTGAACACCCTAGATCCAATCTTGGGTTTGGGAAAAATGAACTTGAGATACCGAGAATGGAGTGCCTCTACAACTCCTCTTTTAAAATATAAGGAGAGTGTATTTTGAGAATTATTTGAATAAAAAGTTTTTATAAAACCCCCAGCCCTATATAAACTAAACATCTTTTATCAGATAAGCAGATAATTATATAAAATTAAAAACTAATCAGATAAGGCTTATCTAGTTAAATACGGACTAGATTATCAATTTAAAAGCAATGTTTAAACAATTAATAGCATTTAACACACATAGAAACTCTAATAGACATGCACAACTTACAAGTAAGTGGACCTTTACCAACCTACCAGCAACGGGCACAAAATTCATATAATGCATGTAACATAAATCAATTTAACCAAATGTTTAAGAGGGTACTCAGTAAGCTGAGATTACGAAAAACCTGGTTTCAGCTTGCTGATTAGATGTTACACATGCCAAGTTCCCTTCTAATAATAGAAAATCTCTCTTCTGCCAATGGCTTTGTAAAGATGTCAGCTAGCTGATACTCTGTAGGCACAAAAATCAGCTTGATCTTCCCTTTTGCCACATTGTCTCTCAAGAAATGATGTCTCACATCGATATGCTTTGTTCTTGAGTGATTGACAGGATTTTCTGAAATGTTGATAGCACTTGTATTGTCACAATATATTGGAATCCTTCCACATTTGATTCCAAAATCCCTTAGTGTTTGTATCATCCACAACATTTGAGAGCAACAGCTGCCAGCTGCCAAGTACTCCCCCTCAGCTGTTGATAAAGCAACAGAGTTCTGCTTCTTGCATTGCCAAGTGACCAAACTCTGGCCTAAAAATGCACAAACACCACTTGTACTCTTTCGATCAGTGTGACAACCTGCATAATCTGCATCACTATACCCAACAAGATCAAATGCATTTGTGATAGGATAAAATAAAGCCAAATTGATAGTACCACTTAAATACTTAAAGATTCTCTTAACAACATTATAATGGGATTCCTTAGGCTTGCATTGAAATCTAGCACATACACAAACTGCATACATTATATCAGGTCTAGAAGCAGTAAGATACAGTAAACTACCAATCATACCTCTATACTTACGAATATCAACATCTACACCTTTTTCATCTGTTGTCAGCTTGCTGGCTTGACTCATTGGTGTTGATTTCGTCTTGACAGTTTCAAATCCAAATCTCTTGAGTAGATTCTTGATGTATTTGGATTGATGCACAAAGATTCCATCTTTTGTTTGTTTGACTTGAAGACCCAAAAAGTAATTGAGTTCACCCATCATACTCATGTCAAACTCACTGTGCATACACTTTGAAAACCACTCACACATGGCATCATTAGTTGATCCAAAAACAATATCATCCACATAAATTTGAACAACAAGAATATCCTTACCATCAAATTTAAGGAATAAGGTTGGATCAATTTTACCTCGAATAAAGCCATTTTTAAGTAGAAATTCACTTAATCGTTCATACCAAGACCTAGGAGCTTGCCTTAGTCCATACAATGCCTTCTTTAGTTTGTAGACATGATTTGGAAACTTTTCATGCTCGAAGCCCGGAGGTTGCTTGACATAAACTTCTTCTTTGAGATAGCCATTAAGAAATGCACTTTTGACATCCATTTGATGAAGCTTGAATTTCTTGTAACATGCAAATGAAAGTAGCATTCTTATAGACTCTAGCCTTGCAACAGGTGCATAAGTTTGATCAAAATCAATCCCTTCTTGTTGCTTGTAGCCTTGTGCAACTAGCCTTGCCTTGTTCCTTGTAATTGTACCAAATTCATCAGCTTTGTTCTTGAAGACCCATTTAGTACCAATGACTGTGACATCTTTAGGCTTTTCCACAAGTTCCCACACATCACATCTTTTGAATTGATTCAGCTCCTCTTGCATTGCCATGATCCAATTTTCATCTTCCAAAGCCTCTTGAACATTTTTGGGTTCCTCTTGAGCTAGGAAAGCTGCAAAAGCACAGAAGTTTGCTTTCCCTCTTCTTGTCTTGACACCCTCAGAAGCATCACCAATAATTTGTATTGGTGGATGATTCTTCACAGTTCTTGTAGCTTTGGGGAGAGAATGTTGGGATATCTCTTCATGAACAGTTCTAACAGAAGTTGTAGTCCTTGCTATAGGAGTTTGTGACCCTCCTAGATTGAGTTTAGACAACTGTTCAATAGTATCATCTACTGAGATTGCAGTGTCAGCTGGCTGATTGGCTGTTCCAGCTTGCTGACTGTCTGACTGTTGAGCAGTAGATGTTGTAGCAGCTTGCTCCTTTGTCTTGTCAGCTTGCTGACTACCTGATGTTGCAGTAGTTTTATTGCTTCCATCATCATCACCTGCATCATCTTCCTCATCTCTTGACAGATCATTGTTAGGTTCATGAAATATAACATCAATAGACTCCTCAACAATGCGCTTCTTTAAATTAAAGACTCTATATGCTCTACTAGGTAAAGAATAACCAAGAAAAATTGCCTCATAAGATTTAGCATCGAATTTACCATCCCTGTCGATTTTCTTGAGGACAAAACACTTTGAGCCAAACACTTTGAAGTAACTGATGTTAGGCTTTTTGTTCCTCAACAGCTCATATGGAGTTTTCTCAAGAATAGGCCTGATCACCACTCTGTTAAGAACATAGCAGGCTGTGTTCACTGCTTCTGCCCAAAAGCTCCTTGGCAGCTTGCTTTCCTGCAATAAAGTTCTAGCAGTTTCCTCCAAAGACCTGTTCTTTCTTTCCACTACTCCATTCTGTTGTGGAGTTCTAGGTGCAGAGAATTCATGAGTGATGCCCCTTGCTTCACAGTAAGTGACAAAATCTTTCTTGAATTCACCACATCGATCACTTCTTATACCTACAAGTCTTGTATCCAGCTTTTTGGCCTTGTGAGAACTTTGAATCTGTTTTCCTAATTGACATGCATCACAGACTTGTTTCTTGACATACTTTAATTTTGGCAAACCCCTCACTAACTTCTTGCTAGATAATCTGTTGAGCAAGTCCATGTGAGCATGACCCAATCTTCTATGCCAGATTGTTGGATCATTATCAACAGCAGCTAAGCAGCAAGCTGTTTCCTGTAATTCAAAGTCTAACACATACACATTTCCTTCCCTTCTAGCAACTAGAAGAATCTGGTTAGTAGCAACAGTAATAACACATTTATCTTTATCAAAAACAACTGAATGACCATCATCATGTAACTGACTTACACTAAGCAGATTATATTTTAAGCCTTTAACATAACGAACATTATCAATAAAAGTTGTGTCATTACCTACTTTACCTTTACCTAGAATAGGAAGAGTCTTACTATCACCAATTGTGACACCTCCACCTTTCTTGAATTTGAGATTAATAAATTGAGCTTTGTCTCCACACATATGTCTTGTACATCCACTATCGATGATCCATGATTTCGATTTGATCTTAGCAGCAAGACATATCTACAAAACAAACAAAAACAACACACAACCTTTTGGTACCCATATTGGTTTGGGTCCTGATTGGTTAGTAGCAAGTATATAAAGAACATTTAATTCAGATTTCTTGATCCACATTTGAACCACTTTGGGAAAGGAATTCTTTGTTCTTTTCTTCCTGCCAGAACCATTTCGGCTAGCTGACTGTTTGTTCCAGCAAGCTGGCTTCCTGTCAGCTTCTTTCTGGTAAATTCTGGTAGCTCGCTGAGATATGCAATTTTGAGCTAGATGACCTTTACCACCACATTTCTTGCAGCTTGTCCAGGGCATAACATATTTGTATGGCTTTCCTTGTCTACCTTCATACTTTAGTGCAGTAGCCCTCTTGTTAAAGTTCAAACCAACTCCTTCCTTGTCCAAAGGTACCTTGATGCTTTTCATCATTGATTTGAGACCTTCTTCTCTTTGAACAAAAGTACCCATGCCTTTTCTGAGCTTAATGACTTCTTTTTCCAAGGAAATAATTCTTTCTGCTTGCTTTGATGAAGTGGCAGCAGGCTGAGATGTACTGTCAGCAGGCTGAGATGATGTTTCAGCAGGCTGAGATGATTCTTTCTTGGCAGATTCTCTGAGTTTAAATGTTTCAAGACATGCATCTCTTGCCTCTATATCAGCCTTTAGATCAGAAATCTCATCAGCTAGAGCATTGTTCCTTTTTAACAGAATCTTGTAGAAACCTTCTAGATCTTCAATTTTTGATTCAAGCTCTTTGATTTTGACTTCATTTGTTGCTTGAACAGGTTCCTTACTTTCAATTAATGATTCCACCTTTGCCATTAAATCTTGAACCATCTGTCTAAGGTAAGCATTCTTCTCTGACAGCTTGTTGTTTTCTGTCTTTACTGAATTATATTCCTCTATAGGAATACTATCTTGATCCTGCATGGTTAGTTCATCTAGAATAATATTATCAGAAGAAATAACAAATCTGAATGAATTTACCTCACTTTTGTCATCATCAGAATCACTTTCAGCAATGATCTCCTCAGTTAAGCCTTGAACAATATCATCCTCCATTCCAACTAGTGCAAGGTTGACCATATCATCATTGTTGTCACTGTCACTTGGTGAAACGTCTTCTTCATCATCACTCCAGGTTAGCAAAGCTTTAAATTTCTTCTTGTCTTTGTATCCAACTTGCTGTTTCCCTTTTAGCTTGTAATAGTCCTTCTTGAAATGGCCAGTTTTGCCACATTCAAAACATGTTGAATCTCCTTTGGAATCTTTGGAGAACTTCTTGGTTTTAGAGAAATCTGAACTCCTTCTATCTCTCTTCATCTTGTTTTTCTGTTCGATCATCTTCCTGATTTTTCTGGACATGAGTGCTATTTCCTCATCTGATTCATCATCAGATTTCAACTTGCTGTCATCACCATGGAGTGCCAAATTCTTCATCTTTGATGTGAGATCAGAAGTAGAATTTGCATGGCTAGCATTTATCTTGCCTTCAAACTGCTCCAATTCAGCAAAAACACTTAGAGTGTCCATTGTATCAATTGTTGGAGAGGATTCTAAGGCAGTGATCTTCGGTTCATAGATCCATGGAACAACACTAATGATTTTCATGTTGATCTCTTCTTGTGGAATTTTCTTGCCAAGTAAAGTGAGACCATTCATAGTGACTTGGAATCTAGCTTGAGCATCCTTAATAGATTCATCTTTATTGAGCTTGAAATTACCATACTCGTTCATCAGCTTGCTGAGTTTAACCTTCCTTAAGGTTTTTGAACCTTCATGACATAATTCAAGAGTGTCTCACATCTCCTTTGCAGAAGTACATGAAGAAACTTTATCACTCTCTTCAGGACATAACCCAGTCATGATAGTGTTGATAGCTCGGTTGTTGTAAGCAAGCTTGATCAGCTCATCAGCAGTGAGTTCATCTATATCTTTTTCTTTACCATCTGTAGTAAGAAACTTGAAAAGACCTTTTTCTGTAACTCTCCACTCCATGGGTTCTCTGGCCAGGTGCTGCTTCATTCTACCTTTCCACCAGTTGTAGTTTTCTGTGCCAAGTAGTAGAGGTGCCCTCGAGCCTGAACTTCCCATTGGATATTTGTCAGCCATCTGTTCTATACTTTCCTGTTACAGAAGATATTAGTATAGCCTGCTCTGATACCAAATGAAAATGCACACCTAGAGGGGGGGAATAGGTGTTAAGGCTAACAATGACCAATTTTAATTTTACCAAGTTATTAAACCTGTCAGCTAGCTAAGATTGATTAACAGACACTGTCAACTAGCTGCTATATGCAATGCAGTACAGAAAAAGTAAATAACTCCAAATCTTTTAGCCAGGTTCGACCCCTAATCTCCTATGGTCTACGTCCTGGTCCCCTACCAACTGGTAAGAGAGAATATTATTAATCAAATCAACCACGATTACAGATTACAATAATATTCCACCCTTTATCCCTTGCAACTGATCCTAGTTTGCTGAAACACCTGTTCCACTGAACTATTCTGCCCTCTAAGCACTATACTACCCTAGCATAGCCTTCTCTAGCTTCTAGTTCCCTTGAACCCTGTTTCACAAGCCTAGCAATCCAGCCACAACTTGATTACAATCAAACGAATAAAAGTGAATGAAATTTACAACTCAAACTATAAGCTCTCACGTATATATATAACTATATAGAATAATAGAGCTCAAGATATTTGCTAAGATCGTTTTGAGTTTGAGAAGAAGTGTGTATGTATTTTTCAAATCAGTATATCTTCACTTCGTTGTTTAGAAAAGCTATACACACTTGTATATATATATATATATATTCGATTTTATCAAAGCCAAACTAACGTTGAAATTACAACGTTTGAATTAGTTAAGATAAGATATATTATATATGTTTAAACATACGTATATTGAGGATAAGAGATAATAGAAACAATTTAAAATCAGCCTCAATATAGTATAGATAAGAGTTGGTTTTAGAAGATAAGTTTTAGTCAAACTCCAACTCCTATTAAGTAGGAAAGATAATTTGAATAATAAAATATGTTTGAATTAATTAAAACTGAGCTCTAATATAATATATAACCATATATATATTAGATAGACTTGTACAAGTAAGATCCTATAATTTTTCCAATAAAATCGGACTTCCTTGCAAATCCAACAGTTTCTGCGTTCCAGTGTCAGCTTGCTGAGACAGAAAATTTTCTGCTGTCAACTCGCTTAAACGCCCTGTTTTCCTACTTTCAGCTTGCTGTCAATGTATTACAACATGTTATACTGACAAGTTATATCAGCAAGCTGATACCTGCAAAAACTTGTTAGTCCACATATAACAGCTTGCTATTTTATATCAAATACAAGCTTTCAGCTTGTTAACAGTGATCATCAAAATACAAAAGGGTTTCACTGTCCAACCATCATAATAAATAGTAAATATACTAGTATGATACCAAGCTGTCTTAATTTTAAGAAGAAAACAAACAGACAAAGCTTCCCATCTCCGCTGGCAACCCGTAACTTTTCACGACTTACAATTTTTTTAAAAATTATGTTTACCTATTATAATATATTATTGTGTTTTAAAATAATTATTTATATTATAATAAATAATTAAATGATAAATTATAATATTTAAACAGAATAAGTGTTCATATATATAATTATTTAAATAAAATTATTATTTAAAAGTTATTAAAATAATATCGTTTTAATATATAAAGTAAAGGATAATACATAAAATTGTATATACAAAATATGTACAAATGATCGTGTGTTTTTTTGGAGTAATTATACGGGGTGTTTTGAGAGGAATTAAAATTTGAATGTTTGTTAAAAATAAACATAGATTTTAATTGATTAAAAATAATCTAAATTGAATACTCATAGATTTTTAATCATTATTTAATTGGGTAAATGAAAGATGGAAACCTGAAGAGTGTGACAATTAACTAAAATGGAAAAAAAACCATATAACTTGAATTGTAATTGACAATTAACCAAGCAAGGACGAAGTTTCTTTGTTGTTTCTGTTGCCACTACTTTAAAGTGGGGTTTGGTGACTGAAGCAATATGCAATTATTCTTTTTATTAACAAAAGATCAGTTCTATCACGAAGAAAAAGATCTAGGCTAGAGCTCACAAAGATTACAAAACACTTCTATGTAATAAGGTTAACTAGGAAAACATGGGAACCCACTTTCAGATTAAAAAATTTATCAGCATGCTTCATCCAAAAAAGAACCAACAAATTTCATGTATATTGCTTCATTCAACAAAAGAACCAACATGGTATAATAGGGGTGCTAAATTAATTACGTGAAGCAAACAATGAATACATCAACACGTATCTTTGCCATGAGCATCTCAATAGAATCCTAATCAAATAATTCAGATGAGCATATATTGCTTATGATGAACAACTTACCCTGATAAGTCTATACTTGGGTTCATATTTCTTCGCACTCTCAACCGAGTCATAAATCAACCCAAACCCAGTTGACTTCCCACCACCAAAGTGAGTGCGGAACTTGAAAACTGAAATAGCTTGTGTGTGTCCTGAGGAGAAGACCATAAATAAAATATGACCTCGAGGTAATAAAATCAGAACATGAAAAATTACTAACCTTTCTCTAAAATTTTGATGATAAAAAAGAAAGTTTTAACATGTAATAATGTAATAAAATAAAAATAATCGTCAATAGTCACATTGTAATGTGTTCGGTATTGTAATTTTTATTTCCAAAATTTTAACCTTCAGTTGTGGCGGGAAATTTCCCGCCTAGTGACCAAAAAATAAAAGTGACTGTTTCCGGTCATATATGTAGATGCGACCATCAACAGTCAAAACTAATGTTGAGCGGAGAAATTTTAGAAATTAAAAATCAACTGTAGTTGATATAGACGGTCGTTTATATTATTAAAAATGACTGTAGTTGGTCGATTTTATCCGCGGTCGAAATATAACGGTCGAAATAAATATGTCTTGGATAGATGATCTTATAAGTGACCGATTTCAGTCATTTTTAGTGTCGGTCACTTTTATCCGGTCGCTTTTAAACCTATTTTCTAGTAGTGAATGGAGTCTTCAATTTTTTGCCATTTCCAAATTATTAGAAGATTTTATCTTTTCTATTTTGTCCGTATGATTTATCGCATGTTTTTTTACCAAATAAGTTGTAGTTCATTTTTTTAATAGAATTATAGAAACTAAAATTATTTTTAAATGTATTTACCAAATATAAATTTATAAATATAATTAAACTAGAATGAAATAACAAATCATAATTGAGTGCGTCTGTTCTACTCTGATTCTTTTTTATTTTCTCTTGTTTTGTTTTGTTAGATATATCCTGTTAGAGTGAGGAATTACGAATCAAAATTAATCACCAATATTTTTAACAAATCACTAATTACTTTGAATTTTTAACACTGTCTCAATATATACACCAACATTACATCATTACAACTACACCACACTGTTATCACCGTTCTCATCATATCGTCGATTTGTCGTCACCACTAAAACATAACCATTTTCGTTCCATTACATCAACTAAATGTAACGTTTACTACTATCACCCCCCTAATATTATTATCACCAAAATTACAAATATAAAATCGGAAACATCCAATTTAAAGGAATATAATAAAAAAATAGACCACTGCCCCTTATTGAATTATATCATATATATAATAAGAGTAAGAGATCTTATCCAAATATTATCAAAGGTCAAAAATCGATTTTTAATAACTACATAATATTATATACTAATTATTTATAAGTTATAATTATTATTAAAATTCCTAACAACTATAATTTTTCTTACCTCGCTCCAGATTATAACTTAAACTCTATCAGATAATTTAGTAATATATAAATTTGAACTTAAAGAACTATTTTGGAGTTACATTAAAAATAAATTTCATAATTATTATGCTACTTAAACAGCGGACATTGTTTGTGCCATATTTTGAGTTTCAGCATTCAGAATTGGATGATCTTATAGCCCACACAAAATTTACAAAATTATATTTAATTCTAAGGTGGTCCAACATCCAAAATGCACAGAAAAAACACTTACCAATTTTTATTAGAGAATTTTATTCCGTTTAAAAAACCTTTTATAAAAACAGAGGGGTAAAAGTAAACCCTAAATTCACCGCCGGTCCCCTTTCTAGCCGATTTTAAAAGGTATGTGTTTTTGTATCTGTTTTATTGTTACAATGTTGTCTTCTTTATAAGTTCCGTGCTCTCTGTTTCTTGTTTCAAATTATTATTTGTACAGGTTTATAACTTGTTGCTACAACCTTTGTCATGCATGAGTTTTATCACACGAGTTTTGACTCGATTTAAGTGAATATATTTTTATTAGTTGGTCACATTCAGTAGCCTAAAGTACTAGACAATTTTATTTTTTATTTAATGTGTTGGGATTTCTGGAGGGATTGTGGCGTATGATGTGTGCGATCACCCATCCAGAATTTTTTGGGTGGCATCTAAGCAATGCATCATGCAACCTCGAACAAAATGCAGAAAATGTTATACAGTACTATGTTTTTTTACCTATGGATTTTTTTAAAAGCTTTTGGTTCTCCTAACTGTTTCTGGTATTTTGGTCCGTAGTTTTGAAATTGTAGTATTGGATGGTCTTCTAACATCCAGACCATCTTACATTTCATATAAATGTAACCTTTATTAAGTCAGGGTTTTTGGGAGGGGCAAACCTTTATTTTTAGTTCCCCTGGGTTGTCCTATATTGATGTGAATTGTGATACCAAAATAGTCAGATAAGGGTTAATTCGTATTATATCAAGGATTTATGTGTAATACACTAACCGTGATATATTGTGGCCCAAGGGTGACAATTTCTTGCCCTAATCTTTTTCTAATTTTTTGTTTCTAAGCAAATAGAGAAATCAATAATTAACTATATTATCTGCTGTGCACAAATTGTTTTAAATTGTGGATCAATATAAGCATTTTTTCTTTCCATCCCTAAAACTGAGCGGCTGAGACTACTGTTTTGCAATAAAACCTTGAGTACAGTGCAAATGGAAGAGAATAAAGAGTTGGAAATGCAACAAACAGTCGGGGCTGAAAAGACTTCAAGAGATTATAATAAAATCGATCCTCTTCTTTGTCATTCAAATATTGTGCGACCATCCATGGATGAAAATAACTATGAAACTGAACTAGCCATCATTCAAATTCTAAGACAGAATACCTTTGAGGGAGACATAGAACGGGAAGATCCATATGATCATTTGCAAAGTTTTTTGGAGATATGTGACACATTCAAATACAACAATGTTCCTGAGGAGACGATCCGTCTACGTTTGTTCCCTTTCTCATTGTCAAAGAATGCCAAGGTTTGGTTGCGAAACCAGCCATCCAATGTATTCACAACGTGGACTTCGCTCTCTGGTGCCTTTATAGCTAAATATTTCCCAGTTTGGAAAACTGTAGAACTACAACGCAACATTACAAGCTTTGTGCAAGGGGATGATGAAACACTATATGATGCATGGGAAAGGTATACAGAAATGCAAAGAAAGTGTCCCAATCATGGGATTCCTAGGTGGTCAATTATGTCAAATTTCTACCACGGTTTGCGTGATTCGTTTAGGATGATAATAAATGCAGCTGCACAGGGTAGTCTGCTGGATAAAACTCCCAGTGAAGCATTTGCTCTTTTGGAGAAGATGGCTGCTACCAGCGTTAACTGGGATAAACGGGGTAATGATGGCAAAGCAACCACATCATACAAGATTGAGGACATCAACAAGCTTCATGCAGGAATAGATGCACTGATAAAGGAACTAAAAGCATTTAACATTGGCAATTTCGACAGGCAACAAAACAATTTATATTCTGAGGCTTATAATCCCGGTTGGAGAAATCATTTGGATTTCTCACGGGGAGGACAAGGAAACGTACTGCATTGTGAGAGTCAAATCAATACAACATGGTTAAATCAAGGTCTTTTCAACAGTGTTTCTGAGCAATCATATTTGCAGAGTTTTCAACAAGAAAGAATACAAGGAGCACCAACTCAAGACAGTACACAATCTGCAGGTTTGGAGCAAGCCATTCAAATGCTCAGTAGCAAATTTAGTTCCACAATGGAGAAGCTAGAAACAAAGATAGATATACTAGCTAGAACAACAGAGAATGTAGAAATCCAAATTGGACAACTAGCCAATGCAGTTTACCGATGGGAAGCTAACAGGGCAATGAGAGACAACCAATAATACCAACACACAACATATTAAGTGATCTCATGTGATACAGTCTTGCAATTGTTTACGATCGATTTAGTATCGATTGATGCAGAAATGTTTTCATATTTGACAAACATAGGTTCCACAATTTGATTGCATAAAGTATGTTTGATATCTGATTACGAATCCATGATGAACAAAATAATTTACTAAATCTTCTATTTTGAGTTCCATTTACTTTCTTCTTTTTTACTTACAAGAGCAGCACAAGTGCTCCCAAAGACAAAACTCATGGCTCAAAGAGTTTATTTATTTACTCTATGAAACAGAAACGGGAAAGAGGGGTGCAGACTGCAGACGACAGTCTACGTATTTTCATGGTAAAACCATCTTGGGTGTCGTTCTTGCTGCATCAAAGAGCTTCCCTTGCATACGGTCCTGCATAACAACATGAAATGGGCTTGATGACCTCCAACACGGTATAATTTGTAAGAGCAGGCCCCGTTTTAAAATACATATATTACCTTATTGTTATATTATAAAATTAAAAAGTGACTGTTTTTAAGAAAGGTTTATAAAGATAAATATTAATTCTCTAATATTCGACATACATTTTTAAGAGTTTTGATTATATAGTTAGAATAATTTATTTATTTTTTGTGAATAAAGTTTTATTTAATATTTGTATTTTAAAAATAAAAAATTAATAATGTAACCAAAACTCATAAAATTGTGTGTCAAAAAGTCATAGGTCAAATATTAGCAAACCGCGGAACTTGTGTTGAATGCATATTTAAATTTAGCTCACATATAAAATATAACCTATAAATACACCACTATGGCATTATATTTATTATAATTTATTTATTTATTTTTTGGAAAACAATTAATTTAATTATTAATAACAAATAATAAGAGGAAAAATAGAAGAAACAACACTTTCATGCAGAAATAACAGCAACCGTTACAATGTGTACCTCATCATCTAAATCTTTAAACATCAATATTGACATTTTATAACAAAATTAATATTTAATTAGGGTTTTAAATCTCATTAATGGGTCTCTTATATGCACCATACTAGGTCTAATTAATACCACATTAATTATATCAATATGATTATTTTTTTAGCCCATATCATTTGTCCCTTCTAGGAAAGACTCTAAGTCAAGTCTTTCTACTTGACTTTAGAGTCTTTTCGTCTCTTCCCAGGTTTCGTCTGTATATAAAGTGTGGAGTAATCTAACGTTTATGACGATTCGCCCTTATCCACGTTTATTTGGAGGACGGTTGTTGTTTTTCGGCCTTAATCAAGACTTATTAATGATTCCTTAATTATGCTTAATTTTTCTTAATCAAGCTTAATTTTTCCTTAATCTAACTTAATTTTCCTTAATTAGGTTACAAGTTTTCATTAAGTCTGATATCATCCACAACCTTGCATTTTGCACCTTTCAAAGCCAAATGTAAATGTGGTACAACAGCCTACAAGTTTTCACTTGCCACAGACCACAGTAGAAGAAATGCGTGTTTAGATTTTCATCTTTATCAAACTAAAGTTGCTCTCCCCTAGCTACATTGAAGTAATAGGAAAGAGAGGAATTTGGGATAAGTTTCTAATTTTCCATTATCATTGTGATTTGTGTATCCTCATTCTGTACAGCTGTACACCCGTCTAAATATTAAAGTTTTGTTCAATGAATCAGCAAAGAACATTAATTACGGTATGTACAACTATCACCTGTCTTCTAGTTTGAAATCCACTAAACTTACCTGAGACAGATGCTTAGAAAGTATTTAGTAAGGTATCTTCAATAGAATGAATGCGATGAACTGCTAGAGGCAACTAATAGATCGAAGAAGTCTAAACAACACAGGCTTTAGTGATGATGATGACAAACATATCTTATATAATAAACCTGGCATGTGTTATATCAATCTGCTAATTTCTGGATATGTAACTATGTATTATACTTGCAATGTTCAAGGGCTCGACACATCTATAACGCCTAGTTAGTTTGGCCTTTCAAATTTATTTTGCAGTATCCTCTTCTGCATCAAGAGGGAGTCCAAAATACCCTCTTCAGTTGGCCTCGCATACTCGGATGGATGTTTAACGGATTCATGAGTTCAGTGATCATATTCTACTTTACCACCAACTCCATCACAGTTCAAGCTTTTTGTAGCGATGGTCATGTTCTCGACTATGAAATCCTCGGGGATACTTGTGTAGTGTGGGTTGTGAATTGTCAAATGGCGATCTCTATGAACTACACTTGGATTCAGCACCTTTTCATTTGGGGTAGCATTGCTTTTTGGTATCTGTTTGTAATCATATATGGTTATCTGCCATCCACATTTTCGACAATAGCATACGAAGTTCTCGTAGAAGCCTCTGCACCCTTTCTTTTGGCTAGTCACCCTTCTTGTTGTGGTTTTGGCCCTGGTTCCCTATTTTACATACAGAGTTTTCCAGACACGGTTTCATCCAATGTACCATGATATAATTCAGATAAGTCAGTCTGAGGGCCTGGAGACAGACTCCTGCAGAGTTAATTAAACAACACAAAGACAGGTCAAATTCTTTTATCGATAAAGGATTAAATAAAAGGGTTCCATGAAGATGTATGTAGAGATTTTAATTACTTGGTTTTCTGTACATCCCATCCATAATCCCTAATTAATCTAACATGAGAAACCAAGAGGTTAGAGGTTTCTTCTTTCTGTTTTTTTTAGCCTACAGAGACTGAGGTTTTACTATCCTTGTCTTTTGTTTACATATGATTGCAGTGATATATGTGATGAGAATGAAGTGATATATGTTCAAGTTGGTTTTTATGGTGGTCATAAGAAAGAGTTTGTTAGAGATATTTATACATCAAGAGTGAGTGAAAATAGTTTATATGTATTAAATTTGAGTATGATTTTTATGTACATATAATTGTATATCCATGGTTAATAGAGAAATTTGAGAATTAATAAAATTTGAGATTTTTATCAAAACAAGATCCGACAAACCTGAAATTTAATGAAAAAGTGAGCAGAGTGTGGTGTGGTTGAGATTATACGAGGTTGAATCACAGTTATTATTACTATATTATTACATTAAATATAGATAAGTTTGCTTGTATATTTTTTTGTTAAAAGAAAATAATTCTATAAATAAAGTGTGTTAAAATACAATTTTGATTAAAAAAATTCTTCCATTTAATAAAGTTCATCATGTAAGTGAAAGACATACATAAAACGTATTTGAATGCTTAAAAAATAAAAACTTAAAGTCGAAACTAACATAAATAGCAAACTATAGTTACGGTAAAATAGTCGAAATGTCTGCCGCTTCCTTGATATATCTAATTGTGTCTCTCATCTCACTTCAATTTAAGGATTTTTTTCTGTGTATTTGAAAATAATGAGAGTAACAAGTAAAAAAAAACTGTCTCAATAAATATTTTTCAATAATTTTTAAAATATTATCATACATTACAAAATAATTATCTAATCAAAGGGGGTTCTTTTGGTTAGAAACCTAAAAATAACCAATAAAAATATATATATTTAAATAATATATATTTATATAAATATGTAATCAAGAATATGTTAATTTATGATTTGGTTAGAATATCATTTTAAAATTTAAATGTTGTAGTTGTTATTTTACAATAGATATTTTTTTAATTTATGATGTGTTAAATGTTATTTTATAATTTGAAATATATAATTGTGATTTTACTGTAAATATTTTATCTTATCAATCCCTTACTATACTCAAATACATTTATAGCGTTTTAACTTATTAAAAAATTACATATCATTTTTTTATAAATATTTTATCTCAACGACTTCTTATTATGCTCATATACATTTATCGTATTCTAACTTAATAAAAAAATGCATACACTTTTATTTTTATAAATCGATTATCAACAGAATATAAAAGCTGCAATACAATAAAATCTATACGATTTAGACATAATTATAAATAATTAAATTGACAAATTTTGATTGACTTCCTCCTCATTAATAATAATGGCCCCCCTGTATCCACGAAAATCTCTAGCAATTAAAATGAACCAACTCATAAAAAGTTAGTTGTTAAAAATATATAATAATTTACGGATATTAATGGTGTGAAGAAAATAATACTCCCTACATCTCACAATAAGTGTCCTATTTGATTTTTGTGCCATCAAATTGACCCAATTTTGACCGTAAATTAAAAATTATTCTTTTACATTTTTCAAAAACTGAAAAATACATTTTAAAGTTTATTAGATATATTGTCGAATGATATAATTTTTAATTTTTTCTAAGTTATATATTATGCGTAATATTCGGTCAAAAATTGGTTAATTTGACTAACAAAAGTCAAAACATGATAATTATTTTGAGATGTAGGGAGTAAATATTAATAAAGATATTAATGGAAGAAGGATAATATTTAATAGATATTAATAAGGGTAATTATGATTAAATTTCCTCATGTTGTTCTATTAGATATAGAGAATAGGGAGCCTAAGATACATCTTAGGTAAGTTACCTAAAATACATAGGATTTTATATGCAAATATGGTAGGAGTAGTTTTGTAAAATCATGATTCATTTAAAATTTTATTAGTCTATTATTATTTTGTACTAAGATCTTAGGAAATTGTCTAATATGTATCTTAGGTTCCTTTTTCTCTTAAATATATAATAGATTACAAAAAGAAGTGAGAGCCAGCAAAGACAAGTCTCTTTTTTTCCCCTTAAAGCAAGTCCAATAATGTCTTAAATTGTTGTCATAAGTTAAAATATAAGACATTTTAAATAAATGGATACTCCAATAATGTCTCAGTGGTGCTCTAAAACACCAAGACATCCATCATATGCATTACTTTTAGGGCACTACTAGGACATTGTTATCAATAAAATATTTATTTCCCCCCATTTTTTATACTTCTTTTCCTTCCTTTAATATTTTCCTTATTTTATTTTAATAATAGAGCATGAGAATAGGGCATGTTGTTGGAGTTGATATATGTATATAGTATCCTAAATCACTAGGACATCATATTTTATTATATTTATATGGCATCTACTAGGATATTGTTGGACTTGCTCTTACCGGTTACCACAAAGAACAAAACACCTTAGAGCATATTCAATTGGGGTGCTAATTAAAATTGTCAACATTGACAAATCATCAAAAAAATTAATAAAATATTTTCTCGTTCTTCAATAATATTTTGGCACTCTTTCGAAAAAAATTACTCTAATGGTTTTCACTCAAAGTTGTCAATCTTTGATACATGTATAATTAATACTATGTATGAATGCATATGACTTTAATGTGATGTAACACATTTTTACCATTTGGGAATGGTGCCAAAAGTTAGCAACTTTGGTTGGCACCCCTCTCACTCCAATGGACTGTCAACATGAATGTTATATCACATCATGACATACATTTTGGCACTCTTTTTGACACCCACATTGAAGATGCTTTTAGACTATATAAAAGTGAATTAGTGATAGTTGAATTATGTATGGCACTACACAAACTGTATAAAACTATAAAAACCCGGCCAAATTCATGTTGACCCGATTAAAATTTACTCCAAATAATCCATAATTTAGGTAAATACAATCATAAATTATTTCACATTAACATGTAAATCTCCTAAAACCTGTAACTAAAGTTTGCTTCAGCATCAAACAAAAGAACTTCACTTCATCAAAACAAAACAAAATAATAAAAATCTATTCTTTAAAAAAATTAAATAAGACATTTTTTAAATGCAAAACAATGAAATTTAACGAGGATGTACCATATTAGAAGTGAACAATTAATCTGACTAACCCCTGTAAGTAAAATTAAGATCAAAAGACTATATCCGTTGGGCTGGATTTCCAATAATGGGTGATGAATACCCAAGCCCATATATGTGTCCAGGTCGAAGTTTCACTTCCACTAGAGAGGAGGCTCTCTCCAACCCCTGGGATGCAAGGTATTCAGCAACCACATTCAGATCCAGAATCGTCAAAGATACCTTTCTCGACGTAATGCCAAGGCGGTAATGATTGGCATGCATAGTGTTGATTTGCCTAAGAACCTCCTCAATCTCCTCTTCAAAGAGGTCCTCATCCTGGTTGCCTAATACACTTCTACTTGCAAATGCAAGGTTTCAACCATAGCATGATACATTCTCCGTAGCTCATCTTAGACCTGATTCATAACTTGAATTTGCCCAAAGTAACTTCCCTTAATCATTTCACATTATTACTCCTATGCTATTCACATTGCCATTTTGAATTGGATGATCAAGTTGTAAACTGTGAATATTTATTTTAACAAATGAAGGTTACGGTGAAAATCAGGAAACATCCATTATAGAGAAGAGAATGATATAAACTAAAGTACATGGGTATAGAATGACTACAAAAGAGAACTGGAGAGAGAATAAAAAGCCGAGGAGGGACATAATTCATCATGACCACATAGAGAATAGAAATACTCATGCAGATAGATGCAATTCAAAAGAAATTAATCCACAAGTACATAAACTTGCTTCTCTCGGGAGAAAATCTCAAAAATCTTGAGAGGTGAGTAACACATTTTTTGTATTATAAAAGAGATATATAAATATAAATAGATAAATATTAAAAATTAATTTAAAAACCCTAAAAAGTAATATGAATAGTTGTATGTAATTTGATAAATTGATACTGTACCAATAACAGTGTCAATTCTTGATACCGTTGTATTATAAACAAATTTTTTCACTTGAAACTTCAAATATCTTACTTGTACCGCGAATCTTTGCAAGGGAGTCTTCACATTTACTTACTTTATTTCCTCATTTAACATAGTCGGAGTATTACTTTATTCATTTTTTATCTAATCTTTTGTTAATTTTTCATATCGGCTTTTTTCCCGCGGTATAAGAGGATTAATCGAATTTTTATATCAAAAAGGTAGTTTAAAGTTTTCTATTTTAATCAAGTATTGCATGAGGTAATCTCAATTTCAAAATTTTTCAATGCCTATATATATTTCTTCTGTGTCCTTAAAATTTTTTACTTGACATTATCTACATATATTTTCTGTGTTTACAAATCTATCATGGCTTCATCTCAAGTAAATATTGTATATACTTGTTTTTAATTTTTTTGTTGTTATAGTAATAATTTTCGTTTTCTAAATTTTATATTTTTTTGCAAGTTATCAAATGTTTACCATTCTTTTTCAGTTCTTTCTTTACTATTTTAACTCTCAAATTTTCAAATAAAAACATCATTCGAAGAAGATTAAGAATAATATTGCAATTTATATATTTTTGTTTTATGTTCTTTAATAATTTGTTTAATAGTATTATTTTTGAGATAAAAAATGGTCGGGCGTGTTTGAATAATGGATTTCGTCATTATAATATTTTGAATCCTAATAATGAAAAGTTGTTATAACCCAAACTATTTACCTATACTTTGAGTTTAATTGTAATTTGCTTAAACTTTTTTGTAGCATGTTTTGGATTTCATTTCAGAAATGATGTAAATTTTAATTATGGTTTTAGTATATTAGAAATAATTTTTGCTTTTGTGTCTAATTGTGTTCTGAATGTTTGGAAGGAAGACATTTTTTGGGTAAGGGTTCGAAATGAAGAAGGAATAACTTATTATCAAAAAATAATAAAAGATATGATACCTATAGGTCATAATATATTTTATTGAATTAAATCTCGTCAGAAGGAAATGACATGGATAAATATTGAATATGTATCTTCCTTGTGTTAATTTAGTTATTTTTCTGGTACAAGTCTTTTCAGTTATTTAGTTTATTTTAGGCTAAATTATATTTTGGCCTTTAAAGTATATGTCAGTGTACCCATCGAACCATGAATTTTCAAACCGTTCAATTTAACCCTTAAAATAAAATATGAGTTAAATACCTTTTAACCCTTGTACCGGTACTTATGTTTAAAACGGTATAAATCAGCTGGGCAAAAAGGTATACAGTAATAAATTTTAAGGGCTAAAAGGTACAAAATAATAAACTTGAAAGACTAAAAGGTATATGTTCGAGGGTGTATTGTCTTTTTTTGCCCTCCGATATATAGCGTTTTAGACATAAATACCGGTACAAGGGCTAAAAGATATTTAACCCATACTTTGAGGGTTAAATGAAACGAGTTGAAACTTCAGGGGTGGATGGGTATAATGACATATACTTTCATAGTCAAATGGTCATTAAGCCTTTATTTTAAGTTTAAGGTTTCCCGCAGTTGTCCAGTACGACAGTATATAGGAATTTTCATGTATGTAGTCTGTTTTCCGTTGGTTATGTAAGCAGTGTCACCTCTCTACTACAACTAATAGGTGATGTGAATCGTAATTGCAAGGTAAAATAGTCTAAATAAAAATTAGACTAAACTAATAGGCGCTATGTACAATATACTTAGACAAACGTTTACCTATTTTCATAGGTAAACTATACACTAATAAAAACGTCCACAAAATGAAAAAAGTAAATATAAATAAACATTTTATACATCATACAAGATAAGCCAAGAAACTAGAGCAAACATTAGAACTATAAACATCAAATCGTAAAATTACCTAGCAAATTGGTCTAAGTAATTATTAGAATAAATTGATTAAAATTAGGTCTCTTTAAACCGAGAACAACAAAAAATTTGATCCTGAATTGCCTTATTTATTTCCTTAAAGGATACCATCCTAAGTGTAGAAGACTTGGACCCACGTAGTCCATACTGATTTAAAGATAGTTGATCTGGTTTCGAATGTCATTATTAAAATTATAGATAGTAACAATCCCTTAATTACAAGAGGAATAAGGATGTGTTGCAATATATCTAGAGTGGACGACTTCTTCTATAACATTGTATAAATTGCAAACATCATCAATTTATATTCCAAAATTGAGCATCTTGTTCTCAGTTAAAAGCATGTTTCTAAAAACGAGTCAAAACATAAAGGAACAATTTGATATAATCCGTGGGTGCTAAATCACCAAAAGTCTTACTAGTGAATTAAATAGGCCTACACTCAAAAAAAGGATACATGATTAATTTCACTGGAGAACTCTCAAACCATACTGTTGCAGTCTCCTACTTTAATTCAGATAAAACATTTTAAATTTGTGTAGGATGCTTAAAAATGGTATTTTATATAAAAAAATCCACATGAATTATATAAATTACTAGAGCAGTGAATCATCAAAATTAATACATTTTATAAAATCATAATATATATATATATTATGAAAAATCCAAATATGTTACTGTAATCACTTTTAAAAAGAAAAGTTACTAATTAAAAATTAAATCATTATGAAAATCACATTTATAGCAACACAAAATAAATTGGAAACTACATATATAAAACAAATATGTACCACACTAACTCTAATAATTACATCAATCATACAAATGACCATTTTTGGAAGAAAAACACAAAACTAGAAAGTATTATATATAAATATGGGTCAAATTAGGCTGGTCAATGGACATGAACTCCAATCTCAATCTTTATAAGTGGATATTCTTATAAGTGGATATGGATTTAAAATCAATCTGATCCGTTAAAATTCTGATCCGATAAATATGGATATTGATTATATATGATTCGATCCGTTAACAACTGATCCGAGTAAATATAATTATTTATTTATTTATATACAAGAGCTTATATCACATGCGATGCACGAATCGAATTTTTTTAGTATTTAATATTTTTGTGTTAATATTTTTATATGATTTGAATTTACTTTTATAACTAGCGTAATAGCTCATGCAAGGCACGAGCCTGAACATAAATGCATCGATATTTGTTGTAAAGAGTTTCATGCAATTTTTTTCAAGAAACGTGTCTGTCTTCCATGTTTTCATCATTATTTTTCTGTTAAACGTGGTATAATTGATGTCTATACAACATTAATAACCATGTCAGTAGAGCTCGTAAAAATTAAAAATGCGATAGAATATTTATACCTCACTTATTGGTACCAAACCGAGAATATCTTATAGGTTTGCCGAAATTCTAGTTAATGTGGGATAATATTAATTTTTTTCACATCCTTACACCCGAACATCTGATTATTGTGTGATAATACCAACTATCTTTCCGTCCCCACTTCTGATAACTTAACGCATCAAATTTTCGAGAGCCGGTTCTGATATCATATGTAATAACTCGGGTCAAATCTCAAGTTTATTTTGAAATCAGGATCAAATTCTGAATATGTATCACACATAGGGTCAGAGGTAATCCACAAACCAATTACATGACCCCAGAAGATCATGATTTATTGATACACTTGATAATATTAATTTATCTTTTATCTGAAATAAAATTTACACATGTATCATTATGAGATTAAGGCTGTAGTACATGTTACGATCACTAATTTTAAATTTTTACATAAATGTATTTTAATATTTAAAATGTAATTTTTTTAATATTATTTATATGACGTAATAATATATTGTTATTTTTAGATCATCTATAGACTCTATATTAAATTAAATTTATATGATTTTGCTTAAAAAAATTAACTTACGTACAAAAATAAAAATATTATTTATTTAAAATACAAAATTTATATTTTAAATTTGTATTTATAGATATACAATAATCATTTATATGATTTATAGTTTAAAATTTACTTATTTTGATTATGAATTTTTTATACAAAATATGAAATATTATCTTATTAATTTGAATATCGTATATACTCACACATGTTCTGCCACTATATATATATATATATATATATATATATATATATATATATATATATATATATATATATATATATATATATATATATATAGTGTAACACGTAATACAGTCTTTAATCCTACATCAATACATGTGTAAATTTTTTATTTTAGATAAAAGTTAAAGTACTATTATCAAGTATATCAATAAATCATGATCTTATAGAGTCATGTGATTGGCTTTTGGATTACACAAGTTGTTATATTTGGGTCATGAAGTCGACCCTATGTGTGATACATATTCATAATTTGACCTAATTTCAAAATGGACTTGAGATTTGACCTGAGTTATCACATATGGTATCAAAACTGACTCTCGAAAACTTGATATGTTAAGTTATCAGAAGTGGGGACGGAAAAATAGTTGATATTATCACACAATAATCAGAGGTTCGGATGTAAGGATGCGAAAAAGTATTCATGTGTATGAGTCGTGTCGTTAAGATAAAATAATCTCTTATCTCTTATTTCTTCTCTCTTTTATATATATATATATAATTACTAATTTTAATTTTTTACATAAATATATTTTAATATTTAAAATGTAATTTTCTTAATATTATTTATATGACGTAATTATACATTATTATTTTTAGATAATCTATAGACTCTATATTAAATTAAATTTATAGTATTTTGCTTAAAAATTTTAATTTACATACACCAATTAAAATATTATTTATTTAAAACACAAAATTTATATTTTAAATTTACATTTATAGATATACAATAATCATTTATATAATTTATAGTTTAAAATATGAATATTATTTTATGAATTTGAATATACTCAATCATGTTCTGTCATCATACATGTATATAAGAGAAGAAATAATAGATTATTTTATCATCACGACATGATTCATACACATGAATACACATATTATAAGTATAATATGTAGTACACATGTGACAGAGTGGTATAGCCATAAAAAGAATTTTGAAAATCTTGGTAGACTCTTTTTAACAACATCTCATTATGTGGCCGTTTGAGGTTCCTTACACTTAAAATAATTTACTTATTTCATATATTTTTTACATATTTTCATTTTTTTAAGATAAACATTTATTTTATAATTTTAAAACCAAATATTATTTCAAAATAAAAAATAAGTTACTTATTTTAAGTTAAAGTACATACATACCTACTTTTCCTGAAAATAAAACCCATATTTAAAAAAAAATGGGGAAACAAACGAGCCCTATATATACTAGCTTATAATCCGTGCAAAACACAAATGTTATTAATAAATTATATGTTAATTATTTTATATAATTTAAATATTTCATTAAATATGGATATTTATTTTAGTATTACTTTCTTTTTAAATTTTTCTATACAATGATGTTTATGTATTAATATTCATAAAATTTAATGATAAGTCATAATTTTAAATAAATAAAAGAGTTTGAATGGTAATAAAATTGAGTTGAATGTAAGTAAACTATATTAAAAGATATTGGATAAGTAGGATTCTTAAATTAGAAAATATAGAATATAATTTAAATATAATATATGATAGAGTTGTATGTATGATATATTGATATTTCTTTTCAAAAATTAGATTTTATTAAAATTGGAAGGTTATGATCGTTTCTATGGTTCACCTAAAATTGGACGGTTATGATTTTTTTTTTATAGTTCATCCAGGTAAGATGAAAAAAAATATTCTCTTGTTTGATTATAATAATATAGTATAAATATATTAATATTCATAAAATTTAATGATATATTAAATAAAAATTATAGGATAAGTAGGATTTTAAAAAAAGAAAATATAGAATATAATTTAAATATAATATAATATTATACGTGAGGAGTTGTATAAAAAGACAACTATCGGGGATAGAGTTGTATGTATGATATATATCATTTCTAAAATTAGATTTTATTAAAATTGAATGGTTAAGATCGTTTCTATGGTTCACCTAAAATTGGACGATTAAGATATTTTCTATGATTCACCTCGGTGTTTCAAAGAAAAAGTTCTTTAATTTTGTTATTATAATATAGTATAGATAAGAGATAATAATTCAAATTTATTTAATGTTATAGGTATATATTTTTATATAAATTTTCATATAATGTATTTATATTTATATTTTAATAGAATAATATTTGTGTATTTTGTTTAGAGATATATTTTAGTTAAGGGATTAATGTGAGATATGTTTTACTCTTCCGTCTCAATTCAAGTGGCTTATTTGACCTTTTTCGATCAATTTGACTTAATTTTGACCGAAGATTAGAGATTATTATTTTACAATTTTTTAAAATTAAAAATTACATTTTAATATAAATTAAATATATTTTCTAATAATATATTTTTTTATAATTTTTTATAATTATTTAATATATATAATTTTTGATAAAAAATTAGTCAAATTGAGCTCAAAAAGTTAAACGAGACAAATGCATTGGCACGCAGGGAGTAGTTGATAGGGAGCAGATGGGGTGTTGATGGAGCTCGGTATTATAATTTGAGTAGATTCTTTATGGTGTGTTAATAATAATTTGTTTTATGCACTTAAAACACGCGGTTTAAAAAATAAGATTAAATGGATAATCTTTTAATATTTTTGTGTGATTGAAATTTATTTTATTTTAATAATAATATAGTCTTTATTTAATTTATATGTATATATTTTTATATAACTTTTAATATATTTTATTTTTATTTGTATTTTAATAAGATAATATTTATAAAAATTAATATGAGATATATTTTAATTAGGGGACTAATATTTTAAAATTAAGCCCAATAAAAAATTAATAAAAATAAGTTTATAAAAAACAAAATTTTTTGTATTTTTTATATTAATATGATTCAAAAACTAATATTTTAAAAAACAGTTAATGTTCAAAAAAATATTATGCTCACTATAAAATGATATATTATATTCATAAATAAGTTCTACAAAAAATTAAAATATTATATGATTTCTGTTTCCCAGAATAATCAATCTATTACAGAAGGGGGTTGAATGTAATAGTGCCTGTAAATCGATTATGAACACAAGTATATTGAATGGAATACTGTTTTGTATTAATAATGAACTTGAATACAAAACTCTCTCAAGATATTAAGTTCTTAAGAGCTGCTAGGTTACAAGATATTGCTTTTATGAATTCGATATTTAATTATAACCTTATCTCTGTGTTTATATAGACACAGCTACAAATACAATTACAAAACAGATTATGATAAGAATAGATTTAATAAGGTAATTTGACTTGCACTTGAATTCCTTCTTACTATCCAAATCAGACTCTGATTTGTCTGTTTCCTTTTCTGATAAACTCTGGAGCTAAACTCTGTCGGTTTGTCATTCTCTGATTTGAGCATTCTCTGTTAGAGTAAACTCTGATTGAGTATTCTCTGGTAGAGTAAACTCTGACCGACAGCTTCCTTAAACGCTGATGACGTCAGCATAAACTCTGTTTAGTAATCTCTGACAATCACCAGTGTTTGCATTCCTAACAATCTCCCCCAATTTATGCTTTAAGAATTAAAACATAAATTTCACTTATGATGTCAGAAATACAAGACAAATGCATCAGAGTTTATTTACCCTTTTTAGACTTAGATTCTTCTGTAAAATAATTCTTCTTTCAGAAATTGACTTAGGAGCTTCTCTTCAGCATTTTTCAGTAAGTCAACAAGCTTCTCCTTCAATTCCTTCATGTTTTCAGAAGAATCATCTATTTGAAATATTGCAGCCCTTAGAGCATAAATTGATGACCTTTCCATCCTTTCATCTAAGACAATGCAACAGGTCTTCATTCCATCAGGATTTAAAATTAGTGTAGGAATCCCTAACACCATCTTGACCTTTGCATCTCCCTTTCTCATAGCTCTTCTTGTTCCATCTTCAAGTAAATACCCAAACTCATAATCTTCAGACTTTATCATCATCAATCTTTCACTCTTCTTCTTTTCAGCTATTTTTCTTTCAAGAATCTTTCTCCACTTTGAAGTTGCTTCATTTTCATCATTGAGCAGATATAGAACATGTTCAAGTTCTTTAGATGCCTTATCCTTCAGATTTTCTTCAGCAATCTTCAAAACTCTCCCATCTTCTAGAAAATACAGAAGCTTCTCCTTAGCTTGAGCTCCATCAAAACTATCTTTCACTATGTTAACAGATATTAATTTGTCAAGATGTTCTTGAGACAGCTCTTCTTCAGGTTTATCTTTTAATGAATAAGGATCTCTGAAGATGTTTGCTTCACCTCTGTAGATCTTAGCATGTGTATCACCAATACCACCCTTGTTGTTTCCAAGCCTGGCATTGAGTGTCAGAGTTTGAGTTGTAGTCCACAGAGGATCAGACTTTTTCTTTCTGATCAGAGATGGTTGATGATCTTCTTCTTCAACATCAAACCTAGATCCACCTGGTAGAAAAGTTGTTCCCATCATAGTAAGAGATGTTTGTGGTTTGGTTGGAGCTTTTTGTTGAATTCTTGAGGATGATCTGGTTTGAATTTCTGAGACTTGTTTTGGTTGATCAATTATCTTAGGAGCTTCAACAGATTTGATTTGAGTAGGCTTGGATTCTGACTTCTTCTTTTGAGCGGGTGCCTTTTTCACATATTTTCTCTTCTTCTTTTCTTGAGCATTTTTATTTCCAGACTTTTTCAGTTCAGCTTCCACAGCAACAGGATCCATTCCTGGATTTTCTTCTTCAAACATTTTCTTTGCCAGTTCTGCATCTTTTAAGTTTTGTTCTTCAATCCTCTCAGGCTTATCTTCTTCTTCAAGCCTTTTTGCTAATTCCAAATCAGCATCTATCAGAGTTTGCTTGTCGTCAGAGTTTACAGAGTTTACATCAGACTTTGATGTCATCAGAGTTTGTGAGGTTGTCAGAGTTTGTCTTATCAGAGTTTGTTTTCCTTCCTTATGACTCCCATGATCTTCATCATCAGGTTTGTCAGAGTTTAGAATTTCATCTTCCTTGCATTTGTCATCCTCCTTGCATTTGTCTGAACCCTTCTCCCCCTTTCTGACATCATTCCCAATGTGCTCAGTAAAAATTTGAACGAAGTTTGTGAGCATGCCCTGCATAGAAGTGACAGAGACAGAAATCTCATCAACCTTGGATTCCAAAGCATTCTGCTTGTCTGAAATGTTCTTTATCTTCATGCCTAAAGAATTCTGAGAAGTAGAGAAGGTAGATTCAACAGCTGCTGTAGATTTAGTGACAAAGTCCTTAAGACCACTAACTTCACTCTTAAGTCCTTTGGTCATTATGGTGGATGCCTTCAAGATTGTCTTGAGTTCTGGAGAGTTTATTTCTTTATCAGCTTTATTGACCAAGTCAATAACATGAGGCCATGGAATATTTGCCTCAGGAAACTTCCAAGAGAAATCCCAGATTTCTTGTCTGTGAGAGGTAAGGTAAGCTTCATTTGAAGTCTTTGGAGTAGAAGAGAAATCCCTTCTGACACCCTCTGCATTTAGATCAGCCTCAATTTGACCTTTGAGATTTTCCACCACCATGTAATCAGGATAAGCCATTTGCAATCTGTCAAGTGCATCATAAGAGTTGACAGGCCACCTTTTGGTGTTATACCGCTGTGTGAAGGGAATGGAGAGATCTGTGACTACTTCATCAGCAAAAATCACATCATCAGAATCTGAGTCCTTTCCATCAGAATTTAATAATTCAGCAGTGTTTGGCACAGCATCAGAGTTTGCAGAAATAGGTAAACTCTGAGTACCTGCACAAATAACAGAACACCCTAAATCACTCTGATTTTTTTAAAGTAATCTCATTACTTCTCACATCACACATATCATAACTTTCAATAGTTAGATTTTGCTCACTAGAAGTAACTAACTTCTTTCTCAATTCTACCTCTCCTTTTGCCAGATCCTGTGTCTGCCTCTCATTAATTCTGTTTTCCACACATTTTACCTCAGACTCACCAAAAAGGTTCAACACACAATGTCCTACAGAAATAAGAGGTGGCTGAGAAAGGATATCTGTAGTCACATGAATAGGGGTATCCTTTTTAGGACTATCCATGATCATCCCAGCAGTAAATGTAGGAAACATAAATTCTGAACTTATGCAATCAGAGAATGTAAGTTCTGAAGAAAAGTCAGAGTTTATACCTTGATCCTTTGAAGTTGTAGATGGAGTCTCCATGGGCTGTGTAGAAATTGGTTGCACTAAAATAGCATCAGAGTGTGCCTGTGGAGCTTCATCAGAGTTTGTCTGTCTAACATGTAAGTCTTGGTCTGCAATCATAAGAGTGATGATTGGTTCTTGTGTGACCTGAGTCATATCTGTAGCTGCTTCACCACTTTGAGGTGAAGGTTCTTGTGGGCTTGACTCTGCCAGAGATTGGCCTTCAGCATCAGCAACAGCAATGTCTTTTATAATTGATTGAGTGCCTGCATCCAAACTTTGATTGAATGGTTCTTGTGTGGCTGGGGCCTTGACAACTTCTTCAACCCTTTGAGCTGAAGGTTCTTGTGGATTGTACCCCTGATCAATGCTGGCTTCACTTGCTGGAATTGTGGCTTCTATTGAACTTTGATCAATAGGTTCTTGTGTACCTGGCCCTTCAAGGACTGCTACCTCACTTTGAGAAGTAGGTTCTTGTGTGTCCTGGCCAAAAGTGACAGACTTTTTCTTTTTTCTTGAAAAACGTTGAGGACTAAGAGATGCTGACGATGACCTTGATTTCTTTGCCTCCATTTCTCTTCTTACTTCTTCAGCCAGTTCCCTTGCTCTTTCATAAGATATCTCCTTTATGACTTGCTTTGGAGACTTTGTAGGAGAATCAGATACTGGTATAGGACCAGCTTCCTCTGGAGTGACATATGGCCCATCTTTCAAATAATTGTGTTGTCGCTCCTGTTCAGCCTTGAGCCCAATCATGTTCTCAATTGGAACTGGTAATCCAGGTTCCTTCCAAGGAATATTTGCCTTCCAGCAACCCCATGCTTCACCAGAGTTTATCAAGACATTAGTGGTTGGCTCAGAGTTTGTAATGTCTTCAGAGTTTAAATCTTGAGGTTTAGGCTGATCAGAGATTAGGACGTCAGAGTTTAGAGCTGCATCAGAGTTTATCCCTGCAGTGTTTGCAGCCTCAGAGTTTGCAAGTTTGACTAATCTTCTCCTCTTTTTCTTTACCTCAGCCCCAGTCTCAGAAGCCTGTTCAACTGTCGTTCTTTTAGCAAAAACGAACCCTTCATCAGAATCTGTATTTTCATCAATTAATTTCCTCTTTTTGAGAGTAGATTCTGTTACTGACTTCCCCTTCCTTTTGCTGGAACCCTGTTGAGAGGTGTGTTTTGCAACTACAGTCTGTTGAGAGACTGTAGAGGTTGGCAAAGGTGTTTGGGAGTCAGTGTTTGGAGGGTGGCTTGGGTTTGAATCAGAGGGTGCTAAACTCTGATCCATAGCCACTGAGATGAAATCCCTGCCATACATGGTAGGCATTCTCTGATTTAAGAGAAGCCTGACCCATGTGGGATAAAAGAGAGGAGAGAGATTACCTTTCTTAGTGTCCTTCCTAGCTAGGTCAGCAAAAATTCTTTTGTTCATACAAAAACTAGCTAAACTCTGATCATTCTCAAGACTTACATTAGGCAACAAATAATTAAAAATTAACTGAAGAAATCTAGCAAAGTATATGGTGTGAACATCATCATTAATTTTGCTAGCTAGCTGCCTAATTATTAAACAAGGAAAATTGAAATTGAGATTATGGGTCAGAGAATACCCAATCTGTTGTGCTAGTTGTGGGATTGCATCAAAATTTGTGCATTTGCCTGTGAAGGCCCTTGTAATGCAATCGAAGAAAAAACTCCATTCTCTTCGAAGATTGGGTCTTGTCAGGCTCCCTAACTTTGATAGGCTTCCTCCATAGCCTATAGACCTGAAAAACCCCTTGACCTGTTCATCTCCAACAAGGTCATCATACACAGCCACTTCTGATAGATGTAGAGCTTGTCTCACCACAGCAGGAGTAATTGTGTGTTTTCCATTGCATTGAAATGTGATAATGGGTTCTTCATCATCATCAGCATTGTTGTACGTAGCAGTGGACCATATTCTTACCAGAGATTGAGCAGAAAAGTTTAATGGTTCCTGGAGTGCATAGCCAATATAACTTTGTGCTAGAAAATCCTGGACAACATGAAAATCTTCAGGTGCATCCGTCTTATTTAACAAAGAAATATAGTTTGTGGCAGCAAAAGTATAGTTTTGGAAGGTTTGTCTTTGACAGAGTTTACCATAAATACTGAGAGCTTGTGATCAAAGATTAGTTGATATAATGATCAGAGTTTACTCCATTTTCATCAGAGTTTACCCCATACTCTGACATAGACTCTGATTGTCTGAAACTTGCTAAGTTGAGCCACTTGACACCATCCCTAATTCAGAAACCAGTCTGTTAAATGTTGCTTCAGGCAGAGGTTTTGTGAAGATATCTGCTAACTGTTGATCTGTAGGAACAAAATGCAATTCAATTGTGCCTTCTTCCACATGTTCCCTTATGAAGTGATATCTGATACTGATGTGCTTTGTCAGAGAATGTTGAACTGGATTCCCTGTCATTGCAATAGCACTTTGGTTATCACAATAAATAGGAATTTTTGAGAATTTCAAACCATAGTCTAGCAATTGATTTCTCATCCATAAGATTTGTGCACAGCAGCTTCCAGCAGCAATATATTCAGCCTCTGCAGTTGATGTTGAAATTGACTTCTGTTTCTTGCTTTGCCATGATACAAGTCTTCCACCTAAATATTGACAACTCCCACTTGTGCTTTTCCTGTCAATCTTGCATCCTGCAAAGTCAGCATCTGAATATCCTATCAATTTGAAATCAGACTCCCTAGGATACCACAAGCCAAGATTAGCAGTGCCCTTGAGATATCTGAAAATCCTTTTCACAGCAATCAAATGAGGTGCTCTTGGATTTGCTTGAAATCTAGCACATAGACATGTGGCAAACATTATGTCTGGTCTACTTGCAGTTAAATAAAGTAGAGAACCAATCATTCCTCTGTATGCTGTAATATCAACAGGTTCTCCAGTGTCTTGATCAAGTTTTGTTGCAGTAGCCATGGGAGTTGTAGCAGATGCAGAATCTTGCATTTGAAATTTAGTGAGTAGATTCTTTGTGTATTTAGACTGATTAATGAAGATCCCTTCTTCAGTCTGTTTCACTTGTAAACCCAGAAAATAACTCAATTCTCCCATCATACTCATTTGATACCTGGACTGCATTAATTTTGAAAATCTTTCACAGAGTTTCTCATTAGTGGAACCAAATATAATATCATCAACATATATTTGAACCAATAATAAATCCTTACCTTGAGTTCTATAAAACAAGGTTTTATCAATTGTTCCTCTAGTGAAACCATTTTCAAGTAAGAATAGAGCCAGAGTTTCATACCAGGCCCTTGGTGCTTGCTTTAGTCCATATAAAGCTTTATCCAGTCTGTAGACATGATTTGGATATTTTGGATTGACAAAACCAGGTGGTTGTTCAACATAGACTTCTTCTTCAAGTTCACCATTTAAAAATGCACTTTTAACATCCATTTGGTAGACCTTGAATTTCTTATTTGCAGCATAAGCAAGAAAAATTCTGATTGCCTCAAGTCTAGCTACAGGAGCATAGGTTTCATCATAATCAATCCCCTCCTGTTGTGAATAACCTTTGGCTACCAGTCTTGCCTTGTTTCTTGTAATTATTCCATCAGAGTCTGTCTTGTTCCTGAATACCCATTTTGTGCCAACAATAGATCTGTTCTTTGGCCTTGGAACTAGGGTCCAAACTTCATTCCTTTCAAACTCGTTCAATTCTTCCTGCATTGCAGTAATCCAATCTGCATTTTTCAAAGCATCTTCAATCCTTTTTGGTTCTGTTTGTGAAAGAAAACTATGAAATAGACATTCATTTTGAGTAGCTTTTCTTGTTTTTATTCCACTCTCCAGATCACCTATGATTAAATCAGGTGTGTGATCTTTGGTCCATTTTCTTGGATGTGGAAAGTTCCTTGAACTAGATGCTCCCCCATGATCTGTGCCTTCATAGAATGATCCTTCTGTAAATGATGATCCTCCCCTTGAAGATGTGTTTCCATCAGTGTTTGATGTCTCAGAGTTTATGTACTCAGAGTTTGAATTATCAGAGATTGAGGTATCAGTGTTTGTGGTCTCAGAGTTTGAAAGATCAGAGTTTGTGTTGTTCAGAGTTTGGTCAGACTCTGATATTTCAATTGTTGAATCTCCAATGTCAGTATGTGATTGTTGTTGCTCCCCCTCAATATGTGCAGTTTCTTCAATTTCTATTTCAATCATTTCTGAATCAGAGTTTAAAGAATCAGAGTTTACCTCTCCAGGATTTGGTTGATCAGTGTTTATCTCGTCAGAGTTTGGTTCAACAGAGTTTATTTTCTGCAGTTCATTCTCAAATCTCAGTGTTTCTTGTGCATCTTTATCATATAACCCAGCTATCTTCCCTTCATCAAAGGAGACATTAATTGATTCCATGACTGTCCTTGTCCTTAAATTGAATACTTTGAATGCCCTTGAAGAGGTTTTAGAAGTTGTTGCATATCCAATAAAAATTCCCTCATCTGCTTTAAGTTCAAACTTCTTCAATTGTTCAGGATGTGTCTTGAGAATAAAACACTTGCTTCCAAAGATGTGAAAGTACTTGACATTAGGCTTTCTTCCTTTCAAAGATTCATATGGAGTCATTCCATGTTTGTTAATTAAGGAACAATTCTGAGTGATGCATGCAGTGTTCACAGCTTCTGCCCAAAAATAAGTAGGTAGCTTTGCTCCTTCGAGCATTGTTCTGGCAGCTTCTATTAGAGTTCTGTTCTTTCTTTCAACAACACCATTTTGTTGAGGTGTGCCAGGTGCTGAGAATTGTTGAGTGATGCCTTTTGTTGAGCAGAATTCCTCCATTGTAGAGTTCTTAAACTCTGTTCCATTGTCACTCCTTAGATTCTTTACTTTGTGAGTTGATCCATTCTCAATCATTGCAATATGATCAATAATTGTTTCTGCAGTTTCATCCTTCTTGTGCAAAAAGTATACCCAAGTAAATCTAGTGAAATCATCAACTATTACCAGAGTGTATTTCTTCTTTCCAATGGACATTATGTTAACTGGACCAAATAAGTCAAGATGCAATAGATGAAAAGGTTGATCAATAGAGTTTTCAGTTTTGCTCTTGAAAGATGTCTTCCTTTGTTTGGCCTTTTGACATGAATCACAGAGTCCATCAGGATGAAATTGAACTTTTGGAAGACCTCTAACTAGGTCCTTCTTTACCAATTCATTAATGTTTCCAAAGTTCAAGTGACACAACTTTTTGTGCCAATTCCAGCTTTCCATTGGTGATGCCTTTCCAAGTAGACAGGTCAAGGGACCATTAGAATTAACATCCAAGCTAGCTTCAAATAGGTTGTTATGTCTGTGGCCAATAAGAACTACTTTTCCATTTTTCTTGCTTTTCACTTCACAATGAGTTCCATGAAATTCCACAGAGAAACCTTTGTCTGTCATTTGACTCACACTGAGCAGATTATGTTTGAGTCCTTCAACCAAAGCTACATTTTCAATGATGACATTTCCAATCACAATGTTGCCATATCCCAGTATTCTTCCTATGTTGCCATCTCCATAAGATACTGCTGGGCCAGCCTTCTCCTCAAACTCTGAAAGCAGGGATTTATTTCCAGTCATATGTGCAGAACATCCACTATCAATTACCAGAATGTTTTTCCTGTTTCCCTGCAATCAGTAAATGCAATTTAATTAGAAGATTTGGGGACCCAAACTAGTTTGGGTCCTTTCTTTGAAAACTTGTTAACTTTTGCAGCAGAAGTTCTTTTGTCAGAGTTTGTGTTAACAGAGTTTACATGATCAGAGTTTGCATTCACAGAGTTTGTACTGTCAGAGTTTACACTCCTTTTATCAGACTTTATCACATATATTTGCTTGACAGTATGTTTTGGAGAATCACTCTTTTGAGGCTTTGGTTTGTAAGAATTGTAATACAAATTATGATAATCTTTGCATGTATAAATGGAATGCCATAAACTACCACAATGAAAACAGGGATTGTATCTTGTTTGTTTTCTAGCCTCAAACCTAGGTCTTTCAGATTCTTTCTTTTTCTTTTGTTTGCAGTCAATAGCAAGGTGATTAGAATTACCACAAGTAAAACAGATTTTCCTAGGAGCATCAGGGATATTTATGTAATTATTCTCCTTAGTAATTCCTACTTTACCATTCCTATTTCTTTTCACCTTCTTAGTTTTATTAGTGACTGCCTTCAACTTTTCTTTAAGTTGCTTCTGTGAAAGTAACCCTACATTCACCTTCTTAAGATCTAGCACACTATTATTTTTAGAGCATTCAGGGAGAGTTTTCTTATCATTACTAGCTCTAACAAACTTCACAGGTTCACTCAATGTTCCTTTTGTGTGTGAATTAGTATGAATTTCTTTATCAGATTCATAACCTAAGGCAGATGTCCAATTCTTTTCAGAAAGCATTTGTTGGACCTTCTTACCAGAGTTTGTCCAAACTCTGAAGGTCTCTTTTTCCTTAGCTATCTCAGATTTCAAATATGTGACTTGTATTTCCAACTGAGTTTGCATGTGTATAGCATTCTCACAGTCTTTCTTAAAGCTAAGCATGTGAACAAGTTCAGTTTCAAGAAAGTCATTCCTAGCATTCAGAGTTTGTATTTCAGATTTTAATCTTTCATTCTCAAGAGATTGTGATTTAAAGCTAACATGCAGATTTCTAAGAAAAGACTTTAGTTCATGAATATCTTCAGTATCAAAATTGAAAACAGAGTTTGGTACCTTGTCAGAGTTTAAAATGGGAGAATTAGAGTTTGTCATGAGAGCATAGTTAGTTTCTTCTTCAGAGTCTGAGGAATCCATCCAATCGTTCTTTGATGTGATGAGAGCTTTCCCAGATTCCTTGCTTCTGCACTCAGTAGCAAAGTGTCCCATCTTGTTGCACTTGTAACACTTGACCTTTGATTTATCAAGAATTTTTGATTTTGCATCTCTATTTTCCCTTTTTCTGAATCTGTCTTTCTTGTCTGTCTCACTATGCTTCTTCTGAAAGTTTCCTTGCTTCCTAAATTTTCTGTATTTCTTGAAGCTTTTGACAAACATAGCAAACATCTCCATCATGTCAGAGTCTGAAGAATTTTCAGAGTTTTCATCAGAGTTTGCCTCAAACTCTGATTCACTGCTATCTTGGAGTACTACTTCTTTCCCTTTCCTTGTTGAAACCTTAAGCACCTTTTCTTTTGGTTCTTCAATTTTTGCTTCAACATTCAAAGCAATAGGTCTTGCCTTGTTACTCTTTCTATTTCTTCTTTGCTGTAACTCCAGATCATGAGTTTTCAATTTGCCATAAACTTCATCTAAGGACATCTCATCCAAGTCAGCCCTGTCTCTTATCAAGGATGTCTGCAGATCCCATTCTTCTGGAAGAGCCCTCAGAAATTTGGTGTTTGAATCTTCATTGTCATATACTTTATCCACCAAAGCTAAGTTATTCAACAGAGTTAGAAATCTATCATAGATATCTGTGAGGGTCTCATTCTGCTTAGCCTCAAAGTATTCATATTCTTGGATTAGAACAGATCTTCTATTTTTCTTTATCTCCTTGGTTCCTTGACATTGAACCTCCAGTGCATCCCAGATTTCTTTGGCAGTTTTGCAAGCTATTACCCTGTTAGACATTACAGAGTCAAGACTGTTATGTAGAATATTTCTTACCTTTGCATCTTTCAAGACTTCCTGTTTTTCTTCATTAGTCCATTCTTTCTTGTCCTTCAGGGTGTAATACTCAGGGATTTGTCTTCCTTCCACAATTGTAGAAGGCACCAGTTTGGTTGGTAGGTACTGACCTGTATGGATCCTATCTAAGTAATCAGGATCAGTTGCTTCTAAGAACATCATCATCTTCACCCTCCATGTAGGGTATTCAGCCTTCTTCAATATTGGAATTCTGATGCTCTCATACTTGTTTCCAGACATGATTATTTGATCTTTTTGAGTTGAAATTTACAACCTGCTCTGATACCAATTGTTTCCCAGAATAATCAATCTATTACAGAAGGGGGTTGAATGTAATAGTGCCTGTAAATCGATTATGAACACAAGTATATTGAATGGAATACTGTTTTGTATTAATAATGAACTTGAATACAAAACTCTCTCAAGATATTAAGTTCTTAAGAGCTGCTAGGTTACAAGATATTGCTTTTATGAATTCGATATTTAATTATAACCTTATCTCTGTGTTTATATAGACACAGCTACAAATACAATTACAAAACAGATTATGATAAGAATAGATTTAATAAGGTAATTTGACTTGCACTTGAATTCCTTCTTACTATCCAAATCAGACTCTGATTTGTCTGTTTCCTTTTCTGATAAACTCTGGAGCTAAACTCTGTCGGTTTGTCATTCTCTGATTTGAGCATTCTCTGTTAGAGTAAACTCTGATTGAGTATTCTCTGGTAGAGTAAACTCTGACCGACAGCTTCCTTAAACGCTGATGACGTCAGCATAAACTCTGTTTAGTAATCTCTGACAATCACCAGTGTTTGCATTCCTAACAATTTCATAAATATTATATTATTTCATAAATATAAAAATGCAGAGTTCTACATGTATAAGAATATGATAAAGTAACACGTTTTGTATTTTTTATATTTTAATATGATAAAATATTAATATTATAAATTTTTGTACGTCGTAAGTTTTGTAGAGAAATTTTATATTTTCTAAATTGAATATTCTTTATAATAATATTTATCATTTTGTATATAAATTTTATTTTATATAAACTGAATATATTATAAAGTCTATATAATTAGGATTTTGTAAATAATTTTATATTTTGCAAATTCAGTATTCTGTAAAAATATTATTTAGTTTTATAAATATAGTTATATTTATTAAATTAAAACAAATATAATTATATATATTTTTTATATGAAACCCTTTAGATTTTGATGATCACACTGTTAGCAAGCTGAAAACTTGTATATGATATAAAATAGCAAGCTGTTATACATGTAATAACGTGGTTTTGCAGGTATTAGCTTACTGACATGTTTTATCAGTATAATATAGTTGTAGTACATTGACAGCAAGCTGAAAGAAGGAAAACAGAGTGTTTCAGCAAGCTGACAGCATGGTAACAGGTTGTATCAGCAAGCTGGCACTGGAACGCAGAAACTGTTTGATTTGCAAGGAAGTTCGATTTTCTTGGAGAATTTATAGGATCTTACTTGTACGAGTCTATCTAATATATATATGGTTATACATTATATTAGGGCTCAGTTTTATCAAATTCAAACACATTTTAATATTTAAATTAATTTTCCTATTTAATAGGAGTTGGAGTTTGACTAAAACTTATCTTCTAAAACCAACTCTTATCTATACTATGTTGAGGCTGATTCAAACAGTTCCATTATCTTGTTATCTGTGAGTGATTTTTCGAGTTTCTAGGCAAGTAATTAGTGTTATTTTCTATTTTGAAATTATCTTGTCGTTTCATGATTATTATTATTGTTATATATATGACATGCTTATCTGTTAACATGATTAATTATCTGTTTAATCATTGTGTAGTTTTTTTTTAAAATGTTTAGTATTTTAAAAGGGTGGGATAATTTCTAGTATTTCTCCGAAAAATACTCCTTTTAAATCAATTAAAATAGGATTAGTTGAGCTTATTCACTCAAGACTCTTTGGCTCCCTATATTACCGGCCAAATCTGCGGATACGAGCTCTAGGGCTTCTTTTTAACAAATACACTATATCTCTTGCTTTATCAATCTCAATCGTCAAAGTCATGCGGCAGACAAGGAAAATGAAGGCATCTGCAAGTGTTAAAGAGAACAAATTGAAGCGCAAGCTTATCGACGAGGATGATGATTTTATTGAACCACTGAACATTGATAGTGGAGATGATGTGTCAGAAGTTAATCGATCAGATTGTGAGGGTTCAGAATCGAAGAAAGTTAAGCGAAGTTTGCAGTTCGTCTCGGCTGATTTGGAAGCAAGGTCATTGTCTCTTGATTTGCTCAATCGTAAAGTTATTTTCGGCCGCCCTATTGCTGGTAAGGTTTTCTTTACTTGTGGCGCAGTAAAGTATTTCACTGATTTAGGTTTTGAGTCATTTTTGGTTGACATGCCTAAGGATTGTTATGTGGATTATGTTCAAGAGTTTTATGCAAATTTGGTGCCTGATCAGTTTGGTAACTTTATATCTATGGTTAGAGACACCAAAATTACTCTGAACAATGCTGTTTTGAACTCTGTCTTAAGGATTGAAAACCCATCTAAACTATCTGTGTTCACTAAAAAGGGTCCTGTGTTGTTGGATGATTTTAGCCCTTTAGTTCAACTGAATACAGTTAGGGGTTTGCATGGTATTTTGGAGTTCAATTGCCCTACTACATCGAATGTTACTCCAATGGCTCATGTTCTGTTTAAGATTTGTTTGGCAAATATCTGTCCTAGGGTTGGAAGTAGGTCAAATTTTAACTGTCAAGATGTGTGTGTTGTTGGTATGTTACTAGCTGGTAAGAAGTTTGATTTAGCTGATTTGATTTTGAAGAACATGTTGGCTGTTTTTGAGGGAAACCAGAGTACAGGGTTACCATATGGTTGTTTATTGACTAGAATTTTTTATTGGTATGGTGTCAAACTGAGGGATGTTGACAAATCTGTGGCTAAGGAGTTTTTGGACAACAAAAGCTTAGCTCAGTCTCATCTCAAAGTGGACAAGGATGGGAGTTTGGTGCAAGTTGAAGTTCAAACTCCAAGTACCGTTGTTGGTGAACAATCTACTGGATTTTTTGAGAAAAAGTTTGAAGTTCTTGCTAAAGAGTTGAAAAATGATAATGCCACTATGACTCTTGACATTGCTCACTTGGCTTCAAAAATTGAAAGTTTAACTGATGAGGTTAAGTTTTTTAGAGAAGTTGTGGTAAGTAAGTTGTTGACAGCGTATAAAAAGGAGCTCAAAATATCAGATGATGGCAATGCTACAGAGTGTAACTTGGCTGGTTTGGCAAATGCTGCAGTAAGTAGTGCTGAGAAAAGTGGAAAAGCTGGTGGATCAACTACTCCAGATGACAAAGTGCTAGAGACAAATGCTGAAGATGACAAGTTTGCAGATCCAGAGGATGCTGTGAGCCCAGAATATTCTTGAATATTCCTTTTTAATGATTAAGGGGGAGTATTTTAGGAGAATTAGGCTGGGTTGGGATCAGTTTTAAGTTTTAATTTCAAGCATGATAGACTTGTTAATTTTTGCTGGTATTTGTGGTACTTGAATATTTGCTGGTTTTTGGTACTTGGTTATTTTGGATAATTTTTGTTGGTTGCATGCTAGTATGCATGTATTATCATGATATGCTATGGATTTGGTTTTAAATCTTATCTGTTAAATGCCTAGTGTATTTTATTTGCAATTTTATATCTGTGTTTACAAGATTGCAGGTATTTAGGGGGAATAATTATTCTCCTAAATTATTTTGGTGATAATCATCAAAAAGGGGGAGATTGAAACCCTTTAGATTTTGATGATCACACTGTTAGCAAGCTGAAAACTTGTATATGATATAAAATAGCAAGCTGTTATACATGTAATAACGTGGTTTTGCAGGTATTAGCTTACTGACATGTTTTATCAGTATAATATAGTTGTAGTACATTGACAGCAAGCTGAAAGAAGGAAAACAGAGTGTTTCAGCAAGCTGACAGCATGGTAACAGGTTGTATCAGCAAGCTGGCACTGGAACGCAGAAACTGTTTGATTTGCAAGGAAGTTCGATTTTCTTGGAGAATTTATAGGATCTTACTTGTACGAGTCTATCTAATATATATATGGTTATACATTATATTAGGGCTCAGTTTTATCAAATTCAAACACATTTTAATATTTAAATTAATTTTCCTATTTAATAGGAGTTGGAGTTTGACTAAAACTTATCTTCTAAAACCAACTCTTATCTATACTATGTTGAGGCTGATTCAAACGGTTCCATTATCTTGTTATCCTCAATATACGTAAGTTTAAATATTTATATTTATCTTATCTTAACTAAATCAAACGTTGTAATTTCAACGTTAGTTTGGCTTTGATAAAATCGAATATATATATAAACAAGTGTGTATAGCTTTTCTTTTTAACCAAGTGAAGATATACTGATTTGAAACATACATACACACTTCTTCTTAAACTAAAAACGTTCTTAGCAAATATCTTTGAGCTCTAGTATTCTATATACTTATATATATACGTTAGAGAGCTTATAGTTTGAGTTGTATCTTTATTCACTTGTATTGTTCAAGGTGTAATTGGTTGTTGCTGGATATTGAGCTTGTGAAACAGGGTTTGGGAACTAGAGAGCTAGAGAAGGCTGTACTAGGGTAGTATAGTGCTTAGAGAGCTAGAGAGTTCGAAAGAACAGGGGTTTCAGCAAGCTAGTATCAGTTGCAAGGGAATATGGGAGGAATATTATTGTAATCTTGTAATCGGTTGTTCATTGATTAATAATATTCTCTCTTACCAGTTGGTAGGGGACCAGGACGTAGACCATAGGAGATTATGGGTCGAACCTGGCTAAAAGTCTTGGTGTTATTTACTTTTTCTGTACTGCATTGCATATAGCAGCTAGCTGACAGTGTCTGTTAATCAATCTTAGCTAGCTGACAGGCTTAATAACTCGGTAAAATTAAAATTGGTCATTGTTAGCCATAACACCTATTCACCCCCCTCTAGGTGTGCATTTACATTATATTGTAGAATAACATATATTGAAGTATTATTTATAGTGTATACAGAAATATAAAAATAAATCAAAAAGCTTTTGAATACATGTACGTCAAGGTGTATGTGTACAATAGGTTAGTTACTCCCTGTTCCAACGGTTCATTAACTTTTTAATCTGATGGCTTATATTTAGTTACCTAGTTAATTAAAATGATTCCGAACCAAGCCCTTATATATATATATATATATATATATATATATATATATATATATATATATATATAATTTAAATAAATATAAATATATTTATAGATATTATGTGCACATAAATATATAAACTCTAATTATTTTAATTTTGGTACGAATAGTTAACTTCTTATGTTATAAATTTTATCAGTCATATTTTATGTTCAAACTCGATATATATTAATATTAATACATATCTATATATTATAATCCATTTCTTATTTTTGTTATCCATGTATAATTCAAAATAAAATTTATAATTTTAATTTAACTCATTGGATAATTCATTTTTAGGTTTTATATCTATATATTTAGGTTCATACAAAATTCATACTCTAATTTGACTCATTTTAATAATTATCATTAATGTAATATATAATATTTTTGAAATAATAATAAAGGAGAAATTAAGGATATTTAAAATAAATTTATTATGTGAAAGTTTTAAATATAAAATAGTTAAATATAAATATTTTTATATTTATTATTTTATATTATAATAACAAATTTTTTTATACTTATAAGAACATAATTTAATTACCAAAATTAATAAAAAAAATTAATAGGAAGGGATCGGATCAACCTTAAATTAAATTATGTGGCTAACCGATCAGGCAAAACATACGATTATAAAATTTAGCCAGAAATTAAGCCGTGCGTTTAAAAACGGCGCAGCAAAGGGAAGTTACAATATTAGGATCCGACATGGCACCTCACGATATTCGCCGTCCGTTTAAACGTCCGGCGATCTCCGACCAACAAAAACGGCGTGATCTTTCACTCCTCCGTCAGAATCAAAACCGCCGCGACGCTCAGCGCCAAGCCCGATGTTTAGCGTCCACCGTCGTTTCTTTACCCAATCAAAACTCCGAACCCGTACCCGAACACTTCGAGCTCCTACCCGAACCCGAAATTGATAAACCGGACATTCAATTTAGTGAAGCGGAGCCTCAATTTAGTGAATCACAAGCTCCGTCGACCTCTAGGGACTTGGATATTCGCCATGCCTCGAAGCTCCGAGGGCCCGAGGTTCGAATGTGGTTTGCTAAACAATTGATGCTTCCCGAGTGGATGATCGATGTTCCTGATCGACTCAGTCTCGATTGGTTTGTTTCTTTTTATTTGATTATTATATTGCTCATATATAACACTTTGGCAATATGTAGATATTTGTTTGAGTTTAATTGTTAGGGCTCATTGATTGTTAAGCAGAAAACACATTGTGTTATTGCGGGAGAGCTCGTAAAATTGATGTATTTATATTTTAAATGCTATTGCACATGAAGTACTAAGCAGAGAACACAATTGTATAATTGCAGGAGTGTTGGTAAAATTGACAATATTATATACTAAATTTAAAATTGACAATATTAATACGGGGGGGGGGGGGGGAGATATTTCAAATGCTATTGCCCATAAATTACTAAGCAAAAAACACAAATGTATTATTGTAGGGAAGTTTGTGAACGTTACCCAATTATACATACATACTTGTTTATAGTTTAGATGCTATAGCATGTGAATTAATAAGCCGAAAACACAATATTATACTGCAGGATAGTTTCTAAAATTAAATTAATTATAGGTGTATGTTTGTGTTATATGGTAGCAACCCGAATGTTTAAATTTTAGAGGAATTTGAATGGTGAATAATTGTATATCTGCAGGTATGTGTTTGCAAGGCCATCTGGAAAACGATGCTTTGTTGTTTCTTTGAATGGAACTACTATTAGTAGACTGAGAAATGGTTCACTGTTGCATCGGTTTCCTTCTGCTTTACCTAATGGATCTCGGAAAAAAGGTGGATCTGGACAGTCATATACTATACTTGACTGCATATTTCACGAGGTACTATATGTAGTTACAGTTCTTGATGAGCCAATACAATAGTGATGTCTGAAACTAAATTTTTTGTTGTTTATTCTTATTTGTTGATTGCAGTTGGATCAAACTTACTACGTAATCGACATGGTTTGTTGGGCTGGTGTCTCATTTTATGAATGCACTGCTGAGTTTAGATTCTTCTGGTTGAACAACAAGATTCTTGAGACAGGGGCATGCGAAGTTCCATCACAGTATCATAGATACAGATTTAGTCTGCTTACCGTCTACAATTGTGATTATGAAGGTCTAAATACAGCTTATACCGGATCAGCTCCGTATGTGAAGGATGGACTAGCGTTTTATAACAAGTATGTTCCCCATGTTTGAAATCTATTATATTACCTTCGATGCCTGATTGTGTTGAAGTACCTTTCTTCTCAAAATCAATGCAATATTATGTCTGATGACCTTGCTTATAGATTTTGAGAACCTTGATAAGTAGCGTTTAATATTATATTTTCTAGGGTTTTGAAGCAGTTCACACTCTTAGTGGATATGGTCCCCTTTTACATGTCTCTTTTGAAAGCTAATACCATAACCATTAACTAATTAGAAAACTGAAAAGGTTTTGCTGGTCTCTATCGTCAAGAAGAATCTGCTTTCATCTCTGTTCTTTCTGATTCTCCTACTCCCTCCTTTCTCTTTATGAAATATCAGTTCACATTTTTCATATTTTCCTACGTAATGTGCAAGCTGCAATAACATGAAATTCTGCTATGACAAAGGTCATAACAGTACTGTGAAGTTATTATTCTTTTCCTCTGGAATCATGCTTAGTTGTTTAATAGTCCGGAATTTCAGATGTACTCTTATTGAATAGGAGAGATTATCTAAGTTGAGTGCAGTATATAGAAATTAGTAATAGCTGCAATAACTTTAGTAGGCTAATCTTTGGGTTGCTGGGCAGTGGTCTCTGCTTAATGTCTGATTCAACTTTATCATCTGAAAGCATTGTTTTTTGTTTTGGCATTGAACATATTAATAGCATCCAACTGATTATTGGAAACTGGTTCTCCATTTCTATCAAACTCAAAGAGCATTCATATTAGTGGTTTTTGAAAAATCTGTCTAAGATTGAGCATGGGAGCTATATTATGTAATTTTAGCTTCATATATAGACCACTGAACAACTTCATATCCAACAAGCCCCCTTGTGCAAGCTCTAACTTATTTTAATGCTTCTCAATCAAATTATAGAGGGTGTTTGGCCAAGTTTTTTTCCGGAAATAAGCCCTTATTTCCGGAAAAAAGTAGGCTTGTATGTATTTTTTCTGAAAATAAGTAACTTATTTTTTAGTTTTAAGACGATATTTGGTTTTAAAATTCTAAAATAAATATTTATCTTTAAAAAAAATATGAAAATAAGTAACTTATTTTAAGTTTAAAGAACCCCAAACGGCCACTATCTTCTGTCTGACAAATCTTATAATTTTAATATCAGACATGCGCACTATCAAACAGGGAATACACCATTGGCGTTAGTCTGGAAGGATGATAATTGTAGTCAATATGTTATTGATACAGACGGCAAAGGAATAATACCACATCAGCAACAGGTACTTTACACTGCCTTCTTACTTCATATTTTTGTGCCAGTTGTTTCAAGTTTTTCCAAGCACATCAATTATGTTAATTGCAATAATTACTGATACATCTATGGCCTGTATTATAGAAGCACCATTTGTTAAGCTTTTTAAAACATTATCCGGCAACAATTAAGCTTAAATAACAACTGAAGATGCAATATACTTTTAGCAAGTATACAAAACTCTTATTTGGAGTCTAAAATGTTGTCAAATTCCTAGCTAGAAGACCTATGATTGATTTTGTTTTTGATATAACCGAGTAATGATCTTTTCTTGTTGGTTATTCAGCATTTTATTGACAGACCTAATTTATTGTGCAACTTTCATACGTACTTTCCATTTGAGATAATAAATTGAAGTAATAGGTCATACATATTGTGCATGAAACACATCATCTTTTGACCGACTATTCTTTGTTTTGGATAATCAGGTTGCTTTGGAGCTTCAAGGCGATGGGAAACTGATTACATCTGATGATCCTCCTGTTGTATTTGGTTGTCTGAATAAGGAATTCATTGAAAAGGTTTGACCAGTAAAAACTCAGGACTTGTTATATGACAAGACGTAAAGTAGATTGCTGTAGCAAGCAATGTTTTTTTGTTAATAAATAACATACAAAATTGTTGCAACAACGTTAAACTGAAATATCAATTTTCTGGCAGATGGAAGTTGAGCATAAGATAGATTAGGTTATAAAGGCTGAGGATGTGATGCTATTACCATGGAATTAGACGTGAATCTTTCAGCTGATGTTAAAGCACAAACTAATCTTCAGTTATAGACTTATAGTTTCAAATTATTTGCAATGATACTGTTTAATGATTAGCTTTTAAGATAGTTGGCAGATATATTTATTGGCCATTCAGCCTAAAAGCTTTCAAGGGCCGCAATATATGTGTTTATGCAATGCGTGAACATAATTTTTAATAATCACCTCCGGTTTCCTTTTTCATGGGCATGTCAAGTTCTGAAAACTCTTCTTTTGACAGGTTTTAATCTTTTTAAGTTTTTTCCTGTCTTTTCAGTCAGAACTTCATCCTGGAAACATTTTAAGGTTTGCTGTTAGTGAAGGAGGATTAAATTTTTTGGATGGAAATCTTGAGCAGGCTGACTTGCAATACCTTGGCAAAGTCAATCGTGCACGTGCTTTTGCTGATACTTACTCCAAGGTTAGTAAATTTCACTCTAAGCTCTACACTGGGTTTTGTTATCATGAACTCAATTCACAGTAGACAGAGACTAGAAATCCTAAAATTTCTGGAAATTGTTGTCTTTTGGCCGAGGCTGAATTTGTAACTAATAAATTTGTATTCCTTTTTCACTAAATAGTATTGGCATCATGTGAAGTTGTGAATGTAAACTAAGTCATACAACAAAAGTCACCGTTTTATAATGCTACATTTGGTAACTATCTTTTAAATCTGGATTCTGCAGTTTATTTAAATGAAAGCAGTGGGCTTGCATAGGTTCCATTTAGCAAATTAGCATAATTATAGATTTACAGATGCCGGCTGCTTTAAGGAAACTCAAATGGCCTTATTTTTCCAAGTTACTTATTGCTCCACAAAGTCTGCTTTATTGTAAAGTTGTTACTCTTGGAGGTCTAATTTATTGTAAAGGGTCGTTGAAGTAAAACCTTGTTTTGGCCAAACTGTTGTTTATCTTGTGTTTTGTCTTCTTTTTATAATGGCGGCTTTTCATACCCTTCATGGGATGTTGAAGGTTCGAGCCTTATCAGAGGCAAAGTGGGTGGTGTGTTAAGAGAAAACTGTTATGTATCTTATTAAACCTGTTTGTGTGTGTGTGTGTGTGTGTGACTGTGTGTGTGTGTCTCAGTGTTTGGGTTTTGACTTTAATCCATATTAAAAAATAGTTGTGTGATTGATCAGTTTGAAGCTCTATGTTTTTGTTCGATTGATGACTCCAATATCTAGGTGTTCAATTTCTCCACTTCTAAAAATTTCTGATATTAGAGTATTATTGATTGGATTCTTTCAGGTGGTTTTCCAGCACATGGTTCGGCATTCCCCTTTAAGAATAGAGCACCTCTTTGCATCTGTCAGTTCATCACATGACCAAGATGAGGTTTATGATGTGGAAATGGTTTGACGGTGGCTGTTATGAGAGGTTTTATCTCTTGTTCCCTTCTGTACTACTGCTATGGGGAAAAAATCGGCTTCTTGCAATATACATGATTCAGAAATGACCCTACTCCATCGTGTTTGTATTGTATTGGAGAAGAATTTCTTCCCACATGGTATTTGGATATAAACTATTAAAGTTTTAAAATTGCAGTATACAAGGAGCACGACTGTACACATCTTCGAGCATGAAGCAGTTACGAATTTCGGCTATTTTTACATTAGAAATCATGAATGATGTATATGGAATTATCGAACTTCCAGTCATTAGCAGTTCAATTTATTGGAAGAAGTCATTCTGCGCAAGTTTAGTTTAGATTAGTTTTTCTAATGCAATAATAACCATTTATGATTTGAAACTAGCTCATAAGTTGGATTTTTTTGGGGGGGAAAAAGGTATTTAGCTTTTTAAATTCTTTCTCGCTACTTGGACAAAATTAAGGATACTTTTGTCATGCACTCGTGCGTAATGATTAATATTTTTTCAGTTTTTATTTTCCAAACCTTTTAAGTTTATACATTATCTATAGCTCATTTAGCTCAACCTTAAAAAAATCGTAACAAGCAACCTTACCGTTTCCCCCCCCACAAACACAATTACATAAGGCTATGTGTAGACTCTTTTTCTATTATACTTGCTTGTGTAAAAATAGTAAAAATTATTAATTATTTCTTACTTCAGTCAGAAATGAACAAAAATTCCTGCAAGTACAGTAACAATATTTATAATTTACGAGTACAAGTTACTTGATACTTTTTAACCAGCATGAAATCTTTCGTTCAATATTTTCCCAATTCCATCTTATTTGATTAGAACAGTACAACTAGTTAGCTAGCATTATATGATCCACTGGTAAATTCTTCATTGTTGTTTTCTGATCGAATTTCAGATACGTTATAATTATACTTTGCAAGTCGAATCCAAATTGTTATAGTACACTACGGGTTGATGTTTTACTACGGGTTGCAAGAATCCAAATTGTTATAGTACAAGGACCTGGATTTACATGTAATTTTTCTAAGATTTACATGTACCTACACTGATAAGAAATAAGGAGAGGCTGAAGCTGAAGAAGCTCAGCTGGTAAGAGATTACAAGGATGTCAAGCTAGCATTGTCAGCACCACATGTCATGCCATAATTTACGGATTTACTTGTTTAATAACTGCGGTTTAGGGAAAAGGGTGGAAAGTTGTTTCTCCAAATCAACCAAACTGGAAAAGCCAATGAAGTAACTTGTGAGCAAACTATGTAACAAGATGTATAATTGTGTTAAGTGTGACAGACAGAAAGTAATATTCATATTGACATACATCTCGTATTTGTGTAAAGCTTCACTGTGTTTTGCCATGTACAGGTCACTGTTAGTAGGTAAATTGTTCATCACACTGCCTGCAGATTTTACTAATAAAAATGGGAAAAAGCAAGACTGCCAATTAGAATACTAAATTGAATTTCCCCTACATATATGAATTGAAAAGCTTGATGCAATTTGAAAACTAGCATTTAGCAAACAATTTGAATTTGTACACAACAGCTTATTGACAAGTAAACATAGAGTTTGACCTAATAAACAAATTGCATGCTTCAAGCATATCAAAGGGAAACGAACACTACACAATTGGTTAAACCAGCCTCTAAGACCAGAGAAAACTTCTCAAGAAGTCCAATCATTGCTATTTAATGCGCCCTCTTCTGTAGGATCAACATAAAAGCTTGTTTTGTTTGGTAAAGCTGGGTTTAAGGGAAGACCTCAACACAATCAACTAGTATATAGTAAGTGGCATAAATCTTGCAGTTTTTCCAACCAAACGTCAAACAAATTACGTTATTTCCAGAAGCAACAGGAACATTTTTTCTGTTTTTCATCAAAGTACAAATACATCACAGTTACAAAACTAATTGGAACCATTATGTATAATGCATCATGCATGCATAGAAATTACTATGTAAAAGATACTTGTATGCATGCACTAATTAATATACTAGTAACAATAATCTATGCGTGTAACATAAAGTAGTAGCCTGTTTAGGAACTAGACGGAACACTGATGCACAGAAGTCAAACTGTCGACTACAGTATGGAAGGCAAATGCGAATGACCCAAGGCCAACAAATGAAAATGCCCACTAGGCTGGCAACAAAGCTAGATGATATACATATCTTGATGCTATAAGCAAATCATTAATATAATTAGCAACATACATGGAAGGGGAACTGCCAGTTTTATTTCTTCACCTTTTGAAACTATGTCTGTGTTTGCTTTATCGGTAATAGGCAATCCCTGTCCAAAATAGAACCTAGATCAGTTCCATAAAAGAAATAGCAATTAAAATCATCACAAAAAACTAAACTAGATATCAGTATATTTTTAAGGATTTAGAGCTGAATAGGGGGACCAGATCCTTTTCTTCATTTTTTAAAGGTTTGTGGATGGAAACAAAAGAATGTAAAAAATTGCAACTAACAGAAAGGGTCCCAGATGTGTTGGTAAATGCTGACTGTTATTACACTAAATTGACTGCTTGGTGATTGCGAAGAACAGAGATGAAGAATCTGCTGCATGGGAGTGAGACACATTAATACAACATAATCCAATTGCAAGCCATTTCCTATTTTCCATTTTAGTATGGAATATGGATACATGCACATGAATCAATGTACGCTATCAGAAGAATTCTACATAACTCTACTGATCTACACTAATGTCTATATAATTGAATGTATATCAATATTAATTTCCATGCATATGCAAACGGGAATGCATTGCTGTAAAAAGGATGCAGAACATCTTTTTACAATGTATGCCATTTGTAAATGAGATTTGCAATCCAAAGAATCTAATTAGCTTGTATCCCATTTTCAGTACACCACAAGTCCAAAACTCATTAAGAATCTAATTCTACAAATAGAACATTAAACCTGCGTAAGTTATAACAATCACCGCATAATATCAGAGTTTCTAGAGTAAACTGTCAGATTAGAAATTGCAGATGTAGATAATATATTTATATAGGGTCATGTTTGAATAAAAACTTTGCCAACTGTCACGATTCACTGTATAAATATCAAGATGCACCAAATATACACTTAAATTTTCCTAGAGCTCCAAGCCTGAAATTTTGTTTATAATACACAAACAACATTCACTAAAATATAAATATAATTCACCCAAAACACAAATATTATTCACATGGTTCATAATTTGTTGCCTAAGATCAGCCTTCAGAGCCAGCTAACTACAGGAGCAAGTGGAGTTGAACAGGGCCCCCAATTTGAAGGGGCCCAAAAATTTTATAGGCATGTCACATATTAACGACCCAAAATAAATTTAATGTTGTAATTGAGAACCCCAAATCTGCAAGGCCCAAAATCATAGTCCGAAAATCACATAGCATCATTGAAAACGTACTCATCAAACAAACAATCTACAATTTTGGGTATTGGTCCCCTGGTTGAAAGTTGAAACATATACATACAAACATTCTACGCCTATCAAAATACTTGCTCATCAAAAAGAAAAAACTAAGAGGACGGGATAATTTCAGTAAATATTGTAAAGTTCGACTGTTGTTTGCCTTGTCTTTTTTCTTAATTTGAACTTAATTTTATTTATTATATAATAAAAATATAAATTAAAAAAAATAATAGGGGGCCTCAATTTAATTTTTTAAACAGGGCCTCCAAAATTATTAGATGGCCCTCTGGGTAGGATCATTTGTAATTGAACATGAGCCTATACATATATGAGATACTAATATTACCTGTCTAATCATAAACCTATCACCATTTAGTACACAAATTATACTACAAACAATTTACTTTGATATTCAACAAATGAATGGTACAAAATGCATAAGAACCAAGACAATGAATGTATGTCTGAATTTGGAGCATAATATGGTACAATAAAAATTGACATTTACCTTCTTCCGCTCCTTCCTCTTCAGAATTTTAAGATGACACTGTTTAATGTAGTGCATCAAGTGACCACGGGAGTGTCTTGATTGTAAATCATCTCTGATATCTGGGTTTGCTGATAGCCAGTCCAATATATCTTTCAAGTTCACTGCCTCCTCTGCATCTTTTATAGATTCTAACCAAGTATAAACTGGTAACCATTGACCAGTACGCTGAAATCGATGGTCATAGTTAACATCGTTTTCCTGTCATAAGATAACCAATACCTTCACTGACCACAATTTAAAAAAAATTAAAGATAGCAAAGGTCCAGAAGACTAGAATACAAGACTCTATCAGATCTAATGCTCATACAGCATAGAAAGATGAATACTTAAGAATAATATGCCAGGACACCACTAAAACATCGGGTTTCGTGTAGGAAAAACATAGGAATAGTTAATACTTCTGACCTTTAAGTATTGTTGCTTTTTTGGTTTGGATCCTTAATATGTTTTCTCAACTATTGATGTCATGTAACTTTTTATATTTCTAATGAAGTGCTTCCATAACATGAACAGCAATGGTGTCAAAAACTCCTGACTTGTCTACTTGTTGGTAATACTAATTTGATGTGGCAGCTACCTGTACAATCATATCCATATACATATACAATTGGCTATTGCTGGAATTTTAGGAAATGTTTTGCCACCATAAAGCACCAAAATTCTTAAACAATGCCATAGCCATAGCCATTGCAGAGAAGATATCCAAAGAAAGAAATGGAAAAGAGGAAATTGATGACATGGAATCACAATCAAGAAACTGATATTGTTTCCGCCATCGTCACTGACACGAAAACCACGAGAAATTACAAACCTTCGTCCTCTACTAGTAGCTTTGTGGGATGTCCATAATGGAGCTTCCATACAATAACTGTGGATTATTGCTGTCCGTAGAAACCATCACAACCACCAATGTAGCCTAATTTATAAAAGGGAAATAAATTCATAATTTTCTAAATTATTCAGTTTTTCTGGTGAACAAAAAAAATCGGTCTTTTACGTCACTAAACTTTGGAATTTTTCTGAATTTTGTTATTCTGTCAAAATCCGACCTTCTGCTTATGTGGCAGTCTGACCGGCAGATTTGGCTGACATGCCCTTTGACGTGTGTATAGTTCAGTGACTATAAACTGCATTAATTAAATCTAGGTATCCAAGAATCCATATTTCTTGCAAAAAAAAAGCTATAACTGAATTTGCATTTTCAGGGGGTTTTATTTGATACTTAGGCAACCCGACAGAGCATTTTCAGAAGATAACCCACATAATTTAACGAGATATGAAACTGTAAATGGTTCTTGGTTTGAATGATTATTAAGAGCAGAGGACGTAAAATGAGCACTTAAAACAACTTCTTGATTGGAGAAATTGTAGTGAACGATTTCAACTGGGACCATGAATTATTATTACATTTATGTCGACTTGTGAGAAAAAAGGTTAAATACTAGACATCTACATAAGCAAGTCCAATGTAATTCTATATTTGGTTGCATTGCTAACTTGGGAACCAAATGCAAAAAATCACCACTCCAAACTCCAAAGCAATTGCTTACTTGAATGCATATATGCATAGTTGGTTCCAAATTTGCAACCAAGGATGGATATATGCATCCTTGCCACATCATCAATCAACTAAAATAAAATGTAATTTATTGCACTTTAAATAAAAGTTGTAATAGTTAGATTAAAAAAATTAGTTAAATTTGGAATTACTTGGTTGCAAAATGCAACAAAAAACACTTTTTGCTTTCATAATATAGCAATGCCTATAGCTATTTTGCATTTAGCATCGGACTTGCCTATTTATAAAGCTTAATACCTCTACTAGTCACACTGAATTCATTTCACATTTTTCCCTACATAATTCAGTAGATAAAGAGATGACTCCCGATACAACATTGCAATCTTTTCAATGAATTGAACAGGTCGAGGTATATCGTAGTCACAAATACTCGAAACCATATCCATCCACACAATTAAAAAAAGGCATGAAATTGTAACTGAATTTACAAGGTCATCAACAACAACACTAATAACTTACAGCACAAACATTGACATATGTAAATTTAAAAAAAAGTCAAGTAAAAGTGAAGTACCTGAGTCTGAGTGGGTGGTGTAATGGTAGAGCAAATGGAAGCAAAACGTTGGTGTAGCTCAGGTGGGGGCATGGAGTTGATGTGGTCAGGTAAATGGGCCTGGTTTGATTGGACCCAACCTTGTATTTCATCTGGGCTTATTATTTTACCCTGTGGGAGCGTAGAGAGCCAAGCTTTAGCCATAACTTCCCATTCGTGACCTTGATTATTATCAGAATTAGGGTTATACATTTTGATTGAGCTGCCCGGTGATGAAGATATATGCCTCCTTTCTACACTGTGACTCATACCATGCTTTACTATTGTAAGAAAATTATATTATTTGTAAAAGTTCACTTTCCAATTTTGTTTTAGCAAAATTATTATTGTATTCGATAAAGGTCCGGGTCCTTGAAGGACTTTTTCGTTTTGCATTAGTGATTGGTTTATGCATTCATCTATTTGCAGTTTTTTCTCAATAATATTAAAACTAGATTTTTGATGTGAATGAAGTGATTACGACATTTTGTCCGCGATTCTGGATCCGTTCTAGAATTTTTTATTAACCGCTATGAAAAACGCGGATAAATGATTACTAACCATCGCTAATCAGGACCCGTTGCCATCAAATAAATAGGATTAGTATTTTGAATAAAATTTGTTAAAACAAACACAGTAATACTAATCATACATAATGCAAGTAATTGTTTTGTTAAATCAGAGTATTTTATAATTATCGAAATTTTTATTCTGTTTATAAAAAAATAAATCTTGGCACCCCGCAACCCTGGACACTCACTGCCACATTTGTAGGAAATATTAACTACCCAGGTCACTCCTTAACCTTAGCCTGTGTAACTTTTTTATACAATTTTGTATCGACAACTGATATGTATTAACAATGACAATATATTTATTTTTTTATTAGACAACATTCTAATTAATAAAAATATAATTTTGTTTTATAATAGTTGCATTCTAATTTTATATTTAACATTAAATAAACTTTAATAAAATAATGAATTTTTGTAATACTAATCAAGATATTTAATTTATATAAAAATAAAAATTTACTCAACTAAAAGTCTTTTAATCAATAGTTCCATACAAATTAATTTTTAAAACAATTCAAACTTATGAATAATAAAATTAACCTGTTTAACTTTATAGAAATATATAACCATTTAATATATTTTTTGGAATATCTTTTAAGGATATTTTTGACTATTTAATTGGTCCACTCCCTTATAATTTTTTAAATAAATTTGAGTTTAATAATTAAAAAATCATATTACAAACCTTATAAAATACAAGTTAGCATTACCAAATTACTAACAGAATTCAATCGGCTCCGAGTAATATTCATTATAAAAAAGTGGGGCATACTATCTCTAAAATTTTGGTTGTGATTTTGTAATATTTTAGTATGTATGTCAAGATTTATTGGTTTATAAGAACAAATTCAACAACATCCTAATAGGTACCCTAAAAATAATATTATTAAATAAAATTCTACTGATTTAAGATATTATATTGTAGGATAACTCCAACAACAATCTTTATCCATATTCCCTATTATTATTATAATAATAAATGAGGAAAAAGAATGGGCAAAAAGGAGGGAGAAAAAAAAGAGAGGAAAAAGAAGTTGAAAAAAAGGGAAGTGAATATTTAATTAATAAAAATAAGACCGGAAATGGTTGTACCGTTCTTAAAAATAAGGAATAAAAAGTGATTTCTAACTTTTTAGGGGGAGCACTAGCACATCACTATTTTTCTTAAATTTTCTTAAATTGCAGCTAAGAAACCTATTTAAGCAAATTGCTAAAATTGCTCTGAAAAGATAAAAAGTGCATGTGATATATAATGTATATTATAATAATAGAATTTTGTTCGAGGAAGGACATATATGTCTTGAATTAAATTATATAATATATTATATAATATATAAAAGAATAATATATATATATATATATATATATATAATACAATTAATACTTCATCTAAGATTTTTCATATAAAATATATTATAAATAGAATATAATATATAACATATATGTTATCCACTTATTACACGATTATCCATGGTAATAATAATATATGATGATTCTGTTCTGTTAATGTATATTGTAATAAAAACGATGGAACAAGTGAATTTGCCAGTCACGTCCATTTTACATTTATAAAGACATCGTTTGGTGATTCTGTTATGACTTTGAAATCTTTTTCGTCTTACTTTTGAGGTCAAGTCTCTGACTTGCACATACTACATACGAGTTCTCTTCTGATAAACCATCAACACAGTGGCAAATGGTTCGCTAAAATTCATCAACAGAAAATACCTTAAAGTTTGTAGTATATAAAGTTTGTAATCTCAAAACAAGCATATATCTAATCAAGAGAAAAACTGGATTCACAACTCACCATGATGTAACTGAATGCCACTAGACCACTACCTAGTTTTCTTGGCCTTGGCCAACTTTTTCTTTTTCTTCTTCACAGTTTTTGGTACTTTAGTTTTTCTAGCCTCTCTTTTCTCTTCTTTAACTTTCTTCTTGTTCTCTTTTCTAGCTGCTTTTATATCCTCAGGTCGCTTTGTCTCATTTTCAGATATAGACCCCTCTTCATCGGAGTCGATTAGACTATCTTCACTTTCATCTGTTTCATCCTCTGATTCAATTTCCTGGAAGTTAATATGACCATCTCGATCAGTGATGATGTCTCCAGGCTGCTGTTGATGGTCAGTTCCGGGAAGAGAAGGTTGAGCAATGGCAAGTGCCTCGTTGAGCCCTGTGATAGTCTTGTAGTACATATCTCCGGTGTCCTTGCCACTAGTTATTCTTATGACATCCTCTTCAACATGCACCACATCATCTAGCGTTTTAGGTATATACGACTACGGAAAAAGATATATACATATATCAAGTTAGACAGAAGAATAATGCAGAACTCGAGCAGCTGTGGAGATTTACTAGCTCGAAATATCAATAATGACAAACAATTCTCCAGATGTGTTGTAGGAAAAAAGTAAAAAGCCAGATTCAGCTCAATGCATATCACAAAGTAACCATAAGACAATAAGCCGGCACTTTCTGGAGTCTGTACCTTACAGGAACAACAGAAACATATGACATATTATGAAATAAAACAATGTCATGAGATAGTGTGGCTGCTCATATTACCTGCTTAAATACAGAGTCTGCAATTTCATCCTCTGCAGAAATTACATCTCCTCTTGACAAAACTTTTTGTTGCGCCTAAAAACGACAAGACAAAGATCATTTCTAAAATTTCAGGAAAAATGCATAAATAAAATCTTGAAAGTTAACAAACTACATAAATAAGTAGTACCTTTTCCAGATAACTGTCCACAGACTCGTCAGTGATAGATGGATCAACTATGAAGTCAAACAATTCACGAATCATCATAACAGCTACACCATGTTTTCTAAAGAAGTCCTGAAACTCACAACAACTATAAATAAGCTACTATTATTTGCTGGAAATAAGTTCTATTACAACCCTTCATCTATTCTTCTTATAGAATTGTAATTATGTAGAAACAACTCACTGAAACATGAACGCAGTCCTCCCGGAGGAAATCAAGGGCATGTGGATGGTCAAGATCAACCGATTGTGATACGTCAATAATATACAAGTGACCCTGGTATGAGCAAGATTTTTTTAAGCAATAATCTTCATAATAAAATAATAATAATTGAATATAGAGTATAATGTGAATCATTGAGAAAGCCTCACCTCATAAAAAAGTATATTGTATTCACTGAGATCTCCATGCACCAGTTTGCACTTCTGATATAATGTGCGCATTGCCATTATCATCTGGAACAGATGGAAAAGGGTTACTTCAATAATACAGCTTACAAGAAAATCCAGAACTTGCACCTTGGGAACATACACAACAACCCCAGTAGCACAGATAAATATATACATTCAATGAACAAAATAACTTGATACAATATTACACTTTTGCAAGGTTTGGAGGTCATTCTCCCCATCCTAACTTCAACCCTAGGGAATCCTAACCAGAATAATTTATTTTCCACTTCAGGATAAAATCTGCAGTTGTATACTTGTATACGAAAATGCTCCTACTATTAAAGGTAGATTCTTCTTCACCGAGTGATATTCTCAATAAAAACCACTACCAGATAATTGAGTGAGGCACCAAGATGAGCCATATGAACAAGTCAAATATCCATTTACAGGGGTGAGAAACTGTCTTTTGATATCTTACTAGGATGTTTCAGTCGTCGTAATAATTTATTATCCTCAACATTCTTTATTGCAGATATAAGTAATTGCCCAAGTAAACATAATGGCTAATTTTAAAAAAATTGCAGCAATTGGCAACACATCCAAATTTTATAAATTGTCGAAACACACCTCCATATAAGCTTCACGTAGTTTGTCAAGAGATAAAGCCGCATCCTTTAGTCGAGGTGCTGCCCAACCAGATTTGCCTGCAGAGAAAACTTGCATGAATCTTCTGCCCTTGCCAGTGGATACATTAAGATTAAAACTTCTAAAGATAGATGAAAGTAAATAGTAAGAATTTACTACTTCAATGTCTAAAAAATATAGGGTAAACAAGATTATTTTATAGCGAGAACAGAATCGCCACAAAATCTTAAAACCAGCGTGATTTCATACATGCAAGTTAGGGCCCAAACAAAAAACCATGACAATTGTAAACTAATCATATCTGACATTAAAAACCAATAAAGCAATTTTATTTCTGTTGGACTACTCTGCTGATTTAATTTTTCCAAAGCAATGTTTTTTGAATTTTGATAGTGATATAAGAGAAGGAGATACAAGGGGTAAAAAATAATAGAGATGATCCATAACTTGGTTTAACTTAAACATATCCAGAATGAATGATATAAATTAGAGATAAACTACCTATAAACTCCATAACAAGAACGTGAAGCCTCAAAAGATGTGGGGTTGGGCACCTAATTCCTGCCGCCTTCAGCCTGTAAAGATATACAAGAATAATTAAACCATATTCCAATATAATATATACAGAACATCATGAGACTGCACTTGCTGCAGGATAAAATACTCTGTTTGATCATCTAGCACTACACACTCGTTAGTTTTTAAAGGAACTAGGAACCATTTACTAATCCCCAAGTCCCTTTAGCCAAAATATAAAGATGAAAAGGCCAAAAGAAACTTTGTGCTTCTCACCTTGTTGCACTTGCTGCAGGATATAATACTCTGTTTGCTCATCTTGCGCTACACACTCATTAGCTTTTAATGAAACCACTTACCACTCCCAAGTCCCTTTAGCCAACATATAAAAATGAAAAGGCCAAAAGAAACTTTGTGCTTCTCACCTTGTTGCATTACTTATTATAGCTCATTTAATATTTTAACTTTGAACCGCTGCAAGTCCATAGATAATAGAAATCTCGCATATGTGGATAATTGGATATCTTTTTACTAGTAATTAGTAGCTCAAGTTTCAACTATCAAATCTCAATTGAATTTTTAATACTATACTGGTGACTGGTCACGACTTGATATCATATGGTTGACTCTAAGGAGGTTTGGATAATACTCAAAGGATAGTGCATCACTTTTCAAGTTTTATCCCCATTCCCAAGGTATTTCGTAATACTGTGTGTGTGTGTGTGTGTCTGGGGACCTCGGTGACGCCCTTTCTCTCTACAGAAAGTTTCTAAAAAGGATCGAAAAGTTACAAAAGTATTATTGTTCATTAAAGGGAAGTGGGCCTCACAAGTACTCTTTCGAGTTTTTAACTAGAAACTTTCTTACCAACTCAAAAGATATTGTCCGCTTCTAAGTTCTAAGTAGAAAACTGGTAGAGGTGGACATGTATTTCAGACAGAAGGACTATGATTTTGTAGGAAACTCTTACCCCAAATGATAACTAGAGCCTGTTTTCTTTTGAGAAAGGTTCACCTACTATCTCAGAAGGCAAGAGATATAAGTCTCTAATAATCACCAAAAGCCCAGATACACTTGCAAACAGTGGGAAAGCCAGAGAAGAGAGTACCCAAAAAAACAGATATAATTTTATAAACTAAAATTATATTAAATTATAAAAAACTAACATGCTTAATTCTAAACATTATTATAATATATCTAAATATAAATATAAATATGCAACTTAAAAGTTGCAAATTGTAATATTTTTTATGTATAAAAAAGCAAACAATATATTTTATTGTTATATTTTTAACCAAACTAAAGGGTCTTTCTAGTGTGTGCCTAACAACTACTCCCTCCGTCCCATCCATTTCTTTACAGTTACTATTTTGGGGTATCCCTCTCATTTCTTTACATTACCACAAATAGCAAATTTATAATAATATAAAAATCAACTACACCAACTACTTTCCTCCACCATACTCACTTTATAACTTAAATATTAATGGGTCCCACCACTTTACTCATTTTTCTTACACTTCTCCACTACTTTATTCACTTTTCTTAACCTCCGTACCCAACTCATTTATAAAGAAATGAGAGGGACGGAGGGAGTACTTTTTTATGAGTTGGCAAATTTTTATTGATAGAGATTTTTGTGCATACATGGGGGCCATTATTATTAATGAGAAGAGAACCAATGAAAATTTGACAACTCATAAAAAAAGTGGTTAGTGTGTGGCTATGTACCCATGGACACACACTAGAAAAACCCCTACTATAATTTTTCATATTATATTTTAATGTTTGGTATTGCATACGGATAATAAAAATCAGAAATTTTAACAATTCATATACAGCTCTTAATCAAGATATACACTGTACGTTTGCCACTGTTTACAAAAACATGGAAGACAGTTGATCAAAACAAAAATATACTAATATCCAACTAAAGTCTGAAAATTAATGTAAACAAGAAGACTGCATGACTCTAATTTGCAAAAATACAAGCCGGCCAATCACAATAGCATTCCTCTGTCTCTCGATTTAAGTCCAACCATTCAGGTGTTAAGAGCCTTAAGCTCAAAATTTCATGACACAAATATTATACCAAATAAAGCTTTTTAGAATAACTATGCATTAGCAAAAAACCTACTGGAATCTCTTTAGCATGATTAGCACAAAAAACATTGTGGCAATTATACACAAAGGAGAGAAATATTTACAATGAAGTGCATAGTTATTGTACTCACGTACCTCATCAGATTCCTCATTTCTTTTTCAGCCCATGTCTTGACCATTTTTCTAGGATTGTGCCGGCAATATCCATATCTGAAACGGTAGTCACCTTTTACATATCTATCTCTGTCCCTGAAATGTTTTAGAACATCAAAATTTAGTAATGCTGACACCACCAAGGAAAATATAATTGCTAAACTCAGATGCTAGCTTGGACAGAAGCAGATGGAAAAAACAAAGAGCCTGTAGAGTGCTGTCACTGAGTATTGCTGTGTACAAATCATTGTTTATACGGCGCTGCTGCGACCCGGCATTAGTAGAGGGGTCACGACGCCATGTCAGACGCCATGTCGACAAGGCGGATGCCATATATAATTATATATGTATAATAAATTAATAAATTAATATATATATATATAATAGTTTTATATAAAAAAACATAAAACTTTACAACACTACTATGTATAATGTATGTAACATAGTTTTACACAGAAATATTATCAACCATGTGGTGTGCATTGTGGAATTAGTAATTACATATAAATACAAAGAGGATAAGACTGTGTAACTAATATAAGAATAATAAAAATAATAAGAGGAAGAAGAAGGAAGTTACCAGGATTGGATGTGGTGTCATTTGAGTAACTTGAGTTCCATATGTTTTTAGGTTTTAGGTTTTAGTTTATAACGTATATGTATGTTTTTGGCCTTATTGGGAATGCTGGGCTTGTTGACTCAATTTCATTAAAAGGTATTTATGTCAAAATTTGGATGGGCCACTGTGCCATGGCGTACATACACCCATAAGGATGCCAAAGTATGCCATGGCAACGCCATACAACAATTATAATGGCAAGACGAACGCCATAACAAATTTTCTCGCCTTGTCGCCATGGCGACGCCGTATAAACAATGGTACAAATGCACAGAGAGACACTCATTATAGGCTGATAAGTTTTATTGCATCCATTTAAATCTAAACCTACATCATAATCAAGCTGTCAAGCGCTTGAAAGTTATGTGGGTAATCATGAAAGGAATGAATATAGCAATTGTTAATCTGCCGTCCAACTGTTTATCTAACATCTATATTTCAAATAGTAATGAACATTAAAGGATAATGATCACACCCTAACAAAAGAATCTTGTACTTGCAATGTCTAGACCAATATAAATTTACATAGGTGTTCAGCCTGTTAACAATCATATATTTACTGCTGTTTTAATTCAAAAGATAAGATGAACTACATGATTCTTGAAGATAACCTCATGGTCTCTGGTTCCTATTGTCAATATAATAGAAAAAGTTCCACAACCTACATTATCTATAAAGAGAACCCTATTTCTATAAAACGAGGGACAAAAGAAACCAAGACTATTGTATCTGTCCACATATTACTTATATGTACCGAATAGATGATGATTTAAGTATTTAGCAATAATGGAAAGATTGCAAACATTCAGCAAACAGAAATATTCCAGGCTGCATTCTTCAACTACAGCGCATCACATCATAATTACAAGACAAAGGTTTGTCGAGCTTACTTAAACACAAGCACAGAAGTTTTGTACACTTTGATTGCCAATTCCTGACCATCAGATTTTGTAGCATGATAAACATTTGCCTGTAAGAGACAAAACAATACAAAGGCATGAGGTTAAGGATAACAACGGTAGCAAAGAAGATTTATAATTTCCAATTGAAACAAAAGAAGATAGAAGTTCATATGCAGTAGAACGACATACTTCTTTACCAGTTGAAATACAACCATTAATATCATGAAAGACACCACGATTCAACATTTTGAATAAAACCATGCGAGTTCTAGGGTCAATTGCCTGGCAAGAAAACAAGAGATACTTCTATGAGTCACGTCAAATAACAACATTGCAAAAAATAACCAAATGATTTTACATAGTGACGTAAAATTTGAGGCAGCCTACAAAAGCAATAATCACGACGAACTCGAACTGTCGTTTGAGCAGAGTCAGCCACTTCTAGACTTGCCCTCAACCCGTTTTATTAACAAACCTAACTAAAAGTTGAACTTAGCTAATTGATCTGGGTATCTGACAAATAACTAATGGTCATGTCACTATCTAGTTATACCACTTCAGCCAGCACCCTGGTATATTTTCATTCGGACAGTTTGATTGATTTTCAGCTTCTTTAAAAGCAAGTCACTATAATACAAAAGGCACGGCCCTGCAGGAGAACATGTTAACAGGAAAGAAGGATGCTTTTATTCTTGCGTCTGAAATTTGTTTGGAGGTTAACAGTTACACGTTACAACCTTCGTATATAAATGAAAAATCACTATAAGTAGCAAGCCTTTCTTTTCTAACAGAAAAGGTCATGCATACATCTCATGCAAAACTAAACTGTGGAGCATATCAGTGACTGTAAATACCGTTTTTTATTTTGATTAAATACCTCTATTGAAAAATAAGCAATCTGTGTTTTCATGAGAGACTCTTCAAGATAGTTGCTAGAAGTTAGGCGATGTGTTAACCCATCTCTTAAATGGTTAAAATATTCTTATACATTAAACTTAACCCTATCTTGCTAGTTGCTACTACTTTAGATAAGATAATAGTGTAGCATTATTTCTCATATGTAATAATATATATTCAAGAGGAAGAAATCGCAAGAGATAAAGGAGTTGCAAAAATTCACAGTAAGGGACCAGAGGTACATCTTTTACATTGGTCATAAAGATTTCGTTACATAGACATCTGTTCCCAAAAATTTAATTTGTGATCTTGACAGCTGATATTTATATATACTAATATGCAAACAGAAAAACCATTCTCATATGTGCGCTTCCATAAGTTTATTGTATCTGTATATAATATTATATACATAATATATGAGTTTATAACTATTTAGTCTTATAGTTATATCATTTATGGAATTGTACAAAGCAAATATTTAGTATATAATATAAAAGTTTAGCAAGTACCTTACAGTGTTACAGGTTTATTGTGTATATATCAATCATTTACACTTAAACAAATCAATATTAATTTCGTCTCATTTCTCATACAAGTGCACCTTAACATACGTAACTAGCCTAGTAAGCAAATAGTCGCATATGGATAACACAGAATACCTTGAATACTTTTAAATGAGTAGATACCCAGAAAAAACACAAATCATTTTTAAAGTGAAACACAAAAAACCATCAATACAGATATGCTTGTGTGTGCTGAAAAGGTTTTATGTTTATAATCTTACAATGTAAAGTCAGTATTTAATTTTAAAATATAATAAATTCAATTCCGACACATTGCATTCCTTTTGGAATAGATAATAGAGACTACTACGGAGAAAGAATTCATATCATAACAAAACACAATCAACCCAACAAGACAACAACACACACCTGCTCAACAGTTGCACGATCAGCTTTCTCAGTAGTTTTAGTCTTGCCGATAGCCATATCTCTAACACTTCCACGAATCGCAGTTGTAACAGAATTCGACATGCCAACATCAAACCTCCCCTCCCATTCCTACACAAACCAATTCAACTAATATCAATATCCACATCATCGTTTCATCAAACACATACATATGATCATACACATACCTCTAAAGGCGAGGCTCTGATATGATTAGTGAACTTCTGGTTGCGATTCGAGAGAGGCTGAAGCGAAGAAGCATTGGGACGAGAGTGAAGGCCACCGTGAGCATTAGGGCGCCTCGATTGCGGAGTAAAAGCTCCATCAATAGCATCTTCATCATCTTTTGAATCCAAATAATCCAAAGCATCTCCAATTTCAGAATCTGATGACCATGAATCATCATCATCTTCGTCTCCTTCGACTTGTGCTTCCAATTCAATCGTTTTTTCAACATCAATTGGCATATCTAATTCGCTGCTGTAATAATTTTAGTTTTTTAGGGTTTTGCAATTTGGGAGAAAAACTTTTAGGTACTGTAATGTATATATCTAGGGTTTAAGGTTGTTGAGCAATGAGGTCGAGATGCTTTATATTCATTTAATTTAATTTAATTTCAAAATAATACTGTGGTATTTTTATAATTGATATAAAAACTTTTAAATATTTTAATAATATGTGTAAAATATTGTTAAGATGTAAGACCTGTTTCGCAGTTATCGTTGGTTAACTTTTAACGGATTAAATTAACTATTGATTATTTAATTAATTGTTTTGATTAATGAATTGAATAAATTATTTTAAATAAAACTATTTGGTAAATAATTGTTAAATTAGGTGTTTGTATTTTAAATGAATACATGACAATAATTAAAAAAACTCCTTTAAGTAATTTTTAAAAAATTAATTTATTGAATCCAAAATGCTATTTCAATTCACTAACTGCCAAATAGTAATATCAGAGGATTCATCTTATCAAACATCTCACTTAACTCAAAACTCTAATTTTCAAAAAGAGCTGTAGTAAAACGTGGAATAGATTGTTTGATTTTAAAATGTTTTAAATATCTCAAATTAACTATATTTTATTCATATGAAATGTTATATAAATCCAGACTCTAATAAATTTATTCTCAAAGCTCAATATAAAAGAAAATGCATAAAAATAAAAATCATAAAGATCTTATTTAATGGTCTAGACAAGAAAGTGTTTGAAATTGTTATAACTTCCGAGAGAAAATAATTATTATTTATAATTATATCATAATAGTAAATATAACGTTATAACTAGATTTTGAAATTATATTCATAAAATTAGAAATATCTTAACTAATTTATTTGATATTAATAATATATATATATATTTATAAAAGATTAATAAATTTAAACTATAAAAAATAATATAAATTTTGTTAAAATATATATAAAAAAAATTGCATAGGACCTGAAGGTCCTGAACCCATTTTAAGCGGACAAGATTGGTCCAGTTCCTTTTTCGGTTTACTTATCACCGAGGGCCCAATAACATTATGCATCACGTCTCAAAAGTCTTTCCGACAACGGTCCAGACTCAGCAGTCCAGCAGCATTGAGAAAAAGAGAAAGTGTAAAAAAGAAAGAGATAGGGGAAGAAGAGAATATAATAATTTGTAGATTTGAGCAGATATCGAGGGGGTGTGAAACTGAAAGGAAGCAATCAGCAATGGCGGGAATGGAGATTGAGTTGAAAGAGATGCTAAGTGATCTCGATCATCTACAACATTCTTTTTCAGATCCTTCTTTTCAAGCTTCACTCACTAAGGCACTCTCTCTCTCTCTCTCTCTCTCTCTCTCTGTTTTGATTTGTCTGAATTTTGTTAATTTTTTATGCCCTAGAGGTTTATATGTATTGGAATGCTTCTATGTATTATTTTGAGATTCAGTTGGGAAGCTGATGTGGCAAGGGTTTAGGGAAATGATCTGTTTATATATATTATAGTGTTTCGTATCGAATTTCAGTTAATAAGTGGATGTTGCAAGGCTTTAGGGAAATGCTCTGCGTGTATATATAAATTGTGTATTGTATTCTGATTTTGAGGGAAATCCGATGTGGCAAGGGTTTAGGGAAATGATCTGTCAATATCGTATTGAGATTTAGTTGGAAAGTGGATGTGACAAGGTGGTTGGGGATTGATCTGTCTAGTTAAAATAAACTTGTTAGTAACTGATGTGTTTCTAATTGATAATTTTATAAATGTGGTTGATGCCAATCTGATTTGAAGAATGAATTTAAATCTATATTTATTTACATGTTAGAAATCTACGAGATATTAGAATTTGTTTTTCAGTGCTCTTTAAATATGATATCCATTGTGCATTTTGTATCGCAGATGCGGTCACGTGTTGAAAATCTCACTACTCTTGTGAATTCTGGACAAGGCAGGCGTTCAAAAGTCAAGGTAGTTTTATTACAATGTCTTTTTTGTTTTTTTTTAATCAGTTATCTATTGTGTCCAAGGTCGTTGTTACGAGGTTCTAACAGTTGCTTATATTTTTTTTCAGGATATGAGTGCAGAAGTGGTAGATAGCAATCCTTATAGTAGGCTTATGGCACTTCAGAGGATGGGTATCGTGACCAATTATGAAAGAATTCGAGATTTCTCAGTAGCCATAGTTGTCAGTATTAAACTTTTTTTCTATATAGTCTTTCTTTTTGTGATGCAAAATCTACACTTAACGACAAATATCTCTTGTAGAACACCAGTTTATCAGTAATTATATCTGTTTGAAATAGAAGTGGTTCTTATATTTATATATATGTGTGTGTGTATATATATTCATGGACATAGTTATCATTTAAATATGAAATGCTACATTTTTAATATTTCATTCTCCCCTTTTTACAGGGTATAGGTGGCGTAGGCAGTGTTGCAGCTGAGATGTTAACAAGGTGCGGCATAGGTCGTCTTTTGTTGTATGATTATGATAAAGTGGAATTAGCTAACATGAATAGGCTATTTTTTCGTCCAGAGCAGGTGATCCTCAACAATGCTATTTTTTATTGTTTTTTTCAAACTTCGGATAATATATAATTACAAGTTGAATTTGCTAATTCAAGTTCGGGAAAGAACCTGGCTGCGTGTTGGTTTTACACTTTTACTTAAAACAACAATGCCATTTTTTATTGTCTTTATCAAACTTTGGGTTATATATAATTAAAAGTTAAATTGCTTATCCTAGTTCGGAAAAGAACCTGTTTGTGTGTTGGTTTCACTTAATCAACTTCATTGTAACAGGTTTTGTTAACACTCATTAATTCATAAGACTTATTCTGTCCTTTTTTATAATAGTTTCTTGATGTTCCAGATATTAAAAATCTCTATCTAATGATCTATATTTATATATTGTGAAACGGCTATCTCTTTTCAGTTGAGTAGAGATTATTTATTAGGAATTAAGATTTGCAACTTGATTACCTTTTGCAGTGTGGTATGACCAAGACTGATGCTGCTGTTCAAACTCTTTCAGACATAAATCCAGATGTTGTATTAGAGGTAGACGCTTCATTCTTCAATCCGAGAGTCTTCTATTGTTTCCTAATATGTATACCTTTCTTTTTTGGGGGGAACCATTGTTTGAACTGTCATTTGTGTAAAAGGTTGAGCTTAGGATTCTAACTAGGAAATAGGGGTTCGTTAAGTTGGCAATCTCCTGAATAGGAAATTAATATTTAATTTCAAGGTACAAAGAGTCCAAATTTCCGATTCATCTATGTCCTGGGATAGGATCTGGGAAGCACGGACTCTTCTAAAACCCTGCCGTATGCGAGTCGGACTCGGCCGACTCGGCAACTCGGCACCGACTCGGCTGAGTACGTATCCGACTCGCCAGGTGGCGAGTCGATGCAAAAACGTCCCCCGACTCGCCCCCGACTCGTCCCGACTCTCCCCCGACTCGGCCCGACTCGGCTGACTCTCCCCCGACTCGCCCCCGACTCGTCCCGACTCGCCCCCGACTCGTCCCGACTCGCCCCCATACAAAAAAAGGCCCAACCCCACATATTTAAACATATATATTATCTATTATCTTCTTCTCCTATATATACATACATCCATATAGTGTGTGTGTGTGTGTGTATATATATTACCATATGTGTTCCTCTGTGTGTGTATATATATATATATATTACCATATGTGTTCCTCTGTGTGTATATATATACATACATCTTGCTAGGGTTCTTGTGTGTGTATTATAGTTTAAGTGAAATGAAACTATTAAGTGTTTGATGCATACAAATCCTATATATAAATATTTTTTTATTATATTTTTATTTGCCGAGTCGCGTATCCAGGACTCTTTGAGAATTGGCGAGTCCCCGTGTCCCCGTACCCGTGTCCCGTGTCGCCGTATCCGAGTCCGTGCTTCTTAGGATAGGATTATATGAGATGTCATACAGCTTGTCTCAGAGGTGACACATTGGATTAGGTGTACCTGTGATGACAAGCTTTTTTGAGCTGGGATATCCTTGAAAAGAGAACTGTATATGTGTAGTTAGAAATTATGTTCACTTTGTCTTTGACTGTTTTCTAATGTGAAATAATATGAATTTGATTCTTTTAAGTCTTTTAAGTGTTTTCCTCGGCTGAAGGTACAATTAGATTATTGATAAGCTACTATAAGTACTAGTAAATTGAGAATTATTATCCATTATTAGTCACCTAAGCGTAAGTCAACCTTGTCAAGTATGTTAATTAGTTACTTTTTTTGTCTAAAAACTTTTTATACTAGAATCTAACCTGAAGTTATTAGTATAAGATGAATATGAATGATGTCTACTATTTCGACCAATTTTTCTCTACAATCTGAACCCTGAACTCTCGTCTCTCTCTAGGTTTCTTCTTTTGCAATTTATCACTCTCTTCTTTATTTGACTATATATCTGATTTACTTTCTAATTCTTTGCAATTCTATCTCTGATCTATCTCTAATCTCCTAAATATTTAAATTTGTACTTAACAGTCAATCTGTTCCTGACATTGCCTATAGCTCGATATTCATGTTATAACATATTTTGAGTTTTATACATATACTGTTTCAGTTGTCTGCTTATGTGTTTCTCTTGTGCCCCACTTTAAAAGTTGGATGAGGTAAAATACTAAAATGTGATGACTAAATTGTGTAGTATATGGCATGTCTTACCTGCAATTAGATATTGCATTATTCTGCTCTAGTTTTTTAAACTAATTAGTTTATGTTGTTTTTCAGAGCTATACACTAAATATTACAACAGTTCAAGGTTTTGAAACATTCATGGCAAGTCTTACAAATAAAACACATAGCCCAAGTAAAGATAGTACTGGGGTTGATCTTGTTTTAAGCTGTGTTGATAATTATGAAGCAAGAATGGTAGTAAATCAGGTGAGGTTGCGTTGTTGCTTGCCCGCCAGTGTTAACCATCGGAACATATTTCAGTTATAATGCTTTTTTGTTAACAAGTAAATTAATGTCATAATGAGAAACAGAACTGAACAAAAGAATGGATTTCAATGTCTTGTTATTTTCTATTAATTTATTATGTAGCTGAACTGGTTTTTTGCTTGCACAGGCTTGCAATGAGCTTAACCAAACATGGATGGAGTCTGGTGAGTAAGATAGTCCTCATTGTACTTTTTTCCTTATGTAACAGTCTGTTAGACATAACATGATATCTTTTAAAATAATTTTGAAATAAATATAATGTTAGTTGTGTTTTAAGGTCCGCACTTGTGAGTTTATCTTTGTGTGCTTACTGAGATTCATGTGTATCATATATCTACCTGAGTACTGTACTGCCCAAAACCCAAATCATGTATTTATATGCTGAATGTAACAGGACTATTAAATTTTTTTATATTGAGGAGAAAATATTATGTTTTAAGAACTGTTAGAAAATATGGTTTTGTGTTTTTTCTGGAGACAAGTACTTCTTAGTATTTTAAAAGATTAGCCAAACTCCTACTCTATCTTTCTATGAATACTTGACAGAATTTGCAAAAGACAACAGGTTAAAAAAAACTTCGCAATCACTTTTCTCACCCCTAATTTTGTTTTGAGACACAAGGAATTGACATGAAAGGACTCTTGGGCAGGTGTCTCTGAAGATGCTGTTTCAGGTCACATACAATTGCTGATTCCCGGAGAAACTGCCTGTTTTGCATGTGCCCCTCCCCTAGTAAGTTTATTTGTAGATTACAGTGTTTGTAAAGAGAAGTTTAACTCACATTTTCTCGTTTTGTTACTTTGCTCAATAAATGAAGTTTTTCTAGGTAACTCGGATATTTATTCTGGATTCAGTTAATAATTGGCACCCATCATTATTACTACTTAAGTTCAAATTTCGTTCAAGAAAACCTACACAGCTACAGTGCTATTATACTTTGTGACACCATTTATATTTAAGAGTTTATGTAAATTTATACTGAGTTTATTTTCGTATAGGTTGTAGCATCTGGAGTGGATGAACGCACTCTAAAGCGTGAAGGGGTCTGTGCTGCGTCCTTACCTACTACCATGGTAAATTTTGAGTCTTCGAGAAGCTCTTTTGCAGTATTTACCGTTATTCTTTTTTTAGAATCAGATCTTCTGTGACTTGAATGTTCGATATACTAGTGATGTGGCAAAAGAGCTTTAATTGTTTCTAGATTTTCATCAATTTTTTCGCATTATTTAGCTGTTTCTGGTGTTATATAATTTGACGCATAACTATTCTTTTCATACATCATTATTACTGAAATTTATGTAACTTGGCCACTCATAATTATCTGAATTATTATACTAGGGAGTTGTTGCTGGACTTCTAGTCCAAAACACACTCAAGTACTTGCTGAAGTTTGGACAGGTTTCTCCATACTTGGTAAATCTCTCTCTCTCTCTCTCTCTCTCTCTCTCTCTCTCCCTCCCTACCTCCCCCCCCCCCTCACCCACCCTCCCTATGTGTGTATGTATTTTATCCTTGTATTTTCTAATGATTGACATTACTTTATTACAGGGATATAATGCCCTGAAAGACTACTTTCCAACAATGCAAATGAAGCCAAACCCTCAATGTTCAAATGCTGCCTGCCTAGAACGACAGGTAAAATAAACTTGTTGGCCAGTTGTACATTTTAATCGGAACATATATTCATGTTATTCAGTTTTTCATTATGATATATTACCTTTTTTCTCATTGTGCAGGAAGAATACAAGCTGACGAAACCCACCAGAGATGCTGAGGCCAAGGCGAAAATGGATGCAGAAGCACTAACAGTAACCGAATCTGCTATTCATTTGGATAACGAGTGGAACATATGGTAAGGTTTCTCTGGATGAGTCACCTTTAGCGGTGTTGAATTAATTCAGGGTCCTGTATATTGGTATATCACCTCATTATCGCTAGTTGCATTCTAAACAATTCGTAACTCTATTGGCTAGACATCTTAGAAATACACATTTGTTGCAAACAGATGCAATGTAATTTTAAGCTACAAATATACACATTTGTTAATCTCAAATTATTGTTTTCCGTGCGGTAGTATCTTTATTTTGTACTTCTAAATGGTATCTTTGTGGTGTCTTTTCAGTGTTGTTGACGATGATGAACAGGATAAAAAAGATGCCCAAATTCGAGGTACTATATCTACCGTCCCTGCAAGAATAAATTATTATTGTGTCTTCCGGTGTTCATATGGTTATTTAACATCCACTATTAAACTATGCAGTAGCATAAAAATGTACATATATTGTGTTATACAGTATATGTATTGTCCATATAACTCCTAAGACTTGCCCAGGCAGCACAGACAAGACTGCAATTGGAATCACAATAATAAGTAAAAACAAATGCTGGAGAATGATATATATATATATATATATATATATATACAACTCCACATTGTAACAAGGATTATCTTACTTGCTTGCCCATTTTGATATTCTTTTCTTCAAATGTGCTCAAGTATTATGCATGTATTATTCTCTCCAGACGTGCTTCCAGAAGGGCTTGTTCATGAGCTCCCAAGTGCAGACGAGTTTCAAAAGCCGACTGCTCAAGAAGTATCCATTAATTCTGCTGATGATCTAGAAGAACTAAAGAGACAACTGGAAGCCCTTAATGCTGATTGCTGACTAATTATAACAAAATCTTACTAGAAAATTTTGAAAACCAACTATTGAAGTTCATCTATGTGCTGCTGTACAATATGTGGCATTGAAAAATCAAAAATATACATGGAGTGCGAGTCTGGTAATGCACATGCCATAAGCGGCATTCTGAATCTACCAGCATTGTTTTTTTTTTTTTTTGCTGAAATCTACCAGCAATCCAGCATTGTTGGAGTTGTTCAAAGGTGATTTTAACAGCTATATTATCTAATACAACTGATTTTATATAGACAAACTATAATAAACTTCTATTGGCTTATCAACTTTCTTAGCATGTCATTAGGGTCATGATCTGTTTATATAGTTTCACTTGCTCGCTCCTTAGGTTAAGATGTAGATGGAAACCACTTCAGTTTACCTTAAAGTTTTTTAAATTTTCTTTGAACTTGTCGAGTAGTGCTGTAAATGAGCTGATGCCAAATTGTGGAGTGTGCATATTTCAGCTTGTTTAAAATTGTCTTTTTAAATCCATTAAGCTTGAATTTTTAAAATTGTTGGAGTTGTTTAAAATGTCGTCTCCAAACACGTTTGTGAATATCTCGGACTCTACAAGGTTATTTATGGAATTTTTGCCCATAGTTATATTACAATAGGAAAAAGTTCGATAGAGACCACTTTTAATTGGAGACTCGGAGACCAAATAAAAATAGTTAGATTAAAATAGTATATATGGTCTAGATTTAATACTTTGTCTCTCATCTCTCTTCCTTTAATACACACATAAATAAATATAAACCCACATAAATATTAATTTATATATTCATAATTATATATTTTATATTATCTAAATTTGTATTATACTTTATAATTTTATTTTTGCTTAATATATTTATTAAGCAGTATATATATTTGATCTACACAATGTTCTGTAAATATAAATATTATGTTCTGCAAGTATAAATATTATGTATTGTTCTGCAATTCTGCACTAATTTGCTTAACAATTCTGCACATTCTTTATCTAAAAAATATTTTGTTCTGCACATTCTTCATCTGAAAAATAATTTATTCAAGCTTGCAAAATATTAGATAACATAATCTTAATTTATAGTTCAACACCTTGTTCTACACTAACTTCATTAACAATTTTACACATTCTGCATCATGAAAATACTTTGTTTTGCTTGCAGAACAATACATAACATAAAATTGTTTTATAGTTCAACACCTTGTTTTTATAAGATTATGTTATGCATTGTTAATTTTGCAAGCAGAACAAAACATTTTCATGATGCAGAACGTGTAGAATTATTAAACAAATTAGTACAGAATTGCAGAACAAATAGAACAAGTATTTTTTTTACGTTATCTCTGATCATCACTGACATAACACAACGATTAATTAATTAGAAATTTTGATGATATTAAGAAAATTTAATTTATGATTAAAATTGACGTTCACTATTATATAGTAAAATTATATATATATATATAAAGAGTATTTATATAATTGTAATTAATGTCTATATTAAGTAAAAGAGATGAATTTATAATTAATGTATGTATTGAATAATCTATATTAAGTAGGAGAGATACAAGTCTGGTTCAATCTGTACCATCTATATTATATTAATTCAAGGATTACTATTTAGTCTCCAAGTCTCCAATTAACAACATGTCTCATTGAATTTTTAAAATTGTTGGAGTTGTTTAAAATGTTGTCTCCAAACACGTTTGTGAATATCTCAGGACTGTATAAGATTATCCATGGAATTGTTGCCCATAGTTATATTACAATATATAGTTATATTTTATAATGTAGCATATATTACAATTCAATTGATATTTAATAAAACTAATGTATAAATTTAATGAGAGAAAATAATGAATATGGGTGTATTGTTATTGGACTTGTACAAAATGGCATTAAAAAAACTCATGACAATGTATGCTAAGAAAAAAACCGTTGTAGAGAAATGACAGCTTTGCTCTAGTTCCAGTTTATGAGTCACAAACTAAAGAAACAAGAGTGTTGCAACCTGCAACTGAATACCAGTTTTCACATGTCACAGCATCCTGCATCTATCTTTTTTAAGAAGTTGCCTGTATATAGATAGAATTCCATTATTCCACGATGAAACTACCCGTGTAATACATTAAAACATCACCTTTAGGCTTTAACAATTCAAGACGCCCGATGAAACAAATAAACTTCTAGAGAGCATCATATTTAATTTAAATATGATCCGCCCGTGATCGATGCCTCCTCACCTTAAACAGAATGATGGATCGTCTGAAAGCTAAATTCGGGATGTCGATCCAGTAAAAAGTTTAACAAACGCTGAACAGGTGACTTGTACGAGCATTACCTCTAGATATGTCTGAATATGTTCTTTATGTATGTACAACGAATGACGTTTCAACAGGCAGTTGCATTTTCTAATGACTTTTTGATTGTTGAGGTTTATACAGAAAACCTGAACACTGTATCTTTCAGCTATCAGGTAACTGTCGCCAATATTTTACTTTTACGCAACTTTTGTATTAACAAGGCTTTAATAACATCAGAGGCATCATTTTTTATAGGCTGACATGAGAGTGCAAGATGAATATGTTGAAATGGTACAGTACAGAGCAAGCGTGTCACCTGAATTGTGATTTTAGCACACACATAACTTATTGCAGCGAAACATTGTAACATAGAGACTCTGCAATAGCACATTGTAGCATATTCAGAACTACTGCTGCCGGAATTAAAGGGCTTTAAGTTCACCAGCTAGATTATGGGTAATAGCACATTGTAGCATATGGAATGAATCTGATTTATACTACAATGTGGAGTTACAGTAATAAACAGACCAATCATAAGGAGTTGCTGGATATATATTTTTATTCGAAACTTTAAAAATAAATCAACAACTAAAGCTCTAACTTCCGAATACTTTGTCTCCAAGGGATCTCCGGTCCTCTAAGTAAGCATCAGTTTGTCAATAACTGGAAGATCAAAATCATCTGCTAAGCTTTGACAATTAAAGTTCGGCATCAGAGGAACTAAGGAACAAAGTGTAATGAAATATAAATATTAATATTTCAAGTGTTCGATTTTAAATTATACTATTGCTGTTGTCTTGACTAAAGTGCGAGTATATATAAGAATTTGAATTTCTTTATTGACTTCCAATTTTATTAATCAAATTTGATTTGAATTTGATTTGGACAAGAATAAAAAAGTAGATTGTACGGAGAAAAAAATCAATATATCGCTTATATAACTTATCTATTAGACGTTTTTGAAGAAGGTTCTGTTACTAACATATTTACTTCCATTGCAGGTAATGTATCAAAGTTTATCAGAAATTTGGTTTAAAATTCCTGAAAAATTAACTTTTTATGATCCGGCACTTTACTCTTTTCTTAAATATCAAATAAATAATAAGTATAATAAAATCCACTCCAACCAAACCCGTCAGTCTCTGAAGTACTTTTGGAATGTCTATCATACGATATGTCCTCTTTATTTATTGAAATGTATGCAAGTCTTTTCATAGTAAATGGTTAGCAACTTTAATATGCCAAATTGTATAAAAGGGGTCACACAAGAGTCATAATAATATGATGCGGGATGGATCGGAGTGGCCCACAAAAATATGGCTCATGTATCTACTTAATAATAATATTGGAATTTGGGATCAAATTCTCAATTATTGGACCACTCTATTTTCCTTCAAGTAATTACTCATTTCAACACAATTATTTAGGGCACTTCTTAAAATCAAACATCACATGAATGATGTGGTCCTTTTGAGGAAACCTTTTAACAAAAAATATATTCTTACCTTCCTATTTTACATATTATTTTAAAAAAAATTATGTATATTAAAAAATTTTAACATAAAAACTATTTTTTTATTTATATTCTTGTTCATATTAATTATAATAATTGAGATAATTTAAATGTGTAATTTAAATAATAATTATTTTACATTAATTATTAGTACAAATACCAATACTTTAATAAAAAAATTGTTTTAAAAATTTATTTATAAAATTATATTGAACATGCAGTAGGGAACAAATTCTTTTTCTGAAAAGTGATACGTAAAATGGACGAAAGAACCGTATAACTAGAGTTGAGGGTGATATGTAGTAATTACAAAATTAAAATAAATATAAATGTAAAAATTTAAGGTAGTTCTATGAACTTCTATTTTAAGTTTACAAAAATGTATATCTGTATTATTTATGTTATATTATAAAAATTTCAATATTCAAATATTTGCCCATCATTTGGTCTGAATTAAATATAAAATATATGAATTAGTTTTTCTATTATATTTCAGTCTTAATACAAAAATTAAAATTTCATATATAAAATTTATTACACAACAATGACTAATTTAGCGAGCGATTTTTATTGTATGAATAGTAATGATAAAAATTAAAGAGATAAGTACATAAAGAAACAATAATAGAAAAGTCGTATAGCTGTAATTATATTTGAAAGGCCATATAAATATAAAGAAATTTTAAAATAACATGCTCTTTTTTTATAATTTCTCTATAATGTATTTTAAAATAACATTCTCTTTTTTATAATTTTAAAATAACAATTAACCCCTCCCTCCCAGTTGCAGAGCTTTTTGCTATAAGGGCCGACAATATAGGTCTACCCCAAAGCACCCTTCCAGCCCAATATTTGTCGCACGTGCGATGTCATTATTACCTACTTGCATGTCTTGTTGTTCATAATAACCCAACCCAAAAATATTAATAAAAAATAAAAGGCCACTCATTGCCAAATAACGCGATCCGTTCCCTACTTCTCCCTCGTTCTTGGTTGCTGTAACGGAATCTGTGCCCCAGAACATTCACTTGACCATAATACCCTTTTTACGCTTACTAACTATCTTAGACCCGTAGGCCGTAGCATACTAGCATATGAATATCCCATTTACCAAAGACAAAAAACCATGCAACAAATAATAATAATAATAAAGGTTAATGCAATTAGACTCGACCAAATTAGTCAAAAAAACAATAATAAAGGTTAATGCAATTAGACTCGACCAGGTGAATTTTTGGTGTCGTGTATTTTTATTATTTTATATTCAAATATAAATATGTCGTCAAATAAATTTATATATTTAAAATTTAAATATGAACATGATCCGAAAAAATTGGAATGTTACGAAGTATACAATTTTTTTTTGTATACACGAAAATATGAAATTATGAAAGTACACGATACAAAAGTACATAAAAATTATATGAAATGATAAAAGTAAAATACTGATTTATATTTTAGTTTCTTTGAATATTAATTTATACTGTATACGAAATGATATGCACGTCTCCTTATAGCATCTCCAATAAGAGGTTGCCAAGATGGACAAGTCATCACATATATTATTTTTTTATTTCATTATTCATCCATATCATTGTTGACAACCTTATACAAATTTTATTTCAATAGTTGGCAACATTTAAGTTTGTCAATGGGTCCCATAATAATAATAATATAGAAATGAAAAAAATATTAAAATGAGTAAAGTTACATACACTAGCTTTAGAATTTTTATATGTATTTTAACTATTTTGAGAAATTATCAAATCTTGGCAACCTCCCAACTCTAATAGCTAATCAAAAATGTCATGCCACATAATTATCAACTTTCTTGACAACCTTATTGGAGATGCTACTAGAGAATCATACACTATGCATATATAAAATGTGTATTATGCATTTATGCCGATATTTAACAACTTTCTGATTTACAAAAAACTTCTTCCCAAAATAGGTATTTTTATCCATCTTTCTTATTTGACGTCAAACAAGGGTAATAACGTAATTTAGTCTAGTAAAGTTAGTTTAGCCATTTTGCATGGGAATGATGGGTAGTTTGGGAATTAAGGTACTGTTTGGCTTGTTATATATAGACACTAGTTTCTGTCACTCAAGGAAAACCTTGCTATTACCACCTTTATTTCTTCTTGTTTTCAATGGAAGAGGAACAGAAGGAACTGCAACTACTCCCTGCTCAACATACCACAACTTGTTCTTCTACACGCATTCCGAGGTGGCCGCTCGAATCGTCGCCATCGATGAAAGTCAGATCATCAAAAGATCATCATCATATGCACAGTCTATTTGAGGGACCATCATTGGATCTTCAATTGTCCATAAGTCTCCGGCCGTTTAAGCCACCTGAAAGTAATGATTGCATGGTGTTCCGACCAGTTTTGGGTCCCGAGAGTCCAGATGAATATGCAGAGACACTGAAATGGCAAGCATCGGAGCAGATTCGGTTGGCTGCATTGGAGAAGGCATATGCAGAGCGTGTGAGGGAACTAACTAGGAGAGAAATGGAGCTGGCACAGACGGAGTTCTCACGTGCTAGACAAATGTGGGAGAGAGCTCGAGAGGAGGTCGACAAGGCTGACAAGTTGAAGGAGAGGGCTACACGTCGGATTGATCCAACCTACATGGAAGTCACTTGTCAAGCTTGCAGGCAGAAGTTTCGATCTTAATCTATGTTCCCCTGTTTAGGCCCTAGCTAAACTTCACGGTCTTTCCCGTCCTAAGTAAAAAAAAAACTAGCTAAATTGTAATTCTGGCAACGAACTTTGACTTGCTAGTCGAAAATAAGCTTAACAAACATCCCCTGATCATCTCAAATATTCGACGCGTTCAGGCACATGATCTGTTTAATAACAACGCAACGCTCTTAGTTTGTACTTAAAGCTGGCGGTGTTTTAAAACTGCCCTTAACTAAGGTTCAATTAGTTTAGTCATTCACGATTTAATTTGTAATTACTCATAAGTTTTGTACCATAAATATGGGTATTGAACAAACGGAAAACTAGATAAAAAAGAAATCTACAGGTACCTCTTTTCTCGGTTTTACCAAGATGTTGATGGTTGGAGTGGACCGTGGAGGCAGATGGGTAAATGGAGTTTTGTTTTTTCTCATGATGTCTTCGTTTGTAATTGACATGATATTATGTTTATTGCGGATTCTCCGGGCAAGTTAAGTTTCAAGATCTGCATTCTGAATCAAAATGTACGAGTAGACAGTAGCAATGATTCCTGTAATCCAACTGAACTTTTTAGCGAGCTGATGATCGAGCTAGACTGTCAATAATACAGCTTCTTACTACTATCTAAAATACTATTATGTACGATTAACCATAGGATGCCTAAATGAGTTTGTAGTCTAGGATCTGCATATATAACATAGAGCATGTTCTGCATGCAAGAACAAAAATTAACCTTAGACAGTTGAATGCAAATACTAAAAAATTAGCAAAATTTGATAAATTGCACTTCACACCACCGTCAAGAAAATGACACATTAATTATCAAATTTATACACAGGCTATTATTAACACACAGATTGTAGTGACTATTACTGAGATTAAGTTGTTTTGTAGTGACCGCAAGTGAGATTAAGGTCTTTTTGCCAACTGTGAGTGAGATTAAGTTGTTTAATTGTTTAAACTAATCACTAACAAAATGCAGTTTTTTCCCGGAGAGGACACCGTATACATAATGACATATTGACATGTACATGATTATGTATGTAGAATAAAGGCAAATGAAAGAAAACAAGAATCAGACAACTTTATATCAACTAAAAGACGATAATGTAAATAATTAATAAGCTGTATGTACTTGTTTTTATCACTTTGTTAGCTTCAGCTCACTGGCAGGCTCATGATCCAAATACCAAACTCCCACTATACATGTCTCGGATTCAGCACAAGTAAAAGTCTAAAATATATATACTAACACAGGCAAGTAGACACGAAATAAAGTTATATAACACACACACTGGATACAATATATAAGAAAGAAAATGGACCCAACTACAAAAAGGGGTAACATATGCACGATGAATTCTGAAAAATGAACAAGTATTCCATTTAGAGATGTCCAAGAATTTGACTGATTTCTCACTTGTCATTTTCATGGACCTCCTCAGCATATTTGGTTACTCGTAAGTTTCGGTGCATCTATATTATGAACTATTAATACAATATCGACATGTCTAATCATTCGAAATTGTTTAGGATGTCATGTTCATAAAGTGGCCTCTAAGACAAGTATATATGTCCGGTTTCACCTGTTCATCTCACAACCTACCTAGTGTGCTTCTACCACCGTCTCTCAATTATGCTCTCCATTCTTCTCACAGGGGCCATTCGTCGACATATTTGTGTTATGATGGAGCTAATTATTGTTTTCATGAATTTCAGTGATTTACGTTACGTGTGTACCAACTTCTTGATGCTCATTTCTCACTAGTGTACAAGGACGACTAGGACAAGATGTTCTCCAAGAAGGGCACATCTGTACCCCTTTGTAATTTTCAAAATACTGCCACACTTTTAATCTTGACTGCATACATAATTACATATAATTAGACATGGTGAATAATAGTCAAGAGGTGATCTTAATCTAAGTTCTATAACTTCAAGCTAGCTAGCTAGGTGAATTTAAACCAATTTCTACATGTAATGGTGGGTGCAACTCTTACCGAAGGATCGAATGTATATAAAACCTTCAATTTTCCCCTAATACTGTATTTAGATTTCAGGAGTGTCAAGTCAATTATCTGCAACAAACTAAAGGGCCGGGGCAGCAGGTGTACGTCGGACCAGCCAGCGCCTGTGGTGCAAATTATCAAGGAAGACATTATGAGAAATCCTTAATAATTGTCTTTTCACATTGCTTTCACCTGACCATATGTGTGTGTGTATTCGTACATATACAGTGATATACTTTTACTATTATTTCAAAAGCCGTAGCTGTATTTCTTCAGATATAATTTTCCACATCATGTATTTTTTTAATGTGCCAGTAAAGAGTGTTCAGTTCATCAAGGAGCAGTAACTTATTCATTTATGTCGATGCAAGTACATTAATTGTTCATTGAAAAGTATCGACGTTACATGCCTATTACAAACATATAGCAACACCTTGCTCCAAAGTTTAGGTCACAGGGACTTATCAATCTAGGAGAAACACTGAAGTTTGGTTTTCTTGGTGGCCATGTGCGGTTTCATACAGTGGCTTAACTAGATTGAACACACAAGCTTGAAAGTTATGAACAATGTGTTTTTTGGAAAATTAGCCAAAAAACTAAAAAGTGAAATTTGGAAGGAATGACTAATGAGGAAGAATTATACTCCGTAACAAGTTATATAATAAAAATGACGAGTAAGTGACCAAGTGCCTTTCGGGATTGAAACCTACAACATGATGCAGAAAAGTTCTCCTGCAAACTGTCTCAACTACAATTCCTATTATAACATCTAGCACTGGTTATAAACACTAGGCAAAGCGGGTGCCTCCCCCCACCCCCTTTTCTCGCGCACACACACAAAATTTCAACAAAAGCTTGTTCAGAAAATAATGTGAGATATTTTGATGCAGATGACAGCGGATGTATCGCTAGTTGTTTAATGGATAAAGATTGTTCAGTCAATTTAATTTCATTATAACCAAGAAAAGGCCACCAAAGAAAGTTTGATAATGGTGGGACTCGAAACCTTTCACAATCTGGAAAATGTGGATCACACAATTGCCATCTTATGCAGGACAATAGAGAGTGGGATGCCTTTCTCTTCTGCAACACATAGAAAAAGGATACTTACCATGTACTATATTAAAAAGCATATATAATTGAGCATGCTACAAGGTTTTTCAATTATAGTATTTGGCATCAATGGAAAAGTTCACTAATTTCGGGTGTCACTACTCTAGTCCGAAAGGGCATAAATCATTTGGTATACTTCACTAGACTATGGGGGTGTTTGGCTTAACTTATAAGTAATAAGTTACTTTTTTTTTAAAAGTATTTTCATATTTTTTTTTGAAAATTAATATTTATTTTAGAAATTTAAGACCAAATCTTATTTCCAAATTTGAAAATAAGTTACTTATTTTCAGAAAAAGTACATATATACCAATTTTTTCAGCTTATAAGTAACTTATAAGTGCAGCCAAACAGCACCTATGTATTGTAAAGTGTCTTAATGTTCCAACCCTTGGGCAGATCTAAAAAGAACTGATGGCTAGGACTGCTGGTTGCTCTAAGCCACAAATTCAATTACTTGGGCGTTGGGCCAAGCCCAACCAGATCATAAGTCCACCAGACTGAAAGAAACTGACTAGAATTTGGAGCCAGGTTAGTTATCAGCTAATGAGCCCACACATTAATATATTACTAATAGAATTTTAAATATATGTGATGAATGCTAAAATGCCATGATGTAGGAGAAAAGACTGACCTTCATCATCTTTGCACAACAGGAATGCCACATTCCACTTAAGTCAAGAGAAGACCACTTATTGGTAGTTTCATCGCGCCATCACACGAAGCAACGTTACTGGATTTGAAAATTGCAGTTGGAACAATCAAGGTTGCTAGATGTCCTCGCAAGGAAATCAACTTTTTTAGCGAGTAATGTTTCCATGACAAATTCTAAGCTAGGAATGAAGTTCTAAACTAATGTGCAATTACCTGATGAGGATTATCTTTTCATCGTCTTCTCTAATTACAAGGATGCATTGGTGTCAACTGTCAACCTTGTGTATTTTTATGGTTTAGCAACCCCAATTATAAAAAAACCCTCATCTCAGGGCAGCAAAAAAGAATGGAGTAAAAATTTACACTTCTGCCACATTTTAAAAAACACACATGCACAATTAATGCAGACCTAACATACTAGTAAATTAGTAATATAGTATGCACCACTTAAAGAGCCGCAAGTCAACAACGTTAATATTAAGTTCAGTTTTATAACAACTGTAACACATAAAATTTAAATGTATGATACACAAAGACCAATGCATACGAGAAAATACAACAGAAAATTGACTTTAAAGTCGAAAAACCTAAACACCTTCCTGAGCTAAAAGCTGTAAAGTACAAGTACAGTGCAAAAGCAAGATTGCTAAGGTTGAAGCTTAGTAAGTAGATCTCCCATCACCATCAGTAATAACATCTTTGAAAGCTCCACCGCTGGGGATCATAGGGAGCACATGCTCCTGATGGGGTACAACAACATCCAACAGATATGGCCCCGGATAATCTAGCATCTTCTGAATGGCAGCCCGAAGCTCCCCCTTCTTGGTCACGCGAGCTGCTTCTATATTGCAAGCTTCTGCAAACTTTAACATATCCGGAAATATCTTAGACTCGTCCTCTGGGTCACCCAAGAACGTATGTGCTCTGTTGGACTTGTAGAACCTATCTTCCCACTGAACAACCATACCCAAGTGTTGATTATTTAAAATCATGATCTTAACTGGAAGCTGTTCCACTCGTATTGTTGCTAACTCCTGGACATTCATAATGAAACTTCCATCCCCGTCAATGTCCACAACTACACAATCAGGTCTTCCAACAGCAGCTCCGATAGCAGCAGGCAACCCAAAACCCATTGCCCCTAGTCCACTTGATGTCAACCACTGCCTAGGCATATTATACTTGTAAAATTGTGCAGCCCACATTTGATGTTGTCCAACCCCAGTGCTTATAATCGCATTTCCATCAGTCAATTCATCAAGAACCTGAATTGCATACTGCGGAGGAATAGCTTCTCCAAATGTCTTAAAACTCAACGGATAATCCATTTTCTGTTGCGTCAACTCCTCCCTCCATGCTGAAAATTCTCCTTTAACACTCCCTTCCTTGCCTTCAAATATCCTATTCAAACCATCCAAAGCCAACTTCACATCAGCACAAATCGATACATGGGGTATCTTATTTTTCCCTATCTCCGCAGAATCAATATCAATATGAACAATCTTAGCCCGACTAGCAAAAGCCTCAAGCTTTCCAGTTACACGGTCATCAAACCTCACCCCAAACGCAAGCAACAAATCACTCTTATCCACAGCATAATTAGCATACACAGTCCCATGCATTCCAAGCATTCGAAGTGACAAATCATCCGACCCCGGAAACGCTCCAAGACCCATTAAAGTACTAGCTACCGGTATCCCAGTAAGCTCCACAAACCTCCTCAACTCCTCACTAGAATTCAAACACCCCCCACCCACATACAAAACAGGCTTCTTCGACTCATAAATCAACCTAACAATCTGCTCTAAAAGTCCAAAATCAGGACTCTTAGGAAGTCTAGACATATAACCAGTCAACCTCATTGGTTGATCCCAATCAGGCACAACCAATTGTTGCTGCACATCCTTAGGTATATCAATCAAAACAGGCCCGGGACGGCCCGACAATGCTAAAAAGAAAGCTTCTTTAACAATTCTTGGAATATCCTCAACATTCAAAACAAGATAATTATGCTTAGTAATAGACCTAGTTACCTCAACAATAGGTGTTTCTTGAAAAGCATCAGTCCCAATCATTCTCCTGGGAACTTGCCCCGTAATCGCAACAATGGGAATACTATCCAGCAAAGCATCCGCAAGTCCACTGACTAAATTAGTAGCACCAGGCCCTGAAGTGGCAATGCACACACCAGGCTTCCCAGTAGCCCGTGCATACCCCTCCGCCGCGAACACCCCACCTTGTTCGTGGCGGGGGAGAATATTCTTAATGGCTTTAGAGCGAGTAAGAGCCTGGTGGATCTCCATGGAGGCTCCACCAGGGTACGCGAAGACGTGACTAACGCCTTCGCGTTCCAGGGCTTCGACAAGAATGTCGGAGCCCTTTCGGGGCTCGGAGGGGGGGAAACGGGAGACGTGGGTTTGAGGGGTGGTAGTGGTGGAGTTGGAGAGGATGTTGGTGATGTGGAGAGAGTGGCGGCGGAGAGAGAGGGGGGAGGGTGGGAAGGGGAGAGAGAATGGGGAAGAGGGGTTTAGGGATTTGAGAGAGGAGAGAGATGGTGGTGGAGCGCTGGATATGTGAGTTTTTGCGGCGGTGGTGGCCGCCATTGCTGTCACAGAGAGAGAGAGAGAGAGAGAGAGATTGTGTGTGTATTTGTGTGGAGGTGTGGTGTGGGGAAGTGACACTATTTTGTCGATGTATGGCCAGTATATATCCGATTAAAGTCTAAAATATTGCATTTTCATTCTTATCAAATATCAACACATCATATGATTTATTTTCACTATTTTATAGTAAAGAATTCAATTCAGTTTACAATTTTATGCAATAAACAAACAACGAATTATAATTTTTTAATCTGTATTAATGGGTATATTCATTGAAATATTTTGTATATTATTAATATTTTATAAATTTATACTTTCTCAAATTATTATAATTTATAAATTTTAAAAAATATTTACTAAAATAGTAAATATTTTGCTTAAGAAGTATTGTGTAAACCTGTTTTAAGAAGTATTGTGTAAACCTATTGTGTCGGCAAAAAATAAGGCTATAGACACAATTAATTAAACAGTCTCGAAACATAGTTTTTATTTACAACAGAATTGGTGGAAGATTCACAACAGAATTGGTGGAAGACTATTATACCAAGAAGTTCTTGAACATCACACGAAGCTTTATGTCGAAATGTCTGCATAATATAATATGGAGAAGTCTTAATAAATATTTCATCCGTCCCACCAATTGTTTACATTTGAGTTGAACACATAAATTAATAAATTAAGAAAATTATATAAAATAGTATGAAAAAAAGAAAAAGTGGATGAAACAGAAGAAAAAATGGGGAAAGTGGTGATGTCAATTGATATTTAATTGATAGATTTGAAAAAGTGTAGAAAAGTAGTGAGCGAAGGTAAATTTTATAATATAAAGGTTTATTATTTTTAAAAAATTTTGAAATGCAAAGAATTGAGTGAGACGTCAAAATAAAAAGTGTAAAAGTTGGTTGGAACCGGAGTACATGACAATTCTAACTAATTATTTAATCCAAGTTAAATTTTCTACTGGAGCACCTCTAAAATCTTTATGGTCCAACTGATGAAATAAACATGCGCGAAGCCTACAATCAAATTCCGATAGAAATTCAAGGGATGCAAGTTGTGTGGTGAAGATGGGACAAATATATTAGAAATCAAGTGGGGTAATAGTCGATGAATTTCAACAACGGAATAGTGGTGTAGAAAGGAACAGATTGCCTTTATCTAGTTGAATTTAGAAATTACTCATATAACTGCAAATAACATGTGAAGATGCAACTACTAAGCACACACATTTATTCATAGACAAGATGGCACAACTGTTAGGATTCCTCTCCAAGCAATAGTATTATAGCACGAAACATTGCTTGTATCTTGAAGAAAAAGAAGAAGAGTTTTAGTGTTATTTACCGGAACTCAAATCGTAACACATCAAGCACGATCACAAGTGGTAAAGTGTTTATCCTCTGTCGTCCTAGATTTTGGGTTCAACTCTGGCTCACCACGAAATTTATTAAAACAAATACTCATTTGTAAGTCTATAAGCCAAATTAGTCAATGTTAATCATATCTTTCATCTCATTACACTTCTATACCGGTCGCTTTTTTTATTTCATCATGTACCCGGAAATAAGCTAGTAAAAAATAAAGACAAATCAATTAACACATCCTAAATTATATGACTTTTTGAATTTAAGTCCTTAAACTATTTTTTTCGTAATTGAGTCATTAAACTATACGGAGTATAATTTTTGGATTTAAGTACTTAAACTATTTTTTTCATAATTGAGTCCTTAAACTATATAATTTTTTTGATTTAAGTCCTTAAATGATTTATTTTCCTAATTGTATCCTTAAACTATATATATTTTTAGGTTTCAGTCCTTACATAAAATAATTTCTTAATTCCGTCATAAATTAATTTTTTTTAACAAATGTCAATATAATTATTAATGTGACATTTGTTAATTTACTAATGTGACCTAATTAAATTAAAATAAAATTATTCAGTAAAGAAATATTTTTAAACGTTAGTAATATTAATAAAAGGGTAATTAAGTTATTCAACCCCCTTCTATCTTAATTACGTCATTACTATCTATTATTTGGGACCTTTCAAATATAAAGTTGTATATATGTCAATTAATATATATAACTTAATTATATTTTAATATTATATATTTGTTCAATATAGTTTAATTTTTTTTAAATATATATGTTAATATAAGTAAATGTCCCATTAATAATTAAATTAATGTTTGTTAAAAAGTTTAGACAAAAAGATCTAATTCCAAAACAAAATTTAATTTAATAATTCAATTAAGAAATTATTTTATTTAAGGACTTACGTCCAAAAATTATATAGTTTAAGAACTCAATTACGAAAAAAAAATTAGTTTAAGGACTTAAATTCAAAAATTATATAGTTTATTGACTCAATTACGAAAAAAATATTGCAAAGACTTAAACTCAAAAAGTCACATAATTTAGGAATATCCTAATTGATTTTCCCTAAAAAAAACAACTAAAAGTAAATGGGATACATTAACAAGAACGGAAGTAAGTGGGGTACATGAACGCGGGCGAATTTGTTTTTATACTCATCAATTTTGAAGTGTCGAGTAAAGATTGTTCTATCACTCATGAACGTGGGACTGATTAGTAAAGATTGCCTTATTATTATTATTAGAGAAAACACATCTAAAGTTACTTGCTTTTGTGCACTTTTAATCCTTGCAAACACTTGGCAGCACACACTTAGATACATTACATGAAATCTTTGGTATTCAAGATCCCAAGTTTGAAAGATTTTAAATAAAAGAGAGAGAGGCAACATTACATTCACCCACTGTCTGCAATATTAAGATCCAGGAACTAACACTAAATTAGATGCGCAATTATAAATTTAGGATGAACAAATTTGCTCTCTTTACTTCGATAGCTTATGCAACATCTCATTCACCAATATCTTCTAGAAGTCTAGAACAACATCCTTGTCAGGTTCCCCCGACACCTGCAGGGCTGCAACATAATAATAAAGCATAATTAATCTTTACGGAAAGTGTTTAATTTAATCAAGTGACTAGTGGTACAATCAGGGTAACCAAAGGGGGCAACAGGCAATTGTCCACTTTGATTTGGTTATAAAGATCAACATATACATCAACATAAATGATTTGTAGATTTACAATCACTGTTATCATAAACAACAACATTCCTAGCAAACATTACACAAACTTTGACCGTTACCATGACAACAGCAAAGTATCACTAGCCCACATCCATAGGAGATCTGTGAAGTGTAATTAACCGGTTATGCCATGCCTCCACTTGAGGCTGTTTGAATTATCCAGAACAATGGTGGCAACAAGAAAGACAGACTTTAATCACTAATGCCAACAAATCGTTTCTTGTCTCGTTATTCGTTTATTTCCAACAGGAAGACTGTTTACATCAGATTCTACAATTAAAAGGTCACAAAACATTTACTAAATGGTGTAATGCAGATGCAATATTACACCAGTTGATAATTTTTTACGTTAAGTTTACTCCTTTAATAATGATATTATAATTGACTCCGCAGTATGCTAGTAATAAATGTAATAGGATGCTAGTTACGCAAATATCAGATATGAAGTAACCAAGTACTGGACAATTTGTAATCGCTAAGTCAGTTTAAAAGTAACACAATTCTAATGAAATCTGTAAGATCTTAATACATTAAATTGACACTTTAGAAATTCTACTCTAAATGCAGGCAGAGAGCAGCACAGAGGAACAGGCTGTTAAGCCCTGAAAATTTGAAGATTCCATCCATGGCTACTAATTTGATTTGTTAAAAGCACTAAAACTTCTTCTTCTTCTTTTTTCTGGGAAAACATCATCCCTCAACTTAAATCTAATAATAATAATGATAATGAATTCTCGAGCACGAGCTAATTAATATATAAACTAGATTAACCTGTCAAACATGTTATTACTTAGTAATAAGCAGAGTTATACACCATAAACGGGATAAAAAATTCTAGAGAGTGGAAGATTAACTTTGACAAACATGTTATTACTTATTAATGACAAGAGGGAAGGCAAGATTTTAACGATTTGAACTTCACAGCATTACATAAAGAGCAATGCTAGAGTGCCAACAAGTATCTAAATAATCAAATATTCAACGAATTATAGTTAGTTATACAAGTATGAATCACGAGGCCCCGTTACACTTAATACAAAAAGATCAAACAAAAATATATACCTAAGCGTATGGTATTCATTTCATTCGGAAACTGTAGCATATTTTTGTGTCATTAAACGTTTGTTTAAACTTGAGCAAGATATAAATGGGATTGTACCAATTATACGCAACCGGGTGAGCATGCATTCAATCCGGAAACAACAGACATGTATCATCCAATGCCTATAGGTGGGCATAGGGTAAAAACTCCGTTCTTTGTATTGACTCAGGCACAGAGGCACTGCACCTCTCGTTTTCATTTTCTTCCAAAATTCTCCCTTCGATGTTGGCTATATATTTTGAAATTATGATAGTTGTATACTTAAATAAAATATGTAATGGGCAAAGCACAGCTGGAATAGCTCAGTTGGTTAGAGCGTGTGGCTGTTAACCACAAGGTCGGAGGTTCGACCCCTCCTTCTAGCGAATTTTTTCCGAATTCGAATTGGTCAACAACAAATTCCTATAAAAACAAACTTGTTAATTCAACAGCATACGTACGTGTATTGTGTATATCTACATTCAACAGCAATACGCCTATACAGTATACACCTATAAATGATAAAGTTACATGAAGATTGAATATATATGTTATATATCTATTTTTGTCTTCATTATTATTTGAGCTTTTCTGTTGAGTAATAAGAGAGTATTTGGGCATTGTTTAAAGGGGTTGGGGTTTGGGGATAAGAATATGGGTATAATTGAGTCAAATTTATTTTTCAGTTATTTGAATTTTGCTCACCCAATGATCTAATTAGTTTAAATGAATATTTTGTTGAGTCAAGTTCTGACTCGAACAAATATTTCATCGATTCGAACTCAAACTTCATATAATTTATTCGTAAAACTCGCAAGTTTAATCAAATTTTTTTGTAAAAATTATAATATATCTTTTCATATAGATATCCAATATTTACATATACATTACATATTTAATTGAGTTGAATTTATCACATTCCATTTTTTGCGAATATTAAAAGATCAGTTTTTTTTTAATCTATTTACTTTCAAGGTTAGTTTAGTAATTTAAGTATATCAACATGGAGAAGGCATTTTATTTTATATTTTAAATATCAAAGTAATTTTAAATAAATCAATTCTATTAATAAAATATAAAGTTTAAAAAAATATTGCTCTTTCCAAACACATCATATAAGCATGAACATCAAGGATCCTTTCCAAACACATCATATAAGCATGATGCATGAACCACAAGAATCCAAACACACACAGGCAGACAACTTTCAATAACTGCAAATCATTGCAAGTTTTATATATGATTCGCATCATTAGAGTAACCCATAGTTGTTCAAGTTAACGACAGTCATTGCTGATACATAAAGGTACAAGTAAATACAGTTTCTAATCTCCATGCAGTACCAAGCACGCCAGGCTTCTAAAGTAGCTCTTTTGCCATCATATTGTTAGCATTTTAACACCATAACGTCCCCTTCAACTGCAAAAACACAAAAACTGACTGAAAACATCTCAATTGTGAGTAAAAATGTATATAGGAGTAATACACACTAATAAAATGCACAAGAGAAAAAATTAATACAACATTTGTGGTTTTGTGCAGAAATAACTAAAACAAATTTGACCCCCCCCCCCCCCCTAAATTCAATTGGTATTATAATACAATAGAACAACATTTAATTTTTCATTGACGAGCCTTTTCTCATAGTCTTTTATACTACAACTTTTCCTGTACGCTTTCTGCAGTGTTCCTCTTGCACATTGTGTGCATCAACAATACTATATATATATTACTTCTACCAATACCTGACCTCTGAGAGTGATGCATAGAGTCTAGTTCCCATAAAAAAGAATAGCTTTAAATAGGCAGAAGGGAAGAACAATAGATAATGAAACTAAAATCGGAACTCTAAATCATTATAATAGTCAATAGACGGCAAGAAAAGAGAACATACCTTAACAAGAGAAAAGAATACAGTCTATTATTCAATTTAAGAATGCAATGTTTCCCAAGAAGTAGACTGTTTATGACTTTATGATGCAGGAAAAAGCTAGAGGTTTCTAAGATGCGCATAGTATAATGTAATAATTCATTTCTTTAACAAGTACAATTAGTGTTCAGATATTTTCTACTCCAAAATAAGCAATACTTAATTCAAGTTCTAGTAAAAATATAAACATTTGTAACCAGCTGCAGGCTAGCTTCACATAAGGGAGAGGAGGGTTGGGGGTAATAAGTGCCAGAGCGGCTTGTTGGTAGCATCCTAAAAATCAACTCAAGATCTTGCTCAAGAGAATAAAGCTAATGTTTCGACATAGTTTTGTCCTATTCGCCGAGAATACAAAGGACTAGAAACCTGAAGTGCCATCTCTATTATCATAAGATACCGACTTTATGCTTTGCCTATTCCTAGTTTAAGTCTCTATGGGACTTATCCTCATATATGGTCTAGAAAAGAACAAAAACATGATTTACTAACACTCTTCCTATCAAGACTGGAGATGAATGCATGTCTTCAGTAATGAGGAAAACCCAACTTTCGAAGAAGTATAAACTAAATGTCAAAAATTTGCAAAAGAAGCACAGCTTCTAACCCAGTTCAAGAGAAAAGCCAAATTTCAGAAAGGAAATGCTTTAGATCAAGGATCTGCAAAAAATCAAAAATACATATCTCTTATAAAGTTATAAGCATTATAAGAAATGCATTTCACCCCCAAACTAGTTCAAATAGACATACAATAAAACTCATTTTTAAGTAATTAGCATTTTCCAAAGGCACCATTTAAATCCAGCTGGCAACAACAAAAAACAAGGCTTTTCAACCTGCTTAGTCGGGGAGGCCAAATTAATACTATATGTAGGTTACAAAGATTTATGTAATTAAAAAGCAATCAATGACATGTCAGATAAAATTTGCTTTCTATGCCTACTGTATTAATTTGCTATATGTTTAATTAATTGCATAATTTCTTATTATTATGATTCCTACATGGTTAGAAAATTTAGTTAAAATCTTCATATACTACAAGTTTAGGAGAATGAAATTGTCTACATAAGGATTTCTAACAATAGATTAACCCAAACTAGGAACTAAGTTTCTTTTTCCAAGTACATATCCCATAAGAATGAGAAATGCCTCTTGTGAGCTACTAAGAGCTAGTATTGTTATATACCAAGGGACTTATTTCTTACTAGTTTAGGTACTTGGTTCCTCTCATGATCCCGTCTCTAAGTTAATAACAACATCACACACATTTCCATAGACCCTTCTTTCAAAAACTTTAAAAATATAAAGGCGTGAATATCTCTTCTTCTGGACATTTATGCCCCCAACTATAAAAGATTTGGAAGTAAAACAAATTTCTTTGAATGTCTGGCAACCGGTAGTTGAAGATAAGAAGGATAGATTCTATCATCTATGATTGAGTTGCGAAAACTTCTGGATAGGTATCCTACAAGCCAACCCACATTATTGACTAATGGTGGAAATAATGTGAACTAAGCTTGTCTTGCTCCTGGTGCATCAATAAGTAGGCATATTTCTAATTGTCTAGGAATCTACAAAAGGATGATTTCCTTTATGAGGTTTCTTGATGCTAACTAAACTAGTGATCTAATGGTTATGTAGAAGATCACTTGCAAATAGTATGGAACTTGGAAGTACCAAAAAACATCACTACTCGTATGTTGAATATGTTATACCATTGAACATAATGAAAAACAACCTGGAAAAAAGTTGTCCACTTTGTAGTCTTTTGATCATTGCCACAAACTTTTTGCCAATTTTTCTAACATTAGAATGATTGTACTATAGCACTATGGCATTTCAATAATTTACAGATTTACTGTGTATAATATAATATGCGGAAGTGTTCTCCAAATGGTATATAGTATATACTACAAACTGCAAAAACCAACGAGCCCAAGGTTCTATTTCTATGATATATATGGCAAGAACATATTAAAAGGCTACAAGTCATTATTGGGGTACAAGTCTACTTTATTTGGGCTACAAGTCTACAACACAGTTGTTAAACATTCTACTCTGACAACAAAACTCTTGCAATAACACCCCCCTCCCCCGACACACATAAAAAAAAATGCCAGTACAAGTGCTTTCATGACGTGTAAGTGTAAAAAATCTTTTCTATTCTATCATCTGAAGCTGTTATTAGTTTAGAAATAAACTTAGTTACATCTTTGGTGAAAGAAAGCGAATACTTTATAAAAAAAATATTTGCTATTTCTTGAACAAGTAAAATAAGGAATTTTAGCTTAAACAAACACCACATATAGTTTTCCCTAAGAAAAAACGATGCAGCTTTCATCGAAGAGGAGTTTCCAACAAACTAATTATCCTACACTATGTCACCAAATTTAACTAATTTCTAGGGTCAAACAACATTTTGTTAAATGAAAACCTTACATGGAAAACTGAATAATCAGAAGCCAATAATAAAAAACAAATTACTCAAGTCCTGTAGACAAAAAATCTTTAAAACAAGAACTTGATATGCCTATCAGTGTGAAAAAAAGGTACAAAATTCAAAATCCTTTACCATATGTCCATACAGCAGCAAAAAGAAAGCATTTTGAATATGCAATTTTAAAGCAGACAAATAGAGTGAAAATAAGCTATTAGATAGTATATAAATATCAAGAAATACACAGAAATTGAAACTACAATGAAAAAAATATACCTTTAGCCATCAAGATTATCCTGCTGACCACCACTCCCATACGATCCATCCTCCGTCTGCCACACTGACTGCCACGCCTGGGAAGGCTGCGCAAAAACACCAGCACTCACATCCACTGCAGGCCTTCCCATCATAACCCCGCCTGGAGCAGGCTGACCCATGGGTGGATAATAATAAGGAACCCCACTAGCACTACCCCCCACAATTCCACTCCCAACTGGACCTCCCAAAACCAAACCAACACCCCCTTCATCCTTAATCTCATCCCTAGGCACAATATCCACCAAGAAATCAAAAATATCCGTCCTGGTAATCGCAGCAGCAATGTCATTTTTCTGCAGTGTCCTCCTCTTATTTTCCTCAGCATGTAACCAAGAACGTATCGTAAGTTCAAGAATGAAAAGCTCACAAGCTTTAGCAAACAATATAGGAGCTTCAGCTGAGATCATCCTAACATCTTCATCAGCTTTCATGATTTTCTTGATTCTTGCTAATGGGAGTTGATGGTTCTTGAAATCATTAGCTTGTTCGATATCTTGACGTTGATAAGTCCAGAACATTTGGAGTTGCTGCTGTTGCTGTTGAAGAAGATGATGATATGGTTGTGATTGTGATTGTGATTGTGGTGGTGGGGTTGATGGGAATGCTTGGAGTTGTGTTGAGACTACTCCGGTAGAGGGTGGTGGTTGTGTGGTGGTGTTTGTTTCCATGCGGTGGTGATTGGTGGTGGGGTTTGAGATTTTTGGAGAGCAATGAAGTGGTGGGGTTATAGATAGATAGAGAGATAGGATAAGTTATACACACACTTGTTGTTCTGGTAGTCTAGTACTACATGTGGGACTGTGACTTCATCTTTCTTATTCTATCTTTCATTTTTAGAAGATTTTTTCAAAGTTTCAAAAGTGTTTCTTTGTGTTATACTACATTTTATAATATTGTTGAATTAATATCTAAAGTTTAGAATTTATATACTAGAAAATTTTAAATTTTTTTGCTCTGTCTTGTATAAAAACTTCAATCTGTGTCTATGCATGTAAGGAACAATATGATGCATCTACTAAAGAAAATAAGATATATTTTTTTATTTAGTTGTCGATAGATTAAGCAATGAGAACAAATTTAATGCAAGAGTCTGTGTTTTGTGTAAAATAGATAGTTCAATACAATAATGTTGTGGCAATGTATAAAATTTACAAATGGTGAAACTGTGAAAGTTTATGCCAATAATACATGTAAAACAAATTTGGCCCAACACTACACAGCTCAGAATCCATATGCAGAACGGAGGGCAAAACACAACTGGATCTTCTTCCTTCAGACCATAAATTCATCTTACCCTGTGTGTTCTTATGTGAGGCCCGATCTCAATATAAACACTAAATTGCATTGAACATAACTTGCACCGAGACTTTTTATCTTTGGAATATGAATCTTTTGTGTCTCGATGAGCTAATGCCATGCATCATTTGAGACAGACAAATTTTCTCAAGAATGAAAAAGCAATGAGAATAAATTTGTACCAAAGCCAAGTTGTGTTCCTTGGGCAGCTTATCCCCTAGAATTTCTGTAGAGCTGAGCATAAACTCTTTTCGTCCGATAAACAACTATTGAACTCAAGATAGATGCAACAATACAAAGTCCTGCAAGAATCCAACAAGTTAATGAGTAGCAAATTGTGCCATAACAAGTAAGGGAATCTTCCTCTCCAAGAGGCACTCCAAGCATATATCCCAAACTTTGATGTTTCATAGAAGCTTGTTTCCTTGCTTCAGAATCATATATACCACTAGCAATGATGCCGGAGAATATTAAAGAACCAGTTGGACTTGACAATGCAAGAAAATTGTACAGTGCACCAAAACTTTTTAAACCAAACAATTCGGAGGCTGCAGCAGGAACAATTGCCCAGTGTGCTCCATATCCTAGTCCCATCAGCACAGACAGAACATAAATCGCCCCAGGTAACCCCATAGCATAGAAGAAGAGCGCAATCGCCATCATGACCTGAACCACGGCCATCGCTATTGGTCTTGGATAGGCATATTTCCTGGTACATAAGGAGAAAAGAAATTGAGGAGACTGAAGTGATATTATCAACAAAAACATTAACCATATAATTATAAAAGGCATGGTTTAGGTCAAGTTATCACACACCTTATAATTATTTCAGAAAAGTAACCTCCACCAACACGTCCGAGAAAGTTCCAAATGCTAATCATGGATATAAATATATGTGTATTTTCGTACCCCAAAGATTCAGACATCTGTCCTAGATTATCCATTACTGTCAAACCAGAACCAGAAGCCAGTACAAGGGAAAAAAAGATTAGCCAGAAATCTGCTTTCAGTAAAGCTTGCATTAAGGTGAAGTCCTCTCCTCTACGAGGTCCCCTTCTCTTCTTGACCCTCACTGCTCCATCAGCAGCTGCTTGGAACAATTTGGCTTGCAAATGAACAATTCTCTTTTGTCTCTCCACTACTGGAAGTGCATCTATTTCCGAGCTTTTCTCATCTTCTAACTCACTGAAAATGACCTCATTTGGATCAGGCTGACTTGATTCTTGATTTTTAGGATTGGGGAGAAGGCTCACCTCAGTCGGAGATTTAGGTTCTGATGTATAAACCAAGATAATAGGAACTAGGATTGGAAGCAATATAATAAAGAGCAGCACAACTGTCAATACATTAACAATAATTTGACTCAAATTTGTCAGATCCTGAAGCAGCATAAATGCCAACAAATAAGCTGCAAGGACAAGGCAAACGCCGTAAACAAATAAAAAACTGGAATCATCAGATTCCCTAACTTGTCTGTGACCCCGCACAGGTTTAACTAGGAACATTATAGCAGTGATTACTACTGTAGGACCAACTGCAATTGTCAAAATGAGTGATGTCTCGTCTGGAAAGTTGAACATGAGATAAACCTGGGTCATAATTGCCCCACTCAACCCAGCAAATCCCTTAAGTATGCCTACAACAGGGCCACGATTTTTAGGAAAGTTCTGAACACAGGCAACAAGAGCTCCAGTATTGAAATAGGTCTCTCCATTCGTTCCAACAAATATCAAGACGCACAGCTGCACAAGAATAAAATTTCTATTCTAAGTGAACACGAGATTTAAAAAAATATATTGGCGTTCTTGAAGTGAAGGTGAAGGCACATTCATGAGAAAACATAACACTACAGCTTTTAGTATCAGTCCAGTGACAAATTTAAAACACGGCCTCAGATCCAATGTTTAACCTTATTCGAAGCAAGGTAGATACATTATCACTAGAAAATATGGCAGTAATCAAATATATACAAAACTGCAAAGAAAAGAATAAGAGTGATTCTCTATGAATAAATGAAATAATAAGTGGTCTTTTACTATGCACAATCCCTCTCTCCAGGCAATTAAATATGTAAGTACTAACATTGTGCTATGTACACTTGTTAGAATCACTAATTACCATGTTGTTAGTCAATGTCTGGCCTGATGACGCAGAACTGAACTGATAGTGTTTGCCATATATCAATGTGACCATACCAATATACTGCTAAAACACGGTTCTTTAAGAAATGGCTGATGCAATAGACATCTTTCAACATGCATCTTACTGAGATAAATTAAGAAAAAGAAGCATTTTCAACTACGACTATCTGGTCCATAGTCCATACATATATATGAGCAACCAGTCATTTTCAAGTTTAAGGGTGCTCAATGATCACAACTTGCACAAATAAATTATTACAGGCTGCATTTCATCTAATCAAACTGTAAATAATTGAGTGGTGCCACTTTAAATATTAGCACATTGAAAATTAACCAAAAATAGGATAACCTAATGCTTTAACATACCAAGAATTACGATAAGAAAATCAAGAAATCAGCATAGAAAGAAGACTGACCACCCACAAAGGCGAAGCAGGCAATATGCGACTGACAATGAGCCAAACAAGACCATAACCAAAAAAATTCTGAATCACACCAATAGCAAGAACTGCCCAAATAGGCACAACCTCACATAAACTCCCACCTATAAACCCAATAGCATCACCCAAGTCTTTAGCCACACCTAACATAGCTAATTGTCTCTGATTATAACCCATACTCTTCTTAATCACAGGTGATAAACTCCCAAACAAATATCCAATCCCAGAACAACTTTGAACCCACATAGAAGCCACAAATACTAACCATCTGTTGTTCAAAAATTCCTTGCTTTTCTCTTTAAAGTATACCATCTTGATCAATCAATATAGTGATATCAACAAAGAACTAATAATAATAATAATATTATTATTATTTTCTTGAAATTGGGTTTGTAATATGATTTATATTATGCAAGTGCAGATAGTAATTTTATGGTAGGCTTTCACATGAAAGAAGCTTATATGTCAACTTGCTTATAATAGGCAACTAACTAACAAATGGCCAAAGAAAAATGCTTGTGTTGTTTGATAAACTGATACTCTTATCTTTATCATCGTTCAAGTGTAGAGTGTTCAAACAGTCAGTGACCACCTATTAGATTAGCTTGTACTTCTCAATTAAAATTTTATATTGAAAAATATCACTGTCCAAATATATTAGATTATCTTTATTTTCTCGGATCTGGGTTCGATTCTCGCTCATTTCCGAGATTTGTCAGAACAAATACTTAAGATATATAAGTTAAATTAGTCAATATATATATATATACACACACTCTCTCCGACACATTGATTTTTTAACATTTCTGAGAGAGTGTCCGACACCTTAAAGAGAGAGTGTACGACACACATTTTAAGATGCATATAAAGTATAGTTACATAATTTATTTTTATAATTTTCTATTTTCGAATAAAAATTGAATGTTTAAATTTGTATTCAGATTTTTTTTAAAAAATAAGTTATAAAACTATATTTTATATGTATCTTAAAATGCGTGCCGGCACTCTACGAGAAATGTTAAGAAATCAGAGGGACGGAGGGAGAATTAAATTTTGGCATTATTTCTTAAGAGATATCATGTTCGTCGAATTATATATATTTATTGAGAAATATTGAGTAACATAAAAATTGTCTCAAATATTAAATTATAACGTATGTAATTGGTAACTCCACGTCGTTTAAAAAAATATTTGAGATTATTTCTTGGTACCTAGCATTGCTCTTATTTACTACTACACATTATTGAAAGTATCCTATAATTTCTAACAAGACAAATAAATAAGATATAGATATTTTTTTTAAAGATATCTGATATTACAAGATAAATCACAACTCTTAAATAATACAGAAAAAAAAATCTAATAATCCCGAAATAGCTCTAATCAAGTTTATTTTAAACCAAAATCCAACACATAAATCTATTTTATATTTTTACTTAAGAGTTTATTTCTGACAAAATTTAAATGAGAATGAAAGAGATAAATAGATTAATAGATATTATATAATATTTTTATTATATGCTTTTTTAATAAAAGGGTTTGAATGGATCGAATTGTTTCACAAAACAAAAAAAAAAATCCAGATCAGGTTAAATGATTATAATTAATTAAGGGTGAGGTAGTTTTCCTTTTTACATTACAATCCTGGTACTAAATGTTTTTGACGTGGAATCTTATCCACATTATATGGACACAAATCAGACGAAATGATCATTTTTTGTGGACAAGAATATTTCTTTCTTCAAAATAATAGAGCCAAATGATTTTTTTTAATACTACTGCATTATGAACTTTATGGTCAAGTGATCTCTTTGCACATGATCCTCTGTTAATTTTTTTTATAAGAAATATTTTAATTTCTAAAAATGAATACATTTTTTAGTTATGAAAGTGTTTTTTTTCCATAATGTGCTTTTAAAAAATAAAAACAAAAAATATTTTTTTATAGTTTTAAAAAAATAAGTGTTGCTTGATCATTATTTTCTGAGAACAATTTTTAGAAAATAAAAATATCATTATTGTTTGATATAATACACAAAATAGCTAAATTATTGTAGGAGGAAATAAGAATATTTAAGAGTTATATAGAGAGATTTTTAGATTTATAAAACAATTCATAATTCCTGAAAAATAATATTTTCATGCTCAGAATTTTTTAAAAAAATTATGTTATTTGTTTTCTGAAAACTATTTTCTGTTTTTTTTTTTAAAAAATGATGCAGTAGAACTTTAAATTATTTTTCAATAATTATAACAAAAAAATGAGAATAATCAATATTATTAAGGTTATATTAGTTTTAAGTAAACACATCGTTCGGTCGATATGTCCGAGTGGTTAAGGAGACAGACTTGAAATCTGTTGGGTTCGCCCGCGCAGGTTCGAACCCTGCTGTCGACGAAAGCTTTTTCTTTTAAGTTTTACGAAACAATTAAAAGCAGTAGAACTGTAGAAGTAATCGTGTTTTTAAAAAGGTAGAGAGCTATCAGCTAGTTATAGTTGGCGGAACGGAATTAGGCCGGTAATAAATTGGGTTTGGATTGGATTATATTAACTTAATTTATTTTTTTGAATCAAATATTTTATTAATATTTTACTATTTATAGGTTAAATACTCAATTAACAACTGTATAATTGATGACCCATTATAATGATAGTAATATATATATTATTTCTCATTTTAATATAATAAAATGATAATAATACTGCAACATATAAAAATTACTTATATAGTCAAACTTTTATAATAAAAATCAAAATATCAGGAATTTAAATATTGAATTCAGACATGGAACTCAGCTGATGAACTTGACTACATAAATTTTAGATTTTTATTTTATTAATTAATATATAATTATATGTACTCGAATCATTAAATCATACACAGTCTTTTTAGAATGCGTATACGGATGAGTCTCGTCTTGAGTCTTGATTAATAAAAATATCAGGTAAAAAAATATTTTATTAAAAATTCTGTCAAAAATCATGGGAAACTATAAAAATCGGTTAAAATAGTCAAAATCGGCTGAAACGGTAAAAAATCAATTAAAATTATTTTTTTTTAAAAAATAATTAATATATTTATATTACAATAAATATGGGTTGTATAGAGCTAAATCTTTTATAAATTTCAAATAATCTCTCAAATTTCTAATAATTATATATATTTTATGTAATAACTACTAAAATAAGTGGAGTATTTTTTTATTATAAATTTTATGATAATTTAAATGTGTTTAAAAATAATTATATATTTTTATTTGTTAAATTAAATTATTTCCGATTACGCGATTAATTATTATAAATCATTACCGTCTAATATCGATTCACGTATTTTAGAAGAATGATTATACCTAGTCCATATCCGTATTTATAAGAATGAATTTTTAGTGCATCGGGTTAATTTTAAATAAATTTATATTCGTTTAATTTTATAATATTAAATTATTAATGCGGTAATTTTTTTTGAAGAAATTAATGTGTTAGTACTCGAAATGTTTTAGGAAAAAAACAGGGCTCCATGAAATAAATCGAACACTGGCCACTGAAATTGTTGAGAAATGTTGGTGTTTGCCCGAAGAATGGGAGAGAGAGAGAAGAAGAGACTCAACAGCAAAAAAGTAGACAACAAGTGGGAATGGAAGGCCAAAAGCAACTGGAAGAGACAATAGAATCAGCTATTCAGATGTTATCTACAGTTACTAACGAGTTTTGTAATCCCACACAATCCATCAACATGAAATCTTCTTCAACAAGTGACAATGGTGGTGAAGAATACAGTCATCTTTTTAAGATTGTTGGTGGAGCTCATTATAAATCCTCTTTTGCTTCTCTCCTAAGGTACTCTCTCTCCCTGTACGTGTGCATGTATGTATATGCAACATTTCTGGGAAGATATATATATTTAGTGTCCAAATTAAATATTTCTGAATATTAGGGGTACGACTGCTTGTCTGTTACAATATTGTAGCTTAATTACAGTAAAGTTGCGATTTAATTGATGTATAAGTTGGCTTGGAATTATAAAAAATGTTAGCATTTGTGTGATACCATGTATGACAATGTTGCTACTGAGTTTACGGAAGAATGCCAATTCCCCTTGTGAATATAATTATGCAATGCTTTTTGTGTAGGAATTATACAATAGTCTATAATCTAATTCTGAATGGGATATATCTCTTTTCTTTATTATTTTTTTATTCAACTTACCATTTAAATTCACATATATAAATTACAAAGTAATGCACAATTCAATTAAACATTGCTTGTTTTTGTATTGTTGAGGAATTGTAATCCTGATTATTACATGGTTTGCTCAAGTCCATGTCTCTTGCAATTTCTTTCCTCATTGACTTGTTCCTTTTTTAATAAAGCAAGTCAAATAGTTAATCCCAGAGTATTGTAGTTCCCACTTTGATGCTGGAGGAGAATAGATGCTAAAGCAGATCATATCTTCTTTGAATGCAATAGTAGCTTTTTTCTTAAAATTATTATTGATGCATTCAAATTAATCTTCACTTGTACTAAAAGATGCTTCTACTCTTCTTTTAAAGCATCGATTATCCCTCAAACTTTTCACCTTAATAGGATAAACCATATGAGATGAGCTCCGCAACAAACAGTTCTGTATCGCCTATGGATGAAGATGATGTTGAGAAGTTGGAAGAGCGTGCTTCTACTTTACGCAAGGTATCACCTTGATGTATTTGTTAGTTTCTATAACAAACAGAGATGATTGTGAACTTTATCAATTTGCCATATCTAAAGAGCAAATTATTATTTTCAGAGTGATATCTCTGTGGAATTTACTGCCTAATTACTTGCTCTTTAAATTACAGGAGCTCGTCAACAAGAACAAGCATCTCAAGGTTCTGATGGATCAGCTTCGGAAACTTATAAATGATGTATCAACCTGGCAAAGTCCATGTTCTGTATAAAGGTTCAAGTGGAATACTGGAATGCCTGTAGAAGTTTTAGGTTGAAGTACCCAGTTTGGATTGTCAGAACTAGCTGTTGTGTGCCCCCCATTAAACTACACTATTTACAGCAGAAGTTCTCTAGATGCATTGCAGTACTAAGTAGTCAATTATATATTGCTCAATCTCAGTTGCTATCAAGGGCGGATCCACGTAGAGGCCTACGGGGGAACGTGCCCCCACAGAAATAAAAATTAGCAACTTTTTAGTAATAATTTATGATATAAATGTGTGTATTTTATAAAGTGTCCCCACTAAAAAAAGCTAAGTGACCCTATAATATTAGTAATTATATTATAATTTAAGTCATTTCTTATTTCATATATATTTATATGGTCAAAAGTGGAGATAAAATGGTTCAAACACTAAATTTTTAACAATTAAATGTTAAAAAGTTTAATACATACCGAAAATAGCGCCGGCATGGTAGATTGAAAGACAGAGGAAGGATTGTCGTATATAATTATCAAAGTCAACATTGTTAAGCTACCGGTTCTCCAAAATTATTAAGAGACCGACTTACCAGGATCATATCATATTCTAACAAAGTAATTTATATACATAGATATGCGCCAAGTTTCAAATAGAAATTACTTATTACTCGTTCTAGGATACAAAACTTTTTAATCTTTTTCGTTTTAGGGTACAAATATTTAGCTTTCATTATTATATGGCGAACTTTTTAAATTTGAAAAATATTGTCAATACTAAAATTTTCATGTTTGTCTTGGTTCATCTTTTAAGAGATGCTGTCTTCCTCATTCTTAGACTACTAAACTAATCTTCGCATCGCCTTGAAATCATATATTTGAGGGATTTGATTACTTGCAACATCACATAATTCAGATTTCGTTTCATTAATAAAATTATATGGTTAAGTAAAAATTGTTTAATTTTACTGCAAAATAGAATTTGACATATAAAGAATTACAAGTATTAAAATGTAACTAAACTGCACTAGAATCTGTTAAGCATAGTTACGTGGGTGGATATATAATTTTATGCTATAAATTGAACATAAATGAACAAGGAAATCCATTAGTCCACTGATCAAATAATAATCGGACTGGAAAAGTCTGAAAAAATTATCGAACTAACAAATAGACCAAGAAGCAAGGCAACTTTCTGACTTTAAACTTCAACAAAACAAAATAAAAAGGATTCAGAAGAAACATTATCGACATCTACCTATAGATATCATCCTGCCTGGCTACAAAAAGCTAGGAAAATGTGTAATAAATTTTCAAAATGGGAAAAGTAAAATCAATTAAATGGAGGAAGATTTTGTATTTGTATCACAACTGTAAACACACTTTTCATACACTTGACTATGTAGGCATGTTATGAAACATGAAGAATGATATATGGGTTGATATACAACAAAAACAGAAAAAATGTGCAGTTGCAATTTCATTCTGTGGAACATCAAAATTAGCTTCCAAGTAATTTGGCGCTCCTGCTCCTAGCAAATCACACAGATAATTTGACAACATGTTGCAATAAATCAGTTTCCAGCCTTCCGCAAGAATGCAAAAAACCCTAACCCAGCAACCAATGCAGCCCCTGCTGCAACACCTTTGTATGCAGAAGCCCATGCATCTGCCTGTGCATAATCTAGATCTCCAGAATCAGAACCCCTCCTGCGACGAGGTGTATCCGAATAATCAAGATGCAGCTTTAATCCCTGTTGCAATCAATTACTAAAAAGTCAGGTCTCTGTTATTCACAATGTGGAGAAATGATGTATGTCTATGATATCGTAGATAAAAGTAATGAACAGAACAATTGAAACTTTATCAGATTATCTCATAAGTAACTTGGTTGAACAGACACTTAGGCTATGCTTGTTTAAGTTGATTGAGTACGGGATCAAATCATAATCCTTTAAAATATATATTCATATTTGTTTAATAAAATTGACTTATACTGTAGATGGTAATCCAGGGAGTATCCATGTATACAACAACTATACAAGGGGTAAGATAATATGTGGTCTGGACCAAGAATTAGGAGGGATTACAATATTTAATATTTAGACAAAAAATATGCTTTTCAAATTAAAGACCTGTTTCTTTGACTTGGAAAAAATAACTATGCTTTGCCTTTATTTTCTTGTCAATCTTCTACAAGATTTGTGCCTATCAAAGCTGGTATAGAAAATAACCAGGTCTAGACAAGTATTAGGATGTTGATTATTTCATTTGTATTTTTACAATTTATACGTGTTAGCAACATGATTAACAATTAAAAAAATATTATAAATGCTTTCTGACACATCATTACACATGAAATCTCTTATTGCTCGCAAGAAATAAAAGTAGAAACAAGAAGATATATCAAAAAAGATTTTTTTTAACGAATATAAAAAATATATAAACCAATACAAATTTAATAAGATGTTCAAGCTTATTTCATGATAAGCTAATAACAATTAAATATAGTTTGTGTTGTCTCTTTCATTTAAAATCCGGAGCAGACATTAGAATCATCTATGCTGTTATGTTATGGATTGATATGGTTTCACATTGCAAGCACTCCATGGGAACCTGATGAATATCAGTCTTCAATATCTAACTGAATCATTTTACAAGTAAACAGACATGATGCATGGATTTCATGACATGTCGACAACAGTCCTTACTAGACCTTACTGATGCAGTTAATGATAAATATTCTTATAAAATATAATTACACATATATATTTTAAAAATTTATACTATATATATATATCATGATTAAAATATAATAAACAGTTTGGTTTGGTTTTAGTACCGAACCACTTGTTTGGTTTTATGGTCCGCCCTAAAATAGGCCACTAAATCATTTGCAAAGCAAACAAGGAAATAACCTTATTAATGGACTAATAAACCAGGGATCATTAGTGATGAAATTATAATCACACAAAACAAACATAGCCTTAGTGACTTATATATGTACAAGTTTAACATCAAACCTAAACCCCGAATTGCAAGTAGAAGAAATAAACTTCAACTATTGAATTACTTATTTACTTCTTCACTTGAGAAGCAAATAGAGCACTTTCGTATTATGTATATGATGAGCGAACATTTCTAATATAAACAGACTTTAATGCATCATTTGAATTCTAATAGTATCCTTGTTTCTTACTAGGGACAATATTAAGCTATCAAATGTATTAAAAAAAAGGCACAAAACACCATCTTATAAAATACATGTTCACGTCTTATTGCTCCTACATAGTTTTGTAAAACAGTATGTCAAGTTACCTAATCAGCTAACCAAACTCTATGACTGACAGTTATCTAAAAAGAACATGACAAAATGGAGTTTAAATACCATCTTGATTATTATCAAAGATGGATACAGATAGTAAGAGAGCCAGAATGTAGGAAATATACCTTCCAACCTGCTAATTTTGCATGGTCCACAGCAGTGACAAGATCACTATCTGATGCAAGTACGACTTTGTCATGGTCTTCATCTTCATACTGCGGAACAAATTAGTCATTAGAAGCCACTTTGTGAAGGAATATTATCAATTTACCTACAAATTTTTGTTACAGCATATACCAAAATCTGAGGCAGGTTGCTGCGGTCAATATCATCCCCCATTCTCTGTATTATGGCAGTTATCAGTTCTGTCAAACTTCGAGTATCTACCACAGGAAAAGAATATCCAGAATATTACTTCAATAAATCTGTACATTTATATTTCAACAAATTGATGAAACATATTTTTTTCTTTGGATAATGGAAAAAATTGAGAGAAAAATCTTAAAGACTAAACAACTAGGGTTAGTTTCTGATCAAATTCTACCTAATATATTCAATTGCATTTCTTTTGGTGTTCCAGGAATGAAGTTCCTGAGAATATTTAGAAAGGACTTTGTTGGCCTGTTTTTCTTTTGCTCACTGCTTTACATCAAAAATATATAATAAATGGTTAAATGCTACAGCTAAAAGATACCCTCCACTGAAGACCTTTGTGTAGAAGTTCAACAGTTCCCATGAAATGTTCACTTACGGAGGTCAGTGTCTGTGCCTAGACTAATCGCTATTATTAGAGAATTCTGGGTCAATTATAACTTTATAAGCTAACTACATTTATGTCACATGTAGAATACCACAAATTTACTAGTAGAATCAAGTTGCCCAATGGGAAATACAATATAAGTGCATACCACAATTGAATCTATGCATCCGCCCCTTCCTATCTTGAATTTTGAAGGCAAAAGCCGTAGGCAAGTTTGTCGGATATCGCCCTATGTCTGTTCCTGTTCCATCGGAAAGCATTTTCAACGAATTCTCACTGCAGTGCCACCGATACTTTGTAAGACAGTGTAAAGAAATCAGAGGCATGTCAACATCACAATAGAAAATATTATAACCTCCGCGTCTCATCATCATCATCAATGGGGCTTAAAGCCATAGCAGAGTCCCAAAATTTTTGCATCATACTGCTTGCAGCCTCATTATTAACCCCAGCAGCTTTTCCCACCTATTTAATCCTTTAAATCAGTGACACCATGTCTACTCCAAATATCAGAAATAAAAGATCAAGTAGATAAAAAGGTCTTGCGCTTACGAGTCACTAATTCACAAAATTAATTGCTTTTGTTTTTCCTACAAACCCTGAAGCACAAAGGAGTACATCTATCTAGTATAGTAATTTCTGAGGATGAAGTAATTGCATAAATGTCTGTAATGTGAAGAGAACACTTCACAAATATAATAACATTAAAGATATAGTCCAAATGTTCCCAATTACAGGGAAAATACATATGAATATACAAAAAAGATTTTTCCCTATATACTGGGCTGCAGAGTGGCATTTTTTTAAGGAAAAAACATTATAAGTGCAAGTAACTTTCATAATATGAAACTTAGATAAGAGGTCTACAGTCCAACCAACGCTGAAGATATTATCCAAATCAGTGATTTAGAAAACTTATAAGCTCATCCATATAGTTGTGGTTGCACAAGAGTAATTAAAGTGCAAATGTGATAATGGGAGGCTGAAACAGTGTTATCAAAGGCGCGACTAATCGTTGATTATACGACATGCGAGGCAATTTTAATAAAACGATCACCTATGTCGCCTTTCCTCGATAGGCAAGGTTGCGGGCCTTTGTAAATAAATATTTTCTTGTTCTAGTTATTGTGAAAAATATTATAATAATAATAAAATTATATTATATATATATAAGTATAAATATATCATATGCTTTCTATATTATTATCACTATAACCAAAATAATCACTAAAATATCTATTTTTAAGTAAATATTAACTATAATAAATTATGTGTGTGTGTGCATATAAAACTAAATTATTTTACATAAATATTGAAATACATTTCTTAACATTAATTTTTTTTTTGTGATAAAACCATTAATCATATCAACAAAAGCATAACACAAACTTTTATATTTAAACTTAGCCTAAAATTTTAAAATTTAAAATCATGCCAATCTTTTCCCATCACTCTCTCGTAATGTTTTTTATTACTATTATCAAATTATTTTCATATCAGTGCTAAAAAATTTATTTTAGTATGATATATACGTATTAATATATGAGAATAAGGATCCTAAGGTAGACCTTAGAAAAATTTCGTAAGGTAGTGATTCATTTGTGTGTATTATATTAGCAACATAATTACTTACTTTCCTAATTTATGAACAATGTAAAATAAATGGTAAGTAAATATTTAACAATAAATGACTAGATGTAGTTGTTTATATGTATTTGTTGTGATCTTAGGAAAAATATCCTAAGCTTAACCTAAGGATCCTTATGAAAATATCCTAAGCTTACATATATATATTTGCGACCTGAAATGCATCTCTTTAGCAAGGCAACCCCTCACCTTTCGATTTATTAATATAAGACTCTTGTTGCCTCAAGCCCTCAACTCGCCTTGAATAACACTAGGCTAGAAGCAGGGGCGGAGCCACTCTATAGCGAGAGTAAGCGACCGCTCACCATGAACTTCTAACTTCTGCCTAACAAAGTAACACTACATATGTAGACAAACAACATATGCGATTAGGATTATTTATAATTAATATCTACTATATATATTACATATATTATATTTATAAAATTATCTTAAATCTTAATATAATTAAATACTAAATAAACATCACATTCAAATTGTTGAGTTCAAGTATAATTTGTTATTTACATTGCTTTTAATTGTCATTTATATCATTAATTTACTTAATAATTAATTAGTTGCACAAAATAAATTTGAGGAAATCTAAAATTTAATAAAATTGATTAGCACCTATTTAAATAATTTGATGCATGACTAGCATATTCCACAATACATTTTAGTGAGTGAAAAACGATATATTCAATAATAACAAAAAAACTATTTAAAATTATTAAATATTTATATATACATGAAATACACATATACATTATTTTTTTTATTGCACTTGAACTTTGGCTCACGGTGGATGTTCATCCTAGCTCCACCACTAGCTGGAAGTAATGCAAAATGAACTCCTATTGATTAGATATGTGCCTAATAGGACACACATCAGAACACCTGTGTTGGACGCATTACATTACTAATAAAGAGTAATGAATTTGAACATGAAATGAAAGAAAGAATCAAATACAAACACACAAGTAAAACAAGATTTGTTCAATCACATTTGACGTCAACATTTTATATTGATATAATTAAAAAAAACACAAGCAGGTGAAAAGTAGCTTTATAGTTGACTTCTTATCCAAAGCACCAATGAGACATCAAGTACATGAAGGAATTTATTAAGCATCTGGTGGTGCCATTATTGGAGAGAATTCAACTTACAGTGGAAACAGCAGCATGAGTAATATGAAGTACATCAGTAACAGCAACGACAATGCCATCTACATTAAATTACCCAAGCATGTAAGAAATCATGTTGATAATTTCTGGAAGCTTCTAGACAAACTTTAAGCCCACATTAGACATGTACACACCTCTATCAACAATTGGAAGGTGTAAAAATTTCCCATCATGCATAATATGAAGAGCATCAACAATTGGTGTATCAACTGTTGCACATTGTGGATTTGGGGTCATCACCTGCATGTTAATTTGAAAGTAAAAGTTATTCTCCCCATGACAAAAAAGCACACAATCACCTTGCATAGACTGATACACCATTACAGAACTTATCCCAGAAACGAAGTCGGTGAATCATCAAGATAATTACCTTCTCCACGCAAGTGGACTCAGGTGGAAGGTCTTGTGCAATCACTCGCATTAGAATATCCTTTGAACTAACAAAACAGAAGGCGAAAGTGATATTTCTATTTTAAAACTTTTACTTGTGTATGAAGCCCAAAAAATTTATATGAATATGCAACGCAGAAGAGTTTACGTTAGAATTCCCTGTGGTTTTCCATCAACTGCTACAACTGCAGAGCCTGTACGACATTCAAGCATCTGCTTTGTTGCCATGACAACTGTATCTGTAGGCGAGAGAGTTATGACCCTGGAACCGCCACAATCAGTTTGACAGTGCTAAAATAATACGAGCAATATGTATCCTTAAGAGCAAGTCCAATGCTAAATGCATAATGGCTATAGCCATTTCTATAATTTGGAGCCAAAAAATACTTTTTAGTGCTAAAATGGAACCTGCACTTCAATGGTAGCTGCAAATTGGAACCAACTAATTCTAAATTTAACTAACATTTTGTCTAACTCTTTCACTTTTATTTAAAGTGGACTAATTTGCACTCCATTCTAGTTAATTAATGATGTGGCAAGGATGGCTACAGACATCTTTGGTTCTAAACACACAACCAAATATCTATTTATGCATTTATCCAACCAAGAATGACTATGCATTGGAGTAGGTTTTGTGATTTTAGTTCTATGTTGTAGCTATACAACTAAATATAGCTATGCATTGGACTTGCTCTAAAAATTCATACAAATGCTAATCAGGAATGGAGAGTAAAAGTAAAGATATTACCTACTTTGGATTCTCGGTAATGATCGTCGACAACGAGGGCCTAAACATCTTCTCTCGAAGTGTTTCAATGAATGTATTTGGACCTACAAAGTAACCATTTACTATCATATTAACGCAGAATAACCGAGTCTTGAACAATACCTAATATACTTCAAGGCTTCAAGCACAAGCTTGATTTAAGTGTTTCGAGAAAAAGAAAATATATTGTGATGTTGGTAACCAACCAAAGAGGTTTACTAAATAAGTGTATTTTGCGTAATACAATCCACCAAGATACCAACCAGATATAGGCGTCCCCCAGTGTTTCTCAACACCTTCAACAGCAGCTGCTATAGCCTTTCCCTTTTCAGCTGCCCGTTCCATGCGAGAAATAGCATCATGTAAACATTTTGCTATATCAAGTAAAGCAATAACCTCTCCTTTATCCACAACTGGCAAATGTCTGAATTTTCCTGTGGAATGTATCAAGTACTGGTATATTTAGACGAGTACTTGTATACTGATGATCTTCATATCCAACCATTAATTAGTACTAACCGTGCACCATCTTTTGCAGGGCTTCGACGGCAAGGGTATCTGAAAGCACAAAAACCGGGTTCCTTGTCATAACCTTTGAAACTGGTGTATCTTCAAGACTAATCTCACGAGCAATAACTCTTGTAGCAATATCCTTCAATCACCATATGACTAGTGGGTGAGATCACAACATTCAAGGGGGTAATCTGTCTGGCTTCATAATACATAAGTAAATGAATAAAAACCTTATCTGTGAGGATTCCACACAGTAATGCATTTGAATCAGTCAATAGTAAAGCATCGACTCTTCGAGCTGCCATCCGACGACATGCTTCATGAACGCTTGTGGAATCGGGTACTGTCAGGGCCTTTGAAAGCCGCAATCTCTTCACTGTGCGCTCTCCGGTTAACTGGCCTCTAAGTGTACATATACAAAATATCAAACATGAGTCAGCCAAATAGAGAAATTCAATTTAACCTACGTATACTACCCTCCATCACGTGGCAAGTTGTATTAAGTTTATTATCAAAAAGTTCATATCCGTTAACTGACTTTCGTAAATCGTGCATACAAACTCGCACACATGCAATACATAGAATATCCATCAAAAATAAATATATTACCAAGTTTAATGGGATAAATATCACAGTTCCATTCTGGTTCCTCTACTTAGTTACGAACCATATAAGTAGCTGACAGTTTAAAAAGAACCTTAACCAATAACCCCCCACAAGGAATTTATATATTTCTACCAATTTATTATTGTATGTTTTATGGAATCAACTTATGTACTATAACATTCAGCATCTACATTGACTTGCAATTAAAGATAATGCGAGAAAATGCACAAGGAATAACGACGACAATTTGATCCGTCTGCGAATATATTACAAAATTAAGCATACATAATTACATATAATATAGATAAAGCGAGGCGCATACATGGAACGAGAAGCATTGAGAGATCTTCTAGTCGTGAAACCGGGTCCACTTCCTCCTCCTCCTCCATTTTCAGGAGATTTCTTCTTATGCATAGGAGAGCTGCTGCTCAACGACATGCTGCTCTTTCTCGAAGAACCTCCCTGACTTCCCGCCATCTTCTCCTCCCCTGTACCAAAATCAAATCAAATCTGCGTTACCCAAAATATTCCCGGTTTTGATTTTTATTTGAGTAATTAAATTTATGTAATCAACCATAACAGAATAAAACAAACAAATCACAAAAGTTTAAAAAACAGTGATAATATAGAAAAGTCAAAGCGGAATCGAAGATAACCTGATTAACAAAATAGATACAGGCTTCGCTTGGGAATTGTATAAAAAGAAACAGGGGATGATCGGAGGGATGATAATTTTCCGGGAAAATTGAGATGAATTTCCCGGGAAAATGCCCAACCGAAAGGTAACAACAACAGGCGGAGATTAATTTATATATATATGTTATGTATATGCAGTTTTACGAAATGATTATAATCAAATAAATTTAATTTTAAAAAAATATATATAAAAGAAGAAGAAGAAGAAGTAAAGTGTTGTTGAAATTGATGTGATTCTGGAATGAGAAGGAGATATATTATTGATTGTTGAAGAAAAATGGAAATAATTTATGTTTAATTAATTCAACATTACTTTAGCAGGGACGGTGGAGAGAATAGTCAAGTTGTGTACGCCAAATCGCCAATATATAAATTACTCCTAGTATACAAGTCTGATTAAGAATTACTACATCCAAACGTGTTTGCAAATCAAATTTGTTTAATCTCTTGTACTTTCCCGGTTTCCCATTAGCTCTCTCCTCAATCCTTCACCTCCAGAGTATTTAGGGTCGGTTGGTTCATGACTTCTGTGTAGCATGAGTTTTGTTCATTTTAAACGTGTTTGATTAAAAATTTTTAATTTTAAAATTTATTACTTTTATTGTTATTTATAAAATTATATGTTAATTTTTAAAATAAAAAATTTATAATGATGTTATTTAATAAATAATAATGGTTTATTTTTCATATTTACTACATATTTTTTTTATTTATTAAAAAATATATTAAATTAACAAATTCATTTTATCATTCAAACAAACACATGATATCAGTAACGATAACTCATCCTCATACCATCTTAATATGATTCCTTTAATCTGATTCCTGATTCCAACATGATACCACTCTATGAATCAAACGACCCCTTATATGGATTTTTCTTTGGTATTTTTCAGATATGTCCAAATTTAAAAATTGTTTACAAATATGTCTTATTTTTATATGTATTTTTAAATATGTCTGATACACAATTTTCTTCATCTTAATAATTTTAGAAGGATATTTTTATCCTTCTATCTTAAAATAATTGAAATTTTAAAATAAATGTAATATAATTATAATATAAATGTAATATTTAAATAATATTTATAAATTCAATCATCTAGATCTAAATTTGAGAGCAAATTGTTTTATTGGATAATTCTAATATACATTAAACACATAAAATTTAAAATAAAATTTCTCCTTACAATTTTAGTTTCATAAAAAATTATAAATGAAAATAAAAAATAGTGTTAAGATCTAACCAACCCATATTATATATATATATAAAGATTTGAGAATGTAATCATATCATTATTCAAATAAGATAATAAAATCATGTATTACAACCCCATCTTCAAAATAATCATATCATTATTCAAATAAGATAATAAAATCATGTATTACAACCCCATCTTCAAAAAAAATTGAATTATTATAAAATTAAGTCAACTCATTATTTATTAATTACAATTCATATAAAGTACGTTAAGTAAATCTAAGGACATATTAGTCTTTATATTTATATTTAATTGTGTTAATAAGGTAATAGAACATATTTATAAAACAAATATAAAAAAAGACATATTGGTAAATGACTTCATTAATTTGGGACATATGATATAAATTCCTTTTTTCTTTACAAGGGTTTTTTTTCTCTATGCCAAAATTATATTTTTAAAAAAATATTTTTAAATTGTATACATGTTTTAGAAATTTTTTTACATCTCATTCTTAATATCTATTTTTACTTTTTTATTATTATTTCGCTCACCTCGCTTTACAACTTTAATAATTAATATTATTTTATCAATTTGCACTCCTCTTTTACATATAAAAGTTGTATAAAATAAGGAGTATAGGATTATTAATAATTCATGAATTTTAATCGATTGTATTTGATTAAAATTTCATGCAGAGTTCAATAATTTTAAACATTATGATTCAAATTGAATATTTTTAAACTTTTCAAATCCAAAAAAATATTACAGAATCTACGTTGAAACACCACCTAAGTTTCTAAATTCAGGGATTCATTTTTTAGTTAAGGATTGTGTTATTATCAATGTAACCAACTAATATTTACTTAGATTAATCAGAAATTAACTAAGTAAAACATAATGTCATATACACATTGACAGTATGTTTAAATGTAACTTGGTATAGTATGTACAAGAAGTCAAGTAGGTGACAATAAGTATCAATAGTTACTGTCTTGTACAAATGTAATAAATGATCCATGAAGTAAAAGTTCACAAATGTTCATGCACAACATAGATCAAATCATTGACAGTAACACTCTACAAACTAAAGCCTACGACAGCATATTCAAGTGACAACACCTTTTGGAACAGACGACAACAACTATTCCGTGACAGTAAACTTGACGGAGAATGAAAACTCTAAGACAACAAGTTTTACTGACAATAACTATTCCCTGACAGTAAACTTGGCGGAGATTGAAGAATCGAAGACAACAAGTTTCCTGACAGTAGCTTTGGCGAAGATAGTTGACAGCATGTTTGGCGGGATAGTTGACAATACCTTTGGACGACAGCATGTTTTAGAAGGCCAACGAGCTTGACAGTAAAGTATGCGGAATCAAAGATGCTGTCACCAAAAAGAAGCTAAAGGTTGACAGTAACCTTTTGGTGAAGCTGAAAGTCTGTTTCAAGAAGCAGACTAGGTAAGGTTCATTCACTGATTGATCTTGACAACTCTACCTAGTCTATCAAGTCTACTACTATAACTTGAGAAAAAGTAAACAAAAAGATTAAGCGTGCTCGTGGAGTCAAGAATGTCAAATCCTCTCGGAGAAACTTTATCTATAAATGGAATGAAGACAAATTTGAATAGATAAATTGAAGTTTTTATTTCAAGTATTGTCCAAGAAACAAGGGAAAGTGCACTTGTAAGTGAGATATGTGTTTTAGTATAAATACACATATCTCACAAACACTTTCCCTTATGCAACTGAGCTTAACTTTTCTCAAGCATAGAAACATTAACATTCTCTTGTTATTGTATCTATTGAAGCTGGAAACATCTTCCAGTCAGTTGTAGTAAAATAAAAATTAATAAAATTAATTTTTGAAGTAAAACACCTTGTGTCTTTTATTTGCTTACTGTTGTTTGTATTCTTAACTTGATTTTATTACATCTTGTTTTATTGTTAGCAAGATAAGTGGTAAATTATCAAATTGCATTCAACCCCCCTTCTGTAACACTCTTTTCATTTAACAATTGGTATCAGAACAGCATGTTAGATATACATAACCTAAAAAAGATCTAAAAATGAGTGCACAGAAAGTAAGCAGTATAAAAATACCCACCTTTGACAAAGAACATTATAACCTTTGGAAAAAAAAGATGATGTTGTTCATAAAAACAGCCAACCCACTCTACCCTGGAATCCTGGAGAATGGTCCCATCATACCTCAAACATATGTACCTGAAACTACAGTAGATTGTGAAATAATACCAGCCTACTGGGTTCCTAAAAAGGTTTCAGAGTACACTGACACTGAAAAAAAAAAGTATCTCTAGATGATTGCTTACAATTTATTATCATTGAGGCACTTGACAATGTCATGTACAACAACATTGTCAACTGCACCAGTGCAAAGCAAATATGGGAAACCATTGAGATACTATGTGAAGGGACAGATGAAGTAAAAGAAAATCAAAGACAGATTCTGGTGTCTCAGTATGAAGCCTTCATGGTCAAACCAAGTGAAGGGTTAACTGAGATGTTTGAGAGGTTTAACAGGTTTATAAACGACTTGTAGCTACATGGAAAGTTTTATGACAAAAAGAAAGTAAACATGAAATTCATGCTGACACTTCCTGACCATCTAGAGCACAAGGTTTCTGCCACAAGAGAAGTAAGGTATTTATCAAAAGTTTCTCTTGAAACTTTATATGGAATCCTTAAAATCTATGAGCTAGAGCTTCTGCAAAAGAGAGTTATTCAAGCTGGTCAAAAAGGAAAAATGGCCAACACATCAAACGCTCTAGTAGCTCAGGGTCCACAAGCGATGCAGCTCAAGGAATCTCAACATCAATAACAAATTAAGATTGAAGAAATCACAGATGAAGATGAAAGTGTGATTCTGGAACTCAATGATGGTGAAGAAGATGAGTTCTACACTTTGGAGGAACTAGACAACATGGAAAACAAAACAATGGCCTACATGGCAAAAAAGTTCTCCAACTTGATATTCAAGAAGAACAAAGCTTTCAAACCCAGAGGACAAAGCTCCAGGTTCAACAAGCCAAATATCTCAAAACCTGTAGGAAGTGGTAAAGGTGGATACAAAATAGGTATGGTGGATAGATCCAAGATAAGGTGTTACAACTGCAGTGAAATTAGGCATTTTGCAATAGAATACAAGAAGCCAAAACAAGTTAGGAGAAATGACAATGATTATGAGGAACTCAAAGCAAAGTATGAAGCCTTGCTGAAAAAGCAACAAGGAAGAACCTTTGTGGCTGAAGGAAAGTGTTGGAAAGACTCTGATGAAGAAGAAGAAGAATATGAAAATCTTGCTCTCATGGCAAACTCAGGAGAAGGTCCATCCACTTCATCAAGTCAGGTACCCTTTCTTACTACTGTTGATATGACTACATCTCAGTATAAGAAAACTGTTGAAAGTTTAAGTTCTGAAATTTTCAATATTCATACAAGCATGTTAGCTGCCAATGAGGAGATAGTTCTTGAAAAATGAACTGAAAATTCTTGAAGGTTTGTATGGAATGATGACTGCAGATAAGAAGTGAAAATGAAGCTCAAGCCAAAGTTGAAGATTTGCTCAATCTAGAGGAGCTTAACTTGAGATAGGATTGCACTTGTAATTTTTTTATATTTTCCTGTATAAACACTTCTGTTTTTTATTAGTTGAGTTAGCATCTGTAATATTCTTTGAATTTGTCTTTATTTTTCATAAAAATAAATTGGGGGAGACTGTTAGGGATTGTGGTATTATCAATGTAACCAACTAATATTTACTTAGATTAATTAGAAATTAACTAAGTAAAACATATTGTCATATACACATTGACGGTATGTTTAAATGTCACTTGTTATAGTATGTTCAATAAGTCAAGTAGGTGACAATAAGTATCAATAGTTACTGTCTTGTACAAATGTAATAAATGATCCATGAAGTAGAAGTTCACAAAGTGTTCATGCACATCATAGATCAAATCATTGACAGTAACATTTTACAAACTGAAGCCTATAACAATATATTCAAGTGACAACACCTTTTGGAACAGACGACAACAACTATTATGTGACAGTAAACTTAGCGGAGAATGAAGACTCTAAGACAACAAGTTTTACTGATAGCAACTATTCCTTGACAGTAAACTTGGCGGAGATTGAAGAATCGAAGACAGCAAGTTTCCTGACAGTAACTTTGGCGGGGATAGTTGACAACATGTTTGGCGCGATAGTTGACAGTACATTTGGACGACAACATGTTTTATAAGAATGACAAGCTTGACAGTAAAGTATGCGGAATCAAAGATGCTGTCACCAAAGAGAAACTAAAGGTTAACAATAACCTTTTGGTGAAGCTGACAGTCTGTTTCAAAAAGCAGACTAGGTAAGGTTCATTCACTGATTGATCTTGACAACTCTACCTAGTTTGTCAAGTCTACTACTATAACTTGAGAAAAAGTAAACAAAAAGATTAAGCGTGCTCGTGGAGTCAAGAATGTCAAATCCTCTCGGAGAAACTTTATCTATAAATGGAATGAAGACAAATTTGAATAGATAAATTGAAGTTTTTATTTCAAGTATTGTCCAAGAAACAAGGGAAAGTGCACTTGTAAGTGAGATATGTGTTTTAGTATAAATATACATATCTCACAAACACTTTCCCTTATGCAACTGAGATTAACTTTTCTCAAGCATAGAAACATTAGCATTCTCTTGTTATTGTATCTATTGAAGCTGAAAACATCTTCAAGTCAGTTGTAGTAAAACAAAAATTAATAAAATTAATTTTTAAAGTAAAACACCTTGTGTCTTTTATTTGCTTACTATTGTTTGTATTCTTAACTTGATTTTATTACATCTTGTTTTGTTGTTAGCAAGATAAATGATAAATTATCAAGTTGCATTCAACCCCCCTCTTGCAACACTCTTTTCGTTTAACATAAAATTTGTCCTATCTAAAGATAATAATACCTCTTTAAAATAAATTTTAATTTTTTTTTTCTGAATAAAAATTTAATGTTTAAATTTTTATTCAGAAAAAAAAATTAAAAATAAGTTATGGAACTATACTTTGTGGCCGTTTGGGATTCCTTAAACTTAAAATAAGTAACTTATTTTATTTTTATTTTTTTACACATTTTCATATATTTTTTAAGATAAATATTTATTTTAGAATTTTAAAACCAAATATTGTTTTTAAAATAAAAAATAAGTTACTTATTTTTAGAAAAAGGACATACATCCCTACTTTTTTCCGGAAATAAGAGCTTATTTCTGGAAAAAAGTTGTTGCCAAACATCCCCTTTATATGCACCTTAAAATGTGTGTCAGACCTTCTCTCCGAAACGTTAGCAATTGGTTGAGACGGAGACAATATAATTTAAGATTAATTTTAAGAACGTACTATTTGTAGTACTCCGTAATTTTAGGAACATGTAAAGTGAACCGGATGTGAATGCTCTTCTTACCCACCTCATCCTAATTTATTGTACTAGTCAAAATTATGGAGTACCCACATCATCCTGCTCGTGTGAGATGAGGTTGGATTCGCGGATTAACGTGAGGTTGAAAATCAAGAATTAAATTATCATCGTATTTTATCTTCATTATTTTGAACTGTCGTACAAAAGAGTCTCTAACAATGGACTCAAAGTAGACGTAAACACATTTATAGCAACTTAACAAATAAGATAATCTGGCCATTTTATTTTGTAGCAAAATAATAAAATTATTATATATTATTATTTTATTATTATATATATGTTTGTCAGGAAAAAATTTGAAAGTAAATATTGGCCCCTTTCCTAATTTTCTGGTTCGTCACTGCTCTCACGCTGCTCACTTACCACTCATTTGGACAGTAGCCCATCTCCGATAGAATAATCCAAGTCCACTATCCTTTGGGCTAGATTTGAACAATATACTAACATGGGTCTCGCCATTTCAAAAGTGTTGCTTTAATATTTTCTTTCTTATTTTAAAGTGTTTAAACATATTTTTATGATTTTTTAAAATTGTTTTGACTAAAATTTTAAATATTTTTTTAATCCAATAAAAATAAAAATAAAAATTTATTTTAAAATGAAAGAAGTAAATATTAGACAATGGTCACTTGGTCAGTCCAAGTGTCCAACATTGAGGCTCCTGATTTTTACTTGCAAATTTATTATATATAAATAATACATAATTTACTCATGTTCTATTTATATATACAATATAAAATTCAAGTGAAGAAATGATATTTTATAGTCATTTATTTACGAACCATACAATTTAAAATAATATGTGAACCTTATTTATATTGTACAATCTTTTTGTATCGAAATTTATAGAAATGAAATCTCATGAGAGTCGACCTACCTTTTCTCTCTTTTCTCCTCTTCTTTTCATTCCCCTTCTCTGCCACTTCATCTCCTTCCTTCTTTTCCTCCCCTTTCTTCGCCACTTCCAGATCTGCCGTTTGGGTTTCTTGATTTTTCCTCCTTTTGATTTATTTGCCTATTTTCTAGACTTTGTTTTCATCTCTAGTGACACACTTGCCTTCTCTTCATATGCTCTGTACTTGGGTTTTCAACGTTTAAGTCCCGCAAATCTCAACCACGCTCAAATCTCTGAGGTCAGTCTTGGATTGCTATGACTATCTCACATAACAAAACTTTCCTTCCTCCTTCTGTGCGAACGAATGTTGAGACCTCCTCCCTGGAGACAAGGCGATTTAACCACGAAGTTCCCACTCAAGGCCTCCCAAGCCAGGACGTAAATGATTCTCTCTCAGATGGTAAGATTACTTCTTTTCTATTCAGTTCACAAGAGCTAGCAACTACCAATTGGAACCCTAGTTTGCTAGTAAGAGCTAATGGATATGTTTGTATTTCTCCACCTATCGATTTGTTGAATCATGCCTCTTTGCTTTAGAAAAATTGTTGTTGTGGGTTTGCTCGAAACTTAGACTTTGAGTTCGATGCTGTTAAGAAATTTGCTCTTCATGTCTATGAATTTGTTAATCTTAAGAATGTGTTCAAGATGTTTGTCCCGGCCTGTTTATACTTGTGTAACAATTATGTTTTCTTGATGTTTTTTCTCCTGTCTCGAATAGGATTTAGTTCTTTATATTTTCTAAATCATGATGTATTTTGCACAAGTTTTGTTCACACTTTGTCTTCTCCCTTTTTTTGGGATTATGTTTGTAACAAAAGCTCTTTATATCATGGTTTGGGATTTTTTCCACAAAGACTGGTCCTCTACTTGGCTCGAAACAAGGTCGGGCAAAATATAGTTTCTTATGAATCTCAGAGTACTCTACAAATGAAACAATGTGCTTTGTCTATATCTATCGACTATGCTGCGATTTTGGAAATCTTTGTTGTTGTTCCTTTGTTTAGTTTGCAACCGTGGTTTGAACAAACCCCTGCTCCATACCAAGGACTCATCTTCTTGAATGCTCCAAGACCTGACTCTAGTTCTTATCGGGATGAGCCCTCAAGATCAAGTTTTATTGCTTTAATGAAAAGGAAAATAGAGGACATGAAGGAGGTCTCCCCAATGCTTCAGAAGCCTAGGTCTCTTAATGGTTTAAGATCCTCTAATGTTTCTTTTGCATGCTTTCAAAGAGGGATTTTACACGACGGACACAAAGCTGAACTTATTGGGAACATGGAGGATGACATAACAATGCAGGATGGTGATGGTGGATACTGTTGCAGAGGATGCAGAGGATGGTGGGCAACCGAATGATGCTCACATTGAAGATTTCAAGGCTAGATTGTTGGTTCTTAAACCTAAGAATTGTTGCTTTGATTTGTTATTGGCATAGTACACCTTCAGTGTAATTTGTGTAACCGGATGATGTCTTGATTGTTGCATATCGACAATTTAACTTTGTTTGGGAGGGTTCTCTCTCGTGTCTTTCACTCTCATTGGGGGTAGGGTGGACTCACTAGAGGTCACCCTTGTTCTGGTTCTATTTATAAAATATAATTGTAATATTTTTTTATAGAAATGTTCAATTACCGAACTATATATATATATATATATATATATATATATATATATATATATATATATATATATATTTGTATCGCACCAGAGGTGCACTAAAAATATATCGGATTGGGTTTTGATCGAGTCTATCAAAATTTGGTTTGAGTTTAACCTTGATCAGGTCGAAATCTCGAATTAGACCAGAGTTTACAAATATATTTAAATATTTTTAGTCCGGTAAACCGGTCACATTGGCTTTTAACCAAAATTTTATCCATATCGAGTTTTTTTATCAAATCAAACAGGATTCAATTTTTTTTTATCAAATTAAATCAAATTTCATCTAAAAAATAAAATTAAAATTTTTTTGAACCGTACTTTACAAAATTTTTCCTAATCAAGTCGGACCGAATTTTGGGGCCGACCCTTTTTGCGCATCTCCAGACTCCACGTGCTAATTATTTGGGTGAAATATTTAACAAGTATACCCCATTTGGTATTATTGGTAAAGACAATTACAACAATTTTTTGTTGAAAATCTGTCAGCATGATGTTTGGTAAATTCTAAAAGTTGTTGTCTGGAAAAACGCTTTTAGTCTAAAAGCTGCTTTTATCAAAAACATGTCATCCATGCTTTTGAAAAAAACTGCTTCAGCTTGCAGGAAGTAACTATCAGTTTCATTATCAAACCTTCTCAAAAACATTATTTATATATATTATATCTTAAAATATGCATAAATCAAAAAAATACCAAACAGTCATCTGAAATTCCTTATAGCACTTTTTTCACGAGCATTTTTTCTCACAGCACAACAGTTTTCAATAGTACTCCCAAACGGAGCCGTACTCACATCTTGGGAAGCCACTTTTTGTAACATTGATGATAAAAAGAATTTACGATGTCTTACAAAAATTAAAATGATGCATAAATTTACTTCACTGATTATTAACATTAATGATAATAACTAAAAAGATTAGTATATCTATAATACTCTCTCGGTTCCCTTTTACATGTCTTTTTTTGATTTTTTATGGTCAGATTGACTAATTTTTTACTACAAATTAGAAATTGTTCTTTTATAGTTTTTAAAAATTAAAAAATACATTTTAAAGTAGATTATATATAGAGAAAAAAGCCCATAATGTTGACCTTAGGAAAATTACATCAGATTAGAATATTTTCAGGAATAAAAAGATTGTAGCATTTTTGTAAATATATAAAATTTTCTGTAATTACAATCAAGTCATCATGTATTTATATGAGAAATCCTTTTAACTTTAGGTAATTACCTAAAATCATCCTTAGGAACATGATTCTCTTGTATATATAGATTCTAATAATTTAAAATTTTAATTTTTTAAATTATATATTATTTTTAAATTACAGTAAAAAATTAGTTAGTTTGACTGCATAAAAACAATGAGGACAAGTAATTAGGGACGGAGGGAGTAATAATTAAATTAGTTAAAAAAAATTGAATTCAATAAAATTAAGTAAATAGGAGTAGTATATTTTAAGGTGAGAAATTAGAACAAATAAAAGAAAAAAGGAAAGTAGTAATGGTGGTGTTGATTATTAGATTTGGCAATTAAGGAGTATGATAAACAAATCCCAACACTGATCGAAAATTAAAAAGCGTGTGCATAAGGTAACAATTCATGTCTCCTTGAGCATCACTTTCCTACGTTGATTTGGAAACACACCTGTTCCACCTGTAATCTATATATACACACACCCTTTCTCCCGAGGAATACACATTCACTCAACAAATTACAAATACATACATACACATTAGTTAAGAAAGAATCGAAGACCATGGCAGAGGAAGAAACAATGAAATATCCAAGTGGAGTCAGGTTTAACCCCCTGGATCAAGAACTAATCTCTGATTATCTTAAGCCAATGATTATGAGAGAACAACTCCCATGCAACATTATCAAGTTCAGACAAGTGTATGGCCCACTTTCTAATCCGTGGCATGTTTTTGATGTCAATGATCAGCGTTCTTGGCTTGTGTCCCCTGATATTAAACCAACGGAGAAGTTTATGTTTGTGTTTGTCAGGTTGTCGAAATTATCCAGGAGTATTACTTCTAAAAATACTTCGAAAAAGGCTGGTTGTGGGAGTTGGGTTGGCAAGACAAAGCGGGATCAAATCAGAGATGGTATGGGGAATGTGATTGGAGAGAAAAGATATCTGGTGTTTGAAATCAAAGAGATTGGTTCTGCTGCAACAGGGGTTGGATTTGATTTCAGTAAAGTTGGATTTTACAAGATGCATGAGTATAGTTTGAGTGGGGTTAATGAGGGTTTGGATTGTGCTGATAGTATTGTTCTTTGTAAAATTACTCATGATTCTTCTAAGAATTCCTCGATCACTCGCAAGTCGGATACCAAAATTGCTAAGTATGTTGCGATTAGTAGTGAAACCCAAAAGAACAAGAATCTTGAGGATACTGGTAGTGTAACAGCAGAAAATCTAACTCTGGTAGATAGTGTTGGTGGTGGTGATAATCTTGAGGGAAGTAGGACCTTAAATTCAGAAAGTTTGGTTGAGATACATAGTGATGCTGGTGACTGGTATGTTGGTGCTCAATATAACAATGACGTTCAAGAGTTGGATAATTTTGTTGGGGGTTTATCATGTTTTGATGACCTAGGTGGTGAAGATTTCTGTTTGGATGACTTGGGTGGTTTCGACGCAGATTTGGTGATAGCATGTCTGGATTCCAATCAAAAAGAGGAGCCATTTGATGACAAAAGTATCAGCAAGCTTGGCAGTGGAAATTTGAATTGTCTGGATTCCAATCAAAAACAGGAGCCACTTGAAGATAATGTTGGTGACTTGAAGACTATCAGCAAGCTTGGCAGAAGAAAATTTGAATTGGAGGATGATTCGTACCAGGTTAAGAAGATGTATTTTGATTGATTATTAGCAGCAGATAGGTCAAGTGGTAGATAATTATTAGCAACAGCAGCTTCAGTGAGGATGGATGTATGCGTTACTTAATGTCCAAACATAAGAAACTTAATATGATTTTCTTGTTCTTCTTTGTACTTTCCATTCACCCTCTAAATTTTGGAATTGTTTTGCATAATTTAGCAGACTAAGGTATGTAACACCCAAGATAGATGAATGCAATTTTTCTTAATGATTTTTATTGGATTAATTCTTCATTGTCTTTTGTTGCTGCACAATTCTCGATTTACTGTATGATAATTGTACTGATAATAGAAAAAAGAAGAAGAAGAAACTCTAATTAGGATATTAATGATTATGGAATGATGAGGTTTATGTGGGGGTTTCTATTTTAATGAGCTTATGGAGTAATGGGGATTTTTGTTTTTAATGTGCTAGGAGTAATGGGGATTTTTGTTTTTAATGTGCTAGGAGTAGATCTCTTTTTCACACCTGTTTTGTTAAGAAGCAGAACAACTGGATTAGAAAAAGGATGATCAAAAGGGATCAGAAATCAGATACATGTATTATTTATCCCTTTTAGTTCATAACTATAATATAGCGAAAAATGTAGTAAATGTGAAGAATAGAAAGTAAAAATTTAACATTGAAGGACTTAATCTATTGGATGTCAAGTGTTTTGGGTAATCAATCTGAAACACCATCTTTCCGACGTTCTCTTCTACATCACTCTAATGGAATCTATCAGATGTGGTATTTTTGGTCTATTCATTTTGTCCATGTTTTATATCTCTGTTCCTTACCTGGCCTTGGTGTATACATCATCATACTCACTAATGAAATTTAAAATTATATTCCGGTGTAAATATATAGCCTGCCTTTGAAATTCCAGTATTACTTGTCAAGACTGCTAGCACAGTCTCTGTAAGGAAAGTTGATTGATCTCGGTATTGTATAAACTGCAAAGCTTTAACATGGAAGTTTTGAATGTAGATATTTCAAACTCATTATAAAGTCTCCTTAGTCTTGGCCATAGACAGGCCACTGCTACTAGTATTGTCAATATAGAAATACTGCCTGTACAAGGAGTTGATTCCTTTCATCTTTCATGCAATTATTACTGCTTTCATCGTAATTTCCATGAAAAGGATTCCTGATTTTAATGAAAGCCCCAGAAACAACTAGAAGTGAAGTTTAATAATAGAAGCAGGTATGTTTGTCTTTCATTGATTTGGTATTTTGCCAGAAACAACTTCTGATTTGATAGTTATGGCAAAATTAGATCACAATAACTGGCCCCTGTGTTGGGGGATCCTTCTGCAGCTTCAAAAAGCCTACTTTTCGTCTTACCCTCGACAAACCAGATTTGAATATATCTCTGCATGTAGAATGCACAACTCTAAATCAGAAGTGCAGATTTGAATACTGTATTAAATGTTTGGATTTGTGATAATTTAAACGCATGACTGGTCACTTTGTGTTACAGGTTTGTGCTTGTACGCGAACCTATGATGAGTATGTACATAGGTTTTTGAAAAAAATTCAGTTATGGTTGATGTCTCATTTACTCGTTTGTTCTGTGTATAATAATCTGCTAAAAGTATTGTTACCTGGACTCGTGATATCAGATTAAGGCAGAGCTTTGTTTTCAGTCTCTTCTTAGTTAATTATTAGTAGTTTTCATTTTTATTCTGATTGTCCCATGTTGTTGTTTAAACGATTTGCTAATTGGTGAAGACCGTGTAATTAAGTTCATTCACTTCCTTGGACACTTGGTAGGGCATGGCAGATGCACTTGCTGTAGCAGGATATTTGTGAGAGCAAGTCCAATGCTTGATGTTAAATACTTATTGCTATTGCTATAATATAGCATCAAAAAGTATTTGTTAGTGCTGAAATAAAAATTGCACTAGAAGATAGTTTCATAATTAGTTTCAAATTTCATGATGGCCTTTTCAGAAATGAGTAACATCATCTGATAACACTGTTATTTAGGATAGGTTGAAGTGGAGAACTGCTATCGTTGGCCATGTTCCATTTTTTTTTTTCATATAAAAAGACAATCATTATGGCACTTTGCAAATTGCAACTCTGAGCATTCTCTTCAATTCCTCCCAACACAAAAATAGCATGGCACACGCAACTCATCAAACACAAAAGATGACATGCATCAAAACTCTTGTAGATCAAGCATCTCATCTCAATGCTACTCTTCCTTCCAACTATATCCACCCTATCAGCCCAGATGACTCCATAGCAAATTCAGAGCTTGAACACTTAATTCCCACAATCGATTTCTCCGTACTCACCTCCACTGATCCTGCTCAAAGATCCAAAGCTATCCATGATCTTTCCAAAGCATGTCAAGACTGGGGTTTCTTCCTGGTAAACTACTGTAATAGTTATACATCATACAAAATTTTATTCATTTTTAACAAAAACAGTGTGTACTTTCTTCAACATAATCTTTCATTTGTTGATGATGTCTCTCTCAGGTAATAAACCATGGTGTATCAGAGAGTTTAATGAAGAATGTTATGGAGGGCTGTCATGAATTTTTCAATCTAACAGATGAAGAAAAGGAATTGTATAAAGGGACAGATGTGCTGGATCCAATAAGGTGTGGAACTAGTTTTAATACATCAAAGGAGAAAATCTTCTTTTGGAGGGACTTTCTTAAGGTTCTAGTGCATCCAGAATTTCATTTTCCTGACAAACCGAAAGGGTTCAGGTACCATTATTCACCTTGCACTAATATTTTTAGAGTATTGAACTTCCATTTTGATGATAATCCACTTGACTAAACTTTTAACATATCGGCTTTAATAATATACTAAAGATGACCGCTAGCATCTAGTTTATTATCATTATTATTCTACTATTTTGTATAAATTAAAGATATTAACAAAACAAATGCAATCGACAAGGCTTTACTGTTACCATATATCAAGGTGAAGGGAGCCAAGCATGTAGTATCATCGTGGACGACAAAGCCAGAACCGTACCGGCTAGGCTATATGCCAACGGATCAGTATTTTATGTTTTAACTCATAATGAGATGTGCTTCTAAATATAAATTATTTGTCATTATCAGAACTAGAATTATATAATCTGTGTATAGATAGTAAGAATTAATGCCGTGCTTCCTGTTTTCTAGTATGATCTATTTGTTATGCACTTGAGTTGATTTTAGAAACGACAATAAAGAATGCATGATCGATATACAGTATATCATGAATTTTAAACATAAAAATTGAAGATATATGAAGTATTATGGAAGTTTTTGGGGAGGGGGGCCACGGCCGCCCCATGCCTCCCCTTTGCATATGTGGTCATGTTAAAAGCATCTAGAAGCCTTATCAACAAGGCTGCAAACATACATTCAAGAGTTGCAATACATCTAGCTTACCAAGTTTGCCAATTATAGAATGCAAGATAAAGTTTGGTTGATATTGTACATATATGATAAATATTGTTACAACTTTCGTAGATATAATGCAGACAAATAAAATCAAATTATAATTCTCTACTGAGATCATAAATCGCTGCACACGTCATAAAAAGAGAGTTTTTTTTTATAATCATGCAGAAAAGCAAACCAAAAAATAATAATTTAAATTAGCTGATTTATTGTAGAAATCTAAGTTACTATATAGATAATGTTATGACGTTATGCAGTGAGCTTGCACTGGAGTATGTTAAAAGAATCAGAGAAATTACAGGGGAATTGCTAAAAGGAATATCAATAAGCCTAGGACTGGAAGCATCCTACATACACAATTTTTTAGATTTAGAATCCAGCTTACAAGTGTTTGTTGCAAATCTCTACCCGCCGTGCCCACAGCCTGAACTTGCATTGGGAATGCCGCCTCATTCAGATCATGGCCTCTTGAACCTCCTCATAGAGAATGGTGTACGGGGATTGCAGCTGCAGCACAATGGAAAATGGGTCAATGTCAATGCCCCTCCAAATTCATTCTTGGTCAATACTTGTGATCATCTCGAGGTATAAATTAAATTTCCATAGCCTTCACGTTATTAATCTATGATTATGAAATATCAGCTTTTAAGATATGTAGTAGAGGATCATGTCATTGTTAAATTTGTGGCAGATACTGAGCAATGGGAGGTACAAGAGTGTAGTGCATCGAGCAATTGTGAACAATACGACTACAAGAATATCACTAGCCATAACCAATGGACCATCTCTTGACACAATTGTCAGCCCAGCACCTGCTCTAACCGATGGTGAAAACAACTCACCAGCCTACATTCCAATGAAATACAAGGAGTATTTGCAGCTGCAGCAAGGAAACAAGCTTGATCAGAAGTCTATCTTAGATCGGATTAGGCTACAAAAGGAGTAACTGCTTGTGAAAGGAAACAGTTACTATGAAACATAGAGGCATCTTATCAATAAGCCTGTTTCTTTGTTTGTCTCCCTGTATTAATTTACATTTGTACTTATATTTTAAGAGCATCTCCAAGGAAACGATAAGCTAAAATGATGTTAAACAGATATCATGTAAAATTTGCTGAACTTTCGGGTATTAGCTATAATCAATAACTATATTTAAAAAATAGTTTTTTATTATTTTCAAATTATAATTATCATTAAAATTCTTAAATAAATATATACACACATATACATGTATAAAAGGCAATTTTATAAGTTAAAATAAAATTAATTAATTTTCTTATTCAATACAAGTGAATTTTATATTATAAAACATACAAACTAAAAAAATATTTATTATATTATTATATTAGTATTTTTATAAATAAAAATAATTATATAAGTAATTAATAAATTTGGTTAACAATAAAACAACATTTTATACTTTTTTTGATAAAATATTTTTACATTTAACATTACATAAAATTAAAATATAAAATTAAGATAATAATATATTAATTCTAAAAACCAAAACCCTAATTGTAGAGTTAAGCGGGAGTCTTGATTTTAGAATGAGATGACGTGAATTTAATATAGATGATGGTTTTTCCATGCCTCTTTTGTTATCTAAAAATATGCCTAACAGGATCTCCTATTCCAGACTCCAAGTTATGACCATTTTTTTAGATATTATCTATATTTTCAAAATTCTTCTTGTCACCCGGACATTATTGCTAACAGGAACACCATGCTCTAAGTAACTCTAAGTAAGATTTTGTTTAGAATTGGTGTGAGAAAAAGTGTTAGTAAAAGGATGAATTTTTTAAAAGAATGGACCGCCATTCTCAGTTTTTATGTTTAAAATATTTTAAAATATTTTCCGGTTTTTTAATGTCTTTCCGCCATATTCCGATCTCCGACCTCCGTTTTTTATTTTTAATAAGAATAAAATATTAGTAATAAATATAGTTTATATGTATTGTTATATTTTTAAATTTTTAATCCATTTTATTAATTTAAAATGTTTAAATTATAATATCATTTTATTATAATAATTTTTGTCCTTTATTTATATTATAAATTAATAATTAAAATTAATACTTAATATATGGTATAAAATATAAAATTTTTAGAGTATCATTTTAAATTAATTTTAATTAGAAAATATAAATGTTTCTTTAAATAAGAAAAAGAATTTTTTCCCTATCCGTGGGATTCTCGTTCTCAATTCGGGATGGAGATCGGGGAGAAAATTTGGAGATTATTTCGAGATAATGACCAAATTAACTCAAAATGAATATACATGGCCCAAAATAATTTTTAGCACAATGGTTGACCCTATGTACCACACGTCGTGCGCTTAACATACATGAGTATATTGAATCAACCACAACTTAGTATAGTATGTAGTGTACTAATATATTAAAAAGAGCACGATTGGATAACGCAAGTGGTGATTAAGAGCTTATCATCTGTCGTCTCAGGTCTTGGGTTCGACTCTCGCTCACCCCTGAATTTTTTTTAAATATGTTTGGAGGCCCGTGCATCATTAATATGTAGAAATGTTTAGAAAATATATGGAGAACTTGCAAGGGACAATTAATGCACTGCTTTAAATGTTTACGCATGTCAAAGATGTGCATTCTACATATTGAACCACTATATACGCATCTTTAAAATGCGTCTATAATAGAAAATAAAAGTCCAAGAATACTAAACATGCGTATATCAAACACGCATTTGAAATGCGTATTTGTGGGATAATAAGGGTCATTCTTTACGTTAAATGGTATTTCAGCAAGTAATATTTCAAATAAGGATATTTAGGGCCTTCACCCGATTATTTCAGTATTTACAAATTTTTTAAGGACTGGACTAAGGATGGCGTTATGAAAATATTTCTCCCCACCTCGAAATACTTGATCCCCTCCCTTGTATACAGTGTGTGTGTGTATATATATATATATATATATAAATTTATTAGAAATGAATAAAATTTATAGGCAGACATTGTTATAATTTTAAAAGTAAATAACACTTTGGTGGTTTGAATTGAAATTTTTTTTGCAGTTTAATGGCTGATGTTTACGATTCAGCATTATAGTGACTAAACAATTTTTTTTAAGTATTGTGGGGACTTTACTAGAAAATATCTAATATTATTAATTAATTTGAGGATATTTTTGTCAATCTAAATCATTGTTTAGTTAAACATGATTTTAATTTCATCTTCTCTCGAATTTACTAATTTTATAATATTATATTTTCATCTTGTTTTCTCTTTTTACATCAATTTTAATTTTAATTTATTATTTCAATATTTTTAATTAGCTACCAGACTGGTAGCTAATTAATATATATTAAAATAAAAAAATATATAATTAAAATAAAAAAATAAAAAATACATAAATTAGTAAATTAAAGAGAAGATAAAATTAAAATTATATATTAAAATAAAAATTAAAATATAAGAAGATGGAATGATTTAAAAATATAAATTGACAAGAATACCCCTGAATTAACTAATGATATTAGCCATGTTTTACCAAAATCTCCATAATACTTTAAAAAAAGTTGTCCGGCCACTATAATGCTGAATTGTATACATCAGTCATTAAACTGTAAAAAAATTTTATTTGAAGCCACCAAAGTACAATTTACTCTAATTTTAAATATATTCAATACATTTTATTAATCTAAAATTTTATTATGTTAACTTGAGTTGGCATTTAAACATATTAATAAACTTAAATAAAATAATATATATTTATGATTTATTCAATTAAATTTAAAAAATGAATTAAATATTGATAGTTAAATTTTTTTGAAAAAACAAAAAAAACTTCAATTTTCTGCACATATCCCATTCGAAATGAAGATAAAGAAAGCAAAATAATTCCAACGAAAATCGGATCAGGTTCGGAGATTAGTTCCCTAACCTGAAGTGATCATTACCCGTACCTAAACTGACCAATTAAGTGTGATCATAAAAAGTGTGTGAATTTGGAAAAAAAGAAGTTTAAATTAATATGTATATGCTCAAATTGATAATATACCTTTGACTAAAATAAGCTATTGGCCACTTAAGCCCTTGTGAATTTATGCCCAATAATTTACAAATATACACAGTTCCTGGTTACATTTTAGTTGGTAAATCTGAACACAGTATCACCATCAGCGCTTCTTGCAACTGCTTTAGGATTTTTTCCTATCCGCAAAAAATTATAGAGGACAGTCATTTGTCAGGTTCCCCCTTCCATATTAGAAATACCACCATATATCTCCATTAAATTAGACTTACACAAGTTTTACATAGCCAGAATCAGAACTGGTTTTACATGATATATGCAGCATATGCCCCCTCCCTAAAAGAACACTTAACAAGTTGAGAACAAATAAAGGAGAATCATCTTGAGGTTCCCACAGAGTACTAATCGACTCTGAAACAGAACTGCTAAATTCCCAGAAAGGATGGAGTGTAGGACATGACAAGATAAACACTGCTGTAGTAATGCAGACAGCAACGGTGAGAATCTTGTTCAGATAGTTGACCATATGAAGTTGAATCCCCACGACATATTTCTCCGCTACAAAATGATCCAGCCAATGTAACATCAGGAAAATTCTCCAAGAAAGGAGAGCTTGCTACATTAGCTTCTCCAAGTGGCTTACCACGACTGATGCAAGAAAATATTATAGCACCAAAGATTTTCCCATTTTCTCCATTAGCAGATCTATTTATCTGACGGTCAGAACATCCGTCATCACAACTTTTCTTCAAATCTCTAAATTTGTCATAGACGTGTCTAAGAGAAGACAATGTCATATGGGAATCTGGTTGAAAGAAACGGAAACAATCGCCAATTTCAATACCGCCGCCACGAACAAACAGGTACTGCTCGTCATTCCTATGAAACAAAAATGACGCTTTCATTCAAAGTTTAGAGAAAAGAAGAGAGTACAGTCTGAACACCACACTTGTAAAAACTAAAGGGCAGTCAAAAAACAAGTCACGATATAGTAGATGTTCATGTGCTTTGCATAATTAAATGAGATAGGCCTAAGAAGTTGATAGTTCTATATCTAAGTAAATAATCTCTATCTAGTTTGGTGGTTAGGCAACTATGCAAGTAAAAGGTTTGATTGGACTCTTAGGGCCCTCTTAATATTCGAAGTGGCTTCGATCTCTTTCCTTATGTCTTTTGTTGTGTTGCAACATTTTTTGTATCTCCAAAACTTAACCTCAAAAGATGTTACTCCAAATTCCAATGTTTTTATCCTATGAGGAACTTTTCCCCGCAAAGTGTACATTTTACTTGATCATGGTTTCTAATTATTGGCGGATTGGCAAAAAAATAAATATCCAACACAGATCAATTGATAGTACTTTTCTTTTGAGATCCTTCTGATGGATCATAATCTGAACTTTACATATTATTACCCATCATTCTAAACCAAGTGCACATAAAGCAAATATGTATATTATATGAATCATATAAATAATAGATTACATATATAGCCATATAGGCAAAGGTTAAAATAAGAAATACTTCTCCAGGAACTAATAATAAGAATTGTCATATATTTACAATATTATAAGAACAATTAACAATCTTAATTTAGGTTTATAGTCCCTATTTAAACATTAGGTTATGAACTTAGGGTTTATATTCCCTATTTAAACATTGTAATCCCCACATGTTATTTCAGACTTGATTATTGAGATATTAGCAAATATTGAATTAATCCACCCAAGTTTATCTTCTTTTTTTTCCTCATAAATCCATCTTTTTTAAATCTTAATATGTATCACATAAGTAGTATATTAATTTATGTAGTACATACGAAGGAGAGAAACTAATAAAACTATAAATTTATATAATCCAAACAAAAACGTGGATTTCCCGAGGCTTTTACTTAAACTTGCTACAACTAAGCTAAAGTGGCCAGCCCTCGGCCCGATCATCCAATGCGCTACTCTATTCAAAGTAACTAGACAAAACTAGAAGGTCCTAGCTGTGACTTTGCCCTCAGCGCTCAAATATATGTCCAACAGAATAACTAATAAACAATGAGGCGAACACGAGACTACCCTGGGAACACACTAGAAAACTGTAGTACATAGCACAATGGAGGTCCAGTCAGATACATTAATCTAAAAATGTCTCTTAATTGGGTTGACTTGAGAAGCCATCTGGCAATACCAGGCGGCTTCACAAGACCGCAGGGCAACATTTCACCACCATAAGCCATAATATATGGTGACCAATGTGCCAAAGGCTTTTGGCGCCATATCACGACATCAAAACAACAATGATTGCCCTTTTTTTCAGGACTTTAACTATTTCTTAGGTAGGTTTAACTATTTCTTTAGTCCTTCAAAAGTTATTGCAGAGCATGAAGTATCATCAATTAATTCCCTCGCTGCCTAAAGCTTTTACCAAACTCTACTGCTCGAAAAAATCCTGAAGAAGTTCTGTTTTCATGTAATTTTTTTTGTGGCCATGTTGAATGCCTTTAAAAGTCGAATATTCAGTTCACTTGCTTTAATAAAAATTATTGCCCAAATACCCATTCAACCAAGTACCACATCTAGCTCCCATATGCATATCTCAAATCTATACGTTTTAGTTGAATTTTTTCCAGTATAAAGAATAACAATGGTAACTGCCAAATGGTTAAAACTGGCCAGTGACACACTGAATCGTAAATTTCCTAGAAACCAATAGCTTAGCTTGGCTATGTTTGTTTAACCTTTTCTATGCTACAAGGAACTGAATATCAGTCAACATGTAGCTGAGGTTGTTAGAATTGATTTTCTACTTTTATTATTACGTATGCTGATCTAAATAATCCTATAAAATTATTTTTACAAAATTATTAATAAAACCAGTTCCACTAAAACTTTTCAAAAAAAAACACAGCTTGCAAGAAATCCAGCTCATAGCTATGACAGTGTCAGGAATAGGTAGGCTAATAGCATAGACTAATAGAAATAGACACTAGTTAGTATTAAATGGATAAGGCTGTGTGTGTTAGTAAGGGTATTAGAGTCATTTTCTATATTAGTTAGTAATGGGGTCTATAAATGGTAGTTGTTTTTGTAATTATGAAATATCATAAGATGGGACTTGTTTCCACCAATCTCTCTTCTCTCTAACTGAATCTATTTCTATCCCTAGATTTCTTCCTCAGGAAGCTATCTTTCTATCTATCTCTGTTCTTCTCTATCTCTCTGAATCTATCTCTTTCTCTCTGTATCTTTCTGAGCTCTCTCTATTCTCACTCTAATCTCTCTGTATCTGCCTCTATTTCTCTGTTTCTCTCTAAACTATTTCTTTATAAATCAGAAAACACCAAAAAACAGTAACAAAACTTAGTTCAGGAACTTGTAATTCCTGACAGACAGTCATTCCAAATATAGCTCTGACAACATTTTATATCAACAATGTATGAGTTCACCACCTATGAATGTTCAAAAAGTTCTTCCTTCCTCCTCAATTAGAACAATTATTGTCTTGTCACTCACAAGCCATCAACCACGGACCAACAGGTCTAGTATCTCTATCAGGTCATATACTTCTAACTTTTCATCATACTAGGGTTATGCAAGATCTCAACCTCCTGTTTTTGCCTGATCCTGTGTTTTTCACCATCATAAACTGTTGAGTCTGTAGCAAAGATCATTAGCTAGTACTGTATACAAACAAAGACCACAATCTTTTTCTCTTCTCTCTGCGCATATGACTGGTCTAGTTTACTTAAACAGCTCATGGTAATGACTGGATTGATCTAGGGAGTTACAATGGAAACTTTCTACGAATATGAGGAAACCAACAGCTTTAATGACTGGATTGATCTAGGGAGTTGCAATGGAAACTTTCTACGAATATGAGGAAACCATCAGCTTTACCAACATTGTTGTGTAGTTTCTGAGACTTCAACTTGCTATTGAGGAAGTCTGAAACTTGGTTTCATTGAAGCTGGTAGAAGACTACTCAAGTTATCGGGACTATCTAAATGGCACCACTGGAGTTTAAGGCTACAAAACCTTCACTATGCTTTTGATTTCATCCTTGAGCCCTCCCACGAGATACCCAGACTTAGATTCCACTTCCTGAGATTGCTTCGACAATAAACATTGGAAAGGTGACATTCTATGCTTTGGGTCCCTGTCACATCTACTGATGGGTGCAGACTCATTAAAAGTTGCCTTCATTCACAGGTGGCATGGAATGAGTTTCTGAAATCTGAATACTCTTTAGTCTGGCTGCTACTACTGCTATGAGTTTAATAGTTTCTCCTTGTAACTAATGCAATATGTTCCATAAGATGCAAAATATTATGGTGAAGGTTGCTAATTATGATGACAAAACTGGGGGAGGGGGGTTGTAGGCTAACTTTCAAATTAAGGCCATTCTCAACCAATGACCAATAAAAATATATTCAGTAAATAAAATTAGTTAGTGATTTTTACCAATGCCACTAGAATATACAAAATATGCTAATTTGCTACCAAAATGTATTTCACTATATAATATAGAGCTGATAATAGTTTTCAAAGTATATCTCGAGTAGAAACAAGTAGTAGACATTTATGAAAACGACACCAGATGTAACTGAGGTGTTCTGGTTAGAGATGGGCTGTATAAATAAACAAGCGGATCAAAACTATGGTTAATATACGTTTCAAAAATATAAAAACTTTAAGTTAATATGAGCTGATAGGATAAAAAAATATAAGCTATCGAGCCTCGAGTTTGTAACACTTTGAGAAATTTTAGAACTTAAAGGATCTTAGTGGTGGACTACAAAAGGCTGTTAACATGATCTAACCATCATTGAGATAGGAAAATATGGACTTAAAAGAGAAATAGAGATATAGGAGGAACATCAAGAGAACCGAGAAATTATAGGGAGCAAGTGGAGAAAATCTCCTATTTCTATTTCAAACTTTAGTTAAACATGCAAATCGTCAATCTATTTTTAATCCTAACTTCCTTCCAACATACCTAACTAGACCCACCAATTTTGTATATGGCACGAAAACATGATATGAAAATGACACAAAAATTTAGTGTTTGTGTTTACATTTTCAGTACACGGTCATATTTAGTGTCATTTTTCCGTGTACATTTTGTGTACTTTTTTGTCGTGTCATTTTTTTCATGTCGTGTTTGTGTCTGAGTTTCAGGTACACGAACTAATTTTGTGGCCTGTTCGCGTAACAGGATCAAGTACACAAAACACGAAAGTACACGATACGACACGAATTGTCAAGTCTAATCCTAACGCACCTAGTTCAATCATGCAACTTCTGGTTAGTCTATCAGTTACTTAGCCTACCTAGCAGGAAATTATCAAATACCATATAAAAATATCAAAATATGGCCCCATTGATGATTGTTGTTCAACATTAATAATAGGTGTCTCATAGATGGTGACACGTAGTTGAATTCTACAATTAATTAGAATAGATCTAGGTATACATCTTTCTTTCACTAATATCAACAGAATAACATTCAGCAAAGATGCTGCTCCATTTAAATTTGAGGAAAAATACAGACGATATTGAGAAATCAATAAAAGAAAATAAAAACATATTTTTTAGCGCTTACTCCTGGAAGAAAAACATCTTCCTTAATTTTGATATTTATCTTTCATAGGGTTGCAAAATATTGTTTAAACAGGTAAAACAATAAAAATGAGTGAATGTTCATAAAATTACCCTTGGATTTCACGAAATACTTGGGATGATGCCCATTTTACTCTTTCCAACCCAGCAGTGCGCTTTCTTTTTTTCACAACACCTATAAAAGCAGCATATTGAGTTTGACCTGCTAGCTGCAAAAAAACAGTAATCTTAAAAGACTTAAAAGAACATACATATAGATTCACATTTAATCTGAAGCAAAACTATCATGATCACCATTATAACTACTAACGAATTTGATTTGTAGATGATATATTATGCATCAGTACCCAATTGATATATTCTGGGTGACAGTATTGGTAAAAGGCTATCAATTTTCTAGAATGTGATTCAACAGCTGCTGACAAGTTCCGTTATAGCCACATAAAAGTCACGTGCTAGATTTTAATTTTTCCAAAGAAATATTAATACATAAAGTTCTATTTAAACTGATATATTACTAACCATAGACAAAAGCATTAACCAATCAGAACTATCATAAAAAAGTGAACTACCATCAAGCGCTTCTGGATAAATATCGAGTAATGGGAATATAATTAAGTTCCAGGCCATATTTTGTCATGTAAATTAATTAACGACATACAACAGTATGGCCCAACAATAATTATAAAGATAGAGAAATATTACTGTGTCCGTAATAGCTTGATCATCAAGGTTCTCATCAGACTCTTCTCTTCTTGCAGTGAGCCCTGTCACATAATCATTGCTCTCATTTACAGATGTTACCTCATATGTATTACCTACAGGAGATAAGCCAGCAGATAAAGCAACATGCAGCTTTATATCATCTATACCTGCTCAACAAACCCAAAAAAGGTGGTGTCATGGGTAATAATGTATCTGCAGCACTCCACAAAAAGAGCACAACTGTAGAAGGTAAAAACTGCACTAAATTAGAACATTTAATAGAGCATTGGTTTTAAATGTAGAATCAAGATAAAATTCATATAAACTACCAACTGTTTTATAGTGTTATTGGACACTGGAAACAGAAGTAACACACGGATAACGTAATTGCTACATCACAAAACTAAACTATTGTACTATTGTTGAACTTTTGATTACAGGAAAACATATAAGAAATTAACAGTAATAGAAAAGGTTAGCAATTCATTAATAAAAGAAACAACAATTATAGATGGCCTAAGTTAACATTTAAAGTATCTTCTTTAATATATCTCTCAAAAACACCAACCAGCTCTTCATGGATACCCAGCCTAATATACCATTTCATTTTTTTAAAATGTACAAAACGTTCAGTAATTTAACTTAGTAAACTAACTGCACAAACATAATTATGCAAGGAAAAATTTCAATCGATTAATTTAAATTTGGATTAGAAATTTCTCAGCAGATGTAAGTGTTAATTAGCAAAAAAAAAAAGAAGGCTTAGTGTGAATTCCCAAATAAAAAAAACTGCATTTTTTTCGCTGATGATAGGTATGATAAGCAGTACCATAAGGCTTGTTCCGGTCTCGAATGAATAGTAGGGCAACAGCAGCTATATAAAGAGGCTGGCTTTTCATCTTAGATTTCTTGTTCATGAAATCATCTCCATATAGAAACTCACCACATCGATCGCCAACAATTACAGTCTCTGGAGACATGGAATAATCTGCAAAGAATGCACATAGAAATATGCATAAATCCAAAACCTCACTATTAGAAAGTGATGGTGTGAATAACAGCATAAAATGTTATAAATTTCTGTCAGTGTGGAATACGGCTGAGACATAAATTTAAATGAGGAAGTCTAAGAACAGCGGGGCGGGTTGCATATGCAGTAATACTTCATCCAAAGGTTATAACACATTTTAAATAACCAGTCCAGAAACCTTAATGTGTCAAATTAGTATAGCGGACAAGAAAATCTATCCAACCAAATGCTCACCAGAGAACACATGAAGTACATCTCAATTTAGTATCAACGTAAAAAGCCCTTATTAAATATGATAAAGAATTTAAAAGCTGAAGTGAAGAAGAGAATAAAACCCAGAGAGGATAAAAGGACAAGTGTTGCATGATATAATAAATGAAATCTAATTTCTTCTTTGTTTCCTGTTCCATAGTGAATACAAAAGAATTTCAAAAAACTAACTACTCTATAGATTCAACTTGTATTAAAAGTCTTCTAGTAAACACTGTACACTTGCATCATTACTCTATCTTAAACACATTAGATACAAACACCAAATTAAGATGAAGTCTATAACAATTTACATAAAACAAGAACTGCAATTTAAAGATATCTGAAACTCACCCATGCTTTGCAGAAGATGATCCGAGTCAATATTGCCATCCTATTGCATCACGGAAGCACATTTTAGAAGTAATAGTACATTTTAGAAGTAACAATGTAGAAGCATACCAACTTACTGTAAATAATATTATCCCATCTGGTGACGTGCATTCTGAAACAGATGTCACGCATTCACTAATATCTTTCAAAAATTCATCCTGGAATTGTTCCTATAGTTTAAATAATCTAAAATTAATCTTTAAGACATAAAATTATTAAAATTACTATGTATATTTAATCTACAAAAGAGTAATGATTCATGTATCCCATCCGGAAACACAATAATCGGATGGAATAAGTTATACAATCCCTTCTAAATAAATGCGATATTACTGTCTTTGTCTGTAAGAGTGGGACTGCTGCAACTTTCAATCCCGGTAAAAACCCAACGGTCAAACAAATGACTCGCTTCTGAGGGACATCACTCTCATTATCAAAAAAACTGGCTGAAGGTGATTCCCCTGAATATACTTCCCACTGAATCTGAAACAAGGATAACATGTGATAAAAGAAAAGTAACATTCCTTTAAAGCTGATCAAAAGGCACAAAAATAAGTATAAATATCAATAAAACTAAAAAAACAATTTAAAACTGATTGCAAACCTCTTTGAATTCATTTGTGTTTGCATCCCTTCCGATTAGTCCAATAGGTGCTGTGTAAATAATTGGAATTGTTGATCCTAATTTCTTAGTAATCTGCACATTAATATACTGTCACTTATCCGCCTAAAACAACTATTACAAAATCAACAAAACACAACTAGAAATAGGCATACCAACTTCCGAGCCTCACGTAAATCAAGAGAAGTGACAGTTACAATTGCGAAATGAGGCCGAATGAGCTCAGCAAAAACCTTGTCGAATACCTCCTCTACTGCTTCCTAAACCAATTTCGAAACATAAATACAGGATCACGTAACAAATAACATTATACTAATAATATTCCGCTACGAACCATATCATTAAGGATACCAGTATAATTTCCACATAAAATGCCGTTTACATAATTAATTTGTTAATTATACATAAAATGAAATTTACTAACACATAAGATAGTGAGTGTGTGTGAGAGAGAGAGAGAGAGATTAGGCGAACCTCGAGAGAAGGATTGCTAGAGTGAGCAGAAGAGAGCTTGGGAGTGTAGAGAACAGTATCACATACATGATTCCAAAAGCGGCTAACGCAGGCAGCGGATGCGAAAGAAGATGAAGGTAGTCTACTTAAGACGTTGCGAAGAAGATCTTCGCCGATCACATCGATGCTTACATCCATTTTCCCCTCTTTCCTTCCCATCTCCATTCTTAAACCCTAATTTCCCAGTATCCCAATAATAATATTATTCTTTTATTTTCAAAATCCTCATAAAACTGTCAGATTAACGATTATGCAACGTCACCTCTCTCTCTATTTTTAGTTAATTATGCAATTTTACTTTTAACCATCGCTGTGAAAATCGGTAATTAATCACCTGCTTGACTCATTAAATTCTCAATTATCCAATTAATTATTCGAATTAATGTCAGATTAATCCCGCCTAATTTCGATTTCTGTTTTTTACGACACTTCTTTTAACTCATCAAGAAATGGTCAATAGTCAACTGACATCATTTTTGCATCAGAAAAATAAATTAAAAATAAAAATTATTTATATTCTGAATTTTGCACAAAATATAAAGTGGCCGAATTATTTACATTATAAAACTTGTTTTATATATACTAGATTTTAACTCTCGCGATGCACGGATATTTTATTTTATTAATTAAATTATTTAATTTAAAATTACTAATATTTTTATAATTTTAAAAGTCTTAATATATTATAATTATATTAATTTTTAACTTATTTAAATTATATATTTTTACATCAACCGAATTAAATATAAATAAATAAATTATAAAATATTAAAAATAAATATGCAAATCGCACAAAATATAAATTTATATTATTAATATATAAATATGTAAAATTTTGAGAATCAAATATGAACATAATTTTTTAATATATCAAACATATGTTTAATATGTTTAAGATTTTACATATTAGATTTAAATATGTTTTTGATAATATCTCTATTATGTTTATTTTATATAAAATTTAATAAATATTATAATATATGAGATATAATATATGTATATGTTAATAATATGATAATATAAATATTCATTTGAATAAGATTTTTTATGTTATTAGATTTTCAGTAGTATAGTATTAATTGTAATTTATAAATAATTATATAATATATATAATTTAAACATTGCATCAATAAATAATATATGTTACTATATTACTAATGAGATTTTAACTTTAAGTTAATATTAAAAATAAAACGATACATAACATTTATCGTCATAATAATTTTTACATCTCAATTTTTCATACTAATATATAAAAGGTTCTTTATTGAACCAAACATATTACTCCTTATTAATACTTAATGTGTGTTATGACAATTCAACATGTGTAATAATATTCTTTTAAAAATATAAATGACTTTTAATTAAAAAAAATAGTTAACAGTATTCATCGGTTATTAAAAATCAATTAAATATAATTTTCTCATATATAAATTGATTAAATTTAAAAAATATATTAATATTTATTAATTTATATTATTAATAACATGATTCAAAATATGTGATAACATGTTTTTGATATAGTATTATATATAATAAAGTAACAAAATAAAATGTGTAAGGTTTAACTCTTAGCTCGGAACTCAAATAATTATTTTTTTTAAAACCTAATTTTTCAATTTGATTCAAACCAATGAATTAATAAGGGTTTTGAGTTCTCAATATAATAATTTATTCCGTAAGTGTAACTGGTTTTTCGTATAAAGTTGTCATAATATCTTATATAATATATTAAATATTTTTATAGAAAAGATTTGGATAAGAAAAACTTTAATCCTCTATCGGCATCCCTCGTGTATGTAAAACCCTAATACTATGTCTACTCTAATATAATATTAATCTATATTATATTATTATAGCCGAAAAATTAAAAGTTTTGATCGATTGGTCTGTTGGTACTGGGCCACGGGTCTAAAAAATATACATGTATTAAATATAATTTTACTTATTATAATAAGGGACCTAACTATATACATACATATATATATATATAAACTAAATTTTACTTTTTAGGCCCAATTATATATTTATTATAACACGGGTCCTAATTAGAACATATTTATATTAAATAGAATAAATTTATATAAAATAAGAGAACATATAATATTAATATTATAAAATTTTATATTAAGTATCAATAAAAATATAAATAAAAAATCAATTTACCTAAATATTTGTTGTCATGTGCTTCGCACGAGTTATAAACTTGTACATAATAATGTCTGGTGAATGCTCTAATAATAACATAAGTAAAGAAAATAGTGTGTCAGAGAATAAATCAGTCAATATATGGTTACTCTCACAGAAGCAACATAAAGAAAAGTTGAAGTCAGTCACCAACAAAAGCAAGCATAAAAAGGTCAAAAGGAATAGAAATGGCAAAGTAGGAATTTCCAAGGAGAATAACTATAAGAATATCCCTGATGCTCATAGAAAAACCTGTATCGCATGTGGTAATTCTAATAATCTTGCTATTGACTGCAGGTAAGAAATAGACTAGATATAGACCACAAAATCTTTGTTTTCACTGTGGTAGTTTATGACATTCAATTTACACATGTAAAGAATATCATAATCTGTATTTCAATTATTATGAACTTTTGCCTCATTTGAATAAAACTCTTGTTTCTTCTAGTCATTCTGCTAAACAACAGTATGTGATAAAATATGATAGAAGAAAAATAAACTCTGGTAATGCAAACTCTGATAATGCAAATTTTGTTAACTTAAACTCTGATAAAAGTACTTATGCTGCAAAAGTTAATAATTTTCAAAAGAAAGGATCCAAACTTGTTTGGGTCCTCAAAGCTACTAATTAATTTGCATTAAATGATTGTAAAGAAATAAGAAAAACATCCTAGTGATTGATAGTTGATGTTCTGCACACAAGACTGGAAATAAATATCTACTTTCAGATTTTGAGGAGAAGGCTGGCCCATCAGTATCTTATGGAGATGACAATATAGGAAGAACACTGGGATATTGCAATATTGTGATTGGAAATGTCATTATTGAAAATGTAGCTTTGGTTGAAGGACTCAAGTATAATCTGTTAAGTGTGAGTCAAATGACAGACAAAGGTTATTATGTAGAATTTCATGAAACACACTGTGAAGTCAAAAACAAGAAGGCTGACAAAGTGGTTCTCATTGGTCACAGACATAACAATTTATTTGAAGCAAGCTTGGAGATAATCTCTGATGGTCCTTTAACTTGTTTACTTGGAAAAGCATCATCATTGGAAAGCTAGAATTGACACAAAAAGCCGTGTCACTTGAACTTGGGAAACATAATTGAATTAGTGAAAAAGGATCTAGTAAGAGGTCTTCCAAAAGTTCAATTTCATCTTGATGGACTCTGTGATTCATGTCAAAAGGCCAAAAAAAAGAAGACATTTTTCACGAGCAAAACTAAAAATTCTATTGATCAACCTTTTAATCTATTGCATCTTAATTTATTTGGTCTTGTCAATATAATGTCCACTGGAAAGAAGAAATATACTATGGTGATAATATATGACTACACAAGATTTACCTGGGTGTACTTTTTACATAAAAAGGATGAAACAACAAAAATATTTTTTGATCATATTGTTATGATTGAAAATGGATCACCACACAATGTAAAGAATTTAAGAAGTGGCAATGGAATAGAGTTTAAGAACTCTGCAATGGAGGAATTCTGCTGAATAAAAGGAATCATTCAACAATTCTCAACACCTGGTACACCTCAACAAAATGGTGTAGTTGAGAGGAAGAACAGAATTCTCATTGAAGCTGCTAGAACAATGTTAGAAAGAGCAAAAACTACCTACTTGTATCTTACAATTTTTAACAATGCTACCACAATTGTTTAATATATTATAGAATGTAATGCAAAATATATATGTTTTCCTATTAGTATTGCATTTAAGATTCTCCAATTACTCAATAGTGTAATAGAAGTATAACAAAATAGTGTAATTATTTGATTGTATTTTTACTCTATGAGTTAGCATGGATTAAAAAAGAATACTATCCTTTACCAATAAATTACTTAATGAAATATGTCAAAACTTTTAATTTTTTTAAAAGCACATAAATATTGTTGAAGCATTACTATACATTAAATATTTCTCTAAATTTTAAGTTAGGACCTCATATAACTTAATTTATTAAACTCGCATTTGTATTAGTTTCGCTGTTATGACATCATGTTACATTTTAAATTATTTCAAAGACCGTTATATGTAGAAGAAATTTATATTTATATTTCCTTCGTCTTGTTTTAAACGGTTCATTTAATTTCTTTTGTAATTAAATTTTAATCCATATATATATATATTATATAATTAAAATTTATATTTATATTTCCTTCGTCTCGACTATGGGTGTACTTTTTATATAAAAAAGGATGAAACAACAAAAATATTTTTTGATCATATTGTTATGATTGAAAATGGATCACCACACAAGGTAAAGAATTTAAGAAGTGGCAATGGAACAGAGTTTAAGAACTCTGCAATGGAGGAATTCTGCTGAATAAAAGGAATCATTCAACAATTCTCAGCACCTGGTACACCTCAACAAAATGGTGTAGTTGAACATAACTCTCATTGTAGTTGCTAGAACAATGCTAGAAAGATCAAAACTACCTACTTGTATCTTGCAATTTTTAACAATGCTATCACAATTGTTTATATACCACAAGTGTGTTTTACAATACCTATTGTCACCAAAGAGAAGCTAAAGGTTGACAGTAACCTTTGGATGAAACTGATAGTCTGTTTCAAGTAGTAGACTAGGTAGTGAAAATTCAAGAAGTGATTTTAACATTACTATCTAGTTTATCAAGCCAACTACTGCAACTTGGGAGAAGACAAACAAAAAGATAAAGCATGCTCAAGGAGTCAAGGATATTAGTACATTTCAGAACAGATTTATCTACAAATGGAATGAAGACAAATTTGAATAGAAAAAGTGAAGTTTCTATTTCAAGCTTTGTCCTAGGAACAAGGGAAAGTATACTTGTAAGTGATGTATGTGTTTCAGTATAAATACACATATCTCACAAACACCTTCCCTAAGACAATTGAGCTTAACTTTTCTCAAGCATAGAAATATTAGCAAGTTTTTTATTATTGTATTTATTGAAGCTAGAAATATTTTCCAGTCAGTTGTAGCAAACAAAAATTAATAAAATTAATTTTTGAAGTTAAACACCTTTCTTCAGTTGTTTGCTAACTGTTGTCTGCATTTCATACTTAATATTATTTCTTTTTGTTTGTTGTTAGCAAGATAAGTGATAAATTATTGAGTTGCATTCAACCCCCCCTTCTGCAACACTCATATTGTTTAACACCTACTAATCAAATTAATCAATTAAAATAATACGTGATGAACATAATCAGAAGAAGTATATTTGTGTACTGCAATAATACCTTCACTCATAATATCAGTGTTCTGTAATCTAAAAATCAGGATAAAGTGCCCAGAGATCTCTACTGATACACGAATTTTGTATATTTGAAGCCCTGGCTTGGTACTCGCAAAAGCAGGGGAGAGGGTGTATCGACCGAATTGAATTGTAACTACCCAATTAGTTAGGGATAAATATATTAGTTCTTAGTAGTTATTGCAGATTAATATACGTATATTAGTTTTGTTTAAACTCCAAGACACTGCCCTTTTTAGTTTACTTATTTATAATATTGCCATTAATTAATCTTTTATCGTAGCCACTAGATTAAAATAGATCATACGGTCCTCACATAGGTCTCCATGGTCTCTACCTTTTTGGGTCTCCACTGAACTCAACTCTCTCTCTCTCTCTCTCTCTCTTTCTCTATATATATAGGAAAAAGTTATATGGAAGACCGCATTTTTGTTGGAGACGTCGGAGACCATATATGTACTGCAAGCAAAACATAATTTGCAGTACAATATATTATGCAATGTTCTGCAAGCAGTACATATATGGTCTCCGACGTCTCCAATAAAAAGCGGTCTCCATATAACCTAACTATATATATATATATATATATATTATAGCCAAAAATTTAAAAGTTTTGGTTGGTTGGTCTGTCGTCGATACTGGGTCACAGACCTAAAAAATATATATATATTAGATATAATAAGGCCTAAAAAATATACATATATTAGATATAATTTTATTTAATATAATATGGGACATAACTATATACATATTTTTATTAAGTAAAATTTTACTTTTTAAACCCAATTATATATTTATAACATGAGTCCAAATTATATAATTTTACTTATTATAATATGGGCTCTATACATATCTATATTAACGAAAATTTTATTTTTAACACGGGTTCATATTATAATATATTTATATTAAATATAATAAATTTATATATAAAAAAGAACATATAATATTAACATAAAATTTTAATAATATAAAATTATATATTAAATATCAATAATAATATAAATAAAAAATTAATTTACTTAAATATTAGTTATCCGGTGTTTCGTACGGATTATAAGGCTGTATATATATATATATATATATATATATATATATATATATATATATAGGCAAGGGGGATTCTTAAATGAAATACTAATCGGAGAATATATATGTCCTACATTATATTCTGCTTATAATATATTATAGAATGTAATGCAAAATATATATGTTCTCCTATTATTGGATTTAAGATTCTCCAATTACTCAATAGTGTAATAGAAGTATAACAAAATAGTGTAATTATTTGATTGTATTTTTACTCTATGAGTTAGCATGGATTAAAAAAGAATACTATCCTTTACCAACAAATTACTTAATGAAATATGTCAAAACTTTTAATTTTTTTAAAAGCACATAAATATTGTTGAAGCATTACTATACATTAAATATTTCTCTAAATTTTAAGTTAGGACCTCATATAACTTAATTTATTAAACTCGCATTTGTATTAGTTTCGCTGTTATGACATCATGCTACATTTATATTTTTCAAAGACCGTTATATGTAGAAGAAATTTATATTTATATTTCCTTCGTCTTGTTTTAAACTGTTCATTTAATTTCTTTTGTAATTAAATTTTAATCCACATATATATATTATGTAATTGTGAAAAGTTTTAATAATATATATTATTAACAAATTTATTTAATATATTTTAAATTTTAATTTTTAAAATTATAAAAATATAATTAATAAATTTCAATAAAAAGTTAATTAATTTAACTATAAAATATCAAAAAAAAAACTACTCGAGTCGGGAGTAAAAAAAAAGGCAGGGAAATGTGTGAAAAAATGCACGGGTCCGGCAATGTATTTGTTAGGATAAAGAGGTAAATTAACATGAACCCGAAACCGCTGCATGGAGGAAAGTAGATTTGTCCGTGAGCGGCGAGGAATGATGAAAACATTGACAATGCACGTGGCACTGACACCTCCGGATCCTGCCACGTCGACTATAATGACGCTCATCAGTGTGTTGCTGCTGCTACAGATCTAGATGCCCCTCAACTAATTTTTTTATAAAATAGAATATATTTATTTTCCGCAAATACTACTCCAAAACAAGCAGCTATTCTCCACTCCATCTTATATCTCTACATAAATATAGTACATACACTATATAGCATAGTACATACAAACAATCCATCTCACGAATTTATCTCTTCACAATGGGGGAGGTCTCTAGAATCGTCCTTTTTTTATGATCTATATTTAATTATTTTTACATGTTCTTTTGATCGATTTTTGTATGGTTTTTATGTGTTTTCTTATTGATTTTGCAGGAAGAAAACAAGGCGGAGGAACAGAAAGTAGAGGAAAAGAAGGTAGAAGAAAAGCCAAAGAAAGTAGAGCAAGGGGAGAAGAAAGAAGAAGCAAAACAAGAGAAAGAGAAATCAAATGATGAGGCAAAAGTTGAGAAAACACCAAAAGGGCCACCTCCACCGCCGCCGCCGCCTCAAGAAATAGTGCTTAGAGTTTACATGCATTGTGAGGGATGTGCTCGAAAAGTTCGTAGATGTCTCAAGGGCTTTGAAGGTGATCATTTCAATTTCAATTTTAATGATTATTTGTGTTTTTTATATTTAAAATAGTGGGTTTTGTTTTATGAAAATCTTAAATAGAGTATTAATCGGAGAATATATATGTCTCCAATATATTTTAGAATATAATACATGACATATATGTTCTCAAATTTTTTTCATAGAATTTTTGCCTTAAAATAGTATACATGATCTATCGCAGTATACAAAATCGAATGAATATATTGAGATGAAAGGCAAGCGAGGAAAAAGATGTATAATTTGTACATGTATAATGTTGAATTATTTTTCTTGGGGCAGGTATTGAAGATATTATGACTGATTGCAAGACTCATAAGGTTGTGGTGAAGGGTGACAAGGCAGATCCACTTAAAGTTTTGGCTAGGGTTCAGGGTAAGACTCACCGCCAAGTTCAGCTTCTTTCTCCGATCCCTCCACCGCCGGCAGAACCCAAAAAAGCCAAGGATAAAGAAAGTCCCAAACCGCCAGAGAAAAAAGAGGAGGTTATGATATATTATTTATTTATTTTTATATTATTTATATCTGGTTTGTTGGTTCCGGAGTATATTAGCTTGGGATTCCTTATGGGGTCTACTTATTTATTGTATATTTGTATTGTATTATTAATTGCAGCCTCAGGTTTTAACAGTGGTTTTAAAAGTACACATGCATTGTGAAGCTTGTGCTCACGAGATCAAGAAACGTATTGAACGAATGAAAGGTGATTATTATTTAATTAATTATTGATCACTGTATTTCTAATGGGGTTTAGTTTTTCTTTTCCTGCCCTTTTCACCTTTTCTTTTACTTGAATCTCAGACTAGTAGTAAAAGTGTTACACGATACGATTGCATATTTGCATATTCAATTATAAAGACATCACAATCTGTATATTCTCCGATCGACTGGAATATATATAATAACAACTTGTTGAGATTCCACTGAATTTTTTGTTTTCCATTTCTCCGAATGAAATCAATTATTATTCATTTTGTCTACCATCAATCGGTGTCAGCAAACTGTTAATTAAGTTACTTGTTCTCTGAACTCATTCACAGCTCTGTACCATTTTAAGTTATCAATTCTCCCGATATCGTTACGTGTTAGTATGTATTATGTTATGTGTGTTATATCATAATCCTTCATATTTTGTTTATTTAATATTCTCTTTGTAATTCACAGGGGTTGAGACTGCGAACCCGGATCTAAAGGGCTCCCAAGTAACAGTTAAAGGAGTATTTGATCCTCCAGCCTTGGTTGAATATGTGTACAAAAGAACCGGGAAGCATGCAGCTGTTATGAAGCAAGAAGTGGAGAAAAAGAAAGAAGGAAATAAGGGTAATGAAGCTGCAAAAGAGAAAAAAAGTGATGAGGGAGGTGACAAAGAAGGGAAAAAAACCGAAGAGCCGGCTCCGGCAGTGGCTTCAGAAGCCGGCAAAGAGAAGAAGGAAGAGGGCGGAGAGAAAGAGGCTCCAAAGCCAGAGGAGGTGGCCGCGGCAGCAACAGGTGAAAATGAGAAAAAAACGCAAGTGATGGAGCTGATCAAGAAGAATGAGTTTTACTATTACTACCCACCACAGAATTACCAAATTTACCATCCAAAGGTGGCTACTGAAATGTACCCTCCAGCACCACAGATGTTCAGTGATGAGAACCCTAATGCATGCTCTGTTATGTAAGTGTTTGTAAGGGTAAAAAGGGCAAATCTGGTTTAATTAAGAGTGAGCTAGTGAGTGAATACGTGCACGTGGTCTAAGCTAGTATGGCCATGGTATTGCATGTTCTATATATATAAATTAAACCTTCTCTTTGATATATGCTCAACCCACATGTGACCTTGTCGTTGAATTGAATCTACTAATTAAGGACTGTACAACTTTGTGAGGTTTGTGCCTTCTATTAATTTACTATAATCCTCTTGTTACAGAAAATAATACTCCGTAAGACCATAATATATTGATTAATATTGTTAAAGTAGTACTTGTACAAAAAAATTATTTTTGTTTTACTCTTCCAAGTAGCTAGCAATTTCTAAGGTGTGTGTGAATCTATATATGTATGTCTGATTGTGTGCATATATGTATAATTGTACTTATATACCCTGCTTGTGTGTGTGTGTATGGTCTCGTGTCTATACAGTTCGTAATTAATGTTCACTCGGTAGTGGTCAGTGGACACTTCTGGTTGCTAATGCTTTGTCATTTGTCGTCATCACAAACTCTATATGATCGGTGAGACAGTAATGTATATATGTTTTATATACGTTTTTAAGGTCTGATCAACTAGCTATATATCTGTATTTGCTTGTTTAACACTAATGTTTAAGTATGCACTTTCCTGATGAATGACCGATCTACAATAATTCTGAATTGTATAAAATGAGGCAAACTATTTTGTTTCATTGTTACAGTATATAAGAATTTAGTTGGTCAAATGCATGACAACATATCAAGGAGCTCGAGCTAGAAAAATGTTGGTAGTATCATCATGAGCCGTGCCATCTCAATATAAGATTAGCAAGTCTAAATAAGTATTTTTAATTTATTATAGTAATTGAATTATAAATAAACTAAATTAAATGTTTTGCAAAATAAAATTTAGAGAATGCAACGCAAATAATAGTTAAATATTTGATTACCAAGTACGATTCTCTTTTAAATACAATACAAACCAATACATTAAATTAATTTATGATGTTTTGTCTGAAAACACTTAAAAGGGGTGTATAGTTGGTTTTTTCACTTGGAATTGCTCTCGTACATGGAAATAGTAGTTTTTTACGGCACCGCAATTTTAAATAATAATCTCAAATTAAGCCTAGTGCACTTAAAACTTTTCAAGGCTGATCAAGTTTATTGAATTTTGGTCCGAGTGAAGTAACGGGTTAAATTTTAAATTTTGATTCAAATCAAAGTTAATTAAGGATCGTGATATATGTACACTTTATATTTATTTTTGCACACCCTTATTTATAATTGGACTATAAAAACCTTATATTTCATACAGCATTTAATGTAATGTCCTTTCTTTTTTATCAACAAGCTAGACTTCTTAATTCAACCGCATTTTTATAATTTTTAAACAATAAAAAAAATTATATTAATTTGTTAATTTGAAAATTATTTCTAATTTTAATATTCATATATTTAATTAAATTTTATTATATGTGTTTCTAATCTACTATGAAATGTAATTTTAAAAAATAATTAAAAAATATTTACTACATTTTATAAAAAATAATGCATCAAATTATTTATATTAAAACACTACTAACAAGAATCAAGAATAAATAATTTATATTAAAATAATATATATTATTATAATTATTTTTATAAGTAACATTTATTCTACAAATTTTTAAGATTGAAAACTTCTACTTATTTTGAACAAAACTATTTTAAATAATTCATTTTTAAAGAAACTAATCTTCTACTGAATATTTGTTTCAAATTAATAATTTTAATATTGAAATATATCATAAAGTTGTGTAATTAAATTAATATTTGGAATTGAAAAAATGTATAATAATTTTATCTATTTGTTTGACTTGATCATATTTAATTATATTGTTATTTTATGAAATAATAATAATAATAATTATAAATAATTATAAATTTTGTTTTAATAATATAAAGTTAAAAAATTAATTACAAACAGAAAAGGTTGTTGTAAGTTACTAGGAGTATCAACTTGATAAAGTAATTAAATAATTGATATAAGATATAATAGAGATAGTAAATATATGAAAGGGGTGTGCAAGAATAAATATAGGGGTGCATATATCACAACCATTAATTAATTTCTTAATCCAACTCCAACAAGTCGAGCACTATTTCTAAATAGATTACTTTAATACTACAAATCGAAAGCTCGTATACCCAAATTTTATGATTCGATTTAACTTAAAAGTTAATTTCTTAGAAGGACTCAACAAGTCAGAGCTCTATTTGTACATTTTTTTACTTGAAGACTACAGCACAGAGCTGTGCAGAGTGTGAAGCTTTTACGTGCTCCAGCCTCCATGCAATACGCATGCATAAAGCTGCTTGTTCCCCGTCAATGTCCTCAAAACAACATATATACCCAATTACTACAAAAAATCACGGATAGTAAAAATGTTAGGACTCTGTCAAAAAGCGCAGATAAGCGACTTGACTCCCTAAATTAAAAAAAAATTAAGTGTTATCACTATTTGGTACAAAAAAACGCAGATAAATAGTTATGACAAACGATTGTCACGGATCAGGACACATTATTAATTACTTTAAAGCACTGTCCATTTTATTTCATATGTTTTGCTCAATTGCTCTACTAAATTATTTTATTACGTACGTACTACAATGAAATGATGTGAAATACCCTGTCGTCCTCAACCAAACTTTTGAGGAGCAATGCCCTTTTAGTACAAGTTTTTTTTTATTGTCATCAGCCTTTAGCTCTTGTATTCTATCGTATCCTTTACATTCCGGATCGTTCAATCATAGATATTTTAATTATTTCCATCTTAATTTAAGAATTTCAGTCGTGTTTGTGCATCCTTTACTTGTGATTTGTTACTTCTTATGCCGCGTCCGCCCCTACGCTCACATCGCATCCTTGGTCCTTAAGCGACGGTATACTCTTTTTTTCCTTTCCGGGTTCTATTCATTGCAAGGAAAGGCTAAAAAAAAAAAAAGGAAACTTGAAATGCCAGCTAGGCCATTTTGTGAAAGGGTGCCTCTTCTTTAAGTTTCTACAAAAGGAAATTTTTTTAAAAATATACATAATGTATGTATATATAAATTTTTTGGTGCTCTTGTGGTCGGCCGCCCTGTCCGCGTTCTACAACAATTCTATTGATTTCTGAGAAGAATGATAAGAAGCTTTGTATGTTGTGTCACTATTTTTGTTGTTTGGAATGAGTTATTGTCAACATGGAGTATAAGAAAGGAATTGTTACTTCAAGAATCGATAGGTCCCAACTTCAAAACATACAGTAATATTAATTTTTAGTATAATAAAACATAAAATTAATTCTAAATTTTTATTTAATTTTATGAATTTCCTATTTTATTAGGTTAAATTTATCTTTCTAATTGTTGGGTTATTAATTCAGTGAAAGCACGTATATTTTTCTAACGAGGCACTTAATTAAACCTTCTAATTTTTCTCCTCTAATTCAAAATTTGAGTGGAGCCCATCCCTCACCGGATGCACTATGCATCCGCCCCTGATAACTTGTCGACCATTTTACTTGGCGCTAATGGAGTTGTTGACTTGTTGGGCCTCAATATTCGAGATTTTCGGAGGAAGTCCATTGGAAAAAAGGCTCAAGTTAGAATTCATCGGAATAGTTCTGAAGTTCTGCCTCTCTCTTGGGCTCCTCCAATGAGATACCTGGCCTCCGATCCAAATATATTCCAGTAATTTTATATCTCACTATAATTACCTCTAACTTCTAGTCTTCTGAAGTTCTGCCTCTCTCCTGGCCTCCTCCAAGAGTGTTTGGGGTTCCTTAAACTTAAAATAAGTAACTTATTTTTTATTTTTATTTTACATATTTTCATTTTTTTTTTAAAGATAAATATTTGTTTTAGAATTTTAAAACCAAATATGAACTTAATTATTTCTGGAAATAAGGGCTTATTTCTGGAAAGTACATACATCCCTACTTTTTTTCAAAAATAAGGGCTTATTTTCATAAGTAGCAGTTTGCCAAACAGGCCCATTGACTCAATCTCATTACAAATTTACGATCACCACAAAATGTTATTCGATCGATTTTTTTATATAATTTGAATATATTTTTATTTTTATAATAATAATTTAATTTTAAACATTTGGCTTACCTAAACTATTTATAAATTGAATAATAAGGATAATATAATATAAAATTTAAACGAAAAAGTTAATTTTATTTAGTTGATATATGAATTTATAATAAATATAGATACCATTAAGATTCATTACATTTGTAGTAAAGATTAAGTATATCGAATATATGAATTTTATTTAATGATAGAAAAATATTGGAGTTTTTATACGTTAAAATACTAAAAAAGACAAAAATTTAATGGAGTGTATTTAAAATTCAGCCTCGAAAGCGGAAAAGATTTGAACTATAGTATAATAGGGGCCGAAGAGCCTCACGAGACGCGGTGATGCTTACTTCTTTGTCGGGCATTCTTGCAACTGCTATTTAAAATACTATTTAAAGCGTGAAATTTAAATGATTGAAAACATAAATTTATATTGTATTCGGAAGATTCAATTACAAATTGCTATGGAGAATCTTAAATGAATGGAGTACTAATTAGACTGCATTTTGTCATGCGTATGATATATTGCAGAATATAACGCGGAACATGGATATTTTTCGATTAATATTTCATTTAATGTTCATCAAATCCTACAAATTATTGCTATTATATGTAAAATATAAATTAACGGACAAAATAATGCATAAAGTAATATATAGTAAGCAATATTAATTGTTGTAAAGTGAATCACAAGTTTGAAATTTGTTTAAATTTAAATTTATACCAGCATAGCTTTGGTCGGTCCAGCAGGAAAAAATAAATAATAACAGGTCGGTAGGTGGCAAGTTAAGAAAAATAAAAATCCACAAAAATGAAAAGGAGGTGGTGAGCAGTTGAGCACTGAGTAGAGGGCAGAGCCCACACACTGACACCTATCACAATTCACACAAACTCATATGAACAAAGGTAGTGATACTTGTAAAATACACATACACATACACATACACATACACATACACATACACATACACATGCACAAATAAAGGACAACATAGGGAGTGTAATTTAGGACATGGGCGGTGCTCAACTCCACAAGATTAAGAATATTATACATCTTATAGTAAAAAAATACATTTTCAGCTTATAAATTAATTACCATACAAGTCAAACGAGCAAGAATCAGATACTTTGGCTTCCTAGTTAACTTAACCCTATAGTATGTATTCACACGCACACAATCTCTCTCTGTCGGGAGAGAGTTCGAGAGAGAGAGTCTAGTCTCTCTCCTAGTATTTATATCCAAGTATCAAACCCCATTTTTCTACTCCTCCATCCCAGCTTTGCACTACCTCTATACTTGCACAAAATTGTACGTATTATCACCTGATATATTTCTAACTAGAAGAAAGACAATCAAAATCAAATGGAAGATCGTCTATGGACTTTCCTCACTTTTATTCACACCCTAGCTGGCCCGGCCACCATGTTGTTGTACCCACTGTAAGTTCTCTACATCCTCTAACCCAGTTTCTTCTTTTTATCTTATTGAATTTTTAATTTATTATGATAAATTTTATAGATATGCATCGGTGATGGCAATAGAAAGCACCTCAAAGGTGGATGACGAGCAGTGGCTTGCGTATTGGATCCTCAATTCCTTCCTCACTCTCGTTGAATTGCTCTTTCAACCCGTCTTGGAATGGTATGTTTACATTTTCTGCTAATTGGATGTCTATATTCTTATCCGTAGCTGCGTAGCTGCTTGCATATGGTCTTAGTAGTCATGACAAATGTTAAATGAGCTACTGAATGCATTTGTGAGGAGCCATTGAGCTCATTCCGGGTTCCAATTTGTATTTAACTCTATCTCTATGCTTCCATATAGTTTATGTAGTTAAATATGTTACCTGTTACAAATTGGATCTAGTGAACACCCGAATGCATTTATGAGAAACAATTGAGCTCGTATGGGATGCAGTTTGTTGATAATTGGATTCCGAATAGAGTTCCCAAAAACTTTGAGGAGTCAACAAACTTATTTGTGAAATCGTGATTCCATTTGAACCACAGCAATACTAATTTCAAATCTATCCTTTTCGTTTTCGTAGACTCTTGCAACATGTATATCTGAATTTATACGAAGATAGTATAATGTTAGTTTGCTCAATATACCACAGGTTCCCGCTATGGTATGATGTGAAACTTGTGTTTGTGGCATGGCTAGTGTTACCTCAGTTCAAGGGGGCTGCTTTCATTTATGAGAAGTATGTGAGAGAGCAGCTATTCAAGAAATATGCAGGGGGAGCACTCCGTCACAACCAGTATCCTAACACCTCTAAGATCAAGAACAAGTTTGTTGATTTCTTGACTCCTAACAGAGTGAGTACTTACAGTTTAGTATGAATTTACAGGTGTGTGTTTTGATTCTTACAACAGCTAACAACTTTTCTAAATTGTTTTGGCCAGGGGGAGCATCAGTCTTGAGGGCTGGCTAATTAAAGATTTTCGAGGATAGCAAGAGTCAAGGGGGCATGGCATGTAACTTTACTTTCTGAAAAAAATGTGATAACTCTTGTTTCTCTCTTTGTGCGTGGACCTTGACTGTAATACTGAATGGTCTAGTTTGTGAATCTTCTGTTTTTAGTTGTAATCAAATCTAAGCAACTTAATTGACTGAACTCTCTCTGTATATATTTGCCTATCCTTTAAATGCTCTTAAGGAACAAATGAAACTACTTTGTTATACACTTGGCTGTCATACTCATACATATAAATTCATAAAGGCATAGGTAGGTTTGTTGCTTCATTGTATTACGATATGGTAAGTAATCTACAAATGTTGACTAATGGGTTGAAGGGGAGTTTGATTTTGGCTTTAAGAAACACAAAGAACTGGAAACGAGCATCCCTGCATCAATCTGTTGAGAACAAGGAGAGTTAACGAGATGAAAAGTTTGGAGAGTATTTTTTTTAGAGGGCGCCGTAGAAATAACAAAATAAAATTTTAGCTTTGTTTTCAACTGATTTTGTTGTACATCTAAATTAATACTGTAATATTGACAAGAGGTATTTTCAGCAAAGTTTACAAGTTAATAAAGTAAAATATCTGTTTATAGATCATTCTCGAATGAGTGAAAATCTCGAACAAGACATGAGATCGTCTCAGGACCCATCACCCTTAAATTTTCCTTGTATGTATACTTGATATAAGATGATCTCTTAAGAAAGGTATTTTCAAAGGTCTACCAAGCTACATCGGTAGAAATAAATGGGAGGTATTTAGATATGTCAAAGAAAAAGTGTGGAATCGAATGCAGAGCTGGAAAGGAAAAATTCTTTCAAGAGCAGGTAAGGAAATCCTTATAAAGGCTGTCATCCAGGCTATCCCATCTTACGTGATGAGCGTGTTTTTACTCCCAAAAAAACTCTGTGAAGAGCTGGAAAACTTGATGAACAAATTCTGGTGGGTGTCAAATATGGAAAATACCAGGGGGATTCGGTGGATGTGCTGGGATAAATTATGCTATCCGAAAAAATTCGGTGGAATGGGCTTCCTGAGAATCAGGGAATTCAGGGGGGGGAGAATCAGGGAATTCAATATAGCTATGTTAGGGAAGCAGGCGTGGAGATTGTTAACCGAACCCCAGTCCTTTGTAGCGAAATTAATTCAGTCTCGATATTATCCATCAGGTTTGTTTAGGGAAGCGCACCTTGAAAGAAATCCCAGTTTTGTTTGGAGAAGCATTCTAGAGACGAGAGAGTTACTTGAAGCAGGAAGTAGATTGAAAGTGGGTAGTGGCGAATCAATAAATATATGGCAGGACCCGTGGATCCCGGACATCAATAATGCTTGAGTAACTACTAGCATGGTTCCTGAATTGCAGAATGTAACAGTGAATAAATTATTCAAATCTACTGCTAAGGAATGGGATCATGATATAGTACATGATATCTTTAATGAAACAGATGCGAGTAAAATTTTGCAGATTCCATTGGGTGTGAATGATGTAAATGACTCTTGGCTCTGGGTTGAAAGATGAGAAGGGCAAATATTCAGTCAAAAGTGGATACAAGTTATTATGTAAAATTTTGGACCAAACTCGAAGCGACCATGTTAGTTTTGAGTGGCTGAAGTTGTGGTCTCTGCTAATACCTCCGAAATCAAAAACTTTATACGGAGAGTTGTTCATAATTGTCTGCCAACGCTTAGTAATCTACTGAGGAGGAAGATGGATGTGATACCTGCATGCCCAATATGTAAATCAGCTGAAGAAAGCTTAGAGCATGTATTTTTTTCATGCCCTTTTACTCAAAATTGCTGGGAAGCAACGCGCCTTAATGTTCAATGCACCACCGGACTTTCAGTTGGACAGAGGTTTCTAAAGCTGTTCACTTCTCTAACAAATCAAGAAATTGAGATGCTGTGCATGGTGGCATGGAGCATCTGGAATCATAGAAATACTGTGGTATGGAGGAACAGATATCAAACTCCTTCAGTGGTGGTCAATGGAGCAAGTACCCTTCTATTTCAGTGGGAGAAAGCTCAAAATAAAAAGAATAATATGTGCATAACTAATCAGCAGGAAGGACGTATGATCTGGCAAAAACCAATCGCAGGGTGGGTAACTTGTAATGTGGATGCAGGGGTTTACAAACAAAAGAATTTAAGTTCTTTTGGTTGCCTTGTCAGAGATGAACATGGGATGTTTGTAGCAGGTTATGGAGGTCAGTTTGTAGGGATCATTGACCCCAAAATTGCAGAAGCTATGGCATTCAGGGAGGCTCTATCTTGGTTAAAAAAAATTGAGGTAACTAATGTGGTCACTGAGCTCGATGCACTAACTGTTGTGCAGGCTGTGAGAAGAAGAAACGTAGAAGATTTGTCATACTTTGGCTCGATCATATTAGATTGTTCAACTATTTTGAAACACTTGAGGTCTTGCAGTGTTTTTTTTGTGAAACGGACAGCGAATATAGCGGCTCACACTATTGCTAGAGAAGCTAGTTCAATGTTTGATCAACAGGAATGGTTTTCTGTACCTTCCTTTCTTGTCGATGTACTTGATCATGATAATTTATAAAATTTCCTATTTGTTTTCAAAAAATAATAATAATAATAATAATATAGAACAACTCTAAATAAACAAGGACAATTGAAATAATGTATACCTTTGATACTTTTAATCATAAAATATATAACACTTATTTTGATCCACGTAAAAATCGGACAAAAAGTTCTTAAAAAATTATTTGAAATAAACGAAATTCATATAAATATACATAAATGTAACTCTAATAATAGTTTTGAAAATATAATGTTACGCATAATATGTGTGTAAATACACCTAATGTACCTTACTCGATAAATAATCAATATAGCTAAGTTTTTTCTGAGTAACATCGAAATTTTAGTAATCAAAATTAATTAATAATTTTATAAATTCGTTTAACTATCAGATAAATAGCCACATTCGAAACGCTCGATACTTCAATTTTTTCAACAGGGGTTGCTATTGTAGTATGGATCCATTTTCATTTTATCTTAAAATAATAATCTTAAAAATAATTTTATTACTTATAAGCTATAAATAAATGCTAATCATTGACTTATAAATTAGTTTGAGAATTTTTTTTATTAATAAATAACTTATTATGTTAAAATAATAAAGTAACATTAAGAAATAAATTTAAAAGGAATATTATTTATTTTTATAAAATCAAATTGTAAATTATTAAAACAAACAAGTAAAATAAATACATATTTTGTCGTTTTCACAATTTAACTTATGAATAAATTAGTTATAGGTTATTTTTATTACTTAAACAACAAACTTATAAATATTTTTAACTTGATGAAATAGACCGTATCTAGCATTATAAATGATATGTTAACATTTTTTTTTACTTAATATACTTACTCGTAGATAAATTATATCAAGATTAGACCTGCCAAAATGGGTTTGGTTCCGAAGAACTGAACCAAAATTCATGGAACTGAATTCGATTTTATATCCGAAATTACATAATCCGATAATTATCTGGAAACCAATTCGATCCAAATTGAAAATTTAACCGAAAATAATCCGAAATACTAAACCCAATAATTATTTGGAACCGATTAAAACCGAATACACAATCATCCGAACCGAATATGACTCAAAGTACGAGATCTGATTCTATATACAAATATGAATTACATCGAATTAGAAATAAGATAAATTAAATTTTAATCTAAATTTTTATTTATATTTTAGTGATTCATAATCTATAATATTAACCCACTTTTTATTCACTAAATTAATCTATTCTTAAACAAAATTCATATTTAAAATAATCTTATATAAAAAAATTAAAATGGTTATGCAATCAAAATTTTAAAAACTTATATTATTTTATATTATAACTAATATATTTAATAATAATATGATTTTTAAAGTTTCACAAATTGAAAAACAGAAGGAGAAAGATAATGAATAAATTATTACTTCAGCAAACTTATTTAATGACTTTTATTTTAGTTTTGCTCTAATTAAAAACTAATTCAAAATTAATCTGAGTTATATTTTTCCGATCCGAACTGATCTGAACTGAATTTAATCCGAATCGAACTTAATCTCATCTTGATCCAAAATTTAACCGATTTTAATTCAAACTTAATCCGATCCGAATCAGAATCAATCTGATCCGAACAATGCCCCAAATATATCATAATCGAAAGTTGATCTGATCCGAATGGATCTGATCCGAAACCAATCCGATTATCTGAATTTCTAGGTCTAATCAAGATAAAATAATCCGGGAAGAAGTTTCTTTCATTCAAAAAGCTTATCATTTAACTAAAGGACGTGAAAATGTCCCCAGAAATTTAGATAATAAAGTCTTAGTGTCTCATAAGAGAATATCCTTAATGTGTGAGAATAGAATACTTATCGTACTCCAATCAACAAAATACGTCTATCATCCGATCCAATCCAGAAAACGCTAAAAAGCACATCTGAAATTACAAAAAGAATAGAATAATAAGTGTCTAGTATGTCTAATATAAATTATAATATATATATATATATATATATATATATATATATATAACTCCCAATATATGGCAAAAAAGTCATCTAATATGACACAAAATGTCATTCAATGACATATAAGAATAAATTGTTGCATTTTTTTGCGACAAACCTCAATAACCGCTCCAAACATCAAAAACACAGTAAGAGTAAAAAAAAATTAAACGAGTAGCGAGTTAAGAAACGATTTTGGTGGTGATTAAATTCTTTTTTGATTCGAATCAATTTTTAAAAACAATATATTGTGATATATTTGAGTCTGTCACCGAAGATTTGTTACAGAAAAGGATGCGACTTATATTAAACCAAGACTCGCTGGTCTCACTTAATAACCATCATTCGTGTTAAAAAAAAAAAATTAACCGTTCAGAATTTAATCTAACAATAATAGAGCAGTATGATCGTCTTTTAAAAACTTATCACTTAACCAAGGGCATGTGATATAGTCATGTGTATAAATGTATAATATTGGATTTGTGGATGGTCATATGAACGAGTAAATGAATTGGGTCCGTATTCGCATTACAAGAATGTGGATGTAGTTGTCCAAAAGGGCCTTGCAAAGCGAGCAAGGATATATTGGGCCATGATATATCTCGGTCATTATTCAATACGAGTACACTTCTTCCCTCCCGCAACAACCTCTAGTACAGTATAAATTATTACATTCTTTCTCATTGCAGATTTGCATTCCAATTCTTCAAAATGCATTCAGTCATGTGTAGTAAAGACCAAAGAAGTGTATATAATATAAACATATTCCCTAGCTACATGTGCATTATTGATGCACGGCTACGTACTCTCCTGCAACTCCACAGAAACGATATCTACATTATCAATGACTACTTTTATGTGTGTAGCTAAAAGGATATACTATATTGTATACTCTCCCATGTGAAAGTATGGAACACATCTTTTGAACCCAATGGTCACCTTGAAAAACTAGTTTTTTTTCAAAATATACTATCGAATATCTGCCTCCAATCTTAATTAACATGGTACTTCCACACGAACAACTTGTACGAAGTTTCTTTCGAGACCCAAAAGCAAGATACTTGATTATGTAATGTGTGCTTTTTCGATTCTACAGCTAAAAGTTTGTGAAGAAAATTCTACTGTAAAGACTATACATTCCCCCCTTGTGATTTTACAGTAGCATGTGCACATCCACGTACGTCTAATTCAAGAATCAAAATCTTACAGAAATATTGATTTGGGTTCGAGTCTTTGGCAAAAATACCTTATTGCGCTTACTAAGGGTGGTGGAGTTGCGCTTATTAAGGGTGGTGGAGTTGCGCTTATTAAGGGTGGAGGAGTTGTGAATGCAATAAGACAGAGTAATCCTACATACCCAAAAATAATCCCAAGTTGTTTAATCAAATGATGTGGCATGATATATGGCTTGTTTTAATTCGTGAGTACATATGTATGCACACGAGTCTCATATTATTATAGAAAAATTACCAATTACACATATGAAAACTCATCATTTGAGATATTTTTTGGAACTCATCATTTGAGATAATTTTTGGGGTTCATAGCATTTTTCATGCATGAAATCCATTTATTTTTATCGCGTTATTGCGAAAAGTATGTCGTAACAATTATAATTGTGGAATGCAACAATTTGTTGTGGAAAGAATGGTTTGTATTCTCAGTTGGCCTGCTATATTCATGCCTTCGGAACTCACTTATAAATTTACCATTGGCCAATCAATCATCTCACATTCTCACTTTTCCCTTAAGTAAACGCATGCGAATTAACGAATATTAAAAAACAATATTACCTTCACCAAAAGCAAGAACCCATCCTTTTACAATTCTTTACTAGTAAAGAAAGACTATCAAAGTGGGCGGTTCTACATAGTGGTATCAGGTATGGCATGACTCATGTCTCGTGAGCGTAACAAAAATATCACAAGATATTTACAAGATCGATCAGTTAAGAGATATGTATAGCTGGTTAAAATCTATTGATACGCTAGTTGCAAGACTCATTCCCCTCTCCTACTCCATGACCAAACTCATGGAATCGAATGATCACTCTGTGCATACTTGTAAATATAATATAGTAAAAATTATATAATGTATCGAACAAAAGGGTGCGTATATCTGCTTATAGCTTCATAAGGGGCCAGTAGATAATGTTTGATTGGCTAGAATAATGTAATGTGATCCCCTTAAAAACTACTGTAAACATTTGTGTAGGTTCTTTTGCTGCCTAACAAAGCTAAATGAATAACGTACAGGAAGTACGTGATTACTGAACTTTAAGAATGTCTGTATGTGCTCGCACAGTCGCACACTACTATAGAAAGATTACAATTCACCGGGGGTGGTCAAGAAATTTGAGCCTTTTGTGAAATTTTAGAATTATACCCTCAATCTATACGTCAATATACATATATAAAACTATAGATTTTTTCACTAAAAGGAACTATCAAGTGAGATTGTAAGCGAAGAGTAAAATCTAACAAATTTATCTTAAAGGAGACCGTATTCTTGCAAAATTATCAACAAATATTAAAAACACCAATATTTCTCATTTAGTGCAATCACTCTTTATCAGAAAATCAATAATATTTTTTGTTCAAAGGAGAGGCAGATATGAGTATTTGGAAACTGTTAACTTTCGGGTCTGTGTGGTCGCTCATTTAGCGCCTACCCAATGCCAGCTCTGCTGAATTTACAAGAAATATCGCTTCACTTTTATGAGTTACACCATTAATTTTAATTTCAAACTTGATTTATTTACCACCAACCTATGTTCTGAGTATCACCGTCTCTTCCTTGGGCCAAATTCTTCATATATTTGAACAAACTAAAATACAAAGATCCGAAATGTAAAAATATCTGAGTAGCCTACGTGTTCCGTATGATTCACAGGTGGCCTCCCCCCCCCCCCCCCCCCCCCCCAAAAAAAAAAAAAAAAAACTCAAAAACTCTTCTTAATATGATGCACCATGAACTTTATAAAATAATAATTCCTTAGCGATCCCCTAGCCGGCTAGCCCACTAGCCCAGCAGCCCCTGGTAACTTGATCCTGCGTCCGGTACTAACTTGAAAAAAATAAAAAAATCCTAACTTAAATAATTAGGTAGTGATCCCCTTTTCTTTCCTTACCATCTTTTAGTTCCACTTGTTTATGTAAGATGCACAAGAGGAAGCAAAACCATATTGGTATGATCACTAGCAAGTTAATTATTACTCTTAATCTTCTTTTTTTACTTAAGTGCATCCCCTTTTACGGCAAACCAATACAAACCATTGGCAAAAATGTTTAGAAAATCATTTTATTAAGCACGAGAAGTAATCTTCCCCACATAGCTTTAACAAAAAAAGCATCTGCTCATACAAAATAAAGAAATCTAAAGCAGTTACATTGCCTAACTTTTTAGTGCATTATATAACTCAGTGTTTTCAATGCTCTATGTTCAGTCACATTTCTCTGTTGTGTTCTTCACTAGGTGGCTAAACTACTTAGTGCTAAGTAGACACCTTAACGAAGCCTTCTCCAAAATAAATTCATCTCTTTTAGTGATAATGGATTCACTGAGTATACACAAAATCCATGCCAGCAGGAAGCAACAATTTATAAGCAATCTACTTCTTTATACTTTGACTACAATGTCATGCAGCTTATTGGTTTTTAGTCCTTTTTGGTATCCCCCTCTTCGCGCTACTGTCAATGTCTTTCTCTCTGTGTCTCTTCCGAAAGTGCTTGCACTCTTCTTGAGTGCCAAGGTTGTGTTCATCGTAGGTAACCTCATTGTCATTTTCCTTGTGGGAGAGTTTAAATTATATAAAGCATCACACCCTTCTCAAACACATGTATCTAGGGGTCAAATCCTATGGAGTTCCAAGAAACAAAGGGGAAACCCTGAGATTCCTTTGGAGGGGAAAGGACAGAACATGAAAATGAATCTTCAATGTATTCAGTTTGCGCGAGGGACAACTCCAATAAAAGTTGATAGATGTGAACCACAAAATGGAGATTCCAGACACCTTGGGGCTCAAAGTTACCAGATGATCTCAGTTGCTTTGAAGCCGAAAAGTACAAATAAAGTGACTCTTAAACAAGAAAAAACTTCAATTAATAGAGTAGGATATTCCGAACAAAAAGAAGATCACGGTAAAATATCAGACAGGGAAGAGTTCATGTCACATGAGAAAGACTTGAACAAGATGGCAGATGATTTTATTGCAAGGGTTAATAAACAGAGGAGGCTTGAAGCTGAGCTATATAGATATTAATAAGTAAATGTCAATTAACCCAAGGAGACTGTGTATTTATTACGTCGCCAGGGAAATAAATATGGAGATGTGAAAGGTGGATTAGTAGAGGTTTTGGATTTGTATGTTCAGGTGTTGGCTCAGCTGTGAGTTGATATAGAACCATATATGAAGTTAGTTACAATACTCTGTAAATAAAAGTTTAGATTTTCTTTTAAGGAGATGATTAGTCGTATTTTTCTTTCTGCTGGTAGATAGTGTTGCTTGAGTCCGAGTCCTCTAACTAACAAACACTAATCAGATATCAGAAAAAGTGTAGTAATGTTTTTGTATCTAACAAACAACTAATGGATTGTGTGATTAGTATTAAGATAGCCACTCGGCCTTATCCCTCTGCATTGTTGGCTGGTAAGGTTCTGGTCTGCTACTAACATAATACATGCACAATAAAAGCTACATAAACATAACAAGCATTGATTTGAATGCAGAGCTAGAAGAATTAAAAATATTAAGCAATAAACCTTCATAGTATATTGTAATATGGTTACTCCCAGTGTTGCATGGTTAGTGGGTCAGCCTATGGAACCGCGATCCAGTTCCCTCATTCTGGAACAGATTCCTTTTCGACCCGGATCACTCGGGATCACGCTCCAGTTCGCCAACTCCGACGATCCCCCTTTTAACTCTGAAAATCATTATGTAAAAAGGAGAAGAATAAAAAATAGGAAGATAACCTCGATTACTTGAACATATTTGAATCGCCTTAATATTATGTGTAGTAACTTTAAAATTTTATATTTCCCAATTAATTTACTTATATATTTTAGTTATAAAATAGTAACTGAAACATAGATACAGTAGCAAATATACATAATATTTTCTAAAGAAATAACTATAAAAGGGATTCTCGTATCGACCCGCGTATCTGATTCGCGGGTCACCGTATCCGATTCATAAAAACTAACGTTTCACGTACCCGACCCCGTATCACGTACCCGAACGACTCGTGAACCGTGCAACACTGATACTCCTTGGAGCAGGGGTAAAGTTCGAAGCTCCTCAAAATTCAACCCCACACCCTTGACAAGGGGTAAGATCCGAGTACATTTTACCCTCCTCATCCCTCAGACCCAGCTTCCGACTGAGATATACTATTCCAATTCAATTGGTTTATATGAGTATACAGGGTTGGCATGTCCATCCATTAAGCAATGGCTGGGGGCCCCAACCTCAGAAGGCCTCACATATTCAATAAATCATATTAATTATTCCTTATTAGAATAAATTCTCAACAAATATTAAATAACAAGGCCACTGGAAATGTTAGACCAGCCCTGAGTAAACTATATTCAATTTGTTGAAAAAGCCCATAGTTTTAGCTTGCTATTTCATATAGCTTATGAGTTACGACCATGTAAAGTTTAGTGAGGTTATCTTCAACTATAACAAGAATTAGAAAATGCAGTTCTAGTCATCTAACATTAGAACTTGATTGAATGGGGTTGGGGGCGGAGGAAGTGAGAATCTTAACAACGACAGATTAATTGGAAATGAACATACCAGTCGGTTACTATATGTTGGGAACAAGAGTTAAAGAAGAAATGAATACTTTTAATTATATATCGTTTTATCTTTAGTGTATGTGTTAATACTTGATACTTAGTATGTTGAGATATCGAACTAAGCTGTATTGCAAGATGGTAACTAGAGTCTGATGATAATGTGTCCTAGCTAAACATCTAAGTCCATCAATATCTTCTGCTGCTGAAATGAGGAATTTACACCAGGACGGCTGTATAAAATCTTTCTCAATTTTCATTCTAATTCTAAAAATTCTTTCGGACATTTGTAGGGGAACGTAGGCCATTGTATATGACATATTCACGTATATATGCACCATAATACTTAAAATGCTTTCAGCCTCTAAGCCAGTGCTTATGGTACAAACATATTCAGGTACTTGAATTCTAATTATAAAGTGCCTTAAAACCTAGGCAAGTGTATATAGCATAAACATATTTACAGACTTACAGTACATATGCATTCTTAATCTTATTATGCTTTCAACCATATGTAATTAAAAACCTCGGCCAGTGTCATCTGTATTATTGATGCACGGCTATGTATGCAGCCAAGAAAATGTACTGTATATTCTCTCCCATATGGAACACACATTTATATTTTAAAAAAATATTTGTTGATCAATTACATCTTACCTAGACCCTAATTTAGTCAATTATAACTTTCAGGTATACTAACTAGAATTTAGATTGGCTAGAAAATTCAAATGAACTTTAAAAGATACTTTCAACGGACAACTTGTTCGAAGTTTCTTCGAAGACCCCCAAGCCATTCATTAGATCATTGTATAATGTGTGATCTCCCATTGGTACAGATAACTTTTGTGAGAAATTTGTAGTGTAAAGAGGGTACCTCCCTTTGTGGAATTACAGTAACATGTGCACGTCCACGTTCTAGTTCAGGAACTAAAACCTTACGAAAATTTTGAATTATATTCCCATCTTTCTCAACTTTTACCATTAATATGTATCTAGCATTCTCCACTGGCCTAAAAAATTTGTCCTTCACAACTTTCACTTGTTAATTTACCAAATTTCAATAATCTTTTTTTTCTCTTATGTATATAAGTTAATGCTGTAATGTATAGGGAAGGAATCTTAGATATATTAACTTCACCGAAAGCAAGAGCTCATCCTTTTATAAATCTTTACCGGCAAAGAGAAAAAACAGGATTCGTTGATATATTTGTGGCAAAACTCTTTCACCCCTCTCCTCATGGGCAAAGGTCATAGGTTCTGATGCATTGAAAAATATGTAACATACCAAAGAAATCAAGGTTGGCCGTTCCACATAGTGATACGCCATGAACATAACAAAAATATCAGAAGACATGTATAGCTACTTATAGCTTCATCAGTAGCTTGTGCATGTACCATATTGCCTACAGATTTATTGATTACTAATATTTGTGTGCCTAAAGTAAACTAGTCCTCATCAATAACAGAAGGAAACAAGTTAACCCCTTGAACGAAACACTTCTGTAGGTTCTTTTGCTGTCTGAAAGAGCTAACAATACCTCACTGAAAGTGTTTGCTTTAAGCATTTCTGTATGTGCTCGCACACTACTATAAAATGATCTTGTACAAGACATATTTCTTCACCTTTTCATTTTTTGCCAAATACATATTTCTTCACTTTTATGACTTGCACCCTTAGTTTTTATTTTAAACTTGACTTGTTTTCTAACAAATAGTGATCTCACTGTCTTTTCCTAGGGCTAAATTATTTATCTATCCGGCAAACTAATCCTACAAAGATTCAAGACGCTAATAACAGGAATGAGAATATCTGGGCAGACCAGGTTCAGTATTTTCATCCATTCTTTAGATTTATAACCACCTACTGATTTATTAAATACCAGTAATGTGTGCAGTCTATGTAAGGGTGGACTGACACTACGACCAGAAGTGGCCTTCACTCCCCACAACTCAAAAATCCTTCTTAATATGATGGGTCGAGAGCTTTGAGAAAACAAAACACTTTAGCCTAACCCAGAAGACTTGATCCATCATGACTTGATCATGCATCCATCCCATAGTGTGTGTATATAAATATGCTAGTAGCAAAAGTGTGATAAATTCTTTGTACCCTTTTTTTTCTTCTCTTCTTTTAGTTGCACTTATAATTGTATGATGCAGAAGAGGAAGCAAGACTATATTGGTATAATCACTCAGAAGTTAATTATTATTAATTTTCCTTTTTTACTCTAGTGCATCCACTTTTACGGCAGGCTAATACAAACCATTAACAAAAAGTAGAAAATCATTCAACATCGCTTTGAGAAAAAGCATCTGCCCATAGAATCTAAAAAAAATATAAAGCATGTCCATTACCTAACTTTTTACTACATTATATTTATATAGCCCAGTGTTTGCAATGCTCTGTGTTCAGTCACATTGATATGTGTTCTCCACAAGGTGGTTTAACTAACAAATAGAAACCTTAACTAAGCCTCTCTTCTCCAAACTATATTTATTTCTTCTAGTGACAATGGATTTTCCAAGTGTACACAAGATCCAAGCCATCAACAAGTACAGTTTACAAAATTTTATAAGCAATCTACTTCTTTATACTTTGACAACAATGTCATGTAGCTTATTGGTTTTTAGTCCTTTTTGGTATCCCCCTCTCCGCGTAACTGTTAATGTCTTTCTCTTTGTGTCTCTTCCGAAAGTCATTTCACTCTTCTTCAGTGCCAAGTTTTTGTTCATTGTAGGTAACCTCATCATCGTCTTCCTTGTAGGCGAGTTCAAAAAATATAAAGTACCACACCCTTCAGAAGTGCACGGCGATTCAGCTCAAATCCTACGAAGTTCTAACAAGGAGAGGGAGAACCCAAAATTTACTTTAGAGGAGAAAGGGGAGAATATGAAAATGAAACTTAAGATTCGGCAGTTAGAGAAAGGGACAACTCGAATAAATGTTGACAGGTGTGAAGCACAAAATGAAGAAGCCCCGTATCTTGGGGCTCAAAATTGTCAGATGATCTCAATTGCTTTGAAGCCGAAAGATAAAAATGAAGCGACACATAAATATGAAAAAAGTTTAATGTTTGGAGAAGGATGTTGGGAACAAAAAGAAGGTAATGGAAAAAAATCGGATGGGGAAGAGTCAAAGTCACATGAAAAAGACTTGAATAAGATGGCAGATGATTTTATTGCAAGGGTTAATAAACAGAGGCGGCTTGAAGCTGAGTTATATAGTGTTATTGAGTAGAGAGGTCATTGTTACACAAAGAATATATGTATTAGTAAGTAAACTGAAAAATAAAAAGAGAGAAACGAAAGGAGGAATTGTAAAAGGTTTTAGGTTTGTGCTTTCATGTGTTGGCTTAATTATCAGTTAAAATAAAAACCCTCTTGGCAGTTGGTTACATTTCATTGAACTTTTCTCGTAAGGAGATGATTCAAGTTGGTTGTTAATTTCTGCTCTTAGATGATGTTGGTTTAGTCCAAGTTTTCTAATCAACACTAATCAGGTAATAGGGTAATAGATGCCGGGTTAAATAACAGTTGCTGCAGGTAGTAGTGTGATTAATTTTGGGATTTTAGCCACTCTACCGATTAATAGACAGAGATTAGTCTTGTTTAGTTTTTTCGTTACTGAATTACAGGATGGACTCGTAAGGTTGTAGCCCGCTATTTAACAAAAATGGACGAGGATCAGGTAATTGCAGTGGTAAAAGCATATCTCAGATCTAAAAAAGAAAATAACATGCCTTGACATGCGAAATAGACAAATCGCATAAGGTAATCAATACTAAGCAACAAACCTTGGTTGAATTGAAGCCTTTCACGCCTCCGGTAATACGAACACAATAAACCAACTGCATATGAAAATCTGTTATATTAAGATAGACACTGTATAACCAGATAATAAACTGGAACAATGTTAGACGGACATATTTATTGCTAATTAACGTACACACGGTGAAAATAATGCCAATTTTTTACAACCAGAGATATCTAGTTTCCATACCTGTTGCGCCCGTATCATTCAAAGCTGGTAAATTGCTTAACCTTAAACTTGCACCATAGCTTATATTCTGTAGCCTGAAAATATATGCATCCAATAATATCAAGTTTCAGATTTCATACCTTTTTTTTTCATCCATTCATAGTTAATCATTTGAAACCCTGGGCCTTCCAGTCTATCATAAGATTAACACCGAGCGATCTTGACCCCGACAATTAGCGATCAGCTGTTAACGGATTAAATCAATTGTCGTTAGCAGTTAACGGATTAAATTAACTGTTTTGATTAACGGATTAAATTAATTATTTTGAATAAAACTGTCTGTTAAATAGATACATGACAATCATCTAATTGAAAAAACTCATCAAAGTAGTTTTTTTTAATTAATTTATTGAGTCCAAACAGCTAATTATCAAACACTAATATCATAAGATTTTAATATTAATTCATTATTGTCCATTTACATTTTGTCAACATGGTATCAGAGCTTGTAAGTGCAATATAGTGGAGATTTGTGTGTAGACGAAGTGATATTCATCAGTTTTAGATTCTATTTTCACTCTGAATCTGTGTGTGTATTGATACTGTGATTGTGTCTATACATCCATGGCAAATGGAGGTCGATTTTCATTTACAAATATGCGAAATTCGTTGTTTGTTCACCCAAGCGATGGTCCTCTCTCAGTTGCGGTGTCTAAGCCTCAAAGAGCTAGTGATTTTCTATCGTGGAAGAGATCGATGGAGATTCAATTGGCTGCAAAGAGGAAGCTAGGGTTTGTAACTGATGCGACTGAGGCCTTGCAGTGGGGACACCTGTAACAATCTGGTAATCTCGTGGCTCCATAATAATGTTTGTGATAGTATACGCAAGTCAGTTCTGTTTGTGAACTCTGCATCTGAGGTCTGGAAACAACTAGAACGTCGATTTCAGTTAACAAATGAATCACGTAAGTATAAATTGAGTAAGGACCTATTTGATATCAAACAAAATGGACTGAATCTTGTTGAGTATTATACAAACATGAGTAGTGTATGGGAAGAGTTAGATTCAATGAATCTTTTGCCTGTTATTTCTACTATAACTCCAGAAATTGATGCATTACTGAAGGCAATTGAAACTCAAAAAGAAGAATCAAAGTTATTTCAGTTCTTGAATGGTTTGGATGATAAATATGGACCTCAGAGAAGTCAATTGCTAATGATGAGTCATTTGCCTAGTGTTGAGTCTGCTTGTTCAGTCATACAACAAGAAGAGTCACAAATGGATGTTTTGGCATTGGAGTCTTCTGATCTTGATGTGTCTACTATGAACACTAGGGCTCCATCTAATTTCAAACATGGAGAGAAGTATGTTTATGAAGTATATGGTGTCAAAAGACATACTAAAGACAAATGTTGGAGTATTGTGGGCTATCCAAAGTGGCACCATAAGCATAGAAAATTGGTTGGGAAAAGTCATGATTCCAGGTGGTCAGGCAATAGGCAGCTGCATCCTACAAATCCTTATGCTCATTTTGTCCAGACTGACACTGATGATAGTTCTGAGAAGCTAACTTTTACTTTTTTCAGTTGCATCAATTACTAAAATTGTTTCATGGAGATTCTGTGCATTCATTGAAATCTGTTACAGAGGATGATGAACTAGATATTCTTTTCTCAGGTATGATTACTTGTTATACAGCATGTTTGGATAACAAAGATTGGATAATGGATTCAGGTGCCTCTGAACACATGACCTCTTGTATTGATCTACTTGTTAATGTCAGGAATGCACCTGCAGGCTTCAAGATAAGTCTTCCAACAGGTGACACTTCTACAATTACACATGTAGGTGATCTGCAATTATCCAATGGTCTTGTGTTATCTAATGTCTTGTATGTGCCGAAATTCAAATACAATTTGCTGTCAATTCACAAACTAGCCAAGGGCAATAATTGTGATGTGCAATTTTATTCTGAAAAATGTCTGATTATTAGTTCTACAACTAAAAAGGTCATGGGAGTTGGGAATATGAGAAGTGGTATATACTATATGGACAGTCATAGTGCTGTTGAGAGTACTTGTTTGGCAGTCCCAAATATCAAGCCTAAGGTCTCAATGCAGGTCTGGCACTCTAGATTGGGACATGCCCCTGTAGCCAAAATTAAACATATTTCAGCTCTGTCTTGTATCTCTGCAGAGTTGCCTAGCTTGTGTACTACTTGTCCAATGACAAAGTTCACAAAACTACCCTTTGTGGCAAGTGATTCTCATGCAACTGTTGCTTTTGCTCTTATTCACATAGACATTTGTGGTCCATACAAAATACCAGCTAGAAACAAATATAGATATTTCATCACAATTATGGATGATTATTTTAGAATGACATGGCTGTATCTCCTTCAGCACAAGTCTGAATACCTCAAACATCTTAAGGCATTTAACAATTATGTTGTCAATCATCACAAAACTTCTATTCTCACTATTAGAACTGACAATGTCTTAGAATTTAAGGATTCACTATGTCAAGATTATTACAGTGCTGCTGGCATTCTACATCAGACCTCATGCCCCTATAAACCACAGCAGAATTCAAGAGTTGAAAGGAAACATAGGTATATTCTAGAGACTGCCAGAGTTTTGAGATTCCAAGCAGGTGCACCAGTGGATTTATGGGGAGAATGTGTGCTAACAACAGTACACATTATAAATAGATTACCAAGTGTGCCTTTAAATCACAAAACTCCATATGAAGTGTTGTATAAGGAACCTCCTGATTATGATAACCTCAAGGTGTTTGGCTGTCTGGTATTTGCTGCAAATCATGTACCAAATAGTGATAAATTTGCTATGAGAGGCATACCATGTATTTTTCTTGGTTACCCTCCCTCACAGAAAGGGTACAGACTTTAGAACCTGTTGGATAAGAGTATATTTGTCTCAAGGGATACTATTTTTCATGAAGAAGTATTCCCTTTGACAGACCTCGCTTACTCTCAATTGACAGATACAAAACCTGCAGATGGTCACCTGAGTACTTATACCGAGGATTTCTTGCTTCCTCTTGTCCCAGAGACTAATGATGATTCAAGGCCTATTCAACAGACTTCATATTCTAAACATACAAATCTGTCACTAAAAAAATCAACAAGACAAAAGAAACAACCAGTGTGGCTGAAATCCTATGTCACTTCTACTCCTCGCGCAAACATAACCACTATCATGTCACAACCTGTGGAAAATCAATTTCACTATTTCCTCACTACTCTGGAAAATCACACTGATCCTATATCATTTTCCCAGGCTGTGAAACATGCACACTGGGTTGCAGCAATGAATAAAGAAATTGAAGCTTTGGAGGCTAATGGTACTTGGGAAATTACAGATCTCACCATGAAAAATTACAATTGGAAGCAAATGGCTATTCAAAATAAAGTTCAATCCAGATGGTAGCATTGAAAGATACAAATCCAGACTTATAGTTCTGGGTTGCAGACAGATTTATGGTCTAGACTTTAAAGAAACATTTGCACATGTGGCCAAGATGACCACCGTGCGGGCTTTTTTAATTGTTGCAGCTATTGAAAATTGGATTACAGTGCAAATGGATGTCACCAATGCATTTCTGCATGGTGACCTGGATGAAATTGTTTATATGAAACTTCATCAAGGCCACAGTAGATTGGGTAGCAGGATTGTTCAAGATCAGTTATCCAAGCTCTCTTCCAAGTCATCAAATTTGGTCTTCAAATTGAAGAAACCTCTTTATGGTCTACGGCAAGCTCCAAGACAATGGTTCGGTAAGCTTTTCTCACTCTATTGAATGATAATTTTGTGCAATCTAAAGCTGATTATAGTCTGTTCACTAAACATACTACAACTGCATAACACTGATCTTGGTCTATGTGGATGATTTATTGATTGCTGGCAATTCTCCAAATAAAATAGCCAATTTGAAACAGGTTTTATCTACTAATTTTCACATGAAGGATTTAGGTCCTTTGAGATATTTCTTGGGATTGGAAATTGATAAATCTGTTGATGGCTTCTTTATCTCTCAAAAGAAATATAGTTTAGATATACTCAAGAAATTCCATATGCAGAATGTCACTCATCTGAAAGTATCTTTAGATGTGCACACAAAGTTAACTCCTGATAAGGGGGATCTCCTGCCTGATCCTAGCAGATATCAACAATTGATTGAGAAATTATTGTATCTTACCACCACCAGACCAGACATATCATTCTCAGTTCATTTGCTGACTCAATTTCTACAAAGGCCTACTACTGTTCATATGCAATCAGCTAAGAGGGTGTTGAGATATTTAGTTAGTAATCCTTCTCAAGGCATTCTGTTGACTTCCAAATCTGCGGCTAGATTGACTGCCTTTTGTGATAGTGATTGGGCTAGTTGTGCCTCTTCTCGAAAGTCTACCACTGGTTTTTGTGTGCTACTAGGCCAGTCTCATATTTCCTAGAAATCCAAGAAACAGTCTGTGGTGTCAAGATCTTCTGCAGAAGCAGAATATAGAGCTATGGCTCTAACTACTTGCGAGATCACCTGGTTGACCACTCTTCTGAAGGATATGGGACTTGAAAATTTACCTCCTACTTTACTTTGATGTGATAATCAGGTTGCATTGTCGATTGCTGCCAATCATGTGCTTCATGAGAGGACAAAGCACATTGAAATTGGCTGCCATTTCGTTAGAGACAAGATCAAAACTGGGGATTTTGTCTTCAAGCCTATGGCCACTACACTCAAGCCTGCTAGTTCAGTGGTTACTTCCTATTAGCTTGAGGGGGCGTAATGAACGCAAAATACACATCAAGGGTATTTTAGAGATTCAGTATAACGAATAGGGACAAGATTGTCATTTTACTGTTATAACAAACTTTGTATATAGTCATAGTCGACCAAGTTGAACAAACACATCTTGTAACAAACTGAATGAATTGTTTCATTGCTTCTGTGTTCTACATTCCATTTCCTTCATTATTATTCATTTACATTTTGTCAACAAATTCATCCGGTCAAACCTATAATTTTATCCCAAACCTCTAACTTCCAAACAAGTTCCTTATAAACAATTTTGTGCAAACATTTTAAAATTTGTGCTCAGGCACAAAATTCTGCAGTCTACACTTTGTTACTAAAAACTAAAAACACTGTTAGTTGGGCCGCAAGCAAGCCTTAACTCCACAATAATATGATATTTTCCACTTTGGGCCGAGCTGACAAGAGACATGCCGCCTGATCACAACACCGTATCAGGAAAACTTTAGACACAAGGCTCCACAGATTTTTTCTGTGTGTTCACCAAGAGTTGCCCACATCGAACAACCACAGCCAATGACCCCCAAGATCCATCTTTGAACCTGGATCTGATACCATGGGTCGAGCCCGCACGGATTCGTATTTGGGCACACTCCAAAATCCCCAAAAGCCTCGTAATAATGTAGTTAACTAGCTCCGTGGAACTTGGGTTTGACACCACTGTTTTAGTCATTTTTTATAGGGTTAATAGCTAAGTCTATTTAATTTTGTGGCTAGTAAACAAGTGATTGAATGAATGAACAAATGCAGAAAAAATAACATATGAAGAAGAAGACAAACAATTTGGTGCGCGGAAAACCCCTTTGAAAAAGGTTAAAAACCGTGGGTGGGATGATCTCAGCCAAGAATATCCACTATAATAGGCTTGAACAATGGTTACAAGTGATTGAAAATAAGATACAAGTACAAAATTGCCTTTACATCTAGTGCAGTTCGTACTCGTCAGCTGTATGTATCTATTCTTCGGCTGAATAATGAAATAATGAATAACTGATTTCAAAATCATACAGTATTTTTAATAAAAATTGTTCACAAACCACAGTTGGATAATTTTTAAATTCTAGCAACCCATTTCTGACCATTGATTTATCAGATCAATGGCTAGGATTAAAGTTTTTTTTAAACTTACGCTATATAATATAGTGGATATGCTCTATTATATAGCGTAAGTTTATTTTTTAAAATTCCCTTTTTGTCCCTATAAAGCTTACGCTGTATTATATCTCACAAGTTGATTGCAGCTCATTTATAAATCTTTCTTCTCCAACTTCTTTGTTTGTTAAAGTTTCACATTTTTTTCCTATTCTTCCTACTTCGATGTTCTTTTTCTATGGAGCTCTAGCCTCTAGTGTTTCTTGTGATTAAGTAAATATATACAGTATACACAAACATGGACTAGTGAATTCAAAATTAAAGGAGCCACCCTTTTTCAAATTTCAAGTAACCATTTGATGTGGATTTTTATGATGACATGTCTCCCAACTTCTGCTGTCAATTCTTTTATTCTCTTCAAAAACACACACACACATACCCACAGATTTTGGTTAAAAGAATATAAAAAATTGAAAAAAAATTATACCCTTACACTGTATTATAATACAGCGTAAGAAGCTATATTATAAATGCGAATAGTAATGAAAACAAAAGAAACAAATATGATATAGAGTTCATAATTATATATTGTAATTGTATGCATGTTAGCTCAACCAACAAAATATTATTATTGTGTATGAGATATGGTAACATGCCAAAACTGAAGCTAACTGCCAAACAAGAAAAAACAACTGAAACAAACGCTATATTCTACCACTACGCTGTATAATATAACGCAAGCTTTTAATGACTCTTTAGATAATAAAAAAATTATAACTTACGCTGCATTATATTGTGCATACGCTATTTAATATAGCGTATGCCTTTTTTTTTTATTTCTAATCTCAATCCTTGATTTTAAATTTTAACGGTACTAGATGGGTTGGTCCTTTAAAACACTATATCCAACTATGACGGTACAACCTGCCTCATTTTTAATTGCACAGTTTTCCAATTTATAGGCTGAACTTGAGGGGTATCGCTTGCTCTAGAGTGGCCTGCCTCTCACAACCACCACAAGAACTTAACTAAAGAGCACAATATTATAAATTTATAATACTGTATGTCACCCACCTCCAATATTAACTGTCAACTCTTATGGAATAAGTATCATTTAACATCCAAATAAACTAGGAGATACTTGAATTTTATTGGTTATAAACAGATTCTCCATCGTAAGGGCATATTCTCTATTTTTCAGATTTTGGATTCGATTTTCGTTTACCCAAGATTTATTAAGGACTGGGTACCAATCAGTATTTCCTCCCATCCTCCCTCCCTCCCTCCTACCGATTCTTTCATTTGTATTTAACAGTAGATCTAGTTATGTTACCCAAAACAAGCACCAGTAGCAGGGTTGCATTTAGATCAGCCTTCAAGCACCTACATTAGTTTATGTTGTTACTAATAGAATACAGTATAAGATTTTGGTAAGTTAGTCTCCTAACACCTTGAGTTCTTAGGAGAACTGATAACTTAACATGGTATCAAAACTCCAGTCGGCAGGGTTGACTCCCTGTCACCCTCAATATTCTCGTAATTAATTATTGACACCAAAGGCTTGTTATTGCCCCAAAGATGGACGCCCGTGATCCACTCTCGACCCATAAATGGGCTTTCGAGTGAGGGAGAATATTAGAATACAATATAAGATTTTGGTAAGTCAGTCTCCTAACACCTTGAGGTTTTAGGAGAACCGGTAACTTAACAGTTACAATGTACATTACACTGCTTCCTGATGACATAACAGAACTTCAAATTCATGCTAGTACATCAGCAAGGATGATGAACTCACCCATCTTACCGCAGCTTGTCTGCAATTTATTGCTGAATTGCATGTTCTAGATAACGGTCAATGTTTCATGGTCCATAATGCAGCCAAGTAAAAAACATTTCCAGAGGCCAACAAAAAGAATACCAGAGGAAATTGAGATCGATAAGTTATTGTATACAATTAGGCTCTCTGCCTTCACGTTAATGGTGAGAAATTGAATGTTCTGGGATCTCACTAGATAGAATACATCTAGAGACTATGAAAATAGTTCCCAAGCACAGAACATAAAGAACATCGCACCTGCACCTAATGTTGCCCTAAGTGTTGCATTGTCTGGTAGATGTGCAATTGTTTTTTTCTGTGTGTGTTTTAAGTAGACGTGAAATCGTTAACATGTATATCACTTTTCTCTAAGTTTGAAGCAAATAACTACAGAGTAACAATGTTTAGTTTTCATGAAAGGGGACTAGGGACTGTAATATTTTTCCAGGAAACCATAAAATGTTAACAATATTATCTTGTCCAGAATAAGGCTTGCATATATACAGTATAATATAAACAATACTTCATGCACAACTTTCACCAAATTTATAAATAAATATAGAAACTATCATCAACTTTATACAAAACCTCGTTTATTTTTGCCTTCCAAGCTTCTTTGCTTTCCTCCATAATCGTCCAGAACATAAAGGTTGGCTTCTCCATGACGTTGAAAAACATTTATAGAAGCTGAATTGTTGGACAAATGTGGTCTGGGATCAAACTTTAAGGGTTATGAACTAGTGCTAGTATGTTATAACTTAATACTACTTGAAAAGAAAATCCACATATGACGACAATCATCACTATCCACTGAACGTGGCCTTTCCTGACTAGCTCTACGCTACACAAAGAATTGCATTAATTGAATTGGAATTCTTGGTCAAGGAGATATGTTGATGGCATCAGGTTGTTGAACAGATGAGATGGCCTCAGTCTTCTAAGAAGACCCCATGCATCAGAAACAGAACAGCCCTGGTTCATTTCAATTGCAACTGGGAGCGGAGAGGCTTCACTTATCTGTACCACCATTGTTCCCTGGCAAACATACAAAGTTGATTCAACAGCAAACGAACAAACTCCATAGAAGACCGGTCTGTCCTTAGATCTAAAAGCTGTTATAGTAAACAGAAAACCAGCACTAACAAATACAGTATGAGAATCAAAACTATACCTCAAAATTGACTAAGAAATTTTGATACTGTAGCAGAGTCTCCTTTATATCACTAATTATCTTCTGGTCTGGAGAACGATAAGCAGCATTTATTTCTTCAGTAGAATGACCTATTCCTTGTTGCACAACCTGAAGAGTAAACCATCACATAATATTATATTCTAAGATACGCACCATCAACTTGTCGAATTCAATATACTCACATCATGACTAACGAGGATTTCGGATATGAGGCTGCCATCATCAACATAAACATGAAGCTCGTATGTGGTCCTGTGCTTAAACTGGAAGCTCTTCACACCGGTCATGAAGCACTACATACAACACCACAATTATCTTAAAAATGAATATCTTACCGCATCAAGATAGTTAATCACACCAAAAGAACTAATCCACCTTTTGTATGTTGTCGAAATTTTGAAATAAAAAGAATCTACTGACCAAATAATTAACTATATAATATGCAGAGTAGTAGTTCATATATTTCATCAGTACGAGACGTAGTTTTGTAACAATGTCTTGTTTCTCTTTCATATTTTATATAAAATATAGTGACTTTAATCAGAAGTTATATTACTAGTCACCTGAGAGCCATTGATTAGCTCAAGTCACCAAAAGTGATTAGGGTACAATAGTATAGAAGAATGTTGTAGGATTATTTAACTAGATCTGGTGAGAACTAAAGAGAGAATTTGAAATTTTTAAGAGAAGCACTTTATTGGCCAGCAGTGATTGACCCATTCAAAGTATCAGCCTTTCCAACTGATACATAATAGGAGTAATAAACTAGATACATGTCCATAGAGACCTTCAAACACAAAAAAGAGGGATATCAAACAACTTTAAGACAACTTTAATTAGTGGCATGAGACATTAAGTATTCCAGTCTGTGTCACTGTGTGTAACCCTTCATCCTCAACTGGGTTCTGATACATTTGACAGCATTATAAAGTAAACCATAAAATGGTGGATTTTCAAACTTTACATTTAAAATGATAATATATACCAACCTTAATTTTTCCTTGAACATTAGGAACTTGACCCTTCATTGCTGCCCACTTTGTTAACAAACTAGCCACGTAGGTGAATGGGGTTTCTTCATCTCCAGTTAGTATGGGTAGATGTTCCACCTCATCAACCATTTGAATATCGTCCAGACTTGAGAAAACAGTAGATGAGTTGTTTGCTTCATGGTCTTGCCGCTGGATTGTAATAGTAGCCTCTTCTCTAGTTTGTTGATTGATAGAAATGTTATTGGGCATGTTACCTGCAATAAACAAGTGCTAGACAAGTAAAAATCCTTCAGAGAAAAATAGAGGAAAAGTATACATGCAACTAAAGCATGTAGTAAAGATCCTGAACTTAATATCACAAGAGCTATGTATTTGACCATAAGATTCGAACACTGTCGTGTTATTCAATAAATCGTATATACAGGTAAGACAATGCAAAAGCTTATTTGCAGCCTTCAGTAGGATCACATAATATTGTTTTCGTCTAAACTGGTATTGAAGGAAACCTATGCTCCAAGTCTAAAAATAGCCGAATGTCAAATTCTTATAATCATGCAAATAAGACTAGAAAAATGTATTCTTTTAAATATCCCTGCAGAATTAATAATTACTAATGATGAATTTATTCGATACATAATCACTTGGTAAGACTTGCATTCCATCTTAGTATGGTTCTACAAACCAAAATACCTTGGATATCTGCCTGCAAAGGCGTCGAATTGTGAGGCATGGATATATTTGTTTGTGTCGGAGCACCGACTCCATTAGGTGGTGGCAATGCAGCACAAGTAGCTCTAGTTTCCAAGGGCGGGACCATTCCAGACTTTGTTCTACATAAAGCAATGAGAGAAAATTATTATTATAACTGAATGTTATGCGATCTATAATAAATATATCACCTCGCCTATCCTCGGGAAAGAAGCTTCTCTTTAATTTTATTCTTCTTTTTTTGTAAGGAATACTATCGAAAAATGGTTTCTTAAATGCATATGCTAAGATGACAGATCCCTCAACCTCATAATTAACATTACTATTAATCTTATGATAAGTTCATTGACAATGACAGTTATACTAGCAATTTGGCATAAAGCATAGAATCACAGAATTGTCATGTTAAGGAAGTTTAACCCAAATCAAATCCTATGAAAATTTTAATAAAATGATGAGTTGTTAAGGTAGATAATGCAATGAGCAAACAAATTATATTATCTCTAGCCAGATACTACTTTCACACAGTGATAAAAGAAAGATCAGAATGTGATCAAGTACATTGCGAGACGTATTGCTGGTCCTTCAACATATGACAACAAATGCTATTGCAGGTTCATGCCCAAACGATGGACTCAGTAAATGCCAAATACTTAAAGTAATGTTCAACTAGTAATACCTTTTTCCTCTTGCCGGCTTATTTACTTCCTGAACAAGCCTCTGACGTGCTGCATCCAACTCCTCAACTTGTCCTCCTAATACCTCAAGAACCTCAGGCACCAGCATTAAAATCCCATGCCTTACGTTTACATTACAAACAGCAACCTACAAAAATGCAACAATAATCCAACGTTCAATGTTAGCTGAATTGGGATCTAAAAAAAATTATGTATTTACCTAAAGTACAGCTACGGAGCAAAAATGAGAACAGAGCTCTAAAGAAACCTTGATCCCGGCAGGAGCCAGAACTTCAAGATTTTTTATAGGCCTGTATTCCATGCCGAACACACGTTGAACACCATCAGTCATGCTCAACTTAAGACACCTTTTATGCCCAGAAGCTGCATTCTGATATCTGCCTTTAAGTGGACGACTTATATTCACAATTTCATCAACCTGCCATATCCAATTACTGTAAGCTAATGTTTGTAAACATGAAATTCATTTCAAATGACATGAACTGAGTTGTCATTTCAAACTCTCGAAATCATACTTATATTTGAATGCCTTGGAATTCGCCCAGATTCAAATTCAAATTCTTTTAGTTATCCAAACATGTCATTTGTGCCAAGTTCAGAATTTTAAGTGAATTCCAAGTTTCCAAAAAAGCCATTTATTTTCAGGTAATCGAGCAATTAACAAATCAATTAACCCCTACATTATCAAATAACAAAATAAATCCTAAACTGCACACAATTCACTTCAAATGTTCAATAACTTTTAAAATCGACTAATACGAAGCAACGCCTCAAATTCCAACATTAGTACCCGCAAAAAAAACGGTCCCGCCAAATCAACAAGATGCATATCCGCCACATTCTCCGGAAGCACACCAGCTCCGACATAATTCATATCCGCATACAAAACCTGTTCAAAACAAAGCTTAGCCTTTGCCACATCATCCAGCCTGAAAAACCCACTCACCGCACTCTCGAGACCCCGAATACACGAATGAAGCCACTCTCTCCGTACTCTCAAATCCAAACCAGCTAAAAATCCACTAATAGCACAATCAAACACATCAACTGGAGTATAATCATCTTGTACACCAGGAGATGGAGGAGATAAGTTATCGGAGACATCGATAAACTCATCATCGGAGATATCGAGAGGAATGGGATTAGGGTCTGTAGAATTGAGATTAACTGATTCTAAATTGATAGTAGATGTTTGTAAATCAATAGATATAATATTATTATTACTGTTGTTGTATGCATCATCGCGGCGGCGGCTGTTCATCTTCGTCGGAGGAGGATGAGACCATTCTCAGGTGTCTTCTTCTCGGCGGCATTGTGTTAGTATTTTCCCTCCATTTTTTATTTTTATAATTTTATATACTGTGGGTACAGAGTTATTGGGCTTTTAGCTTCTTATATAAAATTGGGTTTGGGTTTGGGTTGGGAGGGGTGTTATTAAAATGTTTGGGCCGTGTTAGACACGACACATGGTTGATATAGGACAAGACTCAACAACTAGTCTTGTTGGTTTAGAAGTACAAGTTGGAAAATCAATTATTTCGATGAAGATTTAGAAATTTTATTTTCAAAGAATATAAATTTTTTGTTGATTATATAAAAGGCAGGCGAGGGAAGATTGGTATTTGCTACTTGCTAGTTGCTAGTATAGAAAGAAAGTTGAATAGCTCGGGTTGATATAGCTTTCACTCATTTATATGAACCTCGTCCAATATACAACGGCTAAAAGTATAATTGAAGGTTAGTGATGAAGGTCCAAGGTTGTTTATATATTAGAATGTGTTAGAGAGAGTATCTCTATCTTAGTATTAATATTGGGATTAGGGTGTGAATTTTGGAATTCTTGTCTATTTTAGGCATGAGAAAACCAAAAAATATCGGATTTGTCTTAATCATTGAAAATTTATCATATTAGTCAAAAATATATAGGTCATGCTTGGAAGTTAGATATTTGGGATAAGATTAGATAACCGCTAATTGTCAAAGAGAACCATTATATATATTAAGATGTGTTTACTTGAAGATTTGTTGTTTAAGGCCCACGTGATTTTTATAAATACCGGTAAAAGAAATCTAAAGTTAATTTTAGATAAATTATCTAAAGTCACCAGTATTTTAAGTATAAAAAATGGATGACATTTTTGTAATGATAGAATCTACCCCTTATATTTACAAAAATAACATTGATATTGTATTGTAATGAATGTTAACTTTAGAGAGTTATCTAAAAGTAACTTTAAGATCCTTAAACCCAATTTATTCTGAAAAATTTTGTATGCAAAATCTTTTATTATATAGGTTCTATTTGAGATTGTTTCTGTTTGAGATTGTTGTTGATAATTATTGTGTCGGTGAAAAAAATGTTGTTAAGAAAATTAGATAATTGTTTAGTAATTTTTTTATTTGTACATATTTTGACATATAATATATATAAATAATGTTTTTGGAAAAGTTTGATGATGAAACTCGTAGTTACTTTTTGTAAAATGTGCGGGTGAAAAAAGTGTTATTAGGAAAATTAGATGATTGTTTGTAATTTTTTTTATTTGTGTATATTTTGAGATATAATATATAAAAATAATGTTTTTAGAAAATTTTGATGATAAAACTTGTAATTAATTCCTGAAAAAAATGGAAAATGATCTTTTTTCAAAAAAAACATGTTTTTTATAACAGCACCTTTTAAGCTAAAAACGATTTTCCAGACAATAAATATCTTTCAATAGTTTTTCGCCCACAGTCTACAACATTAATGCCAACCAAAGCCATGATCTCAGACCATATTGCTGTAACAGATCTCCATCATCTAAATCTATCAATTCATGTACCTAACCAAAAGAAAGGGGAGACATGACACTAATACATTACTAAAAATCACAACCATAGAAAAGAAAGTTAACTCACCTAAATTCATATTACCTAACCAAAAGAAAGGGGAGACATGACACTAATACATTACTAAAAATCACAACCATAGAAAAGAAAGTTAACTCACCTAAATTCATATTACTGTAACTCTTTTTTTGAGAGTTTTTTTCTTCTAATTTTTGCAAATCCATTTTCATAGGATACTAATATATACACACAATAAATTTATTTATATTTTAAATTTTTGGATTGAAATATTCTTTTTCATCTTGTGACCGTTTGAGATTCCTTAAATTTAAAATAAGTTACTTATTTCATATTTTTTTAACATACTTTCATATTTTTTAAAGATAAATATTTATTTTAGAATTTTAAAACCAAATATTATTTTTAAAATAAAAAATAAATTACTTATTTTCAGAAAAAATACATTCATATTTATTTCCCCCCAGAAATAAGAGCTTATTTCTGAAAATAAGTAGTCGACAAACATGCACCGTGTACTATTTCAATGTTCAAAATTAAAATCAAGAACACTTTAGTTCAAAATACTCAAGTGTGCATAAGGGGTATGGTTGAAAATAAGTAATCAGAGAAATGGGCGGTGACATTAGTGAAGGGAATATTTGAAAAGCCCAAAATAAACCCGCCCTCAACACTGAAAATTCCCCCAATTTTGTAATCGGCTGCGGTCAAACTCAACCCACACTCACACAGACACACTCTCCCTCTCTCTCTCTCACACACACACACATAAATACTACTAGCAATCACTCATACATACATACATACATACACAAATCTATGATCTCTTACCAATTACTTCTACCATATCCAAATTTTATCTTTTACTCTCTCCCCCAATTTCTAGGGTTCCACAGTTGCCTAATTAGGGTTTCTAACTTTCACTCAAATCTTGCTCAATTGTCAATTGAATTCGCGTTTTAATGGCGTCAGAGGATGGATCTGGAGAAGAAGACAAGAAAGTAGCTGATATGCAAGTGGATAAACCTGAAATCGAAGCTGAAACAAACCCTAATCATATACCAGAAGATTCTGTAATGGCCGAAAAGGAGGAACCAGAGCAACAAAAAGATGGCGAAAAGGTGGAACAAGAGCAACAAGAAGATGGCCAAAAGGAGGAACAAGAGCAAGAAGAAGAGGAGGAAAAAGATGAGGAAGAGAAGATAAGTGAGGAGGGAAGTGGAGTGAAGACACCAGTGTCCAAAAAGCGAAAAGCCGAAATGAAAGAGGCGACAATTGAGAGGCCTTCCAGGGAAAGAAAGACAGTTGAGAGATATACGGAAACTTCTGTAGCTAGAGGTTCTGCTACTAAGCCTTTTTCCATCGAAAAGGTAATTTACTTTACTAGTTATTTCGAGATATTACTGTTTGTTTTAAATTGAATTTGATTGTGTAAGACGGATTTTGTTTTTGGCAAATGTAGGGGAAAGGGACTATGCTCAAGGACATTCCAAATGGTATGCTTTAATTTATATTTGTATCAATGCAGTTTGTTCGTTTTTTTATCTGGATTTATTAGGCTCTCGGCATAAATTACCGGCCGTTTGGCTTGTTTTAGTAAATTAATTGTTACTCAAAGTTATAATCACTTCTTGGTAGTAGGTTGGAGCGCTCCAACCACTTACGTTATTCATTGGATAACATTATTTTTTGTCAAAGTTAAATTACAAGCTGAAAATGTGTATATACTTTTTGACATCTCAAAATTTAAGTATTCAACTTACAACTCAATTTCCAGTAATAAATTGTGATTTGATAAACTGGCCAATTAAATTTATACTTGCAAGTTAATTCATCGAACAGGCCCTTGATGAGTTTTATGGGCATATTACTTCAAATACGCAACTTAAAAGTAGTTTGCAGAGTGTTTGAAAATATATTGTATTATTTTATATTGTATATTAAAAGTAGTTTGCAGAGTGTGTGAAAATATATTGTATTGTTTTATATTGTATATTACAATCTTGATGTGTGGCTTCATATCATAATTCGTCAACTCAGCTATCTTATTTTCTGATTGCTTGTCCTCGAGTTTTTTTAGATGGTTTAATTAAGTTGATTGCTTCTCCCCGAGTTTTGTAGATCGTTTATACTTGATTGATGCCGATACCAGGTATTTGGGTATTCCATGAGGGTTTTCTCACTGCCAAAACTGTATCATGTTTTTGGTATCGTTATACAGTGGAACAAAATAATTTACATTTCTTGTTTTCTGATGATCTAGACAACCAGTCCTGATAAAATATAATATATATTATTAACTATCTTCTACAAATGCTGTCATGCAAGTTAAGTGTCCACTGTCCAAATTATTGCTTCATGAAATCTTTCTGAAGCGTTTACGTTCATTTATAATGGAAATAGCATTCCCTGACATTGTCTGAGAAGATTTGGGTTTCTTTCATTTTGATATTGTTATTTTCAGTGGCCTTCAAGCTGTCAAAGATAAAACCTGACGATAACCTGCAGCTACTTCATAACATCCTTTTTGGAAAGAGGATGAAGGTGATATATTTTGCACTTCATTGTCATTCATCATTGGAAGTGAATTATTTTTACAGTTATGCTGAATATCAAAACTTCTCTCAATAGCCATCATATGAAATTGTGAATGTCTTTCTTCTCATTTATAAAGTTATTGCGAGATTTAATTGATGTATTATAAGGCAGCTAGATATTCATCAGAAAATTACATTGCAGGTGCATACATTAAAAAAGAACATTGGGTTGTTTTCAGGCTTTGTGTGGGCTGAGAAAGAGGTATGAGCTAGAGAACTAATATCTTAAGTTGCCAAGCCTTTATTTGTGCCAAATCTTTGTAGTATTGGATGGAATGGTAGAGTAAACGAACAGTCAATCTTTTTTTTGGCCTGGTTTTGGGTATTTTACATTTTAATTATGTAGGTGTAGTGCTGCTTGTTTTATTATTTTTTGCCTACCTTCATCAGGAAAAGCAGAGGGCAAAAATTAAAGAGAGGATCGATAAATGTGTCAAAGAAAAACTGCTATTATTTTGTGATATCCTTAATATACCAATTAACAAAGCATCTATTAAGAAGGTGAGGCTATGCAAATACAGTGTTTTGAAATTAATGTTGCTTGAACTTTTCTGCATTCTCAATTCTGAAAAGTTGCAACTGCGGTTTTTAGGAAGATCTTTCTGCAAAACTATTGGTGTTTTTGGAATCTCCGCATGTTACAACTGAAGAATTGCTTGCTGATAAAGAAATGGTCTCTCTCTCTCTCTCTCTATCTCTCCACAAAAGCACACATGCACACGCATAAATAGCCAAACCTTTTTCCCTCTGAGTTCGTTCTGTTTTTGATTGCATATAAATTTCTCCTGCTTATTGTTGAATCAGAAAGGTAAAAAACCGAGGAAGGCTAAATCTAGTAAGTCGCCAAGTTCTGTGGAGGAAGCTTCAGGAGCATCATCCAAGGTGTGTTTTATGCTCTTGACTTCTGTTTACGTTTTAAATTGACACGGGAAAATATGCTGTTCTAGCAAATTCTGAAGTTTTAAACAAAAATTCAAGTTGCCTTGTTTGTATTGTAATAATTCCAAGTTTTTTTTACCAAATAACTGTTTATCCAAGAGTTTCTGCAAGTTGTGATTACCTTTAGTAGCTTTGAGTTAGCCACATCATGTTGTCAGATGTCTTGTTTATTCTTTTCTTCTTTGTGATAAACTTGTCAATGGATTGTTAGTTTGTTACTAATCTTAATTTAATTATCAGCAATATATTGTAATATGCTAATTACCTTATAACTGCAATTTGCATAAGATAACCATTTTTATGCAGGGCAACAATTAAAATGAGGAAAATGAGAGGATTATGTGGATTAATTGCAAAAAATCCACTAGCCTTAAGGTGATCCATCCAAAGAAGAGTTTTCCGGAATCTCAACCCGTAACGAGAGAGAATAATCCTAATTTAATAGTCAATCAAAGTCTTCTAATAATAAAATTAAAAATGACGTCTCCTTATATGGATTAAAACCCTAATGCTTGCCATTAAGTAAAAACCTAATAAGAAGGAAACTAGTAAGAAAGGAAAACAAATTCTTTTCAATATTCTACTGTAATCTAGAATATTACTGAATCCTAATAATGTATTCATATAATATAGTTAAACTTTATAATAAATCACAATCAAATCTATTCCTAAATAGTAACATAAAATAAGTACAAATTAGTATATTAATTTTTCACCCTGCATCACATTTTCTTTGTTTTTCAGGCTGAACATATTTTCTATCATACCGGTGTTTAACATGACACAACATGGGTGGATCGAAGTCGGATCCTACATGTTGAAATCGGATACTTCACCCTTTCGTAGTCGTCTGAAATGTTTAAGGCCTCTAGACAACTTGTTCTGAATTAACCTTTTGATTTATTTCATTAAATATTCATATATAATGAAGTTCATCTACTGATAATAGATGATTATTTTTATTTACTATGAAAAATTAAGAACATATAAATTTTACATGCTGAGTTCATGAAGATCCTATATTTGGATTCACACCCTTGTCAAAGTCGTGGTAACATAGGTTTAAGCTTGTGTCATTGTCCCTAATTTTAGGTATAAGGTGCCTAATTATTAGATGGAGAAGTGATTAAATGGAGAAGTGGTAACACAGTTGATATTCTCTGTTCTGTTTATTCTTTAAAACTGGAAGTTATTATGTCAAACTAGTATATTTTAGTCGCTTTTTGTAGATATAAGTATTCCTGAATATATGGCTGTATATGCATTTTTTTTAAAAGATTGTAAGTTTGTAACATTATAATTCTAAAAACAAAGAAGAATTGGGTGGGAGTTTTAATGGGAGCTTGTGTGTGACCGCCCCAGTTTGTATTTAGCTAGACATTCAGATTCGACTAGATGCATATGAAGTCTTTCTGTTGATCATTCATTTGTATATTATTTTGTGTATTACATGAAAATAGGAACTGTAATATTCTCGTTATTGTTTGACAGAAACAAAAGCTAAAGTCTGAATCTGAGAAGAAGAAGAAGCACCCTACTAAAAATGCTGAAGAAGATGATGATGAAGGTGAACACTCAGAAAGCAGAGATGCTTCCCAGAATGATGATAACAACAGTAACACTGATGCAGTTTCGAATGAAGAGTGTGAGCAGGAGAGGTGTAAGTCAGAAGAAGAGGAAGAGAATGCGAAAGTTAAACCAAAAATGCAATTGACAAGTAAAAAGAGTTCTACTAAGGCAGCTAGCAAGACTGATTCTGGGGGTAAAACTGTAGAAAAATCCAAATCTGTAAAAAAGGTCACCCCTACAAAATCATCCAAAGCAACTCCAAAGTCGACTAAAAAATCTTCCATGTCATCTGCCAAGGAAAAAACTGACAAGACCGACTCCAATGCAGCTTCTGGCTCATCTCGTAAACCCAAGGTGCCTTCTACTAAGAAACAAAAGTTGGAAAAGGAACATGAGAAAGACCAAAATTTATCGGCAAAAAGGAAAACCTCTAGCAAGAGCAAGTCATCCACGAAGTCACTTGCAAAAGATCGAGGTATGTTAAATGTGGATATATTCTTCAACCTTGCTAGTTAATATACGAGTCTATTGATTATACAAGTATATATACTTGTCTCGTTGATATCTCCATTTCAATTCTTATCATGGAACAGTTAAGAACTCTGAGGTTTGACGGCCATGATTTTGTAGACTTTTTAAGATCACTGACATCGCTATTTTCTCAATTAATTTTTTTAATTTGGGGGTTGTGATGCATTAATACCAATACCAATGAATAAACACGTTAGTTTATTAAAAAAATATTCTTGTTCTCATGATGACCAACTCTACCATCAAGTTTTTGCCGAATCATCCTCCCACTTTAACTTTCGAAGTTAGCAAAAAAAGGTTACAAGCCTGTTTGTCAATGGAGAGAGAATTATTATATGATCAGTGGTTTTCAACTTCTCGATATATTCATAGAATTTTATTTTTTAATTGTAGTATTTAATGTATTATGAAAAAGGTTAAGTTTTTTCCTGGAGAAGTGTTCACGAAAATAGTTTCACTATACTAGCAGGACTAAGGTGTGCTTACAATACTGGCCAAAAAAAAAAAGAGTTCTTCTCATTCGTTTAAGTTTTAACACTCTGCTGTATGATATCACATTGCATGTTCTGGATTTTGCCCGAGGAGAATGATGTATTGATAATCCCCAATTTAATTACGAGACCTAAAAGACATGGCAACAGAATTCTTAATCTTTTAAAGGCTGAGTTAATAGTTAAAGAGATATTTCCATTCTTCAGTTGTTTGGGTCTGCAATATTTTTCTTGTTTGCCATAATATTGTATATCAATCTTGCTGCAGCAGTAAATGAAAAGCCTAGAAAAAAGGCTAAGCCTGAACCCAGCAAAAAGGAGATGCATGCAGTTGTAGCTGATATTCTGAAGGAAGTTGATTTCAACACTGTATGTACTCTTGTTTTCAGTCTGTCTAATGACTTTATACATATATATTAAAAAAATATACAAGGTCTCATGGATTAACTAACAATAACATTACATCACTGCATCTCTGATCATGCAGGCAACTTTATCTGATATACTTAAACAGCTTGGTAAGCGTAAATTATGCAAGTGCTTTATTTGTACTTACCTTGTCATTGGCTAATTTAAAAATCTTGATTTTATTAGGTACCCACTTCGATATAGATCTTATGCACAGAAAAGCCGAGGTGAAGTCAATTATTACTGATGTTATAAACGAAATGACTGATGAGGACGATGATGATGATGGGGAGGAAGTTACCGGAGAAGATGACGAAGGGGATGGAGAAAATGATAACAATGCTTAGGTGTCAGTGCAGCATAGAGTTAAAGAAAAATCTTTTGAGTCCATGTGCGGCAAATAAGGTTATGTAAGGAGCCAATAGGAGCAGGTCCTAACTGTCTGTGCTGGCCTTTCAATTTTCATCTTCCCTGCTAGATGGAGACCCCATATTAGGTCTGTTTGTATCAATAGATATTAGTTTTTTTAGGTACCTTATTGTAGATGTTAAGTTCCTTTGTATGTCTTGATAGCTAGCTCTCCTATAAATGTGGCATCCTGGAATTCTGTTAAAGCTAATATTTATTAAGTTGGGATTGAGAAGTAGCAATAGTCTCTCACTTGTTTAACCCTTGAGATTGTGTTTTTGGAAGCCATACTTTGTAGCAGATTATAATAAATTTCATTGAAAGGCTCAATTATATACCTTGTTTAATACTTCAGTTACTATTATACGGCTGAAACAAGCATCTCTTGTATCAGAACCCTTCAAATGTAATTTGCCATCGTACAAACTAGAAAGGTTAGGATTGTGCACAATTTCAGGTTTCATGTAAGAAAAAGTACAGATTGAATGTCACAAACTCACACTACATCTATGCTTACACATGAATGTGTAAAGTGATGGTCGGAATATGTCTGGATTTACCGGTGTTACTCTGGTCAGGACTTGGGCCAGTTTGTTGGCAATTAGTATAGCATGTGCCCATGATCTTCACCAGGGAACAAGATATGTGTTTAAAGAAATGTTTCTTTTTATGTTATGAGGTCAGTTGTTTTAGATGCCGGAGCCTAAAGTCTTTAAACTGTTTCTTTCAGTATATTAATGCAGCCCCCATGCTTAGTTTCAGCTGAATTGCAATGTTTCAGCGGTTTCATATGCAGCTATAATTAGAAATACCGTACCTCTTAATTTTATACCATTTTGCAATAGCCATCGGCTGAGAAGTTTACTATGATCGGTTCCAGCTGAATTACAATGTTTCAGCAAGTTCATATGCAACTACAATTGAAGAATGCTGCATTTCTTAGCTGATTAATTTTCCCATCCTGCAATACCTATCAGCTGAGAAGTTGACCATTGGTAAATAGTAAATACTGGCAGGTCAGAGCTGCAAGAAAAATCTATCTTATTTGAATGTATCCATCTGAAACCAAGCAATTTATAATTTTACCAGTCTTTTGTGTATGTAATTGAACTCGGGTAACGTACAAGTTAAAAATGTGTTGTGTGTCCATATGATACAAGGGCTGATGCTAGCAAGCATATAAAGCTGTAGGTATGACTCTTCTACTTTATCTCTTAAAGTGACAATCTGGGCATGATGGTGCTTGTTTGAATAATGTGTACCAGTTGGGTTGATTAACCAAATTTGGATGCCAACCCTACCAAACACCCCACAAGCCATCTTATGACTAACAATGTTTGGTTTGTAGCTAGTAGCCTACCAATATTAATATATGACATTAGCGTATCTTCCAGACGAAACTAGTTAAAAAATCCCTCATTAAAATAGCATTTTGCATGAGCAGGCTCGAATTATGTAGCGTACCTTCTCCCTTTCGTGATTAAATCTTTGTCAACCAACACTTCCAAACTTCAGTATCTTCTAACCGACGCTTCCCTATATAAACTGCTGCAAACTCTTGCATGAATATATTACTTTTGTTTACCTTCATTACTCCACTCCAAGCATCTACTGTACACACTACTGCTCATTACTGGTTTGTTAACAATTTCTTCTCCTGCATTATCTAACACTTTCTAGCGTTAATAATATTTTACATCTTAATTCAGGTTTTGAAACTCAGGAGGCTTCTCTTATGGGAAACTCTGGTATTGATGTGTTTGAACTAGTGGTCAAGCAAGGCGAGCCAACGTTAGTTCCTCCTGCTGATGAGATTGAAAAGGGTCTATATTTTTTGTCCAATCTTGATCAGAACATTGCGGTAATTGTCCGTACAATTTACTGCTTCAAGTCAGAGGAGAAAGGGAATGAGAATGCTGTAGAGGTGATCAGGGATGCCTTAGCAAAGGTTCTTGTTCATTATTACCCTCTTGCTGGGCGGTTAACAATAAGCCCGGAGGGCAAGCTGATAATATATTGCAGCGGAGAAGGTGCTGTTTTTGTTGAGGCAGAGGCTAATTGTGCTTTGGAAGAGATTGGTGACATTACAAAGCCGGATCCTGTGACTCTTGGAAAGTTAGTTTATGATGTTCCCGGGGCTAAAAACATACTAGAGATTCCTCCTCTTGTAGCCCAGGTCAGTTTTATTATTTCGTAATCTATACTATATTTATCATCAAACACTGTTGGTTGTCTCATACTCAGTGTCACAAGTAATGACGTGACTTTTCGCCAATCTTTATGATGCTAAGTAGTATGCAAATGGATCTTCCAGGTGACAAAATTCAAATGTGGAGGATTTGTTCTTGGATTATGCATGAACCATTGTATGTTTGATGGGCTTGGTGCAATGGACTTCGTGAATTCGTGGGGTGAAATTGCAAGAGGCTTACCCCTGAAAGTGCCTCCATTTCTTGACAGAAGCATACTTAAAGCTAGAGACATGCCAAAAATTGAATTTCCTCATCATGAATTTGCACAAATCGATGACATCTCAAACACTGCTGAGCTCTACAAAGAAGAAATGCTCTACAGGTCTTTCTGTTTTAGTCCTGAAATGCTTGATTATTTGAAAGGGAAAGCACTGGAAGACGGAACACTTAAAAAGTGCACTACCTTTGAAGCCCTTTCAGCATTTGTCTGGAGAGCTAGAAGTCAAGCCCTAACATTAAATCCTGATCAACAAACAAAGCTTCTCTTTGCCGTTGATGGAAGGTCCAGATTCAATCCACCTTTGCCAGAAGGTTATTTTGGCAATGGCATTGTGTTAACGAACTCCATCTGTAGTTCAGGAGAACTGGTGGAGAATCCATTGTCGTTCACAGTTAAATTAGTCCAGGAAGCAGTTAATTTGGTTACAGACAGTTACATGAAATCAGCTATAGACTATTTTGAAGTTACTAGAGCAAGGCCTTCCCTAGCTGCAACTCTTTTGATTACTACTTGGTCTAGGCTATCTTTCCACACCACTGATTTCGGATGGGGCGAGCCTGTTCTATCAGGGCCTGTTGCATTGCCAGAAAAAGAAGTGACCTTGTTTCTGTCACACGGAAAAGAACGTAGAAGCATCAACGTGCTTCTTGGTCTGCCTGCTTCTGCAATGAAGAGTTTTGAAGAATCAATGAACATTTAAATTTTAATGATGAAATGTTGGGAGATACTTGCTGCAGTGTTGTTATGCATTATATAATTTTTACTACAATTTATTTCATGGACGGATAAGACACTATATGCTATGTAATTTTAAAGAAATTGGTCTTAATACTTGATATATTTTTCTTCTTTACATCTGGAGATTTTTTATGTAAGAGTATCTTATACATTTGAATGAAATAAGGTCACAGATTCGAGAAATTTATTAGAAAATATTTGCAATTGAGTTAAACCAAGATGCGAGAATACGATACGAACAAAAATCATAAAATCCAAATTTAATTCTTTCCTATCATATTTCTATATTTTGCGTGTAAATTTTTCACATATATTTGGCATTGGGTTTCACAATTTTAGACGCAGAAGATCTCGTAGTTATCGATTAGAAGTATTTGTTAGAATAAGAGCAAAGACGATCACGGGGACGTAAATAAACTTCGTGATGTATCATTGGGGACCTTTGAAAAAGTGGTAAATGAGTAGAAAACAAAACAAAAAAAACAGATACCTACTTGCTTAAAATTTCAACTGATTTGTTAACTGGTGGTTTATATTTTCCAATTTACATTTCGTCACATAGGAGATATGGTGAAGATTGTAACAACTTTTCTCAACTACGAGTGACGGTCGGTTAGATATAGTAGTATTTAAGGAGTTTTGTGGTTCGCAGAATGGTATATTTGAAATCAGAAATGGCATTACGGTGGGGAGTTATTTAAAATTGATCATCATTTTTATTCAGCTCGATCAAAATATTTAAATGTAAAATTTATAAATTATTTATTGAAAAGTCACCGGTCATTTCACATGATCAGAGAATTTAATTGATTAATTAAAGTTAAAAGTACATTTTTTTATTATATTAAACCGAACAAGTTATTTATTTAATAAAATTATTCGTTTATTGAATATTCATATTTCATTTACTGTATTCCAATATCGAATCAGTTTAAACCGACACTCGAGTTTGCTATCTAAACAAACTAAACTGACTTTTGCAAGTCATATGTTTGGAACATGGAAGTGTTATATATGTAACATCGAGCGTGATACAAATTACTTCATAGCAAACACAGCTGCTCCCATTCCCGTAGTTTAAGCTAATTCATTTTTAATAAGCCTAGATGGAGTGAGCAGGCCATATGAACCGGAACCGGAACCGGAACCGAATGACCCGCATGTAAAACCACATGATTTAGACCTCAACAAATGAATTTCATTAGTACTTTCTTGATCATCCATCTCTGCTAACACTTTGTAAAAAAGGTTAACATCACATGGAAGCAGAATAGGACCGTCGCTAGTGAAACCATATTCCATTTCTGCATCTTCAAGCAACATTTTAAATAATGGATGATTCGTGCACCTAGTCTTTATCACAAACCTCTGCTTCTCTGCTCCTACGTACACCGAAAAACAACCTTGTGGAGCAACTTTAAACTTGGTTTTGTTCTTCTGTTTTGTTGATATATATTGAGGAAGACTAGAAAGCATCGCTAGAGATTTGCCTCTGGTTCCAGGAATTGATCGACAACGTTCCCATGCTTTGGTAATGAGATTTTTCTTTCGGTTGCTACACTTGGCACATTCCATGTCCATGAATAGTACTGATAAACCAAACCAAAACAAACGACGTAAATTCTCATGTTGTTAATGTTAGGGAGTATACTGAACTATTCGTTTGAAGTATATGACATTGTCTTTTTTTATTGAGAATCTTGAATGCGTATTTTAACACTGTTTGTATATTATATATTGTGGATAATCTAGTATCAAATGGGATAACAGAAGATTAGATTGTCAGTGTCTATATATAATATAATAAATGTTCACAGTTTAAGTGGAGTTAAACAAACCACTGGAATGACTGAAGTATTATTTGGAAATAATTTATCTTGATTATTGAATAATACTTGTATGCTTTGTGTATATTGAACGGGATTAAAATATTAGAATTGTTCTTCTATTCTGATAATAAAGAAGAACTAAGATTCTATAATATTATTATTGCTTAGGTTCTTAATCCGGATACAGTGATTGACACTTGTATGCAATGCACATGTTTTGATTCATATGTGATGTGATTTTTTGTTAATCACAATATTATGTTTTGGACAATGACATTGCATACAGAGTGGGATATTGACTATAAAAGGAAACCGTGTCCGAAAATATTCGGGTGATGATGTCCTCTTGAAAGCTCATAAAGATAATTATGCTTTAGTCCTGCAGGCAGATTTGTTCTTGCATAATTATAAGGTTGAGTGGATGATCAAGGATAAAAGATATTGATTAAATTAATTATCAGAAATTAATTTAATTAATGGACATTCGATATCTTAAACATGAGGAATTTAATAAGCAAATAATATTGGAGCCGAATTAAATAATTAAATTACGGCATTAGGAGAGGTAGTGCAAATATTAATTCTTTAGTGGATTGAATTAATATTTAATGACATTGGGCTTGACCCAGAATGTCATTGGAAGGCCCGACCTAATTATCCAGGATCCCTACTGTAGCCTATATATTCATCTTATTCTCTTCTAGCTAAGAGTTGGAAAATACTAGGGTTTTTGTGAGCAGCCGTTCAAGGAGGCAACCAAGAACTAGGGTTCCAAGATCTCAAAGTTAGAAGGGAGGCAACCTTGGGAGGATCGAAGGCCACACTTCGCTCAAGGTGAATACGGGAATACAGTAGAAGACGTGGATTTGAATCGCTTGCGCCGTAGCGATTAAGGTTAATTTTCTATTCAAACTCGTTCGTTTTCATATCATAAAACGCAGCATCATGATTCGATTGTCCCAACAATTGGCATCAAGAGCCAGGTTCTAGGGTTCTGCGTTATATGATATGATGTCCATGTCGTAATTATGTATGTATATAGTGGTGGGTTTGTATTGTTTTTTGATGCAGATTGTTATCCACTATTATGGCCATGGTTGTAATTATGTTTTTGGATCCCACGTGGTTTATCGTGGTTGTAAATTAAATCATGAGGGTTGATCATGATTAGTTTTAAATTTTGATTTCTATTTTGATTGTAATCTTGTAATTCGAATTGTATTCAATTTAGATTATGATCTGATGTAATAGAATAGATTTTTCTGTTGTATTTGTCGTATGTAATTGTTTGATCAACGAAGATGCGAGAAACAGAGTTCTTCCGCTGCTATATGCTGTTTTCGTGGCTGCTTCGCTGTTCTGGCTACAGATTTTGCATACGATATCCGATTGGGGCGAATAATACCTTTTCGGAAACGGCAGAACGAGACCTACAGGCTAAGATGAGAACCATCTCCAGATTTTTCAAGCCATTCTGAGCTCGTTTAGGCAGTCAAACAGGCTGCTGAAGATTTTCGAAAATTTATCGATGGATGATTTTGAAGATTATTCTTCGGGGCCATAATAGTGGATGTATTTTATTATGTTTTACATAATGTTTGCTGATCTTGATTATTACTACTATGTGTTCCATGTTTGTTTGTTATGCCATGTGATACTAACCCTTCGCATGCTAGAACGACATGGACATAGGGCTGTTTTATTATGCTTTAATCATGATGAGTATGCTGCTATGTTATGTGTTATATGTATTGTTATTATGATACATGTGGACTGCGAAAAAAATAACATAGGACGATGCATCTAGATAAAATCCTCATAGTAAAATACTAAGTGGGAGAGGGAATTAATTTGGTATTAAATCCCATGGTCTCCATTATTGTTTGTATGTAATTTAACACTAAGTCGAATATAAATTATGTATACGTCACCCATCGTGGCATGTAATTTATGGTGTCTAGAGTGTTATGGAAATTACTAGAACAAACTTCTAAAATTAATTATGAATATTGGAAGGTACATATGTCACCCAACTTGGCGTACTAAGTTTCATAGAATTCAAATAATAAAAGGATACCCTATTTTTTGATAGCTTTCACGCTCAACTAGGAAGAGAATCTAAAATAACACATCTTTGAGTATTCTTGCGTTGGTGTCTAGGAAAGCGTGCAGCTTATCTGGCCATTTAGATTGGTGTCTAGAAAAGTGGTTAGCCTCTTGGCAATGCTTCCACCGGCCTGGCCAGTCAGTCTGAATACTCTTTAGATTTGTAATTTTAGTAGTATTTTATTGTTAGGAGTAAGAATTTATCATAGTCAAAAGGCGCATCTGGTATTATTATTATTAATTTAAGATTTAATAATGGTATACACTTAGCTATGAAAAATAATATAGATCACCCTAACGTGACTAATTATTTAGTAGTAGGACCGAAGTAACATTTAAATAAATTTAGGTGGTATATAAGTCACCCAACGTGGCATACCGGAAACCTATGGTGTTTAAGTGTTGGTGTTTTAATTTTAAATAATTGTTAGAGGAACCAATTTTTTTAAACACCCTCTAATTATGTGTTATATGTATGATTCTCAGGATATAATGGGCTTTAATCCACTTTTTACCATACTTAAGGATAACAAACTTACTGGACCTAACTATATTGAATGGAAACGTAATTTGGACATTGTGTTGACTGCTGAGGAGTACAAATTTTGCATTAATGAACCCAAGCCAGAGGAGCCTGCTGAGAATGCTTCTGAAGTTGAGAATGAGTATTATAAGAAGTGGATTAAGGCTGATGAGATGTCGCGATGTTACATTCTGGCAGCAATGTCAGGTGTTTTGCAGCATCAGCATCAGGCTATGACCACTGCTTCAGATATGCTCTTTAGTCTCAAAGAACTTTTTGGAGATCAGAATAGGGCTGCAAGGCAAGTAGCAATGAAAGCTTTAATGAACACTCAGATGGCTGAAGGGACACCTGTAAGGGATCATGTTCTCTGGATGATGTCACATCTGAATGAGATGGAGATCCTTGGTGCTGAGGTTGATGGGGAAACCCAGATCGATATCATCCTTATGAGTTTACCCAAAAGTTTTGAGCAGTTCCGCTTGAATTACACCATGAACAAAAGGATGTATAGTCTTGCGGAACTTCTGACAGAACTTCAGGCAGCTGAAGGACTTTTTCAGCAGAGTGTTCAAGTCAATGTGGCTGAGAAACCTTCTTCTTCTAAGCCGAAAGCCAAGAAGAAGAAAAAGGCTCAGACACAGAAAGTTGTGAAAGTTGTGGGAGCTCAAGGTGGTGCTGTGAAAAAGCCCAAGGGCAAGTGCTTCAGGTGCAAGCAGTCGGGTCACTGGAAACAAGATTGTCCTCTTCCTAAGAAGAAAAACAATACTGGTATGTCTCTTTCTCTAGTTACAGAAACATATATAGCGGCTATATCTACGAGCACTTGGTGTGTAGATACAGAAGCCACTGATCATGTTTGTAATTCTATGCAGGGGTTCCAGCAATCCAGAATGCTTAGAGATGGCGAGATATATGTGTTCATGGGAGATGCTACGAAAGTAGCAGTAGTTGCAGTGGGAGATATTAATTTATCTTTTGGTGATGATAGGAATTTGGTTTTGAACAATTGTCTTTATGTACCTTCGTTTAGAAGGAATTTAATTTCGGTTTCTAAACTTACTTTGGATGGTTATAATGTTTGTTTGGATCATAATGTTTCAATTATGAGGAATAAACTAGTTATATGTTCTGGTACATTGCAAGACAATTTATACATAATCACTCCTAATCAACCTGCACTGCAACTACAACATAGGGTATTAAATAACACATCTTCTATCACTACTAAAAGAAAGGAACCTTCTTCTTTGAACCAAACATATCTTTGGCACTTAAGATTAGGTCATATTAACTTGAGGAGGATTCAAAGACTGGTAGTAGATGGGCCTTTAGGCTCATTGGCAGTGGAGCCATTTCCAGTCTGTGAATCCTGTTTGGAAGGTAAAATGACCACTAGGCCTTTTAAGGCAAAGGGGAATAGAGCCAAAGAAGTGTTAGAACTGGTTCATACTGATTTATGTGGACCCATGAATATTCAAGCAAGAGGTGGTTATGAATATTTTGTCACTTTTATTGATGATTATTCTAGATATGGATACATTTATTTGTTGCGCCGTAAATCAGAGTGCTTTGACAAGTTCAAGGAGTACAAAACTGTAACGGAGAAGCGACATGGAAAATGTATCAAGTCACTACGATCAGATCGTGGTGGCGAATACTTGCTTGGAGAATTTAGGGATTACTTATCAAAGAATGGGATCATGTCTCAGTTGACTGCACCTGGAACACCCCAACAGAATGGTATAGCGGAGAGAAGGAATCGTACTCTTTTGGAGAGTGTTAGATCGATGATGAGTTATTCAGAATTACCCAAGTCGTTTTGGGGACATGCTTTAGAAACAGCAGCTTATCTTTTGAATTTAGTTCCTTTTAAGTCAGTTCCTAAGACTCCAAAAGAATTGTGGACTGGTTCAAAACCTAGTCTAAGACATATTCGGATATGGGGTTGTCCAGCACATGTGTTGAACAAGAACGTGACTAAGTTAGAATCTCGTACAGAAGTAAGGCTTTTTGTAGGCTATCCCATGGGAACGAAATGATATTTATTTTATAGTCCTAAGGATCGGGATGTCATTGTTAGTACCAATGCTAGATTCCTAGAGGTGGACTATATGATGAACCATAAACCCATGAGCAGTGTCGTTTTAGAGGAACTAGTGGGCGAGACAAATAATGAACAAGTGCCAATAGTACAAGTAGAACAGCCACAAGAGAACACACAACCTATCACTAATACCACACCGGTGTCTCGTCGTAGTGGGAGGGTTATTCGTAAACCCAGCAGATTCATGTTATTGGGAGAGTCTTCGGACTTGGTCTCTGAGGAACATGATGAGGATCCCATGACATACGAGGAAGCACTGCAAGACAAAGATGCAGATCTATGGCAAAAAGCAATGAAATCTGAGATGGAATCTATGTATTCAAATCAAGTCTGGGAGCTCGTGGAACCACCCAAAGGTGTAAAACCCATTGGATGTAAGTGGATCTACAAGAGAAAAAGAGGATCTGACAAAAAGGTAAAAGCTTGGAAAGCAAGACTTGTTGCGAAAGGGTATACTCAGAAAGAAGGGATCGATTATGAGGAAACCTTTTCGCCAGTAGTCATGCTAAAGTCGATCCGGATTCTTTTATCTATAGCAACTCATCTCGATTATGAGATTTGGCAAATGGATGTCAAGACAGCTTTCCTAAATGGGAGTCTTGATGATGAGATCATCTATATGCAACAACCAGAAGGATTCATTAAGGAAGGCCAAGAGCATCTGGTATGTAAGCTTAAGAAGTCCATTTATGGACTTAAACAAGCTTCTAGGTATTGGAATATTCGCTTTGATCAGGTAATCCAGACATACGGATTTGATCAATGTCCAAGCGAGTCGTGTGTGTACAAGAAATGTGAGGGTAGTTCAGTGACTTTTCTAGTGCTATACGTAGATGATATTTTACTCATTGGAAACAATGTAGGGATGTTATCAGCGGTAAAGGCATGGTTGTTCAAACAGTTCGAAATGAAGGACTTAGGTGAAGCGGCATACATCCTTGGGATCAAAGTTATAAGGGATCGCAAGAAAAGGATGTTGGCTTTATCCCAAGAGCCCTATATTGATGAGGTATTGGCTCGTTTTAACATGCAGGACTCCAAGAAGGGTAACCTACCTTATAAACATGGAGTTGCTCTATCAAAGAAACAGTGTCCTAAGACACCAGAGGCGATAGAGAGCATGAAAGCGGTTCCCTATGCTTCGGCATGCGGAAGCTTAATGTATGCAATGTTATGTACGAGACCTGATATTTGTTTTGCCGTGGGCATGGTTAGCAGATATCAGTCAAACCCAGGATAGGAACATTGGAGTGCAGTAAAGGCTATACTCAAGTACCTGAGAAGGACTAAGGAGTATATGCTAATTTACAAGGCCTCAGATTTGTTACCTCTAGGATATACCGATTCAGATTTCCAAGCAGATAGAGATAAGAGGAAATCAACCTCGGGATATGTGTTTACCTTAGGAGGTGGAGCTGTAATATGGAGGAGTGTAAAGCAGAAATGCGTTGCTGACTCTACCATGGAAGCCGAATATGTGGCAGCTTCGGAGGCAGCCAAAGAGGCAATATGGTTCAGAAACTTTCTTTTGGACATAGATGTGGTACCTAATTTGCCTAGGAGCTTGACAGTGTATTGTGATAACACTGGTGCTGTGGCAAATGCAAAGGAACCGCGAGACCATAAGGCAGCAAAACACATCGAGCGTAAGTATCACCTTATACGACAATTCGTTAAGCGAGGAGATATTATTGTGACTGATATAGCATCAAAGGACAACCGGGCAGATCCTTTCACAAAGAGCTTACCAGCTAAGGCTTTTGAGCAGCATGTGGAGGCGATAGGAGTCAGATGTATGGTCACATAATAGTTATTTAATTGGTAGTGGATTGCTTGTAATATAACACTGATATACTTAAAGAATAGCTTGAGTATAAGTGGGAGATTGTTAGGGAGTATACTGAACTATTCGTTTGAAGTATATGACATTGTCTTTTTTTATTGAGAATCTTGAATGCGTATTTTAACACTGTTTGTATATTATATATTGTGGATAATCTAGTATCAAATGGGATAACAGAAGATTAGATTGTCAGTGTCTATATATAATATAATAAATGTTCACAGTTTAAGTGGAGTTAAACAAACCACTGGAATGACTGAAGTATTATTTGGAAATAATCTATCTTGATTATTGAATAATACTTGTATGCTTTGTGTATATTGAACGGGATTAAAATATTAGAATTGTTCTTCTATTATGATAATAAAGAAGAACTAAGATTCTATAATATTATTAATGCTTAGGTTCTTAATCCGGATACAGTGATTGACACTTGTATGCAATGCACAAGTTTTGATTCATATGTGATGTGATTTTTTTGTTAATCACAATATTATGTTTTGGACAATGACATTGCATACAGAGTGGGATATTGACTATAAAAGGAAACCGTGTCCGAAAATATTCGGGTGATGATGTCCTCTTGAAAGCTCATAAAGATAATTATGCTTTAGTCCTGCAGGCAGATTTGTTCTTGCATAATTATAAGGTTGAGTGGATGATCAAGGATAAAAGATATTGATTAAATTAATTATCAGAAATTAATTTAATTAATGGACATTCGATATCTTAAACATGGGGAATTTAATAAGCAAATAATATTGGAGCCGAATTAAATAATTAAATTACGGCATTAGGAGAGGTAGTGCAAATATTAATTCTTTAGTGGATTGAATTAATATTTAATGACATTGGGCTTGACCCAGAATGTCATTGGAAGGCCCGACCTAATTATCCAGGATCCCTACTGTAGCCTATATATTCATCTTATTCTCTTCTAGCTAAGAGTTGGAAAATACTAGGGTTTTTGTGAGCAGCCGTTCAAGGAGGCAACCAAGAACTAGGGTTCCAAGATCTCAAAGTTAGAAGGGAGGCAACCTTGGGAGGATCGAAGGCCACACTTCGCTCAAGGTGAATACGGGAATACAGTAGAAGACGTGGATTTGAATCGCTTGCGCCGTAGCGATTAAGGTTAATTTTCTATTCAAACTCGTTCGTTTTCATATCATAAAACGCAGCATCATGATTCGATTGTCCCAACAGTTAAAATATATGCAAACCTTATTCTTAATTATCCTAAACCCCCAGCTTTTGCGAGCTACAATTATAAGAAAGGAAATTAAATGGAGATCCTGAGCTCGAAGTGAAAATTTTTGTGAGGAAAACTCAATATGAAAATAAGAACTAACCCAATTAACCAAAAGAAACCCAAGCTAGAATAGGTCTATTATTGTTGAAAAAACTCCACAAATCAACCATATATGTAGTGTGTTTAGAAAAACAAGAGATCGAGCTTGTTTAGCAAAATGGCCGAGTTACATAACCCCGTATATAATGGTACAACAACGTCAACGCCGCAGATGATAAAAATATGAAAGGGAGGAGTAGGACTCTAAATTAATCCGGTATCTCGGCTTATATCCCACTCGAAAATATAATACATGTCTCATATCTGTTTTATAAATGATTCGTGAAAAAAATAAATCCGGATAAAATATGACATCGAATATGAGTACTCATGTACCCGCTCAGATTATGTATCATACTATTTTTTATAAAATTATTGTACCCGAATATCATAATATAATCCATGGTTCATATTCGATTTGAACCCATATATAAATTATAATTTTAGTCCATTACATTTGTAAGTAAATAGTAATTTTATAATTTATTAATATCTTATATAAGTTTAAATTTTCACAAAATAAGATTTATTCACCATGATAAATTATATATACATAAGTTTTAATTCATAATTATTACTCCCTTAGTCCCATGATAAATTAACGTTTCAGATAAACTGTCCGGCACACATTTTAAGGTGCATATAAAGTATAGTTCCATAACTTATTTTTAATTTTTTTTTCTGAATAAAAATTTAAACATTAAATATATTTTGTCATCTTTTGAACTTGCTTTGATGACAAGAAAGTCATTTTTTGAACATCGGAATTCGGAAGTATTATAGATATTTTGTTATAAAATATGTAAGATGAGCATTTCTTTTAAGCGAATTTGTTAGTTTTTATTTTTTATTTATAATACTTTTTGATAATTTATTTTATTTAAAAATATATTTTAATAATTTTAATGTATATCAAAGTATATATGAAAGACCCCATTTTAAAATTTTACGCGGAGCCCGGAAACGTTCGCACGCTTCTGAATTAGTACTGATATTCTGTAAAACTAAACCACATTGACTATATTTTGCAATGGCATGCCTCACCACTTCCAACTTGTTTTAGGTGAAATATTTTATTTGCAAGTTTGTGGCAATATCTATTAATTAATTATTAACTAAATATATTTTGTAAACAACTTACGATCGAGGGGTAGCCGCCTGTTTTGTCAAGGTACGAAACATCACTGATTCTACCTATACTTACGATCAAGGGGGAGCCGCCTGTTTTGTCAAGGTACGAAACATCACTGATTCTACCTATATTTCTCATAACTAGGTATAAAATATTCGATCCATTTCAAAATAAGTATTATTTAAATTTTTATATTTATTATAAAATGTAAAATTAAAAATTATATATATCATTGAATTTATCAATGTGCTCTTTTAATAAATATTTAAATATTACATGAGTATATTGTAATAAGAACGGGATTTATTGCACACACCGGATCACCTCTAAGTAATTAACCGGAGATCGACTGAATTGGAGATGAAAAATTCAGGCTCCGTGTGTCTGGATTTATAAGCAGCTTATAAGCTGAAAAAGTTGGTATATATGTACTTTTCCTGAAAATAAGTAACTTATTTTCAAATTTATAAATAAGATTTGGTCTTAAATTTCTAAAATAAATATTAATTTTCAAAAAAAAAATGAAAATACTTTTTTTAAAAAAGTAACTTATTACTTATAAGCTAAGTCAAACACCCCCTCAGTATTCTTTCAATTGGTCTCGCGATCAGTTGAGAACTTAAAATTAATTATCAGGAAATTCTTAAAGTTAAAAAATGTGCATCATATATTAAAACAATTTATTTATAGATATAAGTTTTTCAGCAGTTTTCCCAAAAATATTTATCATCAAGGTCTCTAAACTCCTCCCTCAAGACTGTTAGGAATCTATGTATAACTTGATGATAACTTTAACCTTAGAATCTTAAAAATTTTATTTGTTGTAACTGATCAATTGATATGTTGGTTATAAATATCAATTGATCAGGAAACCATTTATCAATTAAAATGTTTATATGAATCAACTGATAATATGGATGGTAGTATATTAGTACTTAGTCTATTTCAATTGATATGAATTGAGTCAATTGATATTGTTCTCATCAACTGATATTATAGTCGATTGATATAGGTCAACAACTGATGTATAACTTAGGCTGTCAAATTGTAATTATTTGAAGACATGAAAATTATACAAGTGAAGGGTGATCAATTGATATGGATGCAGGGGCGGACCTACGGTAATAGCAGTGGGGGTAAATGCCCCTCGTGGAAATTTCTGTTTGTGGAGTAAAATTTACATTATTATATTGATGCCCTCACTAAAAATAGTATAATGCCCTCACTGAAATTTAATAAATAAAATCTTATTTAATAAAAAATTTAAACTTTAAATAAAATATAATCTTATTTAATAAAAAAATTAAACTTTAAATTAAATATGTGCTTTCTTAAATAATTAAAAATAGATATAATTTAAATTATTATAATTGTATATTAAACAATGTCCTAGACTAAGTAGAATTTTAATTATGCCTATTAATATTTTTAGTATACAATATAAATATTATATTTATTATATTATTAATGAAATTCGAACTCTTGACATTTGATAATATTTGGATAAAATTCTTCTTTTTCTTATTATATATATATGATATAATTATATATATTTATAAGCTTATAAAATTCATGAAGTGAAAAATCTATAAATATATTCATAATTTGTAGACGATCCTCAATTTTATAAAATAATGATATAAATATATTTCGAGAGATAAATTTAAATATTTAAATATATTATTTATAATTATAAAATAAATTAACTAATTATAAAAATATTAAAAATTAGAACCCGTCATTTTTCTTCAAATAGCGAGTTCCCCCACTAAAATTTTAGTCTGGGTCCGCCACTGTATGGAGGTATCAATGGATGAATGATCGATTGATTACAAGTCAAGTCAAAGATTGAAGATCATCAACTGATATGAAGACCCATCGATTGATAACATCTATCAATCGATAAGTCAACAGCTATTATCAATCAGTGAATATCAAGTTCAATCGAAGAAGAATATCAATTGATGGATACAAGAAAGAATATATTGATATTCGTAACAACAAATTATCAATTGATAGGGACTACACAAAGAGATAAAATGTCAGGAATCTTCAGTCTAAAACACTGCTATGGAAGACAGTCTACATTGACTGTAATGTCTCAAACAGAAGATGTCTTTCCAAGTCTCAAGACATTTCCCAAAATAGAAAAAGACATAATGGAAAGATAGAATAGTAACATTCCTAAAATAGGTATTTTTGTTTGTACTCTATTCTTGAGATTGTAAACACTCTTGTAGTGTATAAACAAGAGTGATAACATTGTTAGAAAATATCCAAGTTAGAATATCATTCAAACTCAATTGTTCAAACCTTAGAGCACTTTGTAAGAGCAGTTGGTTTATTTTCGTACTTTGTAAAAAGCAGCTAAGTTTATACAAACCTAGATTATTTGAGCAAATATATACATTGATGGAGAAACCAATCAATCAGTAATTTTTAAATATCTTGTTCAATTTATTTTTCAGTTTCTATTATTCTAAACACTTTTAAAAAATATCTAGTTCATCAAGAACAAATATTGATAACTTGAAAAAGTTTAAGTATTTGTATTCACCCCCCCCCCCTCGCTCAAATAATCTAGGTTTGTATAAACTTAGCTGTTTTTTACAAAGTTAGAAAATAAACCAACTGCTCTTACAAAGTGCTCTAAGGCTTGAACAGTTGATTTTAAAAGATGGAGAAACCAATCCGATAGCACAAATAATTTGTATTGCACCCGATGAAGAGGTGTTTAATGATTGGCTTTAATGGAGCTCCCGTAAGTTTGTTGAGTTTACTGAAGAAGATGCACACTGATTCTTTCGAATTAAACCCATATATATTTGTGTAGACTTTTGAAAATCAAATGAATTGATTTTCCAACAATGCAAGTCCTTTGTTGCGCTTGAAGAGTGACTGCAGTGTGTGGGCGCCACTAAATCCATTTGTTGCGCCTATAGATGTTTATTGCGTCAATGCATCACTTTTTATTGTGCCTCTACTCTTATTGCACTGTATAGGCGCCACTAAATGTCTTAGAATTATTCAACAAGTTTTCTTACGTCAATATTACTTTATGTTGCGCCTGTACACCATCCACCTTGTGTAGGCGCCACCAAAACTTCCCTTAGTGTTTTGGTGCGCCTGAAAATGATTTTGTTGCGCCTGCACTCTCACTGTCTTGTGCAGGCGCCACAAACCTTCCCTTGATCTTTTCTTGTGCTTAGGAATGATGTTTGTTGCGCCTACACTCTAGTTGTAGTGTGTAGGCGCCACATAGTTCGAGAACTTGTTTACTTGCGCATCTCCATTGCTTCAAGAGTACTGGAGACAACATTAAGAGTTATAAAGAGAGTAATTTGTATTGCACCCGATGACACCGAGGAATGGGGACCATTTACTACCGAGCCACAAGACAAACCTAAATAACTTTATACTCCTTCAAATATGGATAAAGGAAAAAAATTAAAATAGCACATGTTTTGAGAATTGAGACAAAAGCATTTTTTTAGTCCATAGTTCATTCATTTTGAAACGAGGGTTGTTTTAGTCTCTGACTATACTTGCTGTCTAATAGTAGGGTTTTGGTCTGACCGGTTATGATTCAGTAACCATCTATCTACGGATAGGAAAAAACCCTAACTAGTCTTGCAGAAGTGCGGATAGATGACGTGACTCTCGATTTATAAAAATTTCACGTGTTAATGTTATTCGCAGAAAAAAGCACGGATAGGTGGTTTAGACAATCAATTGTCAGGAACAAAACCCTAGTAGTTAGTGACGAGAAAAAACCGAAAACCGAAAACCGAAATCGAACCGAAAAAAATGAAACCGAATAAATACTAACAGAATAGAAACTGAACCGAATAGAGGAACTTTTGGTTTTTTTTTTTGTTTTTAAATTTTTACGAACTGAATAGAAACTGAATCGAACCGCACTAGTATATATAATAATATAATATAAGTTTTGTTTTAATTTAAATACTTATAACTAATTATATAATATAAATACTAAATATGTAATATTACAATATGTTAATACATAATATAATTGACAAATTATTAATCTAATTATTTGAACCAGCCCTTTTACAATATGAAAAGTCTACATACGGTCAAATAAACAAACATAATTGAATCTTGTTATTACTAATCAAGTAATTGTTCTGTTTTTGTGCTAAATTGAATGTACTTTCTTTTCGTTTTCTTATTGTTTTTGCATATTCAGGTCTAATCATGTATACTTGCAACTAGGGATGAACAAAAACCGAACCGCTAGTAATATTTACCTTAAGTCTTGTATTAATAAAAACGTATATTAATATATATTAACTAAGTGTCTTTCAAAGAAAAATTAGTCACATTCATTTATTTTTGTTAGTAAGAATAATATTAATAATTTATATATACAATGATTCATGACATCATATAATATCAAATTTAAAATATGATAATACAAAAATATGAACCACATATTTTATTATTATTTAAATATGAAAATATATTTTAAAACCAAAATCGCGCCATTAAAAAACCGAACCACAATTTTTTAAACCAAACTGAATTTTGATTTCTATTTTCTAAAACCGCACTTAAGTGGTTACGGTGCGATTTGGGCATAAAACCGCACCACGCTCATCACTACTAATAATATTACAGTACAATACTACTAAAAGGAAACAGTGCTCTTGAAAATACTATTGTGCAATATGAATTTTTCTGAAGTTGCTTCGGCCAGAAATTTATTTGTTTATCATTCGTTCTTAACTATATTTTTCATCAATGCAACATAAATTTTCTTTAAAAATTCGGCTACGAAATGGAAAATGTGAATGATTCTATAAATTTTTTGAAAACATGTCGGTAATAGGAGATGTATAAAAAACCCTTCAATCCGGACTTTGATCGGGCCCATAAAACTTTGAGCTTTTTGGTCAAAGCCCGACCCGGGCTTTGAGCCTTTGACTTTGACCATGTCAGGCCGGGTCGGGCTTACGGAAAATATTTGATCCTTTTTTAACTCGGTAGGTGGGACTTATCAAGCTTTTATCGGACCGGAACCAGGCCAGACCGGACTTTATTAGAACTTGATTGATTTTTCATATATATTATTAATACAAATTTAATGGTCCTAAAGTTGAAGTCATCTTTAGATAATTATCTAAAATTAAAACATGTTATAATATAACGTCAAGACCGTTTTCTTAAATATAAGAGAGTGAATTTTATTATTACAAAATGTCATTTAACTTTTATACTCAAAATACTTGTATCATTAGGTAAGTTACCTAAAGTTGTTTTTAGTAACATTTTTTCTCAATAAATAAATAAATATGACATTATTTTATAGAGAACACTCTTATATAGAATACCGGAAAGAATCCTTTGATTCTATTAGTTCAGTGATTTTTAGAAAAATTAATCAATTTGTAATATGTGAATATATATGTGTCTAACCTATTTTTAATTTGTAACAAATGTAAATACATACATATATGCATGTAAATATATTTTAATAATTGAATTTTATTAGAGCTTTTTCAGACTTTTATCCGGGCCAGGCCGGATTAAGACTTTTTATCAGATCGGGCCGGACCCGGGTTTTTTGTTAGGTCATGTCAGGCTGAGTTTCACTTAAAAATATAGAGCCCATTATAGGCCTTAAGCCCGGTCCGACTCGGACTAGGCTTTTTCAGACCGTGTTTTTTCAGATTTTTTCGGATTGGGCCGGCCAGATTTTCGGGCTCAGACTTTTTGTGCATCTCTAGTCGGTACACATCAGGTAGAAGCTTTTGCATTCTAGAGGCTTTAAAATTTAAACAAGATGAAGATGTTCCCGTTAGTAGGGTTGAGCATTCGGTCGGTTCGGTCTAGAACCGGACCGAACCGAATAGATCGAAAATTGAATAGTTAATATTTTTCGGACCGAACCGAAATTTTATTACGGACCGGACGAAACTGAACCGAACCGAAATATTTCGGTCCGTTCGATTCGGTCCATTTGATCTATATCTTTTAAAAAAAAATTAAAAATTAAATAAGGTGAAATTTTACGGGAATATGAATATAAATATATAAATAAAACTAAATAGATTCATATTTAGGTCAAATAATAAATCAATAATGCAATAATTAATGCAGAATTGCATTTATCAAACATATATTATATAAATATATATTAATAAATATATATAATAAAAATAAATAATATATAATTCAGTCCGAATCGAATTTTTTTTTACGGACCGGACTGAACCGAACTTTAATTCGGTCCGGACCGAAAAATCGAATAGACCGAAATTTTGAAAAAAATTGAACCGAACCGAAATTATACTATTCAATTCAATTTTTCGATTCCGGTTCGATTTTGTTCCCCTACCCGTTAGGTGTGCATGGTACGGTACCAGCATTAATCGTTTAGCAAACTATTAAATGTGATTTGGTTATGTTAAATATTATTAATCGCAGTTAAATCGAATAATCATTTGTCGGTTATGTTCTTTTTCGATTTTTTTACACTTTATGTACCATTTCATATTATTATACAAATTTTATTATTAAATTTAAATATTTCTTTATTCCACAATTTGCAACTAGCTTTTACTCTCTCCGTCCCACCCAATTGTTATCACTTTTTTTCCCACTTTCTGGCGCGTATTTTAAGGTGGATTTTAAAGATAGTTCCATAACTTATTTTTAAAAATTTCTTTTTTTGTATAAAAATAGGATTGTTCTATTTTTATACAAAAAAGGAAAATTTTAAAAATAAATCATGGAACTATCCTTAAAATTCACCTTAAAATGCGTGCCAGACACCCCATTTTAAAATGATAACAACTCAACGGGACGGAGGGAGTATGATGTAAGGACTAAATTTATTAAAATAGAAATATTTTGTTCCTCCCTTCTTTGTTATAATTTATTCAATTGAAATGTTTTTATTGAAAAAATAGCATTTTTTATTACTCAGGGCACATGCTTTGTAATGAAATTCTCACTAAAACTCACGCATAAATTTGACTATAAATATTATTGTTGTTTTAGTGTTTTAATTTTTTTAAAAACATATCTATACTATATTATTAAAGTTGAAAAATTAAAAGTTTTGGTTAAATCATAGTAAAGATCTTGACCTTCCAATTTTAGATAAACCATAAAAACGATCTTAACCATTCAATTTTAATAAAATCTAATTTTAAAAAGAATATATATCATACATATATACAACTCTAACCGGTATTCCTCATTTTATACAATTTCTCACGGATAATATTATATTATATTTAAATTATATTCTATATTTTCTATTTTAAGGATCCTACTTATCCTATAATTTTTATTTAATATATCATTAAAGTTTATGAATATTAATATATAAATATCATTATATAATGACATACAACTCTAACACCCGATAGTGCTCATTTTATACAACTTCTCACAGATAATATTATATTATATTAACATAAATTCTCAACTTTATAAAATTTTATAGTAAATATCAATAAAATATAATATAAAAAATAAATTTACCTAAATATTAGTTATTCATCACGTGTTTTGCACGGGTTATAAGTTTGTATTATATACTTTATATGAATATATAATTTCGGAACGGTTTTAACATTAAATAGAAACCACCCCATTCATTTCAATTTTTTATTTTCGGTTTACTTTTTTTTTGGTGTAATTTTTCATTGCTTTTCCGTTTTTTTTTTTAGTTTTAATTTTTTCAGCTCACCCGTAGTTTGAGTTTTATTGTTAGCAGATCCTACCACTTTTACAGGCAAATGATTCTATTGTTAGCAGATCCTACCACTTTTACAGGCAAATGATATCCAGATAATTACATGACGACATTTCTCTTGTAATTCTCGAATATTGAGCCCTATCGCGGTGCAACTGTCGTAGTACTGAAGTCGTTTGATGAAGATAACATAGGCTTGGTTTGAGAACAATTTTTTTCATTATGTTTTCTCCCCGTGAAAAAGCCAGGTTTCTTGGGTTTGGGCAGTGCAATTTTGCTATTCAACATCAGAACCACAGATGTCATATCTGGTCTGTCTTCCGGATATTCTTGAACGCAAAGTAATCCGATACGAACAACTCGAAACACTTCATAATGACTACTTGACTCCAAGATTGTCCTGTCGATTAATTCCTCAAGCTTCTCTTCTTGAAAACATCTCCATGTTTAAAAATATATTTCAGACGTTACAAGTATTTTCATTTACAGCATAAATGTGTTATAACATGTGTATGCACTTATATGTCCCAGAAGGTTTAGATTGTGATCCGGATGTTCGAAACATCTGTTTCTCATCCCGCTTACTATTTCTATTACTATGACACCAAAACTATAAACATCAGATTTCGTTGAGAATATGCCATCAATCACATACTCCGGGGGCATGTAACCACTGACAGACACAAAAGGAACATGTTAGTACTTAGTATTATGGTAAAAAAAAAAACAAGAAATTCTTTCCAATGTTGTAAAAACCGTACTATGTCCCAACAACCCTTGTTGCATTTGCTTCGGTTTGGCTTCCTCCAAAGCTTCTTGCCATGCCAAAGTCTAAAAATTTTGGATTCATTTCATGATCAAGCAACACATTGCTAGGTTTAAGATCTCTGTGAATAATTCTTAGTTTGGAGTCTTGGTGGAGATACAAAAGTCCCCTGGCAACTCCATTTATAATATTGTAGAGTTTTGGCCAACTCGCTAACCTGTGTATTTCTTTATCTATTCATATTTCAGTTGTAGTAGCTCAAATTGCTGTTTTATTGAATGATGTAAATGATAGTAGTTTTTATTTTTGCAAGTATCAAGATACACCAATATTATGTCTTGCGATCTAGAATAGGGATATACCAAAAATATAGGAATCGAGACTCTTGTTGGGCATGTATTCATAGATCAATATCCTTTCCCTTTCCTTGATACAATAGCCAAGAAGCGATACAAGATTTCGATGCTGAAGTTTAGCAATCAATGAAACTTCATTCTTGAATTCATCTAATCCTTGTTTTGAATTCTCCGACAGCCTTTTCACAGCAATTTGTTGCTCGTCCTCTAGCAATCCCTGCAAACTGATTCTTTAATTTGATAGTTCTGCATATTGTTTTCATTAGTTTGATATTGTACTTCACTTCTTTGTCGTTAGTTCAAATTATGCAGCTTATATCTTAAATGTACTGAACTCATTCCATTATTATGCAATTGATACTAACCTTGTAAACAGGCCCAAAGCCTCCCTCTCCAATCTTATTGTCATGGGAGAAGTTACCAGTGGCACTAGCAATTCTTCTGAACTCAAAAAATGGTAACTCTGGATTCTGCTCTTCATTTATATTTAGCCAATTAGCCTTCCTGTGAAATGAGATGAAAATTAAAAACAAGAGGCGCACTAGTATTGAAATGTTCTTAATATAAACTTCTAAATTTAGATGTAGTAGTTTAAAGTGGGAGTAATCTGGTAAAGAAATTTATCCAGCGCTTACTTTCTCGGTTCAGCTTTTTCTTCTCAAGCAAATGCATGATGATCAAAATTGATATCACTGTTAATAATGCAGGAACTAAAATGAATAGCACTCGATTCACTTTGGATCTTTTGCTTTCACCTACAGAGAAACAAAACTAGTAGTAGTATTTTTGACATGTATACTTCAGTTTGGCTCATAGTTAAAAAATTGTGTAACTGTGTGAACTAATAGCCTTACCTAATTCAGAGGCTGGCATTCTCACATAAATATGTTAGAAAATGGAAAATTTGAGACATATTTTATATATGTTCTTGATGTAATTTCCGGAAACTAATGATTGGAAGTTATTCCTTGATATGAGGACTTAAACTTTCATGTTTGGATCTAAGACATTTTCTTAGTGTAATCCATAGATAAATTGAGTAGAAGTTGCTAGTTTAAAACGGGTTAAATGTGTTTGTACCACATTGAATATGTAATATGGGTGTGGGTGCTTTATATGCATATATGTGCAAGGGTAGTGTCAACTACTAAGGCATGTAGTGTGCATGGTGTAAAAGTGTGCCCTCGCACACGCGCGCGCCGCCGCCGCCTCGCCACGCCTCGCCTCGGGTCGGGTCGGGTCGAAGGGCGAATGTCTCGGCGTCTCGCGTACGCGAAGCGACCTGGGCGAGGAATTTTATTACATGATTAATTAATTTAATTATGACTTTAATATTATTTTAATATGAATATTCAGTCAGTATGTAACTGTCAGAGAATATATATTCTGTGTCTGATCAGAGTTTGCAAAATTGGAGCTGGGTTAGAGTTTAACAAACTCTGATGGACTAGCTCAGAGTTTAACAAACTCTGATGGTCAGATCAGAGTATAGTGCATGGTCAGAGTTTAGCAGTAAACTCTGATGGGCTGTGCTGGTCAGAGTTTAGCAGTAAACTCTGATGGGTTGTGCTGGTCAGAGTTTAGCAGTAAACTCTGATGGACTGTGCTGGCCCGACTGTGCTGGCCAGAGTTTAGCAGTAAACTCTGATGGACTGGCAGAGTTTATAAACTCTGATGACTGTTACTGATTCTGATATATATTATATTAAATATTGTTTAAGTCAGAATAATTATTTTAATTAATGTTTTATCTGCTGTTACGTTTTATTGTATTATAAATACATAAAAACGTTGTAGATGGGCGAGATAGAGGTCTTAACACAAATCTGAGAAAACCCTAGCAGCTGCTATACTCTGTATTACCTGCAAATATATTCATACAGTCTGTGCATAGGTTTTCTGGGCGAACTGAGGTGCAGGTCGCTGTTGAGTACTACGTATCTGTGGACGAAGTGCTCTGTGCTGTTTTATCCTGGAAGTGATATTGCTACAACCCAACACAGCGTAGTGGGGCAATAATCTCTTCAAGAACAGTCAAGACTTCTAGCAAGGCTTGGCGACTCAGCTGTTAATTTTGGTTCTATCAGTGTATGCTTAAAGCTTCTGTTAGAGCTAAGTATTCTAACTTTTCTCTTGTCCTTACAGTTACTAATTCATATATCTTGTTTTTACCTTCGTGCTTGTTTTGTTAATTGGTTTAATCTGCCTGTTCTTGTTTAATAATTTATATAACTGCCCCATTGTTGTGTGTAGTTTTTAATTACGATCCAACAATCTTGAAGAGATTATTAGTGTTATATATTGTTAATTAACAAGATGGTTAACGAAACAGAAACTCCTGTTGTTGTTGCTACTGGTTCTGGGTCTGGGGTTACTGCTGCCATTGATTGGGCTACGTACCGTTTCCCACAACCGATTGATCTGTCTGGTATGCCTGATAAGTTCAGCGGTGGTGCTGGCTTTTCTCGTTGGCAGAAAAAGATGAAGTTGTGGTTAACGGTTAAGGGTCTATGGCCGGTGGTGCAGTATGATCCTCCTGTTGTGAATCAAGAGCAGGCTGACTCTGTTAAGGTCTATGCTTTGTGGACTGAAAAGGATGGAGTGGCAAGGGCTGCTATTTTGGCAGCCTTAGCGAACACTCTATTCGATGTTTATTCATCGGATGCCTTCACTGCTAAACTCTTATGGGAGAAGCTGGACCAAACCCACAATACTGACTCTCAGGGTCTGGAAAAGTATAGTGTGGCAAGGTTCCTTGATTTCAAGCTGGTGGATAATAAATCCATGACTGAGCAGGTGCATGAATTTGAGATGTTGGTACATGCTTTGAAGGAGTCTGGAATGGACCTTCCTGAGAAGTTTCAGGTTATGTCGGTGATTGAAAAGCTCCCGAAGTCTTGGGAAGAGTTTGCTCTCTCCCTGAAAAGACAGAAAGGAGAGATCACCTGGACTAACTTGATGTTGGACATCTCTGTGCAGGAACAACACAAGTCCAAACAGGGACATGTGATGCCTGCTGAACATGGGAGTTCGAAGGTGAACGTAGTGACTGTTGGACAGAAAAGAAAGTCTGTCACTAAGAAGGAAAACACAAAGCCTAAAACTGACAAGAACAAGGCTAAGAAACCAAAGGCAAACAAACCATGTTGGTCTTGTGGACAGGTTGGTCACTGGAGCAAGGACTGTCCAACAAAGAAAGCAAAGAAACCTAATGTGGTAGCACAAGCTAATACTGTGCTTGAAATCACTGGTGGGCCTGTGGTTAACATGGTTGTTGGTGAGGCTGTTGCTTCTGAAACTAATGACGGGTATGTTACCTACAACCCTACACTACTTTCCACTTATCTGTCAAATGAATGGTTGATTGATACTGGAGCTAATGTACATATTTGTACTGATATTACTCTGTTTGTATCTTATCAACAGGTTCAAGGCATGACAGTGACGATGGGGAATGCTAGTGCTGCTCAAGTACTTGGAATAGGAAACGTGGACCTGAAGTTTGCTTCTGGGCGTGTTCTATCCCTTACTAGAGTGCATCATGTTCCTGACATTCGTAGAAACATTATAAGTGGGAGCTGTTTAGTTAAAAATGGTTTCGAAATTTCTTTGAAGTGTAATAAAGTAGTTATTACCCGTACTGGTTTATTTTTTGGCAAATGTTACTTGTCTGATGGATTATTTTTAATAAATGTAGAGCCTGTTTTGGGCAGTTTTATTAATGAAAATGTTATTCCTTCTGTGAATTGTGTTGAATCATCTGATTTGTGGCACTCACGACTTGGTCATCTAAATTTTGGTGCTCTAAAGAATATGATGAATTTAGAGTTGATTCCAAAGTATGCCATTGAAAAGAAATCTAAAAGTCAAGTATGTGTGACTGCTAAACTAACTAGGAAACCCTTTCATAATATTGTTAGGGATTAAGAAGTTTTAGATTTAGTACACACAGACATATGTGAATTTGGTGGTGTTTTGACTAAAGAAAATAAAAGATATTTCATTACCTTTATTGATGATTGTAGTAGATTTTGCCATGTTTATTTAATTAAACATAAAGATGAAGCACTTGAAAAATTCATTATGTATAAAAATGAAGCTGAAACACAAACTGGTAAAGTACTTAAACGTTTGAGATCTGATAGAGGTGGAGAGTATACGGGCAACTCATTTAATGAATTTTGCCAAAGCAATGGTATAGTTCATGAGGTGACGCCACCATACACTCCTGAGTCTAACGGGGTGGCAGAACGAAAGAACAGAACTTTTAAGGATATGATTAACAGTATGCTAATTAATTCTGGGTTGCCAAAGTACATGTGGGGAGAGGCTCTGAATACGGCTTCCCATATTCTAAACAGAGTCCCTCTGAAACATATGGACAAGACACCTTATGAATTATGGAAAGGCAGAAAGGCTAGTTTAAAGTATCTTCGTGTATGTGGCTGTCTTGCAAAAGTACTTGTCCCTGAACACAAGAGAAAGAAACTGGGACCGAAAACTGTTGATTGCATCTTTTTGGGCTATATTGAAACCACTATCGCTATGAGATTTTTAGTATTAAAATCTGACATAGATGGGATAGTGGAAAACACTATAGTTGAGTTTCGTGATGCAACATTCTTTGAGAATGTGTTCCCTATGAAGACTGGTATACCTCAGGGTATTTCTGATAATGATCCCACTCGCACATCGAGTTCCATTCCTGATCATGTGGAAAGGATGACAAATGTGGGGGCGGATCCTGCTAGTAGCTCTACTCCTAACGAAGTAGAGGAACCTAGAAGGAGTAAGCGTGCAAAAGTGGTTAAGAACTTTGGAAGTGATTTTATCACTTACAATATCGAGGACGAACCTTTAACTTTTCGACATGCCATGGATTCTGCGGAGTCAAGGCATTGGAAAGGCGCCGTGAAGAGTGAGATTGACTCTATTGTTTCTAACGGAACATGGGAGTTGGTTGATCTCCCTCCTGGGTGTTCTACTATAGGATGTAAGTGGATCTTCAAAAGAAAGATGAACCCGGATGGCTCAATAGATAAGTATAAGGCTAGGCTGGTAGCTAAGGGTTTTAGGCAAATGGAAGGAATTGACTATTTTGATACATACTCTCCTGTTGCAAGAATGACAACAATTCGAATGCTTATAGCATTGGCTTCCGTACATGGTCTTATCATCCATCAAATGGATGTAAAGACAGCTTTTCTTCATGGTGATCTTGAAGAAGAGATTTATATGGATCAGCCTGAGGGATTTGTTGCTTCTGGCAACGAGAGGAAAGTTTGTAAATTAGTCAAGTCTATCTATGGCTTGAAACAAGCTCCTAGAGACTGGCACAAAAATTTTGATGAAACTGTTTTGACTTCAGAATTTTTGGTTAATGAAAGTGATAAGTGTGTCTACTATAAGGTTAAAGGAAATGAAAAAGTAATCTTGTGCCTGTATGTGGATGACATACTGTTGTTTGGAACCAATATTGAGATTATTAACGAGACAAAAAGGTTCTTGAAAAGGCACTTTGAAATGAAGGATATGGGTGCTGCTAATGTGATTCTTGGAATCAAGCTGACTCAGTCAGCTGATGGAATAACATTGTCACAATCTCATTATATAGAGAAATCTATACTTGAGAAGTATGGTTATTCAAATTGTAGAATCGCAAGCACACCATATGATTCAAAAGTTGCGCTTGTCAAGAATAAGTCAGGTGTTCCTGTGTCTCAGTTAAGGTATTCTCAGATTATTGGGAGTTTGCAATATCTTGCTAATGGTACTAGACCAGATATTTCAAATTCTGTGTCTAAGTTAGCTAGATATACAAGTTGTCCAAACAAGACTCATTGGGATGCTCTTGATAGAGTGCTTAGATATCTAAAAGGCACCATCTACCTTGGTTTGCATTACAGGAGGTTTCCTGGAGTGCTAGAGGGATATAGTGATGCAAGTTGGATAGCTAAGAAATCTGGTTCCAATGGAGTGACTGGATACGTATTTACCCTTGCGGGTGGAGCTATATCCTGGAAGTCTGCTAGACAGACTATTGTAACTCGGTCTACTTTTGAGGCTGAGTTGTGTGCACTAGATGCCACGGGAACCGAGGCTGAATGATTGCATGGACTTATGTCTATGATTCCTGTAGTAAGCCAACCGCTTCCGGCTTTTGCTGTTCATTGTGATAGCCGTACAACTATCGACAAGATAAACAGTAAGAAGTATAATATGAAAACCAAGAGACACGTCCAAGTTAGACTAAAGTCTATAAGGGGTTTGGTGTCTGACAGGATCATTGCTATTGAGTTTATTGGAACTCAAGATAATCTGGCTGATCCTTTGACTAAGGGACTTGAGCATGCTGTTGTCCTTAAGTCGAGGTTGGGGATGGGACTGACAACCCATTTTGAGTCATCAACAGCGGGAACCCAATACACCTGAGAGGAGATCCCTCGAAGTGTATTCAATGTGGTAATAACAAGTTGTGAGGGTGATTCGGTAGTACCTCTACTACAAATATCTAGATACTCACGTATCTGAGTCTTTTCCCTGTAAACCTCAAGAGGTACTGTAACTGCTAGTTAGCAAGAGTTTTAAGAACTCTGAATGGGGTCAAGTCGTGAGACGAGATGTTGGCAGTACATCTTTGGAGATGCCCAGCTAAGCGAATGTTATTGTGTGGTCGCAATTAGAGGATAGGGTTATTCCTCAAAGCATTCAACGAACAGGATCGAGACATGACCTTTAACGTCTCAAAGCCGTAGATCGGCACCATAGCCTTTGACTTGTCGTCGTCTATGGAGTGTGGTTACACACAACGGATAAAGATTCAAGGTGAAACATTCCATCTATATCCGGTAGCCATCGAAGTAGAGGACTTAGGAGGGTTCAAACCTTGACCGGTACCAACTCTGAAAAGCAAGTCATGAGTAGAATCTGATATACATTTCTGTATGGATTTGTGGGGGATTGTTAGAAAATGGAAAGTTTGAGACATATTTTATATATGTTCTTGATGTAATTTCCGGAAACTAATGATTGGAAGTTATTCCTTGATATGAGGACTTAAACTTTCATGTTTGGATCTAAGACATTTTCTTAGTGTAATCCATAGATAAATTGAGTAGAAGTTGCTAGTTTAAAATGGGTTAAATGTGTTTGTACCACATTGAATATGTAATATGGGTGTGGGTGCTTGATATGCATATATGTGCAAGGGTAGTGTCAACTACTAAGGCATGTAGTGTGCATGGTGTAAAAGTGTGCCCTCGCGCACACACACGCGCGCGCGCCGCCGCCGCCTCGCCACGCCACGCCACGCCTCGCCTCGCCTCGCCTCGCCTCGGGTCGGGTCGAAGGGCGATTTGGGCGAATGTCTCGTCGTCTCGCGTACGCGAGGCGACCTGGGCGAGGAATTTTATTACATGATTAATTAATTTAATTATGACTTTAATATTATTTTAATATGAATATTCAGTCAGTATGTAACTGTCAGAGAATATATATTCTGTGTCTGATCAGAGTTTGCAAAATTGGAGCTGGGTCAGAGTTTAACAAACTCTGATGGACTAGCTCAGAGTTTAACAAACTCTGATGGTCAGATCAGAGTATAGTGCATGGTCAGAGTTTAGCAGTAAACTCTGATGGGCTGTGCTGGTCAGAGTTTAGCAGTAAACTCTGATGGGCTGTGCTGGCCAGAGTTTAGCAGTAAACTCTGATGGATTGGCAGAGTTTATAAACTCTAATGACTGTTACTGATTCTGATATATATTCTATTAAATATTGTTTAAGTCAGAATAATTATTTTAATTAATGTTTTATCTGCTGTTACGTTTTATTGTATTATAAATACATAAAAACGTTGTAGATGGGCGAGATAGAGGTCTTAACACAAATCTGAGAAAACCCTAGCAGCTGCTATACTCTGTATTACCTGCAAATATATTCATACAGTCTGTGCATAGGTTTTCTGGGCGAACTGAGGTACAGGTCGCTGTTGAGTACTATGTATCTGTGGACGAAGTGCTCTGTGCTGTTTTATCCTGGAAGTGATATTGCTACAACCCAACACAGCGTAGTGGGGCAATAATCTCTTCAAGAACAGTCAAGACTTCTAGCAAGGCTTGGCGACTCAGCTGTTAATTTTGGTTCTATCAGTGTATGCTTAAAGCTTCTGTTAGAGCTAAGTATTCTAACTTTTCTCTTGTCCTTACAGTTACTAATTCATATATCTTGTTTTTACCTTCGTGCTTGTTTTGTTAATTGGTTTAATCTGCCTGTTCTTGTTTAATAATTTATATAACTGCCCCATTGTTGTGTGTAGTTTTTAATTATGATCCAACAAAATATCCTGCCCATCGTCTGTGTAGCCGCTGATATCCATCAATTCCTCAAACCATAACAAGCATCCACTTCCACCTTTTCCGAAGTTTGTATTTGAATAAGCTGTACAAGTGCAATTCTGTAAGCATATACTTTTGCATTCCTCCATATTCATGCTTAAATTGTACCATGAATGTCGTGTGTCTGGCAATTTCAATCCAGAATACTTCTTAAAACCGTCTCCATGACCACAATCTAATTGAGTTATACGAATACACCCATCTGTCCAATCGGCTGCTTCCCATTGTAGTCCCCTCAGCCAAATCGGTTCCAAATTTCATGCCAGGTAAAATAGCATCTCCAGGATAGTTGAAACTCTGCCAAACAAAATCTTCTGGGCCCCCCACCATCCTTGTCGTCGTCCCTGAAAACAAGATTTCCAGTATCCAGTAGCCGACCCCCTGGATTGTTGACGGTTGTTCGAATAATTGGATGACCAAATTACGGTATTACTAGCATTAGCAAATACTGAAATTGCCTTGTTATCAATCCTTAGTATCCCACAAGTGTTATTTAGTGTTGTATCCCTGTTAGCCACCCATACAGTTGTCTCATATGATATTTTCTTGAACCATATACCCACATACCGATTTGTACTAGTCCCCGGGCTGAAAAATCCTAGTTCAAATTCGCTGTTTACTCACACAATCGTGTTGCCATCTCTAATTATTTGATTTTCTCTTAAAATATCAACAGAGTAGGAATTTGTAGAGATGGAGATTATTAACAAAATGGTGGAATATAAAACTAAATGATTCCTTTGCATCGTTATCGATCTAACCAAGGCCTTGACGAGTAAGAAGAAGAAAATGGTACAGGTTTTTATTGTCACATATGTGTATATTTGATTTAAGAATATTTGATTTGATAAAGTAAACTAAGGTACTCCACCTGTGTGGTCCATGATAGGGATTTGATATATAGAAATTTCGTTATTGCCTGAACACACTCTACCCCGTGATTTATACTTTTATATATTCAAATCCAATCATAATAAAAATAATAGATTAAATTAAAATTATACTAATAGAGGTGTTTTAAAATCTATATAAAAAAGTAGTATTATATAAAATAAAGCAAATTTTAGCGAAAGTATAATATGATAATGTTTTTATATTATACGAATAGCATGAAAACACCTGAAATGACAAAATTTAGCATGTAATAACATTAAAACACCATAATACAGTATTATATTTGAATTTAAACGTTTGATACAATACAAAAGTATTTGAAATACAAAATTGTGATATTTGATTTAAAATAAATTTTATGTCACTTGTTTTTAAAGTTTTCGGATTTTTACATAAAAAATATTCAATTAAATATGTATTTTGATACGGTATATATGCAATCTAAAATTTTAATAATATTTGATTTTATTAAAAAAATATTTTTGTAAATTATTTTTGAATTGAGAAATTATCAAAAATACTGTTTTTCAAAGTTTTTTTTTGCAATTTTATAATTTTCTGAATTTTTTTACAAAAATACGATTTGCAACAAAAAGCAACCGTAAATAATTATTTTTGTAAATTATTTTTCTATTTTTCAAAAAAATAATTGAAATTGTTTTTGGTTGCATTTAAGGTTTAATTTTAATTTTAATCGTGCAACTTGTTAAGTAACCTATTATGTAACCAAAAAATAATTATTTTGACAAAATTTTAAAGTTACATTTGTGATTGATTTCGGTTTATTACAGTTGCAAATATAGTTGCAAAGTTGTAAAATCGTATTTTTACAATTGTTTTTTTAAAAATTGTATTTTGTAATTTTTTTAAAAAAATCGTATTTTTGAAAATATTTTTAAAAAAATCAGTATTTTGCAAAAAAAAAATTACCCTCAAGTATTTTGCAAAAAAAAAACCCTTGTAAATTTGCAAACGAACAAGCAGAAACTCTTTTATTTTTTGACAATTCTTTAGTAGTTCCCCCTTTAAGAATTAAATCGAAAACAGTGTTTGTATTTTTTTTAATAATAATAATAAAAAGAGAAAAAAGGGGAACAATAGAGATTTACTGCAACCGTTTATTTAGTACTAGTAAAAGAAAGTTAAAAAAAACAGAGTTGTCAAAAAAAGACTAATAAGAAAGACTAGTTAGTCATCAATCATCTGAATCTGAATCTCAATCTCATCTCAACCTTATAGTTTTATGAGCACAAGCAGTAACAAGAAGAAATGGCGAGCGTTGGTTTAGTGTGTCCTGTGAAGCTTACTCATAAGCCTCTCTTTTCTCCCCGCCCTATCTATTCCTATTCCTCGTCGTCCTCCGTTAGAATGATGTCTGTTTCTGTCGATCAGGAGAAAAAGACCTTTACTCTTGACAAATCTCAACAAGCTTTTGAGGCCGCCAAGGTACAATCGAGTTACTTGATGCTTCACTAGATTTCTAATTGCGCTTGTAATTGTGCTTTATGAATGTTAATTTCTTCTCAATGTTTGCAGGAATTGATGCCCGGAGGTGTGAATTCACCGGTACGAGCATTTAATTCAGTAGGCGGACAGCCAATTTTTATTGACTCTGTCAAGGGATCTCACATGTGGGACATTGATGGAAATGAGTATATCGACTATGTTGGTTCTTGGGGGCCTGCAATTATTGGTCATGCCCACGATCAGGTCTGTAATCTTACCTTATTATAGTTATGTATAGGTACTGTTAATTCCTTTAGTGCCGCATTAACTATACCATAATGCTCTATAGATACTTCCGCAGTTGCTTTATCACTTATCTGTGCTATGTCAATAATTTGTTTCTCACTCTTATTTCCAGAGCTAACATATATATATATATATATACCTACAGGTACTCAAAGCCTTGGCTGAGACAATGAAAAAGGGTACTAGCTTTGGTGCTCCATGTCTCCTAGAGAATGTTCTGGCTGAGATGGTCATCTCAGCTGTACCAAGTATAGAAATGGTGAGGTTTGTCAACTCCGGCACAGAAGCATGTATGGGAGTACTTCGTCTGGCTCGTGCATTCACTGGCCGACAAAAAATCATCAAGTTTGAGGGTTGTTATCATGGTCATGCAGATCCATTCTTAGTTAAGGCTGGAAGCGGTGTTGCTACTCTAGGACTCCCGGACTCTCCCGGTGTCCCCAAGGCAGCTACCTATGATACACTAACATCTCCATACAATGACATTCAAACTGTGGCAAGTCTATTTGAGGAGCACAGAGGGGAAATTGCTGCGGTCATACTTGAGCCTGTGGTAGGAAACTCTGGTTTTATCACACCTACACTTGATTTCTTGAATGCCCTCCGCAAGATCACTAAAGAAAATGATACTCTTCTAATCTTTGATGAAGTTATGACTGGGTTTCGGTTGTCTTATGGTGGTGCTCAAGAGTACTTCCGCATAACTCCTGACTTGACAACCCTGGGAAAAATTATTGGGGGTGGCCTGCCTGTTGGGGCATATGGTGGAAGGAGAGAGATTATGGAGATGGTTGCACCAGCAGGACCAATGTACCAAGCCGGGACACTTAGTGGTAATCCTTTGGCAATGACTGCCGGAATCCACACTCTTAAGCGGTTGAAAGAAGCAGGAAACTACGAATACTTGGATAAAATCACCAGTGAACTTATCAATGGGATTTTGGAAGCTGGAAAGAGTGCGGGACATGCAATGTGTGGCGGGTATATAAGTGGAATGTTTGGTTTTTTCTTCACAGAGGGGCCTGTATATAACTTTGAGGATGCAAAGAAGAGTGATACAGCTAAGTTTGCAAAGTTTTACAGAGGGATGCTAGAGGAAGGAGTTTACTTTGCACCTTCACAGTTTGAGGCTGGGTTCACTAGCCTAGCACATAGTTCTGAAGATATTCAGAAGACAATAGCAGCTGCTGATAAAGTTTTAAGACAACTCTAGTTTGTTGGTTTCTTCTGTATGTTAAGTTTTGAGGTTCTTTTTTCAGGCATTGGGTTTTAAATTCTAGGTTTTTCTTTGATACTAGGCATTTGGGTTTAATTTCATCTGTGTATTTGTAACTCTATTAAATATCAATGCAATGTTCCCTTGTTTAACAATTTCTAGCATGATAACTTTTTTGGTGGGAGGAAAACCTGAAACTTGCAAGTTTTCGAAGGACAGTGTTCTATACTTGTTCATTTGTTACTTGGGGAACTTTGCAGTTGGAATTAACTTGCAATCAAGTAAAATTAAAATATACTCTCTATTTTAAAATAATAATCATTTTGACTTTTAGTATGATTTTAAAATATAAAAAATATATAAATTTGTTTTGAAATAATATGACTTATAAACTTACAAATGAGTATTGGAGACGAGTAGACGATAGAGATATCAAATAATATTTTAAATTTTAAATTTTTATAACAAATAATGATTTAAAATTTATATTTTGTTTGATATGCAATTTTAAATTTAATAACAAATTTAAATATATTTTTTTCACCTTAATATATGTGTCAAAAATTAAAACAATTACTTTATTATTTTGGACCAAAGTTCATGTCCATGTACTGTATATCTTACTCTTTTTTATTTACTCATGATTATGTATTTATGTAGCAGGATATGGAGCATGTGAAAGGGCCACAGTGATCATGAAAAGCGTGTACAGGACGTGGTGCCCGATACAGAAAGAATGTATGTATTCACCAATCATTCTTTTCCCTTTTCCATCTCTATTTTACACACCTTTTGTTTATTACTCGTATCACGCTGCATTTCTCATTGTTTTATCTACAACTCAAAAACACTTCTTTTTGACAAAAAAACGTACTCTCGTTTATAAATTAGAAAACAGTTAAAATGCTCCTCCTAGTATAAGTTTGTATAAATTTATAACCCGTGCAAAACATGGATAATTAATATTTGAGTAAATTATTTATTTATTTATTTATATTTTTATTGATATTTAATATAAAATTTTATAATATTAAAAATTTATGTTAATATTATATGTTCTCCTATTTTATATAAATTTATTCTATTTAATATAAATATGTTATAATTTGGACTCATATTATAATAAATACTAGCATATAACCCGTGCAAAGCACGGGAGGAGAGTAATAAATAATATATTATATATTTTAAATGAATTAAATATTTAATTTGATTATTTGTGTTATTAATATTTTTTATGTAATGTTGTGCATGAAATAAATTATTTTTGAATCATATTTATAGTATGTGTTTAAATTCTCATTAATATATTGTTATATATTTATATTAATTAACATAGATTAATAACTCGTGCCCATTAATAAATTTTTATTAATAAAGAGAGTTTCGAATATATTAGAAAATATTTTAATTAAAATTTAAATAAAAGAGTATGTTGTAATATATATAAAATATTAATATAATTTTAGTAATCAAAAAATTTATTATAAAATTGTAATTTTAAATAAATTAAATTGTTTGAGCAATGAGAAAATTAAAACATGCTATTAGATGTAAGTACAACTCTGTATTCTAATTAGAAAAGAAGTTTGTTTAGAGTAATATAATATAAAAATTTATATAATACAGATAGAGCACAATAATAAATTTTAATGAATATAAATAAAATAATAATATTATTTTAATATTCATAAAATTTAATTAATAAATTATGATATTAAATAAATTAAAGAGGTTGACTAATAAGAAAATTAAAACATGGTAGTTTATTAATTAAAAGAATGTGTTTGAAATTGAGTAGGAGACACACATGTATTTGAAGTTGAGTGAGACTCAAAAGCACCAGACCGACGATGGACCAAACATATGCATTTGCGGCTTTAATAATATAGTATAGATTACACGTTTTTTATATTTATTTTTATGTTTTTTGCGCCTTAACTATTTTTATTAAATTAATATCAATAAAAATATTTATATATGATTTTTGTACTTTATTTTATAATTTTTCAGATTAAAGTCATTTATTTATATGACATTTTTAAAATTAATAATTTAAATAGTAAATTTTAATATCTTATTAATATAATTTAAATACTAATTCTGAATTTTAAATATTTTTAAAGTTTATAATATAAATATTACAAATCAATATCAATATCTATCTATCTATATATATATATATATAAAGGAGAAGACGTTGACGGCTAGGTGGCGCTCTCAAATCGTCTCAATGTATTTTTTTAATTTTCTCGAATTTTTGAATTAGTAGATATTAAAAATTATAAAAAAATCTAAGTTACGTTATATTATTCTAAACTTTCTGCTCAAGTCAAGTAAATTATTATCCATAAGATAAATTTTGAAATTTTAGAAAATACATTATTATACGTAAGGTAATTAAAAATATTAGAAAAGTCATTAAATTATTAATATAAAGACCCTTCTTCCAAAAAAGTTGGAAGAAGAAATCATCAACATACTACTACATGGATTTGAGTTCGTATGTCCCGATATAATTGAAACACGTGTTAATGACACTAATATACTGTCAAGTATTTTGCTAAAATAAAATATTATAAGTCACACACACATATATAGTTTTAAATTATATTCTTTAATATTTACATAATGTTACTAATACTTATAGATGTCTTGGGCTGTTTGACCTAGATTGATGACATTGATATTGTTAGCGGCGGATGAAAAAAAAAAAGATTTTAGAATCATAACAAATTAGTAACATTGTTATAAGGTTCATTAGTATTATTATAAGGTTCATGTTTGTGGGATGAACTTGTATACTTAATATTAATTTCTCATATAAATGTATGAGAACATAATTGTAAATATAAAAAATAAATTTTAAATTTATAAAATTGTCATCTATATTTATATATAATATATTATTCCTAACTAATATCGAACCTTGATCATATAAATTAGAGTTGTAATATAAAACTATAGATAAATTTATAATATTAATTTAATATTAATAATCGTAATTTAAGACTCTATTATAAGTTAATTTTTAGCTAATTAAGACTCTATAAGTTATAATTTATAATTTTAATAAATTTGTAATTGAAAGGCCTATATTTGATAGGAAAAAAAATCAAGACCACTGTTAATAAATCTAAGATCTTGAAAACTATATATATTCTACTATTTTGGATATCAATATTTATTATAATATTCCATAAATTTAACGTATATCATCTGTAAGGCTTTCAATTTAATTATTAATATAAGAATTAATATATATTCAATAAATTCGTACTATATTAGGTCCGTAGCACCGACTGGCATATTAATAAATTATCTTAGTTTAGCTTGACAAGTGTCTAGACTTCAAATGCACAAAAACTCTACCGTATTGATTACATCTGGATTTTATAAGTTCGAATCTTTTTTTTAAAAAAACAGGATCCGGCCTTTTAAGATGGGCTGGACTTTCTCTCAAATATATTTATTTATATAGTAAAGTTTTGAAATTTATTTATAATATTTTATATTTTCTGATTTTTGTTAAAAATATTGAACTTCACGTTTTGCAAAAAATCTAGATCTTATCCTTATTTAACTCGGATTTTTAAAAATTCAACCATTATTTTTTTAAAATTGGATTTTATTACAGATTTTTCAAATTTCAAGTAGGCCAAATTTCAATGAAAACAAGATATTTATTTAAGGCATGTGGTACAATATATCACTGTTTTTTTTTTTATATTAATTATTAATATTAGATATAGATTTCTCTCAAAAAAATGATATAGATTATTTGTTTAATTTCATTATTTTAACTAATTAGAAGGTTCTAAACTTTTGTGTTAAAATTTTCATAAGGATATGATTCGTTAATAAAGGAAAGAAGCGTCAAATTTTTAATATCTTCTTATTAAATGAATTAGAATATTTATAATACAGGAATTATCGGAGAGATTATAAAAATTTAAAAATAAATTTAGAATTACCTTAGTAACTTTAAACTTGGAGTGCCTATATAAGAATCCGAATAGATGATGAAAAAAATTGAAACCCATAAATTAAAGTACGTTTTCTTAGTTTTTTTAGAGTTATATTTCGTGTTTATAGAACATGCATGATATGTGTATTGGTCTTACCAATCGATTAACACATTTATTTATTCGTAATTTTTTATAACAGAGATGATTAGAATTATGTTTTTAATATGAAATTAGGAGATTACGTTATTATATTCACCGTTTTAAGATCTTACTAGAATTTTTTTTATCCACAATTTTTTCGTAAAGGATAGATGTTTTTTTTATAATGGATAGATGACGAGTGACAATGGCTTGTGAAGAGCATCACTCATGTGTGCTTTCGAATGTAACTATATTAAACTGCTTTTACATGACTTTGAGCCGGTTTAGGGTAGTTTTAAACTGTTACCATCTGTTTTAATTTGTTTGTTTGATATGTCTGTGATTGATTGAGGTGTTTTTTTTCTGAACTTAAATTTTTTATATTAAACACTAATATAAACACACAACTTATTTTTTAATTGACCGGCCATCGGAATTTTTTTAACATCTCAACCCAAGCTACATGTCTACCGAAGTACCGAGTAACCGAGTAGTGTACAGTATATATTTAAATATGTTTTGTAAAAACATAAAATCATATATAAATTTTAGTGAGGAACCGTGGGATAGTTAGATTAAAATTGGGTTAAATATCAATCAGGTGACTGATTGCGTCCAGATGTATCAAATAGGCGACTGATTGTAAATTTGATTCATTTTAGTCACTGATTTCGATTTTTTTATCAAACTCATTTACCGGCCAACTGAAAATTTTCCGGCGAAAAAAATTATATGTAGTAAAGCGCCCCGAATTTTAATCTTCTAAACTCAGAATTATCGAAATAAAATTCAAAACTCAAAATCGAAATTAAATAAATTTGGGTCAAGATTTATTTAATTTTGATTTTAAATTTTGAATTTCCTTTCGATAATTCTGAATTCAGGGGATTCAAAGCCGGAGTGTTTTATTACATATAATTTTTTTCCGGATTTTTTTGTGCATATTTTTTTCGTCGGAAAATTTTCAGGTGACCTTAAAACTGAAATGAGTCAAATTGTACAATCAGTCACCAAAATGAGTCAAATTTGTAATCAGTCACCTACATGATATATCTGGACGCAATCAATCACCTGATTGATATTTAACCCGATTAAAATTATAGACTGTAGTCTGTGGAGTACAGGAGTACTGGGGAGCAGTGGCACAGTAACAAACTTGACATATATCACAATAATACCAAAACAAAGCCACTAACTAAACCAACCACGCCCCCGTCTCTAGATTCTAACTAGTAACTACTCGCACACCCATCAGCTTAGCTCGTGTTTACAAAACAATAAATTGTGAGCTTTTTTTCCTTTGGACATTAAATTTCAGAATTATTTTCTTACAAATTAAAACAAGTAATCTGTTTTTACTACGTACTTTGTTATTCCAAATCCATAATGAAAGGAATAGCAATTAGCAAGGAATGAAAGAAACAGAGGAGAGATCGCGTAGGCACGTGCACAGTAGAAAAGCATTAGCCTACAGCTAAAACCCTGACACCCACCCCCTCTAAAATCACCACCATTTTCAATTCATACATATCTCTCTCCCTACATATCTCTCCCTCTCTCTCTCGTTACGGAGGTATAAGCCTACATAGACGCACATATACTATACTATACTATACTAGTGCATTCCACATTCAAACTCCGCCTGTTGTATGATTTGTTTGTCTTATCATTTCCGGACTATACATACATTCATTTACACATATATCCTAGAAATATTTTTACGATCTTGAGCTCTCATGTGAAGAAGCATTACTACTTTCATTCCTCTTCTTTTGCTCCCATTCTACTGTCCATCTCTTTTCATGTAAGCATATATTATACACACACACATAAACACGTACACTCATCTCTTCTCATGCTTATATTTATATCACAATCGCTTACATATATGTATGTATAGCTCCTTTTTTAGGTCATATTTCTCGTTTTCTAGTCAATGGAGCTTCACTAGCTTCTCATTTTCCATCTCATCTCGCGTTTAATCAGCTTCAGATCTTACAGGTACTCATCATCACCTAGGGCTTGCGACTCAGCTCCATCTTGCGAGTCAACTCGCTAAAATGACGGAGAATCTCCGAAGACGATTCGCGTATATCCCTATCACACTCGTGCTGCTTCTACTCGTGATTCCAGCAGGTAATATATATAACTCGGCTCGTGACTCAGTCATTATTATACCAGTCTTATTTCATTCAATTTCTATAAATGTTTTGTCGGTTAAATAGTTCAAGTCTCTGAGTGAGTTGAGAAACAAACAGGTCTCATCTCATCTCATCAATTTGTCTCTATTTAATTTAATTAGTACACTACAGGCGTTTGACTTGTTATTTTCTTCACATTTATTTCATTTCAGGCCTCTATTATTGTGACTCACTGTCTCCACTCTTTTCCACCCTTCATTTTACACCTTCGCCGCACCGGAAGCTTCTTCGTTCCGGTAAGATATATATATATATACGCACATATTGATTGTATGTATAGGTTGGGACCAGTATAAGGAATTGTGAATTCGTGTTTGTTACTGTTTCTTGTCGCCTCGACGTCTCTTTGCATGCCTCAGATATTAGTACAGTACCACATCGCACGTCTCTTTTTGTTTTGTCGCTTGATTTTTTAATTTTGATACTTTTTCATTTTGTGCTTGTTTGTTAAGTGTTTTATAATAATTTTACCCTATTTAGGTTAGATTTTTAATTTAGTGTTTGTTTGAATTTTATATTGTGTACGTAAATAAATTTAATTTGATTCTGAAATTCAAAAAAATAAAGAAAATAAAATGGGAGTCAATGTGTATTTGTTTATACTAGTAATCCAAGATTTTACTTTACTTTTTTACTTTTGTGGATTTTTAATGCTACAAAATAATCTGAATTTATGGAGTACATTTTTTTTCTTCCTATTTTTAATTCTTGATCAAGTCTAACCATTGATATATGGATATATGATTACATTTGGATGGTAAAGAATGTCACACCACACGGGGATTCATAATTTTCTAGAGCAGTTAAGTGTGTATTCTAGGAATATGACTTGGCCTCGAAAGCAACGCCAGGCTCAAAGTATAGTAATGACAGAAGAGTAAAACACTGATGTTTTGAATTTTGATCTACACCTGCAGATTATACACTACACATATCTCTCTTTAGTCTTTATGGTGTTTTGAACAACATTGGTCTTGTCTATTCTTTTCATCTAGTATTAAGTGAAAAAACTTGTAAAATGGTGGTAATTTGTCCAGAGAAAGACAGAATTTAAGCTGACCATGTACAAAGAAAGTAAACTAATTCCAGGCTCTGTGAAAACTAATGCTACTTAAAGCCTATCTGAGACCATGCCATTTTTATGTAAAGGACTAAAGGGTGTCTTGTTTGTTTCTTTTTGCAGGAGCAGCAGCTGCAATATTGGAACCAGACAGAGTTTGGGGGGACAAATGTTCCACCTCAGATATTGTCATAAATCAGGGACCTACAGCTCCTCTTCCTAGTGGTATCCCAACTTACACTGTGGATATCATGAATATGTGTTCTACTGGCTGTGACATTGCCGGAATACACCTCAGTTGCGGTTGGTTTAGCTCGGCTCGACTCATTAATCCACGCATCTTCAAGCGTCTCCAGTATGATGATTGCCTGGTTAACGGTGGCAAGCCTCTAGCCGCAGGCCGAGTACTTTCGTTTCAATATGCGAATAGCTTTAGATATCCACTTTCAGTTCAGAGGATCAAGTGCTAAGGAACTTATTATTATTATTATTATTATTATCATATATAGATATATAATAGAAGAAGCTACATAAAAGTACTGTAAATGATTTTCAAGTGATTAAGTTTTTTGGGAGGAAATGTAGATGGTGAGAATTGGATTTTAGATCTGGAGCTATAATGAGAAATGTTTACACTAGTATATAGACCTGGGCTTGTTTTTATTTTCATGATCAAGTGATCCCTTTTACAAGGAGCCCTGGGCTCCGAGGAGAAGGCAATCACAATCTTATGTTTATTAATTAGGAGTATATCCTATCGGTACATATTTTCAGATGAACGGGATTGCTATTACTCTCCCCACTCCCTGTCATTTGCACTATACACATCCTTCCCTTTGTATTGCATTGTATCAACATCCTCAAGCCAAATATGTTATGCCCACTGAAAAGATAAAATAATACTCCCTCTATCCCGCATATTAATTTTTTTTTCATTTATATCTATATTAATTACATTGATTGAAATAGTTTCAATACATAATTTGAATGATCGAGAAATATATTACATTAATTACCAATATTTTAGTGAAATGATTATTTTGAAAATTTATCCATTGAAAAAAGATAGTATACATGTATTATGAGACAAATTTTTTCTCCAAAAGTGAATACTAATTTGGGACGGAGGGAGTATTAGAAATTTAAAAGAAGAAAAAATAAAATGTATTACTAGGAAGATATTTCAAAATTCATTCTCTATTATTCCGTTGTAATATATCTTATTTATCTTAAGTTTAAAAATTATTATACAATAAATTCATATTTAATAAATCTTTCTGATTTATTTTTATAACATTATAATATTGTATAAATTTAAATTTTAAAAAATAAAATAATAACCCGATATTATAATCTACCGAAACAATGAAGATTCCCAAGAGTGTATTGTATATAATAAAGCGGAGGGAGCCGGACAGGTAAGCCATTGAACTCGACCTAATTTGTTTTTTCTATAAAAAAACAAGCTGTAATCTAATTGTCACCTGCAAGAGTATCTCCAACCGCTCTAAACCTAGGCTATAATATCCACGTGGCTGGTGAATAGTATAAATTATACTTCCTTCGTCTCAAATTAACTGTTTAACTTTTATGTGATCAAATTGATTAAAGTTTGACTAAAAACTACATATAGTATATAATTGAAAAAAATTATAAAAAATATATCATTGAAAAGTATATCTAATTTATTTTAAAATATATTTTTCAGTTTTTTAAAATTATAAAAGAATAATTTTTAATTTTCAGTCAAAATTGAGTCGAATTGACCACAGAAAAGTCAAACAAGACAGTTAATTTGGGACGGAGGGAATACCTAAGAGCAACAAAATGAACCTCTCCAACGCAGTAAAACCTTTGGCTAAAATTTTAGCCATTCTTTCATTTTTGGCTATATTTGTCAAAGTACTACAGATTTGTAGCAATTGACACATCATTTCCTACTGTTTTCCATTTCCTCTTCTGATGATTTCTTCCTCTCTCTCCCGCTAGTTTCTTGCAAAGGTATGTATCTTTCATCTATTTTCTTTAATTTTATTTGTTATCATCAGGTCACTATTTATACGTAATGCTATTCAATATATAAAATTAATACTTATTATAATGCAATGTCAAGTTATTTTTTAAATATAATGGATAAATTTTATTATTACAATTTACAAAAATATCATCCTTTTTTTTTAATCTTAAAAGGTAAGTTATCTAAAGATAAATTTAAAACATTTTACTCATATATAAATATCATTATCTTTAAATTCTTTTTTGCTGTCCTCCGACCTCCATTATATAAGTTTACGTCTTTCGCGCTCTTTCTTCGATTTTATATGGAAAAAATGTTAAAAAGACCCATTTTTGAGTTTAAAATAATAAAAATAACAATTTCCAGTTGGATGATAATTTTTTTCCGATGGGATACCCAATTATATAAGATACTCCACTGGCGCCGAATTCGTATCTGCAAAAAAAATTGAGATATTCAACTGACAAATGTGTATTCTATACAAAATGGGATAACAACTCACAAATACGTATTATATTTGTTATAAATCACCCGTTACTTTCAAAATTAGTATTTTCATAATATAATTCTAAAAAGTGAGTATTTTTAATCAAAACCCTTTTATATGTATCCCAATTCGGCAATTCCCATGTATGTATGACTGGATTTTTACGTATTTGCTGTGCTGCTCTAACCCTAAAGTGTTCTTATTGGCAATTATTGTTATATATGTCACATTAATAATATTGTATATTACTACTGTTACATGTGGCAGAACCGAGATTTCTAAATAACCGGTACTAAACTAATAAATTACTAATTTTTTAAGTTTAATCGGGGCTCAAAATCATATTTCTATTAAATTTTAACTAAAAATCATGATTTGAAAAATGAATTTTTATTGATTTTTGAAGGTCAGCTGGGCCTAGAGCCTAGGCGGACGATTATTACAATAATCTGTGGTACATTGCGTTTTCGTGATTCAAATCTTGATTTTTGCATGTAATTATGAGTATGGATTGTGTGCTTCCTGGAGTTTTTTTTGTAGGATTCAAATCTTGCATGTAAACACAAGGTTGATCCGTTCTTCTTGCTTATTTCCCCTTTATATGGCATGTGTGACATATCTCTCTGATCTTAAGAATTCTAAATAGCAGTTAACACTGAAGTATTGTACTACAGTAACAGTAATAGTCTTAACGACCTGCTGCATATCAGCAGCAACAAACTAGGTGATAAGTGTTGGAAAAATGTGGGTAGAAGCCCCACATTGTCAAGTCATTTTGAGTCTAAGTTTGAATGCTTCTTGATTGCGTGCGCGCAACAAGTTATGGTTGGAGTACGTTCGTCTTCGAGAGAGCTTTCCGACGCATATTTAAGTATTCAAAATGATCAAGGAATGGATGAGATATGATTATCCAAAGTTGGTATCTTGAAAGTGAAAATCTAGAAATGAGAACTTGAATCCCACATTGAATTGGAAAAGTGTTTTTCATAACTTTATATAGTAGAACACTTATGTAGTGTTTAAGATGTGTTAGTATGGTATTGCTCCACCACCCACGTGCGCGCAGGGGATGCAAATCATGGGATTTCGAGGGCAAATTCGTGGTTTCGCAAGTTTTCGGGTTTTCCGCGTGGGATCCGGACCAGTTTTGCAAAGTTGCTGTCGGACTCAAACTTGCTGTCGAAGAAGCAAAGTTGCTGTCAGCTTAACTCATTTCAAAGTTGCTGTCAAGGAAGTCTTGACAGTAAACAGTGACACAAAGTTGCTGTCAAGGCATGAACAGATTCAAAGTTGCTGTCGAATCCTGACAGTAAACTCTAATAAAGTTACTGTCATATTTACACTGGGCTATAGTTCGTTATTTTGTTTTAATAATAGATGTTATTATTAATTCAAAATTGATTACGAATTTAATTTTGACAACCAATTACCTTTATTATTTAACGCGTGATTTATTAGGTAAACGCGTGGTAATTAAGGAAATTGTGTGGCGCACAAGTTTTCCCAGTATATATATATTCATCTTATTCGGTCTTAGGTTATTATCGAAATAAGCCAGTCTTCTGACCTAAATCCTAAACACAGTCGTCCTCTTCCTGGTGATAGTTTTCTTGCTCTGTTCAAGCTCGCTGAAGATGTTGTTCTTCGTGACATCATCGTGTTCTCGTTTTATCCTGGGAGGTTATCGACTCAAACATACGGTGAGAGGCGAAATAGCTTTAAGGAGACAGTTCCACACTGGACTCGAGACATCCTCCGTTCTCTCCTCTTCTTGCTTATTTTCCCTTGCTTATTTCCCCTTTATATGGCATGTGTGACATATCTCTCTGATCTTAAGAATTCTAAATAGCAGTTAACACTGAAGTATTGTACTACAGTAACAGTAATAGTCTTAACGACCTGCTACATATCAGCAGCAACAAACTAGGTGATAAGTCTTGAGGATAAATAAGGATATTAGATTATGTTAATCTCTTACAACTGATTCAGAGCGATAGGTGTAAGTGTCAATATCATTGTCAGGATGTAAATGTATAATACTATCAGAAAGCATTTCAACAGCTTCATATCAATATTATTATGGTATCAGAGTTCACGTAGGGTCACAAGTTCGACTCCTTATCACCCCAATATTCTCACAATTTATGAGGGACATGAATTCAAAAACTCCCCGTGATCTACTCTTCAACCCAAAGATTTGGGATTTCGAGTGAGGGGAATGTTAAAGAATAGTATAAGATCCATTTGGGTCTGTCTCTAATACCTTAAAGTTTTGGAGGATAATAACGGTGTTCATACACCTATGGCTTCCCGTCCTCCACTATTCTTGGACTCTGACAGTCCTGGAGCAGATGAAACTACATATTGCAGGGTCATTGGCAAGTTGCAATATTTCTCTTTTACGCGTCCGGATATCTCATTCTCTATCAATAAATTATCGTAATTCATGCATTGCCCAAAACAGTCTCACTGGAAGGCGTTAAGCGACTGTTGCGTTACTTGAAGCACATCTGCTCATGTGGTTTGTTTCTCACACGAAACAATGACAACAAATTATTTATCTACTCTGACTCTGATTAGGCTGGTGATCCATCTGATAAATGCTCAACCACAGGTTATATCCTGTATTTTGGAAATAATCCAATTAGCTAGTCCTCTAAGAAACAACGTACTGTTGCCCGGTCATCAACGGTCGTGCTGTTGCGAGCGCAGTAGCAGAAATAAATTGGGTGACGAATCTATTGCGTGAATTACGGGTTCATCTGACTAGCATTCCTAGAATTTACTGTGATAATGTAGGAGCAACCTACCTTTGTCAAAACCCTGTGTTCCATAGCCGCATGAAACATATTGCAATTGATTTTCATTTTGTCCGCGATCAAGTCCAGAAAAAGCTTATGGAGGTATTACATATATATGTTGCAGACCAAGTTGCTGATACACTTACCAAACCGCTTTCTCGAACAGCCTTTCGGTCTCATATAAGCAAGTTGGGTCTTGTTGAAACGCCCCCCAACTTGAGGGGGCCTAATAGTCCTAACGACCTGCTACATATCAGCAGCAACAAACTAGGTGATAAGTCTTGAGGATAAATAAGGATATTGGATTATGTTAATCTCTTATAACTGATTCATAGCGATAGGTGTAAGTGTCAATATCATTTATATATATACCTGACTGGATGTAAATGTATAATACTATCAGAAAGCATTTCAACAGCTTCATATCAATATTATTAAACAGTATTAGTGTCAATTTCAGACAGTTGATCAACTTTGTTGATTATTTATTATGGTAATTGATGGCAGTATACACGAAGTTAGATCAAAAGCAAGCGAGCAAGGTGGGTGGGAATAGATTGTAAAGATATCTCCGATCCGGGTCCTCCTATATTATCTACCACACTATTTAAAGGTTGCTTGCTCCATTCGTTTGACTTCTTATTCGTGCTATAGAGTAATCGGAAACCTTGACAACTCTTCTTTAGGATTTGTGTGTGTGTTTTTAAGTGTGTTTTATGTGTTATTTTTTGAGCTTCAACCCTCTTTCTCCCTTTTCTTTCTCTTTTATCTTTTTCCTTTGATGGGTCATTTCCCTCCCCTATCTAGAGGATAACACATGTCGTCCTAGTGATAGGTTCTAGGTCTGCTAACTCGACGGAACTATAGCAGCTCGCTGGCAAATTTCCAAAGGGGTGTGGGGTGACTAAGCTGTTTGGATCACTGGGACATGTGTTGGGTCCTGGGCTGCTACGTTAAACCGTAGGACCTAGGCTGTAGGGGATCCTCCGAAGAGCCGTTGTCCGTAAGCCTGAACCGTAGGCGGGGATTTTATAGTCCATCAGTAATCATTGTGTAACTGGCCTATGGGGATAATGCATAATAATTAATAAGCTCTTCCTGTCGCATGTTATGGTTCTGAAGTGCTTATAACCTTACAACTATGCCTTCTATGGGAACTGGGAGACGGACAAAGGACAAATGAGTTTCTTGAATATAACTAGTGTCACTCTTTTCCAGTGTTAAGTGTCACTATTTGTCACTTTTTAAGGTGCATCCATGCTGTCGATACTGTAATAACAATTGTAGGTAACCTTTAAGTAGAACACGGTGTAGCACCATTTTATAACCTTATTTTTCTAGTAAGGCACAATAGATTATAGGAACAGGTTCGTCAAATGCATAATATTTAATTTTTGTAGTAACATCTTTGATCTTTTAATTTCACCGTGTGTGTTGCATAGATTTTACTCAGCACCCCTTGCAAATTTTGCTAAAAGAGATTTGTTTTGCTGCCACTATTATACTATCTATTAATCGACTTGATCGCTTGGTCTGACTGTTTATATTGCCTATAAGTGCTTCAAAGACTGATTCATTTAGCCAACATAAATGTTTTAAGCTCATTAATCTGTTTCTTTTGCTGCCACTACTATACTAGCTATTTATTAACTTGACCCCCTGCTTTGAGGACTGCTTATATTGCCTAGAAGTGCTTTAAAGACTGATTTGTTTACCCAACAGAAAAGTTCTAAGCTCATTACTCTGTTTTGGACTGAAGAAAATGAGTTGCACAACCCCAAGAATGTACAATTATCTTCTTTCGATTGTCTCTGAAATTATTTAGCCAACAGAAAAATTATAAGCTCGTTACTCTGTTTTGTGTGAAAAAATCCGCCAAAAACACAATAATAATCACGAGTGATTGTGTGTGCAAGTAACAGAATAGTGAATGACTATAAACAAACTGTTAAAGAGAGAAGATAAGAAACGGATGATGTCTCGAGTCCAGTGCAGAACTGTCTCCTTAAAGCTATTTCGCCTCTCACCGTATGTTTGAGTCGATAGCCTCCCAGGATAAAACGAGAACACGATGATGTCACGAAGAACAACACCTTCAGCGAGCTTGAACAGAGCAAGAAAACTATCACCAGGAAGAGGAAGGCTGTGTTTAGGGTATAGGACAGAAGATTGACTTGCAAAACCTAAGACCGAATGAGATGAATATATAGATTGGGAAAACTTAGGCGCTACACAATTTCCTAAATTACCACTCGTTAATTAATAAAGGAAATCGATTGTCAAAATCAATTCGTAATCAATTTCGAATTAATAATAATACTCATTATTAAATCAAAATAATGAATTATTATATTGAGCTAAGGCACAGTGGAAATTCGACAACAACTTTGAGTTTACTGTCGACAGCAAGTTTCCTGACAGTAACTTTGAGTTTACTATCAAGCACGACAACAAGTTTCATACCGTGATAGTAACTTTGTCCGAGTTTACTGTCAAGACTCGACAACAACTTTGCCCGCCGAGTTTACTGTCAGGACTTCCTTGACAGTAATTTTGTATGACAGCAACTTTGAAATGAGTTAAGCAATTATGACAGTAACTTTGCTTCTTCGACAGCAAGTTTACAAAACTGGTCCATATTTATTCACCCCAAATTTTGCTGCATTCGTGTCCGCAGGTCGCCCACGCGGCAAGCCCGAAGGCTTGCGAAGCCACGAATTTGCCCTCGAAATCCCATGATTTGCACCCCCCTGCGCGCACGTGGGTGGTGGAGCAATACCATACTAACACATCTTAAACACTACATAAGTGTTCTACTATATAAAGGCATGTAAAACTCTTTTTCCAATTCAATGTGGGATTCAAGTTCTCATTTCTAGATTTCCACTTTCAAGGTACCAACTTTGGATAATCATATCTCATCCATTTCTTGATCATTTTGAATACTTAAATATGCGTTGGAAAGCTCTCTCGAAGACGAACGTACTCCAACCATAACTTGTTACGTGCACGCAAACAAGAAGCATTCAAACTTAGGCTCAAAATGACTTAACAATGTGGGGCTTCTACCCACATTTTCCAACAATCCCCCACATGGATGAGATTGATGTTTTAGTAGCACACACCAAACAGACAGACACAGAATTTGGCTTGGTGATAGTTTCTTTGATCAGATATAGCATACGATAAGTAGAGAATGCTCCTTGAACCTTCGCTCGAGTAAGCATACCGACCTTACTGGTAGACAGTAAACGCGAGTGTCCTTGAACTGTTCGACCGTTTATGTAAGCGATGATATACTTATCACTACATCTTTTTTGACTCGTTCAACTCTCATGATTATGTCCATTTTGTCCATGGACATCGTCCTGGTTCTGCGGGAGTTTCTAAAGAATTGTGCCTCACAATTCTCCTTTGAAGTGGCCCAACTTCTCTCCTACATAGGTGATCTTTATCTTAAAGAGTAACCCGTGTTTACTCAACTGAATTCCATGCATTCAACCTTGAATTTCATGTATTCACCAAAAGATCATTAAAAATATAAGATTACCCTCGTATCATACGGGTCTCACTGTTTCCACACCATAGGAACAGGCCAGGGTTACCCCCACAGTGATTTGGTCATCATGATTTAGTTTGCCCTTTTGAACCAAGTTCTTGGGACCTCCAGTCAGCAAGGTTGGGTGTCCACCATGACGCTGTTAAGCAATAGGCTTAAGGCCCATCCCCTTAGATGATTTATCAACCAGTTCTCTTGATAACCCTTTGGTTAATGGATCCGCGATATTATCCCTTGACGGTACAAAGTCAATAGTGATAATTCCAGTTGATATTAATTGTCTAATGCAACTGTGTCGTCGTCGTATGTGACGAGACTTACCATTATACAACATATTCTGTGCTTTGCGAATAGCTGACTGACTATCACAATGTAGTCATATTGCAGTCACAGGTTTTGGCCATCTAGGAATATCCTCCATGAATTGGCGTAAATATTCAGCCTCTTGTGCGCATTTGTCTAATGCCACGAACTCAGCTTCCATCGTGGAATGAGTTATCACTGTTTGTTTTGAGGATTTCCATGACACGGCTGCCCCAGCCAATGTAAACACGTAGTCACTCGTAGACTTCAACGCCTTCTTGCTAGATATCCAATTTGCATCTGTGTACCCTTCAAGTACTGCTGGATATCTTCCATAATGTAGTCAATAGTCTCGAGTTCCTCTTAAGTACCTTAGTACTCTTATGATCGCTTTCCAGTGATCAGCTCCTGGATTACTTAAGAATCTACTCAACTTACTGATTGAGTACGCAATGTCTGGTCTTGTACAACTCATTAGGTACATCAGACTTCCTATTATCCTCGAGTATTCCAATTGAGAAATCCCTACACCTTTATTCTTGGATAGATGTAAAGTCAAATCCACAGGTGTTTTGGCTATCTCATTATTATCCTTGACAAACCTCTCAAGGATCTTGTCAACATAGTGTAATTGACTTAGCACGATACCTTCTGATGTTCCAGAGATTTTTACACCTAGAATCACATCTGTTTGTCCTATATCTTTCATGTCAAATCTTGATCTTAGCATGTCCTTTGTAGACTTGATCACTTTTCCACTGCTGCCAGCAATAAGTAGATCATCTACATACAATGTTATCATGACATATTCGTTCTCGTTATCCTTGTAATAGACACAGCTATCACATTCGTTTACCTTGAAGTCGTTTTCTATCATAAAATGATGAAACTTTTCATTCCACTTCATGGGAGCTTGCTTCAAGCCATATAATGACTTAACTAATCTACATACCTTTCTTTCCTGTCCAGGAACCACAAACCCTTCGGGTTGTTCCATGTAGATTTCCTCGTCTAAGTCTCCATTTAGAAAAACTGTTTTCACATCCATTTGATGTACATCCAAGTTTCGTAGTGCAACATTATCAAACACTATTCTTATGGATGTAATTCGTGATACAGAGGAGTATGTATCAAAGTAATCGAGGCCATGTTGTTGCTTGTATCCTTTAATTACAAGTCTGGCCTTATACTTGTCAATACTGCTATCAATTTTCAATTTCTTTTTGAAAATCCACTTGCATCCTAGTGGTTTACATCCAGATGGCAGGTCCACTAGCTCCCAGGTATGATTCTGCATGATTGAATCAATTTCGTCTTTGATGGCCTCTTTCTACATAGGTCCATCAGGTGATGTTACCGCTTCCTTATAGGTTTTCGGATCACCCTCTTCGAGCAAATAAGTCATAAATTCTGACCCATAGGATTTCTCTTTCCTTTGTCTTTTGCTCCTTCTTACCCCCACATTTTCATCTTCACTGTCTTCGTCCTCATTGTCTTCCTCTATAGACTCATGAGATCGTTTAGACGTTGTAGGGTGGTTGGTTTCTGGATTACAAGGAAATATTGTCTCAAAGAATGAGGCATTCCTTGACTCCATAATCGTATTCTTTTGAATGTCAGGAATCTTTGATTCATGTACGAGAAACCTATATGCAGTACTATTTGGAGGATATCCAATGAAGATACAATCTACGGTCTTTGGACGAATCTTCACTTTCTTAGGTGCAGGGATCAGTACCTTAGCAAGGCACCCCCACACTTTCAAATGCTTATAGCTCGGTTTCTCTTTCTTCCATATTTCATAAGGACTTTCATCCTTATTCTTGCGCATCATCCTATTTAATAGATAATTTGCACTTAAGATGGATTCCCCCCACATTGACTTTGGAAGTCCAGAGCTTAGTAGCATTGCATTCATCATCTCCTTTAGAGTGCGATTCTTTCTCTCAGCCACTCCATTTGACTGAGGAGAATATGGTGCAGTGACCTCATGGATTATACCATGTTGTGAACAAAATTCCCCAAAAGGTTCAACATATTCACCTCCATGATCACTACGTATCCTTTTGATTTTCTCTGTTTGTTGTTTCTCAACTTCTTCCTTATAGATTTTAAATTTATCTATAGCTTCATCTTTGCTTTTGAGCAAATATACATAGCAGTATTTTATACAATCATCTACGAATGTAATAAAATACTTATTACCTCCTCGAGTTGGAGCGAATTTTAAATCACATATATCGCTATGTATTAAGTCTAGCACTTTGGTGTTTCTTTCCACACGTTTAAATGATGATCTCGTTAATTTTGCCTCAACACAAGTTTCATACTTATGTTTTAAATTGATGTTCAATTTTGGTATGTATTCTTTTACACTTAAACATCGTATAGTGTCATAATTCATATGTCCTAATCTAGCATGCCATAAACTAGGAGACTCAAGCAAGTAAGCAGAAGAATTCTTCAATTCATTTTCGTCTTTAATAGACATTACATTGAGCTTAAAAAGCCCATCACAAACGTAGCCCTTGCCTACAAACATACCACTCATAGACAAAATAACCTTATCTGACTCTATTACAATATAAAAACCATGCTAATTCAACAAGGCACCAGACACAAGGTTTTTGCAAATATCAGGCACATAAAGTACATTCTTCAAAGTCAGATTCTTTCCAGAGGTCATCTTCAGAATCACCGTGCCTTCCCCTGCAATTGTGGAAGTCGCATAATTTCCCATATAAACCTTCTCACCAGCATTGGAAGCTTTGAGGCTAGAGAAAATCGCCTTATCAAAACAAATATGCCTAGTAGCTCCCGTGTCAATCCACCATTCCCTTGGATTAGAGCCAACCAGATTCACTTCAGAGACCGTAACACAGAGGTCTATATCGGACATTTCCTTTGAGATATCATTCACCATATTTGCTTCTTTCTTTTTGTTGGGCTTCTTGCAATCAAAAGACCTATGACCCACTTTGTTACAGTTGTAACACTTTCCTTGAAACTTCGAAGGCTTCGAAATTCCTCCTTTGGGTGCTAGCTTTGTTCCTTTACCATAACTGTTCTTCTTGAACTTGGAGCTTTTAGCATGCTCCACCACGTTTGCATTTTCAGTGGCAACATTAGATTTCTTTTCAGATCCTCTGTTGTCTTCCTCGATACGAAGTCTAACAATCAGATCCTCCATAGACATCTTCGTTCGCTTGTGCTTCAAGTAGTTCTTGAATTCTTTCCAGCCAGGCGACAGCTTTTCAATTACAGCAGCAACTTGGAAAGACTCACTCACGACCATTCCTTCAGCATGAATGTCGTGGATGATTACCTGCAGCTCTTGCACCTGACTGACCACAGTCTTGGAATCCGTCATCTTATAATCAAAAAAGGGCCAACAATCCACTTTTTAGCCCCAGCATCTTCGATTTTATACTTATGTTCAAGAGATTCCCATAAGTCCTTTGCTGTTGACTTTGTGCAATACACGTTATACAACGTGTCAGCCAAACTATTTAGCACATAATTCCGAAAAATATAGTCAGAGTGCTTCCAAGCATCAGCAGCATATATAGTCTGCATATCGCTCTCAGCAGTGAGCACGGGTGTCTCCTCTTTTAAGAAGTGAGACATATTCAGTGCGGTCAGGTAGAACGACATCTTCTGCTGCCAATGTTTGAAGTTCGTTCCACTGAACTTTTCAGGTTTCTCAAGATGTGCAGCGGGCACAGGTTGTGCAGTGGGCATAACAGGCTGAGTAGCCACCCCTTGCATCATAGGCGTAGTTTGCACCCTTTGCATCGTTGGTTGCATGTATCCAACTTGGTTCTGCCCAAATGGAACACTAAACTGTCCAACAGTTATGTGCCCAGCAGGTATTTGGCCTATCGGGCCTTGTCCAACAACCGTATTACCCCCATCAGACAACACTGTCTGTGCATTGGGGCTTGGTGTTGACTGGTTACCCCCATCAGACAACACTGTCTGTGCGTTGGGGTCAACCACCAAGTTTCCGTTAACATCCATAGTATTATCAGCCATTAATCTGTCACCGAAACAGAAAGCATGTATGTGTTAATCACATATAGAAAAATAAAATAACTTTAAGATTGTGAAACAATCTGCCAAAAACACAATAATAATCACGAGTGATTGTGTGTGCAAGTAACAGAATAGTGAATGACTATAAACAAACTGTTAAAGAGAGAAGATAAGAAATAGAGGATGTCTCGAGTCCAGTGCGGAACTGTCTCCTTAAAGCTATTTCGCCTCTCACCGTATGTTTGAGTCGATAGCCTCCCAGGATAAAACGAGAACACGATGATGTCACGAAGAACAACACCTTTAGCGAGCTTGAACAGAGCAAGAAAACTATCACCAGGAAGAAGACGACCATGTTTAGGGTATAGGACAGAAGATTGACTTGCAAAACCTAATACCGAATGAGATGAATATATAGACTGGGAAAACTTGGACGCTACACACGCGTTAATTAATAAAGGAAATCGGTTGTCAAAATCAATTCGTAATCAATTTCGAATTAATAATAATACTCATTATTAAATCAAAACCTAAGACCGAATGAGATGAATATATAGACTGGGAAAACTTGGGCGCTACACACGCGTTAATTAATAAAGGAAATCAGTTGTCAAAATCAATAATAATACTCATTATTATATTGAGCTAAGGCATAGTGGAAATTCGACAGCAGCTTTGAGTTTACTGTCGACAACAAGTTTCATACCGTGACAGTAACTTTGTCCGAGTTTATTGTCAGGACTTCCTTGACAGGACTTCCTTGACAGTAACTTTGTATGACAGCAACTTTGAAATGAGTTAAGCAATTCCCCAAATTTTGCTGCATTCGTGTCCGCAGGTCGCCCACGCGGAAAGCCCGAAGGCTTGCGAAGCCACGAATTTGCCCTCGAAATCCCATGATTTGCACCCCCTGCGCGCACGTGGGTGGTAGAGCAATACCATAACAACACATCTTAAACACTACATAAGTGTTCTACTATATAAAGGCATGGAAAACTCTTTTTCCAATTCAATGTGGGATTCAAGTTCTCATTTCTAGATTTCTACTTTCAAGGTACCAACTTTGGATAATCATATCTCATCCATTCCTTGATCATTTTGAATACTTAGTTGGAAAGCTCTCGAAGACGAACGTACTCCAACCATAACTTGTTGCGCGCACGCAATCAAGAAGCATTCAAAGTTAGGCTCAAAATAACTTGACAATGTGGGGCTTCAACCCAATTTTCCAACATTTTGTACTAAAGAAAATTAGTTTCACAACCCCAAAATTGTACAATTATCTTCTTTCAATTGTCTTTGATATCGATAGTCTATCAGTGGCACCCGGTAAATTTGTATTACTTAATTACACTAGGGAGTTTCTTCTTCTACACATTCTTACATATAAGCAATGCTATTGAAATGGCTTTGCGATATATTAGTCAAAGATTTTTTCTCGAATGAATACTTGTAGGATTCTTGCTGCCAGATAGATCTGTACCCTTGAATGGATCATTGAATCCATGTTTCTCCTAACTGCTTAATCTCCCTCCTCTATAGAAATATGAAATGCATGTGTATAAATAGGTTCGGGGCCTTATAACACATAATGCTGATATCAATATCATAAATGTGTACATATGCATAGGTAGACACTAACATATCAAAGGTAAAGAAACAGACATTTTTGGTGTTTGCTATTGTCTTGTAATTTTATGAATCATTTCTGAGTGAAGCTGAACTACGTTATGTTGGAACATTTTGTTAGTTAATTTGTAATGCCCACACATTATGTGCTAGTGTCTGCCGTGTCTCGGAAGTTGGAACATAATAGTTAACGTTGATTTGAAATTTTTCGTTATAGGTAGAGAGCTCTTAATGTGACTAGTCATCCTTCATAAAAACAAAAAGGTTTATCTTCTCTACCTATATATATGCCTACTAATCATAACTCTATTCATATGAATATGAAGGCCAACTTGGCTTTTTGCACTTGAAAAGCGTGTAATTATAAACTCTTATAGTAATGAACAATATGTTGCGAAGTTCATTGAAAAGTTTCTGAATTCTGAGGGCGAGATATGCTTTTCTAATGTTCGTCAAGTCTGATATTTATGTCTTACAATCCGTAGTTGGTTACTTGATTTCGATAATGTTAATTTTTTGTTTTTAGTTAATGTTTACGAATGTTTCTTTTCTGCTATGCTGTTATTTCACTGCACCTTGAGCAATTTGTCCATGCAAATTAAGTTGTCATGTTTTCACTTTTCAGTGGAGGCAAGTTAACAATTCCCTTGTTTATTTCTTTTTTTGGTAAATCAGTTTTACAAATTTTGAAGATTTCCACCATGAGCTTAGTCTATGTTTGCATTTGACAAATATAAGATATAACATTATTCAGCGAGTTATAAGAATTAGCGGGTTATAAACTGAAGCAGATGATTTAACAATTTTGGGAAAACACACCAAGTGCATGCTTTTCATCAAAAAGTAAGTGCCTTGCTCTGCTCTTTCAGCAATCCTTTATAGGCCGCACACTCAGGCACACATAAATATCTTTATATTCTCTCATCTTTTCATCTCAAGTTTTTTTAGTACTGATCGAATATTCCTAGCTTCAAGATATACCTTAATTGCTCAGTTAACTTTATAATTTGTGATACTTTGGTGATGATGATCTTGTTTTCTTTTTGTTGCTCTCGGAACAAATGAGACCGACCTGGATATAATTTGATTGGATCACAACTTGTTACAAAGTCAATATATGAGACATGTTATTGTTGCAATTGTAGTAATAGAAAGTATTTGACTTTACTCTTGTAGATATGAGACCTCCCTCTATGTGTAGCTCATGGGTCTACTCATAAGACTAGTCCTATACTCCTACCACATCAAAATTTAAGCCTGACCATTTTCAAAGATCGATTCAGATCAAGGACGTGGTGGTGACTTGGAAGAATGCTCGAGAACGGATTTCCCAATTGATCCAATTTGTGCAAATTGTCCAAATCTAGCACCTCTAAGCACTGAATCTAATTTTAAGTATCATATATGACAGGTCCCTTTAATTAGTTTGTTATATATATATATATGGACATGTCTTTAACAAGTGTATGTTGCAGCATACCTTACCGCAAAAATTAGTAGTGGTAAAGTGAATCTTTTATGAATACAGTGGGTCAACTTATCCTTACCGTGCTTAAGGTTAGAGTTTAGTATATTTTTCCTTACCGCTAGAATCACTGTACCATACATGATCTATACCAACACCTAAAAAAATGGCTGAAAAATGTTGCTGTAAATCAAAAAATAACCTACGATAACACTTTTTCAAAATTTGCTGGTGTTGAATATTGTAGTGTTACTGTAGATATCTAAAACAACACTTTTCAAAGCTACAGCAACACCGAATTTTGTGTTGTAATAGACCACCTATGTCAACACTTTTTTGTCTATAGCAACACCTCAAATAATGTTGCAGTAGACCTATTGCAACACCTTATAATCTATTGCAACACCAAAAACAATGTTGCAGTAAACCCTAAGGTATAACATTTATTTTTTAGCAACACATTTTTAATCATTGCAACACTTATTTTTTAAACACTTTTTATATTCTAGCAACACATTCTCATTTAACCGCAACACTCATTTTTTAAACATTTTTCATATTTGGTAACATTACTTTTATTTTTACCAACACATACAATATAAACACTTGCGTAGGTTATTGCCCGGTAATAAAACATCTAAAATCTAAATGCTAATTGCGACAATTGAAAAACCTCAATAAACATTAAACTTAAACAAAATTTTCAAGTCACATCATCCCAACTAAATCATAAATACATATTCCACAGTTGTTACAAAACATATTTTTAACTAACATATACTAAAATGTATTGTACATAGTCCTATTCTGGCTGTGCCCCCACCTAATTTAGTCAATATTTCCATTTGCATATTTTGAAGTTTTTGATTCCCAGAATGCCTTCAACACCACCTCAAATGCAGGTGTTCTAAGTTCTTCAATTGTGACATGTTATTTATTCATTTAAAACCAATTATTATATAAGAATTATTGTGAAAGAAAAAATAAAATAAAGTTAAATGGGACCCGGTTATGAGTGAAAATAGGGTTGTACATTGGAGGAGAGTGACCACTTTTTTTTTTAGAAGGCCACTTGATGCTTAGTTGGCAAAAAAGTAACCCCACGCGTAAATAGGTTGGGCACTAACATTGGAGATGCTCTAAGAACCCTGCATCCATTTAAGGTTTAACATTATAAGACAAATGTCAAGGTAGACAGACTTCTACTACAATGATAGATTTATTCTAAAAATAATGCCAAGGTAACCTATGCTTTTGACGTTCGAACTTGGTTGAGCTGACATTATATATTCACATAGGTCCTAAAATAGATAAGGTTATATATATAATCTGAAGAACAAAAAAATGAAATGGGAAGAGATGAAAATAGAATCACAAAAACAGAGAAAAAAACTCCACCTAAATAGGATAAAACAAGGTAATTAATTTAATCAGCAGCAACCCAAGTAATTAAGAAACAAGGCCAGGATGCAGAAATAGGATAAAACAATGGTAGGGAAGCTAACACGTTCACTAAATTTCCGTACTATTTCGTTCAATATAGAAAGCAGTGTTTCCCAAGTTTCTTCTGTTGTTTTTTCCTGTAATGATTAAAAATTATAAGAAATATAATAAACAATAACTAAACAGCTGGGTATATGAAATCTTAGGGAGTATATGTAAAGGAACATGATATCAAAAAGTTAATTACAGTAAAAAAAGAACTCGTTAGTTGTTAAAAAAATGCATCAAATATATGTTATTCGCAAGAACAAACCTGGGTGATATAAACCATGACGGATGTTAGTGATAATCCTTCAAGCTTCAGCTGAGAAATATAAGCTTAATCATAATTTAGAAAATGGCACCAATCTTAGCCACCTGACTCCACACAGTAGCACTTAATCATAATTATGAGCCTAGTAAGATAGTTGAACTAGGAAATTATTTATTTTACAATAATAATGTTTTTATCAAATTTGAAATTTCAGAGGGACATAGCATTTTCATCTTCTAAAGTGAACAAAACAAGGCATAGCCTAACAAGTATATATGATTGGGACCTGTATCTAATACAACCAAATAATTTTGTACCGTTTAGTTATCATGTACCATGCTATAACTAAAATAACGATGAACATAAAGGTATACATATTCCCAAGCCATAATTTTGTACCGTTTAGTTATCATGTACCATAGAGTTTCAAAATTTATTATTTTATAATTATTCTCTGGAATATATTGTGTACCTGGTGTATATTGTGTACTTGAGTAAGGGGAGTCTGGGAGAATTTTACAGATGAAGTTCTATGCTTTGTGTTTATAGGGCTCAAAAGCTGTCATTATCTACCGAAGCCCTCTATAGAATAACAGAACATGCACAATGTAAAGTTTTAAGTAGTAGATTGACATGTTTATACAAGAAAATTAGTAATAAGTGATTTGTTTGTTACTATGTATTACATTGGATAGAAGAACACAAGTGCCACCAAACTTGTCCCAGCTAAATATGTCTGGCACGTTACTTGCTCCAAGTGATTTTATTAAATTTAGGTAAGCATCATATTTTGTAGTTCTAAACAACCATGTAGCTCCACACAACAATTGGTCCTGCACAAGAAAATTCTCAATTATTCAGACTTGGTAGAATACAGATGAGGATTCATTGTTAGCCTAGTTAGAGGACTCTTTCCCCTTTGTGGCCAGTCCTCTCCGCATATTCGAAAAATTAATTAATGTATTGAAATTCACATAGCATACATATAGAATAAGTTTTAGCATATATTACACAATAATTGAAACATTTACCTCATATCCAGAGTAAGTGCAATAGAATGGGCAAACAACATGACAAAGTGAATCACTATAAGACCCTTTGTACTGAACTGCAAAGGTAAAAACATTCTTGGCTGTTTTCAAGAGTAATTTTGAGTACACTCAGGGGCTCAGGGGCGGAGGGGCGGAGGGGCGGAGGGGCGCTAGGGCGAGCCTAAGCGCCCCCCCCCCCCCCCCCCCCCCCCCGAACTTTGACCACCAACTGCTACAGTATGTAGGGGTGAACAAAAATCCGATTAAACCGTCAATCCGAACCAACCCGCCCCTTTTTTCGGCCGAATAAACCGAACCGAACCGTCCGAAACCGAAATATAAATGGGTTAATTTTTAAAAAACCCGAACTAATTGGGTTGGGTAAGGGTTTAACAAATTTTAACCCTTACCCAACCCGAACCGAACCGATTACATAAAATGCAGAATTTTTTGCATATTTTCTGCATATTCTATATATTTTTTACATATTTTCTACAAATTTCTGCACTATATAAATTTTTTACAACACATTCTGCAACACTTTCCGGCTCTTGCAACATTTTCTGTAACAAGCAGAATTTTCTGCAACAGTGCAGAATTTTTTCTACAAATTTCTGCACTATATAAATTTTCTGCAACAGTACATAATATTTTCTACAAATTTCTGCACTATATAAATTTCTGCACTATATAAATTTCTGCAACAGTGCAGAATATTTTTTATAAATTTCTGCAACAGTGCAGAAATTTCTGGATTGGGTTGGGTTACGATTATAAAAAACCGAACTAATTGGGTTGTGTTGGGTTGAGTTACAATTTTTTTTTACAATTAATGTGTTGATTTTTTATAAAACCGAACTAATCGGGTTGGGTCGAGTTTTGACGAAAACCCGACCCGAACCAACCCATGTTCACCCCTAACAGTATGTATATGATATAGTATATGTTATAAATAATTTTGTAATATGATGGAGTTACTTTTAACTTTGAATTTTTTCATAAATTTTAAATATTACTCCGATGCTGGTCTAATATTATTTTTTTGATATTGTACTAATATTTTTATTATTATGTCCTAATATTTTTATATTAAAAAAATGTTTTTATTATTACATACTGTTGGCTAAATTACCTAATACAAATTTTTGACATATATATAGATAATCTTATTACTAAATCAATTCTAGATATTACAATAAATTAAACAAATAAATTGCATTCAAACATGATAATTTTGCTACTTTTTTTGTAACAATTTTTTTATTTGAACTTTAAAAATTAGAATTTATATTTATATTTAAATATAAATTAATTAGATATATATAATTTTATTTTTAATAACATATTATATATTTATTAAAATATATTATAATACAATAAAATATAAATATTAAAATTATTTAATTTTGGCCTCCCCTCGATTTTGTTTCTGGCTCCGCCACCGAGTACACCGGATCTAATTTACGTAAAACCATGGAAGCAGCGCTGTTTCTAGTGCTACGTCTAAGCCTGGGTTGCTAGACAACATAAAATAGACAGTCCGGACAGTAGTATCCATGTCTTCAGGCCTCTCCCAACATTTATGGTCTGCATTAGGGTCTCCTACACCAACAAACATCTTGCCTGGTTCGACCCTGACCCATTTTAGAAGATAATCTGTTGCTCAACGGATACTCTAAAACTAGTTCAATTAAACAGAGCATAATAATAACAAAAATAACACGATATAACAAATTTTCGTCATGCATCTTTTCCGACAAATTATAGCAGCAAGGACCATTATACATATTCAATTACAATATATTATAGTAACCAAAACATTATACAATACCTACTTTCCAGAATTTCAAAAAAATAGAATAAAACCAATCGAAACTGTCAAGACCAATAATAAATAACAAAAAAACTTGAACCCATATATACCGAATATTCAAACCCGTATATCAATTTGCATTCTCTTTGTATCTCAAACCCATATAACTAACAAAAAACTAAAACCCATAATCACAATTCATATATAAAACATACAAATCTATATAAAAAAATAAAATAAGACACACACATAAAAAAATAAAAATTAGGGTTTACCTACTTGAAATCGTGAAACCCAAGTGGAACAAACAAGACAACCCGAACCAAATTAGCTGGAATAAACTAGAATCCACAATCTGACTGCTACAATGAACCCTAATTAGCTAGTTCTTTGCAATTTATTCCTCTATTTCTGATTTATTCTTCGTGTCAATTGTGTGAGATGGTTACAGAGATATGTGATGTGTATTTTTAATTTATTTTTTATCAGCCCAATTCGTTTTCCGCCCAAATTTCACCTAGTTTTTCCGCCCAATATTTGGGTTAAGGTTTGACCATTAAAAAATTGCCCCTAATTTTTTAATAATTATAACACTTTTCTAATATTCAATGGCAACATTATATTTATGTAACCATAGCAACTTCGTCATGTCTAAGATAACACCGAATGGTTTCAACTGCAACACCGAAAAAAAGTATTGCTTTATATCAATTTTTAATGACTTGAGGCAACATTTTTACTCATAACACTAAAAAAAGTGCTGGTGAAGATCATATATGAGCCCCGTTTGGCGCAGCTTATAAGCTGAAAAAATTGGTATATATGTATTTTTTCTGAAAATAAGTAATTTATTTTCAAATTTGGAAATAAGATTTGGTCTTAAATTTCTAAAATAAATATTAATTTTCAAAAAGAAATATGAAAATACTTTTAAAAAAAAGTAACTTATTATTTATAAACTAAGCCAAACACTCCCACAGTGTAGTGAATTAAGAGCGGTAAGTATGCCCGTATACACGTACATATAATGCATTGCTTCTATCTTTTAAGCATATAGTTTACTGACCCTTATATCTTGTGGCTTGACATGATTTTAACTAATGGCACTATTATCTCATATCTTGTTTATAAGTTGAAGATGCATACAATTTTGTACTTTGTATCACATAGTGCAAGTAGTTGGAAAAGCATGCTTTTCCGGGATAACTTCAAATCATTCCAAAAGATAATTGGCAATTATTTAAACCTTAGATACATATTTTTTCCCCAAAGAATTTCATCAGGTTTATGCATGACCTTAGGTATTTAAGTTGTTTGTATTTTGTAATTCCAAATGTGCTAAACCTTGTGTATATATGCATGATGGCTTGAATGGAAATGACAATGTCATGGATTTGCAGATTATTCTGAGAATCACTTGTTCTAAGTGCAGATATGATGGATACGATGAAGGCTTGTGGCTGAATTAATGTCTTTGATCCGGTGATCCTTATTAGCATTCTTAGCTGATTTCGGGTACAGACTGTAGATTCCTGCACCTCTTTATCACTTTAGTCTATATTTATTAACAGTTTACTTTCCACTTGGACAGTTTTGTAAGTAGTTAATGTGGCATTTGTATACAACTATACATTAGATTTGTGTGCAACACTGGACTTTCTACCTTTCTGTAGGGCTGTTAAACGAACCGAACCGAGCTGAACTTTGACCGAACCGAGCCGAGCTTTGACCTAAACGAACCGAGCCGAGCTTTGACCATAACGAACCGAGCTGAATTCTTAACGAACCGAGCCGAGTTTTGACTGAACCGAGCCGAACTCGAGTTGTTCACGAACAACCTCGGGCCGAGCCGAGCTAGAGTCGAGCTCGAGCTGTTCGCGAACAATTATATTATATATATTTAAATTAATTCATAATTTATAAGTCAAAATAATAAATGAGAAATCATTTAGTTTGAACTGCCGTGTTAAATTATTAAATTTATTTTTTAATATTGTAATAAAATATTAACAACCAATTACCAAGTTATTTAATTATAAATACAAAAAACAAGATTTGATATAACCGTACGAATTGTTGTTTCTATTTTTTTAAAAATATTTCTCGACGATCCAACCGTACAGATGTCAAGATATATCTAATTTATTGATATTCCCAACATTTCAAAAAATAAATAATTAATTTGGTTGGAGATCTTAGTAGATCATTATTATTATCACTAGTACTAGTAACTAGTGCTTTGTCATGGATTGTTGTTTCTATTTTTTAAAAATATTTTTCGACGATCCAACCGTACCGATGTTAAGATATATCTAATTTATTGATATTCCTAAAATTTCAAAAAATAAAAAATTAATTTGATTGGACATCTTAGTAGATCATTATTATTATCACTAGTACTAGTAACTAGTGCTTTTTCACAGATTGTTGTTTCTATTTTTTAAAAAATACTTCTCGACGATCCAACCGTACGGATGTCAAGATATATCTAATTTATTGATATTCCCAAATTTTCCAAAAATAAAAAATTAATTTGGTTGGAGATCTTAGTAGATTATTACTATTATCACTAGTACTAGTAACTAGTGTTTTGTCACGAATTGTTGTTTCTATTTTTAAAAAAATATTTTTCGACGATCCAACCGTACAGATGTCAAGATATATATAATTTTTTGGTATTCCTAAATTTTTTTTTTAAAAAAATAATTTGGTTGGAGATCTCAGTAGATCACTACTATTCAGACTAGTACAAGTAACTAGTGTTTTGTCATGGATTGTTGTTTCTATTTTCTAAAAAATATTTCTTGATGATCCAACTGTACGGATGTCAAGATATATCTAATTTAGTTATATTCCCAAATTTTTAAAAAATAAAAATTCATTTAGAAGCAATTTATTAATTTATTTCATATATTTAAATTCATTTAGAAATTCTCCAAAATTATTTATTGATAATAAATATTTAAGAAAAATTATATTCTGATAAAGAATAATTTTCTGAATATTTGTGAATTTTCTGGGAATTTTTATATTATATATAAAAATATAAAAATATTCAGGATATATGCATTTTTTTCGAGCTTTAACGAGCCGAGCCGAACGAGCCGAACTCGAGCCGAGCTCGAGTCGAACACCCCAAAGCTCGGCTCGAGCTCGTTAAGCTTAACGAACAAAAATCATGTTCGAGCTCGAGCTCGAGCCCTTAACGAACCGAGCCGAATCGAGCCCTTAACGAGCCGAGCTCGAGCTGTTTGTTAAAAGCTCTGTTCGTTTAACAGCCCTACCTTTCTGGGCCTTTATTAAGCGAAGTGTAGTTGTCTGTTAAATAAACTATAGTATTAATGAATTGTAATCTTGTTATAAATTAATAAAATTTAAATCATCACTTTTAAAACATGCAAGTGGACGTGCCGGAGTGGTTATCGGGCATGACTAGAAATCATGTGGGTTCGCCCGCGCAGGTTCGAATCCTGCCGTCCACGATTTTTAGTTATCAACTTGTTGAGTTATTGAATGACAACATTTTTGGACACAGCAGAGGGTTTTACTTGTCCTGGGTCTCATATATTAGGGGTTCCTTGTTTAGAATAGAAGTACTCCACATAAACTGGCATTTGCAGAGGTAATTCTCAATTATGCCTTGTTATCTTATCAGTAATTTCTCGTAATAAGCGCATTAGTAAATCAATTACCAATTCCTAGCTCTATATATGTGTTCAATGTACTATTGCCTTGGGTGCCACATACACACATAAGAACCACGTGTGACAGCTTATTGCAGCTCGACCAACTGAGTAATTACATTGTAGCTGTAGTATTAAGCATCTTGATGCTCAACTTTTGGGCACTGCACTAATTGCAATTGTGTCTTGTTGACTTCTGCGGGTAACAAACACTAATAGTTCAAGTTTCAAATTTAGTGCAGCTTTAGTATTAAAACGTTCTGAGTAGGTTTGCAAGACCAACCTGGAGTGCGAGAGTGTCTGGAACAGATTTACAGGGCTATCAAATTGTCTTAATTATATAATTAAAATTCTTTTCATAATTGTAGTGGTAATGTTCCTCTGTATAATGTACTCGTAATAAGTATGGCTCTTACGTATCTTTTTATATTTTTAGTATGCCTAGCTTCATGCTTCATGGTACACACTTGATTCTAAAATATAAATAGTTTCCCCTTGCGAGTTTAGAACCTAGTTCATACCAAGTTTGTGGTTACCTTATTCTATCAGGTGAACTACTTTGCGAGGTTTGATCCTAAGTCAAGCCAAGTACTGTTATTTTCACCTAGCAGTCGAGGTACTGAGTTTTGAAGCTTAATTGTTCTAAATTTTGCGACAGTCTGACCAAAACGAGCTACTGATCAGTTCTAGAACTTTGTCTGCGACAACATTGTCCTTGAGATCCTAATAAATTAAAGAAAATTAAGATATGTTAGACCATGTACCTTGTTAGACCCTGTCCTTTGTCCCCATGTTGAGAATTCGCAAGAAATTAGTACAGTACCACTTTCTAACATTGGGCCGCATGTGGGCTTGCTTAATGCTCACTATGATCTAGTGTTCGCCGACTCCGCTAACGAAAATCATACTCCCGTCCCAAATTAACATGAATTTTACTCGATTTTGATTAAGAATTAAAAATTATCCTTTTATAATTTTAAAAAACTTAAAAATTCATTTAAAAATAAATTAGATATTCTTTTCAGTGATATATTTTTTTATAATTTTTTCAGTTATGTAATACTTCCTCCGTTTGGTAATATTTGACGTTTGACTTTTTGTCATGCATGTTTAGGAGCACTGACCATATAGTTAAAAAGATTATTTTTAAAATTTTCTTTTTTTGAATAAAATTATTTATGTAATATTTTTATTTAAAAAAGAAAATTTTAAAAATAATAATTCTAACTATGTGGTCAATGCTCCTAAAAATGTGTGTCAGAAAGTCAAACGTCAAATATTATCAAACTCAGAAAATATATATAATTTTCAGTCAAACTTGAATCATTTTGACTAAAAAAAGTCAAACAAACAATTAATTTGGAACCTAAGAATAGTTGATTTGGGTGCTAGCAGTATTAGGGATCCAAAATGAAATCCTTTAGATATAATACACCCACGTTTGGACTTCCTTTTTCCATTCTTCTCACATATATTCATAATGTACACAAGTTTTTCTTTACTTGTTAGAATAGTAACCCCATGTTAGAATAGAGAATACTAATATCTATATTTAGAACGTAATTAAATAACTTAAGTGATAATGGTTTATTATCTATCATTTTAAGTACTGGTTGGACCATGACTCATTCTGAAATTGGTTTTATTCTCATTCATCTTGAAATTTATTTAAACATATAGTAATAATTAAAATAATCAAATATCTATAACTCCATTCCATGCTAAGTTATTATAATCCAACATCTGTACTTGTATATTATGTTATTATAATCTCACATATAGATATACTGGTTAGTGACACATATCTCTCAATATTATTACATATTTGCTTAAGTTAATTTTTGCTAGTCATATCTGCATAATTAATTTTATACGGAATTTAAATAAAAAATTAAAATTCTGAGATATACGGATAGGTGCATGCAATTGTTATTGCCCGACAAGAAAATAAGTGGGATGAAAAGATGAGATTAGAGATATACATGGAAGCTACTGGTTTCTGGTGTGTGCACCTCATATTGTGCATGCCACTCTATATAGCTTTCCCACCATAGCACTATGACACTATCCATCTATCCGTTTAGAGGGCCAGAAAAGCTAAACACATTACTTATATATATCGAACATGAAATATATAATAGTCCACACATACTTGTGATCATATTTTATACGAAACCACGTTAAAATTAAGCCTGAGACTTAATTTTGGTTCGTGTCGTGTACTTTTATGTTTCGTGTACTCAATTAAAGGCTAAATACAAAACCGACCCATTTAGAATCCGTATACTTTCATGTTCGTGTACCTCGTTCTCGTGTCGTGTTTTGTGTAAAATTGAATATAAATATAAATAAAACAAAAGATTTTAAAGTAAATTTTTTATAAAATATATTAAATATATATTTAAATCATATTTACATACAACATTATAAAATCATGTATTATTTTATAAATAAATAATATATTTATTTATTTATTATAAATATATACATATATTCATTATAAATATTAAATTTTAATTATAAATTTATTTATTTCGTGCAATTCGTATCGTGTCGTGCACTCAAATGGTAAATACAAAACCGACACTAAATCTCGGTCGTGTACATTCGTGTTCTTGTACTTTTGTGCCGTCTACTCAAAATATAAACACAAACGCTAAATTTTTGTGTCGTTTTCGTGTAGTGTAATAAATTGTCGGGTCTACTTAATTTACATATTCTGCGGCGCGCCAAACATATATAATACTCTCTCCGTCCCAATTTATTTGTCATGTTTGACTTTTGCACGTATGTTAAGGTGCATTGACCGCATACCTATACAAATTATTTTTGAAATTTTCTTTTCATGAATACAAATTTAATATTTAAATTTTTATTCATGAAAAGAAAATTTCAAAAATAATTTGTGTAGCTATGCGGTCAATGCACCTTAACATACGTGTAAAAGTAAAAAATGACAGATAAATTGGGACGGAGGGAGTACATAATTGTTAATTCAATAATCATTTAAGTATGATACTAGCTAGTTAAGTAGTTATAACTTATAAGCTCTAATACTCGACATATAAATCAGTTTGATCCGAGAGAAAGCTCCTGCATTTACGATTTTTAATAGTTTTAAATTACTTAAATAAATTATTGGTAATAAAATAAAATTTGATGATAATCAAACTTAAACTAAATAAGAAATTAACTTACATATAAACAAAAGTACACTACGTACAAACTCATCTATTGTTAAATTTGTATTAAATTTTGTCATATTTTTTTTATAAGTTAAATAAAGATGAGAATTTAAATTTTGAAGCATTTATATTCTGGATAATATTAAATATATATAAATTATAATCAAATAAAGTATAAAATACAACAAAATAAAATATCAAATTAAGATATAAGATGCAATTCAGGCATTTAAAGAGTTTGTTATTGTCTAAATATTAATCCTATTATTATTTTAATATAAATATTATATAAATATTATATTTTATTATAATAACATATGTAATTTACAAATACGAGTGGACTACATATAAATTTTTATTAATATTGAACATAAAATTTATATTTTGTCTTTTTGAAGATCTGAGAATTTGAGCGTTTAATCATAATTAAAAATTAAATATAATAATTAAAATTTTATTTTATATAAATATTTACAAATCAATAAAAATTAAGTTTAATGAATGAAATTTTATTATATATATATATATATATATATATGTATATATGTATGTATGTATGTATGTATAACTAGAGTCATGATCCCACTAATCTATACTATATTATTTAAGCCAAAAGTTTGGTCGGTCGTCCTGTTATTTTGTCTAACACTTAACTTCAAATACATATGTTTGTTTCCTACTTAATTTTAAACACATTTTTTTAATTAAAATATACGGTTATACTTACGATCTACTAACATGTTTCAATTTTCTCATTGTTCAACCTCTTTAATATATTTAAAATCATAACTTATTAATTAAATTTTCAAACACATTATTTTAATTAAAATATACAATTATACTTACAATCTAGTGACATGTTTCATTTCCTCATTTCTCAAGCTCTTTTATTTATTTAAAATCATAACTTATTAATCTATATTATTTATACTATATTATTAAAGCCGTAGTTGCAAAATTTTGGTCGGTTGGTCATCCGTCCGATAAGTACTTTTTTTATCTTTCGTAAATCATAATTCCACTTTTTGTGCAACACTTTTTATGCAATTATGATATAATTATAATTTAATTTTAAAACATGTATATTTTACATATAACTATATCATCGGTGAATTCTCTTTTTGTACTACAATCTAATAATATATCTCATTTTCACTTCTATTAACGCTCAAACTCTTCAATTTATTTGAAATTATAATTTTTAATTAAATCTCATGAATATATCATGAATATTAAAATAATATTATTACTTTATTTATATTAAATAATTTATATTATATATTTTATTATTATAACCGATATAATAAAAAAAATTAAAATTAAATATTTAAATCATATAAAATAATTAATATATAATTTATTAAAACCGCATTTACTTTGCACGAGCTATAAGCTAGTGAGAGTAATGACCGATCAAATAAAAATTTTAGTATTTTTATTCTAATAATACAACATAGATGTATGCATTGAATTAACGTAATTTCACTAAATTATTTATTAAAATTGAAGTGTATACATTATTTTTACTTAAATGGAAAAAATTATTGGCACAACCTATGTATATATCTGTGTATATGTATATAAGTTTATAATCAGTAATATATATATATATATATATATATATATATATACTATATTATTATAGTTGAAAAATTAAAAAATTTGGTCGGTCGGTACGGTACTTAGCTGGATAATGTGAACCATATAAAACATTATAATCGTCCAATTTTAGGTGAACTATAGAAACAATATTAAACATTTAATTTTAATAAAATCTGATTTTAGAAAGAATATATATCATACGTACAACTCTAACCCACCATAGTCCTCCTTTTATACAACTCATCACGACAATATTATATTATATTTAATTTATATTCTATATTTTCTATTTTAAGAATTCTACTTACCCTATAATTTTTATTTAATATATCATTAAAGTTTATGAATATTTTTTTTGAAAAAGTTTATGAATATTAATATATAAATCTATATTATATTATTGTAACAGAAAAATTAAAAGTTTTGGTTGGTTGGTAGGTTGGTCCGTTAGTAATGGGCTACCGTCCTTAAAAAATATACATGTATCTAATATAATTTTACTTATTATAATGCAGGTCCTAACTATATACATATCTATCTTAGCGGTCCAAATTATAATATATTTATATTAAATTGAATATATTTATATTAAATAAGAGAACATATAATATTAAAATAATTTCTTAATATTATAAAATTTTATATTAAATATCATTAAAAATATAATAAAAAATTAATTTACTTAAATATTAGTTATCTCGTGCTTAGCTTGTATATATACAGGGTTGCACTACATAAAAAACACGAAAACGGAAGAAAACCATCAAAACACTTATTTTTTTATATAAGAAATGGATTATTAAGATTATAATTACAAAATTGAACTACAATAAATCCTAACATATCGAATATAACATCGAATCTCATCTAAATTTTAAAAATAAAATGTTATAGAATCTAAAATAGAATCCGGCATAAAATCTTATATACATTTTGTAAAAATGAAATTTACACATAATAACATTATGATTTTTTGTTAATCTCATGTTAGAATCCATCTTTATTCATAAAAAAAGGATAATTGATATTAAAATTAGAAAAAAATGAATTTTTATGTAAGAATCTATAGTCTTCTTTCTTGTTCTTTAAGGGTGTTTTTTTTATGAAGAATAATATATATATATATATATATATATATATATTAGTGTTTTATACAAATTTTATTGTACTGTTTTCTTTTACAAATTTAAGAATTTATATTAATATATATTGTATTTTTTTTATTTTAGGTGAATTTGCTAATATAATAAAATAATTATAATAATTAATTTAGTCATAATTATTTTTCTAATTTAGTTTTAATTATATAACATATATTTCTATACAGAATGAACATAATTTTAATAGATATATTATGGTTATTGAAATTTAAGTGTCTACATAATTTAATTTAGGTGGAAAAATATTATTGGCACAACTCATGTTTAGATATTTTTGAATATTCTTTGAATCATCAAAGATAATGAAGCGCTACCCTTAATTAGTTCACAATAACGTCATAAGTTTTAAAGTCACAACTTTCTTAAAGACAACTGATGACCTAATGATTGTAGCGAATAATCTTATGAATGGAACATATATTTAAATACAACAAGCAATATTATTAGCAAACCTAAATGTGACCACGTCTTCTGTTACGTACGTAAAACATATTCCTTTCTCTTTATATATGTATTTAGGTTCGACATTATAAACCACACAAAATATAAATCGATACCTTAAAGTCACTGCTTTCTAGCTAAATTATTTATGGTTCTTTTTTAAGTTGTTTTTATCATGATCATACTTATTTGTTTTACGTACGTACATGTGCCACAACCATACAATGCCACCAAGAAGTAAAAGGGATTATGAGTTGTATTTCTCTTGCTTCTCTTTAGTTCAAGTCAAATATATCAACCGGGTACATCTCCTCACTGTGTGCACACGAATCATGTGCGTGTGTACATACAAATAGATTTAAAACATAATGCATGATCCTGGTTAGTTGTATAATGCCATTCTTTTTGAATAATATCTGTTAAAAAACGTGGAAAACAACCAATTATAATGGATTTCAGCATCAAAATCCCTATGAATCAATGTGAGATAATTTAATTTGCTATACATGCAGTACCCATTTAATTAGTAAGAACATTACTATAGAATTAAATTAGTTTGAACTTTATACTTGCTTGAGATTTGATCATAATTAAAGGTGAAACATATGGTTCTATGTCACTGTGTCTCCACGAATATCACAAATTGTAAAGGAAAAGGATATTAAAGTAGGAGAATTTCAACTTGCGGTTATGGCTTCGGTTTGTAGTAAAAATGTAATTAGCTCAAATTCAACTCAGTTGAAACTTTTTAAAATTGGCCTGCATTTTTTTTTGCTAAATCATATTACAAATTTACAATTATCTAATATAACCATAACACAATTCATATTTAACTTGAATCACCCAAAATTTATTATTATATTGAATTTAATCCAAAAATACAAGAATATTATCAAGATCGAAATAAGTTTACTAATAAGCCTTTAACCACTATAATCTACATCATTCAGTTATTTGTCAAACCTAAATTTGTAGTAATTGTTTTAAAGTCAATTAACATATAACTCCTATTCATATTTTTCTTAAATGAGGTTAATGGTCCATCTGTTTTGACTTTTAATAGCCGCATGTTCATTATTGATAAACTGGTAGATTATATGGTAAATCTTTTTCGTGCCCACATAAATTGTCGCAGAACATGTATATATACTCGTACATGAGTACTAGAATTATTTTATTTTTTCAATTCTCTGAAAATTTTAATTGCAAATTTTGAATTACGTAGGGATAGGTGCATGCAAATAATAATATACACGCAGACAAAAAAGAGATGGGGGCGAAGAGATTAGATTATGAATATATACATGGAATTATTAAAGCTACTGGTTTATGCGCGGTATGCACCTCATGTCGTAAAGATGTAAGTGGCACTGTAGTTTAATTCCCCACCATAATACGTATAACATGCACTAGCCATTTAGAAATTGGAGAGCCAGAAAAAAACAAATTATTGAACAACGTATATATACATTTAATTTATATATATCGAAAGTGTATAATTATAAGAGATTATGCATATTAGATAATTAGATATGAATTGATTTCCATTATTTTAATTAGATGCGTATGATTGTTTATTGGCCCTACTCATATATGTTAAGATATATATCTTTTGAAATATTAAATATGGTAATTAAGTAATAATCTTTGAACGGTTCAATTTCAAAAATAAATATTGTAGTAGTGGGTGAGTGTGTGCGCGATGTATGTGTGTTGGTGTTCTTGAATGTTTTTGGGGTTTCTTGAGTGTATGTTGTAGTGTATGTTTTGATCCATATTTGGAGATAAAAAAATTTAGGGATATTGTTTTTGAGATTTTTGATTTTTTGATTTCGTGATTATTGTATCATTAATGATTCTTGTTACGTTATTTTGATTTCGTGACTAGTACATTATTAATTGTTAATTGATATCATTATTGTGTTACTTATTATAGTTTGAATTATAGGTTTTAGGGATAGTGATTTTGAGTTTTTAATTTATTGGTTTGTTTTCATCTTTGATAATTGGTTAACTATTGTCCTTTTATTCTTGTAAATCTCTTTTGAATTGTTATAACATATTGTGCTTTATGTGTATATTTAAATAAAAATGTGCCTTAGATGTGTACTTGTGTGTAGGTTTAAATCTTTACATTTGTGTAGGTTTTATGAGTCTTATTAATGTTTCATTTTTTTTGTATCTGATGCACGCCTAGAGAGGGGAGGGGGGGAGTGAATAAGTGTTATGGCTAACGATGACCAATTTTAATTTTACCAAGTTGTTTAACCTGTCAGCTAGCTAAGTTCAATTTATATACACTGTCAGCTAGCTACTATATACAATGCAGTATAGAAAAAATAAATAACACAAGATCTTTAAGTCAGGTTCGACCCCTAATCCCCTATGGTCTACGTCCTGGTACCTTACCAACTGGTAAGAGAGAATATTATTAATCAATGAACAACCGATTACAAGATTACAATAATATTCCTCCCTTCATCCTTTATAGCTGATTCTAGCTTGTTGAAACACCTATTTCCTGAATTAATTTACTCTCTAAGGACTATACTACCCTAGTATAGCCTTCTCTAGACTCTAGTTCCCTTGAACCCTGTTTCACAAGCCTAGCAATCCAGCCACAACCAATTACAATCAAACGATTACAAGTGAATAAAAATTACAACTCAAACTATAAGCTCCTCATGTATATATATATAATACTAGAGCTCAAAGATATTAGCTAAGAACAATTTTAGTTTGAGAAAACGTGTGTATATGTTTTGCAAATCAGTATATGTCTTCAGTTGGTGAAAATAAAATCAATATACACTAAGTATTTATATGAGAATATTCAACGTTTGAATTATTAAAACAACATTAACGTTTAATCCTCAACGTTTATGTTTGTTAGAGTAATTCGATTGTTACATACTCAAATCTACGAATACTGAGGAGAGTTTAAAAATAAACGTTTGAAAATATCCTCAATATAAGTTTAAATACTAGATAAAAGTTGATTAAATAGAAGATAATGTTTAGTCAAATTCCAACTCCTATTAGTTCCATTTTATAAAAAAAGGCATGTAGTTAACTCATTTTTAATTGGTTTTAATGGTATTAATTGCGGTTTTGAATGATCGGTTGTGTTGTTTAATGTTATTAACTCTTTAGATTATATTTACATTTCAATTTATTAACTTTTTTTAGTGAATTTAAATATTTGTTTAATTTGAATTGATAATTTTTTGTTAGTTATATGAATGTTATTTACCTTACTTAACGAGTTGTGTGCCATATATGATGATTTTTTGTGCATATAAGGGAGTGACATATATGATAGTTTGTTGACCATATAAGGTGGTGTTTATGTGTCATTAATAACTTTTTATGTGCTTTATATCGGATATTTCTTTAATTTTTAAAATTGATGTCTAAACTAATGGGTCCCATTTACTTAGATTAAATATATACCTATATTTCTATTAGTATCTTATTACCGTATACAATATTTATTGTATATTTAATTATATAATATTATATACTTTTTTTTGTTTTATTTCTAATTTATGTCTTTTGTTATTTTTTATGTTTGGACGTAATGTTATATAAGGTGTTTTCTTCTCGACATTAAAGATTTATTATTTAAATTTTTCTGATCATCTTTGCATGCACGATGGTTAGATAATAACTTTTTTATATGAAAGGAACTCATTTCCTGGGTTATTATACTAAGATATAATTCATATACGAATACGTATATCTTTGTCAAAAAAAAGTACTATAGTTAATCTTAGTTGACACTGACGTCATATAGATTTAAAGATTATCGTCCAAGGAGAAATCAAGTGATTTATGATTATTAAGTTTTTCCGGACAAATTGATAACTTAATGATTGAAACGAATATAGTGAATGGGACATAGATTTCGTCACCTGTGCCCCAGCAAGAAAGCAATACTGGCAACGTAAATGTGAAAACACATTTATGTAACATCAACACTGGCACGCAGCTATATACGTTGTTTCTATGTACAGATACCTGGCTTCTAGATGATTAACCACATATATAAATTTGAAAACCCTAATTTCATTACAGTGCTTTTTAATTAGCTAGCTACTCCATATTTTTCTACCTCCTTTTTATTTGTTTAACATGATAAGTGTTTCTTATTGCGTTACTCTAAACTCCAAAGTGGATATGTGATTTATTTTTATATTTTTTGTTTTTCTTGGCTAGCAACTTAAGATTATATAAATTAATAATATAACACGGTTTTGATTCTGGATGGGGGGTGGGCATTCTCTCCATTGGTTTATTTTTGATCCGATTTTCATTATAAATGGCATAATTTGCAGATTTTTGGAATATGTGACAAAATGAAAAAGATTTAACAATATATTGAAAATTGATGAAAAATGGATATTAGTATAAATAGTAGTATCTATCAATTCCGAAACCCGCTCCATATGAGGTATCAAATTATATTGATAACTATATATATTCAATATTTTAGAGTGAAAGTGTTAAAATCACTGAGATTGAAAGGCATGTGCTAAGTCCTATTTGTAATAATTAGATGACAACTCAACTCAATCTAGAAACAGTGGTAAATAATAAATATCAAACAGGAATCAAGATGAAGACAGTCAACTAGACACAAAGAATCCTAATATCAGAAGTGTTCAAATGAAGCTGCTACTCTACACCGGAAGAAGTTCATTAATATGTTCAAGCGTCGGCGAAAAATAAAGGAGTAGTATTTCAGAAGAGTTCAGAAGATACAGAAGATTCCAAGTGCCTACTACAAAGAGATTCCAAGAAAAGAAATATTGAAGACAAAGTTAGAAACAAGACAAGACACAAAGACCACTACAGTAGAAATGAGAATTGACATTGTAGTTAGTCATCCGTGAACCAGACCAGTGCACAAGGTGTTAACAATGTCAGTGACGATTCATCATCAAAAAATTCAAGTGGTTAGAAAGGTTATTGTTAAAGGACAGAATAGTTTTATCTACATCAATAATAGTCAAGCCTTTAATTTAATTCTATATTTGATATGGGCAAAAATAACCCTGAGGAAATAATAAATATAACATTTATTATTTCATTAATTAGACCTGTTATGGTCCAAAGGCTTGGGCCCTCAAAACGAACTAGGAAAATAAATCCTAGGATCAACTGGATTTGTAAGTCCAGCCCACAAGCTCTGTTGAAGCCATAGGCCCATTAAGCCTTTGTTATTAATTAATTTCGTAATTAAAAAATAAAGGCTCAGTAAAGGCCCAAGAAGTCTATTGAAGGCCTTCATCCTAGAAGGATCTAGAAACTCAAACGTGGGAAGAGTCCAACAAGGACTCTCATTCCTACAAGGTTTGAACAACCCTATCACTAGGAGACTTGGCCTCCAAGTCTCTCAATTCTAATCTAACTCCAAGGCCTTCAAGCGCCTATATAAAGGGCCTAACCCCTCAACATTAGAACTACGTTTTGGCTTGATTCTCTAAACATTACAGAGATACGTAGGCAGTTAACGAGGACCCGAGTTAGTCACGAAACGTTAGTGCAGCCATTAAAGCTCGAAGCTCCCCCAAACCCTAGCATTAATTACGTATTAAAAACACCTCGTTTTTGATCCGTAACATTTGGCGCCGTCTGTGGGAAGAGAATAGCAACCATGGCAAGAACACGAAGTACCGCGAGCACCCTCGAAGGAGAGATCCCTGACACCACTGTTGACACTAACGTTACTCTTACCGTAACTCAGGAACAAGGAGCTGTTGTCCCAACCACCTCCGTTGAGGACCCTGAAATAAGCACCCGTTGTACGGGACCCCTGAGCGTCATCGTTCATCCTTCCGATCCTGACATGTCAATCCATGCCTCTGTCCCTCCACTCCAGGTAATTCCACCCCTCAATACTACTTTTGTTGCTCCTCTCCCTTTGCAGGTCTCCACTACGGTGTTGCCTAGCAACCCTCAATATGGGCTTCCACCTAACTATGTGCCCTCTTATGAGCAAGGGTTGCTGCCCCCACATAGCTCACGTTGGGGGAATCAAGATTTTTCTAGACCCTACTCGACTGATGATGAAACGACTGATGAGGACGTTAATCCTAAAAGGAGGCGACCTAGAAAGGAACCCCTTCAAGGGAGGAGTACCCAGCCCCGAGGGCCTCAAAACAATGACTCCACAAACCTACAAGAGATGATACGAGCTCATGAGGCTGAAGCTCAACGACTAAGGAAAGACCTGGAAATGGAGCTAGCAAGGCAACAACGCCCGAGAGCTGAGGGGGCTGGAGGATCAACAAGGAATGCATATGTGATAGATCTAGATGAGCCCCTGACAAGGAGGCAAACAAAGACAAGTCATGTTAGGGCTGACCCCCAAGACTTACTGCCACTTAGAGATCCTGATGATCCCACACCCCCCTTCACAGAAAATATTATGAAGTAGAAGATATCAAGGAAGTTTAAGATGCCTACAATCAAGGCCTATGATGGAACGGGAGATCCCTCAAATCATGTTCTCACATTCTCTAATGCACTGCTGCTGCAACCTATCAATGACGCCATCAAGTGTAGGGCGTTCCCTCAAACCCTCAGTGGTATGGCTCAAAGGTGGTTTAGTCGTCTACCCCCTAACTCTGTTGGGTCATTCAAAGATCTAAGCAGGGCCTTTGTTGGTCAGTTTATCAGCAGCAAGACTCATGAGAAGAGCTCAGCTTCGCTAATGAATATGTATCAGGGAAAGAATGAATCCCTGAGGGACTATATGAATAGATTCATGAAGGAGGCCTTGAAGGTCCCTGATCTAGACCAGAATGTAGCTATGATAGCCCTACAACAAGGAACCTCAGATGAGAACTTCAGGAGGTCTTTAGCCAAGAGGGCTCCAGAAAGTATGAATGAGCTCCAAGAGAGAGCTGGAAAATATATCAAGGCTGAGGAAAGCTTGAAGAAGTCTACCAACTCTTTCAGAAATGAGTGGGGTAGCAAAAAGCGTAAGCAAGATCAGTATGATGTCGAGGGTGAGTATGATGTTGAGGATAAGTCTCCTAGAACCAACAAAGACTCTGACTATACCTCGAGAACGGTTGGCCAAGGACCTAGGTTCACTGAGTATGCAAGGCTAAACTCACCAAGAAGTGAGATCCTGTTGGACATTGAGAAAGATAGAGAACTTCAATGGCCGAAGCCACTAAGAACTGATCCTAAGAAGAGGAATCCGAATTTGTATTGCAAGTTTCACAAGGATGTTGGACATGACACAGATAATTGTAGACAGTTGAAAGATGAGATTGAATTCTTGATCAGAAGGGGAAAACTCAGAAAGTTTATCAAAGAAGATGATAGAAACAACAATGATAATCGACACTATAATGAACAACGAAGGGATTATGATGACCGTGATAAGAAGATACAGCCTCGAGGCCCAGTAATAAACGTGATCTCTGGAGGTCCAAAAGCGGCCGGGACTTCAAATAACTCGAGAAAGACTTATGCCCGGCAAGTTCTACAACTTGTGGGGGAAGCACCAAAGAGTGCAAGGAGTGAGATATCAATTTCTTTTGATGATTCTGATTTGAAAGGGGTGAACTTCCCCTATGATGACCCGTTGGTCATAATACATGTGATAGGCAACTCTTCGGTGAAACGAATCCTGGTGGATAGTGGAGCTTCAGTAGACATCCTATTTCATGATGCATATCTCAAAATGGGGTACACCGACCCTCAACTGACTCCCTCTGACATTCCTGTATACGGGTTCAATGGAGTCGAGTCTAAGGTAGAGGGAACAATTCGATTGTCTGTGACTATAGGGAAGGAGCCCCATGATTCCACTCAAGTGTTGAACTTCCTCGTGATCAAGGCTGTGTCCTCTTATAATGGGATCCTCGGACGAACAGGGATGCATGCGTTCAAGGCTGTTGCCTCAACTTACCACCTCAAACTTAAATTTCCAACTAGGAATGGAGTTGGTGAGGAGAAAGGAGACCAGAAGATGGCAAGGAGATGTTATGTAGCCTCGTTAAGGTCCGACGGAGTCGGGGGGCAAGTACTCCCGATCGAAGGTGCGGATACGTGAAAGTAGTAGACAACTCCTTCAAGAGTTATATTTAGAAGGATTATTAAGTAGAAATAAGGTTCTATGGAACCACTAGGAACCAAGAAGTTGTTACCCCAAGTGGGAAATAACTTGTTATTATGTAAGGGTGAAACCCTCTTTGACTTGAAGATATACTTCAAGATATTTTAATAAAAGTTTATTTAGCATCCTTGAACTCTCTTGTTATGTTATTATTAAACACGAAAACAACTTTGTACCAATGCACATAACGTAAAAATGCAAAAGAGAATGCATGAACGTAATAAAAGTGCCGAGTACTGAAGGGGTTAAAGGTACGAGAATAAAAGATAAAAGCCATGCATGGCCAACACGAGTAGTAAACGGAAAAGCTACGTCTATACTCTTAGGCACACGACATTGAGGTCTTGACAGACCAGCCCCTTGGGAGCACAGTTCGACCTCATTCAAAGTCGATGGGAGGTCAAACCCTGTAGGGCTCACCGACCTCATTCCAAGTCGAAGATTACAGAGCCATTAGGCCCCAAGACATTTCGACCTCAAAGGATTTTGAGGCCTAATTCGACTCCAAACGAGGTCGAAAACAATCTCAGTGTCGAACCCTGTAGGGCTCATTGACCTCGGTCCAGGTCTATGGGAGGTCAAACCTTGAAGGACACATCGACCTCAATTCAGCCCCTTGGAAGCCAAATTCGACCTGGGCTTGAAATTGAGGTTTATTAGACCTCAATCCAGGTCTATTTGACCTACAGCTCAAACGAGGTCTGACACCCCTCAAGTCAGTCAGACGAGGTTTGAAACCCTTCAAGTCTGTCAAAAGAGGTTTGAGACCACTCAAGTCTAACGAGGCCTGAGGCCCCTCAAGCTAATCCAATCCGATATGGGCTTGAAATTGAGGTTTATTAGACCTCAATCCAGGTCTATTTGACCTACAGCTCAAACGAGGTCTGACACCCCTCAAGTCAGTCAGACGAGGTCTGACACCCCTCAAGTCAGTTAGACGAGGTTTGAAACCCTTCAAGTCTGTCAAACGAGGTTTGAGACCACTCAAGTCTAACGAGGCCTGAGGCCCCTCAAGCTAATCAAATTCGACATGGGCTTGAAATTGAGGTTTATTAGACCTCAATCCAGGTCTATTTGACCTACAGCTCAAACGAGGTCTGACACCCCTCAAGTCAGTCAGACGAAGTTTGAAACCCTTCAAGTCTGTCAAAAGAGGTTTGAGACCACTCAAGTCTAACGAGGCCTGAGGCCCCTCAAGCTAATCAAATCCGATATGGGCTTGAAATTGAGGTTTATTAGACCTCAATCCAGGTCTATTTGACCTACAGCTCAAACGAGGTCTGACACCCCTCAAGTCAGTCAGACGAGGTCTGACACCCCTCAAGTCAGTCAGACGAGGTTTGAAACCCTTCAAGTCTGTCAAACGAGGTTTGAGACCACTCAAGTCTGACGAGGCCTGAGGCCCCTCAAACTAATAAAATTCGACATGGGCTTGAAATTGAGGTTTATTAGACCTCAATCCAGGTCTATTTGACCTACAACTCAAACGAGGTCTGACACCCCTCAAGTCAGTCAGACGAGGTCTGACACCCCTCAAGTCAGTCAGACGAGGTTTGAAACCCTTCAAGTCTGTCAAACGAGATTTGAGACCCCTCAAGTCACTCAAACGAGGCCTGAGGCCCCTCAAACTAATCAAATTCGACCTGGGCTTGAAATTGAGGTTTATTAGACCTCAATCCAGGTCTATTTGACCTACAGCTCAATCGAGGTTTGAAACCCCTCAAGTCAGTCAGACGAGGTTTGAAACCCTTCAAGTCTGTCAAGCGAGGTTTGAGACCCCTCAAGTCGCTCAAATGAGGCATGAGACCCTCAAGCTAGTCAAATTCGACCTGGGCTTGAAATTGAGGATTATTAGACCTCAATCCAGGTCTATTTGACCTACAGCTCAAACGAGGTTTGAAACCCCTCAAGTCAGTCAGACGAAATTTGAGACCCTTCAAGTATGACAAGTGAGGTTTGAAACCCCTCAAGTCAGCTAAGTGAGACACGAGGCCCCTCAAATCAGTCAAATGAGACATGAGACCCCTCAATCCAGGTCTACAAGAATATAAATTATTATTATTTAATAATAATAATATTATCCGGGTTGGACTTTATTTGAATAAAATTTTATCCGAGTGGGACACTTCCAAATTCGAAATCAAATTATTCCAAAATAAATATTATTATTTATTAATGATATTTGGAAAAATTTGAAGGAAAAAAAAATCGAGCTGAAATTGAGGTCGAAAATCGACCTCGAAATGGCTTCGACCTGGAGACAAAATCCGCTGTTAATTCGACCTCAAATGAGGTCGGAGGAGAGAGAAAGGTACTTGAAAATTAATTGGGTATTAATATAAATAATATCCGGGTTGGACTTTATTTGAATAAAATTTATCCGAGTGGGACACCTCATTTTATCCGAGTAGGACACTTCTGAATCAAGAAAATATTTATCCAAAAATTAATTGGGTAAAAATAGAAATTATTATTATTTAATAATAATAATAATAATATCCGGGTTGGACTTTATTCGAATAAAATTTTATCCGAGTGGGACACTTCCAAATTCGAAATCCTATTATTTCAAAATAAATATTATTATTTATTAATGATATTTGGGAAAATTTGAAGAAAAAAAAAAGGAAAAAAAACATTTTCGAGCTGGATTTCAGGTCGAAGGACGACCTCAATTTTTGTTCGACCTGGAGACAAAATCCACTTCTAAATCGACTTCGACTGAAGTCGATTTGAATTGTCAAACTACTAAATGGTCACCCAAGTTTGACAGAATTTACGAATGCCCCCTGAAGTTTGAAAACTGACGATTATCCCCCTGAAGTTTAGAAATTTACGAATTCTCCCCTGAAGTTTGAAAGTTGACGATTACTCCCCTGAAGTTTGTAAATTAACAAATCAAACCCTGCAAAATTACAAGTTGATCCCTGATGGAAAAATTACATAAAAAATCCTATATTATTAGGAAAAATATCTGTGGGTACATAAAAAATTCCTAAATTCTTAGAAAAAATACCTGTAGGTACACAAAAAATTCCTAAAATATTAGGAAAAATACCCGTAGGTACATAAAAAATTCCTAAAATATTAGGAAAATACCTGTGGGTACATGAAAATTCCTAAATTATTAGGAATAATTATAAAAATACCTGTGAGTACATAAAAAATTCCTAAAATATTAGGAAAAATACCCGTGGGTATATGAAAATTCCTAAATTATTAGGAATAATTATAAAAAATACCTGTGGGTACATAAAAAATTCCTAAAATATTAGGAAAAATACCCGTGGGTACATGAAAATTCCTAAATTATTAGGAATAATTATAAAAAATACTTGTGGGTACATAAAAAATTCCTAAATTATTAGGAAAAATACCCGTAGGTACACAAAAAATTCCTAAAATATTAGGAAAAATACCTGTGGGTACATAAAAATTCCTAAATTATTACGAATAATTGAGAAAAATACCCGTGGGTACATAAAAATTCCTAAATTATTAGGAATAATTAAGAAAAATACCCGTGGGTACATAAAAATTCCTAAATTATTAGGAATAATTGAGAAAAATACCCGTGGATACATAAAAAATTCCTAAATTATTAGGAATAATTAAGAAAAATACACGTGGGTACATAAAAAATTCTTAAATTATTAGGAATAATTGAGAAAAATACCCGTGGGTACATAAAAAATTCCTAAATTATTAGGAATAATTAAGAAAAATACCTGTGGGTACATAAAAAATTCCTAAATTATTAGGAATAATTAAGAAAAATACCCGTGGGTACGTAAAAATTTCTAAAATTATTAGGAATATTACGAAAAATACTTGTGAGCACCATATGATCCCTAAAATATTTGGGAAAATACAGAAACACCTATGGGTGATACAAAATCATGAACATTGATTAGAAATAGAAGATAATCATGAAATTCGACCTCAATCAAGGTCGAAGTGAAGCCAAAGCCAAGAAGGCATGTTCGACCTCAAATCCCATTCGACTTCAAATGAGGTCGAAAATCAATCACTACAGCCATTCGACTTCAGTGGAAAATTGAGGCCTACTTCGACCTCAATCGAGGTCGAAATCGACCTCGGAATCAAAGAGCCTCGAAGGGCTAATTCGACCTCAATCAAGGTCGAAATTGACAATAACCTCATGTATCGACTTCAAAGGTATTTTCAGGCCTAATTCAACTTCAATCGAGGTCGAATTCGACCTTAGTCACGTGATCGACCTCAAGCTAATTTTCCTGTTATGTTTGACTTCAATCAAAGTCGATTTCGACTCCAATACTTTGTATCGACCTAAGGGTGCATTTCATGTTTTGATCGACCATGATCGAAGTCGAATTCGGTTTCAGCCATGAATTTCGACTTCAAGGCATTTTGGAACCCTGTTCGACTTCGATCCAGGTCGAATTCGACCTCAAGCCATCAATTCGACTTCAAGGTGTTTTGGACCCCTGTTCGACCTCAATCCAGGTCGAAATCGACCTCGATCCAGGTCGAAATCGACCTCGATCCAGGTCGATTTAGGGCATATAAAAGAAAAGAAAATCTTATTTAGCAATTTAGCTTCGAATAAAGTCCTTTGAGGACCGATTATTTAATATTGATTTTCTAGGGAAGATGTGAGCCCCAAAAATTTGGATAAAAGTGACTGAAACGAGTCAAAAGCCCGATAAAGGCACTAAAACCCTTTGTAAAACTTTTACGAAAACTCACGAATTTTTCCCAAAAGTTGGGGGGCAAATGATATGGGCAAAAATAACCCTGAGGAAATAATAAATATAACATTTATTATTTCATTAATTAGACCTGTTATGGTCCAAAGGCTTGGGCCCTCAAAACGAACTAGGAAAATAAATCCTAGGATCAACTGGATTTGTAAGTCCAGCCCACAAGCTCTGTTGAAGCCATAGGCCCATTAAGCCTTTGTTATTAATTAATTTCGTAATTAAAAAATAAAGGCTCAGTAAAGGCCCAAGAAGTCTGTTGAAGGCCTTCATCCTAGAAGGATCTAGAAACTCAAACGTGGGAAGAGTCCAACAAGGACTCTCATTCCTACAAGGTTTGAACAACCCTATCACTAGGAGACTTGGCCTCCAAGTCTCTCAATTCTAATCTAACTCCAAGGCCTTCAAGCGCCTATATAAAGGGCCTAACCCCTCAACATTAGAACTACGTTTTGGCTTGATTCTCTAAACATTACAGAGATACGTAGGCAGTTAACGAGGACCCGAGTTAGTCACGAAACGTTAGTGCAGCCATTAAAGCTCGAAGCTCCCCCAAACCCTAGCATTAATTACGTATTAAAAACACCTCGTTTTTTATCCGTAACAATATTAATTAATTAAATTAATCAGTTAATTTAATTAGTAAATTAATTCACTCAAAATTAATTTATTTCTTAAATTAATTAAAGGATTAATTAATTTAGAATTATTTTAGAATGACAGAAGAAAGAACCTGGAAACTCAAAGGGATACAGAAACAACTAAACAGGCCTGACAGTAATGACTTTAAGACAAGACGGAAAAAGTATTGACACGGAAGAAATGCAGAGTCATATATTCTTAAAAGTGGAACCCCGGTTGGAATTGATTTATCATTTCCAAGTCAAAAGGAGTTCGGTTCCAGACGATCAGGAGACCGCAGCTTAGAGCGTAAGGATTTATTTAATTAATAAATATTTTATTTATTTAGTAAATTATATTTATAAATATATAAATAATATTAGATATTTATTTTTATAATTTATGAATTAAATTTATTATTTATTAATCAAAGAATATAAGCTGTGCGGGTCGAAAAACATTTCTACGGAGCTAGCCCTAATAAGGACGAAATAGGCCCCTGCTTTTTCAATTTGAAAGGGGCAGGTGTTTTATGTTTTGAAGCAACCAATAGAAACTTGCCACTTGTCAAAATAAGAAGAAAAGAAAAGAATATGGCAGGTGTTAAAGAAGTCATACCGAGTGATTTTGGTAAGTCATACCGAGAGAAGAAATCTTGAGTCATATCGAAGGAATTGTGTAATAAGTCATGCTGATTTAATTTTAATTAATTAAGTCATTTTGATTTATTTAATTAAAAGAAAAATCCAGTATGACTTATAACAAGTCATACCGAATTTCTGATGAGTCATACCGGATTCTAAATGAGTCATACCGAATTTCTGAAGAGTCATACCGATAGAAACAAGTCTTGCTCAGCCTTTTTGTGTGTCATACAAGTGTTAAATCAATTAGGAAAAAGGTCATTTTGGGATGAGTCATGCTAGCTTTCAACCTCTATAAATATGAGGAGTTGTCTTCATTTTTCAGTAGTTAGAAAATCAGTTCAAATTTAGAAATTTGTCTGCATTGTAATATTCACAGATTTCTGTGCAAGTTTGGAATATAATTGTTTAACTCGAACAATTCATGTCAAAATCGTTCTAAGCTTTTAAATAGTTATATAAACTTTCTACTTATTAATTTTGTAATACTTTTCAAGTTAAAATTATATCTTCTACTTGAACAGTATTTCATCATAATTAATATTTCGTGTGAATTTTAAATAATATTTTTAAATCCAATATTCCACGATAATTAATAGATATTGTATTCAACCTCCCTTCTACAATATCAGGGACCAACAATTGGCATCAGAGCTGGTTGATATTTTTAATATCAGATTCGAACCAAATATTCCGCAACTCATACAGATCTCAAAAATTATTTTTAATTCGAAATAATTTTTTATTCGAAATAATTTTTTTAAAATTATTTTTGATCAAAAAATATTTTCAGTCAAAAAGTAAAATATTTTTTGAAACACTTAATTTTTAATCTTATTAAAGATGAGTACCCAGAAAGTGACGAGCATCAAAATTCCACAATTCGACAGAGAACACTACAACTTGTGGAAACACAAAATGCTACTATTTATTGGGATTGCCAATCCCAAGTATGCATTAATTTTGGCCAATGGTGTTGAACCCCCAATAACAGTTATTCTCCAACATGAGGTAGATGGGGTCGTAATTCCTCACAGACAGTTTCCGAAAAGTCTAGCTGACTATACAATTGAAGAAAAAGAAGTTGTGTCCCTGGACAATAACCTCAAGCTTATACTGATATAATCCCTAGACTACGTCATGTACAATCATGTGGTCAACTGCAAGACCGCCAAGAAAATCTGGGATACTATAGAGGTTATAAATGAAGGGACTGAAGAAGTCAAAGAGAATAAATTGGAGATCTTGACCTCCCAGTACGAGCAGTTTAGATCCAACCCTGGTGAGGGTATCTCTGAGGTGTTTCAGAGATTGAACAAACTGATAAATGAGCTCAACCTCAACGGGAAATATTATTTAAACCAGGAGGTCAACAGGATGTTTTTATTAACCTTGCCAGAGCATCTGGAGCACAGGATCGCGACCATCCGAGAGTCTAGGGACATGAAGGAGATAACCCTAGAAAGACTCTACGGAGTTCTGAAGACATATGAATTGGAGCAGATCCAGTCAAGAGAGATGTATGGCAGATGCAAAGTTTCGAGTTTTTCTAAAGCACTGATAGTAGAAGCACCAGAGAAAGAGGAAGTGAAGGCTGTTGCACCTTCAAAACGTTCAGTGGAGTATGTTGTTCCAGAATATGGTCATACTCCAGAAAAACAGGAAAGTGGTGAATTCTATTCTCTAGAAGAATTGGATCAGCTGTAAGATGAATCTCTAGCTATGTTTGCCAGGAAGTTTGGAAACATGAGATTCAGAAGAAATTCCTCATTTAAATCTAAACCTACCTTTGGAAGGTTTCAAAAAGGAAGTTCTTCATCAGCTGTATCTAGAAGCGGCTACAAGACCGGCTTGGTTGACAGAAGCAAGATCCGTTGCTTCAACTGCAATGAGCTTGGTCATTTTGCAACTGAATGCAAGAAGCCGAAACAAGGGCAGAAGAGACACTCTTATCAAGAGTTGAAAGAGAAATATGATGCCTTGGTGAAAAAGCATCAAGGGAAGTCCTATCTAGTAGAGGGCAAAAGCTAGGATGACTCAGACAATGATGATGAGGAAGAGCTGGGAAATCTTGCTCTTATGGCTTCATCGGAAGGATCAGTGTCTCCACCCCGAACAGGAGGAAAAGAGGTAGATCCTTCTTGCCCTAAAATGTTTGCATTGCTAGGTAAAGAACTAGATGGTGAAAGAAGTAAAGTTAAGGTACTAAGACTCGAAATCAAAGTTTTAACTGATGAGAAAAATGCTTTAACTTTGGCTAAAAGGAAAAGTGACGAGTTGACTGACCAGTTAACTAAAGACTTAGTTTTTCAAGTCAACAAAATCAAGTGTTATATTGATGTTGAAACTTATCTCAGAAACCAGATAGTGGAAGAAAAGAAAAGGTGTCTAGCCTATGAAAACTCGTCTTACATTGTAAAAAACTTAGTTGACCAACAGGTGATAAACCGAAAAGTTGGAATAGGGTTTGAGTATAATGAATCTGTAGGAAAGGCAAGCAATATTACCCCATTCAAGCAAAGTGCTAAAGAAAGGGGTATTCCTCTTGTTGTTAAGGACGCACGTAAACCTCTTTTCATAACACCTGTAATAGAACCAATCCTTGAGAGCTCTATAATGATTGCCTATGAAATGAATTTAGAGGATCTTGAGGAAGAGAAGAAAAGAGAGGAACAAGCGAGGGACATAAAAGGAGTAAATATCCAAGAAGAGATAATTGCACCCAAATCACCAGTGAAAGTTGTGGGAACTTCTGATTTCCCCAGACCTGGTATAGGTGTAAAAGACTTAAAGAATAAAATGAACAGACCTAACACGTTTGTTAACAGTATGAACAATAATAATAGATTTCATTCTATTTTGAACTTCAATTCTGTTGATAAAATTGAAGTAGAATCTGTTAAGCCACCTACTGTATTGAATAACATGCCTACTATTGATGTTTTCCATAAACCTTGTGGTGTTTTAAATTGTATGTTATGTGCTTTTAATGCTATGACTGCTTACTTTAAACGCATGATAGCTAAGAAAGATAACATGACACCTAGAAAATGCATCAATAATAAATTTGTTAAATCCAAGACTACGACTCCTTCACCTGAGAAGAAAGAATCATATACTCCTAAGTCTAAACAGAAAGTTGTTAAGACTATTTATAGGAAGGTAGGAACAGTCAAGGAAGATAATGATGTTATTCGAAAAGGATCTGTTGTCAAAGCTGACAAAGGTCAATTCTTTAAGTATGCCGGGCCCAATCAATTTTGGGTTCCGAAGATGAATTAATCCGTTTGGTATGTGCAGGGAGTTAAACAGGTAAACCGGGTTATATGGATCCTGGACAGTGGATCTTCAAGGCATATGACCGGAGATAGAGCCCTGCTATCAGATGTGGTTGAAAGAGCTGGCACAATCGTCACCTTTGGAGATAACAACAAAGGAATGACTACGGGATATGGCAAGTTAAATACTGAAAATGTTATCATTGAAAACGTCTCTTTAGTGGAAGGACTTAAGCACAATCAACTTAGCGTCAGTCAATTTTGTGATAAAGGGTACAAAGTAAACTTTATCAAGGAGAAATGCTTAATAGCTCATTCTAAAGAAGACAAACTGGCCTTGCGTGGAGTAAGGAAAGGAAACTTATACGTAGCAGATCTCAACTCAGGAACTGAAGATGAAGCAAACTGTTTTTATTCAAAGGCCTCATCAGAAGAAAGTTGGCTATGGCACAAGAAACTCTCACACCTGAATTTCAAAACAATGAACTCTTTAGTAAAGAGGGATTTAGTGAGAGGACTGCCTCCGATGGAATTTACACAAGAAGGCTTGTGTGAGGCATGTCAGAAAGGGAAGTCAAAGAAAGCAACTCACAGAGGCACAGACACTACAAACATCACTGAACCACTTCAACTCCTACTCATGGATTTATTTGGTCCAGTAAATATATTGTCTATGTCAAGGAAGAAATACGCCTTAGTGATTGTGGATGACTTCACAAAATATACATGGGTTTTATTCTTGAACTCTAAGGATAAAACTCCACATTTGGTGATTGATCATATAAAGCTGATTGAGTTAGATTCAAAGTTACCTGTCAGGGCAATCAGATCAGATAATGGAACAGAATTCAGAAATGAAGTTCTGAATAACTTCTGCTCAGATAAGGGGATAACAAGGCAATATTCAGCACCAAGGACTCCGCAACAAAATGGAGTTGTAGAAAGGAAAAATAGAACCCTGATTGAAGCTGCAAAAACTATGCTAAGTGAATCAAGGTTACCTATCTACTTCTGGGCTGAAGCAGTGAATACAGCTTGTTATACTCAGAATCGAACTCTGATCAATAAAGATCATATGAAAATTCCCTATGAATTAATGGCTGGCAAGAAACCTACTCTCAAGTACTTTCATGTATTTGGAGCCAAATGCTTTGTGTTAAAGGATGGAGATGAACATCCTGGCAAGTTTGAGGCCAAGACACATGAAGCTATTTTTGTCGGATATTCAAGAAAAGCATATAGGGTGTACATAATTGATCAGCACCAAGTGAAAGAAAGTGTCAATGTAACTTTTGATGACACTAAACTCCCAAGCATCCAAAATGAAGATCTTTCTGAGTCATTAAAATTTGATAATCATCCAGACTCAGATTCGGATAGTGAAGAAGAGCCTGAAGTTGCAGCAGGAAATAATGATGACAACAATAATAATGATCTAGGTAATAGTGGTGGAAACAATGGTAACACTAGAGATACTCCTAATACCAGTGGTAGATCAACAAGTCATCATGGCAGCAACTCAGGGGGAGATGAAGGATCAACTGGTAGAACACAACATCACAATGAATTTCGAGGCGAATCATCAAGATCAAACCTACCCAGGGAAATGATATGGAGTAGAGATCATCCTTTTGAATTGATCATAGGTGATCCAGATGTTGGAGTAAGAACCAGAAGTGCAACTTCAAATGAATGTTTATTTTCAGTTTTTCTATCTCAAGAAGAACCAAAGAAAATTGAAGATGCTCTAACTGATCCAGATTGGGTTCTTGCCATGCAAGAAGAGCTCAATCAGTTCGAGAGACAAGAAGTCTGGACACTGGTACCCAGACCTAAAGATAGATCTGTTATTGGCACGAAATGGGTATACAGGAACAAGTTAGACGGTGATGGCATTGTTACAAGGAACAAGGCCAGACTGGTTGCAAAGGGTTACTCCTAGGAAGAGGGAATTGATTATGATGAGACCTACGCACCAGTTGCAAGACTTGAAGCCATCAGGATATTTCTGGCATTCGCAGCACATTCCAATTTTAAAGTCTATCAAATGGATGTGAAGAGTGCTTTTCTGAATGGAGAGCTAGAAGAGGAAGTATACGTTGAACAGCCCCCTGACTTTGAAAATCTAGAGTTTGCTGATTTTGTGTATTTTCTATTCAAAGCTCTCTATGGGCTCAAGCAAGCACCAAGGACATGGTATGACACTCTCTCTGTGTTTTTACTTGAAAATGGTTTCATTAGAGGTGTCATAGATAAAACTCTCTTTTATAAATTGCATGAAAAAGATATGATATTTGTTCAAGTTTATGTTGACGATATTATATTTGGTTCTACTAACGAAAACTTGTGCAAGAGATTTGCTAAGTTAATGCAGAGCAGATATGAAATGAGCATGATGGGTGAGCTGTCATTTTTCCTTGGATTGCAAGTAAAGCAAAAGGAAGATGGGATTTTTATTTGCCAATCAAAGTACGTAAGGGATCTTCTAAGGAAATACAATCTAGAAGATTCTTCACCGGCAAAAACCCCTATGCCAACAGCCTCAAAGCTTGACAAAGATGAAACTGGTAAGAAGGTTGACATCACAAGCTACAGAGGTATGATAGGCTCATTATTATATCTAACTGCTAGTAGACCCGATATAATGTTTGCAACATGCTTATGTGCAAGGTTTCAATCTGACTCTAGGGAATCTCATCTTATAGCCGTTAAACGAATTTTTAGATATCTGAAGGGTACATCAAATCTTGGAATTTGGTACCCTAAAGATACAGGTTTTGAACTAATAGGCTATACAGATTCAGATTATGCAGGATGCAGGATGGACAGGAAAAGTACTTCTGGAAGCTGTCAGTTTCTAGGACAACGGTTGATCTCCTGGTACAGCAAGAAACAGCACTCAGTATCTACCTCGACAGCCGAAGCAGAATATATTGCGGCAGGTAGTTGTTGTGCACAGATCTTATGGATAAGGAATCAGCTGAATGATTATGGACTTGCGCTAACTAAAATTCCAATACTTTGCGATAACACAAGTGCCATAGCAATTTCCAACAATCCTGTACAACATTCAAGAACCAAGCACATAGACATAAGGTATCATTTTATCCGAGAGCATGTCATGAATGAAACTATAGTGTTACATTTTGTACCCACAGAAGATCAAATTGCTGACATCTTCACGAAACCACTTGATGAATCCACTTTCTCAAAATTGGTTAGTGAATTAGGGATGTTAAACATGAATTGATTACTGCATGATGTTTTAAATTGCATATTTAATTTTAAGCAAACATTGTATATACACTGTATATATTCCTTAAAAGATTATCAAAAACAAACAAACAAAATGAAAAAGAAAACTCAAAAAGATTTTCCTTATTTTTGTACAGTTTTATTTATTTGGAATATCTTTTGTAAATATTTTATATTATTGTTGTTTTCCAATAATTGGCATATATTATTTATATATATAAGTACGTATAGTTTTAGTTATTTTTCAACATTGGTATCCTTATTTCTATTTATGTTTTTATATTTTTGTATATATATAAATATGCGCTGGTTATTTCACGTCTCTTTTGAGAAGTAGGAAAGATCTATGAGCTTGATCATCCAATTATTTCTAATAGTAAGATCTTAATCATTGGCATCAATCTCTATCCAAGATCTTAGAACCAAACACACAAATACTATCACATCCATCTCTCTAACCATTAAACAGAATACCTAATTGCTAAGAATGAGGGAGTCAATGCCTTAAGTGCATTTGATAAGGTTGGTGATGTGAGTGAACCAACAGCTCTGTCTCTAGAAAGGTGATTCAAATATATATAAACCGAGACAACTGTTAGCTCATCTGTGTTCTCTCAAAAGGATACAGACTTGGAAAAGGCAAAACTGTTACTAGGTTCATTCTCTTAACAGAGTGAGTCTATTGAATTCAGCCTGTCAGCCAAGGCTACCAGTAAAGAGTTAATTTCATCTAACATTTTTCAAGAAACCAAAGTTTGTGTCTTATATCTTAGGGACCAATAATTGGTACCAACAATGTAAGGACTTACTTGGAACTAAAAAGGGATCAAGAGAGAGCAATTGAAATGTCACAGTAAGGATGAATTGACGGAAGCAATTATTCTAAACTTCCATATCAAGGAAGGAAGGATGATTGATGATTCTGACTGAATCAACATGTCTTCACAGGCGTCAGGAGGAAACTTGGATCATTTGCTACATTATAGATCCTTGTCTCCCTCCCCAGATGGAACATATCTGGATTCCTAACGGAATAGATCATCTTAGATGATCAACAACTCACTGAATCTATTCCTGAAGCAATTCAGTTTATAAAATCAAATATTTTAATAGATTCAATTGAGGACGGGGATTTACGAAACCCCATTGCACCACCAGTGACCTCTCTTGAAGGGGCTATGGTGATCTTTCTTGCAGGTATAAAAGATTGTGTCATCCGTACTGAGAGAGATATAGTGATGTGAGAAAAGAGTGAAATACAAGTAAAGAAGAGTGAAAATGTATATTCTATGAGTGAAACAGTTAGAGAGTATATGAGCGAAACACTTGTGAGGAACACAAAGTAAAATACATTAGCACACTTACCGAATCCCTTTCCCAATTCCCTGTTACAGATTTCAAATGGTACTTAACCAAGGTGGAAATTTCTCCAGAAAAGGTCTGTTAAAATTATTAAGAGGATTACTCAACTAAGGGGAAGAATTACTAAGAAGATTACTTCAAAGTGTTAAAGTGTTCAACTAAGGGGGAGTAGATCAAAAGGGGAGAAGTAAACAAAGACTTTTGCCAGAAGAGGATTACTCAATTGTTGAACAAGAAAAGTTGGATAATTCACGAAATGGGAAAATGAATCTACCTTGGGTGAGAATTAAAAACAAAAGTTGGAAATTCAAAGGAAAAGTGGTAAGAAGAGAACAGACATCATCTCTGTCATCCTAAGAGGGAGTAGTGATGAGTCTGAGAAATGAAGATAATACTACTTGTGTAAAATGTTCAGTGCTAGAGGAACAAACATCTTTCATTTCAGTTACTCAAGAAATCTGGAAATGTATTATATAATCCAGAGAATAATTTATTATTTACAGTTCTTAAATGTCATATTATTTTCTTAGTTGTTAGTTGAGTTATCCTCTAGGAATTTGTATGTTAAATGCTTAACAACAAATAGGGGGAGATTGAAAGGCATATGCTAAGGCCTATTTGTAATAATTAGATGACAACTCAACTCAATCTAGAAACAGTGGTAAATAATAAATATCAAACAGGAATCAAGATGAAGACAGTCAACTAGACACAAAGAATCCTAATATCAGAAGTGTTCAAATGAAGCTGCTACTCTACACCGGAAGAAGTTCATTAATATGTTCAAGCGTCGGCGAAAAATAAAAGAGTAGTATTTCAGAAGAGTTCAGAAGATACAGAAGATTCCAAGTGCCTACTACAAAGAAATTCCAAGAAAAGAAATATTGAAGACAAAGCTAGAAACAAGACAAGACACAAAAACCACTACAGTAGAAATGAGAATCGACATTGTAGTTAGTCATCCGTGAACCAGACCAGCGCACAGGGTGTTAACAATGTCAGTGAAGATTCGTCATCAAAAAGTTCAAGTGGTTAGAAATGTTATTGTTGAAGGACAGAATAGTTTTATCTACATAAACAATAGTCAAGCCTTTAATTTAATTCTCTATTAATTAATTAAATTAATTAGTTAATTTAATTAGTAAATTAATTCACTCAGAATTAATTTATTTCTTAAATTAATTAAAGGATTAATTAATTTAGAATTATTTTAGAATGACAGAAGAAAGAAGCTGGAAGCTCAAAGGGATACAGAAATAACTAAACAGGCCTGACAGTACAGACTTTAAAACAAGACGGAAAAAGTATTGACACGGAAGAAATGTAGAGTCATATATTCTTAAAAGTGGAACCCCGGTTGGAATTGATTTATCTGTTGGACTTAAATCAACCCTAGCCTATTTAATTATCTGTCTTGCTGTAACTCAGTTTGTACTTCTGTAATAGACTAGTGACTTAGTTATTCATGTGTAATTTGCAAATAGAAGTTTTCTCTGTTTACCTTCAAATTGTAAATAAAGTCAGAAATAAAGTCAGTTAGAAGATTCAAGTTGAATCATGCAACCAGACAAAGAAGACTGTGAAGAAATAAGAGAAGTTATCTGAGAATTATACTAAGGCAAATTACTTGGTCGAGAAGTCATCTATTCGAGAAGTCAGAACTATGGAAACATTTCGAGAAGTCTCAAAACTTTTATCTGCTCAGTACTCGATCGAGAAGTCAGTCATTCGACAAGTCAAGTATTGAAGCCAATCGAGAAGTGTAAATTATGAGTCATTCGAGAAGTGAAAACAAACAATTCGAGAAGCTAGCAAATGGAGCATTCGAGAAGTAATAAGGCTGAGTCATTCGAGAAGTCAATATCAAGCATGTATTCGAGAAGTCTAGTCTGATCGAGAAGTTATTAAGCTGAGTATGCGATCGAGAAGTCTAGTCATTCGAGAAATCAAGTATTCAGGACCAATCGAAAAGTCACAGCTGTTCGAGAAGTCAATCTCCTTGACTTATCGAATCAATTTCAAGAAGAGTACTCGACTGCAAAAGAAGCTAGTTTCAAGGAAGAATTGCAGAACAAGACAGATGATGTTGCAGCTCTGTGTATGCAGGATAAGTTAAACCTGCACAGATAGAGACAAGTCTACAATGCAGCTGGGAAGATAAGTCAAGAAAAGTGACAGAAGAGATAAGGCAGGATGGAGCAGACTGTCACAGCAGTGTTAGCTAGAAATAGTCATTAGTCAAATGTAAAGCAGTCTCTGTCTATTTCTAGTTTTAGCTAAAACTGTCTCATGTGAGTATGTGCACAGGACATGTTGTCTATATACTTTATGCACAGCCACATTTGATAGTGTCTTGAGCATTTTTACAATTATAAGAATCCCAGAACAAGAAGCTGAAATTCAAACTGAATTTCAGATTGTAGCAAAGTTCATTCTAATACAAATTAGATTGAAAGTTACATCTGTATCTATATTATTTACTATTATATATCTTGATAAACACTATCGTAATTCCATCAGTTCTTCAAGCTTCGACCAAGTTCATTTTCTAATCAAGAAAATTTTGAAGTATACATTCACCCCCCCTCTGTAACTTCTGGGTCTCTAAATTCCTAACAAGTGGTATCAGAGCTAGGCTGTAAACAAACATACAGACTAAAGATCAAGATGAGTTCTCAGAAGTTAAGCAGCATAAAGATTCCTACATTTGACAGAGAAAATTACAACCTATGGAAGAGGAAGATGCTGATGTTCATAAAGGCTACAAACCCCATGTATCCAGAAATATTAAAGAATGGTCCTTTCATGCCAGTAACTCTAGTTCCTGAAACTACTAGTGGGTCTGAAGTTATTCCTGCAACATGGATACCTAAAGATCCATCTCAGTACACAGACTCAGAGAAGGAAAAGGTGTCTCTTGACAATAGTTTAATGCTAATATTAATTGAGTCACTGGTTCTTGTGATGTACAGCAATATTGTCAATTGTACATCTGCCAAACACATATGGGAGACAATAGAAATTCTGTGTGAAGGAACTGTGTCTCATATCACACAGGAAGACAAAGGAAATTGCTCTGCAAGGAGTAAGAAAAGGAAGCCTGTTTGTAGCAGATTTGGACTCTGCAAATAAGGAAAAGATTTGCTGTTTCTACACAAAGGCCTCAGAAAATGAAAGTATGCTTTGGCATAAGAGGTTATCTCACCTAAATCTCAAAAACATTAATTCTTTAGTCAAAAGAGAATTAGTGAAGGACCTGCCCACACTTGAATTCTGCATAGAAGGATTATGTGAGGCATGTCAAAAAGGAAAAATGAAGAGATCAAGTCACAACAGTAAGGAATTCACTTCAATCACCAAACCACTACAATTAATTCATATGGATCTGTTTGGACCAGTAAATGTCATGTCCATGTCTAAGAAAAGATTTGCTCTAGTCATGGTTGATGACTTTTCAAAATACACTTGGGTGGAATTCTTGCACTCAAAAGATGAAGCTCCTGAGATCATCATTGAAAATTTGAGAAGATTGGATAAAGGCCCTACACCAGTAGTTGCCATAAGGAGTGATAATGGTACAGAATTAAAAAATGCTATACTCAATGAATTCTGCAAGAAAAAAGGAATCACTCACCAATTTTCAGCCCCAAGAACTCCACAACAAAATGGAGTGGTTGAGAGAAAGAACAGGACTCTCATTGAAGCTGCAAGAACCATGTTAGCAGAAGCAAGTCTACCAACTAGCTTTTGGGCTGAAGCTGTTAGAACTGCATGCTATACTCAAAACAGAACACTCATCACAAAACCAGTTGGAAAGACTCCTTATCACATCATGACAAATAGAAGACCATCTGTAAAATACATGCATGTGTTTGGAACCAAGTGCTTTGTTCTCAAAGATGATGTCAACATCCTTGGGAAGTTTGAAGCCAAGGCTTATGAAGGAATTTTTGTGGGATACTCTTTGGACAAAACTGTCTATAGAGTATATGTGATTGATCAACAGAAGATTATGGAAAGCACAAATGTGACATTTGATGATTTCAAGCTCCCTACTATGAATTTGGAAGGTGAAAACTGTGACACTTTGAGGTTTGAAAATGAAATAGAGTCTGAAACATTTGCAACTGAAAATGCTATCAATACTCATGAAGAGTCACATGTAGACATCTCACATGGAACAAATGTGGAAAGAGAAAATGAAGATTACAGTCATATTAAACTTGAGAATTCTCCACACAACCCTAGCATTCACTGAGGGGGAGACTCTCAAGGATCTGCAACTATTGGCAATCACTTCAATCAGGAAGAAACAAGTTCAAGTGATATAGATGGAGCTCATCAAACTAAATGGAGTAGAGCCCACACAGCTGATCAAATCATTGGAAATCCTGATGAAGGTGTAAGGACAAGAAGAGCAACTATGAATGAATGCCTATTTGCTTGCTTTCTGTCTCAAAATGAACCAAAAAGGATTGAAGAAGCCATGTTGGATCCAGACTGGATAATTGCCATGCAAGAGGAATTGAATCAATTTGTGAGAAACAATGTTTGGGAACTAGTGCCACCTCCAAAGGACAGGTCAGTAATTGGTACTAAGTGGGTATACAGGAACAAAATGGATGAACATGGAATAGTAATAAGAAACAAAGCAAGGCTGGTTGCAAAAGGCTATTCCCAGGAAGAAGGCATTGACTATGATGAGACTTTTGCTCCTGTTGCAAGATTGGAAGCAATTAGAATTTTTCTAGCCTTTGCAGCACACTTAAAATGGATGTGAAAAGTGCATTTCTCAATGGTGAATTAGAAGAGGAAGTTTATGTGCAACAACCTCCTGACTTTGAAGATCCAAATTTTCCAGACTTTGTTTACAGACTCATTAAAGCATTGTATGGACTCAAACAAGCCACTAGAGCATGGTATGACACCTTGTCAAAATTTCTTCTAGAAAATCATTTTACTAGAGGAACTATTGACAAAACTCTTTTCTACAAAAAGCATGGTGAGGATATCATACTTGTTCAAATCTATGTAGATGATATCATTTTTGGGTCTACAAATGAAAAATTGTGTCAAAGGTTCTTTAAGCTAATGCAAAGTGAATATGAGATGAGCATGATGGGAGAGCTCAATTATTTTTTAGGCCTTCAAATAAGTCAAAGGGATGATGGCATTTTCATAAGTCAAACAAAGTACATCAATGACTTACTCAAAAGGTTTGACATGCAAGACTGTTCTACTGCCAAGACTCCAATGTCTACAGCTACAAAACTTGATGAAGATAAGAAAGGAAAAAGTGTAGACATGAAGACCTACAGAGGTATGATTGGATCTCTCCTCTATCTCACAGCTAGTAGACCTGACATAATGTTTTCTACATGTCTATGTGCAAGGTTTCAGGCAAATCCCAAAGAATCTCATCTCATTGCTGTCAAAAGAATTCTGAGGTATCTAAAAGGAACATCATTCATGGGGTTATGGTACCCTAAAGAAACAGGATTCAACTTAGTTGGATATTCAGATGCTGATTTTGCTGGGTGCAGAGTGGATAGAAAGAGCACCTCAGGAAGCTATCAATTTCTTGGACAGAGATTGGTGTCTTGGTTTAGTAAGAAGCAACAATCAGTCTCTACTTCCATAGCTGAGGCTGAATATATTGCTGCTGGAAGTTGCTGTGCTCAAGTGCTTTGGATCAGGAATCAATTAAGGGACTATGGACTGGTGTTGGAAGGAATTCCTATCATGTGTGACAACACTAGTGCCATATCAATTGTTGCAAATCCAGTCAACCATTCCAAGACAAAGCATATTGATGTAAGGTACCATTTCATAAGGGAACATGCAGAAAATGGAGTAATTAAATTGTTCTATGTTCCTACACAAAAACAGTTGGCTGATATATTTACCAAACCACTTGATGAAGCCACCTTTAACAGGTTGGTTAGTGAAATAGGAATGCTAAATTCTTCAGGATAAGTGCCCCAATAAATATATCTCTCCAACTGTTGCAACAATTGTTTCACAGACATGGACCTAAATGATCTATCTAAGTGAAACAAAACTGGTGTATATTTTTAAATATATCAGTTATATTGTTGTACATATGAGTAAACAAATGTTTTAAAAACTAACTTAGAACTATTTCTTTGTTCTGAGAAAACCTGAATCAAATAGTTATACTTGTGCATTATTAAATAACAAGCGTGACAATTAAAAGTTTCAGGAACATTAATCAATCACATCTCTTACTTCAAGATGAATAAATAAATTTTATTTGTCCAAGAAATAATGATTGTAAATTATTATTTTACTTTCAAGTGAAGGTAAAATAATTTCTTAAAAACTGGAGTTTGTAGTTAAGTTTGCCATCCTTTCTGACTTCTCGAATAGTTCAATTCTGTGAGTTCTCGAATAGTTCAATTCTGTGAGTTCTCGAATAGTTCAATTCCGTGAGTTCTCGAATTGTTCATATTGTGAGTTCTCGAATCGTTCATTTTGTGAGTTCTCGAACAAGCTTTATTAAGAGTTCTCGATTGTCTTAGTTCTCGATTGAATTCTGCCAGTTCTCTACTAAAACAGCTTTAGGGTTCTCGATCACTAAAATTGATTATTATTCTAGTCGAGTTGTCTGTGTCATTTAAATAGCAAAGTAGATCTAACATTTCATTTCTACGCTTAACTACAAACTCAAAGAAATCCCTGCATTCCAACTGTTCATCTTTAACTCTTACTTTCTCTCTTTCTCTCTAAAACCTTCGCTTCTTCCTTTCTCTATTTCTATACACTAATTCAATGGCGTCCTCAAGCTCAGTTTCAACCGAAGTTTTTGTCATTCCAGAAACCAATTTCTTAGCAATATCCAGAGATGCAGATGCTAAACCCCAGTACAAATGTTTCACTAGGTTTCTCATCGATTCCTACCTAAAAGAAGCTCTATTGGCAAACCCCACTCTATACCTGGACATTCTTGAGCAGTTTTGGGCAACTGCAGATTGGGAAAACATAGCCTTGGAGAATGGGAGCTCGAAAGTGGTTGTTACTTGCAAAATCCAAGGAAAGGACATTAGTTTTGATGAAAATGATGTGAACAAAAGCTTGAAAATTTCAACTGAAGAGTTTAATGAGGAACCAACTGAAGATGATCTTCTAGACTTCCTGGAGATTATTAGGTATTCTGACACTGTGAACCAAGAAAGTAAGAAGTTCAAACTTGGGAAGATAAACAAGAAGTTTATGAGGAAGGAGTGGTCTTTCATGTTCGACACTATCTTGAGAGTATTCACCTGCAGGAAGACAGGATTTGACCAAGTAAGCCTCATTGCCATGAAGCTGGTCTACTCATTGGCCTACAACCTAAGGCTAAATGTTGGAAAGCTAGTTCTTGGGGAGTTCATAACCAGGATTCCCAGAAAAGGTAATGAGATTTTCTTCCCTCGCTTCATTCAATTAATTCTCAACAATAAGTATGCTAGTTTAATTGAATTGCCTGGGATGAACAAACAGAGAATTGGCTATTCCAAATCCATGTCAAAAATTATTTTTGCTACATTGGATAGGAGAAACTCAGTGAATGTACCCCTTCAAACTACACCTCACATGTTGAGTGTATTTAAGGGATACCCACTTGAGCAGCCTAAATATGGTTCCCTTGATGCAGTAGGGGGTCCTAAGGTTGCAGAAGAACCAAATGCACCTAACCCAAGGACCTCTAACCCAACTGTTAGCCCTTCTTTGAAATCCCTAGATGTTAGCAAACCAACCTCTACATCCTCTCAACAGGGTGTAGTTGCAAAGAAGAAGAAGGAGAAAGCTGTTAAGAAAAGAACATTAGAAACTGTTGTAGAAAGTGATGACATTTCAGATGAGTTACCTGTGGAACCTTTAACCAGGAGAAAGAAAATCAAAAAGGCCACAACAGATCACTCTACATCCTCTCAACAGGATGTAGGGATAAACAAGGGATTAAACCTACTTCTAGGTGCACTTTCTCAATAAGGTGCATCTATTGAAATTGGGAGTCAGCCCACTCCACCCTGTACAGAGTCTGCACCATTGCAGGAATTCACTCCTGTCAATGAAGAAGTTTTAGTTGAAAAAGAGACACACTGTGCACCAGTAGGATCTTCTCTTGAAACTTCCCCATCTTCTCAGGGGGAGTTGTCAATACTCAGTGCTACTCACACTCTCTCTGCTATCTTTCAAATTTCATCTCAACCAAATGTGTCCAGCCAAACACATGAAGTTGTTGATCATCAGGATTCTTGTTTCCCTGGTGAGCCCCATTCAAGTGACTTGGTGCATGACACCTTGTTCACCACTCAGGACACTCCTTTAGATGGTGAGGGAATGCATGCTGAGGCATATCCTGATGACACCATCAAAACCACAGAGGTTCCAGAAGTTTTTACTTCAGACTCTGTGGGGGCTCAGGCATATCACAGCCAAGTGTCTTCACAGACATTGGGTAATCTAGGGGACCTCCACACCATGCAAATGGCATCCCCTGGACACTCCCCAGTCATTCAAAGACTGTCTCCTCAGGAGAATTCACCTATCCATCCAGTGTCTAATGAATCATCTGAGAAATTGGATGAGGAAATAGATGCTGAGGGGACTACTGTCACAAGTGGCCCTAGCTCTCACTCTCTATCACAATGGCTGGAACCTGTGCAACAAGACAGGGAACCAGGACCATCATCTCTTGGTGGGTCCATTACTGATGAGAAACTTAAAGAACTATATGGAGATCAATTGGAAGGATTTTATCATATTGCACAGCAGCTACTCACCTCTCATTTGCCTAATAAGGACTATGCTGCAATTCTACTAGAGTATGCCAAAGACCAGGAGGAATTGAAGGAGAAAAATGCAAACTTGGCTGAAGATGGAGAAGTCAATGTAGATGCCTGGCTGGATGGTAGTTCTGAAGTAAGCATGAAGAAAGTATTGGAATGGACCAGACAGAAGTATCTTACTTCACTTGGATCCTGTGAGAAGATATTTACACCAAGTGCTATGTATGATGCAATTCATGAAGCTGCTAAGGTTCAACTTCAGTCAAACCACTACCTTGCCAAAGGTGTGCAATCTGAGATATATGATCACAGAGCCAAGGTAGAAACTACTTTGAAAGCCATGGAAGACAAAATGAAGCTTGGAGGTCTCTATGGAAACACATCAAGAAGAGATTCAGGAAAGTCCTCAATTCTCCATTCCAAGATAGATTCCATGGAGAAGGTGTTCACAGAAATGGTCCAAAGTAACTCAGCTATTATGGAAAATCAAAGGAGAATCAATAATATGGTTGAGGTTTTGTACAAAAACAGGCATGCAGACAGGCTGCCTGAGGATGTGCCAATTCACAACTTGTCTCCATTTCAAGTGGATCTGTTCTATCAGTCTAAGGCCAAAGATGAAGCTGCAAAGGCCTCCACCATTGATACTTTAAATGCTAGAGTGGATTCTCTCACATCCACAGTTTCTCAAGTTGTCTCAGATGTTCATACCCTGAAAAATGAGTTTGCCTCTACTTCTGCAAATCAAGGGACTTCACTTGCCAGCATTTCAGCACAACTCACCTCTCTACAATCACTCATTTCCCACCTAGGCACAACTAGTCAGGCTCCTCCATCACCTTTGCCAACTCAGAGCTGGACTCAAATTAAGCCAAGTCATTCTTCCTTTCTCCAAAGACAAGATATCAACCCTAAGGGGGAGAAGGAAAGGAGAGAAGAGATAGAGGCTGAAAGGCAAAAGGCAGTTATGAGAAAGCTCAGGAGTGAAATTTTAAAGCCCAACTCTGACAAGGATTTTCTTGAACTTCTACATCATATCAAACAGCAAGTCAAGGGAAATCATTGGAAGTATAAGAAGATGCTTGACAATGCTATTGTTGCAGTGAGGGGAGTTAAGTTTGAACAGAATGGACAAATGTTCAAAGAGCCACTCAATCAAATGGAGTCTGGTTACTTTAAAGTCTCAGTTACTCTATTCCAAAGGCTCTCATATACTGAACTGGAATGTCTGTACAAGGCAGTGGAGTTGGTAACCCAGGAAGATGAAGAATTGAAGAATAAAATATTAGGGCCTCTCCTACCTCATGCTCTACCTGAATCCTACTGTAGTCCAGATGGTGTGATGTATATGGCTAGAGAAGAAAAACTTGCTCATTTCAGGATCCCTCAACATCTCAATTCAGGTAACAGAAGTCAAATTATTAACCTAATTGAGTTGATTGAAAAGAAGAAGGTGAAGCAGATGGAGGACAATGAAATTATAGAGAAAATGAAAAAGTTTATCTCTGGACAAATCTCTGAATTTGCAAGAGAAGAATTGAAGAACAAAAAGAAAGATGATGACAATGAGGATCAGGACAAGAAGGATAAAAAGCCTGAATCCAGGAGTGATAAGGAGGGAAAGAAAGAAGACAGGAAGAAGAAGGATGAAGACAAGAAGAAAAGAGACAACTCTGAGAAAAATAAACAATATCAAAGAAGAAATCCCTCTAAGCAGCAAGCTCCTGGCACTCACTCTAGTTCACCTACCAAATCTCAGGGTACTAGTGTGATGTCAACAGTTTCTGAAACTGCAACAGCCATCAAAACCAAATCTCCAAGAAGGATGTTCATGAAAGTTACTGCACATGGAGTGATAAGGTGGGAAATTAAAAGGGAACAGTCAAGGAAACTGAAGCCAAGCCAACATCTCAAAGTCAACACTGCCACAACAACTAAATTCAAGAACTCTACTAGCTCTTTGCTAGTAAGATATCCTAAGTGGAGAAAACAACTCATTGTTCCTGATAAAGGTCTACCTATTAAACCTATTCAAGAAATTGTTGAAACTGACAAGGTGGGGATCAAACTGTGGAAGGCTAACAGAATTGTCAAGGTAGAAGTCAGAGACAAGAGGATGTTTGTTACTAATGTTGATGGAGAAGAAAGAGGATTTCATCATGACAACAGTGATGCTACCACTCATGACATTAGGAGAGTGATTAGCCTGTTTGACAAGAAATGCATGATTAACAAGCTGAGAATGATGGAAATGGCTCAGTACTTGGAAAAGAAGTATCAGAAAAAGATTGACAAGGTAAGGTACATTGTTAGGAATCTACATGTGATTTGATGATAACATTAATCTTAGAATCATAGAAATTTTATTTGTTGTAACTGATCAATTGATATGAAAGTTATAAATATCAATTGATCAGGAAACCATTTATCAGTTGAAGTGTTTATATGAATCAACTGATAATTTGGATTATAGCATAGGTGTACTTAGTCTATTTTAATCGATAAGGTGTAAATCAATTGATATTTTGTTCATCAATTGATGTTAGAGTCGATTGATATGGATCATCAATTGATGTGTAAATTAAACTGTTAAATTGTAATTATGTGAAGACAGAAAATTGCACAAGTGAAGGATGATCAATTGATATTGAAGCATCGATGGATGAAGGATCAATCGAATAAGCCAAGTCAAGCATTGAAGACCATCAACTGATGTGAAGACCCATCGACTGATATATCGATTGATAACATCTATCAATCGATAAGCCATCTTTTATCAATCGATGGATATAAAGATCAATCGAAGAAGTACATCAGTTGATGGATTAAAGAATGGATCAATTGATATGCTTAACAGCAAATTATCAATTGAGTGTGACAACACAGAAAGAATATCTGTTGAAGATCCAGAGATCAAAAGCACACCTATGGAAGACAGTCTAGAGTGACTGTGAAGACTCAATCAGAAGCTGTCTTTCAAACCTTTTTGAAAAATAGAAAAAGGTAAAAGGAAGGTAGGTAGAAACAATACTAGAATAGGTATTGTAAAAGTACACTTGTGAAATATATAAACAAGTGTAGCAGCATTATTAGAAAACATACAAGTTAGACATATTTCTTAATCAACTGTTCAAGCTTGAGAGCACATGTGTAAGAACAGTTGATTTGTTTTCTAATCTTGTAAACGCAGCTAGGTTTCTTCTAACCTAGGAGCATTGAGCAAAAATATATATTGATGGAAAAACCAATCCATCAATAATTTTAAATCTCTTTGTTCAGTTTTATTTTTAGCACTAATTTGTTCGAACTTATTCTCTTATTCTTTTAAACATCAAGAACAAATATTAGAATAAGGAAAAAGTTTTAATATTTGTATTCAACCCCCCCCCCCCTTCTACAAATATTGACATTGTTCTAAGGAATAACAATTGGTATCAGAGCAGGCTTTCAACATACAGAAAGTTTAAAGATCAAGAACAGTCAATATGGGTCAAAAAGATCCAGGTGTGAAAATTCCAGTTTTAGAGAAAGATGAATATTTTCCATGGAAGGTCAAAATGCATCTACATCTTCTTTCTCTCGACCCTTCTTATGTTAACTGCATAGAAAAAGGTCCTCATGTTCCCATGAAGCTAGTCACAGGTGTAAACCCTGATGGAACTCCTGCACTTGACAGACATGTTCCAAAACTTATTTCTGAGTTCACAGAAGAGGATGAAAAAGAAGTAATCAAAGACAAGAAGGCCATGAACATTCTGTTTAATGGTCTAGATAAAGATATGTTTGACAATGTTATAAACTGTACTTCATCAAAAGAAGTATGGGATACACTTCAAACTCTGTCTGAAGGAACTAAACAAGTAAGGAAAAACAAGATGCAACTCTTGATTCAAAAATATGAATCATTTCATTTCAAGAGTGGAGAATCTATCAATGACACCTATAGCAGATTTCAGAAGTTGTTAAATGGACTGAAGCTATATGGTAGGGTTTATGCAACTGAGGATACAAATCTAAAATTTCTTAGATCTCTTCCAAAAGAATGGAAACCAATGACTGTTTCCATTAGACAATCTCAGGACTTCAAGGATTTTACACTGGAGAAACTTTATGGTATTCTCAAGAGATATGAGTTGGAAATCCAACAAGATGAAGAGATTGAGAAGAATCAAAGAAAAGAGAAAACTGTGGCTTTGGTAGTCAAGGGAAATGAAGAGAAGAAGGAAAATGGCTATGAAGAAGAGTCAGTCATGATGGATGGTGATGCTGTTGAAGAATCATTCAAGAGAAAAGGAAAGAGCAAGTGTGAAGAAGATGAAACATGCTCTCAGGATGATTTGGAGGAGATTGATGAGCACCTTGCATTTCTGACAAGGAAATTTTCAAAGCTAAAATTCAAGAAGAATCCATATGCTCAAAGGCCTAGATCCCAGTTTAGAAACAACAATCAAAATAAAAATCTGGTTGATAGATCTAAATTCAAATGCTTTAACTGTGGATTGGCTGGTCATTTCTCAAGTGAGTGCAGGAAGCCAAAACAAGAAAAGGCAAAGTCATATGAGGGTATTGATTATAAGAAGAAATACTTTGACCTTTTAAAACAAAAAGAAAAGGCTTTTGTAACTGAGGAGAAGGACTGGGCTGCTGAGGATAGTGATTCTGAATAATATGTCAATCTTGCATTAATGGCCAATCATGAAGATGAAGAAGCTAGTTCAGCATCTAATCAGGTACTAGCTACCAACTTTTCCGAGCTTACATCTGAGGAATGCAATAGTACTATTAATGAAATGTCTAATAAACTGTACAATTTGCATGTCACTCTAAAATCTCTAAACAAAGAAAATCTCAAGTTAAAGAACACCATTGATGCCTTAACTGAGAGGAATATTTTTCTTGAAAATGAACTTGTTTGTTTAGAAAGATTTAAGCAGGAAAGAAAGGATGCTAGGAATGAACTAGTAAACAGTTTGAAAAGAGAAGAATTGTTGAAAGAACAATTAGCTAAAGAAATTGAAACCATTAGCAAATGGAATAGGTCTGCTAAAACTGCCAAACAAATTATTGATGTTCAAGGTGTAGATATTCTAGGAGAACTCCCCAAATCAATAGGCAAGTCATTGGCTGATATTTCAATGGATAAAGATCAATCGACTGCTAATCCTTCATCAACTGATAAGGATTATCAATCGATTGATGCTGAATCAATCGATAAGCATCCATCGACAAGTAAATCATCAATGGCTAATAAAAAGAACAAATTTAGCACTCCTATTAAGTTTGTTAAGGAAACCAAAAATCAAGTTGAGGCTGAGGCTGAGAAAATCAACATAGGTAGCTTATCCAAGAAACAACTAAAAGAAAAATTAGAAAAGATAGCACCTGTGGAAATTACTCAACCTAAGTCTGAGAAAAAGAAAAAGAATAGGAATGGTAAAGTAGGCATAAATAAGCACAGTAACTACACTCCTGATATGTATGCACCTAGAAAAGTCTGTGCTAAATGTGGTAGTGTAAATCATTTGTCCATGCAATGCAAAAGTGAAAAGAATTCTATAACTGCAAATGATTTAAATATACATGCCATGACTGCAAATGCCATGTTTACCAATCCTATGCTCATGAATGCCATGTCTTCTAATTTGGTTGCACCTAATGTTCATATGCCTTATGCACAAGTTTCATACATGTATAATCCCTTCTTTGCATATCCTAATATGAGTATGCCTGGTATGCCATGGAACATGCTTAATGTAAATGATGAAATTCATGGAAATTCTGCCATGAGTTCCAAGGTGTCAAAGCCCCAAAAGTCAACTCCCAAAGTTAAAGTGGATTTAAACCCACCAAAACAAAAGGAACCTAAGTTGACAACAGGGACTCAGGCTGCAACTAATAAAAGAGGACCCAAGGCAACTTGGGTACCAAAAGCAACTTGATTGTTTTATGTGTGTGCAGGGAAACTGGAAGAAAAATTTCTGGTATTTGGATAGTGGATGTTCAAGGCACATGACTGGAGATTTGTCCCTGCTCACAAAATTTATGGAAAAGGCTGGCCCAGGAGTTACTTTTGGAGATAACAGCAAAGGTTTTACTCTGGGATATGGCTCAATTGCAAAAGAAAATGTTATCATTGAATCTGTAGCACTAGTTGATGGATTGAAGCACAATTTGCTCAGTATTAGTCAACTGTGTGATAATGGTAATGGTGTGTGGTTTACAACTGAATCATGTATCATAGCCAACAAAGAATCTGGTGAAATTCTCTTAACTGGAGAAAGAAAAGGGAATGTCTATGTGGCTGATTTTCACTCTATAAAGGCAAATTCAATGACATGTCTACTTAGCAAAGCCAATACAGAAGAAAGTTGGACTTGGCACAAGAAACTAGCCCATTTGAATTTCAAAGCCATGAATTTATTGGTTAGAAAGAATCTGGTTAGAGGCATTCCACAGATGGAATTCACCAAGGATGGACTATGTGATGCCTGTCAAAAGGGAAAACAAAGAAAAGCATCATTCAAGTCAAAGTCTGAATCATCAATTGATAAGCCTCTGGAATTATTGCACATGGACTTATTTGGTCCAGTCAACATCATGTCAATTGCCAAAAAGAAATATGCCTTAGTAATTGTGGATGACTTCACAAGATTTTCATGGGTATATTTCTTACACTCTAAGGATGAAACAAGCAAATTAATTATCAATCATGTGAAGAATGTTGACAATGGCACTGAATGGAAGGTCAAGAAATTTAGAAGTGACAATGGTACTGAATTCAAGAATTCAACCATGAGAGAATTCTGTGAAGAAAAAGGTATCACTCATCATTTCTCTGCTCTAAGAACTCCACAGCAAAATGGAGTAGTTGAAAGGAAAAATAGGACCTTGATTGAAGCTGCTAGAACTATGTTAGAAGAAGCAAAACTTCCTACATACTTCTGGGCAGAAGCAATTAATACTGCTTGTTACATTCAAAATATTTCCATGATCAATAAACTTCAAGGCAAAACTCCATATCAATTGATAAAGAAAGACAAGAAGCCAACAGTTAACTTTCTTCATGTCTTTGGCTGCAAATGCTTTGTACTGAGAAATCAAGGTGAAAATCTAGGAAAATTTGAAGCCAAAGCTGATGAAGCTATATTTGTTGGATATGGAATAACAACCAAAGCATACAGAATCTACAATCTTAGATTACACATTGTTATGGAATCTATGCATGTAGTTTTTGATGACAAGAAAATTCAAGGGTTGTTTGATGAAGGATTTCATGATCTATTGCATTTTGAAAATGAATCCACAAGTAATATTGAAGATAGTGATGATGATGTGGAAATCACAAGAGTTCAAGTACCTAGAATCCTCCCATCAATTGATGTCAATGCATCAACAGATAACTTATCAGTTGACAATCATCAATCAACTGATAATACATCAATTGATAATCATTCGATGGATATCAACTCTAATCAACAATCTTCAAGTAGAGTGTCCATCTCAGGGGGAGGGTTCTCAAATAGTCAATCACATCACAATGATCATAACACTTCTAATGATCATGAAGCATCATCTTTAAGGACAAATTTACCATCACAAAGGAAATGGACAAAAAGCCATCCCTTTGAATTAATAATTGGAGATGCAAATGATGGTGTCAAAACTAGAAGTGCAACTCAAAATGAATGCTTGTATAGTAGCTTCCTGTCTCAAGAAGAACCAAAAAGGATTGAAGAAGCCTTGAATGATCCTGATTGGATAATTGCTATGCAAGAAGAGTTGAATCAATTTGAAAAAAACAAGGTATGGAAGCTGGTGCCCAAACCAAAGAACAAGTCTATCATTGGTACAAAATGGGTGTTCAGAAACAAAATGGATGAATCTGGTACAGTGACAAGAAATAAAGCAAGATTAGTGGCAAAGGGCTATTCACAAGAAGAAGGCATAGATTTTGATGAAACTTTTGCACCAGTTGCAAGATTGGAAGCAATCAGAATCTTTCTAGCATATGCTGCTCATGCTAATTTCAAGGTGTATCAGATGGATGTGAAAAGTGCTTTTCTCAATGGAGAACTAGAAGAAGAAGTATATGTAGAACAACCTCCCGGCTTTATTGATCCTGTTCATCCTGGATTTGTATACTATCTTCTCAAGGCACTTTATGGATTGAAGCAAGCACCTAGAGCCTGGTATGACACATTGTCTAAATTCTTGATTGAGAATCACTTCACAAGAGGTACTGTTGATAAAACTCTCTTTCATAGAAATGTAAATGGCTCTATGATTCTTGTTCAAATCTATGTAGATGACATTATTTTTGGCTCAACTAATGAAAAACTTTGTAAAAAGTTTGCAAAGTTGATGCAGAGTAAATATGAAATGAGCATGATGGGAGAACTTACCTACTTTCTTGGTTTGCAAATCAAGCAAGTCAAAAATGGTATTTTCATAAATCAAACCAAATATATTTCTGATTTATTAAAGAGATTTGATTTAAGTGAATGTTCTTCTGCTAAAACTCCCATGGCCACTGCAACTAGACTTGAATTAAACACTAAGGAAGCAAAAGTGGACATTTCAAGTTATAGAGGTATGGTTGGCTCATTACTTTATTTAACTGCAAGTAGGCCAGACATAATGTTTGCTACATGTCTTTGTGCTAGGTTTCAAGCTGATCCTAGAGAATCTCATTTGATTGCAATAAAAAGAATATTCAGATATCTCAAAGGAACTCCAAATCTTGGAATTTGGTATCCTAGAGATTCTGGATTTGATCTAATTGGTTATTCAGATGCAGATTATGCAGGTTGCAGAATTGACAGAAAAAGCACAACAGGCTCCTGTCAATTTCTAGGAAATAAGCTTGTTTCATGGTTTAGCAAGAAGCAGAATTTAGTGTCTACATCTACTGCAGAAGCTGAATACATTGCAGCTGGAAGTTGCTGTGCACAAATATTATGGATGAGGAATCAACTACTTGACTATGGGTTCAACTTGAACAAGATTCCTATTTTCTGTGATAATACAAGTGCCATTGCTATAACAGAAAATCATGTGCAACATTCCAGAACCAAGCACATTGACATAAGGTATCACTTCATTAGGGAACATGTAATGAATGGTACAGTTGAATTACATTTTATCCCTAGTGAAAGACAACTTGCAGACATTTTTACCAAACCATTAGATGAATCTACCTTCAATAGATTGGTCTGTGATTTAGGTATGCTTAATTATATTTAATCCTTTAAATGTCTGACAAGTTATGTATTTATATTACTTGTAGCCATTGACTATGTCAAATTATTGATTCTTCAATAATCAACTGATAAACATTTTACATATCAATGGATATTACTGAAGCAGTCGACAGATAAATATATCAATTGATGATATATTTACTTATCGATTGATGATTGTAGCTATCGATGGATAAGAGTACCCGTTGATGAACAAAATATCAATCGATGACCTAGAATTTAAAGGGGTCCATGTCATCAATCGACATGTACAAAAATCTAGCCGTTGATTACTTATTTTATCAATTGATTAATACGTACATTCCTGTATGTATAACAATCGATTGCCAAAATTGGTAACTTTTAATTATCAATACTCTTCCAACGGTCGATTTAGTTCTATTTTGAGTAAGAAATTATTTGGGAAATCAGTAAATATAAATAGTGAGATTAAAACTTCTTTTAATTCTTACTTGCATTTTTATTATCGATTTTTCTATCTCTTTCTCTTTCTCAATCTTCGAACTTACTCTGTATCTATCTCTTACTAAGAACCCTAATCTACTACTGTCTAATTATTGTTTCTATTATAATTACTAACAAGTTTGCCAGTTAATTCAATTATAAATCTTCAAACTCGATTATGGCATCATCAAAGAGAGTCTCACAATCTAGATTCTATTATGAGCTCAACAACTTCGTTGCTTGCACTATGGTGGAGGAAGCCCCAACAGAATTCCATCCTCTAATGGAATTTCTAAAGAATTCAAAAATTTCAAAGGCCCTGTCAGAAGCACCAAAAATAGTGTGCAATTTAGTTGAAGAATTCTGGACAACAGCAGAAGTAGCAGATGATTTTTCTACAATCTCCTTTGAATGCAAAGGACAAAGGTATATTCTAACCACTGTAGTCTTGGGTGAGTGCTTAAATATTCCTTCAAATAATACTATAGATGCACCCACTGACACAGAGATAAGAAGCATGCTTAGAGAAATCAATTATACTGCTCCTGATGCTAGTCTAGGTAGTATTGTTAGGAAGAATCTAAGAAAAGAATGGTCATATTTCTTTGATGCTTTAATAAAGTGTTTTTCTGGTAAGGTTAGTAATTTTGATGCAATAACAAGTATGCAACAAGTAGGGTATAGCATTGTATATGATAGATATCATAATTTAGGAAGCCTGTTACTCAATGAAATATCTGCCAAATTGGGAAATAAAATAAATAGATCTAATCATATTTAATATGCAAGATTTATTATGATTATTATTAACCACTTTGTCAAGGATATTGAGATTGACAGGAATACAGAAATTTTGGAATGCTGGACTCAAAACAAAAGGGTCTTTAAAGACTTGGTTAGGATCAATCTTCACAGCAATGTGGAATTGATCTATCCCCCTTTTGTTCAGGTATTTATCTCTACTTTAAACACTTCTCAACCTAACTCTTCTTTGCCTTCTGTGACTATGGAGGGTGGTAGTAATGACCCCAACCCTCCTACCCAAGCCACACAACCAATCTCTAAATCCAAATCTAAGAAACCAACCTCAACAGGTTCTCAAAAACCTGCTGTTGTAAAAACCAAGAAAAGAAAATCAACTAGTGTGGTAGATAGATTAGAGGAAGATGTAGGTGGTGAGGGAACTGGGGAACATCAAAGAACCCATAAGGATAAGGAGAGTGAGGGTGTGCAACCTCAACCAAGACACTCCATAGTCTCCCAAAAGACTGTGGATGTTAACATGGAAAATACCACATCCCTATTGCCATTCTCTCAAAAGGATGACAATATTGAAAATAGCCCACAACCAGGGGCACAGAAACAAATTGGGGACACAAAAGCCAAAACACTAACACCATACAAAAGAAGAGAAAAGAAAGTCACATTTACACTTGGGGAATCACACACTGCAAAATCACAGGAAACTGTGGTGGAGCCTTCTCAAAGTCTGTTTGATGCATCTCATATAAATGATGAGATGCAGCCCCACTCTCTTTCAATTCCAATCCCTTCTATTCTTCTTTCCCCTCCTCAAACTTCTTCAGAAAATGTTCTGATAAATTATCAAACATTTTCAGATTCTCCTTCTTTATTTTTCAAGGAGAAGCCAACACTCACTCCTGAATCTTCTTCCTAGAATTTTCAGGATTCTACTTCCCATATCATTTCAAACATTACTTCTCAAATTAATTCAATTGTTTCTACTCCATCAACTGATGTTCCTTCATCAATTGATATTCAACCATCGACTGATAAACCATCGATCGATGCTCAAGATCAATCGATGGGTATGCATCAATCGATGGATATCCCAAACACCACTTCAACTGATAATGTCAATACATCAATTGATGCTTAATCAATTGATGTTGCACAAACACTCTTAGGATTGAGTGAGTTGAGTGAGAGGCAGGATTGTAACCTGGCAAAAGGAGAAGAAGTGAGTAAAAACATTCCTATTTCTTCCAGGAATGAGAGTGAAACACTTGAGGGCCCCACCTTAGTAGGTGCACAAGAAATGAGTGAGGGAGAGGTGAGATTCCAGGATGAGATCCTGATGTAAAATAGAGAGATGAGTGAAAGTGATAAAAACATTCTACTTTTTGCACAGGAATTGGAAATTGAACTGATGGCAGAAGAAGGAGTAAAGGAGATAGGGGGAGCAAATAATGCTGAAGCTAGTGGGAGTGGAATTGCTAAAGACTTTGAAGAGGAAATAGATGCTGGTGAATTGGATCCAAAGAATTTCATTCATCCTGATCCACAATATCAAGGGTTGGCTACTTCAAGTAACAGGAATGCAGAACAACTCTTGGGCATTGATCATACAGATCAAAGGACCAGGAATCTGAAGGAAAGCATTGCCAATACAACAGACACTTGTTATATGGCACCTGAAGAGTTGGAGAGTGATTCTGATGAAGAGCCATGGATGGGCACTGTTGATGGTTCCTTAGAAGCTGCTGAGACTGAAATTCTCTCTCAATATAGAAGAACAATGGTGGAAGGAGAAATTGAAGATCCTACTCAAAGGAGAATTGCTCACTATATGAGAGAATCAATGAAAATTCAAAAGATGACAGTAACAGGAGTAAGGAGGGAACTGGAGAGGATTAAGGACTCTATCTCATCTAACAAGGATGCAATGGACAGGAGATTGGATGAGAAGCTACCATTCAACACCATGAATAGCATCAAAGACAAGCTTTTCAAAGAATCCAAAAATTTTACATCTTTGGAGACAAGAGTAGGTTCTCTAGAAAAGAAGATGGATGACATTATCAGAGGTCAAAATCTTCATGCTTCCATTCTTCAAAAGTTTCTTGACAGACTTCCACCACCCCCTCCAATTGATGATAACAAAAAGGGGGAGAATACAAAGAAGAAGGATGATGATGGTGGTGATGGCAAAGGCAGTGGAAGTGGTGGTATAGGTGGTTCTGGTATGGATAAGTCAAGTGGCATTGGTGGTTCTGCACACAAAAGATATAAAAGCAGAAGTAACAGGGACAATCAATCTTCAAAGAAATCTAAGTCATCTAATTCTCCAGAAGATGATTTAGAACAGAAAAAGAAAGAATACAAGAAGTTTGATGAAGATATTGAAGCTAGGAGAATTTCTAGGGAGAAAGAAACTCAATTAATGATTGAGAGGGAAAAGAAAAGAATTGAAGATCTAAGGAGAAGCACTGAGTTAGTAACAGAGGCAGTAGAAAAAGGAGACTTGGATGAGTTCATTGCTCAAACAAGAAAAATAAATGAAGATGCACAAAAGGCTGCCAAGGAAAGAAACTCAAATACAGGAGCTTTTCTTCATTTGGATATTGAAGCTCTTAAAGAAAAGAAGAAAGGGAAAGCAATAGTGATTGAAGAAGAGAAGAAGAAAGAGACTGAACCAGTAAGTCAAAAGCTACTTCAAGGAGCCATCACTATAGGAATCTCAGATGCCTCAAGGAGAGAAAGGGAGAATGAAGAGATTGCTAGACAGATGGAAATGCAATGGCATTTGGAAGAAGAGCTACAGGCAGAGCAACCATTGAGAAAAAGGAGAAAAGTGTCTATGGCCAAGAAAAGGTCAAGTTCTACTCAAGAAATAGTGGTTCAGGAAAACCTCCAGGGTCAACAAGAAGAAATCAAGGAGGAGGTCACAATTGAAGGATATGATTTGAAGGGAATACCAGTAATCAATGAAAAAGGATTAATTGGAGTAAGGACTCACCCTGCAACCTCTAACTATGAAGAATCAATGAGGTTGGAGTATGAAAATGGAGTGAAAACAATCTATTCATTGAAGGTGATAATGAAGCAAAGCTACAATATTTTAAAGACTATTCTTCCTTTACTCAACAGAAGGTACAAACTCAACATAACAATTGCTCAGGAGATTCAACAGCAAATATCAAAGTTAAGGAGATCCAAGGCTGAAGCTGAACCTGATTCACCTCTAAAGCTATGGAAGTCACAGGTCAAAAAGGTGGTGTTGGAGCCAAAGTATGCTATGATTTTTACAGATATAGAGGGCAATACAAAGTTCTTTGATATCTGCAAATATCTGGACAAAATAGATCCAAAGATATTCATGTGTAATTTGCAAATAGAAGTTTTCTCTGTTTACCTTCAAATTGTAAATAAAGTCAGAAATAAAGTCAGTTAGAAGATTTAAGTTGAATCATGCAACCAGACAAAGAAGACTGTGAAGAAATAAGAGAAGTTATCTGAGAATTCTACTAAGGCAAATTACTTGGTCGAGAAGTCATCTATTCGAGAAGTCAGAACTACGGAAACATTTCGAGAAGTCTCAAAACTTTTATCTGCTCAGTACTCGATCGAGAAGTCAGTCATTCGACAAGTCAAGTATTGAAGCCAATCGAGAAGTGTAAATTATGAGTCATTCGAGAAGTGAAAACAAACAATTCGAGAAGCTAGCAAATGGAGCATTCGAGAAGTAATAAGGCTGAGTCATTCGAGAAGTCAATATCAAGCATGTATTCGAGAAGTCTAGTCTGATCGAGAAGTTATCAAGCTGAGTATGCGATCGAGAAGTCTAGTCATTCGAGAAATCAAGTATTCAGGACCAATCGAGAAGTCACAGCTGTTCGAGAAGTCAATCTCCTTGACTTATCGAATCAATTTCAAGAAGAGTACTCGACTGCAAAAGAAGCTAGTTTCAAGGAAGAATTGCAGAACAAGACAGATGATGTTGCAGCTCTGTGTATGCAGGATAAGTTAAACCTGCACAGATAGAGACAAGTCTACAATGCAGCTGGGAAGATAAGTCAAGAAAAGTGACAGAAGAGATAAGGCAGGATGGAGCAGACTGTCACAGCAGTGTTAGCTAGAAATAGTCATTAGTCAAATGTAAAGCAGTCTCTGTCTATTTCTAGTTTTAGCTAAAACTGTCTCATGTGAGTATGTGCATAGGACATGTTGTCTATATACTTTATGCACAGCCACATTTGATAGTGTCTTGAGCATTTTTACAATTGTAAGAATCCCAGAACAAGAAGCTGAAATTCAAACTGAATTTCAGATTGTAGCAAAGTTCATTCTAATACAAATTAGATTGAAAGTTACATCTGTGTCTATATTATTTACTGTTATATGTCTTGATAAACACTATCGTAATTCCACCAGTTCTTCAAGCTTCGACCAAGTTCATTTTCTAATCAAGAAAATTTTGAAGTATACATTCACCCCCCCCCCCCCCTCTGTAACTTCTGGGTCTCTAAATTCCAAACATTATCATTTCCAAGTCAAAAGGAGTTCGGTTCTAGACGATCAGGAGACCGCAGCTTAGAGCGTAAGGATTTATTTAATTAATAAATATTTTATTTATTTAGTAAATTATATTTATAAATATCTAAATAATATTAGATATTTATTTTTATAATTTCTGAATTAAATTTATTATTTATTAATCAAAGAATATAAGCTGTGCGGGTCGAAAAGCATTTCTACGGAACTAGCCCTAATAAGGACGAAATAGGCCCCTGCTTTTTCAATTTGAAAGGGGCAGGTGTTTTATGTTTTGAAGCAACCAATAGATGCTTGCCACTAGTCAAAACAAGAAGAAAAGAAAAGAATATGGCAGGTGTTAAAGAAGTCATACCGAGTGATTTTGGTAAGTCATACCGAGAGAAGAAATCTTGAGTCATACCGAAGGAATTGTGTAATAAGTCATGCTGATTTAATTTTAATTAATTAAGTCATTCTGATTTATTTAATTAAAAGAAAAATCCAGTATGACTTATAACAAGTCATACCGAATTTCTGATGAGTCATACCGGATTCTAAATGAGTCATACCGAATTTCTGAAGAGTCATACCGATAGAAACAAGTCTTGCTCAGCCTTTTTGTGTGTCATACAAGTGTTAAATCAATTAGGAAAAAGGTCATTTTGGGATGAGTCATGCTAGCTTTCAACCTCTATAAATATGAGGAGTTGTCTTCATTTTTCAGTAGTTAGAAAATCAGTTCAAATTCAGAAATTTGTCTGCATTGTAATATTCACAGATTTCTGTGCAAGTTTGGAATATAATTGTTTAATTCGAACAATTCATGTCAAACTCGTTCTAAGCTTTTAAACAGTTATATAAACTTTCTACTTATTAATTTTGTAATACTTTTCAAGTTAAAATTATATCTTCTACTTGAACAGTATTTCATCATAATTAATATTTCGTGTGAATTTTAAATAATATTTTTAAATCCAATATTCCGTGATAATTAATAGATATTGTATTCAACCCCCCTTCTACAATATCAGGGACCAACATATATATATATATATATATATATATATATATATATATATATATATATATATATATATATATAATATAGGGTTAGGTTCAAATGAGAACTAATTCTCCGCAGAACTAGTATGTTTTATACCTCCCTAACACGTGTTCTTTAAAAAAAATTCACTGTTTTTTCTACAAATGCATAATTTAATCTCCTAGTCGTGTTTCTATTTACATAACACATGTGTTCTTATGAAAAATATGATATTTTTAACGAAATCAGAAGTGTAGTGCTAGTATGTGCTGCAAATCATATGTATGTGTTCTATAAACATTTTTTTATTTTTTAAAAAAATTCAAAGAATTTTCTCATATAATTGTGTTTGTATTTACATAACACGTGTATTTTAAACAAAAAGTGTGATGATTTTTACAAAATAAGAAGTGTTCTCCAAAATTCTTCAATGAAGTAGTTTTCCATAGAGCACAACTCACACACACACACACACTCTCTCTCTCTCTCTCTCTATATATATATATATATATATATATATATATATATATTCGTTGCAAGAATTTTATTTGATTACTCTGTTTCAAAGAAAATAAATATATCTGAAGTAGAAAATAATTTTTAAAATAATTTTTTTAATACATGTGATGGTCTTAGGATGTCCAAACACAATCCGTACGTAGAGATTATGGTGTATGTAGTAAGGGGTGTGTTTGTGGGTAGTAATTTGGGCTTAATCTTTATTCGTTTATCTTTCTTATTTTATTCTTTTTAGTTTGATGAGTCATCCTTCTCTCCCCTTTAGAGCACGACACATGTCCTTTTAGCATTAGATCCTAGCTTTCACAGCTCATTGGAGCTATAAGAGCATCTCCAATGGGGAGTCTCATTTCCACTTATAAATGGGACTCCTTTTTTACCACGTAAGTATCAAGTGGACTTCAAAGAAAAGTGGTTAACTTCATCCAATGCTAGTCTCATTTCCCACTTACAAATAGGACCCATTTTATTCTTATCATATTATATTTATGATAAAATGATATTTTACAATTCAATTTTAATTCTTTTAAAATATTGTTAATATTCTAATAATCAAATTAAAGTGATTAAATTTTTTTAAAATATTATTACAATAAAAGATAAATATCATAATAAAAATGCATTATATTATTTAAAAACAATACATGAGAAAATATAATATTAAAAATATCACACGAAAGAATATTAAATTTAAAATATTGCGAAATTGAAAAATTAACGATTATTATGGACCTGAGAGATATTCTCAACCAAGTAATTTTGTAGCTAGCGATGTGTCTGTTTATCACGCATCTGTATAATGTTCTGAATATACGTTTCGTATTGGACTGGAGGTTCTTCACCAAAATTTGGTTGCGATAAACCATTTGTTGCATCATCATAAGTTGGTTAGGGACCAAATTGAGTGGCGTATATGTCCATCTCGTTTTCAACAATCATATTATGTACTCCCTCCGTCTCGGCCAAATGTTTACATTTGGTTTGGGCATGGAGATCAAGGATAGTGGGTGTAATATTGTTAAAATAAATGAAGTAGTGGGTGTAATAGTGATTTTATTGTTAAAATAAGTGAAGTAGTGGGTGTAATAGTGTAAAGTGTTGAAAAAGTGGAGTGAAGTAGTGGATGTAATAATGTATTTTATTGTTAAAAGTTATTATTTTTAGTAATGTAAACTGGGAGGGACACCCCTAAAAGGAAAGTGTAAAGAATTGGTTAGGACAGATGGAGTATTATGATGCATGCTCTCATAATTCTCCCAAGATCCGTTTTGTCCCAAAGTCGTGCGGGACCACATACAATTGCCAAAACGAGATTGTAGTACACCAAACGCTCGTTCGACATCTTTTCGTTGACTTTCTTGATATTTTGAAAATTATTTTCTTTTATCACCTTGTGGACTTGGTATGGTTTTAACAAACGTTGCTCATTGAGGATATATTCCATCAGTTAAGTAGTATCCCATATTATAATTGTTTCCATTGATAGTATAATTTATCTCTGGAGCACGACCTTGTAGCACTTCATCAAACACAGGTGACCGATCTAAAACATTTATGTCATTACTTGATCCAGCAACTCTAAAAAATGCATGCCATATCCATAAATCAGATGAAGCAACCGCTTCAAGTAGAATTGTTGCAACTCATTTGTGACCGCTCATGAACATTCCCTTTCATGCTTTAGGACAATTTTTCCATTACCAATGCATGCAATCAATACTTACCATCATACCAGAAAATCCACGAGCATCACCCATATGTTATATACATTCTATGTTATTAGAATTTGACTTTCGTAAGTAGTCACCCCCAAATATCATAATGACATTAGAGATAAATGTTTTTAACCATTCAACTGCAGTAGTCTCTCCAATACAAACGTAGTCATCAACAGCGTTCGCAGATACTCCGTAAGCCAACATACGTATGGCCACAATGCATTTTTGTAAAGGTGATAAACCTTTTCTTCCCACTGCATCGACCCTTTGTTGAAAATATAGATCAAAATTTAATAGAGCATCCACAATATGAAGAAAAACATGTCTTCCTATACAAAATCTTCATCAAAATATTTGCTCAGGGTATACTGGATTATCAGAGAAGTAATCATTCACCAAACGTCGATGACCTGCTTTACGATCTCTGAATGTACTTTTTCTAGGCATGGATCTTGAGCTCTGTCCATTCCTTTTATGATAGAGTTCGTGAATATGATCATCTTTAGTATCATCGTAGCAGAAGTCATGAATAAATTTTTTAGTTAGAGTTTTAAATGTGGGTGTTTGATCCATATGAAAGTGAGGGTTTTGATTCATATGAAAGTGAACTAAATGAATCAAGACAAGTAGTTTATATAGGAAGTAAAAAGGAATATATTCTAAGATACACACTAGCTTCCAACGGATTTGAAAAATAAGAATTTGGATATGGGTATGGAAATCAAGGGTTTGAATTTTGATAATCTGAAGGTGGAGGATTGTTGAAATTGTTTGGATTCATCTTTTGCTAAGAAAATTATATATTTTTTGAAAATGTAAAGATTATGAATAAATTACGAGAAATGAATATTTATAGGAAAAAATATTACCGTTGAAATAATAACGTTACAAATTAGTACATTAACATATATTACCGTTTAATATATTAACGTTATAAATTTATAAAGTGCTGCTTGCTGCTCCAAGTCAATCATCAATCAACTAAAATAATATATATATAAAGGAACCGGGACAGTCCCACCTGCCCAGTTGGTAGCTAATGTGTCCAATGTATTATCAACTGACCAACTCCCTTTTGAAAGAATCGATGCATTACTCGGGACTGCAGTGGAGACGCTCTAAGGGAGAGCTGGCCAGAAATCCAGAAAATCCGGGATGACTGAGCAGCCGAGTCATTAGGACAGGTGTTCGTCATAGGGTGGGAGGAAGACTTTTTGGATACTTTGGTAGCTAGCTACGGTGATCGTAGGGCTGAGCCGTAGGGAGGTTTTTCTGAAGGGCCGTAGACTGTAGGTCCTGTAATTGTAGTGCCTGGGTCGTAAGGAGGACATTTTTATACGCCATCAACATGTTTGGCGAAAATGCACGTTATACGTAGTGCGAAATCATCTTATTCTCGTTTCCAATTTAATATGCTACTGTTATATCAGTACTGCTCAAGTAGCTAGACATTGATATGGCGGGGCCGTTTTCGAATTGAAATATGTCTGTCTTATCTGTCACTTTACAAGAACTGGCCATACTTATAATCTCCACATATCTTTCGGATACTAACAATTTGCAAGTTTGGCTTGCCTAATGGGCTACAAAAGTTGTACCCAATCACAGATATATACAACCACTTGAACATTTATTCAGACCTTCGTGAAATTACTACGAGTCCTCATAGTAAGATTTAGATCGTGAGCGGTTTATCCTGGAATAAAAGCTAGGTAAAAAAGCAAATCCCAATACCCTTAATATATACTATAAGTACACCGTTTGTCTCATTTTAGTAATTTTTAAATTAAAAAATATATATTTTAGATTCTTAGATTATTTATAAGACAAGATAAACGGATCTAATTTTTTATAATCTTATATATTATTTCGAATCATACTAGTGATTAATTAAAGATTTTTGATAAAAGATAATTATTTAATTATTAAAATTTTAAAATACATGTATACGAGTTAAATGGGCAAAAAATTACGTCGTAAATCCATCAAAACTCATCTCTCGTTGTATTCATGGTTTTAAAAAAAAGAGGGAGAAACAAAAAACACGAGCAAAAGCAATAATGATTGAAGAATTGGGTGAGTGGAGTTTTGTAATTGCAAAAGAGACATTCAGATCAGTATGAGGTGTGTGGTATACAATATATTTGTAAGTTATTTGCAAGATTAAATGATGTGTTGTATTGCGGTTTAAAGAACTTTTTCGTTGGCCTTTATCTTTATATCGTACCATCCGGAGCCATAAGCTAGTACGTAATTGTAATCTTTTTATCCAAGGTCCTTTCGGATGTTAATAAAAGTGTTACAGATGTGCAGAGAGTAACTTTCTCCTTTCATTTCGCACAAACCTATACTTCAACTTTTGTTTATGCCCCTACTGCCCTAAATATACAACACGCCACTTTTTTTTTTATTGTAGTTTGAAATGCATATAAACAATATTTATATTTTATTATATCGGAAAAAGTTATATGAATATCTCGTTTTTGTTGATCAGAGAGACATATACTATGTACACGGCAAGAAAAATCATATGTTGTGATATATATATATATATATATATATATATATATATATATATATATATATATATATATATATATATATATATATATATATATATATATATATATACAATCTTTATATAACTTTACTCTTATTATAGATATTAAGTAATAGTTATTGGCCAAAAAACCCAACCAACTTATTATTTTTTTTGCAAAATAACCCTTAAACTCTTTTTTTCCACCAAATAAACCAACGAACTTCATTAAATTATGAGATTTTGATCAAAATTTCTTAAAAAATTAATTCAAGTTATTTATTTCTGACGTGGATTAACCATGGTTACTTTCTTATCTTACATGGCATGACATAATAATAAATACCAATAAAACAAATATATTTTTTTGCAATTTAACCTTCATACTTTTGTTACAAGAAAAAATGGATATAAAAAATTAATATTTATTATATATAACAAAGTCATATATATATATATATATATATATATATATATGTTTATTTGACACCAATCAAGAAAATATAATTCTCTTCATGCTATAAAAAACTTACAAAATTTTGTTGGAAAAAAATTATAATAAATTTCCTGAATATCACTTAACACGCACGAAGAGATTAAACTTTAACATGCATCATAGTCTTATCTAGAGGTATAACATTTTGATGAAAAACCCTACAAGGGTCAAGGTGAGAATTTTTTTATAAAATATATTAATTATTTTAATATGAGTAGGCAAGTATATGTATGTATGAATAATTGACTTGTAATCTTTATATATTTAACCATGGTTAATTGTCAAATAAAATTTTACAATTTAATAAAATTCATTGGTTTATTTGATGAAAAAAAAGTTTAAAGGTTATTTTGCAAAAAAAAACAATAAGTTGATTGAGTTTTTTTAGCCAATAACTCATTAAGTAATATAAAAGTTTAAAAGTTGTTATATTTAATAGAATATAGTTTAGAAATTTTGATGTATAAATTTTTGTTTGGCTGAAGCGTAAAAAGTCAAATGTCTTAAATATATAAATATATACTCAATTTGGCTGGCTTACTAGAAATAGTATACATTTATTATATATCTGATAGGAAAATATGAGCAAATTTAATCATAAATATATCTAATAATATCTATTAAATACTATTTTTCTTTCATTAATATCTTTATTAATATTTTTATCAAAAATCGAGCCGACCCGTACACACCTCGACTATTTAACATGATAACCATAACGTAGCTAGCTCCCTTTAGATAGGGCTTTGATCTTTACTGTTATTCGGCTTTATCCAAGAGATGCTGATCAGTCATAATAATTAAATAATGATTCATCGATAAAAAAAATTGATCGGACAGGCATCGTCTCGTACATATATCCATTTGCGGCGACCAGGCCAAAATCTAGCTAGAAGATTAAGTTATACTCCGTAATATGTAATAGACCATAGAGAGTTGGTTCTCATTAAAAATATTATTGTAGATGAAAATCGATATCAATTAATAGTATATATTGTCAATTTGTAAATATTAAATTGATAATTTAGCTACAGATTATTAGTATTTTCTTTTACCGTTATATATATGTTCAAATATTTTTGCGTTTTATATACTATCATTTACAATTATATAGAAATTAGTAAGAGATTAATTAAGATAATAGGGTGTGCTGAATATCATCTTTGTACGTACGTTCCTATGCACTTCTAGTACTTTAGATTTAAACATGAACCTTGCTACAAGTGGATGTGCACTTATTTTGCACTTATATGTGTACATAATTCTTGGGAGAAATTGATATTATATTTTGAGTAATTAAATAACAAAATAATAATCATTATATTAAAGTATAAATATACAACATAGATTTTTTTTATCAGAAAAAATAAAGAATCTTTTTATTGATATATAATATCCGATAATAGTATATAATTCTTGGGAGAAATTGATATTATATTTTGAGTAATTAAATAACTAAATAATAATCATTATATTAAAGTATAAATATACAACATAGATTTTTTTTAATCAGAAAAAATGAAGAATCTTTTTATTGATATATAATATCCGATAATAAATCACAAAGATAATAAAAACTTATCATCTAACCGAAAAATATGTTTAACCAATTCATGGGTCGAACGACACATAAGAAAGAGATTCCCCGAAAGTTTAGATTATAAAAAACCTTTATATCCGACATGGGCTCGTCAAAATCCCATTTGAGTAAAACCCTACGAAAAAACATAGATTTTGTTTTCATCAAGAATTATTTTTTTTCTTGTAGAGGATAACCGTTTCTCAAACACAGTTATTTAATAAATTAAATTGAAATCAACCACTAACAAAAAGAAATTATAGTAACGATTGGCGAATAAAAAGAGAAGTGCGGATAAAATTAAGTATATCTGTTTATAACTACATATATATATATATATATATATATATATATATATATATATATATCATTTAATCTATAATTATCTTCTTTAAATCTAAGATTTTGATCTTGTGGCTCATCACTAGTTACTGATTGCGTGAATATGTAATTGATTTGCAGGACATCCATATATGTATATCATGCAATGCAATTATTGATCACCAGGCCAACTCATTATTTTTCATATTGATAAACCTTTTCAAATTGTATGTTTGATTACATAATGTAATTAAGTAGTGCGATCACTTTTTTATTTGGATCATGCTAATCTAGAAAACAACCATTATATTACTTACGTGAAAAAAGTTCGTAAGATTATCTCAGGAAAATTATCTAATTAATTAGGTGCTAGTATTTTTTATTATAAATATTTTTTGTAATTGTATATAATTATTTGTAATTATAATAACACCCTTGTGTATTTATATGAGAATTTTTTTAATTTCGGTAAAGTTAGATGAGTTAATTTCAGGAATATTATTCACATTACTTACGTATTATCGTAAATACTACTTGAATAATACATTTTTTGTTTGCGGGCATGTCCGAATCTCATGAGTATTTATCTAAAAGACAAACTGAAACTAAATAAAATACATAAAAAAGTTGAAGATTTCATTGATTATCATAAACTGTAATTACAGAAGAGAAGTAGAATCACGATAATTGAGCATGGTAAATTAAAGACACTGTTAACTAAAAAGGAGCTAGTGATAACAGTTGAAATCCTCAGAACTTGTACGTAGAAAACAAATTAAGAAAGGGCCACAAAACGTAACTGCGCACAACACATGCATGCATGCATGGCTACAAGATTCGAATTAAATCATGCTACAGACACCGGTTGCACTTGCAGTGCTGGTGGAGGCACCACTACCGGAACTTGATTTACTTCGTGTGTTGGAGTCGTCGTCGGAGTCACCATTGGATTCATCTCCGAACTAGCTAATGCACTGAGCTTCATTACATCAATAATCTGTTCGGCTAGCTCTGGAAATTTCTCTTCATCTAATATTATGATTTGGTCTTGAAATTCCGGAAGTTTTTGAGATTCGGTGGTAATCTTCTTTGCATTTTTGTACATCATGTAAAGTACCATTTGTATTATACCGAAGGTGAACCCCAGTACATTGGGACCCTATATAATAATATAGCAGATTATTAATCTTTGCCCCTACATAAATGATAATAATAATATACACACACTTACAGCAATATTGACATCTCTGAGGAGAAGGCCGTAGAAGAACCACATAACAGCACTTAAAGTGAGGAATAAGGATAAGAGAAATGGCATGTACTCGACGCTTTTTGTTCGGATAACTTGTCTCTGTACGTACAAGTTACATGTGATATTATGATTAATACATGCATGCTTAATTAACCAAGTAATTAATATGAAGATTTGAGGTATATATATATAATTAATTACCACGATACAGAGAGGTGCAACGAACACACACAAAGAAAATACGAGACAAATCCAGCCTACAATAGTGACACGGCTTGCTGTTCCTTTTGCTACGAATTGAGTCAGTCCAATTATCATTCCAAATCCAACAACATTCATCCCAACAAGTAGCTTAATGGTTTGAAGCTGTATTAATCAATTAAATTCTATTATAACAAAGCTTTTCAAACAAACAAAAACAAGTGCATATATAAATACACATACATAAACAAAAGCAAATGCTTTAATTTCGTCCCTGTACCTTGGCATTCTTGGAGGCATAGCAGAGGAAGATAACAATGTAAACGGTCTGAATGACGCAGCCAACAGAGTTAATGGTGATGAGAAGGAAAGCGTTGGATTTGAGCAAGGCATAATATATCCAAAGCATGGCACTGAATAATCCGACCACGTACGGAACTGATTGAAACCCTTCGGTTGATTTCTTTTTGTACACTTTATAAAATGTTGGGCTGCAACAACCGATAATCTCAAATTAATTAACTCCCTAATGGAAATAAATTTACGAGTACTGCAGCGGATCAAATCCGGAACTTACATCGGTGCTAGAAACACCATGAAGGAGACCACATTACCTACAACATCAGTAACATATATAAACAAGAATTAGTTAATAAAGAATCTTACAACAAGCCAAAAGACTTTAGTTGTTGTACGTTGGTGGTATTTAATTTGTACATGCATGATTTTCTATATGGATGCATGCATGGATATTATTTTCCATATATGCATCGTGTGTGTGAGTGAATGTTTACTACTAGTGCTGCATGACACATCTGTGATTAAGAGTGCCCGGCCTGATGACCAACACTAACTAGTTAAACAAAATCAAATAAGAAGAATCGAGATTCGAGATTGGAGACTAAATTAACAACCGATCGAATGGAAAGAAAAACACGTACCAAGAAGGCCAAATGCAAGAGTCCAGTGGGAGGATAGAAGAGCCATATGACTTGATTAAAAGATTAGCACGACTTAATTGTACTTGAATCTCTCACTTTCTCTCTCTCTCTCTCCCACACTCACAAATTAAGCAAGATGTGTATTGTTTCCAGTGATATATCTAAATCTCTCTTTGGCAAGCACATGATCTGTGGAAGGGTGGAGCGAGGCCTTTATATAGGGGTGAGATGATGGGAGGGTACGTTAAGGCTTTAACATTTTGAATAAAGCAAATAATTAATTCTTTAAGATAAATGAATATATATATCTGGAGGAAAGAGAATGAGCGATGGACGATGGATTATAATAGACTAATAGGAGCAGCGAAAGATATATCTTTCTAGCATACCCTACGTACAGTTCAATACGACGTATACCATACAATACAAACACAATAATTAGTATACTCTTTTTACTTTAAAATTTGGTACTTACGCATACCGGCCACTGACTTGGACACTATTTGGCGTTCATTATAAATACAAGTTTTTTTGTCAGCTAATTATAGATGATTTATAAATTAAAAAAAAATAAAATTTATTTATTAGATAAAAAAGACGATCCTGCTTTCTCAAATCAAATAATGTTGCATTGAACTTGTACGTATTTAGAGGTTTTTGTATCCAACACAAGCATATACGCCTATAGTCCTGTACCACCCGTTGGCTCTATCTTTGAGTTCTGCCTGGGTCTTTCGACGTGTCAACCGCTGATCCAATTGCATGTTTTTAAGGTTAACTCACCATCCTCAGTTTTAATTGCCTTCATTGTTGTTATGATTCTTGGGGAACTACCTTTTGTCGCCTTAAGTCTAGCATTCGCTAGAAGCAGATTTTGTTAAACATTTGGTTGAAGTTCGTTTTGGGTCATACCACCTTCGTTGATTGTAGTTCGTCATTTTTGTGATATTAATCCAGATCATCTAATCTGAGATAAATTGTATTGATAATGACCTTTTAAGTAGTTTTTCATTGCTTCGTTTTAGAACTTGATTCTTCACTGTTTTTAAAAAATTTATTTTTATGGTTAAAGTGAATGTTTTTTTTCTTTGATGGTTACCGTGTACACAAGTTATAATTGATCTGTTATTTGCCCTGTTACTTGCCCTTGCGGAAGAGTGATATCTTGATTGACTTCAGGTCATTTTTGCCGGCATGATGATCATTATGTCTATTTGTCATGCATGGATGGTTGAACCATCCATTTTTTCTTTAGTTGTTACTGTGTATATCAGGCTAAATTTCGATGGTAACGGTGTACTGTCTCAGCCAAGAAAATATGAAAAAAAGATTAAAAAGTGTAAAACTCATACATGAAGGGTAAAAAGATATATTTTTTTTAAAGAATTTATGTATTTAATTGATAAACTTTGATATCCAAAATATAAATAAGCCTATATTTTATATATATATATTTATTATTAATTTAATGGAAATTTATGTATTAAATCTCAAATTAACTACTAGATTTATGCATATATCCCTTCTTATTCAATATTTTTAATATGTTTTATGAATAAACTTTAACTTATATAAATATAATTTAGTTATATAGTATTATATATATATTTATTAAATATGATTAAAATTGAAAGAATATTTCATATCCAATATATACAAGTTTACAATCCCTTAATTAGGCTATAATTAACGGAGAAGAATATATGCTCTAAATACAAATATCTTAACAACTAATGTACACATGACTCCCTCAGTTGTAGCGGGAGGTTTACGTACACTAAAACTGTCACGAAAATCATTAAACAATATGAGCGGAAGACCCTTTGCGAAAATATCTGCAATCTGATAACGCGACAGCATGTGTAAAACTCTAATCTGATCACACACTACCTTTTTTCTAACAACTTTTTTCTAACAAAATGAATATTCATTTCAATATGTTTGGTAGGCTGGTGCTGAACAGGTTTCCAGATAAGTATATAACACTCACATTGTCACAATAAACTAACGTAGCCTAGGTAACTAGACACTGCAGCTCTATAAGTAGGTTTCGAATCCAACAAGCCTCAGAGACAACATTATCTACTCCCTGTATTCAGTTTCAGCACATGATCGAGATAGAGTAGGTTGTCGTTTTGATGATCACGATATCAAGTTGTCCCCCACAAATACACAATAGCCAGATGTAGAACGTTCTGTATCAGGACACCCGCCCCAATTAGCATCCGTATATGTAACATGATTGATGGCTGAAGTTGAGTAGAGATGAAGGCCATGATCAAGGGTACCCTGGATGTATCGTACTATTCGATTAAGAGCCTGCATGTGTTCATCTTTCGGGTCATGCATGTGCAAATAAATCTGTTGGACAACATAAGATATATCCGGCCGGCGGCGTGAAAGTAAGATACTGTAGAGCACCTGCAAGACTACGATAATACGTAGGATCATCGTATGGGTTTCCTTTAGTACTGACTTTTGGTTGGTGTCCATCGGGGTCGCAGCAGGTTTGCAATTTGTCATGCCAGCACGGTCAATAATTGCTTGAGCATATTTTCTTTGAGAAAGAAAGAGTCCACCATTGTGACGAGTAACAGCGATTCCAAGAAAATAATGCAAAGGACCCAGGTTCTTCATAGCAAACTCTGAGAAAAGAAGAGCTATTATAGAACGGTGAAGAGCATCAGATGAATTATATCATCATCATTTATCAACATGTAAGCCATCTCAGACCCCCTATGATAAATGAACAATGAGTTATCACATTTGCTGTTCACGAAGCCAATAGAAGAGACAAAACCTGCAAACTTTTTGTTTCAAGTACGAGGAGACTGACGAAGTCCAAAGTCTTTTTCAGTAAACAAATATAATCCGGATGAATAGGATCTTTGAAACCCATAGGTTGGTGCATATAAACTGTTTCTTTGAGTTCACCGTGTAAGAATGCATTTTTAACATCCAATAGATGCATAGGCCAGTTCTTTGACAAAGAGAGACTAAGAACAGTACGAATAGTCGCTGGTTTCACCACTGGACTGAAAGTCTCACCACAGTCAACCTCAACCTGTTGAGTTTTTCTTTATGAGTAAATATCCACATAGACCGAATAACATTAGCATTAGGTGGACGGGGAACCAATTCCCACGTCTTATTTCTAATAAGAGCAGTATATTCTTCATTCATAGTCATTTTCCAATTCGGGTCACGTAAGGCAGCCAACGTGTTACGAGGAAGAGGAGATTTTGTAACTGTGGTATTTAAATTGTACTTGCGATTGGGCTTGATAATACCATGTTAACTGTTGGTGACCATCCTCGGATTATTGTTTTGAGTAGGATGAAGAGGCGGAAGAATGAGATGAGGTATATGTGGATTTGGTGTTTGCACGGGTGGCATAGGAGTAGGTGAAGATATTGTGCTGCCAGTTATCGGGTCAGATGAATTTGGAGTAGTTTGAGAAGACACTAAGCCAGGAACCGGTGAGACTTGGGGATTAGAACTATTTTGAATATGATGGATTATATAAGGAGACAATCCATCATCCTAAAAATCATAAGCAGTGTTAGTTGGTGAATGCAGTTTAGCAAAAGGAAACACATTCTCATCAAACACAACATCGCGACAAATAATGATTTTATATATTAAATGATAAATCATAACATTTATAGCCTCTGTTATTCGGTGGATACCTAAAAATACACAAGGTGTAGAACGAGCTTGTAATTTATTGATGGTAGTAGCTGGATAAAGAGGGTAATATAAACAAATGATAGAGTATATATTTATATATATTTTATTAGATTTTATTCTCATATTTCTAGTATTTTGTACATAATTGCACATTTATTAATTAGATTTAATGTTTTATTACAGGAAAGAAAGAAATCTTAAAATTGGAAGAATTGGAGAATAAAAACTCTAATTTGGAGATAAATTAGAAGGAAATTCGGATTTAATGAGTTGTTCACACAACGATCACTGTTTGGGTCATAATTTGAGTTCTAGAAGTCAGAATTGGGCGCTTTTACAGCTCATGCGAAGATAATATAAACACTATAATTCAGAGGTGGTCCAACATACATATCTCAAGCGGAGCAGCCCAGAAACAAACCTGGACAGCTGAGTACGAATTTCAACATTACAATCCAACTCATTATAAGAAATTGTATGTGTTTCCTTGTAAAACATTAAAACTCTTGTATATTTAGATACAATACCATCATATCATATTATATTAGTTAGCCGCACTTTTAGGAGAAGAGGGCGAGAAGCACTTTGAGAGGGAGATTGGAGGAAGGAGTGAAGGGATTCATCCAGACATCAAATGGTTTCTTCAAGTTGTATTATTTGTACTTAAACTCTTATGCTCATGGTTTGTGTTATTAATATATATATGTTTTTATCCATTATGAGTAGATAATCCCTTAATCCGGGAATTTGGTAGTATTCGTTGGTTTATTATGTTTGTTTGATTATATTGTGATTTCTCTTGGTTTGCTAATCTATCATTCAGCGCTTAACACAATTATAGGAGTCGTGAACCTTTAATTGTATCCATAGAAATTATTAACAAATCTGGAGATGAGTTGTAATTCTAGTACATGATATGATAAACATGATTTAAGTATTAGATCGGGAGATTGATATGCGAATTGTGAGACTTATAATTCTTAGTGCTTTATAGTCTATGGATGTACTTTGTTTGACCATTATATTGGCGTTCAAGGGATAAATGTAGACATTGTTGGACCAAATCAAGCCTAGCCTATGTAATTATTTGTCTTGTTATAACATAGTTAGTACTTTTGTAATATGGTAGTGACTTAGATATTTCTATGTATTATTGTAGATAGAAGTCTGATCAGATTGTATTTCAAGTTGTAAATAAAGTCTGTTAGAAGATTCAAGTTGAACCATGCAACAAGACAAATAAGACTTTTTAGAGAAATAAGGAAAGCAACTTGAGAATTCTACTAAGACAATTACTCAGTCGAGAAGTCACTCATTTGAGAAGTCAGAATTATGTAACTGCTCGAGAAGTCTCAAGACACAATCATTAGCTCAGTATTCGATCGAGAAGTCAGTCATTCGAGAAGTTAAAATATTGAAGCCATTCGAGTAGTGTGAAATATTACTCATTCGAGAAGTCCAGACAAACAATTCAAGATATTAACAAAAGGAGCATTCGAGAAGTAGTAAAGCTGAGTCAATCGAGAAGTCACAGTTTCAAGTGTTCATTCGAGAAGTCTAATCCAATCGAGAAGTCATCAAACAGAGCATATAATCGAGAAGTCTATTCATTCGAGAAGTCAATTTCTTAAGGATTAATCGAGAAGTCACAACTAGTACTCAATCGAGAAGTCAATTACTATGACTTCTCAAATCAATTTCAACAGAGTACTCGACTGTACCAAGGAGCTAGTTTCAAGGAGAATTGTAGAAGAATACAATACAAATAATTTACAGCTTTGTTTTTGCAGGATAAGTCAAGCCTGTAAAGATAGAGACAAGTCTACAATGAAACTGGGAAGATAGTCAAGACAAATGACAAGATATAAGGCTAAATGTAACAGACTGTCACAACAGTGTTAGCTAGAAATAGATATTAGTCAAATGTAAAGTATGTCTTGTCTATTTCTAGTTTTAGCTAAATTGTCTTATGTGAGCATGTACACAGGACATGTTGTCTATATATTTTATGCACAACCACATTTGACAGTAATCTTAGATTTCATATTGTAATCTTCCTATAATAAAAAACTGAAGTTCAAATTGAATTTCAGATTGTAGCAAAGATTCTTTCTAATACAATTAGATTGAAAGTTATATCATGTGTTTATTTACTGTTCTATGATTTGATAAACACTTAACTTGTTCAAGATTCAATCTGTAAATCAGTTCATCAAGTTTCATTGCATTTACAAAAGAAAAGAAAAAGGTTGAAATATACATTCACCCCCTCTGTAAACTTATGAACTCGTTATTCCTAACAGACATTATAATTTATCTTGGGATAGGACTTTATAATCATTAGAAAGATTATGTTTAGCAAAACAAGGGATACAAATTAGACATCCATGATAGCCAATTGAAGAAACCTTGTTCCTGGATTGTTTTCTCTCATATTTATTATATAGTTATTTTAGTAGTTCATTAGATTAATTAGTTGATAACTATACACACTCAAAAATTCTTCATCACACTTCTAAATTATAAGAGATAAAAGACTTGAAACTGATATTGATAACAGTCCTTTCCTGTGAACGATACCCTCTAAAATACTCGACAATAAATTGGTGTCGCTGTCGGGGAAGGTGACAATATTGATTTTGAGTTAATTGTTTCTTATAATTTAGATTTTATCTTTGTACATATTCTTTTTTTTTCTTTGTTTTCTTTCTTTGGTGTGTCTATAGGTTACTTTGAGGTAGACAACTGAAGATCTTTGAGTTGATGACACATGGATAACAATTTTGGTTGAAATAATGCTCAGTAATTTTTCAGTGATTAAGAACGATATCAAGACTTCAGTCCTTATCAAGACTTTAATGCTTATCAAGTGAATTCGTTCTATGCTGAAAATTCATATGATGTTTCATACCCTCTTAATATAAATTTTTCATATACCTTAGAAAATCAATACTATGATTCATATATATGCAATGGTGTTGATAAGAGCTTAATTCAATATAAGCATTCTTTGCTTTCTTTATGACTTTTTGAACACTTTGATGACCCAACTTTTGAGATTGCTAATAAGAATAATATTCCATGTGCAGTAGAATCGCCAGCTTGGTATGATGAGAATGCTAAAATAAACAGTTTTATTATGGAAGTTCAACTTGTGATGCATAACGGTTGTCTTCAAATTCCTTCTTGTGTCAATTTTCCTACTACATGTGATTCTTATTTAGTAATTGATGAAAATTTTGTGTCTGATGAACCTACTTGTTTAGTTGATAATTGTCCCATGCTTGATATTGATAAATTGGATGATGTTGAAACTCTACCATATTTAGAAGATAATAGTGTGCTTAATGAATTGGTAGAAGATGTGAAATTAGATATCGATGAGTATCCAATTATAATTAAGAAGGTAATTGAGACTGAAAATTTTAAAAATCTTGCTTTGGAATATAAGGATCCAATTTGGGAGGAGTTTGTGAATCGTACTTATATTACTTATTCTGACGACTTTTCTAACTACTTTGATTTTTCTAAGTCTCTTAAGCAGGTGATGATCATAGAAATTGTCCCTTACTTTTATAGATCAAAGGTATGTTTGCACATCAAAATTTTATTGCTAATTCGTAGGTATGTGCATCTATTTGCTTTCTCGCCTCATTAGTTATGCTACTTGAATGTATATGTCGAGCTAACGACGTTAAAGAAGCGCTTCTTGGGAGGCAATCCAAGATTCTATTATTAGTTTTTTTTAACTCCCATAGGTTACCTTGATGTGTTTGTTTTAAGTTGTGGTCACAAGTGTTAAACTAAAAATATTTGCAGACATTTTTCTTGTTGAATCAGCTCTCTTATTTTTCTGTTTTCCAGAGTTCCAATAGTTGGATCTTCCTCAATTTTGGAAAGCATCTTCCTTGCTCAAATATCTAAATTCTGAACGGTGGAGATTGGATTTATAGTTCCATAAGTCAGTTTATTGAGAACCAGGCAGAGATATGTGTGTCCATGGGCAGGATTATGCTCCCCGTGGTGCATTGACTTGGACTTGATTTTTTGTTAGATGGAGTCAGTACACTTCACTTCTTCTTCGAACGGCACTTCATACGTATGCATAAGGGAGTATTTCTAACTTTTCTTTATATACTATTTTTTCTTTCTTTTTATATTTTTTTAAGATCTTTTTAGAAAAAAAAATTCTTTTCTTAATTCATTGAGGACAATGAACCATTTAAGTGTGGGGATGTGTTCTCAATATTGTAATATATGTATTTTTTTTTATTCTAGCCTTATAAATAATTAGATGATCATATGGAATGCATGCCTAGAATTCATGTTAAATTTAGAAATTTATTGCATTACATATCATAACATGATCCTATATTATTAGTAGTCCAAGTCAGTAACTTATGATGATATTATGTGTAACTTATTTTTGACTATATCTTGTTATCATTTAATAACATTATTTGCGTAGTGTCACCAGTGCAGAGTTTATTTCTTTACACGAAATTATTATGCTCTTTGAATTGAGACTTAGGCATACTTGTATCTTGAGGGGTAGCCGCTTGTTGATGATTCGAATTTTGACTATTCCCTTTTGATCTTAGTACGTAGATTAAGTTTAAGGGAGACATGAGATGTAAATGTATCAAGTACTCATTTGAGATCACTGGGTGGCAAATGCAATGTCATATGAAAGGGACGATCCAGGTACATATGCTGGTATTAAGTGCAGTTGTACTAGAAATAAAATTTTCTTGGTGACTTTTCACTGCCCTTGGTTACTGGAGAATTACTTGACTAAAAAAAAGAGAAAATAATGAGATAGTGAAATCATATTGTGGTCGTAACTCACTTATCCTGAGAAGCGTCCTGATTTTAGACCAAGCAAAAAAATGTCTTGTAGCGGAAAGTGAAGGCATAGAAATCCTTTGTTAAACTTGAATGATGGTTAGTTCTAAGTAATAAAGTGTTTAAGATTTATTCTAGTATTCAACTTGGGAGCTATTAACTCACATGATTTGTCGTGTTGAAACTAGTATGCCTATGTTCTTGAATTAAAACGCATTTTTTTAAGCTAAGAACACATGCATGCTCTGTACTTGTGTTTACTATGTGCTGATATTGTTGTGTGAGCTTGATGTGTCTAAATTTGTTGCATATTATGAAGGTTATTCCTGACTTGACATACACTATTATATTTGGGATCCTTTGCATTCTCATTCATATAGTTGCATTCATTTAGATGGATTCATATAGATAATATAGTCTTTCATTGCATAAGGACACACATTCATAATTGTCATCAATATTACATTATATGAGTTAGATGGATTTTGTGGGTACATTCACTATAGGCCCTCACGTGACCTCACTCGTCCACTAGGGCTACCTAGGGGTTTAAAGGGCTTGTTGCATATGCCAAATGCAACTGTGATCACCTACGGAAGTGGTACTAGTTAGTAGCTAGATAGTATTGTTTTACTCGAGGACGAGTAAAGGAAAAGTGTGAGGATATTTGATAGAGTATATATTTATATATATTTTATTAGATTTTATTCTCATATTTCTAGTATTTTATACATAATTGCACATTTATTAATTACAGTTTAATATTTTATTGTAGTAAATAAAGAAATCCTAAAATTGAAAGAATTGAATAATAAAAACTCTAATTTGGAGATAAATTAGAAGAAAATTCGGATTTAATGGGTTATTCACACAACAATCATTATTTGGGCCATAACTTGAGTTCTAGAAGTCAGAATTGAGCGATTTTATAATACACGTGAAGATAATTTAAACATCTATAATTCAGATGTGGTCTAACATACATATTTCAAGTGGAGCAACCTAGAAACATACTTGGACAGATGAGTACGAATTTCAACATTACAATACCATCATATCATATCATATTAGTTAGCCGCACTTTTGGGAGAAGAGGGTGAGAAGTACTTTGAGAGGGAGATTGGAGGAAGGCATGAAGGGATTCATCTAGACTTCAAACGATTTCTTTAAATTGTATTCTTTGTACTAAAACCCTTATGCTCATGGTTTGTGTTATATATATATATATATATATATATATATATATATATATATAGCTAATCTTTTAATTCAGGAATTTAGTAGTATTCGTTGGTTTATTATGTTTGTTTGATTATATTGTGATTTTTCTTGGTTTACTAATCTGTCATTCAACGCTTAACACAATTATATGAGCCACGAACCTTTAATTGTATCCATAGGAATTATTAACGAATCAGGAGAAGAGTTGTAATTCTAGTACATGATATGATAGACATGATTTAAGTATTAGATCGAGAGATTGATATGCGAATTGTGAGACTTATAATTCTTGGTGCTTTATAGTCTATGGATGTACTTTGTTTGACCATGGGAGTGGCGTTTAAGGGATAATTATAGACATTATAATTGACCTTGGGAGATGACTTTATAATCATTAAAAGGATTGTTTTTAGCAAAACAAGGGACACAAATTAGACATTCATGATAGCCAATTGAAAAAATCTTATTCCTGGATTGTTTTCTCTCACATTTATTATATAGTTATTTTAGTAGTTTATTAGATTAATTAGTTGATAATTACACACACCCAAAAATTCTTTATTACACTTCTAAATTGTAAGAGATAAACGACTTGAAAATAATATTGATAACATTCCTTTCCTGTGAACGATACCCTCTAAAATACTCGACAACAACAACCGAACACTCTTATGTGATAATAAGAAGGATCCTTTTGGTACTAAATTTTTAAAAGAGACTCATTGGTTAATAATTTGCTCGGAAAAATGTTGAGAAGATAAGTGGCCATTTGTATTGCATGATGCCAAAAGGAAGATGGCAAAGAGGCATGCACAAGTAGAGTTCGAATGATATTATTTATGGATCAAATTTTTCTTCGGCTTTACCATTTCGTGAAGAGGTATGAGGATATGAGAAATGAAATGACATGCCATTAGCTTGACAAAATCGTCTAAATTGTCCATTATCATACTCTTTTCCATTGTCACATTGCACATTTTTTATCTCACACTTAAACTGAGTATGAATAAAAGATTTAAGAGTGATGAATATATCATAGACTTGTGATTTTTTATCCAAAGGAAAAGTCCATAAATATTGTGAATAATCATCTAAGAACCACACATAATAACGATGACATATTGAACTTAAAACAGGAGAAGTCCAAAAATCACTATTTTTATTACATTCAATGCTCTTATTGTTCCTAAGAGTATCCAAAATATAAGCTCTTAAATGACTTAAACGTTTATGCCAAAAAGAGGATGATAACACTGCAAAAGATGATGGTGAAATGGTTTTTTTGTGATGGTAGCGGTAATATAATATAAATCTCCATGGCTGTCACATCTCATCAATCTCACCCCCGTGTGATAATCATTCACACAAAAATTAAATAGATCAAATTCCACAGTTACATAATTATCAGTTGTAAATTTTCAAACTGATATTAAATTTTTAATAAGTTTAGGAGCATAAAGTACATTATTTAGTATGTCCAAAATCATTAATTGGAATTGAATTACCACTATAAAAAATAATACCATTACTATTGTTCAATTAGAATAAGATGAGAGATTATCATTCGAAGATGTCATATGTGAAGTAGCTCATGTGTCCATGTACCGGTTAGCATCCGGAGGGTTTAATATCATTGTATGCATTGCTGACTCAATGTTTGTAGGAGTATAGGTGGACGGTGTACTTGCTGTAAAAGCTTGTTGTGGACGTGGCCCAAGAATTCCATATTGCCTATTGTTTGGGCCTGCTTGAGGACGAGACCAGTTGGATAAGGGCAAGGAGGAACAACCCACGGTGGCATCCATCTCCATGGACCTGATGTTGGATATTGTTGCCACGATCCAAATTATTGTCACTGATGTGTACCTTGCAGTGCACGATTACTGTCACGTCCACCATTGCGACCACCCATGTTGCCTGCTCCATCACGATTAGCACCACCTCTTTTACCACCACTTAGGTGCCGACAGCTCCCCATTTTTCCACGATTCTGTCTAGAATTTTCAGGATTAATAGTACTATCTTTGAACTCTGTGTTTGGTGCAGCCATCATTACTGTGTTTGATCCAGTGGCCACTTATTTTGTTAAACCTGCCTCCTCTAATACTAGCATGGAGCAGACTTGCTAAAATTGAGGGAGATGATTACTTTGACGAATTAATGTTCCCACGCCCTTGTACACCTCCGAGAGACCGGCTACCATTTGTAAAACAAGTCAGCTATAATTGACGGGAGCCTCAACATTCTTCATATAGTCGGAGAGACTCTTAAGCCTTTGATAATATGATGACACATTACAGAAATCTTCCATGTGTGTACTAGAAAATTCTTGTTCAAGTGTCACAATACGAGACTTTTGATTATCCTGGAATATATCACGTAACATATTTCAGGCCTCCATTGATGTTGCATCGGGTTCAAAAATCGTAGTTAAGAGGTCATTCAAAATTGTCGAATAAATCCACTTAAGAACAGTCGTGTCAAGAGTAGACCAGAGTTCTTTCTCATCATCAGTAGTAGGTGTTTTCTTTTCTTTACCTGCTTCTGGTTTGATGATGTGGTGGATAACTTTCTGAGAGCGAGCATTGAAAGGCTGTATAAATATACATATATATAACATAGGGTTATAACTCAACACAAGAACGTGACGTGTAAATAATATGAAGTTATCATATTATTTACAAAGACTGGGTAAAGACAAAGGATAAAGAAGACATCTACAAACTTGAAGGATTAACCCACTGAAAGAAGTTCATTAATATGTTCATGCCTCAGTGAAGAATAAAGGTTGAAAGTATTCAAGAATGTGGAAGCAGTGAAACAGTTGACTAAGTACCAGAAAGATTCTAGTGATCCAACAATGATTATTCTTAATCATTGTCTGCAAATTAGTCAAGCAATAGTTCACAGAACTCAAGTACAGGAATCGAGAAGTTTGAAGATACGACAAATACAAAGAATCAAAATATTAGATGAAATCATGAAGTCTACTATAGATTGTTGGAGAAAATTCATTCATATGTTCAGACTTCGGTAAAGGATAAAGTTCGAAGACGTTCAGGGTTTCAAATATGTTTGTGATTTAACATAAATACTAGAGGATTTCAATGTACTTACAATCGAAGCATTCATTTATTAACAGGGAACACAATCAATTGAATAATCCAGAAGATGTGATGATCAAGATCGTGTTAGTCCTTTGTGAACCAGACCATTTACACTAAGCGTCAGCATAAATGAAATTGAGAACTACATCTGTGAATCATAAGAATTGACTTGGGATGTCAAACCAAACAATCAAGTTCATAAAGAAAAGAATATTCAGCAAACTTGGTTTTAGGCAGAAGACAATTTCAAAAGGTGTGAAATATTGGTTAAGTACAAAAAACTTTAAAGAATAAAAGGAAAAGTATACTTGGTTGATAGTTGAAGCACTTAAGAAGCTAGCTTGAAGGAAAAGAAATGCCCAATAGTTAAGAAACTTTGAATATATTTCAAGTGTTATCTAACTATCCAATAGTTAAGGCACTTTGAATATATTTCAAGTGTTATTTAACTACCTGATAGTTAAGGCACTTGGAATGTATTTCAAGTGATTTAAATGATCCGATAGTTGTGGCATAAAGGGAGAAGAAATCCATCTGATAGTTAGAGCATTATCTATGAAAAAAGATGAAGTGGATCATCCAATAGTTAATGAAGAATAGAAGTTGAAAACTTCCTATAGTTATCCCACTATCATTCCTTCCATCCGATAGTTATCCCACTAACGTATTCCATCCAATAGTTAGTGTTGAAGTAAAATGAATTAATTTAATTTAATTCATTTTATTTATGCTCCGATAGTTATTCCTACACTCATCGATGGTTAAGTTTTAATGTTATGATAATTGATAAAACAAAATGGGAAGCAACTAATTTACTTGGCTCACAGCAAGCCACGTATACAGGTTGAAAAAGTCTACACACAAAGAAGCAGAGCCTTTCATTTTCACCAACACAAAATAGATACAGAGAGAAAAGATGAAGCCAGAGAGGAGAAACACCCGGACAAATCTATACCTCTTTACCGGAGATGTATTAGTGGTCGATCCCTTAACGGAAAATGTTCAGGGGCACTATATATCACTATTTGCGATCTTAGTTTCCTTTGTACTGATTTAGATATACTTCTATAGGAAACTGAGTTATATCTTTGTGTTAGAAGCGAAGAACAAATTTGTTCTTCGGAAACCAGTTTATTTACCGGGTGTAGCAACCACCCCTCAAGGTTTGTATTTATACAAAGATATATTCTCCGAATCATGTCTCGTTAATTACTTAATAATTTTCTAGAACCGAAATGATTATTCCTAAACCCAGAAAATTAGTAAGCATCTCCCTTAAACACTACAAGGACTAGAACCCACTCTGGAGCAATAATTTATTTATCTGTAAATTTCGAGAAAAAATAAATAAATTATTGTGAGTATCGTATTCAACCCCCCTTCTACGATACTTCTGGGGCCTAACAAGCGTGAATTTTGAAAAGTTTTGCCCACGTTCCATATTGAACGTTCTCCATCTCAAGGATAATATGGATGTAGTTTTTTATATTGGAGATGGCAAGAGCCGGGTGGAAAGAAGTCTTTTGATCAGACATGGTTAAAAAGAAAGAGTTGAAATTGATGGAGATGAAGGAAGAAGAAGAAGAAGAAGACAGAGTATAGCGGAAACTAAGAAAAAATATTGCCCTAGAGCAAGCTCTGATACCGTGAAAGAATATTTTACGTACCTTTCTCATTCACTGACATATCAATATATACAAGTTTACAATCCTTTAATTAGACTATAATTAAGGGAGAAGAATATATTCTCTAAATACAAATATCTTGACAACTAATGTACATATATACATATATTCTAACATGTCAAGATATTTGTATTTAGAGCATATATTCTAACAAAAATGTCCACGACAAGTTTGGCATTTTTCCAGCACACACAAAAGAACCAGTGTGAATTGATCGTAGCACTTCTTATGTATAACATGAGTCCTGAATTATTTTTCCTTCGATTAGTTCAGTAAACCTACCCTCTTGATGTAATCTTTATGCCAGAATAACGTTGTGGAGTCCAATATTGCAAACAAGAAATTATAAATAAAAAAAAACTACATGCATAATTTGAGTTAATGATTATAAATATGGCATATATAACTTACATGCACAAATAGATTATGACGATGATTTTTTTTGAATGAATATTCTGTTTCTTCTACCTGTGACAATTTCCAATACTAAAACACCAAAGTTAAAGACATCTAATTTCATTTAAAAAAAGTCATTTTGTTATCTATTCTGGGGGTACGTAGCCACTGCAACGTAAATTAATTCTATTACTGTATAAATTGAGTTTGTATTACATTAGTCATGGTTAACTTTAAATCCGAAGAAAATTTTAAATTTCGATACATTTGTGATTAAAATTAAAAATAGAATATCTTTATAAATCACTTTTTAAATTGGACATATTCGAAAAAATCCTTAATTTAACATTAAGAATAATTGTGTGAGTTGAAATAATTTTTTATCTTAAAATATTTAAAATTATCTATTTTTGTGTTTTTTTAAGTAAATAAATTTCATTTTCAAAGCCTAATAGATTTGTACAACCCACATTATATTTTCAGTTCAAAATGGTCATTCGCCGGCCTGCACAAACGTAGATGATTGAACCTTATAAAAAAAATTTAGTGGTAAGTCTGTATTAAAAAAACATATACAACCCAAAAAAATTACAAAAGCCCAATCCAGTGTGTGCTAGTTCATATTAAAACAGTCATATTCACATATCTTTTTTTTTAATAAATACATTAATTTCATATAACATGAAGTAAACTACGGATAATTTCAAATTTTTACAATGAGTAGCAGTAAAGGAAAATTTGAAGAATGTGATAAAGGTAAAATACTCAATTTCTTGAATTGTATGATTATATATATATATATATATATATATATATATATATATATATATATATATATATATATATTACTCTCATCATGTATCTATAATGTATAAAAATATAAATATTATCATGTTTCTTAAATATATGCATCATCATGGTTTTGTAATTTATATATTCATCATGATTCTGTAAATATTTCTTCAACATTATCATGTTTCTTGAATATATATATGTGTGTGTATGTGTGTGTGTGTGTTTTTGTGTGTGTGTGTGTTCATTTGTAAAAATTTATATATTCATCAAGAGTATGTAAATGTTTCTTGAATACATTTGTTCATGGTTCTAAAAAAATCTATATATATAATGATTATGGCAATGTTTTTTTATAATACATTCAAAAAAAATTGTGCTTTACAAAAATGTGTTTCAAAAATATCAGATATCCATTGCTACCTACTTGAGATCAGTCTAAAGAATATATTCAAAAAAATCTGAAATGACGTTCCATAACTTCCGATCTTATCGATCCATAGCCTAAATTCTGCACATTTCCGAGGGACAAGCTCAGTCACTAAAATTTGCAACTATGCTGAATTTATATATGACGACAGTTTTAGGGCTTTTACATGTAAGTTAATTCTTTTTCAATAAACTTATTTGCCCAAAAACGAAAATAATTATAAAATTTTAAAATCAATGCAGGTAGCTAATTTAGAAAATATTATGACCTACTCGCAATGCCTCAACAAACAATTCGAAAATAACCATCACTTCTGGATGTACCAGTTATGGAAACATGGATTGTTAGGAATATATTAATTTGATGATGTACAAAATACTAGAACAGGATTTAGCACAGTCTATCTGCAAGAAACAATCAACGGATATCTATCTGCAAGAAGCAATCGACTGATAAATATCGATCGATAAGTCATCAACTGATAATAAGCCATCGACTGATAAAGCCAATCGAGAAGTCATCGATCGAGAACTCAAGTCATCAACTGATATTTATCAATCGAGAACTCAAGTCATCAACTGATATTTATCAATCGAGAACTCGACAACATATATTTCCTGATCGAGAACTCATCAACGGATATATAGTCATCAACGGATATTTATTGATCGAGAAGTCATCAACGGATATTTACCAATCGAGAAGTCTCACAAGTACTCGATTGATTAGCTCACAGCCTGACTTCTCGAAGCTTAAAGGAGATGAGTATTCGGTTGATTCAAACAGCTAGTTTAAAGGAAAGTCTTCGAAGATCAAAACAAATTTATTGCAGATATGCTATGGGAAGGAAAGGGAAAATTAAGGAAGCTGTCGGTCAGAGTTTACTCTATCAGAGAATACTCGATCAGAGTTTACTCTAACAGAGAATGCTCTATCAGAGATTATCAACCGACAGAGTTTATCAGAAAAGGAAACAGACAAATCAGAGTCTGATTTGGATAGTAAGAAGGAATTCAAGTGCAAGTCTAATTACCTTATTAAATCTATTCTTATCATAATCTGTTTTGTAATTGTATTTGTAGCTGTGTCTATATAAACACAGAGATAGGTTATAATTCAATGTCGAATTATATCGAATTAAGAATTTATATAAAAACAATATCTTGTAACCTAGCAGCTCTTAAGAACTTTATATCTTGAGAGAGTTTTGTATTCAAGTTCATTATTAATACAAAACAGTATTCCATTCAACATACTTGTGTTCATAATCGATTTACAGGCACTATTACATTCAACCCCCCTTCTGTAATAGATTGATTATTCTGTGAAACAATTGGTATCAGAGCAGGCAGTAAATTTCAACTCAAAAGATCAAATAATCATGTCTGGAAGCAAGTATGAGAGCATCAGAATTCCAATATTGAAGAAGGCTGAATACCCTACATGGAGGGTGAAGATGATGATGTTCTTAGAAGCAACTGATCCTGATTACTTAGATAGAATCCATACAGGTCAGTACCTACCAACCAAACTGGTGCCTTCTACAATTGTGGAAGGAAGACAAATCCCTGAGTATTACACCCTGAAGGACAAGAAAGAATGGACTAATGAAGAAAAACAGGAAGTCTTGAAAGATGCAAAGGTAAGAAATATTCTGCATAACAGTCTTGACTCTGTAATGTCTAACAGGGTAATAGCTTGCAAAACTGCCAAAGAAATCTGGGATGCACTGGAGGTTCAATGTCAAGGAACCAAGGAGATAAAGAAAAATAGAAGATCTGTTCTAATCCAAGAGTATGAATACTTTGAGGCTAAGCAGAATGAGTCCCTCACAGATATCTATGACAGATTTCTAACTCTGTTGAACAACTTGGCTTTGGTGGATAAAGTATATGACAATGAAGATTCAAACACCAAATTTCTGAGGGCTCTTCTAGAAGAATGGGATCTGCAGACATCCTTGATTAGAGACAGGGCTGATTTGGATGAGATGTCCTTAGATGAAGTTTATGGCAAATTGAAAACTCATGATCTGGAGTTACAGCAAAGAAGAAACAGAAAGAGTAACAAGGCAAGACCTATTGCTTTGAATGTTGAAGCAAAAATTGAAGAACCAAAGGAAAAGGTGCTTAAGGCTTCAACAAGGAAAGGGAAAGAAGTAGTACTCCAAGATAGCAGTGAATCAGAGTTTGAGGCAAACTCTGATGTAAACTCTGATAATTCTTCAGACTCTGACATGATGGAGATGTTTGCTATGTTTGTCAAAAGCTTCAAGAAATACAGAAAATTTAGGAAGCAAGGAAACTATCAGAAGAAGCATAGTGAGTCAGACAAGAAAGACAGATTCAGAAGAAGAGAAGATAGAGATGGAAAATCAAAAACTCTTGATAAATCAAAAGTCAAGTGTTACAAGTGCAACAAGATGGGACATTTTGCTACTGAGTGCAGAAGCAAGGAATCTGGGAAAGCTCTCATCACATCAAAGAAAGATTGGATGGACTCCTCAGACTCTGAAGAAGAAACTAATTATGCTCTCATGGCAAACTCTGATTCTCCCATCTTAAACTCTGACAAGGTACCAAACTCTGTTTTCAATTTTGATACTGAAGATATTCATGAATTAAAGTCTTTTCTTAGAAATTTGCATCTCTTGAGAATGAAAGATTAAAATCTGAAATACAAACTCTGAATGCTAGGAATGACTTTCTTGAAACTGAACTTGTACACATGCTTAGCTTTAAGAAAGACTGTGAGAATGCTATACACATGCAAACTCAGTTGGAAATACAAGTCACATATTTGAAATCTGAGATAGCTAAGGAAAAAGAGACCTTCAGAGTTTGGACAAACTCTGGTAAGAAGGTCCAACAAATGCTTTCTGAAAAGAATTGGACATCTGCCCTAGGTTATGAATCTGATAAAGAAATTCACACTAATTCACACACAAAAGGAACATTGAGTGAACCTGTGAAGTTTGTTAGAGCTAGTGATAATAAGAAAACTCTCCCTGAATGCTCTAAAAACAATAGTGTGCTAGACTCTAAAAAGGTGAATGTAGGGTTACTTTCTCAGAAGCAACTTAAAGAAAAGTTGAAGGCAGTCACTAAGAAATCTAAAAAGGTGAAAAGAAATAGGAATGGTAAAGTAGGAATTACTAAGGAGAATAATTACATGAATATCCCTGATGCTCCTAGGAAAACCTGTTTTACTTGTGGTAATTCTAATCACCTTGCTATTGATTGCAAACACAAGAAAAAGAAAGAACCTGAAAGACCTAGGTTTGAGGCTAGAAAACAAACAAGAAACAATCCCTGTTTTCATTGTGGTAGTTTATGGCATACCATTTATACATGCAAAGATTATCATAATTTGTATTACAATTCTTACAAACCACAGCCTCGAATAAGTAATTCTCCAAAACATACTGTCAAGCAAATATATGTGATAAAGTCTGATAAAAGGAGTGTAAACTCTGACATTACAAAATCTGTGAATGCAAACTCTGATCATGTAAACTCTGTTAACACAAACTCTGACAAAAGAACTTCTGCTGCAAAAGTTAACAAGTTTTCAAAGAAAGGACCCAAACTAGTTTGGGTCCCCATAACTACTAATTAAATTGCATTTACTGATTGCAGGGAAACAGAAAGAACATTTTAGTGATTGATAGTGGATGTTCTGCACATATGACTGGAAATAAATCCCTGCTTTCAGAGTTTGAGGAGAAGGCTGGCCCAGCAGTATCTTATGGAGATGGCAACATAGGACGAACACTGGGATATGACAACATTGTGATTGGAAATGTCATCATTGAAAAAGTAGCTCTAGTTGAAGGACTCAAACATAATCTGCTCAGTGTGAGTCAAATGACAGACAGAGGTTTCTCTGTGGAATTTCATGGAACTCATTGTGAAGTGAAAAGCAAGAAGAATGGAAAAGTAGTTCTTATTGGCCACAGACATAATAACCTATTTGAAGCTAGCTTGGATGTTAATTCTAATGGTCCCTTAACCTGTCTACTTGGAAAGGCATCACCAATGGAAAGCTGGAATTGGCAAAAAAAAAGTTGTGTCACTTGAACTTTGGAAACATTAATGAGTTAGTGAAGAAGGACCTAGTTAGAGGTCTTCCAAAAGTTCAATTTCATCCTGATGGACTCTGTGATTCATGTCAAAAGGCCAAACAAAGGAAGACATCTTTCAAGAGCAAAACTGAAAACTCTATTGATCAACCTTTTCATCTATTGCATCTTGACTTATTTGGTCCAGTTAACATCATGTCCATTGGAAAGAAGAAATACACTCTGGTAATAGTTGATGATTTCACTAGATTTACTTGGGTGTACTTTTTGCACAAGAAGGATGAAACTGCAGAAACAATCATTGATCATATTGCAATGATTGAAAATGGATCAACTCACAAAGTAAAGAATTTAAGGAGTGACAATGGAACAAAGTTTAAGAACTCAACAATGGAGGAATTCTTCTCAACAAAAGGTATTACTCAACAATTCTCAGCACCTGGCACACCTCAACAAAATGGTGTAGTTGAAAGAAAGAACAGAACTTTAATAGAAGCTGCCAGAACAATGCTAGAAGGAGCAAAACTACCTACTTATTTTTGGGCAGAAGCTGTGAACACTGCATGCATCACTCAGAATTGTTCTTTAATAAACAAACATGGAATGACTCCATATGAATCTTTGAAAGGAAGAAAGCCAAATGTCAAGTACTTTCACATCTTTGGATGCAAGTGTTTTATTCTCAAAACACATCCTGAACAATTGAAGAAGTTTGAACTTAAAGCAGATGAAGGAATTTTTATTGGATATGCAACAACTTCTAAAACCTCTTCAAGGGCATTCAAAGTATTCAACTTAAGGACAAGGACAGTCATGGAATCAATTAATGTCTCCTTTGATGAAGGGAAGATAGATGGGTTACATGATAAAGATGCACAGGAAACTCTGAGATTTGAGAATGAACTGCAGAAAATAAACTCTAACGAGATAAACACTGATCAACCAAATCCTGGAGAAGCAAACTCTGATTCTTTAAACTCTGATTCAGAAATGATTGAAATAGAAATTGAAGAAACTGCACATGTTGAGGGGGAGCAACATCAATCAAATACTGACATTGGAGATTCAACTATTGAAATATCAGAGTCTGACCAAACTCTGAACAATACAAACTCTGAAACCCTAAATTCTGATCATTCAAACTCTGAGACCACAAACACTGATACCTCAATCTCTGATAATTCAAACTCTGAGTACATAAACTCTGAGACATCAAATACTGATGGAAACACATCTTCAGGGGGAGGATCATCATTTACAGAAGGATCATTCTATGAAGGCACAGATCATGGGGGAGCATCTAGTTCAAGGAACTTTCCACATCCAAGGAAATGGACCAAAGATCACACACCTGATTTAATTATAGGTGATCTGGAAAGTGGAATAAAAACAAGAAAAGCTACTCAAAATGAATGGCTATTTCATAGTTTTCTTTCAGAAACAGAACCAAAGAAGGTTGAAGATGATTTGAAAGATGCAGATTGGATTACTGCAATGCAGGAAGAATTGAATGAGTTTGAAAGGAATGAAGTTTGGACCCTAGTCCCAAGGCCAAAGAACAGATCTATTGTTGGCACAAAATGGGTATTCAGGAACAAGACAGACTCTGATGGAATAATTACAAGAAACAAGGCAAGACTGGTAGCCAAAGGTTATTCTCAACAGGAGGGGATTGATTATGATGAAACCTATGCACATGTAGCTAGACTTGAGGCAATCAGAATTTTTCTTGCTTATGCTGCTCATAAGAAATTCAAGGTCTACCAGATGGATGTTAAAAGTGCATTTTTAAATGGTGAACTTGAAGAAGAAGTCTATGTTGAACAACCACCTGGCTTTGTCAATACAAAATATCCAAGTCATGTCTACAGACTGGATAAAGCTCTATATGGACTAAAGCAAGCACCAAGGGCCTGGTATGAAACTCTGGCTCTATTCTTACTTGAAAATGGTTTCACTAGAGGAACAATTGATAAAACCTTGTTTTACAGAACTCAAGGTAAGGATTTATTATTGGTTCAAATATATGTTGATGATATTATATTTGGTTCCACTAATGAGAAACTCTGTGAAAGATTTTCAAAGTTAATGCAGTCCAGGTATCAAATGAGCATGATGGGAGAATTGAGTTATTTTCTAGGTTTACAAGTGAAACAGACTGAGGAAGGCATTTTCATTAATCAGTCCAAATATACAAAGAATCTACTCACTAAATTTCAAATGCAAGATTCTGCATCTGCTACAACTCCCATGGCTACTGCAACAAAACTTGATCAAGACACTGGAGAACCTGTTAATATTACTGCATACAGAGGAATGATTGGTTCTCTACTTTATTTGACTGCAAGTAGACCAGACATCATGTTTGCCACATGTCTATGTGCTAGATTTCAAGCAAATCCAAGAGCACCTCATTTGATTGCTGTGAAAAGGATTTTCAGATATCTCAAGAGCACTGCTAATCTTGGCTTATGGTATCCTAGAGAATCTGATTTCAAATTAATAGGCTATTCAGATGCTGACTTTGCAGGATGCAAGATTGACAGGAAAAGCACAAGTGGCAGTTGTCAATTTTTAGGTGGAAGACTTGTGTCATGGCAAAGCAAGAAACAGAAATCGATTTCAACATCAACAGCAGAGGCTGAATATATTGCTGCTGGAAGCTGCTGTGCACAGATCTTATGGATGAGAAATCAATTGCTAGACTATGGTTTGAAATTTTCAAATATTCCTATTTATTGTGATAACCAAAGTGCTATTGCAATGACAGGAAATCCAGTTCAACATTCTCTAACAAAGCACATCAGTATCAGATATCACTTCATAAGGGAACATGTGGAGGAAGGCACAATTGAATTACATTTTGTTCCTACAGATCAATAATTAGCAGATATATTCACCAAGCCTTTGCCTGAAGCAACATTTAACAGACTGGTTTCTGAATTAGGGATGGTGACAAGTGGCTCAACTTAGCAAGTTTCAGACACTCAGAGTATATGTCAGAGTATGGGGAATACAAACAGCAAAGAAGGATATTCTCTGACATTAAGAGAATTGATGACAAGAAGAAGAGTCTACCTGCCATGACATATCAACAGGTAATTCAGGTAAAACTCTCCACCTACAAACCTTCTATCTACAATGCTTCATTTTTTTTTGGTGAAATGGTGCAGGAACAAGTTTTGGAGAATCCCCCTGCACCTACCCAAGTAGCCAAATCACCTTCCACTAAACAATCTAAGAAATCACTATCTAGAAAACCAACCTCTGGTGTCTCTCAAAAGGCACCAGTTGCAAAAAGAAGGAGATTGGTACAAACTAGGCTTATAGATGAGCAAAGTGATGAGAAGCTCAACCCTCTAGAGAGACAGGTTATTGAAGGACTTTCTTTGTTAAAGGAAAGTAATGATGCACCTGAATCTAACTTTCAAGCCAAGTCTGTAGACTCTCAAAAGGCTACAGACTCTGAAAAACCTAGGGAAGCACCTCAGGATTCTCATATTGAGTCTCCTGAGAAATCTTTTGCTAAGAAGTACAGAAGGTTAAGGAAGGCTTATTCTGCACACACACACAAGCCTGTTATTATTACTAACCCTGTTTTGCAGAAAACAGATGCTCCCAAAGCTCCTGCAGAGCCAGACTCTGAAATCAAGAAAACACCTGAACCAGAGTCTAATGTTGAGTCAGAGTCTAGACTGCCTTTAGACTCTGATCATGACACATTTCGGGAAGGAATGCCATTGGATGCAGCCTCAAGTCTAATTGATGAGATCATTATTCCAAGTGATGAGGTACTGCTATTCCTATATCCTTTGGTGGAATCAGTTGAAGATCCAGGGCAATATCAGACTAAATCTCAAGTCTTGGATTTTCTTACAACCTATGAAGCCCTAAGGAAGAGAATGGAACAGGAGCTACAAATGTCTGCACAGGATGTGGTCAAAAATCTATACAGCTACCTATTCAACTCTTCATTACAAGTACAAGCAGCTGAGCTCATAGAAGGCAAGACAAATGAAGTTCTCAAAGCACTAGGTGTGCCAGACTCTGAACAGCAAATTTCAAAGAAGCCTAAAAGGCTTAAGGTCCACATAAGGAGGGAATCAGAGTATGTTGCCGAGTTGGAAACTGAGATTGAGCAACCAGTTTTTGACTATGAAGCAATTTGGGATAATGAAATTACCTACAGGACAGCCATTTAATGGATTTCTCATGTTCAACCTCTGTCAAGACAGGTGGTTGACTTTCTAGTCCACATTGTAGGAAAGGTGGCCAACGAATACATCTATACAACCTATGAAGGTAGATTGGATCAACTCAAGGGCTCATATTATTAGAAGATTGCAAGGTGTTAGGTCCCAAAATATCGTAGAAGGGGGGTTGAATACGATATTCACAATAATTTAAATTCTTTTCTGAATTTGCGGATAAATAAATTATTGCTTCAGAGTGGGTTTGGCCATTTGTAGTGTTTAGGTGAGCTGCCTACTAATTTTCTGTGTATCCGGATAAATCAATTAGGTTCAAGAAAATTAGCAGGTAAATTATGGAGACAAGTTTCCGGGAATATTACTCTCGTATTAATCCCAGAGGGTTTTGCTACACCCAGTTAAAAATATAACTGGCTTCCAAAGAACAAATTAGTTCTTTGCTACTAACACAAAAATATTAGGCTCAGTTCCTATACAAATATATCTAAATTAGTACAAGGAAAAACTGAGTCCGTAGGGAGTGATATCTAGGAGCCCTGAGCATTTTTCATTAAAGAACTGGGTCCTAATATCTGACCGGGAGCAAGGTATGGATGTGTATAAATTATTCTCTTGCTCCGGCCATGGCTGCTCTCTACATTTTTGTGTTGAGGAAGACGACTCCTCTTTTTTGATTGGTGTAGACTTTAAATCAAATAAAGTAGGCTGCTATAATTTGATTGGCTAAGGGCTGAGTGGCGCCTGTAGAGTGAATCCCCTGTGTAGCTTCAAGTGGCGCCTATAATTACTTAACAAAAATTCTTCAAGTCAAGTAATATTTTTGTTGCGCCTGATACATTGGATACACTGTGATAAATCAAGTGGCGCCTTGGAATTTTGGTTAAGGGAAATGAGTTTGTTGCGCCTCTACTGTGTGTGCCTTGTAGAGGCGCCACACACACTGCCTTCATATATTTGCTGAGACTTTTGGCGCGTGTGAATTCATTTCCATGGTCAAAGTGCAGTTTGGTCACTGCACTTTGACCCTCTATTCATTCCTTAATTGAAGTTTACCAACTTCCATTTCTTGTACCAAAGTCTTGTCACTTTACACCCTGTACCCTGAGCTGTTCCTGTTCTTCGACTGTAGTTCAGAAACCTTCACTTTTCATACCAAGGTTGTGACACTTTGCACCCTGCACCCTTTGAGCTATTTAGCTGTTTGGCTGTTAGCTGTTTAGCTGTTTGGCTATAGCCTCTACAAATTACTTTTCGTACCTTAATAAATAAACGTTCTTTTCAAGTACGTTCTTCAACTTAACAATTCTTCTGTAGTTAATACTCAGATTCCTTTCACAGACTGCTGACGCCTAGTGCAACTGGTCTGGTTCACAGACGACTAACTTCGTTCCCGGTCTTCGTATTATCGCCTTACGTACATTGTTAAGTTTGCAGCAACTTCATTGCTTCGAACACTGACTGTCAATAAACACTGTAACTTCACTGGAATCTTTTCTGGTACTTAGACACTTGTCTTTACCATGTCTTCAATTCTTCTAGATTCCTATGCTTCGAACACTGTCTATTTCCAATCAATGCCTTTACACTGAAATCTTCTAGTGGCACTTCTATACTGAATCTTCAACACTTCTGAAACCCTGAAAGTCTTCAACTATTATTCTTCACTGAGGCATGAACATATTAATGTACTTCTCTCAATGACCTGTAGGAGACTTCAAAACTTCTTCTAATGTCTTGATTCACTGTATCTGCCTTGTCTTCATTTCTTCCTGATTTCTGTGTAGACGTAGTATTATTTACTTGTCCTGTTCTAGTGTTGAGTTATCATGATTATTATACATACAGCTTCGTAATCTCCAACAATCTCCCCCTATTTGATTGTTAAACTTTAGCAAACAAATCACCTAGGGAGGATAACTCAACTAACAACTAGAAAAAGTAATCGTCCGAGACTTGTAAATAATGCTACTGGTTTTTCTGGATCAGATTCTGCATTTCCAGATTTCTTGTGTAACTGAAATGAAAGATGTTTGTTCCTCTGACGTTGAACTGATATTCAAGTTGTATCATCTTCATTTCTGTCTGCTTGAGCTCTCTCTGCTTCAAAATCCTTCATAGTTTGAACTTAAAGAACTTATCATGAACAGAGCTTCATAAGAATCAATATTCCTGGGAACGTCTTCAATAGAACACAGAACATAGCTCAAATAATGTTCTCCCTCTAAGAATGTGATTCTCCTTCTTATTTTTCTTCTCCCTTTAGAATATCAATGGAATAGTCAATCTCTGTTCTTCCAAGTATAGAATACAGCTTCTTGATTCTCCCATATTTCTGTTGTTTCCCCTCAGGATCAGAAGATAAGATTTTCTTCTTTTTCTTGTCTAAAATCTCCCCCTAAGGATATTAACTTCTCCCAAGGATCGAACCCCTTTATTCTTTAAGGAACCAGGAACTTCCCTTAATGATCCAGGATACAAACCCCTTTAGGATATTAACTTTTCCCAAGTACGAAGATAAGACTTATTAACTTCTCCTTTTTCTTGTTATAGCTATAACATTATAACTTCTCCCCCTTTAACCTTTTTCTTGTTATAACTATAACACTATAGCTTCTCCCCCTTAGTTGAGGAATCCTCCAATGGCCCGCTTTTGAATGGTTTGTCTTCCAACGAAGGTTCTCGTCTGACGTTGATCGGGAAAAAATATAGTAACTTTTCTTTCAGAAGTAGCAAGTAGCAAGGGTAAGTGTTTGGCTTGTGGTTTCCTCACTTCTACTACGTTCTGTTGGTGTTTACACTTAAGTGTCGAGCACTTAGAAGTGTTTCACTCTTTCTCTCCCTATCTCTCACTCAAGTGTATATCTCCCTCACTTTCACTCAAGTGTTTCTCTCTCTCACTTTCACTCTGCATTCCAAATTTAGCCTTCTGTACCTGCAAGTGAAATCCGTCAATTCATGCATTCCCAACACCTGATTCATCAGAATGAACTGAATCACTATCAAGTGGGGAATTGCCTCGTAGAGGTGTTCTTGATCTATCATGCATAAGCACTGTCCCACACCAGACTCAATAGCAATTGCTAAATCACTGTCTAGTGGAGCCTCACCTCTTTGAGATGGGTTATCCCAAGATTTTAAAATCTTTTTGGGAATCCTACCTTGTTCTATCAAGGAGTTGCCTCACACCTTCTCCGTAAACGGGAGGTGGACATTCCTTTTCAGGATCTGGAAATGTTCCTTCTAGGAGGGGCGACGTAGTAGACAATGTAATGAATGGCAAATTAGAGTCTACGTTTCCCTCGTAACCCAATGACGGGTGTTTGTTAACATGCCTATACCTCACACTGTGCACGCCTTGCAATGTGTCCAATTATTAGGCCCCTAGTATAACTGTTAGGATTGTTAGGTCCTAAAAATTATATAAGGTTCCTAGTATATATCTGTTTAGGCTTACCATCAGCATGAGTGCCGGTGGTGTGCTTGACTCATTACAAGATGCTCTGGCTGACGAGCGAATTTCAATGGACTCATCCTGTTGAGAGAATGATTCCAGAGACAGTTTTATTGCCTTTTCAGCTCTGCATCTTTTTGAGAAGATACAGATGAGCTGACAGATACCTCAGTTATATACTTCTTTACTTCACTGGAGGTAGAGCTGTGGGTGCACTTCCGACTTCATCCTTATTTGCTGCATCAAGTGCAGTTTCTCCCTTATCAACCTCTAAGTAACATTTGTTCCTTATAACTCCAGGGGTTAATATATGGAAGTGGATGAATCAGTGTTTGGTATTCAGGCCTGGGTAAGAGATTGATGGGTTTTCAACCTCTTGGCCAGCTTCTGTAGCCACTGGGGGCTAACCGGATAGGGTCAATTAAAAAGATAAACAAATAATCACTTTAACATTCCAAAACATATTTTTCATCTCAAGGAGAAAGAAAAATATAAGAAGGAATGGTAAACGATTGCATTATAGCACTTTTAATAAAAGAGTTTTGTTAGATCGAAAAATTTATCATTTAAGAGCATGACACCAATAGAAATTTTCTTTAAGATACTTATCCCATAATAAAACGCGGGAGTCTGTATCAGAGAAAAAATCTATCCCTTATGAATTTCTTATAAGGCAAACTTCCCATAATAAAACGCGGGAATTTACACCAAAGAAGAAATTCAACTCTCTTACCAAATATTATCTCAATAAAATGACTCTTTTCCATTAAACCTAAGCACTGTATGTTTTGAAAACAGTTTTGCAAAACATCCTTATCAGATAGAGGACTATGATTTTTCGACTCATAATGCAATTATGATTTACATCATTTTCGTCTGCCTGATAATATCCCCGACTTAAAATAAAAACATGACAATTAGGGTTAGGAAGAATGCTTAACAATACAGTACTAGGCCTTCAAAGCAACAATCACTGTTTTGGTACTATGAATCAATGTGAAACATACATTGAAACAAGTATTTGAAAACAAATCAATTTACAAGTGATTGGTACCTCGAAGTTAAAACACATTTTTAAAAGAGAGAAAAAGCTTTTTAAAGATAAAACATTTAAAACAAGCTTTTGGGAGAGGATAAAATTTCGAGATAAAAGAAATATTATCCTTAAGAAAAGTTTTTCAAAAGAGAAGTTTTGAAAAAGAATTCTTAAGTTTTCTTAACTAAGACTGATTAAAAAGAGTGAATGTATCTTTGCATAAAACATTTTGAAAAAGAAATAGACAAAAATTTCTTTTAAATACATTCAGGATTGTAAACCAGTCAAAGAAAGAAAACTATATATCACAATTATTTTGTAATAAAATATTGTTCAATTATCACAAAGTAATAAAAGAGAATATTTATACTACGAATAATTATGCTTCTTATTTATTTTAATTTATTTAAATCATGGAACAGATATTTCACTGTATTGTTTTATATCTTCATGATTTAAATAACTCAAAATAAATTAAATACTTATGCTATACTAAGCAATTGCCAATCACATGCATTTATATAAACTATACATGACAATTATTCAGTAGAACAATAAGCATATCACAATTAATTGCACGCTGATACCAATTATTCGATATTTATCAATAATTTCAAGATGCAAGAAATTGTGCTTCTGTTATTTTATCAAATCAAAATTATGAAACTGATAACCATTTAATTGCTTCAATCCATAATTTCAATAAGATAAAATAAATTCGCTAAACACTAAAATATTCATTAGATTGAATATTAGCATTTAACTTCCTACGCCATATCTAATAATTGTCACTTTGCACATTGTAAGCGTACTCATAACAATTACTAATTGATATACGTAAGCTCGAGGTTATAGTTGAAAAGAAATTCACAAGTCCTTTATATAGTGAAAAAGTAATACTTGTGATTCTTTTTACAACTCCTCGCAAACAAACTAATTTTTTGGAAATATTTTCTAAGTATATAAAATATTGAGCATTTTATACACATAACTTAGAGAATACTTCATCTTCTAATATTAGTGAGTTTTGAAATATGCAATAATTATTTAGAACAGAAATTCTAAATACCTTCACTAATATCAAAAGTATCACAATTATTTGTAATAAAATATTCAAGAATATCAGAGCAAAATATTAAAGCAATTAAGCAAGATATCATTGACTAATACTCAGCAAATATTTAAAACATACAAATAATTATGCTTCTAACTTATGCTAAGTAATTTAACTACCACTTATGCATAAAACATTTTAAGCATGATAATTAAATTAATAGCAAAAAGTATGAGGATCTGGATTTAAAATAAATTCACAAGTCCTTTGGATCGGGAAAAAGTAATACTTGTGAACTCATTTGAGAATTTCTTGCAGATGGGATTTTCAACAAATATGCATATTAATAATATCCCACGTTTACTAACCAACTTAGATAAAATAAATTCATCAAGTCATTTAGCAAAAATCTGCAAGTTATTCGACTATGGACAGCTCTCAAAAGAAATGATACCTGGTGTCCATGCGCTTGTTCCTTCAGTGGTGTTAAGAGCTTCAACAGAGTTGCTAGAATTTGACAGCTTCTAGGAATGACTTCCCTGTCTTTCGTACAACCTGCGTTATCTATATCTATATAGCCAATTAGGTTAAACCTATTATCTTAAGGATCTCAGATTCCAAGAATTGGAGATCCCCTAAGATATCTAACAATTCATAACTTAGCTATAAGATAAGATTCTCTAGTATCCACTTGGAAACTTGCACATAGGCATATCGAGAATTAAGGTATACTTGCACATATATATGTCATTGTGTGTGCCTAGCATTTCTAGAGAGATATGTATAACAACTCTAATAAAAAATCACTTTTAAGTAATTCACAGTTAGAGAGTCATACCATGTCCTTGACGTTTTGCTTGAATCCTTTACCTCCGTCATAGAAGAGCTTGCGAAGAGAATGATATATAAATTGTAATGGATATACACCTTCATCTTCTAGCTCACCATTCAGGAGTGCACTTGTTCACATTCATCTGTTAGATCTTCATGCTTGAATGCTCCACATGTGCTAGGGATACCAATTGTTTGGTCCTAATCGTTGGGTCCCTGAAAATTGTTAGGTCCCCATTGATGAGTCCCAAAGGATCAAGTCTCGTCACTGGTGCTTACTGCTTGATCTAGAAAGTCCCGAAGATTCTGTTTCCATCATCGTCGATACCTTCTACTTTAAAGTCCTGTAGCAACCAGTTTGGCTTTGCCCCTCATAACAATGCCAATAGTCATCCAGTTTCTGTGACCCATTACTGTACTAGTTTCAGCTTCGACTTTAGTGGTCTGGGTTCCAGCTTCAGTGGTTTCTGCCTTCTAACTGATTGAGATCATCTTGCATTGCAATCACTCAATCTGGATCAATCTGTGCATCTTCAGTATTCTTTGGGATTCCAGATTATGGGTGATACCAATTGTTGGTGATACCAATTGTTATACCAATTGTTAGAAGTTGACAATTGCTCTTTCCCAATGTTAGGTTCCGAAGAATATATGTTCATCTTGATCAGCACTTCTAGCCTCTACACAAGAATCCGGATCACTAAGAACTAGACTCCAGGATAGAATTTGACTTCAAACCTTTTGTCTTGGCAGAAATGTTCTTAATGAAATCCTTTGATCTTCATTGTTGAGTACGACTAGTAGATCCTTCTTTTATTTGCTCCCCCTGAGTTGCTGTTAGGATGTGTTGAAGATCCTTCACCTTATACAGTGGATTTCCACTAAGGATCTGAATCATCATCATTGTCATTGATTTCTTCTGCAACCTCAGTTTCAATATCAGTATCTGAATTTGTCAAAGATTCAAAATAGTCGTTCCTTTGAATGCTTAGGAGCTTGGTGTAGTTGGTCGTCACATTCAGACTTTTAATCACCTATGAGTAGCCGAGGAGAATTGTTCCTTGAGCCTTAACTTCTTGTTAAGATACTCAAATAGATCTTCATTAAAAATCAATTCCCTCCAAACACATGAAAGAGCTTCAGTGTTTGCTTCTGGTTGGCCATTAACTCAAATGATGTCTTTCCACGATCTTGTTGAATAAAACAGCATGCTGTGTTAATTGCTTCAGCTTCAAAGTACCTTTTCAGTGCGGACTTCATTTAGAACTTCACTCGCGAAATGCAGTTCCAATATCTGACTTCAAAGTTCTCACAACTTGCCAATTATTTCCAACTTGATCTTCCTTATTTGATCAATCACCATTGTGACATTTTGTCTGTTGAATGCTTGAACACCACCAATTTGTAACTACGGTTATCAATTTCAATCACCACTAAGCATATGACTTTTCTTCAATGTGATGTTTCCATTGACTTCCCTATGTGACAAACTTCAAAATGTCCTTCTGGATTGAATTTCATATGAAGCAGTCCTCTCACCAATTTCATCCTTATCAAAGAATCCATTGCCTTGCTGACTAACAAGTAAGAGAGCTTCCTTTGCCATAGCTAACTCTTCATTGATGAAGCTTTACTAAAAAGTTGACTTCACCTTTGCATCCAAATTCCATGTCAGCTACGAACAAATTTTCTCACTCAGAGTTGAGTGAGCTTCCAACCTTCTTGTTTGAGATCAAACACTTCTCCAGAAAACCCTTGACGAAGAATTCCCTAGTGCCATTTAGATAGTGCTTAACTCCTTTCAACAAGAAAGATGCTTCTACTGATGACAGTTCTTAAAACATGATGGCCATATCCCTTGTACATCCTTTGCTGTCATCTCCAAAGGTTACCGCTGGGTAGGCTTTCTCAATCAACTGTGATGTCAGAGCTTTAATCTTAATCATATGCCTCGAACAGTAAATGTCACGAAGTCACATAACTTTTGCCTTTCATAATATACTCTGTAATCACAAATGATCAAGCTTCTTGGTACTCAACTTTAATTGAGTCCAGATGGGTTAGAGATATTATCAAAGGTAACAACAGCTTCAACCTTAACATGCAAAACTTATCTTTGACTGATCACTTCTCATACACAGCAGCCTTGACAAAGTAGTCTTTAGGCTATGAGACTAGTGATTCCAACCTAGCTTAAGGTGGACTAGCAGTCTTTACCCTATTGTGATTCTTATACATGCTTTGTCTAAGATTATGCAAGTCCTAAGATATGCATCTCCAAATAACTAAGCAAGCATGGAAATAAGAGCACATGGTAAACATTTAGCTTCAAAGCGTTAGAGATAAGAATTATGCAATTCAGGCATGTTATGCATATTAGAAAATTCAGTACTATCTACTTTTATCATTCTACACAAGTGTAACAAATATAAAGCAGATTTACAGATATTCAATAATTTTCTAAAAGCACATGGATAGAAGAACTAATAAATTAATTACTAACTCTGTCTAGTCCATTTCTGTCGTTGTCTAACATTTTTAACTATCTCTAATTACCTAAGTCAGTTTTAGATTTAGCTTCGAATCTACATGTCTTACTGACTACTTAGATAATTCTACCATCTTTTAACCATTTATCCCTAACAAGCAATACATGATCTAATATAGCATTTAAGTGCAACTATTTGAGTGCGAGCAAATCATATGAAAATAAGCACATAAACAATTCAAGGATATGCAGAATATTTGAATAAGACATTATGAGCAATATCAAATTCCACATACACTTATCATGTCATTCATAAGAACAAATATAAAATATCTGATCTATGACCTGTTTGTCTATTTAGCAATTTTCACAACATTAGCAGAGGTATTAAATCACAGAAGATTTAAATCAAGTTCCAGCAAATATTTAGGGATACACCTAACCGTCTAGAACACTCTATCTAATTCTGGATTTTCATTTTACTGCATATAAAATTAAGTATGAAATGTACTAATTAAACTCATGAACCCTAGCATGCAATCTTATTCTTAGCAATCAATTAAGCATTTAAGTCCTAAGATGCTAACATGCTATCATGAATATAATACATTTCAACACTTAATAATCATGCAGTTTTGAATTAGATAAAAGTATACTAGTTAGAAAGTGTACCTGTGAAGTGCTTAGTGATTCATCTCTAGTGTTGGTCATTGAGCCAGATATCCTTTTGGTTCATCACTGATAGAATCAACCTTGCATTTAACTTCACCAACAAAAGCTTTCTCTTGCTGCATCCTCACTAATGCCTGATATTCCTGCTTCAACCCAAAATAGTCTCTGTCATCTTTTGCTTGTACAAGCTTCTTCAAACTGTGTAGCAAACCCCTGATCTTGTCTTTCAAATATGAACCATCCCTGTCTTACAACCGCCTCTTGAACTGATCTTGAAAATCTCCTTTATGGAATCTATAGGTAAGGACCTTAGGTTTAGAATTGGGATTCCGTCTGAATTTGATGTCACTGAACTTCCTGTTGCCCTGCAGGCTTGACTTGCAGTCCAGTTCTCAGGTTATTCCAAAGTGTCAAATTCACATGCAACACCTTGACCACTACCTCGAGCTACAACATCTTCAATTAAGCTTCTTGGATCAATTCGTTTCTGTTCAGAGGTTCTCAACCTTGACGTCAATCAAATTTGGTTCCTGGATCACAAATACAGTGGATATGCTAACAACCTGCTTTACCAAATATTATGTTCTTCAGCTCTTGTTCTAGTTCATAGGCCTTCAGCACATACAGGTCTTTTACAGACAATGTGGTTGTATCCTTAAATCCCTGTTGGCTGTATCCTGTGTTCCGGATGATCTGCAGTGTTAGCACGAACTTCCTATAACCTCCATGTAGAATAATCTTTAAGGCTTGTACTGAGATTCCAGGTTGTCCAATCTGTTCTCCTTCACTACTTCAACCCCTAAGATTTTTCATCCAAAAATACAACTCAAATTAACCAAAACCTGTACCCAAATTAATTTCTTCTTTTGCAGCTTCCAAAATATTAGTGGGATCCTATGGAGTAAACCTCTGAGGAAATTAAAACCACTATTTCTTCAATCTGTTCCAGAATAATCTTCATTGGATAACCTCCAGTCAATCTCTGTTGTCTTCAATGCCCGGAAAAATCTTCAATTACGAACCCTTGAGCACCCTCGAATTAATATTTAAGAAAAATTTAAATTTACAGAATTTTTAATTTTCTTAGAAAATAAATTAATCAAAAATAAAAATTTACAAATAATTAATTTTCAAGAATATTTGAAATTTCTTAAAAATTAAAAATCTATAAATTAATATTTTAAGAAAAATTTTAGTTTTCAAGAATTTTAAATTTTCTGAAAAAATAAATAAATCTAAAATAAAAATTAAAGGGGACAAAACTTGGGGTATCAAATAACATTTTGATATGAGTGGCGCCAAGCATTTGGGGTAATTAAGTGGCGCCACTACACTGATGTACCTGTAATAGCGCAACTCAATTACTCTGCCACTGCCTTAGCTCAAGTTGCGCCGCGCGTGACTTTCGTTTTTTTTTTTTAATCCAGGCGCGTGAAAAAAAACAAGTCACATGTTGTGCTACTTTGGCCAAGTGGAGTTTAAACAAAAATTGGTCACCAATTAATTCAATAAATGGATCACATATATTGTTTAATAAATTTAAATAGTAAACTTTATTAAATCTATAAAATAAACTAATTAAGATTTATAATATAAACTTATAAAAGTTTATAAAACAAATTTTGTAAAAGTTTATAAAATAAATTTAATATCAAATTTATAAAATAAACTAATTAAAATTTGTAACATAAACTAATAAAAGTTTATAAAACAAAATTTTATAAATGTTTATAAAATAAATTAAATATTAAGTTTATAAAATAAACTAATTAAAATTTATAACATAAACTAATAAAAGTTCATAAAATAAATTTCATAAAAGTTTATAAAATAGACTTAATAAAAGTTTATAATTAAACTTATTTAACAAGGTCTCCTTTTGAGTAAGCAGCTTCGGCACGGTGAGCTTCACTGAACTAAGGATCCTGATTTGTATATCAATCAGTCAGCTCTGATACCAATTGTTAGGTCCCAAAATATCGTAGAAGGGGGGTTGAATACGATATTCACAATAATTTAAATTCTTTTCTGAATTTGCGGATAAATAAATTATTGCTTCAGAGTGGGTTTGGCCATTTGTAGTGTTTAGGTGAGCTGCCTACTAATTTTCTGTGTATCCGGATAAATCAATTAGGTTCAAGAAAATTAGCAGGTAAATTATGGAGACAAGTTTCCGGGAATATTACTCTCGTATTAATCCCAGAGGGTTTTGCTACACCCAGTTAAAAATATAACTGGCTTCCAAAGAACAAATTAGTTCTTTGCTACTAACACAAAAATATTAGGCTCAGTTCCTATACAAATATATCTAAATTAGTACAAGGAAAAACTGAGTCCGTAGGGAGTGATATCTAGGAGCCCTGAGCATTTTTCATTAAAGAACTGGGTCCTAATATCTGACCGGGAGCAAGGTATGGATGTGTATAAATTATTCTCTTGCTCCGGCCATGGCTGCTCTCTACATTTTTGTGTTGAGGAAGACGACTCCTCTTTTTTGATTGGTGTAGACTTTAAATCAAATAAAGTAGGCTGCTGTAATTTGATTGGCTAAGGGCTGAGTGGCGCCTGTAGAGTGAATCCCCTGTGTAGCTTCAAGTGGCGCCTATAATTACTTAACAAAAATTCTTCAAGTCAAGTAATATTTTTGTTGCGCCTGATACATTGGATACACTGTGATAAATCAAGTGGCGCCTTGGAATTTTGGTTAAGGGAAATGAGTTTGTTGCGCCTCTACTGTGTGTGCCTTGTAGAGGCGCCACACACACTGCCTTCATATATTTGCTGAGACTTTTGGCGCGTGTGAATTCATTTCCATGGTCAAAGTGCAGTTTGGTCACTGCACTTTGACCCTCTATTCATTCCTTAATTGAAGTTTACCAACTTCCATTTCTTGTACCAAAGTCTTGTCACTTTACACCCTGTACCCTGAGCTGTTCCTGTTCTTCGACTGTAGTTCAGAAACCTTCACTTTTCATACCAAGGTTGTGACACTTTGCACCCTGCACCCTTTGAGCTATTTAGCTGTTTGGCTGTTAGCTGTTTAGCTGTTTGGCTATAGCCTCTACAAATTACTTTTCGTACCTTAATAAATAAACGTTCTTTTCAAGTACGTTCTTCAACTTAACAATTCTTCTGTAGTTAATACTCAGATTCCTTTCACAGACTGCTGACGCCTAGTGCAACTGGTCTGGTTCACAGACGACTAACTTCGTTCCCGGTCTTCGTATTATCGCCTTACGTACATTGTTAAGTTTGCAGCAACTTCATTGCTTCGAACACTGACTGTCAATAAACACTGTAACTTCACTGGAATCTTTTCTGGTACTTAGACACTTGTCTTTACCATGTCTTCAATTCTTCTAGATTCCTATGCTTCGAACACTGTCTATTTCCAATCAATGCCTTTACACTGAAATCTTCTAGTGGCACTTCTATACTGAATCTTCAACACTTCTGAAACCCTGAAAGTCTTCAACTATTATTCTTCACTGAGGCATGAACATATTAATGTACTTCTCTCAATGACCTGTAGGAGACTTCAAAACTTCTTCTAATGTCTTGATTCACTGTATCTGCCTTGTCTTCATTTCTTCCTGATTTCTGTGTAGACGTAGTATTATTTACTTGTCCTGTTCTAGTGTTGAGTTATCATGATTATTATACATACAGCTTCGTAATCTCCAACACAAGGGAACTGCAGGACTCCTTTAACATGACTCTTTCCCAGGCCATTAATGTCATCCATGCAAGGACTTTTCTAAATAAACACTTGGATGCATTGACTATGGAAGAACCACAGGAGGTAGCAGGTAGTGCAAGGTAGTTGGAGGATGGGACTAGTGCACCAGTGGTGACTAGTGATAAAGATGCTCAGTCTGCCTCACCCACACAAGAACCACCTAGTCAGAGGTTGGGTGATAGTGGGGCAGGGGAGTATGCTGTTAGGCCCTCCTTGACAACTCACCAAAAAACTGATGAGAACCCCAATGATATGGGAGGACAAACTCTGATTGATGCTCATGAAGAAATTTCCAAATCTATTCTATCAGAGTCTATCCACCTTGAGGGGGAGTCTCATGCACCAACAGTCAAAGATGGTGACACTCAGACTCTGGTTTCTAATGAAGTCATACTGAAGCAGTCAAAGTCTAGAGTAGACCCTGAGACTGGAATACTAGAGCCAACAGACTCTGAAAAGAAAGAAGATGATTGTAAGGGTTCAGACTCTGTTGTTGCTCACCCCTTGGTGGAAACCCCTAGCCTTCAGACATTTAAAGGGTTTCCCCTCCATCAAGGTGGTTCAGGTATTGAAGCACAACTCTTATCTCTCAAACCCTCTTCTGTAGGATTTTTGAGTGCACCTTCCAAATTGAGTGAAAAAATAATAATAATAATAATTGAGAGGCTGGCACTAGACCAGGCAAAAGGAGAGGTAGATACGGCTGTAGAGAAGTCTGAGTGAGAATGAGAGAGTGGGTGCCCAACCCCACTGTGAGGATGAGAGATTAGGGTATCCTGAACCTAGCTTTACTTATTGGGATCAAGATTTTCCACAGAGTTGGTCCAATGAGTTGAAGCAGGGGATGGATGAAAATTCATTTTTGTTGTTTGACAGAATTCACTCCCTTCACTTATTCACAGAAGTAGCTTTCAAGGATGCTATTGCTGATATTACTACCACTCAAGCTTCTCTCCAAACAACAGTCTCTGACTTAACCACAAAGGTTGATTCAGTAGTTGCAGCACAGTTCACTTTCTCCACAGTCTTAGCACAGATTCTTTTGGTTGTCACAGGTGGTGATGATGTCAAAAAGGGGGAGAAGAAAAGTGATTCAAGAAAGGTGATTCCTCCAGGAGAAACAAATAAGAAATGATTATTTTATATATTTTATATACTGTTCTAGATTAATTATTTCATTTTTTAGTTTTGACATCATCAAATCTTGATTTATGCTTCATTGTTTATAAAGCATAAATAGGGGGAGATTGTTAGGAATATATTAATTTGATGATGTACAAAATACTAGAACAGGATTTAGTACAGTCTATCTGCAAGAATCAATCAACGGATATCTATCTGCAAGAAGCAATCGACTGATAAATATCGATCGATAAGTCATCAACTGATAATAAGCCATCGACTGATAAAGCCAATCGAGAAGTCATCGATCGAGAACTCAAGTCATCAACTGATATTTATCAATCGAGAACTCAAGTCATCAACTGATATTTATCAATCGAGAACTCGACAACATATATTTCCTGATCGAGAACTCATCAACGGATATATAGTCATCAACGGATATTTATTGATCGAGAAGTCATCAACGGATATTTACCAATCGAGAAGTCTCACAAGTACTCGATTGATTAGCTCACAGCCTGACTTCTCGAAGCTTAAAGGAGATGAGTATTCGGTTGATTCAAACAGCTAGTTTAAAGGAAAGTCTTCGAAGATCAAAACAAATTTATTGCAGATATGCTATGGGAAGGAAAGGGAAAATTAAGGAAGCTGTCGGTCAGAGTTTACTCTATCAGAGAATACTCGATCAGAGTTTACTCTAACAGAGAATGCTCTATCAGAGATTATCAACCGACAGAGTTTATCAGAAAAGGAAACAGACAAATCAGAGTCTGATTTGGATAGTAAGAAGGAATTCAAGTGCAAGTCTAATTACCTTATTAAATCTATTCTTATCATAATCTGTTTTGTAATTGTATTTGTAGCTGTGTCTATATAAACACAGAGATAGGTTATAATTCAATGTCGAATTATATCGAATTAAGAATTTATATAAAAGCAATATCTTGTAACCTAGCAGCTCTTAAGAACTTTATATCTTGAGAGAGTTTTGTATTCAAGTTCATTATTAATACAAAACAGTATTCCATTCAACATACTTGTGTTCATAATCGATTTACAGGCACTATTACATTCAACCCCCCTTCTGTAATAGATTGATTATTCTGGGAAACATGGATCATTACCGACAGAGAAGGAAAACATTACATATATTTGATTCTAAAATTTTCTGAAAATGTACAGATATGCAATATCCATGATTTATAATTGCAAAGACTTCCAGGATAACCTAAGCAAACATTTAGGAGTCAAATAAAATATTGTCTATGGTTGGAATGATGGGAAAACCGCACCAGATATTGTAAATCTCTTAACAAACCAAATTATGTTGAATCTGGAGCTTACTCAACAAGACTACAACAAGCACCAAAAATCACCATCATTGTATATATAATATATATATATATGACGCACACCAACATACATGTTAATAATTAAAAATGCTAATATTAATTAATATTATAATCTTTCTTAGTCGGTTAAGTGGTTTATATGAATGAAATGATACGGTAAGGAAACCATTCCATTACTTCTTTTGTAGCAAACCAGAGAGAGACAAGAACAACTTAACCTTGGTAAGATTTTCTTCCTTATTTATTTAGTTATTTAATTTTATAAAAAAATTATTTATTTTATTTTATTTAATAATTAATTATTTAAAAAAAATATATTTTTTAATTATTATTGATCTGAATTATATTTATTAGGATAAAAGTATATAATATCGAGATCCTGAAGTAGAGCTAAAGATTAGAAATAGTAATGGTAAGTATATACTGTATTATTCATTATTGTTTATCTATTGATGATTTATTGGAAATGATTTATTGATGATTGAGTATTATTACACTAATATTTGATGAACTGATGATGCGTCCTTAGGAGTAGTAAAACTAAATCAATTATTTTATTGGCCGGAATCCTAACTGATGAATTGATGAAACTATCGTATATGAATAACCAGTTTTTGATTACGAAGAACTAATTATTTGTGAAGATTTTGACTAATTATTGATGATCGTTTTGTTGAATTTTTTATTATTGAAAAAAAACTCTGATGTTTAGATAATTCTCAGTTGAGCATTACAATATATGTTTGTTGAGTTTTATGAACTCATTATTTTATGTTACTAAATTCCACAGGGAATAATTTTGGAAAAAGGATATTCGAGGAAGGGTTGGGATGTGATGAATTAAAGTATTAGAGTTGGATGGAAGATGCGTAGAACTTTAGTATGTTTTGTGTAACTTTTGATGTGTAAGGGTAGTCGATATTATAAAATATTATTATTATATTATCAATGTTAACTATAAGTAAGCATATATTGGTGTGTTTGGAATCCCTCGGGTCAGAAACCTTAGGTTAATCCAAGGTCGGGGAGTCAAATCCGAGACCATATATGTTTTGCAAATAACAGAAAATTGAAACATATCGGTTTGCAAAATATATTTTATGAAAACCGTTATCTCATTAAAAAATTTATAAATTATATATGTTTGGCAACTAAAATTGCAGTACATATTATTATACAAAACATGTTTTGCTTATAAAAGATACATGATTTTCAAAATTTTGAATGAAATAGTAATGTTTATTGAACATATTTTGTAAAATAATACATTTTGAAATGTTTTACTTATATTAAGCACATATACTCTCCAATATCTCGAATAAAATAGTTATATGCATATAACATTTCTCTTTAAATTATATATATTCAATAATTTAAATATACTGTTAGGATGTATGAAACTTTGATCTTTAATAATATCTTAATAAAAAATTATGATTATTATATAACATAAACTAACACATATATCATTTTATAAAATTCAAAAAATTCATGAGTTTTTTATATACCATTAAATTTTAATAGATTCTTTACAATCATGATCGGTTGAAATACATTCACAAGATTTTAAAAGACATTTTAAAATTCTTATTGAATATCCCAAGATTTTAAAGGTTTTTTAAAATTCAAACCAAATAAAATCATGATGTGTTATCATCTACATAGTTGTTCTGCAACTCTTCCTTGATGGCTGTAGAACAGATATTGTACTTCTCCTCACGCTTATGAACTCTTCACAATGAATCAACAGCGATATTTTCCTTTTTTGTTAAGTAATAATTATATTAACTCAATAAAATAAAGACAGCATACTAGAGTATCCCCTAAAATAACTATATAAGTGGAAAAAACTCCAACTCAGTCATCAATCATTACCTCATAAACTAAGCCTCACAAAAAAAAGGAACTCGACACTAATGACATATAACTAGTACAAGGAAATAATAAGGAAAGGAAATATATATAATCAATTTTAATTTATTTACTCTATAAATATTTATTTCATCTCATTATTATGGCAAAAATTATATAAAATATTTTTAATTAGAGATATATATGTTCTGCTTATAATATATTACAAAATTAATGTAAAACATAATGGAGTACATATAAGGCTCCGATTATTATTTTATTTAGGACTCGTTTGGTATTGTTGTTACAGACGACAATAACAGTTTTTTGCTGAAAAATAGTTAAAAATGTGTTTGGTGAAATTTAAAAATTATTGTTTAGAAAAATATTTTTAATCTAAAAGTTGTTTTTAAAGAAAACAGTTATCTCCATACTTTTGGAAAAAAAACTACTTTTCAACATATTTGTAGAAAGTGATAATAAGTTCCACTATTCAATCTCTCCAAAAACATTATTTTTTATATTATATCTCAAAATATATCCAAATCAAAAAATGTTACCAAACATTTATCTAATTTTTTTCACTAGCAGTTTTTATCACAGTACAACAATTCCAAATATACCCTTAAGATACTCCACGAATAAAACTCTATCATTAGTTAAAGAAAATAATTCAATATAAATTAATAAATACTTAAACAACTAGACTACAAAATAAATGAGAATGTAATATAGTGACTATAAAAAAATGTCAACATTTTCTTCATTTATGCACTTTATGTTATTTCAAATTATTTATAGTTTTTTCTTGTGACAACTAACAACACAAAAAGCTATTTTATTCATTATACTTATCAATTAATTTGCAAGAAAATTATTTACTAAAAATGTATAACTATATATATACTCTCTCCATTCCAAAATAATAGTCGATTTGATTTTTGACACATATGTTAACGTGGAAAAAAACATAGTTAGATTTGTTATTAAATTCAAAATTTTATATTAAATAAAAATATAGATTCTAAAATTTTATTTGATATAAAAGTTTAAATCTTATTATAAGTGTAACTATGTTTTTTTGCAATTTACATATGTATTAAAAATCAAAACGATCATTATTATTTTAAGATGAGAAGAGTACGAAATTTTTACTAAAACATCCACGTGTCTAGATGGTCTTTAGAGCTAATTTTAATATAATAAATGAAAAAATATTATAAAATGAAAAAAAAACATTTAGCGAGTATCGAGTAACAAATACGCAAAAATACCTTGAACCTTTGTTATCATGCATCTCACAAACATTAAATAAAGTAAAAAAAAATAAACATTTGCACATGAAAACTCACGCAACACACTACACTTTATTCACCAAAAAGGTAAAAATACAGGAAGAAAATAATAAAAAATAGTTAAATTAACAGGACCAGTAGAGTAAAGAGGGCAACTCAGCCCCCATTCTGCAATCACGCTTTTTTATACTCACCTGAAACTCGCCAACCTCCCCTTCCCCTCCTCTACACACATATGTATATATAATTACACTAAACCTATACATACATACATTTACAACATGGGTTTATGTTTCTCTCGAACGTCGGTGAAAAACAAGAAACAACCTGCGAAACCTCGTTTAACTAACAACCAATCATTTGTTTCGAGCAAACGGTGGTCTAGAACTCGATCTTCTCGTAAAGAAAAGTTCGATGACGTGGAGCTTCAAGACCAGGCTGTCACTGCTGCAGCTAATATTATTTTGAAGCAGCAATACGGCGTCGCTTTTGATCGTTCTGCTTCTCTTAGATACCCTAGTAGTAATAGTAATAATGGGGTTTCTAGAAAGAACCAGGGGTTGCCGAGAAGTTCCAGCACTAGGGCTCGCTCTCTTACTGATCCGCTCCTTCAACCCCACCAGCTTGTTCTTGATCAGGTTCGATATTCGATTAAATTGACCAAATTTTGACTGAAATTTATGGGATTGATATGTGAAAAGTAATTGTTGATTGTTTTTCGTAGAGTGTGAACCTGTGTGTATATTAATTATAATGTTGTTGATTGGTTATTGTTATTGATATGATTTAAGTAAATGGTTAGTTTAATATTGACTGGCTTATTTAAAAACTCAGAAGACCCTGTTTTTAAGATATGGGCTTTCTTGTATTTTAAGGTTTATTTCGATTTTCGATGATATCTTCCTTGTAATTCCCCCTATCTCAATTGTTTTGCCTTGTCAAACTAGTGGCTAACATATATAGTTTATAATTGATTCTGAATGTGTGATTCCATCAAGTATACTAATTGCTTTTTACAAAAAAGAATTCATTTGAAGCGGAAAGCCGCAACCAGAGTTTTTTTAGTCTAATTATTAAAATGAATCTCGGTTTATGTGAGTGTACTGCTTTGATGAAGTATCTTGGAGATTTTACGAGAATGGGAATTGCAAATGCTGACTTTTTTTCTCAAGCCATGAGACATTGTTTATGCACTATTTAATCCTGAATTTATACATTGCGAGTTTACTAGTACTTGTTTTTCGACAGCGCCATAAATCGGTTTTTTACGAGACAAATAGTATAAGCATATTAATGTACTTTGTGGAGATGATATACATGTGGAGGAGTCAATTTTAGTGCTGTCATCTTGTAATATGTAAGCTTCTGTGTAGGTCTGTGATATATTCATTTGCAAGCGTGCTCCTAGTCATTATCCATCTGGCCAGTTCTAGTCATTTTTTTTTGTATATTTTTGTGATTTCTAAGTGATTTCCTGATTAACAGGATACAAACCTAGAAGATTTGCAGACTACCCATTTTGTCCTTGTTCATGGAGGTGGTTTTGGTGCTTGGTGTTGGTACAAAACTATAGCACTTCTAGAAGAAAGTGGATTTAAAGTTACTGCAATTGATTTAACTGGCTCAGGAATTCATTCATTTGATACAAATAACATCACGAGTCTTTCACATTACACAAAGCCGCTTGCTGAGTTTTTTGAAAACCTTAATGAAGGGGAGAAGGTTAGATTCTCATGTGTCCTTTCTTTGCCAATGTTTGTTCACCGATATACCAACCTAATGTCATGTAAAATGAATCAGAATGATTATTTAACTTTAAGTCCCGGAAATTTATTGTTTTTAAAGATATATTGAGCAGAATGCAGGTGAAATTTGTGTTTTATAGGGAGTCGAGCTGAGTATAAACTCAAAATTTTCCCCTTTAATTTGGCATAGCTACCAAAAGTGCAGTCTTTCATCTTTTGTTTGTCAAATATATAACTTATCTAATGGCAAATGATGAGTCTGTTGCCTAAAGATATTGGTACATTACATATTGTTGCATATATTAGTTTTTAGGTACAAGAAGAGAGGGGGGATGGGAGTGAGGATTCAAACCCATGACCTTGTCACACAAGGTGACAAGGGAGGGAGGGAGGGAGTGGGGGATTTGTCTTTGCCACTACTATCCTGAATCCTCTAAAGCTCACTTTCTTTTCTGCGTAACTAAAGCTCACAATTTTTAGTGTCAGTCAGTAAGGTAACAAGTGAGGGAGGGGGTGGGGGGTTTGTCTTTGCCACTACTATCCTGAATCCTCAAAAGCTCACTTTCTTTTTTGGGTAACTAAAGCTCACAATTTTTAGTGTCAGTCAATAAGGTGACAAGGGAGGGGGGGAGGGGGTGGGGGATTTGTTTTTGCCACTACTATCCTGAATCCTCAAAAGCTCACTTTCTTTTTTGGGTAACTAAATCTCACAATTTTTAGTGTCAGTCAGTAAGGTAACATTTGTCCAATACAAGTTTATCGGTATTTCTCCATCTCTCTATATTTATAGGGAGAAATTATTTGTCTGATTTAACAATAGTACATGCAACACTTATATTTCTTTTCATACATTATCTTGTGATCTTATCCAAGGTGTAGCATGTATATCATTTACACGACCTTTATTTCTTTTAGAGACCAGTTTTCGTTTATTATTCTTATGAACTGAATGGAAAAAATAATGCTACTGTTTTGGTGTTTAAATGCTTATTCTTGAAGGTAATTTTGGTGGGACATGATTTCGGAGGTGCATGTGTATCATTTGCAATGGAGTTGTTTCCATCTAGAATAGCAAAAGCCATATATGTTGCTGCTGCAATGTTGATTAGTGGGCAAAGTACTCTTGATATGTTTTCACAAAAGGTATAGATTTTGAAATTTGAACTTCACAAGTTACTTACTATGTTCGATGATCTCTAAATTCTGAGAGACATATTTTCATAACTTCATAAGTTACTTTGATAATATTATCAAATAAATGCTTTTGAGCTTTCTTTAAATGAATTTGTGAAGAATGCAATTTGAGTGCCTTGTGTAGATGAACCACAACTTCACATTTGAAGCGCTTAGTTTTGACTTCCTAAGTCGTGGTAGGTGGTTCTGGTCAATTTCAGTTATGCATCTGGTCTGCACATTCTAGTTGCTTATTTTAATCATACATAAGATGCTTTTTGGTTAAATGCCCACACCTATTTGTGGTGATTTGTGAGGCACTTTAACAGGAATCTATCTGAATTTCGAGTATTTTTGTTTATTAATATCCTTGCCAAGGTCACCTGAAGATTTGGTCTGAACTAGTTTGGAAAATGTGTCATATATTAGACATTCATGTAAATTTTTTAAGTTTGCAACTGCTTTGAGCAATCACATTTCTGGATATCATTCAGGGATTTTAATGCTTTGCCTAAAATGTTTTATTACTCACTGACATAAAGACTTGTATAATTCCTACAGGATGTTTCAAATGATCTGATGCGGCAAGCTCAAATATTTCGATATGCAAATGGAAATAACCAACCTCCAACATCAATCGATCTTGACAAGTCACTTTTAGGGGAATTGCTATTCAATCAGAGTCCTGCAAAGGTATACTGGACATCATACACCTGTTATCCATTATGTATGACCATGATGATAGACTACTTAAGTTATTTACAAATATTACGACATTAGATTCTAAAATTGGACTCTGATTGAAAATTTCTACTTTAATTTGCATTACATTGTCTGCTTGGCATTTGCATTAGTTATACTTGTATGTGCTAGAAATTTTTACTTCCAACCTCGACCTGATGATGCTCACACAAAAAATACTTTTTTGCTTGCATGCAGTTTTTGTACTCTGTACTTCCTATGTTCCATAATATTAGTAGCTTTGGACTATTACAAAAGATCATTATAATTTATTTTTTTAGAGGTATACAAGAAACAATAAATGACCTGTTCTTGGATACCCTGTTTAATCTTCTTCGTTTTATTCCCAATGTACCTTATGTGCTTAACGTGGAATTCATGTACTGATAACAAATTATGTGCAATGATAGTAGTTTTAATGAGTTATTAGAACTTTTGTTATTTGGACCGGAGAAGTAATACAATGAACTATAGATGGTTGGTTCTTGGTGTATGGGCGCTGCATGTGCAAGGTAGCAGTTCTGCATACAAACCGTGTTTAGGTATAATTTTTTCTGTCCAATCTCCCAAGCAGTCTGAAATAATTGTCAACCATTTAGTGAAGTGTCCTTTCTCAAAGGAAGTTGGAATATATGTTAGTTGGTAACTGTCATTTTAATTAATTTGTATTTCGTTGTCAAAAGGAAATTATTGGGTGCTTCTGTTCATTGTTTGTAGTTTCTTGCACTATATCCTTCCTCTATTTTGAAGTTGTATTCTCCCTTTCAATTGTTCTCCTTTTTCCTAGAGGGGCTAGTGAAGTATGTTTCTAATGTGAAAAATAGAAGGAACAGTAAGGATCAAAAGGTAAAGCAGTAAACTTGAGGATGACTTGCAAATTTATGGCTACTGTTGTCTGCTTTCTATATCCCATGCACTTGTTTATCTTTATGGATCTCTATTATCCAGTTCAGATGCAAATTGTCTTAACTGTAAGATGTGATTTTTGGGAGAATTTGTTTTCTGGTCTTACAAATATGTGTCTGGTTTCATTCCAGGATGTAGCATTGGCATCAGTTTCAATGAGGCCAATCCCCTTTTTACCAGTCTTGGAGAAACTGTCCCTAACCGAGGCAAATCATGGCTCTGTCAGGCGATTCTATATACAGACCCCTGAGGATAATGCTATACCCATCCAGTTACAAGAGAGTATGATAAGCAGAAGTCCGCCTGAACAAGTCTTCCGCCTTAAAGGTGCCGATCACTCACCTTTTTTCTCCAGGCCTCAAACCCTGCATAAGCAACTGGTAGAGATCGCGAAGATAGCTTAAATGGAAGAGATTGTGAAGATAGCATAATTGGCCGGCTGTTAATTATTAGAGGTCCCTCATTCCGCTGGCACATTATGGCAAATCCCTTTGTTTTGGCGTAAAATGTGGAATTTTCTAATATCATTGTAGGTAGTAGATTTTCGGTTTCACATAAAAGCTGCAACACTATTACGATGCGTCAAAAGAGTTTCTTTTATGTTTCTAATTATTGCAATCGATGTTGATGCACTTTTTTTGAGAAATATTGTAGGAGATATTTCACATTCAAGGTGGGTTTTTTGTAAAAAAAAAATTATCTATGGTTGATGAAATGAACTCGTAATTATAGTACAAGATGCTGCCCTGGTATAAAAATGCTAGGCAGTTGGTAGTCTTGTTTCTATACTTTATAAAATATATTTGTCTATCAGTTTAAACACCAAGATTTTGGAGTTAGGAAGTTGTAAATGGTCAGACAAATTTTCAGGTGCTGTGGTTGTATCATATAAATTTAACATTTTCACCTTAATTGCTGTTCATATGTAATAGACTGGAGTTTGAATAATTGATCTCCCTTTTTGGAGTTTAAAAAATCTTATATAGTGTTTAGCATTCTGTCAATCTGCCACCGTTAACCTGCAAGCTACCAACAGACACACCTTAAATACTACGCTTGTTCAAAAACAGACACAGCAAGTACCGCTTCCTATACTGTATATCGATTACTTGCAAATTTGTGCTGAATTACAAGAAAAATCCGCCCAGCCCCCTCCCACCTACACAAGTTTGAGAATATAGACGCAACAACTGGCCCCACCTACACAAGTTCGAGAACATAGACGACTACAGGGTCATAAATAGGGATGGCAATAGGGTTGGGTTAGATTGGGTTTGGCAAAATCCAAATCCAAACCTAACATTTTTATCCAAACTCTAACCCGAAAAAAACTCGAAAAAACCCGAAATTTAAAACCCGAACCCGATCAAACTGATTTTGGATCAAATTCGGATATACCCGAAATTCAAAGATAAAACTCGAAATCCGATATCCGAAAACCCGAACCCGAACCCGAAATTCAAACCTGAAAATTAAGTAAAAAAATATTTTTTTATTTAAAATATGTGATAATATTATATTATAATATCTTATAAATAATGTATAATATATATACATATCTATATATAATGTTACATAAATTTATATTATATATATATATATATATATTATTTGGGGATTTTTTTCGGGTTTCGGGTTCGGATCAATTTGGATCGGTATACTTCATATCCAAATCCAAATCCAAAAATTTTTGAGTCCAAAAATTAAATCCAAATCCAAAAAATCGGGTTTGGTAAATCCAAAACTTTGAATTTCGGATCGAGTATCCATCGGATCGAGTATCCATCGGATCGGATTTTTTTGTCACCCCTATTCATAAACTGTATATCAGTTACTTTCAAATTTGCACTGAATTACAAGTAAAATCTACTGCAATGATAATAACTTGGACAGGAAACAAATGCGAGTTCAAAGGAGTATGTTTACACCAATGAATATCAAAGATGGTTGGAGGTTGGTAGTTCTAGACTTCTAGGATGTGAAATTGATAATCTGATACACACAGCTGGTCACAGTAAAGCAACGGAAGCAAACCAATTTTTTGACCCTATACAAAAAATGCAACTGATAATGCCAATCCTTGTAAGAAAAGAAATAAGGGCGTGATTTTATATTCACTTCATCGACTTCTACCAGATACTGAATAGAAAACTACCAAATGGTACCTCAATCCAACTAGCAGAACATGAACTAGAAACAAAAGAACATAAAACAACCTTACGTTGGTAAGATCTGCAACAAAACAGCACCTCATCCCTACCTCCATCCTCTCTTCTCTACTCCCATGAGTAAAGAGTAAGGTCTGCATATGTCTAACATTCTCTTAAACTACTTTTGAGTGACATGTATTAGTATAACTACGAAACAGAAGTCAACTCCTTGACATATATATAGTCATGTAGTCTTGTTAGTACCTTAATAGATATTAGTAAACATAATCCAGCAGTTGATTAACATTGCAATTGCCTACGATTTAATAACCGAAACAGGAACCAACTAAAAATTCAACAAGCTGACAAATCAACAAAACAGTTGAAACTCAGAATATAAACACAGCAAAAATAGTGCAAAATCCAAAGACAATCAGCTAAAACTATTAAAAAAACGATAATTAGTCATTAAATTTGTTCTTAACAATAATAATCAAACAGATAACAATCACAGAGTCACATTGCTACCACAATCTCACAATTACACGATAACGCAAAGTAAATATAAAAAACTCGAGACCAAAGCAGTTGCAAATCCTCCTTAAAACCCTAGCTTAGTTCTGCGCCAGTGCCTACGCTTGGCATTGTACCTAAAACAAACATAGTACTAATCACCAGATCATATAAAATAATATCCTCGAGACCGAAAAATTTTACTAATTTATCGAGATTAAAAATACACTGTCTCTGTTACGTGAGTCGAAAAATAAACCTGATGGTATTATCGGTACGCATACGGATCCAGTGGGGGATGGGACGGTTCTGCCTCATCTTCTTAGCTAGCTTCTTCTTGATTATGAATGTCTTGTGTGACGGCTGCTCAATAACAAATACATAATCAATTTTTAGCTAATAATTTGATTAATTCGTACATAAAGCTATGCATACATGTTCATATATGTAATTAAGATCAGAAACATGGTGATAGTTTGTGAAAAAGAGAGAGAATCACCATTTTGGTTTCAGATGGATTGGCTCCGCTGCACGCACAGACAAATTGTGAAACCCTAACTAATGAATATTACGGGCTTAGTTTATATGTATCAATGCATCGGCCCATGTATATTGTCATTGGGCTGGGCTGCCTCAATCTTTTTTCTTCCCCTCAATATTATTATAACATAATAATTTCTAAAGGTTTCTTGAGATAAATATTTTAGTTTTTAAAATACTATTGTTAGAGTAATATTTGTTCTAAATTTCTTGAATTTTTTAGTTTAAAAGCTCATTTAATTAAGATGTTGTACTTGCTTTTAGTCGGTGTTAAATAATACTGTATGAATTTATTTTTATAGAAAGAATTGAGTTTATAACAGTTGGTTTGACTTGTATAAGTTTATTAAAAAATAACTTAAAATTATAGGTTCATGGCAATTAGTTTTTTGGACGCTTTATCTTAGCTTTGTACTAATTCTTTTAGATAAAGTTAATATCATCATCCAAAATTATAAATTTACAACTTATAAACTTTATTTTTATTTTTAAATTTATAATAACTAATAAGTTATACATTAATAATAAAATTATTGAAATTATAATTATTAAATAAGATTTCTCTTCCCAACTTTCAAATCACTCAATGTTGAAAACATTACGAACTGCCTACAAGACGGGTGGCTACAAGCTTGACTATCATCAGCACCTCTTTCTGAGCCACTTCTGTAAAATTCTACAAGATCTTAGATTTACTGCCCGGGGACAAACTGCTGACTGAACAATAGAGGGAATTTATCAGACAAGTCAGAGAGAAATGATGCATAAACAATTTACTTAAACAAAATTTTCATTATGGTGTGCTTCGATCAGGTTTGTGTGTATATGTGTGAAAGCGCAAGAGAATTCAGTTGACTGATTCAATGCTATTCTTTATTACAACTTTACGTAATCATATTACATCAAGAAATGAATTGCTGCATCCAGCTAAAAGAATGATAACTGATTATAAGACCAGGTCGGTGACCGTGTTCCAGAACCAAAACCAGAACCACAGCAGTCGAATAAATAACCTGACTGTTGTTTCACCGATGTTAATTCTATATAAGAATAGAGATGAAAATTATCTGTGCATGCCGATATAGGTATCTTTACTATCCTTCTCAAATTCTTTAATCCATCTATGCAGGAAAATTTCATTCTCGCAAGCATAAAGAATAATATAGTTGCTGTCAACATCGCTGATAATGTGTTCATTATTCTTTCGTACAAGATCGTTCTGCACATTAAAATGAAAGAGGTCAATCCAACAGAAGAAATATAGTTCCACCTCAAAAATAAATCTGGAGATAATAGTTGATGCATAAGCAAGTTAGCACATAAGGGGTAATAAGAAACACAACTTTCTATACAATTATTACAATTGAGCTTTATATACAATTATAAATTATTACAATTGAGCAATTGGCTTGTAACTACCCTACTACTAGCATAGCATCCTCACTTCAATTGTAAAATAGATAAATGTCTAGACTCGGTGGTTACACTATATAAATATATAAATATATATTAAAACATCAACAATAATAGCAACTGCCAAAAACAAGCTAAATGTTAAAAGAAATTGACAGTGTAGGCTATTGACCCTAAATTATTCTGTCTCTAATCATCTAGTGGCCTCATTTGCAAGTTGCATTGACCAGACTTACCACTTCTCATACCACTCCCTTATTGTATGCTCTATATCTCCTCTCTCTATGTAATGTTTCTTCACTATTATTTATGAACAGAAAAGAGATGTTCATTGCTTCACGCATATTCTTCTCTGACTGTGGATTAATATACTGGCCAAATTTAAAAGTTCAACAAATCCTACCATGAGAAGGCACATTTCATGAATGGTGGTAGTGGGATTGACAATTGACTAATATGTGAAACCTAATAATAAACAGTACTGGGCCGCACACAAAGATATGCTTGCCTTACTGCCTGAAACAATACTTTATGTACTACTGGGCCTACAGGGACAGATGGGGGTCCTAATTCGTTGCCTTTTTCAGTTCTCAGTGGTTTACAAGATGATGTTCATATACAATGGCAACAACTGCTCTAATGGTACCACATCCATATAGCTCAAGATGCATAAACTTAACAGAGAGTCCCAACAAGATACAGGCAAACTTTAGCATGACATGTTCTAAACCATATGTAAATTCAGCTAGCATAGACGAGGAATAAAAACAGTCAATACTTAGGAATTCGTAGGCAAGTATCATTGAGGTTCCCCATGCCGACATGCTAAAAAACCTTGGACCTAGACCTCTATAGAATCCTTGCCAACCATCATCAGCAATCAATCGTCTAACTACTTGTCTTGTAGTGGGCCTCTTTTCATGCCCCATCACCTACAATGTGAAAATGAAATTATTAGTGTTAACCAATATGATGTGCAGCATAAAACAAGAAATATAAGATCGAAAATATAGATTTAGCGAGAGGCGAGCATGACATGCTTGGTAAAAGTTTTCTCTCCCCTCAAGTAAAGGCCATATTTCTGACAAAAATGACAAGAAAGTATCAATCTCAATAGTAAAAAATTTAGGATTGGCTTCCAACATGTAAAACTAACAGTTCATTCTAAAATTTCCAACATATATGAAAACAATACATACAATATGCACTGCCTACAAGAAAATGGGAATGCCACTGTCTCGCAGTATATCATACTTGTATTCATTGAAATGTAAAACCAATGGATTTCACATCCATTTTGAGGTATAAAATGCCACTTGAACATATATATTTAAAATGTGGAAAGGAATTTAACATCTTCAAGTTTACAATATATAGATGCACCAGAAAGAATAAAAGTCCTTGCTACCAAAAGCATCTGAGTTAGAAGAGTAATATCTAAGCTAGGATTTAATTATGAGAAGTACAGCAAAAAATGTTGTCAAAAAATTTTTTTAAAAAAATTGAATGTTGCTGGATGATAACTAGTCATACCTGTAATCGAGTCTTGATGGTATCCAGTGGGGTTGTGATGCAGGATGCTGTAGCACCAGCGATAATCCCTCCAGCCCCCTGGACTAATATTAACGTCGATTCACTCGGGGAGGGCTCTTCACTCTCAGTGCCATGACCTAATAACCTGCTCAGTAAGTTCAAATGGCAGAGTAAACAAATTATAATATATCTGGAGAATCCAGAATAGCTGAAGAAACATGTATCCTGCACTCCTAATCAAAGAACATGATATATACTTCTCAATTGCAAAATTGTAAAGAGAAAAAGAAAGAATTGGAAGATATATCTCAAAAACAAAATGGAACGACTGATGAGACACATATCATGGCTCAACTAATCCCTCTCATGGACTTTCTTAAAAAAATAAAGAAAAACCTCGTGTAAACAGAATGTTATAAGGTCTAGTCCTATTTATGGAGACTCCGTAAATATATTATTCTAAATATGAAAAGTTCAAAAGAATTATAAATTTATGCAAATTGGATGCAGTTACTAAGTTGTGATCAACTTTTGATATATATCAACTAGATTATAAGACCTTTATATAGATCAAAGCCTTAACTCAACGGTCCCGGCTGAGAGCACAGACTTGGGACCAATTCAGGATAGGCAAAACTCCGATTATAGGTAAATTAGTCTACCTACTGCACAAGAAAATTATTAGAATGGAAAAGAAAATACAGAACTTAATAATATATTAAAGTAACACTCATTAAATTGTTGCAGCATTTCCAAAGCTCGAGACATAATTGCAATTGATCCGCGAGAAGACTGTTATCGTGATTATTGTGAAAAACTGAAGCTTATGTAAAGCTGCTACTTCGGCATGGAAAATGTTCATTGAAGGCCCAAAAACAATCAATCTAAGAAATGATATTTGAATGACCGCCAGACAAGTGTTGATAATTTACCTCGTCCTATATTTCCTTTATCAACGCTCCTGCCCTTATTAGTAACCTATTAACTAGAGCTGTTGCACATGTTTCACATATTATTTTTATTTAAGTAGGGCCTTCTTGGCAGTCCAATGCTAAAAGGAGAAAGACTAGAGCTTTGTTAGCCCCGCTTAAATATAAGGAAAGCAATGCAGCACATGAAAATAATGAAAAGCAAACAATTGTCTCACCTCCATATAACACGTTGACTTGAACCATAGCTTGCCCACCATACAGCACTAGATGGAGAATATGTCATAACTGAGAGACCGAAACCTCTATAAAATCCTCTAATTCCATCTGATTTTAGAATTTTACGAGCAACATCCACCCCTCCATTATAGCTTGTGTGACCTGCGTATCCTTGGACCATCAATCTTTGACTGACCTGATGTAAGAAATAACAAATGCAAGATACCAACCAAGACTTGAATTTCACATTAAAGATTAAAATAGGAAACTATACAGTCATAAATTATTTAAAAGCGGACAGGGTAAATCTCATTCAGCCTCCAAAAAAGCAAATGGAAAGATAAATAGTAAAAACCCTGATTCAGGAAAGAGGAAATATTTGCTAATCCGCATCTCAATCTAATATATCCTCAATTGCATATTTCATAGGTAACCTTAAACAGAAGACTCTTAGAGTCTCACACAGCAAACCCAAAAAAATTCAAGACACTTCTTCATTAAGGTAACGGACAACATACCACATCAATTGGAACAAATACAGCCTGAGCAAAAAGTGATGCTGTCATGCCAGCAACTCCATTTGCAATGGCCGCTTGAGTAGCTTCTGATACTTTGAATGGTTCAACCATCTTGAACGCAGCTGCTTTTGTTGTTTCCAATGCAGTAAGAAATATAATCCTGGCAGGCACTGCTCCAGTAATAACAGTTCCAAAACCTCTGTACAAACCAGGAACACCTTCCGCTTTCAAAAGGCCTCTGATAACAGAGAACGCATTCCTCTCAACAGAATCCTTTGTAACAATCTGCAGCCTGGTCTTTACAACAGAGATAGGGTATAGTGCAACTGTAAGCCCAGAAAAGATCCCAGCTCCTACGACATAAAACTTAGTTTTATCAAGCCTGCAGGATGACAACGATAAAATGTAAGAACTTGAAGAGTGAAAACTTAAAAAGGCCTACACTAAACTCAGACAGTTGCAGATAAAATTGAAAAAAGGAGCAGAGTCAACAGAAAAAAAAGAAACAAACAAACAAGCATAAGAAAATAAATCCTGCTATATCTAGGGAGAGTTTGGATTACGAAATATCAATCCGCTTTAATGAGAATGAGATTAACCTGGTTAAAATCTCATGGTCCAAATGGCACCTTAATATGGGACTAAGTATCAAGTAGAGTTTAATAATGTACAGAAATGATCTAACAAAGGGTTAAAATCTTTGTTTCCAGCTGAAATGAAAATCACAGAAAGAACAACATTCCAATTTCATTTCTTCAGAAATTCATGTGAGACACTGCTACATTGCCTTCAAAACCCTAAGGCAAGTTCTTACAAAAGAAAAAAAAATCCGGCCACCCCATTTCAGGAATCATACTCTGCTAAATTACGGCGAGTAATTCAAAACTGTAAAAGTACTAAAAACATAATAAGCCCGGTTAACATAAAACCCCTGTCTCAGTATTTCAAGATCAACTCAGGTTCATTTAATAAAAACAAACCTTACCAATACAATACATAAATAATATATACATAGCTTCATACAAAATCAAGATACACAAAAGCCGCATAATGACCATGCCTATAATCTAAAATGATTCTACCAATACAAATCAACAATCCTAATTCATCACACAAATTAAATCATATATATCTATACAATTCAGCAAACAGACTCAAAAACTACCTCAACCAAAACCATGTATAAAAATCTAAAGAAATGTAAATAGAATTACATACACAAATGCACAATTAATGTAAAAACTGCAAACAAACAAGAAGACAAGAAAAGCAAAGGCACATAAATAAATAAATAAATATAAAATAAAAGAGAAGAGGTTTATGAAAATACTTGTCCCAATTAATTTCTGTAGGCCTTGTTTGGGAAGAAGATGGCTCCATTAATTTCACGATCCAAGATTATTTTCGAATTTAAATTAATTAAATCAAATCCTCTTGCTCTTATTGTTCGTTGTTTGATTCAAATCTGATGATAAGACAATCAAATTTATTGTTGGCCTCGTCTCGGCGGAAGTTAGGTCGTTTATTTGGTTGGTTGAATGTTTTGCAGGAGAAGCGTATACATATGTAATATGGATAGTCCCATGTGCTTATATGTATATTCTTCGAGTTTCTTGTATTATCGTCCATCAATGTTGAATTGTTGTCACGTAACCTCTCTTATAATTACTAGATTACAGGGGCTGTTTGGCTACCGTTTATTTCTGGAAATAAACGCTTATTTCTGGGGAAAAAATAGGGATGTATGTACTTTTTCTGAAAATAAGTAATTTATTTTTTATTTTAAAAATAATATTTGGTTTTAAAATTCTAAAATAAATATTTATCTTTAAAAAAATATGAAAATATGTAAAAAATGAAAATAAAATAAGTTACTTATTTTAAGTTTAAAGAACCTCAAACGGACACATAGCATGTGATACGTACATGGTATCTTATAATCGTTTAATTTCGAAATTGTGGTTGTAATTTCAAATTTTACGAAATTATTAACGATAATAATATTTTAAATAATATAAATAAAATGTATTACTATAAATGTTAGTAATATTAATGTTAAACTAAATCATGATAAAAATATACAAATCAATAACTTATATATGTGATCTAATATAGGTATGTTAATATTTTTTTTGTCAGTAATAACTTTCACGTTAATGAGTTGTATCGAAATACAATCTCGTAAAAAACGGAATTTTTTCATACAAGAAAGTGTATTATCTAACCAAAGGACATGCAGAGATGTCTTTGTAAATTTAGACAATAAGACTTTAATGTCTGAAAACAGAATACCTGTTACAAAAAAATGAAAAAAATAATTTTTATCCATCTAAAAAGAAAAAGAAAGACCGAGGGCATAAGTTTTAAAAAACATAAAGCAATTATTATTTATTATACAATAAAATAATATAAAATCTAACCTAAGGGGATTCTTTTGGTTAGATACATCATAATAACATGTAAAAAAAACTATCACTTATACAGAAATAATAATAAAGCATGCTCAAACAATTAAAACATTACTCCTAGAAATGAATAATACACACACATAGCGGATGTATAAAAATGTGTGAATATATCTGCTTCCGATTAAACATTTAAAAAAGGTGCAAAATGAAGTAAAATATTTAATTAAGGGCAACCAACTATCAATCATCAATCATGGTACAACAATACCTCTCACGGGCACAAAAAGCCATCATTCATGGCACAACAATACCTCTCAAAGGCACAAAAAGCCATCATTCATGGCCGCCATGAATCATCACTATTCATGGTACGTAAAACCAGCTAGAACAACCTTATCCCTGATTCTACCAAAAAGTTACGAAGTCTATTCTTAGTTAAAAACAAAGAATATAATGCGCATAAGGCTGAAAGTATCCAAGCAGTCTAAAAACATTCTCCTCAGATTTATCTGAGAATAAACAATTTATATAAGCCTGATAACACAAATAAAACAAAATCGAAGGACTCTCAGGAAGACGACACCATGGACAGGGGTATATAAAACGCAAAAGAATTATCGAAAGATCACGAAGACGCCACTAATAACAAAACAAAACTCCCTATGACCATACTATTGTCAATCTAAATCGTAAAAGAGCACTGAATAAAAAAAGAACTAAAACTAATGGCTATATCGACACACTAATAGCACTTAACCACTCTTAAGAACTGATCAAACAAATACGAATACCCAACAAAACTAGAAAATCAAATTCAAGATATTGATAACCAAAATAGCCTAGAAGAAAAGAATCTCCAGCTAATTTGAGTATAAATATAGTTAACTTATGAAAAAACAGTTTAAGAGCAACCACCAAGTACATGGCCAAACTCCAAAATTAAACACCCATACAAGCAAAGCCAAACGATTAGAATAATTATTCATGGTTTGAGATTTTACCTTTGCCATGAGATCAATTCACATGGTACTTATCTATTTCCACATATTTTGGTAAGACTTTTGAAAATTAGCAACCCATTAAGCCATTGTAAACATGACTGGTTGAAAGTACTTAAAAATGAACAAAACAAAAGGACTATGAGGTCGTTTGATTGCTCACTTAATACCCAGGTATTTGAACTTCCTGGTAAGTAAGTTTTGGTAAGGTTATTTGGTTGATTAAAATAAGGGAAGTGGAACTTCCTTGGAACTTGGAATACCCATGATATGTGAGAAGTTGCTTACCCACCCCACCCTTGGTTATTTGAAATTCATGTAAATTTAAATTCCCGCATCAAAAACCAAACAACTTTTCTCACTTTCTGTTAATTTTAAATATCAAATAACTAATACTTCCCGTAGGAAGTTAATTCCTACATGCAACCAAACGAGCACTATATATAAAAAAGACAAAACCCCAATAACAAACTTCCCTCAGGTATGTTAATAATTAATTAAATATGTTATGTGATAATTTGTATTAATGAACCTACCAAAATTTTGAATATTCATTCAAATTTTTATTAATGAGTTTACCATAAATGTTTTGAATAACATTAATAGTAATTAAAGTTAGGAGTCAATTTCTATAACTAAGAATGAGTCTATAATTGATATGGATCTTTTACAAATCAAAATATGGATACAAAACCTAAAAATGGATATTCCATGTGTCAAATTGAAGTTAAAAACCTTATCTGAACCTAAATATGGATATCAAAGCCTAAGAATGGGTTATGCAGCAATTTATAATATATAGATTCTCTCATGCTCAAATTTAAATCGCTTTTTCCACCACTTCTATAAGGCTCCGTTTGTGATTTGAACTTCCCATCTATTTAAAGGGCAACCAAACGACCTCTAACCCTAAATTTATTTATATTTTAATTATCAATGCAAGAAATAAAAGGAATTCTATATGTTGTAATATGTTATAAAATGATAATTTTTGTAACATTTTTTTAAATGATAAAAACTAAGAAGCATGAACAAGAAAATGGTTTGAAAGATGAGTAATATTACACGTCTCAAATTTATTTTCAAAACATTCTCTAAATGTTATGTGTTATATTTTGATTGATTCTAATTTAATTAATGATAATGGACTTCTCAACATTCACATAAATCTCACTAATTAAAATATTTTAAAATATCATATCGTCAGTGTCATATCATTTGAAACCTGAATAAATTGAATATCAAAATTATAATTATTATTGTTATTAAATATGAAAATAATATATATTCTCTCGTTGCCTATTAAATTAAAATATAATCATTTTTTTACTTAGTATATAGTTGTATGTGATCATTCATTCGTTATTTTATACATTAAACTAATGTGTGGTCTTATCAAAAACTCTTATTTTTATAGTACAAAATAGTAATTTATATAATATAATTTAGTGATTGCATTTCGATCTACTAACATATGTTAATATTAATTTTAGGACTCTAATGATGTGTCAATGTCATGTGGCAGTGCCACGTCATCATAGTCACCAGATTCATATGAGCTACTAGGGAGTAAGCAATGATCTTCTTAAGATCGATCTGTCTTAAAGTGATCGAAGAAGTATATATTATAGCAATCGCGCTTGAAGTATAAATGAAAGGAGTAGAACAAAGTGCTGCTTCGGGAAACATGGGTATTGAAAATCTTAAAAACCCGTATGTTCCCAATTTTAAAAGAATTTCTGCCAAGATGACGGATCCTGTCGTAGGTGCTTCTACATGAGCTTCGGGTGACCAAATATGAACTGGTACCATAGGCACTTTGACGGAGAAAGAGGTGAAAGAAGTAATCCATAGAAAGATTTGGCGTCGCTCACTAAATTTTGTGGTTAATGATATTTGTAAATTGGTGGTTCCTGTTTGGAGAAGAATCAACAGAATAGCTAATAACATAAAAACAGATCCAAGTAAAGTATAAAGGAAAAATTGATATGTTGTCTTGATCTTTCTTTGTCTCGAACCCCATACCCCTATAATAATGGTAATGATGGTAATGAGAGGCCCCAAAGCGGAATTGACCGGTGGTGGTTGGTCGAAACTCCAGTAGATAGCCACTCCCTTATAAGGGAACTGTACGTGAGACTTTCGCATCATACGGCTCCGTCCCGAGCTTCCGTCATCGGCCTTGTCATTAGACCATTATCTATGCATGTATTTTCAGCATGGATTCTCGAATCCTTTACTTCTTCGGTGGTGGCGAACAATGATGCTTACATTGCGGGAGATGCCCGCCCATAGGGCCCGACTTGCTTCCCCCCGAAAGAACCGCTCATTAGCTAGTCGGACTAGTGGGGGCCCTATCTTGAGACATACTGAAAACCATTCGAACCGAACGCAACACCCGTCTTCCAAATAAAAAAGAAAAGAAAGATGGAGGACGGCCTATAGAACACATATAATGCACATTCGGGTTGCTCAAGCAGCGGATCTCTCTATATCTATAGATAGAGAGAGTGATGTGAAAGTAATAGCCTTATGTTATAGGCACCCCCGACTTACGTCCTTTACGCTACTACTGTGATGTGAGCGGTTCAAATGGGTTTGATATTTCCCAATCATTCTGGCCGAAACTTGTATGCAACACTTGTACGGAGGTGCATGCATAAAGGTTTGGAAGTCTTTTATTATCTAAATCTTAAGGACATGACCCTACCCTATTCTCGAACCCTCTGTCGAGCTCTACCTTGCCTGCATTTCCTTTAGAAGGATTCAAAGAAATGTCTCCACCTGCTGCCAATAGTCTTTCTTAGGAATTCTACTAAACAGGTCGATCCCCCCCCCCTTTGTTTTAACAACTTCTTCTAAGGTCCCCCCTCGCCAAGAGCTCCCCAGCGATGACAAAGGAAGCAACATGTCTGCTATGACGGGCTTGTTTTTTTCTTTCATAATAAGACCTAAACGATTACCCCTACCCTCGGCAGCTTACGAATTTACGTCCATCCCTGGTCGGGTACAGTTTCCTTTCGATTTCTCCATTGTAGTCATTACCCGAATTCGCGCAAGTGTGTCCACACCCCTCAAAGTTACTTAAAGAGGAATCCATTCTCGCGAACAAACACAACCCCTACACATACCTAGGAGCACCCCTTCCTGCATATCCATACAAGTCCCGAGTAGGCGGGTCGAGGTCCTACGAGGTACCCACTACTCGGAGTACCCTCCCACAAAAGGAAAAAGATGTGTATGTCAGGTTCGATTCGTCTTAGTTGGGTTAGGTGGGTGTTAGTGGACTTTTTTGTCCACTATATACGTTCCAATTTGGCTTAAATTGATCGCTTGTGCCCAAGTATTTAGTGTCTTTTGATGTGTTTTGTGTCTTTGGTGTGCAGAGTACCGTTCGAAGCAAAATTGAGGAATAATTGCATAATTTGGTGGTATATGCGCTGGGAATTCAATGAAGGAAAGTCAAGGCTTGAGTTGAGATCAAGAGAGGGCGAGACGAGTCGTTAAAAGAGCAAATGGACTAAAAATCAGCTGCTGGGCAGAAGCTGCAGGCGCGCCCACGCCTCACCAAGCGCGCCCACGCTTCATCAGGAAAGAGCAAGCGCGCCCGCGCCTCATTAAGAGCGCCCGCGCTTAAGCAAGAAAGTTCAAGGGGCGCCCGCCCTTCCTCAAGCGCGCCCGCGCCTCAGTCGAAGCTGATTTATTTAATTTTCAGTTTGATCAGTTTTTAAAAGCCCAGCAGAAGCAAGCCCATGGATATTTGGTTTTTATGTAACCTAGTATAAAAACATCAGGGTTTATCATTATTATTATCGAACATTATTAGATAGTATTATATCATTAGAAAGAGTACTTTGTGAGCCGTCAAGCTATTTTTCTTTTATAATTTTCATCACGTGGATTATCGGTTGTTTCTTTTACTATTGCAATTTAATATCAGTCTTTTATGTTTAATTGTTTATCTACTATGTTTTCATATGAACCCATGATGTCGGCTAGTCCAATTATGGGCTAATCGTTGTCATGGGATTTTAATGGATTTTTCTATCAAGTCTAGATATTGATTGTCTTTATGCCAAGTATGTGATTGTTATGGATATCCTAGTATGGTTAAGCTTATTCGTTGTAAATGCGTCGCGAACATTTATGATTGTTTGTTAAATCCTCGTGAATGCGAAAGTGGATCTAGGGTTTAGAACATGCCATGCTAGCATAGGTTTTTGCCTGTTAAGAGCATGCATTAATTTGTGGTGTAATTCTAACCGTCTTGCACTGACTATGTGATTTTATGGATCCTTGTGCTTAAGCCATTATGTTTTCAATCTCTATAGACATGTAGGGACTAAGTATAGTGGATGACTATTTGACTTCTATCTTTTGTGGATGTTCATTAGGATGGTATGCGTAAAACGAAAGTTGGCGTTTATCAGTTTAGAGGGTCTGATCAGTTATCATCACTTTCACATGCTAGGTTGAAAAGGCATAAGATTCTAGATGAGATAGTTAATGAAGTTAAAATCCCATGTTTATTTAATATAAGTAATTCTTTAAGTTTTAAGCATTAGTTTAATCAAACTCCAGTTGTTATTTTCTTAGCAGTGGTAGTTAATCATACTCTGGTGTATAAGTGAACTAAACGTAAGCAAGTTGAGTCTCTGTGGGAACGAATCCTACTTATTTCTGTATTACTTGTGACCACGTTCTCTTGCGTGAATAAAGTGCGAACAGTGGGTTCGACCAAAAATGTTATGCTTACACACAAGAGTACCCTTCTTCCCGAAAGTTTCGCATGGACTGCTTTATGACGACGGACGACCGCCGTAGGGGGTTTGCTGTACAAGGCCCCTGCAGAGGAAAAGCTTTATCACAGCGAATAAAAGATGTTCATCTTCGCACAACATTGGGATTGGCACGCTTTCGTTAAAAACATAGAATATTAGAGGATCCGGCATGCGGAACACGACAATCATTAGAAATTCACGAATTAGAGATTTTGTAATATACTATTTCCCATAACTTCTCTTACTAGACCAACCCATTGAAATGCAAATATGGATCAGAAATGTGGTCAATATCACGAAGAATAAAGAGATACCATCTATACCCAAATAAAAATGAATGTTTTCATAAGGAAACCATCGAAGGCCCACTGCTACGTGGCATTAGGTCCCACTGTCACGTGGCAGTGGGGTCCCATGATGACGTCGCTGGGGCTAAAATGTAAATTATGTAAACTAGGGGGGACATAATGTAAGATTTAAAAATAAAATAATAATAATATAAAATTTTAAAACTACTTTCTACTTTCTATTCTAAGCTTACTTTCTACTAGATCACTGGCACATATATATATATATATATGTGTGTGTGTGTGTGTGTGTGTGTGTGTGTATGTTTGCAGAACGTTATAATACATATTATTATACTAAACATTTTATACTCATGTTCTGCATGTAGTACATATAAGGTCTTCAGGTGTTCGGGTTTCCAATTTTAGACCTCACATCAAAGTAATATACAAGTCAAGCCACCATGAAATAAACTTTCATCTTGTCAACGAACCACAAACAATTCATTTTAAGCACTCGATATTGATTGCAGGGTTTAATATTGTCGACAACAAATGATAGCCTTCCTTGACAACTTCCTTTCCACTCTTCCTAGAGTCCACAATCGCTACCCAAGCATCCACCGCAAAAACAAACGCTGATTCTCAAACAAAAACTAAGATACCAAAAACCCTGTTATCTCCTTCTCATACCCTCTTACCCAATAAGCCATTACAGAAAAAGGCAACAATTTCAATCTAAAAAAAATCTTAAAAAATAAGTAGTGATCATCAATTTCACCAAAGAAACATATACCCAAAAGTTGCGTAAGCTACGTAAGCCCATCATCTTCTTCCCTAGGCGCTTTATTCGTAAACCCGTGCCTAACAATTTGATCCACCAAAATCCCATTATCAATAATCGGATTCGAAAACCCCAAATTGGGATCAAAAATCAAGAAAGTCCCATTAGGTTGAGACTTAGAAAGTGAGCCAAAAAGTGACTTATCGGAATGATCATCATCGGAAAAGAAATCATCATAAATGGGCAAAATGAGTTATGAAATGGGCAAAGTTGAAATGAGTTTTAGAGCTCAGAGAAATCTCCAAAAAATGGTATGATAAAAGAACAAGTGTGTTTCTGGGAGATAAGGGTGTATATTATGGGGAGACATATAATAGAGTGTAACTTTAAAGGGTAAAATGAGAATTAAAAAAATACACATCCGCTCAATTATAGAGCGTACGTACGTTCTATAATAGAGCGTATGTGTATATATTTTTTTAAATCTCAACTGTTGATTTATTTTTTTAACGGTAGTAGATGGGTTGGTTGGATATCAAAAGATATCCAAATGTGGCTGGTGAACAGTTTCCCTTATATATATATATGTATGTATGTATTTTATATATTTAATCGAGTCGAATTCGAGTCGAGCTTATCAAATTCGAGTTTTTGTAAATATTTAAGAAAATTGAATTGAGTTTTCGAGTCGAGCTCGAACATATCGAACTATTGTCGAGCCGATTTTAAAAATCATTGTTCGATCGAGCTCGAACTCAAGACCGAACTATTTAGTCGAGCTCGAACTCGAGCCTGATACTGTTCGACACAACTCGACTCATTTACATCTCTAATTAAAATTTGATGCTAGTAGAACGTTTGGAAATGATAAAAAAAATATTGCAATAATTTTTCGTTCAACATTTTTTTCTGAAAAATATAATTACTCCACATGTATACTATATTATTAAAGACGAAACATTAAAAATTTGGTAGTCGATAGTTGACTGGTATTTGGACCGGATAGTTAGTATTGAACCTAATTTTTGAAAATTAATCTCCTAGGTAAAACACATATCAAATTAATCTCATAAATAATACACATCTTTAAACAAAACACACAAATAATATTTTATTGAACATTAATCTCCTAACTAAAACATATCACACATTAATCTCCTACTAATACACATCTCTAAATAAAATAAACAAATATTATCTTATTAAAATACAAATACAAAAGTATATGAAAATGTTATATAAAAATATATACATATGACGTCAAAAAAAGTTAGGCCCCGTTTGATATTTCTGTTACAGATAGCTACATCAGTTTTTTGTTGAGAAACTGTTAGAATGGTGTTTGGTAAATTCTAAAATCTGTTGTCTGAAAAAACGTTTTTAGTCTAAAAGTTGTTGTTAGCAAAAACATGTCCCCCAGGCTTTTGGAAAAAGTTATTTTCAGCTTTTCAAGAAGTAACTATCAGTTTCATCATCAAATATCCTCAAAAATATTATTTATATATATTATATCTCAAAATATGCATAAATCAAAAAAATTATCAAACAATCATATGATTTTCCTAACATAATTTTTTCTCACAGCACATCAGTTTTCAACAGCACTCTCAAACGGAGCCTTAAACTTATTACTATAAAAATTAAATTCAAATCATATAAAGAAATTATTAAAATAAAAATTATTTAAAATATTAAAACAATTCGATTCGTGCATCGTGATATAAGCTAGCTTTTTTTATAGTGAAGGCTTAGAATTTTCCTTTTAGTCTTTGATCATTAAAATTTTTATCAAACGATATTTGAATATTACTTAAATTGTCCTCTTTTATTAATTATTAATAATTTTTCTTTTATAAAATTTCAAAGAATTAGGGGGGGGACAAGCACTCCCTCTTCTCAAATATTTGTTTTTTAAGATTGTTGCACACAGACCAATATCTCATTTATTATTGTAAATGTTAGCGTAGTTAATTTTTTATTTATAAAAATACCCTAACAGTCAAATCATTTAAATACAACATTTATTATTTTCTAGAGATATAATTGGAATTCTAGCATTAATTGCATCTTAAAAATTAATAAAAACAAATATTTTGAATCAAGTCTACCTTAAAAAAAAAAACCGAGATCGAAGAACATAGGGATTATTTAATAAATAATACGGAGTAATAATTTTGAGAATAACTATTTATAGGCGTTCCGCGTGTGAAACAATGTTGTTAATTTGTGTAAACCCTCACCCTCACCCTCACCGTTTAGAAACTGCGAGATACATACAATACATACGTACATTCTTCTGCGCCCCCTAAGGAGTTCCTCGCGCCTACACCTTCGTTTTTCACCTGTTACCACCCCCTCTCCAATCATACAAACACACACAAGTGATGTATCTCTCGTTCTAAAAGCCCTAATTTGATTTTTCTAAAGGTTTATTGGTTGATCAATTCAATACCAGGACGAACCTACAAGATTGATTGATTGTTCGAGAGATTCTCCTATTGATTTCCTGCATTTAATTGTGTATTAGAATTCCAATTCCTGGTTTTCTCTATCTACATTCATATATACATACACACATATATATATGAGAAGATTAAACTTAGTGGTGTGTTGTAATTGTAATCGCTGAAAGTTAGGGTTTTGATTTCCTTGTAATTTTATTGTATCCGCTGCTCGATATCGAATTAATGGATGATTTACATATTACTCGATGATTTCGAGTTTTTTGTTGTTGTTTTAACTTCAGTAGTAGTTATAATTTACTCTACTGGTAATTGATTTGGAAAAAAAAAGGAAAAGGAAAAAAAATTGATAAATAGAAAGGAAGAGAATTGCAATTTAGTGTATGCGTTTCTGCTAAATTAAAAGTAATATTGAATTGTGAAAAGGGAAGTAGTACTTCATGGGTAGCCTTGGTTCGGGTAATGCTTCCACCGAATCGATTGGTGTGATAACAGGTCCGATTTCTACTAGTGGTCCTACTCAGTTTGATGTGGTGAAGACGGCCGAATTGGAAAAGGTTGGTTCTTGCTGATTTGGATGTGTATTGTTTTTGTCGTTGTTCAGTTGCTGAGAATCACGTGTAGCTAACACAATTTGAATTAGATGTAAATAATTTTGATTGAATATATGTTGTAAAGAATCGAGAAAAGCGTTGCTGGTTGTTCTGTAAAGATTGCTATTCAATTTGCGGATGGTGTTACCTACATATATGTGGTAGCAACAGGGTCCTGCTTCATTGTGCAGTCTGTACTCCCACGAAGGTGATGGTTTTAATGTTCGGCTTCAGCATAGGGTCAAGTGCCCCAAGGGCCATGAGCTAGTGATTTCACTCCATCAACTCTAGCTGTTTTGTACTTGAAATTTTCAATATTTAAGCTCTCTAACTTTTTTTAGTATGTCAACATTTAACGAATCGTGTAGTTGTTGTGTGCTCTTATTCTTTTTGTATTTTTGAAGTGCACTGTTCAATTCCCGCATTGAGTAAAGCTTAAGCAACAAAGTTCTTATTAACTGTATGTTTTTTCTTTTGATTTGAGTATTAAACTGTTAGAAGCGTGACCTGAAGCCTCTAAATGGAAATTTCTTACATTTCTCTTAGAAAAATAAACTGGTTATGAAGCAATGGGAAGCTGAATTTGAATCTGATGTTGGTTTTAATTGGCAGCTCCTTGCAGATGCCGGACTTCATGAAAGCCGGGAAGAGGCTATTAAAAGGGAGGAAGTGTTGGGTAGACTAGACCAGGTACACTGTTTTCCTGCTAATATACAGTGATTGGTATCTCTTCTAGACTTGTAATACTAATACTAACTCAAAGAAAAACATAGATTGTGAAGATATGGGTGAAGAATGTTAGCCGTGTCAAAGGGTTCAATGAGCAGCTAGTCCAAGAAGCAAATGCAAAGATTTTCACATTTGGTTCTTACCGTCTTGGTGTATGTTTTCATTCTGATCTCTTATTATTTTTCTACTGTCGAAATAACTTGCAATATGATTATTTGATTGTATGCAAGTGGTTCAGAGTGGGCAATATTTAGTTTCAGAATCAATTTACTTGTCAATATGTGCTAATATATAACAATTTACTGTTTTCTCAAGAATAATTAGGAACACACTCCCTGTTGGTCCACATGTACTTTAATTTTAGTGTACTTACAGGCAGATTAAAAACAAGATAGTTAGAAACAATATGCTTTTAGAAGTCTTGACAGTATTTTGTTTCTAGTTACATTATGCTGGTTTGCGCTATTCTTTTACAAGTATCATTGGATTCTGAAGTCTTTTATTGTATTGCTTATTATTTTTCTGATCGAACTTTATGATTCTGTGGTGTATAGGTGCATGGGCCTGGTGCAGATATAGACACCCTTTGCGTGGGGCCTAGATATGTTACTCGAAATGTAGTACAAGAAACTTTGTTTTCACTATAGATTTTCATAGTGGCACCCAGTGATGCTTAAAAACAAAATGATGCTTCAGTTGTTCTAATATAACTTTTTGAATTGAATTGCAGGAAGATTTTTTTGGCGAACTTCATGGCATGCTTGCAGAGATTCCGGAAATACAGGACTTGCACCCTGTAGCTGATGCTCATGTTCCTGTCATGAAATTTAAGTACAATGGCATATCTATAGATCTTCTCTACGCCAACATTGCAATGTGGTCTGTACCTGAAGTATGTAACTATCTTCTTGTGTGCCACTCTGTCACTTTGAATATGGAATCCTTGCTCGTCTTTCCTTTTGTTAATATCATTTATGATTGCAATCCTGGAGATGAAGATGTAGCTTTACTCCCCCCCCCCCCTCCCTAAAAAAGTGGTGTTTTGACCATGGCATAATTAACTATTAAATTTGATTTTTATAATGCAACAACAAATTATATAATACATTATCACTGTAGAAAAAACACTTGTACATAAAAGTTGGTGAGTCTTTAAGATTTACAGGTTACAGCCCTAGTTTTATGTTTAGCAAAGCATCTCCTTCGTCCAACCTTATTCATTATTGTTGAATTGTTTGGATCTTAATTTCAAGTATATACATGGCCAACTTATTCTATGGTCTCCATTATCTTCACTGTTTTCAATCTTGAATCTCCATCAACTGTATCATTTGTCTCTTCTGTTATCAATCTTAAATCTCCATCAACTCCATCATTTGCAACATCTCCGGCCTCCAAATTTTCACCTTCAAGTAGAGTCCTCTGCGAACGATCTCCATTATTTTTTCTATAATGTTTCCTGTCAAAGTCTTTATTCTCAAAACGAAGAATCTGGTACAGTTTCAGACTTTCAGTGTCGCTTCAACACAGGGATGGCGGCCTAAGTGAAGAATCAGAGTAATAGAGCTCCTAATTAAGACAAGTTCTTAAATGGTAAATGGAGCTTTAAATAAATTGAAGTTTTTAAGAGATGATCTATAAGCTTTTCTTTGATTTTTGGACGCTCTAATGAAGAAATGATACAGAACCTGCTTGCACCTGGGAATATCACTTAGAAGCACTTTTGTTCACTTGCGAGTCCCTGGGAGGTGGGAAAATTAATTTTCTTCCTATTGCAGAATTTAGATGTATCACGGGAGTCAATACTACAGAATGTAGATGAGCAGACTGTTCTTAGTCTCAATGGCTGCAGAGTAACTGATCAAATTTTGCACCTGGTCCCAAATATTCAGGTTTGCTTTGATTGTGAGTATGCAAGTTAGCAGTATCTTAGCTGTCGCTGTTGTAATTCTCATTCTGCTGTCTCCAGAATTTCCGTACTACACTCAGATGCATGAGATATTGGGCAAAATGCCGTGGAGTATATTCTAATGTGAGTGAAATCATATGTTATCCCTTTATCATCTGTGTTTCTCGTGTTTTATTGCTTGGAGCTCGTATGGGAGTTGGTTTGACTTCCCCCACTATGGCTGAATAGTTTCTTTTGCTTAATAAGCTTGTCAGTTATACTAGTTTTTCTTTGCTTTAAAGATCAAATTCCATTGACCATTTTTGTTGTGATCAGGTTGCGGGGTTCTTAGGTGGGATCAATTGGGCATTGCTTGTTGCTCGCATCTGCCAGCTGTACCCAAATGCTCTGCCTAGCATGCTGGTATCTCGATTCTTTCGAGTATTTAAAAAGTGGCGTTGGCCTTATCCTGTTATGCTGTGTCCAATCCAAGAATCATCTCTAGGATTTCCTGTTTGGGATCCCAGGAAAAAATTCAAAGACAGGCAGCATCTTATGCCTATAATAACCCCTGCATATCCCTGCATGAACTCTAGCTACAATGTTTCGAACAGTACGTTGCACATCATGGTTGAAGAGCTTAGAAGGGGAAATAAAATTTGCAAGGTACCTCCTGCTAACTTCCAAGTTTTAGCGTCTAGTGAAAGGCTTGAACATTGACTTATTTAAACATAATTTTTTCAGTTTGACTTTCAAAAAGCTACTATTATGATTGTTTGTGATAGTAACAGTCTGAACACATTCATGTCTCTCTCTTAACCATTTCAAAAAGCCTCGAAGCCCGAGTACCTTCGACTCTTCGAGTCGACTAGTATTCGTGATAACAATGCGCTTCATTGCCGCTTTTTGCATTTAACAGTTATGTCTTCAGACTTGTAAATTTTAAACAATTCATAATATTCATCTCTAATTTGTTATGATGATTACAATTGTATAAATGGATATACTAAAACTTGGAGATAGAGCAAGTAAAATGCTAGATAAAAAGGACACTAATCCTAATTGGTAACTAATTCTCTCCTTCCATATCTAATAAATACTTAAAAAAACTAATTAATCTTTATAAATTAATATAAAATAATAAACAACAATTTTTTTGTGTTCTCTGCATCACTACCTAGTATCACTACCCACTTCATTAAGACTTTAAGTTGATAATTAATCAACAGATTCTAAATTCTAATTTGTTCGTAGACACCAATGAGTCAATAGATAAGACGTCTGACTTCTGTGTATTTCAATCAGTAAAAGTCCAACTAGGTCTACTTTTATATTAAAATTTAAGTAAGCTTTAGTAGAGATCTAACTTCTCATGCTTAGTTTATTGTTAATTTTACTCAAGGACCTGTGTAGTAATGTAGGTTCCATAGTGAATTATGCAACACTAGTTTATTGATGATATAGGTTACTCATCACTGAAAGGGAAACACATTTTTAGATTCAACTTAACCAGAAAGCTAAAAGTTTGAGCAGATTCTAATTTAAAAGAGATGCTGTTGTGATTGAATAATTTTGTCTTGAGTTATGCGAATCATCTAGTAAGATGTTGCATATTAAATAGGTTTTGCAATGTTTGTCAACTTTGCCCTTGATGAAATCTTCATAGCATGTTGCTGGGTAACTTCCTTTTAAAGTTCAATAAATACTTGTGAGCTGCTGAGTTGGATTTCCAGAGATGTCGATCATGCGGATCTACATTCTTCCTATATGTCTGTCTCTTGACATTTGTTGTGTTCATCTTTGTTTCGTGTACCTCTCTGATTTGAATATATGTTCATATGACTGCTTTTGTTTGCTTTCTTTTCCTGTTTGATATTTGGGTTTGGCAAATGGTTTGCAGTTAATGTGAAGTTTTTTTTTAATCAAGATTCTATGAGTAGATTTCGTTATCCTAACAGGCCATGGAGAAAGGCGATGCTAGCTGGAAGACACTGTTTGAGCGCTTTCCTTTCTTTGAAGCATACAAACATTATTTGCAGATAGATATATCTGCAGAAAATGATGAGGATTTGAGGAAATGGAAAGGTTGGGTTGAATCGAGACTTCGTTTGCTTACTTTAAAGGTGAGGTCACACTTTTTTTCTCTTGTTGGATGAAGTCTCTTTGAGCTCACATGAGTTATTTTCTGATGTTTTTCATGCTAAAATATTTTAGATTGAGAGGGACATGGGTGGTGTACTTCAGTGCCATCCACACCCTGGTGAATTTACAGACAGGAATCAACGTTTCCATTATTGCTATTTTATGGGTTTAAAGAAGAATAAAGAAGCTGATAATCAAGAAAGTGAACAGTTTGATATAAGGAGAACAGTAGAAGACTTTAAAGGTGCTGTGTGGAAATATATCTATTGGAAACCTACAATGTTGATTCACGTGTGTCATGCTAAAAGGAAAAACCTTCCTCATTTTGTCTTTCCTGACGGGGTCAGGACTTCTCAACCTGTAAAAGTATCTGGTGGAAGTCAGTTGCCTGCAAAAAGGCGGAAGAATGAATCTTCTCAGGTAAATGTTGAAGCACCTAAGAAGAAGATGAAACTGGATGTAGCTAATGCAGGAATCAATATAGATGAATCTGGTTGTGTGGCTACGTGCGGTGACAATGCTGAAATTGAGAGGAATTTTGGGACAAGACAAAATCATGAAACTGGCTTAGCTGGTGTCGCGCTGGATATAAAACGTCAAACATACAGTCAGCACAAAGATGAAGGATCTGTTAGATGTGGCCAGCCTTCTCTGTTGGAGTGTATCGGTAGCTCGATTTTTGCAGACCAAGCTGGAGATCATGGACAAATCAATGAACCAATTTCCAACCTTCAGGGTTCTTCAAAAGTGCTTGACCATCTAAAAGAAGATAATTTAAAATCGATGGATCGAGTTGAAAATGACATGGCTACAAAAGGCAGTCTTGTGCAGCAGTTCACGACCAAGCATGAGGCTGCAGAAGCTACACGAGAAACTACAATTATGGGGAACACTTCTGGCTACAATTTTTCCAAAGATGGAGCCTTAGATGAGCTTGAGGTCCTGTATGCATACCCTCTCTAGTTTAATTTCTCTTTATACATATATCTATACTATCTGTACTTTTATTATACTTCTATTGTAACCGAACTTGAGATTTTGTAGACGGTCATTCAATTTTGGTTAACCCAATTTATTTTATATTATATTAATATTATATCTAAAATATATCCTAAATCTTAACATATTCCTACCAAGTACCATACTACCATCTACTTATACATCTCAATTTCATCACTGTTCAAACTGCTCTTTAAATTTATATCAGAATCTATTTCAAATTGCGCCTCGTCACTTTTTCTAAACTTTCTGGTATAGCCTGTTGCTTTGGCGAACTTCCCAAGTGTTGCCTCAGAGACAAATTATCTGCCTCAGAAGCCACGCATTAGGTAAGGTTGAAGTCAGTCATCTATTGATGTCTTAGATTAATATGCTTGACTTATTTTACTGGTTCTATCTAGTTTTTCTGCCTTAAATATATGTTTTCAGTATTTCCTGTTATTCTGTAGAATTTGGATGCTTGTTTCATTCTTTTGATGATTTTTAGTCTTATTTGCAGGTTGAATTTCATGCTTGTTTCATTCTTTTGATGATTTTTAGTCTTATCTGCAGGTTGAATTTCACTTCCCTTGCCAAAGAAACTATGAAAGGCTCATAACAGAACAATGCTTCGACGAAGTGCTAGGAATGGAAAACTAATATAATCATGTCAACTTTTCTTTGTAAATTGTTATGGCTTAGATTGGCCTCATTCTGCAAAAGGATTTCAGGATACCGCTTTTTCCAGGGGTTGGGGTTGGGGTTGGGGTTGGGGTTGGATCTGGATAAGTGTTAGCCACAATGGAAATTTAAAAATATAATATAATCGTTATGACTCCGTTATATCAAAATATAGAAGCTTAGAACTCAGTTTTAACTTGTATGTTCCTTAATTTTCATAAATTCTAACATATTCTAGAATTTTAAAAGATCAATTCAAACTAATAATCTTCACAGCCTCTGTTGCTGGAATGGGAGTATGGATACGGTCTTGGTTCTGAACCCCTCGACGTGATGTATGTACTAGTTGATATTTATTTTGTAAGTTTTATGGATCTCTTCTACAAAAAACATATGCTTGCTGACTTGCTGTTTATATATTGTGATATCAAGTTATCACATAATATTTTTTTAATTTGAGTACATAATTAACTCTTTTTTTAATTTGAGTTCATAATAAAAAATATATTTTTTTCTTTTTTTTCTTTTTGTGACTTAAAAATGAATTAAATATTTTTATTTAGAAATTTATTATTTATTATTGACTGTTTATACAATAGTTCCGGGCTGAAATTCAATTGAGTCGAGTCAAATTGAATTTTTCGCTATTAAATTTGAATTCGAATCTTTTTATTGAATTTAGCGAACTTAAAATTTATTGAATTTATAAATTATGTTCGAGTTCGACTTGACTAGTAAAAGAGGAGTTTTTTAATGAGATTTTAAGTTTATCGAGTTTTTATTTGATTTCTAAAAATATATTTATCTTTTATCTTTTTTTCAGTTTTAACTTGAATTTTTTTCTTTTTCTATAAAAAAGGATATTAAAAATTCAAAATAATATATTTATGTTAATGACTCTAGTAAATCCAAATATTATAGAGGCATCTTAATGACTTCTATATTCACCTCATCAAACTATCAAAGTAAGAATGTGAAATTTTAACCTCTCATATTTATCTTTGTTTTGTGAATGCATTTAGTTTTTTAAGTTAGGTATCTTTACTACGAAGTATATGACAATGATTAATAATAATGAAATGTGATTTTTTTTATAAATAGATATAATTTTTATTTTTCAAAAATAAATGTAAGCAATAGGCATCACTAATAGATCTGTAAATTATATATTTTTCATTTAAATAGCAAACTTAGTATTGTTATAGTTGTATAGGTTATTGATTTAATACAGTAATATAGTTACGATATTACACAACCTTTAGAATAGAAGTATTCGAATCTTTTAGGACAGATTTAAAATCAATGTATATCAAATTGTTAGTTTTTTTGACTTATCAATGAATGTAATATGGTTGTTGATTTAGGTATGCATTTGAGTTGAGTTTAGATATTGTAAATGGTATCAAAATTCTACTGGCCGGACACCATCTTTATGTGAGTTTTTATGTGAGTTTGTGTATGGGTTCAACGATAACCTCAAAAATATTATGTCAAAAATATTATATGATGAAATATTTATAACACCTTACGTGGTTTAAAATAAGAGTATTTGACTTTTTTTCAAAAAAATAAGTTTATAATTAATGTTTATCGAGCCACTAATTTTTTTGAATTAACACGAAATGGATTATTGACCAATACGTATTTAAATATGGTTTTTTCTTTAATAAATATTCGGATGTGGGTTTAGATGTTACAATTATAATATTAATGTAATGTTACCAACACTTAACTAGTTAATTTAATTGCATACTGTCTAGATTGCTATATTGAAAGAATATATTTTTAAAATTTTAAAATTAAAAAAGGCAAACAACCAACATTAAAATTATCTATTTGAATTTTATAAATGAAAATGAAACCCTTTTGGATTTTGATGATCACTGTTAGCAAGCTGAAAGCTTGTATATGATATAAAATAGCAAGCTGTTATACATGTACTAACTTGGTTTTGCAGGTAATAGCTTACTGATATGGTTATCAGTACAATATATTTAAGTACATTTACAGCAAGCTGAAAGTAGGAAAACAAAGTGTTTCAGCAAGCTGACAGCATGGTAACAGGTTGTATCAGCAAGCTGGCACTGGAACGCAGAAACTGTTTGGATAAGCAAGGAAGTCCGAATTTCATGGAGAATTTATAGGATCTTTACTTGTACGAGTCTATCTAATATATATATGGTTATATATTATATTAGAGCTCAGTTTTATCAAATTCAAACAGATTTTAATATTCAAATTAATTTTCCTATTTAATAGGAGTTGGAGTTTGACTAAAACTTATCTTCTAAAAACCAACTCTTATCTATACTATATTGAGGCTGATTTCAAACGGTTCTATCATCTTATTTATCCTCAATATACGTACTTTTAAATATATATACGTACCTTATCTTAACTAATTCAAACGTTGTAATTTCAACGTTAGTTTTGGTTGATAAAATCGAATATATATATACAAGTGTGTATAGTTTTTCTAAGAAAAAAAAAAAAAAAGGAAGTGAAGCTAAACTGATTTGAAACATATATACACACTTCTTCTCAAACTTAAAACGTTCTTAGCAAATATCTTTGAGCTCTAGTATTATATATACTTATATATATACGTTAGAGAGCTTATAGTTTGAATTGTATCTTTATTCACTTGTATTGTTCAAGGTGTAATTGGTTGTGGCTGGATATTGAGCTTGTGAAACAGGGTTTGGGAACTAGAGAGCTAGAGAAGGCTGTACTAGGGTAGTATAGTGCTTAGAGAGCTAGAGAGTTCGATAGAACAGGGTTTCAGCAAGCTAGTATCAGTTGCAAGGGAATATGGGAGGAATATTATTGTAATCTTGTAATCGTGGTTGGTTTTGATTAATAATATTCTTTCTTACCAGTTGGTAGGGGACCAGGACGTAGACCATAGGAGATTAGGGGTCGAACCTGGCTAAAAGATCTGGTGTTATTTACTTTTTCTGTACTGCATTGCATATAGCAGCTAGCTGACAGTGTCTGTTAATCAATCTTAGCTAGCTGACAGGCTTAATAACTCGGTAAAATTAAAATTGGTCTTTGTTAGCCATAACACCTATTCACCCCCCCTCTAGGTGTGCATTTTCATTTGGTATCAGAGCAGGCTATACTAATATCTTCTGTAACAGGAAAGTATAGAACAGATGGCTGACAAATATCCAATGGGAAGTTCAGGCTCGAGGGCACCTCTTCTACTTGGCACAGAAAACTACAACTGGTGGAAAGGTAGAATGAAGCAGCACCTGGCCAGAGAACCCATGGAGTGGAGAGTTACGGAAAAAGGTCCTTTCAAGTTTCTTACTACAGATGGTAAAGAAAAGGATATAGATGAACTCACTGCTGATGAGCTGATCAAGCTTGCTTACAACAACCGCGCTATCAACACTATCATGACTGGCTTATGTCCTGAAGAAAGTGACAAAGTTTCTTCATGTACTTCTGCAAAGGAGATGTGGGACACTCTTGAATTGTGTCATGAAGGTTCAAAATCCTTAAAGAAGGTTAAACTCAGCAAGCTGATGAATGAGTATGGTAATTTCAAGCTCAATGAAGGTGAATCTATTAAGGATGCTCAAGCAAGGTTCCAAGTCACTATGAATGGTCTCACTTTACTTGGCAAGAAAATTCCACAAGAAGAGATCAACATGAAAATCATTAGTGCTGTTCCATGGATCTATGAACCGAAGGTCACTGCCTTAGAATCTTCTCCAACAATTGATACAATGGACACTCTAAGTGTTTTTGCTGAATTGGAGCAGTTTGAAGGCAAGATAAATGCTAGCCATGCAAATTCTACTTCTGATCTCACATCAAAGATGAAGAATTTGGCACTTCATGGTGATGACAGCAAGCTGAAATCTGATGATGAATCAGATGAGGAAATAGCACTCATGTCCAGAAAAATCAGGAAGATGATCGAACAGAAAAACAAGATGAAGAGAGATAGAAGGAGTTCAGATTTCTCTAAAACCAAAAAGTTCTCCAAAGATTCCAAAGGAGATTCAACATGTTTTGAATGTGGCAAAACTGGCCATTTCAAGAAGGACTGTTACAAGCTAAAAAGGAAACAGCAAGCTGGATACAAAGACAAGAAGAAATTTAAAGCTTTGCTAACCTGGAGTGATGATGAAGAAGACGTTTCACCAAGTGACAGTGACAACAATGATGATATGGTCAACCTTGCACTAGTTGGAATGGAGGATGATATTGTTCGAGGCTTAACTGAGGAGATCATTGCTGAAAGTGATTCTGATGATGACAAAAGTGAGGTAAATTCATTCAGATTTGATATTTCTTCTGATAATATTATTCTAGATGAACTAACCATGCAGGATCAAGATAGTATTTCTATAGAGGAATATAATTCAGTAAGGACAGAAAACAACAAGCTGTCAGAAAAGAATGCTTACCTTAGACAGATGGTTCAAGATTTAATGGCAAAGGTGGAATCATTAATTGAAACTAAGGAACCTGTTCAAGCCACAAATGAAGTCAAAATCAAGGAGCTTGAATCAAAAATTGAAGATCTAGAAGGTTTCAACAAGATTCTGTTAAAAAGGAACAATGCTCTAGCTGATGAGATTTCTGATCTAAAGGCTGACATAGAGGCAAGAGATGCATGTCTTGAAACATTTAAACTCAGAGAATCTTCCAAGAAAGAATCATCTCAGCCTGCTGAAACTACATCTCAGCCTGCTGAAACATCATCTCAGCCTGCTGACAATACATCTCAGCCTGCTGCCACTTCATCAAAGCAAGCAGAAAGAATTATTTCCTTGGAAAAAGAAGTCATTAAGCTCAGAAAAGGCATGGGTACTTTTGTTCAAGGAGAAGAAGGTCTCAAATCAATGATGAAAAGCATCAAGGTACCTTTGGACAAGGAAGGAGTTGGTTTGAACTTCAACAAGAGGGCTATTGCACTAAAGTATGAAGGCAGACAAGGAAAGCCATACAAATATGCTATGCCCTGGACAAGCTGCAAGAAATGTGGTGGTAAAGGTCATTTAGCTCAAAATTGTAGATCTCAGCAAGCTACCAGAATTTACCAGAAAGAAGCTGACAGGAAGCCAGCTTACTGGAACAAACAGTCAGCTAGCCGAAATGGTTCTGGCAGGAAGAAAAGAACAAAGAATTCCTTTCCCAAAGTGGTTCAAATGTGGATCAAGAAATCTGAATTAAATGTTCTTTATATACTTGCTACTAACCAATCAGGACCCAAACCAATATGGGTACCAAAAGGTTAAGTGTTGTTTTTGTGTGTTTTGTAGATATGTCTTGCTGCTAAGATCAAATCGAAATCATGGATCATCGATAGTGGCTGTACAAGACATATGTGTGGAGACAAAGCTCAATTTATTAATCTCAAATTTAAGAAAGGTGGAGGTGTCACAATTGGTGATAGTAAGACTCTTCCTATTCTAGGTAAAGGTAAAGTAGGTAATGACACAACTTTTATTGATAATGTTCGTTATGTTAAAGGCTTAAAATATAATTTGCTTAGTGTAAGTCAGTTGCATGATGATGGTCATTCAGTTGTTTTTGATAAAGATAAATGTGTTATTACTGTTACTACTAACCAGATTCCTCTAGTTGCTAGAAGGGAAGGCAATGTGTATGTGTTAGACTTTGAATTGCAGGAAACAGCTTGCTGCTTAGCTGCTGTTGACAATGATCCAACAATCTGGCATAGAAGATTGGGTCATGCTCACATGGACTTGCTCAACAGACTATCTAGCAAGAAGTTAGTGAGGGGTTTGCCAAAATTGAAGTATGTCAAGACACAAGTTTGTGATGCATGTCAATTGGGCAAACAGATTCAAAGTTCTCACAAGGCCAAAAAGGTTGTATCTACTACAAAATCCTTAGAATTATTACATCTAGATTTGTTTGGTCCAGAATGTTATAAAAGTATTGGAGGTAAACAATATGGTTTTGTTATTGTTGATGATTATACACGTTTTACTTGGGTTTTATTTCTTCGTTCTAAAGATTCTGCTTTTGAAGAATTTGAGAAGCTAATTAAGGTTCTTGAGAACAAGCTGGACACAAGACTTGTAGGTATAAGAAGTGATCGAGGTGGTGAATTCAAGAAAGATTTTGTCACTTACTGTGAAGCAAGGGGCATCACTCATGAATTCTCTGCACCTAGAACTCCATAACAGAATGGAGTAGTGGAAAGAAAGAACAGGTCTTTGGAGGAAACTGCTAGAACTTTATTGCAGGAAAGCAAGCTGCCAAGGAGCTTTTGGGCAGAAGCAGTGAACACAGCCTGCTATGTTCTTAACAGAGTGGTGATCAGACCTATTCTTGAGAAAACTCCCTATGAGCTGTTGATGAACAAAAGGCCTAACATCAGTTACTTTAAAGTGTTTGGTTCAAAGTGTTTTGTCCTCAAGAAAATCGACAGGGATGGTAAATTCGATGCTAAATCTTATGAGGCAATATTTCTTGGTTATTCTTTAACTAGTAGAGCATATAGAGTCTTTAATTTAAAGAAACGCATTGTTGAGGAGTCTATTGATGTTATATTTCATGAACCTAACAATGATCTGTCAAGAGATGAGGAAGATGATGCAGGTGATGAAGCTGGAACAATAAAGCTACTGCAACGTCAGGTAGTTAGCAAGCTGATAAGACAAAGGAGCAAGCTGCTACAACATCTACTGCTCAACAGTCAGACAGTCAGCAAGCTGGAACAGCCAATCAGCCAGCTGACACTGCAATCTCAGTAGATGATACTATTGAACAGTTGTCTAAACTCAATCTAGGAGGGTCACAAACTCCTATAGCAAGGACTACAACTTCGGTTAGAACTGTTCATGAAGAGATATCCCAACATTCTCTCCCCAAAGCTACAAGAACTGTGAAGAATCATCCACCAACACAAATTATTGGTGATGCTTCTGAGGGTGTCAAGACAAGAAGAGGGAAAGCAAACTTCTGTGCTTTTGCAGCTTTCCTAGCTCAAGAGGAACCCAAAAATGTTCAAGAGGCTTTAGAAGATGAAAATTGGATCATGGCAATGCAAGAGGAGCTGAATCAATTCAAAAGATGTGATGTGTGGAAACTTGTGGAAAAGCCTAAAGATGTTTCAGTCATTGGTACTAAATGGGTCTTCAAGAACAAAGCTGATGAATTTGGTACAGTTACAAGGAACAAGGCACGGCTAGTTGCACAAGGCTACAATCAACAAGAAGGAATTGATTTTGATCAAACTTATGCACCTGTTGCAAGGCTGGAGTCTATAAGAATGCTACTTTCATTTGCATGTTACAAGAAATTCAAGCTTCATCAAATGGATGTCAAAAGTGCATTTCTTAATGGCTATCTCAAAGAAGAAGTTTATGTCAAGCAACCTCCGGGCTTCGAGCATGAAAAGTTTCCAAATCATGTCTACAAACTAAAGAAGGCATTGTATGGACTAAGGCAAGCTCCTAGGTCTTGGTATGAACGATTAAGTGAATTTCTACTTAAAAATGGCTTTATTCGAGGTAAAATTGATCCAACCTTATTTCTTAAATTTGATGGTAAGGATATTCTTGTTGTTCAAATTTATGTGGATGATATTGTTTTTGGATCAACTAATGATGCCATGTGTGAGTGGTTTTCAAAGTGTATGCACAGTGAGTTTGACATGAGCATGATGGGTGAACTCAATTATTTTTTGGGTCTTCAAGTCAAACAAACAAAAGATGGAATCTTTGTGCATCAATCCAAATACATCAAGAATCTACTCAAGAGATTTGGATTTGAAACTGTCAAGGCAAAATCAACACCAATGAGTCAAGCTATCAAGCTGACAACAGATGAAAAAGGTGTAGATGTTGATATTCGTAAGTATAGAGGTATGATTGGTAGTTTACTGTATCTTACTGCTTCTAGACCTGATATTATGTATGCAGTTTGTGTATGTGCTAGATTTCAATGCAAGCCTAAAGAGTCTCATTATAATGCTGTTAAGAGAATCTTTAAGTATTTAAGTGGTACTATCAATTTGGCTTTATTTTATCCTATCACAAATGCATTTGATCTTGTTGGGTATAGTGATGCAGATTATGCAGGTTGTCACACTGATCGAAAGAGTACAAGTGGTGTTTGTGCATTTTTAGGCCAGAGTTTGGTCACTTGGCAATGCAAGAAACAGAACTCTGTTGCTTTATCAACAGCTGAGGGGGAGTATTTGGCAGCTGGCAGCTGTTGCTCTCAAATGTTGTGGATGATACAAACACTAAGGGATTTTGGAATCAAATGTGGAAGGATTCCAATATATTGTGATAATACAAGTGCTATCAACATTTCAGAAAATCCTGTCAATCACTCAAGAACAAAGCATATCGATGTGAGACACCATTTCTTGAGAGACAATGTGGCAAAAGGGAAGATCAAGCTGATTTTTGTGCCTACAGAGTATCAGCTAGCTGACATCTTTACAAAGCCATTGGCAGAAGAGAGATTTTCTATTATTAGAAGGGAACTTGGCATGTGTAACATCTAGTCAGCAAGCTGACACCAGGTTTTTCTAGATCTCAGCTTACTGATTGATTAACTGCACATATGAGTTTATTGTTTGATTGAAATTATTTGATTTAATATATTTATGTGTTATGTGTTCCGTGCTAAGTTTGGAAAAGTCCACTTACTTGTTATCCGTGTATGTCTATTCAGTTTTCAAGGCTAGTAATTAGTGCTTATTTCAAATTTTAAACTAATTGCTCTTTCATTATATAAAATGCTTATCTGATTAACATGTTAATTATTTGTTTAATTGATTAATGTGTGGTATTATTTAAAATAAAATGTTAAATGTTTTAAAGGGTGGGGTAATATCTAGTATTTCTCCTAAAAACACTCCTTTAAAATCAATAAAAATAGGTTTAGTCGAGGTTTTTCATTCCAAACTCTTCGGCTCCCTATTCTATCGCCCAAATCTCCGCGTGCGAGCTTTAGGGTTTCTATTCAACCGCTATTCAATCACTCTTGCCATATCAGTTGTGTTAGTCAAAATCATGAGGCAAACAAGGAAAATGAAAGCATCTGCAAGTCAGGTTAAGGAAAACAAGTTAAAGCGAAAACTCGATGAAGATGATGAGTTCTTGGAACCCTTGAATATCGACAGTGGTGATGATGTTTCTGAGTTTACTCGGTCTGATCGTGAGGGCTCGGAGTCAAAGAAGGTCAAAAGATGTTTAAAGTTTGCGTCTGAGGATCTGGAAGCAAGGTATCAGTCTCTTGATTTGTCAAATCGGAAGGTCCTTCTGGGTAGACCTCTGTCTGAGTTGGTAGCAGATCTAATTTCAATTGTCAAGATGTCTGTGTTGTTGGTATGCTGTTGGCTGGAAAGAAGTTTGACCTGGCTGATTTGATTCTCAAGAATATGATGGCAGTTTTTGAAGGAAATCAAAACACAGGGTTACCCTATGGGTGTTTGTTAACTCGGGTGTTTGATTGGTATGGTGTATCCTTTAAGGAGTTAGATAAGTCTGTTGCTAAAGAGTTTTTGGATAACAAGAGTCTAGCACAGTCTCATCTTAAGATTGAAAAGGATGGCACACTGGTGCAAGTTGAGTTTTCCACACCAAATGTGGCTGTTGTTGAGTCTTCATTTGTTGGTTTTGATAAGAGATTTGAGGCACTGGCAAAGGAAATGAGAGATGATAACACTAATCTGAGTGTTGATGTTGGCTGTTTGAGTCAGAAAATTGATTTGTTAATTGAAGAAGTGAAACTGTTGAAAGAATTTGTGAAGAGCAAGTCTACTTCTGGAGAACATTTAGCTGTCAGGACTGGTTCTGCTGGAGTTGTAGATGACAGTAACTTAGCTGGACTTGCCAATGCTGCTGTAAAGAATCTGCAACAAACATTTAACAAGATGCAGGGTGCAGATACCAAGAATTCAGGTGAACAGAGTGTTGATGCAGCAGACAAGTTTGCAGACCTTGAAGAGGATGTAGTCCATGATGAATCCTGATTATTCCTTTTTAATGATTAAGGGGGAGTATTTTAGGAGAATTAGGATGGGTTGGGCAAATTATTTCTAAGTGTTTGCTGAAATTGCTGAATATTTGGTTTCTGGTTGTTTATTTTGGATTTGTTTATTTTGGATAATTGTGGTACATGCTAGTAAGCATGTTTTGGTGGATAATTTGCTGGTTGCATGCTAGTATGCATGTGTTTTTATGATATGATATGGAATTGGTTTTAAATCTTATCTGTTAAATGCCTAGTGTATTATATTTGCAATTTTATATCATGTGTTTACAGGATTGCAGGAATTTAGGGGGAGTATTTTATTCTCCTAAATTATTTTGTGATAATCATCAAAAAGGGGGAGATTGAAACCCTTTTGGATTTTGATGATCACTGTTAGCAAGCTGAAAGCTTGTATATGATATAAAATAGCAAGCTGTTATACATGTACTAACTTGGTTTTGCAGGTAATAGCTTACTGATATGGTTATCAGTACAATATATTTAAGTACATTTACAGCAAGCTGAAAGTAGGAAAACAAAGTGTTTCAGCAAGCTGACAGCATGGTAACAGGTTGTATCAGCAAGCTGGCACTGGAACGCAGAAACTGTTTGGATAAGCAAGGAAGTCCGAATTTCATGGAGAATTTATAGGATCTTTACTTGTACGAGTCTATCTAATATATATATGGTTATATATTATATTATAGCTCAGTTTTATCAAATTCAAACAGATTTTAATATTCAAATTAATTTTCCTATTTAATAGGAGTTGGAGTTTGACTAAAACTTATCTTCTAAAAACCAACTCTTATCTATACTATATTGAGGCTGATTTCAAACGGTTCTATCATCTTATTTATCCTCAATATACGTACTTTTAAATATATATACGTACCTTATCTTAACTAATTCAAACGTTGTAATTTCAACGTTAGTTTTGGTTGATAAAATCGAATATATATATACAAGTGTGTATAGTTTTTCTAAGAAAAAAAAAAAAAAAGGAAGTGAAGTTAAACTGATTTGAAACATATATACACACTTCTTCTCAAACTTAAAACGTTCTTAGCAAATATCTTTGAGCTCTAGTATTATATATACTTATATATATACGTTAGAGAGCTTATAGTTTGAATTGTATCTTTATTCACTTGTATTGTTCAAGGTGTAATTGGTTGTGGCTGGATATTGAGCTTGTGAAACAGGGTTTGGGAACTAGAGAGCTAGAGAAGGCTGTACTAGGGTAGTATAGTGCTTAGAGAGCTAGAGAGTTCGATAGAACAGGGTTTCAGCAAGCTAGTATCAGTTGCAAGGGAATATGGGAGGAATATTATTGTAATCTTGTAATCGTGGTTGGTTTTGATTAATAATATTCTCTCTTACCAGTTGGTAGGGGACCAGGACGTAGACCATAGGAGATTAGGGGTCGAACCTGGCTAAAAGATCTGGTGTTATTTACTTTTTCTGTACTGCATTGCATATAGCAGCTAGCTGACAGTGTCTGTTAATCAATCTTAGCTAGCTGACAGGCTTAATAACTCGGTAAAATTAAAATTGGTCTTTGTTAGCCATAACACCTATTCACCCCCCTCTAGGTGTGCATTTTCAGAAAAATAAATATATGAATTTATTGTAACTTATATAATATTAAATATATTATATTATCGTATTAGAACTAAATTAATTTAATAAATTTAACAAATAAAATATGTAACCACATAAATATTTCTTAAAAAAATTATAGAGAGTTCGTCCTAATTATATTTTATATATAATAAGAGTAAAATGATTTTATCCAAATATTACCGAGTATTCAATTCTCATTAACAATCTATTTAAATACAACTAAAAACATTAACAACAACATAAATCGAAAGATCAAGGCTAAAGCCCAAAACCATAACTATAATATAAAAATATGACATTATTATCAATACTAAAAATTGAATACAAAAAATTATCATAATATTGAACAAACTAATCCCTCGAAGGAAAAAAAAGAATATTATTATGAGAATAATAATTATATTAAATATAACAGATATTTTATTCAAAATATGATTAAAAGTTAATATTTTGGTATTTATTAAAATATTTGAATTTAATATTTATAATTTTAAATATATTAATATAAATTATATCTTTTATATCTTTTATATAATAAAAATAAGATTTTTTTATTTAAATGATATCAAAACTCTAAAGGTCTATTCCCAATAATTAAATAATATTTTATAATTGTTTATAAGTTATAAATAACATATAAATTTATGGATTAGTTCCTAATAATTAAATAATAATATATAATATTATAAGTATTTATAAATTATAATAAATATTATAATAATAAAGATTTAATAAATTTTTAATCTTAGAATAATGGCAATCGCATTGGTATTGATATTTTAAATATGCACAAAGACTTATGTCATGTTTAAGGTTATTTAAGGGGATATTCTCTATATATGCTTGTACAATTAATTTTTATCAATAATATCATTAGATTTCTATCATGGTGTCCTTATACATTTGATTTTCATATATAGTACCTCTCTCACAAGTAAAAATTAGTAAAATTGATTTTAAATTGTAAAACAAATTATATATTTGAAATTTTTACAAAAAATTACACAAAATAGACCATTAAATTATGTAAAATAAGAGTCAAAATAAGTGAGATATTAATGGTCGAAATTAGTTACGTATGAATATATTTCCGTCAAGATTTTAATATAAAATTTGTTTTGCAGTGTGAAATGAATTCTATATCTTTTTACTTAAAAAAGAGTAATATAGATGAAAAAACAAACATAAAGAGAAATCAATAATATAATGATACAATTGGCAAACGACAATTTTATAAGTATAGTGTAAAGAATATTCCTTATTTAAATTAAGAAATAAGTTGCATAATTTTTAAAAAAAATATATTTATATTTTTCCTTTAAAAAAGTATTTATTTTACAAATTTAAGATTGGATATTGTCTTTTAAAAATAATTAAAAATTTACGTATTTGTTTTTAAAAATAAATAATTTATTTCTGAAAATAAGAAATCGGCCACAACACCAAGATCCATATGAATATTTTGTCCATGTTTGAAAGGTATTTATACATTAAATTATCATAATCGATCGAATTTAATTATATTATATCCTATTATTATATTATGTATACAATAAGTGTAAGAAAATCCAAATATTACTAAAGGTTTGTGGAACATTTTTTTAACTAATTATGTAATATTATATAATTATCATAACTTATAATTAATACATATATTTAGGGATCTATTTCTAACAATCATATAATTATTTATAAGTGACAACTAATATTATAATAATATTATTATTTTTATTTATGTTTACTACTTTTTATATAATTTTTAGGTATTTTGTAATATAATATTTAATTAGCACCCAGGTTTCTTTTAAATATGTTACAATTTTTTTATTTATATTAAATTCAACTAATATATGAATATATAATTTAAATAAGTTAAAAACTATTATAATTACAATATACAAAAACTCCTTAAAATTGTAAAAATATTAATAATTTTAAAATAAACAATTAAAATATAGTAAATAAATAATTGACTCGATAGGAAATTATTATCGAGTTTAAAAACATACCTGAACTCGAGCCCAAAAACAAGTTGAAATCGAGCCCATTTATCAAATAGCCTTTGAGTGTTGAATAAGGTGAGTTGAATTTCTATTGTTTTCCCTCTTGTCGTTCAAGATCTTTGATATCAAAGGTGGGATTTTACTTGTTTATCTATCTATATTGAATGGATTTCTTGAAACATTTTTGTTTATATTTATATATATATTATCTTACAGATGAGGCTCAAGAGGCAGAAGCGTCACCGCAAGACTGTGAGATTTTTCACTGCTTGTTTTGGTTTTAGAGACCCTTTTAAGGTTCTTTGTGATGGTACTTTTGTTCATCACCTTGTAGCTCATGACATTAATCCTTTTGATACTGCTCTTTCTAATCTTCTTGGTGCTCAAGTTAAGCTTTTTACTACTAGGTTAGTTTAATTTTTATGTTTTGGCTGTTGGGTTGGTTTTTAAATTGATTTTTAGCAATGCCCTTTTGTTGGTTCTTTTATTTTGATTTTTTGTTGCTTGGATTGTTAGATGTGTTCTTGCGGAATTGAGCCGTCTTGGTGATGCTTATAGTGGTTCTCTTAGTGCAGCTCGTAATTTTATGCCTGCAAGGTTAGAGCTTTATATCTTTTTTGATGTTGTTGTTTTCGGGTGTGAAGGGGATAGGGGAATTACATGTTTTAAGATATTTAGTGATCAATATATTAAGTTGTGTGTATTTTTGTTAGACTAATTTACACTTTGTATGCCTTTGGTTATGAAGAATTGCACTTTAGGTCTAATAGTTTTCAAAACAACACTTTGCGTCTTAGAACTTTTAAAATTATCTCACTTTGCACCCCGCACTCCTGGAGCTAACTTCCGTCAAATATCAACGTTGATTTCATGTTGATTTCATATTCTGGAGGGTTAATATGAGTATTTAATATTTAAACGGTTATTTCAATGTTCATATTTCTTAGATTTTGTGTTCAATTCATTACAAATATCTCATTTACATGGTTGAAATGTGTTATTAGTAGTTACCTTTGTCGTGTTTGACTTTTTAATGCGTAATTTGAAGTCTAAAAAAATATACTTATATATAATCTACTAATAACACATTTCAAACATGTAAATGAGATATTTGGAATAAATTGAACACAAATTAATCAAAGAAATATGAACATTGAAATAACTGTTTAAATATTAATTACTCATATTAACCCTCCGGAATATGAAATTAATGTTGACGGAAGTTAACTCGAGGGGTGCAAAGTGAGACGGTTTTAAAAGTTCTGGGATGCAAAGTGTTGATTTGAAAACTATGAGATCAAAAGTACAATTCTTCAGAACCAAAGGGATGCAAAGTGTAAATTAGTCTTTTTGTTATTCAAGACTGTCTTTTGTTGGTTATACCTGATATTGAGTTTTATCCTAGATGTGACCACGATAAGAGAAAGAGTGCAGTGGATTGCATTACGGAAATTATTGGTGAAAACAATGCAGAGCACTTCTTTGTTGCCACGCAGGATGCTGATATGCGGAAGAAATTTCAGGAGGTTTGTGCATTTTTATTCTTTTTTAATAAATGTGAAGAGGTTTGTGCATTTTTATTCATTTCTAATAAATGTGAGGTGATGAATCATCATGAAAGGCGTAGATAGTATCTTGGGACTTTGATGATTAAAGGCTGTTATATTATGCCACACCCCGAAATTCTATATTTAAGTGATCACCTTCCACGCATATAATAACACCACTTGCTTTAAATCCTTATATAACATCACTGTTAAATGCATACAAAAATTAGTCCCATAGTCTAGTCAAAACACATATCAACGTTACCAACTCGTCATTTATATATAGACAAAATCTTACATAACACAAATATATATACTAGGTTTGTTAAGTTCCCCCAAAATTCTACACCAACATCGGTTCTTATCCGTGTCAAATAAGTAGTAGGCTGATGCACTAAAGCAGCAACTAAGCATCTTCATCTACTTGCTCGAGACTTATTACACCTCTATTTCCACTTTTAGCTGTGTATAAAAATGTAACAGAATGAGAAAATAATGCCCAACAAGTCTTTTATTAAAATATACTTTAAAAAAGAAATTCAATAAATAGATAATGACATTTGAAAACTTAAGATACTACCTCAATGATAACTTCAACTCAAATAAAAACGAGGAATGTAAATTTAACATACTGAAAATCATATAATGGTAGATTAAATTCATAAATTTGAGATACTTACACCCCGCTTTTGCTCGATGATCAGTCGTACAACACAACTCCGCGTTAATACCACAACCCCGCCGACATCTGGTGATCAACCAAGATAAAGGCACCGCTGGTGGAAATATATTCGGCCGCATTTGGCCATTTTAAGCTACAATATTAGTAGCAATAACCTTTCGTGTAATCAACTTTTCAAAATAAAGTTTAACATCTGCCCAATTTAGGGACTTGTAGGGATCTCCACAATATTTAAATTTTTGAATAAAATCAAAATTTGCCCCTTTTTAGGCCAATCATTCCATTTCCAATAAAAGCTTCATTCATATTCTTCACACAAATGAATTGAACAAAAATCATGAAATAGAGGAAATAGAAAACTTGCCTTTGTCCTTTAGGATTTCTTTCGCTTAATAGACTCGTCACTCTTCCACGATTACCTTTTAACATTATTTAAGTTAGTGTTTAAGGATTCTTAAAAAAATAGCTATAACTAATAATTTTCAGAAATATACTCGGTATAATTGGTGTCGAAGTGGGGTCTTTAAATTTTATTTCTGATTTATAATGTTGTCATCCTTGAGATCAACCTATTTATAACATTATAACAAAATTTTATACTCTAAGATTAACTTCAGGTGCAGACTACAATTGGATTTACCCTTTAAAAGATTAACTTTGACTTTGATATTAGTGTATTATCCATATGAGATATAACTTATAACCTGAATCTCCGAGTTTCATGTATTATAAATCACATTGCATTTTAATTTTAAGTACCTAAATTATGCAGGGAACAAAACTCCATATCAACGAACTTATGTTATCCCTTATCTTCTTTTCTCTCTCAGTATATTATTCTTCCAAATGATTCAAATTATTTACAAGCACCCTTAGGATAGAGTTTTAGATCTCATATATCCACTTTTTAATGAGACATTTTGGATTTCTAAATGTCTCTCTTATGGATTCTAGTGTAAACATATTCTACTTCTTTATACCAAAGCCAAGATAATATAGTTAGTGCCCTCGTGAGTTTATACAAGAATTTATCAAACCACTTAAAGAGTTCTAGAACTATCCAATTTTATTTGTTCAGGGCATCACAATTCACTAGTTCCTGAATTTAATTAAGAATTTTGATTGGGTCTCATTTGGTCTCATGCTAGTGTTACCAAAACTCAACGAAGTATAAATTTTATCTACGAATTAATATAGCCACTATTATACTCAAAATCATAGACTCATAGTTGATCTCAAGTCCAAAAATTTCAGATTTTAATACCAAGACATGTCACACTTCTGGCCATGATCCTGAGCATTACGAACACCCATGTTAAGTTTAAGCGATACAATTTTTTTGATTTATGTAAACAACTCACAATTATTTCCTATGATGACCTAGATTCATGACTCTATGCATTGATTGAGTTCCAGACTTTATAGCACATTTTATGACCTCACCAGTGGCCTCATTAAGTCCACCCGGAGAACCATAACTTAATAAGAAAATTAAACATGTCTAAGTATCTAGGTCTTAAATCACAGAAGTACTTTAAAGTTATGGTTAAGTCACCATTATTTTGTTCACTTAGCATACACCTTACACTAGCTTCCTATGAAGTTTCTAATTCCAAAAATATTCTTCAGATTACAATCTACATATATGTAAGCTTTATATTTTATTATCCACGAGCCAGCAGAATCAAGGGTTTCAACCAATAAGCAACTCAGTAGACCCATGTGGAAGATATAAAAAAATGGAACTATAACCTTTTAGTTATGCACTGTGCTTCCTAGCTTCTTGCAGTTATAAGATACTAAGATATACAATGAAAAATCATGCCTCCGGTCCAATAGTAATAATAATAATAATACTAATTCGTAGCAACAAAATGTTCTAATACCTATACACCTCTTACTTGTAATTGCCCTCTCAATCATGTTATATTTAGTGTAGATTTCACGGCAAAATTAACAAGGAACTTGATACATGAATTGAATTTAGGAGTCATATTAAAAAATATGAAAACTTGAATATATTAAATTAGGAAGCATACCTTGATTAGGCCTAAAGAGCTTCCCTCCCCTCTCTTTTCTTCCTTCCTTCCTCGTGTTCCTTTCTCTTCTTGTGTATATTTATGTATAACTCTTCCCCGGTTTGATTTTCTTTCTCCCGATCCTCATACTTCTTTATCATTATTTATTATAATTATTATCATCTAGAATTGTCTATCAAGGAAAAACTTAAAACACGTGTATAGCGTTAATGATCCCGCAGTGGCATAGAGTGACATACTACTTCACTACTTCTACAAACTAGCCAGGTGTCTATTAATAATCATATTTTTTACTACGTACAAGTATACATACACCGACAATTTATTTATGTTATTTATGAATAATAGAAAAAAAATAGTATAGATATTATTAGTATCATCTTCACTGTTATTGTTATACTTTAAGCCTCCTCCCAAATTTTCAAGAAATTGATATATATATATATACATATTATAAATGAATACACACACACACATTTCCCATAAAAATAATTTATAAAACTATAAAATAAATTCCTCTTGCAGTCATAATAAATTTTAGAATACATATTTTCAGGGGCGGACCTAGAGTTTGTGTTTGACCTAGGCTAGTTTTTTTTGTTATATAATATTAAAAAATTTAAATTGTAAATATAATGTATGGTAATAAGAATGATACATATTAATAATTTTTTATTAATATTAATAATTTATAGTAAATTTTTTTGACTTTGTAGGAAAATAAAAATATTTTTTGTAAATCAAATAAATGCCAAAAAATTATAAATACTTTTTAAAACTAAAGAAATACACAAAAATCTAAAAAAAAATAAAATAATTTTTAAATCAAACAGACATCTAAAATTTTTAAAATGAATTTTTGTTCATAAACGTTTTTTTTCTTGAAAGTAACAAACTTTAAGTAAAACAAAAAAAAATTCATATGTAATTTCTCTTCTAATTAAAATGGGCCAAAAAACTTTTAATTAAAATTACAGCATAAATTAATTTTTTATAAAAAATTTCAACATAGTATATTATAACTTCTTTAAAACAAAGTATATGCATATGCCTGTACATAAAGAAAAAAGTAAACCGAGTAAGTTTGTATAACTGTAAGGAATGCTCTACGTGATTGGTGGAGAAACATTAGCATAAAGACACGATTATTAAACAACAATAAAATTTCATCCGGGCTTAATTAATAAAAATCAGATATTATAATATAATTTTACGGAAAAAATTAAAAATTGACCGGGCTCCGGGCCTCTAGCCCACCACAGCCCTAACTGTGGTCGGCCCTTGGGTCTCAAATTTACATTAGTTATAATAATTATATAATAATCAATATATAACTCCAAAAGTAATTTCCTAAGGAACAAAGCAATTATCTATTAGATAATATACATAATTGCGAAAAATTAAACCAATTTTTTTGCTGATTTGTTTTTAGTCAAAAGTGGAGTATTACATATATTGTTGTTTAATAGGTGTAAGACAAATATGAAAAGTTTTTTTTTTTAATATCTATATAACTTCTATGTGAGGCTTATAAGTTATTTCAACTTCACTTTTAGTCGAGGTCATAATTCTAATGCCGATATTAAAGCATTGGAATATTGGATAGTCCTCCACTAACACCTTCCAAGAAGAAAATAGTGCCGCAAATTATTTATTAGATGCAGTTCCCTTCTAGTACGATGTACATTATTCCAGTAATGCACCTTAAATGTTTAAAAATTATCATTTGTTATCTTTTCAAGGCTGCATACTGAACCTTATTATATTGAATTTTATCTGATTGCAGATACCTGGGGTGCCATTAATTTTTGGTCTTCGAAACGCCTTACTGCTTGAGCCCTTGTCAAAATCACAACACCATTTTGCAAAATCTGCTGAAGAGGAACGATCGCATCTAAATGACATGGAGTTAAAGATGTTAAACATGAAAAAATATGGTAGACCAGTTGTAAAACCAGAGGACTCAACTGATATTCATGCAGGCGGGGACCATAAATTTTTGAGGTCTAAAACCATTAAGTTATCGGGTGAAAAAAAGAAAACAGACTTAAAGGATAAAGTTCAATTCAAGAGAAAAAAAGCCAAGGTTACATATTGTTGCTAAATCTTGCCTTACTCTGATTTTATTCTTTTATTTTTTTGCTTTGAAGCTTGATTGTTGCTTAGTTTGGTCCTAGTTTGTGGGACATATATAAATTCCCATTTTATCCAAATTTTGAAATGATCTCCTAATGTGACACTTCACTGGTGTTACAGAGGTGTCTGGTGAGTGACATTCAGATACATCAATTACTTTGCCTAAAATAGTAAACATAATTGGTAATTAGTATACTTAGGGATTTAAATCTGTATATCTACCTTAGCAAAGTGCTAGCTATACAATTGATTAAAATATTTTCTTTTGGGGTTCTGATTCTTCTCTCTTGTTCTTGTCAGGGTCCTAACCCACTCTCATGTAAGAAAAAGAAGACTCTAGTGAACCAGATTAATGCTCCACAAACGGTGAGTGTTTGGGGCGTTCTTTCAAAATGACTCAAAACTGTGTATATAATGTTTTTTCTAGTTGACTCTGATTATAAAAAGAGTTTTTGCTGATGGAAAATTGGGCTTGGAGTTTCTGAAGGTCACTTTAGAAAACTTTTCTATTAGTGCGCCTCAACTCTAAAGTACACCTTATTTAGTCATTTAATTAAAAATTCAAATGTGCAGATGTGACATAAAAATAGGCAAATTTATGAATTTTCAAATAGTTTAGTGACTTGGATCAGTCAATTCTTTACAACAAAAAATACAAAATAATATTGTTATAAAACCAATACTTTAACTAAAAGTTTCATAAAAATCATTACACGATGATATTTTGGCATAATTTTCACATCTAATATATCTTTTTATTTTGCTCAACAGTTTATGTAGCTATTGTTGTAAAGTGTATGGTCTGTGTGCTGATGAGTGAGAACATGTTACCCATTTTTTCTTAAATTTATCTAAACTACATTTTACCAACCAAATTTCTGATGCGCAATATATAATATCGATGATTCATCACGAGCTTGATTGTTGTATCCAATACTCCGTAGAAATATTGAAATGTGTCAACTAAATCTTATTTTATAGTTCTGTAGTTTCTGACTGATCTTCAGATTCTTTGAATCCACTGTGGTGGGTTGAATAAGAAAAAATTGATGACAAAAAGGCTTCGAACATTCGCTTATATATCTAAATGTTAGGATTTTTTTTGACAATTTAAGGTTGTCAAGTACTAGGCTACATGCATTTACATATAATTGTCTTAGGTTAAGCTGTGAAAACTTTTGTATCCTGTTTCTGTAGTTATGTTCACGGTCACGCCACTCTGGCCTGAAGTGTACTTTTCTGTTTTGTGTAGAGGCATCATCATCTGTTCAGATTGTGTCAGTTATGTATTTGTAAAGTGCATGCAACAGAAACTTTGGTGCTCAGAATTTAAAAGATTAGTGATTATATAGGAGACTAGAATAATTATTCACACTTCATAGTCCAAAGATTACTCATAAATTTCTGTATCATATTTGGAAATTCAAATACAGGAAAGTAAGGATGCTGAACAAACAGTGAGAAGCAGGAGTCGGAAAAGAAAAAGGTCGCATAAGAGCAAAAGTGTTGAGCCAACGAATTGATCAATTGGCATAGCTTAATGGCAGGAGAAATTTAGAAGACTTTTGGTTGTAATGCTTAGATTGGAGTTACCTTTAAAATGGGATTGAATTTGCCCGTTATTCAAATGTCTGAGCTCCATAAATTTGGTAAGAACTAGTTTTTTTTAATCTGCTTAGAAAATTACTCATTGCTCCTAGAGGCAATCATTGTTATGAGATAGCTACCGAAAGGTGTGCTTTTATTTTTATTTCTTTTCAGCAAATTTTGTGATTCTGCGGCCTATTATCAAAATGGTGAACAACGATTTACCCAATTATCCTCGTTGAGAGTCTCTTTTGCGAATTAGATCCTGTGCAAAAATATCAATTTATACGATTCTATAGTAACAGTATATGTAATTAAAAGTGAACCATCTGTATGTCAAGGCTCGAGCTGATGCTGAAATGCCTGTCAGAACTGTAATGACAGTGTCTACATACAACAACAGAAAACTTATTTAATGTGTGGATTCAAGGTAATTTTGATTTTATATTTTTTTATTAAAAATGTGGGTTTGTATAATAAATTAAAAATGATTTAATGTTAAAAAAGCAGCTTAAAGTAAGAAGTTGGTTAAACGATATTTTTTTCCAAAAAATTATTTTACTTCTATAATTTATTTAAAATTTTAATACCATTCATACGTATAATTGATAAATTTTATTTTTATAAATTTAATAACTTATAACTCAAATATGACAATAAAATTAAATACCAGTAGTCTCCTGATCTCACTCGGTGTGTACTTAAAATTTACATATTGATGAATGGTGGGGCATCTGAAGCTGTACACAAACTGAAGCAACTTGTACTGACCAATGCAACCAACATACCCCAGTGCAGCTCACTCTTACAGCATTACTCCAGTACTAGATCTCTTACCAACACTAAGCAACTCCATGCCCGCATCATATCTTCTGGTCTCCTCACTTCAAAAGGTTCTCTCCGCATCTCTTCTCTCCTCACTTCATCTTATGCTATCTGTGGTCACATTTCCTATGCACGCAAACTGTTTGATGAAATGCCTCATAGAACTTTAAATTCATTTAGCAGTTTGATTAAAATGTATACGCATTGTGGGTTGGCTTTTGATGCTCTCCAGCTCTTTGTGGAAATGCTTGGTTCCGGGTATGTTAGGCCTGATAAGTTGACGTACCCTTTTGTGATTAAGGCTTGTGGGGACTCGTTGTGGATTCGATTGGGGGTTGTGATTCATGGGTTGGTTGTGGTTAATGGGTTTGTGTGTGATGTGTTTGTGGGTAATTCTTTGTTGGCAATGTACATGAATTGTGGCAAGATTGGAAGGGCTAGGTTGTTTTTTGATAATATGGGGGAGCGAACGGTGGTTTCGTGGAATACGATGATTAGTGGTTATGTTCAAAATGGATGTGCTAAAGATGCTTTGATGGTTTTTAGGGAAATGGTGGATGGTGGGGTTGAGGTTGAGGTTGATTTGGTTACGTTTATTTCGGTGCTGCCAGCTTGTGGGTATTTGAAGGACTATGAAGCGGCTAAATTGGTGCATTCTTTGGCGGAAGAGAAGGGTTTTGGGAATAAACTGCATGTTAGGAATGCGTTAGTTAATGTGTATGTAAAATGTGGTCGAGTGGATAAGGCACAGATGATTTTTGATGATATGAATGTGAGGGATGTTGTGACGTGGACTACAATGATAAATGGGGTTATTTTGAATGGTGATTTTGGAACTGCATTAGAAATTTTACCTATGATGTTATTAGAAGGCGTAAAGCCAAATGCATTTACTCTAGCTTGTCTACTGTCAGCATGTGTGGGTTCGCGGCACTTGAAGTGTGGTAAGAGTTTTCATGGGTGGGCGATGAGGCATAAGCTTGAATCCGATGTTAATGTAGAGACTGCACTAATTGACATGTATGCAAAGTGTAATTGTGTCCATCTTAGCTTTCGGGTATTTGGAAAAACTTCAAAGAAGAGACAAGTGCCGTGGAATGCAATTCTCTCTGGTTGCGTCCATAATGGCCTAGAAAGAGAAGCAGTAGTACTTTTTACTGAAATGTTATCCAAAGCTATAGGACCTAATGAGGCAACCCTGAAGAGCTTACTTCCTGCTTACTCCACCCTAGCAAATCATCAGCAAGCTAAAAATTTGCATAGCTACCTCATAAAGTCAGGGTTTCTTACTAGAGTTGAAGTTGCAACTGGTTTGGTTGACATATACTCAAAGTGTGGAAACGTAGATGACGCGTACATGATCTTCGATGGGATTCCCTCAAGAGATAAAGACATAATTTTGTGGAGTGTGGTAATAGCTGGATATGGAATGCATGGACATGGAAAGACTGCTCTTACTCTATTTAATCAGATGGTTCAATCTGGTGTAGCACCAAATGAAGTCACTTTTACTTCTGCTCTGCATGCTTGTAGCCATGCTGGTTTGGTGGATGAAGGTCTGAGTTTATTTGAATTCATGCTAAGTATTCAGAAGAGCATTCCTAAGGATGATCACTACACTTGTATAATTGATTTGCTTGGCCGTGCAGGCCGACTTGAGGAAGCTTATGAATTAATTAGGACAATGCCTTTCCAACCTAACCATGCTGTTTGGGGTGCATTGCTGGGTGCATGCGTGATTCATGAAAATGTAGAACTTGGGGAGATAGCCGCAAATTGGTTATTTAAGCTTGAGCCTGGGAACACAGGGAATTATGTATTATTGGGAAAGATTTACTCAGCAGTTGGAAGGTGGAAAGATGCAGAGAACATTAGGTATAAGATGAATGAAATAGGATTAATTAAATCACCATCTAACAGTTTGGTGGAGGTCAGAAACATGTGATGCTCAAGTAATCAGTCAAAGGCCCCATATTAAACACCCCTTAAAAGAAAGACGTGAGCATTTAGATAACCAACTAGCAGAGTATTGATGGTTGCATAAGTATTTGCCTCGCATTAGCTTTTGACAAGCTTAAAAATTTATACACGACTGAAGTTCTTATTCATGTAAATCAACAAAGGGAGTATTGTTAAGGTGTACTGATATATGTTGGTGCAATACATTCTTTCAGTTTCAAGGTTTACAAGAACTTCATTTCTGGGATGTATCATCTCGATAAATGATGACAAAATGACATAGTTTTCTTCCTTTTAGTGGGTCCGCGTGGTTTTCTCGTTGTTTGATCTGCTAATTCTCCGCTATACTGCCTTGTGTAGTCGTAGTTTTTCAATGTCAAAACACTGGTAGTGGTGGGTAATTGACAGATGAGATGCTTCTGAAACATATTAGGATGCTAAACAATAAACATTGTAAAGTGTAGAGTTGATTGGAAGTAATGATGTGTTGACATATGCATTGAGTTTTGGTGGTGGTTAGATTCACAGGACATGCTAACTGTAAAAATAAAGCGTCTACTAATCAAGTTATGCCCCAGCAAAAGTTTTATCGACATATTGCTTTACTGCATTCTTCTTGTTTGTATTTCGTTATTATTCTTGCAGTCCCACTATTGTGTTTGTGTGTACTTGTGTATATATATTTTGAGGATTTTTTAAAAAATAAATAAATAGAACAACACACTTCAGCTAGGACTACTGATCAATTAACTAAATTCTTGTGGCAAAAAAAAAAAGTAACTAAATTCTTATCCGATAATCGGAACCTCTGTTCTATAAAGTGGCGACCCGTTTGGTCAGTTTTCGAATTGATTTTGCATAAATGGGTCAAAAAATATTTTTTTATAAAAATAGGACAATAATCGGGAAAATTGGTTAATAATTGGAATAATCGGTAATGAAAGGATAAAAAATTCAAAACAATTATATTTTTTTACTCTTATCTTTAGAGTAAATTGGAGTTTACATCTTAGAACTTTGTTGATAAATAAAATAGGGCTCCGTTTGGTATTGCTGTTACAGACATGTACAACAGTTTTTTATGGAAAAGTTGTCGGAAAAGTATTTGGTAAAATTTAAAAGTTGTTGTCTACAAAAGTGTTTTTGGCCTAACTGCTGTTAGAGAAAGTATGTCCCCCATACTTTTACAAAAAAACTGCTTTTCAACTTTTGTATGTAGAAGTAACTATAAGTTTCATCATCAAATCTTCCTAAAAACATTGTTTTATATATTATATCTCAAAATATGTACAAATAAAAAAAATTACCAAACTGTCATCTATTTTTGTAACGGTACTTTTTTCACTAGCATTTTTTCCCCACGGCACAGTAGTTTTTAACTGCAATCCCGAACAGACCCCACATGTACATGTACATAGAGTAAATGGGTTATTTTGGTACATTATTTGTTGATAAATAAAATTCTTATATCTGAAAAATACATCATTTACATGTACATATATGATCTTAATATAAAAATTTACCATAATATGATCATGAACATTTTTCTTAATGTTAGAAAGAAATTCGAGATAGTCATGGTGGTGCTTCAGAAAAAGATGATCACCATAGATCCTCAGGATCTTTTTAATTATGCTGTGAGAACCTAGAATTCTCATTTCATTGAGAAAAAATTGGAGACTAAACTCCCAAATGCATTTCGATCAAAGGAGTCTACGTGGAACTAGTTTCTGCTTCGTACAGCTCGGGCTAAAGAATGGGTGAAGTTTAGGATGGGGAGATCCAGCCGCTGCCATTAAGAGCATCTCCAATCGGGTTGACAAGCTTATGTAACATAGCCAGGGACGGATCTAGTAAGGAACACTGGGGACACGTGCCCCCTAAAATTTTTTTTTTGTAAAAATATAGGAGTGCCCTTCTAAAATTAAAATTTATAAAGGTGTTTTCTCAAAAATAATCCGTTACCCCCCTAAAAATATTTTCTGGATCCGCCCACGGGCATGACATCCTTGGTTGTCTACCTATTGGAGTTGGAAAGTTGCCAAGATTTGACAATTTTCCAAAATAATTAAAGTGAATGTAAAAACTCTAAAGTGTATGTTATTTTACTCATTTTAATATTTTTTTCATTTTCATATTATTATTAGAATATCACATTGACAACTTTAAAGGTTGTCAACTATTGAAATAAATTTTATATAAAGGTTGTCAACAATGATATGGATGAGAGAGGAAATAAAAAAATAATATATGTGATGATTTGTTCATCTTAGAAATCTTTTAGGCAACCTCTTATTAGAGATGTTATGGACAACCAAGTAACCAATATATATAGTCTAGTAGCTATGATACTGAATAACAAGACTCAAAACACGTGAGGAAATCAACCACCACACAATTCTTGAAAAATCAGAGGAGCATGCAAGGGAATTCAACCAAATGTGTCGAAGTAGAAACAATGTGCACTTTGATCAGAACCGGCCTTTAGCTATATTGCTAATGCCAGCTTAAGGAAACCCCTGGTTGCTAAAACTATGTTTACATTATGGAAGAGATTCTAAACTAAATTTTTTGACAGTCCACCCAGTTCGATGGGCTGACAGAAGTTAAAGTTGTGAATTGACATTGGTTATTTTATGTTCAACAAAGTAGACCCTAAACTCCAAACTGGAAAACATAAATATTATTGTACACAAACTACCACAATCTAAGGCATTTTCCTCTTGTCTTTAAAATATAATAACTTTATACTCAAATTATATTCGCAGCAAAATATAAATTTTGTCTTATTAATATGAATGATTATTATTTTAATAATATATAATTTATATTAAATAAAAAAACAAGATAGAACCAAAATCTACTTTATTTCAATAAAACCAAATTGCGAAATGATCAAAATAAAAAACTAAATAAAGTAATAATTTGTACTTCTCATAATTAAATTTATAAGTCCTTCTAATTTTTATTTATTTATTATACAAACATTTAAATATTAAACATAACCAAATTTTAAATAATAAATTGTAGGATTATTTTTATTATATTTGTTCATTAATATGTATTATATTGGATCATATATATGGACAGTCGGACCGACAGTCAGGCCAAAGCATGCCTTGGTCTGTGCTGAGTTTTCTGGGCCTTAAAATTTTTTTAAGTTTTTTTAACATGATGTTCAATTCATAAATATTTATATTTGGCTCATGCTGAAATTTGGTCAGACCCATATTGTAAAAGTAAAAATAAATTAGAATAAATAGTAGAGAGAATATATACACACGCATAGCACCGGAGAAAAAAAATATCAAAATAGCAGACAGACAATATACTAATTGACAAAAAAAAATTATATATTGGCCCTCCCTCACAAAATTTCCTACATCCGCCACTGTGGTCAGTGTTCAAATGCATTTTTAAAAATTAGATAATGTATTATTCATAACGATTTATATTTAAATTGTCTTTTCAAAAAATGTTGCAGATTTGAGCGAGATACACCAGTACTGCAGTGCAAGATTTAATTGTCTTTTCATCAAATGCATTGATGAATAAAATGTTATTTGATTTATTTTAATATGTGTTTGTTTAACTTTAAATATTATATTTGTCGTATAGCCTTTTATTATTGAATTAATTATTTATCAAAAAATATATTCAATATATAAGTGTACATCGCGCGTATATAATAAAATATTTGTTCAATAACACATAAAAATAACAAATAATACGACCATTTAATATAATCCAAAAATATTTAGATATGTCTCTATCACATTCTCGAGTCTTCCGACAACATTCTACATTTAACCATAAAACCATCTCGATTTTTAGAATGTTCGTTTAATTATGAAACCATTTCTATTACATTCTCGAATATTCTAATAATATTTTGAATTTAATCATAAAACTCCGTTTTATTTTAAAACCGTCACACTGTACTAGAATGTTCGATGATATCTATAAATAAGCAGCATTCACCATATTTCATAATCATCTAATAATTCTCAATACATTACTAACAACATGATAGTAATCTATAAGGTTTAGTATGCGATATAATAACAATAGATGATCTTCACCATTCAGTGTATTCTTGAGCACGTAGATTACTGATATTATATTTGTAAATACATATCTTGTTAAAATATTATTGTCATTGCATTCGAAGAATTTTATAGATTTTAATTTAAAATATCGAGCGATGCATTTGAAAAAACCGACGGCCAAAAGCTGTAAAGTGGCCACAGGTGTGCTGCAAAGTGATTACAGGTATGCAATTTTTTATTGAATTGTCATAAATTGATTATAGCTACGATTCTAATTTCAATTATGTATATAAAAATATAATAATATCCGTGTCTCAATAATTCTTAACTCTTATTATTGCAGGGGGTTATTCATGGTACATAAACTTCTTGAAAAATTCAAATTTGAATTTTTCAATTGGGCTATGTAGGCTCATATGAAAAATGCCTGGTTGCCCAAGTTATAACTTAAAATCCAAGCTGACTGTCTTCAAAATATTTTTGTAGTATATTTCAAACAAGACAAGCTTGCTTTACAAGCAAGATTTTGGAGGTGTTTGAATGAGAATCGGGAATGAGAATGAAGAGTTTGAGAATGGATTATGGAATATCAAAATACAGGGAGGGTATGATTTACTTCCCTGCAAAAAAATATGTTCCCATTCCATATATCATTAAATGACTAATCCAGATACTCGTATATGGAAATGAAGTTTCAATTCATATTAACTAGATTCATTAACAAATTATTAGTTAAAATACCCAACAACTTTTTATTTTTTTGAAATTTAATCTATCAATTTATTTATTTTCATATAAATCCAACAAAATTTATAAAATTGTGAAAATAATATAATCATGGTTAATTATTATTTCTCAATATATATTTTTGTCAACCCATATAAAAAATATCATGCATGTTGGATTAAATATATAATAAATTCTTTTAATTTAGTTACTAATCAATATTGAAAATATAAGAAAACTCATAGTTAATTTATTAACAAAAAATATGACATTTTTTTTCATACTTCGCTTAACTAATAAATTATATATATATATATATATATATTAAAATTACATATTAAATTATTTACATTATAAATTTAAAAATTTTATAGAAAAAAGTAAAATAAAATTGATTTGAAAGTACTTAATATTTATTTTATAAAATATTCTAATTAACTATAATTAATGATTTTTTTCCAATTTAAATCTAAAATAAGTCATTAGTATGTTATGTACTTATACTCTAATTTATTAATCGAAAAGAATAACCTAATATATAACAAAGTGTTTAAGCATTTTTTTTGTTAAGCAAATGTGCGCCACTAAAATATAAAAAGTAATATGTATCTAATTCAACATCACATTTTTTATACGGGTTGACAAAAATAGATTGATAAATAATAGTTAATCATGATTATTTTATTTCACAATTTTATAAAGTTCATTGGATTTATACGAGAAAAAATAAATTCATAGATTAAATTGTAAAAAAATAGAAAGTTCGTTGGTCGCATTCCTCAACGGAGATCAAAATACCTCCTTTATATATTCATGTGACTAGCAACAAATGTGCGCATCACATTCAGAAATCCGGGAAGGTTCTACAAGCCATGCATTTTTAGGCTACTGTTGGAACTTCTGATTCGGCAAAAGATCATCCCTACGTTGATGATCTTCCCACTCAGAGAGTTGTGCTAATACTTGTATTTTTATACTGTACATGATACAACCAATCTTGTATTAGTGTCTACTATTAAAATGTTATTTACAATTATTACTTGATATTTAAATAATCACTACTTTATAATTTATATTTAATAAAGCGTAAAAGAAAAGACTATCTTTCATAAAGGAAAAGGAAAGTCCTTCATTATTAATTTATTCAAGATAATAAAACAGATACTTGACTTGAACATTACAAAACTTAACTGGGGAAAAAAATCTAATTCATTAAATACAAATGAAATTTCATTTGAAGTTGATGAATTATATACTACAATACAATAAACCTCTCTTTATTGTTGTATGTAAACTTAAATATTAGTATAATCGAATCGAAAATAATCTCCATTAAAAAGAAGAGGATATAAATCGTCTTGATCCTGCAAAATACGGGGTTGCATAATTTAAATATAGGGGTGAATACAAAAGATACAAACAAAAAATGAGTATGTTATATTCCTCATTATCATCACTCCAAATTCCAATTGCAGCGGCAGGAGGAGGAGGTTACTAGTTTTACAACTCAATCTAGATTTTGTTTTATTTAACAAAGCAGTTGTTAATTTGGAGTGAATTTAATTAGGGAAATGCAAAAGGAGGAGGATGATGATGATTACTAGTAAGACAAGAATGCGGATGAAGAAGCAAGTGTGGTTGTGGACTGAGAATCAACAAGTCATGACCACTGCTGTTGAAAGAGGCTGGACTACTTTTCTATTCTCCTCTCCCCATCTCCCTACCATTTGGTCATGTTTGTTACCCTCTCTCTCTCTCCCTCTCCCTCTCTCTCTCTCTCTCTATACCAACAAGTCATGTATTGGGGGTTTCTTCTTACTAAATTTTGAGAGAGTTTTCTAGTCTAATGCGTCCTATATGGTTTCTTATATGCAATTATAGGCACTGGAGCTTGGATTAGGAGGAGTGGTTTTAAAAGTAGAGGATGTCAAAGCTGTCCTTGATATGAAGGTAATCCAATTTACAATGCTGCTTCCCTGGATGATTATTGTTTCTTATTGTGGTTGATTCCAACAGGAATATTTCGATAGAATAGATGAAGCGGGCATTCCGTTAGGCTTGACTAGAGCTACTGTATCTCGTGTTCAAATGACTGGAATGGGTGATAGAGTCTGTGTGGATCTATGTAGTTTGATGAAGCCAGGGGAAGGTCTTCTGGTTTGCTTCCTGTGCCCCAGCGGCATTTGTGATCTCCTTCAACTACTAATTGACCATCCAATATATTTTAGATGCATCAATCTTATATTATGTGATTTAATATTTGCAGGTTGGATCCTTTGCAAGAGGGCTGTTCCTAGTTCACTCAGAGTGCTTAGAAACGAGCTACATTTCGAGTAGGCCTTTTCGTGTCAATGCAGTGAGTCTTCTTACATGTCATTCAAAATTAAATGCAGTGCTATTATAAATTAAGTTTAAATATACAATGTCTGCCGTCCAGATTACCAGGTATTTGGTGGTTGGATTTCACTTATTTTTCTGCTATATATCATAAGTTGACATAACGTTTTGCACTACGGCACATGAGACATGAGGGTAATACATTATACAACTTTAGCAATAAATAGAATTCGGTGTTGAACTTCCTCTAGAATTGTGTAACAGTCTACCTCTTACTGAGAATCCTCCACAATCCACCAAGTCCAGTACAGTGTCTATATTAAATGCTAGAAGAGGCCCCAGACCCTTGTAATAGACAAAACTACCTGCATCTTAGCTCACCAGCATAAATCAATCTAAAAAAAGTGAGAAAATATTGCAATAATTCCAAGATGAAGCTACGACTTAAGAAATTATAGCAAAAAACAAAATTAGTAATTGTCACCTTGATTAGTTTCAGCAAGTTTCCATTAAAGGTACGCCTCTCTTCATTTCCATTTTTCCTTGAACTCAATACTCAATTCATTTCCATATTTCCTTACATTAAGATTAGATGGCTTAAACAAGTCAAATCCGGTGTATGTTTGGCCATCCAGCTCATCCTGATACCCTAAAAAGCTTAAAGTAATCATAGAGCTGACCTTTGGAATTTGTGTTTCTACTTTTTTTGGATATATGCAGGGACCTGTTCATGCCTATGTTGCTGCTCCTGGAGGAAAAACTTGTTACCTCTCAGAATTAAAATCTGGCACGGAGGTAATTGTGGTTGATCAAAGTGGAAACCAGCGGACAGCAGTTGTTGGGCGTGTAAAGATAGAGACTAGACCGTTAATTCTTGTTGAGGCAAAGGTGTGCAGCTTTCTTGGTAATTTTAAAGCATCATAATATAAAGTAGGCCTGAGTTCGTTGAGACTCTGATAATTTTTTCCCCAATAGTTTGTTAAGAACTTTCTTGTCATGCACTAGGAAAAGGGTTTCCCTACAGGAATAAGATTGGAGAAAAATCCCCCACCAGGTTATGTACCAATGATAGGCTTGCTGAGTTATGACTAAAATTGGTTACTGGCTAAAAGTGTTAGTAGATCCTGGGAGTAAAACCTGAACTAATTGATTCAAGGTTGATAATTTATTTTTGCTGAGGAAGGGTGTTATTAAATATTAATTGATCTACATAAAAAATAGAGAATCACAAGTTCACAACTAGATTTATATATACATGTCCATTTCAAGTATGTCCCATACGCATTACATTGCTAGACTTTCTTCCTGTGTTGCATGGAAGAATGGAACTTCATTTTCCCAAGAACTAATCGAGTAATCGTCCATAGGACACAGCATGATTGTAGGTGCTGACACTACTAAATAGTTAGAGTTTGTGACGTGTTCTTAAATTAGGACTCCAATGGCAAACATTTTTAGGATCTGAGTTAGTATAAAAAATATTATCTTCGAGGTTTTGCTCATTCAGTCGTTTAACCCATGGAGGCTGATTTTTAGTTCTAATTTCCTGCATATTAATTTAAAGCTTCCATTCCTACAGGCAGAAATTGATAATGAAACCGTTGATAGCACTCTTTTACAAAATGCTGAGACGGTTGCCCTGATCTCGGCAAACAAGGGTATGCTATCTCTGTATTGCATATACCATTTTAGACTTGAATTGTTAGTTGTGCCGATAACCGGACTGTCGCTAATATCTGCTTCAGGGAATGGATCTGCAATACCTGTAACTGCACTCAAAGTTGGAGAAGAAGTTTTGATGAGAGTGCAGGGTGGTGCTCGCCATACAGGAATAGAAATCAAAGAATTCATTGTTGAAAAATGAAAAAGAATCATTTGATTAATATTACTACAAGCAATAGCCGTTTTCAAAACTATTTGAGCTGGTATGCTTATCTCATCTCGCAACTAATGCTGTGTATCCTATCAAATGTATTTTTTTTTTGAAAACGATAAATGTTTTATTGGTAGATAATTTGAAGTACATATCCCCAAAAAATTTAGGGGTTGTGAGTAGGGGTGAGCATTCGGTTCGGTTAACCGATAACGGAACTGATTAACCGAAAAAAATTCAGTTCAGTTAACCGTTTCATAAAATTCGATTCGGTTTTTGGTAGAGTTTTTTTTGATATTTCGGTTATTAACCGCGGTTAACCAAATAACCGAATTTATTAACCGATTTAATATTATATTATATACAATATTATATTATGTATAATATACGTATATTAATATATATATATATATAATATAATATTTTATTACAATAGATAGTTAATTTTCAGTTTTTAAATTTTTTAAAAATAAATTTCGGTTTATAAATTTGGTTTTCGGTAATAACCGAAATAATAATTTCGATTTCGATTAAAAACTGAATTAATTTCGGTTCGGTTTTCGGTAACGTTTTTCTAACTAATTCGGTTTCGGTTAATCGAAAAAAAATTCGGTTTCGGTTAACCGAATACTCACTCCTAGTTGTGAGGTTTTTTCCTCTACAAAAAGCTTATCATCTAACCTAAATGTATGCTTAATCAATCTCATGGGCCGTAACATAAATTACGACTACCATAAGAAAGAGATTCTTCCGGAAGTTTAGACAATAACACTATCATATCAGAAAATAACACCTTTTAGAGAATAAGTTATAAATTACAAATGCTGTACATCAAAATTCTTGCTTTCATTCATCTTCCATCTACCCACAATAACTCGTCCAATTAAATCTGAAAAATAAAAATACAAATCGACAAAGACAAATAAGTCGATGAACGTGTAACATAAATATATGGTATAAAATTATTGTATAAAACTCTCAAATTATAATAAGAAGTCATCTGACACAAAATCGTCATAAACAACGTATAACTACCATCAAATAAGGTCAAAATGCCATAAAAATGGTCATGCCCCATATTATAGGTACAAAAAGTCATCATATATGACACTAAAATTGTTTTATCATATATGAAAATAGATCATATGATACGAATCAAATCCGAAAGATACGAAAACAGATATGAAGATTTAAAAAGGCTAAAAATTTCAGATTTGATAAGAGAATATGTTTTTAAATCGTGATTTAAACTAAAACACTTGTATAGAAAAGAAAAAGTGTATTTGAAATTATGGTTTCAAAAAAAGGAAAAAGATATGGGGAGAATGGAGATGGGATGAGGGAGGGGGTGAAGATGAATATAACTTTAGAATATAACAATACTCGATGGTTTACCTAGATTTTTTCAGTAAACACGGGGATCTAACCAATACATTTCCTTAGTTTCATCAGCAAAAGAAATATTACAACCAAACTTGTACTTGGGTAAAATACCAACACCATCCTCCAACAAGTTTGACTTGATAGACTTATATTCAACTAATTCACCATCCTCTATGGAGTAAATAAGGCACCCACAATCAGAAAACCAATAGAACTTGTTTGATAATATTCCATTAATACCCAATTTCTCTCCATTAACAGTTGTAACTTGAACAACTTTGTCGTTCACAAATAATGCATTGTCGCCTAATGTGCTCACAGGAATCCAAAACTTGTTTGACCAATCATACAATTTTATACACTGTTTGCCAAGAGAAGTGGTGGTGTTTCAAACGAGAGCCAAAATATATCAGCATCAGCTCTCCATTCAACTCAAACACTCTGTAGATCCTCGAAGATATATAATTTAGTCTAAAAAGCTCGTCTACAGACAAACTTTCAAACTTAATTTCATCGTCAATGATATTATAGGATGCTAGTTGTCCATAAGGGGAAACAATGTACATGATTCCACGAATGTAGACAGGATAAGAGATACAAGGCAAAAAATCAACACATGTATCGAATTCTCTAGCAGTCCATGCTTTATCACCATTCCGATATGTTATAACAACAAGTTTGTGAGGATGGCTAGTGTCTAAGAGAAAGAAGACGCAATTTGGAGAATCAGGGTTGGCAGTAAACGTTGTCATAAACTTCTTAAAAAGACGAGGATAGTCTAATAAAGGAAGGGTAATGATTCTTTTGGTAGAAGGAGAGATTAATACAAAGAATCTCTGTCTCCATCTAGACAATCTTGGCCTAGCGCAGCAGATAAATAACCAATTTTGCTTGACATAAACCGAAATATCCTCGTAAGGAGATGGAATACCTAATTTATTCAATGGTATATTGTGAACTAAAGCTAGATCCGGAGCTGATGATGATGGGTCGTAGAGTCGGAATTCTAACCTTTTACTCAGAGTTGGAAGATTAACCCAACAATACCATAATAATGAATTTCTACAAGTGATAGGACAGGCAGCACTCGCAGTTGGAAGCGAACGATCAATACAACAATACCATAGTAATGATTTTCTACTAGTGATAGGATGGGCAGCCCGCCAGTTCTTTCAAACGCCACGGAAACGAGCCTGCTCAGTAAGAGAGAGTCTGCCCATGATTTCACCTAATAGATTCGTATCGAGTTCACACCATACATTCGTGTTCTTGTCTGTACCACCAACTATCTTCTTCTGGTGTAATAATTTGTGTAATGTTTGGAGAAACAAAGGCATTGAGAGGATAAAAAACCAAACATCTTAAATTTTTGTAATCCCTCTCACTCTTGCCTCTCAATTGCTCCACCGCCCAATATTTATTATATGTGCGCTTAACCTCAGAGATTCTTTTTTTGTCAGGTGATATTTTCTCGTAGATGAGTTGTATCGAAATACAATTCCGAAGGAAGTGGAGTTCTTCATTCAAGAAAGTTTATCATCTAAGTGACCCAGTGAGGGTCATGAAGGTTCATGCAAGATGTCCCCGGCATTTAGATAATAAAGTATTCATGTATGAAAAGTATAGAAGCAGCAAAGTCTTGCAATGAAAATTCAAAAAGACAATTAATACCGCATCAAGATTCAAATAAATAAATAAATAAATAAGTAATAATTAATACCGCATCAAACAAGAAAAATATAATTAAAAATATATAACAAAAAAATATAATATAATATTATTAGAAATAAATAAATTAGATATCAAGATGAAAAAATCTAACAAAGGGTATCCCTTTAGTTAGATACCTAAAAATAATATATAATACTATACATATATTAGGTAAAATTATAAATTTAATATTTATTATCGAACAATAATTCAAGATTATTGGTATAAAATATACTTGGAAAAAATAGAAAATAATAGTCATTTATTGTATGATATTTGTCTAAAGATCATTCACAATCTTATTAAAAACAAACTAATGAATTCAAAAAGAAACTATTTAATTGGACACATAAAATATAATATTATTCAGTTCAAAAAAATATTATTAAAACACAATGAGTACTTATACATTAACTACCAACATTAAAAAAATTATAAAATCGTAGTTAATGTTCATTAAAACCATTAAAAATATTGATAATAAAATTAAATCATGGCTAAAAAAATTAGTTAATGAGTTTAAAACTAATAAATTGTAACCCCCGTTCATTAATAATTAAAAATGTAACTGAAAATTTTGTGCATTGTGTGTGTGAATGATACATATAATTACTTTTGTGATTTGTATATTTACTCAACAATAACTAGAATAAATTTAGAAGCACATGCAAAGTCATTAATGACACATAAACACCACCTTATATGGTCAACAATCCACCATATCTGACATTCACTTATAGGCACAAAAAGTCATCATATATGACACTTCCTTTTAGGCACAGAAAACCATCATATATGACATGCAATTAAATATTGCATTTGAAAAAGATTAAAACATTTCATTCAAACACACAAAGTAAATGATTTTCTGTATAAAAAAGAAAGAAAGTAAATGATGACAATTAACTACAATAACTAACAATTATGGAATTTTAAATGCCTTAAATAATATACAAAAACATTACAACTAAATTAATGAAAACACAAATTAAAATTAGAAACATGTTAATGATTTCAAAAAAAGTTACTAAAAGAAGCTAACTTATGACAAAAAATATGTTATAACAAACAGAAATAAACAACTAATACCTTAAAAAAAACCTAGATAAAAAGAACGAACAAATATTTCAAAACAAGTTTAGGGAAAACAAATTTGGATAACATTTAAAAACAAATATTCCACGTCAGGAAATAAATGGTAATAAAACATGTAAACCGTTACGATGGATAGTAATAAATTGTCATAGCCCAGTAGTACAATAAATCAAGAAGTTAAAATTGACAAGTATGACAAAGTTTTAAACCTATCCAAGCAAGTCAAATGCTTTTTTTTAATCCATGTAGCAGCAATTTAAATTAAATAAAAAAAATACCAAATTCATAAAAAACGTACTACAGGTAACAAAGAATAGCATGATATTATATTAACATTTCAATGTAAGTATAAAAAACTAGCATGTTTAATAAACGCATACACGTACCCAAGCTCATTTTACAAAAATTAACCATAAGCAGGAGCAACCATATCTCATATATGCTAAATTTTCTATACTAATAAACAAGTAAACCCAACATAGGAAAAAGAAGATATATCTGCACATAATTTAATTAAACTCTACATCGTACAACACTCATAAACATGTACACGGCCAAACAAAAAATAATAATCTAACAAACAGTTTACATGTTATAGATCCGGGTCTTGTAAATTATCATATCATAAAAAAAAAACTTAACTGGAGGAGGCAACAATAAAAAAAAATTATAACCATACAAGCTTGGTACTACCATAAACACCATGAATAGAATAACGTTAAAAAAAAATATACTCCCGAAAAAATTCATACAAAACAGTTTATTATTTAAACTAATTTATATGAATTATGGGATTTGTTTTAAGCCTGTAGGAAGTATAGATCAGTGACATACATACTTGAAATTATGAAATCAAGAATAAAATATCGAAAACTCGTTCGAGTCACGTGAAAATCACGCTATACTTAAAATAGATAAGCCTCTTTCGTATATCGTATAGTCCTTGAAGATTTGTTGGTCTCCATCTCCCATGATACAAAATGAAACACTTAATAAAGCTAACTCTAGGAAAATTTCCTAAAGGTAACTTTAGATAACCTAAGAGATTGAGATCCTAAGGTCGAATAATTTTCTTTGAAGTTATTTATACTCGTGTAATTTCATAATATTATGTATAATTACAAATTTAGCATTAAAAATTTATATTAAAACACCCTATTACCTTACGAAATTTCCTGAGATCAACCTCAGATTCCTTTTTTCTCTAAACCTAATTGTTATCACGTGTATCTTGTGTATCCACATGTGAATTATTTTATGTATATATATTTGATATATAAAGAGATTAAGGATCATGAGGTCGAACTCACATAATTTCCCTGAGTTTATACTCAGATCTCATATTAAAACACGAGTGTGCTATTGTAATTTCAGAATATTATGTATAATTACAAATTTGTCATTAAAAATTTATACTAAAACACTATATTACCTTATGAAATTTACTGAGATCAACCCCAAGTTCCTTTTTCTCATATATAAAGAGAAAAAAGCCCCTAAGGTTGATTTTAGAAAAATTATCTTAGGTTAGAATGTTTTTTAGTGTAAAAAGGTTGTGACATTTTTGTAAATATATATAATTTTTTATAATTATAATAAAGCCCTAGTATATTTACATGAGAAATTCTTTTAACTTTACGTAATTATCTAAGGTCATCCTTATGTGTATTTAGATACACGGATATAAATATCCAAATCGCAGTAGACAAATTAGTGAAAACTATCACTTAAGTGCATAGTTAAATTTCACATCAAACTGTCTTTGCAAAAGATGGAATCTCACCCAAAATTAAAATCAATGAAATACTAATTTCAATCCACCCAGCATCAAACTCAAGTCTCACATGAAATTGAAAGGTAAATTTAAAATTAAAAAAAAAACTAAAAGCAAATTTTATCGATAAAATTGTACCCTGTTAGGCTATTGGCAACATAACCCTTGTAATTCAAAATTTAAAATTAAAAAGACTAGGCTCCGTTTGGAATTGTTGTTGAAAACTGTTGTACTGTAAGTAAAAGTGCTGGTGGAAAAAGTGATGTTAGGAAAATCAGATGATTGTTTGGTAATTTTTATTGATTTAGACATATTTTGAGATTTGATGATAAAATTTATAGTTACTTCCTGTAAAAATTTGAAAAGAAGTTTTTTCAAAAATATGGGGGACATGGTTTCTCTAACAGTAGTTTTTAGGCCAAAAACGTTTTTCCAAACAACGGCTTTTTAATTTTAACAAATACCTTTATGACAATTTTTTAGCAAAAAATTGTTGTAACTGTCTGCAACATCAATATCAAACGGGCCTAAATGCTAATTGAACTGAAGTTTGTACGTTATAATAATATAGTCAATGAAAATTGTATTCCACTTTAAGTGCAACCAACAATTAGATTTTTCTTAAAGTTTACCCGGTTCAGTTTATTTAATTTAAACTAAAATTCAATTTGATTTGGTTCGGTTTTGAACCAAAAAATTTCGAGTCAAATCAATTTTCTTTTGACAGAGAGTCAAATCAAATTAGATGTTACCCATATAATGAACTATTATAGAAGGAGGTTGAATATAATAGTACAAAACAATTGACTTTGGAACATAAGTATGTAAAAGATGAACTATTTGTATTAATTTTGACAAACTTAATACAAAACTCTCTCAAGAAACCAGATGTTCTTAAGTGCTCTTAGGTTATATGAGAATAATATAACTTGAATGATACATCAATGTAAACCAAATCCTATATTTATATAGTACACGGCTACCTATCTAATTACAGCAAAGATAATGATCAATAAATACAAATATATGATTTCCATCGTTATCTTCCTAAAAAATAGTTTCCATAAAGAAAATAGACTTTTACTCGAACACTTCCTTCTTTATCTCCAATCATCTCCTGATTTGTCAAACCAAACTATGACCAACATAGACTCTGTCGGTTAGCAAACTCTGATGATGTCAGATAAACTCTGCCTGATAAATTCTGACATCTTCAGTTTTTCATATATAACATTAGATATATTATATATTTAATTATATTTTGTATATATTGAAGGTTTTGTGGATTAAAAATAAGTTTAAATTTTATATTAATCATTTGTGCCTTATTATATTCTAATTATTATCACTTTTGATGAATTTATAAATTAAAATACATATAAAAATTAAAATAATATAACATATTTTTCTTTTAAATTTTGATTTTAAAAATTGTAAAAATTAAATATTTTATGTTTAATTTATAAAATATTTTATCTCAATTTATAAAAAATTAAATTTTCAATTTTTTTCACCTCAATTTAATTTTTAACTGAACCGAATAAATGCTCATAACAATAATCCTCACGCATTGTTTCACATAGATTGGATGAAAGGTATTTAAAGAGATCGTTTTTAAAATTGAACCAATACGAAATAATTATATTATAAATAATTGTTTAAAAAAAATAGATGATGAAGAAGACAACATTATATTTACATCATATTTTTGTTGAATAAAAATAATTACATGATAAAATAAAAAATAAAAAATGCATAATCTAATTCTTAAGAATCTATATCAATTGTATTAATTCAATTATATTACCATATCTCATTTTTTTTTAAAGTTGGTCCTCATTATCTAATTAATTATAATTTGAATATTAACTAATTATACTTGTATTTGATATTCGAATTTAATATAAAATATTTTAAGAAATGGAATAATAATTTTTTAAATCAATCCATTTTATTTTCTTTATCTTGGTTTTTTTGTCAATGTCAAAATTTTATTATTAATTTAAATGCATCTGTTTTCTTTCAAAATAAAAGTGCAAAATATATATCTTTTCACAAAATTTTCTATTTTCTTTGTCTTGAGTTTTTTATTTGTCAATATCAAAATTTTATTATTAATTTAAATGCATCTGTTTTCTTTCAAAATAAAAGTGCAAAATATATTTTTTCAAAAAAATTTCTATTTTCTTTATCTTGGGTTTTTTATTTGTCAATATCAAATTTTTATTATTAATTTAAATGCATTTGTTTTCTTTCAAAATAAAAGTGCAGATTTTTCATGTTTCACAAAATTTAAATGATTTGTGATTACACACACAATATTTATATTGTTGATTTAAGTTTTCTCAGAAGAAAAAAATTAAATATTAAATTTAATTCATTTATTTTTATACTTTCCCCTACTAAAATTATTGAAGATATTCAATAATTCAAATAGTAAAATAATAAATTTAATTATTAACTTAATATTTAAACAATCAACTAATATCTATGTACTGACCAATTCGTTTACATGTATACTGTTAGAAATAAATAATTGATGTTGTCAGATAATATTTCACTCAGAGTTTACTGAAGATCAGAGTTTAAACTGACGTCATCAGAGTTTATGAGTTGTCGACAGAGTTTACTCTATCAGAGTTTATCAACCGACGGAGTTTATGATTATTAGAGTTTGACAAAGATGGAAACAGACAAATCAGAAATTAATTAGGATAAACAAGGAAGTGTTTTAATGCAATTCTATTACCTTCATGGAAGATATCTTTATCATTATCTGTGTTGTATTTGGATATGTAGTTGTGTACTATATAAACACCGAATTAGGTTTTACATTGTAAGCGTTCACATAATTATCTTTCTCATGACCTCGCAACTTTTAAGAACATTGATTTTCTTGAGAGAGATTTGTATTCAATTATTCAAAGTTAATACAAAACAAAATTTATTTTATATACTTGTGTTCTAAAATCGATTGTTTGATACTATTATATTCAACTCACCTTCTATAATATTCTATAATAGTGTATTATCAGGGTAACATATACTTATATAATTAATATATATGTATCTAAAAATATTTGAAAATTTGGTAATGATTATAAATTTGTTATCATATTTTATTAAAAAAATCTAATTTTTGAACATGTGGGTTGATTTAACAGAAAAAGAAATACTTTTAATGATTTAATAAGATTTATGAAAGTGTGAACAAGATCAATTTTGATTAATTAACTTATTTTTTCTTTGATCAGACCAGTTTTCAAGTAATTTTTTTATTAAAAATGATTTAAACTCAATTTTAGATTATTAATAATGGTATACATACGTGTTTAATAACCGACTAAACACTCAAAACATAAATATAGGTTTGCAATTCTATTTAATAAAAAATAGTATACATAGTGACTTTGGCGGGGATTGTTGACAGTATGTTTAGCGGAATAGTTGACAGTACTTTTGGACGACAACAAGTTTTAGAAGACTGTCAAGTTTGACAGTAAAGTATGTGGAGTCGAAGATACTGTCACAAAAAAGAAGCAAAAGGTTGACAGTAACCTTTTGGTGAAACTGACAGTCTGTTTCAAGTAGTAGACTAGGTTGTGAGAATTCAAAGAATGATCTTATCAACTCTACCTAGTCTGTCAAGTCTACTACTGCAACTTGAGAAAAGGCAAACAAACAGATAAAATGTGCTCAAGGATTCAAGGATGTCGAATCACCTCAGAACAACTTCATCTACAAATGGAATGAAGATAAATTTGAACAGGAAAGATGAAGTTTCTATTTTAAGTTTTGTCCTGGGAACAAGGGAAAGTACACATATCTCACAAACACTTTCCCTTAACACAACCGAGCTTAACTTTTCTCAAGCATAGAAACACTAGCAAACTATTTGTTATTGTATTTATTGAAGCTGAAAACCTTTTCCAGTCAGTTATAGTAAAACAAAAATTAATAAAATTAATTTTTGAAGTTAAACACCTTTCTTATTTTTCTTGCTTATTGTTGTTTGCATTTGTTTGATATTATTACTTTTTGTTTTGTTGTTAGCAAGATTAGTAACAAATTATCAAGTTGCATTCAACCCCCCTTCTACAACACTCATACTGTATAACAACTGGTGTTTACATATATATAGATATAGATATAGATATATATATAATTAAAATTTATATTATTTATCATTTTTTGTCATTCTTCGACTAATTCCCTGTCTTCCCCGTTTCTTATCCTACTTTCACTAATTCTCTCTCTTCCCCGTTTCTTACCCACTAATCCATTATCTTATTTTTTTACAATATCTTCTTATAATAATTTCTAATATTTCTCATTACTCTTACCTTTTTCAAAATATTTATAAAATACTTATTAGTTTATATTGTATTTTCATAACTAATAAATATTTATTATTATTATTAAAAATCATATAATACATGTATATTACATATTACGAATATATGTGGCTTAAAAAACTTATTTAATAACTAAAAAATTATAATATAATTATATTAAAATATTATATGTATCAAATCAAATCATATAAGTTATATGTATATATTTTTATAAAAAAATTCATATACTTTTCTATTTGTATTTGTATTTGTATTTTTATAATAATTATTTTATGTGTTTTATTTAGAGATGTGTATTATTTAAAAGATTAATGTGAAATATATTTTAGTTAGATGATTAATATTCAATAAAATAATATTTGTGTGTTTTGTTTAGAGATACGTATTAGTTAGGAGATTAATTTGAGATGTGTTTTAGTTAGGAGATTAATGTTTAATAAGATAGTATTTTTGTGTTTTGTTAAGAAATGCGTATTAGTTATGAGATTAATTTGTAATTTTTTAGTTAAGAGATTAATTTTAAAAATTAGGTCTAATAATAACTATCCGGCCCAATTACTAACCGACTACCAAACTTTTAATATTTTGACTTTAATAATATAGTATAGATAAGAAAGAGTAATTTCGTCTTTTATGCAATTATTTTTCAAGTTTAGCACGAGTCTTGCTTCTTTCGCTAATTCTTTTTTTCCCTCCATATCTTATACTACCTCCACTAATTTTCTCTTTTCCCCATTTCTTACGCTACCTCTTCTAATTCTTTCTGTAACGCCCCCAAATCCGGGGCCAGGGATCTGGTCGTCACGTGAAAAACCTCAGTATAAAATCACTTGTTTAATAATATTTTAAATCCCATGTAGTTATTCAATATTTGAATTCTACATTTACGACCCCAATTATCAAGATCTTTTAGATTATAGTTCTAGAAACAAGAATCCAGAAACCAAACATCAATTATTATAAACCTTAAATAATCAAATCGAATCTCGCTTGTGACCCCATCCATAAAATTCCACCATTAATTTCAACAATCTCTTTAAACCAATCTTATATTACCAGTATAACTTCAATAAGAAATATACCAGCGACTAGGACGGGTCTATACCAAGAAATATATATAATATAAAATATACCAATATATAAATAAAACTTACTCCAGATACAGACGTTCTGGATCCGAAAACTTCTTCGTAAAGACATCTTACTTTCTTCTTCCGAGCTACGCGGATACATCTCGTCGATCTACTTTTTCTGAAAGGTTAATATTTTCTCATCCTGTCTGGAAAAGTGTATGATGAAAAGCAAGAGTGAGCCAAAGAAATGCTCAGCAAGTATATAAACAATTGAAATGTAGTCATTATATGAGATCTGTATAGAGAATGAAATATAAAACAGTTTATTATAAAAACTGAACAGTAAAATAAAACACAATGTATTTCAACTGAAACAAATGCAGTATGTCATTAAAATGAATCAACTGCTCAAAATCAATATATAATAGCCACACAGGCAATATGGATTGGATAGCCAACACAAATAAACACTATTGCCCCCTGATCAGGTTCAAAAGCAATATGACCCCTTTATAGCTCATCGGTACATTTCTATACCCATAGATATAACAAGGATTTCAAATATAGGTACCAAAATAGGCAAGTACAGTTAGCCTATAGGAAGATGGATTGGTTACCATATCCTCCTCAAATGCTGGACTCTCATCACTGAGCCTCTTACGCTACAATTCCAATCCAATAGAGCAACCCAAGTAAAATAAAGGTATGCTTAGTTTTAAATACAGACCATATCCCCATTATTTACTACGATAACACGGATATGATGTATTTATTATAATCAACTTCTAATATTCAGAGTACGAATAACAAGTAACTCTGATGCACAGAATAAAACAGGAATCATAAATAGTTCCGAACAATAACTATTTATCATGATATGAATAATCAAAAACAGTAAAATAAAAGTGTTTAGGATAATCAAGGAGAAAATACTTGCCTGATGTAGATGCGGTCCTAAGCTGGAATGGGTCGACTACACTGTCCGTCTCACTGTATCACCATTTAATAATTCTTTAATCTGACACCCATGCGGTTGCTACGAGTCTGAACTATGGAGATCGAGTCCGCACGTCTATATCTATAGTCAAATATAATACGGTACTTTAGTCCTTGAAGTACCTCGATGTATTCTACGAGCGTTTATAACTTAACTATACTTATATACTTATCACAGACATATTCCTATTAATAAGAAAACTCACCTCAAATTCAACAAACCAATAAATAAAAATATAAACCCAATTATCAATTAATCCTCAAACAACCAATTAACCCTCGAGACTTGAATATTAAACAACAATTAATCCTCGAGACACGAATATAAATAAACAATTAATCCTCAAGACTCGAATATAATTAAACAACTAATCCTCGAGACTCAAATGTAAATAAACAATTAATCCTCGAGACTCGAATATAAATAACAATTAATCCCCGAGACTCGAATATAAATAAACAATTAATCCTCGAGACTCAAATATAAATAAACATTTAATCATCGAGACTTGAATATAAATAAATAATTCATCCTCGAACAAAAAGGACTAAAAACTAACAATTCTAATTCATACATTAAAACTTATAACGTCTACCCTCGATGACGTTATCAAATTAAACATTTAAACATAACATTAAACATTTTTTTATATTTAACTAATTAATATTTTAAATCAAATAATACTTAAAACTTAAAATAAATATTTTATTATAAGAAAATTTTTCGAAATAAGGGCTTTGTAAAATGAACTTTTCCCGGGATCACAGTCCCTCAAAATCAATCCCAAATAATACAATCCAACTATACTAAAATAAAATAAATAAATGTAACCCACAAAATAAATTATACATATACACATAAAATTACCAGAAACAAGAAACACAATCACCTAAACCCAAAAATTCAGCTAACAGGTAACTATCTGTAGTATAAAAACAATCTCTAAAAATCATGAAATTAATATATATAAACTAACATGCCCGAATATTTATAAGTGTCAAGTCATGATCTTAAAAATCTTACCGTAAGATCAATTACGGACACCCCACGCGTCTTTTCTGAAAACCGAAAAATATATCCAGAAAAATTTGAGATTAATATCCATGCATATACACGTGCTGTAGTGCCTCCTAGCTTGATCACCATCATCAAAATCCATTTCTATACTCCTAAATAAATTAAAAAGAAAAACCTGCCCAGAAAATAATATTATCAAAACTTATCCAAAATTATACCTATGCATAGGCCTTAAAGAGTTGGTCATTTATTGTAATGTATACTATATTATAAAAGCCTCAAAGGCAAATGTTTGATCCGTCGTGGGTCTGGTCCTTTTGTGTCTCACTCAACTTCAAATACATGTGCGTCTCCTACTGAATTTCAAAAACATTCTTTTAATCAATAAACAACCATGTTTTAATTTTTTCATTAGTCAACCTCTTTAATTTATTTAATATCATAATTTATTAATTAAATTTTATGAATATTAAAATAATAATATTAATAAAATTTTATTATTGTGCTTTATCTATAGTAGATATACTTCTATATTATATTATTTTAAACAAACTTTTTTTTAATTAGAATGTAGAGTTGTACTCACATCTAATAACATGTTTCAATTTTTTCATCGCTCAAACACTTTAATTTATTTAAAATTATAATTTTATAATAAAAAATTTTGAATATTAAAATTATATTAAAATTTATATATATTAAAACCTACTCTTTTATTTAAATTTTAATTAAAATATTTCTTAATATATTCGAAACTTTTTATTATTAAAAATTTATTAACACTCTGCATGAGTTATTAATCTATGTTAATTAATATAAATATAATAATATATTAATAAAAATTTAAACACATAATATAAATATGATTCAAAAATAATTTATCCCATGTACAATATTATATAAAAAATATTAATAACATAAATAATCAAATTAAATATTTAATTCATTAAAAATATATAATATATTATTTATTATTCACTCGAGGCCAGCCTAATATATCTGGCGATTACCCTAAAATCCCTCCTCCTCGGGCGCCTCCATACTCAGGCCATCAAACACTGCTGCTCATCTCTCTCTCATTACCATTTTAGTTAGAGAGAGAAAAAATGTCAGCCAAGTGGAGAGCTTTACAACACAGGCATCGTTATACATACAGCGCCGTTATATTCCCTCATTATTACGTACAAACCCTAAACCAAACATCATCCAATCATGTATCTAACTGTAAGTCTTTTTACTCTCAGTTAAATCATCTAGTTTCTCTTAACTCTACTTATGCTCAACTTACCCATGTTAAAAAACTAGCTCAATCTTTCTCAGACTTACTTGCATCATCAATTACTGATAAAGATGATAACTTTGTTTCTGTTGCTTCAAGATTTTACCTGGAAGTACTTTTTCTTGAAAATTCTTTGCCTTTACATAAGACTTTACTTGGTGTTCTTGGGAAAGTTAAGAACTTTCATAGTGTTATTGGGGGTTGTTTTAGAGTGCTTTGTGAGGAGTATGGTGGGGAGAATGGGAAAGGGAAGAGGTTTTGCGTGTCGAGGAGTGTGTTGTCTGTGATGGGTTCGCCTAAGTTGGGGTATTTGGTGGAGGTTGTGGAGGAATGTGCGGTTTTAGTGGGGTTAGATATTGTGTGGGGTTTGAAAGGTGTGATCTTGGAGACTAATGATGGGTCTAGGCCTTCGCCTATTGTTATGGAACAATGTCAAGAGGCTTTGTCTTGTATGTACTACTTGCTTCAAAAGTTTCCTTCCAAGTTTAGTGGCGGCGTTGGATGCAATGATGAAAATGGTGTTTTGGAGATGACTGTGACTATAATTTTGAGTCTTTTGAAATCGTCTGCGTTTTCGAGGGATTGTTTGGTTGCAGCGGGGGTTAGCTTTTGTGCTGCTTTACAAGCGTGTCTTACGCCTGATGAGCTTGGTTTGGCCATAGTTCGAGGGATATTCTGTCAGAACTTTGTTTTTGGTTACGATAGTGAATTGTTAGATGTGACTATGAAGATTCCATACAAGGGAAATTTGTTTATTGAAATTGATGAATTTCCTGTTTTAAATAGAATTTGCTTGCTAAGAGGAATTCTTACAGCAGTCTCAAGAACAGTGCTGAATAAACCTTTCATTGTACCCAAGGATGGGTCGACGAGTTTTCATACAATCCTTTATGATGGGATTTTGCCGGAGTTGTGTAACTACTGTGAGAATCCAATTGATAGTCATTTTAACTTCCATGCATTAACAGTAATGCAAATCTGTTTACAACAGATAAAAACATGTATACAAGCTAATCTTAGCGATCCTTCTAAAAATGATAACATGATTTCTGAAGAGATGGGAACTAGAATATTGAGGATCGTATGGAATAATCTGGAAGATACACTAAGTCAAACAGTGAAGCAAGTTCATCTTATATTTGATCTCTTTTTAGACATCCAGTCCAGCCTCAATTGGGTTGAGGATAGTGATAGAATTAAAAAATTTCTGCGGAATATTGCATCTGACCTGCTTCGCCTGGGTCCACGTTGCAAGGGAAGATATGTCCCTTTAGCTTCCCTGACCAGAAGGTTGGGAGCAATGACTATATTAGATATGAATCCTGATTTGTTGTTTGAAACATCAAGAGCATATATTGATGATGATGTCTGCTGTGCTGTCACTGCATTCTTGAAGTGTTTTCTCGAGTGCTTACGCGATGAGTGTTGGAGTAAATATGGTGTGGAAAGTGGGTATGTTAGATATAGAGCTTATTGCTTGCGTGCATTTTTGTATGGACTTGCTTCTGGAATTCCAAAGCTCCGCTCAAATTTGAACACTTATGCTGTACCAGTGTTGCTTGAAGTAGATGTGGATAGCATCTTTCCTATGCTTTCAATTTCAGTTGGTCAATGCGGAGAGAGCAATGAGCTGCTCTTTCCTGACCTCGATTTTGCACATAGGGATCTTACAGTTGAACAGCAAGTAGCTGTTTTAATTTCATTGCTCAAGGTCTCTCGTTCACTTGCTTTGATAGAAGGGGATATTGATTGGTGTGAGAACATATCAGTATCCCAGGAAGACATTGCTATGAAGACGGAAAAAGATAATCGCTATGCTACCGTCTGTGTTAAGGGTATAAGTATCAATTTCCTGGTCGCATGGCTAATATTGGCGATGACTCATGTTGACGAGTCACTCCGCATAGATGCAGCAGAATTGCTGTTTTTAAACCCGAAGACATCAAGCCTGCCATCCTCTTTGGAGCTTAGCCTAATGAAAGAAGCAGTGCTTTTAAATATGAGGTGTTGTTCGACAGCATTTCAGATGAAGTTGACGAGCTTGTTTAGGAAATTTTTCTCTCGAGTTCGAACAGCACTGGAAAGACAGTTAAAGCAGGGAATCTGGCGACCTCTTGCATCAAAAGATAATAAAGATATCCATCCTTGCAAAACAATTGATAGAACTGTGACCGATAGAGCAGAGGATCTTTTTCAATTTATGAAGTGGTTGGGCAACTTCTTATTCTTCTCTCTTTATCCTTCTGCACCATATGAGCGGAAAATAATGGCTATGGATCTTATGTTGATAATGAACAATGCTTGGTCTATTGTGCTTCCTTTGCAAGTTAGGTGTGATCCTACTTCTTCTGAAACTGTTCTCAGTCCGTACAGTAAAGCATTTACTTCACCTGATTCAACCTTGCTCTTAGTTGGTTCAATAGTTGACAGCTGGGATCGGCTGAGAGAGAATTCCTTCCGCATATTGTTGCATTTTCCTTCTCCACTTCCTGGAATTTCATCTTCAGATATGATTCAGAGAGTGATTATATGGGCTAAGAAATTAGTTTGCAGTCCCCGTGTTAGGGAAAGTGATGCTGGAGCTTTGACCATGCGGCTTATTTTTAAAATATATGTTTTGCAACTTGGTTGGATTATAAAGGTCCCGTCCAATGTAGTTTCCTTCCATCCACTGTCCGAATTGGTAAATGGGGATTATCTAAATGGCACTTGTAGCTCTGCCACAATAGAATATGTAAATTCTCTGATTGACTGGTTGTGTGTTGTTGTGGAGGTCGGAGAAAAGGACCTTTCTGAAGCTTGCAAGAACAGCTTTGTACATGGGATACTTCTTACGCTTCGTTATACTTTTGAGGAATTGGATTGGAACTCCAGTGTAGTTTTATGCAGTCTTCCCGAGATGAAGCATGCACTGGAGAAGCTCCTAGACATGGTCATGCGGATAACTGCATTGGCTCTTTGGGTGGTTTCAGCAGATGCATTGCACTTGCCTGAGGATATGGATGATGTGATGGATGATGATGTTTTTTTATTGGATGCTTCTGTGGAGATGGATGTTGCTGTGACTGCTGTCTCTGCATCGGAAAGTGAGGTTAAAAACTCAGAACTGGCGAGGGTTGTTGGTCCATCCGAACAGATTGTAATGGTCGGCTGCTGGCTTGCTATGAAGGAGGTATTTTTAATTATTCTTTTTATTGTTGTCTAGTTATCGCAATGCATCGTATATTGATAATGACATTAATTTTTTGATAATAACAAATTTTGATTATTTGAACTTGGAAGAATATTCTTACAAATCCAGTTAATGAAGCCAAATAATTTTTTTTTATTTAATCCGTTGGAATTTGTACCAAGCTTTAGTACTTATATATTGTCACAAAAAAGTCCTTTTTATCCCTTGTAATTAGAGTGATTCTATTTTTTTCGACAGGTGAGCCTCCTGTTGGGAACCATCATAAGGAAGATTCCTTTGCTTACTTCCGACATGTCAAAGTCAGTGGTACCATTTAGTGATACTAATGATGCTGTAGAAGTGTCTTCTTATGTCATGCTTGATTTGAAACAGTTGGAGAGAATCGGAAACCATTTTTTAGATGTCCTTCTAAAAATGAAGCATAACGGTGCTATTGATAAGACAAGAGCGGGATTTACTGCTCTTTGCAACCGTCTACTTTGTTCAAATGATTCAAGGTATATTTTCCTGGCATTTCAGTTTGTGAATGGATGCTCTGTTCATGCCTAAGTGGGACTCTATATATATAGAAAGAGATATATAACTTTGCCAACATAGTATAACTTAGATATGAGGAGCAATGCTAGCACTGATCCATCCCATAAGTAAATATGTCAAATCGGAAAAAGAGTAATCAGGGTTTAGATTATATCATTGAGTGAAACGTAATGTATCATGTCATCCCAGAATCATGATCTTCCCTAGTTCTCCACATTCTATTCTTTCCATAGCACTTGCGCACCCTAGGTATTGTATATTTGAGATTCAAGGTTCCAGATTGCGAGTTGTTACGTAGGAAATAAAAACCAAATAGCAGATACAAAGTGTGTCCCGCTTGGAAGTAGGGTCTAGGAGGGGAAGATGTACGCAGAGCTTCCCCCTACTCCAAGGAGTAAAGAGATAGTTTCTGTATGGGATTTTAAAAAAGCAAGTAACGTTTCAAAATGTGTTGAAAATTGTGATTAGAAATTATGAAATTATTTATAAAAATTTAGAAGTTTATTTGAGAAACAACAAAAAGGTATGAAAGGAAAAAGACAGTGTTTATAGTGCACCAGAAAACTGTACAGGCAATAAAGACATGCACGCTGCAACAAAATAATTATTGCATATTGCAAAATTATGAAGCAATTGAGGGCGGCGAAGCATATAGCATGCATCAAAATCAGGAGTGCAGTGTAGATTCAAGGAGATATTGTTGTTGACCTACTTTACTTGATTTTGTGCCTATGCGAACTTTATAGTGTGTCTTAAGTTGCTCCAGTGTGCTTGCAACTTAATAGAGAATAAAGTACATTTTTTCAAGTGGTTCCTGCAATTTGCCTTAGTTTAACACTAGCTTCTTATTTGTCTTCTCAATTCTGTTATAACATTTGCCAATTTTATATGTTGGTCTTTTCTAGGTAAATTGTTTGAAAAGATATATAAAATTTTAAAATGGAGAGAGTAACTTTTAAAAAAAACTTTCTTGTGCTATTTTTTTAATTATTATTGTAACATGGAGATTGTAACATAAAAAACGATGTCCATCATAATTACAAATTAATATTAATCCTACTTTTCAGACTTGTTAAATTAACGGAATCTTGGATGGAGCAACTTATGGAAAGAACAGCCGCCAAGGGACAAACCGTAGATGACTTACTACGGAGAAGTGCAGGTATTCCTGCTGCATTCATTGCTTTTTTTCTGTCGGAACCAGAAGGTACCCCGAAGAGGCTCCTCCCTAGGGCATTAAGGTGGCTAATAGACGTAGCTAAGAGGCCTTTGTTTAATCAAGCTGAAGTAGAACTCTCAGCTAGCAACACAAAAGACCATTCTTTAGAAAAGTTTTGCCAAGAAGCTTCATCTACGGAGCCACCTCACTTGTGTGAAAATGACAGAATTTCAAAAAAGCGAGATGAAGGTGTCATTCCCACTGTGCATGCTTTCAATGTCCTTAAAGCTGCTTTTAATGACACCAATTTAGCAACTGATACATCCGGTTTCAGTGCTGAAGCTTTGATCACCTCAATACGTTCTTTCTCTTCTTCGTACTGGGAGGTCAGAAATAGTGCATGCCTCGCATACACTGCCTTGATTCGCCGCATGATTGGATTTCTGAATGTACACAAACGAGCATCTGGAAGGCGTGCAATAACTGGAGTGGAATTTTTTCATAGGTATGCTTTCCTAGTCATGTACTTGCACCACATATCTCTCAGGATGTTGATATTGTTTCTCAGTTTACATTTGGGTAGTTACATGAATTTTGCAGCATAAGCTAGCTCAATTGCGGGAAGTCCGCAAGTTTGTGTTCAATTACTTCCTGAATGTTATAGTTTCTACGATGTTCTATGTTTTGAAAAAACTTGAGTTTTCCTGTAAAATTAAAATATTATGAATCCATTTTGTCAGTCAGAAACTTAAATTTAGAAAGTCTGGCTATTGTGAATTTTTTATCTGATTCCCTTTAATTGACAATAGTGCCTATTTGGACATATAATTTTTCTACCAGAGAGAGGTGGCTGCCGACTACTGAGCCTAGTAGGAGTATCTTTCTGCTTTGGAAGGGAGTATAATTTTGCATTGCTTTACTTATTTTACAAAAACTATTAATGTGCAAGGTTTTCAAGGAATGCTTGAGTGCGGCTAAATATAATATGTAGATGGTCCTTTTGAGGCCAAGTATGTGTTAGAGAGAGCATGATTACATTATCACTTGTATGAGTATGGTATTACAGTTCCAACCCTTTTCGTTTTGATGCCTTGATTTAAGATGGAAATGGCTTGCCTGGATAAACCACATTGTCTTTGATGAACCCACTGAGAAATGAAGCATTACATTGTTTTTTACCAACCAATCACCATATATCTCAATTAAACAAAGGAAAATCTGTCAGAAAAGTGATCAAATTTATTGCTATCGATGTGTCCTATTGACCACACGTCCACACCATAGAGAAAGAAACGGTGGTAGTATTAATATCATAAATTCCAAATGTGCTTTTAAAGCTCAGATATATCTCACTTGACGTCATTGTCAAAAGCTTACCTTTGGGGGTGGGGGGGTACTAATAAAATTTTCATGGTCACATTTTCATATTTTATATTGAGTTTTTAAAACCAATTTCCCTTTCAACCTACATTAACTAGTGGTCTCAAATTGTGTGCTCGCAAATAAGGAGTAGTCATGTTAGGGTCAACATGATATGCTCATCAAGATAAATTTTGCATTTTTATGTTGTTTTACTATACTGTGTTGCTTCTACTGCACCCCTGATAAGCGCACAAAAGGGAAGGAAATGGATAAAAGACAGAGGTTTATTATAAACCATGCGAAGTAAGTGACAACAATTGATGTAGAACAATACTATACATTTAATTTTGATTAAGAATGAAAGTGGAATCTAGACTAGGTGTAACTATCCCAATAAATTCACTCCCATAGGCTTTCTGTGTGCAGTGGTGAGGGAAAGACAGTAGTAATCCAATAAGTAAACAGTTCTTTTTTTTTTTTTGAGAAAAGTAAACAGTTCTTGATGTTAAACCTAGGAGCATAAAGTATTTATTACAGATAATCCAAATTAATTTAAATGAAGAACTGAAAGTATGAAACCTATACTAAATTACTAATAATTGACATTGATTCTAGTTAATAAGAAACACAAACTTATCAGCAATGCACAAAAAAACATCGAGCCCAGACCAAGAACTGCACCATTCTCTCTCTCTCTCTCTCTCTCTCTCTCTCTATATATATATATATATATATATATATATATATATATATATTAGTACATATAAATGTAAGTGCAATAAATATTAATGGCTATAGCAATCTGTAAGAACTTTTATATCTAAAGATCTAAACCCTTCACTTAAATCTTGATATATATACAGTAAACGGTTGTCAACTACCTAAGCTGCTAAATCAATAATTATTTAGTGCTATAATTTCATTACACTAAAATAATTGGTTTTTTCTTCTATGAAGGTATCCATCGTTGCACACGTTCTTACTTGGTGAACTGAAAGTTGCAACCAAGCTGCTTAGAGGTAGTTCCGCAGATTTAGGATCCAACTTGGCTAGTGTTGTGCACCCAAGTTTGTGGCCCATGCTTATTCTTTTGTCTCGTCTCAAGCCTTCTCCTGTGACAAGTGAAATTGATGATCCACTAGACCCTTTCCTATTCATGCCATTTATAAGGAGGTGCTCAACTCAAAGCAATCTACGTGTTCGTGTTCTTGCAGCAAAATCTTTAATGGGTCTAATATCTGATGACAAGCTGCCAACAGTGCTGCTCAATATAGCCTCTGAACTACCTTATATAGGGAACCAAATGGTTGTTTCTCCCGACTCATCAGTTTATTCCAACAATACAAATGGAACGGATTGTGTTTCATGTAATTCAGTTCATGGTGTGCTGTTACAGCTGAGCTCCCTGCTGGATAACAATTGTAGAAATCTGACTGACTTTTCGAAAAAAGATCAGATACTTCATGACTTGATTCATGTTCTGGCAATGCGTTCTTGGATCGGAAGCCCTAAATTATGTCGTTGTCCACTCCTGAATGAGTGTTTCCTAAGGGTTTTAGATAACATGCTCAGTATTGCAAGGACATGCCATACAAGCCAAAGCATCGGAGCTATCTGGAAACTCCTTTGGGAGTTATCTTCAGAGTGTTTAGATTCGGAAGCTGCTCGTGGGATGTCTTATTATGATCCAACGAGTGCAGAACTACGCAAGCAGGCATCATTTTCTTATTTTAATTGTGTTTTTCAGGCATCCAAAGAGGCCGCTGAAGAGGATATTAAGATGCCAAAGTCGAGCTCTCCACCTGTTGCATCCATTTTAATCGCTGGGTCTAAAATGGATGATGCTTGTTTCGCTGAATTCCAAAAAAGGCTGATATTATCCATGTCAGATGAATCATATGAAGTACGAATTGCAACATTTAAATGGCTTCTACAGTTCCTTAAGGCCTCAGAATTTGCTAATGAGCTAAGTGCACTGTCTTCCTACCAGAGTAGCATAATAAACTGGACAAATGCTAATCTCCATGCAACACTGATGAATCTTTTAGCAGTGGAGAAGAACCGTAGATGTATCTATTACATTCTTAAAAATCTTTTCACTTGGAATTTAATTAAATATCAGAAAATAAATTGTCAACAATGCATGGACACAACATTTGCGGGTACTATGGATACTAATTCGTTGTTCCAGTTTTGGGATAAGTTGGTCGATTTATGCAAGCTAACAAGGCATGCAAAGACTCAAGAAAATCTCGTCTGCTGCATGGGAATATGTGTAAAGAGGTTTGCAAATTTGCTTACAAATGCTCTTCAACAGAACATAGTAAAAGAATCAGTTGATCTTGATGAGTCTGATCAATGTGAAAGTGTGTCCTATTTATATGGTTGCATTAGTTATTACATCAACCTGATTGAACATTACAGCGACTCATCACAGCCTGTCAACATGCGGAAAGCAGCTTCGGAATCAATAATTGCATCCGGATTGCTGGATCAAGCTGTCGTAGTTGGTTCATTCGTCTTCAATAAGAAAATTCTGGCAGATGATCAATGTTCTCAGTTCGAAATAAGAGATGCTGCTAATATGTATGCTCATAAAATATTAAGTCTATGGTTGACGTGCATAACTCTGCTAGAGGATGAGGATATTGGCCTTAGAAGCAAGCTTGCCGTGGCAGTCCAGAAGTCCTGTACTTCAACAACCTTGGAGAGAAACTTCCAAGCTACAGAGGTACCAAGCCAAGTGGACAAGGTGATTCATTTATGTTTTGATCATCTGTCCTCAGTGTTTGGTCAATGGCTTGACTACTTTAGTTATCTAGCCCAGTGGATTTTAAAATCAGCAAATAATGTTGTTGGATCTCAAGGGGATCTTGTCAACCGAGTTTTTGACAAAGAGATTGACAACCATCATGAAGAGAAGTTGTTAATTTGCCAGATTTGTTGTTTCCATTTAGAGCAGCTCCCAGTTTTAAAACTTTCGGCTACAGGCTTCTCCGAGGTGAAATTCTTTTTGCATGATTGGAGAATGAAATTCGGTCAACAGTTGATAAAATTTGCCAATAATTATACCAGCAATCATGGAGGAACAGAGTGGATTGGCGGCGTTGGTAACCACAAGGATGCATTTTTGCCTGTATACGCAAACCTTCTTGCATTTTATGCCTTGTCAAAATGCATATTCGTCAGCAATTATGATAATAGAGAGACTTTTCTAGCTGAACTTGTAGAACTTGGAGAGGCTATTAATCCATTTCTCAGCAATCCCTTTATTGGTAATCTCTATTCTTTGGTGGTCAAGTCCCATGAATACATGGTCGGTCCAAATGTTGGCTGCTTGTACGAATGTGAAGTTGATTCCCTCTGGGAAGGCTTTGATCCCTACTTTTTGATAAGGTAAAGAATATTAATACATTTGACTTGTATACGAGGATGAGCTTTACTGCATGTTTAATGGAGTTCATGTTATATAGACTCACACAAACACTCTAACCTTTTCTGCCTCCAAACGTAGTAGATTAACTTTCTGGCGTGATAAAGTTGCTGTTTATTCAAATGCTTTTGGCCTTCTGAGATTTGAAACCAACTAGTGTTTATATACTAAATTATAAAAAAAAGCCCCTCAATGAATATGAGGATTTTTTAGTCATATAGTTCAAGATACAATGACAAATTGACAATATTACTTTTATTTTTTGTTGTAAAAAAGATTTTTACCTCTGAACTTAAATTTATGCACTAGTTTATAATAATGCGATGGACAATATAATAATCAATTAATACGATGAACAATCTATTTAATTTTATTCACTGCCATTCTTGCCACTTCTTCCCCAACTACTGCTAGGGCTGCACAAATGGTCAAAGTCGGACCGAAAACAGGATTGATTATATTCTGTCTTGAACCGGACATATATGAATTGATTAATATATAGGCTTTTGGTCAAATGAGAATCCCCACTGACGTGAGATATGAGATGTAATCCTAGTTCTTCATTTTATAAAAATTTTAATATAATCTAATGGCCCTCCCAAAAGTCCCCGCACTAATAACCTACGCCCTCACACACACTAATCCCACCTCTGCTGATGTCATGATGATGATGGCATAATTAGTTTTTTATTTTATTTTTTAAAAAAGATCTGGAAAAAAATTTCTGGGGAAAAAATTTATATATCTGACGTCATGCTGGTGATTTTCTTGAGAAGTGGTGATTTTCTGTAGAAAAAAATCACCAGAATTCGATTTTATTGAGAAAAAATCACCAGATTTCAATAAAAAATCACTTGCATGATGTCAAATAGATAAAAAAATTGAATTTTTTTATTTTTTAAAAAAATATATATTTTACAACATCATACTGATAATTTTTTTCACTGATATCATACTTAGTGATTATTTGTGTAGAGATGAGTGACTATGATTACATCTCATATCTCACACTGATTAGCATTCTCATTGGAGCATTACCCTATATATATGTATTATGTTTATTACATTTTTATTTATATGCTAAATACAAAAAAATGAAAATTATTCTGGAAATTAATATATAATTAATAATAAATACATCTCTTATTCTTTATACAATAATAATAATTTCTAAACATATAACTCTCATTTTTAAATATATAGAATAAATAAATTTATTATTTATTTTGTTATATTGATCACTATTATTATAGTAATTTATTTTATAATATTTTAGATAATCATATTACGATAAGTTCTAACATTTTATCCTTAAATTAGATGATTTAAGGAGTGAAATAAAATAAATATATCTATGGTCCAGTTTTTTATGGGTTTAGACTAGCTCGAATACCGGATTTTTTTGATTTTGTGGACCAAAACGGTATTCGGTCTGGTCTGGAAAGTTGTGCAGCCCTGGCTACTGTGACTACCACTTCAGCCCTGGCTACTGTGACTACCACAGTACCACTTCTTCTAACTTTGTGAATATTGAGGAACTTGGAGAAACTAATTTCACTACCACTACTATTTTAGTTTTTTGGTCAACCCATAATTGCACTGTGTTAAAATTTTAGTTGTGTTTTATCACATGAACAAATCAAATTTTGACCATCATCGTTTAAGTCTAAATTCTTCTAAATTGAAGATCCATTCGTTGCCTGGGACGGGGAGTCCATATTCATGCTCATAGTCTCTCGTGTCTCGATCTGCAATTCTTCCGCAGCATTGTGTGATGATAATTTTTGACATGGCACATAAAATGCAATATGTCCGCTCAGAAGATAATAATAAAGAACAGAAAAACATTGCAGAAATCATATGAAATGCAGTGAGTCAGAGGCTTACTACTTAACCATGAACTGTTGAATTCAAAAGGTCTTCCAGAGCTATTTATCTGAATTCATAGTTATACACAATGAAAGTATACTAGAAATCTTTAATTTAGATAGGGTTTGTGGATAATCTTGAGACATTTCATAAGAACAAAAACTTTACATGATTATTCTAATCTTCCTTGAACCCAGATAAATACATATCTGAACAGGAGGAAAAATATAAAACTATAATGAGATTTCAGCTGTCATCCTCATTGCCATCTTCATCGTCATCTTCCTCATCACCATCTTCCTGATAAGTAGACAATGCAGCAGGGACAGAGTATAAAATATAAACAAATAGTTTTTGATCATAGGAGTAGAAAATGAGCAATTACAGTAGGACTGTCAAAAAAATTCGAAATATCCGATAGCCATTCGAAATATCTGTATCTGTATTCGAAATAAAGCGAATATTATCCGTATTTGAAATAAAGCGAATATTATTCGTATCCAAATCCGACAATTTCGGATACGAATATGGATATGAGCACATCTGAATCCGATAATATCCGAATCCGAATTATATATATTATATAGAAAAATATATTTTAATAAGATATATATAATTATTATACATATATATCACATAAAATAAGTATTTTTAAAATAAAAAATATAATAAGAAATTATTATTTATATATTTTTAAAAAAATATAAAACTGAATTCGGATCCGGATATTATCCGTCGAATTCAGATTCGGATATATTTTTTCCCGGATATTTCATATTCGGATACGGATTCAGATACTCAGATTCGGATATAGGCAGATCCGTATCCGAATTATCCGTTTGACAGTCCTTACTAAAGTAATTACAGATATTCCGAATTAGCAACAAAAAATGGAGGAAAAAAGAAGTTGATATTTCCTCTACTTTCTTGAAAGTGGAGCATGAGGATATATGATGCTTAACTTGAAGTAGATACTAACTGTTTGTTTCATGGCCATATGAGCACAAAAAATGAAAAAAGCAATCTGTTAATTCGGTCAAGGATCATAACTAAATGTGACCATCTAAAAGTTATAATACATGGGTATATTCTTGTAAAACTAGCATTAAGAAAGTTTATGCAAAGTTACGATTCTACATGTCAGATAAAAGTATCTTTCATTTACCTCATCGTCATCCTCATCTCCATCAGAGTCTTCTTCATCAGCTTCCTATATAAAATAGAATTAAAACTTACAAAAGAATGCAAGCACAGAGGAACATAGAGGATAAATCCAAATGGAAATATGTGTAATCAGTAAATTTGACAGGTTACATTGTTAAAATATTTGAGAGGATTGGGCCACAGCTCCTCTTTAATCACCTCGGCAACCTGCAGTTTCGGGGGGGGGGGGGGGGGGGGGGGGGAGATGTTAGACAACTAAAAGAAAATACGGAAAAGTGGAAAATGATCAGGATACAGAAAAGTGGCTGAAATTATGCACATGCCTCCATGCTAGATATAGAAATGCCATCATGGTATATATAGCTTCAGATCATAGAACACACCTTTGGGACTGTTAAGTGTAAACTTTATATGGGAGTACCTTTCGGCTAAAGAAGTGCTTACATATATAAATAATTGAACTCTCATATTGTACTTTAAAGTTAAATTCAAATATACAATTTTCTTCAGTCCCATTACATGGGTATCATAGCCTAATACTCTCTCCCATAGATACATATATACACATATATACATACATATATAACATTTAACATATGCGTATAGATACACATATAATTATACATACTTTCTGAGACACCATCAAACTCACATCAAGCTGAGCTACCCAAGTTAAAAAACCATACCGCTGCTAAAATCCTCATGCGCCTACACCAGGAAGCCAAGCACATGAGGGTCACATACTGCTGTAAGAAATTTTTTGTTGTGAGTTTATTTGTTGAGGTCCAGATTTACTTTGCTCTAGGATAGAATTTGCATTTTGTGGGTATTTCCTTTTCTGCAGATTTCAGGACTTAGTATTAAAACTATTGGTCAGAGTTCGACGTCTGTTTTTAAAGTATGGGAGATTCTAGTATTGACTTTCACAAAAGTGTTATCTTCATCAGATTTACATAAAAGAGACTTGAAGGCTTTGCATATTTATCTACAATGGAAGAAAATGGTGAAACTGGTGTTGATGAGAAATCAGGGAGATCATCTGCTCGACCTTTAAATTCAAAGAAGCCTTATTATGCATGAGAAGTAACTGATGCTAACATCCTATATTAAATGTTAAACTTATGGATGGCTAGATTGCTGATCTGGTCACTAACATCGACACTGTTAAAGAAGTATGGGATCATCTGGAGGTTTTGTGATTGGCCTTAAATAATATGGCTTGTAATTTTGAGGTACCACATGAGGTTTTCCGAATTAATAGGGATGGCGATCCAGTTGCTTAGTTTTTTGCAGATCTTAAAAAGTTATGAGTGATATGATTCGCTGCTCACTATTTCTTCTGAGGTTCATAAATAACAGACTTAAAGGGAACAGGCTGGTATCAGTTTTCTTGCACCTCTAAGTTAGATACAGATATACCAATACATATCATCACTACGGTCTACAACAGCAGCTCCAAATCTAGAAATTCAGTGTCTACACTCAACGCTCTCAAACCAATGATGCCCGTGAGGATATTGTGTCTCCTCAATCAACTTTGTCATCAATTCCAGCTGAATGTCATGTTCCTATTGCACTGCGCCAAAGGTACACATGTTCGTGTACTCAGCATCCTGTTGTAGCCTCTTTCTCTGATGCAGGTATACCTTCATATAATGTAAGCAAGGTACACACGTTCATATCCTCTCTAACATCGACACATTTTCTCTGGCAGCTAAAATGTTTTCGATTCAATTATCGTCACAGCGATAGCATATCTTGGATTTGGTATTACCAAGTGAAAAAGGCGATTTAATGAAGGATCACAGAAGATATGGAAGACTGGCTAGAAAATCAATTACCTCGACGTCACTTTTCTGGTGACTGTAATGAGTGTAACGAGTCAGTTTCTTTCACCTCACGAGCAACTTATTAGGAGGCAATCAATGATCAATCGAATATTAAAATAACTTAGTTTGCTTCTAAGCGAGGTTTATTTTTTTCCTGACCATGGATATAGTAAACTAATAGTGTTTTCTAATGCTCATTGGGCTGCTAAGCAATCTACCATAGGATATTGGTCTCTTCTGGAGGTAATCTGGTGTCATAAGAAGCAACGTGCAACAGTTTGTTTTGAGGTCTAGTGCAGACTTTGAGTAATAAACCATGACAGATACATGTTGGGAGCTAGAAGGCATAAAAATTTGTTGGTAGCTTGGTTTTCAAGACTAGGTACCTATGACCCTTTTGGTGTGGCAACTAAACTGCCATTTAGATTGCATCTAATCTTGTGTTTTATGAACAAGCGAGACATATTGAAACAGACAGTTACTTTGTCCGGGAAAAGATGGAGGCTAAAACAATTTCCTTTAGACATGTGTGAACCGCAAAACAAATTATGGATGTGTTGACTAAATTTCCAAATCTATCTAGAATATCATATCTGTGTAATACATATAGTTGAGCATCAATTGACATATATGCTTTAGCACAAGGGAGAGTGTTGGAGTAATACTAGACTTTAGATTTCTCTTATTTTGTTTGTTTACATCCCAGGTAGTTAGTTACCTTCTTTGCCTATAGGCGTTGATATATCATAAATTCTCATATTGTATTTTGCAGTTAAATCAATATCTAAAATTAACTTGTGCCCGATTATACGGAAAAAATAGTAAAAGACAGAGGATAAGAAGTTAAGAACTTACTGTAATAATGCCCTAACAAAGAAATAACATACCTCATCATGAAGACCCTCAACAGTATCTTTCTGTTGAGTTTCACTGAACCAAGTAAAGAAGCTGCGTATATAAAAATTTTAATAAATGAGTCAGGAACATGTTAAATAGGCCATACTGACAAAAATAAATGGGCATGACACTTAATCTATAATCATTTGTCAATCTTTATGTGTTTTCTTTGCTTATAATAGCAAATTGTGCGTTTGAATTTTACTAGAAAAGAACAAAGTAATCTTTCATATTACAAATTGGATAATAAGCTGGTTTGACTGGTATATTAAACATATACTCTTTAATAGATTATTTTGACTGAGCATTAAGACACCAGCAACAAGTTAAGAAACATCACAGTCTTATTGATAGATATGTGCAGTATCATGTAATTTACAATGATATATGACAGCGAAAGAAAGTAACAGCTGTCATAATTCCCTATTTAAAAGCATGATTACGTGAATCGCCACTGCTTTTAATTAGAACTTGAAAAGTTTATCAACGAATCAAACTAAAAACGATATATCAATATTTCTTTTTGCATGTGAAGGATTGGAAGTTAATAATAAAACATTCTACTAAAGGCAACAGAATCTCAAACCATCTATGTTCATTATTGACATAAAAGACCTATAATCTTTCTATCTCTATCATCATATGAATTATTAATTCTGCCAAATTCAAGTTGGTAATACAGCACCCTTACTTCGAACTTATCAATATTCACATCAGCAAGATGATTTTAGTGAACTGATTTTATAGAGACAAATAATAGTGTAAATTATACCTCTCATCAACAGGTAGCCGCTTGTTTTCTTTCTTCTCATGTGCATTTCCATTAGCAGTGCCCTTCATATTCGAACTCTTAGTGTCGTATGATATTTTAAATCCAAGGGGAAAAAATTAAAGAAGGCAAAAAAAAGAAATTGCTAATACCACCATGCCTTCCTTCCACCTAATGGCTGTCCCGGTTATCTTTGTCGTTCCTTCGTCACTAAATGCAAAGGTTTTTGTGAGCTTTGTATCTTCAAAATAAGGGTTTGGCTTAAAAGTCTGCAGGGAAATAACAAAATATGTTAGAACACCCAGCAGTCACAAATTTTGCACATGGTTTGATAGACAGGAGAAAATAAAGAAGAGAAGATTACAAAGGTAAAAGAGTATCCCAACTTCACATCTTTAAAGTCTTCCACCTCAATAGAATCCAAGTACTTGAATACCTAGCAAAGGAATGGCATATTTTAGATAGTCATACCAATCAAACGTCATATGTATACAACATAATATGACCACTATGATACATTAATAACAATGCATGATGGAAACAAACAAACATGTTTAATTCATACGAGGGGGTTGAAAATTTGATATTTCTACATATTTAATACCAATTACTTCAATACACCAATTGAAAATTATTAATATGTTCTATACCTTTTGGTCTTCCTCAATTAAAAGTTCACCAAGTGCAGGATGGCTTTGGAACTGCATGATGCAAAAATAGAGTCACCAGATGCCAAGTATCAATGCTACTAAACTAATAGCTGAATGACTCACAGCAGTCAGCCAAAAGTCAGGAATACATTTGATGATCTCGCCGCGTCTGGCATAAACAGGCCTCTTTATTTCATTATATTTCTGCTCAATCTCTAAAACCTTGTCGCTGGCTTCTTCATTAACCTGTATAGAGATGTCACAACAATGAAGATTCACAAAAATTATATAAAACAGTAAACAGATGAAGTATACACTTCAACTGGAAAGTGACATTATCCAGCTAATAACGCAATAAATAATAACTGACATCTATTAATTAGGTCTTTTGCGTGGTATTTAGTCAGGAAGATATCAAATCCTGATTATATAACTCGTGGAATATAATTTTAGAGGCCGCCAGTGATCAGTAAATGAAATGGGTGTAGATGCTTGTTTAATAGTCAAATTCTTACAATATATCAATATGGTGGCTAGCTAAGTCACTGAATAATGGGAAAGGTTAATGTATTAATAAGTTTGTGCTCATCCAAGTATGTAAATTAAGTCTAACAAATGGAAAGTGTTTCCTAGGTCAACCAATGCATTTAAAATATTAGAAAGGACTTCAATGACAATTATATAGAAGATTTAATTATTTACATAATGAATAAACATATCCAAGCAACACAATAATATTAGTTTCATTAATAAAAATAGGAGTGTAACTGCATTGCCGGAAACATCTAAATCATATTACGTTCAACTGGTAAATATGTATGTCCTAATCAAAAGAAACAAACATAAGCTATTGAACTGATGACGAAAGAAAGAAAGCAAGTTCATGTGACTTGGGAACAAAGAAAGTTATTTCAATTCAAGTCTGTCTCTCCCATTATTTGAATAGACACGGTTTTTCTCTTTTGAGTTGACGCTGTTTTTTTTTTTGGGGGAATAAAAACCTCTAAGGTCACTGTTGAGGGTTTAAATATTTATTTATATTTCTCTTTTGAATAGACACGGTTTTTCTCTTTTGAGTTGACCCATTGGTTATTCCTTGGTCAGATTTCAACTAGATCATTGAGGCCAAGTACAAGCTTCAAAATAATAATTATGATTTAGTCTGCTAGAGTTTTATTATAATAATTGATTGATTTGGTACAATGCACTGTCACCATCATTCTAAATCTGTAGAGTAATCAGATAGATATAATCATCTTTTGTGTGTGGATATGTAATATATTTGTCAATGCACTAGATAATTTAAGTATACAGGTAAGGGGGAATGAGGATAGCCATGATCCTTGGTGATGCGGGAAGGGAGAGGAGTACAAGCACTCTTTAAACATTATAAATGCCAAAATTATACATAGATAACACATCAGTACGTATACAATCAACTTGCAACTTTCCGATCACATTTTTTGAAAAACAACACAATATCCAACACTACAATCAAGGACCAGTAACAACTAGAGAAACACCCCAACTTAACATATTTCTTGTTCAAGCAACTTATACATCTGTTGTAAGGGAGAAATTATGAGTGTGCACTTTTTTGAAGCGATGTACTTCTGTTTATAAATTATCGTTTATATTATATATAGGAATTTATCAAATATTGAAAGTAGAGAGGATTTAGATATTGTGTATGTTTATTGAAAATAGGAAACTATTAATAGGAAACCATGTATACTAAAATTTGAGGTTCTACGGAGAGATCATTCACATATATTCAATAAACATATATGCAAACTTGTTAAGATTATATCTGAAATAACTCTGCTCGAGTCTCTTTTCTCTATAACTATGCATTATTCCTAATTTGCATCCAAAAAATTATGCAAACTAAAGAAGGCATTGTTTTTCTTTTGCCTATCTTTCTATCTTCATCCACTAAAAGAAGTAACAAACAGGAAAAACATTGCAAAAGAATTAGGATAAATTTGCAAAAATCAACAAAAGTAAAACATATATATTAATTAGCCTGGGGAATTTTCATTAAATAGGAAACTTGAGGGACCGTCTATTTGTTAACATTTTTTGTAATGTTAGTATGTTCTACGCTATGTTTTATACTATATCATTCAACATATGTTCTATAATTTATTTTTTTATTATGTTCTTAAACATATATGTTCCCCCGACTAATAAGTAGTTCATATTTGAAACTTATATATAGGGTTTGGATCAAATGAGAACCCGTTCTTATACATACAAGTCTCATTTAATGGTAATGGTCCATCTGAGAGTTGTGTTAAACATTTCAGAATCAGGCTATATAGATATCATGTTAAATCGTTAATAGGATCTTTTTAGTAGCAATGGTACATGTGCCCTTCCCAGCTTTTAGGAACTAGATTAGATTTTTGAAATAGAATACACAAGATTTAACACATTTTAATATTAAGATTTAACACATGACCATGTTAAACCTATATGTATATTCATAGAATAAACAATTATAAGAAGTAATAATTAAACAATATATGGAAAAAGAACGAATGGAGTACTTGTATTACTATTTATGTTCTAGTTAAAAAATGTAACAAAACGTCTTGCACATATTGTTCCCCATTAAGTATTCCATTTAAGAATACTATATTGAACTAAACCCTACATCTCTACATATATATAGGCTTAGATAATCTTATTTGAGCAACTAATGAACCAAATAACAAATAAAATTACAGAACACATGAAAATATTGTTGAACATAGAAAAAACTATTGAACACTAAAAGTAATTGCAAAACAAACAAAAAATTTACGTAACACACAAAAAATATTGAATACAAAATTACTAAACACTAATGTTGAATAATGTTCCGTAAATTTTGAGTTATATATATTTTTTTGTGTTGTGTAATTATTTTATTTGTTTTGTAATTATTTTTTGTGTTCTGCTATGTTTCATATTCTTTCATAGTTATTTGTCAACAAAATTCTTACAAAATAGGAATTGGTTCCTCGATTACTCAAATAAGTAGTTGCTCACTAAGCACTACTCTGTATATATATATACAAGTCAAATGGAAACCAGCTGGAAGCCTATTCAAATCACTCTTTATAACTACACAAGTCAAAGCTTATCGAGTACCTTATCGAGTTGATCTTGAAGGTCCTGAAGGTTTTCAATGGAGAGAAGGAGTTGTTGGTCGAAGTGATCGGAAGCTTCATCATCAGCAACCTTTGATTTCTTCACACGGTGATCACCTCCCATTTTTCTGGTCTTCGTTTGACTCTTCACTTAAACCCTAGTATTTTACTCTAACTATTTGTTTGCCTAAAGTTGTTGTAATAGTTGTTGCCCTTCATCTACTACTACTTCCGGCTTGTGTTCATTCTACTACAATCGTATCTCACAATACAACCTAATGCCTAAATATTGTTTTAATAATTTTTTAAATAAATATGTAACATTAAATTTTATTTAGAAATAAAATTTTCAAAATTAGTTGTAAAATTACTTTTTCATATAGTTATAATACATATAAAAAATAGAAATGATGAATATTTTGATAAAAGGAAGTAATATAGTAGTTTTGGTTTTAAATTACTCATCACTCTAATTTTTTGCGTGTATATAGAAAGATATTTGTATAAATTATTAGACTATGGGACAGAGATCCAAAAATTTTAGATTGGATTTAAATTTATCTGAAATCGAATTTTAATATTTCTAACCAAATGTTATAATTTAGTCATTCTAATTTTTAGAACGGATCGATTTTTCGGTTTGGTTGTAGAGATAAAACCGCGGAAAAGTTCACTTCGGTTAAAAAATTTATCCATTTTGATTTTATTCAATTTAGTTTTTCGATTTTTCAATCTGATTTTGATTTTTCCGTTTTTTTTTTCTCAACCCCTAATATTAAGTTTGTGGAGTTAACCCTGCAGATGCTCATCACTACATGTGGTTATTGGTTAAGGGTAGGGCTGCAAATGAACAGAGCTGTTCGTGAACAAAACTCGAGCTCGGCTCGTTTAAGTGAGCTCGACTCTGTTCGTTTATTAAAAGAACCTGATCTTGAACATAAAAATCCGCTCGGTTAGTAAATGAACCCGAGCCGAGCTTTATGCCTGTTCGGCTCGAGTTCGGCTCGTTTAGCTCGGGATCGGCTCGAGTTCGGCTCGAGCTCGTCTAGCTCGGCTCGGATAAAATTTATATATATTATAAATAAAAAAATATTATGAATAATTTAAATATTTATATCATATTTAATATATTAATGTTTATATGAAATTATTCATATTATATATATATATTGTTAAAAAAGGAATAAGTGTATACTATACATGTGGTTTTTGTTTGTTTTACGGATGCTAAGAATCAGATTCAGGCATTTGCCTCCCAATTACCAAACCATTGCATCTCGATTCTCATCCTCATTACAGTCTGCATTCACTGTCGTCTAAGTAACACTGGAAGATTGAAAAAGATCAAACTACAAAGTCTATTTGTGACAAAACAATTCTTAAACCAGTATGACAATTCTAAAAGCTTATTTAGTTATTTATACCACTATGACAATTATTCGTACAAAATAATCTTAATCTTGTTTTTTTTGTCACAACGTACAGGGAGCAAATTCCTACTTGGTAATTATTATTCTACCTTTTGACCGTGGTTCAGTCAAAAAATGAATATTTTATTATTATTTACCTGAAATGAATAAAATAAAATTTTGACGAATATGAAAATCCCTGATTTGATGTAATGTTTATAATTTCTCACAAGTACTAAAAGTTAACTAAAATATTCGTGCATTATACGAGTTATAAATTTCACTATAATTCCATGCTTCAAAGTACTAATATTTACGATTTTTAAAATATTATATAAGTTTAAGGTTTGAAACAAATAAAAAGAAATATTAAAATCTAATATTTATATTTAAGATTCAGATCTCAACAATATATTAAAGTTTAATATTTATTTATTTAAAATTCAAATTTAAGTAACAACATAATAAAATAATTCTAAAAATTATAATAAAGGTAAAGAGTTTCATTAAAAAAACTACGACATACATATTTATATTAATATTAAATTCATAAATAAATATTAAAAAAAGTGTAATTTAGTTAGGGTATAAACTAATGCAGATATAAGAACTCAAAGTCAAAAACAAAAAGTTATTAGAGTACTATTTATCTTTTTGGTATATTTCATCTCGTAATATTTTTTACTGCAATTTTCTTATTTTATTTTTAAAAAAAATTCAACATATTTAATTTTAAAATATATAACTATAATAAATATTTATATAAATATTTTAAAATATAAATGTTAAATTAATAAATATATATAATAATAATTATTATTATTGATATTATTATAATTATAATTGTACGACTCCAACTCCAAGAATGTGGATACTTACCGACAACTTGTCAATCAACTTTCACATGTCCATTTTTCATTTTATTACCATGATTCAACGGATCAAATTCCAAGTTGTCAAATCAACTTGGCATATTTATTTTCCTTTCTAATATTTATTTATTCTCCTTTTTTCCTTTTTCTCGAAATTTCTTCCTGTTCACCAGTGTCATCTGACGGAGTTTCATCACCGATACTTCTTAAATTTTCCTCAAACTCAACATTTTTTGGAAAAATATCGATGTGATTCGAATCATTCGATCTTGGATTACTTGATGCCATATTGTAAGAACCTACAAATTGTCAAAACAGGGTAAGTGGGTAACTAAATGATAATCATAAACTGGAGTGAGATTGTGAGATTCAAAGATTGTGAGTAGATGAGAATATGAGATGACCCTATGTGCAATAATGTGCTTACGACTTACCTATTTGGCCATTTGGGGGGGAATGAAATAATATCTACCGCCTAAAATATTTATAGTTTGATTATGTATTTGTGTAAATTGTGAATCTGTGATGTACTGATGTGTCTTAATTCTTGAACATTTTATTTTTAAAATCTCTAAATATAATAATTAACACAAATTCAAATTTTATAGTAGTGATAATGCACTAGTTACGAGAAATATTTTAAAAGAATAGAAACAACAATTCGTGACAATGCACTAGTTACGAGTACTAGTCAATATAGTAGTGATATACTAAGATCTCCAACCAAATTAATTTTTTATTTTTTCAAAATTTGGGGATATCATTATATTATATATATATCTTGACATTCATATGGTTGGATTGTCGAGAAATATTTTTAGAAAAATAGAAACAACAATTCGTGACAAAACACTAGTTACGAGTACTAGTCAAGTAGTCAATATAGTAATGATATACTAGAATCTTCAACCAAATTAATTTTTTATTTTTTTTAAATTGGGGAATATCATTATATTAAGTATATCTTGACATCCGTACGGTTGAATCGTCGAGAAATATTTCTTAAAAAATAGAAACAACAATCCGTAAAAGTTATTTTTATTAATTGGACTTAATTGAGTAAAAAATATTTGTTTTGTTAGCGAACAACTCGATTCGGCTCGGACTCGGTTCGAATTCGACTCGACTCGGACCCGACTCGATTTGTTCGCGAAAAACTCGTGTTCGACTCGTTTATTAGGAAACTCGGCTCGACTCGGTTCGTTTTAAAAAAAAGTCAAACTCGGCTCGGTTCGGTTCGTTTAAAAAAAAGTCAAACTCGGCTCGGCTCGGGCAAAACTCGGTTCGACTCTGTTCGTTTGCAGCCCTAGTTAAGGGACAGTTGACCAGGGGAGATAATGAAAGTTGTACATTTTTAAAGTCATATTATTATATTTAAAAATAAATTAAAATATTAAAAATTAAAGAAAAATATTTATTATATAAAATATATATTAGTACAGGATTTTCTAGATCTTAATTTTGGATCGGATTTTAAATTTCAAATATAAAATGTCTAGTATATAAATTCAAATCTAAAATTTTATATAAATTCCATAAAATCCAATCTAATCAGAATTTTTTTACCATCTCTAAACACCACCAAACACGAGTATTAAACAACAAGATAACACGATTTGAGACTTTAGAAATTCGTTCATATAGAGAAAAAAAATACGTTAATCACTTTTTATCATTAAAGGTAATTAATATTTTTTTAATTAATTTTTATTTTTATTAGGTAAGATTTTAAACAACTTTCCGTACATAACACTCGTATTTGGTATAACTAATAAAAGAAGGGCATAAAAAGGGATATTGTGATTACTACTAATTAAAAACACAAATTTACATAATTACATTAGACAAGAATTTTGAACAACTTGATGTGCATAAAACTTGCCTTTAGTAAAAAGTAAAAAAAGAGCCAACTAAAATAGAAATTTAGAAGATTAGTAATATAAAAACTTGTCAAAAGGCTTTTTTTTTTTTGCAAACTAAAATACAAAATATTATTTGTAATTATTAAAGGTTCAAATTTATTTATTGCTAATTATGAATAATAATATAATATCTATATACATATGGTGTAATCTTCTTAATAAATAATTTAAATTTAATTATCTACCTATTATATTATATAATAGTGTAACATCATGTTTTTGAAGATTAATTTTATTCAATATACTATATACCTTTATATATATATATATATATTTATTTATTTATTTATTTAATTTTTGTCTAATAATATTTAAATATGTATAGATGTTTCTTCCCCTTTTTATTCTTCTCATTCTCCGTCTTCAAAGTATAAGTAACAAATTTATATATAATTTCTGTAAGATAAATTATGATAAACTTATTGTTAGGGATTGTGGTACCAATAATGTAATCAACTAATATTTAATTAGATTAATTAGTAATTAACTAAGTAAAACATATTGTCATATATAGTTTGACAGTATGTTTAAAATGTCACTTGTAATAAGATGTTCAAATAGTCAAGTAGGTGATAGTAAATATCAATAGTTATTGTCATGTGTAAATGAAATAAATGATCCACGAGGTAGAAGTTCACAAAATGTTCATGCACAACATAGATCGAATTTCTGACAGTAACATTCTACATTCTGGTGCCTACGACAACATATTCAAGTAACAATAACTTTTGGAAACAGACGACAACAACTATTCCTTGACAGTAAACTTGGCGGAGAATGAAGATTCTATGACATCAAGTTTTATTGACAGCAACTATTCCTTGACAGTAAACTTGGCGGAGAATGAAGATTCTATGACAGCAAGTTTTAGTGACAGCAACTATCCCTTGACAGTAAACTTGGCGGAGATTGAAGATTTAAGACAACAAGTTTCCTGACAGTAGCTTTGGCGGGGAGAGTTGACAGCATGTTTGTCGGGATGATCGACAGCATGTTTGGCGAAATAGTTGACAGTACCTTTGGACGACAACATGTTTTAGAAGACTGGTGATCCTGACAGTAAAGTATGAAGTAACAAAGATGTTGTCACCAAAGTGAAGCTGAAGGTTGATAGTAACTTTCATAGAAGCTGACAGTCTGTTTCAAGTAGCAAACTAGGTAAAGTCATTCACAGATTGATCTTGACATTTCTACCTAATCTGTTGATGTGTTGAAATACTGCAAGCGCACAGTGGTTAATTGTAGCAATCACAGATCGATCCTCAGAGACTATGAAATTTCCAAACCCTAATAAATAAATCAGGCAGACTAGACAAATAATTGTGAGATGAGAATTGTTTAACCTAATAAGCAAATAAGAACAAATAAATATGGAAAAACCTAGGAATCTGAATCCATCAATTAATCACAATTAATATCCAACTTGCCCTAAAAATCAATTCTCTTTCTTCAATAAATAAATATCAATTAACGAGACAAGCATATACTATGAAACTTATTATCTAACAATAACTCATCAAAACTTCATGGAGCAAGCATAGGCTATGAAAAATAAATTCGGTAACAATAATATATCAAAATCACTTTGTTAATCAAACCATTAAGCACTAAGAAAAATTATGAGAATTAAATAATATGAACAAACAAATACTAAAAATAATCAACTAACTTCACCTTCATCCTAGGACAAGAGAATTAGCTAGACATGCTTGAACAAGAAAATAAAACAACTAATATAAGACATGTAAATAACGAATAACATAAAAAGTGTTTGAGAGATAAAATCTTGTTTGTATTGAAAAAGCAAGAAAATAAAAGTACTCTACTACTACTCCTAATTATTGAAAACTAAAGTTAAAGTTAAGATTCAAGGTCTTAGTCTTGAAATACAAGAGAGGAGACCCATATATATATAGGGGAAATAATATAGGTCTTCTATATCGATTACAAATTGAATTTTAAATATTTCCTTCTATTCCTTTTTCTTCTCCAACAAGCATTCGATTTTATCTCCTTTTTCTTTGCCTCCAAGTAATCTCCACCTCCTTCCTTGTATTTTCCTTTTTCTGCTACAATTCTGATTTTAATTAATTTCCTACAAAACAAAATAAAAATAATTAATTGACTAATAAAATTACGAAAACAAACATAAAATAGGTATTAAAGATGTATTAAATATGGACCTATCAAATACCCCCATACCTATCTTTTGCTCGTCCTCGAGAAAAATCAAAAGAAAAAAAATATATATAAAAGTCCTATGCTCCTTTTCGTAGGCGTGACGGGTAATTTTAGGTTTACCAACCCGTTAAACTCGTAGACGATTTCTACCAGAGGAGTGCTGTCTCCTAAGGGTTTACAGAAGATATACCCATAAAATCTGTGAAATATTCTAGCAAGCATCCCACTCTATCAATAACGTTCATCGTGTCAACAAAAGAAGATTTTTAGGAAAATACATGCCTTAAAGACTCTTCTAATAATAAATAAGATGTAGGTATCTAAAATCCACTTATATAGACGCAAACGTTTGCAAAAACTCCCAAGGTGTGTCGTGAAAATAGGTCTCTGAAGAATCAATTGAATAAGTACATTTCCTCTTTTTCAACCAATATTGAACTGACCCAATCTCTATCAAAACAAGTATCTAGCCAAAATTCGCAGTTTTTTCACTCTTTTTTCCATTGACTTTATAATGTCTGTTTTCTTAGGCTTTCTATGTTACCCATGTAGCGAGTTTTGGGTCAATGACTCCCAAACCAGTTGGTCTTAGGGCACTAGGTTTCAAAATACCCCTACGGACTTAATTACTCGAGTAACAAAGGCCACAAAACAAGACTAGTCAATTATTACTTTTATCCTAGCTCGTCAAGTAATTCTCCAGTAACCAAGGGCAGTGAAAAGTCACCAAGAAAATTTTATTTCTCATACAATTGCACTTAATACCAGCACATGTACATGGATCGTCCCTTTCATATAACATTGTATTTGCCACCCATTGATCTCAAAGGAGTACTTGATGCTTTATATATTTTTCCACAAACATTTGATTCGACATTGTTTTAACATGTGGGCTCTCTTTCAGGTATCGAAAACTTTCCTAGACAATCTTTCCAACAAAGACCTTGTGCAATAAGTGTCGTCTTGGACTTTTAAGCAAAAATTTGTTCGACACAAGTTTCATGAAGAAAACATTACTCAACTATGTTCGAATTATCTCAAGGCATTATATATATATAATTTTATAAAAAAATTGTTAACACCAACTAGCATCAAAGTACAAGAGTGAAAAACTTAGCTAAAACATCTCTATTTTTGGATTTTCTAATTTTTTGATTTTTTTGGATTTTTGAATTTTTTATAATACTACTAATTCCCTCCCCCATACCTAAATCATGCATTGTCCTCAATGTATGCAAAGAAAAGAAATGACAAAGTAAAAGGAAGAGAATACCTGATAAAAGCATGATGGAGGAAACAAAAGGAACTACTATACAACACACACACATAGTTACTCCCCCATACCTATACTGGACTATGAGAGACAATCAAGAAGAAATCTTACTAACCAACACCACATCGAGGAAAAACTTCTTTCATCATAGAGTAAGCACACTGTTGAAACACATTCTCAAGAACAACATTATTCACTAGAAATATACGATCTTGCAACAAGATAAAACTCATATCACTTACATAATCCATAAACCAATTAGACGCTTCTTTAAATTGTTTAAGCAGATTGATTACTTGATATTTGTGATCATGGACTAAGTCATTAGAAATAAAAGCATGATGAGTTTCATTGAAACCTACAAAGGACTGACCAAAAGTGGATAAAAATGGTTTTGAATCAAGTGGGGGTGGCTCACCTACAGAAGTCTTAACAATAGACCTAGGCTCAAACGCAATATCCTTCAATTGGGTTTCATGTTTAGAACAAATGATATTCAATTCATCTAACATCTCATCAGAAGTGAAATTTTGATATAGCTCATGAAGTTCTTTATTACTCTCATACTCTAACATAACATCATGTTCAAGAAAAGACTCAATTAAATTATTCTCAAGATTCGACCATGACACAACGTCAACAATGAAATTAAGTCCTACAGGTTGGTCATAAAGATCATTGGATTGACTTCCCACATTGAAAATATTAAGATCTAGAGTCATGTTTCCAAAAGTTAGTTTCATCGAACCGTTCCTACAGTTAATCAAAGCATTGGATGTAGCAAGAAAAGGTCTTCCTAAAATTATAGGAATTTGATTTTTGAAATTTTTGACAGGTTCGGTCTCGAGAACAACAAAATCCACGGGAAAGATAAAATTACCAACCTTAATTAACACATCCTTCACTATGCCCTTAGGAGTTTTGATAGAACGATCAGCTAACTGAAGAGTGACATTAGTCTTTTTAAGCTCACCTAAACCCAAAGTTTGATAGACAGATAATGGAAGAAGGTTCACACTAACTCCTAGATCAAGTAACGCTTTGTCAATGAAAGTATCACCTATGACACAAGAGATTGTAGGACAACCAGGATCCTTATACTTCACAGGGATTTGATGCGATATGATAGAACTAACAAGAGACGTTAGGAAAGCTTTCTTAGGAATATGAGTGGTTTTTTTATGAGTACACAAATCTTTTAGACACTTAGCATAAGAGGGAATTTGTTGAATTGCATCTAAAAGAGGAATGTTGATCTCGACTTGTTTAAAGACTTCCAAAATCTTATCCAATTGAGCAGATTGTTTATTTGAAGTAAACCTTTGAGGAAATGGGGCTTTTGGTTTGAAGACTTTTTCACTAGACATATCAGAGATGGGTTTTGAAGGTGGTTCATCAGATTTGAAAGGTTCACTAGATTGCACTACTACTTCAGAATTATTAGGAAACAAGGATTGGTCAAGACTAGGATTTAAGAGTAAAGGATTTGGTTCAGAAGTGAGTTTTTCTTCCTCTTGAGTATTGAGACCAGCATGATTGTTGAATTGATTACCGGACCTAAGAGAGATAACAGAATTCACATTTTCAGGAGCTTTTTGGTTTGGATGAAATTTAGGATTAACCTCAGGAAATCGGTTTCTGTCTCTCTCACTGATTGTGTTGGCTAACTGACTGATTTGGACCTCTAGTTTAGATATGGCTTGAGTATTGGAATTTAGTAACTGCCTATCTTGGGTCATAGTTTGCATGAAAGCCTGTTGAGATTGAGTTATATTAGCTTGGAATTTCAATAACGCTTCAATACTCTTTTCCAAAGAATTCAATTTCTTATCAGTTTCATTAAAACCAGGAGGATTCAAAGGGACTGAAAAAGAATTTGGATATGGGTCAAAGTTTTAAGCAGGAAAAGAATTAGGATTTTGGGTTGGAAATGGACTAGGATTGGGATTTTGAAAAGCAGGTTGAGATGGTTGGTTATACTGATTGGATTGACCTTGGTTCCATGAGAAATTTGGGTGATTTTTCCAACCAGGGTTGTATGTGGGTGAAAAGGGATCATTCATAATTCTCGCTTGAAACATGGCATTAGTTTGTTGAATTTCAGGGCAATTTTCTGTCACATGATTAGATGAGTTACAGTTTGCACAGACAGACACTTGTAAAGACACATTGTTGGTTTCTAAGGCTTCTAATCTTCTTGTGAGTGTAGCTAATTTAGCTTCAGTTGCAATAAAATTACCAACTACATGTATGCCTTTAGATGAGCTAGGTTTTTCAGTTTCCTGACTGGGTTCCCTAGTTGACTCCCACAACATCGTTTTTTCAGCTAACTCCTCAAAAAATTGCCAAGCTTCTTCTTCATTTTTATCCATGAACTTACCTTGACACATTGACTCTAACAAAGAAGTGGTTGAACTATCTAAGGCTTCATAAAGAATTTTACAAAGTCTCCATTGTTCTATACCATGTTGAGGACATTGGGACAACAAATTTTTAAATCTATCAAAATATTTCCAAAAAGACTCATTTTGTTTTTGTTGAAATTGGTTGATTTCATTCCTAAGTTTGTTGGCCTTATGGTTTGGAAAATATTTTTTTAGAAATATGCTTACAAATCCCTCCCAAGTTGAAATAGAATTAATGGGTAGACTATATAACCATTTTTTAGCATTTTCTTTTAGAGCAAAGTTGATAAGTCTCAATTTAATGGAGTCATCAGTCAATTGTTGAATTTTCTGTAGGGCACAAACTTCCTCAAACTCTCGGATGAAAAGATATGGATCATCTCCCTCTACCCCAGTAAACCTAGGTAACATGCTAATGTGATGAGATTTGATTTCAAAATTATTACCATTTACTGTTGGTAGTACTATGCATGAGGGTTGGGCGGAACGAGTGGGATAACAACGGTCTCTAAGAGGAATAGACATGACTTACAAGTAAGCAAGTAAGCACGTAGCAGATAAGAGATAGAAGTAAACACCAAAAAAATGCAAAAGAAAAATCTTATGTCTATGTTAACCTAGAGAAAATCTAGACCTGCTCCTAACTTTAAGATAATACTAAGAGTCACAAATCTAAAAATATTCAAACCGATTGGCCAGGCAGATGGAAGCATTGCCAAGAGGCTAACCACCTTTCTAGACACCAATCCAAATTGGCCAGGTAAGCTCTCGCTTTCCTAGACACCAAAAGTAAGAATACGTAAAGATTTGTTTCTTCTTAGGTTCTCTTCCTAAGTGAGCGCGAAATCCTATGGGCCAACGTCTACTTGATTTTATTAAGGTAAGGGGAATGCAAGATGAAGTTTTAGTGATTTGTGGGCCAAGGAAAGGGTGATGAAATCTCTTACCTTATCTTGTATTGGGTGGCACCCTTAAGATTGATTATATGAATGCAACACAAAAAAAAACGAGGAAATAAACAACTATGGATGCACTATACTACGTGAATTAATCTAAATTGTACGTACCTCTTTCCTCCAGCAATCACCACAATTATAAGATGGAAAGAAATAAAATACAATAAAGAAAATCTAGATGATGTGCTCCTATGTGAGATATGAATGATGCAACAAATTGGTTTTTAATAAGACAAATAACTAACTAATTTTTTTTTTAATTTTTTTTAATATTTAATTTTTTTGGATTTTTTTAATATTTGTGAAAAAAAACAAAATTTAGAGAGGTGATACAGAATACCGAAAAGTGCTTTCCAAAAATTTCTAAGGAGACAACGATGCCTTCTAACGATCTTCTTGTCCAAACTTTTCTCCGCTTCACAAATCCCTAAAAAAAAATACAAAGAAAAACAAGAAACTAATCCGAAGAATTAAATATTAAGGAGTAAAAATTACCAATAGTCCCCGGCAGCGGCGCCAAAAACTTGATGTGTTGAAATACTGCAAGCGCACAGTGGTTAATTGTAGCAATCACATATCGATCCTCAGAGACTATGAAATTTCCAAACCCTAATAAATAAATCAGGCAGACTAGACAAATAATTGTGAGATGAGATTTGTTTAACCTAATAAGCAAATAAGAACAAATAAATATGGAAAAACCTAGGAATCTGAATCCATCAATTAATCACCATTAATATCCAACTTGCCCTAAAAATCAATTCTCTTTCTTCAATAAATAAATATCAATTAACGAGACAAGCATATACTATGAAACTTATTATCTAACAATAACCCATCAAAACTTCATAGAGCAAGCATAGGCTATGAAAAATAAATTCGGTAACAATAATATATCAAAATCACTTTGTTAATCAAACCATTAAGCACCAAGAAAAATTATGAGAATTAAATAATAGGAACAAACAAATACTAAAAATAATCAACTAACTTCACCTTCATCCTAGGGCAAGAGAATTAGCTAGACATGCTTGAACAAGAAAATAAAACAACTAATATAAGACATGTAAATAACGAATAACATAAAAAGTGTTTGAGAGATAAAAACTTGTTTGTATTGAAAAAGCAAGAAAATAAAAGTACTCTACTACTACTCCTAATTATTGAAAACTAAAGTTAAAGTTAAGATTCAAGGTCTTAGTCTTGAAATACAAGAGAGGAGACCCATATATATAGGGGAAATAATATAGGTCTTCTATATCGATTACAAATTGAATTTTAAATATTTCCTTCTATTCCTTTTTCTTCTCCAACAAGCATTCGATTTTATCTCCTTTTTCTTTGCCTCCAAGTAATCTCCACCTCCTTCCTTGTATTTTCCTTTTTCTGCTACAATTCTGATTTTAATTAATTTCCTACAAAACAAAATAAAAATAATTAATTAACTAATAAAATTACGAAAACAAACATAAAATAGGTATTAAGGATGTATTAAATATGGACCTATCATCTGTCAAGTCTACAATTGCAACTTGAGAAAAAGTAAGCAAAAAGATTAAGCGTGCTCATGGTGTCAAGAATGTCAAATCCTCACAGAGTACCTTTATCTACATTTGGAATGAAGACAAGACTCGTGAAGAAAAAGTGAGATTACTATTTCGAGTATTGTCCTGGAAACAAGGGAAATTGTACTTGTAAGTGAGATATGTGTTGTAGTTTAAAAACACACATCTCACTAACACTTTCTCTAACACACACAACCGAGCTTAACTTTTCTCAAGCATAGAAACTCTAGCAATCTCTTGTTATTGTATCTATTGAAGTTGGAAACCCTTTCCAGTCAGTTGTAGCAACAAAAATTAATAAAATTAATTTTTGAAGTAAAACACTGTGTGTCTCTAGCTTACTAGTTGTTTGCCTTGTAACTTAATACTTTTGCTTGTGTTTGTTGTTAGTAAAAAGTTGTTAAATTTATTAAGTTGCATTCAAACCCCCTCTTCTACAACACTCATTCTGTTTAACACTTATTTGCAGCACTCATTATTTCATAACACCAAAGATTATTTAAAAATTAATGTGATTGATGAATATATATATTTTTAAATCATTAGATTGTATGTCATGAATTTTAAAGAATAATATATTTAAATAAAATCTAAAATATAACCCAATTTTTAGGTTAGTAACTAAAAAGATAATACATTTTTTCTATTAATACCATATTTCGTTGTCATTCATTAAACGGTTTGTTAATAGGGCCGCTCACTATATTACGACATATAATCTTATTCTTTCCCGGATCGAGTTATTGATATGAGAGATGTTCCTATTGAGTTTATGTCTATTCTACAAGCTGATTTAGCAAATTAATAAAATGCTACAATTTTACGTCAAAAAAAGATAGCTAAAATTAAATTAATTATTAACAAATGATACATAATTAAAATTTTTAAGCATTTTCTATGCGTTTATATGGGATATAGCTTTGAAGACGAATAAATCTTGGCACATATATGAAGACACTACAAATTCACTATCAAAAGTTTAAAAATAGAAATAATAATAAAGAATTCAATCACCTACAATAAAGGCTAAAAAATAGGAATAATATTCATTATAAAAAAGTGGGTCATACTATTTTTAAACTCTTGATAATGAGTTTGTAGTGTTTTAATATGTGTGCCAAGATTTATTCGAATACATACAAAATAAATTTCTCATCGTTACTAAGTAGTAAACACTAACTAAAAACAGAAATCTAGTTTAGGTAAGAATGTTTAACAAACTCATCATATATAAGTATATAACATTGGTCTTTGGGATAATTAACAAACTCAACGTACATATCACAATCTCAGCAAAATTTAGATTTTTTGTACACAAAACTACAACATATACTGTACATTTTTTTATGGCGTTGGCTATAATTTAAAAGTTATTCATGATCCTCATGTGTCGTCTTTATTATCTGGCCACCTATACTATCTCTGTTGGCCGGTTGGCGACTAACACTTCAATTATCTCACTCGTATTTTTTTCGATTTGTAGAGATCCATGACATCATATACAGTGTTTGATCCAATATCCTCAAATGGGTATATTTTTTCATCATTGATCGTCGTTAGTGATGCTATTGTTACTGTTCGATATAAATCTATTATCAAATTTTATAGAGAAATCATGGATAGTTCGAGATCTGCACAAATGGCCTCTTATTAATTCTTGAACGAAAAATGTAATATCCAGAGACCCCATGACACTAGTATGAATCAATAACTGTAATTTTAAAATTTCAATTATTTGATAGTTACATTATTAGAAATATAGAGTTCTCTGTAACTGAAATTTATAATTTTTTTAAATTCTATTACTATTTTTTTAAAAAGAATGAGTATATAAGATGATGGTTAGTCTAATGCTATATTTTGATCGGCTTGGTTCAATTTTTATCTCATTGGTAATCTCATTTTTGTGAAGTAATTGCCTTTTTGATACATTAATATAATTTTCTTGATATAGTCATTCTAGAGTAATCTTATTTTTTTTGTTAAAAAATATCCTTTTTGATATATTGATATGATTATCTTTTGATATAAGCATTGTAGAATATTCATGTTCTCGTATATGTTCGTATTCTTAGTCCATTGATCATGTTCTTAATGTATAATTGATATTTAATTACTCCTATATTAGAGTTGTATTTATGGCTATTAATAATCAATTTTTTAAATGTGGTAACTGATTAAATTGAATTTTGAATAAATGTTTTAAGTATGTATATATTACATGACTCGTTTTTATCAATGATAGTGTCATATGTGATGATTTTTGTGGCTTTGTGGGTGGTACCATAATTGATGAGTTTTGACCATTTATGTTAATTGTTATTTGTCGTTTTAAGACAATCTTGTGCCAGATTAAAGGGCTTAATTATTTTTATGAATATTTTATTATTATTTTTAGGTATTTAACCAAAGGAATTTCATTTGGTTAGATTTCATCTTATTTTTCGATAATAGTTACATTATGTATTTTTTAAAAAGATATGTTTTTTTTGTCTTTTTATTCTATTCAGATGGATATTGATTATTTTCTATTTTTTCTGTAACAGGTGTTTTGTTTGCAGAAATTAAAATTTTATTGTCTAATTTTTAGATCCTTAGATCCCTCCCAAATATCAACGTCAGTATTGTAAAGGCCGTTAAAGGTGACAGAGCAATCTGAGAACTCATGATGATCTAAAATATAATCAGATTCCACAAGCATGATTTTACGCTCAAGATGAGCAAGGAAAGTATCATGGGTTAGCATGACATGGATCTCGCTAGTAGATCATTAACATCATTGTAAAAAGGGACCCAAATTCTTGTTGGTTTTGGATCAGTGCCCAGCTCAACTAACAGCCTAACAACATCGGGCTCATTTATGGGATCAACATGAAAATAAAAATAGTTTTTCTAAAAGCGCTATCCAGGAAAATAAGACCATCCTTATTGAGGTAACGACGTGGAACAATGCTCAAGTTTAACTAGACATATTGAGCTACTCTTACTGGATGACAAAAGTTCAAATTTTCCAACCAATGCTTCAAAATAAGTACACAATCATGAAAAACAAAGTTTTCCAGATCCTGCATTCTGAATTTACTTTGAGGATTTGTGAAATCAAATCCCCTAAGATTGAGATCAATTTTGCAAAGATCAAACTTAATCCAATGTTTCATAACAAACTTTTTGACTAAAGTAAGAGATCGAGATTTCTCAATAATAAACTCAATTAGAGCAAAATCATCACAAGCACGGTATGTGCAGCTTCAATAAAGTCATCTTGAATTGGAAGAGTCTAAAAGAATTGTTTAGGGGAAACCATGTTGAGAGCAGTTCATAGAGTTTACCTCAGTTTTGAAGAAGATGAAATCACTGTCATCCACAGTTTGTTGTGAGAGTGAAAGCTTCTTAAACAGTCCCATATTCCCCTTAGATGAACCAACATCCATGCCTAAGGGAGTTTTGTGAGAGTGGGGATAAAAACCTAGATTAACATCCAGATCTCCTCTCATCCCTTTCTTGCTTACCGAGCCAAGAGAGTTATCTGTTCCTGCAACCAAACCGTGCTCTGAGACTGAGTCAGAAACTTTTGTAACCGGGGAACCATCCAATCCAACAAGTGGAGAACATCAAGAAAAAATAAAGTTACCCTAAAAAATTGAAAAATCTGGAAACGAAATCGAATAGGGAAAAGGAAGCAAGGAAAAGAAAAAGGAATAGGAGGACGAAGAGAAGTAGAGAAAAAGAGGGAGGCGACTAGGATAAGGAAAAAAGATGGAAGAGGGGGAGGAGATGAGATGGGGAAAAGAGGAGAAAGAAAAGAGAGAAAAGAAATCGACTCTCATTCAACCTTTTTCGTATTGTGATTGATGATAATTAATGATTGATAAACATAGATATAGATATAAATATGATTTATTTTGATATATGGGTAGATGATAAAAATTAAATCATAATCAATTTTTTAATATGAAATTTTAGTAGAAAAAATTGCATTTGCAATATCTCTTAGCAATAAGACCATCTGCATTGCACAGGCCCAGGTCTAGCTTTTTTGGGTCCCGATTAGAAGCCACATGTGCAGAACTTGGTTTTGTATAAAACTTGTCCAACTTTGTTGAATGCAAAGCCCAAGTCCCCCATTCTGCCAGTACCATTTATTTAGTTATGTATTATATTTAATAAATATTTATTTTATTTTACTTTAATAATATAAATTAAATAGTAAACAATTATTTTAAAAATAATACATAATTATTTTAAAAATAAAATAAATAATTAAAAAAACTCATAATTAAATTGAATTACATAGTAAAAAAACTACAAGAATATGAAACACATAAAATTAAAAACATTAGATATTAAATTAATTATGATTATTTACACTACAATTTCAATTAACGTTATAAATTCAGGGATTGCTTTTCTGTACATATTAAAGTTGCTACAAGGGAGGGACACGTGTGTTACAAAACAAAAAAAAAGAATAAAACTGAGGAGTTCGCTGAGCCCGCCAACTTGGACTTGGACTCCAACCTAACCATTTATTCATTCCAATACAATTAATAAAAACTGGATCTATCTCACAATATCCAATGCAGCAATGAGGCCTCCATTGGAGGTGATCTTTAGTAGGTTACCCTGCGAGCAACATTGCGCTGCTAGCTTAGAGAACCAGAAGTGACGTATCACGTATATTAGCGGTACGATTTACCGTTTGATTTCTAAATAATATTTTTAAAAAATTAGTCCTTTAACGTGCATGGCTCAATATATTCATTTATGAAATATTGACTCCTTTTTTACCCACTTTATATGCAAAATTCACATGCGTGTTTTTGTAATATTTTGAATATTACATACAATATACCTGTTTTTTAACGTCAAACAAACTGAACTTTTGTAGGAAAAATGAGAGAATATACATGTTGTACTTTCACATGATTTTTATTTTTCCAAATCTAGTCTTAATACAAACTTGGATCATAAATTAGTAATAAAAATTATTAATAGTCATATTTCGAGTTAAATTATAAAATTCACATAAACCGATCCGATTTTAACTCTATTCGAATGTTTCCATAAAAAAAAACCTTATAAGTTGATGATTCCCACCAAGAATTTGATCGTCAGGTCGCTAATTTCATACAAATCAGTACTGAGAAGCATGTGCCCATCACTCCAGCAATGGCACCAAAGTTGAAATATAGAGTTCCGATATCTTTGTGGTTAGTGGAGAACAGGGATCAATAACACCGAACCGGAAATCGAAACTGAACCGAAACCGCACGAAACCGCATAAAATCGAATCAAAAAATTTCAAACCGATTAAAAATCATACCAAATAAAAACCGCACCGATATTTTGGTTACGATTTGGTTTTTAAAATTTTACAAACCGAACAAAAACCGAACCAAACCGCAATAATATTTATAATATATAATAAAATATGTCATATATATTATTTTTAATATAAATATTTATATTTAGTTATGCACAATTACATACTAATTAACTTTTTTTAAATATAAAATCACTACTTATTTGATTTAATCATTTACTACAACAAGTTTCATCAAATTCAATTTACGGAGGTGTTTTTTCATTTTCTCTTACTTAACAGAACATGTATATGATAAGTTAACACTTTATTTATTTGAATGAAGTATCTATTTTAAATATAATAAGTTCATGTAAAATATTATGTTATAATTTTTTTAAAAATCTTAATTTATGTATAACTAATATAATAAAATAATATCGGTTTTAAAACTGAAACTGAATCATATAAAACCGAACAACACTTTTTAAAATTGAACCGAACCAATTATTTTTGATGCGGTTTTGATTTCTAAATTTTAAAACCGCACTTAAATGGTTTCGGTGCGGTTTTTGATCAAAACCGCACCACGCTCATGCGTAGTGGAGAATAGCCATCGGACCGGATTTGTCGTAAAATTGAGATTCTTAGTTATCATTTTTTAATTGCAATTAACTAGCTCTTATTATTTTTTATTTTTAAATTACAGTGAGAGAAAAATGTATTATAGTGAGATAAATTAATATTTTGTTGAAATAAATTCTTATATCATTAACAAATTATGTATGATACGAGAGTGGTGACAGCTTTTAAGAGAGTTATTTAATTATATTTAATATTTTTAATTTGTAATAATAGAAATTAAATCCTTATTGTAATCATTATTTTCATATTTTTATTTTTAAATTTATTAAAATTATATATATTACGATAGTGTTTTTTCAACTAATCATTTTTCAAAATCTTGATTATTATTTTTAATTAAACTATTATATTAATTATTAAATATTTTTTTAAATAATAAAAATTAATTAAATCATGTGAAGATAAATTGTCAAATTTGGAAATTTTATACTTATGTACTTATTCGTCGTGACATAATAGATAATTTGACAAATTTGTTCTTATGTATTTATTCAGGACATAATAGAAAATTAATTATTAATTTATTTATTATATTAAAAATTGCGAGTTTGATGAAAAAAAATGATGTATTTATGTTATTCTTAAAATATTTCATATGCATATGTAAATATTATAAATTATTTGGAAAATATATTTAAAACAATTTTTAAATATAAAATTTTAACTTTAATTTCTCAAGCCGCGCATAGCGCGACACAGTTTCCTAGTTAGAAACTAAATTAAGACGGAGTATAATCATATATTCTCTTTGAGGTTGTTTGACTAAACTTTAAGCCGTGGGCTTAAATCTGTTTCTGACTTTAAGCTGAAAAATGTATGTTTGTGTAATAAGTCAGAAACCGACTTAAAGTCAGAAATAAGCCAGAAACTAACTTAAAATCAGAAGTAAGTATTAGGTATGCTTTTCAGTGACTTGTTTTTTTTTTGTTTTTTTATTTTGATAAAAGTTATCCATATGTCATAAATTACTCTTAAGTCAGTTTTATTTTTATTATTATATTTTTAAAAACTCATAAATAACTCATAATACAAAATTATCCAAACATGCATTTTAAGCTCCTGACTTATCATGTTAAGTCACTTTAAATTATAAATCACAATTTTAAGTTTAGTCAAACGGAGTATAACCTTCCTTGTCACTATATAGGGCCTGTTTGACTACACTTAAATTCTGGAAATAAGTTCTTATTTCCAGAAAAAGGAGGGATGTATGTACTTTTTCTGAAAATAAGTAACTTATTTTTTATTTTGAAGATAATATTTGATTTTAAAATTCTAAAACAAATATTTATCTTTAAAAAAAATGAAAATATGTAAAAAATAAAAATAAAATAAGCTACTTATTTTAAGTTTAAGGAACCCCAAACGGCCACATAATTAGAACTTGTGTCAATATAAGTACTAAAAAAGAAGGCAATAATATGTCTGGTTCAATAAAAAAGACAAGTATTAACAGCGAATTATGTGCCTTAAATATCGAGCACCTATGCATATGAATATGATCAAAGGATTGCAATATTCAGATCAAACATAATTTAATTAGTACTTCATATAATTTTAATTAAGTTTTTATTTGTCTATCGGTTTTTTTGTTACATTTTTTTATTGGTCTATCTTTAAATAAAAATATCTTGAATTTACATAGTTAATAATTAAAACAAAGAAAATTGTTGGAGCGGGGAAGTAGCTCAATGGTAGAGCAAAAGATAATTTTTGTATTACTCCAATGGGTACATTTGGATTAATACTGCTGAAACATGGTTCGAGATGCTTCTCCAAATACTTCTTTTACCTAGTTGAGTTATTAATACAGATCATCTTAACATTTTTTCATCCCACACCATGGCAGACAACCTTTTGTGACTTCGGAGTATGTTGCGTAAATATGCATAGCACTGGACGGTTTCACTCTACTGCTAAATTCACAGTGGAACTAACAAAAATGCCTTCCAGTAACTTGGGATAAAAATTAGAACGGCTCAGAGTGTTAATAGCAGAACCAGCAGTAAAGCTAGCAATGTCAGGTGCAATAAAAAACGCAGCTTGAATTTGTTGGAAGAAGGTGAATAGCTGATATTAAATTACTTCATAACTTCAAAGTTGCCATCCATGTTCCTTGCACACTAGGGGGTCTGTAAACATGTGTGTTCTTCAGCTTCATGTGTGTGTTCTAGCACGCACTTCTTCTGGGGTTATATTCCTGACACGTACAGACAGTCCTCTACTCCTCTCATTCTTGTTCTCTGTGTGTTTAAGAAGCTAGAAATTTGTTGTAGTATATGGTATATAAAGGCCCTCAGGAGTCGGGCCTCAACCTGGTTTTTTTTGTAAGAAACAGGCTCTCAACCTGACCTTTTTTTTTAATACCATTTTTGGTTTTTATTAGTTTATCTTTAAATGAAATTATTTGGAAGTTAGGTAATTAGTTAAAATTAAAATAAAGAAAATTGTACAAATGGGGAAGTAGCTCAATGGTTGAGCAAAAATTAATATATTATTCTATGGGTACAACTTTTAAATATTAATGTTTCATGATGAAATTCGAGGTTCGAATCCTCGTTTTTCCAAATATTTTTTACATTGTTAAGTAAATCATAAAAATTCTTTTCTTGATATTAGTTTCACCTTGAACAGAGATTTGAGATTTTGGTTCCTTGGATCACCATTTATTCATTTCAATTTCTTGTTTGGCTCCGGATTATAAATCATCTTAACATTTTTATTTACCCTTGTCAAGGTTCTTTTAGAAGTTTCATTATGAGGTTCCATTTTTTTAAATAAAATGATTTATTATTACTAGCAAAAATCAGCCATCAAACTTAATAACACTAGAGAGGATATATACCTCATTGAACAAGATGGTTTTACAAAGATCAGATGAACATTCTGCGGCTTATTCAATAAATTTCTACACTCACTAATTAGCAGCCCTAAGGAACCCAGACTCTACAATTAATGTAATGCTATCAGACTCTACAATTGCAGGAACCCAGATCTTAGTCTTAATGTAGCTCAACACTTCTTTTACAGTCAAAGCTTCACCTACATTTGGCGTCATCTTACCACCTCTTCGTTGGACCATTGATTCTAACAGTCCTCCATTATGATCTCTGGCAATGCAGCTGACCCCATAACATCTTTCTGTATCGAAAAATGAAGATTGCAGTGTTCACATTTACTTTGATCATATTAACCGGTTAAGAATTCCAAAGCTTAATCCCATCTCCATTCTGACCAGTCACCTGAGATGGAACAAAGACACGATTTTCAGCCGCAATCCACTGATCAAAGTCCTATTTTGTTGACAACACAATTACATAACAACCTATTCCAAAGATATTTTATGGTTCCAGACTAGTATAGTATTTCTTTCCTTCCACAACCTCCAATAAAGCCTGCTTACGCTCTCTTTGAATCACTTAGGATATTTAACATTTCTTCAAGCCAAGCATGAAAATTGACAAACTTCCCGGAAAGTACTCCTATTGTCGACCCACTGCAACATTTCCCGGCATACTCGCAAGTTACCAAAATATGAGAACAGATTCTGGATGTCCCTCACAGATTGGACAGAGTGGGCTAATTTTCATCTTTTTAATTAGCAATTAATTGCCATTATTAATCCCACTGCTGCCCTCCAAAGAAAATTCTTCGCCTTAGGACGAATTTGAAGCTGCCATAACTTTCTCCAGAAACCAAGTTTGCCAGCCTAGCTCATTCTATAAGCACTGCGCACAGAATACTACCTGTTATTTTCCAAACACCAATGCCATCGATCTACTACGGTCTTATCACCAGGAATATAAGGTCACGATCTTATCATCAAACAGATCACTCAGTGTGTCCATATCACATACCTATCCCGCTATTCCCCTACTTGAGTACTACTCCTAATGTTATCAAGGCCTGGGTGATTTTATAATTACAACCAAAGTATATTATTAGATAAACAACGTAATTAGTAAGGATCAAAAATCAATCTTTATATAAGTTAGTTGTTCCGCATTTTTTCCTCCTTAATCGGGTTACTATATAAGACCAAAATACATTTTTTTTAATTAAATCCACCAGTCTTTCACACCTCCATATCCATGTGCTTATTAATATATTTACTAATTTTTATCGTATTTATTACCCAGCAACATGTTAAACAATGTTTTTTTTAATCATTATTTACATTAATACTGTATGAAAGCATGAGGTGATCTACATTGTGAGGACTTGAGTCTTGACTAATCAAATTTAAAAGGTCGATTTAGTGCTTCATCCAAACAATTCTGTAAATAAACAAGATAATATCTTGGGTAATTGGTAGAGCACGACATGATCATTATTTCAAAATGTCATCTTAGTTTCATGAATGAAACAGGAGGCGCTTAGTAAAATTACAACTCAAAGCATTTTTTTATGAGGAGGGTGCCTGAAAGGCATAACAGTAAGAAAGCCTGCGATGGCTACTGAATAACCTCCTCTGATTTTATGACAAATAAGGCCTTTTACCTTTGTATTGGTTGGCCAAATTGAGTTGAGTTTGATCCGAGCTCCGCTTTGTCTGAATGTTCGTGAAAGAAGAAGAAGCGGTTCACCAGGCACTACATTTGTGGATCCCACCAATTTCTTAAAGCTGGCGGCTGCGCGCTCTTTGATGAGTGATTCACCGGCCACTAGATCGACGAAGAATCTCTCCAAAATATGTTTTTTGATCAGTGATTCGCCGGCCACTACATGTGTGAATCCCACCTTATTCTCAAATCTGGTGGTTGGGTTGATTGGCATTCCTGTAGGCTCATCTTGCATACAAATTCTGGGGCTCCCAACTCCTGAATCCATCAAGAAAATGTCTTGCTTTAAGCGTAAAACTTCAGATTTTAAGGCGTTTCCACTCTGTAAGAAAAAACTTGAATTAGATCTTGGAAATGATCGACTTAAATAGATGGCCATCGTTGAAAAAACTCGACAATGATCGCCTTATGAAGAAAGAGACACAACCCAAATTTTAAAACATCAACAGCTTGCTGGTTGTAAAGTGGGGGAGGGAGTATATGAAGATGAAGACTAGGGTCTCTGAGGGAAGGTTATTGGGCTAGTTCCCTTTCTCTTCTTATTGATTGCACGCGCACTTGAACTGCTTGGGCTTTATCTTTCGGGTCCTTTCGTTTATATAAAATATAGTACTACATGGCTAGGGCCGTAAACCGGATAATCCGGATACGGATCTGTCAATATCCGTATCCGAATCCGGATACGGATCCGAAAATCCGTATCCGAATCCGGAAAATTTTAAAGGTTAATATCCGAATCCGGATCCGGCGGATACTATCCGGATACGGATAATATCCGGATCCGAATCCGATTTTTAATAAATTTTTTAAATTTATAATAAAAATTCAAAAAAAATTGCAAAAAAAAATTAAAAATTTATTTTTTTTTAATTGAGTTAAGAGTTAAAGGGATTTAAGCCTATTTTATTTTTTAAAAAATTAATTTTTATTTATCTTTTCAATCTAATTTTGTTATATTAATAATATTAAACTCAAATGATATTTTTATATATGTTTATAACATTTTTACAATTATATAAAATTTGTATAAATATATTATTTAATGAATATATATACACACTACAAAACTAATAGAATAAATTTTAAATTGTATATATATATATTATTTATGTGATATATGTGATACGATTTAAAATGCATAAAATACTATAGAAATATAAATTGATATATATATATATATTGAATATATATTTTAAAGTATAACCATGTGTAGTGTATATATTAATTTATTAAATTAAAATAGACATTAGAGTTGAGCTAATTAAAAAATATAATTGAATCAAATTAAATGGGTTTATAACTATAAGTGTATATATAAAAATATATAAATGGGCTTATAACTATAAATGAGTTTAAAAATATATAATTATATATTATATATATTAAAAATATATATATATATATATTATATATAATTAATTTCGGATACGGATATTTTCGGATACAGATGTGTCTATATCCATATCCGTATCCGGAATCTTCGGATTCGGATACGGATAATATCCGGTTTCTTCCGGATACGGATAATATTCGCTTTTTTCCGAATACGAATACAGATATTTCGGACGAATATCGGATTTTTCGGATTTTTTTGACAGCCCTATACATGGCTATGTATTAACTCCTTTATTTGAGTAACTAATAAATATAATTACAGAATAGAATACGTGAAAAAATTGTTAAATATAAAAAAAATCATAGAACACAAAATTATAGAACACTATTCAGAATTAGTGATATGTAATTTGTGTTCTATATTTTTTGTATATTATGTAATTTTTTTTATTTTTTTTATAATTATTTTTGGTGTTCTATAAATTTTTTTTATGTTTTGTAGTTTTTTTTATAGTTATTTGTTAAACAAATTTTTATAAAACAAGAATTGGTTCCTTAGTTACTCAAATAAGAAGTTCTTTTGCTGAGCTTTACTCGTAGTATATAATATATATTTTTAAATCAATACTAGTATTTTATTCTTATTAATCAGGTTTATATTTTATGATGCAAACGATTTCGTACAATTAAATCTCGATAAATAAATCATTTTATATTATTATTTAAATTATGTGTTGATGTATTCCAACTAAATTTGTAGTCCGATCATCAACATAAATTATTACTGTAATAGTTATTTGCATGTGCTGTTCCTTTCCAACTTCCAACTAAATTGTTAATCAAATAATCAGATATAAACTATTAATAATTTATGAGAATTATTTTAATAAATTATGTGAAAATAATTTTGTTATCAGTTATATAAATCAAAAGAGTAAAAATTTGAATTCAAAAATCCTTATTTTATTTTTAAATTTTATTCATAAAAGGATAAATCAGCTAAACTGAACTGACTCGCTCAATAAAAATCATCGTCATATAGTTTGATAACTTGATTTTGAGTTTACTCCTAATTCAAATTAATTCAGACCATGACCACCTCGACCTCCTACACCTAAATACGTGGATTCGTAATTCAAATTACGGGTCGTCAAAAAAAGAGATATAGATAATAAAATTAAATGATTTAACTTGGTTTTAAAGTAGTAATACTGTAATTTATTGTTACAATCATGGTTCATGAATCAAGATGTACATGTCATGTAAGGACAAAACTAGTGTGTATGTATATGACTAAATGCTATATATAGAGCAGTTCGAGCACCATACCTTTGAACACAACTTTGTCTAAGCTGAGTAGGCTACAACTGCATTAAACCCTTATCTCAATACATACACATATACATATATAAACTTATCTCTTCAATGGAGGCCAAGTCTGAAGATACTTGTTATTTAACAATTGGGCTTCTGCACAACAATGATAAGAATGTAGCTGAAGAAGCAGCAAGTACTTATAAGTTATTGGAAAAATCATTTACAAGTCAAACTAGAGGGACTACATCATTCTTCAAAACAACCTTCAATGGCCTTAATGCTTTGTCAGGTTCTTATTTATTTCTTCTTTCCTCTTCTTATTAAATATGTTGTTGTCAAAACTGAACTCTAATACCATGTTAAGTTATCAGTTTTTCGGGAAGAGAGCTTAGCAGGATCATCATCCAATTTGTTAGGTTGTGTAACTTCAAGATATTAGTCGGTAAAGAAAACCCATGTATGATTGTTAAGTTTTAGTTCATTTCCTTACTTGGGGAGTTTATGTTAATGGGAAAGTCGTTTGCTAGGTCTCTTTTAGCTGGACATTGTTTAATGTTCTGTTTAGTTGACGAAATTTTAAGTTGGATTAAATTTATTGTGTAATGTGGGAGAATAAAATCAAGAAACTAATGAAGTTTATGCTGAAATGAAATGTTTCAGGAGTTGGGATATTGTCAACACCCTATGCATTAGCATCAGGAGGATGGTTAAGTTTGATACTTCTGTTCATTATTGCTGGTGTCACCTACTACACAGCCTTGTTAATTCAATCATGTATGGATGCTGATTCAAGCATTAGGACTTACCCTGACATTGGGGAACGAGCATTCGGGAGGAAAGGAAGAGTCTTGGTCTCAACTTTTATGAATTTAGAACTCTACTTAGTTGCCACGGGTTTCTTGATTTTAGAAGGGGATAATTTGAATAACTTGTTCCCAGACATGGGGTTTGAATTCAATGGGTTTAGAATTGGAGGAAACCAAAGTTTCATACTCATTGTGGCTTTTGTTATACTTCCCACAATCTTGTTAAACAACATGGGCCTTCTTTCTTATATTTCTGCCACTGGAGTTGTCGCTTCATTTGTGATTCTTGGCTCCATTTTCTGGACCGGAGCGTTTGAAGGTATTGGATTTCATGAAAAGGGGGAGTTACTGAATTTGAAAGGCATCCCTACTGCTATTAGCTTGTATGCCTTCTGTTATTGTGCTCATCCGGTTTTTCCCACCCTTTACACTTCCATGGGAAATAAGAAGAATTTCTCCAAGGTAAATTTTAAAGACCCGTCAATCTCATTGATACCTTTACTTCACACACAAAGTAAGCCCTGATAGTCAAAATTACGATCTTCAACTGCGCCAAGTTTAAACTAGTTTTATGTTAAGGAAACTGTATGGCATGGGGGATACAGTACTTAACATTAATTACTACAGTATTTGCTTTGACTACAGAAAATGACTTCATTTCATTTATTTTTGTTCATTGCAGGTCATGTTCTTGAGCTTTTTCCTCTGTACCATTACTTATGCATTAATAGCAGTGTTTGGTTACCTTATGTTTGGTTCCATGTTAGAGTCACAAATTACCTTAAACCTTCCAATCAATAAAGTCAGTTCGAAAATTGCTATATACACTACCCTGGTAAATCCAATTGCCAAGTATGCCCTGATATTAACTCCAATTATTCACACCATTGAGAACCGTTTCCGATCTTATTGCAAACACAGATCATTTAGCATCTTGATTCGGACAATCCTGCTGACCAGCACTGTCGCTGTAGCAGTGACCATCCCTTTTTTCGGATTGCTCATGTCCCTTGTTGGCGCATTCCTGAGCGTTACAGCTTCAATATTACTTCCTTGCTTGTGCTACTTGAAGATTTCGGGTGCTTACCAAAGATTTGGATTTCAAGTGGGAATTATAGGGTGCATATTAGTCTTCGGAATCGCAATCCTTGTAATTGGTACTTACACATCTCTTGTTGAAATTATAGGTCAGTTGTAAGCAATGTTGCCAAGAATGCTGGATTCCTAATAGTTTGATGATATATTCAGATAAATTTCATTAGTCGTCCCTATAACTCTACAAGTTTAACATATGGTTTAGACAACATTGCCATTCCCAAAATTTGTAAAAAACTTGGTTTGAGTTGATGTCTTGATGATACATAAAGAGGGCTGACTAATAATTTGGATCGTTTGGAGACCATGGTCTAGCTATAGAATAGCAGATTCAACATTAGATTCAGAGACATAAATCTACTGTACATGTGTTATTGTATTGAAAACGGAAACATACATGTATGCTCTTCAAATTCAGATAACATAAATTAGGGGGGGGGGGGGAATCCCCATTTTATATGATGAAATAAATCAATATCATTACTTAAAAAAATCATGACTCATTTTCATCATTAAATAATAAAAAGCATACATGTCGTTAAAATCAAAACTGAATTTAATCAAATTAAACAATTTTTGTCACACACTCACTCCGTTGACTGCTTACTCAAATTGTTATTTTTAATATATTAGAATTAGTTATGAGTTGCATTTTTTGGTATTTATCAAATAATAGTTCTATAAATGAAAATAACAACCGTTCTTTTTCTGGATTCTGGATACTTAATGATTGTGTGTGCGCACATAGAGGCATAGAAAAAACCGTTAATGAATATTTAATAATTTTGACTGTTCAATCAGTTTTGACTTTAATGTGTGTATATTTTTAATTTTTTAGTAATCAAAATGAGTCAAGTTTTTCTTTAGTGATGATACGCTTAAGAAAATAAGGATTTTGATTCCCCCCACAAATTAGATGTACAATATATCCATAGCACTACAACAGTGCAGGCAAAAGCTGAGAGCTGGTTTTACTAAAACATCTGAGGTGGGATTTGAATAAAAATTATAAATGTATATTTCCCACTGTTAAGATGACATATGTTTTATCAAAGAACTTGCGAATTACGGTATATTAGATATTTAGATTTTAGGAGAGTTGAGAAATTGTTCGAAAAGGAAAATAAAGATACGGGATCTAAAATTTACACGGCTAATATTCATCAAGACATGTATCATGTGTAGGATCATTTCAATAAAGATCGGGACTGTGTGACTGCCTGACTGGTGACAATATAATGATAGCAACATAAGAATACAAGTATATATACCAGGAAAGAAAAACATGTGGGGATCAGATATTCGGATGTATATACTTTGTCTATACATCATGTGAACATATATATGATAACACTTGGTTTGGGAACCTTCACGGTTGCATGCAAATGTGAAATGTCTGATAATACTGATTGTTATCATTACCAACTCTTCTTCTTCTTCTTCATCCACTTGTTCGATTTCCACCAAAAGTTCGATTATATTATATACAGTATTTGATTAACACGACACAAGAGACAAATCTCGATCGATGCCAATTTTCCCACCACTTAAGTGAATTATTTATCCCAGCTAGCCCTGGGGCTGGTAGCATAGTACTCTTATGCTTGTTGACAGCAACACTTCAAGGGCTAGCCCGACTATATAGATATCCGATATTATTATTAATTTATTACTCCTTTCGTCCACTTTTTTTTTACATGTATTTCAATGTGCTATAAATAATATTTTTTAAATATTTTTATTTTATATAAAAATTTAAAACTTATATTTTCATACAAAACAAAAAAATTCAAGAAATATCGTTTAACTTTATCGATTCTATTGAAATGCGTGAAAAAAATAAAAAAAATCATTTGGAGGTAGTATCGTTTTTTTTTTCTGGAGGAGGAGGAGGTAGTATCATTTAAGTTGAACATAGTTTATATATCAGATAAAAATCTATATTTCGCTATCACATTCAATGAATTATTATTACTCGGCTTTTAAATTAAAAAATTTAAAGTTTATTCATAAATTGAATTCCAAATATCACGTGTTTTGACGTGATAAAACACAGTGTATGTACGATATACAAACACTCTCTATCAGCCTCATGATTGCATGGAGTATTATTTTTCGAACCTTATAATAGACAAACAAATATAAAATTACTTTATTATTAACTTAAATATTTTAACATTTGTAAGGTCTACAATTTCATGCAAATTCATGTGACATGCACACATGCACCATCTTTAACACAAGGTCAAAATACTAGAGTTCATTCAACAGAAAAAAGCCGTAAGACTAAAATTAAAAGTTAGGTCCATAATGGACGTTGGCAGCTTCGCTCACTTTAACAACCAGGGCAAATCCATAATGATTGAAGAAGAAAAGAGAAGGAAAGAGCCGGTTGGCCAGAAGCTTCTTCAAGGAGCCATTTCATCAGTATTGTTAGATGCTGCAAGAAGAGAAAAGGAAAATGAAGAATAGCAAGGCAAATGGAAATGGAATGGAACATGGAAGATCAATTAATGGAACAACCACCGAGGAAAAAGAGGAAAATAACTATGGCTAAGAAAAGATCAAGTTCTATTCAAGAAAGAGTGGTTCAGGAAAACCTCCAGGGTAAACAAGAAGAAATCAAGGAGGAGGTAACAATTGAAAGATATGATTTGAAAGGGATACCAGTAATTAGTGAGAAAGGGCTGATTGGAGTAAGGACTCACCCTGCAACCTCTAACCAAGAAGAATCTATGAGGTTGGAATATGAAAATGGAGTGAAAATCACTTATTCATTGAAGGTAATAATGAAGCAAAACTACAATATTCTGAAGACGATCTTTCCTCTACTCAACAGAAAGTACAAACTCAACACAATAATTGCTCAGAAAATCCAACAACAAATTTCAAAGCTAAGGAGATCAAAGGCAGAAGCTGAAGCTGATTCACCTATTAAGCTATGGATGTCCCAAGTCAAAAAGTGAAGGGTTTCGGGCATGAAAACGCAGCGGAATTAACGTAAAAACAATAAAAAAAATCGAAACCCAATCGCAGGATCCATGTATAACGTTGGATGATTATGGTGAAGAAGTCTGTACCTTAACAAAGCTTTCGTATGCTGTTTAATGGAGGTCCAGAAAGATGAATCACAGCAGTCCTTTGTTGCAAATATTTGCTCTCTAAAGAAGTCCACACGAACGCCCGATCGTCCTACGATCACCGGAGTCGGTACTAGCCGAATTGTTTGCCTCTCTCTCTCTCTCTCTTTAGCCTCTCTTGATGTTGAACAGCTAGGGTTTTTCTCTAAAACGAAATTTGATGATTAAACCCTAATACTATACATCATTATGTATATATAGGGGATAGAGAGATTTTGGGCCTAACCCTAATCCATGTGGTTTCCAAAACCCATTATGACTTTAGGTTATTATTATTATTAAATCTGAATTCTAATATAATTAATCAAGTCTCACTTAATTAATTCAATAATTAAATTCGAATAATAATAATACTTATTAAATCCGAATTCTAATATAATTAATCAAGTCCCACTTAATTAATTTAATAATTAAATTCGAATAAACAAAAATATATTTAAATTCGTAATTTAAATAAACCTCCGTTTTGACGTTCTTTGTGTGTGACCCTTTAGGTTATTATTACGTTGGCAATAATTTTATTATCTAATAATAAAATTATAAACAATGAGCGACATCTAGTAATACATCATTACAGTAATAAATATTAAAATAAACAAAAAGTTTCAATATTTGTATTCAACCCCCTTCTACAAATATTGGCATAGTTATGGGAAATAACAACAAGTTATAGTTGATTTCAGATATGTTTTTGCCTTTTAACTGGATCTTTTAGAGGTCATCTTATAGGTTGAGAATATGTCGGTCAATAGATCAGATATCCCATCCGATCTGATCCTATATAAATGGATATGTATTTGTCTAAAAATGATCTGATCCGAAATCCGATTCAATTAAAATAATCCAATTATTAAATGGATCATATATGGATTTAGGTCAATCCGATCCGATAATAATATACATACATAAATATATATTATATATAATAATTAATAATATACTTAATATAGTCGTTCAAATTTTAAATTACACACATATATTTATGGTGCTACGCATGAATATTAAAAAAAAATATTCAATAATTCAAATAAGTCCATTCTTTCATTTTTTTTATATTTTTAAACTTATTTAGGTTCGATTGTTATATTTTCTAATTTACATCAAAATTTTATGACTTAGTTTTTTTGAATTATAACGTTATAAATTTGCCAATTCAATAATATATAATTATAAGTTTAGTAATTTAATTTTGATATCATGTATACGTATTTAAAAATTATTATTTTATTTTTGATATTAAAAAAATTATATTATCACTAAATGGATATCTGAAATCCAATCCGATAATATAAACGGATCAGATATGGATTGGCCTTTCAAAAATCCGAAACCGATCTAATCCGAATATGACAAAATTAAACGATTCAGATATGGATTTATATCGATCCGATTCGAACCCGGTCCGTTTACGAGCCTAGTTTAGTAATATATTGTACATGTTTTCTCGCATTGATGACGAAAACATAAGTCTAATCTACAAAATAGGAAGATAATAGAAATTAGATATACATCAATATATCCGTAGGAATGGAATAAAAATTATAAATATATATTATTCGCCTTTAAGATGACAATGAAATACTCTTTATGAATTATAATACAATTAAAAATTATGATATATTTAAGTGTCGTTTGGATCATGATATTTCAACCCGGTTAACATGAATGAAAATATAATTTTAATACATTTTTGTATTGAAATCTCATTTACATTTCCTAGGTATGTTGAAATCTCACGATCTAAATGGCTATATAGATTAGGGGTGTACACAGGTTAATTAAACCGATTAACCCCGTCCAGACCGGCCTTATTTTATCAGATTCAAACCAATTTTTTTTAAAACGAAACGTATTTGGAATGAAAAAACATAAACCCGATTTAAATCGGTTGAATATGGGTTTCGATTTTTTTAAACCAATCCAACCCAACCCGATTAAAAAATATATATACTAATTATTTAAAATATCAAATTACAAATAAAAAAAGCAAATGAACCCTTAAACACAATGTTATGTACTAATTACTTTATGTAATTATTTATACTAATTTTAGATTTTTTTTAAAGTATTGGGATTCCAATATGTAAAGGATTGAGCGAAATGTTAAAAAAACTTATGTAGTAGCTAATGCAGAGAAATTGCATGGACTAGGTCACTACACCATCTGCAACTTTTTAATAACAAAATTACAATTGATAACTTGCTAGACATTATTATTTTTTAAAACTAAAAGCACTTCTTCATTCATTAGAAATATTAGACATAATAGTCTCCATCAATTGAGAATGAGGAGACGTAAGAACATGGAAGAAATTAATAGAACAAAGAAATCTAGCTAGACTATGAGCCACCTTGTTTGCTTGCTTACGAATATGAGTAACCACTAAACCAGGAGCCGATCGGAGGAGCCATCTACAATGATCTACCACATGACCTACCTCTAACATATAGTTTTTCTTTTCTAGCACAGCTCGAACAGACAGGAACGAATCAGACTCAATGATAACATTCGCATCACCTCTCTGCATAATCCATGACAGAGCCTCTCTCACTCCAATGCTCTCGGCCTCCAGCACAGTAGCAGGGCTTGGCAGTGCCATGAATTTAGCTTCAATGAACACCCCACTATGATCTCTCACCACCATTCCTATGGAGAATGAATCAGATTGAGGGAAAACAGATACATCTACATTTACTTTTAGTATACTTTGAGGAGGAGGACACCATTTCCACACAATTGTCACATTAGAACTGCTGTTTGTGCTAGTAATAGCTTTTTCCTTTTTCCTAGCCTTTCTCCAATCTTGAATGTTGTTGAAACTTAACTCCATAGCTACCTCTGCAGACACCAGTTTATCCTCACATACCTTCTTATTACGCCCAAACCAGATACCCCATAATACAATAGCCAACGTAATATTCTCACTCTGACTCGACAATTCTAATTTGCTTAAGAGCCACGCTGGAGCAGAGAGAACCTGAGACATGTCGTAAACAACACCTGCAGCTTGTCAGCATCTCTTTGCAAACGTACAGTCAAAAAAGACATGAACTAAGTGTTCCACGTCTACATTGCACATAGGACACGGAATAGTGATGGGAACACCCTTATGCCTGAGCTGATTTCGCACTAGTATGTTATTTCTACAAAATCTCCACAAAAACACCTTCAACTTATGAGGTACATTTAGTCTCCATAGCTTATTTTAGCCACTTGATCTAGGACATATAGGATCTCCAACATATCGATCATGCCAAAAATGATATCCAGTCTTCACATTATATATTCCATCATTAGACATGGACCAAACTATTCTATCTTCAACTATTCGTTGTGGCACAAAGGTTGCCAAAATAGCTTTTGCATCATCCCTATTGAATAATTCATGTATCTTATTCGAGTCCCAAATTTTAGTACCTGGATAAAACAATGAAGAAACAAACACATTTCTGCCATCATACCTCCCATAGTTCTCAACTTTAAAATATGTCTTCCTTGACAACCAAGGATCATTCGTAGATACAATGCTTTGACCATCTCCAACTACTTACCTATAACCTTTGCATATAGCTTCCTTAGCTTGCCACAACCCCTGCCAAACAAAACTAGAACCTTGTCCCTTATCCGCATTTAAGATGTGTACTCCCGAGAAATACCTTGCTTTTAATATGCGAGAAACTAACATGTCTGGTTGATCTATGCACTTCCAAACATGTTTCCCTAGCAATGCAATGTTGAAACCATGCAAGCTTTTAAACCCCATACCACCTCAGCTTTTTGACATACTCATGCCCTCTCATGAGATCCAACTAACCCCCTTGCTTGGAGAAGACCCCAACTTCTACCAGTAACCATTTAAAAGTCTCTCGATTTCTTGCGATAATGATTTAGGAAGAAGGAAGCATGACATGCTGTAAGCTGGGATCGTTTGGGCTATATTCCTGATGAGAATTGATTTCCCTGCTCTAGAGATCGTTTTGGCATTCCATCCTTGAATACGTTTGATAACTCTGTCCTTTACATATCCAAACACTCTCTTCTTTGATCTCCCCACTAGTGATGGAAGACCCAAATAATGACTATTAGTTATGTCATTATGAACGCCTAACACTGCGGAGATTTGAAGTTGCTTATCCATACGAACATTGGAGCTAAACATCACCCCAGACTTCTGATAGTTAACTTCTTGCCCTGGCATCTCAGCATATTTCTTTAGAATTGATTTAACACAAGAAGCTTCCTCGATTGAAGCTTTGAAAAATAAAAAAGAGTCATCAGAAAACAACAAGTGAGACACCTCAGGAGCAGTTGGACCAATTTTACACCCATGTATTCTTCCTTCCTCTTCAGCACTATCCAACAGATTTGATAACCCTTCTACACAAAATATGAATAGATATGGAGAAAGAGGATCACCTTGTCGAATACCTTGTTTTAGACTGATAGGACCTACAGTCAACCCATTAAAATTAATATCATATGAAATCATAGAAACACACCTCATTATCCAACCAATCCACTCTTTAAAAAAGCCAAGAGACTGCATAAGTTGCTTCAAATACTCCCAACTCACCTTATCATAAGCTTTGCTAATGTCTAATTTAAGAGCAACCTCACCATCTCTACCACCTTTGCTCCTTTTCATGTGATTCACTACTTCAAATGCTACTATAACATTATCCGTTATACTACGATTGGGAACAAAAGCAGATTGTTTCTCTGATATAAGACCTGGTAAGACTCATTTTAACCTATTAGCCAAAACTTTCACCATAATCTTATACATCACATTACACAAGGCTATTAGGCACAAATCTTTCATATGACATACATTCTCTTTTTTTTGGAATCAACACAACATTAGTATGATTTAGATCAGCCGGAAATGAATTACCTTTAAGCCAATCCCTGCAGCATTCAAACACCTCTTTCCCCATTATATTCCAAAAACTTTGATAAAAGATGGATTCAATCCGTCGGGGCCACTAACCCTATCTGGATGCATTTGGTGGACAACCTCTATGAATTCTTCAAAAGTTACATCGGCTACCAATCTCTGATTCTGCTTGTCTGAAATTATATGCGAGCTTGCAGCTGCTGCACTTGTATTCACACTGTTACTGCCACCAAAGATGTCCCTGAAATACTCATGCACTATTTCACACATAGCAGCAACATTCTCCACTCTGACTCCCTCATCTGTCCTAAGGAATTTAACACGATTGTTCTTCTTGCGTGCAGAGGCATGTGCATGAAAAAACTTTGTATTATCATCCCCTTCTTTGAGCCAAAAGAGTTTCACTCTTTGCTTCCAATAGAGTTCCTCAGGCAATAAGATTTCATTTAACTTATCTCTTTCGACCATATATTGCTTTACACTGAAATCGTCACTTTTACTCTTCAGATCATCCAAGATAGCTTTTTGAAGACGCACTTTCTCTTTGAACTTGCTAAAAAAGTCCCTCCCCCACTTCTCCATGTATCTCGACACCGAATTCAACTTAGGCAATAGATGAGATGCAGGGATACTTTCCTAATAACCTATAATCTCCTTAATAACATTTGACTCCTTAAGCCAAGTATTTTCGAATTTAAATATGAAGACTCTCTTAGGCACTGCTACCTCTAGTAACTCTAAATAAATAGCATCATGATCTAACACAGGCGTCGTATATACTGCTAGCTTGCACATCGGGAATTTCAACCACCAATCCCTAGTGGCAAAAGCCCTATCCAGACGCTCTTGAACCCACCCACATGTACCTCTACCCTTCTCCCAGGTGTATAAACCACATGTTAACTCTACCTCAGATAATAAGCTTTCTTCAATAGCATTCCTAAAACCCTCCATAAGAACCCTAGGGTGAGGATGCTTTCTTTTCTTATATGTATCATACATCAAATCATTGAAATTCCCCATTATACACCATGGAAGATTTGAGATTTTCGACAACCGACAAATCATATCCAAAGCTTCTTTCCATTTCGCACGTTCAGGAAAACCGTAGTAAAGAAATAGCCTCCAACTAGCAACATTATTCTCATTAAAAACTAAATCTATGTGGTTCTGCGAGTACCCCGTGATACTGCAATCAATATTGCTTCTCCAGAAAACTACAAGACCACCGCTCATACCTATTCTGTCAACTGAAAAACCTTGAGCAAAACCAAACTTTATTCGAAACTCCTCAATCTTAGTAGAAACAGAAATTGTCTCACTTATAATAACACATCGGGTTTTCGACCTCTAACAAGGTCGTTAAGGGCTCGAACTGTACGAGAACTCCCCAGTCCCCTACAGTTCCATCATAAGCAATTCATTACGGATGGCTAGCTTGCTGAGCAAGCTTAGCCAAAAAAATAGTGGAAGATTCTATTCAATCAATCTTAGAAAGCCCAGAGTCTGTTTACGTTGCAGTAGTATTTCCCTCGACATCCATTCTGTCACCCAACCCAATTCTTTTTATTTTCCTCTCTTCTATACCCAGCCCATCTAATTCCTTAACTGTCGGCCCAGTAATAAATTTTGAATTTGATGTTCCCTCCTTTTCCTTATTATTACTGCCACCTTGATTGCCAGATCCTTTGAATCTCTCACTCATAACCACTTCAATAACCTTCTGCTGCTGAGATTCCATTTTCATTGTTGACATTTGAATTTCAAATCCCTGATTACTATCATTTCCTAATTTGTCATCCCACCATTCGCCTCTCTCATCGCGCAACCATTTGATCCTCCCTTGTGTGTCTTGTCTTCATGGTGGTGCACGGAGCCACGACCCCCACTCGCGACTGTTACCATCCACTTCTCCATTAATCTTCTTCTTGCAGAATCGCTCCGTATGAGTCAACAATCCACAAACAAAACAAAACTCACCCAATTTTTCATACTTGTATCTCACAATAAATTCAGACTTATCCTTCTTACATTTTTTTTTCTTCCTCTTCAATGGCAATCTCACATCCACTTTGATTATGAGCCTTGTGTATTCCCGCCAAAGACTCACATTATTACTCAAATCATAATAAACAAAAGAACCGAAAAAGTTACCCAACTATTTCCCTACAGATTCCGCCATGTAGCCACTCGGTAGATCATAAATTTGTATCCAAAAGTATTTCAATAACGGTACATATGTAATTATACAAAATCCAAGGGTCTGAACAACTGGGTGAGACAGATGAATAATTAATTTAAATATTTATTTATACTTTAATTTTTTATATTTCACATATAATTAATAAAAACACATTCATACACACAAAAATAAAATTATATTCAAGTAAATTCATATCCTTTTAACTAATAATTTAATCAATATATACACACACCGTAATAGTTTATTTTTGAAATGTATCATTTAAAATTTAATTATTTTTACTTGTTACAATTTAACTAATAAATTGTAATATTTTATATATTTATTCTCCTATTAAAATTTTCATTATTTCTAAAATAAATATACATTGAATTTATATCATTTTGTAGAGTATTATTATTTTATGGTAGTATCGCAATTATAGGTCAATTTCATATTCTATTCAAATATTTAACAGATTTAAATTCTAAATATAACAAAAACTAATGAAAGTATTTTTAGCATTAATAACAAATAAAGGTATTTTTGTTATATTATTATTAAATATGGGTATACTGGTAATTTATCTATCATTAAGGTATTCTTGTTATTTTTTTTATAAATAAGGGCATAACGGTAATTTTACATCTATTAAAGTGACACTTTTTACCCCCTGTGTTGCCATTTAATATGTAGTAATAGAAGATTGATACAAAATACTGCACACACACAAACCTTTCAAAGTTGACAAGTAACCTTCAACAGACATCAAATATAATTCGAAACCTAGTCTAGTGTTCGGAGCCTAAATTCTATATTGTTTTTATTAGCAACTTGTGATGCTGGTTGTTATAGGGAGAAATTAGTATAATATTAATTATGGAGGTTTGCTGGAATTACAGAGCAAAATATAATGATTTGCTGATGAATTTAATGAAGAATGTAAAGAACACGGGCGGAAAGTGATGGATTTTGGTAGCTGATCTTGCTGTTAATTCGTTAGAAGGCCAGAGAATATGTTTACTCTCTTGCTGTCAATTGTCAATCAACTGAAACAAGAGGCCTATGTATCCTATATAGGGGTTCAAGCTACACGTAGTTCTTGGAAGACAAGTTACATATATGGGCTTTGGCCCAAGTCTGTGCGGATGTGAAGAGCAGGCTTCCCAGATATCTGTAACTGCCATGGTCCAAGTCCGTCCGGCTGTGAGGGCTGTCATGGAGTTGTAGAACAAGGGATCCTCATACGGAGTTGTACGCAAAATGGCCTCATGAATCCCTTGATGAGATGAGAGCCTGTAGGGATAGTGGTCTTCAAATAGATAATTATATTGAGATATTACCCCGTAGGGCCTTTTATAGTCTTCAGATCAGTAAATAATACCAAGTGAGGTGAGTCCAGGATGCTAGGAGCTTTCCAGATAGTTATGAGAAATTCGTGCTGAAAGGCATATGACTAGGCCTATTTGTAATAATTAGACGACAACTCAACTCAAGTAAGAAAGATAAGTAAATAATAAATTTGATAACATGAATCAAGATGAAGAAAGTCAACTAGACACGGAGAATCAGATTATCAGAAGTATTTCTATGAGATTGTTACTCAACACTAGAAGAAGTTCATTAATATGTTCAAGCGTCAGTGAAAAATAAAGAAGTAATATCTCAGAAGAATTCAGAAGATACAGAAGATTTTAAGTGCCTACTACACGAAGATTCCAGAAGAAAAGAACAAAAGAGGAAAGATAATAAAGCAGAAGAAGGACATAAAACCACAACTTTAAAGTTAAAAGGTGGAGGATATTTGTTTTAGTATGACACAAATGAACCAGATAGTACATTTGTGTGTCAACTAATTTAATAAATATTTATCATCTAGCTTAAGTGATTTTATGACAGAAAACAAAGTAAAGACGGAAAGTTTTCGGAGCTGACAACACGGTTATACAAGTCAAGATAATATTTTAATTCTACAATCAAAAAGTAAATTAATTATTTAATTTATTTAATTGAATTAATTCAAGTTGAAATTAATTTAATTTATAAATTATTTAATTAGTTTAATTAGAATTAATTTACTATAAAAGAAATAACCTGATATGACTTTTAATAAGTCTATTTAGACTTTATTAAAAGTCATACTGAACTATGCTTTAAAAAGTCATACCGAATCTCATACAAAGGTCATACCGAGCAATGGTGAAAAGTCATACCGAGCGGATATGGAGAAAGTCATACCGAGCCTTGATTAAAAAAAGTCATACTGAATGAATTTTCTGAAAAGTCATACTGAGTATGAAATGTCATACCAGGCCTTTTTAGTAAGTCATACAAGGCTATTCTGAAAAGTCATGCTAGAGTTAAAAAAAAGTCATACATGCTTAAATAAAGTCTGAAAAATGTCCTATTCTAGAAAGTCATACAAGATTTACAAATCCTATATAAATATGAGGTGATCACTTCATATTTTGATGAGTTGTAAACATTCAAATTCAGAAATTTGTATGCATTGGAATATTCACATATTTCTGTGCAAGTTTGAAATATAATTGTTAAACTAGAATAATTCATGTCAAAATCGTTCTAAACATTTAAATAGTTATATAAACTTTCATAATATTAATTTTGTAATAATTTTCAAGTTAAAATCATATCTTCTACTTGAACAGTATTTCATTATAATTAATATTTCGTGAGAAATTAAAATAATATTTTTAACATTCATTATTCCGCGATTAAATATTGATATTGTATTCAACCTCCCTTCTACAATATCAGGGACCAACACGTGCTAAGTGCCCTGGGCTAACGAAACGATCCGGGACAGAGCGGTCCAGATGAACGACCCGGGCTGATGACCCTTTTCTATCAGATCAATGCGACCTAGAAGAGAGGTGATGAGAAGCGAACTGGACTGAGGGCCGGTTCTCCTCTCTCTGCATTCTTGAGATTGAATGAGCCTAAGGTTGGCGAGATAGCATTGCAACCTCACGCTAAGCCAAGTCTCTTAGAATATTTCAAGCGCCAAGTATTCCAGCCTACCTGCAGCTATGAGATTCGGGCTAGAGTCATGCTTCCAAGAATGATATGCTAGCTGGGAAGATAAAAAGTAAGAACCGGGTTGAGGCCGGTTCTCCTCTCTTCTTGTCCTTGAGATTGATAAGAAATAGTGAACCGGGATGAGGTCGATTCTCCTCTCTTCCTGGTCGGTTCTTCTCTTGTCCTGCTCGGCTCTCATCTCTTCCTGTCTGGCTCTCATCTCTTCTCGACCGACTTTCCTCTCCTCATGTCCGGCTCTCATATCTTCCCGAACGGTTCTCCTCTCCTTATACTCGTGTCTCATCTCTTCTCGACTGGCTCTCTTCTCATCCTGCATGGGTCTCCTCTCCTCCTGCCCGGTTCTCCTCTCTTCCCGACCTTGAGATTCAGATTGAACTCTTTATGAGGATAAGAGAGTGAAGCAAGTCTAAGGCGGGTGGACTAGCGTTGTGGCATCACGCTAGGCCAAGTCCCTTAGAATATTTCTTCTTGTTCTAGCGATGCGAACTCAACACTGGCCATGCATGCTAAGTGAACCCAATTATGATATGGGCTTGTCAATAATGATATTGGGTCCGCCTAGGACCCATGCCCGAATATTGGACATAATACTGCTCAACTTCTAAAAATTCATACACCTCTATATTACATATGTTATTATGAAAATAGAAAATGAACCAAAACCTTACCTTCTGAAGCAAAACACAACATTCATAGTCACATTATTGGGAGGCAGCTGTAATCTAATTGGATAAAGCTTTCCATTCATTGGACTCCTCGTACACACAATCACATCATTCAATCTGCCCACTTCCTCCAAACAAAATTGAAAACCCGTGTGATAACCCAGATTTTTTCAAGATTTATTATTATTATTTAAATATTTTATTGATTTTTCACAGAAGAGGAGTAATAAAATTTTAATATTTTATTCTAGTTTAATCCATTTCCATCTTTAAATGTTAAATATTATCTGTTCTGTGACATTTAATATGGCAAGACTTATTTTAGTTTTAAATTATTTTAAATTATTTTTAAATTAGAAATTTTTTCATTTTATCAAAATTATTAATTTAAATTCGTGTCGGGATTTTAGAGACCCAATTGGTATTTTATAGGTACCAAATTTTATTTGTGTGAATTATGTGAATATTTAAAAAAATTTGGAGGTTATTATTTTAATTAGTTTTAAAATAATAAAATTTATATTTTTACCCATAAAATATTTTAATAAAATTTTAAGGATTATTTAAAATTATTTAGAGATCAAACGTGGTATTAAAATAATTTAGGGAAGTATATTTTATAATTTATAAAAGTTTAATATATATATATATAAACCTACCTACCCGCCCCCTCCTTTTTCCCTAAACCCCCTGTTTCTTCTGCATCTTCCCCCCTTCTTTGCAATATGCTTCTCCTCCTTTCTCTCTCTCATGTACATGTGTGTGTGTATAATTGAAAAAAATCATAACTTATGAACCGTTTATCCAAAATTCGATATCTATATATGTAAATGATCCGCTCTTCAAGATCTACCAATTTTGAGATTCTGCTTTGGCGCTTGCGACAGTGGAGCATGCTAGTTTATATATATTAACTTCAAATTTTTTAGAAATTGTTTTGATTACTGGAAAAATTCATTATTGGCCGGATTTTTGGTTCAAGAGGCCGTGTTCTTCGTTTCCGGGGAGTTTATATGTGTAGGTACAATATATTTTTTGTTTTAAATTTGTTAATATAGTTGGATTGTATTGTTTGGTATTGATTTTAAGGGACTGTGACCCCGGGAAAAGTTCGTTTTACAAAAAAGTTATTTCAAAAAAATTTCTTGTGATAAAATATTTGTTTCAAGTTTTAATTATTATTTGATTAAAAATGTTAATTAATTAATTATTTTGATTAATTGATTAAATATATTTAATTAGTTGTTTTAAATATTTTAAAATAGGATTTAATGATTAATTTAATTAGTTTAATTAATCGATTAATTGGATTACTAATTGGTTACTTTTATTAATTAATTAATAATTAATAAATAATAATTTTATATGGTTTATAGTTTTAAAATGGATTTAAAAATAATTTGTGATTCGTTTGAAATGAATAAAAGGTTTATAAAAGAAAAAGAGTTGATATTTGAATTTCAAACGATTTATCAACTCGAAAAGTTTTATAAAACGATACTCGGGTCATAAACCGAGTTTGGCCAATAAATGATTATTGTTGTGCTTAGTTTTTTGATTTGATAAATATCATCGAGGGTAGACGCTATAAGTTTTAAGTTATGGATTAGAATTGTCACTTTATATTTCTTTATCGATGATTAAAATAAAGTTTTGAGGATTAATTGATGATTAAGTTTGATCTAAATTGTCAATGGAGTACTTATAGTTGACAATGATAGATGTAGAAAATTGGAGTTGGATTGAGTTTATATTTTATTTATCGGTTTGTTTGGTTTAACTGTGAGGTATTTTAACACCAGGAAATGCCCACTTTCGTAGGGGACATTTCCGGTTTTCATTTTGATAGGAATCTTTCTGAGACAAGTGTATAAGTATAGTTAAGTTATAAATGCTTGTAGAATATAGCGATGTACTCCAAGGACTAAAGTACTGTCTTATGTTTGACTATAGAAGTAGACGCGCGAACTCGATCTCGGTAGTTTAGACTTGCAGCAACCGCATGATCGTCAAATTAAAGAATTATTGAAATAGAAGATAGTGATGATGTGAGACGGAAGAAGGAGATAATTGTGTTATTTCGACCGTACGTAATTGCTAAGGACCAAAGGCAAGTATCCTTACCTTTTTCTCAATATTCTCAAACACTTTTATTTTCTGTTTCAATTGTTGATATCATGACAAATAACTATTGTTCTAGGTTATATGTGAATCTTAAAATTTTTATTTGCAGAACATAAATTCATTTTTACAGATTCCTTGATATTGTTGGAATAAGTGATTGAATTAAACCATATCATATCACATTTTATTTAAACTGATGTTATAAAAAAATTAAAGGATTATGACATTGGTTTAGCATCTAAGCAAACTGATTGTTTCAGATGCTTTGTTATGGATTGAACAGTTGCGTAAGAGGCCGATAGTTGCGGTGCTGGTCCATCGTGGTTATATATTAGGCCAATGTGTGCCTAGGTACCCGATATGGCTCGTGGGATTATACGGATGAGCATAAGTTTGTATTATATCCTTACTGATCAGGAGGTATAGTACATAAATGGTCCGTGTCAAATCCAATTTATTGTTGTTCGCCAATATGGCCCTCTTTTTCGAGATATTGTGATCGTTATTTTGATTCTTTATTAGTTACTCATTCATTATTGTTGTTGAGATATACTATACTTGATGAGCATTTCTTTCGTTCATACTTGTTTGTTTCAAATATTGACGTTTCAGAAAAAGGTAGACTGACAAGAATTATCCGCGTAGCTCAGAAGAAGAAGGTAAGACGCTCTTACGAAAATGTTTTGATCTAGAAAGTCTATATCTGGAGTAAGATTTATTTATATATATTGATATGTAATATATATTGCTTAATATAGAACAGGACTGACCGATGATTTACTTCTTATCGAAGTTATACTAGTAGTATAAGATTTGTGTAAAGAGATTGTTGAAATCAATTATGATATATTGAAAAATTGTTCTAAGACTATGAATATTTAAGAAATTTTATGGATGGGGTCACAAGCATGATTTAGTTTGATTTATTGAGATTTGTAATAATTGATGTTTGGACTTTAGATTCTTGTTTCTAGAACTATAGTTTAAAAGATCTTGGTAATTGGGGTCGTCGATGTAAATTTCAGATATTGAATGACGACAAATAATTTAAATATTATTAAATAGGTGATTTTATATTGACGATTTTCGCGTGATGACCAGATCCATGATCCCGAATCTGGGAGCGTTACAACCCATCTAATTCCACATCAACTTCCCCAAATTCATTCGCCACAGTATAATATATATTCCTCACATTCTCCCTCTTTGTCATCACATCCGTAACCGAATCAATTGACTACAATAAATCAATATTCAAACAAAATTAGTATAAAAAAAAAAGAGAGTTTACAAGCTCCAACAAGAGAGATGTAAGCGGAGAAACGATTTTCGAGAGGAGCTTGAAATCCTAGGGGCACGCTGTAGGATAGAGAGTGAATTAATTTTTTTTTAGGGGTTTATGTAAAATAACAAGACTTGTGTTGGCCTTTGAAACCCTAAAAAACACACAGCAGAAGATAGACAAAGAAAGAGAGAGGGGTTATCGTTCTTTTATTTGTTTTTTTTATCTTAGTAAATCTATTTTCAAAACCCACTCTCAATTGTTAGGTTTGCATAACCCACATTATTTTTTCAGTCTAAAATAGTTAAGTTATTCACCCGCCCAAAAATAGATGGTCGAACCGTTCCTTTTTTTAGTGGTTAGTCCGTATTTTGACCCAAACTTCGATGGCATACGTGGAAATAACCCTCGTAAAAATTCAAAAAAGAAAGAGACAAGGTGGAAACTGGACTTATCCCGCAGATATTAGATTGGCCCGGCCCAACATGCGATTCTTGAAACATCATCGCAAGAAGCCCACAGCCCCACACGGCGCCTTATTTAGTACAAAAATCAAAATGTACAAAAACAAGCAGAAGAATGCACAAACATTGATGATATTCAGAAATGGCTTGCTTCACAAACCCTGCTTTAATCAGGTTTGTAATTTCTTTTATATCCACCCAATTAATCATTATTTTTTCACTACATTAGCTGCTGTATCTATACTTAAATCAAATAATTCAAAGTTAGATAAATCTTGTAATAAATTTGTTGGTATTGCAAAGTCAGTCACATTGAAGTGTTCACATCTTTGGGATGATAGTAAAATTACTAATTTATCTCTTCAAGATTATCTTCTTAATCTTTCTTGTATATCCCCCAAAACTGCCCGTAGATTTTTGAGGTTTTCGGAGTTGAAACCTCAAGATGTTCTTGAAATTTTACTGGGTTTTGAGTGTGATTGTGATAATTTTGAACTTAAAGTTAAAAAGATTGAATGTTTATGGGGAATTTTTAAGTGGGCTAGTGACCAAAGTAGGGAATTTTCGCATGTTGAGAAGTCTTGTACGATTATGGCCTCGTTACTTGTTGAGGCAAGAATGTTTACGGATGCTGACATCTTACTTGAGAAACTTGAAAATCAAGGAATTTTGTTGGATGATCGAGAAATGTTCAGTAATTTGATTACAGGGTATGTAGATACTAATCAGTTGAAAAGGGCTGTGTCTGTTTATGATCGAATGAGGGGCTTAAGTTTGGTGCCGTCGCTGGGGTGCTATCATGTTCTTCTTAACAGATTGGTTCAATTAGGTGAAACCCGGTTATTATTTCTGCTGTTTGTTGATATGGTGGAGAATGAGTTGGGAATTAATTTAGAAGGTAAGCGTATTTACCAAAAAGTCATTCAGATGCTTTGCATAGAGGGAAATGTTCAGGAAGCAAGAAACCTCGTAAAGAAGATTGCGACTTATGGATTGAAACCGAATGCGTTAGTTCTTAATGCGATTGCCAGTGTGTACTGTGAAAAGAAGGATTATGATGATCTTCTGAGCTTTTTTGCTGAAATTGATTGTCCGCCGAATTCGTACTGTGGTAATATGATCATGAATTCTGTGTGTAAAAGTTTTGGCACAGAAGAAGCATTTTTATTCATGCAGGAATTGGAATTTTTAGGTTTCTTCCCTGATGAAATAACATTCGGCATCTTGATAGCATGGGCTTGTCATCAAAGTAAATTGAAGGATGCTTTCGTTTACCTCTCAGAGATTTTGTCCAGGGGATTAAAGCCTCATTTATATTCTTACAATGCTCTTATTGGTGGGGTATTCAAAGAGGGCATGTGGAATCATGCCAAGGACATTCTTAATGAAATGAATGATAGAGGCATAACACCTGAGCTGTCAACCTTCAAAGTTCTTCTTGCAGGTTTCTGTAGAGCTAGACAGATTGATGAAGTGAGATTGGTGGTTAGGGAGATGGAAGGTCATGGATTGGTTCAATTATCACCTACTGAAGATTTACTATCAAAAGCGCATTTGTTACTGGGGTTTAATCCATCCTCTGTGAAAGTGAGAAGGGATAATGATATGGGATTTTCAAGAACAGAATTCTTCGATAATATAGGAAACGGACTTTATTTGGATACAGATATTGATAAATTTGAGAACACTACAACAAAAGTTCTTGACGATTCCATGATTCCTGACATTAACAATCTAGTGTTGAGGGACTTTTGTCCTAAAAATCCTAAACCCACGTTATTGTTGGTAGATGATATGTTTCACTGGGGGCAAGACCTATCTTTGTCTGTCTTTTCAGCAATACTAAAAGGGCTTTGTGCGTCTCATTGCGGTATTAGACCGATAACAAATCTCTTGGAAAGATTTCCAAAGTTGGCAAGCCAGCTTGACCAGGAAACTCTTAATGTTCTTGTTCAAGCACACATCAAAAGAGGATTTGCATCGAAGGCAAAGATCATTTTTGACGAAATGGTCCAAAGGCATCAAGAAATCACAAATAACACTTACACTGCTGTTTTGAAGAACTTATGCAGAGTAGGAGGCTTAAGATGCATTCAGCAGTGTTGGGAACTAGCAAGAGTTGATAAGTGGGTACCTGAGTATGAGGATTTCAAAGTGCTTCTAGGTCTCCTCTTCCAGCGGAAAATGCTCAAGGAAGCATTAGAGCTTTTTGAGACTATGACGGTGGCTTGCCCACATACACAATTGGATCTTTTTCATGCTTTTCTTGAATATTCTTGCAGTACTGGGTTTACACTAGTTGCACATGCTTTAACAGAAGAACTCTCAAAGCATGACTTTAACTTGGATGGTGTAGCTTACAGCCATCTATTGTTAGGGTTTTGCAAGGAGAAGAGAATTGCAATAGCCTGTAAGCTATATGATACAATACTCGCTAAAAAATTGTCGCCAAAATTTGAGGTTCTTGTTTTGTTAATCCCTGAGCTATGCAAGACAAGGGCTTTCAAGAAAATATCTAATTTGAGAGAGAGTATCATTAGAGAGCAGCCTTTGCCGCTTCTTTCTATCAATAGTCTAACGAGTGGTTTTTGTAAGGCAGGGATGGTTGGAGAAGCAGCCAATGTCCTCCACTATTTGTTGTTGAAGGGTGTACGCCCACATGATGAAGTTTATAACATACTTCTTCAAGGGTATTGTCAAAATAAGAACTTCTCGAAAGTTGCAGAGTTACTAGGTCTTGTAATGAGACAGAGTGTTACCATATCAACACAGAGTTATAGGAGACTAGTGTCTGTCATGTGTATGGAGGGTAGATATGCCTCTGCATTAAACATAAAAGAATTTATGCTCAAGGAAAATGGAAGTTCCCATGAGTTGATATATAACATTCTGATTTTTTATCTTTTCATGTCCGGAAATGTGAAGATTGTAAATTCAGTGTTAGAAGAAATACAGGAGAGGGGATTTCATCTCAAGGAGGCCACATACAATCTTGTGGTCTATGGATTATCCTGTGTTAAAGATGTGTCACGTGCTCTTGATTATATGGGTTGCATGATGTCAAAAGGAATCATACCAAGTAATCGGTGTTTTAGAGCAGTAATAAAGTGCCTCTGTAGATGTGGGGAGCTTGAGAAAGCATTAAAGTTGAGCCAAGAAATGGAGTCACTTGGTCGGTTTCATGCTTCAACCATTCAATATTACATTGTGGAAGGTCTTCTAATCCGTGGTAATCTCCAAGAGGCAGTAAACTTCTTAGATAGGGTGGAAAATAAAGATCTGATTCCAAAAAATATTGTTTACGATAATATAATCAAGCTTCTAACATGTTGCGGGAGACAAGACAAGGCAATTCATCTTCTTGACATAATGTTGAAAAATGGAAACATCCCAAGTTCTACCAGTTATGATTATCTAATCCAATGTTGTGTTACGTGTCATAAATTGAATGAAGCCCTGGATTTACATATTGAAATGTTGCATAGAAAACTATATCCAAGTACCAAAACATGGAACTCCCTTGTTCAAAAGGTTTGTGGAGATGGAAAACCAGAAGAAGCAGAAGTGCTACTTCATTCCATGGTTCAGATGGGTGCAATACCAGTCAGGGAGACTTACTGCACTCTGATAGATAGATACTGCTTGGAGAAGAACTACAGCAAGGCATCAGAGCTTTTGGAATCAATGAAACAACAGGGTTATAAGCCAGAGTTTGAGACTCAGTGGTCTTTGATCCGACATTTAAGCTCTTTTACAGACAAGGATAAAAGCAAACCTCGCTTTCTGTCAAGGCTTCTTTCTGATAGTGGATTTGTGCGGAAGGGAATCCCCAAAGCCAAATAGTACCAATGCCAGGTAGCACACTATAGATATCCAATCAATTAGTAATTTTTTAATTCTTGGTATGTGCAAGATACACCATTATAAACGGAATCTGGCGTGCCTGTTCTGTACCCGTATATACTGTATGTGTTTATATTAAGTAATAACCATACAACTGGAATCTGGAGTGCCGTGTCCTGCACTCATATACTGCGTCTGTTATTCTGTTAATCACACATCTCATGTATATCAAGTAACCATTGAATATCCTTGTAGAAAAATCATCATTTTGGAGGATAATTACATCTGCTTACTGAAGATATTAACTCATAGATATTTCTACCATTTATTTCATTAATAACCGTAGTAGAATTGGTGGGAAGAATGGTGGTGTGTGCTGCTGATTGAAAGAACTCTTTGTGTGATTTGATTTGACCACGCTTGTGTAATGCACACATTAATCATCAGGTTTCTGTTGATTTTTCCAGCAGAAGTATGCTTTTGAATTAAAATTGTCCAAAACGTTGAACACAATCTTTTTTTGCCGAAAAGTAGGAAACTGCCATGATGTAGAAGCAGATCATATCATTCAACTACAGATGATATTGTGGGTATTACGTCTCTACTAGGCCGTGGAAGATTAGACTTTACCACCAGGATTAAACTAACTCTTTGTAAGACCATTTTGAAAAGAAGGAATGTCAAGAGAGTATGGCATAAAAATAAAAAGAAGAAATGTTTGTGTTTATAAAGCTAGGAAATATTGATGCTAAAAGTTTGGACCAGCTTGACAAAAAAAGAAGGTAATCCTTGACAAACTAGTTGCTTATATGTTAGAAACTCAACAAATAATGAGAAATAGATCCATGGCAAGTGGCACCAACTATCTTTATAACGGTAAAATATATTCTTTCTATTAGATTGTACAATATAATTCTTTCTACTAATGAATATTAAGTTCTCATACAGTCATACTGCAACATACAAATATTGCCATATATTTCACAACCAAGTGATATTATCCACCAACTAACCGAGCGAGGTGAACATGAGAAACGCTTCTGACTCCTGAGTTCAGACATCAGCAGTTCAAAATGCGCTTCTCTGTGAATCTTTTTTGAGAATCTGAGTCTAGCAAGAAATGCATAAGAGCTCTGTTGTCACCATCAATTGAGCTAAAGGCAGGCGCTTTCCATACACCACTATCATCCATTAATCTCCTGACATTCTCAGCTCCATCCCACTGACCTCGTGAAGCATATACGTTCGAAAGTAATACATAGTCACCGCTCTCGTCCCGTCTCAATTTCAGCAGACGGTCATTAGCATGTTTAGCTAGTTCGACATTGTTATAAACTCTGCAGGCTCCAAGCAGAGTTCTCCAAATAATGCCATTTGGTTCAATATCCATATTATCAATAAACACAAAAGCTTCATCCAATAGGCCAGCGCGCCCAAGCATATCCACCATACACCCATAGTGTTTTATGTTTGGTTCAATGTGATACACATCCTGCATGAGTCTGAAAAATCTGCGTCCATCTTCAACTTTTCCAGCATGACTACAAGCAATTAAGACCCCAACGAAAGTGATCTCATTAGGTCTGAAATTCAATCTTAGCATCTCTTTAAAAAAGCCAATAGATTCCTCAGAATGACCATGAAACGCTAAGCCTACAATTATTGAATTCCACGTTGAGACAAGTTTATCCCTCATGCCTCGGAACACTGAAATTGCTTTTTCAATACTCCCACACTTTGCATACATGTCTATAAGTGCATTCCCAATCACAATGCTCAAGTGTCCCTTACGCCTATCCAATATCAAGCAATGTATCTTCTCTCCAACATCTAATGCACCTGTAGTAGCACACGAACTTAAAAGACTCAACATGGTAACATCGTCAGGCAACTCTCCCGAACCTATCATCTCATCAAACATCTCAAACGCTGTCTTATGCAATCCATGAAGAACATACCCCGCAATCATAGCATTCCAAGTAACAACATCCCGTCTAGGCACCTCATCAAATAATTTTCTCGCGCTCTGCATTTCACCTCTCTTCGCATACCCAGTAATCATAACGTTCCAAGAAACCAAATCCTTTACCGGCATTTCCTCAAAAAGCTTCCTAGCAATACCCAAATCCCCTCTCCTCGCATACCCTGCTGTCAAAGCCGACCAAGAAACAACATCTTTCTCATCCGATTCATCAAAAATCCTCTTCGCCACCCCTATATCTCCACAATTCGCATGAAAATAAATAAGGGTATTCCTCGAAAACTTATTCGACTCAAACCCATGCTTCATAACCTTACCATGAATCACACTCCCAACATTAACCCAACAAAGCTTAGTACACGCCTTGAGTACAAAAGGAAACGTATAATTATCGGGACTAACACCTTGTTTTTCCATTTGGGTATAGAGTGAAACAGCCAAGAAAGGGTTAGGGCTTTGAGCTGAACCTCTCATCATGGTGTTCCACATATAATGATCTGGTTGAGTAATTTGAACAAACAGTTGGTGTGCATAGTGTATTGTAGATGTCAATGCAACAGCTGAGACGTAAATAATTTCTCTGAGAGCAGAAGGGTCTGAGTTGAAACCATTGATGATCATAAAAGCGTGAGCTTGTTTTAGAGTTTGGAGGTTCCGGCATTTCCCCCATATTTTTAACCTGTTTGAGCTGCCGCTACTGTTATTTCTTATCATCACAGAAATGACATGCCATCAAGCATACAAAATAATTATTTTTACCGTAGAATCGAACACAGGACCTCAAGGCTGAAACACCTAGAATAAACTATTTTTCATATATTTTTAATTACTCTTTAAGGTAAATTAGTAGTATCTATTTTATAAAATTATAAAATTGATAAATAAACCTAACATAATAAAAAAATATTTTAATTATTTTAATTTAGGGTATATAATTATAATAAAAGTAATTTTATTATAAGTTAATACCTCCAATCGAAGAAAAATATAATAATTAAAATTTTGATTATGTAAATTGTAATTGAAACATAATAATACTATAATATCCATTTATAAAATCTCTCCCGAGAATTTAAGTTAAATTTCAAACCTTTTTAAAAATTTAATCGAATTTTAAATTTATATCACGAAAAAATACAAAATGCATTGGCTTAAATATGATAATTTAAATAAGAGAAAAGGTTCACGAGGATGACCTTAGGAACTTAGAGCATCTCCAATGGTACTAGCTAAAATAATATAAAATAATGGTTATGTAAATGATAGAGAATCAAAAAGTTGTTTTGTTCCAATGGTATTAACTATAATTGTTAGGTATATTTCAAAAATAATATTTTATCATTATAATTATTGTAGGGAGATGAGGTGTACATACAATAAGTCTAAAATATCAATAAAAATTTAGAGGGAGATGATGTGTTTTATCATTATTAAATATATATTATTGCTAACAGATGTTTTGCCATTCAATAAATATAGCGCATCCCTTTTGCACAAGTTAAAAATATTCCTAACAGTTGCTTGCGTTGGAGAACAGTTTTATGGGCCAGTTAACTAAAATGTGTTGCCATCTCAGTTTAGAAGATGATTTTACCTAACAGATACATAGCGTTGGAGTTGCTCTTACATCATCAGATTAAACCATTTTTTTGTATATGTGAGGAATGACAATTTTGTGAATATTAAACTTTTATTTAGATCTCGCTATTGTACCCTTATATATTACACTGAAAATTTTTATAAACTCAGGATCATCAAACTCTTTAAATAATTCATAAACCCAACTCTAAAGAAATTATAATTAATTAATATATTTGATATTTACCTAAAATTTTCATGTTTTTTTTTGGTAATACTAAAATATTACCATCTCATTTATTTTATCAAATTTATAGTTATATATGTATTTTTAATTTATTAAACTAAGTTATAACATATCATTTTATGAAAGATAAAATATAAATATTTAATTAATCATTATATAATTATTAGTAGTTACATATTTATTTTCGATAAAATAAATAAATTAAAATATATTTTGAAAAAAATCATGAATTAATAATATAAGTAAAATTCGATATTCTGATATAATTTTAAATACTTTTGAAATTAAAAATATCATTATAAAATTAAAATTCAGTCGACCAAACACGGTGGTTCAAATTATATGCTCCAAATAGGACCAGAAAATAAATGTAATACAGGTAGCGAGAGAGCGAGATTACGAACGTACACTTGTTCAACAACTCACACCTGTTACTAAATTGAGTATACTAGTCCTATTTTCCATACATATAGTTATACAAGTACTTGAGCACCATTGAATACGACAACTCGTAACTATGACTTATCGCGAGATTTGTTAGAGCAGATACTCGTTTATAAGGCTATAAGTCAATCAAATAAAAAAAATAGTTATACAAGTACCACGACTATAAGTCTACACGATAATATTTGACGCTTAATTTTTGATCACACATATTTCATACATGTTTAAGGAATTTTGATCGTATAGTTAAAAAAATTATTTTTTGAATAAAAATATTTTTATTTAAAAAAAAATAATAATTTTAACTACACAAGTAATTATATAAATTGAAAAAAACTAAAAAAAATCAAAACAGCGATTTGCTTACTAGCTAGTAACTATTCCTGATCCTTATTATAGGATATAATATTTTATTTCAGAAAAAATAATTAAAAAACAATAAGTTTAGGTGTGTGGTCAAAACATATGTGTGCGTGAAAAGTCAAACAACTTGTAACAAGTAATACCTCCATCCCACCTAATTATTTAGATTTCAGAGAGATGTCTGACACGCATTTTAAGATACATATAAAATATAATTTCATAATTTTTTTTTAATTTTTTTTTTTGAATACAAATTTAATAAATACATATGCTCTTCAAAACGTAAACAATTGGGTTTATATAACAAAGAACAGTACCTCACCTGCTGATTCCTTGACACAAACACACACTTTGAATGAGAGTAATGAAGCCAAATCAAATCACTCTCATTTAGGTATTCAATCTGCTGCTATCTACATCCAATTTCTATGTCTATTTCTAATTTTTATGTGCTGTGGTCTCTCTCTATATTACACAATATCACTTGTTTAGCTTATGTTTGTTAATTACTCTCTCCCTTTTTATGCGCTTACAACTCATTTACTCTTTTATTTTCGAATATTATTAAGAAGAGTGTTTATTATCTGCATCATTACTAATATGTCGAATTCTTACTCTTTCATGTCCAATTCACACCCGAACCCGATCAAAGTGTGTTTTAGCTGCTCTTGAAATTGAAGTCATCATCGATGATTTGTATTTACTTGCTTCAAATTTTGTTTGAAATTAATTCAGATAGCTTCCATATATACGAAGTCGGATATTATACTCTACTCAACTTTTAGGCTGCATTGTTATGTTTGGAGATATTTATATACAAAATAGAGTAATTTCTTAAAATCAACAACTCCCTGTTAGAGCTAAACTCGGAAAAATCCATATGCATACAAGTTAGAAAACGAGAATAAAATTTCATTATGTAATGACATTAACTATTATATGCCCTATGCATTTTGTTTCACATATGAGTTTATACTTGCATTATGGCAAGCATGGACACGTATCTGCTTCGTACATAAATCTTACGATTGTCTGATGTCTTCATTTTTTATTTATTTTCCAATGCAGTGAACGGTGAAGACTTTGTATTGATGATTGGCAGACTGCAAATTTGCAAGAATGATTCTCTCTGCTCTTTTAACTTCTGTTGGGATCAATTTAGGTCTTTGCATTTTATTTTTCACCCTATATTCTGTACTCAGAAAACAACCAGGTAACGCCAATGTTTACGCACCGCGTTTAGTTGTTGAAGGAAAATCGGTGAGGGGCGATTTCAACTTGGAAAGGTTATTACCTTCTGCTAGTTGGGTGAGAAAGGCATGACAGACATCGGAAGAAGAACTTTTATCAATCTCAGGCTTGGATGGTGTTGTCTTCATGCGTATATTTGTATTCAGGTTTACTCATAATTTAGCAGCTAGTTACATTACATAGACATTCTATTTGTTACTTATAGCCGATATACTTAATAAATGGATATATAAATTAGTTTATGGGGTCCTCTTCCAACCTGTATAAACATTTTATCAATGTGTTGCATTAGTATACATAAGATTACAAAGTAGAAACTGCTTATTCTCTTATGCCTAGGCATTGAGGCGGTTTTGCTAGTGTTTTGACCGCTAAAAAACCTACCTCTCAACAAGTGATTCCAGCAAAGTTGCAGCCTAGTCCAGACAAGAGAGTTTTGAGATCCAATGTTGGTGATTCAAGTCATGGAGGTATCATCAGGCCTTTCAAGGCACCATCTCAAATCAATGGACCACTAGGTGTGGAACCAGTTGAAGGCCAGAAGTTTACAAATCTTAAAAACTTGGAAGCATCTAGGTCAAAATTGAAGAAAAGAATTGGCAGGAAGGAGTGAAACAATGCTACTTTAATCTCATTTTCAGACAAAAAATATTTGAACTATTTTAATTTCTTGTCTATTTTGTGGTTAAACTTTTGTCAAACCTACTTTTATAATGACTACAACTTTAGCTACTTTCTTTTGGTCATTCAGTGGAGTTAAATGAAAGTGCAGCTTGTTCTATTTTGTCTTCTATTTTTATCACTTTTTATTACCTGCCATATCCTACACTCCAACTACCAATTCTAGCCAAATTTATACGTCCACATTTATACAATAAACAACACCACAATTTAAACTAAATGTTACTCCATTTTTATTGAAAACATTAAAAACCAGTACAAGCATCACAATATTAAAACCATTACAAGCAAAATCTTCATTCAGAGACTACATAAACAAACAAAATAAAAAACCATGTCAATAACAACAGAATAAGTGATTTGCTACAATGGCTTCTATTTGGTATGTTCTCCACAAAAATACTTTCATCAAATATGTCACTTTCTTCGATCAAGTTGCTTTGATCAATCTTCTTTTCACTCATCACACAGTCTTCACCAACCCCACGGTTTCGAATCATTTGAGTTTGTTGAACATTCTTCAATTCTGCTTCTAGCCGATTAACCCTTCGTATCAGACTTGGGATGATTGCTCGAGCTCTATCACATAAAGGCGGGTCAACCCAATGAAAAAACCTGCAATTTTGAAACGGACAAGCTAAAAAACGACGACCCACATTTCCTGATGTCTATGCTGTTTGTTGCACCACCAATGCTCCACAATAGCATTTAACTGCCATGATAATGAAGGGGAAAAAGGGAAGAAATTAGGGCATTGAAGGTGTTATACATACATATAACTGAACTCGGTATATATATATAAGAGGAATAAAGAAATAGCCGTTATATTCTATTTAACTTGATCAAAGTAACGTGGACTGTTAAAAATTAACGGGAGTTAACCAGATGGGTGCGAATTGAATTAAAATTATTAGTTACGGGATGTACATTGTGACATATAATAATTTAGGATTAAATTGAAAAAGTGAATATTTAAAAGGGGTGCAAAATGCTATTTTGTCAATAATAAAACATACGCATATAATATATAGATACGGAGAAAGAAAGAAAATTTACGGAGGCAATCGCCAACGTAAAATGGAGGAGTTTCATCAAGGGACCATTGTGTATAATTGAGCATGTTATATGTCCACCCTATTTTTCCTCCAACCCTGTGAAGCACCGGCTCTCTCCCGTCTTATGATCACCGTCCACTCCACTTGTCTCGTGCTCCAGACCATTTTTTTATTTTTTTTGCAGGGCTCGTTAACTCTGTGGACTGTGGTGTCACTAGTACAGTAAATATTATGCACAACTAACGATTATTTATTCTCGAAAATAATGATACACAACTGCGGAAAATATGAATCTGTATATATGAGGAACACGCTCATTCCCATTTGGTTTTTATATTGTTACATTGTTGATCCCAATCCAATTTATTCTCCCTTTTCATTGGGGTTGTGCATGTAATTGTGACTTGTTCATGTCTTAATTAAGAAAAATGTTAGATGTCCTACGAAAACTATCACAAAATTTGTCCCAAATGTGAGTGACACATCTATGTAATCGGTAAATTTCCTATAATAATATGTAATTTAATTAGGTTATATGTCATGTCACATTTGATAAAAAAAACTGGAAAAATATATGGGATGCATAGCATTACTCATTACTTAAACGGTGGGAAACTTGTTTATTTAATTTAAAAAAGGAATTGTGTGTCATGATTTTGTAGGAGTTTATCATTCCCGCATCTTCTTTTTTTTCCTTTTTAACAGTATAAATATGTTATTTAATATATCGGATTGGGTTAGTGTGGCAAGTAATTAGAATGAATTTATGTAATTAGAATGAATGTGTTTGATTTATTGTTGAAATGAATGTGTAATGAATTAAGTTAGTTTATACTCCTAGTAATATTTTTTTTGTTAGCATGAAAGTTTAACCAAAGAGATCAGACCTGGTTATCAAAAGAAAGGTATAAAGTTCAATGGAATTAACATCGTGGCAATGTGGCATCATAAAAGCAGAACAAATGCATAATCAACACAAAAAGTAGAATCAACAGAAACCATAGTTATCGAACATCAATCATGTTTTCCAACAGCCTCATGAGTTCCTCAATCATTCAAACTACTACAGTCTACAGGACATTGGTACAAATTTCCCGAGCAACCAGCCAACCAACCAACCTGACGCCCACCACAGGAATACCATCCTTGGCGAAACACTTGTGTTCATTCACAACGTACCACCTCATTTTCAAAATTTTGCAAATAATTCTACTTGCTTTGCTTGCACATAGCTGTATGTTTGACTCCATAGCAAATTATTAGGGAAAATGAGTTGTGGGATTTTTGTTGGTAGTCCAATATTGAATAAACCGAGAATTAACCTAGCTAGTTTCGGGAAGAAAGGCTCAAGATTACTTGAAACACAAGTCCTGCTAGGAGTTGAACCAGGTCGATGGTTTAAAAGTCGAATACTAACCACTACACCACGGACCTCAGACTTGTAATGCAGTTTCGATTTTATACTTACCCCTTTGACCTCAAGATTAATAGAAATGAATACATAAAACCTTGAGGTTAATTTAATAAAAAATCAAACCCTAATGCAGTACATATAGTACACCTGCTAAAGCCTGAAAGCCCTGCCCTGTTGAATTAAGATTACATAATATTGAACTTTATGAGTCAATATATAAAGTTCAGAGGATTGAATTATTAAAAGGTCTTGCCTTTTTCCCATTCTTTTGTGTGCTCACACTTGGACAAAATTGCAGCAGAAATGACATGCATTTCAAGGTCCGCGAAAATAAGTTTCAACATGTAGTTTCTTCTACTTGTTTCTGTTTTTCCAAACTTCACCGATGTTTAAGCTCTGTATCTACAGGCACTCAAACTCCAAATGGACCCACATATGATATCGTAATATTTAGAGCTTCAGGTTTCACAGGCAAGTACGTGATCAGAGAGGCACTAAAATTTCTCAACACCCCATCTTCCCCACTCAAATCACTAGCTTTAGCGGGTCGAAATCCATCCAAATTAACTCAAGCCCTCTCATGGGCCACCCATCCTAACAGACCACCATTCATCCCGGCCCATACTCACCGCGGACGTCACTGACCCATCTTCTCTCCGCCGTATTGCTGGCCAAACAAAGCTCATTCTCAACTGTGTAGGTCCATTTCGCCTTTACGGAGAACCTGTTGTTACTGCTTGTGTTGCTGCTGGAGCTGATTACTTAGACATATGTGGAGAGCCGGAGTTTATGGAGAGAATGGAAGCTACATATTTCGAAGAGGCTGTGAAAAGTAGTTCTTTGGTTGTTTCAGCTTGTGGATTTGACTAAGTTCCGGCAGAGCTGGGCATGATGTTTAATTAATTGCAAACAATGGCTTTCGCCAGCAGTGCTTAATAATGTTGAAGCTTATCTATGCTTGGAATCGGATAAGAAGGTGGCTGTGAATTTCGGGACATATAAATCAGCCGTTTTGGGGGTTGCAAATGCTGATAAGTTGCAGGAGTTCAGGAGGTCTAGACCTGGAAGATTTCAGCCTAATGTAACACTGCATATCGTTGCGCATGTATTTCATTCTCTCATATTAAGCTAACAAAATTTCATCTTAGTTGTAAATTTTTGGTTCTGCTCCTCCTACAGGATCTGCCATAAAACGCCAAAAGGAGATTGGCGTTTGGGCTGTAAAGCTTCCCTCAGCAGATGCAACTGTAGTATGAAGGACACTCACGACTCTCACAAAAACCCTCATGGTCTTCCTGGTGCTAATGAGAGTACTAAACAGGCTGAAAGAAGGGAGAATTTCTGGTCTACAATAAAGCCAGCTCACTTTGGGATCAAAGTCGGGTGCAAGTCTCCAATAAATGTTCTCCGATTTGTTTGTGTTGGAACTTTTATCGGGTTATTAGGTAGATTTGTGACAAGGATATAGTAATAGTTGTTCTGCTTCACAAGGAAACAACAAATCTGATATGCAGATCATAACAAGGGTAACTGGGACAGAGATTGGTTATGTGACCACTCCAATTATACTGCTCCAGTGTTCTCTCATTCTATTAAATCAACGGGATAACCTGCCAAAAGGAGGTGTTTTCCCACCTGGGATCTTGTTTGGCCCAACAGATCTCCAAGAAAGACTGCAAAAGAATGGTATATCCTTTGAAGTCATTTCAAAGAGTTCTCTTTCTTCTTAAATGTTCAACTGTTGGAATAATACCTAGTCTAAATCCTTCCTCTTTTTGGAAGATTTGCCTTAATTGTTGACATGTTTTTCTTTTATTAGAATAATTCAAGACACTGTTGATGAAAATTTCTGGCCAGGGGAGTTCCGATAACCTTGCTCGAGTCATCAGTATGCTCAAGCTCAGTTTCTCGTATATACACAACTAGCCAGCTAGAATTAGATCAGAAATACTAATCAAGCATAGCCAGTTTTGGCAGAATTTTTCTTACGAAAAAAGTTGAAAACAGTCTTTCACAAGATTGGACTTGTTTGGCTAAAATAACTTGCTCTCATTCACAATCAAACCCACCGCTTTCTACCAAATCTAAAAACGTAGGCAGATCATCGGCCCGAATATATATGTATGGAAAGCCGAATTCATGGCAGTTAAACTTTAGTTGGCCAAATGTACATACACTGACGGCTGACCAAGAACCTGCATGGTCTTTCTGATGTCAATGAAAGTGCTTAAACAGACTCAGAGAAGATAGAATGTCAAGTCTTTAATAAAGCCAGCTCAAATTCTAATCCACGTCTTTGTTTGGTGATCTCCGTTTTTATGTAGCCGGAAACTGCCTATCTAAAATGTAATTTTAAGGACAAGGATTTAGCACAATCGCAACCTCGCTTCACAGGGAAACACGAAACCTGATATGCAAATCATAACAAGACTACGGGGGTTAGAGATGGTTATTTGACCACTCCAAGCCTCCAACATACTCTCATTCCGGTAAATCAGCTGGGATTTTGTTTGGCAACATATCTTCAAGAGAAACTGTAGTCTGTATAGTTATCTCCCTTCTAATTGAGAATCAGCAATTTACCGGTTTTACTACAATGTCCGACTACAATAATTTCCTTTTGTTCGCAATCAAGTCACCTCCCTTCTTGCCAAATTTAAAAGTAAGAAGCACTGTATGAAAGGTTTTCATTTGTTATTTCTTTGGATATCACACCCCATTCAAGTATGCATATGTATTTTCTTGCAGGCCTGCAAATGTATTAACTTATCAACTGAAAGATCGACTATCAGAACTACGGAAGCATCTAAACAGCATAAATATTTCTCATTCTCCCAATAACTTCAGAATTTTTTTCTGTTGTTCAATAGTTGTCTTGAAAATTATCTTTACTTACTAAAGAATGTTACCTATCTTAATCATGATTTAATAAGATTATAATAAGCCCTTTTGTCTTTCCTTATAAGTGGATTATAAGTTGAAAAATACATACAATTTTCAATTTATAAGTTACTTATTAGATAAGACTAATTAATTTTTCCCTATGAGGTTGGACCACTGAAACAGAGAAATAATCCGGTGTCACAAATCGTGAGATCTACCAACCAAATGCCTCTTCAAACCACATAGCCTCGGTAGTTTTTAAGCCCTCCAGCTACAGACTGCTCAGTAATGAGATCACTACTAATCGGAGGAACTTAATGTTACATTAAAAAGAAGGAAAAAAAAAAGAGACAGTGAAATTGGCTCATACACACAAACATAGATAAAGAACCATACCTATTCCTCTCTCTCTTTAGGATTCAAATAATTTATAACTTGTGCCAATACTTTCTCAGATCCTCCATCTTCCTCAACAGCCTTTCTAGCCTCTTTTCCCACTTTCAATGCCTTGGCTCTCAATATCTCATCTTCCATTAGCACCTTAATTTTTTCTCCAATCTCTCGTTCATCAATCAACTTCTCTCCACCCCATCCCCATTCCCTTTCCCACAATCCCAGCCCTGATTTCTCGACAAGTTCAGCGTTTGTCCTTTGATCTCCATGAAGCGGCCAAGCTAAAACAGGCACTCCTTGTAGAGCTGCTTCCATCACTGAGTTCCATCCACAATGACTAACAAATCCTCCAACAGCAGGGTGCTGCAGAATAGCTTCTTGACTCACCCATCCTTTCACTACTATCCCTTTATTTTTCGTTCTTGCAAGAAACGAGTCACTCAGCATTTCATCCAACCCTTCCTTGTCTTCTTTATCCACTTTGTTCCCTTTAAGCACCCACAAGAATCTGTGCCCGCTTCTATCAAGCCCGTCTCCTAGCGCTCGTATTTGATCTTTCGACATAGCTGTTCTGCTTCCAAAGCTTACATATACTACAGATTTTGCAGGCTGCTCATCTAGCCACGGATGAGGATGATGACCTTGTACTTGTACGAGTCCATATGGCGTAATGGGGCCTATGGGGAGAACGGGAGGGAAACCAGATTGAACTTGTCCGTTATTGAAGGCCGTAACTGTCTCAGATTCAAAGTATTCGAAACTGTTGAGTAAGATACCTTTAACTTTTGAAAACGACAGAATGTTCGATGCTAAAGTTGACGCGAAGATACTTTTTCCTGGACAGAAAAGTTGTGGAGGAATGCTTGATTTCGGTATACTGGTCAAACCAGGGATTTGTATAAGATTCACATCAGTATTTAATATTTCAGGACTTGTCAGGAACGGAGAGTAAGCCATTACGGATAAAAATCTTGCTGAGCTAGTAAAAAGGATAAAGTTGGGTATTCGAAGACGATCAGCAATGGAAGTCATAGTAGTAGCAATGCTGAAGTCGGAGAAAATTGCGGTTAAGGTTGGTGATAAAGAAGATATTAGATGAGGAAGTAGATGAAGTGAACGATTAGTAGCTTCCCAGTGAATGAAAAAAGGGTCATCAGGGGTTGGTGAATTATAGGGGAGTATATGAAAATCGAGGCGTTTGATATGAGGATAAATTACAAAAAAAGAAGCAATGGTGTCTGACTCTGCAGTAGAGACTGTGGGCTGGGGAGTGATCAGGGTGACTGTAACATTGTGTGAAGCCAGCATTGCCGCGACACGGAGGAATGGAGTCAAGTGACCCATGCCAGCAGTAGGAAACAGAGCTATATGAGGTTGCGGGGGCTGGTTGCTGCTACTTGACATTGTAAATTTTTAGCAAAGAGAATAGAGAGAATGTTTAGAAAAGCAGCATAGACAGGATGTGTAAAAAATGAGTTTAGTTAAGCTTGGAAGTTGATGAGTGTAGTAGATGGTTTTGTTGGCATGATTAAAATTTGGTAGCCGAGTGGTGCAGAGTATAACTAACAAGTTCAAAATGCTGTCCTTGTGAATTATAAATTTGGTGAAATGAGTGGTCTTGAGTAGCCTCATCTTGTCACCTTCGTCGTATTATATTTTGGTCCTATCTAATTTTTTAACACGTTTTTATCTCATTAATTTCTAATATTTTTTAAAATATAAATTATTTTTATTAATTTAATTAATAAATCTCACAATCTTATCCTGTTTTCTTTGTTACAGCTTTCTTAAAAACGCATCTAAATTATTTCAAATATCAACAATTTAGTAGGGCAAATAAAATAATAAATTCTTAACTATAAACTATATATATATATATATATATCGCACTAAATTGAATAAAATTGGGTCGGATCCAAATTGAAGTAGCCGGACCCTGCTTTAGTAAAATAGGGCGGTGGCCGGTATTTTCGGTGGGTCCAATGTACTAAACATCCATATGGCATGATGGTAACAAACTATTGAACCACCAAAAATAACCTATTTCTACTATTCTAGAATGGAATAGAAAAGAAAAGAATGGCGAGTGGCACAAAAATAACAGATTTAAGTATCGACTCTTTGATTCACTGCGCCACTTTTCTCAATCTTCAAGATGTCTCCAATCTCTCAATCACCTGCAAATACCTCAATTCACTTGCTTATTCTGATTCCATTTGGCGTTCCTTCTTCAGGTCTCTCTCTCTCTCTCTCCCTCTCCCTCTCCCTCTCTCTCTCCATCTCTCTCTCTGTAACATTTATTTGTATAGTCTAAATATTGGAATTATTTGAAATTATGTTTATATCATCTCAAATTTGTACTAATGTTTGCAAATTGCGTAATTACAGGGAGAGATGGCCTCAACAAGCACCTCCTAGCGTCTCACAACACATAAGTGTTAGACAGCAATACATCACTAGAAATTCTGATGTGCACCAATTTAAATTCGTTGATCCGCTTGTTGCTGATTTTCACACTGATGCAAAACATTTCGACAATTTGTTCATTAACCAAAACGATATCGTTTTCTCACAGGTCATGCGCTTTTCCTCTTTATTCAAATTTTAATGGTTTTGTGGTCCTTTTTCATTGAAAATTGGTTTTGCATTGTACAGCATACATGTTACTAGTAGGTTTATATGATTATATCTACTTACAAATGAAAGTTGGCACACGAATAATAGGAGGTTGTCGTTATATGAACATGGAAACTACACCTGAAAACACACAAATTTTTATTGGGTTTTATATCAAACAGAGAAGCTTGTATGAGAAACATAAGACCTTGAAATATACTAGAACGTGGGGGTAATATCCTGATTAAGTTCCAATCACTACATAAATACATATATATGTTTTATAAAGTTTATAGTGTGTGTGGTACAATAAGAATATAGGACATGTGAAGTTGTGAACCCCTTTCGTTGATTCTAAGTTCTGTTTTTATAGTTGTAGTTCTTATGTTATTAAGCCAGTCAGCAGCCGCCATGTAACAAATTTTGTTAGTAGAGAATATTCTTACTAATCTTGTGAAAATCCTTGGTGGGCCTTGTCCTGAATCCAGCTACTCTCTCCCCGATCCTTTTTTAGGCTTCACTACCAGTCCTGACAATCCCAGGTCCAACAACTGGTATATTGTCTTTTAGACCTCTTCGGAAGATCTTTCTGGGACAGTGCATATTTATTTGTGCCAAGTGTGTGTGGTGAGCCGCAAGCTAATATGTGTAACCCTGTTATGAATGAATATGCCATCCACGGTCCGCCCAATACTATGGTAGCAGCTTTTACTCTTTAATTAAAGTCTATAATGATTCTGCTCTGTGTTTTTTTGTGGTAAGAGAAGGTGGTAGACAAATCCTGTTGTATAAATCATATAGGTTTCCAGGCTTCCAGCATAGCACGCTGGCCCTTGTGGGTTTTTAACGGGTATAGTATAATCATGGTCTTTCTTTGTTTAAAGAATAACAAAAGTTGGCTTCTAAAACAAAAATCAATAATATGTCAATGAATTTCATAAAATTATATTGAACTTTTAATTTTACACTCATAAGGTTCGTTTTGCATATCTTATCGATAAAAACTTTCAAGTTATACCTGTGAATGGTCAGGTTAAAAAACAACCCAACTTGAGGATTCATTGATAGCTTAGTGACAAGGTCCCTCCCCCTGACAAAAGTCATGGGACAAATCATCATCCTTCTTCCAGTATACTTAGAATTTAATATTTCAAATAAATATACTGTACTAAAAAAACCGAATTTATTGATGTGATTGGATAATAATTTCAGCTTTCCTTTGGTCCAGTTTGTTTCAGACCATAGTCTTAATTCGTCTCTGCTTAGTGTTGTAGTAAGATGATGTGAAAACATAAATTGACAGTATCATTATTATCTTTCACATCACCACCAGAGAATACATATAACAGAAAACAACTAATGATAGAATCATTGAATTAAATTTGTCTTATTGGAACAATGTTCAGGGTCCATCGATAAGCATAATGAAGATTGATAGCTTTCTAAATAGAAGAGAACCTCTTCTAATGCTTCGTGATCATAATGCTCGAGTCAGTTGTATGAGGTAAGATTTTTTATCATAAGACTTTATGTTCGTGTCATGATTTTTTTTACTTATATAATCTGATATGTCCAAATATACAGTTTACTAAACCTCCTCTCTTTTAGAATTGAAAGTAGGACTCGCAAGAATTTATGGCAATGTCGTATGTCTGATTTCAATAAAACTGAAATTATTATTATTATTTTTTTAAATTGGAGAAGTAACTCCAAAAATGAATAGTATAGAAATACAATATTCTGCATAGGATTTCGTTCATTCAAAAAAGTTTATCATTTAACCGAAAGACATGCATAAGATGTCTCCGAACACATAGATAATAAAACTTTAATGTCTGAAAAATTGAAGACACCTATCTCTCCATGTACTTGAAAAAGAAGAAAAATAACAAAAAAGTAAGTCTCACAAATATGATCAGAAATATTATCAAAAAATAAAATTTTAAAATCTTGAATATTATATAAATACTATAAAACTAATAAAATAACTCGAAACCAAAAGAAGTAATTTAGGTTTTATACATAATAACATAAAATTATAAACATTAATATATTTTTTAATAAGAGCATATAGAATAACAAAATAAAATCTAACCAAAAGAATGTCCCTTTGGTTAGACACGTAAATAAAACACATAGCTAATAATATAACTATTTAATGCAATTATAAATTTTAAAAAATTTACATACAATATCAATAGAAAATTATAAAATTTGAACTTAGATTAAACAAGAGTAAATTATAGAGCCAATAAATGTTATTTATTGAATCGTCTATTTAAGTGTGTGTGTGTGTGTATATATATATATATATAGAGAGAGAGAGAGAGAGTAAAATTCAGTGGAGACCGTCATTTTAGTGGAGACAATCATTTTGGTGGAGACCCTGGAGACCGAATCAGGACCGTCCATTTCAGTCTAATACAATGGTTGTTATTTGTTTTGACTTTTAATTAGTTTTTATTAAGTGAGGGCTATATGTGTCTCATCATTCAATATATATATATATACGTGCATATATATTTTTTCTCATTCAATATATATCTTTATATGTATGTGCAGGGAATAATGGAATAACAGTTACACCATCCACCGTAATTGTTAGTGTCCTGCACTCTAAAAATCAAGTTCAAGTGTTCTACACTCATGCAATGATAGCTTCACTCGTATTATCAGTGTCTTGCACTACCCATATTATCAGTGTCCTGCAATGATACCTTCACTCATATTATCAGTGTCATGCATTCTAAAAATCAAGTTCAAGTGTAGCTGATATATGAAATTTGTATATTTGAATCTCTGGCTTGGTACTCGCAAACGTAGCGGAATGGGTGTATCGATCGAATTGTAATTGCAGAGAGATTAGTTAGGCATAAGTATATTAGTTTTGATACAAATTAATATACGTAGATTAGTTTTGTTTAGACTTCAGGACACTACCCTTTTTAGTTTAATTATTTACAATATTGCCATTATTATTTTTTAATCGTAGTCACTAGATGAAAATAGATCCTACGGTGTGAATATAAGTTTCCATGGTCTCTACTTTTTTTGGGTCTTCACTTAACTCAATTTTATATATATATATATATACATATAACTCATGCTCATTTAAAAATTATTTAAATATTGTTAAAGTTGAGCTAATAAATTAAAACATAATTAAATATAATTATTAAAATAACACTAGTTATTATAACTCATTTAAAGTATTAAAAACACAACTGGAAATTTGAAATTCAAAATTGCACAAATTATATATAACAAGTAACAACTAGTGTTATTTAACGCGATATGCGCACCGAAGTGCAAAGGCCTCCTGGAGCATAAGCGCAACGCGCGGATTTATCGAAGACATGTAAATTCCCTAGATGCGCGGAGAAGCGTGCGCATGATTGAACTCGCATTGCATATACTATGCAATGCGCATTAGCTGCGCATAATTGCGCATCTCGCATATGCGCACTTTTAATAACATTGGTAACCTATGATGCTCAGACTCTTTTAGAATGATCCGACACGGACACAAATCAGTGTGTTAGATTCTTCGATCTCCAAAATCGAAAACTCGGGGACACGTTTTATAAGGATCCGACACTTAGATTTGGACACGGCAATTATTATTTTTAATATAATATGATACTTTCTATAAATAAATATCTATCATTTTATATAAAATAATATATAAATTTTTCAAAAAGAGGGTAAAATAAAGACTTTATATTTTCTCTTTCTTCTTTTACATCGGTTGCACCTCTTTTCTTCTTATAGTTTCTTCTTCTCTTCCTTTTATAAGTGAGTCATCAAAATTAAAGATGAGATGAAGTGTCCATTTTCTAGATGGCATTCGGATCCGGATCCAAGTGTTCGTGTCGTCGACACAGGTACGTCTGGGTTCTCCGGAGAGTCCGAGCATCACAGCTGGTAACAACTATCACATATGGTACTATAATTTTTTTAATGGATATGGTACTATAATTAAAAAGAGTAATTAAGGAAATCATTTTCAAATACATTAAAACTATACTAATTGTTCGAACCTATCAAAAATATAATTCCACATAGGGTACATATCAACCTCAATCATGGCCTAAAAATACTCCTCAAAAGTACAAAACAAACCATCATTCATGGTTCCGGTTAATAAAATTTTTCATGGCAACAGTATTACAAAATCAACTCAATTGGAAGTTTGGAACAAGTAGATCGCAATCACATTAATATCACAAATCAACTAAGAATCTGAAATTTTAAGACACCTAAATGAAACCAATCCTGAACAAAGGAGATCATCGACAAATTTTTGATCTCATTTACATCACTCATTTTAAATAAAGTTACATTATATTGAATTTGAAATTTTAATAAATAGAAAAAAAGTGACTATACTGGTTTTCTTTTGACTAAACATGCCAACATACCGACCTGCTTATATATATGTGAATTACATTAGTTTTTCAAGTTTCTACATACCCATTTTCCCTTTCAGTCAAATTTATCCTTTATTTCTACAAATTTATCTAATTCAACCTTTTATTTTCTATTATTTTATCATTATGTTGTCATGTAAATAAGTCAACGTCACATCTCAGTCAAGTCTACGTCATCGAATTTAATAAAAAATGTTCATTTTAACACTAACTTCTCAAAAATAAAATGGAGTGTAATTTATTTTGTGTCTGGTGATTCAAATGAGACAAAAAAAAATTCGGTGATCCACTTGATACATCAGATTAAAAAACTGAGTTAGTTGATAATTAACCCATCAAGAAACATAATTCATATTTTAAATTGAAATATTATTGTAACCACAAGAAAAACATGCATCTCATGTTCACTAAACAACATAGGACATAGATGTTAAGAGCTGGGGTTTAAAAACAATACATGAGCCGCGGTGTCTAAAAATACTCAAGTTTTCATTTGATTTGTTCCGTATCTACGTAGTTGAATATATTTTTGATTGAACACTACTTGAAATCTGCACTTTTGGTTAAAAATAAAATGAAAACTGAAATTATTTTAAAAGGGGTTAATTATCAAAGTCATCACTTGTTACGGCCGAATGTAGCAAATGAGTCATTAAATGCAAAATTGACTCATTTAACTCATTATATTGAATTTTTGTGTCAAGTGAATCACTTTGTAATGACTGAATCGATACAAAATTTAATATATTTAGTGATAAGACTTATACTAATTTTAAAACTAATGACTATAGTGAGCCACTTTTGCAATGAGTGACTTATTTGATACATTTGGCTACAACGAGTGACGACTTTGATAATTAACTCATTTTAAAAGTAAAAGAATAATAGAATTATTTAGCAAAAAAAAAAAGACAGTAGTTGCATTGCAAAGGAGGTAGCTTGGCGGTTACAGAATGGCTGTTAAAATATAGCATAGAAGAAAAAGGAAATCTTTCTAGTATCTTCTCGTAAACTTAGTGATTTAGATCTATGTTACTCGGACTCGGCTAGAAGTGTCCAACATGGATACGTATCCAAGTATCGGACTCGGCAATATTTTGAAAAATATACATGTTTTTGGCCTAAAATAAGTGTCTAAGTCCGAGTGTCCATGTCCGAGTGTCGAGTGTCCGACACGGGTACTCGAAGGTAAAATGAAGAGTCCGAGTAACATAGATTTAGATAATATAAACGAAGTCTTCTTTTATTTTATTTCCCCCCTAAAATCATCTTTTATAATTGCATGAGCCATTTACATTTATATTTCTTTTTCTCCTTTTTTATCTTTTGTATCTTTTTTTATTCTGAATTGCATGATTGATTTTCTTGTAGGTTTTATTATAATTTTAATATTCTGGGATCGTAGTTAATAATATCGAACCAAGTTGACAAAATCTTGTAAATGATGGGGGTATGGGAGTTGGATGTGGTTAATCACTGGTGGTTCACTTTAGCTTCCAACTATGATACACCTTAGTTGCCACTTTTCACCTTTTCCTGTGGTGAGGCATAGTTAAAAAGTGTGTCTGGAAAAAGCATACACATATTTGTGTATTCGGTGGTGTTAATTTTTTACTCATGTTCCTCATATGATTGAATTAATTTTGTAACATGTAAGTGCGAACCTACTTTGTGATATCGTACATCATTTTTTTATTGAACTTATCACCTAGTATAAGTATGTTTGCTATCGCTAGAAAAGAAAATCAAAATTGAAGATTTTGTTTCACAGTTTGATGTGTTGGGTATAGATAAGATTGCGAAGAGATTCTGCTGGAGGGCATTAGTTTAATCACTTGTTTTGTCAATTACAATTTTGTAATGTCTGATGCTATGTGCAGATTCTATCCTCTCGATGAAACTTCTTTATTTCGTAGTGAGACACAAAGAAATGAAAAGGTCTTGGTAACATCAAGTTATGACCACTCCATTCGCCTATGGTGGAAGGTATCGTAAGTAAATTATATATATATATATATATATATATAATGTTTTTCTTCTTCTTCCAAGCATGTTTTCACAGAATGAATGAACATTTTTACTTTTCTTCTAATGCTATATCCCTAGAACCAACTGGAGGAGCACATGTGTGAAAGTTATACTCTGTATGCTGCATTTGTTATAACTTCAAAAAACATTATGTATTCAAGGACTTGTTCATTTACATATTTAGATATGTAATAGATTATCAGCAAAATGAAGCTCTCATTAATGGAAGTATAACACAGGGAGGTTGCCAGAGATGTTTCAGAGGTCACAGCGGTCCAGTTACGACACTGTCAGATAAATTATTGGGTGAAGGTACTGGCAAAGTATTTGCTAGTGGAGGTGTCGATGGTACTGTTCGACTTTGGTCACTAAGCTCAAGCGGAAAGCGCGGTCAACATGCTTTGAAAGCTACACTTTATGGTCATGGGAAGCCATTAGTACTAATGTCAGTTGCAGGGTATGGACTTATTTTTTCACATGTATCTGTTCATTCTAGGCATATGTCTTATATGTTAATGTGACAATTAGTTTACTAAATCAAGTGTGAAGTATATAGGTGTTTGAGTTTTCAAAAATTCATAACCGGTATATGAAACATGAAATTCTATCAAGGAAACATTACCTAATTTATTTTTAAAAAAAAACATTATTACTAGTACTACAAAAAGATTTTATGATGACTCTTATTCTAACCTAAATATTCAATAGACAAAATGGCACCAAAAGAAAAAGGTAGCTTGAAGAAAGGAAGAATATGTCCATGAAGGTAGCAGCATTTTTCTTTCTGTGGACTTAAAGAGTTGTAGATAGATATACAATTTAGTTGCTAAATGTTTTTTTGTTAAGAATGCATACCTAATATGCAACTATAGCATAACTAAATATGTTAAACAGTATGAGTGTTGTAGAAGGGGGGGTTGAATGCAACTTACAAAATAATTACTTTTCTTGCTAACAACAAACAAGACGGTAATATTAGTAAGTATGAAATGCAAACAAACTTAAGCAAGCATATGAAGACAGGTGTTTTAACTTCAAAAAATAATTTTATTATTTTTTGTTTGCTACAACTGACTGGAAAATAATTCTAGCTACAAAGAAACAAGAACAAAGGATTTGCCTGAGAGAAAACCTAGCTCAGCTGCATAAGGAAAAATGCTTATGAGATATGTGTATTTATACTGAAACACATATCCCACTTACATGTGCATTTTTCCTTTGTCCTAGAATAAAGCTTGAAATAGAAACTTTGTTTTTCTTGTTCAATCTTGTCTTCATTCCATTTGTAGATAAAGTGGTTCTGAGATGTACAGATATCCTTGACTCCTTGAGCACACTTTATCTTTTTTGTTTGTCTTCTCCCAAGTTGCAGTAGTAGACTTGACAGACTAGATAGTAATGTCAAAATCATTCCTTGTATTTTCACTATCTAGTCTGCTACATGAAACAGACTGTCAGTTTCACTAAAAGTTTACTGTCAACCTTTAGCTTCCCTTTGGTGACAGTATCTTCGGCTCCGCATACTTTATTGTCAAGCTTGATAGTCCATGAAACATGTTGTCTCTAAAGCTGCTGTCAACTATCCTCGCTAAACGTGCTGTCAGTGAAACTTGTTGTCTGTGAATCTTCATTCTTCGTCAAGTTTACTATCATTGGAATAGTTGTTGTCGTCTGTCCCAATTGTGTTGTCACTTGAATATGTTGTCGTAGGTTTCAGTTGTAGAATGTTACTGTTAAAGTCTTGGTCTATGTTGTGCGTGAACACTTTGTGAACTTCTACTTCATGGATCATGTTATTACATTTTTACAAGACAGTAACTATTAGACTTACTGTCACATATTTGAACTCTGTTAAACATACTGTTACAAGTGATAGCAAACATACTGTCAATATCCATATGACAGTACATTTTACCTAGTTTCTTATAAATTAAAAACTAAGTAATTCTAGTAGGCTGCACCACAATTCCTAACAAAATATTTATTTCTCGCTAACCACATATGTTGACTACAGTTTGTTTTATGCCTAGTTACAAATTCTGTCTGATAACTACATCAATTTGAACTTGCGATTAAATTGCATGCGTGCTACTTTTTATTTATTTTTTTATTCCAGGCACAAAAGTTCTCTTTTGGTGAGCATGTCCAAAGATTCAAAGGTATTGTCATCCTTTTAAAATAAATTTCTAACTTGCAGGTATAAATAGTCAGCTTTAGTCAAAGAAATGTACCAGCTGGATAGATATTTCTGAACAAATGGATATATGTGTGCTCATAATGTACATACAGCTAGTAGTGGATCCTCTAAAAAGTCATTTAAATTTCAGATTGTATTGTGAGGCAACAAGTTTGAACTGAACCTACACATGCTTCCACAGTAAATATGATATCTTGTATTCTTGTTAGAGATGAAACTTGTGACAATATATTTTTTTTATTATACATAATACATAATCTATAAGCATCACATTTTGAAGCCTTTTTTCCCTCTAATTTTTCTGATTTTCCTATGAAGGAATTGCTATTATTTAAGTTTCAATGTATTACGAGGGGGAACAGTGTAATATACTCTTATAGTAGTATGTACCTTGCGGAGTTTACTTAAAGGTTTCTTACTAAGCGTCATCTGAAAGTTCTCATCGATATCAGGTGAGGCTTTGGGATACCAGTACATCGTGTTCTAGTTCTTCTTGCTGTGTTGGGATGACTTCGATACCAGGTGCACCTGTTGGCTTGAAATGCCATGAATCACTTCTTTTTGTAGCTGCTGGTTCTTCTGTTGTTGCAATTGATTTGAGAACTATGAAAAAGGTTTTCAGCACCCCTTTTGATCAGCCATGTTTGTATTCATTTGAAATGCTTCCTTCCAAATCATTAATCTGCACTGGTGGCATGAACAGGTAAACACAAAATTTGAAGTAATTGTATTTTGAAGAATACTGAAACATACCTATATATAATGAGGAATGTTTCTCTGAAAATCTTTATTATTATCTGGGTTGATTCTGTAGCAGTCACCTTTCTGCGGTTAATTTGGTTTTGAGAAATCTTTGCAATCTCATTCAACTATGTCCAAGTTAAAAAACATTTCAGTGTCCTAATTGAAATAATTTATCTTCCATCCTGCCTTCCTATAGGACTAACGTAAATATGCGGATCTCTTTAGTTACTATTTAGTACATTGAATATATTAAGAAAATCCCAAACCAAATATTCTGACTATCACACAAACTAGTTAGCTTATGTTAAAACTTAATCGTTGAAGCCATGAACTCAGGGTTTCAACTTACTGTAGTCTATGCATCCAACTTAAGTGGGGAGTGGCCACATAATGATTGTGGTATTTAAAAAGAAAGTAAAAGATCAACTAATGAAATCTGGCTAGTTTATGGTTTTATTGTTTCACATCCCTCGAAGAAAAGTGCAAACATATGGCATTATGGGTTACTTGATCCTGCTGTCTATATTTTAACGTGAATCCTTTGTAACCAGGTTATATTTACATTTATACACATGTTCATTGACTTCATGCTAGTATGTAATGTTGAAATGCCTTACTAAAGTTAAGTTGTTCAAAGAAAGTGTATCTGGTTTATACTTATTGTATTTTAGAGATGTTTACAAAATGCATATTATTGAAAATTTAGTTGCATTATTGTATATTAAAGGCTTGCAATTTGCAGTTTCTTTGTTTCAAAGGAAGTTGAGGACCTAGTTGCATTTATACAAGTTTCCTTTCTCTAGTTTCGGGCTTTTTATTGCACCCATCTGAAATCATTTTCGTAGAATGTAGTGTATTTAAATGAAAAATAGGTCTATCCAATTCTGTGTTGTAGCAAAATTGTCTTAATAGATCGTGTGGTGGCTTCTTGATGACCTTCTTCGGAATAAAATTTTGTATAGTCTTTAACAGAAATTCTTAATATATTACTGCAGTGCAATGCTTTGGGATATGAGAACATTCTCTGAGACAGTAAAAGCAAAGCCTCTAGCTGAGCTGGATGGGCATATTGGTCCAGTAAAATTTTTACACATGGATCAGTATAAAATAGTTTCAGGAAGTCCTTTGGATCCGTATGTCAATGTTTGGGAATCTGACACTGGTCGACAAACAAATATCTTGGATGGCAACCCTACTAATGGTCAGCATTCTCTCCCAGTATGTTCTGCTATGGCGGTTCATGGTTGTCAAATAGTCACCGGAAGCTTCACTGTAAATCAGGGGGTTATACGCTACATGGACTTCAACAATGCTTCTTTTCATGTTTCATCAGAAGAGAATGAATGTGGTTCAAAGTTTTGGGGTTCACAATCACTGTAGTGACAGTTATAAATTCGATAGCTGAACATATTTCTTGTAGCATTATATATTACACACAGAACAATGGCTTTTGTGAATTTTAATTGTGATAAATGACAGTAATCGTTATAATTTTAAGCATTTTTTCTTTGACAGGGGTTCATTATTTTATATAAAAAAAGAATATCGATACTACTTCAGATTCAGAGCTTCTAAATTCTTTCGCCTTCTTACTATTTGATTGTTGTACCACGTAGACTCTTGATTAGCATATTTTTGAAACTATATGTTTGGCATATTCTTGACTGTGTTAGGATACAGCTAGGAATCATGGAGCAGGGTGCTTGAATTACCCAACACACCCGCATCTGAAATACAGTGGGGCGTGCGTAATTGAGGGTGTGGAAGTGACATAGAAGGTAAATTTAGATTTTTTTTTATCCCAGCAGTTTTAAATAATAATTTTGATTAATCGACATTTATCTTTCTGCTATGTCATTTCTGTGCAGATTCCAACTTTTTTTATTTTTATAATAACTCGTACTCAAAATTGGCTTCCGGCTGGAAAGTCTGAGATTTCAATATGAGAACGGAGATCTCATAGCATAGCAGAAATCTGGGATCTGAGATTTAGAGATCATGCACTCTAGATGTCAGGCGTGGCTGAGATCTAAGCTAGATCATATCATGTAAACAAAAAAAATTCTTCCTGCCATTTGTGTTGAATCGATGCTAAATAGTGAGCAGGTCTTCAAGGCTGCAACTAGAGCTCAATGGTGAGAGCTGCTTGACCAAGGTCTCATATATGGCTGGGACCTGAGAACTCATGGGTCGGTCCCAGATCAAACCATGTGAGATTCGGACCATCATAACACTTTTATTGTGTGTGTGTGTGTGTATATATAGATGACACTTCAGGATGTTGCCCCTCATTTCTATACTTTGGTCTATCATGTCACTGGTTGCTACATCTTGTCAGCTTTATATATCTTTAGCATTGTGATAGGCTTGTAAAATTAATTTGTTTATTAATTCATGAGAAACAGTGTTGGTGATTGCATGTTGACCATGTCTACTCTTTTGTACTCTCTTATTCAAGCAATCTTTTCACGTGATGACAGCTGAATGATATTACTACAGAATGCGATGACTACCTCTGGAATTAGCTTTCCAGATGTTGACAGAGTTCTTAAGGAAATTTGGAATGAGATGTATGGTATGTGCTTTTTCTTTCTCTGAAGTCGTTTTCATATTCTCAAGATCTATTTCTGATTGCAAAACTGGATGTTTGTAGCTGCGGAGAAAGCATTGTATGAAGCAAATGCTATGCAACACAATAAACAACATGCAGATGAAAAGAAGGGATACAATAACCCCCACGGAACGAAAGAAGATTCTGGAAATGATTTTTTGCGATTAGGTTTATAAATAGGGATCATCTTAATGTCATATTAGAGTTGCAATCTATGTCATCCCTGGGCTTAATTCTAATTCCTTTTGCTGTAAACTAGTTTCTGAAATTTTTCCATCCTGGGTATATTTTGTTGCTTTTAAGTGCAAATTCAAGACCATCGACAGCCATTTCTTGGGTGGCTTTAATGTGCTAAAAACTAAGTTATATAATTGCTTGCATGTGTGCTTCTTTAACTAGTGCTCTTAAAAACGTTAAATGGAGTTCAAGTACGACATCCATATGCTCAAGTTGTTTGAATACTTGTAATAATCAAAGTTGTTCAAGGACAGTTTAATGCTTAAGCAGAATAATTAAATTAGGATGCATAAAACATTGGTGTTGACATGCAAGATTTTGTATTTTAAATTTCACTCTGCATTCAACAATTTTTTGTAATTTTGATCATTTCTAGCTGTCTGCTTCCTTCCTCCTTACCTTCTCATTTGGATCCCCACAATTCACCTTTTTTTCCCCAGAATTTAATTTGTTTCATGGTCAAGTCAAGATGTTACATCAATGTTTTTTTATTACAACTCATTGGAGTATACATGTCAGATGATAATGAGCAATGTTATCTTAGAGGTCCAAAAGAGCCATCATATTACTATATGTGTAAGCTTGTAAGTTGCACATTATTTAAGACTTATATATCCAGCAAATGAAATAAATTTATAATTTAAACTGTCCCAAGTCCCATCAAGTGATTGTGGCCACAGCAGATAGTACCAATATATGTAGCAATGATATAAGGTTGGAAAAACATCACACAAGGTCAATGCTTAGGCATCAACAAATATATAGTATAAATGTAAAACATTTTACTCCATTTGCTTAACATGCCCAAATAATCTACGGTGTTGGCTTTTATAAGAAAAGAGTCTGGTTCAAAAAGTGTGGGAGTCCTTTCCATGCAAACAACAGAACAAGACCATACTCATTTCTTTCATTTTGACTGTCTCTCTATTTTTGCAAGAAATCATGGGGAAAGGTCCTGGTCTTTACTCTGATGTTGGCAAGAAAACAAGAGGTTTGATATACATATATGTTTAAATTTCTCGTGGTTTATGTTGTACAAGCTAATGAAGTTGTGTTTCTATAATGTTTATATGATTTGTTAGAACTTCTTTATAAGGATCACAGCAACAATGTCAAGTTCCGGCCCGATGCTCCTCCTGGACTTGTGAGTCAATGAGTTTGCCTATTTTTCATCGATCAGGTTGTCAACTAAATTAGCTTGTCTGTTGTGCTTCATAGTGTTTGTTTTTTTATTCTGATTGCAGGCCATCACATCTTCAATGAAAAATGGTGTACACATGTCTACTATCAGCACACAACTTAAGAACAGAAACTTTACTGCTGATATAAATGTTAAACTGTGCAAACACCCCAATGTAAGCTCTGCCAAGTATTTGTTTTTTTGATGCAATGCTCTTCTAACCCCTTTTTATTCTTTGCCAACTTAAATTTATTTTGTGATTACTTTCAAGGTCTATTCAGGCTATTATAGGTTGTTAATGACTCTTTTGATACAAAATTAAACTACAGTTCTATGGAACAATATTTGCCTGCATTCGTCGGTCACTCATTTTAAATTTTATCGTTATGTCATTCATGAGACTGTATACATGTGAGGGAACACTTAAGTTTTACTCTTGTCAGTATATTATCAATTAAATTCTAGCTGCTACTTTCAATATATTGTAGCTGCATCTTAACACGAGATTGTAGGAGTAACAGGGTTCATATAATATAACTAATTACATCTAGTTGCTACTTCTTGAATCAGGAAAGTGGCGTGTCTCCTCTCTGTATAATTACCCTAATTCTTTTTGTTTGCATGATTAACTCCCTTTCTTTTTGTTGATCAACATGTTGACCCTCAGATTTTCACCAACTTAGTTCTTGATCAACACTATCTTCTTCCTGGCTTGAAGGCTATTTGTAACTTCAATGTTCTCAAGACGAAATCTCAAATGGTAAGTTTAGTAATGTCTTGTTATAGTGAAAAGGAAAAAGCTTGCTTATTTATTTCATGTACAATCTATTTTCATTATCAATGCTGGCTGTCAAGAAAGGATGACTAGAATTTGAACTTTGAAGTATAACTTTGCATTTTGGAAGGATGAAGGTTCCTGCTAGATAATATGCATATGAATTCCTTGCTATGGTTGTCTTATGTTCAATCCAATGTAACAGATCAGACTCCATTACCTATGTGACTGTATTGGAATTAACGTCAACATTATTGGATTGACTACAACCCCCATCCTCAACTTCTCAGGCTCGCTTGCAAGTAATACGGCATCATTGGGCACAAATGTCTCATTTGACACAAAAACAGGAAAATTCACCACATGCAGTGCTGTTATTAGCTTTTGCTATAGAGGCCTGACTGCTTCCTTAAACCTGTAAGTATCTAATTTTAACATAAATGTTATGTTGTGTGGACTATGTTAGGCATGTATGTTAAATGATTGAAGGTACAGTAAGCATATCTTTTCACACTTGCCAATTAGTAGCGATACTTGTTTGCTAGTGAAGAACAAATCTTTAATTATTTATTGTGGTCTTAAAGGAGGTACATACATTAAAATTATCGTATCATAGAGCTAAACATTAGAAAAAATCACAAACCCCCTCTGGCTATGTTGCAAGTACTGTTCCAACATTCAAGTTTTTATAGCATCAGTAGCATCTGCTTTATTCTATCACAATCCTTGTGCATGATCTGCTGTTGCTTGTACATTTTATACAGTAAGGATAAAGGGAACACATTGAATGCCTCTTACTACCATAAAGTGCATGGAAAACTGTCAAAGAAAACAAACATCATTCAACGTGCATTGACTACTCTGTCGATAACAGCAGTTGGCGCTGAAGCAACTCATAAACTTTCAACCAAAGAGAATACCGTCACTGTTGGTACTCAGTTCGCTTTGAGTCATTCTACCACACTGAAAGCACGTGTCAACAACATTGGCATTACAAGTGTCGTAATGCAAAGCACGTGGAATCGAAAGTCTTTAGTTACTATATCAGGTGAAGTTGACATCAAGGCATTAGGCAAGACTCCCAAGTTTGGAGTGGCCTTTTCTACCCGATCTTGAGTGGCTGCAGATGCACCTTATTTTACTGTTATGTTTACATTACTAGAGTAACATATTTAGCACCACCAAAACAGCCTGCCCTATGATGCTATCTCATATTGTGCAGAAATTAGTGCCAACATATCGTCTACAAAGAACTCTTCTTTTCTTTTTGCTAAATAAAGTACTCTTGCCCAAGATGGTTTTCTACACTCTAAAAAATCTCGACAAAATCTTCTTTTAAGCCGATTTTTTAAATTTCTCGAATTTATATATTATTTCTAACTTATTTAATTTTATTTTGATTTTTTTAGCATAACACCCACAAATCAGAACTTATAGTATCAGTACTTTAATTATCAAACCAATGAAGAACTAGATTATTTTAAAAATATATGACAAATCTATTACAAAATCTATTACAAATCTATTACAAAAGTTTTGTGAATAAATAAAAAATGTAAGAACATATGACAAATCTATTACAAAAGTTTTTAAGAAATAGTATTTTCGTGTTCTAATTTATATAAACGAGGGGAAATATAGAAATTCCATAGTTTTAAAACATATGACAAATCTGTTACAAAAGTTTTTAAGTGTAATTTTAAGTATTTAAAAAAGTTTAGTATAATAACTTCTAAATTATAATATGTATAACAAATTAGAGCTAGAAACATATGTATAATTCCATAGTTTTAAAACATATGTATATTTCAAATTAGAGCTAGAAACACAAATTAAAAAGTTAGCAAAGTAAACATGATCGTTTCATTCGTTTGTTTTAGATATATTTTGTACATGATTTAAAATAGAAAATAAGGTTTATGCTATTAAACCCCTTCAAAAAAAATTTAATAGCATAAACCTTATTTTCTATTTTAAATCATGTACAAAATATATCTAAAACAAACGAATGAAACGATCATGTTTACTTTGCTAACTTTTTAATTTGTGTTTCTAGCTCTAATTTGAAATATAACAAGACACTCCCTAGGGGCTGCGGTTCGATTTCAAAATTTCCTAAATTCAATCCGTAAGATTAATAGATGTTGGACGCTTTATAAATATCATTGTCCTTGTACTAGTTTAGTTACCTGATGTTAGACTCAAATTCAATACAAAATTAGAATGATAATTTTGTAAATATAATCTCATCCCTTCATTCACATAAATACCCATATATCACTATTGTATTTTATTTTAACCTCAAGATATTATCTAAAAATGACCTCAGGAGCATCAAGCTCTTAGTTGTATCTATATCTAATAGTTGTATCTATATCTAATGCCGCTAACAATTAATAGGATTAGTTTCTTACTACCCAATACAGAAACGAACTACTATTAGGCAACTCTGAATGTATTCTGCAACTCCAAGGTAAAATGCGAAACAAATTTTGATGTGCAGAACAAGGTGTAACTGAATGACAACAACGAAAAAAGTACAGAAAAGGAAGATATAACAAGACACTCCCTACAGTTGATTTCAAAATTTCCTAAATTCAATCAGTAAGATTAATATATATTGGACGCTTTATAAATCTCATTGTCCTTGTACTTGTTTAGTTGTACCTATATCTAATGCCGCTAACAATTAATAGGATTAGTTTCTTACTACCCAGTACAGAAACGAGCTACTATTAGGCAACTCTGAATGTATTCTGCAACTCCAACGTAAAATGCGAAACAAATTTTGATGTGCAGAACAAGGTGTAATTAGAATGACAACGAAAAAGTACAGAAAAGGAAGATGCAAATATTACTAGAACTGCAATCCAAAACGCAACACAGCAAGACATACAAGTTCAACAAAATGACATGAAGAAGTCTCAAGAGCCTTGTCAAATTTTGTACTACTAATAAAAAGCATTCTTTGACTATCATATCTAACCCCTAATAAATTAGCAAAAAACTAATCTATATGCTTACAAGCTATTCCAGATTTCTAGAGGCTATAGAAATAGCTGAGGATCCAAGACAATTGCAGAACTCATTATAATGTAATAAGAAGGTTGCCAATATTGTTCACTTGACTTCGCCCATCCCAGTGATCTCGATATTACATTGGTTAAACACGAGTCTTTTGTATTCATCATTAAGATGGCTAGCGATATCTTCCTGGATGAGCTTGTTAACTATTGGATATGAATCACACACGACACTTTAACCATACTCAATTCTCAATCCAAGTCAAGGATCCCACAATCAGAAATCTACTAGGAAGTTCTCCAGCCGACGGTGCAAGGTATGTGATTTTATTCCTGTAAATGACAATTTAAAAACTATTAAACAGTCATCTATATATAAATGGTAAGCTGGAGTAGTTTTCAAGTTTGGAACCTTTGAGTGTCGACGTCTGTCACATAGATGAACCCGGCAACATTACTGCATCAGAAAAAATACACACTCATCACAAAAGGAAATGCTTTTCATGATTGCATATGTTTTCCAGTGAAAGTTTGTGCAAGTTAATATAGCAACAAAAATCCACCAAGTTTAGTAACTTTTGGAAAATATACTTGCAAACTATTATTTACATAAATAATGGAAAACACAAGCGCAATAACTCGATTTTAATATTTGTTTTCTGTTAGGCAATCAAAATGCTTAGGCTGAAATAGTAGGCCCTATATATTGAATTGCTACTATTGTTACCATACCTAACTTTGAAGTGGATGCATGATGCAGAAGGAAATTTTGTATATGTATACTATAGAATAAATAGTAATATTAGTCTTCTTGTTACCATATAAAGAACTTACCTTGAAATAGATCTCGGGAATAATCTCACATCTGTATGAGACATGCATTCAGAGCTGAAGTATCACAGAATCTATGTAGCACATAAGCACAAATTCATATTTCACTAAATTGAGCATTAATAGAGATTGGGTGAAAATGATTTATCGCTGGAGCATTAGTGAATGCATTTGTCGCAGAATGAAAGTAGTTGTGTACCTGCTATGATATTGTACACTAACACAGAATAGATAGTAAAATCAGTCCCACATCAACTAAAGTAAAGGGACCAATGGAAACTGCCTGTTATGCTTGTCACACTTGTGCAAATGCATGTTTTTGTTACTGTATTTAATGTAGGAAGTGAACTGTTCATGCTACACAAAGCAGTTGCAATGCTCCAGAGACAAATCATTTTCACCTAATTTCCATTCTCCGCTAATGCTCAATTTAGTGAAACGTGAGATTGTGCTTATATGCTATGTAGATTCTATGATACTTCAGCTTTGAATGCATGTCTCATACAGGAGTGAGATTATTCAACAGATCTATTTCAAGATAAGTTCTTTCCGCATGATTAGATCAAGTGGCTTACATTTAAGTGAGCTTAAAAATTGAATAAGCTCATATGAACTTATCACAAACCGTTTGGCAACTAGGAAAGTTAAAAGCTTATATGCGACTTATCTTCAATAAGTTGTGAGTAGCTCCTGCATACTTTTTTTTAGAAACGAGATAAATAGCGGAGTCTGTGTGTGCACATACTAATTATTATAAAAAATTTGTTGTTCTTATCATTCTTGAACTTCAATGCTTTATTTGTCTTATAACCTTGATTTCTTTTTTTTTCCTTCAATTTTATATTTACTGTCAATATATCGTAAATTTATAATTTCTTTTTTGCTTAAATGTCTTGCTTTTCATAATTTATATTTCAATATTTATGTTTTTAAATTTTATATTTTTAAATTATAAAATTCATGTATTAAAATCCATCTATTAAATAATTTAATTAAAAATGTTCTACCCAACTTATAAATATAATTATATTTTATTAAATTTTTCATTAACTTATAAGTAAAATTATCCAAACACCTAAATAATTTATAAGTAATAATTTACTTATCACTTATATGACACTTATTTACTTTAAGTTAAAAGTAACTTATTTTAAGTTAAGCCAAACGGGCCCCAAATGTGAGTATCTGACCTAATGCATGTAGTTGCCCTAACGAGTAACGACAAATATAATGTAAACGCCAACTAAATTAACAAAGATATATTCCCATACCTTGAAATTATTTCATTTGGTTCTTTGGCATAGGAAACGGCAAGAACTAGATGCAGCAAGTCCCTGTCGATTTTCACTTGAACCAATCTTGTTGGATCTGCAGCAGGCTCGGCACCAATTGGCAGAGCCGAACGAGGGGCCTGTGGTCCACCACCAACTCGAAAGACAGTTAAATCGCTAAAACTAGCAACATTAGAGTGTGGAGACAGATCATTTGTAAGGCCATAAAAGTATTCCTGAAAACATTATTTAAGGAAACATTAGTCCAAATAGAAACATGTTTAAAGCACTATATAATTACCCTTAGATTAAAACAAAGAATTTCTTTTACCCTTATTCTGTGGCCCCTGGCCTTTTGACGGACTTTTGCGTTCCTGGATACGACGCCACCTGATTTTTGAAGTTTCACAACATCTACATTAGGCTTGCTTTTCAAAACATCTTTGAGCATGCTACAAAGTTTTTCCTGCCCAAATTTTAGATACATGAATAAGACAGATACTGGCCTACAGTTAATGATGCTCTTGTATTTCATTCTTTGTTGATGGATTAAGAGTATCATTATAAGAAAAATCTTTAAGATTGACCCTTGCTGAGAAGACATATAACAGATAAAGTAGTGCAAATCCGAATAGAACCTCCTATATAAAAAACCACTTGATATTTTCTTGTTAGAAGTACAGAGAGCCTAAATCTGGACAGCAGTGCATGATCAGGTTCAGGTTTCACTGTCCACAGACTTGACAACCTTCAAGCCATGCATGTGCAAAGTCATGTCATGAGCGTGACAACTTTTTGCACAACCATGGGGCTATATTCTATTCATGTTGGGTTTACAGGAAGCAACCAACAGAATCCTGATTTATATACCTTTATTATCTGATATCTGATATTACTTCTTTGAATAAACCAGTCAAACGTCTAACAAAAAAATGTAAGATTGCTGATGACCTTTCCTGTGGAATGGCTCTTTGTTTCTGTTATATAACAGTGTTATTAAAGGCGAGACGGGGCGACAAGGGGTATTTATTGATTACTCGCGAGGCGAGAGGCGAGGCAGTCGCTTCATTAAAGATATGTGTCACACCACAAATGTATATATTTAGACACATATTATTTAAAAACACATGTAGCAATATGTCTATTACAATTAACATTAATATGACAACTATATGATAATAATCAATAATAACAAATTAAGAGTACCTTATAGTTGCATAAAACAGCCTTCATATTACTAACATGTTCATAATTTCATAATTCAAAATTCAGGAAGAGTGATATGCAGTAGAATGGCTATGTAGTATTAGAGAAAATTGAAAAATATGAACATAAAATTAAGAAAAAGAAAATATGAAAATTGAGAAAAAAGGAAAGATCTTTTTATCTAATTTTTAAAGATAACTGATAAAATCATGAGTAATGGTACCGTTAATGATTGAACTTACAATTAAATTATGGGTCAAAATTTGACTAATATCTCATATGAGTTCGGAAATAATTTGAATCAAGAATATATATATATATATATATATATATATATATATATATATATATATTTACAAGAATGCACGATTAATCGATCGCCTCGACTTATCACCTAAGCAAGGTAATGCAACCAAAGCGACCCCTTTATTAAAATTGCATCACCTAGGCAATGCAAAAGTGATATCACCTCACATTGCTTCTCCATTAATCGCCACTTTTTCTCGCTCTTATCTCTTAATAACACTAGGTATATAATGACTCGTATTCTTGCAGTCGCCAATAACAACAATAAAATTTAAACAAAGTGCAAATCAAGTAGATGGCTGTTACTAGTACTACCAAGTTGACGAGTATTGAAGACTGTCAGGATTGGGAAAATATGAGTAATAAACTAGTTAGGATAGTAGTAGTTGTTTACTAAAGGGTACTTATGTATTTTCATAAGTTGTAATCAGGCACCTCTATAAATAGCATTTAGTGAATGTATTTTCTGTTATGCATTATGATTTGATATGAAAATGGGACTTAGTTCCACCAATCTCTCTCTCTCAGATTTCTTCCTCTCCAAGCTTTCTATCTCTCTCTAGAAATCTATCTTTCTCTGCAAGTTTCTAACTGAATTCTGTTCTCTCTCTACATTTCTGTTCTTAATCTCCCTGTTTCTACCTCTAATCTGTGCTATATATCTCTGTCTATTTGCTTCATCTTCACTATTTCTTACTCAAATATACAGAAAACTACAAAAATATATAGAAAACTCATTCAGGAATCATCAATTCCTGACAAAGACATATATACATATACATATATATACAATGTCAACAAATTTCTATAATTTTATATACAATATTGTGAAGTTCTAGTTGATAGGCTAAACATAAAAGAAGCTGTAGATAATTAATCGCTAGGTAATAGTCTCAACATATTTCTATAATTCATCATAAGAAATTGTTAGGTAAAGATTCTGTCTAAACTTTAAACTTTAAAGTCAAGCAATTTTTCTCATATTTTGTAGTCAAGTATTTAAACACATTTAGTAAAAAAATTAGACTAGAATATAAAAGATGATAAAATCATATAGCAACTACATTAACGGACAACCTAGGAAACAAAAAGCATTTCTGAACACTAGATCTCAGTCATTGACCAAATAAGACTAACCTGTCCCAGAACCAGAACAACTGTTGCGCTGAATGTATCAATTGCATGTAGAAGTAGCTGAAACAGATATGGTTAATATGTCAACGTCCAAAATTCTTGCATTCACTGCTTAATAACCGACTTCATCAGCAGACTAGCAACCTTAAATGTATATATTTTATAACTCGAGTACCTCATAACCAAGACCATCTACCCAGCCCATGGTATTGATCACCATCCCTGCAGCTCGAGATTCAGTATTCCCAGCAAACTGTCTCTCCAAAATTTTGGCGAGTTCCTTGACCAGCACCTTGTAAAGATCGGCATTTGCACTGTAGCAAGTGTGAGTGCACTGTATGATTAAAACGAAACAGTAGATTGGAACTGCCGAACAACTTAAACAGGTTGCAATATGTAGTACCTAGGTGTTGGATGCCCATAAAAGTAAACAAGAGGCATTTCAAGAGGAATTCCTTCCACGGGATCAATTGGCATTTCAATTGGAGTAGCAGCTATGCACGCGGGAATGGTTATAGATCCTTGGCCAATGTCCAAATCCACAAATGTAGGTTTCCATCCTTGTTTAGCTGCCCAACTAAGAAGCATCCTTGACAAGGTACTCTTTCCTGAATCTGTAGGTCCCACAACAATTACCCTTGGACCCTTAAAAACAAACAGATTAAAACTTTAGAAAGAAAAGGAAAAGTAAAACTTTTTTGTAGATAATGTGTTTTAATATCCAACTTAATGCAATGACTCGTAGAAGGGAGTTAAAAATGATTGGGAACTGGATACACTATATACAACATATCAATAGGATACTTCTACAAGATTATAAATACCGTAATACTTCATTGGACATATTATTATTTGAACAGTGCTAACTGGGAAATAAATACAAAGCAAATATTCCGTAAATCATATAGCTGTAAAAAAGGCAATAAAATATAAGGTAGATCAACAGAGTACTAGATGCCTCTAATTTTTCTTTTTATATTTATAGATACTCTATGATATTATAGATAACTAGACAGTATATAAATCTATCCAGATTGAACAATGCACATAGAGCTCTGTGATGAGAAGATGTCATCATTCAATGAAACTAGCATAAATTAAGAGAAGACTACTAATGCATATTGCTGATAACATTTGGACAGGGAAAGTAAATTATGGTTGTTCTCACAAAGCTAATGTAATACTCCTAAAAGAAAAATGCATAAAACATTAAAGATGGCGTCGCATATTAAAGACCAGGGAATGTTTATATTAAAATTGTTTCCTGATCAAAAAATTAAATTGCGTCCACAGTTGGGGAAAAGAAATTCCTACTTACATGATGAAGACTTCTAATATTTTACATCAAACGAAAAACGACGACTGAGATAGTACCTGAGAAGACTCCGAATCACTGGGAGATGCTTTGGCGCGGTTTCTCCTTGCATCCAGTACAGCATGTACATTTACATAACTAACCATTGGTGTCTGACATTAAGATAGGAAAATATAAGTTGCTGCTTTAAACTTAGCAGACTGCCTTCAGAACAGATTAATGTACCTCATCTGCTGTGTAATAAGTTTCAGTAGCACCATCCATTTCTATAGTAGCTCCATACCAAGTAAAAACCTGAGATGGTCAAGTAAAAGATAACATAGGCATCATACTAAAAACAAGCAGCTGACTAGTACTAAGAAACAACTGGAAATGGCAACACCTGCTGGTTAGTTAATTGTGATCTAGTTATCTAGGCAAGAGACCAAGAACACTACTTCTATTAGTAGGAATATAGAGTGTACACTTTATTCGCGTAACATTCTCTGGAGGCAGGCATATTATTCATCAATGTGGAATATATGCAGTTATATATGACTACTGGAGAAGCATAATGAGGTAGCCAACTTTATTTATGTATACTAGTAAAATCACAAATGTGGTCAATCTTAGTTCTGTTTACCTCTTAACATATATTAAGGTCTAAGATGTCATACTAATTTTTCATAGTAGTTTAAAGGAAAGTATAAAACTTTAATATGGCTTACTGCAAATTTGACAGAAGGGGGAAAGGAGAGCCAAATTTGAGGAGGGATCTCAGTTCCAAATATTTCGGCAGAGCCAGTGAGTAGTCGAAGGCGAAGAGAAGATTCCGGACTGACTTCAACTCGTAGCTCGCATTCCTTATCCAATTTGACTTGCTCTGGCATTGATGCGGATGGTCCACCCCCTGCCCCAACTGCTGCTGCCATTGCGTAAATTACAAATAACTCCTACCCCTCTGCCTGCTCAGAACACACTCTGAGATATCAATCAAATTATTAGCAAATGGCTACTAAATTATTCATCAACAAGCATTGCTATAAATAAAAGGCTGAGTTTGAATAAAAAGAAAATAAATAAATATAAAACCATGAGGCAATTACAGTGATTATGACCGTACAAAGACAAATGAATATGCATAGTTAGTAAAGGAGAATGCAAATAGTGTGTGTGTGTGTGTGTGTAAAGAGCCAGTAAAAGTGTTAAAGGAAATTGCAAGACCACAGCGACATAAAATCAAACAAGTCAACTGCACTTGCAATACCTGTGTTGTGTTGTGTTGTGTTGTGTTGTGTTACTTGTGTAGAATACAGAATTAGAGATAGATGGGTTGGGTCCAAGGGGTTTTCAAGTTGAAACGTTTGGACTCTGGGGATACAGATTGCTCGATTTGGCCGCTACTAACACATACGGCATAAAGCATATAACCCGTGCTGCGCAAAGCACGGCAACAAAGTAGCAGGTAAATTTATTTTTTATATTATATATTATTGATTTTTAGTATAAAATTTATGTTAATATAATATAATATTATCTGTGAAGAGTTGTATAAAAAGAGGGTTATCGGGAGTTAGAATTGTCTGTTATTTTATAATAATATTTATATATTAATATTCATAAATTTTAATTATATATTAAATAAAAATTATATGATAAGTAAGATTCTTAAAATAGAATATAATTTAAATATAATATAATATTATACGTGAGGAGTCGTATAAAAGGAGGACTACCGGGGTTAGTGTTGCATGTATGATATATATTATTTTTAAAATTAAATTTTATTAAAATTGAATGGTTAAAATCATTTCTATGTTTCATTTAAAATTAGAGGATCAGGATCTTTTACCTGGTTCATCTTTGACCAAAATTTTTACTCTTTCGGCTATAATAATATAGTATAGATATATACTCTGCTCTACTTATTAATTAATTTAATTTTTAGTAACGTAAATTATCATAGAAATAATTAAACTATTTAAGGAAAAGTTTATCAAATGCTCAATTAGGTAATTTTAATTTATTATTAAATTAAGAGATTAGGGAACCTAATATAGGATTTCATATGCAAACATGAAAGTGGTATTTTTGTAATATCAATATTCATTTAAAATTGTATTAATACACTATTATTTTGTATTAAAATTTTATGAAATTAACTAAGATGTATCTTAGGTTCCTTTTTCTGTTAAATTAATGGTAATATAACTTTTTTCATTACAATAATTATATTTAATAAAATTCAAATAGTATTACTTATTGAGAATAAAGAGTGTGGGCATTTTGGGATAATTTTCCTTGAAATCGCATTCATATTACTCTTGTAGCGCATTTGTTAAAATTTTGTTCTAATAATTAACAATTTAAAAAATTGTATGTTTGGTCTATTTATATTAATTTTATATTTAATTTAATATAAAAATAGGTAGTAAAATATATAATTTTAGAAGTTTTATATAAAATTTTACTAGTTTGGGAATTGTCAACTTTTAACAATCTTGATAAACAATATATCTTGATAACCTCTCAACTTTTAGACAACTAAAATTGTCATGACATATAAACTTGATTACCAGTATTAAAGGTACTCTTGACCGGATACTTTTCCCTTAATGTCCATGAGTTCGGAGCCTATTTTTGATTATAATGCGAATTAAATCTGTTTTTACTCATATTTAGACACTGGAAAAAAATAATTCGACTTTATTAAATTTATTGTTTTATTAATAAATAGATATTTATTATTATAAAAATTTATACATATGTAGTTTATAATATATTTTTTTTTGAAACATAGTTTATAATATATTTTAAAATTGATAATATGTAAGCAAATCATTTAAATGCTAAGCATGAATTAGAAATTGATTCGGAATTCCTGAGACAAGTCAATTCATTAAAATACTATTTCCGAGAATCGAGAGTAATACTAGCAAAACACGTTCTAAGTTAGTAGAAGAAGGCAATTCATCTGATAATAGAGAAAGAATCTTCTAAAATTATGATAAATAGTATCTTGAAACTTCCCGTCAAGAACAACTCGTATAGTACAGAGCAGGGATTTCAAAATGCAGGAACACAAACTACACAAATTTCCGTACACCAAGCTAGCAAAATATATTACCTAAACATCATTTCATGACCAAAATCGAGCCTGGCTCTCCTGACTCGGACCAGGATGCGCCTAGATGGTTCCACAATCCTCCTGAACAATATTCAAAAAACTTCTGGTCAGGCCGAGTCCATATTCAAGGTCAATAACAACTATCCAGGTAGAAATGCGACTATAACACATGATATCCTTTGTGAAATGACGAGGTGTAACTTGTGCCGGCATATCGAAATGCAATAAAGATAATATTACCATTCTGGCTTTCTGACAATTCAGTTCCAACTAATGAGAATATAATACAGCCCTCCTGAAACAAGTCATGGACTGGTTGGTAGTAAGGCTCTTCTGACTTCTGTGCTGCCCCTTTTTGTTAAGCTGTGGTGATACACTCAAAATATATTACCATTACTAATCTTGAGTACATTGCTGTGATGCATACAGCATACTTGCCGTAAAATGTATAATACAGAATTTTGGAAATAATATAATTTTCATGCAACCGGATGTAGTCTATGCAACACCTCTAGCTCACGGAACTAATGGGCATCAGATTGTTTAAAAACGGCGCTACAGTTCCAACTAATTAATAATACCCCGTCCTCCACTTAATCTTAGAACCTCTAACTCTGGTTACCAACCGCAAATCCTAACATTCTGCTAAGCAGACGAAGAGGAAAGCAAATAACATAATTTGCATTCCTATTTTTGCTCTCTCGAGGTTTTTTAGGAAGGCAAACAAGTGTACAGGGGACTAAATTTAACATGCTTTTCTTTCAAAACTTTAATTCCAAAAGTGGGATGAAGATGAAATTAAGTGAGAAGGATAATTCAAAAAAAAAAATAGATACTAAAAATATACATTTACTACTAAAATTATATCTTTTTAAGTAAAAGGACAAATTCTTAATTTAACACTAATTATATGCTTTCACTTCAACTTGAGAGCAAATGGAAGAAAATAGTTTAATTTTATAAGTTTTAAACTCAGAAGCAAGTGATTGAATCCTTAAAAAACTAGGGAGCGGGTCGTAAAAGCACGGGTATAAAAACAAAGAACGATATTATTCACTGAAATGAGATAAGCTGAGAATGCCGGCCAATCTTAAGCTCTGTTCCTGATTGTTATGTGAGAATGATTTGTCATTTGAACACTTGCAGCAGTTTTAGCAGTAACTTTCAAGAGAGACCAAGCATATAATTCATTTATTTATTAGACCAATTAATAATGCATAAATTGATGGATCACCAATAGTTGTAAAAAGGTGGCTTATATTTATCATCAAGTTTTATGTAGTCCAAACATACTCCTATAGCATCTGCTGATACTGTCCAAGATTCTTGCATCCAACACCTTAGAAAAGACTAGCAACAATCCAGAATTGTAATTACTGTTAGCTAAAGCCGGCACCAAGTTTGACAGGATATACTCTTCAAGTTCCATAAAAAATAACTTCTCTAGTTATAGTATCCGTCAGTTGGCATTTAAAATAGATTAACATTTAAATAAATTACTAATGAACAATGTAATTTTCTCTTCATATACTGAAATTGTCTGCCGTTCCTCAGAGTATTTCTAATTTTGTAAATATGAATCGAATATGCATCTGGGCTTTCCTCGTCTCATTCCTTTTTCTTGTACATTTAACACATTCTGTTGATGATGTTCAAACCACATTAATCAAGTTTATCCAAAAACTTAGTAACAGTAATGATATTCCGGATCCCACATGGGGTTGGAATTTGAGTTCTGATCCTTGCAAGAATCATTGGAAGGGTGTGACTTGTAGTAACAAGACTTTTCAAGTGCAAAACCTACTACTTGATGGCTTGAATTTTAGTGGAACTTTTGATCCGTGGATACTTTGTGCTGGTGATGAATCTCTTGCTGAATCTCTCGTTGAACTTAGTCTCAATGACAATCGTCTACGTGTAGATAACCTTGAGGAGATTTCAAGTTGCAAATACCTTTCTAGATTGCATTTACGTGGAAATCTGTTCTCTGGTAACCTTCCTGATTCTATGTCGAGGTTAAACAATTTAAAGATTCTTGAAATCTCTCACAATCAATTTTCCGGTGTCTTGCCTGATTTGGCCAGAATATCTGGCCTGAGAGAGTTTTTTGCTCAAGACAATGAGCTTACAGGGTTTATTCCAAAATTTGATTTTCCCAACTTTCTGAGTTTTGATGTCTCGAAAAACAATTTCACTGGTCCTATTCCAGATGGTGGTTCTCGGTTTCCTGCTAGTAGCTTTGATAATAACTTGGGGTTATGTGGTGAACCATTGCCTAACGAATGCCCACTAGAAGACAAGTCTAAGAGTGGCTTCTCTCGGGATCAAGTTCTCATGTTTTCAGGTTATTTTGTTATAGGGTTGGTTGTTGTGCTTCTCATACTATATAAGTTCTGTACAAATGGTAAGAAAAACAACAAGAAAGTAAGCGATAACATAGATATAAAGGTTGAAGCTTCTGATTGTGATGGTAGTACCAAGCCTAGTATTGTGTCAAGTGATAAAAGTGGAGCTAGCAAATCAGAAACCTCAGCTGCTTCAGCTGAAAGTGCAAAATCATTGGTTGTTCTATCTAGTCCCGAGGTAAATGGCTTGAAGTTCGAAGAATTGCTGAAGGCACCAGCTGAGCTGATCGGGAGAGGAAAACATGGGAGTGTGTATAAGGTCATATGTGAGGGCCAAGGTGTGACAATGGCTGTAAAAAGGATTAAGGATTGGTCACTTTCTAGCAATGATTTCAAAATTAGAATGAAAAGGTTGGATCAAGTGAGGCATCCAAGTGTGCTGCCTCCCATTGCCTTCTACTGCTCCAAACAAGAAAAACTATTGGTATATGAATATCAACCCAATGGCAGTCTCTTCAAGCTTCTCCATGGTAGTTACTTCATCCCATTGATTATATATTTCACAACCTCACATGAATTTCACAATGAAAAGGTTCATGATAAATTTTAGATGAATTTTTCATGTCCCTAATCTTGCTATATATACATATGAACAGGAGACCAAGTGACCTTTGATTGGAGCAGCAGACTAGGTCTAGCAGCTACAACTGCCAAAGCCTTAGCTTTCATGCACGAGGAGCTCCGTGAAGACCTACTTGCGCATGGAAGCCTAAAATCCTCTAATATTTTGTTGAATGAAAACATGGAACCATGCATTAGTGAGTATGGCCTAAGGGTGGAAAATCAAGAACTTTCAATGGTTAGCATAAGCAACATCCAAGCAGCCGAAGAAAATAGTGAACAAAATACATTTAAATCAGACGTATACGCGTTTGGGGTGATTCTTCTTGAGATGCTTACCGGAAAGGCTGCAGCAGTGCAAAACAATGGAATGGATTTGGCTAAATATGTTGTGTCAGTGATTAGAGAGGAGTGGACAGGGGAAGTATTTGATAGAGGATTAAGTAGAGAAGGTGCGAGTGAAGAGCGAATGGTGAACTTGCTGCAAATTGCTATAAAATGTGTTAATCAGTCACCAGAAGCTAGGCCTAGCATGAGCCAAGTTGCAGTTATGATTGATTCAATTAAAGAGGAGGATGACACATCCATGGATATTTCTCAAGTATGAAAATTTTTGCTTGTGTTGTTTATTTACATAACTTATTTTGTTCTGATTCAGAGGAATGTTTGGTTCATGTTTTAATTTTGTACAATCTGACTTGAATACTAACAAATGCTAACTCTTAAAGTAGCACAGTACTTGTGTTGCGCTAAACTTCAATTTTTCAAAAACTCTCGTTCATTATTCAGCAGACACTCTGACACTAGTGTGTACACTGTGTAGGCGTCCATTTAAATCTGTATTCACGTTAAAAACGAATAGAATTACTACTCAGGAAGAGTAGAGATAAAAATCTGATAAACACAACAGCGAACCTGTATGGACCTTTTAAACAAGCTCCGGCCGAATTCAAAAATTAGTTTTTTTTTTTTGAAGAATTAATTTTTTTATTTTAAATCTCATTTTATCTTTAAAAATTAATATAAATTTTACTTTAAGTTTCATCTAATTTAAAAATTTTATTGAAAATTTTATTATTAAATATTTTGTCCGGGTCATTACAAATCCCTATGACCCTATCTATCCGTGATTGCAAAACTAAATAAATAAATTAGACATATTTTACTGCAACTCCACACACAATTGATTACCAAGGGTCAACACATATTATTTTAATATTGTCATATATATTGGTAATACATCTGTCAAATGGACTACTATATATATATATATATATATATTATAACATGGGAACATAGTTATAAATTTAATTCGTAGTTTGATTAACAGGTGGATCATAAAAAAATATGATTATTGAATATTTATAAATAAATAAAAATTTGAGATTTTTCTATTTTAAAATTTAAAATATTATTAAAATATCTAAAACTCAAATTTTGTTAATATCAAATTAAAACTAAATATCTATTTTATTAATTTTAGAAATACAAAAAAGTACAAATCTCATGAACAATATGTTATTATACTATTTAAATTTTTTGATAATTTAATGACATTACATGAATAAATTATTCTAATTTAATATATTAAATTAGAACCCAAAATTTGTAAAATATATTTTCTACAGAATTTAGAAATTGTAATTTCCATAGAAACAAAATATTAAAAAAAAAACTAAATTTTGGGAAAGAAAATACTAAACTGGATCACTGCACTGCTTAGTGGAAAAAGAAAGAAGATAGATAGAAAAGACTATAAAGAGCGTGAATAAAGAAAAGAAAGAATGTACTCAAAGTTGAGAACCACACTCCACAAATAGCGCGTGTAACGAAACATTGTCTCATGCTGATGGGTGAATACTTTACTTGGCTTTTCATCACTTAAAAAAACAACAAACGGGTGTCACTGCCCAGTGCCCACCTTACTTCTTCAAACACAAACACTTCTCCTCCCCTCTTCCACTTCTATTTCATATATACAAACCACACCACCTGCAATACACACATACATATATATTAGTATGTGTGTGCGTGTGTGTGTAAAGTTGAAAGATATACATAGAGAGTCTCAAAGTTAAGATATTTTAGGTCATTTTATTGGGATTCTCAATTTGACTTCTTCTTGTAAGCCCTTGTGTTTTAGACTTTTAGAGTTTTGTTGCAGCAGAGGGGCAATTTATCAAGATTATATTGTTATATGGTGGATTCAAGGTAGGTGAGTGAAAGATTCATTCTTTTTATTATTTCATGTGTTCTCTTCTTTCATTATTGCACAATCAGTGACTTGGGTCTTTGACTTGTCATTAAGATTCAGTTCAGACTAATCTTTTAATGGTTACATATATGATAGTAGCTAATTTTGTGGCATAAGTTAGGGCTATAATCAATGGAATGCACAAGTGTTTGTTATTGGTGTTCTTGATATATAAAGATTTGACCTTTGGGATTTCAAGCTCTTCAATGTCAGAGGTCAGGTATCAAAGATGGCTTTTTGAGCATACCCACATGAAAGTTTCTTGGATTAAGTATTCAACTAAGCAAAAAGATGAAATTTTGGCATACCCACCTCCAATCTATTCTCTACCCTCTTCTCCTTATGCTACTTCTATTGCTTTCCATAAACAACCTCCTCCTTCTTCACCTTCATCTTCCCCTAAAATTAATCCTGCTGTACTTTTTATTATTGTAATATTAGCTGTCTTGTTTTTCATATCTGGGCTTCTCCACTTGCTAGTTAGATTTCTCACAAAACACCAATCTTCAACATCCTCTCAGTCGGATAGGCCTGAGGTTTCTTCTAGGTCAGATGCTCTTGAAAGACAGCTACAACAATTGTTTCATTTACACGACTCAGGTTTGGATCAATCTTTTATTGATGCTTTGCCTGTGTTCATGTACAAGGAGGTTGTGGGTTCGAAAGAACCATTTGATTGTGCTGTTTGTTTGTGCGAGTTCACTGACAAGGATAAATTGAGATTGCTTCCTACTTGTAGTCATGCTTTCCACATTAGTTGTATTGATACTTGGCTACTTTCAAACTCGACATGCCCTCTTTGTCGGGGGACACTTTTTAGTCCTGGATTCTCAATTGAAAACCCGATGTTTGATTTTGATGATCCAAGCGACAATGGGTGTCATGGTAATAGAAGACATGGGTTATCTTCCAATCAGAAAACTATTGAAATTGAGGAAAGTGCAGTCGAATCTGGCGTTCTACCTGTTAGACTTGGCAAGTTTCGAAAGTTAAAGGATGGGCCGGATGATGCAGGAGGGGAGACTAGTAGTAGCAATTTAGATGCAAGAAGGTGCTATTCGATGGGTTCGTATCAGTATGTGGTTGCTGATACAAGCCTTGAGGTTGCATTGAACAATGTACGAGATGGTAGTGATGCAAAGCTTGTAAAAAGTAAAGAATGCAGCCATAGTTCTTTCCCTGACGGGGACAACGACGGGAAAAAGATTAGTATTGGTACGAAAACCGACAGCTATTCTGTTTCAAAGATATGGCTATGGTCTAAGAAAGGACAATATTCAGGTTCTTCAGACACTCAAATGGATCATCCTTCATCTCTTGATCACAAACTTCCTTGGATGAGGAAAACAGAAGGTATATGAAAATTATAATATTTACTTTTCACCAATTAATGAGCACGGAATGATTAACCAACTGAGCTTCACGTCATTTTAATTTAACAAATTATGTTGATATAGCTCGTACTTGTGCGCAACTCATCTCTAGGTCAAACCTTTTTATCCATAGTTTAATAGAACTCCACCCACTCTGATTTGTAAAGGTACTTTCAAGTTTCAATTTTGATATGGTTACCAGACAAATATACATAATGCATTCTTCTTGTTGAGAGAACCTTTAAATCATCATGTTGGCTGGTTCTATATGTTAGGGTCCCCCAGATCACTTGAATAATGTGTTTGGGAGTTGGGACATAATCTTTGTAGCTTCTGCTGTTGTGAAGTTACACCAAACACAAAACATGGCCGACCAAAAGCAAGGCGCAAGACTCATATTTAAATGAGCTCAAGTAACAAAGAAATTGTCTCTTAGTAGTTAGTAGATGACCAAAGATTCCAAACGCTATTCTGCAAGTGCAATTAATTGGATATATTCATTTGGCAACATTTTCTGATCGAACCTGAATGGATAAGTAATTCAGAAAATCAAAATTCTCCCATAAATTTGAACCAAGAAATTCACTTTCATGTTGTAAATCAAGATCCTTACTGATCTTGAATAGTAGTCACATTGGACCCTTTTGTGTGTGATTGTCATTTACAGAATTCTAATTATTAACGCTCTCGTGCCTGCTTGGACCCTTGTTCCCGAGAGGAGAGGAGAGGAGAGGAGGGGTATCCACTAGTCTATGATGCCAGGGATTTCATGTTAGGAATCTGAATCCAGTTTACTAAGCAGGATCTGAACCTTTCATAAATCTTGATCTTAAATTTCTAAATTAGCTTTAGGATGGTCAACAACTTTTGATTGCATATATCTCTTCAATCTCAGCTTTGCTCTTCATTGTTAATCTCCTTTTTATCTTATAGTTGTTTGTGACCATGCTTTTGGTGATAGTCATATAGTGGGAGCCAAGCACCATCTTTGGCATCTTTTTTTATTGTGGGATCCATGATGACAGTGAGAAAATTTGACCATTTCTACTAATTTTATATAGTTGGTGTTAGCTTTGATGTGCTCATGATGCCCTCTATCTTTTTTGACTAGATATATTGTCATGTGCACATACCAAGTTTATAAAATGATTTGCAAGTTTAATATGTGGATTTATACATAGATCTCCACAATGGTTTATTAAAAGTATAAATAATACATCTAATTTTGTAAATCTTTGTTCTCTGCATAGTTTTTGACTCGAGCTCATAAACTTATCTTGATGCTGTGATTTATAAAGCTTACATGTGTGATCTGATTCATCTGACTCAAGTGACTCTCTTATGCAGTTATGATAAAATCATAAATTATCAAGAATCAAATTAGATTTAAATTAATGTTTCTATTTTGATAAAGCATAGTTTATATAGTCCAGTACAAAATGGTTTTGTGTTTTAGTGGAGAAGTGGACAAACCAGTGTCACAGGGGTTGGATTAGTCCCTTTTTGCATGCATTATTCACTAAACTAGATAGCATTTTGTGTTAACTAGTTAATAAAGTTGGTGTCTTCCTGTCTACTACATTTCATTTTATTCTTTCTAGTCCAGGATTTTCAAAAGAATGTGTGACTGGTTTTAAAATCGAAACCACCTCGATAAAAATCAAATGGAATTATTAATGTTTGATGCGGTTTTGGTTCTTATTTTAAAAAACTGCACCCTATAGATGGTAGTTGCGGTTTTAATTGAAAATTGCATCAAGCTGCATTATGCAAATTCGTGAGAATTTTGCGGTTTGTCCAAGAAAATTTAAAAAAGAAAAAATCATTTGTTAAGGAAGTGAACACCACTTTGAATTTTTTATACTTCCTTGGCAAGAATCTTATTAGAGATGATGGATGTATTAGATTGTTCAATTATAGAAAATAATGATATGAAAATAAATAATGGTGCACAAACATATACTACTCTATAAGTTTACTCCAAACAAAAAGAAAACGGAGGACATTATCCAAAGTTTGAACGAACGGAATCATCGCCAAAAATGAACATCTATGATCTTCAAATTTAGCACCTAAGTCTTCGAATTTGAATTACCAACTCGCTTAAAATGAATTTTCGTTTCGTGCTTCCTTCCCTAATTTCATGTTTCGATTGTCACTTGATTATGAGCATCTATGATTTTTAATTTAAAAATGATATTTTTTGTGTAATAAATTAGAAAATTATTTAAATTAAAAATATTTATTTAAATTGTAGATACTTTTTTAAAGAATTTATTTTATTTGTAAACTTGCAATGTTTCTTTTTATATTTTTTAATAACTTATAAGTTACAAATAAAATAATATTATCCAAATAAATATTAATTTAAAATTAAAATTTATGATCTTAAGTATAAATTTTAGTTGTAAATAATAATTGCACTTTAATAGTCCTAACTATAATGTTTTTGCAGAATAATGGCTCAATTATAAAATTTGCCGGTTTGATGACCAAACTATTTATGTTTTAACACTTGATTGCATTCAGTTAATTTTTTTTAACGGACGTTATTAGAATAATACTTAATTGCATTTTGATGACCTGAATTATAATTTTTTAGCCAAAAAATGACTCAATTACAAAAATTATCAATTTGTTAGCCAAATTATTTATTATTTAATAATTAATTGTATCCAATATTGTCCATTACCTTTGTCTTATCATTATTAATATCGGAATTACTAGAATAATTTTACATTCATTTAAAAAATGAATTCGATGAGTCTGAGCAGTATTTAATCAATACTTAAAATTATAAAAAAAAAATTAACATGACTTATAAATCAAAAAGAGCATAATTGTAAATACATGATTAAATTTTAATTTATAAAATATCACTCTTTTTATAAGTAGATTTTCTTTTCCAATTTTAAATAAATTACAGAATTACCTCATAAATATTTTTATTTTATAAATTTATATTAATATGATTTAAAATTTAAAAAGTGTGATAATTAGTGTTATTTAAAATATAAAATAAAGTGTGAATATAAAATTATAATATAATTAGTTATTAAAAATAATAAATAATTGACTAACAAATTGATAAACTTTATAATTGAGCCATTTTTCTGCTAAAAAATTACTCCCTCCGTCTCATCCATTTGTTTACATTTCAGAGAGGATGTTCGACACATATTTTAAGGTGCATATAAAGTATAGTTCCAAAAGTTATTTTTTTAAAAAAATTCTGAATAAAAATTTAATTTCAAAGAAAAAAATTAAAAAATAAGTTATGAAACTATACTTTATATGCACTTTAAAATACGTGCCGAACATCCTCTCCCAAATGTAAACAAATTGGTGGGATTGTGGGAGTATAATTTAGGTCATCAAAGTTCAATTAAGTATTATTTTACTAATTTGTTAGAACAGATACTCATTTGTAAGGCTATAAGTCAAATTAGTTAAAAAAGTATTATTTAACTAATGTCCGTTGTACTCCCTCCGTCCTACCCAATTATTTATATTTGAGTTGGGCATGGAGGTTAAAATTATATAAAGTATTATGAAAGAGAAGGAAAAGTGGATGAAAGAGAAGGAAAAGTGGGTAAAATGTTGGATCAATTGATATTTAATTGATAGATTTGAAAAGATGGATTAAAGTAGTGGGTATGAGTAAATTTTATATGTAATATAAAAGTTTGCAATTTTTAAAAAGTTTTGAAATGTAAAGAATTGGGTAGAACATCTAAAAAAAGGAAAGTATAAAGAATTGATTGAGACAGAGAGAATAAAAATTTAACGGAATGCAATCAAATATTGAAAAATAAAAAATTTGATCATCAAACTAATAAATTTTATAATTGAGTCATTTCTCTGCAAAAATATTATAGTTTATGGTATCAAAATGCAATTAACTCTTTTTTTTTGTTGCAAGTAATTTCGTTCTTGAGCTCGCTCGTGGTCTACCACACGTCCACACTGCAGGCCAGGCTGGTAGGCATACCTCCTACTAATTTGAGAAAAATGTTGCTCTGTGGGCTTGTGCTAACAATTCTGGGCCAAGCCCAGGGGCTGGACATGCCTTTGTTGATCACCAACACCTGATACATTCTGCATATCTATTGCTCGAGTATGCATTGTATACGCTTAGATGAAATATATATATTCATTTAATAAAATTATTTATATATCGATAAATTAATATAATATTTATTTATCGATAAATAAATATTAATTCATTTAGATAATATTTTTAGACTTTTTTGTTAATTATATTATTTATTTATCGTCATACCACACATGTATTTAAAAGAAACCTTTCAAGTTGTTGTCATCATACAAGATTGATTGCCGTAACATGATAAAAATATTCAAAAAATGGTGCATGCATTACACAAAATTAAAGATAAGATGCATTTTACTAGAGCGAACAAATCATCATATTTAGAGGCATTTTTCGAAAGATATGATTTATTAATGTTTTTGAAAATTATTATTGGATGAAATGTATTTATATGTAATATAAATAAAAATATATTATTTGAAATATAGTGATTATTCATTTATATTTACATAAATGCTATAAAAACTACATTTTTATTTATTCATTTATATACAAGCTCATTTACCCAAATTGAAATCGAAGAAATTTATTCATTTTATCGTGATTATTCATTTATCGAGGTTGTACTGTACTACATGTAGTTCATTCTTTTTAGACTAAATTGCAGTTTGATGGTCCGAACTATTTTTGTTTTGCAGAAAAATGGCCAAAATATAAAACTTGCCAGAAAAGTGTCCAAACTATTTATTTTTAAACAATTGATTGCATTCCGTTTATTCCATCTAACGCCGTCAGTTAATTTTGTAATTAAAATAGACTAAATTGCAGTTTGATGGCTTGAACTATTTTTGTTTTGCAGAAAAATGGCCAAATTATAATAGTTGTCAGAACAGTGTCCAAACTATTTATTTTTTAACAGTTGATTGCATTCCGTTTATTACATTTAACTGCCGTTAATATTAAAGGATAAAATGGTCAGCATTATTTTTTATAAAGGCCAGATTTGTTTTAAACGGATAGTTTAAATACAAATCCTTATATTTATTAGGTAATATTAATCAGATTTTTTATAAAAAAATTAAAATCAGACTAATATTTTTTTTTAATTTTTAAAATTTTTAAATCAGATTTTTTTAAAATTTTAAAATCAGATTTTTTTTAAAATTTTAAAATCAGATTAAGATTTGAAAAGCAGACTATTTTTTTTTAAAATTTTAAAATCAGACTTTTTTTAAAAAAAAATTAAAATCAGATTTTTTTTGTAAACTAGAGTGATTTTAAAAAAATCTGATTTTAAATTTTAAAAAAAAAATTAGTCTGGTTTTAAAATTAAAAAAAAATTCTTTTCAAATCTTAATCTGATTTTAAAATTTTAAAAAAAATCTGATTTTAAAATTTTTAAAAAATCTGATTTTAAAATTTAAAAATTTTTTAAAAAATATTAGTCTGATTTTAATTTATTTTTTTAAAAAAATCTGATTAATATTACCCAATAAATATAAGGATTTGTATTTAAACTATCTGTTTAAAACAAATCTGACCTTTATAAAAAACAATGCTGACCATTTTACCCTTTAATATTAACGGCAGTTAAATGTAATAAACGGAATGCAATCAACTGTTAAAAAATAAATAGTTTGGACACTGTTCTGGCAACTATTATAATTTGGCCATTTTTCTGCAAAACAAAAATAGTTCAAGCCATCAAACTGCAATTTAGTCTATTTTAATTACAAAATTAACTGACGGCGTTAGATGAAATAAACGGAATGCAATCAATTGTTTAAAAATAAATAGTTTAGACACTTTTCTGGCAAGTTTTATATTTTGGCCATTTTTCTGCAAAACAAAAATAGTTCGGACCATCAAACTGCAATTTAGTCTTCTTTTTATTGTTACAATCCTTTGTTTTTTTTTAATTATGTATCTTTCTTTACTGAACTATGTTTTATATATTTATTCATTAACAAATTAATATGAAACTATGCACTTCCCTTGAAACATTTTAGCTAACATTCTAAATATAGTCTCACAATATGATTTAAGGGAGGGTTCAGATCGATTGTTGCATCATATCTTACCGTATTTTTTTCTATGCTCCATCCATTCTTGTCATATAAAATTGTTTTTATTATTCACCATAAATATACTGCAATAATCAACAAACAATCATGTGTCATGGAAGACCTCCCGTGATTATAACACAAAAAAAGTGTTACTTCACTATTTGACACTCCAACTGAGAGTAGGAAGTGGGGAAGCTTCCTGGGGCTGTCTGTCCCCTACCCATCAATCTATCCTCATCTCATCTCTCCATTGCTACACTTACATGTATTGTTACAATCAAGGTCCCCTTTATTCTTGATGACCGTGCCATAACAAATAGTACTCCAATATCAGGACAAATTTATCTCTGGGACTCAGGGTACAGGGATTATCATTGGCCATCTGCCCCCCGTGCTTGTCCAGGCAATTTTTAGTCGTAAAATGTTTACATCTCCAATGAGATGAGATATTGAGATGAACTGACAACATAATTTACCACAGTGAAGAAGATGAGGTAATACAACTTGCCAGTCCCCAAAAAGTTGATAATCCATTGTTACAATTGTCATTAACAAAAATTGGTAGTTTCTTGTTATCATATTAGTATTAAGCAGCAGATATTTGTTTTATTTACTCTATTTCTATATCTATATTATTACAAGTTCTTACAGCAACTAATCCTTTTCTCAGGGGATTTTTTAGGTTGTGTTTTGCTTTCTTTTTCTTAGATTCATTACTCGGCGAAAGCTGCTACTAACAAAGAATGCAAGACATAGTAGAGAGCCTACAAGGAAATGATTTTGCTACTAACTTCATGTTTTTCTAAATTGGTTTCTTTATAGCTAGTACAGATTCATACAACATTAGAAAGTAGAATCAAGAGAGATCAATAACCATATGAGTAGCCCATATAATTATATCGCGATCGAATATTGTGATTACTACTGGTAGCATCTGCATAGTCAAGAGCCTTGATGACAACAGCTTCATGCCTCCCATCATGTTCTTGGACTGCTCCAAATACAATCTCATTAGTCTCACAATCTTGCTCGTAATATGTCTGAGGGCTAGACGACTGGTGTCTCTGATGGTGCTGTTGAATCTGTTTTTGCTGCTGTTGCTGCAAATGTTGGTAGAGCTGCTGCTGTTGGTGGTGCATATGCTGTTGGAACTGTTGTTGCTGACGAAAATCTCCATTCCACCCACCATAAAAAGACTGGTTTTGCTTGAATTGCCGACTTTTCTCCACGTCCTTTGTCATAGATTGGTAGGTTTTTCGCGGAGTAGGGTCTCTTGTATCTAATGGAGGTGGTGCATCTTCATTTGGAATCACAAAGCTTTCTTGCACGGGCCAAGTGTTGGCATGTCTGCTCGATTGCTGGTAATATTGCTGTTGATGCACTACTGGTTGTTTCCTAGACCCTGAGAACAATCCTCCAAAGAGTTCAACCACAGATGTGCTAGTGTTTATTAAAAGCTTCCCTAATGAATCAAACAACCCTTCTTGTTTCTCAGGTTCATGTTCAGTTGGAATTAAGGGATGCCTAACTGATACAGGAGGCTTCTGATATGGTGCAGGAGGGAAACCCTTTAATGAATCTCTATGTTCCTGCAGAAAAAAAGAAGTTTAATGGAAATATAAATAAAATTCAATGTATTACATAGAAGAGATCCATAACTAAGGAAGCTCGGTCCTGAATTTTGGAGTAGTTGCCCTACTAGTTGGTGTAGAAATAAGCATAACGCCTAGTTAATGAGGTCAGAGGACTTATAAGCATAAAGCTTTGGTTCCTTACATGGTGGGTCGAAAGCATGGCTATAAGCCTACGTTGTAACAGAGCCAGCATGTAGCCGAAAAATCCTGCTGCAGCAAGAACTGCTATGCCTACAACCATCAACATCATATATTACATTTTACATTCATGATCATAAAAAAGTGGTAACAAACTAAAATAGATTTTTAAGAGTACCTAAATTAAGATCTCCATCATACTTCTGGGAACACTCATCCTCATTGAGTTGAATCTCACGAATTGCTTGATTGCCCCTGTCAACAACCAGAAGAGAACAACTGCTTCCAACATAAACGACATCAAAATCATTTGAAAATTTTGCATCTTCACTTGGACCATCGACATGACCTCCGCCTCGGGACAATGTTCCTCCTGCAATCGTTACAACCCCTGCGTACAGAGGAAAAAATCATCTTCGATCCTATAATGTTAAACGTACACTTGCATTGTTGATCTCTATCGGAATGTATTGGCTGTATCATGAGAAGAAAACATACAATACAAGTGTTTCCGATCAGTAGATAAGTAAATTATCGGTTATCAAGTTACCTGAATCACTGATCTTTCTAATTGCCATATTAGCGGTGTCTGCAACATAAATATTTCCTCTCTCATCAACAGTATGCCCTTTAGGGTGGTTCATTCTTGCTTCTCTTGGCTTTCCGTCCACGTGGCCAGAGTAACCTTCAGATGAGCCAGCTACAAGCTTTGGTCTGCTATCTGCAGATATTTTATATAACACATATTTGAGGGAGGAAAAGACAAAATTGAACCTAGACTACAATTTATGGCAAATCACCAGAACTATGATGATTACATGAATTAAAGTTTTTAGGGAGTCTAATTATGAGATGGTTCTCGGTCAATCAATCAATCATTTAGGAGAGAGATGGAGAGAGTTAACAGACAAAGAAAAAAGAAAATGATTCCAAACAAAATCGGCTTCCTCTAAAAAAAATCTGCTTGCTATAAGATCAACAAGGTAAAAAGCTCGAGTATGATTATCCCCATAAGTTGTACAAATTACAGTTTTATTTTAAAGAGCAACTAGCTTTTGTGTTCACTAAATCAAAAGCGGTGGTAAAATCATACAGTTCTAAGTTTTACCAGTGATGCAAATCTGGTGGTGGTTGATAACTAGAAGAGTTCTAAATGAAATATATTAATGACTTTAATGTAGTATACTGCTTATTGAGAGGACCAGTATATAAGCAAAGAAATGTAGACTTGGTTTGGTAACAATGGGCAGACTGAAATTTGGGATGCAATTTTACCTAAAGCCTCTAAAATTAGAAAGACAACAAGTGGACCTCTATAAAAGATGTTCAGAAGTTTTAGAACAAAGCTGAACTAATGAACGAATACCGACAGAATCATAAAAGTAGGAGAGCAAAGGAAGTTAGCACTCATTGGAGATTTAGTACAAAAAAGCAATGTATTGCTTCTTAAGGTTCCAAAAGAGAGAATCAACTCTGCAGGATCAACCAAAAAAATTAAGGTGCGGCATCAACAAAGAAAAGTGAAGCATCCTCATAAAAAAACCAGGGTAGATAAAAAGATTTGTAAGGTCATTAGGAAATTTAATGAGTATTAACAGTCACCAACTGGCAACTGTAGCCCTACTTCTTCCACATGGTCACTTTACATAAATCAATTACACAACAGGGCTCAACTAGAAGTTCTGAACACAATTACAATAGAGAAAAAAAGAATTAAAGGCTTACACTTAAAGAGTAATTACATGCATATCTTACGATCAAATATTTTGATGAATAGTCTAGCATACAACAAAGAGGATCAGTATATTAACTTACATCGTGACAATGGTGTTGAAATTTTATAAATATTACTGTTAACAGAATCCAACACCAGAAGGTCCCCAGACGGAGAAACCTCTACACTGTAAGGTTCAATCCCAAGTTTGCTTCCATCAAAAACAGTCTCTACAGTGTAACCACCTTCAAATTTCATCATCGAACGGCCAGAAATAGCTGGAATTTTTACAACCCCATTAAACCTCAAACTCATTTCAAATTATAAAACTTCCAACAATAAAAAAAAACAAAAAAAAAATTGTGGAATGGGAGTATGTAGAATGTACACACCTGTTGGCTTGTTAGATGTTAGTGACCACAGCCATCTAAATAGAACTGAAACAACTTTTGAGACAACTCCACTAACAATTTCTACAAAACCAAAACAGGCAAAAACCATACACACACACAGATGTGAAATAAACATGAAATGTAAATTTAATTAATGAGATAGACTTCCACACATTTAGTACCTAAAGAAGTGTATGAATTTGATAATATACTCACTTGCAGGAGGAGTGGCTGAAGCTGATGAGCACCCACCAAAGAAAACAACTAAAATCAGAAGAAACACCAACCAATTTATCCTCATTGTTCTTGTTTATATTCTCAGAGTACATCCAAAAATCAAGAACATATATTTACATATAAAGATTTAATCTTTTGCTTTTATCTTTAAGAAAGGAGTGATCCACAAACAAATTATACTTCACTTTTGAGCAAATTAATCAAAGACCCAAATCTTGTTTGCATTTATTGAAAGAGAGGGTGTGAATTTTAAAGTGGAGAAACAAGAAGAGTGAAGTGAAAAAAAGTGTGGGCCACAGGGAGGCTTATGGTGGTAACTGGTAAATAAACCCAAGGAAAGCTCTCTGTTCAATGTAAGAAGGTAAAGTTAATATTTTATATATGGGAGCTGATCCTGAGCGTTTATCCCGTAAATGGTTGCATACCTGTTGGATCAACGGCCAAAATTAAAAATAAAATAAAATAAAATAAGGACAGGCAACTGTCTGTGTATGGGCCGCTGTAAATTATAGGCGTGGCTATGTGTAAATTTAAATCTCAATTTCATATATAAATTTAGATATATAATATTTATATTAAGTTAATTTTAAATTTTAAATATTATATATTTTTAAAATTATAAAGTAAAATATAAATAATTTATATTATATTTTTGTCATTTCATATTATTTATATTATTATATTTAATTATAAAGTTAAATTATAAATAATTTATACTATATTCTTCTAATCATATACATTCACATTGTATAGATTGTGTAATATATAAAATATGATACACAAGTTACACTGAATTAGAAATTTTACCCACGGTTAAACATGTAAATAGTAGAGTATTGCTTCTATTTTAATTAAATAACAACTTTGGAGTAGTGAGTTATGAACATTTGATACTTTGAAGTTTGAACCGGTTGCGGTGATTTCATATATAACCCAAAAATTACATATATAAATTTTAAATTTTGATAAAAAAAAATATGAATATAAAAATATACACAATCAGATTTCATTTCGGATATTAGTTTTCATTTTTAATATAAGATAAATATACAATAATAGAATTTTATTATATTAATACAATAATATTTTATTATATTGTAATATAGGATTTTATTGTAATACAATAATAAGTCAAATATTATAGTTATATAATATAATATAATATAATATAATATAAATTATAGTCAAATATAATAATATGAAATGACAAAAATATAATATAAATTATTTATAATTTAACTTTATAATTTTAAAAATATATAATATTTTAAATTTAAAAATATTTTAATATAAATATCACATATCTAAATATATATATATATATATATATTATGGTTAGAATATTTTCTAATACAAATATAAGGGTATTTATATAAATGTTGAGTGAATTTAATATTTATAAAACTGTCACTCAGAATTTGTACTATAATCTCATATTACACCTTGAGGATGACCTAAGGACCAATTTCTCTCTTTATATATAATTGAGATTTAAGTTTATACATGAATACACGTGGAGAAAGAACAAGCCGCCGTTACACGAGCCGCTGTTAATAAGAGCGGCATATACAGGGGCGGACTTACATATAGGATAATGGGGGATGAGCTCTCAGTGAATTTTAACCCAATACCTTAATATATAAAGTCCAAAATAGGGTGCCCCTACTAGTTAAATAGTGTTGCCCCAATAGTCAAACATTTATCTAGCCCAACCCATTTCATTTATATTTTTTGTTCTAATATTTAGCAAGTACAATCCAATAAAAACCAAGTTAGCTTTAAGTCCAAAGTCTAAATCAGTGTAAAAAGAACAGAGTGGTGAAGCGGGCGAACAAAAAAGTAAAAAAAACCTAATATCTTAATTGAAAAAGACAAACCTAATATCCTAATATCTATAATATTACACATCTTTTATTAGTTCTATGTTTTTATTTATACATTATGCTCCCACTAAAATTTATTCCTGGATCCGCCGTTGGACATATACTTATTTTTTTTTTAATCCTATGCAAATGGTTGGTATGGATCAGTTAATGGAACTGTCAGTTAAGTTAAAGATAGCTCAGAAGCTCACACATATAACTCAAGTAGGGAGGTGTGAACACACAAAACACTGTACTTTGGTTTTGGAAAAGGGAAAAATGTGAGGATACATATGATGAACATTAAATAAAAAATATCTGTAAAAAACATTAAATAATAAATAAATGAATTCTCTAAATTAATTAAAAACAATGGAAATTTATTGAAAACTTCCTTGCAAAGTGAAAATTATTATATTAAAGAGTTTTATATTTTTCAATTTAAAATAATCATAACTAATTTATTGATAATAATGTGTATAATATAAAAAAAATTGAAATTTTTCCCATTTATTTATGTAAAAATTTTACACCAAAAATCTATTTATGAATTCAATAACATTTTTTAAGTTGACGAACATTTTTCTTCCAAAAAATTATAATAAAATATGGACCGATACTTAAATACATTACTCCTTTTATCTCAAATTACTTATCTATTTTGATTTTTATGCATATTTTAAAGTGCATTAAACACATTATATAAATTATTTTTAAGATAAATAAAATTTAATCTAAAAAAGAAAATTAAAATTTTTTATATAACTATACATTTAAAAAACAATACAGGGTCCTCTGCTCCTCTCTATTTTGGATGTGTTTGATGTGTTTTTTCCCTAGACTCATGCATCATGCATGTGTTTTTCTGTGAAACACATCATAGATCTCTATACTCGAATGTTTTCTTTTTCCTGGTGTTCCTCTTTTTTAAAACCATTTTCTGACAAAAAGGGCTTGTAAAGGGCTGTTTTATAGTAGTAGTACTGTTTTAAAATTGGACTTATTGTTTAACATTATTATTATACTTGTTTAAACCATGTACCAACCAAGTAGTATCAAATTCAATCTGGAAGGAGCAAAATATGTAATAATTTTATTAACTTGCCGGTTTTTTATAATTATTAGCGTGTAGTTACTGGCTCTGATAATTTCAAACATTTCCATATTAAGATTGGTAGAGAAAATCGCCCAGAAAAATTATCAATGCCATGTGATGTTACACAAAATGTGAGATTTTAGAAAATTTAAATATAAATTACATATCTTAGAGTTGAAACTTTCCATCTTGAATTACTTTTTAGTGGAAATTTTCAATCCTGAAATTCCATGAGCATTACACATTTACACCCACAGTACTACTAACTTTGCTGGAGTCTGGCAACTAATCATTTTTTTCAGAGAACTAGTAATTTCGAATTTCAGAGTCTCGGAGTTGCATAAGATTAGCAACAAAAGAAGCATTCAGCCAGCTGAACTCTTCCATCTTTTGTTACTGTACTTGACCAACAATTACTCCACTGAAACTGCTCGTTCATTGCAGCATGAATCATTTCAGAATTCAAAGCAGTTAAAAACAACACAATTTATCGATATTGGCTGTGCTAAGTCGATCATCATCCATTGGTTCTATTGTGGTTAATTATCAGAAGCGGAAATAAAATTAAGACAGCAAGCAGTAAAGCAGAGTCAGAAATCAGCACAGCACATAATGAAGTTTAAAAGCAGAAATAAACTTAATTACCTTCACAGGGTGTATTAACTTAAACAGCCAGGTGGCCCAGGTGTGCATGCTCCCAAGAAGAAATAAATTGATGGAATTTAATTTTTCATTACAGATAACATGTAGTCCAAAAAATGAGAATAGATATTGGACTAAATAATTGTATATTTGAATATATATCAACCTCCACACACAGTTCATTGTTTTTGCTATATAGCCCATCCCAAACTTACATGCAAGGCACCTACCTATTTTAAAGCATCGCCTTCCATTTCCCTCCAAACTTGCGCCAATGATCAATCCCCATGCCCAAAAAAACACACTTTCATCCCTCTGCAACCCTCCAACCTGCAATTTTTCATCCAACATTTGCACAAAATTAATCTCCATCTAGAACATCACAAAATCTGGAACCTAAAATATATACGAGTCCATCCCTTGTGTTGGAATCCAATAAACCCTCATTTGGGTTCCGCAATGGAAGATGAATAGAATATTCTCGACACCAGCATCCCAACTCCGCCAGCTCAGGCGACAAGCAGCCAATCCTTTGAAAGCAAAGACCGAGCCAGCACTCGCCAGAGCTGCACCTTGGCTCTACCAAATTCTTGATCCTAGTAGTCCCATCGTTGCCAAATGGAACCGTTTCTTTCTTGTAACTTGTCTTATTTCTCTTTTCATAGACCCTCTTTATTTCTTCCTTCCGTATGTGGGTGGACCTGCTTGTATGAGCACCGATGTTCCTGCTGCAATTACCATTACCTATTTTCGAACTATGGCTGATCTCTTTTTTGTTTTGCACATTGTAATGAAGTTTAGGATGGCTTTTGTTGCTCCAAGTTCTAGGGTGTTTGGTAGAGGGGAACTTGTAATGGATTCTCATCAAATTGCAGTGCGATATTTGAAATCGGATTTCATTATTGATCTCGCAGCTTCTTTACCATTACCACAGGCAAGCTCATCAACCAAATTTTGTGCAAACAATCTAGTTTATATTCCTTTGGTTCCATTGTAAATATTTCTTGAAATTAGTTTGTGTAGCATGTTTGCCAGGAAAAGAAATGCAATTTCATGCCCTTAAAAAAGTGAAGAAAAGTATAAGGATGTTAGGATTGGAGTGAAACATATGAAACTTGTTGAATATAGAAATATGAACTACTTAAGGCCTCCTTCTAACACCATAAGATTTTGATATAGCTGGTTAACCTGAAGGACACATTAAGCAAATGGCGTTACGCCATTGGTTTAAGTTGCGGTGCCTAATTATCATAACTTATTTGGAATGATTAAGATATGTTAGGGCTATAAACTTGTTAATTAGTACATTCATTCCAAAATGAACTGCTAAAGATTTGGTTATCAGGCATCACTTCTTGCAGAAATACAGCTCTAGAAAAAAATCTGCTTTTTATGTATGAGATCATATTAATTTTACTGTAGTGTTTTAGTGGAATTTTATTAGAATTTCTAGAGCCGTTTTCTTCTTTCAGAACTTGAATTAAATTTTTATTTATGCTTTTTCTTGCAGATTCTTAATTGGTATGTTGTTCCAGCAATGAAAAACAACAGTACTGATCATGCTCACAACACTCTGGTTCTCATTCTTTTGATTCAATATGTTCCAAGACTGTTTGTCATGTTTCCTCTAAATCAGAGGATAATTAAAACTACAGGTGTCGTTGCTAATACTGCTTGGGCTGGAGCGGCATACAATCTTGTGCTCTACATGCTAGCAAGTCATGTAATGATCTATTCCTCGTTGTTCTGATCCTATCATTCACTCTTCAATTAGTAATTGTAGTTATCTAACATTCAGACATGAGGAAAAACATGTTTGTTTATTACTTACTGCTGGTGCAGGTACTAGGAGCAGCCTGGTATCTAATGTCTATAGGGAGGCAGCATGCCTGTTGGAGAGATGAGTGTTATGCGGAGCAACATAGAGTTCCACCTTGCAATTTTACTTTTCTGGATTGTAACAGTTTAGGACAAATTCAGCGGGCTTACTGGCTGAATTTTACCAAAGTGCTTTCTACTTGTGATGCTAATAATTTAGACTCAACATTTAAATTTGGAATGTTTGCGGATGCTTTTACTAGTGAAGTTGCTATGTCCCCGATGTATGAGAAGTATCTGTATAGCCTTTGGTGGGGTTTGAGAAATTTAAGGTGCATCATCTGCTTTTAATTTTATATATATTTTCTTCCTCATAGACATCCGAGAGTAAACTGCTTTCTCCTACTTTTATACCCAAAATTCCTATCATTTATTTTATGTTTTGTCTCCAGTAACTTCTATAGACCAAGATCGACTACGGTCTACGCATGTTAAGTGTCAGTTTGTACTATGAGCTGCTTCAGATTTATTTAAAAATAATTTAACTGGTTTATATGCTGCTAGAAAACTGGCAATCAAGTAAATTCATACATGACTATCTGAATAATATAGACACTTCTTGGAACAGAGAGTATATAAACAAACTAGCAGCCATTTCGGGTAACATGACAGTATTCTGATATGTAGGTCAGTAGGTGTGTGTGCAGCGCTTGACAACCTTTCCGGATGCATAAAAATTTATGTTGGCATGCTGATCTAATAGATTACATTGGAAACAGTTTTTCAGTTCTTGATGCTTATTGCTATCTGATAAGATTTTCTTTCTGAATAGTTGGTGTGTACAAGTCTGATACCCTTTAAATGTGTATAATCTTGTCATCCTTCCTTTTGCAGTTCGTATGGACAGAATTTGCAGACTAGTACTTACATTGGTGAGACTTTATTTTGCATTCTCCTATCCATTGCGGGTTTGATCCTGTTCGCACAGTTAATAGGAAACATGCAGGTAACATCTTTTTTCATCTGGGAGTATTTTCCTTATCCTAGCAGGCTAGTATGGTCGTCGATATATGAAATAAGAGCATGTCTAATGTAATACTATAAGTGATACTAGATTTATAACATGACACCAAAAAGAACAAGTGCCACACCAATGCAATGCTAAGTATGGATGCAAAATATCAAAATACTATACTTGATGCTAAATATAGAAACATGCGCAGAGGTTGTTATAATTGCCACAGCAAATGAAAAATGGAGGGAAATGAATGAATAAAGTAATGTTGATAAATATAATTGTGCATTTAAAGGTTAGGTGGTTGAAATGTAACTAGACCTATTTTATGCCATTTTAAAACTATGGATTGGACTATAAATTCCATTTTGGCATCAAAAGTCACTTTTTGATTTGGGCTAACTTTCTCGAGTTTAACAGTTTTTCTAAGAAATTATTTTGGGGTAACCCTGCTCGCATTAGATAAATTTAGGACAGTGGGTGTATCAGTTGCTCACTCCATCGAAGCAAGAATTATTACCATTTTATTATTTTAAGTTTACCCAAACAAACTCTTAGTCACATATCGAAGTAACCTAAAGTTGTCGATTCTGTCCTTAACTATATTTTTGCCCAAATTATGTCTTTTAACAAATATACTGAGTGTTATAGATCTTGAATTCACTTATTCAGGTAAACTGAATGTTGTTACTTGCATGACATGTAACACTTTATGTTCATCTAATCATTTTGATTTTTTATGAAGTCATATTTGCAATCAATGTCTGTGAGGCTCGAAGAGTGGCGAATCAAAAAAAGAGATACTGAAGAGTGGATGAGACACCGACAATTACCTCCTGCGCTGCAAGAACGTGTTCGTCGGTTTGTTCAGTATAGATGGGTTGCTACTAGAGGAGTTAATGAAGAAGCTATCTTAAAATCCTTGCCTCTGGACCTTCGCCGTGATATCCAACGGCATCTATGTCTAAAACTTGTCCAACGTGTATGTACTTCTTGTCACTTGTCAGTATAACTTGTCACCCGAGAGTATATCATGCCAATATGCTTACATAATTAAGCCTGCATCAAATTATTGATTTTATGTAAGACCTCCTTATCTCTTATTTGTATAACATCATTCAGGTTCCTTTTTTCTCACAAATGGATGTCCAGCTTCTAGATGCAATATGCGAAAGACTTGTCTCATCCTTGAGTACCCAAGACAGTAACATTTTTCAAGAAGGTGATCCAGTAAACGAAATGTTGTTTATTATCAGGGGACAACTAGAGAGCTCCACAACCAATGGTGGGAGATCAGGATTCTTCAATTCAATCACCCTTAGACCAGGTGATTTCTGTGGAGAAGAACTACTGACATGGGCCTTACTGCCCAATTCAAGTGTAAACCTCCCGTCCTCAACTCGCACAGTCCGAACACTCACTGAAGTCGAAGCATTCGCCCTTCGAGCTGAAGACCTCAAATTTGTTTCAAATCAATTTAGGCATCTTCATAGCAAGAAGCTGCAACATGCATTCAGGTACTATTCCTCTCAGTGGAGAACTTGGGGTGCTTGTTACATGCAAGCTGCGTGGCGAAGGTATAAAAGGAGAAAATTATCCAAGGAATTGGCTCTGCAAGAAAACCATTACTATGTCCTAGACAAAGACGGCAATCATATCAATGATGAGCTGTCTGGTGCATTCGTCTACGACGATGGAAATGGTGAGCATTCATTTGCTGATAACCCAAATAGCACACAGCATCTTGGAGCCACAGTTATGGCTTCAAAGTTTGCTGCCAATACAAAAAGAGGGGTTCGTCAACATGACTCTGTGCCAGTGGTTGGTAGTTCTTCTTCTAGCCTGAAAATGCCCAAGTTGTTCAAACCAGACGAGCCTGATTTTTCTTTAGGCAGAGAGGATGTTTAGCTAGTTCAGGAATGATGTAAGTTGTAGAATACGTGACATGTGATGTAAATATCACTGGTAGCTTGTAGTGAGAAAAGAAAATGTACACAGTTGCAAATATTATAAATACAGTCCGTGAAACCTGTTGATAGTTTGACATGTTATACTGATTTTCTCATCAGAACCGAGAAGACATTATGTAGGATCTATCAGCAGACATTTTTAAAGAGAACTTTTTAGGGATTCGTGAACTCTATCAACCGCGTGTGCGTTTTCTCAATTCCAAACTCATACATTATGTTTGTTCAAATTTTTTAATTTTAACTCATATCTCAAACCCATAAATTATGAGTTTTTGATATAATAAGAGGAGGTGGGTATGAAATGGGGTATGAGACCTGACAATTCGGATAAACGGATATGTTTCGGATCGGATCAACTTTCGATTATGATATATTTGGAGTACTGTTGGGATCAAGTTGGGTCTAATTCGGATCGGATCAGGTTTGAGTTAAAATCGGTTAAATTTTGGATCAAGTTCGGATTAAGTTCGGTTCAGATTAAATTCGGTCCGGATAATTTCGGATCGGAAAAATATATCCGGATTAATTTTGAATTAATTTTAAATTATAGTAAAATTAAAATAAAAGTCGTTAAATAAGTGTGTTAAAGTAATAACTTATTTATTATCTTTCTACTTCTGTTTTTTAATTTATGAGATTTTAAAAAATCATCTTATTATTAAATATATTAGTTATAATATAAAATAATATAAGTTTTTAAAATTCTGATTGCATAACCATTTTAATTTTTTTTATAAAATTATTTTAAATATGAATTTTATTTAAGAATAGATTAATTTAGTTAATAAAAAGTGGGTTAATATTATAGACTATGAATCATTAAAATATAACTAAAAATTTAGATTAAAATTCAATTTATCTCGTACTTCGAGTCATATTCGGTTAAGATGATTGTGTATTCGGTTCTAATCGGTTCCAAGTCATTATCGAGTCTAGTATTTCAAATTATTTTCGATTAAATTTTCGGTTCGAGTAATTTTTGATTCGGATTAAATCGGTTTTCAGATATTTACCGGATTATGTAATTTTAGATATAAAATCGAATTCGGTTCCATGAATTTCGATTCGGTTCTTCGGATCCAAACTCATTTTGCCAGGTTTAGGTATGAGGAATTAAATCTAAAATTTATTACTTTAATCTTTATTTATAAAATTGCATGTTAATTTTAAAAAAAAAAATTTATAATAATATTATTTAATATTAAATAAATAATAATGATTTATTTTTCATATTAGTTACATATATTTTTTATTTATTAAAAAATATATTAAATTAACAGATTCATTCCACCATTCAACCAAACACATAACATCATTAATGATACTTCATCTTCGAAACAACTTAACCCGATTTCTGATACCCGATAACACCCCATGAACCAAACCACGGATCCATTTCGTTTATAGGACAACAGCTTAACTCAATTTCGAATATGGAACAGTTATGTTGAGTCTTTCAAAACTGGGACAGTTATATGCCTTACATGACGTTCATCAAAGCTGAGTATCTGTTAAAATATAAGTGAAGACCGCCATGTAATCTGACGGTTATCAATGAAAAGAAATTTCAATGACCGCCACAGAAAATGGCAATCATAACATAGCTTGACATGTTATGACTTCCATTTGGTGTGGCGGTCACCAAAAGGAAAAAAGAAGAAGTGATTGCCAAACAAGATGGCGGTCACCAATGTTAATTTTTTTTTATATATTTTCGTTTTAAGTTTAGAAAAATATCTTATCTGAATATTTGAATAATAGATTATAATATTAATATATGTAATTATGATAATAATATTAACTTTTTTATTAAAAGAGATTAAATTATAAAATATATAATTTTAATATTAATATTATAATATTATAATTATGATAATTATGATAATAATATAAAATTTCTTTAAAAAATGACCAGTATTTTTATTAAAAGATGATTATATTCTAAAATATATTATTATAGAAATATTAATATTATAATATTATAATTATGATAATAATATTAAATTTGTTAATAAAATGACAAGTATTTTTATTAAAAGAGAATTATACTATAGAATATATTATTATAGAAATGTTAATATTAAAAGAGGATTATATTATTTATAATATAAATAAATATATTTATTAAAAGAGGATTTTTTAATAGATAATAAAATGTCAAGTATTTTTATTAAAAGAGGATTATACTATAAAATATATTAATTAAATATTATAATTATAATATTATAATTATGATAATAATATTAAATTTCATAATAAAATAGGATTATGTTTCCCAGAATAATCAATCTATTACAGAAGGGGGTTGAATGTAATAGTGCCTGTAAATCGATTATGAACACAAGTATATTGAATGGAATACTGTTTTGTATTAATAATGAACTTGAATACAAAACTCTCTCAAGATATTAAGTTCTTAAGAGCTGCTAGGTTACAAGATATTGCTTTTATGAATTCGATCTTTTAATTATAACCTATCTCTGTGTTTATATAGACACAGCTACAAATACAATTACAAAACAGATTATGATAAGAATAGATTTAATAAGGTAATTTGACTTGCACTTGAATTCCTTCTTACTATCCAAATCAGACTCTGATTTGTCTGTTTCCTTTTCTGATAAACTCTGGAGCTAAACTCTGTCGGTTTGTCATTCTCTGATTTGAGCATTCTCTGTTAGAGTAAACTCTGATTGAGTATTCTCTGGTAGAGTAAACTCTGACCGACAGCTTCCTTAAACGCTGATGACGTCAGCATAAACTCTGTTTAGTAATCTCTGACAATCACCAGTGTTTGCATTCCTAACAATCTCCCCCAATTTATGCTTTAAGAATTAAAACATAAATTTCACTTATGATGTCAGAAATACAAGACAAATGCACCAGAGTTTATTTACCCTTTTTAGACTTAGATTCTTCTGTAAAATAATTCTTCTTTCAGAAATTGACTTAGGAGCTTCTCTTCAGCATTTTTCAGTAAGTCAACAAGCTTCTCCTTCAATTCCTTCATGTTTTCAGAAGAATCATCTATTTGAAATATTGCAGCCCTTAGAGCATAAATTGATGACCTTTCCATCCTTTCATCTAAGACAATGCAACAGGTCTTCATTCCATCAGGATTTAAAATTAGTGTAGGAATCCCTAACACCATCTTGACCTTTGCATCTCCCTTTCTCATAGCTCTTCTTGTTCCATCTTCAAGTAAATACCCAAACTCATAATCTTCAGACTTTATCATCATCAATCTTTCACTCTTCTTCTTTTCAGCTATTTTTCTTTCAAGAATCTTTCTCCACTTTGAAGTTGCTTCATTTTCATCATTGAGCAGATATAGAACATGTTCAAGTTCTTTAGATGCCTTATCCTTCAGATTTTCTTCAGCAATCTTCAAAACTCTCCCATCTTCTAGAAAATACAGAAGCTTCTCCTTAGCTTGAGCTCCATCAAAACTATCTTTCACTATGTTAACAGATATTAATTTGTCAAGATGTTCTTGAGACAGCTCTTCTTCAGGTTTATCTTTTAATGAATAAGGATCTCTGAAGATGTTTGCTTCACCTCTGTAGATCTTAGCATGTGTATCACCAATACCACCCTTGTTGTTTCCAAGCCTGGCATTGAGTGTCAGAGTTTGAGTTGTAGTCCACAGAGGATCAGACTTTTTCTTTCTGATCAGAGATGGTTGATGATCTTCTTCTTCAACATCAAACCTAGATCCACCTGGTAGAAAAGTTGTTCCCATCATAGTAAGAGATGTTTGTGGTTTGGTTGGAGCTTTTTGTTGAATTCTTGAGGATGATCTGGTTTGAATTTCTGAGACTTGTTTTGGTTGATCAATTATCTTAGGAGCTTCAACAGATTTGATTTGAGTAGGCTTGGATTCTGACTTCTTCTTTTGAGCAGGTGCCTTTTTCACATATTTTCTCTTCTTCTTTTCTTGAGCACTTTTATTTCCAGACTTTTTCAGTTCAGCTTCCACAGCAACAGGATCCATTCCTGGATTTTCTTCTTCAAACATTTTCTTTGCCAGTTCTGCATCTTTTAAGTTTTGTTCTTCAATCCTCTCAGGCTTATCTTCTTCTTCAAGCCTTTTTGCTAATTCCAAATCAGCATCTATCAGAGTTTGCTTGTCGTCAGAGTTTACATTAGACTTTGATGTCATCAGAGTTTGTGAGGTTGTCAGAGTTTGTCTTATCAGAGTTTGTTTTCCTTCCTTATGACTCCCATGATCTTCATTATCAGGTTTGTCAGAGTTTAGAATTTCATCCTCCTTGCATTTGTTTGAACCCTTCTCCCCCTTTCTGACATCATTCCCAATGTGCTCAGTAAAAATTTGAACAAAGTTTGTGAGCATGCCCTGCATAGAAGTGACAGAGACAGAAATCGCATCAACCTTGGATTCCAAAGCATTCTGCTTGTCTGAAATGTTCTTTATCTTCATGCCTAAAGAATTCTGAGAAGTAGAGAAGGTAGATTCAACAGCTGCTGTAGATTTAGTGACAAAGTCCTTAAGACCACTAACTTCACTCTTAAGTCCTTTGGTCATTATGGTAGATGCCTTCAAGAGTGTCTTGAGTTCTGGAGAGTTTATTTCTTTATCAGCTTTATTGACCAAGTCAATAACATGAGGCCATGGAATAGTTGCCTCAGGAAATTTCCAAGAGGAATCCCAGATTTCTTGTCTGTGAGAGGTAAGGTAATCTTCATTTGAAGTCTTTGGAGTAGAAGAGAAATCCCTTCTGACACCCTCTGCATTTAGATCAGCCTCAATTTGACCTTTGAGATTTTCCACCACCATGTAATCAGGATAAGCCATTTGCAATCTGTCAAGTGCATCATAAGAGTTGACAGGCCACCTTTTGGTGTTATACCGCTGTGTGAAGGGAATGGAGAGATCTGTGACTACTTCATCAGCAAAAATCACATCATCAGAATCTGAGTCCTCTCCATCAGAATTTAATAACTCAGCAGTGTTTGGCACAGCATCAGAGTTTGCAGAAATAGGTAAACTCTGAGTACCTGCACAAATAACAGAACACCCTAAATCACTCTGATTTTTTAAAGTAATCTCATTACTTCTCACATCACACATATCATAACTTTCAATAGTTAGATTTTGCTCACTAGAAGTAACTAACTTCTTTCTCAATTCTACCTCTCCTTTTGCCAGATCCTGTGTCTGCCTCTCATTAATTCTGTTTTCCACACATTTTACCTCAGACTCACCAGAAAGGTTCAACACACAATGTCCTACAGAAATAAGAGGTGGCTGAGAAAGGATATCTGTAGTCACATGAATAGGGGTATCCTTTTTAGGACTATCCATGATCATCCCAGCAGTAAATGTAGGAAACATAAATTCTGAACTTATGCAATCAGAGAATGTAAGTTCTGAAGAAAAGTCAGAGTTTATACCTTGATCCTTTGAAGTTGTAGATGGAGTCTCCATGGGCTGTGTAGAAATTGGTTGCACTAAAATAGCATCAGAGTGTGCCTGTGGAGCTTCATCAGAGTTTGTCTGTCTAACATGTAAGGCTTGGTCTGCAATCATAAGAGTGATGATTGGTTCTTGTGTGACCTGAGTCATATCTGTAGCTGCTTCACCACTTTGAGGTGAAGGTTCTTGTGGGCTTGACTCTGCCAGAGATTGGCCTTCAGCATCAGCAACAGCAATGTCTTTTATAATTGATTGAGTGCCTGCATCCAAACTTTGATTGAATGGTTCTTGTGTGGCTGGGGCCTTGACAACTTCTTCAACCCTTTGAGCTGAAGGTTCTTGTGGATTGTACCCCTGATCAATGCTGGCTTCACTTGCTGGAATTGTGGCTTCTATTGAACTTTGATCAATAGGTTCTTGTGTACCTGGCCCTTCAAGGACTGCTACCTCACTTTGAGAAGTAGGTTCTTGTGTGTCCTGGCCAAAAGTGACAGACTTTTTCTTCTTTCTTGAAAAACGTTGAGAACTAAGAGATGCTGACGATGACTTTGATTTCTTTGCCTCCATTTCTCTTCTTACTTCTTCAGCCAGTTCCCTTGCTCTTTCATAAGATATCTCCTTTATGACTTGCTTTGGAGACTTTGTAGGAGAATCAGATACTGGGATAGGACCAGCTTCCTCTGGAGTGACATATGGCCCATCTTTCAAATAATTGTGTTGTCGCTCCTGTTCAGCCTTGAGCCCAATCATGTTCTCAATTGGAACTGGTAATCCAGGTTCCTTCCAAGGAATATTTGCCTTCCAGCAACCCCATGCTTCACCAGAGTTTATCAAGACATTAGTGGTTGGCTCAGAGTTTGTAATGTCTTCAGAGTTTAAATCTTGAGGTTTAGGCTAATCAGAGATTAGGACGTCAGAGTTTAGAGCTGCATCAGAGTTTATCCCTGCAGTGTTTGCAGCCTCAGAGTTTGCAAGTTTGACTAATCTTCTCCTCTTTTTCTTTACCTCAGCTCCAGTCTCAGAAGCCTGTTCAACTGTCGTTCTTTTAGCAAAAACGAACTCTTCATCAGAATCTGTATTTTCATCAATTAATTTCCTCTTTTTGAGAGTAGATTCTGTTACTGACTTCCCCTTCCTTTTGCTGGAACCCTGTTGAGAGGTGTGTTTTGCAACTACAGTCTGTTGAGAGACTGTAGAGGTTGGCAAAGGTGTTTGGGAGTCAGTGTTTGGAGGGTGGCTTGGGTTTGAATCAGAGGGTGCTAAACTCTGATCCATAGCCACTGAGATGAAATCCCTGCCATACATGGTAGGCATTCTCTGATTTAAGAGAAGCCTGACCCATGTGGGATAAAAGAGAGGAGAGAGATTACCTTTCTTAGTGTCCTTCCTAGCTAGGTCAGCAAAAATTCTTTTGTTCATACAAAAACTAGCTAAACTCTGATCATTCTCAAGACTTACATTAGGCAACAAATAATTAAAAATTAACTGAAGAAATCTAGCAAAGTATATGGTGTGAACATCATCATTAATTTTGCTAGCTAGCTGCCTAATTATTAAACAAGGAAAATTGAAATTGAGATTATGGGTCAGAGAATACCCAATCTGTTGTGCTAGTTGTGGGATTGCATCAAAATTTGTGCATTTGCCTGTGAAGGCCCTTGTAATGCAATCGAAGAAAAAACTCCATTCTCTTCGAAGATTGGGTCTTGTCAGGCTCCCTAACTTTGATAGGCTTCCTCCATAGCCTATAGACCTGAAAAACCCCTTGACCTGTTCATCTCCAACAAGGTCATCATACACAGCCACTTCTGGTAGATGTAGAGCTTGTCTCACCACAGCAGGAGTAATTGTGTGTTTTCCATTGCATTGAAATGTGATAATGGGTTCTTCATCATCATCAGCATTGTTGTACGTAGCAGTGGACCATATTCTGACCAGAGATTGAGCAGAAAAGTTTAATGGTTCCTGGAGTGCATAGCCAATATAACTTTGTGCTAGAAAATCCTGGACAACATGAAAATCTTCAGGTGCATCCGTCTTATTTAACAAAGAAATATAGTTTGTGGCAGCAAAAGTATAGTTTTGGAAGGTTTGTCCTTTGGATGCCATTGAAACAAGAAAGAGTTGCAGGTTAGAGCAGTTTAGGGTTTGTGCGTAAGTGAGAAGTAATAGATACAGATGATTAATTCAAAATGACAATATGAATTAAACTGTGCCCTTTCAATTGCATAAAAACTGTAGTGGGACACGTGGCAAAAGCTGATTGGAAAAACAATTATTAGTACAAGTCTCAAAATTCAGCAAGTGTTTGTGTACTGTGTAATGATATGAATCGACAGTCATGAGAAACACGCGCTTTATTATAAATCCAACCAGAGAATAATAATTATGATGTCACAAAAAGAAATATAATGTCATAAATGTGATCTCAGAGTTTACCACGTAATCAGAGTTTACAGATCAGAGTTTGTATGAGTCAGAGTTTAGTATGTACTGTCAGAGTTTACCACATACTTTGACAGAGTTTACCATAAATACTGAGAACTTGTGATCAAAGATTAGTTGATATAATGATCAGAGTTTACTCCATTTTCATCAGAGTTTACCCCATACTCTGACATAGACTCTGATTGTCTGAAACTTGCTAAGTTGAGCTACTTGACACCATCCCTAATTCAGAAACCAGTCTGTTAAATGTTGCTTCAGGCAGAGGTTTTGTGAAGATATCTGCTAACTGTTGATCTGTAGGAACAAAATGCAATTCAATTGTGCCTTCTTCCACATGTTCCCTTATGAAGTGATATCTGATACTGATGTGCTTTGTCAGAGAATGTTGAACTGGATTCCCTGTCATTGCAATAGCACTTTGGTTATCACAATAAATAGGAATTTTTGAGAATTTCAAACCATAGTCTAGCAATTGATTTCTCATCCATAAGATTTGTGCACAGCAGCTTCCAGCAGCAATATATTCAGCCTCTGCAGTTGATGTTGAAATTGACTTCTGTTTCTTGCTTTGCCATGATACAAGTCTTCCACCTAAAAATTGACAACTCCCACTTGTGCTTTTCCTGTCAATCTTGCATCCTGCAAAGTCAGCATCTGAATATCCTATCAATTTGAAATCAGACTCCCTAGGATACCACAAGCCAAGATTAGCAGTGCCCTTGAGATATCTGAAAATCCTTTTCACAGCAATCAAATGAGGTGCTCTTGGATTTGCTTGAAATCTAGCACATAGACATGTGGCAAACATTATGTCTGGTCTACTTGCAGTTAAATAAAGTAGAGAACCAATCATTCCTCTGTATGCTGTAATATCAACAGGTTCTCCAGTGTCTTGATCAAGTTTTGTTGCAGTAGCCATGGGAGTTGTAGCAGATGCAGAATCTTGCATTTGAAATTTAGTGAGTAGATTCTTTGTGTATTTAGACTGATTAATGAAGATCCCTTCTTCAGTCTGTTTCACTTGTAAACCCAGAAAATAACTCAATTCTCCCATCATACTCATTTGATACCTGGACTGCATTAACTTTGAAAATCTTTCACAGAGTTTCTCATTAGTGGAACCAAATATAATATCATCAACATATATTTGAACCAATAATAAATCCTTACCTTGAGTTCTATAAAACAAGGTTTTATCAATTGTTCCTCTAGTGAAACCATTTTCAAGTAAGAATAGAGCCAGAGTTTCATACCAGGCCCTTGGTGCTTGCTTTAGTCCATATAAAGCTTTATCCAGTCTGTAGACATGATTTGGATATTTTGGATTGACAAAACCAGGTGGTTGTTCAACATAGACTTCTTCTTCAAGTTCACCATTTAAAAATGCACTTTTAACATCCATTTGGTAGACCTTGAATTTCTTATTTGCAGCATAAGCAAGAAAAATTCTGATTGCCTCAAGTCTAGCTACAGGAGCATAGGTTTCATCATAATCAATCCCCTCCTGTTGTGAATAACCTTTGGCTACCAGTCTTGCCTTGTTTCTTGTAATTATTCCATCAGAGTCTGTCTTGTTCCTGAATACCCATTTTGTGCCAACAATAGATCTGTTCTTTAGCCTTGGAACTAGGGTCCAAACTTCATTCCTTTCAAACTCGTTCAATTCTTCCTGCATTGCAGTAATCCAATCTGCATCTTTCAAAGCATCTTCAATCCTTTTTGGTTCTGTTTGTGAAAGAAAACTATGAAATAGACATTCATTTTGAGTAGCTTTTCTTGTTTTTATTCCACTCTCCAGATCACCTATGATTAAATCAGGTGTGTGATCTTTGGTCCATTTTCTTGGATGTGGAAAGTTCCTTGAACTAGATGCTCCCCCATGATCTGTGCCTTCATAGAATGATCCTTCTGTAAATGATGATCCTCCCCTTGAAGATGTGTTTCCATCAGTGTTTGATGTCTCAGAGTTTATGTACTCAGAGTTTGAATTATCAGAGATTGAGGTATCAGTGTTTGTGGTCTCAGAGTTTGAAAGATCAGAGTTTGTGTTGTTCAGAGTTTGGTCAGACTCTGATATTTCAATTGTTGAATCTCCAATTTCAGTATGTGATTGTTGTTGCTCCCCCTCAACATGTGCAGTTTCTTCAATTTCTATTTCAATCATTTCTGAATCAGAGTTTAAAGAATCAGAGTTTACCTCTCCAGGATTTGGTTGATCAGTGTTTATCTCGTCAGAGTTTGGTTCAACAGAGTTTATTTTCTGCAGTTCATTCTCAAATCTCAGTGTTTCTTGAGCATCTTTATCATATAACCCAGCTATCTTCCCTTCATCAAAGGAGACATTAATTGATTCCATGACTGTCCTTGTCCTTAAATTGAATACTTTGAATGCCCTTGAAGAGGTTTTAGAAGTTGTTGCATATCCAATAAAAATTCCCTCATCTGCTTTAAGTTCAAACTTCTTCAATTGTTCAGGATGTGTCTTGAGAATAAAACACTTGCTTCCAAAGATGTGAAAGTACTTGACATTAGGCTTTCTTCCTTTCAAAGATTCATATGGAGTCATTCCATGTTTGTTAATTAAGGAACAATTCTGAGTGATGCATGCAGTGTTCACAGCTTCTGCCCAAAAATAAGTAGGTAGCTTTGCTCCTTCGAGCATTGTTCTGGCAGCTTCTATTAGAGTTCTGTTCTTTCTTTCAACAACACCATTTTGTTGAGGTGTGCCAGGTGCTGAGAATTGTTGAGTGATGCCTTTTGTTGAGCAGAATTCTTCCATTGTAGAGTTCTTAAACTCTGTTCCATTGTCACTCCTTAGATTCTTTACTTTGTGAGTTGATCCATTCTCAATCATTGCAATATGATCAATAATTGTTTCTGCAGTTTCATCCTTCTTGTGCAAAAAGTATACCCAAGTAAATCTAGTGAAATCATCAACTATTACCAGAGTGTATTTCTTCTTTCCAATGGACATTATGTTAACTGGACCAAATAAGTCAAGATGCAATAGATGAAAAGGTTGATCAATAGAGTTTTCAGTTTTGCTCTTGAAAGATGTCTTCCTTTGTTTGGCCTTTTGACATGAATCACAGAGTCCATCAGGATGAAATTGAACTTTTGGAAGACCTCTAACTAGGTCCTTCTTTACCAATTCATTAATGTTTCCAAAGTTCAAGTGACACAACTTTTTGTGCCAATTCCAGCTTTCCATTGGTGATGCCTTTCCAAGTAGACAGGTCAAGGGACCATTAGAATTAACATCCAAGCTAGCTTCAAATAGGTTGTTATGTCTGTGGCCAATAAGAACTACTTTTCCATTTTTCTTGCTTTTCACTTCACAATGAGTTCCATGAAATTCCACAGAGAAACCTTTGTCTGTCATTTGACTCACACTGAGCAGATTATGTTTGAGTCCTTCAACCAAAGCTACATTTTCAATGATGACATTTCCAATCACAATGTTGCCATATCCCAGTATTCTTCCTATGTTGCCATCTCCATAAGATACTGCTGGGCCAGCCTTCTCCTCAAACTCTGAAAGCAGGGATTTATTTCCGGTCATATGTGCAGAACATCCACTATCAATTACCAGAATGTTTTTCCTGTTTCCCTGCAATCAGTAAATGCAATTTAATTAGAAGATTTTGGGGACCCAAACTAGTTTGGGTCCTTTCTTTGAAAACTTGTTAACTTTTGCAGCAGAAGTTCTTTTGTCAGAGTTTGTGTTAACAGAGTTTACATGATCAGAGTTTGCATTCACAGAGTTTGTACTGTCAGAGTTTACACTCCTTTTATCAGATTTTATCACATATATTTGCTTGACAGTATGTTTTGGAGAATCACTCTTTTGAGGCTTTGGTTTGTAAGAATTGTAATACAAATTATGATAATCTTTGCATGTATAAATGGAATGCCTTAAACTACCACAATGAAAACAGGGATTGTATCTTGTTTGTTTTCTAGCCTCAAACCTAGGTCTTTCAGATTCTTTCTTTTTCTTTTGTTTGCAGTCAATAGCAAGGTGATTAGAATTACCACAAGTAAAACAGATTTTCCTAGGAGCATCAGGGATATTTATGTAATTATTCTCCTTAGTAATTCCTACTTTACCATTCCTATTTCTTTTCACCTTCTTAGTTTTATTAGTGACTGCCTTCAACTTTTCTTTAAGTTGCTTCTGTGAAAGTAACCCTACATTCACCTTCTTAAGATCTAGCACACTATTATTTTTAGAGCATTCAGGGAGAGTTTTCTTATCATTACTAGCTCTAACAAACTTCACAGGTTCACTCAATGTTCCTTTTGTGTGTGAATTAGTATGAATTTCTTTATCAGATTCATAACCTAAGGCAGATGTCCAATTCTTTTCAGAAAGCATTTGTTGGACCTTCTTACCAGAGTTTGTCCAAACTCTGAAGGTCTCTTTTTCCTTAGCTATCTCAGATTTCAAATATGTGACTTGTATTTCCAACTGAGTTTGCATGTGTATAGCATTCTCACAGTCTTTCTTAAAGCTAAGCATGTGAACATGTTCAGTTTCAAGAAAGTCATTCCTAGCATTCAGAGTTTGTATTTCAGATTTTAATCTTTCATTCTCAAGAGATTGTGATTTAAAGCTAACATGCAGATTTCTAAGAAAAGACTTTAGTTCATGAATATCTTCAGTATCAAAATTGAAAACAGAGTTTGGTACCTTGTCAGAGTTTAAAATGGGAGAATTAGAGTTTGCCATGAGAGCATAGTTAGTTTCTTCTTCAGAGTCTGAGGAATCCATCCAATCGTTCTTTGATGTGATGAGAGCTTTCCCAGATTCCTTGCTTCTGCACTCAGTAGCAAAGTGTCCCATCTTGTTGCACTTGTAACACTTGACCTTTGATTTATCAAGAATTTTTGATTTTGCATCTCTATTTTCCCTTTTTCTGAATCTGTCTTTCTTGTCTGTCTCACTATGCTTCTTCTGAAAGTTTCCTTGCTTCCTAAATTTTCTGTATTTCTTGAAGCTTTTGACAAACATAGCAAACATCTCCATCATGTCAGAGTCTGAAGAATTTTCAGAGTTTTCATCAGAGTTTGCCTCAAACTCTGATTCACTGCTATCTTGGAGTACTACTTCTTTCCCTTTCCTTGTTGAAACCTTAAGCACCTTTTCTTTTGGTTCTTCAATTTTTGCTTCAACATTCAAAGCAATAGGTCTTGCCTTGTTACTCTTTCTATTTCTTCTTTGCTGTAACTCCAGATCATGAGTTTTCAATTTGCCATAAACTTCATCTAAGGACATCTCATCCAAGTCAGCCCTGTCTCTTATCAAGGATGTCTGCAGATCCCATTCTTCTGGAAGAGCCCTCAGAAATTTGGTGTTTGAATCTTCATTGTCATATACTTTATCCACCAAAGCTAAGTTATTCAACAGAGTTAGAAATCTATCATAGATATCTGTGAGGGACTCATTCTGCTTAGCCTCAAAGTATTCATATTCTTGAATTAGAACAGATCTTCTATTTTTCTTTATCTCCTTGGTTCCTTGACATTGAACCTCCAGTGCATCCCAGATTTCTTTGGCAGTTTTGCAAGCTATTACCCTGTTAGACATTACAGAGTCAAGACTGTTATGTAGAATATTTCTTACCTTTGCATCTTTCAAGACTTCCTGTTTTTCTTCATTAGTCCATTCTTTCTTGTCCTTCAGGGTGTAATACTCAGGGATTTGTCTTCCTTCCACAATTGTAGAAGGCACCAGTTTGGTTGGTAGGTACTGACCTGTATGGATCCTATCTAAGTAATCAGGATCAGTTGCTTCTAAGAACATCATCATCTTCACCCTCCATGTAGGGTATTCAGCCTTCTTCAATATTGGAATTCTGATGCTCTCATACTTGTTTCCAGACATGATTATTTGATCTTTTTGAGTTGAAATTTACAACCTGCTCTGATACCAATTGTTTCCCAGAATAATCAATCTATTACAGAAGGGGGTTGAATGTAATAGTGCCTGTAAATCGATTATGAACACAAGTATATTGAATGGAATACTGTTTTGTATTAATAATGAACTTGAATACAAAACTCTCTCAAGATATTAAGTTCTTAAGAGCTGCTAGGTTACAAGATATTGCTTTTATGAATTCGATCTTTTAATTATAACCTATCTCTGTGTTTATATAGACACAGCTACAAATACAATTACAAAACAGATTATGATAAGAATAGATTTAATAAGGTAATTTGACTTGCACTTGAATTCCTTCTTACTATCCAAATCAGACTCTGATTTGTCTGTTTCCTTTTCTGATAAACTCTGGAGCTAAACTCTGTCGGTTTGTCATTCTCTGATTTGAGCATTCTCTGTTAGAGTAAACTCTGATTGAGTATTCTCTGGTAGAGTAAACTCTGACCGACAGCTTCCTTAAACGCTGATGACGTCAGCATAAACTCTGTTTAGTAATCTCTGACAATCACCAGTGTTTGCATTCCTAACAGATTATATTATAAAATATAATATTAAAATGTTATAATAATATATAAAATATTATTAAATAAAAAATTTAATAATAATATAAAATGACAATTATATTATTATGAAAGTCTAAATTCCAAAAGTGAATATTATTATTATAAGATGATTATAATAATAAAAAAAAGAATAACATATGCATATAATTTTTGATTTAGATTGAGTTGATAATTATTAATTTAACAATAACTTTAATATTAATGATTATTTGATTTAAATTAAATGCATAAAAAATATGGATTCATTTAATTACTACCCTAGTCCTATAGATGAGTCTTTACTTACCCAGCAGTCCGAGCATCGATCATAGTTGTTGTGGGATGGATAGATAATTTATATATATATATATATAAATATAAATATAAATATATATATATATGTATATTAAATTATATATATATATATATATATATATATATATTAACTGCAAGATCTTGTTGATTTGTGTTTGATGGTGAACTTTAATCAGTACTAGGATATCGTGAGAGAGACCCACCGCCACCAGAGATACATGCAGTTATTTCGTCATCTGGTTTTGAGGGAGTATATCAGATAAGGGCATTTAGACATGATAGGGGCTTGATCACAGCCTTTGTGGAGAGATGGCGACCTGAGACTCATACATTTCATTTCCGTAGGGTGTACCTGGAGTGACACTAGATTATCAAACTTGGTATGATAGTGTGACCCAACGATTCATATTACAACCTAGGCACTGGTCCGAGTAGCAGGGATTTCAAGGTTCACATCATTATTCGCAGTACTATGTAAGTTGTTCATAGTTTGCAGTAAAATGTCTTCTTTATTGTCTTTGTACATATTAATCCCTTAATATTATTGACTTGTGAAATTTCATATAGGTTGAGGGGATTTCACAAGTCTATCATGCCATTGACCCTAGTGATCCGCATGTGGATGAGGCACATAGCATTTTGAGCGAGCGCATGACATCTACTGGTTATGGTAGATACCGGCGCACACTGCCTCCGCAGACGCCAACAGTGGATAAAGGTCGTCGCGGTACCCGATGCCACACTTTTACAGGTAGACCTAGGGGTAGACTGAAGGATGTCCATGTTGATCTTGAGCCCGGGACGTATTATGATCATGTCTCGAGAGGACCCGGGTCTTCAGATGTTCTTAGATCTCCACAGGCATCGCCCACGCACTCAGTAGGTGGATGAGGAGCTTGGACAGGGGGTCCTTCATATCACTAGTCACAGATGGGTGGTGATGGGGGTTGGAGAGGTACGACAGAGGGCACATCATCAGGTTTTGGTTGAGATGCTTTGATACAGACACGTGACCCTATGCAGACTCAGACGGATGGAGGTGATTGTGATTCTTGGATACATGATAGTTCTGGTGGTTTTGGGGGTTAGGGTTCACAGACACGTGACCTTGTCTAGTCTCAGGGGGAGGGAAGTACTTATAGTTCACCTATTCAGTCATAGATGGGTGATAGCGGATGGGATATTGGTAGTAACCAGTTAGAGTCTCATATACCACATCCCGCTTCTTCACATGGTTACCACACGCTTGTTCGTGGTTTTGCAGATTTCGCATCTCAGAGTAATGCATTCTCATCTCCAGAGTCCGGTGGTAGAAGAACATATGACGATGAATTGCAGCAGAGGTAGCAACCAGGTAGACGTATTAAAGGTCGAGGTATGAGATGTTTTACAGGCAGTCATATATTGTAGGTTTGTTTTATTGTTCCATTTACTGTTATCTTTGATGTCCCTATAACATTAGTTGTGTACTGAATGACGTTTAAGTAATTTGTATTTGATGCAAATGTTGTTTTTCTTCCGTTTTAGGGATTAATAATTGTAACTTATGGACTTTATCTTTTCCATTTCACAACATGTTACTAAAGTAGGCACTTCAAATTAGTAGTAACAACGAGAAATTTTATAATTTGAAATATTGACAACCACTTTTAAACCCCCTAAATATGTCTAGAAAAATATCAAAAATATGAAAAAATTGATTTTTTCCATTTTTTAGGGATTAATCATTGCAACTTTTACCTAAATAATATGAAAACTGACTTAATGAAAAGTTACATAAACATTGGAAATTCATGAAAGGTACATAGAATACATGAAAGCTACAGAAGATAATCAACATAAACATTACATAAATAAAATTATAATGAAAAAGTCAGGATATTTTTTGCATCTTCATAATTCATTAGTCAGAACTGCCATCTTCATCTTCACCATTTGGATGAGATGCCCATCAGTCAACAAACTCGCGTTGCTTAATTTCCTTGTATTTGACGCGATAGTCTTGATGGATTTTGTCCATAGTAACTCTTCTTTCAGTTTCACTTATGTGATTCGCATCCCTATCTGCATTCACCTTCCACTTTGCATTAAGACTCTCATCCATTATAGGACCCGCGTCAGCAGGGAAGTGCCAATATTCTAACTGGGTTGGTACCCAATCTTTACCAATCCTTTCTCGCCTTTCCACAAAGGTTGTGATCAAGCCCTTGTAATGCCTAAATGCCCATATCTGATATACTCCCTCAAAACCAGATGATGAAATAACTGCATGTATCTCTGGTGGCGGTGGGTACTCTCTCACGGTATCTCAGTACTCATTAAAGTTCACCCTCAAATGCAAATCAACAAGATCCTGCAGTTAATATATATATATATATATATATAATTTAATATACATATATATATATATATATATAAATTACATGTCCATCCCACAACAACTATGATCGATACTCGGACTGCTGGGTAAGTAAATACTCGTCTATAGGACCAGGGTGATAATTAAATGAATCCATATTTTTTTTGCATTTAATTTAAATCAAATAATCATTAATATTAAAGTTATTGTTAAATTAATAATTATCAACTCAATCTAAATCAAAAATTATATGTATATGTTATTCTTTTTTTATTATTATAATCATCTTATAATAATAATATTCATTTTCTAATTTAGACTTTCATTATAATATAATTTTCATTTTATATTATTATCAAATTTTTAATTTTATAATATTTTTATATATTATTATAACATTTTAATATTATATTTTATAATATAATCCTCTTTTATTATGAAATTTAATATTATTATCATAATTATAATATTAATATTTAATTAATATATTTTATAGTATAATCCTCTTTTAATAAAAATACTTGTCATTTTATTATCTATTAAAAAATCCTCTTTTAATAAATATATTTATTTATATTATAAATAGTATAATCCTCTTTTAATATTTACATTTTTATAATAATATATTCTATAGTATAATCCTCTTTTAATAAAAATATTTGTCATTTTATTAAAAAATTTAATATTATTATCATATTTATAATATTATAATATTAATATTTCTATAATAATATATTTTATAATATAATCCTCTTTTAATAAAAATACTTGTCATTTTATTAACAAATTTAATATTATTATCATAATTATCATATTATAATATTAATGTTTCTATAATAATATACTTTAGAATATAATCCTCTTTTAATAAAAATATTGGTCATTTTTTAAAGAAATTTTATATTATTATCATAATTATAATATTATAATATTAATATTATATATTTTATAATTTAATCTCTTTTAATAAAAAAGTTAATATTATTATCATAATTACATATTTTAATATTATAATCTATTATTCATATATTCAGATAAAATATTTTTCTAAACTTAAAACAAAAATATATATTAAAAAAAATTAACATTGGTGACCGTCATCTTATTTGACAATCACTTCTTCTTTTTTCTTTTTGGTGACCGCCACACCAAATGGAGGTCATAACATGTCAAGCTATGTTATGACTGTCATTTTCTGTGGCGGTCATTGATTTTTTTTTTTCATTATTGATAATCGCCAGAGTACATAACGGTCTTCACACAACAGATACTCAGTTTTGATGAACGTCATGTAAGGCATATAAGTGTCCCAGTTTTGAAAGACTCAACATAACTGTCCCATATTCGAAATTGAGTTCAGCTGCTGTCCTATAAATGAAATGGATCCACCAAACCACCCTTCAAACATTTTCTCTTGGCCTCTATCCACGGTTCAGTACAAGTTAATATAGATGTACATGTACATCTAATCAAAATACATTCAAAATAATATTATAATTTTTTATGGATATATATATATATATATATATATATATATATATATGAATCTTAAATGTAAATATAAATAAATAATTCGATATACTTAATAATATAAAAATCTCTCTCTATATATATGATATTAAATAAAAGGAAATTTTTTTCATAGAAGATCTTAGGAAGTTTTTTGAGATTATATTCATTTTTTATATAAATTTTTAATAACATATATGTAAATATAATATTAATCCAGTACTCATATTTACATAAATACTTTTTAATCTATATTTAAAAACCTTTTAACTACAAGATACTATTGAACATTGCCGGTAACCTCTTAAATAAAATTAGTGAAAAAAACCAGCGATTTGCGGCAGGCTCATAATAAATTTTAAATTTATTAAAATTATTTTTGATATTGAAAATATTTAATAAATATATAATTGTAATATATTAAAGAAATTTATTTTAAAATACTTATTAATTTTATTTTTAAATGAATAAATATTAATTAATTTATTAAAAGCCAACTACACCTACATTGGTCAATTGGTATATTCAAATAAATTGGAACATAAATCAAATAATTAATAAAATTATTACGAATATTAAGTGACAACAATAACAAATATTAAAAATAACATTATGTATTTATAATTTTCCAAATTGTAAATTATAAGAACATGTTACTAAGATTATTACCTTTGAACTTTTAAACTGTGCAGATGTAACGATCAATACATAAGGTTCACCATCTTCCATATATAGATTTTGATCAAACAAATAAACAAAATTTTCTCACAAAGTTACATTACTTGTAACTGAACTGCATATGATAAAATTTAATATAACAAAATTATATTAAACCAAAAGAGTAGTATTAAATTTATAAATATTATAAAATCAAATAATAATTTCAAAATATATATGTGTATTATAATTCAGAACTTACTAATTTGTTATGATCCTAAAATCTCTTTTTCTCCATACGTCACTAACAATATCAATGCCATATTTTGAGTTTTAGAAGTCAGAATTGGACGATTTTACGGTCCACACGAAACTTACAAAATTATCTTTAATTCTGAGATTGTCCAAAATTGAAAATTCAACCCGAGAAGCCCGTAATTTAAAAAGAAAAGACAATTACAGATTTTTATTAGAGAAATATATTCCGTTTATGAAACTTTTTTATAATTGATATAAAACATTAAAATACTCTTTATATTATATTTATGTAGAGACATATCTTATATCAGACATTATTATGCATTATTATTATATTACAACAGTGATAATATTAGGGTTTTACATATAGAGAGATGGAGGGAGGTCATAAATTTTCCTTATGAGAGAGGATTACAGATTTTCTTATCAAAAAATTTTCTATAAAAATATTTAATATATTATATAAGATATTATGGTAACTTTATATGAAGAGCCAGTTACATTTATTGGAGAAATTATTATGTTGCGAACTCGGAAACCTTATTAATTTATTGGTTTGGATCGAATTGAAGAAATTAAGTTTTTTTTTAAAAAATAATTATTTGAATTCTATGATTAAGAGTTCAACCTTAGCCTAAGATATTAAAAACATATTCTATTTTGTTACTATATTATATATAACACTGTATCAAAAACACGTTATCACGTAATTTGAATCATGTTATTTGATGAATAAAACAAATCAAATCAAATTAAAATTTAAATAATATTAATTAATAAATATTAATTTATTTTTTAAATTTAATCAATTTATATATGAGAAAATTATATTAAATTAATTTTTAATAATTGAGAACTATTGTTAACAATTTTTATAATTAAAAGTTATTTATATTTGTAAAAGAATGTTATTACACATGTTACATAAGTATTAATATGGAGTAATATATTTGGTTCAATAAGATCAATTGACAAACGTAGGTTTCTGTCAATTCTGGTCCAATCCATTGATTGACACTTTTTCAGATTTTAAAAAGGAATAAATATAATAAAAAATTAAACCTCTCAAATTGTTAATACTTGAAACCCTGATAAAATAATTAATTTCAATCTAAAATAATAAAAGAATCGGGAAGTGCAGAATATGTAACTCCGAATAACGGGTGGGCTTTTTCGTCATATAATGGTTATTCGGTCATTTTTTCTTCTTCTTTGGATGAGAATAAAATAAAATAAATATTAGTATGAAAAAATGGAATGTAAAAATTATTATAACGGTAATTGTTATGTATTGTTTTATTTTTTAATATTAACTAGTGAAAGAAGCCGCGTTTCGCGACGGCCTTATAATAAATTTTAAATTTATTACAATTATTTTTTATATTGAAAATATTTAATATATATAATTTTAATATATTATAGAAATTTATTTTAAAATACTTATTAATTTTATTTTTAAATGAATAAATATTAATTAATTTATTAGAAGTCAACTACACTTACATTGGTCAATTGGTAGATTTAAATAAATTGGAACATAGATCAAATAATTAATAAAATTACTATGAACATTAAGCAACAATAATAACAAATATTAAAAATAACATTATATATTTGTAATTTTATATTTAATAAATATATAATTTTAATATATTATAGAAATTTATTTAAAAATACTTATTAATTTTATTTTGAAATGAATAAATATTAATTAATTTATTAAAAGCCAACTACACCTACATTGGTCAATTGATAGATTTAAATAAATCGGAACATAAATCAAATAATTAATAAAATTATTACGAATATTAAGCAACAATAATAACAAATATTAAAAATAACATTATGTATTTGTAATTTTCTAAATTGAAAATTATAAGAACATGCTAATAAGATTATTACCTTTGAACTTTTTAAGCTGTGCAGATGTAACGATTAATATATAAGGTTCACCATCTTCCTTGTATAGATTTTAATTTAACGATTGAACAAATTTTTCCCACAAAATTACATTACTGGTGACTGAACTGCATATGATAAAATTTGATATGACAAAATTATATTAAACCAAAATAGTAGTATTAAATTTATAAATATGATAAAATCAAATAATAATTTCAATATATATATATATATATATATATATGTGTGTGTGTGTGTGTGTATTATAATTCACAATTTACTAATTTGTTATAATCCTAATATCTCTTTTTCTTCGTACGCCGCTAACAATATCAATGTCACTAATGTATGTCAAGCAACCCACGACATCTAGATAAATATTAGTAACATTATGTAAATATTGAAGAATGTTCCCACGGGAGGAGAATGTGTGATTATGTCATCCTAGGCCAGAGCCTATCGCAAATGTGCGATTTACCTAGTTCGCGTGGTTTGCGTATTGCATGAGCCTGTGAGTTTACCTGTTGTGCACCCAAAAAGGGTAGCGGCTGCAGGTTCTCATATTACAAAAAAAATATTGAAAAATATAATTTAAAATTATATATGTGTGACTTATAATATCTTATTTTAGCATAATACCTGACAGTATATTAGTATTATTAACACGTGCTTCAATTATATCAGGACATATGAACTCAAATCCATGTAGTGGTGTGTTGATGATTATTTTATTCCAACCTTTTTAGGGACGTTGTTAGGGATGGCAACGGGTTGGATCGGGTTAGATTTTTGAGATATCCAAATCCAAACCCGGTTTTCTATACCAAATCCAAACCCGATCCAAACCCGGTTGGATTTTAAAAATCAATATCCAAACCCGATCCAACGGGTTTCGGATCGGGTCCGAGTTTTTTCCGGGTTTAAAAACAGTTAACAACAGTTCATGCAACAATATTAAATTTAAAAATCTATTACAAACTTCAGTCTTAATTTTAAATTTGAATGCAAGTGGACTAATCTATTAGAAAGCGTGGAAAATCAAAAAAAAAAAAAAGTAACTATCCAGCCAAGCATGCAACAATAGAACTTTATTCAGCATTCCAGCATCCTGGTCCTGGATTCCTGGGACAAAAACAAGTCACAATAAATTTACCACGGTTACTAGAGAATAGAGATGCTAAAACTGAGTATTAAAACCTGGCAATGAGTCAATGACATTCCTAACACAAGCACTAGTAAAGTTGGAAATTGTGCAAAAGAATTGAAAAAATGGTTGTCATTAACTTTCAAACTAGAATGATAACAAATTGTAGACTAAATAAACTACAGCAACTTATAGTTTTACATGGACATACCCACATTTATATCAATACAAATATAAATGGAAAACCCACATTTAATGAAATAGGTGTACATATTCCTTATTTCTTCAAATTTGCCGGGCTGTTTCTTCAAATTTCTCTTCCCTTTTTGGTGTTGTTGTCCAATAAGCTACAGAATCTCGAATTTTTTCAACCTCAATTTTTATAACATCCAACCCATCTTTAACAATCAGATTTAGAATGTGGGCAGCGCAACGCATATGAAACAAACTTCCACCTGCTATAAGTGATGAACTATCTAACTTCTCCAATAAAATTTCAATCATGGCATCATTGGTGGAACAGTTGTCAACCGTGAGACAAGAAAGCTTTCTATCCATATTCCAATCCATCAAACATTCCAATAATTGACCGCAAAGAATTTCTTTAGTATGTGGACATGGCACATAAATAAACCTTCAAAAAGAAAACATTGATAACATTATCACTACAAAGTTCAAGAAAACAACGGTACATCACAATGAATTAAGCAATCAGTTTAAAGCTAATCTCAGAAAAGTTCAAGAATACCTCATAATGCGACTCTGCAAAGTCTAGGAATCATCAATAAAATGGGTTGTAACAGCTATATATCCCTTTTTTTGGTTACTTGCAGTCCACATATCAGTTGTTATGGCTACCCGACTTGAAATACTCTCCAACAGACTTGTTGTCTTCACCTTCTCGTATTCATAAATTTGAAAAATCTCATTCTTTATTGTATTTCTACTTGGCACTTTGAAGAGTGGTTGAAGTCATGCTGAATACCTCTTGAATCCAATATGGTCCACGATAGAAATAGGATACTCATGTATGATGATCATCTTTGCAAGCTCTTTTTTTGCTTCCTCGTGACTGAAACTATAAGAAGATAATTCTGGTCCATCTTTGTTGAAATTCTTTGCTAAAAGTTTTTGCTTTATACTCTCTTCAGGCCTCTTATGTTTCTTCGTAAAGTGATTTCTCAAATGTGATGTCCCACTGCCTAGATCACCTTTCAGTTTCTTATTACAATATTTGCAAATAGCTTTCAAAGAACCATCAATTTTCTTCCTGTCAAAGTGATTCCAAACATCACTCCTGATCCTTGATTTTTCATCTTCTTCACACTCATTGGTACCATTATCATTGGTACCATTATCATCGTCGATTAGTATGTGATCAGCATCTGGGGCTTTGTTAGCTGATTCCAACTCCGCTGTTGATAAAGGTTGGGAATTTGCATCATGGACTGACTGGGAAGCCGACATTGCTGCATCATAAAAATCGAGATACAATATTATATAAAGAAACCTGATAGAAAAAAAAGGAGAATATGAATGCAGTAAACAAAGTCTTCTTGTACAACATTATCCACTATCAGTATATAGATAATAATAATGATTGCAATTAAGATATGATAATCTAGTAACTTTTACCAGAAATCTGCCTCAAAAATCTTGAATTTACTTGTTATGGTAAAAAAACATAATTGGATGGTTAAGAATGGTGAAAATTCAATAAACAAACAATTCAATAAACAAACAATTCAATGGCTAATTCATATATAGAAAAAAAAGGTTAAACATAGATTTAGAGTTTGCAGTTCATATATAGAAGATTAGAATGGTATAGATGCAGGGTTATGAATTAAAGATTCTAGGATATTTAAAAGTGAATAAAGATTACCAATTTGTAGAATAAAGGAAGAATCAGATTTGCCGCCCCTTGAGCAGTTGAGCCTTGATATTGCAGGGTGAGTCGAAGACTCGAAGTCAAGACTGTCTAGTTAGGGTTGGCGAGAGAGTGACTATATAATATGTGGACATGTGGCCATGTGGGTTGTGGACTTGTTAATACATAGTACATAGAAATTAATGGGCTGTGGCCCGTGTGGTTACTATATTAATTATTATTAAAAATAATTAAAGTGTAAATTAAATATAAAAATTATATATATATATATATATATATATATATATATATATATATATATATTTCGGGTTTCGGGTTTGGATCGGGTTTTGGATTTCGGGTCGGGTTCCGATACGGAATGCCTAATATCCAAATCCAAATCCAAACTATTTCGGGTTTAAAAATTAAATCTAAATCCAAATCCAAATATAAAAAACCGGGTTCGGTAAAATCCAAACGGGTCGAAACGGATCGGGTATCCGTCGGATCGGATTTTTCTGCCATCCCTAGCCGTTGTACGTAAAAACATCACTTTAAACTCACATGATAGTAGTCAGTATCGGCCGATACTTGCAACTACTTTTAAGTTTTTAATTATATATATAAAGACATTTCTTCTAAAATATGTTTGAATCCAAAAAGTAGATGCTTTTGAATCGTTGCATTGATAAGATTTTTTTATCATAAATTAAAGTATCAAAAAGTTAGTACGAATGCATAATTGTAATAAATTAATAAATAACAAAATTTTATTAACATTCTCATCAATTAAAATCATGTCAAAACTGACGGTAATTGTTATGTATCGTTTTATTTTTTAATATTAACTTAAAGTTTAAATTTTACTAGCAATATAGTAACATCTATTATTTATCGATGCAAAGTCTAAATTATATATATTATATAATTATTTATAAATTACAATTAATAATATACTACTGAAAATCTAATAACATAAAAAAACTTATTCAAATGAATAATTATAATATTATTGACATATACGTATATATTATATCTCATTTACCATAATATCTATTAAATATTATATAAAACATAATAGAGATTTTATCAAAAATATATTTTAATCTAATATGTATAATCTTAAATATATTAAACAAATATTTGATATATTAAAAAATTATGTTCATAATATTTCGAATCACAAAATTTTACATATTTATATATTAATAATATAAATTTATATTTTGTGCGATATGCATATTTATTTTTAATATTTTATAATTTTTTTATTTATATTTAATTCGATTGATGTAAAAATATACAATTTAAATAAGTCAAAAAACTAATATAATTATAATATATTAAGATTTTTTTAAAATATAAAAATATTATTAATTTTAGAATAAATAATTTAATTAATAAAACAATATATTCGTGACAAGTTCTAGTATTTAAATAAAGAATACAAGAAAATAACGTTGGAATTCAGGGTTACAAGGTGTGTTACAAAACATATGAAATACCGAGCGAAGTGAGATTTAAAGCAAAACCAAACACGCCTGTGCTGTAACTCTTTGACTTGTGTTCATCCGTATCGTAAGTTCTCATTTTCATTCCTCTACTCTGTATATTTATAATTACGTGTATCTATAGTGTATAAGTATCGTTTTATATTAACTTTATATTCAATTGCTGAGTATTGATCTTATATTAGGATCTAGGGTTTGTGATATATTGTCAGTGTTTGTGCTAATAGATTAAGATGGAGAAAGAGAGTAAGATTGCCACTGAAGAACCAAAGATTGATTTGTTCGAAGACGATGATGAGTTTGAGGAGTTTGAGATTAATGAAGGTGATTTTACTTCTTTATTTTGTATTGTGAATGTATTTAATTTTATGTTATTTTAATGCTTTCTGTAAGCGGGCTGTTTATCATTTTGATTTGGAATATTAATTTCTTTCTCTGATATACACATGGCAATATCTAAATTGTTCTTTTATTTGTGTATAGTGATATGTTTTGTGTTTCGTTTTAATTTATGATGGTGTTTCGTTGTTGATTAGTGTTGCTCTGAGGGTATGTACATGGTAATCGATTTGTGAACATGATTTCTTTTACACTTTTATGAGTATAGGCCATGTTTGTTTCAAGGGATTATAATCCGGGGATTAGAGTCCATGGATTATAATTTCTTCACTATTATCTCTAAAGATTATAATCCCTTAAATTATCCAATCCTTTGTTTTTTTTGAAAGATTAAGTTTAGGATTGGATTATAATCCTTTAAAATTTTATCTTACTTTTGGTTTGAGGGATGATACATGGGATAGGACTATAATCCTTTAAATTTGTTAATCCCTTGTTTGTTTTACATGAGATTATAGTGATGGGATTATAATCCTTTAAAAAATGACTTGATGAAGGGGATTAAATATTACCTCTCCAACCAAGTATTAGGGAAGATTATAATCCTATCATTTAGTCCAACAAAACAAACATGGGATTGGAAATTTTAAAGGATTATAATACTTGGACTAATATAAAATAAGATTTTGCAAAACAAACATGGGTTTGGAAAATTTAAAGGATTATAATCCTATCCCACACTTTATCCCATGAAACAAACATGGCCATAAGGTATTAATGAATTCTCTAAAGTTGTGATTGCGCAAGGAGATGTAGGATCAATGATATTTTCTTATTGACAATGATAAAAACAGATTTGCGTCCAGATTCTGGTGTACTAGCTACTATGTGATATTAGGTCAGTTGTTTGTTGTTGGATGCGAAGAAATAGAAACGGAAGAAATTAATTTAGGACATGCTATTTTCCTATTGTGAATTTGGACATTACTTTTGTTTTGTACGTCATCAGAGGATGTAGCCATGTAGGACAATAGTGTTACGTCAGAGAGACATAAATCCTCATTCCCCTTCCTTAAAAGGCCATCTCCAACGGTAGCTCTATGAACATCATTTTCTTCATTTTTGAAGCTAAAATCTCTTAAAACTGTCTCCAACGACCTTCAGCTCTATCTTCATATTTGAATAAAACTACTGTTCGGCTCCAAATATGAAGTCATACTGTTCAAATGAAGCAAAACATCTGCTGGTGCCACATTGTCCACTTTCTATACAATATTATATATTTATGTGGTCTTTGTCATATGCGTCAGGTATTCACAGAGGTGGAAGTGTATAGAATATATATTATGTTTAAAATAAAATTTGAAGAGACATTAAGAGTAATGATAAGAGATGAAATAGTGATATGAAGTGAAAAAGGTGAATATTTGAAGATAAAGTTGATTTATAATGAAGTAACCACTGGAGAAGGCCTTAGTATATGGAAGTTTCTCCAAAATAAAGCATTTCCATAGCATTCGAGTTAATTATCTTCAAGTTGTATTGCTAACCCAAAGCTACGTGATTAATTCATATGCTCCATTCAAAGGATTTTCAATTGCTAAATTAGAAACTTTTTTGCATACCATGTTTATCCTGGTGCCGGTAGGTGGGGTTAGTAAAATTTGATGGGATGACAATGAAAGTACGATACGGAACTGGACAATATCGTGGCGTTATATATTGCTATACTTCAAAGTGTTTTTTCTTTGGACCAAAACTAATTAAAAATGTAAGTTTTGTTGAACATTATTGAATAATTTATTACTTGTATCATTTTTTTTTTCAATTTGGGGAATTATTGTATCACTATAAATTTGGTAAGATTCTTATGAAAAATTATTATTTATTTATTTTGAATGTTGAAACAATAGATACATATTAATATATTATAGGACTTGATTTATATACCAAGAATAGGAAGTTTTAAGCTGATATATTTTTAAAGTCAATATTGAATGTTTTTATATTTCTGTATGTGTAGATGTACTGAATCTGTAAGACCTCGTTCATGGATTTTCCAAATCTCCAAGTAGAGAATCAGAAGTCTAGAATGCAAATAATTTCTTATTATATAATTTGAATATCACACCTACCGTAGGTGGAGCTTTTTCCAGAAGGACCTATCAAAGGAGTTCACTTCATGCACCATATTTTAACCTGTGATTTTAGACTGGAAAGAATGTCAAGAATCACTGGTTAGAATGATAAATTTGTAGATATTGATGCTGAATCATATAGAAAAGAGAAAATCAGCATACAGAGCAGAAGTGCGCACACACACATATAGATAGATAGATAGTACATCGATTTGTACATGCTAATCTATATGTGAACATGATTTCTTTTACACTTTTATGAGTATAAGGTATTTATAAATTCTTCAAAGTTGTGATTGCATTAGGAGATGTAGGGTTAATAATATTTCCTTATTGACAATGATAAAAACAGATTTGCGTCTAGATTCTTGTGTACTAGCTACTATGTGATATTAGGTCAGTTGTTTGTTGCTGGATGCGAAAAAATAGAAACGGAAGAAATTAATTTAGGACATGCTATTTTCTTATTTTGAATTTATACATTAGTTTCATTTTGCATGTCGTGAGAGGATGTAGGACAATAGTGTTAAGCCAGAGAGACATAAATCCTCATTCCCCTTCCTCAAACTTAATATATGGAAGTTGTTCCAAATAAAGCATTTTCATGGCATGTGAGTTAAATATCTCCCCCAAAACTACGTGTTTAATTCATGGGCGTCATTCAAAGGATTTTCAATTGCTAAATTAGATTTTTTTGCATACCATGTTTACCCTGGTGCTGCTAGATGGGGTTAGTAAAATTTGATGGGGCCACAATGAAAGTATGATACCAAAGTGGATGATATCGTGTCGTTATATATCGCTATTACTTGAGAGTGTTTTTTCTTTGGACCAAAATTAATTAAAAATGTAAGCTTTGTTGAACATTATTGAATATTTTATTATTTGTGTCAATTTTTTTAAATTTGGCAAATTATTTATGTATCACTAACTTTGGAAGGATTCTTATGAAATATTATTATTTATTTATTTCGAATGTTTAAAGAATAGATACATATTATTATATTAATATATTAAATGACTTGATTTGTATACCAAGAGTAGGAAGTTTTAAGCTGATAATTTTTTTAGTCAATATTGAATGTTTTTACATTTCCATATGTATAGATGTACTGAATCTGTAAAACCTCGTTCATAGATTTTCCAAATCTCCATGTAGAGAATTAGAAGTCTAGAATGCAAATAATTTCTTCTCTTATAGCCTTCGTTCCCCGAGGGATTACATAATTTGATTATCACACCTACCATAGGTGGAGATTTATCCAGAAGGACCTATCAAAAGAGTTCAATTTACTCACCATATTTTAACCTGTGATTTTAGACTGGAAAGAATGTCAAGAATCACTGGTTAGAATGATAAATTGTAGATATTGATGCTGAATCATATAGAAAAGAGAGAGTATGTGATAGAGAGAGTGATAGAAAGAGTGTGTGTGTGAGAGAGAGGGGGGGGGTTCGCTTCATGGATGACTTTATTAAGCAATTTGATCCATTGAATTGAAATTATTATAGAGGTTGTCAAAAGAGGGTTGTTCGAGCGCACAAAGGTGTTGGTCTAAGTTTAAGTTGATATTATTGGCTTCTTATCGGTTCATATGTAGTAACAATTTCTTTATAATGTCCCGATTTTTTTTAATTATAGTCATAGTTTTTTTATTTGGGAATCAACAACTAATTATTGTTGATCGATAAGTTTTAGAATAATAGCAATGTTTAAAATTAGGATACATGACCGAGTAGATAAGATTTGAAATCATCAGAGGATTTATCTATTTGCTAATTAAATGATGGACGGCTATTTTTTGTCATGGATAAAAGAATACATATCTTATTTCACAAAGAATGAGGAGAGTTCATATTAGAGAGAAGAAAAAGAAAAGAGGTCCCGGGAATAGCACGAGAAAGAATCATTTGAGGGTGTATGGAGAAAAGTTAAAGAAAACTGAATAATAAGAAACAATAGTTTAAAAAACTGAATAATAAGAGACAATAAAAAACATTAGTGTAGAGAGAGAGAGAACTGGAGTAATTGGAACTCACTAAACTAGAATTATCTCTTGTCGTTCCAGATATTGGGTTTGAGTCTCGCTCACCGGGGGAATCATTATAGAATGGATACTACTATATAAGAAAATGCGAGAAATGATATATTGCTTTGTAGTGGTTCGAAGTTATGTATATACTAGTTTATGATCCGGGTGATGCACTGATTTTTAAAAAAATATATTTTATGACTTTTTTATTTTTATTTTTAATAATTTTTTGATATATGTTTGGTTTTTTTCCCAATAATATTTTATATTATGTATAGAAACCTTACTATATTATTAATCATATTAATTGCTTAATATGATAAATGGTTGTTAATTAATTTACGCTGGTTGTAATTTGTATTATTTATAAATTTTGATAATCTTCTAATATAAAAAAACTATAGATAAAATAATAATATTGTTATTATGATAGAGTTCTAAAAGGATTATCAATAATTTGTAATTCTAACTATCATCCGACTACCAAACTTTTAATGTTTTGGTTTAGTTCTTTAACTAGACAATGTGTGTGTACATTGATTTGAGGCATGTAATTTTCAGACTCTAGTTATTTTAATTGAAATTTGTGTAAGTTATTTTGAGATTATTTGGACAGTTTTATATTTTAGTTAATGTGTGAATATATAGTTTATTGAGTTAAATTTTTGTTGTTAAATAGTAATTGTATGAAATCATTTTTTTGTTCCTGTAATATGAAATTAAAATATGTATAGTGTAGGTTCTTGATTTTGACCCAAATAAGACTTTAGGAATTTAAGTGATTGGTTTGCCTTTTTTTGTTGTTGCAAGATTTTGAAGATCTTATAATGGTAAGAATTTCAGGAACTGCACTCTTGCTATTTGTTGGCCTCCTTGATATATATGTACACATCTGAAACTAGCTTTTGACATTGTATCAGGGCCCTTTTGGCAATATTATAGGTATAGGTGTATGGGTCACATTATTAACATATTTTAACATTGTTTTAGTGTCGTTGAAGTATCAATTATAGATTTGTTATCATGCTTGTTTGTATTGGAAAATCTTACTGAAATTAAATCTATGTTACTCGGACTCGGCTAGAAGTGTCCAACATGGATACGTGTCCAAGTATCGGACTCGGCATCATTTTGAAAAATATACATGTTTTTGGCCTAAAATAAGTGTCCAAGTCCGAGTGTCGAGTGTCCGACATGGTACTCGAAGGTAAAATGAAGAGTCCGAGTAACATAGAATTAAATTGATTAGAATATTGATTGTTGTTTTGTAACTGTTTCCTTCTAATCGTAATATGCTTTTATAAATAGAATTATCTATTTTAGGAATTTACAGCAATAATTTTTCCCTAAAAGCTTACTTAATCTGGCTAGATGCTTGGATTATTACTTGTGCTTTGTAACTCACCCTTATTATCGTTCTGGTATTTTGGGACACTTGTAATTTGTAAAAGTATTGCAGTAAGAAATTGGATTGCTCGAGTTTTTTTTAATATCATCTGTATTGTAATCTTTTGGAATTTCAGACTTTGACTTCGTATTAATTTGGTATATATTGAGGCTATTGAAGGAGTTGATTTTGGCTGCGTATTTGTATAGTGTGTTTTGGAATTAGTTGTTGAAATGCTAGATTTAAATAGTATTATATTGAGATTACTAGAAATTGGTATTTTAATGATAATTAGGTAGTATTCTGTCATTTAAAATATCAAGGTAGTCTCTTGTGTTGGAGAAGAAATTGCAGATCAGACTCCATTGGTGACTCGTGGAATACCAGAAATCAGTGAAAAGTCCCTCATTCATTTAATGGCTTATTTTGTTAATTTTGGCAGAGTGGGATGAGATAGAAGGAAAAGAAGCAACACAACAATGGGAAGATGATTGGGATGATGATGATGTCAGTGATGACTTCTCTCTGCAGCTGAGGAGGGAACTGGAGAGCAACAACACAAATAAGTGAGCAAAATTTGATATGTACTGTCATAGCATTTTCCCTAAAGATGTTTGAAGATTTATTCTTGAATTTTGTGTTCTTTGGCTATGTGCCATCTTGTAATGGAAGTGTGCAACTACCTTTTGAAATCCTATTCGATGGTATGAACGAAGATAATTAATGGTGAAGTTTATACTTATGTGAAAAGTGACATAATGAACTTTAGTGTAAGCTTGCGAAAAAAATTGCAAATATTAAAATTTCCTATTTAGTGGAGTTAAGGTCGGACTGTGGTTTTGTTCGTCTAGTTCATCATACAGATATGAGATGTGCTTTGTTCCACTAATCCCTTGTGACAAATATTTTTGATTTTCTGTCTATTGTCTGGACAACTCAATAGACTTAAATTGCTTGGATTCGGGCACAGAACGTGGGATACGAAACTTGTCCAGAGTGGCGGAACCACCAAGTAATCGTAGGGGCTTATGGAGCACACTGAGATTTTAAATTATAGGTGTTGTATGTAGTATATATATGTAGGTTTAAATGTGTGTATTGTATATATTAGCATGACGATGAAAACAAAATATAACGTAACTTGCATCATATCATTATTATTATGTAGATGGGTTATATATAAAGTCAATCCATCTTATCCCTAAAAAAACTACTACAATTCAAATATATTCAAATCAAAACTAATCTAGTCTTATTTATCCTAAAAACTTTGTCAACATTAACTAATTATTAAAATAATTAGAATTAAAAAAATCAAAGCATAATTCTAACGCTCTTCCTTGCTTTGATACTTTTTAACCTCTATTAAAACAAGTCATTGTCTTCAGGTTCCTGGATAGTAGCCTACTCGTGCTTTTACTTCTGCCATGATGAGTTTTCCACACAAAATAATATCAATTTCTTCTTCCACCAAACTCAAAGACATGGTGCTTCCATATATGTCTCCATGCGTGCAGTCCAAATATTTGATTTGAATATAAACAAGATTTATGATATTGAGTTATGACGTGGGTTATGATATGGATTATGATTTATGGTTATGGGTTATGATATGGGATATGTGTTATGGTTATAGTTTTGGTCATGTTTTTTTTGTTATGGTGTTTCACAGGTCCCTCAAGAAGAGAGCTCTGATACCATATGTAGGTTTAAATGTGTGTATTGTATATATCAGCATGACGATGAAAACAAAATATAACGTAACTTGCATCATATCATTATTATTATGTAGATGGGCTATATATAAAGCCAATACATCTTATCCCTAAAAAAACTACTACAATTCAAATATATTCTAATCAAAACTAATCTAATCTTGTTTATCCTAAAAACTTGGTCAACATTAACCAATTATTAAAATAATTAAAATTAAAAAAATCAAAGCATAATTCTAACAATATATATAAAAGAATTCTCTTAGCTCCACTCGTCTTAGGCTCTCCATCGACCTCTTTGGACAACCCCTAAATCCCTGAATCAAAGAATTTGAGTTATTGAAGGTGGTCTAAAGCCTACATATTTTAGAAAAAGAATTGTGTTCGAAGCCTCTCTTCCAACATTTTAAGTACCGCAAAATAGTTCTCCCTCTGTCATTGTCCGAGTAACAGACTCGGTACTTTTAATTTTTTTCGACATGACACCTTGCCCATGGGTGTAATTTTTTAATTATTATAGTAATGTGTCATTGGTTCTTATTGAGGAAAGAAAATGGGTTAAAAATAGGGGTGACAAATTTAGTCAACTCATTACAGTGTTTAAACTTTCAATCAAGTCATTAGACGTTATTAACGTTAAATATTGGACGGAAATCTTATTTAGTTCACTGACATGGCTGATTTTTAACCAACATGTTCAGGTCAGAAGACCATTATACCCGCCTAACCATCTAAAAACTCACAACCCATTCTTTTCCATTTAAATGACCAACTCCATTTAAACATTCTCTCTTCTTCATTCTTCTCTAATTAGGGTTCCTTCTTCCATGTCAACTTCAAGGAGTTCCACTGCTTCAAACCCATCAGTAAAAAACAATATGAATTGCTACTCTAGTTTCGAATATGGATTGATAGAACGTACTTTAGACCCGTAGAAGCTTGGAGAATAAGAAGTGCTTACTGTGAATTGTTCATCAATAGCCTCATATTCACCTCCGGTCTCATCTGCTCCGGCAGACTCATCATCACCTCCGACGAACTTATCTCCTCAGGCGGACTCATCTCTTCCAGCTTCCTTATCTTCAATGACAATTTCATCTCCAACGTTCTTGTTCTTTTGTTGAATTAAACGAACTTCACTCCCCGACCTTGTTCTTACCATCTTGCTCTACTCTGTATAATTAGGTTTAGGAATTGATAAAGTGTATTTAGAATTAGGAATAAATTGTACTCCCTCCGTCCCATCCAGTTGTTTACATTTGGGTTCCATTTGGGTTGGGCACGGAGATTAAAAAAATTATATAAGGTATCATGAAAGAGAAGGAGAATGGATGAAAGAGGAGGAAAAATGGTGAGGTAAATTGATATTTTATTGATAGATTTGAAAAGGTGGAGGAAAGTAGTGGGTGAGAGTAAATTTTATAATATAAAAGTTTACTATTTTTAGAAAGTTTTGAAATGTAAAGAATTGGATTGGACATCCAAAAAAAGAAAATGTAAAGAATTAAATGAGACATATGGAGTATTTAGAAGATGAGTGGGTACTATTGGATCGAGTTAAAAGATGGGTGGGTTAGATATCTAATGTGGCGGCTTATTTGGCATCAAGTAGACGGATTCCGTCTAAGGTCAACAACATTTAACGATCGTGAAATTTTTAATTTGTTTAATGAGTCGGATGAAAGCTTTTAATTGATATGTGACCTGGTTGAATTTTTTTTCAGTTGAATAACTTAATTGAAAAATAAAACCCTATTTAACCCAGCAGATTGTCTAGTGTCAAAGGCAATTATACAAAAAGGGGGATTACCCCAGCTGTACCCCAAATCGCCTTTTGCATGGAAGGCAGAGACTGGAAGTTCAAAATTTTGTTTATAAATAGGGTGTGGTTTATAATGTACATATATATTCTACCCCATAAATTGTTGTTAACATTCATTCTACCTACTAAAATAAACTACAACGTGATTTACTCAAGCAAATCCAACATGCATTGGCACAGGTGATAGAATCCTCTCTGACTTTATTTCAACAGAATCTCCCTCTCAGTAACAAACCAGCACTGACCAGGAGGTTGTATTAGCTCAGGGAAATTGTTTCAGCAAAGAAAATATAGGTGTTCCATAGAATTTCCGTGGAAGCTTCGACTTAAGAGTTTTCTAAGCTAAGATGATACTCCCTCAATCCCGTCCACAATAAAAAAATGTCACATGTCTCATTCTGATTGATTGTGCAAATAATTAATGAGATGGACCCATGTACATTCAAATCGATAATATCAATTAAAACTACACATCTTATCATATGAATCATGCCACATCATTTTAGAATTTTTTTGGGGAAATTTGTTTGGCTCCCTAGCATTACTTATAAAAAATTCACCTTCTATTCAAACATATTAATTAGATTGATAGTTATTGTCTTTTATTTTATAACTTTGCCCCTTAAAAATAGATATTAAAACTTGAAATATCTTTTATAAACATTAATTATATGAAATCGTAAAGGTCGTAGAAGTAAATAAAAAAATTGTTTGTCAAGACTTCAGAATAATCCAAGTTATCATCAACTTTTCACTACAAGACGGAGGGATTAATCCTGTCTGCTACAGAACTAATAGCATTTCTTTTCAAGATTCTCTCTTTTCAAGTTACAGATGAGAAACAATGACATCTTTCCCCAAGTAAGAATACTTGAAAGTCGGCAGTTCCCGTTATTGTTCATAAATCATTAAATTGTATTTCTATCTTAAACTGTTTTCAGACTTGTAGAAAATCCGGAGTCTCCGGATACAATGCAGATGTCTTAAAATTCGGAGTCTCTGAATATATTGCAGGTGTCTTGATGCCTTGATGGGGCTCGACAATCCCAGACTATTCAAACTATTCCGACTTCCAATTATTCACAGGTTATTTCGTCAATGTCAACTAAATTTGAGTAAATATCCACTCCGTCCCCCTTTAGTGTCCCTTTATCTTTTAGGCATATTTTAACGCGCATAAAAAATATAATTTGACAAAACGAGGGAGTAATTTGAAGAAATTAATCAAATAGAGCAGGGCGATATAGGTTCTGCATCATACGGGTTGGGTTTGCAACTCATATATAAGATGGTCCCTTTTGCAATCACGAGATATATGCAATATTGGCATGTAAATGAACGGTTTATGTTGTATGAAAATATGGATTACACCATATATTTAAGTTGGTGTAGGCTGACCACGGGAAGTAGTAGAGAGATTAGTATTAAATCTCAACTGTAAAAGAGTTTTTTTTTACCATTTTAACCTTGATGCATGGCTGGTTAATTACTGTTGAATGAAATGGTAAAAAAACGGAGGGGGTTTAAAAACTACATAAAAAAAGTTAATGAAGAAAATCGTGCTACAGACAAACTTCTTAAGCTACGAATTCCAAGGTTCTTAAATTCCTGATTCTAGCTTTGAAATCATGTTTCAGAACACCAAATTTAATAAACCTTCTTGGTATTCGATATCACATGTAGTAACCCCTACTCTTGCTCAGGAATACTTCTCTAAGGTCCTCGATACCTTCGGAAACATAAACAACCCTGGGGATGATCGTGTGGGAGCATACCTCCACCTTTCGAAGTATCAATGGCCTCTAACATGGTCACCACTTCATCCATCTCAGGCCGCTTGTCGGGGTTAGCATCCCAACATCGCTTCATTACATTCGCAAGAGAACTGGGGCAGCATCGAGGGATTTCTGGCCTTAAATTCTGTACTTTCAATTAACAAAGTTTAATAACTTGATTTAAAAAAATTATAATGCTTAATTTGAAAAGTACTTTTGTTTATACCTGGCGGACAACAGCAGATGTCACTTCCGAGAAGCTGAGGTCAGGATATGGCATGTCACAGCAGTATATTTCCCATACACAGATCCCATAACTATACACATCACATTTCCTGTTGTATGGATTTCCATTAAGAACCTGATACATCTGCCATGTCAGTTCAGGTGGCTAGATGCCTTGAAACTTGCAGTTTAAACAATGGTTAGTTATCTAGCTGGTACTGAACTAATGCAAATCATAAAATGGGTGAATGGCTCAAAAAAAAGTCTACAAACAACTCATTCAACCCAGCTATTTGCACACTCTGGGATACTGTCCAACTAAATTAGATGGAAAAGTAGACAAGTGGCTACATGGTACCCTACATAGCTACTGAACTGGCGTCTACATGGAAAAGCAATCTTGCGTACACAATATTATGGCTCAATTGCATAAAAGACGTACATACTAGGTTGAATATGGAGTTGGAGACTAAGTAGATATGAGGCTCTTTTTTTTCAATATATCAGATTTTTCTTTTGTGAATTATTATATTATTTATTTAAGTATAACCATCAAAAAATAAAAAGTACAAGGGAAAGAGGGAGTGATGATTGAAACCCATGACAAGGTTATAAGAGCGGGAGAGGAGGTGGGGGATAAGACGCTGACCTATACCTTGATCCTTAACATGAGGCTTAAGCACTTCTCAAGTTGAGTTGCAGAACATAATATTTTGGTACGGAACTAAAAAGATCGATCCGAAATAGGGGGTTGACTGGATAGAGATCAAAACAAGGTTATAAATAAGTTTTTTATTTTGACTGTTATTGAACTAGTACAAGATTGTTGTCCTCGTAGATATTGTTAATCGCTGCCAACACATGCCCTGAGTCGACACAATTAATACTTACATGCTCAATTGTCTACTTTTTCTGTCTAATTTAATAAGATAACCGAAGAAGTGTACAATTTGCTGAATGGAACAGGTCGTTGAGACTTTTTTAACCATGAACCAAGTACTATACTTGCGTAATCTCATTGCCTAGTTGAATTAACCACCTAAACATATCTTTGTGTTAATAAAACAAAGAAGAAAGAAAGCACACTTAAAAATAGAGAAGATTGAGATAAGGGAAATTAGTTACCTCTGGTGCCATATAACCAAGGGTACCAGTTTCACCAGTCATGTCATTCGGGTTTGAAGCCTCCACACGAGCAACCCCAAAATCAGCTATTTTTAATGTTCTTGACTTGTCTAAAAGCATATTTTCTGTTTTCACATCCCTATGAACAATCTTCTGAGAGTGGAGATAACTCAACCTAACAAGATTAATCAAGCAACTACTAGTTATAGTTGATCTTCATTCATAAGGAACCAGAACTATCTCACTGAAAATGATAACTCTAAACCTAGACAATACTTCAAAATGGATTTGAGAATTTTACCCTCGAGCAAGATCTAGTGCTATTTGGTGAACGACTTTGAATGCCAACTTCCTTCTCCGGTTTTTTATGAGGAAAGATTTTAGTGCCCCACCAGGAAGATATTCAACAATAACACAGCAAACATTACGCGGCATGCCAACATGACCATTTTCTGTTTGTATGCTGATACCTGATGCTCCCATTGTAGCACCTATGAACTGCAAAAGAATCATTAGGAATCAATCACAGTGGACACCGTTAGTGTGAAAAATATACTCTAACGCTGATTCATAAGTTGTAGAAATGACCATTTTAAAACATATACACATGTTAGAGTTCATTTAGTTACGTGTTAGTAAGACACCTTCAAGTTATGCCCAAGCAAGAAATGTACACTATAATGAGTATATATTATAGTCACTAAGATCCAGAGAAGAAGTTACAAATAGGCTAGATGGCAAATTTCGTAGGAGCAGTCAAGTTTATTAGTGTAACAGATAAATATTTGGAGATGAGAGTGATTTGCAGCATAGGTCCTCTCCCAACTCAGAAGAATGTTCTGAAACAACCTCATTTTCAAAGTAATATATATTCTCTGATGAAAAGTAGTAAATGTATGACAAATCCATGATCCGCAGACCGTGACACAGCCACCAAGGGGTACCTTACATGAGTAGGTCTGCCGTCAAGTATGCACATGTGTCTATGTATTGTACAACATAAAATCATTATTCTTAAGCACGTGATATAGATATTTAGTGTCAAATAACTGATGTTAACACAAAAGTTATGATTAAATAAGAAGCTTGATAACTCACGCGACCCACAATGTCATTCTCAAGCAAAACTTTTATACGATAATAAAACCAATTCTCCTTCAATTCTTTACTTTTAGTAATGGTCGATTGCAGTGTTAAACCCTAAGCAATGAAGTCACCCAAACCAAAAACTCTTGTGATTTGTGGATGTAAGATCAAGACCTTATAACATTTTCATTTTTTTATAAATGCATGAATTTCAGGTTTAGCATACAAAAATTTATATCTTCATGCACAGTACTTGTCATATTTGATTTTGTAACTATCCACAGGTTCTTTTTCAATTTTATAATGTAAAAGACCAGGTATTTCTATATTTACTAGTCGCATATATAAACAATTACAACATATATAGGTTTCTAATTTCTTAATTTAAAGGAGCAAATAACAAAGGAAGAAAAGAATGAATGGATGCCATTATAAATCAAGAAATGTAGTCAAGGGAATACGAAACTATACTTTGGTAACATTAGGATGATCAAGTTTGTGCCACACAGCAACCTCTTGAGTGAAAGCTGCTCTTAGTGAAGCTACTTCAGCCTCTGTCCTGTGTCCCTCTTCTCCCCAGTCAAGAAGTTTAACTAAACATATATAAAGAACATATAAACGGATTTACAAAATATTTTGTCACCATCCTAAGAAGCGATGCTGTAAAAAAAGAATCTATTTACATAAAGTGCAAAAAAAAACTATACGCATGTGCTAATTGTAGCCATGACTACAAAAACATAAATAGGTAAAGACTCACAACTAAAGAATCAAATTCTGTCACCATACATAATTTACTAAGGTAAAAAAAGTTGTTTTTTCATTGGTAAGATTTGACATTTATCGTTCAAAGATGTATAATTTTGCATTCTTTTACTTTAATTTTATTTTTTCTCCAGGTTTTGACTATACATGTATCAGAGCAAGCAAGGTTACACAAGTGACCAGCTGGAAAGCTAATGGGGTTCACTATAATAAATAAAAGGAAAAAGATAAAAAGAAGGGGTCTTATGCAACCACCTGTATGTCAAAGAAAATCCGTGAGTTCACGGTTTTAGCAATACAAATCCAAAATGGGGTCATCTCATTGATTTTCATATGCATATAAATATTATATACTATTAATAATAATTCATTCAGTAAATACAAAACATTTGTGAAATATAGAGATGAATTTGTATAGGGTAGATCTGTGAACTAAACCAGACTTTATCCGAAATTAGAATAAGTTTAGAGTAAACATGATAACACCATCATCATAAACCAAGAAGCACATATAGAGATTCATCAAACATTTCTTCAACACTTCAATATGCCAAAACAATAGATTTAGCAACAAAACAAAAAAAAAGTTGGCAACTTGACTAAGATTTTACAAAATGTAGCTAAGAAAAGCAAAAGCCTAAAATTTAACATCTAAATACAGGATAAACCAAAATGATATCTGTCCCAAAGGGGTTATAGCCCAGTAAACATACAAACAAATGAACAATATATACAGGGAGAGAGAGAGGGAGAGAACGGGAGAGAGAGAGAGAGATGGAGAGAGAGAGGGAGGGAGAGAGAGAGGGAGAGAGAGGGGGAGAGAGAGGGGGAGAGAGAGAAAGAGAGAGATGGAGAGAGAGAGGGGTAAAGTTGAAACATGCCTGCGACATCAAGACCATCATAGATACCACGATGAACAATCCCAAAAGTGCCACGAGCAATAACAGATTTGATAATAAGGTTGGAAGGGTCGATTTCCCATTCTTGCTTTGTTTCTGTTTTCTTAAAATTATTATTGAAATTATTATTATTACTATTACTAGTAGTAGTAGCAGCAGCATTGCTTACATTATTGTTATTGATATTTTTTTCCATAGTCCAAGCTCTAGTAAGATGCTTCTGAAGCTGCTCATCTAAGCTCTTGAGATCTATTTGGTCTGCCCTCACAAACCCATTTCCCCCTTCATCCGCCATCTCTCTCGCTGTGTCTCTCTCTCAAATCACTACTAGTAATAGTATATTATATAGAGAAAAGGGTTGGGAAGACAGGGGATAGTAAAATAGACTAGTAACTGCCGCTGTTGGGATTTGGAGCTACCCAGGTCAGATGTGTATGTATAATTTGTATATATAGAGAGAGAGGATAGAGGGTGTTATGTTTGTTTATGTATACAAAGATGCAGAAACTTTACTGCTAATACTACGAGTAATATATAAGAAGAATGGCAAGTGCGAGTGTGTGACTGTGTGTCTGACATAAATCTTGTCTCATTGTGTCATAAATCTTATTTCAGTTTGATTTTTTAAAATTAAATTAATTTAATTTTTACTAATAATTAAAAATTAAAAATTAAAAATTTATTATTTTTTAAATCTATAAATTAATTTATAAAATAGGATAATTTTAAATCTGAAAATTAATTCATAAAATAAGATAATCAAACTCGAAATTTATGGCACGAAAAGAGTATAAGTTTAATTTATATATAGAGGTGAGCAGAGGCAAGGTGTGTGTATGTAAGCCATGTGTGCACTGGATCACGATTCAGGCCTTTCACGCCTATTTTTTCGACTTTCGCCTTTCATTTCTTTGTTTAATATGTAGATATACATATCACATTTATTTTTAAATAACATATCTTAATGAGAATTGATACGGACAATCATTTGGTCGATAAATTTTTTTCAGCAAATAGTTTTTAGTACTTAAAAGGGTAGGATTTTTAAAAAAAAACTGTGTTGTTAATAACCGTGGCTAACAATGGCTCGTTCCAATAACTGCGGCTCAGTCTTTACTTTTTTAGCGGCTCGTCTTAATAATCGCGACTCGTCTTTATTTTATTTTAAATCTTAACCGTTTAGAAATTAATTTAAAAACCAGGAAATCATTTATTGAAAAAAATTTATTCAATAAATGGTTCTATTTTAATTAGTGATATATATATATGTGTGTGTACACACACGATAACTCACTGATCCACTCTATTTATTAACAAGAAATCAATAGTAATTTAATATATGAAATTTTCTAAAAAAATATTTAGGATAGCTTATTTTATTAACAAATATATATGTGAAGAGTGAAGACGTTGGATGACATAATTATGTTATACGTAATATTTAGGGTTTTAAATAAGATCAACCAAACTAAATTTTAGAGTGTTTAATTTCGATTTGTTAAACATTTATTAAAGTTGAACTCAAATTTATTAATAAGTATTTAAATTTTACTCATTAATAATAAAAGTTGTTTGAAATAACTGACGATTGCGTATCAGTTTTCTCCCTAACTCCCAATCACGAATAATTTATAAATATTAAAAATATTCTTATTAATTTGTCCATAAATTTTAAAGTCAAAATATTTCATAGTAAATCTTGCAAATTTATTTATTTAAAAATTAAATCTCAATATTGTATTTATTTTCAATTTATTTACTAATGAAATCTAACTGAAATTTATTTACAGAAAATATTAAATACTTTTTTATTAAGATCACAAACTTAATTTTAAGAAATATTAAATTTTAATTAATATTTTAAATTAGTCTAATTTCACTAATATCTTGATAAATATTTATTGATTTTTATTATCATGTAAAATTTGTATATTCTGCATTAAGAAATCTATTTATTATAATAAATTAAAATAGTGCATATATATTAAATATATAGTAATTCCCTTGCTTAAATATATTTCCAGTTCCTAAATAAATATCGTTTTAACTTTTGATCTGTATATTAAATTATATATATATATAATTCTATTAATTATTAAATTAAAATTTTATAATAAAATAATAATATAAAATCTAGAATTTTATTTGATAAAAATTTAAATTATATAGTAATTTAAATTATATACATTTTTAACTTAATATAAATGTAAAAAATAAAAGCAAATAGTAAATAAGTAAATACAAGTCCTGTTGTATGCAGAACGTGTTTGGCCTGCCTTAAAATAAGTCATTTTGGACTTATTTTCGGGTAAAAATTTCATATTTTGAAAATATTTAATGTATATTTGAGATTCTATAAGTTGCAAAAAGAAGTTAACTTTTTTCAGAAAAAAATTAAGAATCTCTAACTTTATCTTAAAATAAATTGACTTATTCTGGAAAAAAGTTCCCCAAACACCCCCGCAGTAGAATGTGAAAAAGCGAGAGGATAATCTCTCTCATAATATTTGAGATCTGCGATAATATACAGGAGAGGCCATTGTTATTTGTTAACTCAAACCCACCCACCAACTTTCAAACTAAATCACGCCAACAATGGTGGTGGTGACATCAATCAACACCACTCGTACTCTATCTCTATCTCTATCTCTGTCTCTATCTCCTTGTAAGTATAATAATAACAATACCCTTCATTTATCCTCTGCTAACTCAAGCTTACACTTTATCTGCAGACCATCTCTGTTTTACTTGCAACAACTCTGTAAAAATAGAAACAACCCCATAAAGCCCAAGAATTGTGGAAGCTCCTCTAATGGAATATTGGTGGTTAAGGGTTATATGGAGGACTCCAACTCTGTTTCTGGTTTTGCTAATAAGATTGTTGGAGCACTCCCTTTGATTGGCCTTGTTGCTAGAATTTTTAGTGATGTTGGTGGTGTTGGTGGTGATATTGTCGATTTCGCAGAGTTTAGGAGAAGAGTAGGGAATAATTCTTCTGTTAATGACTCTAGAGCTTTCATTGATTTTCAAGAAAGAAGAGGCCGGGTAATCTCTCCTCTCTCTCTGTTGATTGATTACTTTTGTTTCTTCAATTTTTATGTATTAGCATTTGGTAGGTAGTGTTGCGTTTGTTTCGTGTTTTTTTTTGTGTCTAAACCAAACCAAAGATACCCGATATATCCAGCTCGTAGATATATTAGTTGTTTCTGTAAAAAATGATGGCTTCGTATATTAGCGTCTCCAAATGCTATATTAGTATCAGTTACACTTGATATTGTACAGTATTAAAATGCTATATCATGATCATCTTTGTGACTGTTTTATCTTGTAGTTTTGTTGGGTTAATTTTGTACAAAAATTTAGATATACCCAGCTCTCGTATAACCTGTGTTGAAATGAGGGCTTATTAATTGGACCCTAAGTTATATAATTATATTCAACAAATACCCAGACACCCATGCCTTAGGAGGCTTGAACCCTCAAACTACTAAGAGAAGGGTACCTGCTCTGCTAGGGAGTAAAGTCATGACTCATGAATTTTTCGATCTTGTAGTTAGTTAAACATTTTCTTTGTTTTTGTAGGCAGGAGATCCTATTTATGTGCTTGCATGCTGTTGGTTAGCAGCTGTTGGAGCTGGTCTGCTCAAATCTGAGGAAATTTTGGAGGGGGTATCAAGGCTTAGGCTTTCCAATGATATCGAGTTTGAGGAAGAGACTTTCCTTGCATTGATGAAGGAAGCAAAAGAGGTTGGTTACTCTTTTTGCATTGAACCCATCTCTATCTTTTCATTGTGTATGCATAGTTCATAACAGTTTTGATTGCGTCTGATATTGAATACAATTTACAATGAAGTGAAAATGAACCTTCTGCGGATGGTAAATGCATTAATTTCAAAAGCAATAGCTATCAAGTGGAAATGGCCCTTTTTCCCAATGATTTGCTTGAGTGGTGAGTGTAAGTAGTATCAAAGGGAAAATTTTGATAACTGATTTTAAGAACCTCTGCAACGTCAATTTTTTAAACGCATCCACACCGCATAAATGACACCAAAAAAATGCACTGTATATAAATGTTATTATCAAATTTAAAAACATTTTTTTTAACAAAAATACATTGTCACAAGGCATACTTTAGAAAACTAGAAGAGCTGAATGGACTCAAACACATGAAGGATAAAAGCCAGATGCAGATGAAACAAGCAAACCTGCTGTTGAAAAATGAATACTAGCTGTGTATATATTGTATTTAATACTTAACTAATTGAGCATAAGAGCCTGAGAGCTCTAACAATCATTGGATATTTGGACTGGTTTAAAATAAAAAGGGTAGTTTAAATTAGTTATTGATAAGAATATACACTATTTTTCAGTTATTTTAATTGTGTTTTTCATGTAATACAAAGCCCTAGTTTATACTATTATCTAAACTTGGTAATTTCTAAGAGTGTAGTGCGTGTTTGAATATTAAACTTTCAAACCACAGACCGCACGGCATTTTTTTGCCAAAAAAAAAAAGAACTCGAACGAACACACCTGATTGCAACAAGAATGAACATTATGAGTGCAAACCGTTGTATAAGTATTGATAGATAATTTAAGCAGAGGCTCCGAGGTCAGTACTATATTTTTGATTAGATGAGATTCTGTCGGTTGAATTTGTAGAATGATATATTTTCCAAACTCAAAGCTGTTTAACTCTATGGCAAATTATGATATTTAGCTAAGCGCTAAGAAGTTACCTAGAGTGATTCCCTTCCTACCCCTCACTCAACATAGGGGATGCTTGCTGTTCCCTGCAAAACGATCGCCTATTACACGGCTTACGAACTCAGGTTGGGGTTGCCACTCGCCCTAAGATGGAATGCCAAGTCACCTTGTAAGGAGACTTCTTATAGGGAGCTTGGTGGTCTTTGCGATCAATGGAAGCTTGTAATTGTTATCTGCACTAAACTTCTGGAAATGGAGAGAACCCCTGTGTTAGGAGAAGATGAAAGAGAAGAAGGAAGGCGGAGTAGAAAATTTGATCCTAAACTTTCTGTTAGATGGCTTTAATGTGCTTTGCAACCCTAGCTGGCTAGCTGTCAAAGACTTGTATTAACTCGTTTGTTGCATTTTTACATTTTATGAGAATGATTTGGAAGGAGAGGAGTCGCTGGAATAAAGGCTAGACCCTTCAATAAATGTGGTATCTCATTTGATTGATATTGCCACTTAGGGCATCCTGCTTTTCTATATGTTCTATAGACCGGTAGTCATCCTTAAATTTGATGACATCATTTTCAGTTTGAGCTGGGCAGCCGCTCACTGTTACACTGTAATAGCTTGCTTCTCGGGTGGCTCGCTAGCATCTATCTTTCATTTGAGCCATCTTTTTTGGAGCTGTTTTGGCGAAGCGTACTAACCCATGATAGCATCCTTTTCCGTTCATGCGAACATTGATTGTGAAAATTGCCTACCGATCTCCCTCTGTAGCCATTGAAGTGAAAGCAGTAAGCGGTACTGCCAACGATCTCGCAAGAAAAGATAATAGGTAGAAATGGGATGCCTAGGATACCAAAGGTGTGCTCAGCCGTTTGAGATGGACAAAGGAGTCTGTAATAAATCATTTAGTATTTGAAATGCTTCTGTCAGACTTGGACTCCGGATAAAATGCATTGTTGGTAAAGACATTTAAATCATGCATTCTGAGAGCCAAGAAACTTGATCAATATACGAGTGATGGGCATAAACACTCCCTTGAATAACCAATTTCCACAATTTCATAGAAGGGGGTCAAAATTCTATTATTTGCAGAATTATATAGAGTGGCTTGTGTTTATCAAATATTATCACTCATTCTATCTGTCATGACAATCAGCTGCTGCATAATAAACTACCAGATTAGGAAACATAGGTGTAGAAAAACTTTAAACAATTTCAGTCAGAGTTCAACTTCCCCGCAGTCTACTTATAAATTATGTTATACCTGCAGAGACGATCCAAATCAAAAATTCCTGCTCCTACCATCCCAATTGAAGCTCGAGCAGAGAAAGCTATGGAAGCAATATATGTTTGCTGTTTTGGAAGGGACCCAGTAGAAGAAGTGGATGAGAGATTACTATGCATCATGCTAGCTGTTGTTTTTCCGTCAGTTGGGAAATCAGAGATAAATAGGATTGTTAGTGACAAGGCAAAGAGAGTTGCCGAAGGAGTTGAAGACAAATATCCAGAGCCCAAACCTCTATCGAAAGAAGCTGTACAACTGCAGATGAAGGACTTGCAGTTTCTTAGACAAAATAGCGAGACTTAAATGGCTTTTCATATTATTATTGATGTTCTGTTTGTTGTCAGAATTTGTAGTGTATTTTGTAAAAAGAATTATATTCTGCTTTCCGTTGTAATATTATACATAGTGAAAATATGAAACTGTGGTTTTAGACCATTCATTGTGTCTAAGCACCCAGAATATTGAACATGATTTTTTTTTATAGCTGATAGAACATAATATCATTATCATTAGCTTACCAACTTTTTATTATCTTTGTGCAGACCCCATTTCTTTGTGTAAGTATGGTTTATCAAGATTATTTTGCGTATGCACAAGAGCCAGCTCCTGGCTACATTTATGTTGAGGCTAAGCAAAGGTATTATAAGAATCGACCATAACCGTATTGGTCAAGTCAGCTTGTTGACTGTTTGATTTTATAGATTAATTAGAACTAAGCAAAGAAATCATAAGAATCATCGTGCACCTCAACTGGACTGTACACAACACACAATAAAACATAGAAAGGTGAGCGTATTTTAACAGACCAGTTGGAGAAACATAAAAGACTAAATTAACAGGTTTTAGTAAATTTATCTAGACTTCTGGGCAACTTACTTTGCTGATACTGCTCAGCAAGTTCAACACTTGTCCGAGTATGTATCACTACAAAATTTAGATGTCTGTCCAACAAAAGTTGCCCGACTTCAGAACATAAAATTTGCCATGATCATCTTTCTTAAAAAGTAATTGTTATTAGCCAAACTAGTTGCTTGAATATGAATCATGCTTTCTAATATGGCCATATGACTATGGCTGCTGCTCAAACATCGGATATAATACCTGCTAGGGTGGTAGTATGTTAACGAACAGCAACACATGACGGATAACAAGATGTATAATTAACCAAAACTACACAACACAGTACATCATAAGGTTGGATGAGTTCATAAGAAACATCTTTATTTGTTTTATCACAACAGGAAGGAAACAGAAAACTTCAATTCAGAGACAACTTATTATTGCATAACATCCGGGTGAACAATATCTTAGTACACCTCCATTAGCTCAAACCGCAAAACAAGAATCTACCGATACTGGGGTGCTAATTCACCCTCCTTTACTATATAGTGTTGGGCAGGGAAATCTTCCCCCTTGAAGTACCTCTCTAGCATGTCCTTGACTCCAGCAGCATATCGCAACTGCACCAGTCATTAAATACATATACACATACACATATATGAGTAAAATCGTGCAACATAAAACAATACGAAAAAAATCTAAAATTGATGGAACTATATCTCAAGACCTGTGCATCAATGGTGGTGCCTGAAATATGAGGGGTCATAGCTTGGTTTGGCATATAACGCCATGGATGATCCTTTGGAGCAGGTTGTGGGTACCAAACATCTCCACTGTAACCTATATTCAGTCTCAAGATAAAAACCATGAATTAGAAGTTGATGCACAGCAGATAGTTCAAGGGGACATTTGCACATTAGTTTCGGTAGAACATATACAGTAACTAACATTGGCTACACTCTAGGAATTATGAAAATGATATATAGCTTTTTGAAACTTGCCTGCTATATGTCCACTGGAACAAGCATCAGCAACTGCTTGTGTATCCATAATAGCTCCTCGAGCGTTGTTAACTATGAGAACACCTTTCTTTAACTTGGATATTTTAGCTTTGTCAAACAATCCCCTAAGTTACAAATAGGATTAGTCATAAGTTACAATTTTCTGTATTGCAAAAAGGCAAATATTCAAGACATCTTAGGTTTCAACATTTGGCAAAAGATTCTTACTTGGTTTTCTCAGTTAAGGGAGTGTTGATGACTATTATGTCACATTTTGGAAGCATCTTATCAAGATCCTCCTCAAACTGTGCCCCTATTTGGTTCTCAATTTCTGGTTCCATCTTGAGGCGATCATGGTATAGGAGATTACAGTTAAAAGGCTTCAACCTCTGAAGTAGAAGCCTCCCAATACGTCCGGCACCAACAGTTCCGACAGTTTTACCTTCAAGATCATAAGCTCTGTGCGCGATTTGTGCAACATTCCATTCCCCATTAATAACCTGGTGGTATCCAGGCAAGAAATTCCTTACAAGAATGAGGATTCTCATGAGCTCATCCTCCGCAACAGAAACAACATTGCTTCCAGTAACCTCTGCAACAGTCAGCCCAGCTGCAGCTGCAGCATTCAGATCAATATGGTCGGATCCAATTCCAGCTGTGAGCAATAGCTGCAAATTTTTTGCCTTCTTAATTCTTTCAGCCGTAACATAGGCCGGATGAAAGGGAGTACTTATGAGGACATGGAGATCAGGAATATGTTGCTCCAATTCTGAAATCAGGCAAAGCACATTATGTATATATATATTACAAATCATTCACTTAACAATGTAAGCTGCACCTCCAGAAAAATTATCAGAACAAATTGCTACACTTTAACAGATGCATATAGTCTAATCCATATAAAGGTGATTTTTGAGGTAGTGACAATGGTTGTTCCCAACAACATAGAGCATTTTACTAACATGAGAACAATGGATCGCAATGAGCATATAAAATGATAGGGAAGATTCTGAACTACCCTTAATGGTATATCTAACATAAATCCAACAGTGCAGAGTATAGACAACTGCGGGTGAATAGAGACACTACAGTTGTCTTTGTCTTTCCCTATTAACATGTTAATTAAACCCTGCCTGTAAATTGGTATCAGAGCCATTAAATAGGAAAGTCTTCTCAAGTGAATAGTAACTTCGACTGGTTATGGCAAGATTGAAGTGAATAGTAACCGATGAATAGTAACTTTTAAATATGAATAATATCCAAGATATGTCAGAAGAATCAAAGAATAATTTACAAAAAATAAAAAATATAGCAAACAAAACATTTACATATAATAAAGAAATCAATCATCATATTGAAAGTTGTAGGATAAGTATGGAATTAATAAATGATAAAGATATAACCATAAGATTATTTAGCGAATTATTAGCTAAAAGAGATGAAGAATATAAGTTATTAGCAGAAGAAAATTTAAAACTACAAAGAGAAAAATTTATGAAAGAATTAGGATGTGAAATAAAAGTGAAAGAATTAAAAGAGGTTTTACAGGAACAATATAAAGTAATAGAAGATCAGGATAAATTGATTAATATATTAAAATTAAATCAGAAAAAATGATAAATTCTTTTGGACAAGATTTAAACTCAATAAGAAGAAAATTTAGAATATTAAAATATTATTCTATATCTTTAAATAAAATAGAAGAAGAATTAGATAGATTTCAAGATATAATAAACAATAAAAATTGGACAGAAGAGGAGGAAATGATAAATAATTGTAAAATAGCAAAGTTAATGGCATTATATAGAATATATAATAATAATATATATTGGAGAAGAAAAGAGTTATTAATTGAATCTAATCTAACTGGATAAGATGAATAATCAAAGAGACACATCATCTTACTTTGTAAGAAAAATAGAGGTAAAAGATAATGTTAAAAGAGATTTTGAAAAAATAATAAGATATGAAGAGTATAAGAAAATGGTAATAGCAAAACCATATCAAAATAATAAATCAATACAAGTAAAAGAAATGCTTAATGTATATATAGAAAAATTAAAACACAAAGCTAAGAAAGATGCAGAAATATATACTTACGGATAAAAAATGGAAAATCAAAGATATACGTTATCTTATTTTGAAAATAAATCATTGGTAAAGAATAAAAATAAAAGAAGACTTGAAAAAATAATAAGATATGAAGAGCATAAAGAAAGGATAATGAAAAGACCTTATCTTAATAGTGAATCTATAAATTATCTTATCATAATTGATGAATATATAGAGAAATTAAAAAATAAAATTAAAAGAGACTCAGAGATTTATACTTATGGATAAAGGAAAAGAAGTAGTGGAAGAATCTAATAAAACATATTATCAAATGGATACATATGAAGAAGGAACTTCTCAAAGTTTAAGTTTTAAACCAGAAACTTATTTAAAAATACAAAATGAAAAAGAAGAGTTAACAGTTAAGAAAATATTTAAAACAAATTGGTTCGAAAGAAATAAAGAAATAAGATATATAGCACAGAAACATGAAAATATTATAGATATTAATAGTATAAATGGAAGAGCAAAAATAAGCTTAATAACAGATGAGATAATAAAAAGAGAACTAAGAAAGTTAAATAATAAAGAGGTAAAGAAATATAAAAATATTTATTTTGGAGGAGTAGAATTTACTATAAAAGCATATTTTCAAAGAAATATAGATACACCTATACAGATATATATACTAGATGATAGAATATTAGGAAATATACAAGATGCATTAATATCAGTAATAAAAGGAAATTTAATTTATCAGAAATTAAAATTTACGGTACAACCAGATTTTAGCATATCATTAAAAGATGAACATAAAGAATTAGCTTTAACTTTATATTATAAATTAGATGGAATAAAAATGCCACCTGGAAGTAAAGTTATAAGTATTGAAACAAAAATGATATATGCATTAACAGGAAATCATCATGTAAATAAACAAAATGAATCAAGTATTTTGGTACCAAAGATATATCAAGATATATTAGAACAAATAGAACATAAAGAGAGTTCAAGAATAACTATACCAGAAGAAATATATATAGATTTTAATAATAGAATAATGGAAACACCTAATAAATTGATACCAAGAATGGAAGGATCAAGATTAAGTTTTAGGAAAGAACCTATAATGATAAGACAGAATAGTCTACCTAGTTTACCTAGAAGATTATTATATAATTATCCTAGGGAAATAAATTTAATAGATATAAATACAGATAGATTAAAAATAAAAGTAATAGTATTTGATGGAATAATAGCAAAAGAGTGTATTACGGAAATAAATACAGGAGCTATTAAAAGTTTTATACATGTTAGTAAAATTAATGATAATAATTGTAATAAAATAGAACCTCAAACTTATAACTATCCTGAAAATGAAAGAGAAGTAATAATTACTAAAAGTATTAATCTAAGATTTAAAATACAAGATTTAGAATATAATATAAATATAGGAGTAATAGAGTATGATAGTTCTAATGAATTATTATTAGGAAGTGATTTCTTAACTATGATAAATTATAAAATTAATAACAAAGGAATTGAAATAACAGATCAAGGTAAAGTCAGATTTATAGAAAAAATATGAATATTCAAGAAAAAATAGAAAAGGAAAAACAAAAATTACAAAAGATAAAAGATGCATTGCAAGAAGGAATATATTCACAAATAAAATATTTAGAATATTGTGAAAAAGAGAAAAAATTAGAAGAAGATATAAAAGAATTAGAAGTAATAAAGATTAAACCCTCTGAAAAAATATGGATAAATATGGGAAATGGATGGATAAAAAGAATATCTAAAAATGACTAGTAATAACGAAAAAATACAAGCTCTATGGGAAGAATTAATAATAAAAGAAAAAATAAATCTTTTAATAATGAAAATAGATGAAATCCAAAAAGAACAAATCCATTTGAGACAGATAATAAGAGAAGAATTAACAAATCTATGGAATATATCTGAGATACCTACATTCAAAATAATATTAGAAAAATTAAATAAATTAGAAGAAGAAAAAGTAAAAAATAAACAAATAATAAAGGAAGAGGATAATTTACAACCAGAATTAGTACCTATAAATGCTTGGAAAAGAACTAAAGAACCTATAATGATAGATATTAGTAAAATGAAACCTAATATCCCAGAAAATGTAGATAAAGTATTAGAAGGATTATCAACATTACATAAAAAAGGAAAGTTTTAATGGACAAAAAAGAACATAATGTTATAACATTTCTTAAAAATCATGGAAAAGAAATAATAGAGAAAGACAGGTATAAATATGAACCTATAAAAAAAGAATCCAAGGAATATAAAGAATCTAGAGAAGATATAATTAATATTGAAAGGATAGAATATTTACAATTAAAATTAGAAAGACAGAAGCAAGAACTAATAGAATTAAAAGAAATTAATTATAAACTTAAAATAAATACCAATGATGAATGGTATGAAAAGTATAAAAAATATAAAGATAAGTATAAGAATACTAAAAAAGAATTAAAAGAAGCAAAAAGAGAAATAAAAACAATTAAAAAAGAATTGCAAGAAACTAAGACAAGACTAGATATATTAGAAGAGGAAATAAAAAGGTTAAAGAATAGACCTAAGAAAACAGATAGTAATAAATCAGATAGTACTAGTAGAAGTTCTAGCAGTAGTAAAAATTCTAGATATAATCAAGAAAGAGTAAATTTTATAGAAGAATCAGATGTTAAAGAAAATTCAGATAATTCAGATATTGAAAAAGAAAATAATCAAATAATTCAAGCCTTAAGAAAAATAAATAATGTAAATGCAATTATAAAAGAGGAATCAGGAAGTGAAGAAGATATAGGAACTGATATAGAAACAGAAGACCTAATGAATGAAGATATAAATGATTATCCAGAAGAAAGACTAATAGATCCAAATTTAGATAAAATGATAAAAAATAATAATAAAATACCTAAACATATTCCAATAGGACAACAAGCAGAATTTAAAGAATTTATAGGATCAATGTCACAAGGAGTAAATCTTAATGGATACTTCCTAGATCTAGATAATGTATATGAAGAGCAAGAAATTAATAGAAGAATAACTGATTGGAATCTTGGAACTTATATAGCTTTAATGAGTTCTCCACATAATAATAATTTAGATTATACCTATGATTTAATATCTAAAACATTAATAGGAAAAGTAGCATTTTGGATAGAATCCATAGCATACCAATTAAAAACAGAAGTAATGAGTAATGCATGAGACTGGAAATCTATGTTACAAATATTTGATATGATATTAAAAAGAGAATTTCTAGGAGAACCTTGGATAGTAGCTAGAGATCAAGTACTAATAGAAAGAAAAATAGAAATAATAATGAATTTAAATAATATGAAATGCTGTAAAATAAATAAACTACCAGAATATACTATAAGTTTTACAAAATTCTTTTATGAAGCTAGATTTCAACCAGAAGAAAGTCTATTATATCAACAATTATATTATGATCATTTACCAGATCCATATAATACTGAAATAACTAAAGAATATAATAAATTAGAACCAAGAGAAAATACTCTAGGAGAAAGAATAAGAGTATTAAGAGGATATCTTATGAGAAAATGTGAAGAATATAGAGTACAACAAAAGGTTAAGAAAGATAAGAAATTAGGATTAAGAGAAATATGTGGTTTTACAGAAAGAAGATTAGTATTTGGATGTGATGATAAAAAGATCAAAAAATCCTATAAAAAACATAGAAAAAATTATAATAGAAGATTTGATGAACAGAAAAGTTTTAATTATAATCCATATTATAATAAATATAAAAAGAAGAAATTTAAAAGATTTAAAAATACTTTTGATAATAGAAGGAAATTTAGGTATAAAAGAAAATTTAAAAGAAAACCTTATAATAATAGAAAACTAAGTGAATGTACATGTTGGAACTGTAAAGAAAAAGGACATTATGCTAATAAATGCCCAAAACTAAAAGAAAAAGGAATAAAATACATTAATACATCACAATTTATAATGAATCTAGAACAAATAGAAGAAGATAATAATAAATGGTATAAATACGAAGAATTTTATATAAGTCAAACTGATAATGAAAGTGAATCAGAATATGAAAAGAATTTAAAATATGAATATTCTAGTAGTAAATCAGAATCTGAGAAAAAATTAACAAGTGAAAATAGTTCAGAATAATGGTAGCTATTTATATAGAGGCATATGTAGAGTATAAACCTAATAAACTAATAAAACAAAAAATATTTATAGATAGTGGAGCAGATTTGTGCTTAGCTAAAAAAGAGGTAATAATACAACATAAATGGAAAAAATCTAATATTTATAAAACTAGAGTAACTGGATTTAATGAACAAAGAAAAGAATTAGATATAATAGCAGAAAATATGAGAATAGTATTAAATAAGACAGTATTTAAAATACCATTAATATATCAAGAAAACAAAATGAAACAACCAATATTATTAGGAAATAACTTTTTAGATCATTTTAAAACTCAGGTAATTACTTGTGATAGTTTAAGTTTACAAACATCTTGTAATAAATGGATAATATTAAAAAGAATATTACCTATGAATATAACCAGAGTAAATAAAATATTAGTTAATAGAGATAATAATTTGGAAGAATTAACTAAAAAATATATTGAACTATTAAAACCAAACTTTGGAGAAAATCCTGTACAATTATGGGATAAAGAAAATATATATGCTGAAATAAAATTAATAAATTCTAATGATATAGTAAGATCTAAACCTATTAGATATAGTCCTACAGATCAGAAAGAATTTGAAAATCAAATAAAAGAATTACTAGATTTAAAAATAATAAAAGAAAGTAAAAGTCCGCATAGTAGTCCTGCATTCCTAGTAAGAAAACATAGTGAACAAAAAAGAGGAAAAGCTAGAATGGTAATAGATTATAGAGAATTAAATAAAAAGACAATATTTGATGGATATTTTCTACCTTATAAAAGAAATCTTATAAACAGATTAGGAAATAAAAAATGGTTTAGTAAATTTGATTGTAAAAGTGGATTCTGGCAAATAAAATTAACAAAAGATTCTATACCATTAACAGCATTCAGTGCCCCTCAAGGACATTATGAATGGATAGTATTACCATTTGGATTTAAGAATGCACCACAGATATTTCAAAGAAGAATGGATCAAGTATTTAGAAAATTAAAGGATTTTTGTATAGTATATGTGGATGATATATTAATATTTAGTGAGAGCTTAGAACAACATATAAAACAATTAGAACAATTTATAGAATTAGTAAAACAACATGGAATATTACTTTCTGAAAAGAAATCTGAAATCTTTAAAAATAAGATAGAATATTTAGGATATATTATAGATAAAGATGGATTACAATTACAAAACCATATTGTATCAAAAATACAAAACTTTAAAGATAAATTAGAAAATAAAAAAGAAGTACAACAATTCTTAGGAATAATCAATTATGCAGCAGATCATATAAAAGATTTACCACAATTAAGAAAACCTTTACAAGAATTAACAAAAAATAAGCCCTTTGAATGGAAAGAAGAACATGATAGAACAATTAAATTATTAAAAGAAAAAGTAATTAATTTACCAAAACATAGAATACCTATAGAAACTGATCAATTAGAATTATTTACAGATGCAAGTGATATAGGATGGGGAGCAGTCCTTATAGCATATGAAAAAAATGATATTGATAGAGAAAAACCTCTCGTATGTGGATATGGAGGAGGAACATGGAAACCAAATGAGAAAAATTATCATATAAATGAAAAAGAATTATTAGCAGTAAAATTTGGAATTAAAAAATTTCATTATCATTTGTTACCTGTAAAATTTATTGTAAGAACTGATAATACTCAAGTGAAAGCTTTTATTACAAATAAAATAGATTTGTTGCCAGAATTAAATAAAAGAAGAAAATGGCAATCTTTTTTCTGTTGTTATGATTTTATTGTTAAAAATATATCTGGTACTAAAAATGTTTTAGCTGATTTTCTTAGCAGGTATAATCATGATGACAAATAACAATTTTGATATGTATATCAGTGATACTACAAAGGTTATTACCAACAACCATGATAAAATGGTTAAATTATATCAGCAAATAGAAGCCTTATACAAAGAGATATCAGCCATAGAACAGGAAAATACTCATTTCCTGAAACAATTGACAGAAGCTATAAAAGATAAACAAACAGTAAAGTCTTTACAAAATCCAACCACTACAATACCAACTTTTTCATCCAAACTAGTAAATATGCCTTTACCCTCTATTACCAAGCAAATCTCACCTTCTATAACTATGAGTGATAAACTGAAATATTCACCTGAAGCAATAACAGCCTTTGAAAAAATTATGAAATTTTATGATTATAAATCAAACCAAGAAATATTGAGATGCTCAAAAGTGAGTAAATATCCTAGATATTTATGTAGTGAAAATAGTAACCCAGATATTGTTGAAAAATTATTTTATTATGGATTTATTGATAAAATAATAGTAACAGAAACCTTACAAAGTATTTCAAAATTACCAACAATAATTATAGAATCAGTAAATGCTATGATGGAAGGTTTTGGAAAAGGAGCATATGGGATACAAATATTTGATGCCTCTACCGATTTGGTAGGAAAACCCATAGTAATATGTCAGATATTTAAGATAGGAAAAAATACTAATATTAATGGAGAAAGTGGTGAGTTAAAACTTCCAGAACCATGTACATTGGAGAAATTTCAAGAATGGCTATCAGTCAAAAGAGCTATTGGATTATTAACACTAAAAGGAAAGTTAGAAGATATGATGAAAAATGGAAAGTCCAATATAATATCCTCTGGAAAAGGACCACAAATTGAAGAGATTATTACTCTTTATTATTCCCATGAAACAATTGCAACTAATCTTACAGTTTTTCAAGGGATGTATGACAGAATAATTAATCTCAAACATGCTCATGCAAAAACTACTATAGAGCAATATCAAGAAATGGCAAGTCCAAAGAAAAGACCAGTATTCATAAATTCTGGTACTATGATGAAAGATATTAGCATTATAAAAAGCGAAGGGTCATCTGATCCTTTCAAATAAATGTAGTTTATCTACAAAAATAAAAAGGATGTAGTCCTAAAAACTACAAAACAAAATAATAAACTACAAAAGAGAAGATGAAGCTGATCAGACAAGAGGAATCTAAAGAAGATAACGACAGATGGTAGAAGACCAAAGGAGTTTGCTTTATGAAAAGAAGAAGATGATTGAAGACAAAAGAAGAATACAGCTTTGAAAAAAGAAGAAAATAATACAGCTCTTGACGACTTTGAAGCCTAAAAGCAAAGATGATGGCAGACAAAAGAAGATGCTTATGGCAGACAATGAAAAGCAACTAAAGAGATTCTTTAAATAATGTAAATGATGTAAGCAATGATGTAAGATAAGAATGAGTTTTCTCTATATAAGAAACTCAGTTTGTAAGATTTAAGATCATCTGCAATAAAAACCCTTTAAAGCTTTCATATTTCTATGGCCAGCTAAACTCTCTAAGTCTATAATTTTTACCAAGAAATTATCAAGAAATCAGTTATAATATTCTACCTAGATCATAATAATATTTATCCAATTTAAGGATATTATTATAGTATAGCATTTCAGAGGATATCTGCAGCCATCCCAGTGTCCAGGCCATATCCCGGGGAAGGGAACAAGTGCTAGGAAAGGTTGAGGCAGGCGGTGATCTGAAGTACTATTACTAGGTAATATTCGAAAAATTTGTTAATTATTATTTATGATGGATGTAGAATGATTGTTTCTGTATTCTTGATAAAAGTATTAGTAGAAATTATAGACGTTTTTTAATTTAATCATGGAGTCTTTTAAGAATAAACAATCACATATTATTATACCATCTATATTCCTTCCCTTTTTAGGGTTAATAGATGATGAGATCCCTATTAACATGTTAATTAAACCCTGCCTGTAAATTGGTACCCTATTAACATGTTAATTAAACCCTGCCTATAAATTGGTATCAGAGCCATTAAATAGGAAAGTCTTCTCAAGTGAATAGTAACTTCGACTGGTTATGGCAAGATTGAAGTGAATAGTAACCGATGAATAGTAACTTTTAAATATGAATAATATCCAAGATATGTCAGAAGAATCAAAGAATAATTTACAAAAAATAAAAAATATAGCAAACAAAACATTTACATATAATAAAGAAATCAATCATCATATTGAAAGTTGTAGGATAAGTATGGAATTAATAAATGATAAAGATATAACCATAAGATTATTTAGCGAATTATTAGCTAAAAGAGATGAAGAATATAAGTTATTAGCAGAAGAAAATTTAAAACTACAAAGAGAAAAATTTATGAAAGAATTAGGATGTGAAATAAAAGTGAAAGAATTAAAAGAGGTTTTACAGGAACAATATAAAGTAATAGAAGATCAGGATAAATTGATTAATATATTAAAATTAAATCAGAAAAAATGATAAATTCTTTTGGACAAGATTTAAACTCAATAAGAAGAAAATTTAGAATATTAAAATATTATTCTATATCTTTAAATAAAATAGAAGAAGAATTAGATAGATTTCAAGATATAATAAACAATAAAAATTGGACAGAAGAGGAGGAAATGATAAATAATTGTAAAATAGCAAAGTTAATGGCATTATATAGAATATATAATAATAATATATATTGGAGAAGAAAAGAGTTATTAATTGAATCTAATCTAACTGGATAAGATGAATAATCAAAGAGACACATCATCTTACTTTGTAAGAAAAATAGAGGTAAAAGATAATGTTAAAAGAGATTTTGAAAAAATAATAAGATATGAAGAGCATAAAGAAAGGATAATGAAAAGACCTTATCTTAATAGTGAATCTATAAATTATCTTATCATAATTGATGAATATATAGAGAAATTAAAAAATAAAATTAAAAGAGACTCAGAGATTTATACTTATGGATAAAGGAAAAGAAGTAGTGGAAGAATCTAATAAAACATATTATCAAATGGATACATATGAAGAAGGAACTTCTCAAAGTTTAAGTTTTAAACCAGAAACTTATTTAAAAATACAAAATGAAAAAGAAGAGTTAACAGTTAAGAAAATATTTAAAACAAATTGGTTCGAAAGAAATAAAGAAATAAGATATATAGCACAGAAACATGAAAATATTATAGATATTAATAGTATAAATGGAAGAGCAAAAATAAGCTTAATAACAGATGAGATAATAAAAAGAGAACTAAGAAAGTTAAATAATAAAGAGGTAAAGAAATATAAAAATATTTATTTTGGAGGAGTAGAATTTACTATAAAAGCATATTTTCAAAGAAATATAGATACACCTATACAGATATATATACTAGATGATAGAATATTAGGAAATATACAAGATGCATTAATATCAGTAATAAAAGGAAATTTAATTTATCAGAAATTAAAATTTACGGTACAACCAGATTTTAGCATATCATTAAAAGATGAACATAAAGAATTAGCTTTAACTTTATATTATAAATTAGATGGAATAAAAATGCCACCTGGAAGTAAAGTTATAAGTATTGAAACAAAAATGATATATGCATTAACAGGAAATCATCATGTAAATAAACAAAATGAATCAAGTATTTTGGTACCAAAGATATATCAAGATATATTAGAACAAATAGAACATAAAGAGAGTTCAAGAATAACTATACCAGAAGAAATATATATAGATTTTAATAATAGAATAATGGAAACACCTAATAAATTGATACCAAGAATGGAAGGATCAAGATTAAGTTTTAGGAAAGAACCTATAATGATAAGACAGAATAGTCTACCTAGTTTACCTAGAAGATTATTATATAATTATCCTAGGGAAATAAATTTAATAGATATAAATACAGATAGATTAAAAATAAAAGTAATAGTATTTGATGGAATAATAGCAAAAGAGTGTATTACGGAAATAAATACAGGAGCTATTAAAAGTTTTATACATGTTAGTAAAATTAATGATAATAATTGTAATAAAATAGAACCTCAAACTTATAACTATCCTGAAAATGAAAGAGAAGTAATAATTACTAAAAGTATTAATCTAAGATTTAAAATACAAGATTTAGAATATAATATAAATATAGGAGTAATAGAGTATGATAGTTCTAATGAATTATTATTAGGAAGTGATTTCTTAACTATGATAAATTATAAAATTAATAACAAAGGAATTGAAATAACAGATCAAGGTAAAGTCAGATTTATAGAAAAAATATGAATATTCAAGAAAAAATAGAAAAGGAAAAACAAAAATTACAAAAGATAAAAGATGCATTGCAAGAAGGAATATATTCACAAATAAAATATTTAGAATATTGTGAAAAAGAGAAAAAATTAGAAGAAGATATAAAAGAATTAGAAGTAATAAAGATTAAACCCTCTGAAAAAATATGGATAAATATGGGAAATGGATGGATAAAAAGAATATCTAAAAATGACTAGTAATAACGAAAAAATACAAGCTCTATGGGAAGAATTAATAATAAAAGAAAAAATAAATCTTTTAATAATGAAAATAGATGAAATCCAAAAAGAACAAATCCATTTGAGACAGATAATAAGAGAAGAATTAACAAATCTATGGAATATATCTGAGATACCTACATTCAAAATAATATTAGAAAAATTAAATAAATTAGAAGAAGAAAAAGTAAAAAATAAACAAATAATAAAGGAAGAGGATAATTTACAACCAGAATTAGTACCTATAAATGCTTGGAAAAGAACTAAAGAACCTATAATGATAGATATTAGTAAAATGAAACCTAATATCCCAGAAAATGTAGATAAAGTATTAGAAGGATTATCAACATTACATAAAAAAGGAAAGTTTTAATGGACAAAAAAGAACATAATGTTATAACATTTCTTAAAAATCATGGAAAAGAAATAATAGAGAAAGACAGGTATAAATATGAACCTATAAAAAAAGAATCCAAGGAATATAAAGAATCTAGAGAAGATATAATTAATATTGAAAGGATAGAATATTTACAATTAAAATTAGAAAGACAGAAGCAAGAACTAATAGAATTAAAAGAAATTAATTATAAACTTAAAATAAATACCAATGATGAATGGTATGAAAAGTATAAAAAATATAAAGATAAGTATAAGAATACTAAAAAAGAATTAAAAGAAGCAAAAAGAGAAATAAAAACAATTAAAAAAGAATTGCAAGAAACTAAGACAAGACTAGATATATTAGAAGAGGAAATAAAAAGGTTAAAGAATAGACCTAAGAAAACAGATAGTAATAAATCAGATAGTACTAGTAGAAGTTCTAGCAGTAGTAAAAATTCTAGATATAATCAAGAAAGAGTAAATTTTATAGAAGAATCAGATGTTAAAGAAAATTCAGATAATTCAGATATTGAAAAAGAAAATAATCAAATAATTCAAGCCTTAAGAAAAATAAATAATGTAAATGCAATTATAAAAGAGGAATCAGGAAGTGAAGAAGATATAGGAACTGATATAGAAACAGAAGACCTAATGAATGAAGATATAAATGATTATCCAGAAGAAAGACTAATAGATCCAAATTTAGATAAAATGATAAAAAATAATAATAAAATACCTAAACATATTCCAATAGGACAACAAGCAGAATTTAAAGAATTTATAGGATCAATGTCACAAGGAGTAAATCTTAATGGATACTTCCTAGATCTAGATAATGTATATGAAGAGCAAGAAATTAATAGAAGAATAACTGATTGGAATCTTGGAACTTATATAGCTTTAATGAGTTCTCCACATAATAATAATTTAGATTATACCTATGATTTAATATCTAAAACATTAATAGGAAAAGTAGCATTTTGGATAGAATCCATAGCATACCAATTAAAAACAGAAGTAATGAGTAATGCATGAGACTGGAAATCTATGTTACAAATATTTGATATGATATTAAAAAGAGAATTTCTAGGAGAACCTTGGATAGTAGCTAGAGATCAAGTACTAATAGAAAGAAAAATAGAAATAATAATGAATTTAAATAATATGAAATGCTGTAAAATAAATAAACTACCAGAATATACTATAAGTTTTACAAAATTCTTTTATGAAGCTAGATTTCAACCAGAAGAAAGTCTATTATATCAACAATTATATTATGATCATTTACCAGATCCATATAATACTGAAATAACTAAAGAATATAATAAATTAGAACCAAGAGAAAATACTCTAGGAGAAAGAATAAGAGTATTAAGAGGATATCTTATGAGAAAATGTGAAGAATATAGAGTACAACAAAAGGTTAAGAAAGATAAGAAATTAGGATTAAGAGAAATATGTGGTTTTACAGAAAGAAGATTAGTATTTGGATGTGATGATAAAAAGATCAAAAAATCCTATAAAAAACATAGAAAAAATTATAATAGAAGATTTGATGAACAGAAAAGTTTTAATTATAATCCATATTATAATAAATATAAAAAGAAGAAATTTAAAAGATTTAAAAATACTTTTGATAATAGAAGGAAATTTAGGTATAAAAGAAAATTTAAAAGAAAACCTTATAATAATAGAAAACTAAGTGAATGTACATGTTGGAACTGTAAAGAAAAAGGACATTATGCTAATAAATGCCCAAAACTAAAAGAAAAAGGAATAAAATACATTAATACATCACAATTTATAATGAATCTAGAACAAATAGAAGAAGATAATAATAAATGGTATAAATACGAAGAATTTTATATAAGTCAAACTGATAATGAAAGTGAATCAGAATATGAAAAGAATTTAAAATATGAATATTCTAGTAGTAAATCAGAATCTGAGAAAAAATTAACAAGTGAAAATAGTTCAGAATAATGGTAGCTATTTATATAGAGGCATATGTAGAGTATAAACCTAATAAACTAATAAAACAAAAAATATTTATAGATAGTGGAGCAGATTTGTGCTTAGCTAAAAAAGAGGTAATAATACAACATAAATGGAAAAAATCTAATATTTATAAAACTAGAGTAACTGGATTTAATGAACAAAGAAAAGAATTAGATATAATAGCAGAAAATATGAGAATAGTATTAAATAAGACAGTATTTAAAATACCATTAATATATCAAGAAAACAAAATGAAACAACCAATATTATTAGGAAATAACTTTTTAGATCATTTTAAAACTCAGGTAATTACTTGTGATAGTTTAAGTTTACAAACATCTTGTAATAAATGGATAATATTAAAAAGAATATTACCTATGAATATAACCAGAGTAAATAAAATATTAGTTAATAGAGATAATAATTTGGAAGAATTAACTAAAAAATATATTGAACTATTAAAACCAAACTTTGGAGAAAATCCTGTACAATTATGGGATAAAGAAAATATATATGCTGAAATAAAATTAATAAATTCTAATGATATAGTAAGATCTAAACCTATTAGATATAGTCCTACAGATCAGAAAGAATTTGAAAATCAAATAAAAGAATTACTAGATTTAAAAATAATAAAAGAAAGTAAAAGTCCGCATAGTAGTCCTGCATTCCTAGTAAGAAAACATAGTGAACAAAAAAGAGGAAAAGCTAGAATGGTAATAGATTATAGAGAATTAAATAAAAAGACAATATTTGATGGATATTTTCTACCTTATAAAAGAAATCTTATAAACAGATTAGGAAATAAAAAATGGTTTAGTAAATTTGATTGTAAAAGTGGATTCTGGCAAATAAAATTAACAAAAGATTCTATACCATTAACAGCATTCAGTGCCCCTCAAGGACATTATGAATGGATAGTATTACCATTTGGATTTAAGAATGCACCACAGATATTTCAAAGAAGAATGGATCAAGTATTTAGAAAATTAAAGGATTTTTGTATAGTATATGTGGATGATATATTAATATTTAGTGAGAGCTTAGAACAACATATAAAACATTTAGAACAATTTATAGAATTAGTAAAACAACATGGAATATTACTTTCTGAAAAGAAATCTGAAATCTTTAAAAATAAGATAGAATATTTAGGATATATTATAGATAAAGATGGATTACAATTACAAAACCATATTGTATCAAAAATACAAAACTTTAAAGATAAATTAGAAAATAAAAAAGAAGTACAACAATTCTTAGGAATAATCAATTATGCAGCAGATCATATAAAAGATTTACCACAATTAAGAAAACCTTTACAAGAATTAACAAAAAATAAGCCCTTTGAATGGAAAGAAGAACATGATAGAACAATTAAATTATTAAAAGAAAAAGTAATTAATTTACCAAAACATAGAATACCTATAGAAACTGATCAATTAGAATTATTTACAGATGCAAGTGATATAGGATGGGGAGCAGTCCTTATAGCATATGAAAAAAATGATATTGATAGAGAAAAACCTCTCGTATGTGGATATGGAGGAGGAACATGGAAACCAAATGAGAAAAATTATCATATAAATGAAAAAGAATTATTAGCAGTAAAATTTGGAATTAAAAAATTTCATTATCATTTGTTACCTGTAAAATTTATTGTAAGAACTGATAATACTCAAGTGAAAGCTTTTATTACAAATAAAATAGATTTGTTGCCAGAATTAAATAAAAGAAGAAAATGGCAATCTTTTTTCTGTTGTTATGATTTTATTGTTAAAAATATATCTGGTACTAAAAATGTTTTAGCTGATTTTCTTAGCAGGTATAATCATGATGACAAATAACAATTTTGATATGTATATCAGTGATACTACAAAGGTTATTACCAACAACCATGATAAAATGGTTAAATTACATCAGCAAATAGAAGCCTTATACAAAGAGATATCAGCCATAGAACAGGAAAATACTCATTTCCTGAAACAATTGACAGAAGCTATAAAAGATAAACAAACAGTAAAGTCTTTACAAAATCCAACCACTACAATACCAACTTTTTCATCCAAACTAGTAAATATGCCTTTACCCTCTATTACCAAGAAAATCTCACCTTCTATAACTATGAGTGATAAATTGAAATATTCACCTGAAGCAATAACAGCCTTTGAAAAAATTATGAAATTTTATGATTATAAATCAAACCAAGAAATATTGAGATGCTCAAAAGTGAGTAAATATCCTAGATATTTATGTAGTGAAAATAGTAACCCAGATATTGTTGAAAAATTATTTTATTATGGATTTATTGATAAAATAATAGTAACAGAAACCTTACAAAGTATTTCAAAATTACCAACAATAATTATAGAATCAGTAAATGCTATGATGGAAGGTTTTGGAAAAGGAGCATATGGGATACAAATATTTGATGCCTCTACCGATTTGGTAGGAAAACCCATAGTAATATGTCAGATATTTAAGATAGGAAAAAATACTAATATTAATGGAGAAAGTGGTGAGTTAAAACTTCCAGAACCATGTACATTGGAGAAATTTCAAGAATGGCTATCAGTCAAAAGAGCTATTGGATTATTAACACTAAAAGGAAAGTTAGAAGATATGATGAAAAATGGAAAGTCCAATATAATATCCTCTGGAAAAGGACCACAAATTGAAGAGATTATTACTCTTTATTATTCCCATGAAACAATTGCAACTAATCTTACAGTTTTTCAAGGGATGTATGACAGAATAATTAATCTCAAACATGCTCATGCAAAAACTACTATAGAGCAATATCAAGAAATGGCAAGTCCAAAGAAAAGACCAGTATTCATAAATTCTGGTACTATGATGAAAGATATTAGCATTATAAAAAGCGAAGGGTCATCTGATCCTTTCAAATAAATGTAGTTTATCTACAAAAATAAAAAGGATGTAGTCCTAAAAACTACAAAACAAAATAATAAACTACAAAAGAGAAGATGAAGCTGATCAGACAAGAGGAATCTAAAGAAGATAACGACAGATGGTAGAAGACCAAAGGAGTTTGCTTTATGAAAAGAAGAAGATGATTGAAGACAAAAGAAGAATACAGCTTTGAAAAAAGAAGAAAATAATACAGCTCTTGACGACTTTGAAGCCTAAAAGCAAAGATGATGGCAGACAAAAGAAGATGCTTATGGCAGACAATGAAAAGCAACTAAAGAGATTCTTTAAATAATGTAAATGATGTAAGCAATGATGTAAGATAAGAATGAGTTTTCTCTATATAAGAAACTCAGTTTGTAAGATTTAAGATCATCTGCAATAAAAACCCTTTAAAGCTTTCATATTTCTATGGCCAGCTAAACTCTCTAAGTCTATAATTTTTACCAAGAAATTATCAAGAAATCAGTTATAATATTCTACCTAGATCATAATAATATTTATCCAATTTAAGGATATTATTATAGTATAGCATTTCAGAGGATATCTGCAGCCATCCCAGTGTCCAGGCCATATCCCGGGGAAGGGAACAAGTGCTAGGAAAGGTTGAGGCAGGCGGTGATCTGAAGTACTATTACTAGGTAATATTCGAAAAATTTGTTAATTATTATTTATGATGGATGTAGAATGATTGTTTCTGTATTCTTGATAAAAGTATTAGTAGAAATTATAGACGTTTTTTAATTTAATCATGGAGTCTTTTAAGAATAAACAATCACATATTATTATACCATCTATATTCCTTCCCTTTTTAGGGTTAATAGATGATGAGATCCCTATTAACATGTTAATTAAACCCTGCCTGTAAATTGGTACCCTATTAACATGTTAATTAAACCCTGCCTATAAATTGGTATCAGAGCCATTAAATAGGAAAGTCTTCTCAAGTGAATAGTAACTTCGACTGGTTATGGCAAGATTGAAGTGAATAGTAACCGATGAATAGTAACTTTTAAATATGAATAATATCCAAGATATGTCAGAAGAATCAAAGAATAATTTACAAAAAATAAAAAATATAGCAAACAAAACATTTACATATAATAAAGAAATCAATCATCATATTGAAAGTTGTAGGATAAGTATGGAATTAATAAATGATAAAGATATAACCATAAGATTATTTAGCGAATTATTAGCTAAAAGAGATGAAGAATATAAGTTATTAGCAGAAGAAAATTTAAAACTACAAAGAGAAAAATTTATGAAAGAATTAGGATGTGAAATAAAAGTGAAAGAATTAAAAGAGGTTTTACAGGAACAATATAAAGTAATAGAAGATCAGGATAAATTGATTAATATATTAAAATTAAATCAGAAAAAATGATAAATTCTTTTGGACAAGATTTAAACTCAATAAGAAGAAAATTTAGAATATTAAAATATTATTCTATATCTTTAAATAAAATAGAAGAAGAATTAGATAGATTTCAAGATATAATAAACAATAAAAATTGGACAGAAGAGGAGGAAATGATAAATAATTGTAAAATAGCAAAGTTAATGGCATTATATAGAATATATAATAATAATATATATTGGAGAAGAAAAGAGTTATTAATTGAATCTAATCTAACTGGATAAGATGAATAATCAAAGAGACACATCATCTTACTTTGTAAGAAAAATAGAGGTAAAAGATAATGTTAAAAGAGATTTTGAAAAAATAATGCGATATGAAGAGTATAAGAAAATGGTAATAGCAAAACCATATCAAAATAATAAATCAATACAAGTAAAAGAAATGCTTAATGTATATATAGAAAAATTAAAACACAAAGCTAAGAAAGATGCAGAAATATATACTTACGGATAAAAAATGGAAAATCAAAGATATACGTTATCTTATTTTGAAAATAAATCATTGGTAAAGAATAAAAATAAAAGAAGACTTGAAAAAATAATAAGATATGAAGAGCATAAAGAAAGGATAATGAAAAGACCTTATCTTAATAGTGAATCTATAAATTATCTTATCATAATTGATGAATATATAGAGAAATTAAAAAATAAAATTAAAAGAGACTCAGAGATTTATACTTATGGATAAAGGAAAAGAAGTAGTGGAAGAATCTAATAAAACATATTATCAAATGGATACATATGAAGAAGGAACTTCTCAAAGTTTAAGTTTTAAACCAGAAACTTATTTAAAAATACAAAATGAAAAAGAAGAGTTAACAGTTAAGAAAATATTTAAAACAAATTGGTTCGAAAGAAATAAAGAAATAAGATATATAGCACAGAAACATGAAAATATTATAGATATTAATAGTATAAATGGAAGAGCAAAAATAAGCTTAATAACAGATGAGATAATAAAAAGAGAACTAAGAAAGTTAAATAATAAAGAGGTAAAGAAATATAAAAATATTTATTTTGGAGGAGTAGAATTTACTATAAAAGCATATTTTCAAAGAAATATAGATACACCTATACAGATATATATACTAGATGATAGAATATTAGGAAATATACAAGATGCATTAATATCAGTAATAAAAGGAAATTTAATTTATCAGAAATTAAAATTTACGGTACAACCAGATTTTAGCATATCATTAAAAGATGAACATAAAGAATTAGCTTTAACTTTATATTATAAATTAGATGGAATAAAAATGCCACCTGGAAGTAAAGTTATAAGTATTGAAACAAAAATGATATATGCATTAACAGGAAATCATCATGTAAATAAACAAAATGAATCAAGTATTTTGGTACCAAAGATATATCAAGATATATTAGAACAAATAGAACATAAAGAGAGTTCAAGAATAACTATACCAGAAGAAATATATATAGATTTTAATAATAGAATAATGGAAACACCTAATAAATTGATACCAAGAATGGAAGGATCAAGATTAAGTTTTAGGAAAGAACCTATAATGATAAGACAGAATAGTCTACCTAGTTTACCTAGAAGATTATTATATAATTATCCTAGGGAAATAAATTTAATAGATATAAATACAGATAGATTAAAAATAAAAGTAATAGTATTTGATGGAATAATAGCAAAAGAGTGTATTACGGAAATAAATACAGGAGCTATTAAAAGTTTTATACATGTTAGTAAAATTAATGATAATAATTGTAATAAAATAGAACCTCAAACTTATAACTATCCTGAAAATGAAAGAGAAGTAATAATTACTAAAAGTATTAATCTAAGATTTAAAATACAAGATTTAGAATATAATATAAATATAGGAGTAATAGAGTATGATAGTTCTAATGAATTATTATTAGGAAGTGATTTCTTAACTATGATAAATTATAAAATTAATAACAAAGGAATTGAAATAACAGATCAAGGTAAAGTCAGATTTATAGAAAAAATATGAATATTCAAGAAAAAATAGAAAAGGAAAAACAAAAATTACAAAAGATAAAAGATGCATTGCAAGAAGGAATATATTCACAAATAAAATATTTAGAATATTGTGAAAAAGAGAAAAAATTAGAAGAAGATATAAAAGAATTAGAAGTAATAAAGATTAAACCCTCTGAAAAAATATGGATAAATATGGGAAATGGATGGATAAAAAGAATATCTAAAAATGACTAGTAATAACGAAAAAATACAAGCTCTATGGGAAGAATTAATAATAAAAGAAAAAATAAATCTTTTAATAATGAAAATAGATGAAATCCAAAAAGAACAAATCCATTTGAGACAGATAATAAGAGAAGAATTAACAAATCTATGGAATATATCTGAGATACCTACATTCAAAATAATATTAGAAAAATTAAATAAATTAGAAGAAGAAAAAGTAAAAAATAAACAAATAATAAAGGAAGAGGATAATTTACAACCAGAATTAGTACCTATAAATGCTTGGAAAAGAACTAAAGAACCTATAATGATAGATATTAGTAAAATGAAACCTAATATCCCAGAAAATGTAGATAAAGTATTAGAAGGATTATCAACATTACATAAAAAAGGAAAGTTTTAATGGACAAAAAAGAACATAATGTTATAACATTTCTTAAAAATCATGGAAAAGAAATAATAGAGAAAGACAGGTATAAATATGAACCTATAAAAAAAGAATCCAAGGAATATAAAGAATCTAGAGAAGATATAATTAATATTGAAAGGATAGAATATTTACAATTAAAATTAGAAAGACAGAAGCAAGAACTAATAGAATTAAAAGAAATTAATTATAAACTTAAAATAAATACCAATGATGAATGGTATGAAAAGTATAAAAAATATAAAGATAAGTATAAGAATACTAAAAAAGAATTAAAAGAAGCAAAAAGAGAAATAAAAACAATTAAAAAAGAATTGCAAGAAACTAAGACAAGACTAGATATATTAGAAGAGGAAATAAAAAGGTTAAAGAATAGACCTAAGAAAACAGATAGTAATAAATCAGATAGTACTAGTAGAAGTTCTAGCAGTAGTAAAAATTCTAGATATAATCAAGAAAGAGTAAATTTTATAGAAGAATCAGATGTTAAAGAAAATTCAGATAATTCAGATATTGAAAAAGAAAATAATCAAATAATTCAAGCCTTAAGAAAAATAAATAATGTAAATGCAATTATAAAAGAGGAATCAGGAAGTGAAGAAGATATAGGAACTGATATAGAAACAGAAGACCTAATGAATGAAGATATAAATGATTATCCAGAAGAAAGACTAATAGATCCAAATTTAGATAAAATGATAAAAAATAATAATAAAATACCTAAACATATTCCAATAGGACAACAAGCAGAATTTAAAGAATTTATAGGATCAATGTCACAAGGAGTAAATCTTAATGGATACTTCCTAGATCTAGATAATGTATATGAAGAGCAAGAAATTAATAGAAGAATAACTGATTGGAATCTTGGAACTTATATAGCTTTAATGAGTTCTCCACATAATAATAATTTAGATTATACCTATGATTTAATATCTAAAACATTAATAGGAAAAGTAGCATTTTGGATAGAATCCATAGCATACCAATTAAAAACAGAAGTAATGAGTAATGCAGGAGACTGGAAATCTATGTTACAAATATTTGATATGATATTAAAAAGAGAATTTCTAGGAGAACCTTGGATAGTAGCTAGAGATCAAGTACTAATAGAAAGAAAAATAGAAATAATAATGAATTTAAATAATATGAAATGCTGTAAAATAAATAAACTACCAGAATATACTATAAGTTTTACAAAATTCTTTTATGAAGCTAGATTTCAACCAGAAGAAAGTCTATTATATCAACAATTATATTATGATCATTTACCAGATCCATATAATACTGAAATAACTAAAGAATATAATAAATTAGAACCAAGAGAAAATACTCTAGGAGAAAGAATAAGAGTATTAAGAGGATATCTTATGAGAAAATGTGAAGAATATAGAGTACAACAAAAGGTTAAGAAAGATAAGAAATTAGGATTAAGAGAAATATGTGGTTTTACAGAAAGAAGATTAGTATTTGGATGTGATGATAAAAAGATCAAAAAATCCTATAAAAAACATAGAAAAAATTATAATAGAAGATTTGATGAACAGAAAAGTTTTAATTATAATCCATATTATAATAAATATAAAAAGAAGAAATTTAAAAGATTTAAAAATACTTTTGATAATAGAAGGAAATTTAGGTATAAAAGAAAATTTAAAAGAAAACCTTATAATAATAGAAAACTAAGTGAATGTACATGTTGGAACTGTAAAGAAAAAGGACATTATGCTAATAAATGCCCAAAACTAAAAGAAAAAGGAATAAAATACATTAATACATCACAATTTATAATGAATCTAGAACAAATAGAAGAAGATAATAATAAATGGTATAAATACGAAGAATTTTATATAAGTCAAACTGATAATGAAAGTGAATCAGAATATGAAAAGAATTTAAAATATGAATATTCTAGTAGTAAATCAGAATCTGAGAAAAAATTAACAAGTGAAAATAGTTCAGAATAATGGTAGCTATTTATATAGAGGCATATGTAGAGTATAAACCTAATAAACTAATAAAACAAAAAATATTTATAGATAGTGGAGCAGATTTGTGCTTAGCTAAAAAAGAGGTAATAATACAACATAAATGGAAAAAATCTAATATTTATAAAACTAGAGTAACTGGATTTAATGAACAAAGAAAAGAATTAGATATAATAGCAGAAAATATGAGAATAGTATTAAATAAGACAGTATTTAAAATACCATTAATATATCAAGAAAACAAAATGAAACAACCAATATTATTAGGAAATAACTTTTTAGATCATTTTAAAACTCAGGTAATTACTTGTGATAGTTTAAGTTTACAAACATCTTGTAATAAATGGATAATATTAAAAAGAATATTACCTATGAATATAACCAGAGTAAATAAAATATTAGTTAATAGAGATAATAATTTGGAAGAATTAACTAAAAAATATATTGAACTATTAAAACCAAACTTTGGAGAAAATCCTGTACAATTATGGGATAAAGAAAATATATATGCTGAAATAAAATTAATAAATTCTAATGATATAGTAAGATCTAAACCTATTAGATATAGTCCTACAGATCAGAAAGAATTTGAAAATCAAATAAAAGAATTACTAGATTTAAAAATAATAAAAGAAAGTAAAAGTCCGCATAGTAGTCCTGCATTCCTAGTAAGAAAACATAGTGAACAAAAAAGAGGAAAAGCTAGAATGGTAATAGATTATAGAGAATTAAATAAAAAGACAATATTTGATGGATATTTTCTACCTTATAAAAGAAATCTTATAAACAGATTAGGAAATAAAAAATGGTTTAGTAAATTTGATTGTAAAAGTGGATTCTGGCAAATAAAATTAACAAAAGATTCTATACCATTAACAGCATTCAGTGCCCCTCAAGGACATTATGAATGGATAGTATTACCATTTGGATTTAAGAATGCACCACAGATATTTCAAAGAAGAATGGATCAAGTATTTAGAAAATTAAAGGATTTTTGTATAGTATATGTGGATGATATATTAATATTTAGTGAGAGCTTAGAACAACATATAAAACATTTAGAACAATTTATAGAATTAGTAAAACAACATGGAATATTACTTTCTGAAAAGAAATCTGAAATCTTTAAAAATAAGATAGAATATTTAGGATATATTATAGATAAAGATGGATTACAATTACAAAACCATATTGTATCAAAAATACAAAACTTTAAAGATAAATTAGAAAATAAAAAAGAAGTACAACAATTCTTAGGAATAATCAATTATGCAGCAGATCATATAAAAGATTTACCACAATTAAGAAAACCTTTACAAGAATTAACAAAAAATAAGCCCTTTGAATGGAAAGAAGAACATGATAGAACAATTAAATTATTAAAAGAAAAAGTAATTAATTTACCAAAACATAGAATACCTATAGAAACTGATCAATTAGAATTATTTACAGATGCAAGTGATATAGGATGGGGAGCAGTCCTTATAGCATATGAAAAAAATGATATTGATAGAGAAAAACCTCTCGTATGTGGATATGGAGGAGGAACATGGAAACCAAATGAGAAAAATTATCATATAAATGAAAAAGAATTATTAGCAGTAAAATTTGGAATTAAAAAATTTCATTATCATTTGTTACCTGTAAAATTTATTGTAAGAACTGATAATACTCAAGTGAAAGCTTTTATTACAAATAAAATAGATTTGTTGCCAGAATTAAATAAAAGAAGAAAATGGCAATCTTTTTTCTGTTGTTATGATTTTATTGTTAAAAATATATCTGGTACTAAAAATGTTTTAGCTGATTTTCTTAGCAGGTATAATCATGATGACAAATAACAATTTTGATATGTATATCAGTGATACTACAAAGGTTATTACCAACAACCATGATAAAATGGTTAAATTACATCAGCAAATAGAAGCCTTATACAAAGAGATATCAGCCATAGAACAGGAAAATACTCATTTCCTGAAACAATTGACAGAAGCTATAAAAGATAAACAAACAGTAAAGTCTTTACAAAATCCAACCACTACAATACCAACTTTTTCATCCAAACTAGTAAATATGCCTTTACCCTTTATTACCAAGCAAATCTCACCTTCTATAACTATGAGTGATAAACTGAAATATTCACCTGAAGCAATAACAGCCTTTGAAAAAATTATGAAATTTTATGATTATAAATCAAACCAAGAAATATTGAGATGCTCAAAAGTGAGTAAATATCCTAGATATTTATGTAGTGAAAATAGTAACCCAGATATTGTTGAAAAATTATTTTATTATGGATTTATTGATAAAATAATAGTAACAGAAACCTTACAAAGTATTTCAAAATTACCAACAATAATTATAGAATCAGTAAATGCTATGATGGAAGCTTTTGGAAAAGGAGCATATGGGATACAAATATTTGATGCCTCTACCGATTTGGTAGGAAAACCCATAGTAATATGTCAGATATTTAAGATAGGAAAAAATACTAATATTAATGGAGAAAGTGGTGAGTTAAAACTTCCAGAACCATGTACATTGGAGAAATTTCAAGAATGGCTATCAGTCAAAAGAGCTATTGGATTATTAACACTAAAAGGAAAGTTAGAAGATATGATGAAAAATGAAAAGTCCAATATAATATCCTCTGGAAAAGGACCACAAATTGAAGAGATTATTACTCTTTATTATTCCCATGAAACAATTGCAACTAATCTTACAGTTTTTCAAGGGATGTATGACAGAATAATTAATCTCAAACATGCTCATGCAAAAACTACTATAGAGCAATATCAAGAAATGGCAAGTCCAAAGAAAAGACCAGTATTTATAAATTCTGGTACTATGATGAAAGATATTAGCATTATAAAAAGCGAAGGGTCATCTGATCCTTTCAAATAAATGTAGTTTATCTACAAAAATAAAAAGGATGTAGTCCTAAAAACTACAAAACAAAATAATAAACTACAAAAGAGAAGATGAAGCTGATCAGACAAGAGGAATCTAAAGAAGATAACGACAGATGGTAGAAGACCAAAGGAGTTTGCTTTATGAAAAGAAGAAGATGATTGAAGACAAAAGAAGAATACAGCTTTGAAAAAAGAAGAAAATAATACAGCTCTTGACGACTTTGAAGCCTAAAAGCAAAGATGATGGCAGACAAAAGAAGATGCTTATGGCAGACAATGAAAAGCAACTAAAGAGATTCTTTAAATAATGTAAATGATGTAAGCAATGATGTAAGATAAGAATGAGTTTTCTCTATATAAGAAACTCAGTTTGTAAGATTTAAGATCATCTGCAATAAAAACCCTTTAAAGCTTTCATATTTCTATGGCCAGCTAAACTCTCTAAGTCTATAATTTTTACCAAGAAATTATCAAGAAATCAGTTATAATATTCTACCTAGATCATAATAATATTTATCCAATTTAAGGATATTATTATAGTATAGCATTTCAGAGGATATCTGCAGCCATCCCAGTGTCCAGGCCATATCCCGGGGAAGGGAACAAGTGCTAGGAAAGGTTGAGGCAGGCGGTGATCTGAAGTACTATTACTAGGTAATATTCGAAAAATTTGTTAATTATTATTTATGATGGATGTAGAATGATTGTTTCTGTATTCTTGATAAAAGTATTAGTAGAAATTATAGACGTTTTTTAATTTAATCATGGAGTCTTTTAAGAATAAACAATCACATATTATTATACCATCTATATTCCTTCCCTTTTTAGGGTTAATAGATGATGAGATCCCTATTAACATGTTAATTAAACCCTGCCTGTAAATTGGTATCAGAGCCATTAAATAGGAAAGTCTTCTCAAGTGAATAGTAACTTCGACTGGTTATGGCAAGATTGAAGTGAATAGTAACCGATGAATAGTAACTTTTAAATATGAATAATATCCAAGATATGTCAGAAGAATCAAAGAATAATTTACAAAAAATAAAAAATATAGCAAACAAAACATTTACATATAATAAAGAAATCAATCATCATATTGAAAGTTGTAGGATAAGTATGGAATTAATAAATGATAAAGATATAACCATAAGATTATTTAGCGAATTATTAGCTAAAAGAGATGAAGAATATAAGTTATTAGCAGAAGAAAATTTAAAACTACAAAGAGAAAAATTTATGAAAGAATTAGGATGTGAAATAAAAGTGAAAGAATTAAAAGAGGTTTTACAGGAACAATATAAAGTAATAGAAGATCAGGATAAATTGATTAATATATTAAAATTAAATCAGAAAAAATGATAAATTCTTTTGGACAAGATTTAAACTCAATAAGAAGAAAATTTAGAATATTAAAATATTATTCTATATCTTTAAATAAAATAGAAGAAGAATTAGATAGATTTCAAGATATAATAAACAATAAAAATTGGACAGAAGAGGAGGAAATGATAAATAATTGTAAAATAGCAAAGTTAATGGCATTATATAGAATATATAATAATAATATATATTGGAGAAGAAAAGAGTTATTAATTGAATCTAATCTAACTGGATAAGATGAATAATCAAAGAGACACATCATCTTACTTTGTAAGAAAAATAGAGGTAAAAGATAATGTTAAAAGAGATTTTGAAAAAATAATGCGATATGAAGAGTATAAGAAAATGGTAATAGCAAAACCATATCAAAATAATAAATCAATACAAGTAAAAGAAATGCTTAATGTATATATAGAAAAATTAAAACACAAAGCTAAGAAAGATGCAGAAATATATACTTACGGATAAAAAATGGAAAATCAAAGATATACGTTATCTTATTTTGAAAATAAATCATTGGTAAAGAATAAAAATAAAAGAAGACTTGAAAAAATAATAAGATATGAAGAGCATAAAGAAAGGATAATGAAAAGACCTTATCTTAATAGTGAATCTATAAATTATCTTATCATAATTGATGAATATATAGAGAAATTAAAAAATAAAATTAAAAGAGACTCAGAGATTTATACTTATGGATAAAGGAAAAGAAGTAGTGGAAGAATCTAATAAAACATATTATCAAATGGATACATATGAAGAAGGAACTTCTCAAAGTTTAAGTTTTAAACCAGAAACTTATTTAAAAATACAAAATGAAAAAGAAGAGTTAACAGTTAAGAAAATATTTAAAACAAATTGGTTCGAAAGAAATAAAGAAATAAGATATATAGCACAGAAACATGAAAATATTATAGATATTAATAGTATAAATGGAAGAGCAAAAATAAGCTTAATAACAGATGAGATAATAAAAAGAGAACTAAGAAAGTTAAATAATAAAGAGGTAAAGAAATATAAAAATATTTATTTTGGAGGAGTAGAATTTACTATAAAAGCATATTTTCAAAGAAATATAGATACACCTATACAGATATATATACTAGATGATAGAATATTAGGAAATATACAAGATGCATTAATATCAGTAATAAAAGGAAATTTAATTTATCAGAAATTAAAATTTACGGTACAACCAGATTTTAGCATATCATTAAAAGATGAACATAAAGAATTAGCTTTAACTTTATATTATAAATTAGATGGAATAAAAATGCCACCTGGAAGTAAAGTTATAAGTATTGAAACAAAAATGATATATGCATTAACAGGAAATCATCATGTAAATAAACAAAATGAATCAAGTATTTTGGTACCAAAGATATATCAAGATATATTAGAACAAATAGAACATAAAGAGAGTTCAAGAATAACTATACCAGAAGAAATATATATAGATTTTAATAATAGAATAATGGAAACACCTAATAAATTGATACCAAGAATGGAAGGATCAAGATTAAGTTTTAGGAAAGAACCTATAATGATAAGACAGAATAGTCTACCTAGTTTACCTAGAAGATTATTATATAATTATCCTAGGGAAATAAATTTAATAGATATAAATACAGATAGATTAAAAATAAAAGTAATAGTATTTGATGGAATAATAGCAAAAGAGTGTATTACGGAAATAAATACAGGAGCTATTAAAAGTTTTATACATGTTAGTAAAATTAATGATAATAATTGTAATAAAATAGAACCTCAAACTTATAACTATCCTGAAAATGAAAGAGAAGTAATAATTACTAAAAGTATTAATCTAAGATTTAAAATACAAGATTTAGAATATAATATAAATATAGGAGTAATAGAGTATGATAGTTCTAATGAATTATTATTAGGAAGTGATTTCTTAACTATGATAAATTATAAAATTAATAACAAAGGAATTGAAATAACAGATCAAGGTAAAGTCAGATTTATAGAAAAAATATGAATATTCAAGAAAAAATAGAAAAGGAAAAACAAAAATTACAAAAGATAAAAGATGCATTGCAAGAAGGAATATATTCACAAATAAAATATTTAGAATATTGTGAAAAAGAGAAAAAATTAGAAGAAGATATAAAAGAATTAGAAGTAATAAAGATTAAACCCTCTGAAAAAATATGGATAAATATGGGAAATGGATGGATAAAAAGAATATCTAAAAATGACTAGTAATAACGAAAAAATACAAGCTCTATGGGAAGAATTAATAATAAAAGAAAAAATAAATCTTTTAATAATGAAAATAGATGAAATCCAAAAAGAACAAATCCATTTGAGACAGATAATAAGAGAAGAATTAACAAATCTATGGAATATATCTGAGATACCTACATTCAAAATAATATTAGAAAAATTAAATAAATTAGAAGAAGAAAAAGTAAAAAATAAACAAATAATAAAGGAAGAGGATAATTTACAACCAGAATTAGTACCTATAAATGCTTGGAAAAGAACTAAAGAACCTATAATGATAGATATTAGTAAAATGAAACCTAATATCCCAGAAAATGTAGATAAAGTATTAGAAGGATTATCAACATTACATAAAAAAGGAAAGTTTTAATGGACAAAAAAGAACATAATGTTATAACATTTCTTAAAAATCATGGAAAAGAAATAATAGAGAAAGACAGGTATAAATATGAACCTATAAAAAAAGAATCCAAGGAATATAAAGAATCTAGAGAAGATATAATTAATATTGAAAGGATAGAATATTTACAATTAAAATTAGAAAGACAGAAGCAAGAACTAATAGAATTAAAAGAAATTAATTATAAACTTAAAATAAATACCAATGATGAATGGTATGAAAAGTATAAAAAATATAAAGATAAGTATAAGAATACTAAAAAAGAATTAAAAGAAGCAAAAAGAGAAATAAAAACAATTAAAAAAGAATTGCAAGAAACTAAGACAAGACTAGATATATTAGAAGAGGAAATAAAAAGGTTAAAGAATAGACCTAAGAAAACAGATAGTAATAAATCAGATAGTACTAGTAGAAGTTCTAGCAGTAGTAAAAATTCTAGATATAATCAAGAAAGAGTAAATTTTATAGAAGAATCAGATGTTAAAGAAAATTCAGATAATTCAGATATTGAAAAAGAAAATAATCAAATAATTCAAGCCTTAAGAAAAATAAATAATGTAAATGCAATTATAAAAGAGGAATCAGGAAGTGAAGAAGATATAGGAACTGATATAGAAACAGAAGACCTAATGAATGAAGATATAAATGATTATCCAGAAGAAAGACTAATAGATCCAAATTTAGATAAAATGATAAAAAATAATAATAAAATACCTAAACATATTCCAATAGGACAACAAGCAGAATTTAAAGAATTTATAGGATCAATGTCACAAGGAGTAAATCTTAATGGATACTTCCTAGATCTAGATAATGTATATGAAGAGCAAGAAATTAATAGAAGAATAACTGATTGGAATCTTGGAACTTATATAGCTTTAATGAGTTCTCCACATAATAATAATTTAGATTATACCTATGATTTAATATCTAAAACATTAATAGGAAAAGTAGCATTTTGGATAGAATCCATAGCATACCAATTAAAAACAGAAGTAATGAGTAATGCAGGAGACTGGAAATCTATGTTACAAATATTTGATATGATATTAAAAAGAGAATTTCTAGGAGAACCTTGGATAGTAGCTAGAGATCAAGTACTAATAGAAAGAAAAATAGAAATAATAATGAATTTAAATAATATGAAATGCTGTAAAATAAATAAACTACCAGAATATACTATAAGTTTTACAAAATTCTTTTATGAAGCTAGATTTCAACCAGAAGAAAGTCTATTATATCAACAATTATATTATGATCATTTACCAGATCCATATAATACTGAAATAACTAAAGAATATAATAAATTAGAACCAAGAGAAAATACTCTAGGAGAAAGAATAAGAGTATTAAGAGGATATCTTATGAGAAAATGTGAAGAATATAGAGTACAACAAAAGGTTAAGAAAGATAAGAAATTAGGATTAAGAGAAATATGTGGTTTTACAGAAAGAAGATTAGTATTTGGATGTGATGATAAAAAGATCAAAAAATCCTATAAAAAACATAGAAAAAATTATAATAGAAGATTTGATGAACAGAAAAGTTTTAATTATAATCCATATTATAATAAATATAAAAAGAAGAAATTTAAAAGATTTAAAAATACTTTTGATAATAGAAGGAAATTTAGGTATAAAAGAAAATTTAAAAGAAAACCTTATAATAATAGAAAACTAAGTGAATGTACATGTTGGAACTGTAAAGAAAAAGGACATTATGCTAATAAATGCCCAAAACTAAAAGAAAAAGGAATAAAATACATTAATACATCACAATTTATAATGAATCTAGAACAAATAGAAGAAGATAATAATAAATGGTATAAATACGAAGAATTTTATATAAGTCAAACTGATAATGAAAGTGAATCAGAATATGAAAAGAATTTAAAATATGAATATTCTAGTAGTAAATCAGAATCTGAGAAAAAATTAACAAGTGAAAATAGTTCAGAATAATGGTAGCTATTTATATAGAGGCATATGTAGAGTATAAACCTAATAAACTAATAAAACAAAAAATATTTATAGATAGTGGAGCAGATTTGTGCTTAGCTAAAAAAGAGGTAATAATACAACATAAATGGAAAAAATCTAATATTTATAAAACTAGAGTAACTGGATTTAATGAACAAAGAAAAGAATTAGATATAATAGCAGAAAATATGAGAATAGTATTAAATAAGACAGTATTTAAAATACCATTAATATATCAAGAAAACAAAATGAAACAACCAATATTATTAGGAAATAACTTTTTAGATCATTTTAAAACTCAGGTAATTACTTGTGATAGTTTAAGTTTACAAACATCTTGTAATAAATGGATAATATTAAAAAGAATATTACCTATGAATATAACCAGAGTAAATAAAATATTAGTTAATAGAGATAATAATTTGGAAGAATTAACTAAAAAATATATTGAACTATTAAAACCAAACTTTGGAGAAAATCCTGTACAATTATGGGATAAAGAAAATATATATGCTGAAATAAAATTAATAAATTCTAATGATATAGTAAGATCTAAACCTATTAGATATAGTCCTACAGATCAGAAAGAATTTGAAAATCAAATAAAAGAATTACTAGATTTAAAAATAATAAAAGAAAGTAAAAGTCCGCATAGTAGTCCTGCATTCCTAGTAAGAAAACATAGTGAACAAAAAAGAGGAAAAGCTAGAATGGTAATAGATTATAGAGAATTAAATAAAAAGACAATATTTGATGGATATTTTCTACCTTATAAAAGAAATCTTATAAACAGATTAGGAAATAAAAAATGGTTTAGTAAATTTGATTGTAAAAGTGGATTCTGGCAAATAAAATTAACAAAAGATTCTATACCATTAACAGCATTCAGTGCCCCTCAAGGACATTATGAATGGATAGTATTACCATTTGGATTTAAGAATGCACCACAGATATTTCAAAGAAGAATGGATCAAGTATTTAGAAAATTAAAGGATTTTTGTATAGTATATGTGGATGATATATTAATATTTAGTGAGAGCTTAGAACAACATATAAAACATTTAGAACAATTTATAGAATTAGTAAAACAACATGGAATATTACTTTCTGAAAAGAAATCTGAAATCTTTAAAAATAAGATAGAATATTTAGGATATATTATAGATAAAGATGGATTACAATTACAAAACCATATTGTATCAAAAATACAAAACTTTAAAGATAAATTAGAAAATAAAAAAGAAGTACAACAATTCTTAGGAATAATCAATTATGCAGCAGATCATATAAAAGATTTACCACAATTAAGAAAACCTTTACAAGAATTAACAAAAAATAAGCCCTTTGAATGGAAAGAAGAACATGATAGAACAATTAAATTATTAAAAGAAAAAGTAATTAATTTACCAAAACATAGAATACCTATAGAAACTGATCAATTAGAATTATTTACAGATGCAAGTGATATAGGATGGGGAGCAGTCCTTATAGCATATGAAAAAAATGATATTGATAGAGAAAAACCTCTCGTATGTGGATATGGAGGAGGAACATGGAAACCAAATGAGAAAAATTATCATATAAATGAAAAAGAATTATTAGCAGTAAAATTTGGAATTAAAAAATTTCATTATCATTTGTTACCTGTAAAATTTATTGTAAGAACTGATAATACTCAAGTGAAAGCTTTTATTACAAATAAAATAGATTTGTTGCCAGAATTAAATAAAAGAAGAAAATGGCAATCTTTTTTCTGTTGTTATGATTTTATTGTTAAAAATATATCTGGTACTAAAAATGTTTTAGCTGATTTTCTTAGCAGGTATAATCATGATGACAAATAACAATTTTGATATGTATATCAGTGATACTACAAAGGTTATTACCAACAACCATGATAAAATGGTTAAATTACATCAGCAAATAGAAGCCTTATACAAAGAGATATCAGCCATAGAACAGGAAAATACTCATTTCCTGAAACAATTGACAGAAGCTATAAAAGATAAACAAACAGTAAAGTCTTTACAAAATCCAACCACTACAATACCAACTTTTTCATCCAAACTAGTAAATATGCCTTTACCCTCTATTACCAAGCAAATCTCACCTTCTATAACTATGAGTGATAAACTGAAATATTCACCTGAAGCAATAACAGCCTTTGAAAAAATTATGAAATTTTATGATTATAAATCAAACCAAGAAATATTGAGATGCTCAAAAGTGAGTAAATATCCTAGATATTTATGTAGTGAAAATAGTAACCCAGATATTGTTGAAAAATTATTTTATTATGGATTTATTGATAAAATAATAGTAACAGAAACCTTACAAAGTATTTCAAAATTACCAACAATAATTATAGAATCAGTAAATGCTATGATGGAAGGTTTTGGAAAAGGAGCATATGGGATACAAATATTTGATGCCTCTACCGATTTGGTAGGAAAACCCATAGTAATATGTCAGATATTTAAGATAGGAAAAAATACTAATATTAATGGAGAAAGTGGTGAGTTAAAACTTCCAGAACCATGTACATTGGAGAAATTTCAAGAATGGCTATCAGTCAAAAGAGCTATTGGATTATTAACACTAAAAGGAAAGTTAGAAGATATGATGAAAAATGGAAAGTCCAATATAATATCCTCTGGAAAAGGACCACAAATTGAAGAGATTATTACTCTTTATTATTCCCATGAAACAATTGCAACTAATCTTACAGTTTTTCAAGGGATGTATGACAGAATAATTAATCTCAAACATGCTCATGCAAAAACTACTATAGAGCAATATCAAGAAATGGCAAGTCCAAAGAAAAGACCAGTATTCATAAATTCTGGTACTATGATGAAAGATATTAGCATTATAAAAAGCGAAGGGTCATCTGATCCTTTCAAATAAATGTAGTTTATCTACAAAAATAAAAAGGATGTAGTCCTAAAAACTACAAAACAAAATAATAAACTACAAAAGAGAAGATGAAGCTGATCAGACAAGAGGAATCTAAAGAAGATAACGACAGATGGTAGAAGACCAAAGGAGTTTGCTTTATGAAAAGAAGAAGATGATTGAAGACAAAAGAAGAATACAGCTTTGAAAAAAGAAGAAAATAATACAGCTCTTGACGACTTTGAAGCCTAAAAGCAAAGATGATGGCAGACAAAAGAAGATGCTTATGGCAGACAATGAAAAGCAACTAAAGAGATTCTTTAAATAATGTAAATGATGTAAGCAATGATGTAAGATAAGAATGAGTTTTCTCTATATAAGAAACTCAGTTTGTAAGATTTAAGATCATCTGCAATAAAAACCCTTTAAAGCTTTCATATTTCTATGGCCAGCTAAACTCTCTAAGTCTATAATTTTTACCAAGAAATTATCAAGAAATCAGTTATAATATTCTACCTAGATCATAATAATATTTATCCAATTTAAGGATATTATTATAGTATAGCATTTCAGAGGATATCTGCAGCCATCCCAGTGTCCAGGCCATATCCCGGGGAAGGGAACAAGTGCTAGGAAAGGTTGAGGCAGGCGGTGATCTGAAGTACTATTACTAGGTAATATTCGAAAAATTTGTTAATTATTATTTATGATGGATGTAGAATGATTGTTTCTGTATTCTTGATAAAAGTATTAGTAGAAATTATAGACGTTTTTTAATTTAATCATGGAGTCTTTTAAGAATAAACAATCACATATTATTATACCATCTATATTCCTTCCCTTTTTAGGGTTAATAGATGATGAGATCCCTATTAACATGTTAATTAAACCCTGCCTGTAAATTGGTCCTATTAACATGTTAATTAAACCCTGCCTGTAAATTGGTATCAGAGCCATTAAATAGGAAAGTCTTCTCAAGTGAATAGTAACTTCGACTGGTTATTGCAAGATTGAAGTGAATAGTAACCGATGAATAGTAACTTTTAAATATGAATAATATCCAAGATATGTCAGAAGAATCAAAGAATAATTTACAAAAAATAAAAAATATAGCAAACAAAACATTTACATATAATAAAGAAATCAATCATCATATTGAAAGTTGTAGGATAAGTATGGAATTAATAAATGATAAAGATATAACCATAAGATTATTTAGCGAATTATTAGCTAAAAGAGATGAAGAATATAAGTTATTAGCAGAAGAAAATTTAAAACTACAAAGAGAAAAATTTATGAAAGAATTAGGATGTGAAATAAAAGTGAAAGAATTAAAAGAGGTTTTACAGGAACAATATAAAGTAATAGAAGATCAGGATAAATTGATTAAAATTAAATCAGAAAAAATGATAAATTCTTTTGGACAAGATTTAAACTCAATAAGAAGAAAATTTAGAATATTAAAATATTATTCTATATCTTTAAATAAAATAGAAGAAGAATTAGATAGATTTCAAGATATAATAAACAATAAAAATTGGACAGAAGAGGAGGAAATGATAAATAATTGTAAAATAGCAAAGTTAATGGCATTATATAGAATATATAATAATAATATATATTGGAGAAGAAAAGAGTTATTAATTGAATCTAATCTAACTGGATAAGATGAATAATCAAAGAGACACATCATCTTACTTTGTAAGAAAAATAGAGGTAAAAGATAATGTTAAAAGAGATTTTGAAAAAATAATGCGATATGAAGAGTATAAGAAAATGGTAATAGCAAAACCATATCAAAATAATAAATCAATACAAGTAAAAGAAATGCTTAATGTATATATAGAAAAATTAAAACACAAAGCTAAGAAAGATGCAGAAATATATACTTACGGATAAAAAATGGAAAATCAAAGATATACGTTATCTTATTTTGAAAATAAATCATTGGTAAAGAATAAAAATAAAAGAAGACTTGAAAAAATAATAAGATATGAAGAGCATAAAGAAAGGATAATGAAAAGACCTTATCTTAATAGTGAATCTATAAATTATCTTATCATAATTGATGAATATATAGAGAAATTAAAAAATAAAATTAAAAGAGACTCAGAGATTTATACTTATGGATAAAGGAAAAGAAGTAGTGGAAGAATCTAATAAAACATATTATCAAATGGATACATATGAAGAAGGAACTTCTCAAAGTTTAAGTTTTAAACCAGAAACTTATTTAAAAATACAAAATGAAAAAGAAGAGTTAACAGTTAAGAAAATATTTAAAACAAATTGGTTCGAAAGAAATAAAGAAATAAGATATATAGCACAGAAACATGAAAATATTATAGATATTAATAGTATAAATGGAAGAGCAAAAATAAGCTTAATAACAGATGAGATAATAAAAAGAGAACTAAGAAAGTTAAATAATAAAGAGGTAAAGAAATATAAAAATATTTATTTTGGAGGAGTAGAATTTACTATAAAAGCATATTTTCAAAGAAATATAGATACACCTATACAGATATATATACTAGATGATAGAATATTAGGAAATATACAAGATGCATTAATATCAGTAATAAAAGGAAATTTAATTTATCAGAAATTAAAATTTACGGTACAACCAGATTTTAGCATATCATTAAAAGATGAACATAAAGAATTAGCTTTAACTTTATATTATAAATTAGATGGAATAAAAATGCCACCTGGAAGTAAAGTTATAAGTATTGAAACAAAAATGATATATGCATTAACAGGAAATCATCATGTAAATAAACAAAATGAATCAAGTATTTTGGTACCAAAGATATATCAAGATATATTAGAACAAATAGAACATAAAGAGAGTTCAAGAATAACTATACCAGAAGAAATATATATAGATTTTAATAATAGAATAATGGAAACACCTAATAAATTGATACCAAGAATGGAAGGATCAAGATTAAGTTTTAGGAAAGAACATATAATGATAAGACAGAATAGTCTACCTAGTTTACCTAGAAGATTATTATATAATTATCCTAGGGAAATAAATTTAATAGATATAAATACAGATAGATTAAAAATAAAAGTAATAGTATTTGATGGAATAATAGCAAAAGAGTGTATTACGGAAATAAATACAGGAGCTATTAAAAGTTTTATACATGTTAGTAAAATTAATGATAATAATTGTAATAAAATAGAACCTCAAACTTATAACTATCCTGAAAATGAAAGAGAAGTAATAATTACTAAAAGTATTAATCTAAGATTTAAAATACAAGATTTAGAATATAATATAAATATAGGAGTAATAGAGTATGATAGTTCTAATGAATTATTATTAGGAAGTGATTTCTTAACTATGATAAATTATAAAATTAATAACAAAGGAATTGAAATAACAGATCAAGGTAAAGTCAGATTTATAGAAAAAATATGAATATTCAAGAAAAAATAGAAAAGGAAAAACAAAAATTACAAAAGATAAAAGATGCATTGCAAGAAGGAATATATTCACAAATAAAATATTTAGAATATTGTGAAAAAGAGAAAAAATTAGAAGAAGATATAAAAGAATTAGAAGTAATAAAGATTAAACCCTCTGAAAAAATATGGATAAATATGGGAAATGGATGGATAAAAAGAATATCTAAAAATGACTAGTAATAACGAAAAAATACAAGCTCTATGGGAAGAATTAATAATAAAAGAAAAAATAAATCTTTTAATAATGAAAATAGATGAAATCCAAAAAGAACAAATCCATTTGAGACAGATAATAAGAGAAGAATTAACAAATCTATGGAATATATCTGAGATACCTACATTCAAAATAATATTAGAAAAATTAAATAAATTAGAAGAAGAAAAAGTAAAAAATAAACAAATAATAAAGGAAGAGGATAATTTACAACCAGAATTAGTACCTATAAATGCTTGGAAAAGAACTAAAGAACCTATAATGATAGATATTAGTAAAATGAAACCTAATATCCCAGAAAATGTAGATAAAGTATTAGAAGGATTATCAACATTACATAAAAAAGGAAAGTTTTAATGGACAAAAAAGAACATAATGTTATAACATTTCTTAAAAATCATGGAAAAGAAATAATAGAGAAAGACAGGTATAAATATGAACCTATAAAAAAAGAATCCAAGGAATATAAAGAATCTAGAGAAGATATAATTAATATTGAAAGGATAGAATATTTACAATTAAAATTAGAAAGACAGAAGCAAGAACTAATAGAATTAAAAGAAATTAATTATAAACTTAAAATAAATACCAATGATGAATGGTATGAAAAGTATAAAAAATATAAAGATAAGTATAAGAATACTAAAAAAGAATTAAAAGAAGCAAAAAGAGAAATAAAAACAATTAAAAAAGAATTGCAAGAAACTAAGACAAGACTAGATATATTAGAAGAGGAAATAAAAAGGTTAAAGAATAGACCTAAGAAAACAGATAGTAATAAATCAGATAGTACTAGTAGAAGTTCTAGCAGTAGTAAAAATTCTAGATATAATCAAGAAAGAGTAAATTTTATAGAAGAATCAGATGTTAAAGAAAATTCAGATAATTCAGATATTGAAAAAGAAAATAATCAAATAATTCAAGCCTTAAGAAAAATAAATAATGTAAATGCAATTATAAAAGAGGAATCAGGAAGTGAAGAAGATATAGGAACTGATATAGAAACAGAAGACCTAATGAATGAAGATATAAATGATTATCCAGAAGAAAGACTAATAGATCCAAATTTAGATAAAATGATAAAAAATAATAATAAAATACCTAAACATATTCCAATAGGACAACAAGCAGAATTTAAAGAATTTATAGGATCAATGTCACAAGGAGTAAATCTTAATGGATACTTCCTAGATCTAGATAATGTATATGAAGAGCAAGAAATTAATAGAAGAATAACTGATTGGAATCTTGGAACTTATATAGCTTTAATGAGTTCTCCACATAATAATAATTTAGATTATACCTATGATTTAATATCTAAAACATTAATAGGAAAAGTAGCATTTTGGATAGAATCCATAGCATACCAATTAAAAACAGAAGTAATGAGTAATGCAGGAGACTGGAAATCTATGTTACAAATATTTGATATGATATTAAAAAGAGAATTTCTAGGAGAACCTTGGATAGTAGCTAGAGATCAAGTACTAATAGAAAGAAAAATAGAAATAATAATGAATTTAAATAATATGAAATGCTGTAAAATAAATAAACTACCAGAATATACTATAAGTTTTACAAAATTCTTTTATGAAGCTAGATTTCAACCAGAAGAAAGTCTATTATATCAACAATTATATTATGATCATTTACCAGATCCATATAATACTGAAATAACTAAAGAATATAATAAATTAGAACCAAGAGAAAATACTCTAGGAGAAAGAATAAGAGTATTAAGAGGATATCTTATGAGAAAATGTGAAGAATATAGAGTACAACAAAAGGTTAAGAAAGATAAGAAATTAGGATTAAGAGAAATATGTGGTTTTACAGAAAGAAGATTAGTATTTGGATGTGATGATAAAAAGATCAAAAAATCCTATAAAAAACATAGAAAAAATTATAATAGAAGATTTGATGAACAGAAAAGTTTTAATTATAATCCATATTATAATAAATATAAAAAGAAGAAATTTAAAAGATTTAAAAATACTTTTGATAATAGAAGGAAATTTAGGTATAAAAGAAAATTTAAAAGAAAACCTTATAATAATAGAAAACTAAGTGAATGTACATGTTGGAACTGTAAAGAAAAAGGACATTATGCTAATAAATGCCCAAAACTAAAAGAAAAAGGAATAAAATACATTAATACATCACAATTTATAATGAATCTAGAACAAATAGAAGAAGATAATAATAAATGGTATAAATACGAAGAATTTTATATAAGTCAAACTGATAATGAAAGTGAATCAGAATATGAAAAGAATTTAAAATATGAATATTCTAGTAGTAAATCAGAATCTGAGAAAAAATTAACAAGTGAAAATAGTTCAGAATAATGGTAGCTATTTATATAGAGGCATATGTAGAGTATAAACCTAATAAACTAATAAAACAAAAAATATTTATAGATAGTGGAGCAGATTTGTGCTTAGCTAAAAAAGAGGTAATAATACAACATAAATGGAAAAAATCTAATATTTATAAAACTAGAGTAACTGGATTTAATGAACAAAGAAAAGAATTAGATATAATAGCAGAAAATATGAGAATAGTATTAAATAAGACAGTATTTAAAATACCATTAATATATCAAGAAAACAAAATGAAACAACCAATATTATTAGGAAATAACTTTTTAGATCATTTTAAAACTCAGGTAATTACTTGTGATAGTTTAAGTTTACAAACATCTTGTAATAAATGGATAATATTAAAAAGAATATTACCTATGAATATAACCAGAGTAAATAAAATATTAGTTAATAGAGATAATAATTTGGAAGAATTAACTAAAAAATATATTGAACTATTAAAACCAAACTTTGGAGAAAATCCTGTACAATTATGGGATAAAGAAAATATATATGCTGAAATAAAATTAATAAATTCTAATGATATAGTAAGATCTAAACCTATTAGATATAGTCCTACAGATCAGAAAGAATTTGAAAATCAAATAAAAGAATTACTAGATTTAAAAATAATAAAAGAAAGTAAAAGTCCGCATAGTAGTCCTGCATTCCTAGTAAGAAAACATAGTGAACAAAAAAGAGGAAAAGCTAGAATGGTAATAGATTATAGAGAATTAAATAAAAAGACAATATTTGATGGATATTTTCTACCTTATAAAAGAAATCTTATAAACAGATTAGGAAATAAAAAATGGTTTAGTAAATTTGATTGTAAAAGTGGATTCTGGCAAATAAAATTAACAAAAGATTCTATACCATTAACAGCATTCAGTGCCCCTCAAGGACATTATGAATGGATAGTATTACCATTTGGATTTAAGAATGCACCACAGATATTTCAAAGAAGAATGGATCAAGTATTTAGAAAATTAAAGGATTTTTGTATAGTATATGTGGATGATATATTAATATTTAGTGAGAGCTTAGAACAACATATAAAACATTTAGAACAATTTATAGAATTAGTAAAACAACATGGAATATTACTTTCTGAAAAGAAATCTGAAATCTTTAAAAATAAGATAGAATATTTAGGATATATTATAGATAAAGATGGATTACAATTACAAAACCATATTGTATCAAAAATACAAAACTTTAAAGATAAATTAGAAAATAAAAAAGAAGTACAACAATTCTTAGGAATAATCAATTATGCAGCAGATCATATAAAAGATTTACCACAATTAAGAAAACCTTTACAAGAATTAACAAAAAATAAGCCCTTTGAATGGAAAGAAGAACATGATAGAACAATTAAATTATTAAAAGAAAAAGTAATTAATTTACCAAAACATAGAATACCTATAGAAACTGATCAATTAGAATTATTTACAGATGCAAGTGATATAGGATGGGGAGCAGTCCTTATAGCATATGAAAAAAATGATATTGATAGAGAAAAACCTCTCGTATGTGGATATGGAGGAGGAACATGGAAACCAAATGAGAAAAATTATCATATAAATGAAAAAGAATTATTAGCAGTAAAATTTGGAATTAAAAAATTTCATTATCATTTGTTACCTGTAAAATTTATTGTAAGAACTGATAATACTCAAGTGAAAGCTTTTATTACAAATAAAATAGATTTGTTGCCAGAATTAAATAAAAGAAGAAAATGGCAATCTTTTTTCTGTTGTTATGATTTTATTGTTAAAAATATATCTGGTACTAAAAATGTTTTAGCTGATTTTCTTAGCAGGTATAATCATGATGACAAATAACAATTTTGATATGTATATCAGTGATACTACAAAGGTTATTACCAACAACCATGATAAAATGGTTAAATTACATCAGCAAATAGAAGCCTTATACAAAGAGATATCAGCCATAGAACAGGAAAATACTCATTTCCTGAAACAATTGACAGAAGCTATAAAAGATAAACAAACAGTAAAGTCTTTACAAAATCCAACCACTACAATACCAACTTTTTCATCCAAACTAGTAAATATGCCTTTACCCTCTATTACCAAGCAAATCTCACCTTCTATAACTATGAGTGATAAACTGAAATATTCACCTGAAGCAATAACAGCCTTTGAAAAAATTATGAAATTTTATGATTATAAATCAAACCAAGAAATATTGAGATGCTCAAAAGTGAGTAAATATCCTAGATATTTATGTAGTGAAAATAGTAACCCAGATATTGTTGAAAAATTATTTTATTATGGATTTATTGATAAAATAATAGTAACAGAAACCTTACAAAGTATTTCAAAATTACCAACAATAATTATAGAATCAGTAAATGCTATGATGGAAGCTTTTGGAAAAGGAGCATATGGGATACAAATATTTGATGCCTCTACCGATTTGGTAGGAAAACCCATAGTAATATGTCAGATATTTAAGATAGGAAAAAATACTAATATTAATGGAGAAAGTGGTGAGTTAAAACTTCCAGAACCATGTACATTGGAGAAATTTCAAGAATGGCTATCAGTCAAAAGAGCTATTGGATTATTAACACTAAAAGGAAAGTTAGAAGATATGATGAAAAATGGAAAGTCCAATATAATATCCTCTGGAAAAGGACCACAAATTGAAGAGATTATTACTCTTTATTATTCCCATGAAACAATTGCAACTAATCTTACAGTTTTTCAAGGGATGTATGACAGAATAATTAATCTCAAACATGCTCATGCAAAAACTACTATAGAGCAATATCAAGAAATGGCAAGTCCAAAGAAAAGACCAGTATTCATAAATTCTGGTACTATGATGAAAGATATTAGCATTATAAAAAGCGAAGGGTCATCTGATCCTTTCAAATAAATGTAGTTTATCTACAAAAATAAAAAGGATGTAGTCCTAAAAACTACAAAACAAAATAATAAACTACAAAAGAGAAGATGAAGCTGATCAGACAAGAGGAATCTAAAGAAGATAACGACAGATGGTAGAAGACCAAAGGAGTTTGCTTTATGAAAAGAAGAAGATGATTGAAGACAAAAGAAGAATACAGCTTTGAAAAAAGAAGAAAATAATACAGCTCTTGACGACTTTGAAGCCTAAAAGCAAAGATGATGGCAGACAAAAGAAGATGCTTATGGCAGACAATGAAAAGCAACTAAAGAGATTCTTTAAATAATGTAAATGATGTAAGCAATGATGTAAGATAAGAATGAGTTTTCTCTATATAAGAAACTCAGTTTGTAAGATTTAAGATCATCTGCAATAAAAACCCTTTAAAGCTTTCATATTTCTATGGCCAGCTAAACTCTCTAAGTCTATAATTTTTACCAAGAAATTATCAAGAAATCAGTTATAATATTCTACCTAGATCATAATAATATTTATCCAATTTAAGGATATTATTATAGTATAGCATTTCAGAGGATATCTGCAGCCATCCCAGTGTCCAGGCCATATCCCGGGGAAGGGAACAAGTGCTAGGAAAGGTTGAGGCAGGCGGTGATCTGAAGTACTATTACTAGGTAATATTCGAAAAATTTATTAATTATTATTTATGATGGATGTAGAATGATTGTTTCTGTATTCTTGATAAAAGTATTAGTAGAAATTATAGACGTTTTTTAATTTAATCATGGAGTCTTTTAAGAATAAACAATCACATATTATTATACCATCTATATTCCTTCCCTTTTTAGGGTTAATAGATGATGAGATCCCTATTAACATGTTAATTAAACCCTGCCTGTAAATTGGTATCAGAGCCATTAAATAGGAAAGTCTTCTCAAGTGAATAGTAACTTCGACTGGTTATGGCAAGATTGAAGTGAATAGTAACCGATGAATAGTAACTTTTAAATATGAATAATATCCAAGATATGTCAGAAGAATCAAAGAATAATTTACAAAAAATAAAAAATATAGCAAACAAAACATTTACATATAATAAAGAAATCAATCATCATATTGAAAGTTGTAGGATAAGTATGGAATTAATAAATGATAAAGATATAACCATAAGATTATTTAGCGAATTATTAGCTAAAAGAGATGAAGAATATAAGTTATTAGCAGAAGAAAATTTAAAACTACAAAGAGAAAAATTTATGAAAGAATTAGGATGTGAAATAAAAGTGAAAGAATTAAAAGAGGTTTTACAGGAACAATATAAAGTAATAGAAGATCAGGATAAATTGATTAATATATTAAAATTAAATCAGAAAAAATGATAAATTCTTTTGGACAAGATTTAAACTCAATAAGAAGAAAATTTAGAATATTAAAATATTATTCTATATCTTTAAATAAAATAGAAGAAGAATTAGATAGATTTCAAGATATAATAAACAATAAAAATTGGACAGAAGAGGAGGAAATGATAAATAATTGTAAAATAGCAAAGTTAATGGCATTATATAGAATATATAATAATAATATATATTGGAGAAGAAAAGAGTTATTAATTGAATCTAATCTAACTGGATAAGATGAATAATCAAAGAGACACATCATCTTACTTTGTAAGAAAAATAGAGGTAAAAGATAATGTTAAAAGAGATTTTGAAAAAATAATGCGATATGAAGAGTATAAGAAAATGGTAATAGCAAAACCATATCAAAATAATAAATCAATACAAGTAAAAGAAATGCTTAATGTATATATAGAAAAATTAAAACACAAAGCTAAGAAAGATGCAGAAATATATACTTACGGATAAAAAATGGAAAATCAAAGATATACGTTATCTTATTTTGAAAATAAATCATTGGTAAAGAATAAAAATAAAAGAAGACTTGAAAAAATAATAAGATATGAAGAGCATAAAGAAAGGATAATGAAAAGACCTTATCTTAATAGTGAATCTATAAATTATCTTATCATAATTGATGAATATATAGAGAAATTAAAAAATAAAATTAAAAGAGACTCAGAGATTTATACTTATGGATAAAGGAAAAGAAGTAGTGGAAGAATCTAATAAAACATATTATCAAATGGATACATATGAAGAAGGAACTTCTCAAAGTTTAAGTTTTAAACCAGAAACTTATTTAAAAATACAAAATGAAAAAGAAGAGTTAACAGTTAAGAAAATATTTAAAACAAATTGGTTCGAAAGAAATAAAGAAATAAGATATATAGCACAGAAACATGAAAATATTATAGATATTAATAGTATAAATGGAAGAGCAAAAATAAGCTTAATAACAGATGAGATAATAAAAAGAGAACTAAGAAAGTTAAATAATAAAGAGGTAAAGAAATATAAAAATATTTATTTTGGAGGAGTAGAATTTACTATAAAAGCATATTTTCAAAGAAATATAGATACACCTATACAGATATATATACTAGATGATAGAATATTAGGAAATATACAAGATGCATTAATATCAGTAATAAAAGGAAATTTAATTTATCAGAAATTAAAATTTACGGTACAACCAGATTTTAGCATATCATTAAAAGATGAACATAAAGAATTAGCTTTAACTTTATATTATAAATTAGATGGAATAAAAATGCCACCTGGAAGTAAAGTTATAAGTATTGAAACAAAAATGATATATGCATTAACAGGAAATCATCATGTAAATAAACAAAATGAATCAAGTATTTTGGTACCAAAGATATATCAAGATATATTAGAACAAATAGAACATAAAGAGAGTTCAAGAATAACTATACCAGAAGAAATATATATAGATTTTAATAATAGAATAATGGAAACACCTAATAAATTGATACCAAGAATGGAAGGATCAAGATTAAGTTTTAGGAAAGAACCTATAATGATAAGACAGAATAGTCTACCTAGTTTACCTAGAAGATTATTATATAATTATCCTAGGGAAATAAATTTAATAGATATAAATACAGATAGATTAAAAATAAAAGTAATAGTATTTGATGGAATAATAGCAAAAGAGTGTATTACGGAAATAAATACAGGAGCTATTAAAAGTTTTATACATGTTAGTAAAATTAATGATAATAATTGTAATAAAATAGAACCTCAAACTTATAACTATCCTGAAAATGAAAGAGAAGTAATAATTACTAAAAGTATTAATCTAAGATTTAAAATACAAGATTTAGAATATAATATAAATATAGGAGTAATAGAGTATGATAGTTCTAATGAATTATTATTAGGAAGTGATTTCTTAACTATGATAAATTATAAAATTAATAACAAAGGAATTGAAATAACAGATCAAGGTAAAGTCAGATTTATAGAAAAAATATGAATATTCAAGAAAAAATAGAAAAGAAAAAACAAAAATTACAAAAGATAAAAGATGCATTGCAAGAAGGAATATATTCACAAATAAAATATTTAGAATATTGTGAAAAAGAGAAAAAATTAGAAGAAGATATAAAAGAATTAGAAGTAATAAAGATTAAACCCTCTGAAAAAATATGGATAAATATGGGAAATGGATGGATAAAAAGAATATCTAAAAATGACTAGTAATAACGAAAAAATACAAGCTCTATGGGAAGAATTAATAATAAAAGAAAAAATAAATCTTTTAATAATGAAAATAGATGAAATCCAAAAAGAACAAATCCATTTGAGACAGATAATAAGAGAAGAATTAACAAATCTATGGAATATATCTGAGATACCTACATTCAAAATAATATTAGAAAAATTAAATAAATTAGAAGAAGAAAAAGTAAAAAATAAACAAATAATAAAGGAAGAGGATAATTTACAACCAGAATTAGTACCTATAAATGCTTGGAAAAGAACTAAAGAACCTATAATGATAGATATTAGTAAAATGAAACCTAATATCCCAGAAAATGTAGATAAAGTATTAGAAGGATTATCAACATTACATAAAAAAGGAAAGTTTTAATGGACAAAAAAGAACATAATGTTATAACATTTCTTAAAAATCATGGAAAAGAAATAATAGAGAAAGACAGGTATAAATATGAACCTATAAAAAAAGAATCCAAGGAATATAAAGAATCTAGAGAAGATATAATTAATATTGAAAGGATAGAATATTTACAATTAAAATTAGAAAGACAGAAGCAAGAACTAATAGAATTAAAAGAAATTAATTATAAACTTAAAATAAATACCAATGATGAATGGTATGAAAAGTATAAAAAATATAAAGATAAGTATAAGAATACTAAAAAAGAATTAAAAGAAGCAAAAAGAGAAATAAAAACAATTAAAAAAGAATTGCAAGAAACTAAGACAAGACTAGATATATTAGAAGAGGAAATAAAAAGGTTAAAGAATAGACCTAAGAAAACAGATAGTAATAAATCAGATAGTACTAGTAGAAGTTCTAGCAGTAGTAAAAATTCTAGATATAATCAAGAAAGAGTAAATTTTATAGAAGAATCAGATGTTAAAGAAAATTCAGATAATTCAGATATTGAAAAAGAAAATAATCAAATAATTCAAGCCTTAAGAAAAATAAATAATGTAAATGCAATTATAAAAGAGGAATCAGGAAGTGAAGAAGATATAGGAACTGATATAGAAACAGAAGACCTAATGAATGAAGATATAAATGATTATCCAGAAGAAAGACTAATAGATCCAAATTTAGATAAAATGATAAAAAATAATAATAAAATACCTAAACATATTCCAATAGGACAACAAGCAGAATTTAAAGAATTTATAGGATCAATGTCACAAGGAGTAAATCTTAATGGATACTTCCTAGATCTAGATAATGTATATGAAGAGCAAGAAATTAATAGAAGAATAACTGATTGGAATCTTGGAACTTATATAGCTTTAATGAGTTCTCCACATAATAATAATTTAGATTATACCTATGATTTAATATCTAAAACATTAATAGGAAAAGTAGCATTTTGGATAGAATCCATAGCATACCAATTAAAAACAGAAGTAATGAGTAATGCAGGAGACTGGAAATCTATGTTACAAATATTTGATATGATATTAAAAAGAGAATTTCTAGGAGAACCTTGGATAGTAGCTAGAGATCAAGTACTAATAGAAAGAAAAATAGAAATAATAATGAATTTAAATAATATGAAATGCTGTAAAATAAATAAACTACCAGAATATACTATAAGTTTTACAAAATTCTTTTATGAAGCTAGATTTCAACCAGAAGAAAGTCTATTATATCAACAATTATATTATGATCATTTACCAGATCCATATAATACTGAAATAACTAAAGAATATAATAAATTAGAACCAAGAGAAAATACTCTAGGAGAAAGAATAAGAGTATTAAGAGGATATCTTATGAGAAAATGTGAAGAATATAGAGTACAACAAAAGGTTAAGAAAGATAAGAAATTAGGATTAAGAGAAATATGTGGTTTTACAGAAAGAAGATTAGTATTTGGATGTGATGATAAAAAGATCAAAAAATCCTATAAAAAACATAGAAAAAATTATAATAGAAGATTTGATGAACAAAAAAGTTTTAATTATAATCCATATTATAATAAATATAAAAAGAAGAAATTTAAAAGATTTAAAAATACTTTTGATAATAGAAGGAAATTTAGGTATAAAAGAAAATTTAAAAGAAAACCTTATAATAATAGAAAACTAAGTGAATGTACATGTTGGAACTGTAAAGAAAAAGGACATTATGCTAATAAATGCCCAAAACTAAAAGAAAAAGGAATAAAATACATTAATACATCACAATTTATAATGAATCTAGAACAAATAGAAGAAGATAATAATAAATGGTATAAATACGAAGAATTTTATATAAGTCAAACTGATAATGAAAGTGAATCAGAATATGAAAAGAATTTAAAATATGAATATTCTAGTAGTAAATCAGAATCTGAGAAAAAATTAACAAGTGAAAATAGTTCAGAATAATGGTAGCTATTTATATAGAGGCATATGTAGAGTATAAACCTAATAAACTAATAAAACAAAAAATATTTATAGATAGTGGAGCAGATTTGTGCTTAGCTAAAAAAGAGGTAATAATACAACATAAATGGAAAAAATCTAATATTTATAAAACTAGAGTAACTGGATTTAATGAACAAAGAAAAGAATTAGATATAATAGCAGAAAATATGAGAATAGTATTAAATAAGACAGTATTTAAAATACCATTAATATATCAAGAAAACAAAATGAAACAACCAATATTATTAGGAAATAACTTTTTAGATCATTTTAAAACTCAGGTAATTACTTGTGATAGTTTAAGTTTACAAACATCTTGTAATAAATGGATAATATTAAAAAGAATATTACCTATGAATATAACCAGAGTAAATAAAATATTAGTTAATAGAGATAATAATTTGGAAGAATTAACTAAAAAATATATTGAACTATTAAAACCAAACTTTGGAGAAAATCCTGTACAATTATGGGATAAAGAAAATATATATGCTGAAATAAAATTAATAAATTCTAATGATATAGTAAGATCTAAACCTATTAGATATAGTCCTACAGATCAGAAAGAATTTGAAAATCAAATAAAAGAATTACTAGATTTAAAAATAATAAAAGAAAGTAAAAGTCCGCATAGTAGTCCTGCATTCCTAGTAAGAAAACATAGTGAACAAAAAAGAGGAAAAGCTAGAATGGTAATAGATTATAGAGAATTAAATAAAAAGACAATATTTGATGGATATTTTCTACCTTATAAAAGAAATCTTATAAACAGATTAGGAAATAAAAAATGGTTTAGTAAATTTGATTGTAAAAGTGGATTCTGGCAAATAAAATTAACAAAAGATTCTATACCATTAACAGCATTCAGTGCCCCTCAAGGACATTATGAATGGATAGTATTACCATTTGGATTTAAGAATGCACCACAGATATTTCAAAGAAGAATGGATCAAGTATTTAGAAAATTAAAGGATTTTTGTATAGTATATGTGGATGATATATTAATATTTAGTGAGAGCTTAGAACAACATATAAAACATTTAGAACAATTTATAGAATTAGTAAAACAACATGGAATATTACTTTCTGAAAAGAAATCTGAAATCTTTAAAAATAAGATAGAATATTTAGGATATATTATAGATAAAGATGGATTACAATTACAAAACCATATTGTATCAAAAATACAAAACTTTAAAGATAAATTAGAAAATAAAAAAGAAGTACAACAATTCTTAGGAATAATCAATTATGCAGCAGATCATATAAAAGATTTACCACAATTAAGAAAACCTTTACAAGAATTAACAAAAAATAAGCCCTTTGAATGGAAAGAAGAACATGATAGAACAATTAAATTATTAAAAGAAAAAGTAATTAATTTACCAAAACATAGAATACCTATAGAAACTGATCAATTAGAATTATTTACAGATGCAAGTGATATAGGATGGGGAGCAGTCCTTATAGCATATGAAAAAAATGATATTGATAGAGAAAAACCTCTCGTATGTGGATATGGAGGAGGAACATGGAAACCAAATGAGAAAAATTATCATATAAATGAAAAAGAATTATTAGCAGTAAAATTTGGAATTAAAAAATTTCATTATCATTTGTTACCTGTAAAATTTATTGTAAGAACTGATAATACTCAAGTGAAAGCTTTTATTACAAATAAAATAGATTTGTTGCCAGAATTAAATAAAAGAAGAAAATGGCAATCTTTTTTCTGTTGTTATGATTTTATTGTTAAAAATATATCTGGTACTAAAAATGTTTTAGCTGATTTTCTTAGCAGGTATAATCATGATGACAAATAACAATTTTGATATGTATATCAGTGATACTACAAAGGTTATTACCAACAACCATGATAAAATGGTTAAATTACATCAGCAAATAGAAGCCTTATACAAAGAGATATCAGCCATAGAACAGGAAAATACTCATTTCCTGAAACAATTGACAGAAGCTATAAAAGATAAACAAACAGTAAAGTCTTTACAAAATCCAACCACTACAATACCAACTTTTTCATCCAAACTAGTAAATATGCCTTTACCCTCTATTACCAAGCAAATCTCACCTTCTATAACTATGAGTGATAAACTGAAATATTCACCTGAAGCAATAACAGCCTTTGAAAAAATTATGAAATTTTATGATTATAAATCAAACCAAGAAATATTGAGATGCTCAAAAGTGAGTAAATATCCTAGATATTTATGTAGTGAAAATAGTAACCCAGATATTGTTGAAAAATTATTTTATTATGGATTTATTGATAAAATAATAGTAACAGAAACCTTACAAAGTATTTCAAAATTACCAACAATAATTATAGAATCAGTAAATGCTATGATGGAAGCTTTTGGAAAAGGAGCATATGGGATACAAATATTTGATGCCTCTACCGATTTGGTAGGAAAACCCATAGTAATATGTCAGATATTTAAGATAGGAAAAAATACTAATATTAATGGAGAAAGTGGTGAGTTAAAACTTCCAGAACCATGTACATTGGAGAAATTTCAAGAATGGCTATCAGTCAAAAGAGCTATTGGATTATTAACACTAAAAGGAAAGTTAGAAGATATGATGAAAAATGGAAAGTCCAATATAATATCCTCTGGAAAAGGACCACAAATTGAAGAGATTATTACTCTTTATTATTCCCATGAAACAATTGCAACTAATCTTACAGTTTTTCAAGGGATGTATGACAGAATAATTAATCTCAAACATGCTCATGCAAAAACTACTATAGAGCAATATCAAGAAATGGCAAGTCCAAAGAAAAGACCAGTATTCATAAATTCTGGTACTATGATGAAAGATATTAGCATTATAAAAAGCGAAGGGTCATCTGATCCTTTCAAATAAATGTAGTTTATCTACAAAAATAAAAAGGATGTAGTCCTAAAAACTACAAAACAAAATAATAAACTACAAAAGAGAAGATGAAGCTGATCAGACAAGAGGAATCTAAAGAAGATAACGACAGATGGTAGAAGACCAAAGGAGTTTGCTTTATGAAAAGAAGAAGATGATTGAAGACAAAAGAAGAATACAGCTTTGAAAAAAGAAGAAAATAATACAGCTCTTGACGACTTTGAAGCCTAAAAGCAAAGATGATGGCAGACAAAAGAAGATGCTTATGGCAGACAATGAAAAGCAACTAAAGAGATTCTTTAAATAATGTAAATGATGTAAGCAATGATGTAAGATAAGAATGAGTTTTCTCTATATAAGAAACTCAGTTTGTAAGATTTAAGATCATCTGCAATAAAAACCCTTTAAAGCTTTCATATTTCTATGGCCAGCTAAACTCTCTAAGTCTATAATTTTTACCAAGAAATTATCAAGAAATCAGTTATAATATTCTACCTAGATCATAATAATATTTATCCAATTTAAGGATATTATTATAGTATAGCATTTCAGAGGATATCTGCAGCCATCCCAGTGTCCAGGCCATATCCCGGGGAAGGGAACAAGTGCTAGGAAAGGTTGAGGCAGGCGGTGATCTGAAGTACTATTACTAGGTAATATTCGAAAAATTTGTTAATTATTATTTATGATGGATGTAGAATGATTGTTTCTGTATTCTTGATAAAAGTATTAGTAGAAATTATAGACGTTTTTTAATTTAATCATGGAGTCTTTTAAGAATAAACAATCACATATTATGTTAGTGTAGGTGCCCTAGAGGCAATACAATGTTTCCTTTAATAAACCTTTATGTCATTTGATTATTCAATAAACGTATTTATTATGACTTTAATTACTGCGATATATTTGTTAGCATAATAAATGTCCTTAGAATCATGATACACGTTATATAGTTTAAGTACATGACTTGAACTTGAGATTATATAATATATCATATTCTTAAATGTCCCTAGTCGAGTATTATTATTATAGGACAATAATAATACATAAATAGACTAGTATGTTGTTTGACAGATAACCATATCTCATTGGTTATAAGTATGGGGATACTAAAGTCAATGCATAGGTACATGTAGGAGTACATGGTACTGGACAGACCCACAGTGAGATTCTTCATGTTTAATAAAGTCATAAGAAAGACTCACAGTGATAATGGTGTAATGATCCTCTGACTTGAGATCATTATATTTCTATACGAGGATTAATATACTCTGACTACATTAAAAGTTACCTTTGACCGGGTGATGATAAAAGTGGACATCGGGTATATCATGAGTCGTATGAGAAATATGAATGATAGATAAAGGATTTAACCCTCCTATAATTAGGAGAGATATTATTGGCCTCTTGATTGAGTGAGACTATAAAATGCATGGCCGTGCTCAAATAATGATTTGTTTTTCCATAGTCTACTCATGGATCAAGTAAACCCGGATTAAATGTTGAAGAGGATGACTAAACACATGCCTCGAGTTTAATCTATAATATATTTGGTTAAAGGGATTATATTACACGGAAACATTAATCATGAAAGGTTTTATCAAATCACGATTTAATTATTGTTTAATTGGATAGCAATGATGTATTACTAGATACCGCTCATTGTTTATAATTTTATTGGAGAATAAAATTATTGCTAATTAAATAATAGCCTATAGGGTCACACACATAGAGCACCTAGTGGAATAGTTAATTTAAATTATAGATTTAAATTAATTGATGATTATTTGAATTTTATTATATTAATTAAGTGAGACTTAATTAATTAAAATAATATAAATTCGAATTTGAATAATTGTATTTCTGCCAATAATAATTAAGTGTGACTTAGTTATTAATTAAATAATAAAAGCATGTTTTATTATTTAATCCTATGCCTACATGGGTTAGGTTTTGCTGAAAAGGCCCATTAACCAATCATTATAAATAGATAATGATAGGTTAAATGAATGGTACGTTTTATATGATAAAACCCTAGAGGCAGAGCAAGGAGGCAGCAAAGGCAGTCATTCGAATTCATCAAAGGAGGCTAGTACATCCATCCCGTGATCAAGATCGTGAGACGTTCTTGAAGGTGCTCGTGTGGATACCATAGAGGTGCTTTCGAGAGGAAGACACAAAATCGTGATAGCAAGGATCTCCGTTGAGTTCGTGAAAGTCAGGACAAGAATAGGTATGATTCTGTTTACCATAATCCGTCAAGTCTTATACATGATCCTGCGTTAGGGTTCCGATTTTTTTTTGTTATTTTTTCGTTTATCCGCTGCGTTTTATGCCTCGGAACCCAACAATGGCATCAGAGCTACGTGTATAAGGGACTGATTTGGTTACGTGTTAACTGTATTTGATGCAAATATGCCTGTCTTGGTGACTGCCATGAAACTGCCATGCTACTGCTTTGCTACTGCCATGCCTGTTTGAGACTGCCATGCTACTGCCTTGTATATTCGAATTGTTATTCATATGATGAGTAAATAGATGATGATACTAGCATGTTAATGATTTGTCATGACTGATTTATATGCCTGTTTGCGATTTGTATGTTATGCATGAGGGTCGGTTTGTATATGATACAAACTGGTGGACAGATTATGTTGGACATCAGCTGTTAACTGGGATATGATAAGTATGTATATGATACTTGCTTCTGAAACTGTATAAGATGCAGTGGGGAAAAAGGCCAACAGATATGATCTGTAGTTCAGAAATTGATGATTTCTGAATAGGACTGGTCTTCGAAAATAAAAAAAAATTTCTGATTTCGAGCTGACCTGGCAGCTCGACCCCAGCCAGGGGCTGCCGCCCCCGGACCCCGCCCGGGGCTGCCGCCCCGGACCCCGCCCAGGGGCTGCCGCCCCCGGACCCCGCCCAGGGGCTGCCGCCCCCGGACCCCCGCATTATTTTGGTTGAGTACTTGAGCATGGTGCTGGTTATGGCCTTTGGACCCCTAGATTAATGGTTTTGGTTTTGGTTTTATAAATACGACTTGCATGTCGTTTTCTTCATTCTTGTAATTGTTTAACCTCGAATGTAACTCGAGTTTTCTTATGTAAGTACATTAGTATAGGTTGTATTCAATTATTCCATGTAATGTACTTGAAGATTGAAGGATGATCCAAGAAGAGGAGCAAGCACCCATGGATACAAGAAGAATGAAGACATGTAATTGTATTTATATTTTACCACCATAGATTGACTTTGATCCTTTCATTAGCTCGAAAGGATCACATAGGAAAAGGGCCATAACCAAGCACGTTTACATACTGCACTTTACATATTGATGTATGAATGTATGTGTAGAGTAGAAGATGCATGTTTTAATTAGATTAATGATGTATGCATGTATTAGATACGTCACCCATGCCATGCTTGCCATGCTAAACAAGATAAAATCTTTAACGATTTAAGATTTTAAAAATTAACAAACGAACGATCATGAGATTCTTGTGTTTATGAAATATGGATTTTAAAACACGGAATTAAATATGAATTTTTGATATCTAAAACTGGGATTTTCTGTCAAAAGCGGATATGCGTATTCGTAAGGCTGATGGGTTTTAAGTGTGACCACTGGTATCCTCCATCTACCTGGGAAATGAACAATTTAAGATGTCAATTTGAAATATTTGGTTCAAGGAAAAATTGAGGATCTCTTCATGATGTGATCATGATCGTCGTAAATTTTCTAAACCCCTTAACAAAATATTAAGTTTTAATCGGATGCTTTCCAATGAATGAACACTCATCGAATCCTAGATCGATTAGGGGAAAGACTGTCAGTGGCAGGGGACTCCTATCTATCGTGGTGAGATGCGACGAATATAAACGGTTATATTCGGCCGTTGTATCATTGGGTCAAACTTAACTAAGTCGTCATAATAAGGTGAAAGTAAACGGTTATATTCAACCATTATGAACTTAGAAGCATAGAGTTTGGTTTAAAAATCTATTAGATAGATAAGATCAATCGTTGCTCACCAAACTATCCAAGAATTATATATGATATAATTGACAACTGTTGTCTACCTAAATAATCATTCTTAAGGACTTCCAGTGGTTGACTTAAGACATGACGAAATATGGATTTTGGCTCACTAGAAAGAATTATGGGATATACTTTCCAAATTAATAGTAAGGGCTATTGATTTGATAAAAATAGTGGGAGATATATTATGAATATATCATAATCATTTGAACATAATAAATAACTCAGACAATCTAATGTTTATTTTGTGCTTTTATCATTGTAGATACCGAATAATGACAAACAACACAAACACACTATCCGTACGATCTGTCCTTGAGAAGGATAAGCTGACAGGAGGAAACAACTTCCTAGACTGGCAGAGGAATTTGAGGATTGTCCTCAGGCAGGAGCGCAAGCTTCATGTCATTGATATTCCTCCGGCAGGTCCCCTTCCTGAGGGCGCTACTGTTGAGGAACGAGCGGCCCACACAAAGGATGAGAATGATGCAACTGATGTTGCATGTCTTATGTTGGCAACTATGAGTGCTGAGCTTCAAAGACAACATGTGCATATGGATGCATATACTATCAATGAGCACTTGCAAAGTATGTTTGCAAGTCAAACTCGTCAAGAAAGGTTCAACACGAGCAAGTCACTCTTTAACTGCAAACAAGGGGCAAGTGAACCAGTTGGCCCACATGTTCTGAAGATGATTGGTTACATTGAGTATCTTGATACTTTGGGTTTCCCGATTGGTCCGGAAACTGGTATTGACCTAATCTTGAATTCTTTGAACAACAAATTCACTCAGTTTGTTATGAACTACAATATGAATGAATTTGACAAAACACCTACTGAATTGTTGGCTATGTTGAGAACATATGAGACCAACATGAAGACGGCTGAACCCGCTCCCATACTGATGGTGGGCAACAAAGGTAAGGCCAAAGGGAAAGGCAAGTGGAAGGGTAAGAAGAAGACAGGTTCTGATTCTACACCCAAGCCAAAGTCAGGTCCTAAACAGGCTTTAAAGCCTAAAGGTGGGGTCGCTAAGGGTGAATGTCACTACTGTAAGAAAACTGGTCACTGGAAGAGAAACTGTTCAGTTTACTTGGAGGATCTGAAGAAGAAGAGGGCTGAGCAAGCTTCTAATTCAGGTATATATGTTATAGAAGTCAATCTGTCTATTTCTACATCTTGGGTATTGGATACCGGATGTGCTTCTCACATTTGTATAAATGTGCAGGAAATGCAGAGAAGTAGAACATTGGCTAAAGGAGAAATGGACCTACGAGTTGGCAACGGAGCAAGAGTTGCTGCTTTAGCTGTAGGAACCTATTATTTATCTTTGCCCTCTGGGCTAGTTTTAGAACTGGAGAATTGTTATTACGTGCCTGCAATTCGCAGAAACATTATTTCTGTTTCTTGTTTGGACAAGAAAGGTTTTTCGTTTACAATAAAGGACAACAGTTGCTCTTTTGCTTTGAATGATTTAACCTATGGTGTTGCGCGTTTGTTTAATGGTTTATATGTTCTTGACTTAGATAATCCTGTCTGTAATATAGAAAACAAACGACTTAAAGTTAATGACTCAAATCAAACATACCTCTGGCATTGTCGTCTAGGCCATATAAATGAGAAACGCATATCCAAATTACATAAGGATGGACATTTGGATAAGTTTGATTTTGAATCATACCAAGAATGCGAATCTTGTTTGCTTGGTAAAATGACTAAAGCCCCTTTCACTGGTAAGGGTCAAAGGGCCACTGAACGTTTGGAGCTAATACATAGTGATGTATGTGGCCCAATGCGTGTGATGGCTAGAGGAGGCTACTACTACTTCATAACATTTACTGATGATTTCAGTAGATATGGATATGTATATCTTATGAAGAATAAATCCGATTCTTTTGAAAAGTTCAAAGAATACAAGGCTGAAGTAGAGAAGCAAATTGGCGGAGGTGCAAGTATTAAAATCTTACGATCTGATCGTGGAGGAGAATACTTGAGCACTGAATTTAAAGATTATTTAAAGGAGTGTGGTATTGTATCACAACTCACTCCGCCAGGTACACCTCAATGGAATGGAGTTTCAGAGAGGAGAAATCGCACCTTGTTGGACATGGTGCGATCGATGATGAGTCATGCAGATCTTCCAATTAGTTTCTGGGGTTACGCTCTAGAAACAGCGGCTTTCACACTTAACCGTGTTCCTACTAAGAAGGTTCAAAAGACTCCATATGAGATATGGGAGGAGAAACGGTCAAGCATGAGCTTTATGAAAGTTTGGGGATGCAAGGCGTTTGTGAAACGTCAAGTATCTGACAAGCTTGGACCTAAATCTGAAGAGTGCAATTTTGTGGGATACCCTAAAGAAACAAAGGCGTATTATTTTTATAGTCCCTCTGAGCAGAAAGTGTTTATTGCTCGAGATGCTGTTTTCATGGAAAGAGATTTTATTTCCAAAAGAAACAGTGGGAGAACTATAGATCTCGATGAAGATCGAGAACCACAAAATAGCATTGAACCTGAAGTGGAACAAGAGCAGGATAATTATAATGCTCAACAAACACAGGTTGTTCGTAGAACTGGTAGAATTCGCCATGAGCCAGAGAGATTTGGATTTCTCTTGACTCAATGTGGTGATTTGATGCTCATAGATGAAGATGAGCCTCTCACATACCAAGATGCTATGATCAGTCCAGACTCTAAGAGATGGCTAGAAGCCACGAAATCCGAGATGGATTCCATGTATGAAAACCAAGTATGGACTTTGGTTGATCCACCTGAAGGGGTAAAACCCATAGGGTGCAAGTGGGTTTTCAAGAAGAAAACTGACATGGATGGAAATGTTCAGACCTATAAAGCAAGGCTGGTTGCAAAAGGTTTCAAACAAATTCATGGTATTGACTATGATGAAACTTTCTCACCAGTGGCTATGGTCAAATCCATAAGGATTTTGCTTGCTATTGCAGCATTCCATGATTATGAAATCTGGCAAATGGATGTCAAAACAGCTTTCCTTAATGGAACCCTTGATGAGGATGTGTACATGACACAACCTGAAGGTTTTGTCGATCCAAGGAATGTTAGCAAGGTATGTAAATTACGTCGATCCATTTATGGATTGAAGCAAGCATCTAGGAGATGGAATATTCGTTTTGATGAAACAGTCAAAGAGTATGGATTTGTTCAAAACGAAGATGAACCTTGTGTTTACAAGAAGGTTAGTGGGAGCCATGTGGCATTCATAGTACTATATGTTGATGACATACTACTAATGGGGAATGACATACCTTTTCTCAAGGGTGTTAAGACTTGGTTAGGGAGCAACTTCTCTATGAAAGACTTAGGAGATGCATCCTACATTCTGGGAATGAGGATCTATAGGGATAGATCTAGAAGGATGATCGGTCTAAGTCAGAGTACATACATCGATAAGGTTTTGCATCGTTTTGGTATGCAAAATGCAAAAAGGGGATATGTCCCCGTATCTCAAGGGATAACGATCTCTAAAGATCAGTGTCCGAAATCATTGGATGACAAGGACCGCATGAGTAAGGTTCCATATGCCTCAGCAATTGGATCCATCATGTATGCAATGGTATGTACTCGCCCAGATGTTTCGTATGCTTTAAGCATGACGAGCAGATACCAATCTAATCCAGGTGAAGGTCACTGGACGGCTGTCAAGAATATTCTAAAGTACTTGAAAAGGACTAAAGATTCATTCTTGGTGTATGGAGGAGAGGAGAAACTGGTTGTAAAAGGTTACACCGATGCAAGTTTCCAAACAGACAGGGATGATACTGTATCACAGTCTGGTTTTGTGTTTTGTCTAAACGGAGGTGCTGTAAGTTGGAAGAGTTCAAAGCAAGAAACAGTAGCTGATTCTACAATGGAGGCTGAGTACATTGCAGCTTGTGAAGCGGCTAAGGAAGCTGTTTGGATTCGAAAATTCATTAATGATTTGGGAGTGGTTCCATCGATCGCAGATCCCATTGATCTATACTGCGATAATAATGGAGCCATTGCACAGGCTAAAGAACCTAGAGCTCACTCCCGAACCAAACACATACTCAGGAGATATCACCTCATTCGAGAGATTAATGAAAGGGGTGACATACACATATGTAAAGTGCACACAAATGATAACATTGCAGACCCACTGACCAAAGGCTTATCGCAGAAGAAGCACGACGATCACACTAGTTCCATGGGTATTAGATACATGGGTGATTGGCTCTAGTGCAAGTGGGAGATTGTTAGTGTAGGTGCCCTAGAGGCAATACAATGTTTCCTTTAATAAACCTTTATGTCATTTGATTATTCAATAAACGTATTTATTATGACTTTAATTACTGCGATATATTTGTTAGCATAATAAATGTCCTTAGAATCATGATACACGTTATATAGTTTAAGTACATGACTTGAACTTGAGATTATATAATATATCATATTCTTAAATGTCCCTAGTCGAGTATTATTATTATAGGACAATAATAATACATAAATAGACTAGTATGTTGTTTGACAGATAACCATATCTCATTGGTTATAAGTATGGGGATACTAAAGTCAATGCATAGGTACATGTAGGAGTACATGGTACTGGACAGACCCACAGTGAGATTCTTCATGTTTAATAAAGTCATAAGAAAGACTCACAGTGATAATGGTGTAATGATCCTCTGACTTGAGATCATTATATTTCTATACGAGGATTAATATACTCTGACTACATTAAAAGTTACCTTTGACCGGGTGATGATAAAAGTGGACATCGGGTATATCATGAGTCGTATGAGAAATATGAATGATAGATAAAGGATTTAACCCTCCTATAATTAGGAGAGATATTATTGGCCTCTTGATTGAGTGAGACTATAAAATGCATGGCCGTGCTCAAATAATGATTTGTTTTTCCATAGTCTACTCATGGATCAAGTAAACCCGGATTAAATGTTGAAGAGGATGACTAAACACATGCCTCGAGTTTAATCTATAATATATTTGGTTAAAGGGATTATATTACACGGAAACATTAATCATGAAAGGTTTTATCAAATCACGATTTAATTATTGTTTAATTGGATAGCAATGATGTATTACTAGATACCGCTCATTGTTTATAATTTTATTGGAGAATAAAATTATTGCTAATTAAATAATAGCCTATAGGGTCACACACATAGAGCACCTAGTGGAATAGTTAATTTAAATTATAGATTTAAATTAATTGATGATTATTTGAATTTTATTATATTAATTAAGTGAGACTTAATTAATTAAAATAATATAAATTCGAATTTGAATAATTGTATTTCTGCCAATAATAATTAAGTGTGACTTAGTTATTAATTAAATAATAAAAGCATGTTTTATTATTTAATCCTATGCCTACATGGGTTAGGTTTTGCTGAAAAGGCCCATTAACCAATCATTATAAATAGATAATGATAGGTTAAATGAATGGTACGTTTTATATGATAAAACCCTAGAGGCAGAGCAAGGAGGCAGCAAAGGCAGTCATTCGAATTCATCAAAGGAGGCTAGTACATCCATCCCGTGATCAAGATCGTGAGACGTTCTTGAAGGTGCTCGTGTGGATACCATAGAGGTGCTTTCGAGAGGAAGACACAAAATCGTGATAGCAAGGATCTCCGTTGAGTTCGTGAAAGTCAGGACAAGAATAGGTATGATTCTGTTTACCATAATCCGTCAAGTCTTATACATGATCCTGCGTTAGGGTTCCGATTTTTTTTTGTTATTTTTTCGTTTATCCGCTGCGTTTTATGCCTCGGAACCCAACATATTATTATACCATCTATATTCCTTCCCTTTTTAGGGTTAATAGATGATGAGATCCCTATTAACATGTTAATTAAACCCTGCCTGTAAATTGGTCCTATTAACATGTTAATTAAACCCTGCCTGTAAATTGGTATCAGAGCCATTAAATAGGAAAGTCTTCTCAAGTGAATAGTAACTTCGACTGGTTATTGCAAGATTGAAGTGAATAGTAACCGATGAATAGTAACTTTTAAATATGAATAATATCCAAGATATGTCAGAAGAATCAAAGAATAATTTACAAAAAATAAAAAATATAGCAAACAAAACATTTACATATAATAAAGAAATCAATCATCATATTGAAAGTTGTAGGATAAGTATGGAATTAATAAATGATAAAGATATAACCATAAGATTATTTAGCGAATTATTAGCTAAAAGAGATGAAGAATATAAGTTATTAGCAGAAGAAAATTTAAAACTACAAAGAGAAAAATTTATGAAAGAATTAGGATGTGAAATAAAAGTGAAAGAATTAAAAGAGGTTTTACAGGAACAATATAAAGTAATAGAAGATCAGGATAAATTGATTAAAATTAAATCAGAAAAAATGATAAATTCTTTTGGACAAGATTTAAACTCAATAAGAAGAAAATTTAGAATATTAAAATATTATTCTATATCTTTAAATAAAATAGAAGAAGAATTAGATAGATTTCAAGATATAATAAACAATAAAAATTGGACAGAAGAGGAGGAAATGATAAATAATTGTAAAATAGCAAAGTTAATGGCATTATATAGAATATATAATAATAATATATATTGGAGAAGAAAAGAGTTATTAATTGAATCTAATCTAACTGGATAAGATGAATAATCAAAGAGACACATCATCTTACTTTGTAAGAAAAATAGAGGTAAAAGATAATGTTAAAAGAGATTTTGAAAAAATAATGCGATATGAAGAGTATAAGAAAATGGTAATAGCAAAACCATATCAAAATAATAAATCAATACAAGTAAAAGAAATGCTTAATGTATATATAGAAAAATTAAAACACAAAGCTAAGAAAGATGCAGAAATATATACTTACGGATAAAAAATGGAAAATCAAAGATATACGTTATCTTATTTTGAAAATAAATCATTGGTAAAGAATAAAAATAAAAGAAGACTTGAAAAAATAATAAGATATGAAGAGCATAAAGAAAGGATAATGAAAAGACCTTATCTTAATAGTGAATCTATAAATTATCTTATCATAATTGATGAATATATAGAGAAATTAAAAAATAAAATTAAAAGAGACTCAGAGATTTATACTTATGGATAAAGGAAAAGAAGTAGTGGAAGAATCTAATAAAACATATTATCAAATGGATACATATGAAGAAGGAACTTCTCAAAGTTTAAGTTTTAAACCAGAAACTTATTTAAAAATACAAAATGAAAAAGAAGAGTTAACAGTTAAGAAAATATTTAAAACAAATTGGTTCGAAAGAAATAAAGAAATAAGATATATAGCACAGAAACATGAAAATATTATAGATATTAATAGTATAAATGGAAGAGCAAAAATAAGCTTAATAACAGATGAGATAATAAAAAGAGAACTAAGAAAGTTAAATAATAAAGAGGTAAAGAAATATAAAAATATTTATTTTGGAGGAGTAGAATTTACTATAAAAGCATATTTTCAAAGAAATATAGATACACCTATACAGATATATATACTAGATGATAGAATATTAGGAAATATACAAGATGCATTAATATCAGTAATAAAAGGAAATTTAATTTATCAGAAATTAAAATTTACGGTACAACCAGATTTTAGCATATCATTAAAAGATGAACATAAAGAATTAGCTTTAACTTTATATTATAAATTAGATGGAATAAAAATGCCACCTGGAAGTAAAGTTATAAGTATTGAAACAAAAATGATATATGCATTAACAGGAAATCATCATGTAAATAAACAAAATGAATCAAGTATTTTGGTACCAAAGATATATCAAGATATATTAGAACAAATAGAACATAAAGAGAGTTCAAGAATAACTATACCAGAAGAAATATATATAGATTTTAATAATAGAATAATGGAAACACCTAATAAATTGATACCAAGAATGGAAGGATCAAGATTAAGTTTTAGGAAAGAACCTATAATGATAAGACAGAATAGTCTACCTAGTTTACCTAGAAGATTATTATATAATTATCCTAGGGAAATAAATTTAATAGATATAAATACAGATAGATTAAAAATAAAAGTAATAGTATTTGATGGAATAATAGCAAAAGAGTGTATTACGGAAATAAATACAGGAGCTATTAAAAGTTTTATACATGTTAGTAAAATTAATGATAATAATTGTAATAAAATAGAACCTCAAACTTATAACTATCCTGAAAATGAAAGAGAAGTAATAATTACTAAAAGTATTAATCTAAGATTTAAAATACAAGATTTAGAATATAATATAAATATAGGAGTAATAGAGTATGATAGTTCTAATGAATTATTATTAGGAAGTGATTTCTTAACTATGATAAATTATAAAATTAATAACAAAGGAATTGAAATAACAGATCAAGGTAAAGTCAGATTTATAGAAAAAATATGAATATTCAAGAAAAAATAGAAAAGAAAAAACAAAAATTACAAAAGATAAAAGATGCATTGCAAGAAGGAATATATTCACAAATAAAATATTTAGAATATTGTGAAAAAGAGAAAAAATTAGAAGAAGATATAAAAGAATTAGAAGTAATAAAGATTAAACCCTCTGAAAAAATATGGATAAATATGGGAAATGGATGGATAAAAAGAATATCTAAAAATGACTAGTAATAACGAAAAAATACAAGCTCTATGGGAAGAATTAATAATAAAAGAAAAAATAAATCTTTTAATAATGAAAATAGATGAAATCCAAAAAGAACAAATCCATTTGAGACAGATAATAAGAGAAGAATTAACAAATCTATGGAATATATCTGAGATACCTACATTCAAAATAATATTAGAAAAATTAAATAAATTAGAAGAAGAAAAAGTAAAAAATAAACAAATAATAAAGGAAGAGGATAATTTACAACCAGAATTAGTACCTATAAATGCTTGGAAAAGAACTAAAGAACCTATAATGATAGATATTAGTAAAATGAAACCTAATATCCCAGAAAATGTAGATAAAGTATTAGAAGGATTATCAACATTACATAAAAAAGGAAAGTTTTAATGGACAAAAAAGAACATAATGTTATAACATTTCTTAAAAATCATGGAAAAGAAATAATAGAGAAAGACAGGTATAAATATGAACCTATAAAAAAAGAATCCAAGGAATATAAAGAATCTAGAGAAGATATAATTAATATTGAAAGGATAGAATATTTACAATTAAAATTAGAAAGACAGAAGCAAGAACTAATAGAATTAAAAGAAATTAATTATAAACTTAAAATAAATACCAATGATGAATGGTATGAAAAGTATAAAAAATATAAAGATAAGTATAAGAATACTAAAAAAGAATTAAAAGAAGCAAAAAGAGAAATAAAAACAATTAAAAAAGAATTGCAAGAAACTAAGACAAGACTAGATATATTAGAAGAGGAAATAAAAAGGTTAAAGAATAGACCTAAGAAAACAGATAGTAATAAATCAGATAGTACTAGTAGAAGTTCTAGCAGTAGTAAAAATTCTAGATATAATCAAGAAAGAGTAAATTTTATAGAAGAATCAGATGTTAAAGAAAATTCAGATAATTCAGATATTGAAAAAGAAAATAATCAAATAATTCAAGCCTTAAGAAAAATAAATAATGTAAATGCAATTATAAAAGAGGAATCAGGAAGTGAAGAAGATATAGGAACTGATATAGAAACAGAAGACCTAATGAATGAAGATATAAATGATTATCCAGAAGAAAGACTAATAGATCCAAATTTAGATAAAATGATAAAAAATAATAATAAAATACCTAAACATATTCCAATAGGACAACAAGCAGAATTTAAAGAATTTATAGGATCAATGTCACAAGGAGTAAATCTTAATGGATACTTCCTAGATCTAGATAATGTATATGAAGAGCAAGAAATTAATAGAAGAATAACTGATTGGAATCTTGGAACTTATATAGCTTTAATGAGTTCTCCACATAATAATAATTTAGATTATACCTATGATTTAATATCTAAAACATTAATAGGAAAAGTAGCATTTTGGATAGAATCCATAGCATACCAATTAAAAACAGAAGTAATGAGTAATGCAGGAGACTGGAAATCTATGTTACAAATATTTGATATGATATTAAAAAGAGAATTTCTAGGAGAACCTTGGATAGTAGCTAGAGATCAAGTACTAATAGAAAGAAAAATAGAAATAATAATGAATTTAAATAATATGAAATGCTGTAAAATAAATAAACTACCAGAATATACTATAAGTTTTACAAAATTCTTTTATGAAGCTAGATTTCAACCAGAAGAAAGTCTATTATATCAACAATTATATTATGATCATTTACCAGATCCATATAATACTGAAATAACTAAAGAATATAATAAATTAGAACCAAGAGAAAATACTCTAGGAGAAAGAATAAGAGTATTAAGAGGATATCTTATGAGAAAATGTGAAGAATATAGAGTACAACAAAAGATTAAGAAAGATAAGAAATTAGGATTAAGAGAAATATGTGGTTTTACAGAAAGAAGATTAGTATTTGGATGTGATGATAAAAAGATCAAAAAATCCTATAAAAAACATAGAAAAAATTATAATAGAAGATTTGATGAACAGAAAAGTTTTAATTATAATCCATATTATAATAAATATAAAAAGAAGAAATTTAAAAGATTTAAAAATACTTTTGATAATAGAAGGAAATTTAGGTATAAAAGAAAATTTAAAAGAAAACCTTATAATAATAGAAAACTAAGTGAATGTACATGTTGGAACTGTAAAGAAAAAGGACATTATGCTAATAAATGCCCAAAACTAAAAGAAAAAGGAATAAAATACATTAATACATCACAATTTATAATGAATCTAGAACAAATAGAAGAAGATAATAATAAATGGTATAAATACGAAGAATTTTATATAAGTCAAACTGATAATGAAAGTGAATCAGAATATGAAAAGAATTTAAAATATGAATATTCTAGTAGTAAATCAGAATCTGAGAAAAAATTAACAAGTGAAAATAGTTCAGAATAATGGTAGCTATTTATATAGAGGCATATGTAGAGTATAAACCTAATAAACTAATAAAACAAAAAATATTTATAGATAGTGGAGCAGATTTGTGCTTAGCTAAAAAAGAGGTAATAATACAACATAAATGGAAAAAATCTAATATTTATAAAACTAGAGTAACTGGATTTAATGAACAAAGAAAAGAATTAGATATAATAGCAGAAAATATGAGAATAGTATTAAATAAGACAGTATTTAAAATACCATTAATATATCAAGAAAACAAAATGAAACAACCAATATTATTAGGAAATAACTTTTTAGATCATTTTAAAACTCAGGTAATTACTTGTGATAGTTTAAGTTTACAAACATCTTGTAATAAATGGATAATATTAAAAAGAATATTACCTATGAATATAACCAGAGTAAATAAAATATTAGTTAATAGAGATAATAATTTGGAAGAATTAACTAAAAAATATATTGAACTATTAAAACCAAACTTTGGAGAAAATCCTGTACAATTATGGGATAAAGAAAATATATATGCTGAAATAAAATTAATAAATTCTAATGATATAGTAAGATCTAAACCTATTAGATATAGTCCTACAGATCAGAAAGAATTTGAAAATCAAATAAAAGAATTACTAGATTTAAAAATAATAAAAGAAAGTAAAAGTCCGCATAGTAGTCCTGCATTCCTAGTAAGAAAACATAGTGAACAAAAAAGAGGAAAAGCTAGAATGGTAATAGATTATAGAGAATTAAATAAAAAGACAATATTTGATGGATATTTTCTACCTTATAAAAGAAATCTTATAAACAGATTAGGAAATAAAAAATGGTTTAGTAAATTTGATTGTAAAAGTGGATTCTGGCAAATAAAATTAACAAAAGATTCTATACCATTAACAGCATTCAGTGCCCCTCAAGGACATTATGAATGGATAGTATTACCATTTGGATTTAAGAATGCACCACAGATATTTCAAAGAAGAATGGATCAAGTATTTAGAAAATTAAAGGATTTTTGTATAGTATATGTGGATGATATATTAATATTTAGTGAGAGCTTAGAACAACATATAAAATATTTAGAACAATTTATAGAATTAGTAAAACAACATGGAATATTACTTTCTGAAAAAAAATCTGAAATCTTTAAAAATAAGATAGAATATTTAGGATATATTATAGATAAAGATGGATTACAATTACAAAACCATATTGTATCAAAAATACAAAACTTTAAAGATAAATTAGAAAATAAAAAAGAAGTACAACAATTCTTAGGAATAATCAATTATGCAGCAGATCATATAAAAGATTTACCACAATTAAGAAAACCTTTACAAGAATTAACAAAAAATAAGCCCTTTGAATGGAAAGAAGAACATGATAGAACAATTAAATTATTAAAAGAAAAAGTAATTAATTTACCAAAACATAGAATACCTATAGAAACTGATCAATTAGAATTATTTACAGATGCAAGTGATATAGGATGGGGAGCAGTCCTTATAGCATATGAAAAAAATGATATTGATAGAGAAAAACCTCTCGTATGTGGATATGGAGGAGGAACATGGAAACCAAATGAGAAAAATTATCATATAAATGAAAAAGAATTATTAGCAGTAAAATTTGGAATTAAAAAATTTCATTATCATTTGTTACCTGTAAAATTTATTGTAAGAACTGATAATACTCAAGTGAAAGCTTTTATTACAAATAAAATAGATTTGTTGCCAGAATTAAATAAAAGAAGAAAATGGCAATCTTTTTTCTGTTGTTATGATTTTATTGTTAAAAATATATCTGGTACTAAAAATGTTTTAGCTGATTTTCTTAGCAGGTATAATCATGATGACAAATAACAATTTTGATATGTATATCAGTGATACTACAAAGGTTATTACCAACAACCATGATAAAATGGTTAAATTACATCAGCAAATAGAAGCCTTATACAAAGAGATATCAGCCATAGAACAGGAAAATACTCATTTCCTGAAACAATTGACAGAAGCTATAAAAGATAAACAAACAGTAAAGTCTTTACAAAATCCAACCACTACAATACCAACTTTTTCATCCAAACTAGTAAATATGCCTTTACCCTCTATTACCAAGCAAATCTCACCTTCTATAACTATGAGTGATAAACTGAAATATTCACCTGAAGCAATAACAGCCTTTGAAAAAATTATGAAATTTTATGATTATAAATCAAACCAAGAAATATTGAGATGCTCAAAAGTGAGTAAATATCCTAGATATTTATGTAGTGAAAATAGTAACCCAGATATTGTTGAAAAATTATTTTATTATGGATTTATTGATAAAATAATAGTAACAGAAACCTTACAAAGTATTTCAAAATTACCAACAATAATTATAGAATCAGTAAATGCTATGATGGAAGCTTTTGGAAAAGGAGCATATGGGATACAAATATTTGATGCCTCTACCGATTTGGTAGGAAAACCCATAGTAATATGTCAGATATTTAAGATAGGAAAAAATACTAATATTAATGGAGAAAGTGGTGAGTTAAAACTTCCAGAACCATGTACATTGGAGAAATTTCAAGAATGGCTATCAGTCAAAAGAGCTATTGGATTATTAACACTAAAAGGAAAGTTAGAAGATATGATGAAAAATGGAAAGTCCAATATAATATCCTCTGGAAAAGGACCACAAATTGAAGAGATTATTACTCTTTATTATTCCCATGAAACAATTGCAACTAATCTTACAGTTTTTCAAGGGATGTATGACAGAATAATTAATCTCAAACATGCTCATGCAAAAACTACTATAGAGCAATATCAAGAAATGGCAAGTCCAAAGAAAAGACCAGTATTCATAAATTCTGGTACTATGATGAAAGATATTAGCATTATAAAAAGCGAAGGGTCATCTGATCCTTTCAAATAAATGTAGTTTATCTACAAAAATAAAAAGGATGTAGTCCTAAAAACTACAAAACAAAATAATAAACTACAAAAGAGAAGATGAAGCTGATCAGACAAGAGGAATCTAAAGAAGATAACGACAGATGGTAGAAGACCAAAGGAGTTTGCTTTATGAAAAGAAGAAGATGATTGAAGACAAAAGAAGAATACAGCTTTGAAAAAAGAAGAAAATAATACAGCTCTTGACGACTTTGAAGCCTAAAAGCAAAGATGATGGCAGACAAAAGAAGATGCTTATGGCAGACAATGAAAAGCAACTAAAGAGATTCTTTAAATAATGTAAATGATGTAAGCAATGATGTAAGATAAGAATGAGTTTTCTCTATATAAGAAACTCAGTTTGTAAGATTTAAGATCATCTGCAATAAAAACCCTTTAAAGCTTTCATATTTCTATGGCCAGCTAAACTCTCCAAGTCTATAATTTTTACCAAGAAATTATCAAGAAATCAGTTATAATATTCTACCTAGATCATAATAATATTTATCCAATTTAAGGATATTATTATAGTATAGCATTTCAGAGGATATCTGCAGCCATCCCAGTGTCCAGGCCATATCCCGGGGAAGGGAACAAGTGCTAGGAAAGGTTGAGGCAGGCGGTGATCTGAAGTACTATTACTAGGTAATATTCGAAAAATTTGTTAATTATTATTTATGATGGATGTAGAATGATTGTTTCTGTATTCTTGATAAAAGTATTAGTAGAAATTATAGACGTTTTTTAATTTAATCATGGAGTCTTTTAAGAATAAACAATCACATATTATTATACCATCTATATTCCTTCCCTTTTTAGGGTTAATAGATTATGAGATCCCTATTAACATGTTAATTAAACTCTGCCTGTAAATTGGCCATTCTAGCTTTTCCTCTTTTTTGTTCACTATGTTTTCTTACTAGGAATGCAGGACTACTATGCGGACTTTTACTTTCTTTTATTATTTTTAAATCTAGTAATTCTTTTATTTGATTTTCAAATTCTTTCTGATCTGTAGGACTATATCTAATAGGTTTAGATCTTACTATATCATTAGAATTTATTAATTTTATTTCAGCATATATATTTTCTTTATCCCATAATTGTACAGGATTTTCTCCAAAGTTTGGTTTTAATAGTTCAATATATTTTTTAGTTAATTCTTCCAAATTATTATCTCTATTAACTAATATTTTATTTACTCTGGTTATATTCATAGGTAATATTCTTTTTAATATTATCCATTTATTACAAGATGTTTGTAAACTTAAACTATCACATGTAATTACCTGAGTTTTAAAATGATCTAAAAAGTTATTTCCTAATAATATTGGTTGTTTCATTTTGTTTTCTTGATATATTAATGGTATTTTAAATACTGTCTTATTTAATACTATTCTCATATTTTCTGCTATTATATCTAATTCTTTTCTTTGTTCATTAAATCCAGTTACTCTAGTTTTATAAATATTAGATTTTTTCCATTTATGTTGTATTATTACCTCTTTTTTAGCTAAGCACAAATCTGCTCCACTATCTATAAATATTTTTTGTTTTATTAGTTTATTAGGTTTATACTCTACATATGCCTCTATATAAATAGCTACCATTATTCTGAACTATTTTCACTTGTTAATTTTTTCTCAGATTCTGATTTACTACTAGAATATTCATATTTTAAATTCTTTTCATATTCTGATTCACTTTCATTATCAGTTTGACTTATATAAAATTCTTCGTATTTATACCATTTATTATTATCTTCTTCTATTTGTTCTAGATTCATTATAAATTGTGATGTATTAATGTATTTTATTCCTTTTTCTTTTAGTTTTGGGCATTTATTAGCATAATGTCCTTTTTCTTTACAGTTCCAACATGTACATTCACTTAGTTTTCTATTATTATAAGGTTTTCTTTTAAATTTTCTTTTATACCTAAATTTCCTTCTATTATCAAAAGTATTTTTAAATCTTTTAAATTTCTTCTTTTTATATTTATTATAATATGGATTATAATTAAAACTTTTCTGTTCATCAAATCTTCTATTATAATTTTTTCTATGTTTTTTATAGGATTTTTTGATCTTTTTATCATCACATCCAAATACTAATCTTCTTTCTGTAAAACCACATATTTCTCTTAATCCTAATTTCTTATCTTTCTTAACCTTTTGTTGTACTCTATATTCTTCACATTTTCTCATAAGATATCCTCTTAATACTCTTATTCTTGCTCCTAGAGTATTTTCTCTTGGTTCTAATTTATTATATTCTTTAGTTATTTCAGTATTATATGGATCTGGTAAATGATCATAATATAATTGTTGATATAATAGACTTTCTTCTGGTTGAAATCTAGCTTCATAAAAGAATTTTGTAAAACTTATAGTATATTCTGGTAGTTTATTTATTTTACAGCATTTCATATTATTTAAATTCATTATTATTTCTATTTTTCTTTCTATTAGTACTTGATCTCTAGCTACTATCCAAGGTTCTCCTAGAAATTCTCTTTTTAATATCATATCAAATATTTGTAACATAGATTTCCAGTCTCCTGCATTACTCATTACTTCTGTTTTTAATTGGTATGCTATGGATTCTATCCAAAATGCTACTTTTCCTATTAATGTTTTAGATATTAAATCATAGGTATAATCTAAATTATTATTATGTGGAGAACTCATTAAAGCTATATAAGTTCCAAGATTCCAATCAGTTATTCTTCTATTAATTTCTTGCTCTTCATATACATTATCTAGATCTAGGAAGTATCCATTAAGATTTACTCCTTGTGACATTGATCCTATAAATTCTTTAAATTCTGCTTGTTGTCCTATTGGAATATGTTTAGGTATTTTATTATTATTTTTTATCATTTTATCTAAATTTGGATCTATTAGTCTTTCTTCTGGATAATCATTTATATCTTCATTCATTAGGTCTTCTGTTTCTATATCAGTTCCTATATCTTCTTCACTTCCTGATTCCTCTTTTATAATTGCATTTACATTATTTATTTTTCTTAAGGCTTGAATTATTTGATTATTTTCTTTTTCAATATCTGAATTATCTGAATTTTCTTTAACATCTGATTCTTCTATAAAATTTACTCTTTCTTGATTATATCTAGAATTTTTACTACTGCTAGAACTTCTACTAGTACTATCTGATTTATTACTATCTGTTTTCTTAGGTCTATTCTTTAACCTTTTTATTTCCTCTTCTAATATATCTAGTCTTGTCTTAGTTTCTTGCAATTCTTTTTTAATTGTTTTTATTTCTCTTTTTGCTTCTTTTAATTCTTTTTTAGTATTCTTATACTTATCTTTATATTTTTTATACTTTTCATACCATTCATCATTGGTATTTATTTTAAGTTTATAATTAATTTCTTTTAATTCTATTAGTTCTTGCTTCTGTCTTTCTAATTTTAATTGTAAATATTCTATCCTTTCAATATTAATTATATCTTCTCTAGATTCTTTATATTCCTTGGATTCTTTTTTTATAGGTTCATATTTATACCTGTCTTTCTCTATTATTTCTTTTCCATGATTTTTAAGAAATGTTATAACATTATGTTCTTTTTTGTCCATTAAAACTTTCCTTTTTTATGTAATGTTGATAATCCTTCTAATACTTTATCTACATTTTCTGGGATATTAGGTTTCATTTTACTAATATCTATCATTATAGGTTCTTTAGTTCTTTTCCAAGCATTTATAGGTACTAATTCTGGTTGTAAATTATCCTCTTCCTTTATTATTTGTTTATTTTTTACTTTTTCTTCTTCTAATTTATTTAATTTTTCTAATATTATTTTGAATGTAGGTATCTCAGATATATTCCATAGATTTGTTAATTCTTCTCTTATTATCTGTCTCAAATGGATTTGTTCTTTTTGGATTTCATCTATTTTCATTATTAAAAGATTTATTTTTTCTTTTATTATTAATTCTTCCCATAGAGCTTGTATTTTTTCGTTATTACTAGTCATTTTTAGATATTCTTTTTATCCATCCATTTCCCATATTTATCCATATTTTTTCAGAGGGTTTAATCTTTATTACTTCTAATTCTTTTATATCTTCTTCTAATTTTTTCTCTTTTTCACAATATTCTAAATATTTTATTTGTGAATATATTCCTTCTTGCAATGCATCTTTTATCTTTTGTAATTTTTGTTTTTTCTTTTCTATTTTTTCTTGAATATTCATATTTTTTCTATAAATCTGACTTTACCTTGATCTGTTATTTCAATTCCTTTGTTATTAATTTTATAATTTATCATAGTTAAGAAATCACTTCCTAATAATAATTCATTAGAACTATCATACTCTATTACTCCTATATTTATATTATATTCTAAATCTTGTATTTTAAATCTTAGATTAATACTTTTAGTAATTATTACTTCTCTTTCATTTTCAGGATAGTTATAAGTTTGAGGTTCTATTTTATTACAATTATTATCATTAATTTTACTAACATGTATAAAACTTTTAATAGCTCCTGTATTTATTTCCGTAATACACTCTTTTGCTATTATTCCATCAAATACTATTACTTTTATTTTTAATCTATCTGTATTTATATCTATTAAATTTATTTCCCTAGGATAATTATATAATAATCTTCTAGGTAAACTAGGTAGACTATTCTGTCTTATCATTATAGGTTCTTTCCTAAAACTTAATCTTGATCCTTCCATTCTTGGTATCAATTTATTAGGTGTTTCCATTATTCTATTATTAAAATCTATATATATTTCTTCTGGTATAGTTATTCTTGAACTCTCTTTATGTTCTATTTGTTCTAATATATCTTGATATATCTTTGGTACCAAAATACTTGATTCATTTTGTTTATTTACATGATGATTTCCTGTTAATGCATATATCATTTTTGTTTCAATACTTATAACTTTACTTCCAGGTGGCATTTTTATTCCATCTAATTTATAATATAAAGTTAAAGCTAATTCTTTATGTTCATCTTTTAATGATATGCTAAAATCTGGTTGTACCGTAAATTTTAATTTCTGATAAATTAAATTTCCTTTTATTACTGATATTAATGCATCTTGTATATTTCCTAATATTCTATCATCTAGTATATATATCTGTATAGGTGTATCTATATTTCTTTGAAAATATGCTTTTATAGTAAATTCTACTCCTCCAAAATAAATATTTTTATATTTCTTTACCTCTTTATTATTTAACTTTCTTAGTTCTCTTTTTATTATCTCATCTGTTATTAAGCTTATTTTTGCTCTTCCATTTATACTATTAATATCTATAATATTTTCATGTTTCTGTGCTATATATCTTATTTCTTTATTTCTTTCGAACCAATTTGTTTTAAATATTTTCTTAACTGTTAACTCTTCTTTTTCATTTTGTATTTTTAAATAAGTTTCTGGTTTAAAACTTAAACTTTGAGAAGTTCCTTCTTCATATGTATCCATTTGATAATATGTTTTATTAGATTCTTCCACTACTTCTTTTCCTTTATCCATAAGTATAAATCTCTGAGTCTCTTTTAATTTTATTTTTTAATTTCTCTATATATTCATCAATTATGATAAGATAATTTATAGATTCACTATTAAGATAAGGTCTTTTCATTATCCTTTCTTTATGCTCTTCATATCTTATTATTTTTTCAAGTCTTCTTTTATTTTTATTCTTTACCAATGATTTATTTTCAAAATAAGATAACGTATATCTTTGATTTTCCATTTTTTATCCGTAAGTATATATTTCTGCATCTTTCTTAGCTTTGTGTTTTAATTTTTCTATATATACATTAAGCATTTCTTTTACTTGTATTGATTTATTATTTTGATATGGTTTTGCTATTACCATTTTCTTATACTCTTCATATCGCATTATTTTTTCAAAATCTCTTTTAACATTATCTTTTACCTCTATTTTTCTTACAAAGTAAGATGATGTGTCTCTTTGATTATTCATCTTATCCAGTTATATTAGATTCAATTAATAACTCTTTTCTTCTCCAATATATATTATTATTATATATTCTATATAATGCCATTAACTTTGCTATTTTACAATTATTTATCATTTCCTCCTCTTCTGTCCAATTTTTATTGTTTATTATATCTTGAAATCTATCTAATTCTTCTTCTATTTTATTTAAAGATATAGAATAATATTTTAATATTCTAAATTTTCTTCTTATTGAGTTTAAATCTTGTCCAAAAGAATTTATCATTTTTTCTGATTTAATTTTAATATATTAATCAATTTATCCTGATCTTCTATTACTTTATATTGTTCCTGTAAAACCTCTTTTAATTCTTTCACTTTTATTTCACATCCTAATTCTTTCATAAATTTTTCTCTTTGTAGTTTTAAATTTTCTTCTGCTAATAACTTATATTCTTCATCTCTTTTAGCTAATAATTCGCTAAATAATCTTATGGTTATATCTTTATCATTTATTAATTCTATACTTATCCTACAACTTTCAATATGATGATTGATTTCTTTATTATATGTAAATGTTTTGTTTGCTATATTTTTTATTTTTTGTAAATTATTCTTTGATTCTTCTGACATATCTTGGATATTATTCATATTTAAAAGTTACTATTCATCGGTTACTATTCACTTCAATCTTGCCATAACCAGTCGAAGTTACTATTCACTTGAGAAGACTTTCCTATTTAATGGCTTTGATACCAATTTACAGGCAGGGTTTAATTAACATGTTAATAGGGATCTCATCATCTATTAACCCTAAAAAGGGAAGGAATATAGATGGTATAATAATATGTGATTGTTTATTCTTAAAAGACTCCATGATTAAATTAAAAAACGTCTATAATTTCTACTAATACTTTTATCAAGAATACAGAAACAATCATTCTACATCCATCATAAATAATAATTAACAAATTTTTCGAATATTACCTAGTAATAGTACTTCAGATCACCGCCTGCCTCAACCTTTCCTAGCACTTGTTCCCTTCCCCGGGATATGGCCTGGACACTGGGATGGCTGCAGATATCCTCTGAAATGCTATACTATAATAATATCCTTAAATTGGATAAATATTATTATGATCTAGGTAGAATATTATAACTGATTTCTTGATAATTTCTTGGTAAAAATTATAGACTTAGAGAGTTTAGCTGGCCATAGAAATATGAAAGCTTTAAAGGGTTTTTATTGCAGATGATCTTAAATCTTACAAACTGAGTTTCTTATATAGAGAAAACTCATTCTTATCTTACATCATTGCTTACATCATTTACATTATTTAAAGAATCTCTTTAGTTGTTTTTCATTGTCTGCCATAAGCATCTTCTTTTGTCTGCCATCATCTTTGCTTTTAGGCTTCAAAGTCGTCAAGAGCTGTATTATTTTCTTCTTTTTTCAAAGCTGTATTCTTCTTTTGTCTTCAATCATCTTCTTCTTTTCATAAAGCAAACTCCTTTGGTCTTCTACCATCTGTCGTTATCTTCTTTAGATTCCTCTTGTCTGATCAGCTTCATCTTCTCTTTTGTAGTTTATTATTTTGTTTTGTAGTTTTTAGGACTACATCCTTTTTATTTTTGTAGATAAACTACATTTATTTAAAAGGATCAGATGACCCTTCGCTTTTTATAATGCTAATATCTTTCATCATAGTACCAGAATTTATGAATACTGGTCTTTTCTTTGGACTTGCCATTTCTTGATATTGCTCTATAGTAGTTTTTGCATGAGCATGTTTGAGATTAATTATTCTGTCATACATCCCTTGAAAAACTGTAAGATTAGTTGCAATTGTTTCATGGGAATAATAAAGAGTAATAATCTCTTCAATTTGTGGTCCTTTTCCAGAGGATATTATATTGGACTTTCCATTTTTCATCATATCTTCTAACTTTCCTTTTAGTGTTAATAATCCAATAGCTCTTTTGACTGATAGCCATTCTTGAAATTTCTCCAATGTACATGGTTCTGGAAGTTTTAACTCACCACTTTCTCCATTAATATTAGTATTTTTTCCTATCTTAAATATCTGACATATTACTATGGGTTTTCCTACCAAATCGGTAGAGGCATCAAATATTTGTATCCCATATGCTCCTTTTCCAAAAGCTTCCATCATAGCATTTACTGATTCTATAATTATTGTTGGTAATTTTGAAATACTTTGTAAGGTTTCTGTTACTATTATTTTATCAATAAATCCATAATAAAATAATTTTTCAACAATATCTGGGTTACTATTTTCACTACATAAATATCTAGGATATTTACTCACTTTTGAGCATCTCAATATTTCTTGGTTTGATTTATAATCATAAAATTTCATAATTTTTTCAAAGGCTGTTATTGCTTCAGGTGAATATTTCAGTTTATCACTCATAGTTATAGAAGGTGAGATTTGCTTGGTAATAGAGGGTAAAGGCATATTTACTAGTTTGGATGAAAAAGTTGGTTCCCTATTAACATGTTAATTAAACCCTGCCTGTAAATTGGTATCAGAGCCATTAAATAGGAAAGTCTTCTCAAGTGAATAGTAACTTCGACTGGTTATGGCAAGATTGAAGTGAATAGTAACCGATGAATAGTAACTTTTAAATATGAATAATATCCAAGATATGTCAGAAGAATCAAAGAATAATTTACAAAAAATAAAAAATATAGCAAACAAAACATTTACATATAATAAAGAAATCAATCATCATATTGAAAGTTGTAGGATAAGTATGGAATTAATAAATGATAAAGATATAACCATAAGATTATTTAGCGAATTATTAGCTAAAAGAGATGAAGAATATAAGTTATTAGCAGAAGAAAATTTAAAACTACAAAGAGAAAAATTTATGAAAGAATTAGGATGTGAAATAAAAGTGAAAGAATTAAAAGAGGTTTTACAGGAACAATATAAAGTAATAGAAGATCAGGATAAATTGATTAATATATTAAAATTAAATCAGAAAAAATGATAAATTCTTTTGGACAAGATTTAAACTCAATAAGAAGAAAATTTAGAATATTAAAATATTATTCTATATCTTTAAATAAAATAGAAGAAGAATTAGATAGATTTCAAGATATAATAAACAATAAAAATTGGACAGAAGAGGAGGAAATGATAAATAATTGTAAAATAGCAAAGTTAATGGCATTATATAGAATATATAATAATAATATATATTGGAGAAGAAAAGAGTTATTAATTGAATCTAATCTAACTGGATAAGATGAATAATCAAAGAGACACGTCATCTTACTTTGTAAGAAAAATAGAGGTAAAAGATAATGTTAAAAGAGATTTTGAAAAAATAATGCGATATGAAGAGTATAAGAAAATGGTAATAGCAAAACCATATCAAAATAATAAATCAATACAAGTAAAAGAAATGCTTAATGTATATATAGAAAAATTAAAACACAAAGCTAAGAAAGATGCAGAAATATATACTTACGGATAAAAAATGGAAAATCAAAGATATACGTTATCTTATTTTGAAAATAAATCATTGGTAAAGAATAAAAATAAAAGAAGACTTGAAAAAATAATAAGATATGAAGAGCATAAAGAAAGGATAATGAAAAGACCTTATCTTAATAGTGAATCTATAAATTATCTTATCATAATTGATGAATATATAGAGAAATTAAAAAATAAAATTAAAAGAGACTCAGAGATTTATACTTATGGATAAAGGAAAAGAAGTAGTGGAAGAATCTAATAAAACATATTATCAAATGGATACATATGAAGAAGGAACTTCTCAAAGTTTAAGTTTTAAACCAGAAACTTATTTAAAAATACAAAATGAAAAAGAAGAGTTAACAGTTAAGAAAATATTTAAAACAAATTGGTTCGAAAGAAATAAAGAAATAAGATATATAGCACAGAAACATGAAAATATTATAGATATTAATAGTATAAATGGAAGAGCAAAAATAAGCTTAATAACAGATGAGATAATAAAAAGAGAACTAAGAAAGTTAAATAATAAAGAGGTAAAGAAATATAAAAATATTTATTTTGGAGGAGTAGAATTTACTATAAAAGCATATTTTCAAAGAAATATAGATACACCTATACAGATATATATACTAGATGATAGAATATTAGGAAATATACAAGATGCATTAATATCAGTAATAAAAGGAAATTTAATTTATCAGAAATTAAAATTTACGGTACAACCAGATTTTAGCATATCATTAAAAGATGAACATAAAGAATTAGCTTTAACTTTATATTATAAATTAGATGGAATAAAAATGCCACCTGGAAGTAAAGTTATAAGTATTGAAACAAAAATGATATATGCATTAACAGGAAATCATCATGTAAATAAACAAAATGAATCAAGTATTTTGGTACCAAAGATATATCAAGATATATTAGAACAAATAGAACATAAAGAGAGTTCAAGAATAACTATACCAGAAGAAATATATATAGATTTTAATAATAGAATAATGGAAACACCTAATAAATTGATACCAAGAATGGAAGGATCAAGATTAAGTTTTAGGAAAGAACCTATAATGATAAGACAGAATAGTCTACCTAGTTTACCTAGAAGATTATTATATAATTATCCTAGGGAAATAAATTTAATAGATATAAATACAGATAGATTAAAAATAAAAGTAATAGTATTTGATGGAATAATAGCAAAAGAGTGTATTACGGAAATAAATACAGGAGCTATTAAAAGTTTTATACATGTTAGTAAAATTAATGATAATAATTGTAATAAAATAGAACCTCAAACTTATAACTATCCTGAAAATGAAAGAGAAGTAATAATTACTAAAAGTATTAATCTAAGATTTAAAATACAAGATTTAGAATATAATATAAATATAGGAGTAATAGAGTATGATAGTTCTAATGAATTATTATTAGGAAGTGATTTCTTAACTATGATAAATTATAAAATTAATAACAAAGGAATTGAAATAACAGATCAAGGTAAAGTCAGATTTATAGAAAAAATATGAATATTCAAGAAAAAATAGAAAAGAAAAAACAAAAATTACAAAAGATAAAAGATGCATTGCAAGAAGGAATATATTCACAAATAAAATATTTAGAATATTGTGAAAAAGAGAAAAAATTAGAAGAAGATATAAAAGAATTAGAAGTAATAAAGATTAAACCCTCTGAAAAAATATGGATAAATATGGGAAATGGATGGATAAAAAGAATATCTAAAAATGACTAGTAATAACGAAAAAATACAAGCTCTATGGGAAGAATTAATAATAAAAGAAAAAATAAATCTTTTAATAATGAAAATAGATGAAATCCAAAAAGAACAAATCCATTTGAGACAGATAATAAGAGAAGAATTAACAAATCTATGGAATATATCTGAGATACCTACATTCAAAATAATATTAGAAAAATTAAATAAATTAGAAGAAGAAAAAGTAAAAAATAAACAAATAATAAAGGAAGAGGATAATTTACAACCAGAATTAGTACCTATAAATGCTTGGAAAAGAACTAAAGAACCTATAATGATAGATATTAGTAAAATGAAACCTAATATCCCAGAAAATGTAGATAAAGTATTAGAAGGATTATCAACATTACATAAAAAAGGAAAGTTTTAATGGACAAAAAAGAACATAATGTTATAACATTTCTTAAAAATCATGGAAAAGAAATAATAGAGAAAGACAGGTATAAATATGAACCTATAAAAAAAGAATCCAAGGAATATAAAGAATCTAGAGAAGATATAATTAATATTGAAAGGATAGAATATTTACAATTAAAATTAGAAAGACAGAAGCAAGAACTAATAGAATTAAAAGAAATTAATTATAAACTTAAAATAAATACCAATGATGAATGGTATGAAAAGTATAAAAAATATAAAGATAAGTATAAGAATACTAAAAAAGAATTAAAAGAAGCAAAAAGAGAAATAAAAACAATTAAAAAAGAATTGCAAGAAACTAAGACAAGACTAGATATATTAGAAGAGGAAATAAAAAGGTTAAAGAATAGACCTAAGAAAACAGATAGTAATAAATCAGATAGTACTAGTAGAAGTTCTAGCAGTAGTAAAAATTCTAGATATAATCAAGAAAGAGTAAATTTTATAGAAGAATCAGATGTTAAAGAAAATTCAGATAATTCAGATATTGAAAAAGAAAATAATCAAATAATTCAAGCCTTAAGAAAAATAAATAATGTAAATGCAATTATAAAAGAGGAATCAGGAAGTGAAGAAGATATAGGAACTGATATAGAAACAGAAGACCTAATGAATGAAGATATAAATGATTATCCAGAAGAAAGACTAATAGATCCAAATTTAGATAAAATGATAAAAAATAATAATAAAATACCTAAACATATTCCAATAGGACAACAAGCAGAATTTAAAGAATTTATAGGATCAATGTCACAAGGAGTAAATCTTAATGGATACTTCCTAGATCTAGATAATGTATATGAAGAGCAAGAAATTAATAGAAGAATAACTGATTGGAATCTTGGAACTTATATAGCTTTAATGAGTTCTCCACATAATAATAATTTAGATTATACCTATGATTTAATATCTAAAACATTAATAGGAAAAGTAGCATTTTGGATAGAATCCATAGCATACCAATTAAAAACAGAAGTAATGAGTAATGCAGGAGACTGGAAATCTATGTTACAAATATTTGATATGATATTAAAAAGAGAATTTCTAGGAGAACCTTGGATAGTAGCTAGAGATCAAGTACTAATAGAAAGAAAAATAGAAATAATAATGAATTTAAATAATATGAAATGCTGTAAAATAAATAAACTACCAGAATATACTATAAGTTTTACAAAATTCTTTTATGAAGCTAGATTTCAACCAGAAGAAAGTCTATTATATCAACAATTATATTATGATCATTTACCAGATCCATATAATACTGAAATAACTAAAGAATATAATAAATTAGAACCAAGAGAAAATACTCTAGGAGAAAGAATAAGAGTATTAAGAGGATATCTTATGAGAAAATGTGAAGAATATAGAGTACAACAAAAGGTTAAGAAAGATAAGAAATTAGGATTAAGAGAAATATGTGGTTTTACAGAAAGAAGATTAGTATTTGGATGTGATGATAAAAAGATCAAAAAATCCTATAAAAAACATAGAAAAAATTATAATAGAAGATTTGATGAACAGAAAAGTTTTAATTATAATCCATATTATAATAAATATAAAAAGAAGAAATTTAAAAGATTTAAAAATACTTTTGATAATAGAAGGAAATTTAGGTATAAAAGAAAATTTAAAAGAAAACCTTATAATAATAGAAAACTAAGTGAATGTACATGTTGGAACTGTAAAGAAAAAGGACATTATGCTAATAAATGCCCAAAACTAAAAGAAAAAGGAATAAAATACATTAATACATCACAATTTATAATGAATCTAGAACAAATAGAAGAAGATAATAATAAATGGTATAAATACGAAGAATTTTATATAAGTCAAACTGATAATGAAAGTGAATCAGAATATGAAAAGAATTTAAAATATGAATATTCTAGTAGTAAATCAGAATCTGAGAAAAAATTAACAAGTGAAAATAGTTCAGAATAATGGTAGCTATTTATATAGAGGCATATGTAGAGTATAAACCTAATAAACTAATAAAACAAAAAATATTTATAGATAGTGGAGCAGATTTGTGCTTAGCTAAAAAAGAGGTAATAATACAACATAAATGGAAAAAATCTAATATTTATAAAACTAGAGTAACTGGATTTAATGAACAAAGAAAAGAATTAGATATAATAGCAGAAAATATGAGAATAGTATTAAATAAGACAGTATTTAAAATACCATTAATATATCAAGAAAACAAAATGAAACAACCAATATTATTAGGAAATAACTTTTTAGATCATTTTAAAACTCAGGTAATTACTTGTGATAGTTTAAGTTTACAAACATCTTGTAATAAATGGATAATATTAAAAAGAATATTACCTATGAATATAACCAGAGTAAATAAAATATTAGTTAATAGAGATAATAATTTGGAAGAATTAACTAAAAAATATATTGAACTATTAAAACCAAACTTTGGAGAAAATCCTGTACAATTATGGGATAAAGAAAATATATATGCTGAAATAAAATTAATAAATTCTAATGATATAGTAAGATCTAAACCTATTAGATATAGTCCTACAGATCAGAAAGAATTTGAAAATCAAATAAAAGAATTACTAGATTTAAAAATAATAAAAGAAAGTAAAAGTCCGCATAGTAGTCCTGCATTCCTAGTAAGAAAACATAGTGAACAAAAAAGAGGAAAAGCTAGAATGGTAATAGATTATAGAGAATTAAATAAAAGAAGAAAATGGCAATCTTTTTTCTGTTGTTATGATTTTATTGTTAAAAATATATCTGGTACTAAAAATGTTTTAGCTGATTTTCTTAGCAGGTATAATCATGATGACAAATAACAATTTTGATATGTATATCAGTGATACTACAAAGGTTATTACCAACAACCATGATAAAATGGTTAAATTACATCAGCAAATAGAAGCCTTATACAAAGAGATATCAGCCATAGAACAGGAAAATACTCATTTCCTGAAACAATTGACAGAAGCTATAAAAGATAAACAAACAGTAAAGTCTTTACAAAATCCAACCACTACAATACCAACTTTTTCATCCAAACTAGTAAATATGCCTTTACCCTCTATTACCAAGCAAATCTCACCTTCTATAACTATGAGTGATAAACTGAAATATTCACCTGAAGCAATAACAGCCTTTGAAAAAATTATGAAATTTTATGATTATAAATCAAACCAAGAAATATTGAGATGCTCAAAAGTGAGTAAATATCCTAGATATTTATGTAGTGAAAATAGTAACTCAGATATTGTTGAAAAATTATTTTATTATGGATTTATTGATAAAATAATAGTAACAGAAACCTTACAAAGTATTTCAAAATTACCAACAATAATTATAGAATCAGTAAATGCTATGATGGAAGCTTTTGGAAAAGGAGCATATGGGATACAAATATTTGATGCCTCTACCGATTTGGTAGGAAAACCCATAGTAATATGTCAGATATTTAAGATAGGAAAAAATACTAATATTAATGGAGAAAGTGGTGAGTTAAAACTTCCAGAACCATGTACATTGGAGAAATTTCAAGAATGGCTATCAGTCAAAAGAGCTATTGGATTATTAACACTAAAAGGAAAGTTAGAAGATATGATGAAAAATGGAAAGTCCAATATAATATCCTCTGGAAAAGGACCACAAATTGAAGAGATTATTACTCTTTATTATTCCCATGAAACAATTGCAACTAATCTTACAGTTTTTCAAGGGATGTATGACAGAATAATTAATCTCAAACATGCTCATGCAAAAACTACTATAGAGCAATATCAAGAAATGGCAAGTCCAAAGAAAAGACCAGTATTCATAAATTCTGGTACTATGATGAAAGATATTAGCATTATAAAAAGCGAAGGGTCATCTGATCCTTTCAAATAAATGTAGTTTATCTACAAAAATAAAAAGGATGTAGTCCTAAAAACTACAAAACAAAATAATAAACTACAAAAGAGAAGATGAAGCTGATCAGACAAGAGGAATCTAAAGAAGATAACGACAGATGGTAGAAGACAAAAGGAGTTTGCTTTATGAAAAGAAGAAGATGATTGAAGACAAAAGAAGAATACAGCTTTGAAAAAAGAAGAAAATAATACAGCTCTTGACGACTTTGAAGCCTAAAAGCAAAGATGATGGCAGACAAAAGAAGATGCTTATGGCAGACAATGAAAAGCAACTAAAGAGATTCTTTAAATAATGTAAATGATGTAAGCAATGATGTAAGATAAGAATGAGTTTTCTCTATATAAGAAACTCAGTTTGTAAGATTTAAGATCATCTGCAATAAAAACCCTTTAAAGCTTTCATATTTCTATGGCCAGCTAAACTCTCTAAGTCTATAATTTTTACCAAGAAATTATCAAGAAATCAGTTATAATATTCTACCTAGATCATAATAATATTTATCCAATTTAAGGATATTATTATAGTATAGCATTTCAGAGGATATCTGCAGCCATCCCAGTGTCCAGGCCATATCCCGGGGAAGGGAACAAGTGCTAGGAAAGGTTGAGGCAGGCGGTGATCTGAAGTACTATTACTAGGTAATATTCGAAAAATTTGTTAATTATTATTTATGATGGATGTAGAATGATTGTTTCTGTATTCTTGATAAAAGTATTAGTAGAAATTATAGACGTTTTTTAATTTAATCATGGAGTCTTTTAAGAATAAACAATCACATATTATTATACCATCTATATTCCTTCCCTTTTTAGGGTTAATAGATGATGAGATCCCTATTAACATGTTAATTAAACCCTGCTTGTAAATTGGTATCAAAGCCATTAAATAGGAAAGTCTTCTCAAGTGAATAGTAACTTCGACTGGTTATGGCAAGATTGAAGTGAATAGTAACCGATGAATAGTAACTTTTAAATATGAATAATATCCAAGATATGTCAGAAGAATCAAAGAATAATTTACAAAAAATAAAAAATATAGCAAACAAAACATTTACATATAATAAAGAAATCAATCATCATATTGAAAGTTGTAGGATAAGTATGGAATTAATAAATGATAAAGATATAACCATAAGATTATTTAGCGAATTATTAGCTAAAAGAGATGAAGAATATAAGTTATTAGCAGAAGAAAATTTAAAACTACAAAGAGAAAAATTTATGAAAGAATTAGGATGTGAAATAAAAGTGAAAGAATTAAAAGAGGTTTTACAGGAACAATATAAAGTAATAGAAGATCAGGATAAATTGATTAATATATTAAAATTAAATCAGAAAAAATGATAAATTCTTTTGGACAAGATTTAAACTCAATAAGAAGAAAATTTAGAATATTAAAATATTATTCTATATCTTTAAATAAAATAGAAGAAGAATTAGATAGATTTCAAGATATAATAAACAATAAAAATTGGACAGAAGAGGAGGAAATGATAAATAATTGTAAAATAGCAAAGTTAATGGCATTATATAGAATATATAATAATAATATATATTGGAGAAGAAAAGAGTTATTAATTGAATCTAATCTAACTGGATAAGATGAATAATCAAAGAGACACATCATCTTACTTTGTAAGAAAAATAGAGGTAAAAGATAATGTTAAAAGAGATTTTGAAAAAATAATGCGATATGAAGAGTATAAGAAAATGGTAATAGCAAAACCATATCAAAATAATAAATCAATACAAGTAAAAGAAATGCTTAATGTATATATAGAAAAATTAAAACACAAAGCTAAGAAAGATGCAGAAATATATACTTACGGATAAAAAATGGAAAATCAAAGATATACGTTATCTTATTTTGAAAATAAATCATTGGTAAAGAATAAAAATAAAAGAAGACTTGAAAAAATAATAAGATATGAAGAGCATAAAGAAAGGATAATGAAAAGACCTTATCTTAATAGTGAATCTATAAATTATCTTATCATAATTGATGAATATATAGAGAAATTAAAAAATAAAATTAAAAGAGACTCAGAGATTTATACTTATGGATAAAGGAAAAGAAGTAGTGGAAGAATCTAATAAAACATATTATCAAATGGATACATATGAAGAAGGAACTTCTCAAAGTTTAAGTTTTAAACCAGAAACTTATTTAAAAATACAAAATGAAAAAGAAGAGTTAACAGTTAAGAAAATATTTAAAACAAATTGGTTCGAAAGAAATAAAGAAATAAGATATATAGCACAGAAACATGAAAATATTATAGATATTAATAGTATAAATGGAAGAGCAAAAATAAGCTTAATAACAGATGAGATAATAAAAAGAGAACTAAGAAAGTTAAATAATAAAGAGGTAAAGAAATATAAAAATATTTATTTTGGAGGAGTAGAATTTACTATAAAAGCATATTTTCAAAGAAATATAGATACACCTATACAGATATATATACTAGATGATAGAATATTAGGAAATATACAAGATGCATTAATATCAGTAATAAAAGGAAATTTAATTTATCAGAAATTAAAATTTACGGTACAACCAGATTTTAGCATATCATTAAAAGATGAACATAAAGAATTAGCTTTAACTTTATATTATAAATTAGATGGAATAAAAATGCCACCTGGAAGTAAAGTTATAAGTATTGAAACAAAAATGATATATGCATTAACAGGAAATCATCATGTAAATAAACAAAATGAATCAAGTATTTTGGTACCAAAGATATATCAAGATATATTAGAACAAATAGAACATAAAGAGAGTTCAAGAATAACTATACCAGAAGAAATATATATAGATTTTAATAATAGAATAATGGAAACACCTAATAAATTGATACCAAGAATGGAAGGATCAAGATTAAGTTTTAGGAAAGAACCTATAATGATAAGACAGAATAGTCTACCTAGTTTACCTAGAAGATTATTATATAATTATCCTAGGGAAATAAATTTAATAGATATAAATACAGATAGATTAAAAATAAAAGTAATAGTATTTGATGGAATAATAGCAAAAGAGTGTATTACGGAAATAAATACAGGAGCTATTAAAAGTTTTATACATGTTAGTAAAATTAATGATAATAATTGTAATAAAATAGAACCTCAAACTTATAACTATCCTGAAAATGAAAGAGAAGTAATAATTACTAAAAGTATTAATCTAAGATTTAAAATACAAGATTTAGAATATAATATAAATATAGGAGTAATAGAGTATGATAGTTCTAATGAATTATTATTAGGAAGTGATTTCTTAACTATGATAAATTATAAAATTAATAACAAAGGAATTGAAATAACAGATCAAGGTAAAATCAGATTTATAGAAAAAATATGAATATTCAAGAAAAAATAGAAAAGGAAAAACAAAAATTACAAAAGATAAAAGATGCATTGCAAGAAGGAATATATTCACAAATAAAATATTTAGAATATTGTGAAAAAGAGAAAAAATTAGAAGAAGATATAAAAGAATTAGAAGTAATAAAGATTAAACCCTCTGAAAAAATATGGATAAATATGGGAAATGGATGGATAAAAAGAATATCTAAAAATGACTAGTAATAACGAAAAAATACAAGCTCTATGGGAAGAATTAATAATAAAAGAAAAAATAAATCTTTTAATAATGAAAATAGATGAAATCCAAAAAGAACAAATCCATTTGAGACAGATAATAAGAGAAGAATTAACAAATCTATGGAATATATCTGAGATACCTACATTCAAAATAATATTAGAAAAATTAAATAAATTAGAAGAAGAAAAAGTAAAAAATAAACAAATAATAAAGGAAGAGGATAATTTACAACCAGAATTAGTACCTATAAATGCTTGGAAAAGAACTAAAGAACCTATAATGATAGATATTAGTAAAATGAAACCTAATATCCCAGAAAATGTAGATAAAGTATTAGAAGGATTATCAACATTATATAAAAAAGGAAAGTTTTAATGGACAAAAAAGAACATAATGTTATAACATTTCTTAAAAATCATGGAAAAGAAATAATAGAGAAAGACAGGTATAAATATGAACCTATAAAAAAAGAATCCAAGGAATATAAAGAATCTAGAGAAGATATAATTAATATTGAAAGGATAGAATATTTACAATTAAAATTAGAAAGACAGAAGCAAGAACTAATAGAATTAAAAGAAATTAATTATAAACTTAAAATAAATACCAATGATGAATGGTATGAAAAGTATAAAAAATATAAAGATAAGTATAAGAATACTAAAAAAGAATTAAAAGAAGCAAAAAGAGAAATAAAAACAATTAAAAAAGAATTGCAAGAAACTAAGACAAGACTAGATATATTAGAAGAGGAAATAAAAAGGTTAAAGAATAGACCTAAGAAAACAGATAGTAATAAATCAGATAGTACTAGTAGAAGTTCTAGCAGTAGTAAAAATTCTAGATATAATCAAGAAAGAGTAAATTTTATAGAAGAATCAGATGTTAAAGAAAATTCAGATAATTCAGATATTGAAAAAGAAAATAATCAAATAATTCAAGCCTTAAGAAAAATAAATAATGTAAATGCAATTATAAAAGAGGAATCAGGAAGTGAAGAAGATATAGGAACTGATATAGAAACAGAAGACCTAATGAATGAAGATATAAATGATTATCCAGAAGAAAGACTAATAGATCCAAATTTAGATAAAATGATAAAAAATAATAATAAAATACCTAAACATATTCCAATAGGACAACAAGCAGAATTTAAAGAATTTATAGGATCAATGTCACAAGGAGTAAATCTTAATGGATACTTCCTAGATCTAGATAATGTATATGAAGAGCAAGAAATTAATAGAAGAATAACTGATTGGAATCTTGGAACTTATATAGCTTTAATGAGTTCTCCACATAATAATAATTTAGATTATACCTATGATTTAATATCTAAAACATTAATAGGAAAAGTAGCATTTTGGATAGAATCCATAGCATACCAATTAAAAACAGAAGTAATGAGTAATGCAGGAGACTGGAAATCTATGTTACAAATATTTGATATGATATTAAAAAGAGAATTTCTAGGAGAACCTTGGATAGTAGCTAGAGATTAAGTACTAATAGAAAGAAAAATAGAAATAATAATGAATTTAAATAATATGAAATGCTGTAAAATAAATAAACTACCAGAATATACTATAAGTTTTACAAAATTCTTTTATGAAGCTAGATTTCAACCAGAAGAAAGTCTATTATATCAACAATTATATTATGATCATTTACCAGATCCATATAATACTGAAATAACTAAAGAATATAATAAATTAGAACCAAGAGAAAATACTCTAGGAGAAAGAATAAGAGTATTAAGAGGATATCTTATGAGAAAATGTGAAGAATATAGAGTACAACAAAAGGTTAAGAAAGATAAGAAATTAGGATTAAGAGAAATATGTGGTTTTACAGAAAGAAGATTAGTATTTGGATGTGATGATAAAAAGATCAAAAAATCCTATAAAAAACATAGAAAAAATTATAATAGAAGATTTGATGAACAGAAAAGTTTTAATTATAATCCATATTATAATAAATATAAAAAGAAGAAATTTAAAAGATTTAAAAATACTTTTGATAATAGAAGGAAATTTAGGTATAAAAGAAAATTTAAAAGAAAACCTTATAATAATAGAAAACTAAGTGAATGTACATGTTGGAACTGTAAAGAAAAAGGACATTATGCTAATAAATGCCCAAAACTAAAAGAAAAAGGAATAAAATACATTAATACATCACAATTTATAATGAATCTAGAACAAATAGAAGAAGATAATAATAAATGGTATAAATACGAAGAATTTTATATAAGTCAAACTGATAATGAAAGTGAATCAGAATATGAAAAGAATTTAAAATATGAATATTCTAGTAGTAAATCAGAATCTGAGAAAAAATTAACAAGTGAAAATAGTTCAGAATAATGGTAGCTATTTATATAGAGGCATATGTAGAGTATAAACCTAATAAACTAATAAAACAAAAAATATTTATAGATAGTGGAGCAGATTTGTGCTTAGCTAAAAAAGAGGTAATAATACAACATAAATGGAAAAAATCTAATATTTATAAAACTAGAGTAACTGGATTTAATGAACAAAGAAAAGAATTAGATATAATAGCAGAAAATATGAGAATAGTATTAAATAAGACAGTATTTAAAATACCATTAATATATCAAGAAAACAAAATGAAACAACCAATATTATTAGGAAATAACTTTTTAGATCATTTTAAAACTCAGGTAATTACTTGTGATAGTTTAAGTTTACAAACATCTTGTAATAAATGGATAATATTAAAAAGAATATTACCTATGAATATAACCAGAGTAAATAAAATATTAGTTAATAGAGATAATAATTTGGAAGAATTAACTAAAAAATATATTGAACTATTAAAACCAAACTTTGGAGAAAATCCTGTACAATTATGGGATAAAGAAAATATATATGCTGAAATAAAATTAATAAATTCTAATGATATAGTAAGATCTAAACCTATTAGATATAGTCCTACAGATCAGAAAGAATTTGAAAATCAAATAAAAGAATTACTAGATTTAAAAATAATAAAAGAAAGTAAAAGTCCGCATAGTAGTCCTGCATTCCTAGTAAGAAAACATAGTGAACAAAAAAGAGGAAAAGCTAGAATGGTAATAGATTATAGAGAATTAAATAAAAGAAGAAAATGGAAATGTTTTAGCTGATTTTCTTAGCAGGTATAATCATGATGACAAATAACAATTTTGATATGTATATCAGTGATACTACAAAGGTTATTACCAACAACCATGATAAAATGGTTAAATTACATCAGCAAATAGAAGCCTTATACAAAGAGATATCAGCCATAGAACAGGAAAATACTCATTTCCTGAAACAATTGACAGAAGCTATAAAAGATAAACAAACAGTAAAGTCTTTACAAAATCCAACCACTACAATACCAACTTTTTCATCCAAACTAGTAAATATGCCTTTACCCTCTATTACCAAGCAAATCTCACCTTCTATAACTATGAGTGATAAACTGAAATATTCACCTGAAGCAATAACAGCCTTTGAAAAAATTATGAAATTTTATGATTATAAATCAAACCAAGAAATATTGAGATGCTCAAAAGTGAGTAAATATCCTAGATATTTATGTAGTGAAAATAGTAACTCAGATATTGTTGAAAAATTATTTTATTATGGATTTATTGATAAAATAATAGTAACAGAAACCTTACAAAGTATTTCAAAATTACCAACAATAATTATAGAATCAGTAAATGTTATGATGGAAGCTTTTGGAAAAGGAGCATATGGGATACAAATATTTGATGCCTCTACCGATTTGGTAGGAAAACCCATAGTAATATGTCAGATATTTAAGATAGGAAAAAATACTAATATTAATGGAGAAAGTGGTGAGTTAAAACTTCCAGAACCATGTACATTGGAGAAATTTCAAGAATGGCTATCAGTCAAAAGAGCTATTGGATTATTAACACTAAAAGGAAAGTTAGAAGATATGATGAAAAATGGAAAGTCCAATATAATATCCTCTGGAAAAGGACCACAAATTGAAGAGATTATTACTCTTTATTATTCCCATGAAACAATTGCAACTAATCTTACAGTTTTTCAAGGGATGTATGACAGAATAATTAATCTCAAACATGCTCATGCAAAAACTACTATAGAGCAATATCAAGAAATGGCAAGTCCAAAGAAAAGACCAGTATTCATAAATTCTGTTACTATGATGAAAGATATTAGCATTATAAAAAGCGAAGGGTCATCTGATCCTTTCAAATAAATGTAGTTTATCTACAAAAATAAAAAGGATGTAGTCCTAAAAACTACAAAACAAAATAATAAACTACAAAAGAGAAGATGAAGCTGATCAGACAAGAGGAATCTAAAGAAGATAACGACAGATGGTAGAAGACCAAAGGAGTTTGCTTTATGAAAAGAAGAAGATGATTGTGTTAGTAATTGTGCTCTAGAGACAATATTTTTTATATTTTAAGGAAAATATTTATTATTAAGGATTATGTTTTATTGATTATTATTTATTTATTATGTTTTGTTTACTGCGTAATAAATTGAAAGCATAATAAATGTCCTTGGAATTTTGATACGTATTCTATATCTTTAAGTATGTGACTTAAAAATGAGATTATATGAATAGTATCTTATTCCTAAAGTTCCCTAGTCGAGTATTATTATTTAAGGACAATAATAATGCACAAAGACTAGTATGTTTCTTGACAGATGACCACATCTCATTGGTCATAGGTATGGGGATACTAAAGTCAAGAACATAAGTGCATGTCTCAATGCATGGCACTGGAATGACCCGCTGTGAGATTCTACATGTTAAGTAAGTGTCATAAGTAATTCTCACTGTGATAATGGTGTAATGATCCTTAGACCTGAAATCATTATATTTCTATACGAGAATTAATATACTTTGATTACATTAAAAGTTACCTTTGACCGGGTGATGATAAAAGTGGACATTGGGTATATTATGAATCGTATGAGAAATATGAATGATCTAGATGGGATTTAATCCTCCTAATTTTAGGAGTGATATTATTGGCCTCTTGTTTGAGTGAGACTATGAAATGCACGGCCGTGCTCAAATGTTGATTTGATTTTAATAGTCTACTCATCGATCAAGAAAATAAAGATTAAATTATGAAGAGGATGACACGAGACATGCCTTGAGTTTAATCTATAATATCATGATTAAAGGGATTATATTACATGGAACATTATTCACGAAAGGCTTAATCGAATCACCGATTTATTATTATTACTTGGGTAGCAATGATGTATTACTAGATGCCGCTCATTGTTTACAATTTTAATTAGATATTAAAATTGTTGCCAACGTAATAATAACCTACAGGGTCACACACAAAGAACGCTTGAAGGAGAAATAATTTAAATTATGAATTTAAATTAAATAAGTAATTTATTTTATTTATGATATTAATTAAGTATGACTTAATTAATTATATAAATAGAATAAATGAATTACTTAAACTAATTCCAAAATTAATAATTAATTAATTAAGTGAGACTTAATTAAATAATTTAGAATTTTGGATTAGTATTAATTATAATTGAATTATAATTAGAAAACTTATTCCTCTCTCTATATAATCTCTTTATGGGCTGATTTAATAAAATAGAGTTTTTACAAAAACCCTAGCCGCTATGAGAGAGGAGGAAGATAGAGAGAGAAGAAGTTTTCGGGTGCTAGTACACATCAATCCTTCATGAAAAGTGTTCGTGTGGATACCGTAGAGCGTAGATCGCGAGAGTAGGATACGTGGTGATTAAACAAGCTTTGGACCTCCATTAATCTTCCATTAATGAACTGTTAAAGCTTCTAAAGGTATTTATTCTTTATCTCCGAATTAAATCTTTTATTTTCGCATGGATCCTGCGGAGGGTTTCGCTATTTTGATTTATTTTTCGCGTTTATTCCGCTGCGTTTGTGTCACGAAACCCTTCAATGGCATCAGAGCTACTTGCGAAACGTTTTAATTCGGTTATGTGCTTAACAGTTTTTGATATATAAGCATGTATGCGATCTATCATGATTTTATATTGATACAATATGTATATGTTTATATATATTATGAATATATGATATTTATATGATATATAATCATGTGATGATTATGTGTGTTGATGTATGTATATGATACATGTTTGTTCTTATTATGGGAATCGTATTCGATACGAATTCTGAAACGGCTGCCGTTGATTTTCTGAAATCTGTGTCCGTTGTCCGATTTTCGTAAACGATATGTGTTTTCTGACTGGAATCGGGTCACTGAGCAATACTGACATAGTCAGATCTGTGTCTGTAAGCCATTAGATGTCGTTACAGCCTCCAAAACGGTGATTTATGATTTTCTGAAAATTATTTGATTTTCTAAAATTTTGAGTATATGTATGTATATATTATGAATATATGATATTCATGTAATGTATAATCATATGATGATTGTATGTATCTCTGTGTATGTATATATGATATATGTTTGTTCTTGTTATGAGAATTGTATATGATACGATTTCTGAAACACAGTCAGATTTGGAGAAATCTGATTGTTGTATCTGATTTTTGTAAACGATATGTGTTTTCTGACTGGAATCGGGCCAATGAACAAAACTGATAGTTCAACTATCACCGACGGGTCTGTAAGGCGTTTGACGTCGTTAAGGGCCTCGAAATAGCGATTTATTGTCTTCAGAAATCTGTTTTTAATTTTCTGAAATTTCGAAATTTGTTATATATGATTATATGATATGATTATATAATATGAGATATATTATATGTGTTATATGATAGCATGGTGGATGGTTATGGCCTAAAGACCCAAGGATAGTGGTTTTGATTTATGGTTTTGGTTTCTAAATACGACTTGCATGTCGTTTATTCATTGTAATTTAATTATCTCGAATGTAACTCGAGTTCTTCTTGTAATTTCATTAGAATAGTTTTATTTTTATTATTCAATGTAATTATCAATGAAGACTTGCAAGCAAGGAGGCGATCCAAAAGGGGATGATGGAGCAATGAAGAAAGAAGACATGTAATAGATAGTATTTTTAAAACCACCATAGACTGACCTTGATATTTCCATTAGCTTGGAAATATCATATAGGATGGGGCCATAACCAAACACGTTTAATTTACGCACATTACATATATGTATATGATTGCATGTATTGGTATGTATGCGTAGATATAATTGAGATGCATGCTTAATATTGATTAATCATGTATGTATTAGATACGACACCCATGCCATGTTTGCTTAAACAAGATAAAATCTGTAACGATTCAAGATTTTAAAATTAACAAACGATCATGAGATTCTTGTGTTTATGAAATATGGATTTTTAAAACACGGAATTAAATATGGATTTTTGATATCTATAATTGGGATTTTCTGACAAAAGCGGATATGCGTATTCGTAAGGCTGATGGGTTTTAAGTGTGACCATTGGTATCCTCCATCTACTTGGGAAATGAACAATTTAAGATGTCGATTTGAAATATTTGGTTCAAGGAAAAATTGAGGATCTCTTTATGATGTGATCATGATCGTTATAAATTTTCTAAAACCCCTTAACAAAATATTAAGTTTTACTCGGATGCTTTCCAATGAATGAACACTCATCGAATCCTAGATCGATAAGGGGAAGGACTGTCAGTGGCAGGGGACTCCTATCTATCGTGGTGAGATGCGACGAATATAAACGGTTATATTCGGCCGTTGTATCATTGGGTCTAACTTAACTGAGTCATCATAATAAGTGAAAATAAACGGTTATATTCAACTATTATGAACTTAGAAGCATAGAGTTTGGTTAAAAGTCTATTAGATAGATAAGATCAATCGTTGTTCACCAAACTATCCAAGAATTATATATGATATAATTGACAACTGTTGTCTACCTAAATAATCATTTTCTAAAGACTTCCAGTGGTTGACTTAGGACATGACGAAATATGGATCTTAGCTCACTAGAAAAAATTATGGGATATACTTTCCAAATTAATAGTAAGGGCTATTAGTTTGATAAAAATAGTGGGAGGTATATGATGATATACCATAATCACTTAAACATAATTAATATTAAATTTGCAATCTAGTTTATTTTATGCACTTTAATATTGTAGATATCAAATGATAAACACAAACAACTTCTCTATGCGATCAGTTCTTGAGAAGGACAAGTTGACGAGAATATATTTCCTTGACTGACATAGGAGCTTGAGGATCGTCCTTGGGCACCACGATATTAGTCAAATCTCTTCCCCTGCTCTTAAAGTTGAGAATGTAACATGTGCAAATCATAGTGCTTATTGGAAGCAAATTGATGTTGCGACTGATGTTTCATGTCTCATGCTCGCAAATATATGTGCTGAGCTTAAGAAGCAATACAAGCATATAGATGCTTATGAAACGATTGAGCACAAGATATATTTGAAAGGGCACTATACACTTACAAGTAGGGAGAGTGAGACCCGGTTACACCACATGTTCTAAAGATTATAGGGTATAATGAATATCATTGATATTTTGGGTTTCCAGATTGGTCTGGAGACAGTTAGATTTGATCTTACAATCTTTGGACAAATATTATTCTTATTTTGTTATGAACAATAAAGTGAATAAGATTGGTAAAACACCCATTGAGTTGTTAATCATGTTGAGAACTGCTGAAAGTAATATGATAAATGCATGAACTACTACTATATTGATGGTAAACATAGGGAATGCAAAAGGGAAAGGAAAATAGAAAGGCAAGGAGAAGATTTGATCTAGTTCCGTTGTCAAACCAAAGTCCAATCCCTAAAGCAGACTCTAAAGTCTGAATGAGGTGTTGATAAAGAAGACGATTGTCACTTCTGTGGAAAGTTGGGAGACTGGAAATTAAACTGTCATGCTTAATTGGAAGATCGGAAGATGATGATCAATAAGGGTCAAGCTTAAGGTATCGGGTTGGAATTGGAGTAAAGGTAGTTGCTCTGGTTAGAGGAACTCGTTACTTAACTTTTGGCCTATAAGGAAAATTTAGAACTTGATAATTGTTATAACGTGCTTGCAATTGGCAGGGACATTATTTCAGTTTCTTGTTTGGACAAGAAAGGCTTTTTCATTTTAATTAAATAACAATAGTTGTTTATTCTATTTTGATGATGAGCCTTATAATGTTGCACATCTAATTAACAATTTATATGTTCTAAAGTGACTCAAATCAAATATTACCTTTGGCACTGTTGTTGAGGCCGTATTAATAAGAAACGCATTTTCAGAATACATAAGGATGCATTCATGGATAAGTTTGATTATGAATCATACAAAAGGATGCGAATCTTGGTTTATTTGATAAAATGACTAAAGCTCCTTTTACCGGACATGGTGAAGGGATCATTGAATGGGTATGACTTATACATAGTGATGTATGTGGTCATATGTGTACGATGACAAAAGGTAGATTTTATTAACTTCATAAAATTTACTAATTATTTTAGTAGATACGGATATATGTATCTTTTGAAGAACTAATCCGAATCATTTGAAAAGTTCAAAGACTATAAAGATGAAGTAGAAAATATCAAAGAAAAGTTTTTTGATAGGAGAGATCACACCTTGTTGGACATGGTGCGATCAATGTTGTGTCAATGAATCTTCCAATTAGTTTCTGGGGTTGCACTCTGGAAACGGCTCCACATACACTTAACATTGTTCCTACTAAAACGGTTCAAAAGAATCCTTATGAGATATGGACTGAGAAACGTCACAGCATGTCATTTATGAAAATTTGGGGATGTGAAGCGTTTGTGAAACGTCTAATCTATGACAAGCTAGGACCAAAATCAGATAAATGTAATTTTGTGGAATACCCAACTGAAACAAGGGGTTATTCTTTCTATAATCCTTCCGAGAACAAAGTGTTTGTTGCTCGAACTGCTGAGAGACAGTGGGAGGATAATAGATCTCAATGAAGTTTGAGACCCATATGATAATGTTGAACCAATGGAGGAACCTGAGCAGAATATACAAGAAAAGTAATATTGCTCAAGAAACACAGGTATTCGTAGGTCTAGTAGGATTCGCCATGAGCTCGAGAGATAATATGGATTTCTCTTGACTCAAGATGGTGATGTGATGCTTATGGATGAAGATGAGCCTCTCACCTACCAAGACGCTATGAACACTCCAGATTCTAAGAGATGGCTGGATGCTATTAAATCTGAGATGGAATCCATGTATACTAATCAAGTAAGGACTTTGGTTGATCCACCTGAAGGGGTAAAACCTATAGGGTGCAAGTGGGTTTTCAAAAAAAAGACCGACATGGATGGTAATGTACAGACCTATAAAGCACGATTGGTGGAAAAAGTTTTAAGAAAATTCATGGCATTGACTATGATGAGACCTTTTCACTAGTTGTTATGGTCATGTCCATCAGGATTTTGCTTGCTATAGCTGCTTACTATGACTATGAAATCTGGCAAATGGATGTCAAAACCGATTTCTTAAATGAGAGCCTTGAAGAAGATATGGATGTGTACATGACACACCCTAAGGGTTTTGTTGATCTAAAGGATGCTGGAAATGTATGTAAGTTGCGTCGATCCATTTATGGATTAAAGCATGCCTCGAGGAGATGGAACATTTGTTTTCATGAAACAGTCAAAAAGAGTTTGACTTTATTCAGAATGAAGATGAAACTTGTGTTTATAAGAAGTTTAGTGGGAGCCATGTGGCATTCCTAGTATTATATGTTGATGATATATTACTAATAGGGAATGACATTCCTTCTCTATAGACTGTGAAGACTTGGTTGAGAAATAATTTCTCAATGAAAGACTTAGGCGATGTGACATATATATTAGGGATCGAGATCTATAGAGATAGATCAAGGTGATTGATCGGCCTAATTTAGAGTACATACATTGATAAAGTTTTGCATCAATTTCAAATGCAAAGAGACTAAAATGGATATGTCCCAATGTCTCATGGGATAGTTATCTCAAAAAAAAATTTGTCCTAAATTATTGGATGATAGGGACTGCATGAGTAAAATTCCATATGCGTCAGCAATTGGTTTTATAATGTATGCAATGATATGTACTTGTCCTGATGTCTCGTATGCTTTAACCATGATGAGTAGATACCGATCTAATTCAGGTGAAGGTCACTGGACGACAGTCAAGAATATTCTTAAGTACTTAAAGAGGACTAAAGATTCATTCTTGTTATATGGAGGAGATGTGAAGCTAGTTGTAAGAGGTTTCAATGATACTGGTTTCTAGACAGATAACGATAATTTAATGTTTCAGTCTGGCTTTGTGTTTTATTGAGATGTTGTATGCTGGAATGGTTCACAGCAAAGACAATTGTTGATTTTACATTAGAACCTGAGTATATTGATGCTTGTGAAGCAGCCAAGGAGGCTGTTTGGGCATGTACTTAGGAGATATCACCTAATTAATGAGATTAATGATAAAGGAGATATACATATATGTAAAGTGCATACTAATAATAATATTGCAGACCCACTGACTAAGGCTTTGTCGCAGCAGAAGCATGAAAGTCACACTAGTTCCATGAGTATTGGATACTTGGGTAATTGGCTCTAGTGCAAGTGGGAGATTGTTAGTAATTGTGCTCTAGAGACAATATTTTTTATATTTTAAGGAAAATATTTATTATTAAGGATTATGTTTTATTGATTATTATTTATTTATTATGTTTTGTTTACTGCGTAATAAATTGAAAGCATAATAAATGTCCTTGGAATTTTGATACGTATTCTATATCTTTAAGTATGTGACTTAAAAATGAGATTATATGAATAGTATCTTATTCCTAAAGTTCCCTAGTCGAGTATTATTATTTAAGGACAATAATAATGCACAAAGACTAGTATGTTTCTTGACAGATGACCACATCTCATTGGTCATAGGTATGGGGATACTAAAGTCAAGAACATAAGTGCATGTCTCAATGCATGGCACTGGAATGACCCGCTGTGAGATTCTACATGTTAAGTAAGTGTCATAAGTAATTCTCACTGTGATAATGGTGTAAAGATCCTTAGACCTGAAATCATTATATTTCTATACGAGAATTAATATACTTTGATTACATTAAAAGTTACCTTTGACCGGGTGATGATAAAAGTGGACATTGGGTATATTATGAATCGTATGAGAAATATGAATGATCTAGATGGGATTTAATCCTCCTAATTTTAGGAGTGATATTATTGGCCTCTTGTTTGAGTGAGACTATGAAATGCACGGCCGTGCTCAAATGTTGATTTGATTTTAATAGTCTACTCATCGATCAAGAAAATAAAGATTAAATTATGAAGAGGATGACACGAGACATGCCTTGAGTTTAATCTATAATATCATGATTAAAGGGATTATATTACATGGAACATTATTCACGAAAGGCTTAATCGAATCACCGATTTATTATTATTACTTGGGTAGCAATGATGTATTACTAGATGCCGCTCATTGTTTACAATTTTAATTAGATATTAAAATTGTTGCCAACGTAATAATAACCTACAGGGTCACACACAAAGAACGCTTGAAGGAGAAATAATTTAAATTATGAATTTAAATTAAATAAGTAATTTATTTTATTTATGATATTAATTAAGTATGACTTAATTAATTATATAAATAGAATAAATGAATTACTTAAACTAATTCCAAAATTAATAATTAATTAATTAAGTGAGACTTAATTAAATAATTTAGAATTTTGGATTAGTATTAATTATAATTGAATTATAATTAGAAAACTTATTCCTCTCTCTATATAATCTCTTTATGGGCTGATTTAATAAAATAGAGTTTTTACAAAAACCCTAGCCGCTATGAGAGAGGAGGAAGATAGAGAGAGAAGAAGTTTTCGGGTGCTAGTACACATCAATCCTTCATGAAAAGTGTTCGTGTGGATACCGTAGAGCGTAGATCGCGAGAGTAGGATACGTGGTGATTAAACAAGCTTTGGACCTCCATTAATCTTCCATTAATGAACTGTTAAAGCTTCTAAAGGTATTTATTCTTTATCTCCGAATTAAATCTTTTATTTTCGCATGGATCCTGCGGAGGGTTTCGCTATTTTGATTTATTTTTCGCGTTTATTCCGCTGCGTTTGTGTCACGAAACCCTTCAGATTGAAGACAAAAGAAGAATACAGCTTTGAAAAAAGAAGAAAATAATACAGCTCTTGACGACTTTGAAGCCTAAAAGCAAAGATGATGGCAGACAAAAGAAGATGCTTATGGCAGACAATGAAAAGCAACTAAAGAGATTCTTTAAATAATGTAAATGATGTAAGCAATGATGTAAGATAAGAATGAGTTTTCTCTATATAAGAAACTCAGTTTGTAAGATTTAAGATCATCTGCAATAAAAACCCTTTAAAGCTTTCATATTTCTATGGCCAGCTAAACTCTCTAAGTCTATAATTTTTACCAAGAAATTATCAAGAAATCAGTTATAATATTCTACCTAGATCATAATAATATTTATCCAATTTAAGGATATTATTATAGTATAGCATTTCAGAGGATATCTGCAGCCATCCCAGTGTCCAGGCCATATCCCGGGGAAGGGAACAAGTGCTAGGAAAGGTTGAGGCAGGCGGTGATCTGAAGTACTATTACTAGGTAATATTCGAAAAATTTGTTAATTATTATTTATGATGGATGTAGAATGATTGTTTCTGTATTCTTGATAAAAGTATTAGTAGAAATTATAGACGTTTTTTAATTTAATCATGGAGTCTTTTAAGAATAAACAATCACATATTATTATACCATCTATATTCCTTCCCTTTTTAGGGTTAATAGATGATGAGATCCCTATTAACATGTTATACCAATTTACAGGCAGGGTTTAATTAACATGTTAATAGGGATCTCATCATCTATTAACCCTAAAAAGGGAAGGAATATAGATGGTATAATAATATGTGATTGTTTATTCTTAAAAGACTCCATGATTAAATTAAAAAACGTCAATAATTTCTACTAATACTTTTATCAAGAATACAGAAACAATCATTCTACATCCATCATAAATAATAATTAACAAATTTTTCGAATATTACCTAGTAATAGTACTTCAGATCACCGCCTGCCTCAACCTTTCCTAGCACTTGTTCCCTTCCCCGGGATATGGCCTGGACACTGGGATGGCTGCAGATATCCTCTGAAATGCTATACTATAATAATATCCTTAAATTGGATAAATATTATTATGATCTAGGTAGAATATTATAACTGATTTCTTGATAATTTCTTGGTAAAAATTATAGACTTAGAGAGTTTAGCTGGCCATAGAAATATGAAAGCTTTAAAGGGTTTTTATTGCAGATGATCTTAAATCTTACAAACTGAGTTTCTTATATAGAGAAAACTCATTCTTATCTTACATCATTGCTTACATCATTTACATTATTTAAAGAATCTCTTTAGTTGCTTTTCATTGTCTGCCATAAGCATCTTCTTTTGTCTGCCATCATCTTTGCTTTTAGGCTTCAAAGTCGTCAAGAGCTTTATTATTTTCTTCTTTTTTCAAAGCTGTATTCTTCTTTTGTCTTCAATCATCTTCTTCTTTTCATAAAGCAAACTCCTTTGGTCTTCTACCATCTGTCGTTATCTTCTTTAGATTCCTCTTGTCTGATCAGCTTCATCTTCTCTTTTGTAGTTTATTATTTTGTTTTGTAGTTTTTAGGACTACATCCTTTTTATTTTTGTAGATAAACTACATTTATTTGAAAGGATCAGATGACCCTTCGCTTTTTATAATGCTAATATCTTTCATCATAGTACCAGAATTTATGAATACTGGTCTTTTCTTTGGACTTGCCATTTCTTGATATTGCTCTATAGTAGTTTTTGCATGAGCATGTTTGAGATTAATTATTCTGTCATACATCCCTTGAAAAACTGTAAGATTAGTTGCAATTGTTTCATGGGAATAATAAAGAGTAATAATCTCTTCAATTTGTGGTCCTTTTCCAGAGGATATTATATTGGACTTTCCATTTTTCATCATATCTTCTAACTTTCCTTTTAGTGTTAATAATCCAATAGCTCTTTTGACTGATAGCCATTCTTGAAATTTCTCCAATGTACATGGTTCTGGAAGTTTTAACTCACCACTTTCTCCATTAATATTAGTATTTTTTCCTATCTTAAATATCTGACATATTACTATGGGTTTTCCTACCAAATCGGTAGAGGCATCAAATATTTGTATCCCATATGCTCCTTTTCCAAAAGCTTCCATCATAGCATTTACTGATTCTATAATTATTGTTGGTAATTTTGAAATACTTTGTAAGGTTTCTGTTACTATTATTTTATCAATAAATCCATAATAAAATAATTTTTCAACAATATCTGGGTTACTATTTTCACTACATAAATATCTAGGATATTTACTCACTTTTGAGCATCTCAATATTTCTTGGTTTGATTTATAATCATAAAATTTCATAATTTTTTCAAAGGCTGTTATTGCTTCAGGTGAATATTTCAGTTTATCACTCATAGTTATAGAAGGTGAGATTTGCTTGGTAATAGAGGGTAAAGGCATATTTACTAGTTTGGATGAAAAAGTTGGTATTGTAGTGGTTGGATTTTGTAAAGACTTTACTGTTTGTTTATCTTTTATAGCTTCTGTCAATTGTTTCAGGAAATGAGTATTTTCCTGTTCTATGGCTGATATCTCTTTGTATAAGGCTTCTATTTGCTGATGTAATTTAACCATTTTATCATGGTTGTTGGTAATAACCTTTGTAGTATCACTGATATACATATCAAAATTGTTATTTGTCATCATGATTATACCTGCTAAGAAAATCAGCTAAAACATTTTTAGTACCAGATATATTTTTAACAATAAAATCATAACAACAGAAAAAAGATTGCCATTTTCTTCTTTTATTTAATTCTGGCAACAAATCTATTTTATTTGTAATAAAAGCTTTCACTTGAGTATTATCAGTTCTTACAATAAATTTTACAGGTAACAAATGATAATGAAATTTTTTAATTCCAAATTTTACTGCTAATAATTCTTTTTCATTTATATGATAATTTTTCTCATTTGGTTTCCATGTTCCTCCTCCATATCCACATACGAGAGGTTTTTCTCTATCAATATCATTTTTTTCATATGCTATAAGGACTGCTCCCCATCCTATATCACTTGCATCTGTAAATAATTCTAATTGATCAGTTTCTATAGGTATTCTATGTTTTGGTAAATTAATTACTTTTTCTTTTAATAATTTAATTGTTCTATCATGTTCTTCTTTCCATTCAAAGGGCTTATTTTTTGTTAATTCTTGTAAAGGTTTTCTTAATTGTGGTAAATCTTTTATATGATCTGCTGCATAATTGATTATTCCTAAGAATTGTTGTACTTCTTTTTTATTTTCTAATTTATCTTTAAAGTTTTGTATTTTTGATACAATATGGTTTTGTAATTGTAATCCATCTTTATCTATAATATATCCTAAATATTCTATCTTATTTTTAAAGATTTCAGATTTCTTTTCAGAAAGTAATATTCCATGTTGTTTTACTAATTCTATAAATTGTTCTAAATGTTTTATATGTTGTTCTAAGCTCTCACTAAATATTAATATATCATCCACATATACTATACAAAAATCCTTTAATTTTCTAAATACTTGATCCATTCTTCTTTGAAATATCTGTGGTGCATTCTTAAATCCAAATGGTAATACTATCCATTCATAATGTCCTTGAGGGGCACTGAATGCTGTTAATGGTATAGAATCTTTTGTTAATTTTATTTGCCAGAATCCACTTTTACAATCAAATTTACTAAACCATTTTTTATTTCCTAATCTGTTTATAAGATTTCTTTTATAAGGTAGAAAATATCCATCAAATATTGTCTTTTTATTTAATTCTCTATAATCTATTACCATTCTAGCTTTTCCTCTTTTTTGTTCACTATGTTTTCTTACTAGGAATGCAGGACTACTATGCGGACTTTTACTTTCTTTTATTATTTTTAAATCTAGTAATTCTTTTATTTGATTTTCAAATTCTTTCTGATCTGTAGGACTATATCTAATAGGTTTAGATCTTACTATATCATTAGAATTTATTAATTTTATTTCAGCATATATATTTTCTTTATCCCATAATTGTACAGGATTTTCTCCAAAGTTTGGTTTTAATAGTTCAATATATTTTTTAGTTAATTCTTCCAAATTATTATCTCTATTAACTAATATTTTATTTACTCTGGTTATATTCATAGGTAATATTCTTTTTAATATTATCCATTTATTACAAGATGTTTGTAAACTTAAACTATCACAAGTAATTACCTGAGTTTTAAAATGATCTAAAAAGTTATTTCCTAATAATATTGGTTGTTTCATTTTGTTTTCTTGATATATTAATGGTATTTTAAATACTGTCTTATTTAATACTATTCTCATATTTTCTGCTATTATATCTAATTCTTTTCTTTGTTCATTAAATCCAGTTACTCTAGTTTTATAAATATTAGATTTTTTCCATTTATGTTGTATTATTACCTCTTTTTTAGCTAAGCACAAATCTGCTCCACTATCTATAAATATTTTTTGTTTTATTAGTTTATTAGGTTTATACTCTACATATGCCTCTATATAAATAGCTACCATTATTCTGAACTATTTTCACTTGTTAATTTTTTCTCAGATTCTGATTTACTACTAGAATATTCATATTTTAAATTCTTTTCATATTCTGATTCACTTTCATTATCAGTTTGACTTATATAAAATTCTTCGTATTTATACCATTTATTATTATCTTCTTCTATTTGTTCTAGATTCATTATAAATTGTGATGTATTAATGTATTTTATTCCTTTTTCTTTTAGTTTTGGGCATTTATTAGCATAATGTCCTTTTTCTTTACAGTTCCAACATGTACATTCACTTAGTTTTCTATTATTATAAGGTTTTCTTTTAAATTTTCTTTTATACCTAAATTTCCTTCTATTATCAAAAGTATTTTTAAATCTTTTAAATTTCTTCTTTTTATATTTATTATAATATGGATTATAATTAAAACTTTTCTGTTCATCAAATCTTCTATTATAATTTTTTCTATGTTTTTTATAGGATTTTTTGATCTTTTTATCATCACATCCAAATACTAATCTTCTTTCTGTAAAACCACATATTTCTCTTAATCCTAATTTCTTATCTTTCTTAACCTTTTGTTGTACTCTATATTCTTCACATTTTCTCATAAGATATCCTCTTAATACTCTTATTCTTTCTCCTAGAGTATTTTCTCTTGGTTCTAATTTATTATATTCTTTAGTTATTTCAGTATTATATGGATCTGGTAAATGATCATAATATAATTGTTGATATAATAGACTTTCTTCTGGTTGAAATCTAGCTTCATAAAAGAATTTTGTAAAACTTATAGTATATTCTGGTAGTTTATTTATTTTACAGCATTTCATATTATTTAAATTCATTATTATTTCTATTTTTCTTTCTATTAGTACTTGATCTCTAGCTACTATCCAAGGTTCTCCAAGAAATTCTCTTTTTAATATCATATCAAATATTTGTAACATAGATTTCCAGTCTCCTGCATTACTCATTACTTCTGTTTTTAATTGGTATGCTATGGATTCTATCCAAAATGCTACTTTTCCTATTAATGTTTTAGATATTAAATCATAGGTATAATCTAAATTATTATTATGTGGAGAACTCATTAAAGCTATATAAGTTCCAAGATTCCAATCAGTTATTCTTCTATTAATTTCTTGCTCTTCATATACATTATCTAGATCTAGGAAGTATCCATTAAGATTTACTCCTTGTGACATTGATCCTATAAATTCTTTAAATTCTGCTTGTTGTCCTATTGGAATATGTTTAGGTATTTTATTATTATTTTTTATCATTTTATCTAAATTTGGATCTATTAGTCTTTCTTCTGGATAATCATTTATATCTTCATTCATTAGGTCTTCTGTTTCTATATCAGTTCCTATATCTTCTTCACTTCCTGATTCCTCTTTTATAATTGCATTTACATTATTTATTTTTCTTAAGGCTTGAATTATTTGATTATTTTCTTTTTCAATATCTGAATTATCTGAATTTTCTTTAACATCTGATTCTTCTATAAAATTTACTCTTTCTTGATTATATCTAGAATTTTTACTACTGCTAGAACTTCTACTAGTACTATCTGATTTATTACTATCTGTTTTCTTAGGTCTATTCTTTAACCTTTTTATTTCCTCTTCTAATATATCTAGTCTTGTCTTAGCTTCTTGCAATTCTTTTTTAATTGTTTTTATTTCTCTTTTTGCTTCTTTTAATTCTTTTTTAGTATTCTTATACTTATCTTTATATTTTTTATACTTTTCATACCATTCATCATTGGTATTTATTTTAAGTTTATAATTAATTTCTTTTAATTCTATTAGTTCTTGCTTCTGTCTTTCTAATTTTAATTGTAAATATTCTATCCTTTCAATATTAATTATATCTTCTCTAGATTCTTTATATTCCTTGGATTCTTTTTTTATAGGTTCATATTTATACCTGTCTTTCTCTATTATTTCTTTTCCATGATTTTTAAGAAATGTTATAACATTATGTTCTTTTTTGTCCATTAAAACTTTCCTTTTTTATGTAATGTTGATAATCCTTCTAATACTTTATCTACATTTTCTGGGATATTAGGTTTCATTTTACTAATATCTATCATTATAGGTTCTTTAGTTCTTTTCCAAGCATTTATAGGTACTAATTCTGGTTGTAAATTATCCTCTTCCTTTATTATTTGTTTATTTTTTACTTTTTCTTCTTCTAATTTATTTAATTTTTCTAATATTATTTTGAATGTAGGTATCTCAGATATATTCCATAGATTTGTTAATTCTTCTCTTATTATCTGTCTCAAATGGATTTGTTCTTTTTGGATTTCATCTATTTTCATTATTAAAAGATTTATTTTTTCTTTTATTATTAATTCTTCCCATAGAGCTTGTATTTTTTCGTTATTACTAGTCATTTTTAGATATTCTTTTTATCCATCCATTTCCCATATTTATCCATATTTTTTCAGAGGGTTTAATCTTTATTACTTCTAATTCTTTTATATCTTCTTCTAATTTTTTCTCTTTTTCACAATATTCTAAATATTTTATTTGTGAATATATTCCTTCTTGCAATGCATCTTTTATCTTTTGTAATTTTTGTTTTTTCTTTTCTATTTTTTCTTGAATATTCATATTTTTTCTATAAATCTGACTTTACTTTGATCTGTTATTTCAATTCCTTTGTTATTAATTTTATAATTTATCATAGTTAAGAAATCACTTCCTAATAATAATTCATTAGAACTATCATACTCTATTACTCCTATATTTATATTATATTCTAAATCTTGTATTTTAAATCTTAGATTAATACTTTTAGTAATTATTACTTCTCTTTCATTTTCAGGATAGTTATAAGTTTGAGGTTCTATTTTATTACAATTATTATCATTAATTTTACTAACATGTATAAAACTTTTAATAGCTCCTGTATTTATTTCCGTAATACACTCTTTTGCTATTATTCCATCAAATACTATTACTTTTATTTTTAATCTATCTGTATTTATATCTATTAAATTTATTTCCCTAGGATAATTATATAATAATCTTCTAGGTAAACTAGGTAGACTATTCTGTCTTATCATTATAGGTTCTTTCCTAAAACTTAATCTTGATCCTTCCATTCTTGGTATCAATTTATTAGGTGTTTCCATTATTCTATTATTAAAATCTATATATATTTCTTCTGGTATAGTTATTCTTGAACTCTCTTTATGTTCTATTTGTTCTAATATATCTTGATATATCTTTGGTACCAAAATACTTGATTCATTTTGTTTATTTACATGATGATTTCCTGTTAATGCATATATCATTTTTGTTTCAATACTTATAACTTTACTTCCAGGTGGCATTTTTATTCCATCTAATTTATAATATAAAGTTAAAGCTAATTCTTTATGTTCATCTTTTAATGATATGCTAAAATCTGGTTGTACCGTAAATTTTAATTTCTGATAAATTAAATTTCCTTTTATTACTGATATTAATGCATCTTGTATATTTCCTAATATTCTATCATCTAGTATATATATCTGTATAGGTGTATCTATATTTCTTTGAAAATATGCTTTTATAGTAAATTCTACTCCTCCAAAATAAATATTTTTATATTTCTTTACCTCTTTATTATTTAACTTTCTTAGTTCTCTTTTTATTATCTCATCTGTTATTAAGCTTATTTTTGCTCTTCCATTTATACTATTAATATCTATAATATTTTCATGTTTCTGTGCTATATATCTTATTTCTTTATTTCTTTCGAACCAATTTGTTTTAAATATTTTCTTAACTGTTAACTCTTCTTTTTCATTTTGTATTTTTAAATAAGTTTCTGGTTTAAAACTTAAACTTTGAGAAGTTCCTTCTTCATATGTATCCATTTGATAATATGTTTTATTAGATTCTTCCACTACTTCTTTTCCTTTATCCATAAGTATAAATCTTTGAGTCTCTTTTAATTTTATTTTTTAATTTCTCTATATATTCATCAATTATGATAAGATAATTTATAGATTCACTATTAAGATAAGGTCTTTTCATTATCCTTTCTTTATGCTCTTCATATCTTATTATTTTTTCAAGTCTTCTTTTATTTTTATTCTTTACCAATGATTTATTTTCAAAATAAGATAACGTATATCTTTGATTTTCCATTTTTTATCCGTAAGTATATATTTCTGCATCTTTCTTAGCTTTGTGTTTTAATTTTTCTATATATACATTAAGCATTTCTTTTACTTGTATTGATTTATTATTTTGATATGGTTTTGCTATTACCATTTTCTTATACTCTTCATATCGCATTATTTTTTCAAAATCTCTTTTAACATTATCTTTTACCTCTATTTTTCTTACAAAGTAAGATGATGTGTCTCTTTGATTATTCATCTTATCCAGTTATATTAGATTCAATTAATAACTCTTTTCTTCTCCAATATATATTATTATTATATATTCTATATAATGCCATTAACTTTGCTATTTTACAATTATTTATCATTTCCTCCTCTTCTGTCCAATTTTTATTGTTTATTATATCTTGAAATCTATCTAATTCTTCTTCTATTTTATTTAAAGATATAGAATAATATTTTAATATTCTAAATTTTCTTCTTATTGAGTTTAAATCTTGTCCAAAAGAATTTATCATTTTTTCTGATTTAATTTTAATATATTAATCAATTTATCCTGATCTTCTATTACTTTATATTGTTCCTGTAAAACCTCTTTTAATTCTTTCACTTTTATTTCACATCCTAATTCTTTCATAAATTTTTCTCTTTGTAGTTTTAAATTTTCTTCTGCTAATAACTTATATTCTTCATCTCTTTTAGCTAATAATTCGCTAAATAATCTTATGGTTATATCTTTATCATTTATTAATTCCATACTTATCCTACAACTTTCAATATGATGATTGATTTCTTTATTATATGTAAATGTTTTGTTTGCTATATTTTTTATTTTTTGTAAATTATTCTTTGATTCTTCTGACATATCTTGGATATTATTCATATTTAAAAGTTACTATTCATCGGTTACTATTCACTTCAATCTTGCCATAACCAGTCGAAGTTACTATTCACTTGAGAAGACTTTCCTATTTAATTTAGACAACACTTTTTAATCGGTCAGTTGGTTAAAAATATTGCAGATTGCTCTATAACCTATACTTCTATGTATTTAAATGAAGACTTTAGTAAACTGAACAATGTCTTCATCATCCATCATAAACATAAAATTTCGTCAGCACATCACTTGCCTTAATCGAACTAATTTTCATTCATCTAAATTATTGAACTATTTTGCATCATCATCCAACACACTTTTTCCTATGCAACTGTATGATAGATTGACAATAAGACCCAGGTTCTAGCTTATCCAAAAATGAAGCTCAAGAATCGATATATCTTACCACAATCAGGTCCTTCTTTATCATCAGTGACTATGTATTGGTGGCCTTTTGATTCTAGCCACTCACGAATGCCTAAAGCATTCTCAGCACAACCGAGAAAATTTGGATTGGCAGAAGCATATTCATTTGCCTTGTAGAAGACGCCAACAATCTTCTTGCTCTCTGCCTGATTAATTGAGGAAAAGATAAAATTTCTTTAAAAAAATGAAATTAAAACATAACTGATAGCAAATATTCCCACTTTTTTTATTTTGGAACTTTTTGTTCAACATAGTAAAGTTAATGTTGTGTTTGGTTAGTATGAATGAATTCGGAAGGAATGAAATGAAATATGAACTACAATATGGGTAAATGTCCAAAAATTTCATTTCTACCTCCATTCCATTCCTAACACATAAACTATAACTCAAACTCACAAGTTTAGAAGGAATACTCGTTTCCTTTTCATACCTATTTCTTACATTCCTTAAATCTCCATTATTTTCTTTTAATTTCACACATTTCATTCCATTCTATTCCTTTCTCCCCGACCAAACACAATACCCACACTAAATAAAGTATATATTACCACCACCGTCCACCACAAATCCTGGAAATAAAGAGGGGAAAGATAAAGGGTAGTAGTAGAGTAAAATATATAAGAGGGGAAAGACGTACATGAAGATGTCTGGCAGTGATGGAAGAAGAAGCAGAGTAACGGTGGGAAGCTAAAGCACGAATTGCACAAGCACCACGTCTCATCGCCATTTTTATCTATCTATCTGTTTCGATGGATGATCACAAAGGCAAATACTGACAATTAGTTATAAAGAGTCATGTGTTTGTGAGAATGAAAGAGGACTAGACAAGCAACTTAATTTATAGACAGATTATGAGCTGACTCGCTCACATTCACTCCACTTATCTGTATGTCTGTCAACACTAAATTCTCCAAATTAGTGTGTAAAAACAGAGTTCGGTTTTGTTTTTGTAACGTTTAGTCGGCACTCGCATTCCTCTATTATTTACCCTACCTAATTCATCACAGATATAGGCATGTTAATCAATCAAAACTCCGATTCCATCCGAAATATTTTAAGCGAATATGTATTTATATAAAATCAATTTGATACGTTAATAACTCGACCCGATAAAAGTCCAATCCAATAAATATGGATATGGATGATATATGATATGATCGGCTAAGAACCCGATCAGAGTAAATATAATTATATTTATAAATGTTATATTTATAAAAATATATAAAATCTAAGTATTTTAGTTTTGTTGTTAATATTTACCTTCTTATATATAATTCATTACTTATATTTGGTATCCATATTTAGATTCAGATGAAATTTATAACTTTAATTTAATCTATTAGATAAATCATTTTCAGTTTTTATATCTATATATGTAGATTCAGATAAAATCCATACTCTAATTTGACTCATTTTAATAATTATCATTAATGTAATATATATTAGTATTTATGGTAAACTTCGTATCAAATTTTAAAATATTAAGTTAAGTTTATTAATATAAATTATATCATAACATATATAATTTGGATAAAATCCATAATCTTAATTTGATAATTAATGCCTGTATCAAATATTGATATAATATAATAAATTTTATATAAAAATTGGCATACCACATAATTAAATAATAAATAACATATAGAATTATTATTATATGAGTAAATTATTAAAAAAAATAACATATGCAGAATATTATAAGTAGTTTGAAAAAATATTTTTGAATAAGATTTAAGATATAAAGAATTAAAAACAAAAATCAAATATGAATTAAAACACATAAAATATTATTGTATTAGTAAATATTATAAAATTTAATAAATATAAAATATTATAAATAATAATAAAGGGGAAATTAAGATATTCAAAGTAAATTTAGGAAATAATTAAAATAATTTAAACTTATTATATGAAAGTTTTAAACATGAAATAGTTAAATATAAATATTTTTATATTTATTATGTTATATTATATTAATAATATTTAATTATAATATAATGTGTGTGTATCACGGGTAATAATTTAATTATAAAAAATTAGTAAAAAAATTAATTGAATTGGATATTCGATTTGATTACCTGTGATCCGAATGAAGCGGATATGGATTGAGATTTAAAATATTTGACATTTGATCTAATCCAATCCGAAAAGATAAATGAATTTAGTTATGAATTTAAGGCGATGTCATCCAAATCCGATCCATAGACAGTGTATACAGTAGAGCCATTATTATTATTATAAAAATATATGCCCATGAGTGTATACTGAAAAACTTATACATAAATGTATGATAAGGCGTTGTTTGTTTTTACCATTTATTTTATCTTACAAAAGTACATAATCTAAGGCGTTTTCTATACTTATTAACACAAAAGAAAATGAAAGGAAAATAATTTTCAAAATTAAATGAGTTTAAATTTTTTTAAATATACCTGACAAAAAAAATTAAATATAAAAAGTATTTTCCCACGTTCACTGAACTTATCTGTCCGTCTGTCAACACTAAATTGTCCAAATTAGTGTGTAAAATAGAGTTCGGTTTTGTTTTTGTAACGTATGGTCGCATCCTGTATTATTTAGCTTACCTGATTGGATAGCCTGCCAACTACCAAGGCCGGATATTCTATCGTCTCGGATCTCGAGATTTATTTAAAAAATAGATATTAGTTATTAGTTATTCTCTCTGTCCCTTTTTACTTGATTCTTATAAAAAAAACACATATTAAAAAATATTTAATTATATGTTATGTTTATATGTTTACCCTTAATAAATGCCTTGAACGATAAAATAAATTTGAAAATAAGTTGTAGAGCTAAACATGAGAAATAAGAGTAAAGGATAATTTTATAAAAATATATATTTAAATAAGATATGGATAACTATTTATAAACAAATATTTTTATCAAAAGTATCAAGTAAAATGGGACAAATGGAGTAATTAATAACTAAATTTTATGAATTATTACGTATATAACTCCCGACTCCGGGCAACGCACAAGTCGCATAATAATTCATAAAATTATTAATTTATAAATTTTAATATATTTTATGATACAGTTAAAAATTGAAAGAACTTATTAATATATTTATAATTCATAGTAATTTTAATGAAATCATACTAATTTATAAAATTATTAATTAGAGTATAAATTATAATCTAATTTATGATATTGTCAAAAATTAATTCATCTTCTTAAAATAATTTTTTATTTTAAACTAACTCTCGTTGATAATAAGATTATAGATATCATCAAAACTGTTGTGCGCTTGAATAATTTTTACGATATTAAAATACTTTTTCAAATTTTTAACATATGAATAATTCATAATAATTTTAATGAAATCATAATGTGAATAATTAATTATGATTTAAGTTAAATTTTAATATAAATAACAGATAATAATTTTAGTATATAATTAAATATTAAAAATATTATTGTAACCTTTTAACTTATATATTTTCCATATATTCAATTTATCACACACACTCACTTGTTAAATATATTTTAATAAATATATAATGTACGCTAACTTAAGAAAGAAAAATGCCCATTCAATCCATCCTGATTGAGAGAGCTAATGAAAAAAGAAAAATGCCCATTCAATCCTAATTGTATCAAATCTTATAATCAAACTAACCAAAAAAGTCGCATTTCGCGGTGGTCTCATAATAAATTTTAAAATTATTAAATTTTTTTGCACAAAGTTACATTACTGATGACTGAACTGCATATGATAAAATTTGATATAACAAAATTATATTAAACCAAAATAGTAGTATTAAATTTAAAAATATTATAAATTCAAATAATAATTTAAATATATATATATATATATATATATATGTGTGTGTATTATAATTCACAACTTACTAATTTATTATGTTTCTAAGATCTCTTTTTTCTCATCCGCCGCTAACAATATCAATGTCATCAATGTAGCTTAAGCAGCTCACGACATATATATAAGTATTAGTAACATTACGTAAATATTAAAGAATATAATTTAAAATTACATATGTGTGTTACTTATAATATCTTATTTTAGCAAAATACCTAACAATATATTAGTGTCATTAACATGTGCTTCAATTATATCGGGACATATGAACTCAAATCCATCTGGTGGTATGTTGATGATTTCTTCTTCCAACTTTTTTGGGGCCGTTGTACGTAGAAACATCACATTAAACTCACATGATAGTGGTCTATATCGGCCGGTACTTACAACTACTTTTAAGTTTTTAATCCTATATAAAGACTTTTCTTCCAAAATATGTTTGAATCGAAAAAGTAGATACTTTTGAATCGTTGTATGGATAAGATTTTCCTTTCATAAAATAAAGCATCAAAAAATCAGTATGAATGAATAATTGTAATAAATTAATAAATAACAAAAAATTATTTACCTTCTCATCAATTAAAATAATGTCAAGACTAAATTGATCATTTGTTTGTGTGTTGGTTGCATCACACATCATGCATACTCTCACTCTTATCATCCAATCGTCTCTATTGTTCTTCAAAGCATTCAAGATAGTGTAATCTATGATATATTAGACGTTGAATGTAAATATCGCTGCGATAAATTCGTTGTGATTTATTTTTTTAATACTTGATCTTTAATTTATATAAGTGATAGTCTATTATTTTTTAGATGAAAACACATTCAATTTAGGTAAAAGAATAAATTAACTTTTTTTTATTATAAATAGTGTCTCTTTGAAAAATCAATGTCAATTCCAACAATGAACGTGATGATACTTTCAGAACCAATGTCAATTCCTGGCAGAATAAAATTGAAAGGAGGTTCTAACTACGATGTTTGGTCTCAGTTTGTTACTATGTTCATTGTTGGGAGAGGTAAAAAGGGGTTTATTACCGGTACTACTAAGCGACCAGATGTTGGTGATATGATAAATGGGTCATGGATGATGCTATCGTAAAGGGATGACTTATCAATTCTATGGAGGTTATTAAGGTACGATTGACTGAAATTGAAGAAGAGCGTGTTTATGTATTTCTTGCAGGTCTGGAGGTGAAATCATACGCACTGATCCGCTTCTTAGCACTGAAGTTATGTTCTTAACACTACGACGGGAAGAGCAGCGTCGTAATACAATGCTCTTCTTTTGAAACTTGATTAATTTTCAATAGTAATAAAATAAATTCGTTGTGATTTATTTTCGATACTTAATCTTTAATTTATATAAGTGATGGTCTATTATTTTTTAGATGGAAACACATTCAATTTAGGTAAAAGAATAAATTAACTTTTTTTTATTATAAATAGTGTCTCTTTGAAAAATCAAAATAGTTTTGTTTTTTAATAATTTAATGTCTTTTCTAAAATTTCTAATTACCTTACGTATAATAATGTCTTTTCTAAAATTTCAAAACTTATCTTATAGATAATAATAATTACTTGACTTGAGAAGAAAGTTTAAGAGAATATAACATAACTTAGATTTTTCATAATTTGGAGAAAGTTTAGGAGAATATAAATTAACTTAGATTTTTTTATAATTTTTAATATTTACTAATTCAAAAATTTGAGAAAATTAGAAAAATACACTGGGACGATTTGAGAGCGTCATCTAACCGTCTTCGTCTTCTCCTTATATATATATATATATAGTATTGAGCCGCAAGTAAGCCATAACTCCACAATAGTATGATAGTGTGTGCTTTGAGCCGAATCTGCACGTATTTGTATTTGGGCACACCCCAAAAAACCTCATACTAATGGAGTTAATTGATTGTTTATAAACAAGAATATATTCTCTTGCCTCTTCGATATGGTATAATCCCTGATATCCTTCTCCGAACCTGGCTCTGATATCACTTATTGGGCCGCAAACAAGTCATAACTCTACAATAATATGATATTGTCCAATTTGGGTCGAGTCCACATGGATTTGTATTTTGTCACACCCAAAAAATCTTATTCTAATGGAGTTAACTGATGGCTTATAAATAAGAGTATTTTCTCTTATTTTCTCGATGTTGTACTTGGATTGACCCTAGCCAACAAATAAAAAAGTATATCAAACATTTTATAAATAGGATTGAATGACCTGGATAATATATGCATGTACATATATATATATTTGTATTTTTCATTTTTCATTTTACAATTTTAATTCTTGATTATATTAATTATAAAATCAAAATTAATAAAGACCATTATATCAGATGGATACGAATGACCAGATCTGGTCTTCAAGTCTCCACAAAAAATATGGTCTTTACCGAACTTTAATCTATATTTGTATATGGGTTTTACTTAATAAAATATTTTTAATTGAAATATTAATCAAAGACTTATATGTAATGTATTATTTTCTATAATAATTTATAATACATTATAAGTTAAATATAGTAAGACTTATAAGTTTTCAATTAGTATTTAGTATCGTAAAGGGACTCCTTTTAGAGTCCCGGGCCCCTGAAATATTTAATATGATGATATATATGTTATATTGTAACCCTTAAATAACGCGGAGAGATAGAATATTTGATAATTTGGATTATTTTTTCACATAAAATTAGAGTTGAAATCCTCTTATTTTCATTTTTTAACAAAAAAAATTATATTAAGAGGATAGAAACTGATATTGTTTATTGTTTTGATTAATTTATATAGTATTATAATTATTTATAATAAATTCATAAAAATATTATAAAACTATCACAGAATACGACTTAATTGATTAGTTAAAAAAAATCATGGATGATTTGGTTGAAGATTGTCTGAATGAGCTAATTAATCGCAACTTGATTCAGATTGATAAGTTTCAATATGATAGACTATCTTTGGCATGCCGTGTCCACGATCTTGTACGTGATCTTGCCATAAAGAAAGCAGAGTAGCTGAAGTAGTAGGTTATTTTTTACTCAAGTAAACACCATCACAATCAAATCCATATGTTGGAAGGACAATCGCGTCATGTGATCTCTACAATGGACTTGGTGAGTACTTGAACTTCTCCGAGCGTGCATTTGATGCTCAATATTTGCATTCACTAGCACTGGATAATTATATTGGTAAAGTGGAACTAAGAGAAATGAAGTTGATGTACAGATTTAAAAATCTCAAAGTGCCGGAAATGACAAGAGTGGAAACAGATGAGATACCAGAAGAAATAGGGGATTTAGTTCTCCTGAAGTACTTGGGCTTAATGGGTGCTATGAGGGAAATGGATTATAGAAAACCTATAGTAATTCCAGCAAGTATAGGCAAGCTGAAAAAACTACAAATATTGCAGGGTTCAAACCATTTTACAAGCTACATAGTGTCAGAATCCCTGAATATATTCATTGTACCCCTAAATATCCTCTAGAATATATTGTATAGCTAGAATATCTCTTTACTTGTAATACCATATATATTTTAGGGTTGTATAAGGTTGTATAAGATGTCGGTGTAATATATTCTCTGTAATTTTTCTATCTTGATTGGCATATACAACAATATGATGTAAAAAATATTTTTCTTCACGGAGATTTAAAGGAGGAAGTGTACATGTCAATGCCACCAGGATATTGTGTTTCTAACAATTCTGTTCAGTTGGTTTGTAGGCTGAAGAAGACTATATATGGCTTACGGAAATCTCCAAGAGAATGGTTTGGTAAATTTCGTTCTGTTATGAGAAAATATGGATATAAACATAGTAATGTTGATCATACTCTATTCTTAAAGAAAGTGGGTGATAAAATTACAGCTCTTATTATATATGTGGATGACATGATAGTGACAGGGAATGACCTTGCAGAGATGGAAAAATTGAAGGGCTATCTCTCCCGAGAGTTCAACATGAAGGATTTGGGGAACCTAAAATACTTTTTAGGTATTGAAGTTAATCGTTCCAATCAAGGTATATTTCTGTCACAATATAAATATGTGCTGGACTTATTAAAAAATACATGTATGCTTAATTGTGAGCCAATTAAGTCTCCAATGGAACAAAATCATGGTCTGGAAGAATGTTCTGACCAAATTCCAGCAAATAAAGGGAGGTATCAAAGGTTAGTGGGTCGACTAATATATTTGTCACATACTAGACCAGATATTGCATATGCTGTAAGTGTGGTGAGTAGGTTCATGCATAATCTGGGTAAACAACATATAGATGTAGTTGTGAGAATTCTACGATATTTGAAGTGAGCACCAGGGAAGGGTCTGTTGTTCTCAAAACATGGTCATACAGATATTCTAGGGTACTCAGATGCTTCATGGGCTGATAAAGGAGATAGAAAGTCAACTTCTGGTTATCTTACATTTGTTGGGGGTAATTTTGTGACTTGGAAAAGTAAGAAACAAAAGGTGGTTTCATTGTCAAGTGCAGAGGCAGAATATCGAGCAATGGTAAAAGGTATTTGTGAATTGCTATGGTTGAAAGGTCTTACGGGGGAGCTAGGTTTCTCATCACAAAGTCATATGAGATTGTTTTGTGATAATCAATCAGCAATTAAAATTGCTAAAAATCCTGTCCAACATGACCGAACAAAGCATGAAAATTGATAGGAACTTCATATACGAGAAGCTGGAGAACAAGGAAATTGAAGTACCATATGTTAGTACAAAAAGACAGCTTGCGGATTTGTTGACCAAACCCTTGTCGAACTCAGATTTTGTGGATTCTCTTGTCAAGCTGGGCATATATGATATCTATGTTGTACCTTGAGGGAGGGTGGGTTTGAGGGGTGTGTCAGAATCCCTGAATATATTCATTGTATCCCTAAATATCCTCTAGAATATATTGTACAACTAGAATATCTATTTACTTGTAATACCATATATATTTTAGGGTTGTATAGGATGTCGGTGTAATATAAATTATATATACATTGTAAAGAACACATAATTATATATGAGAATTAACCCTTCTTCTCAATAAACGATTCTATTAATCGTCCCTATAATTCTAGTCATAGTACCTAAAGAGATATGTGAGTTGCATGAGTTGAGGTATCTAGACCTCATAATTGGTGGGAGTTTGAATATAGGTAGCCACCAAACAAAGCTCCATACCTTACGATGTATAGGATTCAAGGTATGGGTGAAGATTGATACTACTGTCAATTTCACCGACCTCCATATGCTATATATAGTAGCAGAGGAACAGGAAGAGGGAAATGGTTACACGTTGGAGTCCATAGCTAATCTAACAAGTCTCCAAACACTTGGCCTAGTCATGGATATTTCAACAATGAAACCACTGTCGTCTTGCAATCGTTTGAAGACCGTCATCTTACTTGGTAATATAAAAGATGCATCAGAATTAAGTTATCTACCACATTCAGTCACGGATTTAACACTAAAAGATAGTAATTTTACGGAGGATCCTACGCCCGCCTTGGGAAATTTATTGAATCTTACAGCTCTTGAGTTAAGCAGGGTGTACAGGGAAAACAAAATGGTTTTCAGTGGGAATGTGTTTCCGAGTCTTCATATTTTAAGATTACATGATTTCCCTGTTCTCAAAGAATTGCAAGCTGAAGAATGGGCTCTCCCTTCTCTCAAAAGTTTTCAAACTTATGAATGCAGGAAATTGACCAAGATTCCGATTCAGCTTGAGCGTTTGTGGGTAGAATTAGAATGGGACTCATGGGGCTCTCCCTTCTCCCAACAGTTCTCAAACAACTAACGCATGAAGAATTGGGATGGGCCCTAAATTCTTTGCACTTGGTTATATTAGCAAAATCTGCCCTAAACAACTAATGTTATGTTAGTTGTTAAGATCTGCTTATTAGCAAATAGTAAATCTGATGGTTGCTAGACAGTGGTGCAACTGATCATATATGCTCATATTTGAGTTATTTTCTCAGTTATACACCTGTAAATGGTGATCAAGAAAAACATTTGACAATATATCTACTTGAAAATGGTGAATTGGATAAAGAGATAGAATAATATGCATAAATTTTAAAAAATATATATTAAAATGGGATTAGGGGAGTACATGTTACAGCCATTTGACAATCCCAGACATATTTCTGTTAGGTGATACTGTGTAAAATCCCTGCCAACAATCGTCACAACACTCCATAATTCTGTTCCATATTTATTAACAATTCACAAACAGCTACTACTACCTGGGTCCTACTGGCTATTTTAGACATGTATCATTTATTCATTTGTCAATGACCTGGAGAATAGAATAGAACTAGAAGAGAGACTTAAAGGTCCCACGTCTAAGGCAAACTTTGATCCCCGCTATACTCCACACCACTCAAAATAATAAATAACAAACCATAATAGAATGAAACAATTCAAGCCTTTTAATAAATAAATAAAATAGAAAAAAGAATATGTAAATAACTAAAACCTCTAGTATATATACTCCAGATATTCAATCAAAAAATGGAAGACAGGACTTGAACTCGTGTCACACAGTTGGCCACAGGTGATTTTACCATAGGCCACATGGTAAGGCTAACAATCAAACCAACCTGTAGTACATATATGATAATATTTTACAAGTCATGGAGGCACCCCGTTGCTTCATACTATATTTGTCCTTGCTAGTAACATTAATTGCCTCTTCTAATTCTCAAGGAGGTAGTAAAGGAAACTGCAGAAAGCTGAGATGTATATCCTCCCAAGCAATATTTAATAAAATGGCTCATCTGCACCAAACATGAATATTAGTTCCCAGCTGGCTCCGAAGTTCAGTAGTTCTGGCTGGTACTAATACCATGCACAGATTAGTTGGGCGTGTGTGCGCACACACAATTGTAATGACGTAACATTTATTTAGATGAACCAATTTATACTAAAGTCCCACTGATAAACTACTTCAAGTCTATTGAGCATGTTACAGGTGTACACATTTGTTAGTGAAAAAAAATAAAATTTCGCAAGTAAATACAGGATCAATAACAAATATAACCAACAACAAATTTGTAATTCTTCATCTAGTAATAATGAAAAAATTAGTTGAGGCCACAAGTCCATACCATTGTTATCATCACCCATGTTATAGTCGTCTTCATCATCATCAAAATCTCGGTTCTGCATATAGGTCAGGATTTCATAAGTTGCTACTTTCAGGAAATAAAGGTGATACTTTTAGATTTCGGGTTTTTTTCGGGTTCGGGTTTGGATTTTTCCAAACCCGATCCGATCCGACCCGTTGCCATCCCTATGACCTTACATATATGCTTTTATAGAAAGAAGAGGGTGGTAGAGATTGGTCCACTTCCTGAAGGATCAATCATGTACAGGCAGTATATACACAATGATAATACTTGTAGATTTATTTAAAAATTGCACTCCGGCACTTCCAGTTACCTGAGTGTAATCACCATCGCTGAATTCTTCTTCTTCCTCCTCGACTTGTTCATCCTCCTCTTCTGCAGCATCGCCTTCTTTCTTATCATTTTCCGTCTTTACGCAAGTCATTTAGTGATTAACAGCATAAACAAGAAGTCCACCAACAGTTACCATACCAATATATATATATATATATATATATATATATATATATATATATAACTCCATCATTTAATGCTTAAATATTGAAGCTAAACATTCGTGAACGACAGAAACAAGATAGAGGTAGTGATGAAAAAAATCTAGATACCTTGGAATTCTTTTCAAGCTTCTCAAAGATATCTAACTTCTGCATATCTGTCACAGTGTCACATGCAAACTATCAATCAGTTCAACAAATCAAACTCCAGTTTTGTTGTTTGCTACTAATATAGTGGAACTTCTTAGCCTCTTACAAACAAGAGCTACTCGAAACTGTGCAACATCAATACTATACTACTACAAACAGATTTCTCTTGATCAAATGCAGATATTGTCCAGAGCCATCACTAAGTAAGCTATGATTGTACGATGTTCAAACTAAAAGTGAAAAAAAGATAGCAAAAAAAAGTGTAAAATGAACGAAAATTTAGCTTGAGCTACAAATATTACTAATTGCTACGGATTGTGACTCCTTGTCAGACAATTAATAATGTATTCGTATTCAATAGTCACCATGGACACCAGAGCTGGTCCACTAGCACAGATTGTACGTTATGGACTAAAGCACCCGACCATCAGCAAGAAGCTAACCACAGAATTTCCATAAATGTCAATAATTTGTATCGATTAATATTTATATTATTTTCTTTGATATTTAGCATCACCGTATCAAACAATAGAGGACCATATGCATTCTTCTATGCCTATTTTTATTATATCTTTGGTTTAGTTCTCTTCCTCTTGTTTACGTCTGTAACACCCCAGTCTCACATCAAGTAGATTGGGATAATTTGTTTAGTATATAAGCAAGAGTACTACTACTAAGTGCACCAACAAATCATTATCTTTTGAGGGCCTGTGATGGACTTGTGGATTACCCAAGTTGTTGCATTTGGGCCAGTTTACTTTGGCTTATTTCGGAAGTCGGGACTTGACCCGATTTTCGAAAAAGACTCGGGATTTGACACGTGTTGTCACAACGTCATTTTCTAAATTACGCTGTTAAAGTTCTGTAGGATTTTACCTACATGTTCTGTTCATGATGAAAGCTACAGTCTAACCAAATTTAGTTAAGTAGGGATGTTATTAAAATGTGCAACTATATGGTAGAAAAAACATGGTTTTCAGTGCTTAAAAAAAAACTGTTTACCTAGTCTGCTTCACTACATTCTGTTAAATGATTCGATAGGAATAGGATATTTTAAAACTTTAAGGATTCACAGATTGAGACAGTAATAGTATATGAAACCTTCAAAATAATTCAAATTATTACTTGGAAATTAAAGGTCTAAAAACAAGATACACACACAAGCTGCAAAACAGCAAAAGGTATTAAGACATTTAAACCTGATTCCTGATTCCATCGCACTCTCTTTCGACCACGTTGGTGCCTTACAGCTGTTGCAGTAAGTCAAGAAATTTAACCATTATAACAAATATGGCCATTAAAATCTGAATCGAATATTATGTAGCGGAGATAAGCATCTTCACCTAGTTCTGCAGGAACGTATTCATCAGTCATCTTTATGCAGTCTGAAAGCAAGGGTTTATGCCTGGTTTTTGCTGAACTATTAACAGAATACCTTTCAATATCTATGCTTTCACTGCCTATCAAATACATTTGGGAGAGATACTTGAGATTCTTTAAGTGAATGTGGAGACTACCAGGATTCAGGAACATAATTAACAGAAAAATATTGGTTCACACAATAAATCAACAAAAATCTACGTAAACAGAACGATCAAATTAATGGCCTGTGTTTTCATAATCTGATGAGGAACAAAGAACTAAAGTTATATTAATTATTATTGGGAAATATCAATGGTACCCTTCTATTTTTAGCTTTCCCAAGTGGTGTCATTTCATGTTTTTGACTTAGGAGTGGCACCCTTGAGGTACGTGATTTCACTAAATATACCATTTTGTTAATTAAAACGTAACCAAACGTTAAAATACAAGAAAAATGATCTGCATAATAGAAATTCACTTAAATTTTCACAATTTAAGATAGTGTAAACCAGCAAAAACCAATCTAAAACATCAAGGGTGCCACTCGCAAGTCAAAAACATGAAATGGCACCACTTGGAAAAAGCCAAAAAGAGAAGGATACTATTGATAATTTTTCTATAAAAATTGATAAAATTAAATCTTGATTAACAGAATGGTAGATTTAATGTATTTACATACTTCAGGAGTGCCACTCGTAAGTCAAAAACACGAAATGGCACCCCTTGGAAAAGCCAAAAATAGAAGGGTACCATTGATAATTTCCCATTATTTACTATTTGCTTTATTTTTTCTAAGTAATTATTATAAGTATAATAAATAATTGTTAAAAATACTTAGAATCAGGATAATCATGATAGTAGTTATCCTCTACTTGGAGTGAAGGACAAATTTTCGCATTTTAGATTTGGGTAGTACTCGTTTACGTCAATTATAAAAACTGTTGTAATATTTATTGAAGTTCATTACATTCTTAAAGTATAACTAAATTAGTTCACTTTTGTCAATGTAAAGGATTTTTCCTTCATCTTTTCTTAAATTTCAAGACTCTGGTACCAAACATAAAATCTTAAGCAAATACTCCAGACTTCATATTTTTAAAATCAAGGGTGTCTATTTCTTAGAGAATTATAACAGCAGTATGTATTTATGCAAGCCAGACCACTTATTTCCTCATTCAGAATATCTTATAATGAAATTGAACATAATTGCAGCTGATCAAATAGAAGGAGAAGGTTAGATATCAAATAATTTTTAGCCATCAGATACGCTTCAATTTTAATGAAAGTTTCTTGTTTGTTTTAACAATAAGAACTTAAGTTCAGCTTTATAAAGCCGGATTCCTTACAATATTAGATGATTGTTTTACCCCTCGATTTAATGCCATAAGTATATCAACATCTGTGTTACTTTTAGTCTTCCCCTCAAATGTTATGACTAGGTAGTCTAGGTTTAATAAGGTTAATTTTCATTTTGTCCATCTATTTCTTGTAGTTTATGATTTTGAAAGATATATTTGAATGACAACTTTTCTTTTCTTTTTTTGCAGTAGGAAAACTGGAAATTAATATATTTTTTAAAGAAGAATTAATTACAATATATCTGGAAAAATGCAAAAAATTGTAGGATGAAATTTTGTACATATACTCTCAAAATTAATTTATTCATTTACTACGTGTTTAGCATGCCAAACCCTACTCTTCCCCCACCCAAAAAAAAACTCTCACCATAATGCATAATTAATTTATAAGCTGATACCATTATTTCTCTAAATACACACATTTGCCGCATTGCTAAATTGTATTTTCAAGAAAAATAGTATTTTGTGCAGGCTTACCTTCAGTGTCATTTCCCACGCCCATGTAATAATATGGAGATAATTTCCATGACATTTGCAACCTGTAACTCCAAAATAAAGAAACCCGTTCTTCTTTCACATTTTGAACATCAGGCAAATTCTCGATTTCCTATCAAAACCACAAAGTATAAATGTATAATCAGATAAATGCAGAAAACAAAAGTTAGAGCAAGTCCAACAGTGTCCTAGTTGGTTACCTGTAAATATTATAAAATAATGAGTCATAGTGATTTGTAATCTATTTTGTATGTGAACTCCAACAATTCTCTATATTCATTACCTATTATTATAATAATAACCAATTTGAATCTAACTACTCTTGAAAAGAGGGAAGAGAAAAGATGGGTGAAAAAGGAGGGAAATGAATTTTTTATTCATAAGAATGAAATAGGGGATCGCTAGAGGATACCTAAAAATAGGGAATGGCTAGTAAATTTGTGGATGTCCTAGTGATACATGGAATCACTAGAATACTATTGGAGCACCATTTTGTACCACATTCCCTATGTTTGAGCTTAGGAGCTCATTTAGGGAACCTGTTGGACTTGCTCTTAGGAGTTAGTTTGTTAACTACATATTCATGCTGGCAATCCATCTTGCTTCATGTATTTCTGGTTTGTGTTGCTTCCCCATACCCTAACCAAGGGCCACTTTTTAGGGCCCACAACAAGAAAGGTCTGTATATCTATATGTAATATATGCTTGCATATATGTGTTTAAGCTTCTTTTAACTACTTGTGAGATCATTCATAATATTTAAAATTGAGTTGCACCCATATAGTATGTTATGTATTTATTAAGTATATAGATCCTTACTTCATTATAACTAATATATATCAATATTAGTTTTACTTTTAAATTCACACACACATACATCATGGGTAAAGAGTTATTTTTCATTAGTTTCTTTAATATTACTATACATTTATTGCTAAAATGGAAAAAAAAAGATGCAGGGGGCATGTTTTTGTTTTCCTCTTTATTGCATGTACAACAAAACTCCAATGAATTAACAACCTCAAAACCGAAATATTTATTAATTTATCGAGGTTATTAATATACTGTATTATTAGGCCAAAAGAAAAAGACATTTTGTTCCATTATGTTGGGCTGGAGAAAACATATTAATATAGTTTTATATTAAATTGTAATTTGACAATTATTTTCCAAAAAAAACATATAATTTCGATCCTCAAGCAAATTTTATCGAGAATTTCAAAAAATAAATATAAAAACAAGAATTTTTTGTTTCCTTTTGGTTTGACTTGAATCACTGTCTATATTAGTATAATTCTCCAAATTAACAAATTTTGCAAGTAATTCAAGAAATAATTTTAGGGGCCTAATTTGTACTTTCACATCCCTTGTCCCCTCTAAAGTAAGTATGGATTGGCCCTGTGCTTCACAAACCAAGCATAATGTAGCTACCACTGTATGATAACTTCTCAATGAATCAGATCATAGATCATAACGTGAAACTCTATACACTAAATTTCTAATAGATCTATTAGTAAATCCCAAGAAATGTTTAATTATTTAAATTTTAATAAACACGGGGATGGTAATTTCATTGGTAGAAATAGTATCGAATGGATTTCAAATATTGAAGCTGAGGTAATTTTTATGGTGAAAATCAGTGAGAGTCGTGGTCCACCTAACCCTCAACAATACAAATCAAATGAAAATGATACAACGGTTTCACAAGGTTCATTGAGCATTTCACATTAGCCACCAAATTGTTTTTTCAAGATCATCTGTGCATAACTATATCGATCTAACTTGTCCTACTGGCAAATTTAACTATATTTCATCGTTGCGAATTTTGATCATTGTAAAATGGCAAACATACTGATATGTTGTGGATGAGAAAACCACTTAATCGGAAGAAAGATAATTATGCTACAACACCAAAAGACTAGTACCGGAAATAGTTCAAATTTAATTTTCTCTGCATGACAGGGACCACGGCCACCACCAAATCTACCGCCACGTCCTCGACCTCTAAAAGCCATCTATCAAAACAACCAAATATTAAGTTATTGTGCTTCCATTACATATAGGTTTATACTACACCAGATGAATTAATTAATCAACGAATCTTTAAACATGCAACCAGAAAATTTAGGAAGTTTGTGATATTAGTTGTATAAGTAATAGTAACAAAGTTATCACAAATTTAACTGTTACTCCTAGTTGCTATCCATATATAATTTAAAATTCTTTTATAAAGAAAAAGTTGTAGGTTCGCAATGACAATATGACATTCATGGCTGGTGAGAACATCCATATACTATATACACACAAGAGAAAGAAAATCCTACATTCATTCAAACATACGGAATAGGTCAAGCAAAAGAAGATCTTCTTGGGGGTAGATATTAATGAAGAAAATAAGTACTTCTAGAATTGTGTGAAAATAAATTGTGCGAGAAATAAAGATGTTAAATAGAACTACCCATAAAAACATATATAAAATTGATTTTAAAAAATTAAAAGACCACCTACTTAAACACTAAACAAAATATATATAAATTATTTATGAAACATAAATTTTGATTATGTGCAAAATTTTGCCACACCTGAATTAAAACCCTCCTTCCACCACTACTCACACACATATCTAAAGCTCACAGTACATATATACGATATACCTATATATATATATATATATATAAGACAAGATGTATGTCTTAAAACAATACGCATATATGGGTGTGTGGGAGATTAAAAAGAAACTACACTCATATATGGGTGTGAGGGAGATTACAAAGGAAAGAGAGTCTAAAGATTGATTGTTGAAGTTAAACGCCACTAAACCACCGCTCTATCTAAAATTCTGAATGTGTGGCTAGGAAATTTATATGTATACACACTGTTTATCCAACGCTCGTAAATAAATGTATTTAACATGGTTTTGCCTCATAGCTATCTCTCTATATTATCCTAGAAACTTTAATCTTTTGCGATAACTATATATAGAATACAATTCTACTAATATTAGTGCAATGCACCGAGTTTTTTAATATATTTAACTAATATTTATATTAATTATACATGTTATTTTCTAAATTTTTAATAACTTTATATTTATTCAAATTTAACACTATAAATTTATATTTACTTAATTTCAATATTAACAATTTAGAATTTGGTTTTGAAGACAACATATTTTACAACTTTCATATATTTAGACATTATTCTAGTATCTTTAGGATTTCTTATAGGTTGGGGAGGCTAGGCTTTAATTTATTCTCATCAACAATAATATTGAGTTAATTTTTGTATTTATAGAGAATCGAACTTTAATCACTATTATTAATAACAGTAATTGACAGTTTTGCCCCTGATAATTGAAGTCACGCTAATTATAAAAAATATATAACTATTAAAACCGAAACATTAAAAGTTTGATAGTCAATCATTAGCCGGTATTTGAGATTCTGTACACATTAACTAAAAACACGGGCCTACTTATTTTAAAAAACTGATTTAAATGGGGCTCATTATTAATAATTTAATTAAACAGGCCTACTTATATTAAAAACATATTTTAACTAAAACGCATTAAAGTATTTTAATATAAACATATCTCTAGGCCTACTTATTTTTAAAAAATCAATTTTAGTAGGCTTAATTATTTTAAAAACCTAGTCTAATTAAAACACATATAACTATTCTAATTTAAATAGATCTCCATAGTAAAATCAAATCAAAATAAAAAATAAGATAAATAAGATAACAAATATTAAAGATAAACGTGTATCGCATGGATATAATTACGTTTTAATTCCAAAATATTAATAAAAAAAAGAGACAAGCCTAAAGCCACAACTAAGGGAACAAAAAGGGTGGGGGTCATTGGGCTGAAAGCCCCTTCTGCTCCTCCACAAACAGCAGCCACCTCTAAAGTTATAGTCATTGCTGAACTTCGGCCAGTTAGAGGCAGTGTTCGAGTGAGGCCTTATGGTGTCCTTGTCTACATTACCGGGAACAAGGAGAAGAAAGTCATGGAGCAACCTTGATCTAGACCTCCCTTTCATTTCAACATTTATGTTAATGATATCCCGGAACCTATTTATCCTGATCAAGTGGATTGTACTTGGCTGGATTTATTTCTTCCTTTCTATATTTCTCTAATATAACTACTACTTAGCAAAAAAAAAGAGTATCTCAGACAAATGATATTGAAACTGTCGCATGTATGTAAGAAGCTCTAGCGTAGCGATGGATTTAATTTTAGTTGAAGTTACAAAAAATATTTAGAACCTGGTCTAGTGAAGTAGTGCAGGAGTTTTTTGAAAATTAGATTTATAGAAGAGTGTTTAGTTGGTACTGAAAGCTATTGAAGCACACAAGGGGTCAACTTCCCGTCTTCCCCATGAGCTTGTTGATGCTTATGATGACTTTCAATATCGAGTTTACAGGTAGTTGACGTAAGTGAATGCTAAAACCGCATTGGAGCAAAAAGAAAGGAGTAGAAGAGCACGAGGAGGAGGAACATATATATGCGGAAAGAATGGTTAATGAACCATGCACCTAATTATTCTTATAATAATCGAAAATATTTACAAAGCTATATATAATGGTCAATGCATCTATAGTACTCATTAGGAAGGCTGTTAGGCGTTACGGTGGATGGAACCACTAATAGTCCGGGTCGTCCTAGGTCAATGAATTTACTAATGGCTCTTTCAGATGTTAGTAATATTAAGTTCTAATTTTAGCAAAGAAACATGAATCGACCAAGTCCAAGGTTAACAAGCAACAAACATTGCAGCAAAGTACTTTCCAGGAGAACTCGCAATTAAAATGAGTTGTGTACTATGTATTCAAACAATAATTATATAATTGCTGCTATTCCTGCGATTCTAAAGGCAAATTCAATCAAAGTTGCAATCTTTAAAAACCACCAACAAAGTACAAAAGCAAATCTAAACAACGAAACTGAGAGAACCCATTTGTTAAATATAATAATAACATCAAACAATCACAAAAACATGTCTTAAAGTTCAAATAATAATTAGTAGAAAAGAAGACCTGATTATTGATGAAACAAAACCCACAAAGAAATATATACATGTAAAGAGATAAAGTATACCTTTGGAAGTGTATGTATAATCTGAGAGTGCTAAAACAGAAGCAAGGGCTGCGGCCAGTAGAAGAAGTAGCGTTATTAAACTGTGAAGTGGGAGAGGACACTCTTAGGTCAGCTATCGTTATAATTTGAGTTTTTGGTCTTAAAATTCAACCACCGTTCCGATGCATAGTTATATTTCAGGATCAATTATATTCAAATTAATATTTACGGTGTATTTTAATATATTTTTTATAAGGAATAGAATTAGCTCGGTGGTTAGATCTGATGTGCCAAGGATAAATATAATTATCTTTAATCCTAAATGTAGGAACAAGTATCCATTTATATATTTATAAAATTAATTATAGCTATGTATTGGTGATTTTACAAACTTAATCTATATATATGATGCTCGTATATGCATATTCTAAATTTATTTATGTACCCCTATTGAAGTTTTTAGACTAAAATAACATGCTTATCATTATATATTTTAATAATTAAAATTAAAATCAGGAACATTGCAGTCCAAAATATTTAACCGGATATGCATAAATAAATTTAAGATGAGCACCTATAGATATCTATAGGATTAAGTATACTTATGCATCGGATTTGCTCTTACAAGTTTATTCGGTTAAAAAGAAATTTATGAACCCAAGTTATTCTATAATAACATTTTTTTTATATCAAAAAGTACTATATCCATCCTAATTTTTTGTTTATTTTTATTAAAAAATATAAGAAAATGTTTTTTTAAAGAAAAGTGTTTAAAGTTTATTATATGAGGGATGTACATCCTCTTCTACCATAATTCGATTTCCGTTTTGAATAAAATGAGAATTTGAAAGGAAAAAATATATTTGTGTATGGAAGAAAAATTCGTGTAGAAATTGAAATATGCAGGCATTTTGTAAGAACTGGTTCGTCTCAATTAACAAGTGCAGAAAGATAATTTCTTAAGTTTCATAGATGAAAATGGAAAAAGAACAATCTCTGGGGCTGTTTGGCAAAACAGACCTTATGGAAATAAGGGCTTATTTCCGTAAAAAAGTAGGAATGTATGTACTTTTCAGAAATAAGCCCTTATTTCCAGAAATAATTAAGTTCATATTTGGTTTTAAAATTCTAAAACAAATATTTATCTTTAAAAAAAATATGAAAATATGTATAAAAAAAATAAGCTACTTATTTTAAGTTTAAGGAACCCCAAACACCCCCTCTATAACTTCTTGCGAATTCTCATTATTAAATAATTAAAATATTTATTTAATTTTTGTCAATTTTCATATTTACAGACCCTGCTTTATTTTTACAACATCATCATTTAAAAATATATGTGAGAGATTTTACTTTTCGGTTAAAGTTTCGAAAAAAAATTGTTCCTTACAATTGAAAAAAATCAAAAGCATAATCCAATTAAGACAACTAGTAGATAGAATTGAATAGTTAGAAAATCAAAGGTGTGAGGGTCCACGCTTTGCTTCACGAAGCAGTCAGTTTGACGTCCTCGTCATATCGGATTGAAATCCCGTTTTTTTGGCGCCAACTGTAACAACTAATATAAATTTTTTTAAAAAAATAATAATAAAAAGAGAGCCGAAATATACAAATTCTGAGACGGTGTGGGTGGTGGGAGATAACAGGTCTCCTTCATTTTGCTTGCACATTCCCATCCTCCTCTTTCCTTTTCTCGTACCCCCCCCACCCCAATTATACATACATACATACATACATTTCAATATATCTATTACTTGCCATTTTTCTTTCTTTGTCTGTTCTTGCACATTCTGATCCTATATAAGAAACAAACGGTTCAGGTATTTAAACAACATACACAACATATATTTCATTCCCATTTTTACCCTTTTAACCACCTTTCTTCTCTCCCTGCATATAAAAAATAAGCTTCCTATATTACAAGTTCTTGAATATACAAACGACATATATTAATATACACATCTCTGTTTCACTCTGCACATACATAAGATCATCACTTGTTCTTGGCGTGTTATTAAGGTACGTGATCTATTTTATTCTTGAGTGTGTTTACTTTTTATTTGTTTGTGAGGCCTTTTTGTTTTGTTATTTTTGTTGTTATGACTTCTTAATTGTTTCTTTGTATATTGATTATTGTGCTTCTACACATATGCAGTTAATTTCCCCTTCCCCTTCCCCTTGCCTGTTTGTGAGTTTCTATATTTTGTTCTTGTAATTTCTCTATATTTCGAGTCGAGCAATTTAAAATTTAATGCCTGTCAACTGCACTCTTTATGTAGTTGGCAACATGTCTGTTATCTTCAAGTGCAACGAATTTTGATTATAATTTAAATTTTAAGATTCGAAATACGACCAAGTATGAAGCCAAAACAGAATCTTTACATTACTGGAGTTAATTATATGGAGGGATTATGGAAGAATACACAAAATATGAATCTGAATTTCGTTTAGTGTTCTTGATCAAAACTGATACTAGTGAAAAGCCTGAACAATTATGTTTTATGTACGCTTTGGGGTGATTATTTATAACAAAACAATATACTCCATTTTTATGAATTGCACATGATGACTAGTGTCCGGCTATTTAACTTAATATGATAACTAACATTTCAGTGGTTCTATAGAATTGGATTGTATGGCTGAACCTGTGGATGGAAAAAGCGATGGAAATGCAAGTGAACACTATCTATCTAATAAAGAAATTTTCAATAATGCGTCTCCAAGAAGTCCCTTGAGTACACACAGTCCTGATAGTGACTCTATCAATATATCCATTGATGGCCCTGTTAATAATTCCATCGAGCAGCTTTATCACAATGTGTATGATATGCAGAGCTCAGACCAATCACCATCACGGTATAGTTTGCTGTCATATGGCCAAGAATCAAGAATTGATTCTGAATTGCGCTATCTTGCTGGAGAATATGTTAATGATGAAAAGACAAAAGAAGTTGTGATGGTGAATGACAATACAGTGGGACAGACTAATCTGGCTAAGCCAGAAATTGAGCAGACAAATGAGAAACACATGAACAAAAAACAATCTGCTGTTCCAAAATCTAAAATATTATCAACACCTATTACCAAGAATAGGTCTTTACAGGATAAGCCTCCTTCTGGTAAACGAAATTCGAAGACATCAAATAAAGGTTATGGCATGAAAGTTGAAAAGTTTTCTCCTTTAGGATTGGTGAAGCCAAAGAATGGGGCTGAGGTTTCTTTTGATGAAGGATACCTTGGACCTTATTTACTTAAACAGACAAGGGATATGGTTTCATCTGGTGAAAATCCTAAAAAAGTTCTTGATGTGGCGCTACGAGCACTGAAATCATTTGAGACAAATACAGATGGGAAATTCAATTTAGATTATGTTATGTGTTTGCATGTTGTATCTGTATTGTACTGCAGCATGGGTCAGTACAATGATGCAATTCCTCTTCTTGAGCGATCCATTGAGATTCCAGATATGGATGAAGGCCAAGAACATGCACTTGCTAAATTTACTGGCTGTATGCAATTAGGTGATACATATGCAATTCTGGGCCTGATTGAGAATTCGATACTGTGCTATACAGCAGGTTTGGAGATTCAAGAACAAGTTCTAGGTGAAAAGGACCTTCGTTTTGGTGAGACTTGTAGGTATGTGGCTGAAGCTCATGTTCAGATGCTGCAATTTGAAGAGGCTGAGAGGCTTTGTCAGAAAGCACTTGACATCCATCGCGAAAATGCTTCATCTGCCTCTTTAGAAGAAGCAGCTGATAGGAGACTCATGGGGCTTATATCCGATTCTAAGGGTGATTATGAAACTGCTCTTGAGCATTACGTATTAGCAAGCATGTCTTTGGCTGCTAATGACCAAGAAGAAGATGTGGCTGCAATTGATTGCAACATAGGTGACGCTTATCTATCTTTAGCACGGTATGACGAGGCTGTTTTTGCTTATCAGAAAGCACTCACTGTGTTCAAGTCCACCAAAGGAGAGAAGCATTCAACAGTTGCCTCAGTTTTCGTTCGTTTGGCTAATTTGTACAACAAGATAGGGAAATTCAGGGAATCAAAATCTTACTGCGAAAATGCACTTCGGTTCTATATGAAGCCCATCCCTGGGATCCGTAAAGAAGAGATTGCTAATGGCTTAATTGAAGTTTCTGCAATTTATGAATCTATGAATGAACTGGACCAAGCGCTCAAGTTGCTCAATAAGGCTCTTAAGGTATATGATGGCAAAGTGGGTCAACAAAGTACAGTGGCAGCAATTGAAGCCCAGATGGGGGTATTATATTACATGATGGAAAACTACTCAGAGTCTTATAATTCCTTAAAAAGTGCAATTTCGAAGTTTAGAGCAATTGGGGAGAAGAAATCTTCTATGTTTGCTGTTGCTCTTAACCAAATGGGACTTGCCTGTGTGCACTTATATTCAATTAATGAGGCTGCAGATTTGTTTGAAGAAGCAAGAACTATTATGGAGGATGAATATGGACCTTATCACCCAGACACACTTGGAGTCTACAGCAATCTAGCTGGTACTTATGATGCACTGGGCAGGTAACTACTTTTTATTCTTTCTGGATATGATTATATTTTTAGCTTATTGTCTGCATATTGAATGGTGTAAGGTTTTATGCCTCTTAAATTTTTGTTATTACGTTGACATAATTTAGGTGGGGTGATGCAATAGAAATCTTGGAACACGTTGTTGCGATGAGAGAGGAGAAACTAGGCACAGCAAACCCTGATGTTGACGATGAAAAGAGGCGACTAGCCGCATTATTAAAAGAGGCAGGCATGTCTAGGAACAGGAAATCAAGGTCGTTGGAAGTGCTACTTGTTACCAGCTCTCTGATTGCTCCAGAAGATAAAATCGAGTAACTATTAAAGAAGTCTGTGTGTTTATGTATGTTTAGTATATCTTAGGTGTTTGAGTCACTGTGCTGGAAATGATGACGACTAAACAATCTCTGAGGATGAAGAAGAAAAGGTTGTAATCTCATTGTATGAGTTGATAAAATTTCTGTCAGTATGTTATTTGTATTACAAGTTGTAAACTTGTAGTTGATAAATAAAAGGTGGAAAGTACTGATCAAGCAGCTTCTAATGGTGGGATTTCCTTTTCTTGTTGTTGTACCAAACTTTAAACTACAGCTTTTTATCTGTTCTTCAGCAATTTCTACTGAATTTATAATAGGATAAATGACCAGAGCCCCCAATCTCGAAACCATAGTTCTGTATATCCCAACAAATCTAACAGTGGCCTGTGGAACTTGACTAATAGTAATAGAGATCGAAACTCTTTTAACAATCCATATACAATGTATAATTGAAGAAAATCTTATTCAAAATTTAACACACATATCTCTTAACTAATCATGTCCGTACAAAATAAATATTAATTTTTCAATTTATTAAAGCCGAATTTCGACACCACAACATGATCTTCCAACCAGCTCGACTGATTCTAGTGGAGGAAGCAGCGAAACCTACAGGCTCCCAAAGGAACCTCTTCGAATAAAGAGGGGGACAACAACCATTGGACCAAGATCCCCGATTAAGATGATGAACTTTATAAAGTTCAGATTATTATATCTTTAGTACTATTTTATTGATTAATACATAGACAATAAAGATGTTTGGTTTAAAGAAAAAAGACAATAAAGATGTTTAATGTTAGACAATGCATGGACGATTTCAAGTGTTTAATATCTCTATTATCTGTACACAATAATATTTCTGTCTCAATGAATTGAAAGGCTGAATAGACCAAACCAAGAATCAGCACTGCAAGTGCAATCAAACGGCTGCATAATTGTTCCAGTGAATATATATATTGCTGCATTGGTAGATGAAAATAACAAAAATTTAAAAGAATTGGGATCCAAACTTACAAGCGGCCTTAATAGAAGTATAATCTAACTATAATATAACTGTTTCAATTTTATCTATATTGAAAGAATTAAGTAAAGGAGAACACTTTAAAATAGGAAGAAATCCAAAAAGCTAACCAAGATATACTCTACTTGCACTGAACATTTATTAAAAATTGCAGATAATCAGACGTAACTATATGACAAATGGCACCTTCTGCCATACACGCAGCCAGAAGATGTAAATTAAGAATCCCATTTTGCTTAGCACATCTGCTGCTTGTGCACTTGCCGAGAACTCCATGTATTATTCAGTGGCGAACCAGGGAAGATAATTGTTGGAATCCTTTTGCTTTCTTCTAAGTCGGGGAAATCAGTTGTGTAGTGAAGGCCCCGACTTTCATGCCTAGAAAGAGCACTACTTACTACTAGCTTGGCACAACAAAATAGGTTTCTCATTTCGCAAGCCTCGAGTCCCACCATTGTTGGTTCCCATCCTTGTTGAAATAAGTAAGATTCCCATTCCAACTCCAATTCCCCAATCCTCTGTTCGGCAGTTGTTAGCCTTGTAGTTGATCTAACAATGCCAACATAATCCCACATGATTGATTGCAGTTGTTTTCGCACTTCACTTGTCCTTCTAATGATTTTACCCAATACATCATTCCGCAAAGACTTGGGAACAGTAGGTCTCTCCCAATAATCAGCAGCATAGACATCAAGGTGAGAACTTTTCATGTGATCTATTGAAGGCTGCACAGCTCTTCGGGCAAATACTAGTGCTTCAAGCAATGAGTTACTTGCAAGCCTGTTTGCACCATGCAAACCAGTGCATGCAACCTCACCTGCCACATAGAGACCCTCTACGTTCGTCTCCCCTTGAAGACCAGCACGAACACCTCCACACATGTAATGAGCAGCAGGAACCACTGGAATCGGTTGGCTGGTGATATCTAGACCATACCGGAGGCATTCTGCAGCTATGTTCGGGAAGTGAGAGAGAATTTTCTCTCGAGGTTTATGACTTATATCAAGTAGCACGTATTTTTCATTACGTTTTTTAAGCTGATCATCTATACTTCTTGCTACCACGTCTCTAGGGGCAAGTTCTGCCCTCTCATCATAGAGAGGCATAAACCTTTCCATGTCTAGATTGTAAAGGATGCCTCCATCACCCCTGACGGCTTCAGTGATTAAGAAGGCATTTTCTCGCATTATTGATGGTACCGATGGAAGGCCTTCATCAGCTAAGGCAGTTGGGTGGAACTGCACAAATCTAGCAACAATGGAGTTAATTTCTACTGCCGAATAAATGGTTTCAATATCTACTTTATAGTATCTAATCATAATGGACTCAGTATACTTTGTATACCATTTTGCTGTAAATAAACAATCTTATTATAGATCCATACATCTTGTATCAGCATTTGTGAATACATTGGAAGTGTAAACACAACTGGATACACGTGATTTAACAAATGTTTGACTTCTTTTTGGTGATACAAATATTTGATATTTCTAAAAAAAAGGGGAAAAAATACATGCACTGAAGTTTCAATTCACAAAAAATAATCAAAGTCTCCTCATATTCGATTTGTGAAAAGCAATTATCCACAAGCTTTAAAGAAGTGCTAAAGGATAAGCTCGTACAAGACTGATTTACTTCTACTTGCTAATCTTATAATATTATAACATGGTTTACTAGAATCTAGGTACACTCTAATATCTGTCATAAACTCAGGGCCGGCTCAAACATTTTGAAGGCCCTGTTCAAAGAAAAAAACGAGACCCCTATTTTGTAAAAGAAAAATGAAGTTCCTAAAATATTTTTGAATTTTTTTTTCTTAATATATAACTTCTGTTATAAATAATAAAATTATAAAAGATGTAAATATATCTTTTTTATGTAAATAAAAATTAATAAAAATGCTATTATATTATAGAACTTATTTAAAAAAATATAAAGTTTAATATATATACATATATATTATATTAGTCTTGAATAAAATGGGGCCCCTGAAAATTTTGGGCCCTGTGCAGTTGGGCTGCTTGCACTTGCTAATAACCGGCCCCGCATAAACTGAGTTAAAGATGACAAGAAAAGATTATATAAAAGCAGTGACGTTTTACTTACTCCATATTAGAAATTACAGCCTGAGCTCGATGTGCCATAGCAATTCCATCTCCAGTAGCTACCTGCAGTTGCAGACCGTAAGAATCAAGGTAAAAAATCTTGAGCTAATATATTATAAGGTAGATTCTAATCCATTGTCACAACATCTCACACCGCTCAACTTAAATGTTTATTGTCTCGTATATAAATGCATATTCATGTTAACTAACTCTTCTAAAACCTTAAGGTGTTAAAAGGAGGTCTTGGATCAGATAAGTAACAAAAGATCTAATAATATATTCAACTTAAGGTGTTAAAAGGAGGCTTTGGATCAAATAATAACCAATTTTCCTAAAACCTTAAGGTGTTAGAAGAAGACCTTAATTGGATCTAATAATATATTTAACATTCCCTCTCAATCCCCCTCACTCGTATGCTTATACAATCAGAACAGACAAACAAATAATTAGGGGCTGGAGGACTCGAAACCGAGGCTCCTCCCTAAACCGAGCTACCATGTTAAGTAACCAATTATTCTAAAACTTTAAGGTGTTAGAAAGAGGCCTTAATTGGATCATATAATATATTTAACAATTCATACAAGTGAGCACAAGCTCAGAGTAACCACCACAATTGTAAAATTTCAAACTGAATCAAATCTAATAATATTTATTTCAAAAAATTTCATTCACAAAGTAACCTCTAACTAATCAAGTGCTAGTTCACTGAACAACTAAAATTTAAAACTGCAATGATACTACACATAACATATTTAACAAAAACCCTCATTGACATACTTCTTATATATTGAACCAAAACACAGGACTAAGGCTGTTCAATTTAGCTTATTTTTTTAGAAAATAAGTGCTTATATATCAGTACAAGCACATGTAGAGCCCATGCAAAGCATGTGAATGAATAGATAAAAGTTAAAATTATTTAATTATATCTTATATATAAGAGATTAGGGAATCTAAGATATATCTTAGGTAAGTTACGTGAGATACAAGGGGTTTTATATGCAAACATGAGAAGGGTATTTTTGTACAATTAGGATTCATTTAAAATTTTATTAATATACTATTATTTTGCATTAGAATCTTAGGAAATTACCTAAGATGTATCTTAGGTTCCTTTTTCTCTATATATAATTAGCATAAATAACTTAATGTGGTTCGTCAACCGGGGTGAAACTATCATATTTTTAATTATTGTTATTAAGTAAAGTGATTAAGGTTAGATTCTTCACAATAAAAAATTAAATTAATATCATTGTGAGGAGTGAATAAATTAAATCTTAGTATTAGAATTGAATATATATAAATTTATAAAAAAAGATAAATAAAAATAAAAAGTAACATGCATAATTTAAATAAATATTAATTGAACATATAAACAGTGATCGTGCATTGCACAAGCTATAAGTTAGCACGATAAAATTATCGTTACATGAACCATATTTATTAATATAATATATTATTTAAAATTTTAATAGTTTTCTAAATTTTAAGATAAAATAACAATAATATTTAAATTCTAATGGGATAATAATATAGATAAGTAATATTAATATCGTTGTAATATTAATATGATTTTATTATAAGTAATAATGTGTAATTCTAATAGCATTCTAATTAAATACGAACTCATGTTATTAATATAGAGATTTAAGTAATACTAAATAATTAATTTATATTATTTAAAAACCATAGTATCGACAATACACTAACAAATTATCCTTAGTTCAGATTTAATAAAATAGTATAGAAGCGTACTAAAACTCATACTTCTTAGAAATAAGAAATTATTTTTTTAAAAAAAAAGCTAAACTAAACAATCTCTCTTTTGCCTTGATATTCGAAAATCACCTTATTAAACATCAATGAAGTTGGCCTGCTTATTCTTTTTATACTTTCAATTTACAAGTCAACTATTTTATCTACCCCCCACAAAAAATAGATTTAAATTTAGAGGTAGGCAGCCCCCAAAAAGAAAAACACAATTTCCCGTCCTGCCCTAGGTCCATAACTAACTGGAAGGTAATGTCAGAATCAAACAAGGTATGTCTGCTCTAGAGCAGGCCTATACATAATATTCATCTTCGGAAACCATTGCATATACTAATCAGCAAGTGATATCTAGTTGACTATACCGGTGGATTTGTTGTCGACGGATAAATATGCCCTGCGCCCCCTGATGCGAGCAAAGTCACCTTTGAGATAAACCGTAATACCTGACATTAAAGGTGGATGATATGGATAAATCTAGAGATAACTGGATGGCTCAATTTAAATTTAATAAAAAGGGTATCAGAAGTTACAAACAAATGCTCACCTCTTTTGTTTCAGTATTCAATATGTCTGCACCATGACAAACCGTGTTTGGACCATCCTACAATCCCAGAAATACAATTCAATGTTGTTGAATATAAATATTTTCACAAGTCCTCTAAGATGCCAGCCTAAGGAGCGATATACACATACAATATCACAATTATATTTCGTCGAACCTGGGAAGTCAGCAAATCTATCGCAAAGTGATGCTCAAAAACGGAAATGTTTGGATCATTTACAACTGCATTCAGTAGTGCCCTCTCGATTTCTCTCCCTGTCATATCAGCAGCATGCACAATTCTGTGGTGTGAGTGTCCCCCTTCTCTCGCAAGGTGTAAATTTCCATCCTCCCCGTGATCAAAAGATGCACCCATTGCAATGAGTTCTCTAATTCTATCAGGCCCTTCGGTACAGACCACCTGAACATTGTGGCCAACTTTTAAATACATACTGAGGAAGGGAGCATATTACAGTCCTATAACATATTTGAAATTCTTCAGTTTTGATGCAGGAACATATCCCTGAGAAAAACAATCTTCAATTCGCATGCTTACAATATAAATACTACTTAATATAAAAAAGTTGCCCCATATGAAACCAGTACATGCAAATGAAATGCAAAAAGTCCATGGACCACTACTGTGTGCAACAATTGCTACGATTTACTGGCACTTTCAATTACACATTTGATTCTTAAGATTTTCATGACATCTGACAGAAGCTAAGACTGAGAATGGGTATAAGTGTATAACTCCTGAAAATATCATAACTTGAGGGACAAGTTTCTTATTTGAACCTACGAGACAGAAGCCTCTATTGACAACTCTATCATAAGACTTAACTTGGAGCCAACACAGAATTTCAACACAATGACTTACTTTTGGTGATTGCTGAAAGTTAAATCATCTCCTAAATTGGACGCCCTGAATGGGATGCCATAAGGCGCCTTTGGTTGTTCTTTCATTTATTAATAGTATCATTTTCGGTGTATGTAATCTATAAATAGGAAGGACATGGATGTGTTGTTGCAAATTGCAGTGTATTAGTATCTGATAAATGAATATTAATTATTTTTTTACCTACGTTGCCTGATTTCTCTTTGCATTACTTTACCATTTGTTGTTATGTTCTCTTTCCTTCATCTCCTCATTTATACGGCGAGCCATTCCCACACATTACCTAAACATCTGCGACAATTATTTCCATGCCTGTAGACTAAGGCATCCCTGAGAGAGTATCTCAAGGATGAAAAGTATAAGAATCCCAACTGGTGCTTACAGAGAGTGATTATATACTTTTTCATAACTCCATACTAGACTGCAAAAAATTCAGTTCTTTTGGCTGAAATATTACTTATATGTTTGGTTACAAGCTGAAGCTTAAACAAGAATTAGTTTTTGAATTTGAAAAATTGCAGACAAGTCCAAAGAAACACATGTAGACAATGTATTGAATGTGCCTGATATATTGGAGACAGCCAGATGATAAAAATAAGCTCTACACTTTGAAACTTACCCTGACAGTCTCTTCGTCGCATAAATAGGCCCCTGCTATGATTGTATCTTGCATGTGACTCTCTATTGAGTCTAAAGGGCACAACACAGCACTTACACCTCCCTGAGCATAATTTGTGTTGCTTTCATGAGGCTCAGCTTTGGTTATCACTGCAACAGTTCCATGTTTCGCAACCTCAAGGGCATAACGAAGCCCAGCAACTCCACTGCCAATAACTACGAAGTCAAAGTAATTTGGGGAACCATCTCCCAGGCAGGCTGTGACCACTGTTCTATGGTACTGCAACTTCCTGACAATTTGGGAATGAGAATGGCCAGATTTGTGGAACCGCAAGATTTTGGACACATTGTTTGAGCTGGGAAATACCATTGAAAAAGAAAAATCACTCTTTACACTGGTAGAAGCTAAATTACAAAAATAAATAGGATGACAGATGTGTGATATACACTCTTGTGATAGATATTATAATATCTGCCTACTAGAAAGAATATCTGAGAAATTGGGCCCTCGGAAAAAGTATGTAGAAACATAACTGTGAGGCCAACTGGTCAGCTAATCTTTCAACTAATTACAATTTTGTGCAGATGTAGGAGCTGAAATAATCTCCAGACAACTAGTTATCTTAATCATAAGACTTGCAATTAAGTTAACACATTTTATTTAACTATAGCAAGAGTGTGTAGCACATAGAAAGCAAGAAACATGAAAATTATTTCGTACAAGCTTTAACGCTTGGGGATTCAGTTGCAGTAAACAACTAGGGAAATTAATGATTTTATCAACAAGTTACGCATACCAATGGGAAATTAAACAGACACATACCTTGAAAGCTCCTTTGGTATGCATCTCTTTAGCGATATACTTGAAATTCTAGTTGTGTGTCCTCCACAAACTTGTTGCCCACTGCAAGTTGACTCTGTAAATTGCAAATAACCACTTCTGACAGCTACACTGCTTGTCATTGCAATTCTTCTGCAAGCGAAACAATATAATCATAAATATATACAAGTGCATCACTTAATTCTATGTGAAAAAAAGGTACATGTATCCATCCAACGCAAAAGGGATTATTATTAACCAAATCTCTATAGATTGTCAGCACATACGTACATGTATTCTCATAAATTAAAAAACTTACACACATGCATCCGCCGAGACTTAACCCTGAATTCTATAGCAAGAGAAAAAGGATATCTGAGAGGCCAAGTCCTATACATACATACATACATAAATTTCATAACTGGGTCCCACATTCTTGAAGAGAGAGCTTGGTTTATGAAAATTGAAGGGCAGAAATATAGTAATCACAAAACAAAGTTAAGGCAGCCATTGATGAGAAACCACAAAAGAACAAGTAGCACTAGTTGTAATTGCCAACAAACAAAAGATTCATTTGACAAGCACACATAATAACTACAACTAATGTTTATGCAAAACCATTAATACTAAAATAAAATTCCCGTGCAAACAATACCAGAAGATACAAATAAGTTGTCCTCCTACCACTTGATGGGAATTCTAAAGATGAAATATTGAAATAATAAAAACATTCGAAATGATAAATAAATAAATAAATGGGTGAGACAATTCATCAAACAATATGAAGAAATCAAATGAAACGGGGACTTACCAGGTGTTGTATGAATAGGGTATAGGTTGATAATATACCAATACAAAACAAAGAATGAAGATGGCTTTATTAACTTTTAAGGAGAATGTTGTTATTAGTAGTTTCTCCGCAGCCGCAGGATGTGAAGATGCACCTAGACAATTTTGTAAATACATAGATACGATACTACCTCGAAAATACTTTTAATATTAGATCACTTGATCATGTCTGTTTTTATAATATTTCTTTTTAATACTGTATAAATTTAAGGGAGCGTTTGACCCGAATTCCGTTGATAAAAATCCAAATTTTAATTTTATATATTAGTGTTTAGATTAGTAACTTAATTGAATAAGACAATAAATCTATCCTCGTTAAATTAAATTCTTCTTCATTTTTAAAATTTTATATAATTTTCATTATCAATTAATCTCCTTTTATATCTTTCACTTTCATTTCTGTTTCTTCATCATCAAAACATACCTGTATATCTGTATATCCCGTTTAGAACAATGACTAAGGAGATTAAAATGTACGCAGATCATGTCCCTATTAGTTATAGGGAGATTGTTTCCATAAAAACTCCCGACTTAGTACATTACAAATTAATGAGTAAAATAACATGATAAATTTTGAAACAAACATACATTTGATCACATAATTAATTTATAAAGTGATTAAAATGATATCTTAGCCTATGATTTTATGTACATGTGATTTACTCTTAATAAGAATCTATGGACATGATATTAATAGGGTTCCCAACAAATTGATTGTAGGCAAACACATTTGTGATTGTACCATCACATCTTATGCAAAAACTCATCGCTTGTAAGGGTAGATTATTATGTTCACTATTCTTGGATCACATACTTTTTTTTTCATTTCTGATTCTTATTTTCATTAAAAATCCCAATGCCTTATTTTAATACTTTTTTTATATATTTATTTTAAAAAATTTATATAATTTAAAACTTAATTGTATAATTATATTTTTTACTTTTTAATATAATAACTAGTATAGAATTCTATTTAATTATTTTATTATATGCGTAAATATTTTATAGATTCGAAATCAGAGAAGAGTCTTCATTTGTATATTACGTACTGGCTTGCTGTTGTCCTGTAAAGAATGAAAATCCTACAATCCCGAGGCGCCAGACCTCACTTTTTCTCTCTTCACAAACATGTTCAACTTCGCGCCATTCCCCATCTCATTTATAGGGGGGGTTTGGTGAAGGATAATAAGTAAAGGGAGATAGATATAGGGGTTGCTCGGTAATAGTTTTTTTTCCGGATATAAGTCCTTGTTTATGGAAAAAAGTAGAAATGTATGTATTTTTTTTGAAAATAAGTAACTTATTTTTTATTTTGAAAATAATATTTAGTTTTAAAATTCTAAAATAAATATTTATTTAAAAAAAATAAAATATGTAAAAAATAAAAATAAAATAAATTACTTATTTTAAATTTAAGGAAACTCAAACGGCCACATAAACAACAAGACTTATTATCTTTGTTGTTTGTTTTATAAAAGTGATAATTTCTTTTGATCCTTTTAAGTTTTTGAATTTACCCAAAACTCTTCCACTTTCATTCATCACCTCTCACAAGATATTTTATTTTCTTTTCCCTTATCATTTTATCTCTCTCATACATTCATTCACTTTCAACATCCATATAATTATATTTTATATCAATATCAAAAATAATATTTTATTCAAAATAATTTATTAAAAATAATTATTTATTTTATTTCCGGATTAAAACCAAATAAGGAAAAAAATTGAATGTCATTCTTTTCATTTCTTTTTAATTACCATTCTAAACCTCATTCTCTTTCCCTGCTGTGAACCCAATGGCCCCTTAATCTAATCCTTCCTCACCCTCTTTACATCATTTCTTTTTCATTTCTTTTTATAATTTTTTCCCTCTGCGTACAAAATATACACAATGAATTAAAATTAAAAAATTTATTTGATATAAAATTTTAAATTTAATAATATTTTTCATACGTATCAAAAATCAAACCTACTGTTATTTTAGAAGAACAGAAAGTAGTAATTAAATAGTGTTTTTTTTTCTTGAAAAGTATTCAAGTACTGTTTTAAATTTGATACATGAATCAATCAAGCACAGTACTACTACCCTATGGATGTGTGTGTTGGTGGTCAGTTTCGTGTGCACACCAGATCGGCATAAAAGAATTCGTGTCTAAATTTTCGGTTAAATATTTGAAAAACGCGGTCTAAGGATATGATTCGTTAGAAAAGGAAAGAAGTGTAAAATTATTTTAGGATTTTGATATCTTTTTATGTATATTAGAATAATTTTATTTTAGGAATTACTTTGAGAGATTGTTAAGATTTTCAAAATAGATTTAGAATTACCTTATAAAATTAGGTTTTGTGGACCTATATAAATACCCCTTAACAACCCAAAATAAGCCGTTATTTCATTCGAGAGGTATGTAAAACTTTGCTTTACACGTCTTTCATGCTTCTTGTTTATTTTATATGATAATACATGTTATCTCTGCATGCTTTAGTATATTAATTAATATTATCATGTTAATTCTCTGCTTAATAACTTTAGTTTTGAAAGTGTGCAAACTATGATGTGGTTAATTTTAATATATTAAATTAGATGTTTCAATATTAATTTTACTCTCGTGCAAAAGCGTAGTTAGTTAGAAACCCAGTCTCTAATTTAATATTACAACATTTAATTTAATATATTAAAATTAACCACATCATAGTTTGCACACTTTCAAAACTTAAGTTATTAACCAGAGAATTAACATGGTAGTATTAATTAATACACTAAATCATGCGTAGATAACATGTATTATCATATAAAATAAACAAGAAGCAAAAAGACATATATATGAATCAAACACATAAATTGCAAGCAAGTTTTACATACCTTTGGAACGAAATAGTTGTGCGGCTTATTTTGGGTTACTAAGGGGTCTTTATATATGCACGCAAAACCTAATTTTATAGGGTATTTCTAAATCTATTTTAAAAATCTTAGCAATCTCTTCAAATAATTCCTAAAATAAAATTATTCTAATATACATAAAAAGATATCAAAATCCTAAAATAAAATTTCTAGAACCTTCTACTTAAAAAAAATATCACGTCTAATATCTAATATTAATAATCAATAAATTAAATAAAAATATTGGGATATTACCGTCCTAGTCAGAATAATAGACCGAATATCAATATGTGATTAATTATGTACAAGTGATTTACAATTGAATTTTAATTAAGAGTAATGATATACGTCCCAAATTGTATACCAAAAATATTCTCAAATTATACATGACATCATTTTATTGATAGGGTGCATATTAATGCACGCGGACTCCATATTATTTTTAAGAAAATGACCAATAACAAATTGACATCTCGTGATTTGGGAAAAAAAATCGGGACAAGACCTCTAGCATTATTTTTTAATTTTTAATAAATGTAGGATCAAATCTCGTCCCAAAAGCGTAAATAAAAAAACAAAGTAAAGGAACATTATATAGAAATACAAGTGATGTATATTGTTATTGAAAAAGTTGTCAAAAAGAGCTATCACTTTCTAAATAAATTTTCTTGGTCTATGCATAGTTGCATACCAGTGGACAGAAAGCTACCAGCAACCGAAAAATGACCCAAAGCCACCAATATTGAAGGAAGATGGATGCCAAGAGTGAGTCCGGTGTTCGAAATTTGTACTAATATTATTTATTTATATGAAATAATAATATTTATAAGCATATTTTATAATTACAGTAATCGCTCAGGTTGCACAATTACAGACTTACAGTACAGTACAACTTTTAGAATGATGCTAAGTTAATATTAATATAATATAATTTGGTCCCACAACTAATGTCAACATTTAATAATCTTTTTTTCATGATAATGATATCTTTAACAAACTCATAAAATTAAATTTCAGTCCAATTTTTACATTGAGTGATATTTTCTATTTTAATTTTAATCAGACACTTTTATATTTTTATAAGAATTTTCATAATAAAAATTTGATAAAAATGAATTTCGAGAGGGACGCAAAAGCCCAAAACTAATAACTTACATTTCCCTTGTCAAATAATGAAATTTTATATTTATAATTTTGAAGTGATTAAATTAATATTTTAAAAATAAATAATTTGTATAAGGTAATATTTTTGACCCAGCATTAAAACTTAATAATTTGTATAAGACGGCATTTTTGACTCAGAAAATTATTTAGAATTAGATAGCCTATCTAAATTTCAATATTTTTTATAAATACACGAGAGAGAGAGAGGGAGAGGGAGATTATAATGATAATTTGAAACATTAAAATTTATTAGGCAAAATATCAGGAATCAATTAATATTATAACCTCTTATAACATATTTTTCAAATTCAAAACGCATATAATTTTTTTTATTTATTCTTAATTATGTATTTTTTTAAAAAAATATATATTAAAAAGTTAAAAAAATATTATTTAAAATTAAAGAGCGTGTAAATTATTATTTTTCAGAAATACTTATTAGATGCCTCGTGAAATCATTTTCTAGATCTGCGTATGCATACAGACACTTTAGTCAACTCCACATTTATTTAGTGCTGCTTCATATCTGTAGAGTGTAGGTCTGTAATTCTAGCGAATGAATCGTAAGAGATGCTCCTCTTTAGTTTTTTGGACAAATTGTAAAAGCATGCTCCAGAATTAAGTATGAGCTTAATACAATAATACCACATCATACAAAGTGGAATAAGATTGCACTGTGCATCCCTTTCGAATAAAGTTAGTAGTTGAATAATGTTAAAAGAAATATTGTTGGTTGTGTTTTTTCTTTGATTATTATGCATCTACTCCACTTGTTGATTCCTCTTGCCTTGTTTATTCTTTTTTTGTGAATGGCAAAAAACCAATAAAATAAGTAGTCAAATGGCAACAAAATCGGCAATTTCATTTGGCGCTTGGGAGAACGAATACATGCAGAATTGCTTACTTTCAACTTTGAAGCCTGACCACTTCCCTTTCGCGACCCCCATATTCATTCCATACTCTCCACGTCTCTGCTATTCTCCGGTCGAGTCAATTTTTTTTACATTTTTTCTAAAGATCTTGATAAATGATAGGACGTATTAATGTATCTCCTTTTGTAACATTCCGTATATTTTTTATAATATATTTAATTATATTATTTAATATTAAAAATAATATCAGTGAGTTATTAGTTGTTACTGATATTATTATTTGAATATGAATATAGTTATTTTATATTAGAATATTATTACAGAGTATTTTTAGTTAAAAAAATATAAAAGGAATAGAAGAATTAGAATTAGTGTGAATATTAGGGTTTTGTAAGTTACGTAAGTATTCTAGGAGTAGAGAGAAGAAAGAAAAAGAGATAAAAAGAAGAAGAAGAAGAAGAAGAAAGTGTTTAAGAGGAAGACTAATAGTGTTGAATTAGGCTTCTTATGATTGAGACATCAGAATTTCATTCATATTTTTTGAGTTTTAAGGTACGAATATCTTTTATTTACTCTTTGCATTATTTGAAATTCTGCCTACAATTATTTCAAAATCCGTCTTTAGTGAAATCTGATGGAATTTTTTAGCTCTAATGAAATTCATAGTAAATTGAATATTTGTTCAATGATTGTGAGTAATAGCATTCTGGGAAGATCTTTTCGAGCTCTTCGTTCTTTGTTTACATTCCGTTGTCAAATGATGTGATATTGAGCTCGTAAATCTTAAAATACGATTGTGATCAGGTGCTGATTCTGTTTTAACAGACCGTGTTTATTTATTTTCTGAACTCATTGCTTTTCCGTTTTTGACAAGTCTTACCATTCTGAAAAGATATTAAAATTTTCTACAAGTTTCATGTTTTGTACTTTTTCATTTAAGAGTAAATTGCCAGTTTTCTATATCGGTCAGGTCTGATTTTATTTGTAATAGCCTATATTGTATGATATTTGGCGTGTGTGATATTTTGAGTAAAATATTTTCATTTTATTTATGATATATGATTAGATTTGAGAGATTTTGTAAGACCTTCGTCATGAATGAATAATCTCGTGCTTTGCACCACCTATACCGTGTATTTAAATAGTACGAGCGTGTCACCGGAGTTATAAAATACATAGAGTCATGACTATTGTGTACGAGTGTTTTGGCCATCATCAAAACCCCATTAATAAACCACACTCCTAAAATTTAGAGCTTAAGTTGGCTCTTAGACATTAACTAGTGAAACTAAGAAACTCGTACGAGGATAATGTCTTGACTTTTGTCATGGTGAGAATGTTATAATGTTTAGTGTATCGTTTAAAGTTTATTGTCCATTGTCCATTGCTTGTTTTGGTGAGTTTCTTATGGCGGATCAAAACAAAGTTTTAACTAAAATGGAGGAGAGCTTTGCCACTATTCGGCTGGAGGATGAGGAAGAATGAGGGTTAATGTATGAAGGTGTTCCAGAGGAGGCACTATCAGAGATTGACGTTCGATGGTGCTTAGTGGGTAGATTTTTGACAGATTCTCCGATTGATTTTCAGGCAATGCAACACAAAATGGCTTCGCTTTGGAAGCCAGGTCGGGGGGTATATGTAAAAGAACTTGAAAGTAACAGGTTCATCTTCTAGTTCTACCATGAAGTGGATATTAAAAGGGTGATTGACGGCAGTCCATGGACATTTGGGAGATTCCGGTTAGTTTTTGAACGAATGAAGCCAAGTGATGATCCACACTCTTTGGTAATCAACAAACTAGATTTGTGGGTGCAGCTGCATGATATGAGACTCGGGTTTATGTCACAAAGAGTGGTTCAAGATATAGGAAATTATATTGGAGTTTACATTGAATCTGATGCTAACAATTTCATAGAAATATGGCGTGATTATTTAAGGGTTCGAGTGTCCGTTCCTTTGGATAAACCTCTGAAGCGAAGGATGAAGTTGAAGAAGGCTGAGGACAACTGGTGCTGGGTTAACTTTCATTACGAAGGGGTCCCAGCTTTCTGTTTCATATGTGGTTTGATGGGTCACAATGAGAATTTTTGTGATAAAATTTTTGACACACCTCTAGAGAATATAAAGAAGCCGTATGTGATATGAATGAAAGCAGAACCAAGAAGGAGAAATCACACAATTGGGTCAAAATAGCTGAGACAGGGAAATCAATTTCCAGTGAACAATACGACGGCAGGGAGGGAATTTCGGATGGAGAGAAGTGGTGGCGAGATTGGTGCAAAAGACAATCATAATCACATGTTTTTAGGGATTGGGTATACTATAGTTAGAAATAACAGCATGCAAGGTGGAGGAGTGAATAAAGGAAGTGGTTACGCTGAAATCGTGGCAATTAAAAATCAAATAGTTGACCAAAATTCAAATGACAATCAAGAGGGAGAAATTAAAATGGACCATGGGCTTGTCATTACCGATCCGAAAAGGAGAAGAGTGGATGGGTCAACTAATGATGGGCTAGGCCAGAAAAAGTTTCATGACGATGTCACGATGCTAGAAGTACAAGACACTGAAAAACAGAACCAAAAAACGAGCTAAAGGCGGGTGCTGCAAGGCAGGCCCGCCTAGAATTATGAGTGTGATCAGTTGGAACTGTCGAGGTGTAGGTCTGCTATCGAGTATTCGGTTCCTGAAAGACGTTGTTCGTCAAGAAAGACCTTCATTTATATTTTTGTGTGAAACTAAGGATAATAAAGGTAAGATGGAGAGTTTAAGAAGAGCTCTGTATTTTGATGGTCTAATCTTAGTAGATTCTCAAGGTAAGAGCGGAGGTTTGGCTTTGTTATGGAAGGTTAAAGACCAGATTCAGTTTCGTAGTTGTTCACGTAATCACATTGATGTAGAAGTCAGGGTGGATGGTAAACAAACATGGAGGTTATCTGGGATCTATGGGGAGCCATACAGATATCAAAGGAGGAAGACTTGAGAGTTGCTCCGGAACCTGGCAAGGGATTCAAATCTCCCTTGGTGTACTATAGGAGACCTAAACAACGTAGTTTCTCAGCAAGATAAAAAGGGAGGAGATCCCTACCCTAGTTGGTTAATCGAGGGGTTCAACGAAGTTCTGGTTGACACGGGTCTTGTTGATTTGGACTTAGTTGGTCATCAATTCACATGGAAAAGGGGTCAGGGAACTGCAACATGGACTGAAGTGAGATTAGATAGGGCATTAACAACACTATCGTGGCTTAATTTATTTCCAATGGTCAAGCTTTATAATTTGGAGGGTTCTTCATCTGATCATAGCCTGATCATGTTAGTCCAAGAAGCTAGTAAAAAATGAGTGAGACGTGCAAAGTTTAAGTTTGAAAATGCATGGCTAACAGAGCCAATGTGTAGACAGTTGGTGATAGAGAGCTAAGATAGTGAGAATAATGAAGATATTCAGGTGAAAATTAAAACTTGTGGTGAAAAGTTGTATCAATGGGGTAAAGAGGTGACAGACAAGTTTGGTGAGCGCATTAAGAAATGTAAAATGGAAATGAGAAGACTGAGGAAATTTAGAGATCATACTTCGTTTCAAAAGTATAAAGAAATGAAGGACATGTTATTTCTTATTCTATAACAGAAGGAGATTTTTTGGCGACAAAAATCCAAGCAGCTGTGGTTACATTTAGGTGACAAGAACAGTAAGTACTTTCATGCTTCAGCGAGTGTGCGACGGAGAAATAATCAAATCTACATATTAAGAAATGATGAAGGAACTTGGGTTGATTGGGAAGACGGGCTAGCTGAGCACATTACAGAATACTATAACCATTTATTTACAGCTACGCAGTCCAATTGGCATGAAGTGATTGATTGTATTGATGCAAAAATAATAGCAGCTCAAAATATAGATTTGTTAAAGCAAGTAACGGATGAGGAAGTAAGGTTTGCTCTGTTCCAGATGAACCCAGACAAATCGCCTGGTCCCGATGGGATGACTCCAGCTTTTTATCAAAAACATTGGTTAATAGTTGGAAAAGATGTGACTCATCTGGTTAGAAAGTTTTTTCAGGACGGAATTATGCCAAATGTTGTTCTTATACCAAAGAAGAAATGTCCTATCAGTGTGGGGGATCTTAGAGCACCCACAATGGGGTGCCCATTTCCCACCTCGGGAAGAACAATTAGGACATGGGCAAAAATAAGTTGTCCACTAGCGCTGGAGTGTGATTACTAGTTGGGTAGGTGGACACTTCGGTGGCCAATGGCCAAGTCTGCTACGCACGATTTTTGAGACAGTCATTTAAGTTTTTATGTGTATAAAAAATATATATAGAGTTTGATTGTTATGAAAAAGTAATATTAAAATCAGAAACTGGGCATGCACCATTGGAGGTTAATGATCAACTTTTGTTACCGGACAACTTTCGCTTGCGTGTCACAATTATCTGACAAAAAAACGGGAATTGGGTATCTTGCATTAAAGATGCTCTTAGACCCATATCTCTATGTAACTTAGTGGTCAAAATCATTACCAAGGTAATGACAAATCGAATGAAGAACATGCTTGACAATGTGGTTTCTGAGTGTTAGAGTGCTTTTATACCTAGAAGATCGATTACGGATAATATTATGGTTGGTTATGAAATGATTCATTATCTCAAAAGGAAGAGAATAGGAAGTAATGGTTGTATGGCTCTTAAGATCGATACAAGTAAGGCTTATGACATGATTGAATGGAACTACTTACGGGAGCTGCTGTGCAAGATGGGGTTTCATGGTTGGTGAGTACAACTAGTACTTCAATGTGTTAACTCAGTAGCGTATAATATTACTCATGGGTTCAAAGAAATGGGTCATGTGATTCCAAGTCGGGGCCTCCGTCAGGGAGACCCATTATCTCTGTATCTCTTTATTCTGTGTGCTGAAGGGCTTTATGCATTACTACGGACATATGAGACTCAATGTTTGATTCATGGCATAAAAGTGTGTTGTCAAGCTCCTAGTGTCAATCACTTACTTTTTGCAGACGACAATTATCTTTTTTGTAAGGCAAATGAGACTGAAGCTTTGAAGATGGTGGAACTCCTCCAGACTTTTGAAGAGACCTCGGGTCAACAGGTGAATCTCATGAAGTCTTCAGTAGTTTTTAGCACAAATATTGGTAGGGAGTGCAAGGAAAAACTCTGTCACATCCTTCAAATGAATGAGGCTGATGGCTTAGTTACTTATTTGGGTTTACCAAACATGGTTGGCCGTAATAAGTCAAGAGTTCTTGGTTATTTGAAAGAGAAAATGAAGCAATGAGTTCAAACATGGAAGGAGATGTGGATCTCACAGGCTGGTAGAGAAATTCTGATAAAAAATGTGGCATAAGCTATGCCTACCTATGCGATGAGCACATTTTTGTTACCTCTGGAAATTAATAGAGATTTCGAGCGAAGTTTATCCAGATACTGGTGGGGTGTCAAAGAAAATTCAAAGTCAGGTATTTGTTGGATGAATTGGGAAAGATTAAGTAATCACAAGTCTAAAGGTGGACTAGGGTTTATGAACTTTCATGATTTCAATCTGGCCCTTCTCGGTAAGCATAGATGGAGATTTGTAACATGCCCAGATCGTCTATCCAGTAAAATATACAAATCAAGGTATTTCCCTAACAATCATTTTCTTGATTCGAAATTGGGTGATAATCCCAGTTATGTTTGAAGAAGTATTTGGGAAGCTAAATCGGTAATTATGGATGGTGCTCGATGGAAGTTGGGTAATGGAGAACAAATTAAGGTGGTAGGACACCCTTGGATACAAGATGATTCAAATCCTTATATAACAAGTGATGTGCAGGGTCTGGAACATGCCACTGTTGCGTCTTTAATGTCTCTCGATGGTCAACAGTGGGATAGAAATATCATTGAGGATTTGTTTAATCAAAGGGATCAACAGTGTATTTTGAATGTTTCTGTAGGGACTGAGTGTGAGGTTGATATGTTGTATTGGAATGAAGAAAGTAGTGGAGATTATACAGTAAAGAGTGCTTATCGGTTACTTCAATGAGGTAAAGGGGCATGGAACACAACTGATAACAGCAGTATGTGGAAAAATTTATGGAGAATCAAGGCACCACCTAAGGTATTAAATATGGTGTGGTGTGCTTTATCCCAGTGTTTACCCACGAATACCGCTCTGTACGCAAAACGTGTGCCTGTATCTGTGATGTGCCCAGTTTGTAATGACGATGAAGAGACAGTGTTTCATGCTATAGTGAGTTGTCCATTTGCAGCTCAATGTTGAATGAAGCGTGGTGGAGTTTGTCAAACTATAGGTAATGCCATGTTTGACAGATGGTTGAGTCAAATGTTAAGTCAAACAGACAAAGAAGAGCATGGGGAAATTGTTACTTTATGCTCGAGTATTTGGAAGGCCAGAAATAACATGCTCTGGAACCAGAAAAAGGGTGAAGTAAATTTGTAGTTTATTCGACAAAGCAGTATCTTGCAGAATGAAAAAATGCTCAAGTAATGTCAACAAAGGCTCTATACCAGGATGTGGAACACGGTGATGGAGCAATCTCTTGGGTGAAACCTAAAAAAGATGTAATCAAGATATCAGTCGAAGCTGCGATTTTTACTGAAAGCTCTAAGTATGGTATTGGTTTATTAGCTCGGGATGATAAATGAGAGGTGATTTAGGGGCGTGCAGAGTTGTTTCAAAGTGCTGTACGATCAGAATTTGCAGAGGCCATTGCTGTTAAGGAAGCATTAAGCTGGGTGAAGGGAGGAGAGTGGAGGGAGGTAGTGGTCGAAACGGACTGTTTGGCAATGGTACAAGCTATTAGGAGTAATGTCAACATGAGTTCTCCTTTTGGTAGAATAATTATGAAGTGTCGTTTGATGCTTTTAGAACTAAACATTGATTTGTGTTTTATTAGACGATTTGCTAACATGACTGCTCACCGTATAGCGAGAGAGTCATGTTCTTTTCCAGGTTGAGTTTTCGATAGGAGGTCTGTTTCTATTGAATTGGAGTCTATTTTGTTGGCTGATATGTTTGAATAATATAATTCCATTCCGTCAAAAAAAATAATAGTGATTCTATCTAATTTTATGCACCGACAATTTTGATAATTAAGCCTTAAATTTTATGAATTGGAAATATTACTCCCTCAGTCTCACCCAATTGTTAACGTTTCGGAGAGTATGTCCGGCACACATTTCAAGGTGCATATAAAATATAGTTCTATAACTTTTTTTTTTCTGAATAAAAGTTTAATGTTTAATTTTGTATTCAGAAAAAAAATTAAAAAATAAGTTATGGAACTATACTTTATATGCACCTTAAAATGCGTGTCAGACTTTCTCTCCGAAACGTTAACAATTGGGTGGGACGGAGGCAGTATGTACTTGAGTTGAGTTGTTTTAAACTATTAAGATATTTTTTAATCAGACAAATCTAATTTATAAAAAATAATTCTAACACAATTCATAAATATACCTAAACCAAATATAAAATTAAAATAAAATATAATAAAATCCCAATATAGTTTGAAACTTGAGCTTAGAATAAGTGGTCCAGTATGCACTGACCATTTAATATTTACTCCATCTATCATGGGATGGAGTAGAGACTAGTTTTGGCAAATGCGGCCACAGATAACAGATCGATATGAATAGGCATGGCCGGAAGATGGCGCATTAACCACAAAATGTGATGGAGATGTTATGGTTTCTAATTAACAAGAAGAAACTAGAATCTCGAATTCTCGAATAATGAATAAACTAGAAACATCTGGGCTTTTTGAGATACTAGTAAGGCCCATCAATTAGTATTTTATTATTTAAACTGAACTTAACTGTACAGTATGTTTAAAAACTTAAATATTGAGGATGACGCTGCAGAATCACACAATATATACATACAAGTCAAAACATGTTTGTATGTATCTAACTACCCTGTAAGAAGAAGAAGAAGCAGAAATGGCTGCTTCTGCTCTTTCACTCACTTGCAATTTCTCATCCAATTCTCATCCTCTCACTTCCTCGAAAACGACACCAGCACCACCGTGTTCTTACACTCTCCGGCGACACACAAAAAACCCTAATTATTCCACAGATCAATCATTCATTTGTGCAGCTCTTGGCAATAATAATAGTAATAATCATCAACCTAGTAGCTTCCAGAAGCTTCTACAACCTCTTCTGCTAGCTACAACTTCAATGGCCTTGTCATTCACTCTGTTCCTAACAGATGTTGATTCAGCATCAGCTTTTGTTGTCACTACGCCTCGTAAATTGCAAACCGATGAGCTTGCTACTGTTCGTTTGTTCAAGGAGAACACTCCTTCTGTTGTCTACATCACTAATCTCGCTGTCAAGTATTGCCACTTTTTTTTTGTTTAGTTCTTCGATGATTCGAAATGGGCATTTATGTGATTGATGATTGTTTCTTGTGATTTAGGCAAGATGCGTTTACATTGGATGTATTAGAGGTGCCTCAAGGCTCTGGCTCTGGATTTGTGTGGGATAAAAAGGGTCACATTGTTACTAATTATCATGTCATTCGTGGCGCTTCTGATCTCAGGTTTGTCTTTTGATTTTCACTTGCGCCGTTTACTCCCATTTCTAATGCTACTAGTGCTATACTACTGCTTCCGTTTTGTTTGAGTATCGTAAGTAGGTTAGGTTTTAAGGGAAAATTGTTAGTTGCTTATACGCTTTATGTCCTGCATTTTGCTCTATAGGAATATGTATTATCATAGGATCAAGTTAGGGGAAGTAACATTGAATCATATTATAACTTTCGTGTTAAGTCAAGTAAGTACATGAATTATAACCGTTTTTTTAGTTCTTTTAGTATTGACAGTAATAAATGAGTCCTAACTGATTTGTAAGAGTTGTTTGATTATTTTGTGGTTAATAATCTCTACGGAAAAGGAAACAGGTTCAATATGTAACTTGAGATAGAAGTAATTCTAGGTCTATCAAATGTCAATAATTTACTCTAGTTTTTTAAGACAGAGAAAAACAATGATTATGTAATGTACAATGAATGATCAAATAGACCGGTCATTCATTTCTAGCAAATTACTGAATGCCAAAGACAGATTTTGATTTTGGAGCACTATGCTATAAATTTATAATTGAAAGATGAAAAAAGTGGGTTACTTAACACCCACCCTGCTCCCGAGTTTTTTGAGGGTGGAAAGCAAAGGAATGTAAAAGAATGTAAATGAAAGGAAGTGTAACAACTTTCACTAACTTGCTCCCAAGTTAAAACATTAAAGAGTGAAACTACTTTCATTAATGTGCTCCTGAGTATGAAGGAAAGCATATAAATGATTGTCAAAGTACAATTTTATCCTTAAATTTAAAAAGTGAGAATTAGATAATAAAGGTATGTTAGTAATAATAAATTATTTTTAATTTAAACACACCACTTGCTTTCCTCTTCATCCCATTTTTGGGATGAAAGTTTTGGGAGGAAAGCATATAAAATTTTCATTCCTTTTTACTTCTCTTCCTAAAAAAACTCGGGAGCATGATGAATAAGAATGAAAATTATACTACTTGTTTTCCTCTTCATCTGCTTCCCTTCTTTTTTAAAACTTGGGAGCAAGGTGTAAAGAAGACATACTAATACTTGTGAACAGGGTGGTTCTTTTACTCGGGAAATAGTTGATAATGAACTTCATATACACTGTTTTTAATTTGAAAAATCATGAACTAAGCTGAATTCTTTTATATAGAGAACTAAACTAATTGAAGGGGTCTGATCATAATTGACAAACAGATAATCAAGTATGTTTAAAACTAAGTCCAAATTAACTCATATTCAGAATTTCATTGTAAATCATTTAGATTACAAGCAAGTTCCTCGCCATGACATTTCTGTTGTAAATGTTTATCGGTCATATTTCATAAAACTTAATTTAGAGCTTGGTAGAATTTTGTTTGAATACAAAAAGTATTTCTGATCAAAATAACGGGCTTTCACATATTTTGAATCCGTTAGTTTCATTCATGTATATAATTCTTGTTAGTGTATCACTCATGAGGGGTAGAGTTCTTGATATATGGACATAGTGGTCTATTGTAAGCCCAATTTGAGCTGCCTAATAATTCTGGGTTCAAATGATGCCTCTAAGTGTATTCTATTCGGCGAGATGTCTGTGCCTATAAAAAATCCAACCGAAGTCTTACAAAGATGAGATATGGTGCTTGGGCTGCTAGAGCTATCTGGGAACTGGTCATGCTAACATATGCCACATGTTTACTTGACTCGCATATATTCAGCTTTCATGAGTCACGAGTTGCAAGTTCCAACTTCAAGCGGCTTTGTGATTCAAAACTAACTTTTTGACCAAAGAAACTACGACGAGTCTTCGTCCAAAACTAATTTCTGTACTTAGGTTGACAAATTTTATTTTTTATCATCCAAGGGCCCAAGGCTACACCAGAAAAGTGAGATAATGATAGACTGTCCCTATGATGAGATTTGTGAAGAAAAGGTGTTGTAATTAGTGAAGAAAATGAGTTGTAAGAAGAATGAAGGAATCAGTTTTCAAATTGGTGGTTTGGAGCTCTAGGTTAAACCGATAAGAATGGAACAAAGGAAGGAACAAAAATTGTTAATAACCCACAAAATAGTATGAATTTCATTCCATTACCTACCAATTTCATTCATTCTAAAATTCTAATCTAACCAAGTATTATTATATATGTGCGAAAAAATGACAAAAATACCATTTTTTTAGACTAAGTGACAAGAATGCCATTATTCAAAATTTTGGCCAAAAATACTAGCGGGATACGCATTTCCCATTTGGGTATCCCAATTTTTTATTTTTTTTAAAAAAATTGAAATTTTAAAAATAATAATATTAAAATCGGCTGTGATACGTATCTTCGAAATGCGTATCACCTTTTGACCAAGGTGATACGCATCTCTCAGATGCGTATCTCAGCTTTTTTCCATTTTTTTATTTTTCTTTATTTTTTTTGTTTTTTATGTGATACCCATTTATAAAATGCATATTAAATATACCCATTTTTCAAATGCGTATCCCAATGGTATTTTTGACCAAAAATTTTAAAAATGGTATTTTCTTTAATTTTTGTTTAAAAATTGGTATTTTTGGCCATCACCCTATATGTGCCCGCTTAAAATTCAAGCATAGAAAAGTAAATCTTTATACAAGAATGTGAAAATAGTCGATCTTTATACAAGAGAAGAAATTTTAGAGTGTAATCAAATCAAATCCCAATATTTTATTTTTGAAGTTGTAAGTTGGAAGGCTTTGGACACAGTTTCAGACCCTTTTTCAACATGTCAGAAAACAAGACATTGAAATTAAGTTCTTATCACGAGCTTTACAAGATCTCAATGACTCTACAAGCATTCTGCTTACCTGTAGAGAATCTGGTAATACGTGGAAGGATGGGGTGCGAGGATCTAAAGGTAATTATGACGAGTACAGAAGGGTTGACAAGGTCGAGTGGCTCAGATATATGACGAGCACTTGAAGAGAGATGAGACTAACGAAGTAGTGGAGGGAGGATGATAACTAGAGTTATTGGTGCCAATGCATGTAATTGGGTGCATTACATAAGTTGTCCTTTAACAGTTTAGTCGGTCGTTAGATAAATTTAAATATGCAGGCTATGATTGGTTCCATTGTTCTTTCGTTTAAAACTTTTATTTGAATCTTTGCCTTGCATATGTTATTTAGATATATTTAAATTAAATTTGAAAGCTAAAACTAAAACTTTTGACCCTGCTTAATTCAAAAATTTGACCTACCTGATTCTTTTTATCCGAAATATATTTAAAATCTGACCATGCCTCCCATGTTTGTAAGACATTTATTATAAACTCAAATATTGTTACCAAGTGTTAAATGATTTGCATGGTTGAGCCACATATCCCAATTCATATATTGACCTCATCCCAACTTGTTGCAAAAGGCGATTCACTTTATCAACTTCAGTATCACAAAAATCCGTAGGAATTTGAAAGAAGAAAGGAACTAAGAGAGAAAGATGACAAATGAATTATCAGTCCATCCAAATAAGCTAATATCAGGGATTTATTGACAAGTATTACACAATTCAAAGAATCGTGCTCTACATCGCTTGTCCTAGACCGTGAGTCGACTTTATCCGTCGTCATGGGAACATGATCAAGTTTACCAATTTGGGGATTCAAAAAGTTGAAAGAAGGAAGAAAGAAAGGACTATAAAAAGAGAACGAGTCTATCTAAAAGGACTAAAATATAAAATATAAGATCTATGGCTAACCAACCGAAGGCAACCTATAAAAAAATATGAAAATGCTAAAAATATAAGAAGTGGTCAAGATGAAAAAAGAAGATCATAGTATATATTGACAGGATATTATATACTAGCATCATCTAAAACATAGTAGTTCATATAGTTTGAGGCCAATAAAGGTTAAAAAATAGTACAATTAAGTTGTGTTCATTTTTTTAAACATCATGTTCGTTGACTCATTATCTTTATCTATTTTAATCTATTTCATTGTCAAACCTTCCGACCAATCATTCATTACTATAATCAATGTCGCTCAACAAAATTGAATCAATGTGTCTCGAAGTTCATAACCGAAAAATAAAGTAACTTATATTCTATACGAGTTGATCCCATTTTTATTGGAGATGAGGCGAAGTAAGTCTCTCATCTTTCATATAGTATTGGCCATTGGGCCAAGACTAACTATAGTATTTTTAATCCAAGTCATGTTTATATAATAATCCAATCTATGTTACGTTTATATGTAAAATCCCGATTTCTTATCACTTTTTTTGGGTTTTTCGCGCTTAAACATACGTTGTAAATGCATTGCGCATTTTTGTTTGCTCGAATTTGCGCTTAAGTGTGCTCTTCACAATTATAGGTAATACCATGGTTCAGTTTAAATAAGTACAACTCTAGTCTATAACTGTCATCTAACATAATATATACATAACTTGGCAAAAGAAAAAGAAATACAAATTTCATATTTTTATAAATTATAAATATATGATTTTTAATATATAAATTATAATTTTGACTTGAAATAGGTATATCGATAGTGGTTAATGTATAATTGATTAGAATGCTTAAAGTCAAGATATCAACTAGATATGAAATTATTTATTCTATGTTGTAGTTTTAGTTGTTTTATCATTTTTCAAGCAAAATAATCTGATTTCATGTTGCGTTTGTTTTGGAAAACAATACTCCCTCCGTCTCAATCAAGCTAGCTTATTTTGACTTTTTAAAGTCAAATGTATCAAAGAGTAACCACAGACTAAATTATTGTTTTATAATTTTACAAATTCAAAAATTAAAACTAATAGTAGATCAGATATATATACTTATGGTGTTGTTTTATAATTTATATGTATTACAATAAATTTTGATGTTTAGTTAGGGCTGTAAACGAACCGAGTCGAGTCGAGTTTTTTCTTAATGAGTTCAAGTTCGAGTTCGAGCTTTTGCTTAACGAGTCGAGCCGCACTCGATTATCTTAACGATTAGATTTTGTTGTTCGAACTTGAGTTCGTTAAGAACCGAGTCGAGTTCGAGTTGTTCACGAACTTTTCGAGTCGGATCGAACTCGAGTCGAGTTCGAGTCGAGTTCAAGTTGGTTAATTAATTTTTTTTTTTTGATTTGGACTTGTTTTTAACGGATCAAATGAGGCCCAAATATAAATAAAATCTTAATCCCAAGTGCATTACACTTACACTAACACAATTATACACAATCTAGTAATGCAGAGTTCATGTATATTTTATTATTTTTACAAATTTTTATGTATATTGCTTAACGAGTCGAGCCCGAGTCAAACTCGACTCGAGTTCGAGTCGGTCACTTACAAAACTCGGATCGAGTCGTTAAGTTTAACGAGTATTTTTTTTGTTCGAGTTTGAGCTCGATTACTAAACGAGTCGAGCCTAACGATCAGCTCGGTTCGTTTACAGTCCTATGTTTAGTCAATCTGACTTTGAAAAGTCAAAATAAGCAAGTTTGGGTGGGGTGAAGGGAGTAATCTATATGCTATGCTAAAAAGTAATGAAAATAATTTATTGAATGATATTCCCGTTTGCACCCGTACTCGAATCACATGCTAGAATGACCTGTGTTCCTTTTAGCACAGGGCATGTGTAGCAAAGTGGGATAAAGTTAAAAAATTATACTGCCTATTTGGAAAGGTTGGATAATTTGAAAAGACCACAGATTATTCAGAAAGTAAATAGCTTCTTATCTACCAATATTATTTTTCAGATTTTTTGGTGTGCATTGTAATTCTTTCCCTCCACACTTCTAGTTCTGTCTTAATCAGTTTCCTATGATCAACTTTTGAATTTACACCTACTATAAAATGGGAAACGATTATTGTTACGTTTCCGATTGGAAAGTTGTTCTAGTGCCTAGTGGTCCCCCCCTTCCTTTCTGTTCAGGGCCATTCTTGTGTAATTCATTTTTCCTTGTAAGATTTCTATGTCTAAATAGTTACTTAAAATTATCAGAGTCACTCTTGCTGATCAGACCACTTTTGATGCAAAAGTTGTTGGATTTGACCAAGATAAAGATGTTGCGGTCTTGCGTATTGATGCACCTAAAGACAAATTAAGGCCCATACCAATCGGAGTTTCAGCAGACTTACTTGTTGGTCAAAAAGTATTTGCCATTGGAAACCCTGTAAGTTTAAATTTATTGTTGTTGATCACTGAATTTAGGCACACACAACATTGTTTTTTCTACCCATGCATTAATTAGAATCTGGTTCAATCAATAATTGTGCCATTTATATGTACATTAGGTTCATCATGTGACTGATTTATATAAACGAGCTTAATATCTTGCCTGCTACTCGAGTTTTTCTGATATTTGTGTTTTTGCAGTTTGGGCTTGACCATACACTTACGACTGGCGTCATCAGGTGTGATTATTTTTTTAAAACTAAACAATGCAGTGTATTGGGTACAAAATATTGACCGGTATGAGCTATATATGTTAATCAAATTACAACATAGGTGTACAAAAGGACTGAACAACCAGTTTTGAACTGGTCTTGGAAAAGGCCAGTCTTCTTGACACAGGATCGGTCCTGGACCAGTCTCTTTCCTTATATCTGGGAATTATGGAGAACTGGTATATTCTTAGGACCGGTGTGGTCCAGTAAGGTCCCAGTCTTTCCTGGGACTTTATTTATTCTGTGTGTACTGTTTGTATGTATTAGTTTTTGGAAAATATTTAAAGAACCAAAAAAACAAAGAACATGATTCGATTGGAATAAGGGAGAAGTATGTGCCTGTGCTATAGTTTAAATTTTGAAACAAAGCTCATTAGGATATTCCTATCAGTTGTTTTATAGTAGTGATAATTATAATATACTAACCACTTCAACAAATTCTTTTTTCGTGTGAAATTCACATCAAAGCGAGCTAACTTACAAAATTCTACTCCGGGTATATAAAGCCATGAGTTGGCTAGCTCGTAATATGTGGAATTATTAAGTGTAAACTTGTTTATTAGTAAGTATATATAAAAGATATGATAAAATATAACAAAATAGTGAATTTGTCAATATAATCTCAAATAAAATTACTAAAAGATTGGTTTCAGATAATTTTGGAGCATTTGATAAGTTTCTTCCATGTTAAAATTTAGTGATATTAAGAAAAGAAATGTACAGTTTGACTGACGGGCATTAGTTAGCTTGCAATGTAAACTATAAGAATGGAAAGTTCATTTATAGGATAATTTTTTTTGGATATCTTACTTGTAATCTCTAAATGCATTCTTCTTATATAATTTTATAGTGGGCTCCGAAGGGAAATCAGCTCCGCTGCTACTGGTAGGCCAATACAGGACGTAATTCAAACAGATGCTGCCATTAACCCTGGTAACAGTGGGGGGCCACTTCTTGATAGTGCAGGAAGTCTTATTGGGATAAATACAGCTATATATTCTCCATCTGGCGCATCGTCTGGTGTTGGGTTTTCAATTCCAGTTGACACAGTGGGTTACAAATTCGACTTGATCACACATCTTCAATTTATATCGAGTAATATCATAGTTTGATCCTTTTCCTCACCGGGGCATTCATCATATATCCAGGTAGGCGGCATTGTTGATCAGTTAGTGCAATTCGGGAAAGTTACACGACCGATTTTAGGAATCAAATTCGCACCTGATCAATCTGTGGAGCAGCTTGGAGTTACTGGGGTTCTTGTCTTAGATGCTCCTGCAAATGGTCCAGCCGGCAAAGCGGTAAGTCTATCCGTTCCTTTGAACTTTTTATCCATGATGGCATTTGGAAAATAGTAGCACATATATTTTTTTTGAGCCTGAAATAATTCATTTCCTACCATTGGAAGATTGATAAATTAACCTGATGTTTTTTCAATTAAGTTGGTAAATCATTCTCACTTCCTCAGGGTCTGCTTTCAACTAAACGTGATGCCTATGGAAGACTTATATTGGGTGATATCATTACATCTGTAAATGGCAAAAAGGTTACAAATGGAAGTGATTTGTACAGAATTCTTGACCAATGTAAAGTGGGTGATACGGTAAGCTCTGACTTCATATTCTTTACCAAATGGTTGCTTGGAGTAATATCATTTCGATATGGTATATGATATTTATTAAGTTGATTATTATATGATAATACTTAATACACAGTTGGCATTTACTATAAAAGTTCACAGTACAGCAGATAAATCTTCCAAATCAAGGATTGCCGTCATTTGTCAGCCTGCAGAAATAAATAGTTTATAATTCTGTTTTCTATAACAAGTTCTCTAGGAGTATTTATCAATTTAACCATCTTTCCGGTAACATCAATTGATTCAGTTGGTGTTATACTCTCCAAGTGTGTTATATCAGTTTATGTTTATCAGAATCTTCAATTATAAGATAGAAGTTGCAGTATCAAAAGAAGACTCCACAAGCAGTGCTAGAAATTTGACCGACTCTCCATAGCCACCAAACACTTCATTTTTTTTAATGTTTGTTGGAAGAAGCAGCAAAAATATTACAAAAAGAATGTGCCTATCGGGATTTAAGAATGTATTAAATGAAATCAATGTGGCATTTAGCAAAAAAAGAAATTGCTGGACTTGCTGCTATTATTGTATGTTACAGTCACTCTAAGCTTCACCAAGAAGTGATCTTCTATGTAAAACCCCTTATTGGATCCTTGTTGTAATTATTCATTCGTATTTGTCAATAGGCAGAAGCTCAATTATCTGATGAGTTTGGTTCATGCAGATATAACTGACACAGGATGTAACATGTGCAGGTCACAGTGGAGGTTCTGCGTGGTGATCATGTTGAGAAGATACCTGTAAACCTTGAACCAAAGCCTGATGAATCATGATGCCTCTTTTGAGGTCAGCATATAATAATAATAATTCATGCATCAGTGAGAAATTGATTATCATTGTGTGGTCAATGTATCATGATATAGGATCTTGTACATAATTTATCCATTGTAATAGCATCTTTATATTAATAAAAGTTCCCTGCCTATTATTTGATACTGTTTAGCCACAAAAGGTTCCCTCTATAATACATAACAGAATTAGCTCTAAAATTGTATAGAAAAGTTAAAGTCAGCTTGGGTAAATATAGTAGACCACACAATAACAATAAGTGTACCCATATCTTTAAATTTAAATATAGCCCTGCTACAAGCATGTGTACCCTCTCCCAAATCTTAATGCTCAATCAAAGAACCTATAATCCAACTACATATTATCCTAAAAAACACATAAAAATGGAATGGAGTCGAGAATATTAAGATGGAAAGTCTAGTCTCTTGATTCTTTCAAGTTATATATATGATGTATTATACAGGGGTTCTACATTCTTAACACAGTCTGGCTTGGACTAAAACACATATGCATGTCTCCTCCATGTAGATACAGATGGAAATCTTGGCTTTGCATTCATATTACAGAATTTGTTGAAAGAAAACTATTGATGTGCGAGGGTTCGTAGAACTTAATTTTAACCATCTTATACTTGGTATAATGGAATCAGGGTACGGAACAGTGAAAGCATCTTCAGGACATGATAAAATTTGGGGATTTGAACTCACCCTGCTATGTAGATGGGAATAGTCATATACATTATTCTCATTAGATGCAACCATTAGATTAGTACTCAATAGCAACATAATGTAATGCTATGGTTTTACTATAAATCTACAATTAATTAGGCTGATACTTTTTGAATGAAGAAAACCAGATGCTTTTTGATTGATTTAATTTAAAAGTATAACCCAAGATAAAATAACAATAATGTGATGTAAATTTGAAGAAGCTGATTGAGGTGAATGAGTTCTCTCAACCCGAATGCATCTTAGGACGTGGTAAATTTCCACAATAAACAGTAATTGATAAGACCCCATTATCTGCTCGTAAGCCTTGTATCTGGTTTGTATGATCGATGTTGGCTTCTGAAGTTAGCCACAACAAGTTAACAGCAATTTACGACACATACTTATGCAGGCTTTGGATCCCCCTTGTTCTTTGTTTGTCCATTATCCTGAAACCTCATGTGGTAATAAGTTTGGCCACTGATGAGCAATGCTGTTAGGCATGCAAAGCCATATGGTAGAGGGTACAATTGTTATATATCTAAAAATAATAATTAAAGAACGTACATTTCCATTTATTGATGGATAACTCCATATATATAGCAATATTTTTATTTGTTTGTTAATTAGGAGGAGGCGCCAGGGAGAGTAGTGAGCATATGAGAAGTTGGGGGCCATTTGTCTATAAAAAACGAACTATTTAAATTTGAATCATTCAAAGTTTTACTCATTCAGAGTGGTTCACCTCATTATTTAAATTTAAATCATTCAAAGTTTTACTCATTCAGTTCATGCCAGACAGATACAATAAATGACCCCTTGGTGGATTTAAATAGCAGAGGACCAGAGGCACCGAGCTAAGCAAATGAAAGTTCGTATGCCATGGCAGGATTATGAACCATTAAGGCCATGTTTGTTTCATAGGATTAAATAGGGGATATGACTATAATCTTTTAAATTTTTTAATCCTATATTTGTTTTGTAAAAATTTATTTGGGATTAGATCAAGGATTATAATCCTTTGAAATATTAATCCCTTGTTTGTTTTCATCGGATAAGAGATAGGATTATAATCCTCTCTAATACTTGGTTGGAGTAGGTATTATTTAATCCTCTCTAACAAGTCATTTTTTAAAGGATTATAACCCCTTAATTATAATCCAATGTCAAAGAAACAAAGGATTAGAAAATTTAAAGGATAATAGTCCAATCCATATGTTAATTCCTCAAAACAAACATAGAATTATAATTTAAAAGATTATAATCCAATCCTCAACTTAATCCTTCGGAATAAACATAATATTGGATAATTTAAAGGATTATAATGCTTAGGGATTATAGTGAATGATTATAATGAATGGATTCTAATTCCGGGATTATAATCCCATGAAACAAACATGGCCTAAGTGTGTAAATTCTTCCTTTCGCAATGTTTCAGAGGTGTGAGCTATTAGCTTATATGATTTCTTAGATGACTAATATCTTATTATGAGTTTATTATTTGAAATACATTTTATTTGAAATTAACTCTTAACAAGAGCCAAGTGAATGGCTTATATTTGAAATAAGCATCATGATACACTTAAAAAGACTATGGTCCCAACAAGTTATTCTTTTCGGTCTGACCCAATAGAGTCCCAAGTATGATCTCTAAGCGCATGTCCTTAGAGCTTCCAGTGCAGTATTGTGGTGACATCTTTTACCTAGCAAAATCAAAATGCAGTACTGAACAATAGTTATCGGACAATCAACTTGCATTTCTATAAAGAAAACTTCAGAACGGTAAGGAGCCTCGTACAATTCCATCTTGTTTATTTATAGATTATTGCTCTTGTAAGGCAAATACAACATACAAAGGGAGTAGGAGGTAAAAAGAGTATATATTATAATAATAAAGCCGCGAGGTCACTGCAGTAGGTTGATGTTCATACGGAGGTAGGTGGAGTGAGGCTGAAATCAAGTCCCCAGAACTCGAAAGATCCGTTCACAAAGTCATAGTGACCACCCTTGAGTGCCAAAGTTTTGTTCACCAAACCATCTCTCACGAATGGATAGGTTAGGAGGTTACTGAGTGATACATTCACAGCTTCCTGCATTCCATTAGTTTCCCAAACACAAAGGATTAGAGGTGATATATTAGCCAACATATAATTTCTTATCTTGAATAATTAAAGAAAAAAGTTTTCTTACCTTCTCACAGCATGTACACTGATCTCCAAAAGGTTTGCTACCATGTTCCGCGATGACTTTAGACTTGGCAGGCAGTCCAATTTTAACCCAGTCTTCAATGAAATCGCTGGATAATAAAGTTAAAATTAGAAGATAACAATATAAACTTGGTGCTCAGTAACGTTAGAGTTAAATCTGCAAATTGAAGAAGAAAATATCCTTACGTAGATTGGGGTCCCTCAAATGTGAAAGACATGAGCCCCTTGACACCACCACAAGCGCTGTGTCCAATAACCACAATGTTGGAAACCTTTAGATGCAACACTGCATACTCAACGGCAGAGCCAACTCCTGCATATTTGTCCTATTTCAGAGAAGATAGAAAGCATATCAGAGCAGTCAAGAAGAAGATGCCTTTAATTAGGCAACATCAATCAGTTGATCAATTTTGTGATGCCTTTAATTAGACAACATCAATCAGTTGATCAATTTTGTGGTTATGACTAGGAAATGGATTCCCATGTAGATGTAGGTTACCTTGTCAAAGGGAGGCACCATGTTAGCTACATTACGAACAACGAATGCTTCCCCAGGTTGGAAATCCAGTACATGCGAGGGACACACACGAGAGTCGGAGCATGCAAAAACCATAAACTGAAACACATAAAAGGTAGGAGTAAAGTTATGCTTAATCTGCACTCGAAACTTGTACATGTATATCTGTTATCAGTTATCATTAAACTGGTAATCTACCTTGGGGCTCTGGCCTTTGGAGAGTTCTTCATACAAAGCTGGATTGGTCCTGGAGAATAGTAGTCACAACAGACAAATAAATCCCATGAGATTATGTACATAATCTAACAAGCCACAACAATATCAAGTTTTACTGCTACTTGATGTGTGCACGCGATGCGTGAGAGTGAAATAGAGGAGGGAAAGGAAGGGTTACTCGTATTTCTCTTTCTTGAACTTGATGAAGCCAGTTTTGAGCCTCTCAACAGGATCAAATGCTTTGCCTCCTTCAGGTGTCTTGAGTTCAGCTGTTATTTGATCAACCTTGGCTGCTGCAACCGGTCCTAGTTCTCCTTTCTCACTGTGCAACCCCCCATATATCAACTACTTATTATTAATACGATAAAACACTTTCTTCCTAGCTAGGTCCTATTATTATAAATTAATATCTAGAAAGCACCAATTTTAAATTTTTAAAACTACTTGGATTGGATTAACTAACGAACATTACCTGATCAGCTTCTTGAGTCCAGCAATGGCCTCTTCATACTCAGTTCCCATGTCTTCTCTCTACAATTTATGAGTAACTCTCACGTTAGATCAATCACACCATCAAACATATACACGTAACAAGTACAATAATACACAGTTTACACGCATAAAATATTATACGTAATTGTGTTTAAACTGAACTAAGCACCTTGATACAGAATGAGATCTTTCTGTAATACCAATAGTGAGTAAATCAGTATTGCAGTTTGAACAACTCTACCACTACTTATCTCCTACACCTAAACATATATATACTAGCTAGTCTTCCAATTAATGGGTGTAGAATTATCTTCCTGTTTTCCCCACTTGAGTTAGCTTGGGGCCTGGCGTTCCATGCCTGTGAAAGCGAAACTGAAAGACCACTTTTTCTGGAAGATTAAGTTCCCAGATAGCCACGGTAATTCCGCTATAATACATATGGTAATGGTAAAGAGAATTTACGGACACTCTTCGAGCATTGCATTGGGCACAAGCCTCGGCTGGAGTTAAAATAATTAATATATATTTTCTTATTTTTGATCATTTTAAAGCTCCCGTTAAATAGTAACTTTTATTTTTTACGATTCTAGTGGTTGTACTTACCATGCTAGTACTTGTTAGTTGTCGTTATTTTTCAAGCTACCTGCACACCATCCGTTCTTGGATAGTTAAATTACAATTATCACAAAAAAGATTTTATATATTTATCCAAATTTCTTGATTTTACTCCTTATTTTACAACCGTTTGATTCCAGTTTTCCAAATTAGTAATACACAATAAAACTAAAATAATTTTTCATTAAATTAATTTACACAATATGATTGGTTAGAGTACATTATTACATTACTCTCATGGGATTTCAAAGAAATGGATTGTCATTTCTCATTTTTTTTCCACGCATTAAGCTCATAAATACGTTTATTTGCTAGATAGATGTTCGGTCCGGTCATGATTCAGTAAAGATTTTAAGTGGATTTGCTTGGACTATTCTATGTATCGGGGAGGCGGGAGCCATACTGTTTATAGTGTCATCTTCTTAAGTCGGAGATGGCACATTATCTATATTTTTATAACAATTAAAAAGTAGAAAAAAACATTAGAAATGTTCCTTCCACTGATTTCACAACAACCAAGGTTTAAGAAAATTTCAAGTATTTAAAAATCAAAAACAAAACCTATCACATATTTTTTCTATATATGAGATAACAATGGTACGAAATAGATGTTAAGTTTCACAAACGTTTCAATATAGATTTAGTTGTGTTTCCCTGTTTTACGACATAAACCTCATTTTTTAGGTCACGATGAGTTTTCGATTTTTTTGAACAAAGAAAATTTTGTTTATATTAAAATTTTGAGCCCCGACTATCTTGAAATCCTGGTTACGCCCGCCTTCGAGCACATTAAAATTCATGTTTCTAATAATTTTGTCACAAATTCAATCATACGGATGTAAAGATTGCATGAAAATTAAAAATTATCGACTACAAAGATTTATGTCGAATGTGATATATGCATATATGTGTGAAATGTCACTGAAATCGAAAGAAATCAATATTAAGGAAGTCAACTAAAAGCTGGTGACGTGCAAGTGTTAACAGATTTGCTGGTGCGAAATTGACCACAAATTCTGATATTTTGAATTGTATTTAGTGCTATTTTGTGGTGGTGAATGCAAACAATATCTGGTTGCCCCGCTGCGAAATGGGAAAGTAGATTTAAGGTCGAGAATGAAGCTGAAGATAAGGGCAAAAGATAAAGTTAGATGACAATGTAGGGAGGTGAAGAAATTATACATTATGAAAGGTCTCAAAATTTTGGATAAACCATGAAAAGATGGCGCAACTTTATATTCAAATGTGAAGGCATAATGGATAAATGGATAAGGGGTGTTATCTCCAAAACATGGTTCTGGTTGTTTCTCTCCTTTCATAACTTGCTAAGTTCCTGCATATTAGATTCCTTTTTATTGGCTACTGTACTCTGCCGTTGCAGACTTGCAGTGCATGATATCAAATGACATTGTAAAATGTGAATATCAAAATGAAATGAACAAGATATATCTGCATACCTATGAAAGAAGGACAACGCAGAAACTGAAACATTTTGAAAGAACTTATGCTCCATTGTCCATGGACTCGAATCGCAGAGTTTCGAGCATTGGATTGACTGTTCTTCATTTTTTGAATATAAGTGTGCTGTATAATTAAGTGGCAAAGAAAGAAATTATCATGATTCTACAAATTTCTTTTGTATCAGTGATGAGAAATATTCATTGGACATGCATGCTCCCTCCCATACAATTAACCTTATATGTGTCATTGCTTATTTGTGGCTCTTAACTTCATGTCAACATTTTTAGTCATTCTTACATAGTAGTAGAAATGACACTTGAGTTATGTTGTCATCTTGTTTTTACTACATACATTGGTGGTGCAAATGAACTATATGCACAAACAACTAGCTATGCCAACTGAGGAGAATGGCCATTTTATTACATTGACTATTAACCCTGAATATAGAAGTAAAGCTAAAAGCTATAAAATTCCGCTATACGTACAAATAGGACAGTAAAGGAGAGTGAATTGAATTTCGAATTTGAGTTTGTATTTTTTTTCCTTTGATTCGAATTAAAATTGTTAAATTTATCGATTTTTTTTTAATTCGAGCAAATTAACAAATGAGTCAAATTTAAGTTGCTCGCAAACATCTTCAATTGAGTTCGAATTATTAAATTATTACCGGCTGATAATTTGTGCAAAGTATAGATGATATTAATAAATTATATATTAATTATTTTATATAATTTAAATATTTAATTTAATATGATAATTTATTTTATTATTATTTTCTTTCTACATTTTTCTATACAATATTGTTTGTATATTAATATTCATAAAATTTAATTATAATTCATAATTTTAATGCTTAAATATAATTTAAACCCCGTGTTATTAAGAATATACAATTAAAACCCTCTTTTAATATATTTAGTAAATTTAATCATACGTTTTTCAACTATATACAATTGAAACTTTTTTTAAAATAATTAGTAAATTTAACCCTATGTTCTTAACTATTTACAATTAAAACCCCTTTTTAAAACATTCAGTAAATTTAACCTTGACTCTTTAATTTCGGAAGAAAATAAACCTTACGACCAAATTTTGGATAAATATTCGTCAAATGCACTATTGCAATTTTTTTATATATATTATCTAAGCATAATGTATATATGCAATTATTAGAGTTTTTTCTAATAAAATAAATATTTAGATTTTCTTTTTTATATTAATATGTCTATATGTCTAATATATTATACATGTTCAATAAAATTTTAATATGTGTTTATACTTTATATTATTCCCTCTTTCCATCACACTTCCTGCTCAATATATTCATGAATGTTCATCATCGAATTTAATTTATTTTCAAAAATACTCTTCTGTTATTGCTATAAATTGAACCAGATTTGGGTAAGATTTATTCTATTTCAAAACTAAAAAGTCAAGGTTAAATTTACTAAATATTTTTTTTTAAAAAAGTTTTAATTGTAAATAGTTAAGAACACATGGTTAAATTTACTAATTATTTTAAAAAAAGGTTTCAATTGTATATAATTTAAAAACGTAGGATTAAATTTACTAAATATATTAAAAGAGGGTTTTAATTGTATATTTTTAATAACACATGGTTTAAATTGTATTTAAGCCTAATTTTAAATAAATAAAAGAGTTTGAATGATGATGAAATTGAGTTGAATGTGAGTACAACTATATTAAATAAAAATTATAAGGTAAGTGTGATTCTTAAAATATAAAATATAATTTAGTTATAATATAATATTATATGCGAGCAGTTGTATAAAAGAAGGACTTGATAGAGTTATATGTATGATATATCTTTTTTAAATTATATTGAATTAAAATCGGATGATTCGGATATTTTATAAGATCTTTTCTATGTTTCAGCATGATAAAGGAAAAAATATTTCTCTTATTTGATTATAATAATATAGTGTAGATGAATTTATTTAAACCAAATAAAAATTTGGCTTAAACCAATAATTTTTAAGTAATGGAAAATTTAAAGTTCAAGAGTATGATGTGATGTACCTAAAAATTAAAATATATTATTTTTATTTCATATTTTTTTGTTATATAAATTCATATATATATATATATATACACTAGACATTACCAAATCGAGGTCAACCTCTCGTTAAATTAATATTATTAAACATTCAAAAAGTTCAATTAAATTTAAAAACTTCAATTCTACTTTGAATAAAAAACGAATCTAGTAGTGTGTAATTTGTATGGTATTGCTGTTCAAAGAAAAAGTGTTGTTTTAATAAATTTGATAATTTTTTGTGATTTACATGTTTTAAGATATAATATTAAAAAAATAATATTTTTGAGAATGTTTGATAGTGAAATTTGTAAGTAATTTTTATAAAAGTTTAAAAACATTTTTTTAAACGTACGAGGGCATGCCTAATAATAGCTTTTAAACACTAATAACATTCTTTTAAATAATAATTTTTAAATTTTATCAAACATTTTTTTAAACTGTTTTTAATATTAAAAAACAAGAAAAAAAACATCCTTAAGCTAAATTTTACGCTTTCCCTTTTTCGGAAACAAATTATCGAGTAGATTCCACAACTAATTAATTAACATGCTGTCAATTTTCACTTTGTAAGCTTTCGGTGTTATTTAAACTAGCTTCCGTGTGATGAAATCTTTTAGTTTTTTAATATTTTTTATATGATTTGAATTAATTTTTATTTATATAATAATTTAAATTTTATTTAATATTATATGTATATATTTTTATATAATTTATTTATATTTATATTTTAATATAATAATATTTGTGTATTTTGTATAGAGATTTATTTTAGTTAGGAGATTATTGTAAGATATTGTATTTAGGAGATTAATTTAAGAAATTAATATTTTAAAATTAGATCCAATAATTAATCAACTATCCGGTTAAGAGATTATTGATTTTGTTGCACGTACTGTATGTTCCAGTGGTCTTGTTTTCGTTCTTGATGATATTAATATATCTTTTCTGTCTTGAAAAAGAAAATTATCCGATCCAAATAACGATTGATTACTTAACTAATTATCAAACTTTCGATGTTTTGATTTTAATAATATAATATAGATTAATAATTTTAAAATTGAATTGCCCTTTTATGGATCTTCTCCAAAAGGTTGAATTGAGAAAATGAAACAGATAATGCTCTATTAATTATTGTTGTATTGTTATAACAATCAAATAATTGTTTGATAGATAATGCTCTATTAATTATTGTTGTATTGTTTTTTTTTTTTTGAGGAAATCAAGTTTCATTAAAACACCAAAGAATCTGACAATAGAGTCTCCAACAAATATATCGGAGGAGACGGATTCACAATGAAGCTATTAAGCTCACAAGGGATTCTAGCAATTCTATGTGCTACCTTGTTTGCCTGCTTTCTAACATAACCAATCGAGAGTCCTACATTGCTCCTTAGAATAGTACTACACTGATTAAACAAGTTTCCAAGCTCCAGCAAGTTAACCTGTTGATTATTCATAGCATTGACACTCATCGATGAATCACTCTCAATAGCAATTGAACCACCTGCAATTTCCTGGGACCATAACAAAGCTTCTACTATGCCTGTCAATTCAGCTTTTAACACCGAGACCATACCTGCAAACCTCATTATTTTTCCTCCAAGATAATGGCCTTGATGATTTCTGAGAACCATACCTACTGCAAAGTAGTTCTGACCTGCAACAACTGATGCATCTACATTGATTTTAAGACAATCGACCTCAGGTGGATGCCACTTATACTCATTCCTTTGCCTGTTCATCCCCACTTCAGTTACATTCGAAGACTTCTTATTTGCTAGCTTCCACTCTGCTATTTGCTTCTTACTCCATGACATGACTGAAGAGGTTGGAATATTTCTATTCTCAAACACACGCTTATTCCTTGCAAACCACACCGCCCAGAAAACAGTTGATATCTTGATCAATATATCATCTGAGGCAAATGCAAGATTATGAAGCAACCATTCTGGTGCATTTTCTACATCCCACATATCAACATTAATCCCCACTTGTTGCCAACACTCCTTAGCAAAATTACATTCAAAGAACAAATGACGCAAATGCTCCACCTCTCCCACACACATTATGCAGCCAATAGTGACTGGAACACCCCTTCCCCTTAATAGATTTCTAATAGGCACCGTATTACGACAGAATCTCCAGAGAAAAACCTTGATCCTATGAGGGATTTGAAGTTGTCAAATCTTACTCCAACCTCTTGACTGCTGCACCTCGACATTAACAGGCTGATCTTGACACCATCGTTGATACCCTGAACTTACCGTATATTGTCCATTATTAGTATGGATCCAGGCAATCCTGTCTTTAGTACACCCCTGTGGAATTCTAGTATTTAGAATGGCATCTGCATCTTCACTATTGAAATGCAGCTTGACTTTACTTTCGTTCCAAACCTTACTATCCTCTTGGAAATAACTAGCCACTTTCAACCCTATAGCTTGACTGCTAGTTTCTACACTGCTAACACAAAAATCCTCCTTACCCCTTAGCCATCTATCAGTAGCTATATTAATCGACTGACCCTCTCCCAATACCCATCTCAAACCCTTTTTCATCTCTTCTTTGGCCTCCCAAATACCTGACCAGGTATAACTTACCCCACCAGTTCTCACAGCTTGTAAAAAGTGACAATTAGGTTAGTACCTTGCCTTAAGAACCCTTGACACTAAAGCATTCGGTCTGTTAATTAGCTTCCAGCATTGCTTACCCAATAAAGCTAAATTAAATCCATGAATAAAGCTTGTAATTATTGTTGTATTGTTAAAACAATCAAATAATTGTTTGATAATAAACTTATAGAGAGTAATGTAAAATGAAGTATTAATTAAAGGACATACATGTACCGTAATATGTTTTATTTATAAAATATTATAAAATTATTATATAAGATATATAACTCTTCAACTAATATTATATACTCCATCTTCCCATCCAATTCTTCACGCTTTCTTTTTTTGGATGTCACATCCAATTCTTTACATTTCAAAATTTTCTAAAAATAGTAAATTTTTATATTATAAAATTTATTGTCACCCACTACTTTCTTCCACATTTTCAAATCTATCAATTAAATATCAATTGACCCCACCATTTTACCCACTTTTTTTTCTCTTTCATCAACTTTTCATTCTCTTTCATACTACTTTATATAATTTTCTTAACCTCTGTGCCCAACCCAAATGTAAACAATTGGGTGGGACGGAGGGAGTATATTTTACTGGATAAACCTTATTTTGAAATATAATATAAAAATAATAATTTGAGGGATTGATGGTGAAACTTGTAATTATTTCATGTTAAATCGGTAAAAAAGATTATGAAAACCTACTTTCTTAAAAAAAACAATTTTAGACTAAAAATATTTTCATAAAAATTGTTTTTTAAATTATATTGAATATTTTTTTCACCTTTTTATAATAAAAAATAATGTTATTAACTAGTTCCAAAAACTAATTTTGTTATAACAAACTGACCAAACGGGGTATAATAAACTGTTAGAGAATTATATCTATTCCCTCGAAATGTCAACATAATGTTGATTTATGCGTCATCTTAATTCATTGACCGCTCAAGTAGTTATCATGGGTCCTAGGATGAGAACAGGTCGTGTTTGGTTAGGTTTAAATAAAATTTAAATTCAAATTTAAATATTTTTGGGTCATTTAAATTCAAATTTAACGAGTTTTGGATCGGATTGGGTGTTTTCGGGTATCCAAAACTTTATAAAAAAAAATGTAATCAAATTCAATTATTTGACACAAGCGGATAACAATAATCACAATTATAAATGATTAAATTTCAAAAAATAGTTAAATATAATACATTATAGGAATTGTAATATTAATTTATTATTAATATATAATTAACAACTAGTTAATAATTCAGATATTAATAAAAATGAAAAGTTTGTATAATATAATACTAGTAAAATCTATTATACGTTGATAAAATGGAGAACTAGTTCACTAAATAAGTATCGACTTATGATTAAAAATGAAATAATAAAATGAATATATACAATTTATTTATTTTATATCTATATATATTATATAATAAATTATATTTATAATATTATATATATAAATATCGGGTTTTTATAAGATTTCAGGTTTGGATGGAGTTTCGGATTTCAGGTCGGGTTTGATACACCTGAAAACCAAATCCAAATCCAAATTTTCGCGTTCGGTAAAAGCCGATCAGATTGAAATAAATCGCGTATCCATCTGATCATATTATTTTGACATCCGTGATCTGTCCGGTAAAGTAATTCTCAACCTTCCTCGTTTCTGACCTATACGTCTATTTCCGTTAATTTTCTCTGGTTTTTTCTAATTTAAATTTCATAGGAATAGTTTTCTTTACCTCTTTCTTGAAACGAACATATTTTTCTTTACTTAATTCATATTTTTAATATTATTTACACATTTTATTTCTCTATGTTAAAGTTTTTAGTATTTAAATAACTAACCGGAAATGGAGGATTTATTTAATTTATCTTATAAATAATTTTTAAATTAGATATTTTATATACAATATTTTAACTTACAAAAAATCCCAAACAACTTCAAAATCTCTGCCGTATCATTATATTTTGAATTTCTGGTGACATTTTCTCCCTCTCTCTCGTCTTTACTGTTTGAGTTATGTCTTTATATTTTTTCAAAATTAAATTTTAATTTTTATGAACAAGTGATCCAAGCAAGACCACTAATATTAAAGTCAAACCCAAGACATAAGTCACGTAACAAACCAGAAAACATAAGAGACAGTTTAAATTTTTAAATGGGGAGGAATATAGATTAAGAAAAAGTAAAATGACAACATTTATATTTTCATTAGTATTTTGAAACAATTTTTATTTTAGGAGGAGAAGTATCCAGGTGGAGGGGAATGCACTTTCAATAGTTTCACTCCAAAAATAATATGCAAATAGAAGGGATTTGAGAAATTAAATTAAAATAACATAATTTTACAAATATATCTATATTATCTAAACCATTACTTTTAAAATATAAAAATTAAATTATATTTCAACTTTTTACGTTTTTCTGAACTCGAGAGCATGAAAGTAATTTAATGCAGATATTTAAAATTCGATAGCACCGATTTCATTATGAAGCTCTATGTATGACCTGTTGAAATTTATTATAAGTAATTTATAAGCCAAAAAATACATATATTATTGTTTATAAGAACAGACACATATATATCATAGATCAGAATGGGCGAAAATAGATTGTTGGGCCAATGTTCTTCTCTTTGTGTGGGCCAAAACGATTTATTAATCCTATTCTCATGTTATTATCGATTTGAAAGTATTTGAATTTAAAATACTTCAAGGCTCTGTTTGAGACTGCTGTTTAAAATTACTGTGCTGTGAGAAAAAGTGTTGTCAGAAAAATTTGATAACTGTTTGATAATTTTTTTTGATTTATGCATATTTTGAAATATAATATAAAAAATTAATGTTTTTGGGGAGATTTAATATTGAAATTTGAAGTTATTTTCTGCAAAAGCTGAAAAACAGCTTTTTTCAAAAACATGGGGACATGCTTTCTCTAACATCAGCTTTTAGATCAAAAGCACTTTTCTAAAAAACAGTTTTTGGACTTAACCAAATATTTTTTTGTCTGATTTTCAGGAAAAAGTTATTGTTACTGTTTTCAACAACAATACCAAACAGAACCTAAGATAGATATACCGAACGATAATAGAAATATTAAAGCTAAAAAGCTTATTCTCAAGTGTATGAAAAGATAAGAATTTCAGTTGAAAATAAATACTTAATATTTTTTGTTTGATATAAACACAAAAGCATATTAAATATTTATATCTATACTATGACAAATACTCAAATAGAAACCAAGTCAAATCTAAAAATTAGAAATTAATCTAAGCCACATATTTAATCTAATTTAATGACTCCCTAGAGGGCACCACACACTATAACACCCCATGTCCCATATCGAGTAGATGGATATAATTTGTTCAGTATATAAGTAAAAATATTACTACTAAGTGCACTAACAAATCATGATCTTTTGAGAAACTGTGGTGGGATTGAGAATTACCCAAATTACTACATTTGGGCCAGTTTACTTTGACTTATTTTCGGATTCGAAAGTCGAGACTTGACCCGATTTTTGAAAAAGACTCGAGATTTGACCCGGATTAATACATATGATATTCAGAGCCAACTTTCGAAAACTTGATTTGTCAAGTTGCCAGAGGTGGGGACACGAAAGCTGGTGGTATTATCCCACAATGGATAGAGATCCGGAGGTGGGGATACGAAACCAGTCAGTATTATCCCACAATGGCTAGAAAGGTACGATCTGGGCATATGAGTTATCTGTTCGGCCTAATGAGGACGTCAAGAATTTAAGTGGGAAGGTTTGTATCACCACATGTCCCATATCGAGTAGATGATGATAATTTATTGAGTATATAAGTAAAAGTATTATTACTAAGTGCACCAACAAATCATGATCTTTTGGGGGCCTATGGTGGGCTTGTGAATTACCCAAGTTGCTGCATTTGAGCCAGTTTACTTTGACTTATTTTCGGATTCGGAAGTCGAGACTTATCCCAATTTTTGAAAAAGACTCGGGATTTGACTCGGGTTGTCACACACACAATTAAAATACACCCTCCCATACACAATTCTATCTCATACCCTCTATTTTTAATTTGATTTTTTCCACCAATTGGTGAACCTTTTTTCAAATCTAACTTCACCATAATTTTTCCCATCTCCAATGATAAGTTTGCATACTATATGTGCTATATTCCGACGACTTCCATTTTTTCTAGCGATCTCCATATGTATTTATTTAACAAAACTGGTGATTTTGGTGATTCTTATAATACAAATTAGTTATCTTTATAGTACAAATTTGTGATTTATCTAATATAAATTAGTGATTGCATTTCGATTTGGTAACATATTTAATATAAATTTGTGATTAATTTTGAAGTCTCTGGAATATAGCACATATGGTATGAAAATTGATCGTTGAGAGATAAAGAAAAATGTGGTGAAGTTAGATTTGAAAAAAAGTTCGTCAATTAACAGGAAAAATCAAATTAAAAATGGGGATAAGGTTGGTTTCTAGTTTTTAGTCAAAGTTGATTTTTATTAGAGTAACTCTCTCTATAATATATTATTATAATCAAATAAGAGAACTTTTTCTAGATCTCAGTTCCCCTGGGTGAACCATAGAAAAGATCATAGTCATCCAATTTTAATAAAATTTAATTTTAGAAAAGATATATCATACATACAACTCTCACCGATAGTTCTCTTTTTATATAACTGCTCACAGATAATATAAATCGTCTCAAAACAATCTTTTATGTAATGTTATTAACTTACTTGTCAATTTGTTAACATGTTTACTGATTTAGTTTATTAATAAACTATCATAAATAAATGAAATTGTAAAACCATTTTAGTGAATACAGATAATAACACTCTATTTTATTTTTGTATGGAGTGAATATGTGTCATGATTTATTATATTCAATCTTAATATTTACCACATGGTTATGGCCTCTTGACGAGTGACAAGTGATGTCAACAATGACGAGCTCGTCCATGACCTGGACACTGTCAACGAGCTGCACGACATGAACAAAATTAGAATGACGTTGTACCAATAAAAAGTTGTCTAACAGTTATGACAAAAATGTATACATCAGGAAATTCCATGTGGTAGACCTCGTCTTAAAGAAGGTATTTCCAAACATTGTTGACATCAACACATGTAGATTCACCATTACATGAGAAATACATTACTAAATTGACAACATCACTGTACGAGGGGCAAGTTGGTTGCTACATGGGGAAGACTGTACTTAGTCGACATCAGTGCTGGACAAGGGGCTTACAGACTAGCTACTCTTGACGGGATACAAATCTCAAGGGGTTGGAACCCAATTCATATCACAAGTATTCCCTTATCTGTCTTTTGAATGTTTTACTTCTCAATACATTTATCATGTCAATACATGTACTATGTAACATGCTATTTTCTTTGTTTTGACTTGATCCCTGCATAATGTGTTAGTACTTCTTACATGAATAATATATGTGTTGCCTTATATGAATTTATGTGCCCAACTTGCTTATAAACTACGTGGTTTCTCTGGACAATATAATAAAACATGCATTCTGTTTCTTGTTACTTACGCTTCCTGCTCAACATGTCTTTTGTATTTAAATTTTACTTTACTCTGCACATACGTATGACAAACTCTACGATAAACAATGCATTGACGTATAATGACAATAACAATAACTAGGGGCATAGTATCCCGACACTATTGAACAAAATGGCTGATCACCAACAACGAGCGACGACTAGGGGCAACCCTAGTACCACTTATAAAATAACAATAACAAAGACAAACACCTAAGGGTAATGAACTTTGTTATTACAAACGAAATAAAAAAAACTACGATTTAATAAGTTTGTTTCAAGAGGGGAAGGCATCTTAACAACTTAACGTTGTGCTTGCACCTACGAATATATTATATAATCGACGAATGACAATTTATGACAAGTGACGATATACAATCGACATATATAACACATATTACATGTGATAAACAAATATTACTATTACATTTGACATACGACGTGATACAATTTACAAGTCATCTTGACATATGACATATCACAATATACATGTCACAATGACATACGACACATTACAATTACGTGTCACATTGACATATGACATATTACAATTACTTGTCGCATTGACATACGACGTAATACACTTATGTATCACATTTACACAATACGTTTTATAAATTACATGTTGCATTGGCATTTTAGGAATTGCAAGGTATTTTGACATATTACAATTACAAATTGTACATCTCGTCGACATGTTACAAGTCTAGCTACAATAGGTCATATATTATGACTGCAAGTTACAATGGCAATACAATAACAAATTATGTATTACAATGACAATACAATGACGAATTACATATTGCAACTACAAGTTACATCTTACAAGTTACACATGACAAACCACGGGTTACATACTACGTGTGACAAGTTATGAATTACATGTGATAGTTATAAGTCATACTCGACAAGTTACACGTGACAAAATACATATTACAAGTTGTCTATTACATGCGACAAATTACATATTACAATTACAAGTGATATATTACAATGACAAATTACATGTTTTGTCTACAAATTATATGTTACGTGCACAAGACACGTTACGATACATCTTATGTGTTAACATTGTTATTTTTTACATTACAATTACTCCAAATTAAGGAGTCACATGAACCTCTTGGCAAGTCATTTTAAGTAAATAGACGCATACGAATATGCAACCGACAATGAAAAGATTATATTCGATCTGAAGAAGAATTTTATTGGTTGTGTATGTCTTCACCCAATAAAATTAGGGGCAATTTTTGTACCAGATCTTTCAGTTGTCAAGACATGACGATTGATGAAAGAAAGTGACGTCTCGACATGAAAAAGTTTGACAACTATATGCTGACAAGAAGCGGGAGGACGTGAAGACCAAGTCTGTTGGCAGTTCAACAAACCTGAAAAATATGAGGGAAGTTATATCTTGTCCCTATAATAGTGGATCGTGATTAACAAGTATCTCCACAAAAATAGGATCGTGGGAGTGATAGATAACAGCTATAATATAGCTGCTACTACAACATACACATGGGACATTACCATACATGTCAATTTGAGAGAGTTACCACTTCTATGACCACACACAACACACACACACACACACACACACACACACATATATATATATAGACATTGGTTGAGGAGAGAACTAATTTAATTAAGTAACCATCATCACCACCCTTAATTTTCATATAAAATAAATGGATAAGATTAAAGAACATTATTTATCATATACCTAACTGCACGTTATCGTGTACACCCGTCCTCTACACACACATACACACAAATTGTTATACTATACATACACAATTAACAAAAAAACTTTATGAAATGATAAAAACAGAAAAAGCTAATTATTTAAATAGCACACTCTACATTATTCTTATATATATAAAAATATATAACACAATGTTTGTAAAATTAAATAAAAATTACTCTAACACATAATAATTAGTTCATAAATATTAGTGTGTATTATTTTAGTAGAAAGTTAATATTTTTATAAACAATAAAAAGTTATGTTCTATTTGATAAACACCTATAAAAATAATTATATTTTATAATATAAGTTTTTTTATCATACTAAAATATAAAAAATGTAAAACATGTTATTTTATCACATTAAACATATTTTTGTTATTAATTTTACAAAACTCAAATTTTATTTTATGAAACAATATAATATTTTAATTTTGTATAGAACTTACTTATGAATAATATATATAAATTTTGTACAAAACATTTATTTTTTATGGACATTAATTGGTTTTTAAAATATTAATTTTTGTATCACATTAAAATAAAAAATATTGAACACATTATTATATATATATATAAATACAGAACACGATATTCTATATATATAAAAATACAGAACATAGTGTTTTGTAAAACTAAATAAAAATTACAAAATACATAGTAATTAATCCATTAATTTTTATATATGTATTGTTTTGTTAGAAAAATAATATCTTTAAAATAATAAAAATTTATGTTCTATTAGCAAATAATATAATAATATTTTATTATATTAGACAAAAGTTTTAAAATAAACAACTACAGAATGCACCTTTATGCACATAAAAAAAATTAGAGCACAAGTATACTTTTTATAAGATGCATAAAAATTAAATTTAAAACAAAACAAATTACCATGCACATAAAGAAATTACAGTACACAAAATAAAATTATAAAGTAAAGAAAAAGAACTTAAAAAATATTATAGAGCCTAAAATAGAATTATAAAGCACATATAATATTACAAAATATCAAAGAAATAAATAACAATAATTTTTTAAATAACATGATAAACAAAGTAGAAAACAATGTTTTTCAATGAAAAAAATATTAAATCACCAAATTGAAAAAAAATTCGTTATTAGTCATCAAAAATATAAAATATATAACTTACAGAATTTTAAAAAATCAGAGAACACAAAAAAACAATGATACAAAAAGTATATAAGTTTTAAATTATATAAAATATATAAAAACGCACACAATGCAATTATAAATTAAAACATGTAACCACATTTTTTTAAAATTATTTACAACTTAAGGGCTATATAAATAACTATATTTGCGTGGAGTCAGTTAAGTTTTTAATCGGTAATAAAAGGATAGGATCTGATACTCTGTGTTACACATTTTTTATATAGTGTACCTCATATCTCGCGTTCAATTTTCTTAATATCTAATGGATCAAGAAAGAGTTCCTTAGTTACTCATTTAATAAGTTACTCATTCAACCTCCATATATATATATATATATATATATATATATATATATATATATATATTCTTAGTGGGAACTGTTTAATTTGGTAAACTCAACGCCATTGGTTAGATTAAATAAATAAAACAGATTAAGATACGTAACATTCTTTAGAGACATGGATGCATACACGTACATGTGATCCATATATGTAGTATTAAGTTTTTAAAGTTGTTATATGTATGTATTGTCTTTACTATTTTGTAGGTTTAATATTATTGTTTATATAATTTATTTTTTAAATATAATTTAAAACATCTATATTATATATTTTTACATCAACTTTAAAATAATTGGTATTATTTATTTTTAAAAATCAAAATTTTATGTAAATAAATATAAAACACATAAAAACTAAAAAAAATGAAAAACTTTTATTAAACAGGAGAAATTTAAATAGCATTAAAAAGACAATACACAAAATATACAGCACATTTAATAAATATAAAACATATAAAACAATTAAAGAGCACACAAAATGCATAATGTTATTTGTAAAATACAAAAAAAACATATAATATTTACAAAAAAAGTCAAAGAGCAAAAAAAGAAAAAAGGTTAAGGAGCATGTTAAATAAATTGATATTTTTACAGAATCTAAAAAAACACAAAATATATATAAAATTAAATGAAACACATAAAACTCAAACAAAATGTTGATTTTTTTTACAGTACATATACAAAACATTAAATAACAGTACACCAACTATACATAACATTAAATAATAGTACATAAAATATACAGAATATTAAATTACAGTACACATAATATACAGAACATTAAGTAAATATAAAATAGAAAAAATGAAATTATAGAGCATAAAACATTACAAATCAAATTTAAAAATATTATATAACTTGCATCATTTACATTTTTTTGTTTTATGAGAGTAACTAAATATATATTAATTAAAAAATGAAATTACAGTACCTGCTCACACAAGTTACTGCACCTCCACGTTAATAGTACATAACTTTTTTTTTTAAAAAGTTTCTTTTTTAACAAAACAATATAGATGTAAAATATTTTATGAACTAATTACTATATGTTGTGTTATATAATTTTTATTTAGTTTTACAGTACTGTATTTTAAACATATAAAACAGTGTGTTCTATAATTTTTTATATATACAAAATAATGTGTTTTGTATTTCTAAATGTTATGTACTGTATAATAATTATTTTTTTATTAAAAACTAAACGTAGAGTTTTGTAAAATTATTAACAACATGGACTATATTTTAATATGATACAAAACTAATATTTTAAAAAAAATTATGTTCACAAAAAGACAATAGTATGTACTATACAAAATTGATATATTATATATATAAATAAGTTCTATACAAAATTAAAATATTATATTAATGCATAAAAACAAAATAAAGTTTTATAAAATTAATAACAAAAAACAAAAATAAAGTTTTAGAATACAATTAAAAAGTAAATGAATTATAATTATTAAATTAAAACAAATATAATTATATATATATATATATATTATATATTATAGAATAAAATATATTATAATTTATAGTGTATATAGAAATATAATAAATTAAAAAATAAATCAAAAAGTTTTAGAATACAATTAAAAAGTAAATGAAAAACTGATAGAATATATGTATGTGCAGGTGTACAGTAGGTAGTTATCCGCTTATCCCACACTTCATTCTCTTTAAATCTGATAGCTTATATTTAGTTACCCGGTTACTCAATTAAAATGGTCCCTCCTAAGCCAAGCCATATATATATATATAGAGAGAGAGATGCTCACATAGAAACCAAAGAAACTAGTCTAAGTCACATATTCAATATAATATAATGACACCTAAAAATATAATGACCCCTAAAAGCACCACACACTATTAAAATACACCATCTCAATTCCACTATTATATATATATATATAACCGACGAGTAGCATATACACAGCCGACGAGTAGGATACACATAGCCGACGAGTAACATATACACAGCTGATGAGTAGATCTTTTGTACTTCTTTTCTTATTCAAATTACTTGTAACTCATCTCAATTACGATTCTAGTGGATTAATTTGACTGCGTCACTCCCACCCGCAGTTTTTAACCTTTCACAAGGGGTTTTCCGTGTCACAAAATTGCACGTGTTCTTGTTCTTTTGTTAATTTTTTTGCAATTGTCAATCTATTTTATTACTTGTCCTTCAAACACAAAATTAGATAGACTTAGCTATTAACCCTACAAAATTTGACTAAAATAGTAAACTTGACTAAAACAGTAAACACGGTTTATTTTCTCACTTTACTCTTTATTCCAATGATTTTGAAATTGAATTTGGGTTTGACGTGAATGACAATCTTGATAGCTTACGCAAGGATATGAATGTTTCCCTTGACTCTGATGGCAAATGGGTATGCGTTATCTACGTGTCGAATGAATATCTTGTTTTCGTTTGGTTATTCAGTTTTTTAGGTGAATAAAACATCAGCTGGCATGATAAAGTTCGAAATATTTACAAGTGGTTCACCTCATTATTTAAATTTGAATCATTCAAAGTTTTATTCATTCAGTTCATGCCAGATAGATACAATAAATTACCCCTTAGTGGAGTTCAATAGCAGAGGACCAGAGGCACCGAGCTCAGCAAATGAAAGTTCATATGCCATGGTAGAATTATGAACCATTGTGTAAATTATTCCTTTCGCAACGTTTCAGAGGTGTGAGTTGTTAGCTTATTTGATTTCTTAGATGACTAATATCTTATTATGAGTTTATTATCTTGGCGGGCCTACTATCTTGATCCAAGTTGGTATAAATTATGATCAAAATTAACCCTTAACAAGAGCTAAGTGAATGGCTTATATTTGAAATAGCAACATGATACACTTAAAAGGACTATGGTCTCAACAAGTTATTCTTTTCAGTCTGACCCAATTGATTCCCAAGTATGATCTCTAAGCATGTCCTTAGAGCTTCCAGTGCAGTATTGTGGCGACATCTTTTACCTAGCAAAATCAAAATGCAGTAATGAACAATTGTTATCGGACAAACAACTTACATTTCTATAGAGAAAACTTCAGAACGGTAAGGAGCCTCGTACAATTTCATCTTGTTTATTTATAGATTATTATTGCTCTTCTAAGGCAAATACAACATACAAAGGGAGGAGGTAGAAGAGTATATATTATAATAACAAAGCCGCGAGGTCACTGGCAGTAGGTTGATGTTCATACGGAGGTAGGTGGAGTGAGGCTGAAATCAAGTCCCCAGAGCTCAAAAGATCCGTTCACAAAGTCATAGTAACCACCCTTAAGCGCCAAAGTTTTGTTCACCAAACCATCTCTCACGAATGGATATGTTAGGAGGTTACTGAGTGATACATTCACAGCTTCCTGCATTCCATTAGTTTCCCAAACACAGAGGATTAGAGATGATGCATTAGCGATCATATTTTCTTATCTTGAATAATTAAAGTAAAAAGTCGTCATCTCACCTTCTCACAGCATGTACACTGATCTCCAAAAGGTTTGCTACCATGTTCTGCGATGACTTTAGACTTGGCAGGCAGTCCAATTTTAACCCAGTCTTCAATGAAATCGCTGGATAATAATGTTAAAATTAGAAAATAACATTATAAACTTGGTGGTCAGTAACGTTAAAGTTAAATCTGCAAATTGAAGAAGAAAATATCCTTACGTAGATGGGGGTCCCTCAAATGTGAAAGACATGAGCCCCTTGATACCACCACAAGCGCTGTGTCCAATAACCACGAATGTGTGAAAGACATGAGCCCCTTGATACCACCACAAGTGGTTCACCTCATTATTTTAATTTGAATCATTCAAAGTTTTACTCATTCAGTTCATGCCAGACAGATACAATAAATGACCCTTTACTGGAGTTCAATAGCAGAGGACGAGGCACCGAGCTCAGCAAATGAAAGTTCATATGCCATGGCAGGATTATGAACCATTAAGTGTGTAAATTCTTCCTTTCGCAATGTTTCAGAGGTGTGAGCTGTTAGCTTATTTGATTTCTTAGATGACTAATATCTTATTATGAGTTTATTATCTTGGCGGGCCAATTATCTTGATCCAAGTTGGTATAAATTATGATCAAAATTAACCCTTAACAAGAGCTAAGTGAATGGCTTATATTTGAAATAGCAACATGATACACTTAAAAGACTATGGTCTCAACAAGTTATTCTTTTCAGTCTGACCCAATTGATTCCCAAGTATGATCTCTAAGCATGTCCTTAGAGCTTCCAGTGCAGTATTGTGGCGACATCTTTTACCTAGCAAAATCAAAATGCAGTAATGAACAATAGTTATCGGACAATCAACTTACATTTCTATAAAGAAAACTTCAGAATGATAAGGAGCCTCGTACAATTCCATCCTGTTTATTTATAGATTATTACTCTTGCAAGGCAAATACAACATACAAAGGGAGTAGGAGGTAAAAGAGTATATATTATAATAACAAAGCCCGGAGGTTACTGCAGTAGGTTGATATTCATACGGAGGTAGGTGGAGTGAGGCTGAAATCAAGTCCCCAGAGCTCGAAGGATCCGTTAACAAAGTCATAGTAACCACCCTTGAGCGCCGAAGTTTTGTTCACCAAACCATCTCTCACGAATGGATAGGTTAGGAGGTTACTGAGTGATACATGCACAGCTTCCTGCATTCCATTAGTTTCCCAAACACAAAGAATTAGAGGTGATATATTAGCGATTATATTTTCTTATCTTGAATAATTAAAGAAAAAATTTGTCTTCTTACCTTCTCACAACATGTACACTGTCCAATTTTAACCCAGTCTTCAATGAAATCGCTGGATAATTAATAAAGTTAAAATTAGAAGATAACATTATAAACTTGGTGGTCAGTAAAGTTAAAGTTAAATCTGCAAATTGAAGAAGAAAATATCGTAGATGGGGGTCCCTCAAATGTGAAAGACATGAGCCCCTTCACACCACCACAAGCGCTGTGTCCAATAACCACAATGTTGGAAACCTTTAGATGCAACACTGCATACTCAACGGCAGAGCCAACTCCTGCATATTTGTCCTATTTCAGAGAAGATAGAAAGCACACCAGAGCAGTCAAGAAGAAGACGCCTTTAAGGCAACATCAGTTGATCAATTTTGTGGTTATGACTAGGAAATGGATTCCCATGTAGACGTAGGTTACCTTGTCAAAGGGAGGCACCATGTTAGCTACATTACGAACAATGAATGCTTCCCCAGGTTGGAAATCCAGTACATGCGAGGGGAACACACGAGAGTCGGAGCATGCAAAAACCATAAACTGAAACACATAAAAGGTAGGAGTAAAGTTATGCTTAATTAATCTGCACTTGAAACTTGTATATCTGCATTCTGCATTCTGCATTCAGCATTCAGTTATGATTACCTTGGGGCTCTGGCCTTTGGAGAGTTCTTCATACAAAGCTGGATTGGTCCTGGAAAATAATAGTCACAAACAGACAAATAAATCCCATGAGATGCTGCTGTACATAATCTAAGCCACAACAATTTCAAGTTTTGTATGCCACATATACAGTGATTTATACTTGGCATGAGAATTAGACGAAACAAAATTTTCCTTCACTTTGACTATCAGACCAGAAGTCCACATGGTCTTGTTTAACCCCCAAATCACATAGAAAACCCCATAACCACAATGCTTCCTTCACTCCCTCTACAATGGCCATATACTCTACCTCTGTAGTAGAAAGTGCCACTGTAGCTTGTAACATCGATCGCCAATTAACTGGAGTGCCATGTAGATCACCTGCATAATCCGAGTCCACAAATCCGCTAACCTTACATGTATCACCACCAAAGCATAAACATTTATCAGTAGTGCCTTTCAAATACCGCAATATCCATTTCACTCCTTGCCAATGTGCCTTCCCAGGATTCGCCATGAATCTACTGACCAAACTAATTGCCTTTGAAATATCCGGACGTGTTCACACCATTGCATATATTAAACTGCCAACCACACTAGCATAAGGAATACTACGGGTTAAATGGCATATTAGTTATTAAACTGACTAAAAACTTGCAAGTAGATCACTCCACTCAAAAAACTCGCAGTCAAATAACTGCACTACATAGTCATTGACGAAAGGTGACTAAACCTAATAAAACTTTCAACGCCGTTAAATAGCATTGACTTTTAACGGAGAGCCGTTAAAATTGAACATGTATGCTGCCACGTAGACTAACCCACCCGTTACAAACCCACTCCCTAACCCAGTAATAATATAACCTGTTAATTAAAATACACCCACCCCCAATTTCAAACACTAATCTAGTGAAGATATTAACCCGTTAATGGAGATGGAGATCGAGTTTGGTGCGTGTTGAGCTAAATCGAGTTTGCTGCGAAGAAGAGCGAGTGTAGTGTTCGATTGTCAGCCATCATCATCATGTAAGCCATCTTCTTTTTCAACCCATACGAATCTTATTGTGCATTAGGTTTATATACTCTTGATAGAAATTATGTGAGTAAAATGTTTGAATGAAATCTTCTTTTTTGATTGTGCAGGAGTAATTTATATAATCTCATAGTGTATTATTCTGGTAGTTTTGTTCTCACTCCTACTAGAACTTACGATTCTACTGCTTCGAAATTATATAAGGGTGTGGACTTGCAAAATATGAGTGTAAATGATTTGAAGAACTATTTGGGTGATATTGTTGGGGAATTTGATTCATTATACTATAAGAATATGTTTAATGGGTCAATGAAGCTTTTGTGTAAAGAATCAAAAAATGATATGGTTGAAATGGCAGATGGGGATAATAAGTGTGTGCAACTATATGTGTATCATTTACCAGCGTCTGTATTTAGGTGTGATGGTTCTAATGAAAATGAAGATGAAAATAATAATGACGAATTTGTAGAAGGTGACTATGTAGAAAATAATTCTGAGAGTGAGAGGGACTTTAGTGATGAAGAATTCATGGAGATTAGAAAAAATTGTAGGGCTGAGAAATCAAGAATAGATGCATATGAAAAAGAGAATGAGTGGAGTGATGGTCAAATGAAAGAGCTTCCACCCGGAGCATGGTCAAAGGCATATTTTGGCACTCACTCCAACACTGATAGTACAGAAAACAACATCAGTGAGTGCTTCAATTCTTGGATTCTAAAAGCCAGGTACATGCCCCTTATTGATATGCTTGTTGAGATCCATGATATGATTATGACACGCATTCATCAAAATAGAGATAGGATGGCTAGAAAGGACTGTGTTATAGTTCCGAGAGTTAAAAAAATAATAGATGAAGCCATCAAATAGTCTGTAGGTTACAAAGTCTTGTGGGATGGTAGAGAAACATATGTTGTAAAGGGTCATGGTGGGTCTGTCTCTGTGAATTTAAAAAACAGGACATGTGCATGTAGAGTATGGGACTTGACTGGGGTGCCTTGTTGTCATGCTGTTACTGCCATACAAGAGTCAAGACAAAATGCCTTAGATTTTGTGGCTAAGTGGTACACAAAAGAGACATATATAAGAACATACTCAAATTGTTTAGAAGTACTTAGAGGTGAGGAGTTTTGGGAGGATGTAGAGGGGGATACAGTCTTTCCCCCATTGCTTGTGAAGAAGCTAAGGGGGAGACCAAAAACACAAAGAAGAAGATAAGGTTGGGAGGGCACTGTCTCTAAGGGAAATAAATCAAGGGTGACATACACTGGAAGAAAGATGCACTGTAGTATATGCAGGAAGGTAGGATATAGGAAGAATGCATGTCCAGATAAACCAGTTGATCTAGAGGAAACACAAAATCAGAATCCAGACACAGAAATAGTAGATGAACTGCAAAGGCAAGGGATTGAACACTCAACTGGTGATGCTGATTTGATGGATGAGGCAATGAGAGAGGTTGAGGAGCAAACACTTGATGATGTTGATCAGTCAATTCAGAGAGAACATCAAGTACAGGCAAAAGAAAAATCTAACAAAAGGATGAAATTTATAAGTCATTCATTTATTTGTTTATTTTATAATTACTGTTTTGCACATGCTAACTTGTATTTTCTTTTACAACTTAGATGCCAACACCAAGTTTGAGGCAGCATACAGGAACTGGATGCACTCCACCTGCATCAACACCTGGATGTACCCTACTTGCATTAACCCCCCCAGCTGTAAACACAAGATCTAAGAAACTCACAGCAACAGAAAAAAGGGTCACTTCATCAAAGCCTGTAAAAGCTTTTGCACCCCCAAGGCCCAAGAAATAGTCATGTATTTTTGGAACTATTTATTGTATTAAAAGTCTTTGGTATGAATGCTATTTTGGACATGTACTTTTGGACCATGTGCTTTTGGAATCTGTATGCTTAAGTATGCATATTAAGTCTCAAAACTTGAGATTGGTTTGTAATGGCCTGTTTGATTATTCAAACAGAGAACATCTATAATATTATGTCACTCTTTCTCTTCTATTTAATTACCATGTGCTTATGATTTGTATTTTTTTTTGTTTCAATTAAAAATTTAGAACAACCCTTACTAACAGATGCACTAATTTAAATAATTCATAGCATTAACACAAGCCAATTCATCATAAATAAAATGCATTACAAATTCATAATCACCATTACAAGAATATGGCAAACTCAATCTACTACTCCAAATTAAATAAGAAGAACTACTTAATTTGACAATTACAAGTTCATACCACCTATATCAATAATCTCATAATCAACCAACCTAATACAACCATAAAAGCAAACTTGTATTTGTACACCGCTTTCTTCTCCTTCTGCAATAATTTTAAAGCTTCATCCTTCTTTAATTCAAGTGATATACATTTCTCATGTAAGACCAACATTTTCTTTTCTACGAAGTTACATTCAACCACAACAGCATGTTTTTCTTCTAATTTCTTCCTAATTTTCATCTTTAATTCATTAATAATCTCTCTTGCTCTCTCTGTATATGGGGGATCAGCCCATAAGAAAAAATTACACTTTTTGCTTGGATCCTAACAAGAAATCAAAAAAAACCTCCGCCCCGGATCAAGTGTGCCTTCTCTCCAAGCTTCTTGACAAGGAGCTACGATATCACACTTGCATTTGATATTACTGAATAGATAATCAAATTCAGAAGAGTATTCTCCCTTATTTCTAAAGGAGGTGTAGCTGTTGTCATATGGATTCTTCACTGATACATTCGAGCTCTATGAACTGGACATGGTAGAGGTAGTGTATACTTACAAGTTTAAGAACCCTAATTAAACATGGAAAGGGGAAATATATGGGTGAGTTATTATTTTATATTTGAGTTTTACAAATGGGTCGGATACCTTTTTAAAGTGAGTTGTATATTACACAATGGATATCATCAGCCACGTCAGTCTGCACACTCATACTTCCGTTCGTTTTTTAACGTCGATAACGTATAATGACTTGTTTGAAAGATTTGTGTAGTGCAGTTATTTGACTGCAAGTTTTTTGAGTGGAGTGATCTACTTGCAAGTTTTTAGTTAGTTTAGTGACTAATATGCCATTTAACCCGGAATACTACTGTAGTAGGAGATTGTCTACTTGAGAACCTGAAATGTGGAGCCAATGGAGTCACCACTGGTTTAGCATCTTGCATCCCGAACCTCACAATAACCCGTTCAATGTATCCTTTCTGACTTAAGAACAATTTACGGTTCGACCTCTCTCTTCTAATCTCCATACCCAAAATTTTATTTGCAGCACCCATGTCTTTCATCTCAAACTCCATACTAAGTTGAGATTTCAACCTATCTATCTCCACCTTGCTCTTTGAAGTAATTAGCATGTCATCCACATATAATAGAAGATAAATATAACCACATCCATGAAGTTTTCGAATGTAAACACAACAATCAAACTTACTTCTAGAGTACCCTTGATTTCGCATGAAAAAGTCAAATCACTTATATCATTGCCTAGGAGATTGCTTAAGTCCATACAATGACTTCTTCAAGTGACATACATGACGTTCCTTTCCCTCAACCTTGTATCCCTCAGGTTGACATATATAAATTTCCTCGTCCAAGTTTCCGTGCAAGAAAGATGTTTTTACATCAAGTTGTTCCAGCTCAAGATCACCATGAGCAACAATACTCAATAATGCACGCATAGAAGTGTGCTTCACCACTGGTGAAAAAATCTCATTATAGTCCACTCCCTCCTTTTGTGCATACCCTTTCGCTACTAGCCTCGTTTTGTACCTTGTACCACCGAGTTCGGAAGAATATTATTTCTTCTTGTACACCCACTTGCAACCAATAGTTTTTCTACCTGCAGACAAATGGACTAAATCCCAAGTTTTGTTCTTTTCCAGAGACTTCATCTCTTCTTCCATCGCTGCTACTCAACTCTCACTATTACTATTCTGAACAGCTTCTTTGAAGGAAATAGGCTCATCATCCTCTACCGAGAGTGCATACTCTACTGCATTAACTTGTCCATAGTGTTTCAAATGCTTATCCGACCCAAGCTTTTGAACCCTTTTGTATGCTCGTTTTGGCCTAGTGAAGCCAAACTATCCTCGAACTGTTGTTATTCGTGTGCCTGCACATTTTCTTATTCAATGGTTTCATAGTCAAACTAATCATCCTCATCATCATAAGTGTCTCCATGATCTTCATGTTGAACACGACTAGAACTTGAATGACCTTTAGATTATATCTCAACCACCTAAGACTTAGAAGTCTCAATGCCATTACCAACAACCACTTTAGCTTTCGGCGAAGCTATCATAGAGTCCTCATCAAATGTTACATCTCTACTAATTATGAACTTAGAATCATCAACAGACCAAAGACGATAACCTTTCACACTTGTTGCATACCCCAAGAATATAGCATTCTTGGCCTTCGCATTAAGCCTTCATTTGTCAACATAATAGCAGGCTATGCACCTAAAAATTCTAAGTCTTCCATAATCTGCATATTTTCCTGACCATACCTTATAAGGCACATCTCCATCTAAAGATGCGTGAGGTGATCAATTGGCAATATAGCAAGCCGTAATAATTGACTCTACCCATCATTCTCTCCCCAAACTAGTATAAGATCGCATACACATTGATTTTTCTCTCAATGTGCGATTCAGCCTTTCCGCAACCCCATTCTGTTGTGGTGTTTTTCTGACTATCCAGTGTCTAACAATGCCTTCCTAGTCACAATACTCCTTGAAAGCACCATCTGTATACTCTATACCGTTATCAGATCGCAATGTTTTCAATTTCTTGCCAGTTCTTTTCTCAACCATTGTTTTCCACTTCTTGAATGCGTTGAATATCTCATTCTTATGTTTCATAAAGTAAACCCAAACATACCTAGAATAATCATCAACAAAGGTGACAAAATACCTTGAACCTCCCTTAGAAGTGACTGTAGTTGGACCCCAAACATTTGTATGCACATAGTCTAATATACCTCTGCTTCTATGTTTACTTGACTTGAACTGAACCCAGTGTGTTTTACCGTACACGCAATGCTCGCTAAAATCCATGCAATCCTTTTTCAAGTTCTTCAACAAGCCCTCATCACCAAGATAATTTAGACCTTTTTCTGACATATTCCCAAGCTGCCTATGCCATAACCGAGTGCATTCGCATGGGTCTCCACCACTACTAGTTGCTGCAACAGCTTCACTTTCAGTCACCGTTGTACCCAAAAGAGCATAAGATTCCCGTGACGAATACCTTTCATCACTACCAAAGAACCACGAACAACTTTCATTTCACCATTCCAAGTAATAATCTTACACCCACCAGAATCCAAAGCACCAACAAAAAATAGGTTCTTCTTTTCAATTCAGGGACATGTCTCACATCTGTCAATGTTCTTACCACTCCACCACGCATCCTAATCCTTATAGAGCCAAGTCCTACCGTTTTACAAGAATGATTATTCCCCATCAATACGGTTCTACCTTCAACGCTTCTATAAGTAGTAAACCACTTTTTGTTCGGACACATATGATAAGAGCAACCATAATCAAGAATCCACCTATTAGTGATTTCTCCTTCACAAGTGAAAGAATGACAATCATCACTGCCCCTTCTTCTGAAGCATAACCGACCTCTTGTTTCTTATGTACTTTTCCAAATCCTTGATTGCCGTCATTTGTCAGCCTGCAGAAATAAATAGTTTATAATTCTGTTGTTTTCTATAACAAGCTCTCTAGGAGTATTTATCAATTTAACAATCTTTCCGGTGACGTCAGTTGATTCAGTTGGTGTTATACTCTCCAAATGTGTTATATCAGTACAAATCTATATGTTTATCAGAATCTTCAATTATAAGATAGAAGTTGCAGTTTAGGGACACTGTGATTCTCTTATTCTATATTATCAAAAGAAGACTCCGCAAGCAGTGCTAGAAATTTGACCGACTCTCCATAGCCACCAAACACGTCATTTTTTTAATGTTTGTTGGAAGAAGCAGCAAAAATATTACAAAAAGAATGTGCCTATCAGAATTTAAGAATGTATTAATGTTGTATTTGCTTAGAGAGATTGTAATGGAATGGAATGGAATGAGTAAAAAGAGAAGAAAATAATTGAGGTAGAATGAGAGATTTGAAAAAAGATTAGTGAATGCAAAATTTCTATAATGAGAATTGGCAAGAAAATGAGTAAGAATGAGAATGAAGCATTCCATCTCAAAATGGAGAATTTGAGTTTTAGTCTAGGTTAATAGGAATGGAATGGGGGAAAGAAGGAAATTTTTGAAAATTCACCAAATATTAGTTCAAATCTCATTCTATTCCAATCTCCCCAACCAAACACAACATAAATGAAATCAATGCAGCATTTAGCAAAAAAAGAAATTGCTCTGGACTTGCTGCTATTATTTTATGTTACAGTCACTCTAAGCTTCACCAAGAAGTGATCTTCTATGTAAAACCCCTTATGGTATTAGATCCTTGTTGTAATTATTCATTCGTACTTGTCAATTATCTGATGAGTTTGGTTCATGCAGATATAACTGACACAGGATGTAACATGTGCAGGTCACAGTGGAGGTTCTGCGTGGTGATCATGTTGAGAAGATACCTGTAAACCTTGAACCAAAGCCTGATGAATCATGATGCCTCTTTTGAGGTCAGCATATAATAATAATAATTCATGCATCAGTGAGAAATTGATTATCATTGTGTGGTCAATGTATCATGGTATAGGATCTTGTACATAATTTATCCATTGTAATAGCATCTTTATATTAATAAAAATTCCCTGCCTATTATTTGATACTGTTTAGCCTCAAAAGGTTCCCTCTATAATACATAACAGAATTAGCTCTAAATTGCATAGAAAAGTTCAGCTTGGATAAATATACTAGACCACACAATATAACAATAAGTGCACCCATATCTTTAAATTGAAATATAGCCTTGCTACGCGGGTTGTGAAAAAACATGTGTACCCTCTCCCATATCTTAATGCTGAATCAAAGAACCTATAATCCAACTACATATTATCATAAAAAAAACACATAAAAATGGACTGGAGTCTAGGATATTAAGAAGGAAAGTCTAGTCTCTTGATTCTTTCAAGTTATATATATGATATATTATACAGGGGTTTTACATTCTTAACACAGTCTGGCTAGGACTAAAGCACATATGCATGTCTCCTCCATGTAGATACAGATGGAAATCTTGGCTTTGCATTCATATTACAGAATTTGTTGAAAGAAAACTATTGATGTGTGAGGGTTCGCAGAACTTTATTTTAACCATCTTATACTTGGTTTAATGGAATCAGGGTACAGAACAGTGAAAGCATCTTCGGGACATGATAAAATTTGGGGATTTGAACTCACCCTGCTATGTAGATGGGAATAGTCATATACATTATTCTCATTAGATGCAACCATTAGATTATTACTCAATAGCAACATAATGTAATGCTATGGTTTTACTATAAATCTACAATTAAGTAGGCTGATACTTTTTGAATGAAGAAAACCAGATGCTTTTTGATTGATTTAATTTAAAAGTATAACGCAAGATAAAATTACAATGATGTGATGTAAATTTGAACAAGCTGATTGAGGTGAATGAGTTCTCTCAACCCGAATGTATCTTAGGACGTGGTAAATTTCCACAATAAACAGTAATTGATAAGACCCCATTATCTGCTTGTAAGCCATGTATCTGGTTTGTATGATCGATGTTGGCTTCTGAAGTTAGCAACAACAAGTTAACAACAATCCACGACACATACTTATGCAGGCTTTCGATCCCCCTTGTTCTTTGTTTGTCCATTATCCTGAAACCTCATATGTGGTAATAAGCTTGGCGACTGATGAGCAATGCTGTTAGGCATGTAAAGCCATATGGTAGAGGGTAGTTCCATCCATAAGTTTAGGATCAGTGTCTTGTAGGTCCAATACAAATTAGCAGTCTAGCATCAATTGTTATTTATCTAAAAAAAATTAAAGAGCGTACATTTCCATTTATTGATGGATAACTCCGTAAACATCAACTGGCATGATAAAGTTTGAAATATTTGTAAGTGGTTCACCTCATTATTTTAATTTGAATCATTCAAAGTTTTACTCATTCAGTTCATGCCAGACAGATACAATAAATGACCCTTTACTGGAGTTCAATAGCAGAGGACGAGGCACCGAGCTCAGCAAATGAAAGTTCATATGCCATGGCAGGATTATGAACCATTAAGTGTGTAAATTCTTCCTTTCGCAATGTTTCAGAGGTGTGAGCTGTTAGCTTATTTGATTTCTTAGATGACTAATATCTTATTATGAGTTTATTATCTTGGCGGGCCAATTATCTTGATCCAAGTTGGTATAAATTATGATCAAAATTAACCCTTAACAAGAGCTAAGTGAATGGCTTATATTTGAAATAGCAACATGATACACTTAAAAAGACTATGGTCTCAACAAGTTATTCTTTTCAGTCTGACCCAATTGATTCCCAAGTATGATCTCTAAGCATGTCCTTAGAGCTTCCAGTGCAGTATTGTGGCGACATCTTTTACCTAGCAAAATCAAAATGCAGTAATGAACAATTGTTATCGGACAAACAACTTACATTTCTATAGAGAAAACTTCAGAACGGTAAGGAGCCTCGTACAATTTCATCTTGTTTATTTATAGATTATTATTGCTCTTCTAAGGCAAATACAACATACAAAGGGAGGAGGTAGAAGAGTATATATTATAATAACAAAGCCGCGAGGTCACTGGCAGTAGGTTGATGTTCATACGGAGGTAGGTGGAGTGAGGCTGAAATCAAGTCCCCAGAGCTCAAAAGATCCGTTCACAAAGTCATAGTAACCACCCTTAAGCGCCAAAGTTTTGTTCACCAAACCATCTCTCACGAATGGATATGTTAGGAGGTTACTGAGTGATACATTCACAGCTTCCTGCATTCCATTAGTTTCCCAAACACAGAGGATTAGAGATGATGCATTAGCGATCATATTTTCTTATCTTGAATAATTAAAGTAAAAAGTCGTCATCTCACCTTCTCACAGCATGTACACTGATCTCCAAAAGGTTTGCTACCATGTTCTGCGATGACTTTAGACTTGGCAGGCAGTCCAATTTTAACCCAGTCTTCAATGAAATCGCTGGATAATAATGTTAAAATTAGAAAATAACATTATAAACTTGGTGGTCAGTAACGTTAAAGTTAAATCTGCAAATTGAAGAAGAAAATATCCTTACGTAGATGGGGGTCCCTCAAATGTGAAAGACATGAGCCCCTTGATACCACCACAAGCGCTGTGTCCAATAACCACGATGTTGGAAACCTTTAGATGCAACACTGCATACTCAACGGCAGAGCCAACTCCTGCATATTTGTCCTATTTCAGAGAAGATAGAAAGCACATCAGAGCAGTCAAGAAGAAGACGCCTTTAATTAGACAACATCAATCAGTTGATCAATTTTGTGGTTATGACTAGGAAATGGATTCCCATGTAGATGTAGGTTACCTTGTCAAAGGGAGGCACCATGTTAGCTACATTACGAACAACGAATGCTTCCCCAGGTTGGAAATCCAGTACATGCGAGGGGCACACACGAGAGTCGGAGCATGCAAAAACCATAAACTGAAACACATAAAAGGTAGGAGTAAAGTTATGCTTAATTAATCTGTACTTGCTGTGCCGAACTTGAAAAATTCAAAACCCCAAGCGAATCAAAATTTTGTGCTCAGGTCACTAAATTTTTTTTTACTTACAAACAAGATTATTTTTGAAAAATTATCCTTCTAGCGGTTTTGCTAGCAAAATCATTCATAAGTCTTTCATAATCAAGATTTGGAAGCATATCCTTCTCAATAGATATCATGGACAATTCATTCAATCTCTCTTGTGAAATACTCGAACGAAGATAAGACTTCTTTACATACATATCATGGACAATCCATCATGGATATCTAATATTTACATATCTTTAATTTTATTGTGCTTTATTACAAAAACAAAAACAAAAAAGAAATTATTTTGGCCCTAATTATTATTATTATTATTTGGTTCTTATATCTTAAAAAAATTTGGTGTTCTTTTATAAAAATATTGTGCCCTTAATTTTTTTTGTGCCTCTACATATATTTTTAATTTTTTTCACTCTTTTATAAAAAAAATGTGCCCCTAATTTTTTTATTTTTTTGGTGCCCTAATTTAAGAGCATAAGCCGCTTGGCCTCAGGACCGGCTCTATGCACTTGAAACTTGTATATCTGCATTCTGCATTCAGCATTCAGTTATGATTACCTTGGGGCTCTGGCCTTTGGAGAGTTCTTCATACAAAGCTGGATTGGTCCTGGAAAATAATAGTCACAAACAGACAAATAAATCCCATGAGGTGCTGCTATACATAATCTAAGCCACAACAATTTCAAGTTTTCTATCCCAACATATATAGTGATTTATACTTGGAATGAGAATTAGACGAAACAAAATTTTCCTGCTTGAGAGTGAAATAGAGGAGGGGAAGGAAGGGTTACTCGTATTTCTCTTTCTTGAACTTGATGAAGCCAGTTTTGAGCCTCTCAACAGGATCAAATGCTTTGCCTCCTTCAGGTGTCTTGAGTTCAGCTGTTATTTGATCAACCTTGGCTGCTGCAACCGGTCCTAGTTCTCCTTTCTCACTGTGCAACCCCCCATATATCAACTACTTATTATTAATACGATAAAACACTTTCTTCCTAGCTAGGTCCTATTATTATAAATTAATATCTAGAAAGCACGGATTTTAAAATTTTAAAACTACTTAGATTGGATTAACTAACGAACATTACCTGATCAGCTTCTTGAGTCCAGCAATGGCCTCTTCATACTCAGTTCCCATGTCTTCTCTCTACAATTTATGAGCAACTCTCACGTTAGATCAATCACACCATCAAACATATACACGTAACAAGTACAATAATACACAGTTTACACACATAAAATATTATACGTAATTGTATTTAAACTGAACTAAGCACCTTGATACAGAATGAGATCTTTCTGTAATACCAATAGTGAGTAAATCAGTATTGTAGTTTGAACAACTCTACCACTACTTATCTCCTACACCTAAACATATATATACTAGTTTTCCAATTAATGGCGGTAGAATTATCTTCCTGTTTTCTCCACTTGAGAGTTTGCTTGGGGCCTATATATGCAATGACCACTTTTTCTGGAAGATTAAGTTCCAAGATAGCCACGGTAATTCCGCTAATATATATGGTAAAGAGAATTTACGGACACCTTTCGAGTACATTCAAATTCATTTTTTTAATAATTTTGGTACAAATTCAATCGTACGAATGTAAAGATGACATAAAAATTAAAAATTATCGAGTAGACAGATTTATGTCGAATGTGATATATGCATGAATGTGTGAAATGTCACTGAAATCGAAAGAAATCGATATCAAGGAAGTCACCTACAAGCTGGTGACCTGTAAGTGTTGTGTGATACATATTACATGATTAGCAATTCAAATGAATTCATATCACACACTTTGACATCATCTTTATGGCAAAATTAATAGACAGAACCATATATATATAGTTGGATGAAAATTAAATTTTTTCCACATGCATGCAGCAAGGACGTGTTTTGATTAACATGATAATGCTCATCCCGAATGAATATTCAAGATTGTACGTATTACTAATCAAAGCTTTTCGTTTAGTACTGACAATGAAACATGATCACCTTAACTGAACATTCTAAGCTAGTACTACTAAGTCACATTATGGCATAATGCAATGCATATACTGATCAGAGAGGGAGAGTACCAAGATTGGGGTGATGAGTGGTGCAGGGGCCGCGAAAACAGGCTCGTTTCTGATGAGACTAGGTAGAGAGTTGGAAGAAGAGGAGGAAGAAGAAGATAGTCTCGCGGAGACAGATGGGCGTAAATGTAGTTTAGTAGCTAGACTAGAAGAAGATTGGGCAGGGGAGACAGAGGTGAAGCACCAATTGTTAATTGTAATGCTCGACATTGTGCAGCCAACTCCATCTACGTTTCTATCCTTTTATATATAAATTGCACCATTATTAATATTATTTATTCCTCTTCCCGTCTTCCTGGATAATGAAAGCGATTGCACACCATCCGTGCTTGATGGTTTTAAGCCACTAAATTTCCTTACACTTTAAAGTGTCAAAATATATCACTTTATATATACCAAACTTGAAATTATATATACAAATTTAATTTATAAAATTAAAATTTTAACTTTCTTGCACTAAAATTTACCTCCTCGAGCAAGCCCTGGTTAACATTGATATGTCAAAATAAACATGTGTTTAGTTGCCTAAAGGTTAACAGATTTGCTGGTGCGAAATTGACCACAAATTCTGATATTTTGAATTGTATTTAGTGCTATTTTGTGGTGGTGAATGCAAATAATATCTGATTGCCCCGCTGCGAAATGGGAAAGTAGATTTAAGGTCGAGAATGAAGCTGAAGATAAGGGCAAAAGATAAAGTTAGATGACAATGTAGGGAGGCGAAGAAATTATACATTATGAAAGGTCTCAAAATTTTGGATAAACCATGAAAAGATGGCGCAACTTTATATTCAAATGTGAAGACATAATGGATAAATGGATAAGGGGTGTTATCTCCAAAACATGGTTCTGCATGTTTCTCTCCTTTCATAGCTTGCTAAGTTCCTGCATATTAGAATCCTTTTTATTGGCTACTGTACTCTGCCGTTGCAGACTTGCAGTGCATGATATCAAATGACATTTGTAAAATGTAAATATCAAAATTAAATGAACAAGATATATCTGCATACCTATGAAAGAGGGACAACGCAGAAACTGAAACATTTTGAAAGAACTTATGCTCCATTGTCCATGGACTCGAATCGCAGAGTTTCGAGCATTGGATTGACTGTTCTTCATTTTTTGAATATAAGTGTGGTTTATAAATGAAAAAGAAAGAAATTTTCATGAATCTACAAATTTCTTTTATATCAGTGATCAGAAATATTCATTGAACATGCTCCAACCCATACAACCTTATATGTGTCATTGCTTATTTGTGGCTCTTCACTTCATGTCAACATTTTTAGTCATTCTTACATAGTAGTAGAAAGGACACTTGAGTTATGTTGTCATCTTGTTTTTACTACATACATTGGTGGTGCAAATGAACTATATGCACAAACAACTAGCTATGCCTACCGAGGAGAATGGCCATTTTATTACATTGACTATTAACCCTGAATATAGAAGTAAAGCTAAAAGCTATAAAATTCCGCTATACGTACAAATAAGGCAGTAAAGGAGAGTGAATTGAATTTCGAATTTGAGTGTATTTTTTGTTTGATTCGAATTAAAATTGTTAAATTTATCGAATATATATTTTTAGTTGGAACAAATTAACAAAAAAATCAAGTTCAAGTTGCTTGCAAACATATTCAGGTGAGTTTGAATTATTAAATTATTATGAACTTATTTAAACTAAATAAAAATTGGCTTAAACCAATAATTTTTAAGTAATCGAAATTTTAAAGTCCAAGAGGATGATATGATGTACCTAAAAATTAAAATATATTGTTTTTATTTCATATTCTTTTGGTATATAAATTCATATATATATATTACACATTGTTGGAATTTATATATATATTATTCCAAATTTGAGTTTACTTAAAAAGAAAGATATTATATTTTTAATTTATGTGTGAAACTGTTTGGTTGTAATAATATTTTTTTAATTTATGTATGAGACTTTTTAAAATATTTTTCAATTTGTGACCTTGATGTTTGGCTCTCTAAGTTCTTCCGGAGTTGCAACTTTTTATCAATACAAAATATGGTCTTCACAATTTTTTGAATGGACAACCCAAAACTACTCTCATACATATAATCATGTTTATGGGTAATGATCAAAATGATTTTAATCTGTTTCCCGTACATTACATCAATGAAACAGATGTCGTGTAACGCTGTAAGTTGATTATCATGAGACCGTATGTATGTAACGGAATAAATTCAACTTTAATGTAGTGATAAAATTCACGCCATGACTTTTTTTGTTCAAGATGAGTATCTTGATTTTTATCTGTTAATATTGATTATTTCCCTATTTTTTACTTTCATCATATGAGACATCATGTGTATATTTTTTACATATTTTGATTAATGTATAATATTAAGTTAATATAATCTGCTCAATATTTTGTATACCCGTTATGATTATATGCATATCTCCAACGCACATTACCAAATCGAGGTCAACCTCTCGTTGAATTAAATATTATTGAACATTGAAAAAGTTCGAGTTAATTCAAAAAATTTATCGGATAAATTTCTTTTCAAACCTCAATTCTATTTTGAATCAAACTGAATAGTGTCTAATTTGAGTTTCTTATAAGTAGCTTCGTTCGTACACCGTACAAACAAACAACTAGCCGTGCCAACTTTAGCTAAATTAAGTAGCTAAAGTTAGAGAATGTCCATTTCATTTCATTAGCTATTAAGCTAGTAGCTAAAGTTGGAGAATGTCCATTTCATTTCAATAGTTATTAAGCTAAATTAAGTAGCTAAAATTACCGTTACCCTTTTTCAGAAACAAATTATCGAGTAGATTCTACAATTAATTAGCATGTATCCAATTTTCACTTCATAAACATTAGGCACTATTTAAAGGGTCCTTATCCCATGGATAAAATTTATTTAATAAATAATTTCCTAATCATCGGATCAGTAGGTGGATAACTAGTAATTTAAAAGAAATAGGGACGAGCAACCGTGAATAAACACGGCTCGTCACTTTCCTTCCGAAAGTATAACCTAATTTCTGAATATACACATATCATATACATACAATATCGATTAATTGCCTACCTTTAACATTCTGCAAATCTGAAATCAGGTTGATTGGTTGCCATTCAAAGCTGTTAGTGATTTTTGACAAGCGAAGTGTTCTCTTACATGAAGGATATCTACCGTGTAAAGCAAGCAAACACATGAGCATCAAATACTAGGGTATCGTGATCCAATAACTAGAAAATCATTTGGTGGATAAGTTTTATCCTGCAAATGATTGCTAGGGATTATGACCTTAATAAATTAGTAATTTTAAAGTTAAATTGTCCTTTTGTTAAATTTCTCAAAAAAATTGAATTTAGAAAATAAAACAGATAATGCCCTATTAATTATTATTCACAACTGTTGTTATTAAAAAGAATATTGTTATAAAATTAAATAATTATTTAATAATATTTTTAATTCATACATATTTTGAGACGTAAAACTTATATGTGATAATGTTTTTATTTTTGATAAACTTATATGTAGTAATGTACAAAATATTAATTGAGGATTTATATATATCCAGAATTAATGTTGTATTTATAATATATTATAAATATTACGATATAATGGGATATATAGGTATTCAATTAATATTACATATAAGAGTATTTCACTGAATAAAAATAAGAAAAAAAGGATGCCGAGATTAATCTTAGAAAACTTTCATGAGGTACTTAAAGAAATAAGTTTTGAATTCCACCCGGCAAAATAAGTTTTGAATTCCACGGGTTTGTAAGACTAATTTTCTAATAAAATAATCTTGTGTTAGAAAATTTTACTGAGTTTGACCTTAGGATCCTCATTCCCTAAAAATAATTTGAGAGATTGATAATGGAACTTATAATTATTTTATGTAAAATCTGAAAAAGAATAATATGAAAACCTGCCTTTTTAGAAAGCAATTTTAGACCAAAATATTTTATACAAAAATTGTTTTTTAGATTTTATTCGAACAATTTTTTAATAATTTTTTAACTTGTTCCAAAAACGGGCTATAACAAACTGTTTTAGAGAATCTGTCTATTCCCTCGAAATGTCAACATAATGTTGATTTATGCGTCATCTTACTTCATTGACTGCTCAAATGGTCATGTGTCCGGTAAACTCAGGGAACCTATACGTCGTCTATTTCCGTTAATTTTCTCTGGTTTTTTCTAACTTAAATTGCATAGGGGTTTTTTTCTTTACCTTTTTCTTGAAACGAACACATTTTTCTTTACTTAATTCATATTTCTAATATTATTCACACATTTTTATTTTTCTATGTTAAAGTTTTTAATATTTAAATAACTAATTAGAGATGGAATATTTATTTAATTAATCTTATAAATGATTTTTAAATTAGATATTATATATAAAAAAATAACTTAACTTATAGAAAATCCCAAACAATTTCAAAATCTCTACCGTATCATTATGTTCTAGTGACATTTTTTCTCTCTCTCGTCTTTACTTTTTGAGCTATATCTTTATAAATTTTTAAAATTTAATTTAATTTACTAGCACACATATATTATATATCTAATAGGAATATATGAACAAATTTAATAATAAATAACCCTATTAATATCTATTAAATACTATTTTTCTTCCATTAATATCTATTATTTTCTTTCCATCATTAATATATGTAAATTCTTATATATTTAATTATTTATAATTATGTTTAAATCATATATATTTTTATTATATTACAACTTTATAATCCGTTGATAATCGATTCGTAAAAATAAAAAAGTATGCATTTTTTACTAAGTTTAAACACAATAAATGTTTATGAGCACAATAAAGAGTGGTTGAGACAAAATGTTAATAATAAAATGATATGTAATTTTTATTATGTTAAAACGCTATAAATGTATTTGAGTACCAAAAGGGATCGATAAGATAAAAAATTTACGGTAAAATCACAATTATACTTTTTAAATTACAAAATAATAATTACAATAAAATGATATGTAATTTTTATTATGTTAAAATGCTATAAATGTATTTGTGTACAGTAAGGGATTGATGAGATAAAATATTTACGGTAAAATCATAATTATACCATTTAAATTGTAAAATAACATTTAATCCATCATAAGTTAAGAAAATATCTATTGTAAAATAACAACAATAACATTTAAATTTTAAATTTGTTATTTTTAGGTATCTAACAAAAATTTCTTTGGTCAGATAATTATTTGGTAATGCGTGATAATATTTTAAAAATTATTGAACAATATTTATTGAGACAATTTTCTTTTATTTGTTACTCTCATGATTTTCAAGTATATATAAAAAATACTTAAACTGAAGTGGGGTAAGAGACACAATTAGACGTATTAAGGAAGTTGTAGGCATTTCAACTATTTTTTTTGCTAATTTAAATATTTTTATAAATTGAATTTAAGGAGTAAAGCATCCTGGAAGCCGGGGCGCAAGAGCGTGAGCTTAGTTCATGAAATGAGCAAACTCATTTACAAGTTCAACAAGTTAATGCCTTATAGCTTACAAACCAAAGACAAATTCGGTTACAATATCAATCTACCAAAAGAAAAGATTACAATTAAAAACTAGCATTCTGGCCTTCATTCTTAGGGTGCTTCCTCTGCCTGGTTGGCAAACCAGTCTCCATCGGACCTTGGTCAAGTTCAAATCCATCAGTATCTGCATCTATAATAGTCCTCTGGTCACTGCCTTGGCCCTTGTTTTTGTCTTCCTATTTTCCTACAGCCGAGGGAATCTCCAAACTCTCTGAATCAAAGTCAGACAAGATCACCACATGTTTACCCTTATCACTACTTGGGTATGGTCCCTGATCCGCAGGCATTCGTTTGTACATCATTGGGGGTTCTTGGTTAACAAGGGCAGCTAGGGGGAATTCATTAGAAGCCTGGATTTCCATCACTGAAGTATCAACAGGACAAGGACAAGAAATAAGCCCTGGAAAGGTTAACGGCTTCCTGAAATGCAGGATGTCTAATAAGGCAGGGCATTATTTGGAGGGATGGCCATTTGAATGGCACACTGTGCAAAGGCTATCAGGGGTGAGATACTTGACAAGGACTCTGCTTGGGTAACATCTTAAATGACCAGGTAAAGGAACAAGAACAATGGTGAGTTTAACACTACTTGCTTCAATTGTAACCAAGACAAAGGCCTCATGAGAAGGTTCTACTTGTTGGATTTGTGACCATGTTTGTTTAGAGAAAGCTTTAGGCTCACCAACAGCAATGCTAATGGCACAAAGGCCATCCACAGTCCAATAAGAAAAAGGAATATTTGACAGAGAGATCCAAATATCATGTTTAACATCAGGCAAATTATGGACATACTCAAAACAAGGGTTCAATAACAGTTTAAAATTACCTATCACTAGATAACTAAACATCAAAGTCTTCCTATAAGACTCATAAGAATCAAACATAAGCACATAATTGACATTATAGTGATTAATCACCTTAATCAAACCTAAGCCAACATAATCTCTAAGTAGGGCATCATGGATAACTCGAAAGCTCAAATTGTTAACATAATCAAAATAACCTAAGCATCACATATTCCAAACATCATCAGACAAATCGAATAACTCATTGGAGGGCTTAATGCTTACCTGCCCACTTGACTTGTAATGAACTTTCTCCGGAAGAGGTCGAATTGCTTTAAAGCACACCTTGGAATCGTTCAAGTCTTGTAAATCAAGGTGTTCAGGTGTGGCTAAACTTTCACAAGTCGGGGATTGTCCTGCCATGTGGGAAGGGCCTTGAGCAGAGGTAAACTTAGATTTTTCTCCGAGAGAGTTCAAGGAGATGGGTCCAAGTTTCATGGTAAGGGTAGATCGAGTAAAACAAGGAGCTTGTAAGAAACTATGGTTAAACTTGTAACTATAGTTTAAAATTTGTGTTAGTTTCATGTCAGACTTCAAGTTTTTATTATTTAAGTGTCTAGAGATATCTTATATATGTATATCGATTAAATGATGAATTTTATTAAATGAAAGAAACTCTTTCAATCAAAATTGTATTTTGATACACTTTATTTATAGAATTATTTTCTTTTTACAAAATAAAATAAAATAATACAAGTAACTCATCTACATTTAATGCAATTATTAGGAGTAGTCAAAGAAACAAAGTATTTGTCTAACTTAATTTTCTTAAGATGCGTACTTTTTTCAAAAATCACATGTAAAATATAATTGAGGGACTATTATATTAGCCCTCCTTTATTTAAATAGTTTTATCCAAACTATATACTACTCATGAAAGATCACAATTTTAATTAGCAAACATACCTATAAATGAGTAAAATGAGTGAAATTATGTTAACAAGTATATTAGATATGTTGGCCAACATGTAATATTTTTTTGAAATATTCTATATATACTATAACTTTAATAAATATAAATTAGTCTGAAATATACAAAAATAAATATTTTCATTAATAATTTATTTTAAAAAAATTAAAATATAGAACAAGCTCGTGCCTCGCACGGGTTTAGAGCTAGTTTTTATGAACAAGTGAACAGCAAAGTATATGAAATAAAAGTCCAGGGGCCAAGCAAGACCCATAATATTTAGGTCAAACCCAAGAGATAAGTCTAGAAAACATGTTTCCCAGAATAATCAATCTATTACAGAAGGGGGTTGAATGTAATAGTGCCTGTAAATCGATTATGAACACAAGTATATTGAATGGAATACTGTTTTGTATTAATAATGAACTTGAATACAAAACTCTCTCAAGATATTAAGTTCTTAAGAGCTGCTAGGTTACAAGATATTGCTTTTTATGAATTCTTATCTTTAATTATAACCTATCTCTGTGTTTATATAGACACAGCTACAAATACAATTACAAAACAGATTATGATAAGAATAGATTTAATAAGGTAATTTGACTTGCACTTGAATTCCTTCTTACTATCCAAATCAGACTCTGATTTGTCTGTTTCCTTTTCTGATAAACTCTGGAGCTAAACTCTGTCGGTTTGTCATTCTCTGATTTGAGCATTCTCTGTTAGAGTAAACTCTGATTGAGTATTCTCTGGTAGAGTAAACTCTGATTGAGTATTCTCTGGTAGAGTAAACTCTGATCGACAGCTTCCTTAAACGCTGATGGCGTCAGCATAAACTCTGTTTAGTAATCTCTGACAATCACCAGTGTTTGCATTCCTAACAATCTCCCCCAATTTATGCTTTAAGAATTAAAACATAAATTTCACTTATGATGTCAGAAATACAAGACAAATGCACCAGAGTTTATTTATCCTTTTTAGACTTAGATTCTTCTGTAAAATAATTCTTCTTTCAGAAATTGACTTAGGAGCTTCTCTTCAGCATTTTTCAGTAAGTCAACAAGCTTCTCCTTCAATTCCTTCATGTTTTCAGAAGAATCATCTATTTGAAATATTGCAGCCCTTAGAGCATAAATTGATGACCTTTCCATCCTTTCATCTAAGACAATGCAACAGGTCTTCATTCCATCAGGATTTAAAATTAGTGTAGGAATCCCTAACACCATCTTGACCTTTGCATCTCCCTTTCTCATAGCTCTTCTTGTTCCATCTTCAAGTAAATACCCAAACTCATAATCTTCAGACTTTATCATCATCAATCTTTCACTCTTCTTCTTTTCAGCTATTTTTCTTTCAAGAATCTTTCTCCACTTTGAAGTTGCTTCATTTTCATCATTGAGCAGATATAGAACATGTTCAAGTTCTTTAGATGCCTTATCCTTCAGATTTTCTTCAGCAATCTTCAAAACTCTCCCATCTTCTAGAAAATACAGAAGCTTCTCCTTAGCTTGAGCTCCATCAAAACTATCTTTCACTATGTTAACAGATATTAATTTGTCAAGATGTTCTTGAGACAGCTCTTCTTCAGGTTTATCTTTTAATGAATAAGGATCTCTGAAGATGTTTGCTTCACCTCTGTAGATCTTAGCATGTGTATCACCAATACCACCCTTGTTGTTTCCAAGCCTGGCATTGAGTGTCAGAGTTTGAGTTGTAGTCCACAGAGGATCAGACTTTTTCTTTCTGATCAGAGATGGTTGATGATCTTCTTCTTCAACATCAAACCTAGATCCACCTGGTAGAAAAGTTGTTCCCATCATAGTAAGAGATGTTTGTGGTTTGGTTGGAGCTTTTTGTTGAATTCTTGAGGATGATCTGGTTTGAATTTCTGAGACTTGTTTTGGTTGATCAATTATCTTAGGAACTTCAACAGATTTGATTTGAGTAAGCTTGGATTCTGACTTCTTCTTTTGAGCAGGTGCCTTTTTCACATATTTTCTCTTCTTCTTTTCTTGAGCATTTTTATTTCCAGACTTTTTCAGTTCAGCTTCCACAGCAACAGGATCCATTCCTGGATTTTCTTCTTCAAACATTTTCTTTGCCAGTTCTGCATCTTTTAAGTTTTGTTCTTCAATCCTCTCAGGCTTATCTTCTTCTTCAAGCCTTTTTGCTAATTCCAAATCAGCATCTATCAGAGTTTGCTTGTCGTCAGAGTTTACATCAGACTTTGATGTTATCAGAGTTTGTGAGGTTGTCAGAGTTTGTCTTATCAGAGTTTGTTTTCCTTTTCCTTCCTTATGACTCCCATGATCTTCATCATCAGGTTTGTCAGAGTTTAGAATTTCATCCTCCTTGCATTTGTCTGAACCCGTCTCCCCCTTTCTGACATCATTCCCAATGTGCTCAGTAAAAAGTTGAACGAAGTTTGTGAGCATGCCCTGCATAGAAGTGACAGAGACAGAAATCTCATCAACCTTGGATTCCAAAGCATTCTGCTTGTCTGAAATGTTCTTTATCTTCATGCCTAAAGAATTCTGAGAAGTAGAGAAGGTAGATTCAACAGCTGCTGTAGATTTAGTGACAAAGTCCTTAAGACCACTAACTTCACTCTTAAGTCCTTTGGTCATTATGGTGGATGCCTTCAAGAGTGTCTTGAGTTCTGAAGAGTTTATTTCTTTATCAGCTTTATTGACCAAGTCAATAACATGAGGCCATGGAATATTTGCCTCAGGAAACTTCCAAGAGAAATCCCAGATTTCTTGTCTGTGAGAGGTAAGGTAATCTTCATTTGAAGTCGTTGGAGTAGAAGAGAAATCCCTTCTGACACCCTCTGCGTTTAGATCAGCCTCAATTTGACCTTTGAGATTTTCCACCACCATGTAATCAGGATAAGCCATTTGCAATCTGTCAAGTGCATCATAAGAGTTGATAGGCCATCTTTTGGTGTTATACCGCTGTGTGAAGGGAATGGAGAGATCTGTGACTACTTCATCAGCAAAAATCACATCATCAGAATCTGAGTCCTTTCCATCAGAATTTAATAATGCAGCAGTGTTCGGCACAGCATCAGAGTTTGCAGAAATAGGTAAACTCTGAGTACCTGCACAAATAACAGAACACCCTAAATCACTCTGATTTTTTTAAAGTAATCTCATTACTTCTCACATCACACATATCATAACTTTCAATAGTTAGATTTTGCTCACTAGAAGTAACTAACTTCTTTCTCAATTCTACCTCTCCTTTTGCCAGATCCTGTGTCTGCCTCTCATTAATTCTGTTTTCCACACATTTTACCTCAGACTCACCAGAAAGGTTCAACACACAATGTCCTACAGAAATAAGAGGTGGCTGAGAAAGGATATCTGTAGTCACATGAATAGGGGTATCCTTTTTAGGACTATCCATGATCATCCCAGCAGTAAATGTAGAAAACATAAAGTCTGAACTTATGCAATCAGAGAATGTAAGTTCTGAAGAAAAGTCAGAGTTTATACCTTGATCCTTTGAAGTTGTAGATGGAGTCTCCATGGGCTGTGTAGAAATTGGTTGCACTAAAATAGCATCAGAGTGTGCCTGTGGAGTTTCATCAGAGTTTGTCTGTCGAACATGTAAATCTTGGTCTGCAATCATAAGAGTGATGATTGGTTCTTGTGTGACCTGAGTCATATCTGTAGCTGCTTCACCACTTTGAGGTGAAGGTTCTTGTGGGCTTGACTCTGCCAGAGATTGGCCTTCAGCATCAGCAACAGCAATGTCTTTTATAATTGATTGAGTGCCTGCATCCAAACTTTGATTGAATGGTTCTTGTGTGGCTGGGGCCTTGACAACTTCTTCAACCCTTTGAGCTGAAGGTTCTTGTGGATTGTACCCCTGATCAATGCTGGCTTCACTTGCTGGAATTGTGGCTTCTATTGAACTTGGATCAATAGGTTCTTGTGTACCTGGCCCTTCAAGGACTGCTACCTCACTTTGAGAAGTAGGTTCTTGTGTGTCCTGGCCAAAAGTGACAGACTTTTTCTTCTTTCTTGAAAAACGTTGAGAACTAAGAGATGCTGACGATGACTTTGATTTCTTTGCCTCCATTTCTCTTCTTACTTCTTCAGCCAGTTCCCTTGCTCTTTCATAAGATATCTCCTTTATGACTTGCTTTGGAGACTTTGTAGGAGAATCAGATACTGGGATAGGACCAGCTTCCTCTGGAGTGACATATGGCCCATCTTTCAAATAATTGTGTTGTCGCTCCTGTTCAGCCTTGAGCCCAATCATGTTCTCAATTGGAACTGGTAATCCAGGTTCCATCCAAGGAATATTTGCCTTCCAGCAACCCCATGCTTCACCAGAGTTTATCAAGACATTAGTGGTTGGCTCAGAGTTTGTAATGTCTTCAGAGTTTAAATCTTGAGGTTTAGGCTGATCAGAGATTAGGACGTCAGAGTTTAGAGCTGCATCAGAGTTTATCCCTGCAGTGTTTGCAGCCTCAGAGTTTGCAAGTTTGACTAATCTTCTCCTCTTTTTCTTTACCTCAGCCCCAGTCTCAGAAGCCTGTTCAACTGTCGTTCTTTTAGCAAAAACGAACTCTTCATCAGAATCTGTATTTTCATCAATTAATTTCCTCTTTTTGAGAGTAGATTCTGTTACTGACTTCCCCTTCCTTTTGCTGGAACCCTGTTGAGAGGTGTGTTTTGCAACTACAGTCTGTTGAGAGACTGTAGAGGTTGGCAAAGGTGTTTGGGAGTCAGTGTTTGGAGGGTGGCTTGGGTTTGAATCAGAGGGTGCTAAACTCTGATCCATAGCCACTGAGATGAAATCCCTGCCATACATGGTAGGCATTCTCTGATTTAAGAGAAGCCTGACCCATGTGGGATAAAAGAGAGGAGAGAGATTACCTTTCTTAGTGTCCTTCCTAGCTAGGTCAGCAAAAATTCTTTTGTTCATACAAAAACTAGCTAAACTCTGATCATTCTCAAGACTTACATTAGGCAACAAATAATTAAAAATTAACTGAAGAAATCTAGCAAAGTATATGGTGTGAACATCATCATTAATTTTGCTAGCTAGCTGCCTAATTATTAAACAAGGAAAATTGAAATTGAGATTATGGGTCAGAGAATACCCAATCTGTTGTGCTAGTTGTGGGATTGCATCAAAATTTGTGCATTTGCCTGTGAAGGCCCTTGTAATGCAATCGAAGAAAAAACTCCATTCTCTTCGAAGATTGGGTCTTGTCAGGCTCCCTAACTTTGATAGGCTTCCTCCATAGCCTATAGACCTGAAAAACTTCTTGACCTGTTCATCTCCAACAAGGTCATCATACACAGCCACTTCTGGTAGATGTAGAGCTTGTCTCACCACAGCAGGAGTAATTGTGTGTTTTCCATTGCATTGAAATGTGATAATGGGTTCTTCATCATCATCAGCATTGTTGTACGTAGCAGTGGACCATATTCTTATCAGAGATTGAGCAGAAAAGTTTAATGGTTCCTGGAGTGCATAGCCAATATAACTTTGTGCTAGAAAATCCTGGACAACATGAAAATCTTCAGGTGCATCCGTCTTATTTAACAAAGAAATATAGTTTGTGGCAGCAAAAGTATAGTTTTGGAAGGTTTGTCCTTTGGATGCCATTGAAACAAGAAAGAGTTGCAGGTTAGTGCAGTTTAGGGTTTGTGCGTAAGTGAGAAGTAATAGATACAGATGATTAATTCAAAATGACAATATGAATTAAACTGTGCCCTTTCAATTGCATAAAAACGGTAGTGGGACACGTGGCAAAAGCTGATTGGAAAAACAATTATTAGTACAAGTCTCAAAATTCAGCAAGTGTTTGTGTACTGTGTAATGATATGAATCGACAGTCGTGAGAAACACGCGCTTTATTATAAATCCAACCAGAGAATAATAATTATGATGTCACAAAAAGAAATATAATGTCATAAATGTGATCTCAGAGTTTACCACGTAATCAGAGTTTACAGATCAGAGTTTGTATGAGTCAGAGTTTAGTATGTACTGTCAGAGTTTACCACATACTTTGACAGAGTTTACCATAAATACTGAGAACCTGTGATCAAAGATTAGTTGATATAATGATCAGAGTTTACTCCATTTTCATCAGAGTTTACCCCATACTCTGACATAGACTCTGATTGTCTGAAACTTGCTAAGTTGAGCCACTTGACACCATCCCTAATTCAGAAACCAGTCTGTTAAATGTTGCTTCAGGCAGAGGTTTTGTGAAGATATCTGCTAACTGTTGATCTGTAGGAACAAAATGCAATTCAATTGTGCCTTCTTCCACATGTTCCCTTATGAAGTGATATCTGATACTGATGTGCTTTGTCAGAGAATGTTGAACTGGATTCCCTGTCATTGCAATAGCACTTTGGTTATCACAATAAATAGGAATTTTTGAGAATTTCAAACCATAGTCTAGCAATTGATTTCTCATCCATAAGATTTGTGCACAGCAGCTTCCAGCAGCAATATATTCAGCCTCTGCAGTTGATGTTGAAATTGACTTCTGTTTCTTGCTTTGCCATGATACAAGTCTTCCACCTAAAAATTGACAACTCCCACTTGTGCTTTTCCTGTCAATCTTGCATCCTGCAAAGTCAGCATCTGAATATCCTATCAATTTGAAATCAGACTCCCTAGGATACCACAAGCCAAGATTAGCAGTGCCCTTGAGATATCTGAAAATCCTTTTCACAGCAATCAAATGAGGTGCTCTTGGATTTGCTTGAAATCTAGCACATAGACATGTGGCAAACATTATGTCTGGTCTACTTGCAGTTAAATAAAGTAGAGAACCAATCATTCCTCTGTATGCTGTAATATCAACAGGTTCTCCAGTGTCTTGATCAAGTTTTGTTGCAGTAGCCATGGGAGTTGTAGCAGATGCAGAATCTTGCATTTGAAATTTAGTGAGTAGATTCTTTGTGTATTTAGACTGATTAATGAAGATCCCTTCTTCAGTCTGTTTCACTTGTAAACCCAGAAAATAACTCAATTCTCCCATCATACTCATTTGATACCTGGACTGCATTAACTTTGAAAATCTTTCACAGAGTTTCTCATTAGTGGAACCAAATATAATATCATCAACATATATTTGAACCAATAATAAATCCTTACCTTGAGTTCTATAAAACAAGGTTTTATCAATTGTTCCTCTAGTGAAACCATTTTCAAGTAAGAATAGAGCCAGAGTTTCATACCAGGCCCTTGGTGCTTGCTTTAGTCCATATAAAGCTTTATCCAGTCTGTAGACATGATTTGGATATTTTGGATTGACAAAACCAGGTGGTTGTTCAACATAGACTTCTTCTTCAAGTTCACCATTTAAAAATGCACTTTTAACATCCATTTGGTAGACCTTGAATTTCTTATTTGCAGCATAAGCAAGAAAAATTCTGATTGCCTCAAGTCTAGCTACAGGAGCATAGGTTTCATCATAATCAATCCCCTCCTGTTGTGAATAACCTTTGGCTACCAGTCTTGCCTTGTTTCTTGTAATTATTCCATCAGAGTCTGTCTTGTTCCTGAATACCCATTTTGTGCCAACAATAGATCTGTTCTTTGGCCTTGGAACTAGGGTCCAAACTTCATTCCTTTCAAACTCGTTCAATTCTTCCTGCATTGCAGTAATCCAATCTGCATCTTTCAAAGCATCTTCAATCCTTTTTGGTTCTGTTTGTGAAAGAAAACTATGAAATAGACATTCATTTTGAGTAGCTTTTCTTGTTTTTATTCCACTCTCCAGATCACCTATGATTAAATCAGGTGTGTGATCTTTGGTCCATTTTCTTGGATGTGGAAAGTTCCTTGAACTAGATGCTCCCCCATGATCTGTGCCTTCATAGAATGATCCTTCTGTAAATGATGATCCTCCCCTTGAAGATGTGTTTCCATCAGTGTTTGATGTCTCAGAGTTTATGTACTCAGAGTTTGAATTATCAGAGATTGAGGTATCAGTGTTTGTGGTCTCAGAGTTTGAAAGATCAGAGTTTGTGTTGTTCAGAGTTTGGTCAGACTCTGATATTTCAATTGTTGAATCTCCAATGTCAGTATGTGATTGTTGTTGCTCCCCCTCAACATGTGCAGTTTCTTCAATTTCTATTTCAATCATTTCTGAATCAGAGTTTAAAGAATCAGAGTTTACCTCTCCAGGATTTGGTTGATCAGTGTTTATCTCGTCAGAGTTTGGTTCAACAGAGTTTATTTTCTGCAGTTCATTCTCAAATCTCAGTGTTTCTTGTGCATCTTTATCATATAACCCAGCTATCTTCCCTTCATCAAAGGAGACATTAATTGATTCCATGACTGTCCTTGTCCTTAAATTGAATACTTTGAATGCCCTTGAAGAGGTTTTAGAAGTTGTTGCATATCCAATAAAAATTCCCTCATCTGCTTTAAGTTCAAACTTCTTCAATTGTTCAGGATGTGTCTTGAGAATAAAACACTTGCTTCTAAAGATGTGAAAATACTTGACATTAGGCTTTCTTCCTTTCAAAGATTCATATGGAGTCATTCCATGTTTGTTAATTAAGGAACAATTCTGAGTGATGCATGCAGTGTTCACAGCTTCTGCCCAAAAATAAGTAGGTAGCTTTGCTCCTTCGAGCATTGTTCTGGCAGCTTCTATTAGAGTTCTGTTCTTTCTTTCAACAACACCATTTTGTTGAGGTGTGCCAGGTGCTGAGAATTGTTGAGTGATGCCTTTTGTTGAGCAGAATTCCTCCATTGTAGAGTTCTTAAACTTTGTTCCATTGTCACTCCTTAGATTCTTTACTTTGTGAGTTGATCCATTCTCAATCATTGCAATATGATCAATAATTGTTTCTGCAGTTTCATCCTTCTTGTGCAAAAAATATACCCAAGTAAATCTAGTGAAATCATCAACTATTACCAGAGTGTATTTCTTCTTTCCAATGGACATTATGTTAACTGGACCAAATAAGTCAAGATGCAATAGATTAAAAGGTTGATCAATAGAGTTTTCAGTTTTGCTCTTGAAAGATGTCTTCCTTTGTTTGGCCTTTTGACATGAATCACAGAGTCCATCAGGATGAAATTGAACTTTTGGAAGACCTCTAACTAGGTCCTTCTTTACCAATTCATTAATGTTTCCAAAGTTCAAGTGACACAACTTTTTGTGCCAATTCCAGCTTTCCATTGGTGATGCCTTTCCAAGTAGACAGGTCAAGGGACCATTAGAATTAACATCCAAGCTAGCTTCAAATAGGTTGTTATGTCTGTGGCCAATAAGAGCTACTTTTCCATTTTTCTTGCTTTTCACTTCACAATGAGTTCCATGAAATTCCACAGAGAAACCTTTGTCTGTCATTTGACTCACACTGAGCAGATTATGTTTGAGTCCTTCAACCAAAGCTACATTTTCAATGATGACATTTCCAATCACAATGTTGCCATATCCCAGTATTCTTCCTATGTTGCCATCTCCATAAGATACTGCTGGGCCAGCCTTCTCCTCAAACTCTGAAAGCAGGGATTTATTTCCAGTCATATGTGCAGAACATCCACTATCAATTACCAGAATGTTTTTCCTGTTTCCCTGCAATCAGTAAATGTAATTTAATTAGAAGATTTTGGGGACCCAAACTAGTTTGGGTCCTTTCTTTGAAAACTTGTTAACTTTTGCAGCAGAAGTTCTTTTGTCAGAGTTTGTGTTAACAGAGTTTACATGATCAGAGTTTGCATTCACAGAGTTTGTACTGTCAGAGTTTACACTCCTTTTATCAGATTTTATCACATATATTTGCTTGACAGTATGTTTTGGAGAATCATTCTTTTGAGGCTTTGGTTTGTAAGAATTGTAATACAAATTATGATAATCTTTGCATGTATAAATGGAATGCCATAAACTACCACAATGAAAACAGGGATTGTATCTTGTTTGTTTTCTAGCCTCAAACCTAGGTCTTTCATATTCTTTCTTTTTCTTTTGTTTGCAGTCAATAGCAAGGTGATTAGAATTACCACAAGTAAAACAGATTTTCCTAGGAGCATCAGGGATATTTATGTAATTATTCTCCTTAGTAATTCCTACTTTACCATTCCTATTTCTTTTCACCTTCTTAAGATCTAGCACACTATTATTTTTAGAGCATTCAGGGAGAGTTTTCTTATCATTACTAGCTCTAACAAACTTCACAGGTTCACTCAATGTTCCTTTTGTGTGTGAATTAGTATGAATTTCTTTATCAGATTCATAACCTAAGGCAGATGTCCAATTCTTTTCAGAAAGCATTTGTTGGACCTTCTTACCAGAGTTTGTCCAAACTCTGAAGGTTTCTTTTTCCTTAGCTATCTCAGATTTCAAATATGTGACTTGTATTTCCAACTGAGTTTGCATGTGTATAGCATTCTCACAGTCTTTCTTAAAACTAAGCATGTGAACAAGTTCAGTTTCAAGAAAGTCATTCCTAGCATTCAGAGTTTGTATTTCAGATTTTAATCTTTCATTCTCAAGAGATTGTGATTTAAAGCTAACATGCAGATTTCTAAGAAAAGACTTTAGTTCATGAATATCTTCAGTATCAAAATTGAAAACAGAGTTTGGTACCTTGTCAGAGTTTAAAATGGGAGAATTAGAGTTTGCCATGAGAGCATAGTTAGTTTCTTCTTCAGAGTCTGAGGAATCCATCCAATCGTTCTTTGATGTGATGAGAGCTTTCCCAGATTCCTTGCTTCTGCACTCAGTAGCAAAGTGTCCCATCTTGTTGCACTTGTAACACTTGACCTTTGATTTATCAAGAATTTTTGATTTTGCATCTCTATTTTCCCTTTTTCTGAATCTGTCTTTCTTGTCTGTCTCACTATGCTTCTTCTGAAAGTTTCCTTGCTTCCTAAATTTTCTGTATTTCTTGAAGCTTTTGACAAACATAGCAAACATCTCCATCATGTCAGAGTCTGAAGAATTTTCAGAGTTTTCATCAGAGTTTGCCTCAAACTCTGATTCACTGCTATCTTGGAGTACTACTTCTTTCCCTTTCCTTGTTGAAACCTTAAGCACCTTTTCTTTTGGTTCTTCAATTTTTGCTTCAACGTTCAAAGCAATAGGTCTTGCCTTGTTACTCTTTCTATTTCTTCTTTGCTGTAACTCCAGATCATGAGTTTTCAATTTGCCATAAACTTCATCTAAGGACATCTCATCCAAGTCAGCCCTGTCTCTTATCAAGGATGTCTGCAGATCCCATTCTTCTGGAAGAGCCCTCAGAAATTTGGTGTTTGAATCTTCATTGTCATATACTTTATCCACCAAAGCTAAGTTATTCAACAGAGTTAGAAATCTATCATAGATATCTGTGAGGGACTCATTCTGCTTAGCCTCAAAGTATTCATATTCTTGGATTAGAACAGATCTTCTATTTTTCTTTATCTCCTTGGTTCCTTGACATTGAACCTCCAGTGCATCCCAGATTTCTTTGGCAGTTTTGCAAGCTATTACCCTGTTAGACATTACAGAGTCAAGACTGTTATGTAGAATATTTCTTACCTTTGCATCTTTCAAGACTTCCTGTTTTTCTTCATTAGTCCATTCTTTCTTGTCCTTCAGGGTGTAATACTCAGGGATTTGTCTTCCTTCCACAATTGTAGAAGGCACCAGTTTGGTTGGTAGGTACTGACCTGTATGGATCCTATCTAAGTAATCAAGATCAGTTGCTTCTAAGAACATCATCATCTTCACCCTCCATGTAGGGTATTCAGCCTTCTTCAATATTGGAATTCTGATGCTCTCATACTTGTTTCCAGACATGATTATTTGATCTTTTTGAGTTGAAATTTACAACCTGCTCTGATACCAATTGTTTCCCAGAATAATCAATCTATTACAGAAGGGGGTTGAATGTAATAGTGCCTGTAAATCGATTATGAACACAAGTATATTGAATGGAATACTGTTTTGTATTAATAATGAACTTGAATACAAAACTCTCTCAAGATATTAAGTTCTTAAGAGCTGCTAGGTTACAAGATATTGCTTTTTATGAATTCTTATCTTTAATTATAACCTATCTCTGTGTTTATATAGACACAGCTACAAATACAATTACAAAACAGATTATGATAAGAATAGATTTAATAAGGTAATTTGACTTGCACTTGAATTCCTTCTTACTATCCAAATCAGACTCTGATTTGTCTGTTTCCTTTTCTGATAAACTCTGGAGCTAAACTCTGTCGGTTTGTCATTCTCTGATTTGAGCATTCTCTGTTAGAGTAAACTCTGATTGAGTATTCTCTGGTAGAGTAAACTCTGATTGAGTATTCTCTGGTAGAGTAAACTCTGACCGACAGCTTCCTTAAACGCTGATGGCGTCAGCATAAACTCTGTTTAGTAATCTCTGACAATCACCAGTGTTTGCATTCCTAACAAAACATAAGAGAGAGTTTAAAATGGGGAGTAATATAGATTAATAAAAAGTAAAATGATATTAATAACATTTATATTTTTATTTGTATTCTGAAATAATTTTTTATATTAGGGGGAGAAGGAATCCAAGTGGTGGGGAATGCACTTTCAATAGTTTCACTCCAAAAATAATATGTAAATATAATAAGAATCAAATATATTTTAACAATTAGTTATACGTGTTGTGCCCATATTTGGCTGAAGGCAGGGCTCACCATGAGCATGAGAGCTCACCATCGCCCTGAGCATGAGGGCTCACCCTGATAAAGAGAGCTTACCTTGGCCCTAAGCATGAGGGATCGTTCTCGCCCTAAGCATGAGGACTTGCCCTGGAGAAGGCGACTCACCCCGAGCATTAGGGCTTACCCTGATAAAGAGGGCTCACCCTGACCATGAGGGCTCACTTGCGCCCTGAGCATGAGGGCTCAAGTGCTCAACCTAATAATGAGCGCTCGCCCTAACCATTAGGACCCGTCCTCGGCCAGAGAGGAGTACTTTCATATTATTAATATGTATCACGCTTGGAAGGATATTTTCATATTAGACACTTGTGTAATAGTTGTTCGAAGATTCATTGAAGGATAAGGAATAGTTTACATTTTAAGGAGGAATGGGTCTTCCCCAATCTGGGGAAGGCGCGCCCTAGGTGTGCCGAATGAGGCGCACCCTGTGTTGGCCAAAGGCCGGTGACTGTTTCCCGATCATATGTTCTTCACACAATTACAGGTACTGATGAAGGTCCTTCAAGATTAATGAAGGCCCTCCGGGGTTAATTACTAAAAACCATTGCTTTGTACTCCACGAGTTATCCTCGACGGGGAGTTTTGGGATGCTGTTAACCTTAGCTTCGAAGATCCTTTCCATGTACTCAGGTGAGTTGTCCTCGTCTGGGGGTTTAGGACGTGTCCTACATTCAAGATGGATCTAGTGTTGACATTCAGTCAAGGTTCCGAGAAAATAACTGTAGTGAACTGGCTCGGCCTCATGGAATCCGAGTCTGAGTCGTATTCATGAAATCATTGGACCTTATACTGGGTTTTTTACTATCTAAACAAGCCTTAATGAGAAGATCTCTTCCAAGTAGGTTTCGATTGTTGACTCGAAAAAGAAAACCTTTTCCTAATGGGCTTTTGCTTTAATAAGAACTACGTGGACTTGATCCCTATAAATAGGGGTACATAGACACATTGTTAGGGGTTGGAATTGAAGTTGGGGAGTTCAAGGAGAACAACTGAAAAACCCTAGCAATCGCACTCCCCAATATACCTCACCGTCATACTCCACAAATTTTTCATTCATCTCAGCCATGTTAGATCTTATTCCGACAAATAATCTCAAATCTTTATTGATTACCAAATTTCTCTCTCAAGAATACGCTTTTTTTGAAACTCGAAAGCATGAAAGTAATTTAATGTAGATATTTTAAAATTTGATAATACCAATTTCATTATTAAGCTCTATCTATATATCATAGACCAGAATGGGACAAAATAGATTGTTGGACCAATGTTCTTCCCTGTTGATGGAGAAATTTGGTAATCAACAAAGATCGAGATTCTTTGCCGGAAAATGATCTGACGAGGCTGAGATGCGGTGGATCGTGGTGGTTTGTATGAGATTGGGGGATGAGATTGTTAGGTTCCAAAATAACTAGAGTTTTATGTTCTCTGGCGGCTGCGAGCTTTAATAATTCTAATTTGCCTACGTACCTCTATTTATAGGCAAAATAGAGGATCAAGTCCACGTAGTTCTTGGCAAAGCAGAGGCCCGTTAGGAAACCTGAGTTTCCTTCTTCGAATCGAATGCATAAAAGACAAGTAAAACCTTCCTGGAAGAGGACTCTACATTCGGGCTTATTCGGATAGGTCGAAGCCCAATTTAAGGTCCAAGAACTTCATGGATCCGACATTGACTCGGAAACTGTGGGCTCTAACCGGTCCACTACAGCTATTTTCAAGGATACCTTGACTGGAGGCCATCATTACATCCATTACAAATCGTAGGTCACGTTCTAAGCCCCTAGACGAGGGCAACCCGTCTGAGTACAAAGAAGGATCTTCTAAGACATGATTAGCAGCACATCATAACTCCCATACGAGGGCAACCTGAGGAATATGGAGCTATGACCTTCGATTATTATTAAAAATAGGGAAACAGGTTGACTTTCCCAACAATAGATGGAGGAGGGTGCGCCCTCTACCAGGAAGAACCAAGGCGCGCCTCCTTGTTGGATCACTTCTAAATTAAATATCATTCCATAAGTTTCGCGTGGACTATAAGATCGTCCAATTCTGACTTCTGAAACTTGAGATATAGCCCAAATAGTGTCTGTAGTGCAAGATCAGGGCGCGCCCTCTTCCTCAGGGAGGGACCTCATATTCATACCAGGGCGCGCCTTCTTCCTCTGTGAGAGCCCCCATCTCCCTCTTCCTAACCAGGGAGAGCCTAACCAGGGAGAGCCCTCATCTCCTTCTTCCTCACTAGGGCAAGCAAACTTCAGGGAGAGTCGTTATCTCCATCTTCCTCAAGGCGGCCCTCTTCATACCAGGGCGAGCAGTCGTCATCTCCCTCTTCCTTAGGGCGAGCCCACTTCTCCATATCAGGGCGAGCTCTCTTCATACCAGGGTGAGCCCTCTTCATCCTCAAGTCGTTTGATGCCTCTTTCTACCTAACCAAGGCGCGCCCTAACCTACAACAAATAGCATCCACAATAACAACCGGAGATAAGCATTGTCTTGATCTGACGTCTCTCACCTTCCTCCTTCGTAGCGAGGGCACGCCCTACCATGCAAGCACCTGACATCCGTCTCCTTACTAGTTGGGGTGCGCCCTACCATGCACAAGACGCGGCTGGACTAGTCAAGGGGAAGCCCGAGTCTATCCCATTTTGTAATAAATTTAATTCTAGGAGGATACCGCTCCTCCTTCTAGGAAGATGTTGATTCCAAGAAAATCTCAATACTAGTAGGAGGCCGCTCCTCCTTTCAGGAAGAGACTGATTTCAAGAGAATCCCAATATTATGAGGATGCTGATTCCGGGAGAAACCCGATATTAGGAAGAGCCTAATTTCAAGGGAAACCCGACATTAAGAGGAGGCCGATTCCAGGAGAAACCCAACTTCAAGGGATTCTCAACTTCAAGAGAAGCCCAATCTCCAGGCGAAGCCCGATATTATGAGGAGGACGAGTCCACAAAAAATATGAGCATAACATTTCTTATGGGATAATGTGGGTCGAAACGATTCAATCCTATTCTCACGTTATTATCGATTTGAAAGTATTTGAATTTAAAATACATAAATAAATATACTGAACAATAACAGAAATATTAAAATTAAAAAGCTTATTCTGGGAGTTTGAAAAGATAAGAAGTGCAGTTGAAAACAAATTCTTAATATTTAGGAAAATAATTTGTTTAATATATTTTGAAGTAGAATAAACTCAGAAACATGTTAAACATGCATGTATAATATATAAACGTAAGATAAATAAAATCTTATAAAATTTCGTCTCAAAAGGACTTGTTTATGTTCTGATTCAATGCTATTAGATTACTGGCAATCTGTTAACCTGTTTACTGATTTAGCTTATTAGTAAACTACTATAAATAAATGAATTTGTAATACCATTTTAATAAACACATATAACAACACGCTATTTTATATTCGTATAAAAGAGAGATGTGAATATGTATCATGATTTATTATGTTCAATTTTAATATTTACCAAATACGCAGCTTATTGTTTTGATTAACAATAGATTACAACAAGTTATTATGATATGATACAATACAAAAATTAAAATACCGAAAATAATAAATCACACGTAGGAATTTCAGTTAGATTCAACTATTTGGTCTACCTGATAATATATCTATCTATCTATACTATATTATTAAAGGTGAAAAATTAAAAGTTTTGGTCGGTATGGTACTAGATGAACCATAGAAAAGATCTTGACCGTCCAATTTTGAGTGAACCATAGAAATAATCTTAACCGTTGAATTTTAATAAAATATAATTTTAAAAGAATATAATCATTCATACAATTCTAACACTAATAATCCTCCTTTTATGCAAACAACTCATAAACATTATAATTCTAAAGAATATAAACATTACTACTAAAATACAATCTCATATTAATCTTCTAACTAAAATATCTCACATTAATCTCCTAAGTAAAATACATCTCTATACAAAACAAACAAAAATTATCCTATTAAAATATAAATACAAATAAATTATATAAAAACATATGCATATAATATTAAATAAAATTTAAATTATTATTACACAAATACAAATAAATTCAAATCATTAAAAAATATTAAAATAAAAATATTAAAAAATTAAAAAAATTCATCTGTGCATCGCACGGGATATAAGCTAGTATTATATATTATATTATAATAATCAAACACTAAGGTGAACAACAGAAAAAATCTTAACCGTTTAAATTTTAGGTGAACCATAGAAACGATCCTAACCATTCAATTTTAATATCAAAATATATAAAAAAAATATTAAAACAATTAGAAAAAATAATAATATATCTCACTTAATACCCAACAGCTTATAATAGCTTGATGAATTATGCATACTATCTTATAACCCGTGTAAAGCACGGATGATGTTAATAAATTATATATTAATTCTTTTGTATGATTTAAATATTTAATTTAATGTGATAATTTATCCCGTGCGATGTACAGAAGAAATATTTTAGTTTTTTTTAAAAAAAATTATATGATTTGAATTTATTTTTATTGGTATAATAATTATTTAAACTTTATTTTATATTATATGTATTTTTATATGATTTGAATTTATTTTTATTGGTATAATAATAATTTAAACTTTATTTCATATTATATGTATATATTTTTATATAATATATATATATATATATATATATATATATATATATTAATAGGATAATGTTTGTGTGTTTTATATAGAGATGTATTTTAGGTAGGAGATTAATGTGAGATATTTTATTAAAATAAAAATATAATATTATCCGTGAGGAGATGTATAAAAAGAGGATTATCGGGGATAGAGTTGTATGTATGATATATATCTTTTCTAAAATTAGATTTTATTAAAATTGAATGGTTATGATCGTTTCTATGGTTCATCTAATATTAGACGATTATAATTTTTTTATGGTTTACCTAAGTGTTTTAAAATAAAATCTCTAGTTTGATTATGTTCGTCGTCGGTCTGGTCCTTTTGTGTCTCACTCAACTTCAAATACACGTGTGTCTCCTACTCGATTTCAAACACATTCTTTTAATCAATAAATAACTATGTTTTAAATTCCTCATTAGTCAACCTCTTTAATTTATTTAATATCATAATTTATTAATTAAATTCTATAAATATTAAAATGATATTATTATTTTATTTATATTAATTAAATTTTATTATTGTGCTCTATCTATATTATATATACTTTTATATTATATTACTCTAAATGAATTTTTTTTAATTAGAATATAGAGTTGTACTCACATCTAATAGCATGTTTCAATTTCCACATCGCTCAAATACTTTAATTTATTTAAAATTACAATTTTATAATAAAAATTTTTGAATATTAAAATTATATTAAGATTTTATATATATTAAAACATACTCTTTTATTTAAATTTTAATTAAAATATTTTCTAATATATTCGAAACTCTTTTCATTAATAAAATTTTATTAATGTTTTACACGGGTTATTAATCTATGTTAATTAATATAAATATATAACAATATATTAATGAGAATTTAAATACATACTATAAATATAATTCAAAAAATAATTTATCTCATGTACAACATTATATAAAAAATATTAATAACATAAATAATCAAATTAAATATTTAATTCATTTAAAATATATAATATATTATTTATTACTCTCCTCCCGTGCAATGCACGAGTTATAGGCTAGTATAGTTTAATACCTAATGACTTATAATAGCTTGATGAATTATTCATACTAGCTTATAACCGGTGCAAAGCACGGATGATATTAATAAATTATATATTAATTCTTTTATATGATTTAAATATTTAATTTAATATGATCATTTATTTTGTTATTAACTTTTTTTCTATATTTTCTATACAATATTATTTGTATGAAGTGAAATAATTGTGGTTAATTATTATATTATTAATAAATATAATAATCGTTATATTATAATTGTTAATTTCTTTTTACATTTTTCTGTATAATGATATTTATAAATTAATATTCATAAAATTTAATAATATATTAAATAAAAGTTATAGGATAAGTATGATTCTTAAAATAGAAAATATAGAATATAATTTAAATATAATATTATCGTGAAGAGTTGTATAAAAGGAGGACTATCGGGGGATAGAGTTGTATGTAGGTTATATATCTTTTCTAAAATTAGATGTTATAAAAATTGAATGGTTATGATCGTTTCTATGGTTCACCTAAAATTAAACGGTTAATATTTTTTCTATGGCTCACCTAAGTGTTTTATATATTAATATTTAAAAAATTTAATGATATATTAAATAAAAATTATAGGTTAAGTAAGATTTTTCAAATAGAAAATATTAGATTTTATTAAAATTGAATGGTTAGGATCGTTTCTATGTTTCACCTAAAATTGGACGGTTAAGATCTTTTCTACGGTTCACCCTAGTGTTTCAAAAAAAATTATTATTATATAGTATAGATTTCTCGAATCCTAATTATGTGAGTTCTTATACTCCTCTTAGAGCATCTCCAACCGTTCTAAACTCTTGGCTATAATTTCCACGTGACGGGTGAACAGTATCAATTATACCTAACAGCACAAGAAAGAACCATTACAACGCAGTAAAGTCTTTGGCTAAAATTTTAGCCACTCTCCCATTGTTGGCTATATTTGTCAAAGTACTACAGATCTGTAGCAATTGACACATCATCTCCTGTTGTTTTCCATTTCCTCTCCCGCTGAATTCTTCCTCTCTCCCTCTAGTTTCTTGCAAAGGTATGTATCTTCCATCAATTTTTTTAATTTCCTTTGTTATCAAATCAGGGCTTTTGTTGATTGTTTTACGATTTGGGATGTGTAATTTGTTGGATTCCTATCATAATCAATGTAAAGATTGTATAAATTAGGGTTCATAATCAATGTAAAGATTGTATAAATTAGGGATTATTAGTTTGTGCCTAATATTTTGATTTTATGATTATTTACACAAATTAGTGATTATTGATTTTGATGGGTTGAGTTATCTTGTTCACATATATGCATCTAGATCTTTATTTGATTTCTCACAATTTTTATCTTTGTTGTATTTACTGCAATTGGAAGATAAAACAAGATAATTAAACAAGATGAGCTATAAATTTTAGTTGTTATATTTTACAGATATAATTAAATATGGCACATAATTTTACTTCTTTATTTAATGATGGTGCATACAATGAAGCTGAGGAAATTAGTTACTCTTCATTGTCCCCTTTATCCCAAGAAAATAGCTAGGATCCTCAGAAATTTATGTAATTGAACAATTTTGGACTATTATGTACTTCAATCAACATTCGACTAATATGTACTCGAATTAATATTCGACTTTTATGTATTCAACTTTAAATTATAAATCAAATCAACTTTCTTATATTTAAAAAAGTATATGAAATACATGAAAAATGACATAATCAAATACATATTAAATATAAAAAGCAGTGAATTACATAATATTTAATTCATGTCACCATCATGGATCTGCCAAAGATGCTTTATAAGATCATTTTACAACTGAATATGAGATTTTTTGTCTCGAATTTGTTGATGCACTTGTATGAATTCTCTTAAATTCATTTGATGATTACGACTCGAAATAACAGTTGGTATTTTAGCATCTGTATCAAAGTGTTCTTCTTCCATGTATAATTTCTTATCATCTTCAATGATCATATTGTGCAAAATTATACAAGTTGTCATAAATATTTCATTGTGCTCACATCCCAAAATCGTGATGGGCCATGAATCATTGCAAATCGAGACTACAATACCCCAAATGCCCTTTCAACATCTTTTCTATCAGATTCTTGTGCGGCTACATAATACTTTCTTTTGTTAACTTGAGGTCATGGAATAGTTTTGACAAATATCGGTCATGAAGGATATATGCCATCAGCAAGATAATATCATATGTTATATTCGTTCCCGTTAATAGTATACTTCACTTCGGGCCCACGACCTTCCGCCAAATCTTCAAATAGATGAGATCGATCTAATACATTGATGTCATTTAACGATTCTGGCAACCCAAAAAAAGAATGTCAAATCCACAAGTCTTTTAAAGTTATTGCTTCTAATATAATAGTTGGTTCATGAACATGACCTGTATACATACATTGCCAATCAGTTGGACAATTTTTCCACTTCCAATGCATACAGTCGGACAATTTTTCCACTTCCAATGTATACAGTCGATACTTCCCAACATTCCAGGAAAACCACGTTGTTCGTTCTCTGCCAATAATCGAGACACATCTTCATCATTTGGTCATCTCAAATATTCTGCTCCAAATAATTCAACAATTTCTTTAACAAATCCTCTTAGACTCGCTATTGTTGTACTCTCCCCAATACGTACGTAATCGTTAACAGCATCAACTACTGTTTCATATGTAAGCATCCTAAGTGCAGCTGTTACTTTTTAAAGTGTTGATAATCCACGAACTCCCATAATATCAGTTCATTGTGTAAAATAATTATCGTGAGTTACAATGCTTCTTCAATTCGTAAAAATAGTGATCTACGTATTCGAAATCTTCGACGAAACTGTTTCTGTGTATGTATGTGTATCAGAAAAATAATCATGATACAGCCTACTTTGACCTTCTTCTCTATTACGATTAATTACACGGTGATTTACTATTGAACCGCCATGATGTGAGACTGAATTTGCTCTCTGACGCCGTTGATGAAGGTAATTTGCAGCCATTCTCATTCTTGCTTCATGTTATTTATCTTCCGTCTGCATAATATTGAAAATCATTTGTGTAGTGTTATCCATTGAGATTGATAAGTAGTTTAGATGTGAAGCTGATTTTGAATTTATCTCGAGTTTGTGTTTTATTCAGTTCTGAATTTTTCCATCCATTTATAGAAAATTAAAATATAACCGATTGAAATATAGTCGTTGCAATATAGCCGTTGTAATATAACCGTTTGAATTTGAAAATAATAATAAATTACACTTTTCAAAATATAGCCAACCTCATTGGAGTAGAACACCTTACAGATTCAAATTTTAGTCGACCATTATTTTATATTATTATAGCCAACCATTATAACCAACTCCATTGGAGATACTCTTATAAACATATCTAACCCTTTAATTTTTCCTGAACCCTTATATTTAAATTTAAAATATACAAATAGAAATACAGAAGGATAACAAAAATAATAGAACATTTAAAAAAATTATCCTTTTGTTTATACAGGAATTTAAAAAGATAAGAAGTTAAGTTTAAAATGAACTTCAAATATTTAGAAAAATAATTTATTTGATATATTTTAAATGAAATAAACAAAAAAATATTAAACGCACATATATAATATATAAACTTCGGAAGTTAGAACAAATAAATAAATAAGATCTTATAAATTCTCTCCGCTCACCGGCCTCCTCTTCTTCTTTCTCAAACATAGTTATCGGGGCTTTCACCGGTTTTTTCCGGTGAAAAACCTCAATCTCTTAATTTCCTTTCATTTTTTTTGCTAATCTTACTATTAAGAGTTGATTTCTGTCATCTTTTTTCAAAAATAAAATAAAATTTCTTAGATAAAAAACCATTAGAACATCCAGATTTTCTGTCTTCTCCGATCAAGCGGGTGGTACTTCGGTTTCGAGGGGTCCGATTTCTCTTGTTTTTGTGATTTCATTTTTTGGATCCAAGGTTTGGTTTTAGTTTGTAATTTTAGTTTATAATTTTCAAATTCAGTTTGGTTGTAACCTCTACTTAGTGAGAATTTTAGTTTTTCTCTCCTTTATTTGTGAGAGTATAGTTTTTGATTCAGTGATAAAAAAATTTAGGGGATTGCAATTATGGTCGATAGTTCAAACTGGATTAACTCCAACCGGATATGGTGAATCGGGTATATGTAAATATATCATATGGCGTAGTTGTATCTCCAAAAAGAATGGATTAATCGGTTATTATTTTTATTTTATATTTATTCGACGCAGACTATTTTTATAGATGTCGTGTGATGTTTTATTATTCAATTAATTTCTACTAAAAAAAATAAGATCTTATAAAATCACCGAGAATTTCGAACTTGAACTCAATGGGCAACAATTTGTATTTATCTCCAAACAACTTTTATCATGAACTAACTCACTACTAATGACTTACTGTCAATCTGTTAATTTATCTACTGATTTAACTTATCAGTAACATATTATAAGTAAATAATTCTATAAAATTATATTACGTAATAAATACCTATAACAGTACGCTATTTTTATATCTATATAACCTAAGAGCAGGTCCACTCCAAAACTCAGGTCCTCTGCGAAAAGTGATTCCACATAAGCAATACTGGACATGTGAGTTAACTTGAACAATTTGATCCAACGCAAAGGCCCGGCTCAATATTTTGTGTAGGCCATCCTTGTCTTATTTAATTATATTATATGTTATATTTTTTATCAAGCATACATAATGTTATATTTAGCTAATAATATAATAAATATTTAATATTAATGAAACTAAAAATAAAATACAATTTATAATTAAAATGCATTACATAATTTAAAAGAAAAAACATTACAAAAAAAAGGATAATTTAACACATTAAATTTGAAATAAATTAACCACTATTATGGAATCTTGTGATATGCTCAACCAGGTCGGATTGTAGTTGACGATATTTGTTTTTGTCACGGATTTAGATATTTTTCAATATACCTTTCATATGGTGTAAAAGGTTCTTCACCTAAGTTTGGATGTGGTAAACCATTTGTAGCATCATCGTAAGAAGGTAAAGGCCGAATGGAGTGGCATATGTGTCTCTCTCATCCTCAACAATCATATTATGCAGTATAATGCACGCTCTCATTATTTTAGCGAGATCTGCTTTATCCCAGAATCGTGCTGGACCGCGTACAATTGCAAATCGTGACTGCAACACACCGAATGCTTTTTCAACGTCTTTTCTTTGGCTTTCTTGATATTTAGAAAATAATTTTCTCTTCTCACCTTGCGGGCGAGGAATTGTTTTCACGAATGTAGGCCATTCAGGATAGTTTCCGTCTGCTAGATAATACCCCATATTATAGTTGTTACCATTCAAATTATAATTTACCTCGGGAGCACGACCTTCCAAAAGATCATCAAATATCGGTAATCGATCCAATACATTTATGTCATTATTAGAACCAGCAACCCCAAAAAATGCATGCCATATCCATAGGTCTGAAGAGGCAACGGCTTCAAGTAATATTGTTGGAACCCCTTTATGGCCACTCATGAACATACATTTCTATGCTTTAGGGCAATTTTTCCATTGCCAGTGCATGCAATCAATACTTCCCATCATACCAGGAAAACCTTTTCATGAGGAGACGTTGTACATCATTTGAATTTGGCTTTCGCAAATATTCACTCTCAAAAATTGAAACAGCATCAGTGACAAACCTTTTCAAGCATTCGATTGTAGTAGACTTACCAATACGCACATAGTCATCAACGGCATCTGCTCCAATTCCATATGCCAATATACGTATGGAGGCAGTGCATTTTTGTAAAGGTGATAGACCCCTCTTTCCCAATGCATCAACCATTTGCTGAAAATATGGATCAAAATGTGAAAGAGCATCCACAATTCGAAAGAACACGTGTCTTCCCATTCGAAATCTTCGTCGGAATGTATCCAAAGGGTATACAGGATTTTGAGCAAAATAATCTCTCTCTAAACGCTCATGACCTGCTTTGCGGTCTCTATCTATCACCCGTCGATTCGTGGTTGAGGAGTCTTCTCCATAAACTTGGTTGAATAATTCAAGACGACGATCTTCCATTGAATTATCAAAGAAAAACTCTTCAACAAATTCTTCAGACGCATTAAAGTTGTTGTCCATAGTGTATATTTTGTTAGTTGTATTGTGAATGAATAAAATGAGTTATAAACTTACATGTTATATAGGAGATAAAAGGAATACAAGGCAACGACTAGTTTCAAGAAGTACAAGACACACACTAGCTTCCAACGGCTACTTCCAAAGAGAATCAAACAAACACAAACTTTCAACGGCTACTTCCAAAGAGAATTCCAACGGCTAGTTTCAAAGAGAATCAAACAAACACAAACTTCCAACGGCTACATTCGTCTTGATTTGATTTCCTCAATCATTTTGGCATGAATTTCTCGTTGAGCCTCATTCATTATACTGGTATCAAGCATAAGAAGCTGCATATCTACCTCCTTATACTTCGTATCTACCTCCTTCTGCTTAAGATCATTAAATTGTGCCATTAAATCTAATCTCCTGCAAGTAGTAGCTTTTAATTCCTCATACTCTTCAACAGCTTTTGATTTTGCCTTTGCCTTTCCCTTTGCCTTCCTTTTGCTTGCTTTTGTACCTTTAGGACGAACATGAGATTCAACAACATTATCATCTGTTGGTGTTTCATTCATAGATGATGAGTAGGTCCCAGAATCACTCAATTTAGTTCTCTTTGTACTTCCACTATTTGTAGAGGGAGTTCTCCACTTGGGTTGTCTCCGAAGCTCACTTCAATGCTTGTCAAAATTGGACTTCTTCTTATACTTAGCTTTATGGATGTCATGAGCTACCTCAATTATGTTGTCCAAGTTTGATCCACTCCCCACTCTTCGTTCAGCTTGCTCATAACATGATCCATATCGTTGAGCCCCTTCATTTATTCGTTGCCATCTCTTCTTAACAGCTAAAACCCCTCTTTTTATAAGACTAGGATTGCTTTCTTCACAGTAGTTTCGAATTCGATCCCAAAATGCTTCACCTTTTTTATCTGTACCAATCATAGGGTCAATCGACACATTCAGCCACGCACTAATTAAAAGTTTATCTTTACTCCAATTTCACTGAGTTAAACATCCACGTGTGTCGTTGACTTCGTTAAAATCATCATTTAGACCAACAATATTTGTAGCGTCAAAATTAGAAGTTTGTGAGTGTGGAGAATTTTGATTATTGGAAGGTGTTTGTTGGTTAAAAAAATGTGGAGGTATTGTTTGAAAATTTGGGACATAAGGAAATTGTGAATTTTGAGAATATGGGGAAAAAGGATTAGGAAATGGAAATTGAGAATTTGGAGTTTGAGGATTATAACTTGAATTTTGTGTATCGGAAAATTGAGAATTATCGATATTTGTATTTTGGGTATACAGATAATAAGGATTTGGAAATGGATACGGAAATTGGGTGTTCGAGGATTGAGAATTAGGTTGTGTATTTTGAGGATTTGATGATGAATAATGATGGGGATTCATTTTTTCTCTATTTGCAAAATTTTTGATACAGATGAGAAGTGAAAAAAGAGACAAGAAATTTACATATTTATAGTGTAAAATATATGACTGTTATATTTTTTATATTTATTTTACTTTACAATGGCATGCAGCTTACTTTCTATTTTAACGTTAATATTAACGTTACACACATATGAAACATAAAAGGTAACATATAGTAGTGGGTGATGGCTGAGTAAAGAGAGAGAAAACAATGATAAAAAAATATATAATATGCCACACATGCATAACTTGGGCAGCCTACCGTGCTGGGTTTGATCAATTTTTTGTTATAAGCTCCAACACATGGTAAGTGGCCAAGAACACTCTCTCTCATGTCACCTCATCGAGTCAGGCTCCCGTTGGACCAACTCTAAATGACTTGTTATATGTTATCATTAAAATTCACATAATTTCACACGCATCTACATATGCTTGCATTAATTATCACAGAAAATACTGGCATTTGGAGATGACTATTAGGTGGTCAATTAGATTTGGCAGAACAAATTCGCATTCAAAATTTAATTAAATATAAAATCTATTAAACTTTGAAATGGTAAATTACTAAATTCTAATCCAGAACATTGAATTTCTTTTAAAACTCAACTCTCTTTTTATCAGATATATTTCATATATTATTATTAATATAATAAACTATGATAAAATATAACAAATTCAAATTGAATTTAACTTTGATTAAAAATTAAATTCGTTTGAATTAGATCAGATCAATAAGTTTAAACTGCTATCGCTATATGCATCCCTATCTTACCTACTTTCTTTCTTTTTTTAATTTTTGTTATTAGCATTTTGTCATTAGTCTTGCAATTCAATGTGTGAAAATGTGAAAGCGATTATACTTGTTAATACAGTTGACAAATGTATAAAGCCCCGAAAGTGAGACAATGACTTGATTCCTAAAACAGTACTTGCGTGATGTGTGATAATACATTAGAGAATCATAATCTTTAGTATTTATATTTATGCATTTTTTAGTCCTACTTGGTATTTCCAATTCATAACATGAATAACTTTGAATCTAATTTACATTAGATAATAAATATATGTTATTTTTTTAAATTTTGAGTAGTCCATAATCATGTCATATTAAGTTTATCACGTTAATTATTGTAAGATTATAAATTTAATATGGTACAGACCCTTTCTATAACTCTAAATAAATTATAATAAGTAAGTTAGGACATACACAACATTAATTTACGTTAGCTTTTAAAAATTACACATTTACACGTATTTTAATTTATTCAAAAACATGTATAAGAAATAAAATATAAAAGTTTCTTTGTACTGACTGGTTAAACAAAGTCAAAGAAGAAAAGCTCAATTTTAATTGCAATTAGCAAAGACCAGGAGCAAATAAAAAACGAGTGTCACTCTCAGTTTGAATGAAATACACTATCATTGTAGAAAATTATAGCACCATCTTACAAGCTTGTGATTTGTAGTGAAGTACAGGCCACGTTCTTTCATGTAGTCCTATTATTCATTTTAATTTAATACAAGTTTACAATTCATGTAATGTGAAAATATATAAATATATTTTTATATTATATTTTTATTCATATTTAGTATAATATTTTTTTGTAGAATTTATAGTTTATATTATTATTCATGTATTTATTTTATTTTATGTAAATTTGTTAAAGAATTAGTGATAATTAAATAATACATAAGTAATTGAAATTAAAAAGTTAGTTTGCTAATATTTAAATGTTGAATATAAATTAAATTTGATATATAAAAGATTTGGGGATCGTTTTAATGACTGTTGAAAATGAGAATTGGAAATGGATATTAGTAAAAAGGTGAATAATGTTGAATTTCAAGAAGATGTATGGAAGGTATGATTTTCTATTAGAGGAATGAGGTTATCATTTCATATAATTTAATAATTATTCAAATACTAACATATAAAAATTTAATTTTAATTTCCATTAATCAAACTCATTAATGACGAAGTAACTAAATGTACTAGACAATCTCTTACAAGTTACCTTTCTAAGTTTATAACCCGTGGGAAGCACGAGATAACTAATATTTAAGTAAATTAATTTTTTATTTTTATTTTTATTAATATTTAATATAAAATTTTATAGTATTAAGAATTTATGTTAATATTATATGTTCTCTTATTTTATATAAATTTATTGTATTTAATATAAATATGTTATAATTTGAATCTGTGTTATAATAAATATATAATTTGGTCTAAAAAGTAAAATTTTAATTAATATATATATTTATATAGTTAGGACCCGTATTATAATAAGTAAAATTATATAATTTTGACACATGTTATAATAAATATATAATTGGGTTTAAAAAGTAAAATTTTAGTTAATATATATATATGTATATAGTTAGAGTAATATTATAATAAGTAAAATTATATCTAATGTATATATTTTAGGCCCTTGGTCAATACCGACCGACCGATCAACCAAAATTTTTAATTTTTCGATTATAATAATATAGTATAGATGATAAAATAAATAAGTAAATATATATATATATATAATTTAAAGCAGTTTTCAATTTTGATAACACGATATAAACATTACTGTACTACTATGATAACGGATCCTTAATTATGATTCGGAGGAAGTATAAACTAACTAGTAGAGGTAGAAAGTCAAAATGCAGGAAACAACCCAAATCTTTCGAAGAAATACAGACCCTACCCTTTAACATAGACCGGGCAATCGGGTCATTTCATGTACTTTCATGTTTTTGTGAAATCATTTCGTGTACTTATTTATCAATTCAAATATGAAATTAAATATTTCATGTCAGCTCAAAACAAAACGAAAGTACACAAAATATTTCGTGTACTTTTCGTTTACATGAAATAACATGAAACGATTGTACTCGAATACACGAAATATACACAAAATATAAATGAATACATAAAATGAGTGAATCAAACAAGTTGAAAAATAAAACTACAAAATAAAAGGAGGTCAAAATGAAAACCCCTATCCGATACTTTATTTGATCATTATTTGACTTCTCACTTGTCCAGTTATCCGGTCTTTAAAATTGTTATAATATATGTTTTAAAATATATATATTATGATATAAAAATAAAAATTATATATAAAATATTTCGTATACATATATTTTCGTATTTCGTGTATCGAAAATCAAAATCAAAATCCATATCTATTTTTTTGGTATCATATTAGCGTGTTACGTGTTAAATTATCTAGCCTACTTTAACAGTCTTTGGCTACTTTAACAAGCCTACTCGAACAACTTATATCTACCTTTTTCAAATACTAATATGTTACACACTTGTACTACATTAATTTAGGTATAATTAGGGTTGTAAAATGATTAGAGTGAAATTGGACACCCCTCTACTCAAGTATTGAATCATTTTATTTTTAATGTGTTCATATTTGAGTTCGAAATTATTTTATTCGGATATAAATTGATACCAAGTATCTGAGGTCCGGATCCGAACCGAATATGAGTCAGTACCGTATTTTCTATTTCATGCCCGGGTAGTTTATGATCCACCGAATATGATCTACTAATATTAAGTATCATTTTTTTTTCAACTATTCAAATAATTTTCATTTAATCTAAAATAAACATGATACTATAAAAATATAATAATTACGAATTAAAACTTGTATATATGATGATAATTAATGCATAATCACGGTGAATAAATCATATTTTGTAAAAATTTAAACTTAAGTAAGATATTAAAAATTTATAAAAGGATGACTATTTACTTACAAATGTAATGGGTTAAAAATATTATCTATATATGAGTTCGAATCGAATACGAACCATGGATCATATTCTAGCATTCGGGTATGATCATTTTATAAAAAATAATAAGACACCTAATCTGAACGGGTATAGAATTGCTCATATCCGGGATCAGATTTTATCTTGATTTAATTTTTCTGCCAAATTTAAATTATTTATAAAATAAATATGAAATATGTATCATATTTTCGAATTAAATATAAATCGAGATATAGGTATTCCGTATAAATTTACAGCCCTGGTATAATAACCAAAAGCACGCCCTACAATAAATATTGACAGCACGCCCATCACCTGATCCGTGTTTTCATCAGCTCAAAATCTCACTATATTCAAACAATACTTTAACCAATTCAATACATTTTTACGCTGCTGTTGTACTTTAATGCTACAACAACCGCCTGCTTTTCCCTAAATAGTACTAGCAATAATAAATTAAAAATGTAGTGATAATATATACAATTGAGGTTAAAACGGCGACGTTTAATACGGAGGAGGAAACGGTTTAGCTGCTTTGCCGAGTCCATTCACATTCGCAAAAAACCCTACGAGATCTTTACGGTACGGTAAATATGACTTTCTTTTTTCAACTTCTTTCATCGCTCTATTCTGCATGTAAAACGTCTCGTGCGCCGACGACAAAGGAGACGCCGGCGCTCTCAATTTTCCGGCAGTTTTACCGGAATCTGACCTCAATTTCTCATCTACTAGTTTATCATCTTTCTTCGGAGTCAAAAACACCAACGACGACGCGGCTGCTTTTCCTTCGCTGTTACTCCTCCGTATCAAATCTCGGATCCTGAACCGCTTCGACGCCGACCCAGTCGATTTGCTCTTCTTACAGCTCGCCGGGGAGGAAACGACGTCGTCTCTTGGTCTCCACACGCAGTACGTTCCCGGCGGTATGGATTCCAATTCGTCGGCTTCAGATGAAGACGACGATGATAAATGAGGCGCCTCCGTTTCTTCCAGGAAGAGGTTTTTGAACGGCACTTTAATCGTTAAAGCTGCTTCGTTGTTATATTTAACTTGATGATGAAGGTTTCGATTGAAAACTGGGAAAACAGGACCTTGACTGTTGATTTGGTGGGCAGGAAGTTGTACAGAGAACTCGAACTCCTCGTCTTGTTCAATGAAAGTGTTTTTATTGGACTCGGCAGTGACTTTGTATGCGATCTCGGCGAGATTATCAGAGGAGTAGCTGTTGAAGCTAGGGCACAAGGCGTTGTCGTTTACATTATGCTGCTGCATTTTGTATGGATGGATGATGATTGTGTGAAATGATCCATACACAAAATGTTTATATAAAACGTTGGGAGGAGTGACTTTTGGGGGTGAGATTATATTAGAATATAATGAATCAAAAGTCTTTAGACAATGAACATTTATCATCACTTAAATATTTACTAGAGTAAAAACCAACAACAAATACGTGTGAATATATGCATGTAAAAATCAATTAATCGGGGGCCTCAACGCTCCCTATTCACACGTTACCTGCGGTTTATTCCCATATCCCGCTGCTGTCATCACCAAGTAACGACCTACTCTAGCTTCGGCCTGTTCGATTTTCCTATAAACATTACTCGTAAATATTTATTAGAGTGTCTAAATTTTTACAAACATCTCTACGATGCCCGCCTTAATAATCTTGTCAATAATTTATATTTAATAATTAATAAATTTTACTTTAAATATTTTTTAAAATAATAAAATAATAGATCGACCTATTCTATTTTGTTTATGCATTCCGGAATTATTAAAAAAATATTATGTAAGTTAGTCAAATATATAATTTCTATTTTGACCTGGATAAGTGTATAAATATAAATTGTCAAATTTGATAAATTTTTTCATGTGACTTGATTATTTTGTATTATTTAAAGATATTTAGATACTAATATAATTAAATTAATTGAAAAATAAAAATTAAGATTTCGAAAAAATAATTATAAGTTGGAAAAAATTACTATCATAATATATATAAAATTTGTATTTATTTCAAAAATAAAAATTACAATAATAATGTAATTTCTAGTATTTATAAATTAAAAATATTAAAAATAATAATTCTTTTAAAAGCCGACACCTCTATCATATTATACAGAGTAAGTCGATCATTATGCACACAAATTAATATAAATAAAGTAGAATTATATAATAGATGTGGGATAAGTAAATACAAAGTAAGAAAAGATTAATAAGAAAATAACATTTTTTGAACTTTTTGTATTACAAATAAAAAATATTAAGTATAATTAAATAAATATATTAAAAACCAAATCCCCTCTCATATAAGTTTGGTAATTTTATAAAAAAAATTATTTATATATATGGCGGTTTTTAAATATTTTTTCAATTTTTGTAATGCAACATAGGCATGATTAGCCTTTTTCAGACATTACATGGTTCAATTCCTTGTGCAATCATGTAATGTGCAATCATGTAATGGCTTCAATATGATATTTCAAATAATTTATAAGATTTTTAATAATTATCCCTTAAAACTTTTATTAGGAATTATCTAATAAATTATTTTTTGAAATATTATAATACATATTTTATATAAAATATCAATTTTTATAATAAATATGTAATATGATGTCTTTTTAATATAAAATATGCAAATTTAATGTGAAAAACAAATTAGAAAATGTAATAAATATTTTTAGCTAAAATTCAAAAAAAATGAAAAGATCTGATCTCCTAATCAAAATGATATGTTGAAATATCAAAAGGAGTATATAAATTTTAATCAGGTAATTTATTTACGGGAAGGAGTACTAAAATTAAGAATTTATTTATAAAATTTGTGGAGCTACTACTCAGGCAATAAATTTTAGCCCTAAAAGAATGTATTATTTTTGTAATAAAAAACGTAAAATGGAAAGAACAAAATTTATCCTCAAATAAAGACGTATAATAAATAAAATGTAAAAGAAAAATGAAGTGCAGCTAAAAAAAGGTTAGGCGGCATGAAAGTCGGAACACATGCTTCCAGATAGAAGGAAATCAGTTTAAAACGATTTTAAGCATGACACCTCCCCGTACACCTGCTATATATGTGTGTGTATGTATGTATGTATATATATATGGGAATGTTAAAAAAAAACCAATATTTTAGAGAAAATTAAGATATTTTTATCAACTGTTGATTTCTAATTGATCTGATGGTTCATATTAAATTAGACTATTAAATTAGAATATTAATTTCCTTTTCAGTTGTTTGACATTTATTTACATATATTTGAAACTATTACAATTTTGTTAATTATATGCTACTATTATAATGAACGGTGTAGATGATGGTCTCTAAGTTTTCTATCTAAAAAGTTTTCTCTAGATCCCTACTATATATATATATATATATGCGTGATAAATTTTTTTAAATGGAAAAATATTCTTTACTCCGGTATTATATGTCAATCTATACTATCTATAATATATTATTAAGGCCGAAAGATTAAAAGTTTTGGTCGTTGGTATGGTACTGGGTGAACCATAGAAAAGATCTTGACCGTCCAATTTTAAGTGAACCATAAAAACAATCTTAACCGTTGAATTTTAATAAAATATAATTTTAAAAAAATATAATCATACATACAATTCTAACAACCGTAATCCTCCTTTTATGCAAACAACTCATAAACATTATAATTTTAAAGAATATAAACATTACTTTTATGTAAGAATATAATTCCGTTGATATGATAATATTATATTATATTTAAATTATATTCTATATTTTTTATTTTACGAATCTCACTTATCCTATAATTTTTATTTAATATATCATTAAAGTTTATCCTATAATTTTAATTTAATATATCATTAAAATTTATGATAACATTGAAAGTTTGGTACTCGATCGATATTTGGGCCGGATAATTGATAATTATTGGGCCTAATTTTAATATATTAATCTTCTAACTAAAATATCTCACATTAATCTCCTAAGTAAAATACATCTCTATACAAAACAAACAAAAATTATCATATTAAAATATAAATACAAATAAATAATATAAAAACATATACATACAATATTAAATAAAATTTAAATTATTATTATATAAATACAAATAAATTCAAATTATTAAAAAATATTATAATAAAAATATTAAAAAAATAAAAAATTCATCCGTGCATCGCAGGAGATATAAGCTAGTATAATTTAATATTGAAAATGAGTTATTATTTCAATATTAGTTATGAGATTAGTTGTGTAACTGTGTTAGAGATTAGTTTGTACTCTCCCCATTTTAAAATGTATGCTTTTTTTAAAAAAAATGTATGTTGATTTAATTGTTTTTTTAAGGCAGTCAATTCAATAATGAAAAACCAAACCACAACTATAAATATAGTCGAAATTGAACAAATGATTAAATATATCGATGTTGAATATTTCTTTCTTAGAGAGGTAACCATTGATTTTTTTTGAAGATATTATAAATATATGTACTTGTTATGATCAAACTGTTTTAAGCAATCGACCGTCGTGATACCATAAAAATCTTTTATCACGGAATCAAAATATGAAAATCCTGCAAATTCTCGAACATGAAAAACACCAAAACAAACCAAACTCTCACAAGAAGAGACTAAACAAAACCCAAAAAAATTGTGAGTTTAATGAAGAAAAACGAAAAAGAAAAAAGGATTGGAACTTTTCACCGATGAAAATTGATGGAAGTCCCTTAGAAAATATCAGGGCCAACTGCTAAAGAGAGATTTAGGTTTTTTTTATTGCAGCTATCAAAATTTTTAACACACATTGTTAAGTGTTTTAATTATATAATAAACTTTATTATTTTTAATTTTTTTATATATATTAAAATATATAATTTTAATTTAAATTCTTTAAAAAATTAATTAAAAATAATAATACTATACAGACAAAATACATAAAAAATATTAGAATTATAAAGTTAGATATTCAAATTACATGGCGTTTTAGCATGATAGTATGTTTGATTTTAATTGTCAAAAACGATTTAAAATAATTATATTTATGTGAACATAAAAAATCTATTTTATTTAATATTATTATTGAAAATGCACACCTAGAGGGGGTGAATAGGTGTTATGGCTAACAATGACCAATTTTAAATATTACCAAATTATTAACCTGTCCACTAGCTAAGTTCAATTACAGTTCACTGTCAGCTAGTTAAAATATGCAATGCAGTACAAAAAAAGTAAATAACACAAGATCTTTTAGCCAGATTCAACCCTTAATCCCCTATGGTCTACGTCCTGATCCTCTACCAAACTATCAAGGGAGAATATTATTAATCAATGAACAACCGATTACAATATTACAATAATATTCCTCCCATCATCACTTGTATTTGATTCTAGCTTGCTGAAACACTTGTTCCATGAACTAATCTGCTCTTTATGCACTATACTACCCTAGTACAACCTTCTCTAGCCTCCAGTTCCCTTGAACCCAGTTTACAAGTCTAGCAATCCAGCCACAACCAATTATAACCAATAACAAGTGAATGAATTACAATTGAAACTATAAGCTCTCTCACATGTATGTATATGTATATATATATATATATATATATATATATATATATATATATATATATATATATATATATATATATATAAGTATATAAAATACTAGAGCTCGAAGATATTAACTAAGAAAGAATTGAGTCTGAGAAGATGTGTGTATATGTTTTGTAAATCAGTGTATGTCTTCAATTGTTGAAGATAAAAGATATAAACACAATGTGTTTATAAGAATGTTCAACGTTCGAATTATTAGAACAACATTAACGTTTAAACCTCAACGTTCATGTTTGTCAGATTAATTCGATTGTTACACATTCAAAACTACGAATACTGATGAGAGTTTGAAAATAATAAACGTTTGAAAATATCCTCAATGTAAGTTTAAATACTGGATAAGAGTTGGCTTAATAAGACAAGGCTTTGAAATAAAATCCAACTCCTAATTATTAGGAAAACGAGTTTGAATATAAATATAGGTTTGAATAAAATAAAACTGAGTTCTAATATAATATATAATCATATATATAATAGATAAACTTGTATAAGTAAACATCCTATAAAATCTCCTTGAAAATGCGAATTCACGCTTTATCCAACAGATTCTGCGCTCCCAGTAACAGCTCGTTGATATAAACTGTTTTCATGCTGTAAGCTTGTTTTAACGTTCTGTTCTCCTGCTTTCAGCTTCCTATAAATGTATTTAAATATATTTTACTGATAAATCATATCAGTAAACTAATTCCTGCAAAACCATGTTGGTACACATATAATAACTTACTATTTCATATCATATACTCCCTCCGTTCCCAAAAACATTTTCTAGTTTGACTTTTGACACTATTCATCGTAAGCGATTGACTACTAATTTACGCATAATTTATAAGATAAAATATAACCATGAGTGATCTTGTTCGATTCGTATTTGTGAATACTTTAATACAGTGAAGTTTTTATATTTAATACTAATATGAAATTAAAGATATTAATGATCAAAAATGTGCGTTGATAAACGTGTCCGGTCAAAACAGGAAACGTTTTAAGGAACGGAGGGAGTACAAGATTTCAGCTTGCTATCGGTGTCCAGAGGATTTCGGTATGTGATATACGCTATGAAATATATTTTGAAAAAACAGGACTTTATAATTATTCTCTGGCCTGTGGGTGGTTTCCAAGGTAGATAGTGCTCGATATATTCCATATTATATTGACAACTGGCGACGAATAGACTTTTAGACAAACCGTCTGGATCTAATATAAAATAGACTCTGATTTTTTGAGGAAAGACCGCTCTAGACAAATGGCCGGATATGACTGAGTATCCTGGAAGAAGAAATCTTGACAGGGAAATACGTTGATAAAAGATAAATATTTTATTATTTCCGTTACAAAATCTTGATCCGATTCGTATGTCATTATTCTGTAAGTTACAAAGAACTTAATTTTATAATTGTATATATTAAAACTATAAATTAAGCCTGTTTTATATGTTAATATGTATTATGACCACAAATTAGAAAACTTAAAAAAGACATGTCAATCATTTTAATTAAATTTATTGATTTATACTGAGCTCTCTTATTTGCCTGGAATATATCCTTAATTTATCTCAAGTCGATTTTTTTTTTAAGCCAATTATTTCAAGTTGAACTTAATTCAGTAAAGACTTGTGAATCGTTTGACTGCCTAAAGTTAATTTAAAGAAATGGAAAATGTAGGGTCAGCCCTGACGTCATCTTAATGCAGCCTAGTAGCCTACCTGGGCCATGTACTCTAGAATCTGAATATTATTTAATCGAGTATTTCTTAAATTAATCGGTGCTCATATACTCGATTACTCGCCGCAACTTGTAGGTTTACTTTCTTTTTTTTTAGAGTCCGGATTCTCTTTTCTTTTGTATGCTCTTTAATATGTGAGAAGATGTCTTAAATAACTAATATATTAGTATCATATGTACAAAATATCATATGTCGCGTTTATTTTCGTTTTTATTCAATTAGTCCCGCATTCTTGAAATGTTTGAAATGTGTATACCTATCTTAAATTAAAAATCAAAACCCATCTCTCGATCTATCTTTCTCATTATATATATGCAATAATATATATACACACATATGCTTTCTTCTTCATCAATCATCTTCGAACTCAAATATCTATACCACTATAACTTCGATAACTTATATGATGATAAAATTAGAGTACCCGTTATTCACTTTACAAAATGAGCAGTGTCTTGCCTAATTTTGTTCAAGAAATTTTAATTTCATTTTTTGAGATTTTGTTTGATTTGTATTCTTAAAGATGAGTATTAAGATACTTTGTAATTGATACTCTTGTATATATGTATTATATTATTATATAAATGTTTTGGTTTTGATTGTATAATATAAGACTAGGGTTTGAAATTGGGTTCTCGTTAATATATACTTTGGAGATTGGTATATGATAGTAAAGGTATGTCAGGGAGGTGATGTTGGGTTAGTCAGTATTATCTATATGACAACCCGTGTCAAATCCCGAGCCTTTTTCAAAAATCGGGTCAAGTCCCGACTTTCGAATCCGAAATTAGTCAAAATAAACTGGCCTAAATACAACAACTTGGTAATCCATAAGCTTACCATAAGCTCCCAAAAGATCATGATTTGTTGGTATACTTAGTAGTAATAATTTTACTTATATATTGAACAAACTATCTCAATCTACTCGATGTGGGATTATGATGTTATAAACTCCCTCACTTAAATTCCCGATATCCTCGTCAGGCCGAACAGATTGCTCATTGGCCCAGATCGTACCTCTCTAGCCATTGTGGGGTAATACCGACTGGCTTCGTGTCCCCACCTCCATACCTCTATCCATTGTGGGATAATACCACCAGCCTTCATGTCCTCACCTCTGGCAACTTGACGAATCAAACTTTCGAGAGTTGGCTCTGATACCATATGTGACAACCTGGGTCAAATCCTGAGCCTTTTTCGAAAATTGAGTCAAGTCCCGACTTTTGAATCCGAAATAAACCAAAGTAAACTAGCCCAAATACAACAATTTGGGTAATTCACAAGCCCACTACAGATCCCAAAAAGATCATGATTTTTTGGTGCACTTAGTAGTAGTATACTTTTACTTATATATTGAACAAAATATCACAATCTACTCGATGTGAGACTTGGATGTTACAATCTATGTGTGCGATTATACTTCCTGTGTATATAGGTATCTTGTTCTAGGTGTAGAGCAGAGATGAACAAAGATGTGTTTTTAGAACTCATTTCACAATAACACTAATATAAAAGGATGAAGTTGTGACAATGAAATGAAGTTGACTTACGCATTTCTATAATTTGTTTACAAGAATGTTGCATGTTGGAATGTGTATGTAATTAAAAATACAAGAGAGAATAGATAATAACATTAAAAGCGCATAGTGCAAATGCGTGTATTATAGACACGTATATTGAACATTCGTATTTGACGTATACGCATTATATAAATGCGTGTAGAAAATGTTATTTTGGATATATACACCGGAAAACGTTATTTTGGATAAGAAAAGTGATAAAGAGGGTTTTCACCCCCTAATATGTTCCCTTTTATCATTAATTTAATTTATATAATTGTTATGGATTAAAAACTATGGTGTATTAATTGCGATGTGTGTCGAAACTTAACGAGCTTTAATGGTTGCGCTTGTGTTTCATGACTTAACTCTGTCCTCACAAGATGCCTACGTACCTTAGTGCGTATGAGAATCAAGTCGGACGTAGTTCTAAGAATGAGAGGTTAGGTCCTTTATATAGACGTTGATAGTCTTAGAATCATGGTACGGTTATGAACCTTGGCGGACAAGACACCTCCTTGAAGAATTCTGGATCTTTTTGTAATAGAAGTAGTTTTCATGTATGAATATGTCTTATATGATCCTAATTATCTAATAATTAGGGTTTCTAGGCTCATTAAATGGGAATCCCTTTTGGACCAAACTAGGTCTAATTAATGCTACATTAATTATGTCTTTAGGGCTTATTTTTAGCCCATATCATTTGCCCCTCAACTTCTGTAAAGTGTGTAACACTTTGTAGAAGTTAAGGTCCATAGACTTTGTCGTTGAAGTTAGACTTGGTAGCTTCCCATATTTTGCTAAAATTTATCTTGTCCTCCCGGACATTTATGAATTTTTCCTTTATTTGTAGGGAAATTTCCCTTATTTTCTAGGAATTTTCCTCTATTTATAAAAAAATTTCATAATTTAATTGTACCCACAGATATTTTCCTCAATTTCTATGAATTTTCCTCTATTTATAGAGAATTTCTCTCAATTTATTGCCATTTAAATAATTTTTAATGATTTTCTAGCATTTTTCAACATTATTTTTGACCAGAAATCTTGTCGAATTTGCCCGAGAACCTAGTCGTTTCTTGCTTCCTTGTGGAACCCTGGTCGACCAAGGCTCCTCTATTTATTCCTGGTCGGCCAGGGTATCTAGTCGTATATGACTAGGGATCCTAGTCGTCTGTAGTGTTAATGTTGGTCATCCGTATGGGATTCCTGGTCGTATATTCGACCAAGATCCTAATCATCCGTAGTGTTAATGTTGGCACCTAACCGTTGAGGATTCCTGGTCGTATGCTTAACCAGGATCCTAGTCGATTGTGGTGCGAATCCTGGTACCTAGTCATTGAGGATTCCTGGTCGTTCATTCGACCAGGATCTAGTCATTTGTAGAACCATCGTTGGTGTTTGATCGTTAAGGATTCCTGGTCGTTTGTCCGACAAGGATCCTATTTGACTTGGGTTTTTAGTCATTTTTAGGCCATTCATTGGCTTCTAGTCGACAGGGATTCCTAGTCGTTGTTGGGTCATTCATTGGCTTTTAGTCGACAGGGATTCCTAGTCATTTGGTCCTTCGAGAATTTTTGTTGTGATAACTGTTGAGTATTGACCCATAGGTCTTTGGGATTTTCTATGGCCCAAACTTTTATATTTGTTTGTCCTATTCGAAAGAAAGTTCCAGTCCTCGTCGATATTTAGGCCGTGTTTGTTAGAGTCTTAATTCACTTTGTGGGCTTTTTTCTAGCTATGGGAAATTTAAACGACGAAAGAAAGTTCCAGTCCTCGTCGATATTTGGGCCGTGTTTGTTCGAGTCTTAATTCACTTTGTGGGCTTTTTTTCTAGCTATGGGAAATTTAAACGATTAAGCTTCCACTTTTCTTGGCTATAAATTAGTGAAGTGAGAGTTTATTTCTCACTTCTTACATTCTCAGTAAAACTCTCTCAAAATTTCACTCTAGAGCTCATTAGTCAAGGCAATTTCCGGTGAAGTTTTTCCTATCAATCTTCATCTTCTTCGACTTTCAAGGCTTCATCTCTTGAATATTAATGACGGATTCTCAAGATGTTGCTCAACAAAGACTTCTTGTCAGGGCGGCAAAGAGAGGTAACATTGTTACCGTGAAATCTACTTTTTCTTCGGTTTCTATATTACTCGAAGTTATGGGTGATGAATTTCCTTCGATAACTGAGCTAGATGTCTTTAATTATCAAAGTGTTTTCACAAATCAAGTACATTGTGATAAATTCACCAAGTTGTACAAATTGCCTCCCGGTTTCAAATTTGTTTTAGGTGAACCGGGGGATCGGGCTTGTCAGTGGCGGTCTAGTCGGTTATCTGTATTTAGGGACGCCCTAATTGGTGGGCTTGTTCACACTTTATTCACGCAAGAGAACGTGGTCACAAGTAATACAGTAATAAGTAGGATTCGTTCCCACAGAGACTCGACTTGCTTACGTTTAGTTTACTTATACACCAGAGTATGATTAAGTTTCACTGCTAAGGAAATAACAATTGGAGTTTTGATTACACTACTAATTAAAATTTAACGAATTACTTATATGAAATAAACATGGGATTTTAACTTCATAATCTATCTCATCTAGAATCTTATGCCTTTTCAACCTAGCATGTGAAAGTGATGATAACTGATCAGACCCTCTAAACTGATAAACGCCAACTTTCGTTGTACGCATAACATCCTAATGAACATCCACAATTGATAGAAGTCAAATAGTCAACCACTACGATTAGTCCCTATATGTCTATAGAGATTGAAAACATAATGGCTTAAGCACAAGTATCCATAAAATCACTTAGTCAGTGCAAGATGGTTAGAATTACACCACAAATTAATACATGCTCTCAACATGCAAAAACCTATGCTAGCATGGCATGTTCTAAACCCTAGATCCACTTTCGCATTCACGAGGGTTCAACAAACAATCATAAATGTTCGCGACACATTTACAATGAATAAGCTTAACCATACTAGGATATCCATAACAATCACACACTTTGGCATAAAGACAATCAATATCTAGAATCGATAGAAAATTCCATTAAAACCCCATGATAACGTTTAGCCCATAATTGGACTAATCGACATCATGGATTCAATTGAAAACATAGTAAAAATACACAATTATGCATAAACTACAGAAATTAATTGCAAGAGTAAAAGAAACAACCGATAATCCACGTGATGAAAATTACAAAAGAAAATAGCTTGACGGCTCACAAAGTACTCTGCCCTCTTGTACGATAATAAAAACCTACTTGCTTACTTAATTGCTTGATAAAAATAATAATCATCCTAATGTCTTTATACTAGGTTACATAAAAACAATGATCCATGGGCTTGCTGCTTTCTGGGCTTCGAAACGGACCAAACTGCAAAAAATCAGCAACTGGAGTCGGCTGGAGCGCGGGCGCGCCTCATCAATAGAGCGTGGGGGCGCCTGTAGAGGGGAGGGCGCGCCTGCCCATTCTGCCCGGAAATGATTTTCGTTGCTCGTTGCTTCTTTAGCGAGTCGTCTCACTTTCTCTTGGTCTCAACTCAAGCCTTGACCCTTCTCCCTTGAATTCCTAGCTCATGTACCACCAATTTATGCAAATATTCATCAATTCTGCTTCGCCTGGGAATCTGCTCACCAAAAACATAAAACACATCAAAAGACACTAAATACTTGGGCACTAGCGATCAATTTAAGCCAAATTGGAACGTATATAGTGGACAAAAAGTCCACTAACACACCCCCAAACTTAAACCGATGCTTGTCCCCAAGCATAAACAGACTCTGAACAATCTAAGGCAATGCAATGCATGAATGCAACTACTATGAAAATGCAAGGACCCCCTCGAACTCACCAAAACCAATCGATAAGCCAAGCCTCAAAGAGATGCAATACATCCAAACAGAGCTCGACCAAGCCCCCGTATACCATTACTACATGAACAGAAACGTGGGTGTGTGCGATGCTCATCAAATATACTCTGACACTAGATCAAAATCATACCTATTTTTCGCCAAGACAATCACATGTTTATAAACAGAATGAGCGATAAACACTCCATAACATGCAAACACCTCCGTCATTCATTTGAGTTAGACAGGGAATCATACTTTATTGCTAATCCACCGCCACGACACATAACACAATACATAGGCTTATTTAACCGTGCAATGGATGAGACCCCTAAAGGCTTATACAATAATACCCATGTAGCGAGCGTTAGGTTAGTGGATCCCAGACTATAAAAAGCCTTAGGTCACTAGGCACAAAGTCCCCTCGAACTTAATTGCCCGAGTATTAAAGAGCTCACCCTGGTTAATTTTGCCTCGAATTATTCACATGACTCTTTTTTTTTTAACAGAATCTGGAATGAGAATTCTCATTTCCAACCCTAGACTACTCATAAAACTATGAGCCGGCTACTAGCCATTTGACGCCTAGCCATTCTTGACAATTACTAACAATTAGCATGAATCTCTGTTTTCCCCCAAACTTATACTTTGGCATTCTTACATTATCAAGGGAATAATAAACATTATAGATATAAACATGCGATTAAATCTAAAACAACTAAACATGCATGACTCAACCTAGCCCAAAAGCAACCGATGAGACTATGTAAAGAAAGTGCTTCTGAAACATGCAATTCAATTTCATAGGGACTGTAAATCATCCCTCCGCTCATCAATACCACACTCAATTTAACATTGACTAATAATTAGAATTAGCTCGTCCTAAGGGATCATGAAATATGCGTGCTATGAACTGCAACTAAGATGGATTCACATGGTAAACGAACGAAAAATAATAAACAAAATGCTCTATATGAACAATTAAAACAAAATGCATGACAAATACTACCACTACATGCCCTATATGCATCTAACTACAATCTCCATTTCCCACCCCCAAACTTAAAATATTCAATGTCCCCATTGAAGGCAAGAAACAAAGAAAGTGTGCAGATATACCTCAATCTTCAGCAGAGTCACCCTCCTCGGGTGAATCCGGTGGTGGATACACGGTGCCAGCGCCATAAACAGGCCAATCTACCTGTACACCAGTAGCCAGAAAGGCTACACCGAGAGCCTGAGTCAGGTCAGCAGCAAACCGGCTCTGCCTATCATCAACTGCGTCCATCCGCCGAGCCAACCTCCTAAAATGAGCCTCACCCATGCCAGTACTAGCCACAGCTCGCGGTGCCCTAGAAGATCCAGCCCTAGCCTCCCTCTGCTGTCTAGGTGGCACGTCACCACCCACAATATACCCCAAGCCTCTGGGATGCGGTACACCACCGTCCAATTCAAGTAGCCGAGCTATCGCCGCCGTGTCAATGGCACTCGCAGGAAGTTGCAACTGTTCCTCCGCCGGCCAGTGAATACCCACATCAACACACAGACGAACAACCACTGAGCCATACGGAATCGCTCCAGTGGTACTGCCCTGCAAAAAAAGGATCATGTGCCTGTGGATTAGGGAGCCTAGGTCGATGTATCTCCCGCTGAGAATCCCCCACAACAAAATAGCCCGATCCACGGTCACCTCATGAGTGTGCGACGACGGAACAATATTAGCACACAAAAACAGGTTCCAGGCCTTAGCATACGGGTTCAATGCCATGGCGGAGAAGGTAACCGGCTCAGTAGAGCCCGCCCTGCGCTTCCAAGTAGTGCCAGGAACTGTCATATCCCGCAGAATGGCCTCAAGATCAACCTCCCCGCGGTTCTTCAACCCAAAATCTTCCACACCCTCCTGCGGTGCTGGCAAATTCAATACCCTGGTGATAGCGGCAGGAGTATAATCCACCACATACCCTCGAACTGCAGAATACCCATTCTTCTCTTGCTTGGCATTAGCATAGAACTCCCTAACGATACTCAATGGTATCGCCTCCGCAGCCTCACACACGGTCTCCCAACCGCGCTCACTAATCATCGCGATCAGAGACCCATCAAGAACACTCGGAATAAATCCCCTTTCCTTAACCACAGATTTGGTCATCAAGCGTGTAAACTCAATTTGGGCCTCCGGTGAAGTGAACTGGGGCACAACTCCCCCGCTCGAAGAAGAACTTGATGTTCCTGAGCGCCTAGATCTCTTGGGTGCCATTGGTTGAGTTGTAGATGTGGGAAGAGATGAGATGTAGTGCGTGTATAGTTGTATGTATATGTGCGAATGAAAGATGTGAAGTAACTAAGTGGCTAGGGTTAGGGTATGCCAAGGCTATTTAAACAAGTGAGAGTGGGCTGGGCTTGTGTTAAACACTAAATAAAAGAGAAATATTTTCTGTTTTTACTATTTTTTTTTCTTTTCTTTTTTTCTTTTTCTGGAACAGCCGCACAGGCGCGCCCGCGCCTCCTAGAGCGCGCCCGCCCCTGGTGCTACTGTCCAATTTCTGTTTTTTTTGTGTTTTTGCTTTTTTTTTTGTTTTTTATAAGAATAAAAATTACCATTCAAGCCGTAGGTTGCCTCCCACGAGCGCTGTCGTTAACGTCATTTAGCCGGACGTTACTTCAGGTCCTCAATCCGAGGTAGATAGAATCGCGACTTCAGCTTCGCGATTTACTTGTTCTCCCAAATAAGGCTTCAATCTCTGACCATTGACTTTAAACGCTTGATCTTGGGTCTTTTCATAAATCTCCACAGCTTCGTGTGGAAACACAGTCTTCACAACAAAGGGTCCTGGCCACCTTGACTTAAGTTTTCCTGGAAACAATCGCAGACGAGAGTTAAATAATAAAACTAATTGACCAGGAACAAATACCTTTGTTGTCAACCGACGATCATGCCATCTTTTCAGTTTTTCCTTGTAGAGCTTGTTATTCTCATAAGCTTGTAGACGAAACTCATCCATTTCATTGAATTGCACCATCCGTTTTTCCCCTGCGGCTTTACAATCATAATTCAGCTTCTGCAATGCCCAATAAGCCTTGTGTTCCAGTTCTGCTGGCAGATGACAAGCCTTTCCATAGACAAGTTGATATGGTGACATACCCACAGGTGTTTTGAACGCAGTTCGGTAAGCCCACACAGCTTCATCCAGTTTTAAAGACCAATCCTTACGAGAAGGATTGACCACTTTTTCCAGAATGTGTTTGATCTCATGGTTTGATACCTCAGCTTGGCCATTGGTTTGAGGGTGGTATGTTGTAGCCACCCGATGGTTGATGTTGAATCTTGCCATCAGATTAGTGAACTTTCGATTACAAAAGTGAGAACCCTCATCGCTAATAATGACCCTTGGAGTCCCAAATCTGGTGAAAATGTTCTTGTGAAGGAAATTGAGCACTACATTGGCATCATTAGTATTGGTTATTGCATGATGAAATGAATGGGCCCATGAAGTCGATCCCCCACACATCAAAAATTTCTACCTCTAACATTACATTAAGGGGCATCTCATCCCTTTTCAAAATGTTGCCTACTCGCTGCAACGATCACACCTGGATACAAATTGATGAGCATCTTTGAAGAGTGATGGCCAATAAAATCCTGCCTACAGAATACAAGTCGCTGTCTTTTCACCTCCATAATGGCCTTCATAAGCTGTGGCATGATAATCCCTCAGAATATTGTCTGTCTCACTATATGGTACTGTTAGGTCCAAATGTGTTGTAGAGGGGGGGGGGGTGAATACAACTTTTCGAATTAATGAAGCAATAAATACTATGTAATAAATGAACACAATGATTCAAGGAATATATGTCTTATATATAACTTGAAAGGGTTGCTACAACATTCATTACACAGTACACTAGAAGTAAAGAGGGTAGTAAATGATACTAAGCTCTGTGAATACTCTCTCTCTCTCTTACAAGTGTTTATCTTGAAAATATTGCTCTCTTTAAAATAATACACAAGTACTTCTATTTATACTACTTGTAATCTATGTCTTGTAGTCTTCAAAGATTAAAATATACGTGGCCTAATGATATCCACATAAATCTTATCTTATCTTGAAAGCTTGGAAATCTGCCAATTAGATGATGCCATGTGCCATGTTGAAACTGCCCTCCATGTAGAACATCTACTTGAGAACTTCTACTTGGCCATCTCGAATATTCTATCTCGAATATTCTACATAGGAATGTTCTACTTGGCCATCTCGAATATTCTATCTCGAATATTCTATCTCGAATATTCTACATAGGAATGTTCTACTTGGCCATCTCGAATATTCTATCTCGAATATTCTATCTCGAATATTCTATACTTAGAAAAATTCTGGGCTTTAACTTGAAACTTCAATGTAGCATCTTGAACTTGTGATTTCTTTATGTCTTCCAAATTTTTCAACAAGCTCTTGAATTTGGATCTCTATTACTGACACAAACATACTATCAATGTCCTGAAACTTGATGCAATGGTCTGATTCATAAGTGACTAGTCTTGATAGTGTCTCTGCTTTTTGAATAGATTACCATTTTCAATTAGTAATGTGGCTTTCCAATCATTGCTTTTCTTCTTGTTCACTTGAAATCAATTAGCCTTGTTGATACTGATAGTTATGATCTTGAATCTTTAAGTTACAAATCACTGAGGCATGAACAACTTTGTCTTGAACTTCTTTCAATGATTTCTTCTTTGTTTGATCATAGTTAACAAATTGAATTGTATCAATTACCTTGTCTTCATGGTTAACATTGATTTCTTTGTGACTTCATGTTCTTGATTGTCTTCTGGTTAAGTATCTTTTCTTTTAGTTGAGTTACATAAGTTATAGTGTTACAAGTTTAGACACTCTGCCTTTCAATCTCCCCCTATTTGATAGTCTAACAATGACATTCAAATTAACAAAGGGATAACTCAACTAAACAATGAGACGAGAAAAAGATAAATAACATTACTGTCTTGTTTGAATTACAACTGAAATAAACTTGAAAACAATTCAAAGAACTAGAATAAATAAAACTTAAGCTAGACAGAAAATTCGAACTTCGAATTAAAGATCATTTGAGTGATTCCTATCACCTGGATTATTTCAAACCTTTCAGTCAAACTTATATCACCTTATTGGATCCACTCTGATTCACGGTTACAGTATGGTACGTTAGCCTATCTTGCATACCGTGATCAGGTGAATTTTTCCTCAAGTGAGTTAAAGCAACAAAAAAGATATGAAGTTTTTCCAACTTCAAGTTCACACCACTCTGACCGTTAATTCTAATTCCGTCTTTTCTTCCTAACTTCTTCAGCTTGGCGCTTCTCCTCCTTCAACCTTCTGCGCCTTTCCTTCTGTTGTTGTTCTTTCTTGTAAACTGGATCATGAAGCTGCTTCCACCTTGCATTCAACAGACTTACCGCTTCCATTTCTAAAGGATTCCTGGGCTCTGGATAAGGATGCCTGAAAAGCCTTCTGAGTTTGTCCACCTCCTGAGTAGTTCTGATCTTTGGAATGTCCTCAAAATTTTTCATTATGAGCTATGACTTCCAATGAGACTTATCAGCCTTAAACTGACAATAGATCATTTTAGGGTAGCCCTTAACACGGTTAGTATTGTGGACACTAGCCGCATCTCGCTCCATTCTCTTCTTTTCCACTACTACTTCAGATAAGTACTTCAGGAGTCTCTGCTTCTCATCTACATTCTCATTCTCCACTTCGCCCCATTTGAATACTTCTAAAACTCTCTCCAGAAAAGCAGCATCTTGAGTCTGCAGCAGCCATTTCCTACTCATATGCAACAATGTTTGATTTTGGTCTGCGTCTATGAATGCTAAAGCATCAGCTGTGTCATCGTCATATGAGTGTATCCAGTATACACTATCTCTCCCTGGAACACCAACTGCCTCCCTTATTTCTCCTTGTTCCAGAGATCCAGAAGGAAGAGTCAGAGCTTCATCTACATTCTTAACAGCTTGTAGAATATTCCACTTTCTTTCAATTAGCTCCGGCTCAATCTTTACATTGTCTAGAGGGTTTGGAGCAATAATGTCACACTTCCAGATTTCATTGCTCATCTTGAATATGACCCTCTCAATGAACTCCACTGACTTCTCCTTGATGTCAAAAGTGAATCCCTTGCTCATCATTTGCCTGCATACCGCCTTTAGGGATTCTACTGATAGAGCCATTAGGTCATTTTCCTCTAAGCACACCCTCTTCATCTTTCCATCAACAACCATCCGAACAATATCAGGATTCGCTGAGAATTCTGGTCCCTTGTCCTCTGCTAGCTGCATTAACTGATCCCTATACAGAATGCTAAGCTCCTCAGCTTGAGAATATTGAATTTTTGTTGCTAGCAAGAACAACTCTGACGCAGATCTTCTCGAGATGAATTGATCATCCACATACAAGAAAGATGTCGGGACTCCTTCGACTAAAGACAAGATGACCTGCCATTCCTTAACCATTGCATTATATCCAACTCTGACTTTTGAGATCAACCTTTTCAAAGCATTTATGTAGTCAACAATCAGTGGATTCTGCAAGTTCAAGTTGTAGAACAAGTCTTCCGCCTCTTTGTTATGAGTTCCTTTTGTACAAACTCCCGATAGAATCTTCCTTGCATCATCCCATTTCCGACCTATCATTTTCTTGTCCAGATCTACTTGAGGATCAGCTAACCTTGCAAGCTCATGATCATACTATTTCTCCTTAAGCTCCGCTTTCTTTTCAAGAAAAATAGCCTCATCCTGCATCATCTTCATTTTATAGAACTGAGCTTGTTCCAAGGCCAGCTGTTGGGCTTCTAGAGTTTCCTTATCAACAGGTATTTCTTCAGGCTGTCCGGAAGACATTCCAGCACCTCCACCTTGTTCCTTCAAAGATCTTCTAATAGCATGTGCTAACGGAACATCCTCCATATCAGAATCTGAATCAAGTACTGCATGTGCCTCTTCCTGATGCCGACTCAAGTCAATGAATGGCTCTTCTTGTTCAACCACCACTGCCTTACCCTTCCTCTTTCTTTGAGCCTCTTCTTCATTTACTGGCTCATTTTCTTTGACAACATCAGCAGTTTGTTCTTCAATTTCTTCAATTATTACCGACTGCTGTCTCGTCTCCTTACCACTCTCCCCCTTAGGTGAGTTATCCCCAACACCACCTTTCTCGCCAGATCCAACAGTTGCATGAGAACCACCAAAACCAGAACCCGAGGGTCCAGCTCCACCAGCACCTCCATCACCACCAGTATCATCATGATCAGGGAGAGGCTGAGTGAATTGTTCGTCAAAGCACTCGGGAGGAACAAAGCTTCTAACTGCATACATCATCCTACTGATCTCTGTCGCCATGGTATGCATTATGCTCTCCACTGCTCCCATTCTCTCATTCAGAGTGCTGCCCAAGATACCACCAGCATGGCCCAAGTCATTCACCTTATTTGTCAATTCATCCATCGCTGTTGCTTGACTGGCCATCCGTGCTGCGTAATCATCAAGAGCTCGTTGATTGTCACCAATATTGATCCCTAACTGCCCCATTGACTGCCCGAACTGCTTGATTTCAATTTCAATTGCTGTCATACGCGTGTCAAGATTTTCAAGATAAAGGGACGGTGTTTAGTCTGGGTGTCCTCGCTCTAAAAATCGTTCTGTTAGTGTTTGTCGCTCGGTTTCGGGCCTTAAAAATGAAGGTCCCTCACTCCCTAAACGCTCACACACACTCCCTGTCTCACGCTCGTGTATGTCTTCAACAATAGTCCGGAAAGAGAAAGCAGTACCTGCAGAAACTGGATAAGTAAAGTGAGTAGCAGTTATGGGATCTGTTCCTGTCATATCCTGAGGTGGAATCTCTGGTTGAGAGGCTGCAGAGTGTTCTACTACAACATTAGAACCGATCCTCTCTGCAGCATCAATATGTACCGGTGAAGGTACTTCGAAAGCTTTGAAAGCTTGTTGCCGCTCTGAAGTAACAGGCTCTTCAGAAGGCATAGAATCCTCACCATCTTCCCTATGTGTTGAATGTGCACGGGGCGAACCACTCGCGTGAGGTGGAGTGGTTGTGATAGACACACTAGGGTGGGACTGGGCTTTAGAAGTTGCAGCATGAGAAAATTTAGGTTTCTTCCGAATAAGGGGCTGCACTTCAAGGTCACTCTCAGAACCCTCACCTAAATCTAAAGTTGCCTGCCTTTTAACTCCCGTGAGCGAGGGTGAAAGAGAGGAAGCAAATGTGTCAGACTCCGAATCAGAAATATAACTCTTACCCGGGGATAGATCCTACGGGCTAGCAGAATCTTGGGCCATGGAATCAGATTTAGGGGAAGAAGTATCAGTAGTGTGAACAGAGAGTTGCTCTTGTTCAAAGAAAGTACCTTCTTCATTACCTTGTCCGGCAGGTGGAGTAGAGTGTCTGGTCCTCTGGCCGGCAGATGATTGTACGTGAGAGTGTCCATCATCATCGTCATCATCATTTTCATCATCATTTTCATCACCAATATTCTCATCCGGAATCCCCTGGAATGCGTCAGCATGGGCAGAGGGATTCTGAGCATGTGATGAAATGTGGGAGGTCCCCGCCATGGAAGTGATACCTGCATCAAACTTAACCCATACGTGAATGTTATCAGGAATAGACATCGGCTTACCATGATGCTTATCTTGATTAGCAATCGTCGTGAGTGACTTGGTGCCCATGCCCAAGGATGCAGACGTCGCACTTGTGGCAAATGCATGTCTCACAGATAAAGCATCAATAGGTACTAAGTGATTAATAAGCATTTGTAGGAACCGAGGATACCAACAGACAACGTTAGTAGATGTCAGGTCTCGACTTGCAGGAGTTCCCATAGCAGTCACGATCTCGTAAAGAATGATCCTGCCATAATTAATATTTAATTCACGAGCAAGGGAAACTGCAAATACCTGCATGGGAATTGGAATCTGATGAAAATCTTTTTCGCGTGCTCGAAAGCATCTGGTGATGGCCTCGAAAAAGTAGTTCCATTCCACATGGAAGTATTGTTTCTGGATGGCGCCAGTTGAGATCCGTCCAGAAGGAGGGTAGCATCCAATTTCTTCAAAGAATTTAATACGCTCAGCTGTGTTAGGTTCGGGGTCATAAACATCTCTTACTGGGAACCCCAGAACCCGGTTGAACACTTCCTCCGTGACTTCAAATTCATGACCCGCCAAGGTAAACCTGAAACCATAGGGGGTAGATTTACTCCCGAAAGTAACCGCACTAGTCCATAATTGCTGTAAAGCATCATGGACTAGTGTTGGTTTAGCAGTAAAAGCAACACTAGCCTTGGAGTACAAATTAAGAAATCGGATCCAAAACTTGAAACGTGGGAGTTGATCACCAATATCCGTACTAATGTTATAAAAATTATTTTTCGCAAGAAGAAATTGGTGAGCCATTTGTAAAATAATTTTCCTTGAGTTAATGTGATATTTTGAAAAGAAACAATGAAGGTAAACACTTAAGGAAAAAAATGTAATCTAATTAATTCCTTTTAGAGAATCGAGAAGATGAACAGCCGATTTGAACTAAACTACGGAATGAATTATGATCAAAATCAAAACAAACAAAATCCAGTCCAGTAAATACTGCAACCCCAAATCAGTGATATAAAAACTAAACTATGTTTGTAAATAGCCGTGATAGATGTGTGTATATGTGTGTGTATATGACAAACTGAACAGATGAACAGACAGGTCCAAATACACAAATACAGGGCAAACAGAGAATAGTAAATTGAAAACAGGCAGCAGTTCGAGATATGTAAGAGTTTTAACACAACTCGAATGAACAGGGCAATGACTGTTTGAAATCGCAGGGAGGGTGGGTGGGGGCTGTAAAAATTTAGGGTTAAAACGATTAGGTAAAAGTGAAAAGAAAGACGGGTTAATGTTGTATATATAGGCATATATGTGCAAAGACGAGAATATCCCTGTGAAAATAGAAAAAAAATGTTAAGTACATACAGGGGAACATCAAGTCGAACACTATCTCGAACATCAAGTCGAATACTATCTCGAACATCAAGTCGAATATTCGAGATAGTGTTCGAGATAGGTCTATCTCGAACATCAAGTCGAATATTCGAGATAATGTTCGAGATGACACCAACACGAACAGTTAATCACTTGAACAAGTAAAAACAGCATTAAAAACCCACTTTGGAGTCCCAACTCGAAATTCCAAGAATAAGATTTGTGAGAAAATTGAATTTGAGGTCTAATTCGAACATCAAGTTGAATATTCGAGATAATGTTCGAGATAGGGTCTATCTCGAACATCAAGTCGAATATTCGAGATAATGTTCGAGATAGGGTCTATCTCGAACATCAAGTCGAATATTCGAGATAGGGCTCAAGTCGAATATTCGAGATAAGTCGAATATTCGAGATAATGTTCGAGATAGAGATTAACTCGAACAATTTCCCAGACTTGGAATTTGAAACAGGGACACGGGGAACTGTAACTCGAAATTCAAGTCGAATTTCGAGATGAATTTCGAGATAGACCTTATCTCGAATATTCTTCCCAGACTCAGAATTTTCAAAATTTTTAATTTTGAAGATAGTCAGAATAATTTAGCAATTTTTTGAACAACAATTAAATTTTGCCAAATTAAGATAAATATCAATTCAAGGATTTTTATCAAAGCAAATAATAAAAACATTCCTTGACAATTCTAAGGCCTCTTAAATTAAACAAAATTACATGAAAAACACAGGTAAATTCATCTAAAAATCATAATACTCAATCATACCAGCATAAATTCAAAGATTGAACCAATAATTACGCATAAAACACAATGAATTCATGTAAAATAACACAACATGCATCCTAAAATACTCACTACTTAATCATTTTAAAGTCTAAGTCCATAATGATTAATTAGCATGCAGAAGTGATATTTTGAGCAATTGTAGAGATTATTTACATATGTTTTCAACTTTGTATCAATAAAATAGGCAAATGACAAGACCAAAAACATATGTTCATGATTAAAAACTGAAATTTTGCAGATAGGAGAAATCACTAACTTGTGTTAAGCATTCCCAATTCACCAACCAACCTATTGAATGTTACTTCATCAAGAGGTTTAGTGAATATATCTGCAATTTGTTGCATTGTGGGCACAAAATGTAGCTCCACAGTCCCCTCCTCGACATGTTCTCTAATGAAATGATACCTGATATCTATATGCTTGGTTCTTGAGTGGTCTACAGGATTGTTGGTCATGGCAATGACACTTGTGTTGTCACACATGATTGGAATCTTTTTGTGCTCCATGCCATAATCTTTCAATTGGTTCCTTATCCACAGTATTTGAGCTACACAGCTTCCAGCAGCAATGTACTCAGCTTCAGCAGTAGAAGTAGATACTGTGTGTTGCTTTTTGCTTTGCCAGGGCACCAATCTTCTGCCAAGAAATTGACATGCACCAGATGTGCTTTTTCTATCAATCCTGCAACCTGCATAGTCTGAATCCGAATAGCCAATTAGATTAAAACCTGTATCTCTTGGTTACCAAATCCCTAGATTTGATGTTCCCTTGAGATACCTAAAGATTCGTTTGACGGCTATGAGATGTGATTCTCTAGGATCCACTTGGAACCTTGCACACAAACAAGTTGCGAACATAATATCGGGTCTACTTGTAGTTAAATAGAGGAGTGAGCCAATCATACCTCGATAGCTTGTGATGTCAACTGGTTTACCTGATTTGTCTTCATCAAGCTTCGTGGCTGTTGCCATGGGAGTCTTAGTTGTTGATGCATCTTCTAAATTATACTTCTTGAGTAAATCTTTGATGTACTTGGACTGACAGATAAAGATTCCATCTTTTCTTTGACTGATCTGTAATCCAAGGAAGAAGGACAGCTCTCCCATCATGCTCATCTCATACTTATCCTGCATTAACTTGGCAAATTTCTCGCACAAGCGTTCATTAGATGACCCAAAACTAATATCGTCCACATAGACTTGAACAAGTATTAAATCACTTTTTACATTTTTATAGAACAATGTTTTATCAATTACTCCCCTAGTAAAACCACTTGCAATTAAGAACAAGGATAGGGTTTCATACCATCGTCTTGGGGATTGTTTGAGGCCATAGACAGCTTTGAAGAGAAGGTACACAAAATCTACAAGTTCTGGATCAACAAAGCCAGGTGGCTGTTCCAGATATACTTCTTCTTCTAGCTCTCCATTCAGGAAGGCACTTTTCACACCCATCTGAAAAATCTTGAAGTTCTTGTGTGCTGCAAAGGCCAAGAACATCCTGACTGCCTCAAGTCTTGCAACTGGAGCGTAGGTCTCATCATAATCAATACCTTCTTTTTGAGAATAACCCTTCGCTACCAAACGAGCCTTGTTTCGTCTTACAAGTCCGTCTTCATCCAGTTTATTTCTGAATACCCACTTAGTGTCATCTCGTCTTGAGCCTTGAACACTTGTCCTTGAGCTGCTGTTTACTCCCCCTGAGTTGTTGCCGGATCGTGTGGAAGAAGTTTCTTCTGATCTTGTAGGATTCGATTGTTCATTAAGCTCAGATGTTTCTTCACGAACACTTGGAACATTTGAAATGACAACCAACTCAGGTTCATCTTCTAGTTCATCTAAGTCCAGATTCTGAAATTTAAGGGACTCTGGTTCACTAGAATCTATAGATATTGATGGGAGTTTGGTATCGTCGAATCTGACGTTGTAGCTTTCAGTCACTTTTCGATCATTCACTAAGAATACCCGATAAGCTGCCACCACATCTGTAGAATAACCAACAAAGATTCCTTCACGAGCTTTTGCTGCAAATTTGCCTAGATTTTCATTATCTATAAGCACATAGCATTTAGCTCCAATGACATGAAAGTATTTGATTGTAGGTCTTCTGTTATTCATTAGTTCACATGGTGTCTTTTCTTTATCTTTTATGATCAGGGTTCTATTCTGAGTGTAACACACTGTACTCACTGCTTCGGCCCAAAAGTAAAGAGGAAGTTTTGAATCATACAACAATGTTCTTGCTGCTTCAACCAAAGTTCTGTTCTTCCTTTCAACTACTCCATTTTGCTGTGGAGTTCTCGGAGCTGAGTACTGACGACGTATTCCTTTAGATACACAGAAGTCATTCAGCACTGCATTCTTAAATTCAGTACCGTTGTCTGTTCTAATCGTCTTTACAGTAAGTGTTGAAACATTCTCAATTTGAGTGATGTGATCAATGATTAGGAAAGGTACTTCGTCTTTCGTCATTGCGAACAATACCCATGTATACTTGGAGAAGTCATCCACGATTACCAAAGCATATTTTTTTCTAGATAAGGATAGGACATTCACTGGGCCAAACAAATCCATATGAAGAAGTTGTAAAGGCTCAGTGATACTAGAAATTTCTTTACTTTTATGTGATGCTCGCTTTGACTTTCCCATTTCACAAGCTTCACAGAGTCCTTTAGGAGCAAACTCCATCTGTGGTAGATCTCTCACTAATTCTCGCCTCGCGAGAGCATTCATCGTTTTGAAGTTTAAGTGAGATAGCTTTTTGTGCCATAACCAGCTTTCATCATCTGAAGCTTTGCTATAGAAACAGGTGACTTCATTCTGATTTGCCGAATCCATGTCTGCAACAAAAAGATCTACCTTACGAACTCCTCTTAAAGCCTATGAACCTTCCTTAATGTGAGTGATTGACACGCCTTTCTTATTGAAGACAATTTCGTATCCTTTGTCACAGAACTGACTGATACTCAACAGATTGTGCTTCAATCCCTCAACATAAGAAATATCTTCAATGATGACATTGCCGGTCTTCAGTTTGCCATATCCCTTCGTCACACCTTTGCTGTCATCTCCAAAGGTAACATAAGGGCCAGCCTTCATAACCAACTCTGTAAGCAGGGACTTGTTTCCTATCATATGCCTTGATGCTCCACTATCTAGCACCCATATAACTTTATTTCTGTTTCGCTTAATGCCCTGCAATGTCAGATTGATTAGACATTCTTCGGAACCCAAGATTGATTGGGCCCGGCTTTTCTATAAGATCGAGAATTATCAGTTTTAACAACAGGAGATGCACTTTCTTTAACATTCTTAGAGCTTTCGACTTTGTCTTTTCCCTTGTTAGACTTAACAGATTTGTTAGTCTTAGGAGAAGGCTTGTCATTCCTAACTTTAGGAGGACTTGCAGTCTTAGCTCTTATATTCTTCTTCTTGACATTAGAACTAGTAGCAGTATTTAAACATGTTTGACTAGTTGCATTCATCAAGTTCACGAAGGTTTGCATGACATTAAAAGTGCATGGCATACAGTTAGGTTGACCACATTGTACATGATTTTGATGCATGTTAATCATTGAGTGTGGTACAGGCATGGCATGTGCAACATGAATATTCATGTTAGATTTACATGCATAAGAAAGATGTTCAGTGGATTTACAGTGATAACATGCTTTCTTTATTCTTTCTACCTTAACCTCTTTTTCAACCTTTTCTTTCTTAACCTGTTGTTTAACAGCCTTGGCTCCTAATCCTGGTCTAGATTCTTCTCTAGGGGATTTGATTTTAACTGATTTAGTAGGAGTTACAGGTTGTTCTTTCTTCCGATCTTCCATCTCGATTTCATATCTAACTAGTAAATCAGTCTCTTCTTCTTCTCGAGGAGTAAAGTGTTTGAATATTGGTTTAATAGCAGATTTGAGAATTGTAGGTACTTCTTTTTTAATCTCACTGGGACTGGTGTCTACAGGCCTTTTCCCTTCTTTCTTTGATAAGTTAGAATAGTCAAGTCCTACACCAATACCAGTTATCTTCTTAAATGTGCTACTATCAACATTCACTTTACTAGCTGCTAGTTTATAAGCTTCGCATTTTGTTTCTAATTCAGCTAGTCTATTCCTAAGACATGCTTCTATTTCATCTTTAAGGTTGAGCTTGTGTTCCAAAGTTTTAATAGAGTCTCTTAGGGAAGTATCTATAGTGCAAACGGCCTCTAATTCCTCCACTTTTGCCTCAAGCATTCTGCATTTGGCAACAATTGTTTTCTGTTCTTTTTGAGAAGTATTTAGGCTTTTGCACAGCATATAGATCTCTTCGCTAAGAGCCCCGTTCTGCACTTTATAATCATCTAGAGACATTTCTTCCTTAAGGGTTAGAACTGGTACCTCTGGTTCATCTGACGTTTCAGCCATGAGGGCAAAGTTTGCTATATGAGTAACTTCTTCCTCATCTGAATCATCCCACGCTCTGCCTTCTGTGACAACTAAAGCTCTTTTTCCATGTCTTTCCTTCACCAGGGCCTCATACTTGCTTTTGAGGGCTTCATAAGTTTCTTTTGGATATGTCTGTTTAGGCTTCTTGCAATCTGTAGCAAAGTGTCCAGCTTCACCACAGTTATAACATTTGAACTTCATTTTGAAATCCAAAGGAGATTTGTAGCTGGTACTCTTGCCTTTTCCTTTGTAGCCTTGTGAACTACCACCACCCCTAGTAACCCGATAATAAGATAAAGATTTACTTTGCGGTCGGTTACTCTTTCTGAATCTGATATTACTGAACTTCCTTGCCATGTATGCCACGACACTGTCATCCATGTTGTCCAGCTCTTCTTGGGTGAAGTAGTCGTCATCACTATTTGATGTGCACTCATCATCATTTTCAACTTGAGGTGATGCAATTGATGACCTAGGCTTTTCTGCAACCATTGCCTTTTTAGACTCTACCTCATCAGCAACTAACCCTGATGCAGCTTCTTTTCCTCTTGAATCATTATCCCATGCTTGATCTTGAAGTGTTTCCAGCTCATAGGTCTTTAGAATTCCATAGTATTCTTCCAGAGTAGTTGTGTGTAAATCTCTGGTTTCTCTAACAGCGTAGACTCTATGTTCAATGCTTTTTGGCTGGTTCCTCAGATATCTCGTGTTGATTTCAACCACGGGGAGAGTTACACCTCTCAGATTCAAATCCAAAACCAACTGACTGAATCTTAGATAGATATCGGTTATACTTTCACCTTTTCTTATCCTGAAAGTGTCATACTCCATCTTGAGTATAAGTGTTTTGTTGCTTCTGACCTCAGAGGTACCTTCCATGACGACCTCTAGCTTATCCCAAATCTTCTTTGCTGTAGTTAGTCCTTTAACTACGTTAACCATCTCATGATCTAGGGATTCCATCAGTGTTTGTCGAACGGATGTGTCGAAAGATATCTGCTCCTTATCAGCATCTGAAAAGTCTACTGCCTTCTTAGGCTCAGACCGTTGTGGTACTACCACATCTCCTTCCATATGCTCAGGAACAACAACCATTGGTACAAATTTACCTTTATCGAGGACTTCCAGATATTCAGGATTGACGGACTCAGGGTAAAGTTTCATTCTCAACACCCATTCTTCATAATGATCTCGGTCGAACATTGGAATCTTGAAATTGTTTTTAGGTGCCATCTTAATGCGGATTTAAAGTAAAGATAATAAATTTTTCTTATTACTTGAGTAGTAATTAAAAGAAAATTAAATTATATTAAAATAAATCAAGGTTCAAATTCTGGACACCAAAAAAAATTCTAAGTACCCAAGACTAGGTTAAGTAGAATATCTATGTAGAACTGCCCAAGTCGAATTTCTCTAAGTAGAACTTCTGTCCAAGTAGAATATTCCAAGTAGAATATTCAAGTAGAATATTCCAAGTAGAATATTCAAGTAGAATATTCTAAGTAGAACTTTTGTCCTTGGAAGAAATTTTCTGCAGGTCACTTTTAATATTGAATAAACAATATTACTTTTCACACTTTTTGACTTTTGTAGCTTTTCTCACCTAACTCACCTAACCCACGTGCTAGGTACTGAATATCTTCTGTAACATTTTTTATTGTGAGATTTATGTCAAATCAAAAGCCAATAACACCTTTTTAACTTTATGTCTCTTGAAAAAGGTAATCAAAAGTTGCTGGGTTTATCTTCTTTATCAAGAACAATAATGACTCCTTGAAGAACACCAAAAAAAGTACCCAGAATAATTCACAAAAATTATCTAAAGTCCTCCCAAGCTAAATAATTACTCCCGGAGTATTTAAATAATTTTTAGAGTGAGTTTTCTCTGTTAAACAAATTTGAGCACTCTTTTCGAGAAGAACTAGAAAAGTAGATCTGTAGATGAAAACTCACTAATCTTCTACCAAACACAAGGATCTATGTTTTGTATATTAAACATGAAGCTCTGATACCAATTGTTAGGTCCAAATGTGTTGTAGAGGGGGGGTGAATACAACTTTTTTAATTAATGAAGCAATAAATACTATGTAATAAATGAATACAATGATTCAAGGAATATATGTCTTATATATAACTTGAAAGGGTTGCTACAACATTCATTACACAGTACACTAGAAGTAAAGAGGGTAGTAAATGATACTAAGCTCTGTGAATACTCTCTCTCTCTTTTACAAGTGTTTATCTTGAAAATATTGCTCTCTTTAAAATAATACACAAGTACTTCTATTTATACTACTTGTAATCTATGTCTTGTAGTCTTCAAAGATTAAAATATACGTGGCCTAATGATATCCACATAAATCTTATCTTATCTTGAAAGCTTGGAAATCTGCCAATTAGATGATGCCATGTGCCATGTTGAAACTGCCCTCCATGTAGAACATCTACTTGAGAACTTCTACTTGGCCATCTCGAATATTCTATCTCGAATATTCTACATAGGAATGTTCTACTTGGCCATCTCGAATATTCTATCTCGAATATTCTATCTCGAATATTCTACATAGGAATGTTCTACTTGGCTATCTCGAATATTCTATCTCGAATATTCTATACTTAGAAAAATTCTGGGCTTTAACTTGAAACTTCAATGCAGCATCTTGAACTTGTGATTTCTTTATGTCGTCCAAATTTTTCAACAAGCTCTTGAATTTGGATCTCTATTACTGACACAAACATACTATCAATGTCCTGACACTTGATGCAATGGTCTGATTCATAAGTGACTAGTCTTGATAGTGTCTCTGCTTTTTGAATAGATTACCATTTTCAATTAGTAATGTGGCTTTCCAATCATTGCTTTTCTTCTTGTTCACTTGAAATCAATTAGCCTTGTTGATACTGATAGTTATGATCTTGAATCTTTAAGTTACAAATCACTGAGGCATGAACAACTTTGTCTTGAACTTCTTTCAATGATTTCTTCTTTGTTTGATCATAGTTAACAAATTGAATTGTATCAATTACCTTGTCTTCAAGGTTAACATTGATTTCTTTGTGACTTCATGTTCTTGATTGTCTTCTGGTTAAGTATCTTTTCTTTTAGTTGAGTTACATAAGTTATAGTGTTACAAGTTTAGACACTCTGTCTTTCAGGTACACACCTCCTGATAACCTGGTCAGCCCCTTGTTTAAACAGATATGGCTCATCCCAACGAAACCACTTAACATCGTGCATGAATTTCTTCCTTTGAGCTGGCGACAACTCAGGTGGAACAATTTGACTTACCAGATAATTCACAATATCAGCATACCATGTGTTAGGTCCAAATGTGTTGTAGAGGGGGGGTGAATACAACTTTTCGAATTAATGAAGCAATAAATACTATGTAATAAATGAACACAATGATTCAAGGAATATATGTCTTATATATAACTTGAAAGGGTTGCTACAACATTCATTACACAGTACACTAGAAGTAAAGAGGGTAGTAAATGATACTAAGCTATGTGAATACTCTCTCTCTCTTTTACAAGTGTTTATCTAGAAAAATATTGCTCTCTGAAAAATAATACACAAGTACTTCTATTTATACTACTTGTAATCTATGTCTTGTAGTCTTCAAAGATTAAAATATACGTGGCCTAATGATATCCACATAAATCTTATCTTATCTTGAAAGCTTGGAAATCTGCCAATTAGATGATGCCATGTGTCATGTTGAAACTGCCCTCCATGTAGAACATCTATTTGAGAACTTCTACTTGGCCATCTCGAATATTCTATCTCGAATATTCTACATAGGAATGTTCTACTTGGCCATCTCGAATATTCTATCTCGAATATTCTACATAGGAATGTTCTACTTGGCCATCTCGAATATTCTATCTCGAATATTTTGTACTTAGAAAAATTCTGGGCTTTAACTTGAAACTTCAATGCAGCATCTTGAACTTGTGATTTCTTTATGTCTTCCAAATTCTTCAACAAGCTCTTGAACTTGGATCTCTATTACTGACATAAACATACTATCAATGTCCTGACACTTGATGCAATGGTCTGATTCATAAGTGACTAGTCTTGATAGTGTCTCTGCTTTTTGAATAGATTACCATTTTCAATTAGTAATGTGGCTTTCCAATCATTGCTTTTCTTCTTGTTCACTTGAAATCAATTAGCCTTGTTGATACTGATAGTTATGATCTTGAATCTTTAAGTTACAAATCACTGAGGCATGAACAACTTTGTCTTGAACTTCTTTCAATGATTTCTTCTTTGTTTGATCATAGTTAACAAATTGAATTGTATCAATTACCTTATCTTCATGGTTAACATTGATTTCTTTGTGACTTCATGTTCTTGATTGTCTTCTGGTTAAGTATCTTTTCTTTTAGTTGAGTTACATAAGTTATAGTGTTACAAGTTTAGACACTCTGCCTTTCAATCTCCCCCTATTTGATAGTCTAACAATGACATTCAAATTAACAAAGGGATAACTCAACTAAACAATGAGACGAGAAAAAGATAAATAACATTACTGTCTTGTTTGAATTACAACTGAAATAAACTTGAAAACAATTCAAAGAACTAGAATAAATAAAACTTAAGCTAGACAGAAAATTCGAACTTCGAATTAAAGATCATTTGAGTGATTCCTATCACCTGGATTATTTCAAACCTTTCAGTCAAACTTATATCACCTTATTGGATCCACTCTGATTCACGGTTACAGTATGGTACGTTAGCCTATCTCGCATACCGTGATCAGGTGAATTTTCCTCAAGTGAGTTAAAGCAACCAAAAAGATATGAAGTTTTTCCAACTTCAAGTTCACACCACTCTGACCGTTAATTCTAATTTCGTCTCTTCTTCCTAACTTCTTCAGCTTGGCGCTTCTCCTCCTTCAACCTTGTGCGCCTTTCCTTCTGTTGTTGTTCTTTCTTGTAAACTGGATCATGAAGCTGCTTCCACCTTGCATTCAACAGACTTACCGCTTCCATTTCTAAAGGATTCCTGGGCTCTGGATAAGGATGCCTGAAAAGCCTTCTGAGTTTGTCCACCTCCTGAGTAGTTCTGATCTTTGGAATGTCCTCAAAATTTTTCATTATGAGCTGTGACTTCCAATGAGACTTATCAGCCTTAAACTGACAATAGATCATTTTAGGGTAGCCCTTAACACGGTTAGTATTGTGGACACTAGCCGCATCTCGCTCCATTCTCTTCTTTTCCACTACTACTTCAGATAAGTACTTCAGGAGTCTCTGCTTCTCATCTACATTCTCATTCTCCACTTCACCCCATTTGAATACTTCTATAACTCTTTCCAGAAAAGCAGCATCTTGAGTCTGCAACAGCCATTTCCTACTCATATGCAACAATGTTTGATTTTGGTCTGCGTCTATGAATGCTAAAGCATCAGCTGTGTCATCATCATATGAGTGTATCCAGTATACACTATCTCTCCTTGGAACACCAACTGCCTCCCTTATTTCTCCTTGTTCCAGAGATCCAGAAGGAAGAGTCAGAGCTTCATCTACATTCTTAACAGCTTGTAGAATATTCCACTTTCTTTCAATTAGCTCCGGCTCAATCTTTACATTGTCTAGAGGGTTTGGAGCAATAATGTTACACTTCCAGATTTCATTGCTCATCTTGAATATGACCCTCTCAATGAACTCCACTGACTTCTCCTTGATGTCAGAAGTGAATCCCTTGCTCATCATTTGCCTGCATACCGCCTTTAGGGATTTTACTGATAGAGTCATTAGGTCATTTTCCTCTAAGCACACCCTCTTCATCTTTCCATCAACAACCATCCGAACAATATCAGGATTCGCTGAGAATTCTGGTCCCTTGTCCTCTGCTAGCTGCATTAACTGATCCCTATACAGAATGCTAAGCTCCTCAGCTTGAGAATATTAAATTTTTGTTGCTAGCAAGAACAACTCTGACGCAGATCTTCTCGAGATGAATTGATCATCCACATACAAGAAAGATGTCGGGACTCCTTCGACTAAAGACAAGATGACCTGCCATTCCTTAACCATTGCATTATATCCAACTCTGACTTTTGAGATCAACCTTTTCAAAGCATTTATGTAGTCAACAATCAGTGGATTCTGCAAGTTCAAGTTGTAGAACAAGTCTTCCGCCTCTTTGTTATGAGTTCCTTTTGTACAAACTCCCGATAGAATCTTCCTTGCATCATCCCATTTCCGACCTATCATTTTCTTGTCCAGATCTACTTGAGGATCAGCTAACCTTGCAAGCTCATGATCATACTGTTTCTCCTTAAGCTCCGCTTTCTTTTCAAGAAAAATAGCCTCATCCTGCATCATCTTCATTTTATAGAACTGAGCTTGTTCCAAGGCCAGCTGTTGGGCTTCTAGAGTTTCCTTATCAACAGGTATTTCTTCAGGCTGTCCGGAAGACATTCCAGCACCTCCACCTTGTTCCTTCAAAGATCTTCTAATAGCATGTGCTAACGGAACATCCTCCATATCAGAATCTGAATCAAGTACTGCATGTGCCTCTTCCTGATGCCGACTCAAGTCAATGAATGGCTCTTCTTGTTCAACCACCACTGCCTTACCCTTCCTCTTTCTTTGAGCCTCTTCTTCATTCACTGCCTCATTTTCTTTGACAACATCAGCAGTTTGTTCTTTAATTTCTTCAATTATTACCGACTGCTGTCTCGTCTCCTTACCACTCTCCCCCTTAGGTGAGTTATCCCCAACACCACCTTTCTCGCCAGATCCAGCAGTTGCATGAGAACCACCAAAACCAGAACCCGAGGGTCCAGCACCACCAGCACCTCCAGCACCACCAGTATCATCATGATCAGGGGGAGGCTGAGTGAATTGTTCGTCAAAGCACTCGGGAGGAACAAAGCTTCTAACTGCATACATCATCCTGCTGATCTCTGTCGCCATGGTATGCATTATGCTCTCCACTGCTCCCATTCGCTCATTCAGAGTGCTGCCCAAGATACCACCAGCATGGCCCAAGTCATTCACCTTATGTGTCAATTCATCCATCGCTGTTGCTTGACTGGCCATCCGTGCTGCGTAATCATCAAGAGCTCGTTGATTGTCACCAATATTGATCCCCAACTGCCCCATTGACTGCCCGAACTGCTTGATTTCAATTTCAATTGCTGTCATACGCGTGTCAAGATTTTCAAGATAAAGGGACGGTGTTTGGTCTGGGTGTCCTCGCTCTAAAAATCGTTCTGGTAGTGTTTGTCGCTCGGTTTCGGGCCTTAAAAATGAAGGTCTCTCACTCCCTAAACGCTCACACACACTCCCTGTCTCACGCTCGTGTATGTCTTCAACAATAGTCCTGAAAGAGAAGGCAGTACCTGCAGAAACTGGATAAGTAAAGTGAGTAGCAGTTATGGGATCTGTTCCTGTCATATCCTGAGGTGGAATCTCAGGTTGAGAGGCTGCAGAGTGTTCTAGTACAACATCAGAACCGATCCTCTCTGCAGCATCAGTATGTACCGGTGAAGGTACTTCTGAAGCAATGAAAGCTTCTGGCCTTTCTGAAGCAACAGGCTCTTCAGAAGGCTCCAGATCCTCACCAAGATTCTTAGGTGTAGAATGTGCAAAGATAGAACCACTCGCGTGAGGTGGAGGGGTGTGATTGACATTCTAGGTTGGGACTGGGCTGAAGAAGTTGCAGCATGTGAAAATTTGGCTTTCTTCCGTAAAATTGGCTGCACTTCTGGGTCACTCGCAGAGCCCTCACCTAAACCTACAGATGCCAGCCTTTTAACTCCCGTGAGCAAGGGTGAAATAGAAGAAGCAAGAGTTTCAGACTCAGAATCAGAAATATAGCTCGCACCCTGGGATAGATCCTGCGGGCTAGCAGAATCTTGGGCAATGGAATCAGATTTAGTTGAAGAAGTATCAGTAGTGTGAATAGAGAGTTGCTCTTGTTCATAGAAGTTACCTCCTTTATTACCTTGTCCAGCGAAGGGATCAGGATCAGCATGTGGAGTAGGTTGTCTTTCCCTTGGACCGGCAGAGGATTGACCGTGAGAGTGGCCATCATCATCCTCATCACTTTGAGGCTCTTCAGGAATCCCTTGAAATGCGTTAGCATGTGCAGATGGATTCTGAGCATGTGATGATACGTGCGAGGTTCCCGCCATAGTAGTAATACCTGCATCATACTGAAGCCACACTTGAATATTAGCAGGAATAATCAGCGATTTACCGTGATGTTTATCCTGATTAGCAATTGTTGTGAGTGACTTAGTGCCCATGCCAAGTGATGCAGATGTTTTACTCGTTGCAAATGCCTGTCTTACAGCTAAAGCATTAGTCGGTACTAAATGATTAATGAGCATTTGTAAGAAACGAGGATACCAGCATACAACGTTAGTAGTTGCAAGGTTTCTGTTTGCAGATGATCCCATTGTAGCCACTATTTCGGAAAGAACTATTCTTCCATAATTAATGTCCAGTTCACGGGCTAGGGAAACGGCAAAGATCTGTATGGGAATTGGAATCTGATGATAGTCTTTTTCGCGCGGCTGAAAACATCTCGTGATGGCCTCGAAAAAGTAATTCCATTCCACTTGGAAGTATTGTTTCTGGATGGCGCCAGCTAAAATCCGTCCAGAAGGAGGATAACATCCAATCTCCTCAAAGAATTTGAGACGATCTGCCGTTGAAGGTTCAGGGTCATAAACATCTTTAACTGGAAAGCCCAGAACCCTGTTGAACACTTCCTCCGTTACTTCATATTCCTGACCCGCCAAGGTAAACCTGAAACCATATGGGGTAGATTTACTCCCGAAAGTAACCGCACTAGTCCATAATTGCTGTAAAGCATCATGAACTAGTGTTGGTTTAGCAGTAAACGCAACACTAGCTTTGGAATACAGATTTAGGAATCGTATCCAAAACTTGAAGCGTGGGAGTTGATCACCAATTTCCGTACTAATGTTATAAAAATTATTTTTCGCAAGAATAAATTGGTGAGCCATTTGTAAAATAATTTTCCTTGAGTTAATGTGATATTTTGAAAAGAAACAATTAAGGTAAACACTTAAGGGAAAAAAATGTAATCTAATTAATTCCTTTTAGTGAATCGAGAAGATGAACAGCCGATTTGAACTAAACTACGGAATGAATTATGATCAAAATCAAAACAAACAGAATCCAGTCCAGTAAATACTGCAACCCAAATCAGTGATATAAAAACTAAACTATGTTTGTGAATAACCGTGATAGTTGTGTGTATCTGTGTGTATATGACAAACTGAACAGATGAACAGACAGGTCCAAATACACAAATACAGGGCAAACAGAGAATAGTAAATTAAAAAACGGGCAGCAGTTCGAGATATGTAAGAGTTTTAACATAACTCGAATGAACAGGGCAATGACTGTTTGAAATCGCAGGGAGGGAGGGTGGGGGCTGTAAAAATTTAGGGTTAAAACAATTAGGTAAAAGTGAAAAGAAAGACGGGTTAATGTTGTATATATAGGGATATATGTGCAAAGACGAGAATATCCCTGTGAAAAAGGAAAAAAAACGTTAAGTACATACAGGGGAACATCAAGTCGAACACTATCTCGAACATCTAAGTCGAAATTCGAGATGAGTTTCGAGATAGGAACTATCTCGAACATCAAGTCGAATATTCGAGATAAAGTTCGAGATGACACTAACTCGAACAAATAATCACTTGATCAATTAATACAGCTTAATAAACCCACCAGGGAATCCCATCTCGAATATCAAGACAAAATTCCATTAAAATGGGTAAAATTGCAAGTACAAACCTGGGAACACTATCTCGAACAGTAAGTCGAATATTCGAGATAATGTTCGAGATGGGACTCAAGTCGAACATCAAGTCGAATATTCGAGATAATGTTCGAGATGGGACTCAAGTCGAACATCAAGTCGAATATTCGAGATAATGTTCGAGATGGGACTCAAGTCGAATATTCGAGATAACGTTCGAGATGGGACTCAAGTCGAACATCAAGTCGAATATTCGAGATAATGTTCGAGATGGGACTCAAGTCGAACATCAAGTTGAATATTCGAGATAATGTTCGAGATGGGACTCAAGTCGTACATCAAGTCGAATATTCGAGATAATGTTCGAGATAGAGATTAACTCGAACAATTTCCCAGACTTGTAATATTTTTCAACAGGCACACGGGGAACTGTAACTCGAAATTCAAGTCGAATTTCGAGATGAATTTCGAGATAGACCTTATCTCGAATATTCTTCCCAGACTTAGAATTGTCAAAAATTTTAATTTTGAAGATAGTCAGAATAATTTGGCAATTTTTTTGTTGAACAACAATTAAATTTTGCCAAATTAAGATAAATATCAATTCAAGGATTTTTATCAAAGCAAATAATAAAAACACTCCTTGACAATTCTAAGGCCTATTGAATTAAACAAAATTACATGAAAAACACACGTAAATTCATAAAAAAAATTATAATAATATGAATTTAACTCCCCCTATGATCATGCAATCATACCAGCATAAATTCAAAGATTTAACCAATAATTACACATAAAACACAATGAATTCATGTAAAATAACACAACATGCATCCTGAAATACTCATTACTTAATCATTTTAAAGTCTAAGTCCATAATGATTAATTAGCATGCAGAAGTGATATTTTGAGCAATTGTAGAGATTATTTACATATGTTTTCAACTTTGTATCAATAAAATAGGCAAATGACAAGACCAAAAACATATGTTCATGATTAAAAACTGAAATTTTGCAGATAGGAGAAATCACTAACTTGTGTTAAGCATTCCCAATTCACCAACCAACCTATTGAATGTTACTTCATCAAGAGGTTTAGTGAATATATCTGCAATTTGTTGCATTGTGGGCACAAAATGTAGCTCCACAGTCCCCTCCTCGACATGTTCTCTAATGAAATGATACCTGATATCTATATGCTTGGTTCTTGAGTGGTCTACAGGATTGTTGGTCATGGCAATGGCACTTGTGTTGTCACACATGATTGGAATCTTTTTGTGCTCCATGCCATAATTTTTCAATTGGTTCCTCATCCACAGTATTTGAGCTACACAGCTTCCAGCAGCAATGTACTCAGCTTCAGCAGTAGAAGTAGATACTGTGTGTTGCTTTTTGCTTTGCCAGGACACCAATCTTCTGCCAAGAAATTGACATGCACCAGATGTGCTTTTTCTATCAATCCTGCAACCTGCATAGTCTGAATCCGAATAGCCAATTAGATTAAAACCTGTATCTCTTGGGTACCAAATCCCTAGATTTGATGTTCCCTTGAGATACCTAAAGATTCGTTTGACGGCTATGAGATGTGATTCTCTAGGATCCACTTGGAACCTTGCACACAAACAAGTTGCGAACATAATATCGGGTCTACTTGCAGTTAAATAGAGGAGTGAGCCAATCATACCTCGATAGCTTGTGATGTCAACTGGTTTACCTGATTTGTCTTCATCAAGCTTCGTGGCTGTTGCCATGGGAGTCTTAGCTGTTGATGCATCTTCTAGATTATACTTCTTGAGTAAATCTTTGATGTACTTGGACTGACAGATAAAGATTCCATCTTTTCTTTGACTGATCTGTAATCCAAGGAAGAAGGACAGCTCTCTCATCATGCTCATCTCATACTTATCCTGCATTAACTTGGCAAATTTCTCGCACAAGCGCTCATTAGATGACCCAAAAATAATATCGTTCACATAGACTTGAACAAGTATTAAATCACTTTTTACATTTTTATAGAACAATGTTTTATCAATTACTCCCCTAGTAAAACCACTTGCAATTAAGAACAAGGATAGGGTTTCATACCATCGTCTTGGGGATTGTTTGAGGCCATAGACAGCTTTGAAGAGAAGGTACACAAAATCTACAAGTTCTGGATCAACAAAGCCAGGTGGCTGTTCCAGATATACTTCTTCTTCTAGCTCTCCATTCAGGAAGGCACTTTTCACATCCATCTGAAAAACCTTGAAGTTCTTGTGTGTTGCAAAGGCCAAGAACATCCTGACTGCCTCAAGTCTTGCAACTGGAGCGTAGGTCTCATCATAATCAATACCTTCTTTTTGAGAATAACCCTTCGCTACCAAACGAGCCTTGTTTCGTGTTACAAGTCCGTCTTCATCCAGTTTATTTCTGAATACCCACTTAGTTCCAATTACTGATCTGTTCTTCGGTCGGGGTACCAGCTTCCAAACTTTCTACCTTTCAAACTGATTGAGCTCTTCTTGCATTGCAATTACCCAATCAGCATCACCAAGAGCTTCTTCTATTTCTTTAGGTTCAAGCTTGGATAAGAACCCAGAATATAAGCAAATATTAGCCATGTCAGCTCTTGCAGTTCTTCTAGTAGTCACACCAGCATCTGGATCACCAATTATTAATTCAAACGGATGGTCTCTACTCCATACTCGTTCTCTTGGAAATTGTCTTGATGATTCAGCTTGACTTTCTGAGTTGTTGTGTTGACTACTTGTGGTATTTCCACTAACTCCCCCTGAGTTAGTGCCAGCTCCTACAGAACTAGTGTCATCTCGTCTTGAGCCTTGAACACTTGTCCTTGAGCTGCTATTTACTCCCCCTGAGTTGTTGCCGGATCGTGCGGAAGAAGTTTCTTCTGATCTTGTAGGATTCGATTGTTCATTAAGCTCAGATGTTTCTTCACGAACACTTGGAACATTTGAAATGACAACCAACTCAGGTTCATCTTCAGGTTCATCTAAGTCCAGATTCTGAAATTTAAGGGACTCTGGTTCACTAGAATCTTTAGATATTGATGGGAGTTTGGTATCGTCGAATCTGACGTTGTAGCTTTCAGTCACTTTTCGATCATTCACTAAGAATACCCGATAAGCTGCCACCACATCTGTAGAATAACCAACAAAGATTCCTTCACGAGCTTTTGCTGCAAATTTGCCTAGATTTTCATTATCTATAAGCACATAGCATTTAGCTCCAAAGACATGAAAGTATTTGATTGTAGGTCTTCTGTTATTCATTAGTTCACATGGTGTCTTTTCTTTATCTTTTATGATCAGGGTTCTATTTTGAGTGTAACACACTGTACTCACTGCTTCGGCCCAAAAGTAAAGAGGAAGTTTTGAATCATACAACAATGTTCTTGCTGCTTCAACCAAAGTTCTGTTCTTCCTTTCAACTACTCCATTTTGCTGTGGAGTTCTCGGGGTTGAGTACTGACGACGTATTCCCTTAGATACACAGAAGTCATTCAGCACTGCATTCTTAAATTCAGTACCGTTGTCTGTTCTAATCGTCTTTACAGTAAGTGTTGAAACATTCTCAATTTGAGTGATGTGATCAATGATTAGGAAAGGTACTTCGTCTTTCGTCATTGCGAACAATACCCATGTATACTTGGAGAAGTCATCCACGATTACCAAAGCATATCTTTTCCTAGATAAGGATAGGACATTCACTGGGCCAAACAAATCCATATGAAGAAGTTGTAAAGGCTCAGTGATACTAGAAATTTCTTTACTTTTATGTGATGCTCGCTTTGACTTTCCCATTTCACAAGCTTCACAGAGTCCTTTAGGAGCAAACTCCATCTGTGGTAGATCTCTCACTAATTCTCGCCTCGCGAGAGCATTCATCGTTTTGAAGTTTAAGTGAGATAGCTTTTTGTGCCATAACCAGCTTTCATCATCTGAAGCTTTGCTGTAGAAACAGGTAACTTCATTCTGATTTGCCGAATCCATGTCTGCAACAAAAAGATCTGCCTTTCGAACTCCTTTCAAAGCTAACGAACCTTCCTTGATGTGAGTTATTGATACACCTTTCTTATTGAAGACAATTTCATAACCTTTGTCACAGAATTGACTTATGCTCAACAGATTGTGCTTCAATCCCTCAACATAGGAAATATCTTCAATGATGACATTGTCAGTCTTCAGTTTGCCATATCCCTTTGTCACTCCTTTGCTGTCATCTCCAAAGGTAACATAAGGGCCAACTTTCATAACCAACTCTGTAAGCAGGGACTTGTTTCCTGTCATATGCCTTGATGCTCCACTATCTAGCACCCATAAGACTTTATTTCTTTTCTGCTTAATGCCCTGCAATGTCAGATTGATTAGACATTCTTCGGAACCCAAGATTGATTGGGCCCGGCTTTTCTATAAGATCGAGAATTATCAGTTTTAACAACAGGAGATGCACTTTCTTTAACATTCTTAGAGCTTTCGACTTTGTCTTTTCCCTTGTCAGACTCAACAGATTTGTTAGTCTTAGGAGAAGGCTTGTCACTCCTAACTTTAGGAGGACTTGCAGTCTTAGCTCTTACATTCTTCTTCTTGACATTAGAACTAGTAGCAGTATTTAAACATGTTTGACTAGTTGCATTCATCAAGTTCACGAAGGTTTGTATGACATTAAAAGTGCATGGCATACAGTTAGGTTGACCACATTGTACATGATTTTGATGCATGTTAATCATTGTGTGTGGTACAGGCACGGCATGTGCAACAGGAATATTCATGTTAGATTTACATGCATAAGAAAGATGTTCAGTGGATTTACAGTGATAACATGCTTTCTTTATTCTTTCTACCTTAACCTCTTTTTCAACCTTTTCTTTCTTAACCTGTTGTTTAACAGCCTTGGCTCCTAATCCTGGTCTAGATTCTTCTCTAGGGGATTTGATTTTAACTGATTTAGTAGGAGTTAAAGGTTGTTCTTTCTTCCGATCTTCCATCTCGATTTCATATCTAACTAGTAAATCAGTCTCTTCTTCTTCTCGAGGAGTAAAGTGTTTGAATATTGGTTTAATAGCAGATTTGAGAATTGTAGGTACTTCTTTTTTAATCTCACTGGGACTGGTGTCTACAGGCCTTTTCCCTTCTTTCTTTGATAAGTTAGAATAGTCAAGTCCTACACCAACACCAGTTATCTTCTTAAATGTGCTACTATCAACATTCACTTTACTAGCTGCTAGTTTATAAGCTTCGCATTTTGTTTCTAATTCAGCTAGTTTATTCCTAAGACATGCTTCTATTTCATCTTTAAGGTTGAGCTTGTGTTCCAAAGTTTTAATAGAGTCTCTTAGGGAAGTATCTATAGTGCAAACGGCCTCTAATTCCTCCACTTTTGCCTCAAGCATTCTGCATTTGGCAACAATTGTTTTCTGTTCTTTTTGAGAAGTATTTAGGCTTTTGCACAGCATATAGATCTCTTCGCTAAGAGCCCCGTTCTGCACCTTATAATCATCTAGAGACATTTCTTCCTTAAGGGTTAGAACTGGTACCTCTGGTTCATCTGATGTTTCAGCCATGAGGGCAAAGTTTGCTATATGAGTAACTTCTTCCTCATCTGAATCATCCCACGCTCTGCCTTCTGTGACAACTAAAGCTCTTTTTCCATGTCTTTCCTTCACCAGGGCCTCATACTTGCTTTTGAGGGCTTCATAAGTTTCTTTTGGATATGTCTGTTTAGGCTTCTTGCAATCTGTAGCAAAGTGTCCAGCTTCACCACAGTTATAACATTTGAACTTCATTTTGAAATCCAAAGGAGATTTGTAGCTGGTACTCTTGCCTTTTCCTTTGTAGCCTTGTGAACTACCCCCCCCCCCCTAGTAACCCGATAATAAGATAAAGATTTACTTTGCGGTCGGTTACTCTTTCTGAATCTGATATTGCTGAACTTCCTTGCCATGTATGCCACGACACTATCATTCATGTTGTCCAGCTCTTCTTGGGTGAAGTAGTCGTCATCACTATTTGATGTGCACTCATCATCATTTTCAACTTGAGGTGATGCAGGTGATGACCTAGGCTTTTCTGCAACCATTGCCTTTTTAGACTCTACCTCATCAGCAACTAACCCTGATGCAGCTTCTTTTCCTCTTGAATCATTATCCCATGCTTGATCTTGAAGTGTTTCCAGCTCATAGGTCTTTAGAATTCCATAGTATTCTTCCAGAGTAGTTGTGTGTAAATCTCTGGTTTCTCTAACAGCGTAGACTCTATGTTCAATGCTTTTTGGCTGGTTCCTCAGATATCTCGTGTTGATTTCAACCACGGGGAGAGTTACACCTCTCAGATTCAAATCCAAAACCAACTGACTGAATCTTAGATAGACATCGGTTATATTTTCACCTTTTCTTATCCTGAAAGTGTCATACTCCATCTTGAGTATAAGTGTTTTGTTGCTTCTGACCTCAGAGGTACCTTCCATGACGACCTCTAGCTTATCCCAAATCTTCTTTGCTGTAGTTAGTCCTTTAACTACGTTAAACATCTCATAATCTAGGGATTCCATTAGTGTTTGTCGAACGGATGTGTCGAAAGATATCTGCTCCTTATCAGCATCTGAAAAGTCTACTGCCTTCTTAGGCTCAGACCGTTGTGGTACTACCACATCTCCTTCCATATGCTCAGGAACAACAACCATTGGTACAAATTTACCTTTATCGAGGACTTCCAGATATTCAGGATTGACGGACTCAAGGTAAAGTTTCATTCTCAACACCCATTCTTCATAATGATCTCGGTCGAACATTGGAATCTTGAAATTGTTTTTAGGTGCCATCTTAATGCTGATTTAAAGTAAAGATAATAAAATTTTCTTATTACTTGAGTAGTAATTAAAAGAAAATTAAATTATCTTAAACTAAATCAAGGTTCAAATTCTGGACACCAAAAAAAATTCTAAGTACCCAAGACTAGGCTAAGTAGAATATCTATGTAGAACTGCCCAAGTCGAATTTCTCTAAGTAGAACTTCTGTCCAAGTAGAATATTCCAAGTAGAATATTCAAGTAGAATATTCCAAGTAGAAATTTTGTCCTTGGAAGAAATTTTCTGCAGGTCACTTTTAATATTGAATAAACAATATTACTTTTCACACTTTTTGACTTTTGTAGCTTTTCTCACCTAACTCACCTAACCCACGTGCTAGGTACTGAATATCTTCTGTAACATTTTTGTTGTGAGATTTATGTCAAATCAAAAGCCAATAACACCTTTTTAACTTTATGTCTCTTGAAAAAGTAATCAAAAGTTGCTGGGTTTATCTTCTTTATCAAGAACAGTAATGTCTCCTTGAAGAACACCAAAAATCAAAGTACCCAGAATAATTCATAAAAATTATCTAAAGTCCTCCCAAGCTAAATAATTACTTCTGGAGTATTTAAATAATTTTTAGAGTGAGTTTTCTCTGCCAAACAAATTTGAGCACACTTTTCGAGAAGAACTTGAAAAGTAGATCTATAGATGAAGACTCACTAATCTTCTACCAAACACAAGGATCTATGTTTTGTATATTAAACATGAAGCTCTGATACCAATTGTTAGGTCCAAATGTGTTGTAGAGGGGGGGTGAATACAACTTTTCGAATTAATGAAGCAATAAATACTATGTAATAAATGAACACAATGATTCAAGGAATATATGTCTTATATATAACTTGAAAGGGTTGCTACAACATTCATTACACAGTACACTAGAAGTAAAGAGGGTAGTAAATGATACTAAGCTCTGTGAATACTCTCTCTCTCTTTTACAAGTGTTTATCTAGAAAAATATTGCTCTCTGAAAAATAATACACAAGTACTTCTATTTATACTACTTGTAATCTATGTCTTGTAGTCTTCAAAGATTAAAATATACGTGGCCCAATGATATCCACATAAATCTTATCTTATCTTGAAAGCTTGGAAATCTGCCAATTAGATGATGCCATGTGTCATGTTGAAACTGCCCTCCATGTAGAACATCTATTTGAGAACTTCTACTTGGCCATCTCGAATATTCTACATAGGAATGTTCTACTTGGCCATCTCTAATATTCTATCTCGAATATTCTACATAGGAATGTTCTACTTGGCCATCTCGAATATTTTGTACTTAGAAAAATTCTGGACTTTAACTTGAAACTTCAATGCAGCATCTTGAACTTGTGATTTCTTTATGTCTTCCAAATTCTTCAACAAGCTCTTGAACTTGGATCTCTATTACTGACATAAACATACTATCAATGTCCTGACACTTGATGCAATGGTCTGATTCATAAGTGACTAGTCTTGATAGTGTCTCTGCTTTTTGAATAGATTACCATTTTCAATTAGTAATGTGGCTTTCCAATCATTGCTTTTCTTCTTGTTCACTTGAAATCAATTAGCCTTGTTGATACTGATAGTTATGATCTTGAATCTTTAAGTTACAAATCACTGAGGCATGAACAACTTTGTCTTGAACTTCTTTCAATGATTTCTTCTTTGTTTGATCATAGTTAACAAATTGAATTGTATCAATTACCTTATCTTCATGGTTAACATTGATTTCTTTGTGACTTCATGTTCTTGATTGTCTTCTGGTTAAGTATCTTTTCTTTTAGTTGAGTTACATAAGTTATAGTGTTACAAGTTTAGACACTCTACCTTTCACCATGGTTCTTCTTCTTGTATTCCAAACAGCTGTTCATCCGGAAATGATTCATTGATGAGGGTACTGTTTTGAGATGATTTACCAAGATCTTACAATCGTGAGAGGTGATCAGCTACTTGATTTTCTTTCCCCTTTCTATCTTTGATCTCAACATCGAATTCTTGTAGTAGAAGAACCCATCGAATCAAGCGGGGTTTAGAATCCTTCTTGGAGAGCAGATATCTAATAGCTGCGTGGTCAGTATACACCGTCACTTTCGTACAAAGCAAGTATGATCTGAATTTTTCAAAGCCATATACAATGGCTAACAGCTCCTTCTCCGTGGTTGTGTAATTCAATTGCGCATCATTGAGTGTCTTGCTTGCATAGTAGATAACATGAAAAATCTTATCTTTCTTTTGGCCAAGGACAGCCCTCACTACAAAATCGCTAGCATCACACATCATAGCAAAAGGTTCATTCCAATCTGGAGCGATGATCACAGGTGCTGAAATCAACTTCTTCTTCAATGTCTCAAAAGCTGTCATACAATCATCATCGAATTTGAAGGGAATATCCTTCTCCAATAGCTTACACAAAGGTTTGGAAATTTTGGAGAAATCCTTGATGAATCTTCTCTAAAAACCTGCGTGACCGAGGAAACTACGAATTCCTCTCACTGAATTGGGCGGTGGAAGATTTTCAATGGTCTCAATTTTTGCTTTATCCACTTCCAGACCTTGACGTGACACCTTGTGTCCAAGAATAGTTCCCTCTTGTACCATGAAATGGCACTTCTCCCAGTTGAGAACCAGGTTAGTCTCCACGCATCTTTTCAGAACCATGCTAAGATTGTGTAGACATTCATCAAAAGAAAACCCGAATACTGAAAAATCATCCATGAAGACTTCTACTGTCTTACCAATCATGTCTGAAAAAATTGTCATCATGCACCTCTGAAAAGTGCCAGGTGCACCACATAACCCAAAAGAAACCCTTCGAAAAGCGAAGGTACCAAACGGACATGTAAATGTGGTCTTCTCCTGATCCTCTGGAGCAATGCATATCTGATTGTAACCCGAATATCCATCCAGAAGGCAATAGTACTCATGGCCGGCAAGTCGGTCTAGCATCTGATCAATGAAAGGAAGAAGAAAGTGATCTTTCCTAGTAGCTTTGTTCAGCTTCCTGTAGTCCATGCAGATTCTCCAATCAGTGACTGTCCGCATAGAGATGAGCTCGTTCTTTTCGTTAGTTACCACCGTCATGCCTCCTTTCTTTGGCACACATTGAACTGGACTCACCCAAGCACTGTCAGAAATAGGATAGATAATCCATGCGTCCAACCACTTGATAATTTCCTTCTTCACTACTTCCTTCATGAGTGGATTAAGCCTTCTCTGATGTTCCACTGTTGGCTTACTTCCTTCTTCCAGCGGAATCTTATGCTGGCAATAGGCAGGGCTGATTCCTTTTATGTCTGCAATAGTCCACCCAATGGCTGATTTGAATTCCCTGAGAACCCTTAACAACTTTTATTCTTCAGGACCTGTAAGGTTAGCAGCAATAATCACAGGTAAAGTAGATGATTCCCCAAGAGAAGCATACCTTAAGTGATCAGGCAATGGTTTGAGCTCTAGCTTCAGTGCTTCCTCGATAGATGGTTTCAACCGCTGATGTGATTCTCTCAATTCAGATAAACCCAAAGATTCTGGTTTATCAAACTTTTGTTGCCAAGGAGAAGCATTCAGAGACTGTACATGTTCTTCAACCTCATCATCTTCAATTGTAAAGTCCCCACTTAAAGCCTTTTCCAGTGTATCATTCATAAGCATGTATTCAATTTTTACTTGCACAGCAGATTCCACTACATCTACTTTAAAGCATTGATCTTCTTCTGTTGGAAATTGCATTGCTTTGAACACATTGAATGTGACATTTTGATCGTGCACTCTCATGGTGAGTTCTCCCTTCTGTACGTCAATCAATGTCTTTCCCGTTGCCAAGAATGGTCTACCAAGAATGATAGGGATCTTCTTGTCTTCTTCAAAATCAAGGATGACAAAATCTGCTGGAAAGATTAGTTTGTCGACTTTCACCAAAACATCTTCGACAATTCCTCGCGGATAAGTGATTGAACGATCCGCCAACTGCAGTGACATGTTGGTCGGCCTTGGCTCAGGAAGGCCAAGTTGTAAGAATATAGAGTATGGCATGAGGTTGATGCTCGCTCCCAAATCGCACAAACATTTGTCGAATGACAAATTCCCAATTATGCATGGTATAGTGAAACTACCAGGATCCTTCAACTTTGGTGGTAACTTCTGCTGCAATACTGCACTACACTCTTCCGTCAAGGCAACATTGTTTAACTCTTCTAGCTTCAGTTTCCTAGACAGAATGCCTTTCATGAATTTGGCGTAGCTTGGCATTTGTTCCGGCGCTTCAGCAAAAGGTAAGTTGATGTGTAGTTTCTTAAAAACTTCCAAGAATTTAGCAAACTGTTTGTCCGATTTCTGCTTCTGAAGCCTTTTAGGGAATGGTGGAGGAAGAAATACTTCCTTGTGATCACTGTCTTTCTCTGAACTGCTTTTCTCCTCTGAATCATTCATTTTTTTCTTGATCGGCTCCTCCTGCGCAACTTTTTCTGCAAAAAATCCCCTTCCGGCAGTAAGGTGAGGCGCGCCCGCGCCTGAGGAAGCGCGCCCGCTCTCCACCTCTTGCCCAGAATGCTGACGTTCTTCGTTTTGTGGAATTTCGACCTCCTGATTGTTCGTAACCCTTCCAGAACGCAATGTAATAGCGTGTATCTGTTACTTGCTTTCTTTCTTGCCTGGGTTAGCCTCTGTGTCACTTGGTAATTGTCCTTGAGGTCTGTTTAGCAGAGCATTTGCTAGTTGACCAATTTGATTTTCCAACGTTTTCAGTGTTACAGCTTGACTCTTATACATCATTCTCAGTTCCTCCATCTCTGACTTTTCATTTGAATGCCCTTGTCCTCCTTGAGGTTGTTGATGGAAACCAGGAGGGTTGTATAATTGTCTTGGTGCATAAGATTGTTGAGGAATAGAATTGTTGAAAGGCCTTGTTCCGAATTGCTGACCCTGCGATGGTTGCGGCATGGCATTCTGATTGTTGCTCCAACTGAAGTTAGGATGATTCCTGTAGTTGGGGTGATATGTATTAGGTGCCGGTTGTGTAGGCTTCTGAAAGTTGCTGACAAAATACGTTGAATCGCTAGAAATAGCACACTGAGTTGTATCATGAGCACCTGCACACAGATCACAAATCATAGCGACTTGCTGAATTCCTGCCTTGGACAATGCGTCCACCTTTATAGATAAAGCCTGTAGTTGAGCTGTTATAGCTGTGGCAGCGTCCACTTCAAAAACACCTGCAGTTTTACTCTGTGGCAATCGCTGAGTAGGATTCTGATACTCGTTGGCAGCCATCATTTCAATCAAGTCATAAGCTTCTTCATAGCTCTTGGCCCAAAGAGCTCCTCCAGATGCTGCATCAAGCATAGGTCGTGAATGATTCAATCCATTATAGAAACCGTTAATGACCATCCAATCTGGCATCCCATGATGGGGACACTTTCGAAGCATCTCTTTATACCTTTCCCAAGCTTCACACAACGTTTCTCCATAATGTTGATTGAACTGTGTAAGAGCATTCCTCATGGCTGCCGTCTTAGCCATAGGAAAGAATTTAGTAAGAAACTTTTGTGCGAGATCCTCCCAAGTAGTTATAGAACCTGCTGGCAGCGAATGCAACCAGTTTTTTGCCTTATCCCGTAGAGAGAATGGAAACAGCCTCAGTTTTATAGCATCTTCAGAAACCCCGTTGGTTTTGAAGGTATCATAGATCTCGATGAAGTCTCTGATATGCATATTAGGGTCCTCAGCAGGTGAACCCCCAAACTGCACAGAATTCTGAACCATTTGAATTATGCCCGGCTTGATTTCGAAATTATTAGCTGCAATAGCCGGCCTAACAATGCTTAACTGAATATCATTGATCTTCGGTTGAGAGTAATCCTTAAGAGCTTTCACTGGATCCCCCATTACTATTTCTGGCTCAATTTCTGGAACTGCAATTCCCCCTTCTTCGTCTAAGTGTTCTTCCAGTTTTTCCTTACTCGATTGAGAACGAGTACGCATACACGATCAATTACCTGAATTCACGTAGCAAACAAGAACGATTAGTAACAAATCTCAGTCAGTGATATCTAACGACCACTGATGATAAGCACATTAACTAAACAAAACAATGAACCGAGTCCCCGGCAGCGGCGCCAAAAACTTGTTCACAGTTTATTCCCACAGAGACTCGACTTGCTTACGTTTAGTTTACTTATACACCAGAGTATGATTAAGTTTCACTGCTAAGGAAATAGCAATTGGAGTTTTGATTACACTACTAATTAAAATTTAACGAATTACTTATATGAAATAAACATGGGATTTTAACTTCATAATCTATCTCATCTAGAATCTTATGCCTTTTCAACCTAGCATGTGAAAGTGATGATAACTGATCAGACCCTCTAAACTGATAAACGCCAACTTTCGTTGTACGCATACCATCCTAATGAACATCCACAATTGATAGAAGTCAAATAGTCAACCACTACGATTAGTCCCTATATGTCTATAGAGATTGAAAACATAATGGCTTAAGCACAAGTATCCATAAAATCACATAGTCAGTGCAAGACGGTTAGAATTACACCATAAATTAATACATGCTCTCAACATGCAAAAACCTATGCTAGCATGGCATGTTCTAAACCCTAGATCCACTTTCGCATTCACGAGGGTTCAACAAACAATCATAAATGTTCGCGACGCATTTACAATGAATAAGCTTAACCATACTAGGATAACCATAACAATCACACACTTTGGCATAAAGACAATCAATATCTAGAATCGATAGAAAATTCCATTAAAACCCCATGATAACGTTTAGCCCATAATTGGACTAACCGACATCATGGGTTCAATTGAAAACATAGTAAAAATAAACAATTATGCATAAACTACTGAAATTAATTGCAAGAGTAAAAGAAACAACCGATAATCCAAGTGATGAAAATTACAAAAGAAAATAGCTTGACGGCTCACAAAGTACTCTGCCCTCTTGTACGATAATAAAAACCTACTTGCTTACTTAATTGCTTGATAAAAATAATAATCATCCTAATGTCTTTATACTAGGTTACATAAAAACAATGATCCATGGGCTTGCTGCTTTCTGGGCTTCGAAACGGACCAAACTGTAAAAAATCAGCAACTGGAGTCGGCTGGAGCGCGGGCGCGCCTCATCAATAGAGCGTGGGGGCACCTGTAGAGGGGAGGGCGCGCCTGCCCATTCTGCCCGGAAATGATTTTCCTTGCTCGTTGCTTCTTTAGCGAGTCGTCTCACTTTCTCTTGGTCTCAACTCAAGCCTTGACCCTTCTCCCTTGAATTCCTAGCTCATGTACCACCAATTTATGCAAATATTCATCAATTCTGCTTCGCCTGGGAATCTGCACACCAAAAACATAAAACACATCAAAAGACACTAAATACTTGGGCACTAGCGATCAATTTAAGCCAAATTGGAACGTATATAGTGGACAAAAAGTCCACTAACAGGGCTTAGATTTCCTTTTCATGAGTTTATAGTCAGACTTTTAGCTGAAGCTAGGGTAAACCCATGTCAGCTTAGCCCAAATTCGTGGCGAACCTTCCTTTGCTTTATAGTTCTTTGCCTTGGGAAGAAATATCATCTCTCTGTTGCCGTTTTTAGAAGTATTTTTCAATTTAAAAACAGCCCAACAAATATACTGGGCTGGATCTATATAAATCATAGGCAAGGGGTAAGCCCAATTTTCTGTAACAAGTCTCTTCCTGATACCAACCCGGAATGGCGGAGAGATTTTTTGTACTTGGAGTGTGAAGGCGGTGATTGGGGCACCCTTTTCAGGACCTCTTTCTACAAGGTCAAAGATGACAACCTGAGCCTAATCCAAGAAGAGAAACTTATAATCGATGTTTTGGGCCAAGATATGGGCTAGACCCATTTCAGAAAGATCCTTGAAGAATTTTCTTTGAAGGTCGTGGGCCTTTCTTGTGTTTGAGAAAGTGGTGCAGTTCTTTTCTTGACTTGTCTTTTCTTTTCAATTTTTTTGAGTCCAATTTTTTATTTCTTTGTTTGTTTTGCAGCTGCTGAAAATATCAACTTTCATCTGGGTGTGGGTGACCAAGAGACCCATAAGATGAGGAAGGCCCATTAAGCTCTTGAAGGCCCAATCAAGGAGCCCAATCTCTCAGGTTTCTTGCAGCCTTGTGATGGGGCCCAAAACAAGGGCAAGAGAAAAAGGCCCCATGAGGAAGACGATGATCCAGTCACGGCGGCGTGGAGGCCCAGTTGGGGTATCCGGAGGCAGGATACTGTCGTTGGGAGTATTTTAAACTCCATCGATTGGTCTCATATTCCTCCGCCCAACAAGGCCAAGATCGTTTATTAGTTTCATAGTTTTAATACGATAAGATATTAGGAGCATAATTACTTGCTTTTTGAAATTATTATTAATTATTATATATTGATAATTTATTATTGTTTCATTGCAATTAAATATAATTTTTGTTGTTAGTGATAATATATATATTATTTATCTAAAAATCAGTAATAATAAAAGCATGTTTGTGTTCTGTCAAACAAGAGCAATCGACTCGAGGTAAAGCAAGTAATCTCGATCTTAATATATTATTTATTCAATTGGTATATATATATATATATATATATATATATATATATATATATATATATATATATATATATATATATATATATATATATATTGAGCCCTTAGTGGGTATAGGACAAGATCAAGGGATTGAAAACCTACAATCTCTAACACAAATCATAGAACCAAACACTCAAACAGATACAACTTTATCTTCTAAACCCCTGAAAAGAAAAGTTTTGTCAACTAAAGAGGGTGAGAGAGTAAGTGCCTCTAGTGCACTAGAAAAGAGAAGTATTTATGAGAGTTCCAGCAGCTCTGCCTCTAGTTATGATATGAAATTGAAACCAAGGCAACTGCTAACTAATTTATATCCTCCCAAAAGGATATAGATTTGTAAATGGCAAAATTGTTATTAGGTTCGTCATCTTAACCTGATGAGTTTATTGAATTCGGCATGTCAGCCAAGGCCATTTGTAAAGAGTCAACTTCATCTGGACACATTCAAACATTGACGATCATAAACGTATATATTCAAATGCACTATAAGGATTGTCACACACTAAGGATGAATTGACGGAAGCAATTATTCTAAACTTCCATATCAAGGAAGGAATGATGATTGGTGATTCTGACTGAATCAACATGCCTTCACAGGCATCAGGAGGAAACTTGAATCATTTGCTATATTATAGATCATTGTCTCCCTCCCCAGATGGAACATATCTGGATTCCTAACGGAATAGATCATCTTAGATGATCAGTAACTCATTGAATCTATTCTTGAAGCAATTCAGTTATTAAAATCAAATATTTTGATAGATTCAATTGAGGACGAGGATTTATGAAACCCCATTTCACCACCAGTGACCTCTCTTGAAGGGGCTATGATGATCTTTCTTGCAGGTACAAAAGATTGTATCATCCGTACCGAGAGAGAAATAGTGTCGTGAGAAGAGTGTGAAAAACAAGTGAGAAAGAGTTAAAATATATATTCTATGAGCGAAACACTTAGAGAGTCTATGAACGAAACACTTGTCAAAAACACAAAGTAAAATCACACACTAGTACAACTTGGTTTCTATTAATTAGGGATTATGGATGGGATGTACGGAAAACCAAGTAATTAAAATCTCTACATACATCTTAATGGAACCCTTTTATTTAATCCTTTATCGATAAAAGAATTTGACCTGTCTTTGCCTTGTTCGGTTAACTCTGCAGGAGTCATTGTCTCCAGGCCCTCGGACCGACTTATCTGGATTATATCATGGTACATTGGATGAAACCGTGTCTGGAAAACTCTGTATGTAAAATAGGGAACCAGGGCCAAAGCCACAACAAGAAGGGTGACTAGCCAAAAGAAAGGGCTCGGTGCAGAGGCTTCTACGAGAACTTCGTATGCTATTGTCGAAAATGTGGATGGCAGATAACCATATATGATTACAAACAGATACCAAAAAGCAATGCTACCCCAAATGAAAAGGTGCTGAATCCAAGTGAAGTAGTTTATAGAGATCGCCATTTGGCAATTCACAACCCACACTACACAAGTATACATGGTGACCCCGATGATTTCATAGTCGAGAACATGGCCATCGCTGCGAAAAGCTTGAACTGTGATGGAGTTGGTGGTAAAGTAGAATATGATCACTGAACTCATGAATCCGTTAAACATCCATCCGAGTATGCGAGGCCAACTGAAGAGGGTATTTTGGACTCCCTCTTGATACAGAAGAGGATACTGCAAAATAAATTTGAAAGGCCAAACTAACTAGGCGTTATAGATGTCTCAAGCCCTTGAACATATTGCAAGTTTAATACGTAGATAGTTACATATCCAGAAATTAGCAGAATGATATAACACATGCCAGGTTTATTATATAAGATATGTTTGTCATCATCATCACTAAAGCCTGTGTTTGTTAAGACTTATTCGATCTATTAGTTGCCTCTGGCAGTTCATCGTATTCGTTCTATTGAAGATACCTTACTAACTACTTTCTAAGCATCCGTCTCAGGTAAGTGTAGTGGATTTCAAACTAGAAGACAGGTGATAGTTGTACATACCGTAATTAATGTTCTTTGCTGATTCATTGAACAAAACTTTAATATTTAGACGGGTGTACAGCTGTACAGGATGAGGATTCACAATGACAATGGAAAATTAAAAACTTATCCCAAATTCCTCTCTTTCCTATTACTTCAATGTAGCTAGGGGAGAGCAACTTTAGTTTGATAAAGATGAAAATCTAAGCATGCATTTCTTCTACTGTGGTCTGTGGCAAGTGAAAACTTGTAGGCTGTACCACGTTTACATTTGGCTTTGAAAGGTGCAAAATGCAAGGTTGTGGATGATATCAGACTTAATGAATTTATATTATTTCTAGTATTATGTAGAGCTGATCATCTACATACTTGTGACTAGTGTTTGCTATAATATGCAATCAAGTTAATAGTTTACCAACTCCTTTGTCTCTTCATAATTTCTAGAAATGCAATTTATAGCCTTTGAAAAGATTGGAAAACAATTAACCTTCAAGGAAAGTCGTGCAGACACGTCCTGATCAAATACACCAAGAGCAATCACTGGAAGTGAAGTGAAGAATACATTATAGAATGACATATACCAGTCATTGTAAGCAGGCTGTCCAGAGAAAGAAGCATAGGCCTCAAACCAAAATAAAGTTAAACCGAATGCTATGTTCTTGTAAAAAAAGTAGCATATCTGCATCAAAAAAGAAAAAGAAGAGAGAGATACACAATGGTGATTACCAGATTCTTATGTCAATATAATTTGCCAGAATTTCATAATAACTAAAATTTATTTCTAATAACAACAGAACTAATGATAATTAAAATATTTTTCACTTCCCCCCGTCACTCATAACAGTAGGCATTTTTTTTTGTTCTTTCTCTTATTTCAATATTATAGTGAAATATAGTTCTAAAACTTATACATGGAAATAGTAATTGTACTACTCATCGACAAATTTCCATAGGAATACAAGTACTTTTAACTGCATTACATTATTAAAGTTATATATTGAGGCAACATACCATCATTGCAATCCGCCTGTAGCACCAATGACCATGTACCAGCAACAATCGTTCAAGGAAACGAAACTGAGCTATTGCAAAATCGCTAGACATTGCAGCCTGCATTATTCAGCAAATTCAATTTTTATCCCTCTAATTCCTTGGCTTCCATATCTAGTAAATTCTTAACTACACGTGCAGAAACATTCGAAGAATATAGTACAACAGATTGAAGCAAAAAATATGCTAAACTACTTTATAACTTGTATCTCTGTTTTTTTTTGAAACCCTTTATAACTTGTATCTAAAAAGACCAATTCAAGTATAATGCAAGAATCCTATTCCAGTGTACTATTCATCATCTTTCACAACCAAAGAGAACTGTCTTACTTTGGCCTACCAGAGGAGAACTCACTATTCTACTCAGTATTAAAAAGTAAATACAAAATTAATACGTTTGCTGCCCGGGATAGAAACAAGTGAATTCCTACAAAATCATTTGAACCCAACATACACACTAAAGAGGTCACATAAGTAAGAATGGTAAATCTTCTATGAAGTAGAAAGGGAAAATGAGCGTAACAACTAACATAACAGACAGATGGAATACACTAGTAGTAAAGGTAGCACGCCCTGACATTTTTAGTAGGGGCACACTTCCCCAAGCTATGTGAAACCTATACAATGTGCGGCTCGCTTATGTAGTGGTTATCATTCCTAAATGTTCCTCTTGGCCCATGAGATAAAGATAAACTGAAAGAAACTAATTGCAACTGAAGAAATTTTATCCTAATGCATGCAAGAAGAGCTGATGAAAAACGGTGACAGTTTTCCAGCACAAATTACAAAACTCTCCCCAAAAAAGTAAAATCTCCGACTTTCACCCGATTCTCATTTTTGTAAAGTGAATGATCATGTTTACCATTATATAACATTTCATATTGACTGTTATGTTTTGGTAGAAACCAAACACATCATGGTAATTGTTTAATACCACGCAAAGTAAAAATAAAATAAAGTATTTAGCTAAAGCTACGAGGAATTGAGGATCGTTGATAAAAATGACCTGAATACTGAAGAGATTGAATAATATATACAAGAAGGTCGTACCAAGTGCACAAGGGTCCTGCATAAATCTATAGGCCACCCCCACCAGAATTTGATGATATGCCATTTAATATCAAACACAAGCATAAAGATGGATGTGTAAAGCATGAAGATTGTTCAGAAGCGAACAGGAAAAATGAAATAAAACACAGAGATTAGAGCAGAGGTTACAGAGACCTGCATTCCCTCAACACCAGTGATGCCAACTCCTATATCAGCCTCTTGAAGCATGCCAACATCATTTGCTCCATCACCAATGGCTAGTGTTGTGCTTCCTGTTCCAATTTTAACCAATCTCGTAACCTGCTCATCTTCAATATTTCTTTCAGTTCATAACAATTTCAGAAATATAGCAACGACAGTAGAGATAATACCCCAAATTAGAGATAGACCTGATTATAACACTTACAAGAGCTTTTTGTTTAGGTGAAGAGCGACAGCAGATTACAGAGGCACAACCAAGTGCAAGCCCCAAAAATGAATGCTCTAGACCGTTGCTGAGGGCAAAAGTTAAGGACTTGCCATCAATTATCAAACTGAAATCAGTGGGACTCTCCTTAAAGGACCTAAACTGTGAACGACCTTCTTGTATTTGCCTTGCGATACTTTCACTGGAAACCTAAAGATTTTACTTTATTTAGCCAATTATCGAAGAAGTCGCTGTTATGTAATTAATCGTGGATCTAGTACCTTCGCTAGTGTTTCTTTGTTCCCTTGTTTTTCCTCAGCATCCATATGAAGATTGTCTAATGAAATTACAATTTGTTGCATTCCCCGTCTTAGTAAGCCACAAGCGTACCTATATAAATTGTATATAAAACTAATGCCCAACTAAAATAAATTTATACTTACATTAGCTCAAAATTAAATTTACCACCATACCCAATATTAATTGCAGTCTCCATCTTATCCCCAGTTAAGATCCATATGTTGATTCCAGCCTTAGCAAGCTTGTCAATGCACTCGGGAACCTAATTATTATAGATGGACAACAAGATATTAACAAATTGATCAGATTTCACAGTTTATATGAGAAGACTAGTAACACATTGTGTGTGCACTTCACCCTCAATAACATGCATTAAAGTTTGAACTGCTCATTCTTCAAACCACAAAGTTATGAACACAATTAAGAAGCAAGTTAAATATCTACCCCCTTTTGCAATTTGTCCTCAACAGCTGTCGCACCTAGAAGGATTAAATTTCTTTCAATTTTGTCAGCAGTTGCGTCCACCAATTCATCTCGGTCTGCAGCTAGAGACATTTTGGCCTTGAAGAACTCATCTGCCCACACTTCATACTCTTTTTCACCAAGCTCACGGTATGCAACCACCAAAGTACGTAAACCAGCCTCGGCATATTGATTGATATGCTCCCTTGTCTTAGCTTCAAAACGACGCCCTTCATTCGAGAGCCTTTCAAACATTATGCTGGATAAGAAATAGAGAAAAGGTTAAATTTTTTATGTAAATTACAGATGGATTAGACTGGTACTGTTTCCAAAAGTTTGTCAGCTCAGTGGAAGTCAAACCTGTCAGCACCCTTGCTAAGAAGCAACAATTTATTATCTTCATTCATCACAATAACAGACATTTTCTTACGAGCACTGCTGAACTCTAAGACATGAAGAAGCTCATATGACCTGAAGGATGGTAAAGAAGACTCGTCAACTATCTTAACCCGTAAATTTGATATTTAAAAACTCAATATATATATATATATATATGTATGTATGTATGAATAATACTAAAGTGAATGTGTTGTCCGCTATCATGCATGTGAAGTATTGCCGACTAAATTCTGAAGTTGATATATCTAACAGTTTCACAAGTTTATTCTTAGTTGATAGCACAAGTTTCACTCTGTGAGAATATAATAAACACTTGCATTGGTAGTTGCTACTTGCAACATAAAGAATATCTAGATGAAAGCAATATCAATGATAAAGAAGTTCCCTTTTATATAAGAATGGTAAAGAGATGCAAGAAATAACATACCTGTCAACCATTTTCCTGTTCGAAGGATCTAACTCATGCAAATATAATCTTGTCTGAGTCCTTTTGAAAAACTCAAAACCAAGCTCTCGAGCACTTATGACAAAGGCAGCTTCATCTGGTGATTCGGCTTCATACAATATTTTACCTGATTCTTTATTCACATCAGGTATTGCAGTATGGCAGACTGCCAATACTCTCAAGAAATTCTCTATCATATCTGGATGAGGTTCACTGACCCATTTCCCATCCATAATTCGTTCATCCCTGAAGTTAAAACCCTTGATTGACTTTGATGAGCTAACTTCAGCATCATTGATCTGTAGCAACTTAGTTAAACTGTCACCAATTTCAGGATGCTCGTATATTTTTCTTATAGTGAGGGCCCTTTCCACTTCTGTCATACCACGGCCATAACCAACACCAGCAATCGAACATTTGACGAACTCCATAGAGTTGCAAGTCAAAGTCCCCGTTTTATCAGAGAGGATAGTGTTAATCTGACCAAGTTCCTCGTTCAAATTAGACGTGCGTGCATGTGCTGGCTTATCTGTTTCTTCATAATACATCTCTTGATCTTGGTTAATGAATATACTTTGTAGAACCTTGACAAGCTCAATTGATACATATAATGAAATTGGTATTAAATATCCATACAACATGAGAGCTGTCAAAAAATGGAGAAATGCAGCCAATGAAGCTCTTTTAGGGTCAAAAAGTACGTTTGTGTCATCAGGTCGAAGATACCACCTATCAAGTTCTCCATCACGGATGTCATTCTTAGTCGAGAGCCAAAAGAATACAGACCCAATCGAAGATATCAAGACTAAAATACCGAAAAGGATGGAGATTATTTTATCCATTCGCCTCTCAATCTTGCTTCTCTTGGAAGGAGGATCCATAGCATTTTGCATGACTTTCGTGTCATGCCCTGTAAAAATAACTACACCATAGATATACTCTGTATTTCGAAGTTTAGAATCTCTTAACAGAATTTGCTGCAAAGAAAGTGGATTCTGCTGACCATGATAGGACAAAGTACCTACAAAAGAATAAAGATCTTCATTTGGGTCCTCACACTTGATCACTGCCTTGAAATTCTTAAAGGAGTTATCATCATTTAGTGAGACTGTAAGATCGAGGGCATGCTTCAACTTTAGATTAGTCTCTCCATCAAGGTTCATAGTCTCAACATAACAAATTCCATCCTCATAACTTGATGAAAGCAGAAGCAGATCTGCAGGAAAATATTCGTCTTTGTAAACCTTTACCAGATCCCCGGCTCTTAACTTTTTCCATCTAGTAGTTTCATTAAAGGTGCGACTCTTGCCATAGACTTTAATCTTTCTATTATTAGCCTCTATATCCTGAAAATTTATGAATGAAAATATTAACGCATAGAAATGTGAAAAGGCTCTGCTAAATTTAACATACAAATTCACTGAAATAGCATAAAAAGTGATGCAAGTATCACCACAAATAAAGACAATATAGTTGATTGTTGATCTGTCAAGGATGCATATATCTATCCTTGATTGCCAAACCCATAGAACCTCTCACACAAGAGAGAGCATTTTTTCCCATTTTCGTGTACATTTCGTGTATTTTCGTGTCGTGTACACGAAAAGTATACAAAAAGTTCGTTTCGTGTTATATCGTTTTTTTTCGTGTCGTGTACGTGTCTGGATTTCAGGTACACGAATTCATTTCATGTCATGTTCGTGTTACGGGTTCAAGTACACGAAACAAGAAAGTACACGACACGAATTACCAGGTATAATTTCTGTTATCTTGTTGAGCTTTCTGTGTGTTACTACGCAGTCTTTAAGCCAATGTTACAGACACTAATTGATGACAGAAAAGAAAGACTATTTCAAAACATTTTGATACAACAAAATGTATAACTAATGCATCAATTGTTCAATAATGTTACCAATTCTACTTATCCAAAAAAATGCTATAGATGTTATGATTCTGTGATAAATTTAAATAGACCACTGAGCGGGTTCATAAAAAAGAAGCCTTAAGATCTTATACAACTAAATAGCAAATATTTCGACTGAATTAAAAGTAATTAATCACCAACCGTTACCTGTTTTCTACGCCTCCAATCTTCCACCGCTTCCTTAGCCATAGTAGCTCCAATAACCAATATCAAAGGTCCAAGAACACTATAAGCAGTGTACGGAGCCAACGGACTAAACGAAACACAAGCTATAACAAGAAAGTAAATATTTGCAACCCTTCGAAACTGCTCAAACAGAGACTTAGGGATAAAATTAACAACCGTGTATTTTGTTGTGGAAACATAATTCCGCCTATTTCTCAGCTCCACTGCGTCTGGATTATCCGGATCATTACAGTATATAATCCTAGAATACCCTTTCTCCCCAAGACGGCTATGTTCATCTTTAAACAACGAACGACAACACGAAAAGGAATACAATTTGCTAAAATGTATCCCCCTCATCCTACTAGAAGACATTTCTTAAGCAATACACACTCCCCCTCCCCTTCAAATACGCAATTTTAACCACTAGATTGCCTTCAACTTGGCCATTTACAAATTTCTCCTATATTACCAAAGAATCATCCAATACAACTCAAACCATCATATGACATTTCCTATCAATGAAGCAACACAATATTTATAAAAAGATAGTACAACAACAAACATTCAATTCTTGAATAAAGTCCTCAAATAATTATAAATAACTTGCTAAAGATTTCACCATTTACTGATCACTGAATCTTAGTAAGCTAAAATAGGATTTCTACAAATGGGAAATTCTAAAAAGCATAATTTAACACACTACACAAAGTTTAATACAAAATTAAGCAGTAAAAGTAGTAGTATATATGAAATTGAGGTGACAAGAAAAGCTTGAATAAAAACTTAAGAAAGAAGGGTGGTATAGTAGAAAGTATTCTTTACTTTGATGATGTACCAAGTTCCAGAGATCTCTTTCTTCGTCAATGTTCAACACTCGAGAGACAATTATCATGTGTACACGGAACACACCATGTCTATTTTTATTATATGTATTCCTATATATAGTATAGGCATTTATGCATGTATAATAGACATAATGTACAGAAAGAGATATTCGATGAAAAGAATATATTTTGCAAAATTTACGATATTTATAATAAAATATACAAGGTCTCTAATTTAATAATGATGTTCGTAAAACTCGATCCAGATATACATTTACAATTGTACATGGGAAGAGATGAGGTGAGACGAAGAGAGATAGTTTATGATCTTGCCGATGATGTAAGCAAAGGAAAGAGGAGTGACCCAGAGGTGCTTGTATATTATTGTAGTTGTATACTTGTATGTACATGATGTATTTGGTTCTCTGCGGTCGAATTTATAAATTTGACTGAAAATTATATATGATATATAATTAAAAAAATTATAAAACATATATCATAAAAAAAGTATATTTAATTTATTTTAAAATATATTTTTTAATTTTTGAATCATGAAAAAATAATTTTTAATTTTTAATCAAAGTCGAGTCAATTTCATCCAAAAAAGTCATACAACACAGTTAATTTGGGATGAAGTTAGTACGGACCAGTAATTCATCATCTATGTATTATTAATTCAATTAGCTGAGAGAATTGAAGAACGTAACATGCGTTTTTCATTTTGATTTTGCCACCAATTTTCAACCATACCCTTAAGGCCTTGACTCGTATAGCATAAAATTTCTTAGTCACCGATTTTCACGCATACACTTGACTCGTATAGCATAAAATTGATTATTCATTTAAAATTATATTCATTACTTATAAATAAATTATATAATCTTATAACCCGTGTGAAGAGTTTTGAGAAGAGAATGTGTGAAACACAGGATAACTAATATTAAAAAAAAATATTTATTTATATTTTTTATTGATATTAAATATAAAATTTTATAATATTAAAAATTTATGTTAATATTATATGTTCTCTTATTTTATATAAATTTATTCTATTTAATATAAATGTGTTATAATTTATACTCGTATTATAATAAATATATAATTGGGCTTAAAAAAAATAGTAAATATAAATATATATATATATATATATATAATTAGGGTCCATATTATAATAAGTAATATTATAGTTAATACATGTATATTTTTTTATGTCGGTGGGCCAGTACCAACCGACCGACTGACCAAAACTTTTAATTTTTCGGTTATAATAATATAGTATAGAAGTATTTTTTTCTAATTTTAAAAAAAAAATCTTTCCACCAATAAAATCTATTTATTATTTTTTTCAAAAAAAATTACTTAAATGTTATATTTTCAAATTGAAACCGAGAATTGTAATGTTTAGTTTCAAGAAAAGAATATGAAATATTTTTCAAATAAGGAAAATTTATCAATTTACAAATTCAACCAATTACAAATATATCTTAATTTTTTCGAGAGTTAATTACTTAAATATAACATATTTAGTTTCAAGAATATGAAATATGAGAAATTTTCAGTTACTTAAAAAGAAATTCAACCAATTTGTATTTTTTAATTCATATTAATTTTTCATATCATTGTTATAGTTTCTATTAATAAAAAAAGGAAATTATCAATTGTAAATGAATTATGCAAAATATAAAAAGAACTATTTTTTTAGCAATTTTTCTTTTAGCTCGTCTTAATTAATCTTTCTCGCACTTTCTAGTTTCTAGTGGAGAAAAGATAGTTAGTTTACGGAGAGCAATGGGGCCCAGTCCGAGATTTGTCAGAATATGCTAGTAATAACATAGTCAATGTGGAGCTGGGGAAAAGTTGAACCGTGTTTAAGTTGATTTATTATAAATATTATAAAATAATGCATTCTAGTAATTTGATAATTTATTTTGCATGTCAATTTCAATAATATCTTTTATATTCATTCTCTATTATTATTATAATAATAAATTTGAATCTAGTTAGTTTTAAAAAGGAGGGAAGAGAAAAAAATAAAATGAGAAAAGAGATGAGAAAAGGGAGGGAAATGAATTTTTTATGGGCTTTTTTCAGAAATACCCAAACATATAAAACTTTTTTCAAAAATACGGTGCAACCTCATCTGCAACCGTTTTTCACCTGTGACGCCAGCGCTGCAACCTCATCTGCAACCGTTTTTCACCTGTGGCGTCAGCGCTGCAACCTCATCTGCAACTCAAACCGTATTTTTGAAAAAAAACCTTAAAAAGTTAGGTAGTTTTGTAAAATTCCCATTTTTTATTCACTAAAATATTCTAGAGGATAACATAACTAGTAAAATTTAGAATATCCTACTAATTTAGAAATCATTAGAATAATGTTGAAATTATATTTTATGTCACATTTTCTATTTTTAAGTTTAGGAGTTCTATCAGTTCATTTAGGGATGTTGTTGTACTAGCTTTAGATTACCTAACTTGTTTACACTCAACCCGTATGACTTCTTTTCTGGGAAAATTAATTGAATTATATTTTATTATATATAATCAAGTTAAATTTGAAATTGGTCATCAAAATAACGATATGTATCAAATATGTTACTTTAATTATCGGAGACTCATTTGAATCATTATAGTGAAAAATAATGACAATGCACAAGAAATGTTAAAATCGTAACCAATAAAATGGCTGGAACCACGTGGCAACAGATGGTAGGTTACATGTACTCTAATTAAGACCTTTCAATCTTTTTCTTAAATTTATAATTTCATTTTTTTATTACTAAATAATATTCTAATAAAATATAATAATGTTTAAAATATATATATCTTGGTAAATATTAAATTTATAATATATAACTATTAATAATACTTTTAAAATAATATATCTTTTACTTTTATTTTTATTTTTGGGACTTATGAAATAAAAAAGTTTAAAAAATATGATTTTTATTTCTTTTCCATTTTAAAGGTTTGGAAGTTATAAAATAAATTTAAAAATATCAAAAATTGATTTAAAAAATTATATACATTTTTTGCTAATTGAAAAATCTTCGTTCATACATAAGTTCAGAAAGAAAAATTGAGATTTAAAAGAAATATTTATTTTCATTTTTTTAAATATAAATTTTCATGTAAAATTTTTTAAAAAAATGAGATTTTAAAATGAAAAACTTAAATTTTAATTTTATACCAAAATTTAAATTTTTTATAAATTAAAAAAAGAAAGATTAAGATTTTATATATAAAAAAAAATATTTTTTTGATTTTAAATAATATATGTGCTAATATATATAGCCTTAGGTTCAATGAGGAACTCCTTTATTTGAATAATTGAGGAACCAATAAAAAATATAATTACAGAACACATGAAAAAATTGATAAAAATGGAAAAAAAAATACGTAAGGGATAGTTAAGGAAATGTTTAAATAAAAGATTATGGAATGTAATTCAAATATACATGCTAACTAATAAAAATAATTGCAATACATGAAAAACATAATTAAAAATATTAATACAATTTTTTCGTATATGGTAACAAATATTCAAAATTAACACAATCTTTTGAGTTATGGTAACAAATAATCAAAATACGTATATTTTATGTATATGTAAATGGTATTTTCAGTTTACAAATATATCCCTCTAGTATACAATATGTATAAATACCAACTTATATGTAAAAAATCTTGACCATTAAATTAAAATAAAATCAACAGTTAAGATTAGGGGTCTCTCGATCTCTCACTAAACAGGGGTCTCTCTCGATCTTCCCTATATATATATATATATATAGGGGAATGCTCAAAAGAAAACTAATATTTTGGAGAAAACTAAGGTACTTTTATCAACCGTTGATTTCTAATTGATCTGATGGTTCATATTAAATTAGACTATTAAATTAGAATATTAGTTTCCTTTTCAGTTGCTTGACATTTATTTACATATATTTGGAAACTATTACAATTTTGTTAATTATATAATGAACGGTGTAGATGATGGTCTCTAAGTTTCCTATCTAAAAAGTTTTCTCTAGATAACTACTTTCTCTCCCTCTCTCTCTCTATATATATATATATACAGGGTTCCTCAAGAGAAAACCTCTATTTTGAAGAAAACTAAGGTACTCTTTTCGTCCTTTAATTTACTTTTAATACAATGGATATTATTTACCCACTAGAATAACTTGATTTTAATTGTGAGGATATAATAGTAAGTTTAATATTCTCTTTCCTAAATTATTCTGTCTATTAATTATAATAACTTGAATACTTTCCTTATATAATTGAAATTGATTATACATGCTTATTCTTATTTTTTTTTTTAACGTACGACCATAACACTTGCCATTTTTAATATAATAATAATTTTATTATTATTGAAAGTATATATCTTTTTTATTTAATTTTAATTATATTAAATATATGATTTATTTATGTGAATATAATTGTAATTGTCAATTTTATATGTGTTTACTTTAAGATTCTATTACATATTCCACAAAGTGATTTAAGATTCTTGATAATATTTTAAAATTTTATTACATATTTAAAAAAAATTATTTAATTTTAAATTTCATTTAAAATTTTAAAGATTCCATAAACTGTTTTATTATTTTACAAAATATTCTATTATAAATTTTAATAAATATTTCAAGATTTCATTGAGTATTCTATTGTTTATTTCACTAATTTTTTTAATTTAAATTTTAAAATTTTATTTAAAATTTTAAAATTTCACAAAGTGTTTTAAGATTCTTTATATTATTTTAAGATAAGATTATATACACAATTAAAATTTATATTTTTTTTACATTTTTAAAAATATTCCACAAAGTGTTCTATGCTTCAATTATATATTCAACTAAAATTTTCATTTTCATTTAAATTTTATATTTCATTTAGTTTATTTCAAAATCCCAAAAACTATTTTAAGATTCTTGATAATATTTTAAAATTGTATTGTATATTCCACTAAATTTTTTATTTAACTTTTTAAAGATTCCACAGAGTGTTTTAAGATTATATATAACATTTAAAATTTTATTGTATATTCCACTAAAATTTTCATTTAATTTTAAATTTTGATGTTAAAGTTTATGTAAATTTTATTATAATGTATGATAATATTTTTATTATTTTATTATGTGTTCTAATAAAATTTCAAAAGATTCATGACTATTTTAAAATTTTCAAAAGATTCTTGAATATTTGGTAGAACATTTAGTGGAATCTTAATTAAAAATATTTAGTAGAATAGTTAGTGGAATAGTTAATATAATCTTAATATTATTTTAAAATTAATAGTAAAATATCTAGAAGAATTTTAAAATATTTAAAAGATTTTTTACTTTTTAGTAGAACACCTAGTGAAATCTTAATTAAAATATTTAGTGGAATAGTTAATAGAATAGTCAATAGAATTTTAATATTATTTTAAATTAATTGTGAAATATATAGAAGAATTTAAGAGTTTTTAAAAGATTTTTGACTATTTAGTAGAAAACTTAGTAGAATCTTAATTAAAATATTTAGCAAAATAGTTAATAGAATATTTAATATTATTTTAAATTAATAGTGAAATATCTAGAAAAATAATTAATATTTTAAAATATTCAAAATATTCTTGAATATTTAGTAGAACATTTAGTGGAATCTTAATTAAAAATATTTAATAAAATATTTAGTAGAATAGTTAATGAAATAGTTAATAGAATCTTAATATTATTTTAAAATTAATAGTGAAATATCTAGAAGAATTTTAAAAAATTTAATTTTTTTTGACTATTTAGTAGAACACTTAGTGGAATCTTAATTAAAATATTTAGTAGAATAGTTAAGAGAATCTTAATATTATTTTAAATTAATAGTGAAATATCCAGAAGAATAATTACTAGAATCTTAATAATATGAATCAGTGATATATTAAACGTTAATATACGGTATTTATAAAAATTAATGTTAGTATGCAAGACAATCAATTACATGTGTGATTATTACCTTAATAAAGATAGTTTCTTTATTTACATTTGTTTCTTATTCACATTAGTACATGTTTTTTTAAAATATTACTAATTTGTCATTATGAGTTATATATACAAATTAATTATTATTATATTTAATTAATGGTCTAGATGGAGTTTCCTAAGTTTTATATCTAAGGAATTTTCCCTAGATCTTTACTATATATATATATATATATATATATATATATATATATTATGATAAACGTTCAAAAACCTCAAACTCTCTATCTGCAACTTCATCTTCTTCATTCTTTTTCTCTTTAAATTTTTTAACCTTTCTTTTCTCTACAACAATGTCTGGACCACAAATCATTTGTTATATTGCCCAAACCAACTTCACCACCATGGCTTTTGTGGGTGAAGCTGGTGAAGCCTTCAAACCTTTTGTTGGATTCATGAATAACTCTTACCTCTCGTATGCACTAAATCAAAGCCCTATATTGGAGATTCCCAGGCTGTCACAGTTGTGGACCTCTCCAACTTGTGAGGGGGGCAAGATGCAAGCACTATCACTTTCCAAATCAACAACACTTCTTACACCATCAACTCAACACACATCAATGTTTCTCTCCACATAGAAGCTGGAAGAGGTTTGTCCCTTCAAGAACCTTCAAGTGACTCTCAACTTACAAAGTTCTTTAAGATGGTTGGGTACACATGACCCAAGATAAGCCCAGACTCTGATGAATGGTATCCATCTGGTGGAATGGATAGAAAGTACCTGGTGAAGGAGTGGAGCATGATTCTGAATGCTGTCACTCGAGCTATGTCAAGCAAGGTTAGTGGTTGGAATGAGGTCCCAACCTACATCAGGAAGATTGTGCACTCCATGGTGCATAATTACAGAATTGACATTGGAAAACTCCTGATGCCTCTATTGAAACTGGTACATGGAAAGAAGGATAACAGAAAGCTTATAATCTACTATCCTAGATTCTTTATGCTTATTATCATCTCTGTACTAGGCCTTTGGTATCCTAAGAAATCTGGTTTTGATTTGGTTGGCTGTTCAGACTCAGACTATGTTGGTTGCAGAATAGACATAGAGAGTACTACAGGGAGCTGTCAGTTTTTTGGAGAAAGATTGGTCTCATGGTTTAGCAAGAAACAACATTTTGTGTCAAATTCAACTACAGAGGCTGAATACATTACAGCTGGTAGTTGCTGAGCTCAGTTACTTTGGATGAGAAATCAATAGTTAGACTATGGCTTGGTGTTGCAAGGAATTCTTATCTTTTGTGGCAACATAAGTGCAATAGCCATTTCTGACAATCCTGTTCAACACTCCAAGACTAAGCACGTTGACATCAGACATCAATTCATTAGAGAGCATATGGAGCAAGGCACAATCAAGCTAATATATGTTCCCACAGAGAAGCAACTTGCAGACATTTTCACCAAATCATTGGATGAAAAGACATTCAACAGGCTAGTGAGTGAATTGAGTATGTTAAATTTACCATATTAATGTAATTATGTAGCAAGTTGATTTAGTGATTAAAATTTTATTTAACTGAAATTCACTGTGAATTAATGGCATGTTAAGGTGTTTTGATTTCTATCACAGTGGATACACATGATGAAATTTTACTGAGAGGTTAACTAATTTATTTTTAGTAACTTAGTTCATATGGTGTTAATAAAAAGTACTGTGAAGTGACTTGACAGTATATTTTATCTATATTGTCATATCGTGATAAGTTATTGTTAATCTATTAGAAATGAGAATCACAGAAATTGTCCAGAGGGGGTAAATGTATAACTTAAAAACTTTTTAAGCTCTGAATGTTGAACTGATTTTAACACATATTGTAGCTTTAGTAACTTTACAGTGTTTACTTAGACAAAAATGTGGAATGGAAATAAACATTCAAGGTTAACTTTTAATCTAATTGTGTATTAGAATTGAATTGCTACGATTTGAGATTCTAGATATGAATCTCAGCTTCTTGTTCTTGGAAGATACAAGGTATGAATACACTTGATAATATTCAAAGTTACTAACTAATGAGGCTGTGCATAAGCTATATAGACAACGTGTCTTTTGGAACATGCTCTCACTAGTCAGTTTAGCTGAAACTAGAAATAGACAAGAAACACTTTACATTTGACTACTATTTATTTCTAGCTAAAGAATCTTTTGAAAGTCTTTTGCTTTTAGCCTTATCTCTTCTGTCTTTTGTCTTGTTCTTCTTCCAAGATTCATTATAGACTTGTCTCCATCTTCATAGGTTTGACTGATCCTGTAATGACAGAGCTTCAAAATCACTTGTTTTATTCTTCTGCAAAGCTCCTAGAATTTAGATTCTTGAATCAACCGAATACTCACTTGAATTTACTTCGAGAAGTCGTAGTGATTGACTTCTCGATTAGTCCTTGCATATACACACTTCTCGAATTGGTAGACTTCTTGATTGCATAATTCTCATGATGACTTCTCGATTAGAATAGATTTCTCGAATGTATACTTGAAACATAGACTTCTCGATTGGTTTTACCCTTGTTACTTCTAGATTGTTCATTTGGCCAACTTATCGATTTGTTCAACTAGCAACTTATCGATTTGTTCAACTGGACTTCTCGAATCATTCATATTGCATACTTCTCAACTAACTGCAGTTTCTTTGACTTTTCGATTGCTTTCTACTTCTTGATCGATTACTGAGTTAGTTGAGTATCTGAGACTTCTCTATCAGGATGACTTCTCAATCACATATTTGTCATAGAGTATTTTCCACTACAATTCTTATTTGATGAAGTCTTCATTGATTTGATGCTTGATTCAGACTTAAATCTTCTATCAATATTTATTCTTGACTCATATTTACATATTGACTTCACAGTAGAAACATACTTCTATCTGCAAATACATTAAGACATACTGAGTACACATCCTAATAGAAAAATATTACATGTGTTACATCAAGACAAGTAATTAACTATAGTAAGCTTGATTTGGTCCAACATCATCACTTGAGGAGTGTTGACAGCATAGTATGCAGAATTGAAACTTACTGTCAATAGCATATTGTCAGTATTTATTGACAATATAGTTTATTAAATCCCCGCATAACATATTGTCAATAGTTAAATTAGGGTTTGTTATTTATTTATTTATTCTCTAACTGCTAATGTTACTGTCAAGAATGTTTGTGTTTTAAAGGCGCATGAGTTACTGTCAAACAAGGAACGGACTAAAGCAATTACAACTATCAATTCAATCGATTGTCATTTTATCTTGACATTTTCTTTTTCATTTCATATAAATACAATCTTTAAAATTGCATTCATTTTTTACTTTTTCTTAAACTCCTCAACTCTCAAACGCTCTAAAACCTCAAACTCTCTATCTGCAACTTCATCTTCTTCATTCTCTTTCTCTTTAAATTTTTTAACCTTTCTTTTCTCTACAACCATGTCTGGACCACAAATCATTTGTTATATTGCCCAAACCAACTTCACCACCATGGCTTTTGTGGGTGAAACTGGTGAAGCCTTCAAACCTTTTGTTGGATTCATGAATAACTCTTACCTCTCGTATGCACTAAATCAAAGCCCTATATTGGAGATTCCCAGGCTGTCACAGTTGTGGACCTCTCCAACTTGTGAGGGGAGTAAGATGCAAGCACTATCACTTTCCAAATCAACAACACTTCTTACACCATCAACTCAACACACATCAATGTTGCTCTCCACATAGAAGCTGGAAGAGGTTTGTCCCTTCAAGAACCTGTAAGTGACTCTCAACTTACAAAGTTTTTTAAGATGGTTGGGTACACAGGACACAAGATAAGCCCAGACTCTGATGAATGGTATCCATCTGGTGGAATGGATAGAAAGTACCTGGTGAAGGAGTGGAGCATGATTTTGAATGTTGTCACTCGAGCTATGTCAAGCAAGGTTAGTGGTTGGAATGAGGTCCCAACCTACATCAGGAAGATTGTGCACTCCATGGTGCATAATTACAGAATTGACATTGGAAAACTCTTGATGCCTCTATTGAAACTGGTACCTGGAAAGAAGGATAACAGAAAGCTTGTAATCTATTATCTTAGATTCTTTATGCTTATTATCATCTCTGTAGTAGGCATAATTAATCTTGATAATGTACATTGCATGAAGTCCCCTACTTTAAAGAAAAGCACACACTCCATTTTAACTAGCAAACCCCTAAATTCTGAATTGGGTTTGTTTATTACTGACCATATGTAGTCTATAATAAACTTACTCAATTTAAGAATTGTGAGAGATTTTAATGTTTTCTCTTTGAGTGATGAAAATGGTGTTGACCTCACTATTCCTAACACACACTCTAAACCTTTTGAAGGAGCTAGACCTTTTAGAGTCTCCAAATCTATTAGCCAAGAGCTTGGTTCCTCTCAAAAGGACCAAGTTACTAAAAGGAAGAGAATCTCAACACCTAGGATAGAAACTGTTTCACAGTTAGGTGATGAAACTGCACCAGATGCAGCAAATAAGGGTGGTAGTCAGACCACCGAACCCACAGAGGGCCCTGGTGAGCCTAGTAGAAAGAAGGCAAGGATACCAACCTCTATAAGTCAGTCTATGTTCTCTCAAAAGGGCATAGAACTTAATAGGGACAATAGCTCAACTCTAGGTGTCTCCTCTCAACATGAGGCGTCTATTAAAATTGGTCAATCTCTCATGGCATCTTATAAAGAGTCTGTACCACATGCTGAACACACTCATCATGAGCCCACTCTTGAAAAAAGACACAATATAGGGATAGAAAATGTGAAACACAACTCATTCAACTTTGATGCTTCTCACTTTGACACATTTGAGGAATAAAATATTGCTTCACTATTTCAAAGTTTGAATGAGTCTGATAAGAGTAATCCACAATAACCTTCTTCTCAAAGGGTAGAAGACATTACTATCATAGCCTCAGTTGCTATTAAGGACACATGAAAAGTTGTTGTCACAACTGACAGTAACATTCCTTTAAAGGAATCTGTCACATCCTCAGTTGTTGTTAATGACATAGTTGTTGTCACTCCTCCTGACAGTAACTTTCAAGCTCAGGATTCTGTCAACACTCCAAATCCAAACAACACATCTCATACCCCTACAGCTCAACAAATGGATGAGACTCAAGGAAGTGATTATATTCCTCTCTCCACAGTTTACAAGGTAAAATCTAAATCAAATGTGCAAGGTGTACCTGCTCAGTCCTTTGCATCTAGGTTGAGTGAGGGAGAGAAAAATAAGAGAAAAAAATAGAGAAGTGGGCATTAAAAATTGAGAGATAGATAAAGACACTGGCAAAAGGAGAGAGTATTGAGCATGGCCAAGAAAAATTAAAAGAGGGTACCACGTCATCTAAGGCATTAGGTCTTGAGAGTGAGAATGTGAGGGATGATGAGATCATCTTGAAAAAATAAGAGTGTGTGAAAACCCTAAAAGCCCCAAAATTCAAATCTGTATCTAAACAAGCTGATGGAAGGTTGCAATACCTTTCTAAGAAAGTGTCCAAAATATCAAAGAAGATGGCAACTGTAGGGAGGAATCAAATAAAGCTGGTGGAAAAGATGGAAAGTTTTGAAAAATCAATGAATGAAGATTTCCAGGCTGTCTTTGATAGATTAAAGGAGTTTGATGCAAAATTCACAATCTCTGCAACTGCCAACTCAACTAAGGGGGAGAAGGATATTGTGTTTGTAAGTACCGAGATTGTTGGGAGTGATAAGATGGCTGATGATACAAGTAAGGAAGTAGGAAGTGATAAGGAGACACAAGCTCCATCTCAGGGGGGGTGGCATTATTGTTTAATGTGGTTGTTGAGATGGCTGATAAGCTTGGTGGAAATAAGGAGAAGAAAGTAGTGTAGATGCCTAAGGAGAAAGGAATTGTAATCAAGGAGAGTGTAGTGAAGGCCCATGTACATGTAGCTGGTAGGGGCAAAGACAAGCTATTTCCAGTTGATTCTGATGACTTTATTGTTGAAGAAAGAGAGGACTTTGATGATGAATAAGCTTATGTGCTTATGGTGGATGAAAATGAGAATACCAAAGTGTTTCAAGTTTCTAGTTTCAATAAAAGGACAAGTGATCTAATAAATTCATCCAACAGAGATCCCAGAAAATTTTCTAAAATTATGAGACAATCAACAGTTAGATTTGTTGTGATGGTGTCTAAAAACAAAGCCCTGAAGATATGTGATTTTAAGAAAAAAGAAGTTAGGGAGAAGAAGAGAAAGTTTGATGCTGATGTTGAAGCTACTAAGAAGGAGATAGACATGATCAATAGGCATATCAAAGAATCTGAGATTGACTTGAAGTGTGCAAGACTGAATGATCAATTCTCAAGAAAGCCTAATTATGTCTCACATGTTTTCACTCATCCTTTAAGTATCATCATTGACAGCATTGAAATGAAGGCTATAGATTTCAAGACTCTCAATACTGCAAATTTAAGAAGAATATTCAGACTCACCACATGATCTTTTTTGGAAATTGAAAGAAACCTGAGTACTCTGGTTGGAGAAATTATTGAATCAAGATCTCAGGAGGATGCTAAGATAGACAGAATGAGGGTGAAGCAAATTTTCTCATCTTCAAATAACAGATTCATTGCAGATGAATTTGGAGTTAAATATCTCTGCATTTCCAAATGACCTTTGGAGAACTATTACACTTACAAGGACTTGAGAGATCTATCCTACAAATTTATGAAGTTAGTTTTTGACTGTATCTCCAGTTATGCCAGAAAGATGATGAAAAGAATGCTCTGAAAGCTCTTGAAGATCTACTTGAAATGATGACTCCTAAGAAGAAATAAGGAAGGAAGCTCAAGTTAAAATTGAAGATTTGCTCAGTCTAGTGAAATATTTGTACTTATAATTTCTCTAAATATTTTTCTGTACAAACACTTTAGTTATTTTAGTTGAGTTAACATTTGCAATTTACTTTGAATTTGTCTTTATATTACATAAAAACAAATTGGGGGAGATTGTTAGGGATTGTGGTGTTAACAGTGTAATCAACTAAAGTTACTTAGTCTTAATTTATAATAAGCTAAGTAAAATGTATTGTCATATGTATATTGACAGTATGTTTAAACAGTCATTTGAAATAGTATGTTTTAATCAAAGCACAAATAGGTGACAGTAAGTTTTATAGTTACTGTCTTGTACAAATGTAATAACTTGATCCATGGAGTAGAAGTTCACAAAGTGTTCATACACAACATGCTTCAAATCCACAACAGTAACATTCAACACTCAAGCCTATGACATCATATTCAATTGATAGCACAAAGGAACAGGTGACAACAACTATTCCCTCGACAGTAAACTTAGCGGAGAATGAAAATTTGAAGACAACAAGTTTATTGACAGCAACATTGGCGGGGATAGTTGATAACAGCTTTGGAGACAATATGTGGACTATCAAAGCTTGACAGCAAAGTATACGAAGTCGAAGATACTGTCACCATAGAGGAGCTAAAAGTTGACAATATACTTTTAGTGAAGCTGACAGCCTGTTCCTAATAGCAGAGTAGATAATAAAAATACAAGGAATGATTTCACTACACCATATATGACATATACCAACACCTAAAAAAAGTATAAAAATGAGTGAAAATGTTGTTGTAAGTCAAAAAATAGCCTACGGCAACACTTTTCCAAAATTTACTGATGTTGGATATTGCAGTGCTACCGTAGGTATCTAAGGCAACATTTTCTAAGCTACAGCAACACCGACTTTTGTGTTGCGATAGACCACCTATGGCAACACTTGTTTGTCTACAGCAACATGTTAAAAAAATGTTGCAGTAGACCTATTACAACGCCTTATAATCTATTGCAACACCAAAAAAAATGTTACAGTAAACCCTATTGCAACACCAATTCTCCTATTTCAACACGGGAAGGTATAACACTTACTTTTTTAGCAACACGTTTTTAATCATTGCAACAATTATTTTTTAAACAATTTTATATTTTAGCAACAAATTCTCATTTAATTGCAACACTTATTTTTTAAACAATTTTCATATTTGGTAATAAAAAATCTAAAATCTAAATTTTAATTACGACAATACATACTTTACAAAACATTAAACTTAAACAAAAATTGTCTAATAAAGTTTTTAAGTCATCATAAATACATATTTCACAAGGCTTACAAACCATATTTTAACTAACATATACTTATATGCACTATACATCATCATCGTCATCACACTCTTCATCTGTAGCCGAGTCAAATCCAACTTTAAGCAGTGTTCCCAAAGCAAAAATAGAGGAAGCTCAGACCTGAAATGCTAAAAAGAAGGATATACAGAAAGGCAGAAGAGACACAATTTCACAAATGTATATTTCCTTGTTCAACATATAGATATCACCTTGCATCTTGAGACCATTTTGTTCAGGTGAAGTACAGCTCTTCTGGATTACAGCCTTATGCCTAGGGATAACAGACAAGTGCATCATTAAAATTACAGTACTACACTTTCTCAATAGCCTTAAAGTAACCTCAGTTGTGCCATACGCCGATATAAATTAGGCATAGTGCAGGCATGTTCAAGCAGCATGTGAAATTTACAAATTATGTGCTTAAAATTCATGTAAGCAATGAAAAATCTATAAAATTAATAGAAATCAATTTGAACAAGCATACGGCCTTTGCCAGAACGGTATACTCACCATATCAGCTGAACCAGAATTCAACTGCAATTGAACTTCTAGTCCTTGACAAGAGTGACCCCAGAGATATCAAGTTTGTACTCTTTTCCACCAACGTGTCATGTGGGAACAAAAGAAATTCTAAGTGCGAAATAGTTTTATTCAGACAATAAAAATAGGTCATATCATAAAAAGACAACGAGACACGTCCTCCTCAACTAGCACCTAGATGTTCCAGAAGCAATATTAGTAAGAGCCCAAGTTACCACAAACTGTAATAGGGTACAAACATCTTATTTAATGAAATGATATAAAGATACTAATACACAGATTGCAATCTATTAACTAAGATGAATTTGTTTTGATTGAAGCTAGAATCCATTTTCAGTCAGTTGTAGCAAACCAAAAATAATAAAATTATTTTTGAAAATTTAAAAACATTGTCTTCTGCTTTGTATGTTTGCATATTAAACTTGTTAATTATAAATTTTGTTTGTTGTTAGCAAGAAACTGTTATAATTAATCAAGTTGCATTCAACCCACATATGCAACACTTATCTTATTTAACAAGAGATGTACAATCTTAAACTCCAACTTGATCATTACAAGATAGATTGATGTGATTAAGCATGCTAAGTTTCAGGATTTGTCTACTCTTTCTAATTTATGTCTACGGCTGGTTGATACAGGAAAGGCAGATTGAACACTAAAGTTTTATTTATAGGTAGATTTGTCTTGTGTTGACTCTCCATGCATGTTTCTACAACTACTACAGAAATGACTTTTTCAGTTATGAAATTAGTTAAAACCGTTTTTTGAAATAAAATGGAGGAGGAATATTTGAGAGACTCTATACTTATCAACATTGAGAGGGAGCATGCTGAAGACATTGATTCGATTCAGATGAAGTGATAGATGAATTTTATGCTCAAAAAAATCGTCGAGTACAACTCAAATGATGTGAGTAAATCTTCTTTTATTTTTTATTATAAACTAGTATCGTTATTACTTGTTTTTTGCATATGTTGGATTTCAAATTAATAGCATGGTTGAACTTTGTGATTTTGCTTTTAAATTTATATACTAGTTTGCTCATTTATCTTTTCATTGAATTTGGCATAAACAAAATAAAAATTTACTTCAATAAATTTAGAATCCCGGATCCGCCATATAGATAAATATATTTTCTTTGTTGTAAGAAAATCCATAATGGTTCCATGAATGTAATATTTAGAATATTGTATATAATAACCAAATTAGGAAATTGTATTTTCTATTAATCTTAAATTTTGAACTCATAAAGTTCGATTCACCCCCGTCCAGAATTTATTTAAAGTTAAATACTACTTATAAAGTTATAAATTCTACTTAAAAATATATAAAAAGTTAAATAGCATTTAATCTTTATAGTCGTCGGGTGTTCCTTTTTTGAGTCTTTGAAATTCATATACGTGGTGTTAGGTAAATCTATTGGGCGATATGCAGGCACCTCGGCATTTCATTATTTTTACTAATAATCTACTACGCGGGCCCACGAGTGTATATTTAGTCGCACGATACACAACATGGCCGATTGGCCGGTTTTAAAGATAAATATTTAAGGGGGTTTTATATTTGTACAAGATTTTAGTGGTTTTTTTAAAAAAATTCTTTTTTATATAATTTTTCGAAAAAACGATTTTTATTAAAATATTTCAAAAATACAATTTTATTCTTAAAAATACGATCTACAATTTAAAATATTTTTTTGTAAAGTTGATTTTAAAATTGATTTAAATTATAATTAAAAGTATAAATTGATGTAACATGAATTAAATTTAAAATTAACTTTTTTAAAAGATAAAATAAAATTATATTTTCGGTTGCAATGGTTGCGGAACACAGAAGTACAAATAAACGCATAGTTGTATGATTTAAAATATTAAAAAGAATTAATTTTACCAACACAATCATAGCACAAAAATTAATACCATTCGAAATAAAATATTGAAATTGATATATAAGTTTGACATTTTCGATTGTGATTGAGGAATGATGATAATAATAAATAATTGAATATGTTGTGTTATACTCGTCTGTTCGTTTATATAGGTCACTGAATTTTTTATACATAATTTTATGTGTTTTGACCATATATTTAGAATTAATATTTTTTTTAATTTTATTTTTCTGAATAAAAATATAATATTTAAATTTTAAATCAAGAAAAAAAAATTTAAAAAATATTAATTCTATCTATGCAACGTGCAGAAAGTCAAACGATTGGGGTATTTTGTTTCCGTAACCACCATGTGAGTGTACACACTCCTCAGCTACCACCGCAACTTTATCAGCTGATTTGTATCCGTCATTCAACGCACGAGGAATTCAAGTGCCCTGTATAAATTAATTTATTTCATACAGGTTTATTAGGCTCAAGCCAAGCCGCTTTAGGGATGCCTAAAGGCTAAAACTCATATGATGTGTTACATACTTGCATACTTTATATACATAAAAGACTAATTTTAAATCTCTAAGTTTAAAAGTAAAAACAAGTAAAATATTTTGAAATGTATATTATATTATTAAAACTAAACATGCAAAAGTACATTGGTTGGTCGGTCGTATGATTAATTTTTTCATTATTTGTTTTAAAATAAATTCAAGTGAATCATATGTATCGACAATAATATAAACGTCAAACGATGAGAAGCTAATAAGGTAGGATGGTGAGATTTGACGGAATTGACGGTGATGCAGATATAAGTTATTATCTCCATTTTAAAATATTAATGTTTTTAAAGAATTCTTTTTATTTCATGGTCCATTTCAATTTTTAATATAAAATATTCAATGTTATTTTTAATTTTATCATTTTCAATATAATTTTTTTATTTACATATAAAATTACTACAATTAATTTTTTTTATATACATTTTTTTTAAAGACTAGTAAAATGGGATGAAGGGATAATTATATTGAAACATCAATTTATGTTATTCGTGAATTTAATCTTTTTAAATGTAATTATTTTTAATTAATCAAAATTCTTCTTCTCGTCGAGGAATATATTTACTGTTAAAGCTTTAATGCGAGAATAACTAAAGATTGTGTTCGGTAACATATATTATTTCCGTCCCATTTTACATGTTATTTTTAAAAATTATGTATATTAAGAAATTTTAATATAAGATTTATTTTTTATTTATATCCATATTAATTGTAGTTATTGAGATAGTTTCGATGCATAATTTAAATGATAAACTATTTTAATTAATTACTAATATAAGTACTCATACTCTAATCAAAAGATTATTTCAAAAATTTACTTATAAAATTGCATTAAAAAAGGACAGTGGACTTAGTGGACTTGTATTATAAGACAATTTTTTTCTAAAAAATGACAGGTAAAATGGGACGGAGAGAGTATTTCATTTCAAATGACATGAATTGAGTAATCATTTTAAATTCTCAAATTTACATTAATATCTTAATATTTTGAATTTTAAATAAAAATAATTTTATTTATCTAAACATATCATTTAATCAAGTACTAAATTTTTATAAAATTTCAAGATTATTACTTATCCTTAACCGTTCTAAGAGCATCTCCAAGAAACTTTTTAAATAAATTCCTAAATACTCTAAAAGACTCTCAGCTCTTTAAAAACTTAAGAGCCCTCTCTCTTCTCTCTTTTAAATAATCACCTTAACTTGTTTTTAGTTAATAAAATATTAACTTCCCTCCAATTTCTCTACTATATTATCATAAATACAATTAAAATATGAATAAAATACTAGTTAAGAGTAAGTATAAGAAACACACGCGGTTGGAGTTGACTCACTTAAAAATGTAATTATTAGAATTTAAATATTTTATATTATATTAAGAGAGTTTTTTTATGCTCTAACCTTATAATCTAGTGCTAAAACCAAACACAAAAAGTGAAAATACAAAGTAAGAATAAAATTCACTATAATACAAAGTAGAAATATTATACAACAAAAAATGGAATGGAATAGGATGAGTTATACAAGCTACAGCTGTTTAAGTTGTAAGCCTAGCCGTATACTCTATCTACGCACACAAGAAAGCTACAAGAACAGTTAGTTGTATATAATCAATAATGTATGTATTATTTATATCAATAAACTCATGCAAAAGCTTCTAGTAACAATTTAAGTCCGGGGCGGGGACCATCGAACTCTTCTGACTCATCTCCGTATCACATAACTACAAACTATACATATATAAGTCTAGCTCCTTGATTGAGAATCTCTTTCATTTGCTCAACAAATGGGTATTGTGCGAACCGATGAGCACCGCAGATCGGAAATTGAGAGCTTCCGGCGAGTTCTGCTATCTTGCGCCGGAGCTTGTAAAGACAAGGAAGAGATCGGAAACAATCTCGTGATCAACGCCGACGACGACGGCGTGGCGCAGGATAAGGTGGTGTGTGTTACCAGCGGTGTATCTTACTTGGGGATTGCTATTGTTAATCAGCTGCTAGTCCGTGGATATAACGTTCGTATCATTGTTGATAATCAAGGTGATTTATTCATACTTACAGTAATTTTTGGATGACATATTCATTTATTAATATATATTTTTTTGCATAATACTCCCTCCGTAATTCAAGTGAATTGTTTGAATTTTGACGGTTATGACCAAATTTTGATCGGAAATTAAAGATTATTCTTTTACAATTTTTAAAAATTAAAAGTTACATTTTAAAGTAGATATAATATATTTTCTAATGATATTACTTTTTTAATTTTTTTTAATTATATTATATATATAATTTTCGGTCAAAACTTAGCTAAATTGACCTCTAAAAATAAAATAACACTTGAATTGGGACGGAGGGAGTATATTATTATTCACGAAATTCTTTTTACTTTTTTTAATTTATATGTCTAAGTCAAATGTTAATAATGTTAATAATTGAGTAGGAGTACATAGTAAGTATTGTTGTTTTGTTTATTTTTGTGATTTTCAATAAAATTTGGGGACTTGTGTGCTACATGTTTTGTTCTTGTGTTTTTGCTGTCATTTTATGACTAAAGAACATGAACAATTATTTAAACTTGTGGACACAATACAAGAATTCTTTATTTTTCAAAGTTCATGATGAATGTGATGCCGAAATATGAGTTGTTCAATAAATTATTAACTAATCATCAATTTCTTTGTTACTAAAATAACTGAAACATCAAATTCTTGTGACTTCATTGTGGTGTCTCATCAGGTAATATAGAACTCTATGAGTGTTGATGTTGGAACCAGTTTACTTTGCCGTTAAAAGTGTACTCTAATTTTATATATGCCTGGCTGCATCAAAAACTTGCTAGTGATCTTTTCAAAATAAATAAATACAGTAAATAATTGCTAGTGACGCTTGTTTTTATCATACAAAAGGGAAATAATGTATTTTTCTTGATTTTACTTTAGTTTGTTTTGATGAAATTATGCAAGTAATTTTAATACCCTGGATAGTAGATAGTGCAGAGCATCCTATTTGCGTGTTAAAATCAACACATATCTAAAGTACGGTAGTAATTTTTGGGTTCTCGATCATCTTCCTGTATGTAGTCATGTCAATCCAGGTCATATTCGGGGTTAATCAAGTTGTTTCGGTTCATTTTCGGATTTTTTGTGTGTAGTTATGCTAATAGTCGAGTTAGGTCAGTGGCAGATACTAGATACTGTCACCCCTGATCTGAAGGCAAATATTAAGTCTCAAAGAAATAATATTAGTTACTGCTAAAGGGGATTTTGTATTGTACTGCTAGTAGTGCTGTTGTATTTATTTATTTATTTTTCTTTTTAAAATTGCAATGGCATGGTAGATTTGTTGATGAAAGAGTGTTGGATAACTAGCTTTGGCCATAAATATTATACCAACATATCTGTATTTGTAAGAATGCAACTTGAATCTTATTGGGTAGTTATCTATTTGGATTTTCTCCTTCCACAATATAAATCGACGCATATTACTGAATTCTATTTGATCATGTAGATGATGTAGAGAATCTAAGGGAAATGGAAGCATCTGGAGAGATGAGGGGAACTAATAACAGGATTGGAATTGTCATGGCCAAACTATATGAAGCGGATGGTTTATCAGATGTATTTAGTGGATGCTGCGGAGTTTTCCACACTTCAGCTTTTATTGACCCAGCTGGGCTTTCTGGCTATTCCGTAAGCTTTCTCGCTATTCTCTAAGTGTTAAGTTAACAGTTTTCCTATCATATTAATTACTCTTTCTCTTAAAATCTCAAATCTCGAAGTGTTAGGAGGACTTACCAGGATCTGAAATAATATGTTATCATTAAATTTTATATTCATTCAGTTTATTAGTTTTGGCAATCACAAAAGTTTTTCCAACATATTTTTGGCGTGCAATTGCTATATATGTTGCTTATGCTTCCACACCCTTAATTTGAAATGTGTTGAACACTCTTCGTTTGTAGCTTACAATTCATCTTGACACGTGAGGATGAAACAGTCATTATATCAAACTTAAGAACTACACTTAGCTGAATTAAAGGATCCCTCTTGCAGTCAGTTTAAAATAGGAAGAACATTGTATATCTTTTACAGTAAATGATGTATATGCTAGGACACTATTTAGACGGGAGCCAGCAATGTTGAAGATTCACTGAAAAAATTCTTGTTTTTGGTTAGAAATTTATGGCAGATTTAGAGGTGAAGGCAGCAAAGAATGTAATCGAGGCATGTGCAGTAACACCTTCAATTAGACACTGTGTGCTGACATCTTCACTTCTGGCTTGTACATGGAAAGATTACTCACTCAACAGTGTATCTCCTGTAATTAATCATGATTGCTGGAGTGATGAATCTCTCTGTACAGAGAAAAAGGTATTTCTCTCGACTTCAGTATATTTCATAGAGTATTCAAGTCGATCAAGACACTAGAAGATGGGTATTATCAACACTCTTCACACTCGTTATTGTTAAGCTCACTAATATTTAAAATTGCAGCTTTGGTATGCTTTGGGTAAGTTAAGGGCAGAAAAGGCTGCCTGGAGAGTAGCCGAGGAGAGGGGACTTCGGCTGGTCACAATCTGCCCAGGCCTTATTAGAGGTTCTGAATTCTTTAATAGAAATACAACATCAACGATCGCTTATTTGAAAGGTAAATTTATTTTTATCGTCAACTTCATCCCACGCAACATGTAGATATTTGGTAAATGTTAACAGAATTGTATGTACAGGCGCTCAAGAAATGTATGAAAAACGACTGTTGGCAACTGTTGATGTAAATAGACTGGCAGAGGCACATGTATGTGTGTACGAGGAAATGAACCGGACAGCCTCAGGAAGGTACATCTGTTTTGACCAAGTAATTAAAAACGAGGAAGAAGTGGAATCGCTGGCACATGAGACAGGGATACGAGTGAATTCGACATCTGAAACTGAAAATGCATCGGGCGATGTTCCTAGACAGTTTGAACTATCAAATTTAAAACTTTCTAGGTTGATGTCAAGAGTTAGGAATTGTAAAAACACGTTTTAGCATTTTAGCTGATTAAATTTTGCGGAATTACAAGATCAGTTGCTCCGTATTTTAGAGATCATGCTATAGCTCTCCCTATGGCAAATTAATGCAGTCGTAATCTATTCAGCAAAATCTCTTTTGATAGTATAGACTCTCAATTAGAATCATTTGGTATAGTTATTCCAGACAGTACAACAATTTTTTGCTGATCAAGAAGGTGTTTAATAAAATTCAAAAATTGTCATCTGAAAAAATGTTTTTGGCTCAAAAGTAAAAGGTTTATACCCATACTTTAAAAAAAAAATTACTTTTCAGCTTTTGTGGGAAGTAATCCTAAGTTTCATTATTAAATCTCTTCAAAAATATTATTTTTATATATTATATCTCAAAATATGTATAAATAAAAAAAAATCACTAAACAGTTATCTGATTTTTCTATTCCACCAACAATTTTTCTTGAAATACAGCGATTTTTAAAAACAACACCAAACGAACCCTTAATCATCACTTACCTCTTCCTTATATCGTGGGTTACATGTTTATATAATTTTTAAAAAAAATTCTTCTGTATCTTTGTTAGTATTGCAGATTGTACTTGTGCCTAGCGTAGACCGTAGTAAACGAATCCGGCAAATAAATAGTTCAGTGTTCCATTCGAAAAAAGCTGAATTTAAATTCAAATAAAATATTCAGATCTAAAAATATTTGAATTCGATTTCATAAAATTCAAACTCAATACTCCTCGTTTACTATGATCCTTACTTTGTGCCATGTGCAACAAGGTGTTTACAAGAAAATATATATGTATTGAAATTCCAACTACATATTCTTGGTCCACGAAACTTTAGGTCTAAATAAAATGAGTTTAATAGTCATGTTAGTTTTATCTGATATCCATAAGTAAAACATACTTTATGAGTTTATGGTTGAAAAAACTGAACATAATTAATAAATATTTTCTAAACTACATAAAACAAACTCTATAGAACACTATCCTTGTAAATTACTCCTCTGACAAAGGGCATTGCATGCAACTCAAAATTTAAATAAAAAAAGTTCTGCCTACTGTTTTTTTTGAATGAAAGGGTTATAAAACCACTTTTATTCAAAAAAAAGAACAATTAAAAAATATTAAATATAACTCATTTTATTAAGACCGAGAGTTATTGCACTTATAAAAAGGATAAAGCGGAGTATATTTTTATAATTCAAATTTTGACACCTACCATTGTTTTTTTACACACATTTAGGGGTACTCAAAATAAATCCTCCCTATACCCCAATCCCCCTATATCAATAGTAACAAAATAAGAGCAAATAAATTTTGAAATGTACTAATGCTTACTAGACCAGCTTCAAAGATTAAATTATCTCAGCAAATCTGAAGAGCAAAAGCTGTCTTGTATTATTTACGAGCAGATAAACACCTTCTTTTCTATTTTTTTCTTTTAGTAAAAGAGGCTGCCTGAATTTCCACTCACATCCATAAATTTATTCACATATATAATAGGTTATACATCAATAGCAAATTAATTACAGAAAATAGAAAAATCATTAGTACAAATAATAGAATTAATGAAAAAAATGGCTCAGAGAGTTGCTAAATGTGCTCAACGAAAAGCGAGACTTTTCTCATACAAGAGGTGTCAGAAATATAGCATCAATCATCTTTGCCCAATACATACACAATACATACAGAAATTGCACAAGAGAAGCGGGGCGGCTGAGCCCTAAAATAGGGTTTCATCAGAAAGACGTATGTTTCAGACTGTGTTAAACATCATGTATAGTCTGATAATATATAGCTTTTGCACTGGGCTTTTTTCAAATATTAATACAACTTGCAACTTGTTGGCCCAGGCCCATTAACACAACCAAATAAAATGTGCCAGCATGTGTACTATAAAAACCGATGCTGGTTTTTTCTTCAAAATCATAAAAATAGATATAGGGTAATTCATTCATTTTGTAAGTACTAAAAAAAATGAATGCTGCGTTGGAAAAGAGTTATCATCAGATATATTCTCATTCACGTATCTGTTTATTTGAATTTTTTTCAGCATTACACATAAATGTTTTTAATGAGTTTACATAAATGTTTTTAATGAGTTTACCAAAATTTTGAATATTCATTCAAAAATTTTTTAATGAGTTTACCATTTTGAATAGCATTAATAGTAATTAAAGTTAAGAGTCAGTTTTTATAACTAAGAATAAGACATAAGTTTATAATGAATATAGATCTTTTAGAAATCAAAATACGGATACAAAACCTAAAAATGGATAGTCCATGAGTCAAATTTAAGTTAAAAATCTTATATGAACCTAAATATGGATACCAAAATTTAGGAATGGGCTATGCAACAATTTATAATATATAGATAAAGTACTTATTTTCATAAAAAAAATATATATTTATATATTTTTAAAAAAAATAAATACTTATTTCTGAAAAATAAAATAAATCAAACCGGTCAAATTGCCTTTTACTATAGACGAATAAAACATGTATCGTATATCAGACCCACTCGTGGTCTTCAAACTTGATTGTTTTGGTAAATAACCCGTACTCTCACCAACTCAGCTACATTCTCGGAGGCAATTAACAGAATATTTTAAACTTACTCTTGCGATAAAATTAAGTTTTATCTTCCACAAATTAAAAATATTTTTCGCCATCATCAAGCTATATATGATTTATAAATTAAAAAACAATACATTTAAATTAAATTTATAACTTTAATCAATTTTTAGAAATTACCCGTGCCTTACACGGGAATAAAAGCTAGTTAAAACCAATTAACGAAACAAACGATGAAGAGCAAAATAATATACAATATCAATTACAGCAAAATAACGAGAGAGAAAAAAGGTTTAGCTATCACTGTCGCTTTACACAATAATAGTCGCCAAACCCTCGAAATAATTTGACTGTTTTTCAAGAAATTATCGCCTCACCTATTTGTGCTGGGATACCGCGATATCACTTTCAGGATAAAATAGCTCCGTGCAATTCCGTCACAGCCCGGTAAAGCATAAGAATGGTCACATCTCAATTCGCCTGAAAAATTATGTATATATATGATATTGTGAGAGAGAGTTGAGAAGAATATGATGGCTGCTACTAGGGTTCTTCTCCCATTAAAATAATGTAATTGATATATCTCTCTCGTATACAATATACTACATCTATATAAATTTAAAAGGTGATAGGCCACACACATATTTCAATCAAGCAACTTTGCCTTCATTTATCTATGGATTTCACTAAAAAAAATTCTTAGAACTATACATGAAAATTTAAGTCCTCATAACAGAGAACGCAACCTCCAACAATTGGATTTCAGAAATTACACGAAGAGTTTAAAGAAAATAAGCATTAAACTTTTCAATTTCTAACATTTTCTTCTCTCGACAACTTTAGGTGGGGATTTTTTTATTGAAAATGTCGGTGTAAACGAGGACAAAAAAATTGTGATATCTATAATTTTAAATATTTGTAGAATATTAGGTAAAGAACCTTGTGAAATACACACGGAATTTTAATCAAGTTCGAGTGTTTGAGATGTATTCAAAAATATGAGAACCATCCTAGTAGATGGATGGATGGATATAAGTGATTGATGTTATTTCTTCGGGACCATGTTGTTTTAAAAACTTTTACAATTTTTTTATTAAACTTTTATTTTTCTTCAATAATCTCCCAATTTTTTTTTAATTTTATTTAGTCTCTCCTCCTTGTTAGAGTTTGGTTTTGTTTTAGTGTTCTTCATGTTCGAGATTATAGATCTGCAAGATTTTCATGGGTTTAATTTTGTGATAAAGGTTTTTATGGGATCGCATCTACGATCGATTACTCAAAATAGTTGAATGACAGCAAGTACATATATTCATAACATCTTCAAAAAAATCGTTTGGTTGCCTCTTCAAAAAAGAAGAATTCAACAGCGATATATTTAAGCGTTTGTTCAATTTCGATTGTATTTGTAGACGTCGTATGACTTTTTATTATTGAATATTTTTCTTTTTTAAAAAAAATTGAATATATTAGATTAAATTAAATTAATCGTTTACGAGTAACTTTAATGTAGACGGATTTGATTAGAGATACGAAAAATAGCATTTGATGTTCACTCACATATTCAAACCCTTTTTGCCTGCTATTCTTTCCTGAACAGTGTGTAATATTCACCAAGATTTTATTCCAATGCTAAGATTGTTTTTGAACTCTGTGAGTTCATAAGAATAGAGTATTTTTTATAAAAAAAATGTCAAATTCTTGACAAAAATAAAATCTTTTGACTGAAATATATGTGATAGATTATTTTATTTTAGTTATCAGAAAAATGAAGTTGTTTTTAATAATCTAAAAGAAATATATTTTTTACAGCTTTAAACAATGGATTTAACCACAAATAAATTAGTTCAAGTGACTATAAAGATTAAAAACAGCTGAATTAGTAATTTTATATTTACAGGATAGTAAAGTACATATACAGACATACATAATAAATTCAAACTGTTTAAATGTAACAAACTTTACTTTTGTACCGAAATGAAACAGAGGAACCAAAATTTAAATAACCATCACCCTTTCCGTCAGTAACATACAAAATGGCAACTGTTGCAAATAAAAGCTTGAATAGGAATGGGGCAAACGATTAAATTTCATATCCATGCTTGTCACTGCAGGAAAGTTGTCGCCTAATAAATCATTAAATATATTATTTTTTAATTTTCTCTCACATTCACGAGAACATTTATTAAAATTTAAGTTTTAAATTTTAAATTTACGTGTATATATGTAAATATGAAGCAAGGATAACCAACAAAAGATGTACATCTACGGCAACTATATATGGTTAGGCCTGTAACTAAAAATTCACTTTCACTATTCAACCCACCTCCAAATTACCGCTGGTGCGTGAAAAAACATTTGGCCTTTCGCCTTTTTGTTCACGCACTCAGATGGGGGAGAGTATTTTTGTCAAACTTTCCCCTATTAAACTTGCCACGCGCCATAAAAAGAGTCTGTACCAACTGGAGCACCCATGTACTTTTAGATAATATTAAAGTCCCAGTTTCAGATTCCTACCTACACTTGATGGGCCTTGCCTAATTCCCACACGTGTCAAACACGAAGTCTCCAGCGCGTGAGTATTGAAATTTGACCTCCCCTACCCTATTTTATTTTAAGTAAAAGATTTATCACCAGTAACATTAGTTTACATGAATATCTGGACCCTTTTGGAAAGATTGCAATATTTTACTCTCACTTGCAAGGTTAAAATTTAAAAATATTCAATGGAAACAAACAAAAGGAAAAAAAAGGCTGTACGTGCGACCCATTAAGACTTCCTGGCCCAAATGCCAGGTCTAGTCTAGATCTATACAAATAGTCACACACTCACAGTTGCTATGGCCTATGAGTTGTTTTTGTATACATTGTTGTAAAGATCGAGAGAGAAATGTAAGGGTTCAGAGTAGAATATATAGATCAAGATCATTATAATGAATGTAATGGAGGGATCAAGAAATGGAGAAGAAGGGTTCAAGTGCTCAGGCAGGGCGTGTAGATCAACCGCTGGAGGAGTAATAGCAGACTGCGTGGCATTGTGTTGCTGTCCCTGTGCAGTGGTGAATATATTGACACTAGCATTTGTAAAAGTGCCTTACAAGGTGGGAAGAAAGTGTTTGAGGAGAATGTGGAAGAAGAGAAAGTTGCATGTTGATTATAAAGAGCAAGAGAGGGAAAGGGTGGTAAATTTTGGGTGGAAAGTAGAGATAGAAAGGTTAGAGAGAAGAGAATCATGGGAAAACGAAGAGGAAGCGGAGAGGGTTTGGCAAGAATTGTATCAGCACCTTGGTCATATTGGTTTCGGTAGAGTTTCCTTCACTCGTGATTTTCATTCTTCTCATAACAATTTGATTCAGTTTCTTTAGTTTAATCTTATATTTTTCTCATTTTAGTTTATTTATCACATCGTATATACATATTATATAGTATTAATTTAATTAATCTTTTGCCAATTATGTTCTATGTTCCCGCTAATTAGCCATTTTCGGGACAACGGTGCATGTATATCTTGGATCAACATTGTAAGTTACTGTACTAAGTTGTAACTTCTTCTATTGTAAAAAATATTGTTCCCAAATTCTTTTACAAACTATATTGTAAATATATTTATGTAATAATAATAATGTGATGATGAGATTGTATAATTTATACAATAACTGGATTAGATTATGTTGAAAAAATATATAATTCAACTAATGTCTAAGTACTTTCCTCATATTATTTATTCAGAAGTTTCAAATTATATTAGTTGCTAGTTTTTCTAAATTTAGTTTAATATGAAATCTTTTTTAACTAAATTATATATTATTTAAACAAACCAATCATAAAAGCCATTTCAAATCTGGCTAGCCGCTGCATATTGCCAACCGAAGTAGAAGTAGCTAGTTTGTCCAAATGTTAGAGGAGTTCGTCAATTTTACCATGTACGTTATCTGCCTTTCTTCACTAATGAACTTTATTTTTTACACTATTTTAAAATATATAAAATGACTTACAAATTGAATTTGAGAAGTATAATATATATATATATTTATATTTATATTTGCAATTTGTTTTATAAAAATGAACATTATCACCAAGATTTAATTTTCAATACTTTTTGTTATTTTTTGTAGATTTTAATTCATAAATTATATATTGTTAATTAAATTGATAATAGCTTATAAGATCAAATTCAATTTTTAATTATAAAAAATAATTGCCAAACAGATGGGGACTTGGTGAGCATATGAGCACACGACTTCACAATGAGAAAAGAGAAAAGACAGTTCAAACAATTCACTCTTTAACAATTTTCTCTAACAAAGAGTAAATTTGTAAACATTAGTCTCCTTTTATTATAAAAAGTACGAAATTTGATCATTTACTAGTAGTATTTATCATTATTATTCGAACAATTTATTATTTATCAATTTGAATTATTAAAATATAACAAATGTTAGTATTTTATCATTTAACTGGATAACATTACAAATGAAATAACAAAAATATATCTATATATAGTCATATATAATTCCATCTAATCTACTCATTTTTTTTTAGATTTGGACCGGATCGGCTCATCAATAGAATTTTATGATTCTGTAGACCAGAGATTGGACCGGATATATCTAGTTCGGTCCGTCTTTGACCTATATAGATCCAATCCAGTAACTCTAAAGTTCAAGTCATCTCAAGCAGCATTTTCCTCTGTCAAGCTATATAATTATTGGTCCATAATTCATCTATAAGCCTAAGGTGACAAGTCGAGTCCATTCAGCAGATGATTAAAAAAATAAATCAGGAGTTAAAGCTATGAATGAAGAGAAAGATGTCAAGAGGGCTAGAGAGACGAGTCCGACAATGGCATACAAAGCTAACAAAAACATCACTTCCAGAACAATTTCAAAGGTGAAGAGTTTATTATGAACTTTCCAAATCAGATCGCGTGGTAATGCAACTACATTAGAATATATATTCAGGAATCAGAACGCATGGTAATGCAACTACATTAGGACATATATTCAAATATTGCAGCACACCGAGGAGAGAAAAAAACAAGGTGTTTAGGGTACATAGATTTTTTTTACAACTGGAGTTTGTTGTGCAGAAAAATCATATACTTGAAAGTAGCGGAACTACCTTCTTTGCACTAACCTATCATGGTGTATAACACGTAATGGAATTCATAGACCTACCAACAACTTCTTCTGGAAAATGCAGTGTCCTTAATAAACTTGGATTTTGACAAGATTTAAATATATCTAATATATGATATTACGATAAGCAGTATTAAAACTTTCATTCCTACTGAATTTGATTATAAGCACTACTGATTAGCAAAGAGCCATCATCAATAAAATCTTGTATATAGAAGTCTAAGAATTAAAGGAAACTTGTAAAAAGAACAACCAAATTACATTCTAAATCACAGTTGATCCTAGATCATTCTAACCCATTGCAGCACTTATAGTCACAACTCATAGTCTACCCGAAAAATTAAAATCTATATTACTTACTACACATTAAGCACAAAAATAACAAATAGTAATAATATATTTAAGAGCAGAACAACGCTTCAGTATGGAAACTAAATGCATCTACACATATAGTGAGAAAATATCAGAGAATTTCGATCACAAGTACACATGAGTTTATACATTCTCCTCCTCACATCCAAAAACTACTTACAAAACCTCTGTTTCTCTTTTCATCAAATATGACAATTATATGTGTAGTAGTAATCAGGAGTAATGAACAATATATCCATTTCGATATCAATCACCTCCATTACGGTCGACTAATAAATATACATAAGCATATAACAACACTTCAATTTAGAAATGATGCGCATAGCATAGAGGCATAAATATATAACGAAAATTCCGCAATTATGATTAACAAATGGAGCTAAGAGAACAGGGCATTTGAATTGATATACCTGAAAAACAAAATAAACATAAAATTTATACCACCAATACATTACATTGCCAACTAAGCAATGGAACATTTGGCTCCAGCTTCCTCAAGCTGCTTCTTAGCTTCTTCGGCTTCCTCTTTCGAAACGCCTTCCTTAAACTTCTTAGGCAATCCTTCAATCAACTCCTTAGCCTCTTTCAAAGCCAAGCTAGTAATCGCCCTAACCGCCTTAATCGTCGCAATCCTAGCATTGCTCGGGACCTCATCAATAGTAACATCGAACTCCGTCTTCTCCTCAACGGCAGCCGGAGCATCCGCAACGGCACCGGGAGCGGCGACGGGAGCGACGGGGGCGAAAGAAGCAGCAGACACACCGAGCTTGTCTTGCAGATACTCGACGAGCTTTTGGGCGTCGGAGAGAGTGAGATTGGAGATCTGGTCGCCGAGTTCGACGACTTTCTCGGGAGCTTCGACGGCGGAGAGAGGGCGGAGATGGGAGGAGCGGTGAGTGCGGAGAGGGAAGGATAGTTTGGGGAAAGTGAGGTGGTTGGGTGTAGGATAAGAAGAGGGTGTAGAATAACAACTAGTGGAACGGAGAGATACAACCACTGTGGAGACTACTGAAGAAGCCATTGGAATTGGAATTGGAATTGGAATTGGAGAAGAGGGAATGGAATGGAAATGGAGGATAAGAAACAAGATAAAACAAGGATAAGGAGCCAACAAGATTGGGGTGACAATTATAAGTCGAGTGACCGATGGTGTTTTTTATTTCTCAAACATTAATTTCTATGGCCCAAAGCCCATATTCAAACTTTAAACCCAATACCCAGGTTTGTGTTCTTATTTTCATTTTTAATTTGACTTATTAAAACTAACATGTATATTATATTATTAAAATTGAATTGAGAATTTTCAATATTATAGCATTTAAAGCTAATTTTTAATTTTCTTAAATTATATATATATACTAATTTATAACATGTGTTATGTTAGGATTTTTTTAATAATATACAATTATGTTATTTATATTTTAATTATATCTTTTATATATTTATTTTTATATTTAAAATAATTATTTTAATTTTATTTGATATATATGTATATATATTAGATGTATTAATTAATTTTTAGTATAAAATATATTAAAATAATGATGATATTAAGACATGTAAGCAGATTATACTTGATAGAAATATATTATATAAAAATTATATTATAAATAAATTTTTTAATATAAATATATAAAATTATACTATACTTTAAATATAATATAATATTTTAAAAATGGAATAACACAAAAATAATGCATTACATCTGTCATTTCTCTACCGAATTCTATATGTGCATATAGTATTGTGCATCAGTGCATTGGCTTCCATTCCCCATCCCAAAATCATATTAAAAATAATAATTTTCTATAATTATTCTTAAATTTTATTTATTTTTTAAAAGTTTTGTTATCTCACCCTCATCTCCTTCCCTATTTTCTATTTTAAAATTTCTCTCTCATTTTTCTTTACAACTTTAACCACTACTTATTATTTTATTATTTCTCAATCATCACTCCTCCTTTACGGGGGTAAATGAATCCAGTCAAGCTGAGCTTTAGACTATTCATGTTCATGTTCAATTCGTTTAAAATTTTTCAAACTCGAACTCTTATCAAGCATAACATTTTGTTTGAATTTGGCTCGTTAATGTTCATGAACATATTCGCGAACACTATTCACCAACAACTCATGAATATATAAATGTCAAACAAAATAAATAAATTTAAATTCTAATAACAAGATAATGAGTTAACAAAAATATTCTCACATTTTCGGTCCAAAGTCCAATTTCAAAAAAGTACAAACTTGACAATTAATAATTTAACAAAAATTAGGAAATTTAAATCTAAGAAATAAATAAGGACAAAAAATAGTAAATTAATTTGTAATACAAACACAAATACTTAGCGCGCGCGCGCACACACACACATATATATAATTTATCGTAATTCGTAAATATTCACAAACACGTGTTCACGAATTTCTTTCAAACTATATTCAAAACATTATAATCGAACTTGTTCGCGAACTTTCGAGCCGAACTATGTTGTGTTCGAGTTCAACTCATTTATGAACCGAACATAAAAATTGTGTTCATGTTCAACTCGTTTACAAATCGAATCGAATACGAACCCAAGTTTTTTCGACCGAACACTCAACTGTTCGTGAGTGTATCGGCTCATTTGCAGCCCTACTCCTTTGTGTATTAAAGTTATATAAAATATAGGAATGGAAAATTAATAGTAAGAATCCAAATTTGGGGGCTCATTTTTTTATTCCTAAACATTTTCCTAAAATAAAGAATCGAATGTAGTCCTTCCATTTTTTTATAAGTCGTTTTAATTTTTGACATATACATTTAAGTGGTTTGACCGTACATATAGTAAAAATCATGTTTTTCAATTTTTTCCGAATTAAAATATGTAATCTATATTTTAATATAAAAGAAGGAAAAATTTAAAAATAATAACTTTTATTATGCGGTCAAGATAGATAAAAATGTGCGTCAAAAGTTAAAACGATTTATTAAAAAAACAGAGGGAGTAAATAAGTTTTTTTAAACTATATACCACAATTTCCACACATTATAGAGATGGAGGTCGGGGAAGGATCACCCAGTGAGGGTGCTCTTAGTATATGATGGAATTTTAATTTATTCCATATGATAGTACCTTATATCAATTCTTGGTTGCCGAATACAATTCGGTTCAAACATTTCATCCACACCATTGAGGCCGTCTTTTTTTTTTTAATTATTATTATTATAATGGTCTTTTCAAAAAGCAAACCAAGGTGAAAAAGGAAAAGCTTGGAATACGTAACGTTGGCATGGATTATTCATTTTAGACTAATTTACAATTTGTAATCCTTTGATTTTGAAGAATTGTATTTTGAGTCTCATAGTTTTCAAATCAACGTTTTGTATCACAGAACTTTTAAAATTATATCAATTTGCACTCTTCAAACAAATTTTCGTCAATTATCAACGTTAATTTCATATTTTGAAAAGTTAATATGGGTATTTAATATTTAAATAGTGATTTCGGTGTTCATATTTTTAAGATTTTGTGTTCAGTTCATTCCAAATATCTTATTTACATGGCTAAAATATGTTATTAATAAATTATTGATACAAAAAATAATACTTAATAAATAATTTTAATTCTTATATCAAATTAAAGTCTAGTTCATATATCATAGCTTATTATTTATTATTATTTCAAATTTTTATACCAATAATCTAGTAATAACGCATTTCAGCCATATAAATGAGATATTTAAGAATGAATTGAACATAAAATCTAAAAAATATGAACACTGAAATAACTGTTTAAATATTAAATACTCATATTAACCCTGTAGAATATAAAATTATTTAGATAATTGATGGAAGTTAGCTTAAGGGGTGTAAATTGAAACGGTTTTAAAAGTTTTGGGATATAAAGTGTTGATTTAAAAATTATTAAACCCAAAGTGTAACTTTTCAAAAACAAAGAATTACAAAGTGTAAATTAGTCTTCATTTTATATAAACTTGTTGTGCTCAAAAGTTAAAGCTTCGAATATCTGGGCCGCAGTCAACCCCCCCTTTCCGTCTTTTGGTTTCGATCTGTCTGGCAGAATTAGTCCTTGTGTAGTTATGTTCATCGGTTTCTATTCTATATGGCACCAGTGAAACCAAAGATGCCCCTCTCGCCAACACTACTCCAGACTCAGGCTTTGACCAATTACGGGTTAGGGATCAGTTTTTGTTGACTACACTCCTATTCCTATTGATTTTTTTGTAAAGAATGCCGGACCTAAGGGTTCTTTAGTTGTTGGATTATTCTGTTAACCCCACATTTTATGATGCTTTGGAGGGCAGTATTGAGGGCTTTGTCCCATAATCCTCTCCCTATTTTAGGGGCTCAACTCCACATTTTATGATTTTTTATCTTTGCTATTTCCAGTAAATTGAATAAATAATATATAATTTGTGCATTTAAAAATAATAGCCTAATTTATAAAATTATTATTTAAATTAGACTAAGAATTTAAATTAGTCTAATTTTAAAATAATAGTCTAATTTATCAAATAATAGCCTAATTTATAAAATAATATTGTAGTAATTATTTAAAAATGATAAATAAATATCATCCCTATCATTTAATCATCAAATAATAGTCTAATTTAAAAAATTTCACGTGTTATAAAGTTTTATTTAGTCTATCCTTAATTATTAAATTGAAAAATGATCAAAATTTTAAATATATGGATGGTTTTATTTAGAAAAATATATATAAGGATGATTTTAAAATTTTATATATCAACTTATTTTGGAAAAAAAATGTACACATATATTATGAGATAAAATTTTATTTTAAAAATAATAATAAATGAACCACTTGGGTAATAAAGTTGTTGGGAGTATGTAATAAAAAGGTTCCCAACTCTGCACCGGGGTGGTCAAGTTGTGGGTCTGCATCCCGATATCACCTCTGTATAAATAAACCCACAAAACACAAAGTTCTACATACTTATAAGTTATATCCCATATGTATCTCTCTAACTCTTTCAAATAATTATTCTCGAGTAAACACCACCACCTCTCTATATTCTCCAACGTGGTTCTGTCTTACCAATCTCATCAAATGGTACTCTCTCTCTCTCTCTCCCCCTCTCTCTCTGTTATTATTATCTACTGAGTTTTTTGGATCACCCTCATTTTTTAAAACAAGTTTTATGAGTATATATTAAGATGATTGTCCATGTGATTTATTGTGGATTGTATGCCTGCCTGTGTGTTTTGAATCATGTGTTTATTGGTTGGAGATGTACTGTGTATAAATTATAATGCTATGCTTTGTAGCCTGTAATATATTTATGCACATGAATGACAAACGGACTCCATCTAATCCATCTATAGATGATTTAAACGTATTATTATGGATGATGGAGCAGTTGTGAATAATCTTGGGTTCTTGTAGCTAGGTCGACTACTCTACTCACACCTTTTTCTTGGTTTTATCTAACATTGCCTCATACTGTCTCCTAGTCTAATACTGTTGGCGCCTTCTTCTACCTTTATTAACATCGAATTGATGCAGTGTAACTTATAGTTACATATCTACAAATTTTATAAAATTTCCTATATTATAAAATAATATATATGCCATTGTCATATTATTCATATTAAAAATGAATTGAGGTATATATATGGATTGATGCAAGGGGAAATCAAACCAATGATCTTAATATGTATTTTAATTCAATAGTTATTGAATTACATTATTCTTTAATTTCATTTTAGAAAATACTATTTTTTTTTTAAAAAAAACAATTTTTATTATATGACAATTTTTTATCGGGTAAATCTCCATTAAAAATAGTGAACTACCTGCATCTTTATTTGATATTGCTTTTTTTTTAAATAATTTAGAGTGCTTAACATTATTTAGATTTCTTTTTTTTTTTTTGACTAGAGATACGAAATTCGTATATGAATTGTATCGAAATACAATATTTTGAAGCAATGAGTTCCTTTCCTTCAAAAAGGACATGCAAAAATAACCGGGGAAATTTAGATAATAAAACTTTAATGTGTGAGAAGAAAACTCTCATTTCATCCAAACATCCGGAAAGAAAAAAATGAACAAAAAACATATCAGTACATAAATAAAAAGAAGATGAATATATATAGACCATTCCTCTAAAGAGCGACATAGAATTCCGTAGAAAACCATCTTATATATATAATAATAAATATTTTTTGTTATTCATCAAATATAAGTATAAATGAATTAAAAATGAATTTACATATAAAAAATATTGAAAATGACATATAATAATGAAAAAATAATAAAACAATTCTACAGCAGAATCATATTGCTCAGAATAAAATTTTATAGTAGAATCAAATTGAAAATCATATTTTTCTCTTAATTTTTAAATATTAAATAATTTGTAAAGCTTATACATGGTTTGTATGTTACATTACTTTATCAAAATCTATTCGTTATTAGTCATAAATATGACTAATTTTAAAGTTATTTATGAGATTTTACGTTAGAATCAAATGTTTCTCTTCAGACCTCTATATAAAGTGTCACTATCTAGAGTGTCACCCATATATATATATATATATATATATATATATATATATATATATATATATATATATATATATATATATATATATATATATTATAAAACTTAACATTATATACTATATGCAGTAACAATATAATAATAAATAAATATATCATATATTGGTCAAAATGTAAACTCTATGCAAAGGAAATCCTTTAGTTAAACAATAATTTAAATAAAATATAAAGATTAGTATAATTACTATAAATATTTATTTATAATGATTAAATAACATATAATAATTATAATATATTATTAATAATTTAAATTTAAAAAAACTCCACATATGGTATATATTAATCATCATAAATGATACTACAATACAAGATATATCATCACATATGGTCAAAAAACCAACAGTCCCTTGTATAGGCACAAAATGTCATCAAATATGACACGAAAATTGTTAAATAAGATACAAAACACATAGATATATATCCACAATTAAACATTCATTTAAATATTAACCAACTCATTAACTAAAATCCCTCTTAAAACTTAATTAAAACACAAAATACTTTAATTAAAGTACGTACATATATATATACACCAATTTCAAAGAAAAAAATTATTACATACAAAATATATATACAAACACGAATCGTTATCGTCATTATCCCTCACCATCTTCAATCTCTGTTAACAAAAATCTCACCATCGACCACTATAACTACTATTATATTCATCTTCTTCTTTATATTGTTATTTTCTCATCATATGTATCTCCAATTAGAATCATTGATTCTGACCACTACCTCACTCTATAAGAACCATCACATACAAATCGTATTACACCAAATTCTAATTCCATCATTTTCAAATTCAATTTATTAACCATCACCAAATCTGAAACTTAACATAATATATGACAATAATATCATATCTAAAACATAATCACTAAATCGTATTGTAGAAATCACTGATTTGTAGTTTTGAAATCACTAATTTGTGTTAAATAAATCAACAATCTATATCAACTGTTATTTTTTAGAAGAAGCATGAAATGACTAAATCTCATCGGATAAGAAGACTATCTCAATGGAGAAGATGACTCACGACGATTTATTGCAATTAAGGGGTATAATTAATTTATTAAGAAGAATAAAAGGAAAGTGTGATATAGATGAAACGAAGCGGAATTCGAGAGAAAAGTGTAGAGAGACAGAGAAATGATGGATGTGATGGCGTCGTAGATTCGTTCATCGATGATAATGATAGTGTAATTATTGTATGATGTGAATTACAAATTGATATATATATACACACACATAATAACACATAAATCAACATGAGGAGATGAAGATGCACCTAAGGTAAAAAAATAAAGAGAAAAAAAATCTGAGGATGAAAGGAGAGTGTTCACACGTACTGATGTTGTTAAAGCTGATGAGAGAGAAAATACACAACTAGTAGTGTGTATGTGTTAGATGTGTGGCTGTAATTTAATATGAATAAAATTAATGTGTGGTGTAGATTAGTTTCTAGTTTTTATTATAATTTTGGTTTCTATTTGAGCACTTGCTTATATATATAACTAATTAAAATTAAATTTCAATTAAAATCTAAAGAATCAATTACCCATTTCCTCAATTTTTATTTAACTTTTAAGAAAAAGAAAATGATCTTTTTACCCATTTATCATATTTTCTTCTAGACTATGTTTCCCCCCCTCAAATTGTTGTATATGATTATATATATACAAATAGTATTATAAAATTTAAATATATTTTGTCTTTGAACTCTTTTTTGGGAAAAAGCTAATCATTGTTTTCATGTGAAATTTATTATTAATAATATCAAACATGATATAGACTTATCTATATTTATATTGATTGTTTAAAAGATATTATAGTGTCCTTAAACGCAAATATGTATAAATGTATAGTTGGTACTTACTTCTATATAAATTTGTAACTAATAATGAATATATAGATTTTTCAGTTCAAAAAAAAAAATGAATATATAGATTTTTACTACATTATTGGTATATCCCGGTAATATGGCAGTTGGCAGCCGTTTTGTATGTTTTGTTAAATTATTTTTAAATGAAAATATTGAGAATTGGAAGTGCTAGATTAAAAGCTATTTAAATTTAAAATTTCTTATTTATAAGATGCAATATTACTATAAAAGTATATATTATTTTTTTTGCAGAAATAAACTTTTTTCATTATTATATAATATTAATAATTATAGCTTTTTTACATTCAATATTATATTAATAGTATATTATACTCTAAATTTTATATACTCATACTTAAAAACTTGTTTACAATTTAGTGTTATACAACATACTTCCAAGTTCTAATAAATACTTTGCCGGTAACCCGTGCAAAAGTTGAGGAGAACAGTAATAAATAATATATTATATATTTTGAATGAATTAAATTTTTAATTTAAATATTTATGTTATTAATATTTTTATGTAATGTTGTACATGTGATAAATTAGTTTTGCATCATATTTATATTATGTGTTTAAAGTCTTATTAATATATTGTTATATATTTATATTAATTAACATAAATTATCACATTTTATTTGGCTGAGTTTTTATTTTAGTTTGTCCCAAAAATTTGTCACCTTTTCTTTAATATATATTTAAATTTCACTCATACCTCTGTTAATTATGCATTGGTAATATACTATTTGTATTAATCAAGACAATAACTCATCTTTTATGCATATACATTAATGCAATTATAAGTATATTATTGTTAAAGTATAGATAAAATTTACTTTTTTTCTTAATATGTGTGTAAAAGTCAAACAAATCAATTAAAATGGTACGGAGGGAGTAATAAAAAGAGTTTCGAATATGTTAGAAATATTTTAATTAAAATTTAAATAAAAGAGTATGTTTTAATATAGATAAAATATTAATATAATTTTAATATTCAAATTTTTTTATTATAAAGTTGTAATTTAAATTAAATTAAAGTGTTTGAGCAGTGAGTAAATTGAAACATGCTACTACCTCCGTCCCACCCAATTGTTATCCTTTCGGAGAGAAGGTCCGGCACGCATTTTAAGGTGCATATAAATTATAGTTCCATAACTTATTTTTCAATATATTTTTTTCTGAATAAAAATTTATTAAATTTTTTTCTGAATAAAAATTTAATGTTTAAATTTTTATTCAGAAAAAAAAAATTAAAAATAAGTTATGGAACTATACTTTATATGCACTTTAAAATGCGTGCCGGACCTTCTCTCCGAAAGGATAACAATTGGGTGGGACGGAAGGAGTATTAGATTGTGAGTATAACTCTATATTCTAATTAAAAAAGAAGTTCGTTTAGAGTAATATATATAATATAGATAGAGCACAATAATAAAATTCAATTAATATAAATAAAATAATATTATTATTTTAATATTCGTACAATTTAATTAATAAATTCTGATATTAAATAAATTAAAAAGATTGACTAATGAGGAAATTAAAATATGGTGATATATTTATTAAAAAAATATATTTGAAATTGAATATGAGACAGACACATGTATTTGTTGAAGTCGAGTGAGAGGACCGACGAAGGACCAATTGCGGCTTTAATAATATAGTATAGTATATAGATAATAAATTTACATATTTCAATTTCATAACCATTCAAACTATTTAATTTATTTAAAATATCAATATTTAATTACATTAAATTTGATAAATATTATAATAATATTACCTTTTTATCTTTATTAAATTTTGTCAAAACTTTATATTACAATACTTTTAAATTTTTCATATTATTATATAATTTAATAAATATAAAGTATTTATATATATTTTTTTAGTATTTCAACCCATCCCGAGACAGGTTCATGTATACTTGTATTCAAATCTATAGGCATTTATTATTCACAACCATATTCTCATTCATCTTATTCAATACATCCACATTGGCACTATTAACACAGGGACGTGAATGTACACACGTAACTCTCCGGAGACTTATCACCATCATCCCTGCCACTACGCAAATTACAGCAGTACTGAAAAATGATGAGCGAATTGAATGAGATACTTGTAAATTTATGGAACATCTATATGTCCTCTATAGATTTTTCAGCTGGTATAATTTTCATGGCTCGTATATTCGGGTAATTCAGTAAACGTACATAAATTCAATTAAGGATACAAAGCTATATATATAGGGGCAGAACTAGAGGGTCAGCCTCGGCTTCAGCCTGACTTTCAAGAATCAATAGATTTTTTTTTTCAAATCATGATTTTTAAGTAAAAAATTAGTAAATATTTGGTATTGAGTCCCGGTTAACATCTAAAATTTAATAATTTATTATTCTAGCCCGACTATTTCAAAATTCTAGTTCCGCCTCTCCCCAAGCTATATAGTTAACTGCCGGTAGTACATATATTGTAGAGAAAGGAAGAGCTGAAGGAGATGGGAGACAGAGCAGGAGATATGGAAGCTGTATTATCAGTGCCTTTATCGCTAGATGATGAAGAAGAAGATTCAAATAATAAGAATTACAGAGCTCCAAATATTGTTAAGCGTATACTCAGTCTCTTCACCAATATCCGTCCTGGTTCTGATCTCACTCGCTTACAGGCCAGTCCCTAGCTACGAATTATATGCATGCATAGAATTTTGTTCATTATATTTACTAGAGCAACTATATATAGAGTTAATTTATGATATGTGTTAAATTAAAAACAGCTTCCGCCACTCTTCAACATTCCGAAGTCACAACTGCAGTGTTATGGAGAATTAGTGTACAGCAACAACAACGATTTGTTGAGAAAGTGTGCCACTAACATTGATGAAAGTAATAGTGCATTAGAAAGGTTCATCTGTGTTGTGGCGTGGAGCATCTCTACTGTTCGCCCTCTTGCTTTTGGTGTCGCTCCTTTGAATCCAGTTCTTGGGGAGACTCATCATGTCTCCACTGGGAATCTCAATGTCCTCTTGGAACAGGTCTGTTTTTTTACCTCCTTTCTAATTACGTGAGTGTGCCTATAAACATTCTCGTAAATATGTAGAAACTAGAAATGCTTGTTTTTATGTTTTAGCTGGTTGGTCGGTACTTGTTTAATTATTTGTCTGCAGATTTCTCATCATCCTCCTGTGTCAGCTCTTCATGCAACAGACCAAACACATAATATTGAAACTATATGGTGTCACTATGTCATTCCTACATTTCATGGTAATAATTTCCTTTCATGCATCACTATACTCGTGATAATTACAGTATTAATAGTAGGTATTGTTAATTGTTTGTAGATTAACATTCAGAGTTGATTAGTATAATCCAAAATGTCATTTAATCGATCAGGTACTTACGTAGAAGGCAAGGTCCACGGAAGCAAAGTGCTAAAGCTCCTGAACAACCATGAAACTTATATAATGAACTCTCCTAATCTTGTGATGAGATTATTCCCTGTTCCGGGGGTTGAGTGGCTCGGCAATGTTACAATTCGGTGTCAAGAATCTGGTCTTGAAGCAAAGTTAAAGTACAAAGGCAATGCATTTTTTGGTCGTCGATCGAGTACTCATAGGGCTATTGAAGGAACAATCTCTATGGCATCATCAATGACGACTCTATACGAAATTGCAGGCCACTGGGATAAGTAATTAGCATCAACTCCATTTAAATATATGTATTTTTGCTTTATATATAGTATATTATAATAATTAATAAGAAAGCTTATAGTCTTGAACGAATTGGAATTACATAAATTTGTCAAGTCCATCTCTGAACTAGTCTAATATATTTATATATGCAGGACAGTCACAGCCAAAGATCCTATCAGTGGTAAGCTAAGAACAATATATAATGCAAAGGACGCCATTGGTGGACTAAAGACACCTATAGTTAAGAATCCTAAGGTAATTAATCATCTTCTCTCATTCTGTGATTCAACATTGTTTGAGTATATGATAAAGTACTACTAAAAACACTGTATTCTTCTGGCACACTACATTGCATATCTAGACAACAATAGTAATAAATGTATACGAAGTTGGTGTAAATATGGTAGATATATATAACCATATAACTATGAACCAACATTTAGTCTTTGCAATATACTATAAACTGATCGAAGTTATGGACATGACAGTAAGTATATACCATGTCATGGGTGAACAAGTAGCAGGGTCACTCCTGATATGCGAATATGGACCCCTAAAGATAATATTTAAGTTGTCAATATGAAAATTATTATCACAAAATAGCTACGGAGTAATAATCAGTGGATGGCAATCGTAAAAGATAAAATCATCTATAACACTTAAAAAGACAAAATCAATTATTGAAAAATATTGTAAACAAAAAATAAGTCTAACAAGTTCAATTAAAAAAAGATGCACTTCTTGCATGTTTTTTGACAAAATCATCGATAATACTTTCGACGTATAACACTTTTCTACATCAACTTCATCCAAAAAAGATAACTTTCAATTATCATCAAAGTAAGACCATATAAGTAGTATAAATTTGGGATCCTGAATTTCGGTCGCTCACCCCGCGCCCTCCGCTACCCGAGCGCGGCCCCTCGCTATGAGTATATATTGTATTATTTATTTCTAAAATTTGAGGTTCCAAGCGGTCGCCTTCTGTGAAGGACTGGCCTGACAAGTGGTGCTATTAATTCATAGATCTCGTATCCAAAAATGCATGTGGTTTACATACATAGGAATGAGTATGTATAAAATGGTTATATATATATATGGATATATAGGAATTGTGGGCAAGCGAATCAGCAGTTGTGTGGGGTGAGGTTAACAAGGGGATCATGAGCCAGAGCTGGGACAAGGCAAGGGAAGCAAAAACTTCAGTAGAGGAAAAGGAGAGAGAGCTTGTGAAACATAGAGCCTCCTCAGACAACACTTGGGTGCCCAAGCACTTCACTCTTTATTACTCCAAGGAAACGGGTTGGGGCTGTTCACCAATCCAGAGGTGGGTCCCCCCGGCCCCAATTATTGTACCCTCTTGATTCATTCATTGCTTGTACCTAAAACCACACATTTGGAGTAATATGTTACATATAGAGTATGTACGTGTGTTATTACTACCCAATGCAGCTGGGTAGCTGCTACTTTAGACTAATGTCATAGTGTATCTTGCGTCCCTAGTCCCACCCAAATTCGATGCATAACAACTTGTTGATGGTAAATGGCATTAATTCATTGCGACTCTATATATTGGCTACAATGTTACTTTTTAAAGAGTGAATGCTAAAATATTATTATAGTCTGTTTGTTAAAGTCAGGCCGTTTGTACTAATTTTTTATTTAAATCAAAAAATAGGTGTTTGTATAAGTTTAAAAAAAAGTGATTTAAATTAAAAAAAACGGTTTAAAAATTAAAAGCTGATAAGATGTATTTTTTTGAATAATTTATTTTATATTTATAAATTTTTGATAAAATTAATATTATAAATTAATTGTGTAATTTATAAATTTTATTTTTATATTTTGTAATAACTAATAAGTTAAATAGTTTTCTTCTTATATTTTTTGACTCGGAGTGAGCGAAGTTTTCAAGATTTATTAATAAATCTTAAAATGATTTACAGTACTGGTTTAGTCTTTTATTATGTAAAAACAGTTAAATAAGTGTAGGAGAGACTTAGCAAAAATAATAATAATAATAAGTGTAGGAGAGAGTATATGGGCTAACGATTTTTATTAATGGGCAATTGGGCGTAACAAAGAAGTTCGTCTATACGGTTAGGCCCATTGAAAACATATGTCAAGTAGTTAGCAGAGTATCTCCAACTCATTACATTTTTTTTATGTGATTTTTATACTAAAATATTGTAGAAGTTATTCTATTTCTTTTTTTTTTGAAACTAAGTTATCCTATTTCTAAAATTATCTTCAACTCATTTACACTAAAATTTACATCGAAGAGAATCTTTATTATACTATAAAAGTTATTTTATAACTAAAAAACAAAAACAATAAAGTTGTTGGGACATAGACGTAAGAAAATTTGTTTTAGTTAAAGGAATGAAAGGGTAATGTTGAGATTTAGAAAAACTCTAAAAATTAAATCAAAATTTGGTGTGACATCAGATTTGGTGTAATTTTTGGCGTTGCATCAAAATGGTGTAATTTTTAAAGTTTGGTTGAAGAAGAATTTTACACCATTTTACGAATTTAGAGTTGGGTTGGAGATGATCTTATATTTTATAAAAAGGATCTATTATAATTTACTATATTTTTTGGTGAAACTAATTTACAATGTATGTATATAATAATATAATAAATTAGTTTTTTGGTGAAACTAATTATTATATACATACATCATAAATTAGTTCTAGTATAAAATTATTTTCCATGCATAAAAAACATAAATTTGAACTTTTATTCTTTTTTAAAACAATGTTACTATTTACTTATCGGCAAATAAATATTACTAATATGCATTTCATGCAATGCATGGGTTTTTTTTATAAATAATTTTATCTTTATGAATTATGATTCACATACTCTTTTTTCCCGCCATATTTCCTAATTTCTAATAATATGTGTAGAATTTTATTTTATTTTTAATTTTATATTATCTTTAAAATAATTAAAATTTATATTTTTTAAAAATATTATTAAAATTAGATTTAATTATTAGTTAATTAAATCAAGCGACTATTATAATATAATTTTTATATAGTATAATTATACTACATATAATTTATTTACACATCTTAATTTGATCAAAACTCAAATTCTTAATTCATTTAAAATTATAATTCATTAATTAAATCTTATAAATATTATTATTTTATCTATATTAAAATTTAAAATATTATATAATTTTTATAAAATATATAATATTTAATAATAATAAATATTATTGTATTTTGAACATTCAAATCCAAGTTTTGGACGTGCTTACGTAGTAAAGATATTATCATGTTCTTTTAACTTTTAGTTTGCTAGGGGTAAAGGCCTTGCAACAAGGAAATATGTTAGAGCACTTTTTTTAAATTTCCAAAACTAATTGTTGCATATTCTTCCTTACATTCATGATTTGTAGCATATTTTGATATATAATATATCACAAAATTCTGGAAATAAAAAAAAATGTTCTGAAAATAACATTTCCCTAACAATATTCACTTATAAAGCCTATTTATTAAAAAAATTGTCAACATTCCATTAAAAAAAATATATGGTGAAGAATATAGTTACGATAGTTGGTGTAATAGAATTAGACGGGATTTGTGAATAATAATATATATCGACACATGCTTTCACTTCACATCTCATCCACTATCAAAGCAGTTAACTACACATTGAGCTGCCATTTTATTTCGATGTTAACTCCTCGTCACATGGAGCATCATTTCCAAATTTAGAACTTTGATAGCTTTAATAATAGCAACTTTACCACAATAATTTAATCATTAAACTTCATCCATACAATCACAAAGCATAGTACATGACGCTGATATATCTATAGTAATCAATCAATCTTGAATGCTAAACCCAATCACAAACAGGGCGGCCCCCACAATAATAAAAATTAACAATTTTTTAGTAATAATTTATTATATAAATGTGTGTATTTTATAAATTGCCCCCTATAAAAACCAAATGATTTATATTATAATTTAAATCATTTTTTATTTCATATATATTTATATAATCAAAAGTGGAGATAAAATGATTCAAACACTAAATTTTTAATATTTAAATGTTAAAAAGTACAATACATACCAAAAAGGATTTAAAAAAAAATTGAATTGTGCCCTCATTTTGACTCCTGGATCTATCACCGATATTCACAGCGGTCCAATCTTCGGTTCTTCATCATAACTTCACTATCAAACCATGTTCTTTTGTTTCCAAACCTCTGTGTAATAATACAACCAACTTAAACCAAACATTAATTTTATCAATTTGTATAGAAATTTTTTCAATGGTACTCTTCTGTATCATTTCATGTTTTTAACTTACCAATGACACGCTTAATGTTTTAGACTATTTTTTGCTGGTTTAGACCATTTTTTGTAAATTTTGATCATTTTATTTCTAAGTGTATGAAACTATTATAATTATGAAAATTTAACCGAATGACATATTTAGTTAACATTTTAGTTAACAAAATGACATATTTTAACATTTTAGTTAACAAAATGATATATTTAGTGAAATCACATAATTCAAGGGTGCTACTCGTAAGTCAAAAATACAAAATGACACCACTTAGATAGCCAAAAATAGAATGGTACCATTGATAATTTCCCTATACATATAAAGCTCAAATACTTTACTATATATAAAAATGTCAATATTGGACACTAGATATTACTCACTCCGTTCTAATTTATCTGTTTCAATCAAATTGATCAAACTGTGACTGGAAATTACATTTATTATAAAATTAATAAGATTATATTATTAGAAAGTATATATATTTATTTTAAAATATAATTTTTAGTTTTTTAAATTTATAGAAAAATAATTTATAAATCATAGCTAAACTTTAATTGACCCTAAAAAATCAAACAAAACCGTTATAATTTGGACGGGCGAGTACTATTTAATATATGATGCAGAAAAAACATGTGGATTTAGGTACAACTAAGCGGCTCAAATAATGCCATAGTTTATTTCGTATATCTGGGGTAAACAGTAAGGTCCTCAACAAACTTCCTATTGTCTTGGCCAATGTAAGAATAAGACAGGAGTTTTCACTACTTCATGAGAATCAACAACACATTCGTATCTCTTCATCCATCACATATGGATACTAGGATGTTCACCTATTCGGACAAATCGTAAAAATTGTCCATCTTTGTGCTTTAAAATTTTCATGGTGCCGCTGTAGTTTACATTAATTTATTAAAACCGCATAGTCAATGCGCTATGGTTTTTGGTTTAAAGCTTCACTGTATGGTTCAAACCGCACCATATCACATATTAATTGAGCTATGTGTTTCTTTGCATTTATATATTCGGAATCTACATATTTCTTTTGCACAGAATTTGAATATTTTCGACTGCAATTTCAAACCACAATCTGTTTGTTGTTGCTTTTGCGCAGAAAGTGAAAATATTCCTCTCTTTTTCCGCCCTAAATTTGTATATATTTTCTGATGCAAATAGTCCACAATTGAAAGCGTACCGTCCACACCGCAAATATCCTATTATGTATACACATTATACAAAATTAAAATTTAGGATGGGACAAATTATAAATATTATTAACGGTCAACTAATATAGCAAGTATAATAGGTGGACGGAAAAAAAAGAGAGAAGATGATGTAAAAGGAAGAGTAATTTGTTTTGCATGGGCTCAAAAATGACCTACAAATGCTCTAAGACATATATGACCACCTTATATATTCAAATTAAAATTTTAGGGTGCATTGAGACATATATAAATTTGCCCGAATGTAAGGCCGCTCCCGGATACAATAGTACAACACATACATTAGCAGTTTAGTACATGTGTATGTTACTATATTGTCAAAAAAGAAGACTATGGATAATATATATTATGGATAACAATTAAGATTATATATCATGCAATAATCATCCATCAAAAAACAAATCTATATATCTCTATGTACATAAAGTAAGTGCTTGTCAACATTATATGGGACCTAAGGAGCATATATATACCTTTATGTAAGGTATATGTAAAAATATTCAAAGTGGAGAGAAGCTATATTGTATATGCAATATATCAAGAGAAAAGAAGGTACTTGACATCTGTAAAATATGATGGTCTCTTCCAGAAATGGAAAATACATAAAATCAAACAGTACTCATCAAGCCAACCACACATGTGATATATGTGCAAGTGGGTATGGAATTACATAAGAAAGTTAGATAGATTATATAAGATCCATGTGAAGAGTTCTATATCAGCACTTAAGAATTAGGCTTCCCTTAACTTTCATACAAGATAAGGTAAGGCACATATATGTTTTAAGAAGAATCGCTTCTTCAATTTTCTATAACTACTATATAATTTACTTCATTTGACAAGTAATTTAGTTTGGCATGGTTTCGGTATTTGCCAACCCTAATTAATTAAATCGCCCTGACCTACGTTTGTTAGTTAGATATAGATTATTCCTATACAAATTATACAAAGTTATGATCGAAAAGAATATGCTAGTATCAGTACTCACACGGAAGCCCGTACGTGACAGAATTTTAATATCTATTTACATTTTTTTTTTATTTTAGCTAAAACGTACTTTAATAAGTACTAGCTAGCTATTTAAATTAAATTTCGATTAATTTGAAATTATGAATCCGTTACTGAGTATATATTGTCTTTTACGGACAATAATGCAGAATTGAGAGCAAAGAAAAAGTAAAAATTACTTAGAGGTTTTTTAAAAATATGAATTTTTGTATATATCTTTAAGAAAATTTGTTTTTTTATTTATTAAATATGAACTTTTTTCTGAAAATACATGCAATTTTAAAATCAAATCCTCCAAATAGAACAAGAGAATATGCAACTCATCTATCAAAATGCAACTCTTTTTAGAGTGAATTACATATAGTTGTGACCAAATTTAATCCTGCTGAACATTTTAGTGACTGGAATTTCAAACAATTGCAATATGGTGACCAAACATTACTTTCATTTTGCAAGAAGGTGGTTAAACCACTAAAGGCCGCTTTTTTGAGAAAGAATAATGATTTTTTGGTCAAAAAAGTGGTCCTTATAGCCACCATTTTAAAAATAAAAATAATGTATGACCATTATATTGTAAATTTGAAACTCGACAACTAAAATGCAATGTGAAGTTAATTTGGACCATCATTTTGTAATTTTCTCCTCTTTTTTATAAAATTTAAAAAAGGTTAATTCTGATTGTATTTGGTTTCATATTTTAAATTAATTTTTTAAAAAGAATGGCATTTTTTGTTAGTTTCTCGGTAACCAAATATCTTCAAATTCTTAAAATACGAACACAACATGTGCAAGTATAAGCCTCACAAATTACACTCACACATACAAAGCAACATATGAGAACAAAAGCCGAGCAGAAAGGATTGAAAGGTAATGATCATCACCAACACTAAACCTAATCACAACAAAGATCGAAGAGCCCACACAGATGGACAAGACTTCACAACTTTCGTGACTAAACCTAAATATATCCTAAGTAATGACGATAAAAGTTGGTAAACAAATTAAACATTACCATATAAAACTATAAATAATCTGCTGATTAACATAAAACTAAACCTAAACAGGATAAAACATCAAGTTAGAAAAACGTACAATATAAGCTTTTTTTTGGTTTAGCAAGTCTATTTATGACATATATAAAAACAATACTTCCCTGCCCAATCACTCTTTAATCATCAGTCAAATCAAAGATTAGTTTTAATTAGAGATTACAAAACACTGCTCCCGTTTACTATATAAAGCAATGTACGGATCATTATATTGACGTGGCCATTTGTATTACACAAAGTCAATACTATAATTAAAAGAAACTATAGGCTTGTTTTATAAATGTTGTAATTTAAGAACTCTTCTTTAATCCTTTTATTTTCGCTCCACAAAAAAGAAAGTCATATGCTCATTTTTTTTGCTCTAATTTTCTAAATTTTATGACATTAATTATTTTTTACAATAAAGCAGTAGAGATAACAAAACTTAGAATAACGGACGCAAGTAACAACTTGTAATAACCATAAAAACTATATATGAATATATGATAAACGAGTAACATATATAATACTCCTGATCCAAATCAAATTTGGACCTACTTCGAATATAGAAAATGCATACATACATATAGATGTAGTATACTATATGTTTAATTTGTTAATACAAATATAATACAAGGCAGCATGTCTGATAAACTTATAATTAATCAAGTCCCTTGTACTAAAACAGAAACTGCGGCCTAGTCATTATTTAGTAGGTGAATAGACCAAAAATCCTCCACGTTCCACATATTGTCGTTGGCCTGATCGGCCGGAAAAGAAGGTGCCGGTAGAGCAGTAGTGTCCATATTAGCAGGGTACGTGGACGGCGAGTAATTATCCATTGCATGATCTTGGGGAGCACCGGAATTAGTAAAGTGGCCGGAGCTTGCTTGATTATCATTATTCCACATGATGTGCTCCGTGTTAGAACTCTGTCCAGTACTAGTGAAATTTTGATCATCAGCTTGCTTCATGTGCTTCTGAATTCTTGTCCTCCAAAAATTCTTTATTTCGTTATCGGTTCTTCCCGGCAAGTGCTTAGCAATTTTTGACCACCTACGTTAATCATGTTACAACAATTATTTTCTTATAATTAATGAGATTAATTACCGACACAAAATTAATCAGCTGGTGTTAAACAAAGAAGCTACTTAATTAAGATTTAATTAGTGAGTGCTTCATGTTTTTGTATGTACGTTGTGTGTACGGAGGTATGAGTGTATGAGTGTGCGCGAGTGTGTGTTTAAAGGAGGATAAACAGTATACCTGAAAATTAGGTTAAGGCCCACTATTAGTTATAAATTGTAGCAATGGAGTAAATACAATAGAGCATATGTTGAATTAGAAGCATGTTACATGTTTCTTTTATGTGGATCAAAAGAAAAAAGCTCATGTTCCACGGTCCAAACATAAGCTCGATCAGCCTAATTCAATTCATATGTTGTGCTTGTGCTTGTTATTTAAAGGAACAAGCTCTAAGCTATAATATGCGAAACTCACCCATGAAGAGAATTGTAACACGACTTACCCGCTACATCGATACACACATTCGAATCTATTGCATCCAAATGTGTATGTCTATTATATTATTCCTTCGACAACTCGATCGTGCTCGTGCTCATCGATCTATACATTTTGCAGAATCAAGTACGTACCCGTTGCAATGAAGAGATGAATCATATATATTGCATTCACAAGGTTTGGTTTCCTAATACTACACATGCATATTCATGATCATGGTCATGTAATTAAAACAATGCACAAAAAATCATTATCTTTATTTCACTACTAAATACTTTTTAAGTAGAAGGAATTGATTTAAACGATTCTAGGTAGCTAGATAACGTTGATAATTTTAGCACCATAAGAATTTATACGTGATAAGGGTGCCTAGGGGTATTCAAGACTTAATGGGGGTTAATTGATACACTAAGTTTGCAGGCCACTATGTCTTGAAGAGCCAAAACATTTGGGGCACTTGTCAAAATCAACTAAATCATCAATTTGACTTGTACAGGTCTATTTTAACTAAGAGGCAGGGCTTTACAGTATGGCAATTGAAATGGTTTCACCTTTAAATGGAAACTTCCATTGGCGTACGCCTTCTGCCTATGCCGCGTTTATAATTCATCTTTCACTAGCAGTATATATCTATCCCTATAGGCTATAGGCTATAGGCTATACCTATATATACATTATTATATTATATATTACCTAGCTACAGAGATTAAATATTTTGTATGATAATTTTCAATTTTTTCATAGCTTGACATGCATGCTATCTCATTTCATGATTGTATATATATATATATAACAAGGTGCAGACAGAGTGAAAAGGAATACTGTAGGATTTATTTTCATCAAAAGAAAAAAGAGGTACGTAGGAGGGTGATGGGACAGTCATCCTTCGTTGATTTCCGGTTATATGTTCGATTCACTAGCTTTCATTCGAGATTTATCTGGGATTGTATACGATTTAAAGGCTTATAAGCTTAAGCGAAAGAAAAAAGAGTCTCGTAGCAAGCTATGGCTAGCATGCATATTGAAAAAGCAAGCGATATTCTAATGATTAAGAACCCATCCATTCTGATGTATTTGATGATTGACGATGACATGTATTGCTGGTTAAAGCCCATAAATTACAAGTAAGATGGCGGACAAGCAGTATAACATGCATCATATAATGCAAAACTACTAGTGCTAGCTAGCTAGATATACATATATAGATTAATGTACATATATATATGCTGGATAAGAAAACAAAATTTTGTATCCAAGAAAATTGAGATAATGGTATATGTGTATATTATATAATTTATCTTGAAAATTTTAATTTTGAATTCAATATATCTAACCATGAGATTTATTCAAATTAAAACGTGAATGCAAAGTCGTTAAGTATGTTATACACACACACGTATATATATGAGTAGATGGAAGCTAAATATGGTAGATCATCGTATTGTAGTTAAAGAAAAGAATTAAGATTTTGAAAATAGATCGAAGATATAGAAAACTATATAGTATATATATGTAGTTCCTTTTACTCAAAGTAAAAAGAAAATATGTAAAGTATCACAAATCCAATATGCATAGAATAACAATACTATTATATTGAATCTGCATGCATGTACACTGTGTGTTGTCACCTGTTTCCCCACTTAGCATGAAGTTCCATGATCAAGAGCTGCTCTTCTGGTGTAATATTACCCCTCCTTACATCAGGACGCAGGTAGTTTAGCCACCGGAGTCTACAGCTCTTTCCGGTACGCTTCAATCCTAATTCATTCCAACATATATATATATATAAACGATAAGTTTCGGACCCAATTCGTATATTTAATTGTATGCTTAATTATATTAGTTACTAATATAATTAGGCATACACACAATAAAACAGTTGTGGTGACCAAGCAAGAAAACAATTAATATGCGTGTGTGTGTGTAATTAACATCGATAATCTGTGTGTTTATGTATGTTTACCAGCAGATTTAGCGAGAGAATTCCAGACACCTTCGCCATGATTAGCGATGTAATTAATCAGAATCAGATCTTCTTCCATAGTCCACGGCCCTTTCCTCACTTCAGCATCCAGCTGCTGCTGCTGCTGCTGCTGCTGCTGCTGGGCTTTTTTATCCATTTTTGGAAACAGATGTGTATATATATGTAGTTGGATAGAAAAGTAAGCTAGCTAGCTAGTGTGTGGAAGAACCAATAATAATAACATATATATTCATATGATGTTGCTATTTGTGTAAGTTAAGGAAGATGATGGAGGTGGCCTTGGCTTTTATAAAGATACCTTAACTTACCATTTACTCACTAATTAAGCTGCTAAACACGGATTGTCAAACTACGTAACAGACCTTCTAACCTAACTTTCCCATAACAAGCCATCATACTATCACTATTTCTTTTTCTTTCCTTTTTTTGGAAATTTGAAGTGATTCTCGTATATGTAAAAAAGTTTGAGAGAAAAGACCAGTGATTAATTATCCAGATAAGTTGGTACTCTCTTTATATATCAAAAAAAATTAAGACTTGTGTATTTTTATTCATTGTTATTATATAAGTTAGCTTTTTAGGTAATTATTATTATTATTAAACTTTAAGTAAACCATTTTTCTAATTTTATATATATATATATATATATATATATATATATATATATATATATATATATATATATATATATATATATATATATATATATATATATATATATATATATATATATATATATATATGTGTTTCCTTTTTTAATATGCATAGAAGTGCAGCACTGTACGTGCATGCCTGTACCAGTTGCCACGTAATGGTGTGATCAATCCAGATCATTGCCTAGTTACACTTTACTTGAAAACATATTAACATATTCAACTAGAGTTAGAAAGGCATTCTTTGACATATATATTAGTAGAAAGTATTAGGAAAAAGTAATATTCAGTATTTTTAATATTATTGAATACAAGCTTATAATCCGTGCGAAATACGGGATAACTAATATTTAGGTAAATTGATTTTTTATTTATATTCTTATTGATACTTAATATAAAATTTTATAATATTAAGAATTTATATTAATAATATATGTTTTCTTATTTTATATAAATTTATTCTATTTAATATAAATATGTTCTAATTTGGATCTGTGTTATAATAAATATATAATTGGGACTAAAAAGTAAAATTTTAGTTAATATAGATATGTATATAGTTAGAGCTCGTATTATAATAAGCAAAATTATATATGTATATTTTTTAGGCCTGTGGCCTAGTACCACGGACCGACCAAAATTTTTAATCTTTCGTCCACAATAATAGTACAGATGTTTTACAAAATTTACAGTCCACCATGTTTTTAATTAAATATAACAAGACCTTTTAAAATACATATTAAATATCTCTAAATTATAATAATTTCAAAAAATTAATTGAATACTTTAAAATTTTAAATTTCAAACACATTCATAAAATCGAATACATATCATAAATGTTTTTCTATTATTATACTTTTTAGTTTGAGCTTTTTACATTACTGTAAGAATTAAATTATTATACTAGTAAAAAAATTTATATATAAATATACAATAATATATTAGCTAATAATTAAGGCAGGTTTCCAATACTCCAAAGGTTCAACACTATTCTTATCAGGGCCCAATATTGTTGATAATATTCAGATTCACTTACTTGGACCCAATATAACATTTTCTTCTATTTTCTATTCTCGTTTTGAAAAAGAACTCCTACTTTTAATCACTTTCTGCAAAATTTCTTTTGGCATGGATCTGTGTTCAGCATCAAATAAACTGTAGCCCCGTGTATTTCGATGTAATCAGTTGAGTAATCACAATTTTCTTAAAACTAATATATTATATTGTTTGGCTAAATAAACTTTAAATTAAACAATATAACTCTAAATTCGGGTGAGCAGGGTTAAAATATTTTAAGTGTGTGAGTGAAAATATTAAATTCAAATGAAATCCAAATCCTTTTCATTAATAGATTAGATTTGTAATTTGTTTAGTAAAAACTTTCCCATCCACTCATGCGCTTTCTCAGTTGAAAAAATTGTAATTGTAAAACAGGATAATAACAAAACCAGAGTAATTCATCATTCTTACAAATCTTCTTATATTAATATAATTCATCACATGGCATGGTTATAGTGAATGTATCTTACAGTTTCTCTCCATATATATAAATAGATACAACTCGTTTTAATACACTTCAAAACGACTCTAGTTCAGTCCCAAAAAAGAAAAGAAAAGCAACTCTAGCCGTGACTGCACAAATAGAACAGTGCCATAGATATGTAGTTCCATCAATCTTGGAAAACCCGATCGAGGAGATATACGTAGTTGATGTTTATGAAAAGATTATATATGATACTACTCGTGTAAAGAAAAGTAGAGTATTAATTAACTGTAGTGGTAGAACAAGGAGCATGTTAGATTAGGTTAATTAGTCAGATGCTATCCACAAAACAAGTACAAGGACAGATGAAATGAATTTGAACATGATGTGTGGGTTTACATTCAAAGCAAACACAAATGTAGAATTAAAATGACCAATTCCTAACCAGGTCCGCTTAAACCTTCGTTCTGATTTTATCTTTTCCCCTAAATACATTAAGAATACATTTATCCACCAATTATATATACTTAAATTTTATCTTGTCAATACAAGTTGCCTTGCAGAAATATGCACACACACACACAAGTTGCCTTTTTCTGATTCTCACTTAAAATTAAACAGAATTTGATAAAATGAGCAGAAAGCTACATGGCACTATGGCAGCATAAGTACTTCAAGACATACTTTCGGTGGCTATAAACAACCATTGTCTCACTGAAGACTATTTATCGATTAGTATATATGATTAGCAGTTAACAGTTTGGTTAAAATAACAGGGAAGCCGATATCTCAATGGTCAGGTATACATCCTTGATTCTTCCATTTTGCATGGTAGTGAACTTTAGAGCATAGGTTTACAAGTTCAATTAATAAATCAGCAATAGCAATTTCTACTATATTGAATATTTGTATCACTGGCACAATGAATATGTCATCGCATATATCCCAAATGCACAAGTAATTTATTTCCAAAACAAAATTTGTTTAGTATTTTTTAGCAAACAACAAATTATAAGATGTTGTAGTGTATTAGCTACGTGGAGCACTGAAATGCCACTTAATACTAGAACATCCTTTAGCTAGACAATGACAATGAGAAGTTTCATACATTATATCCAGCAGATGAACAGATGAGGAAGAACATGCAACTGCACTAGTTTAGTTGACTGTAATACTTATTTAGTTTCAATTCTGATTGCTACTTGGCAATTATTATTCTGTTCTTTTACTAATTTGGCTGATTAGCATAGGTAAAACTCAAACAAGTGAGACCACAGAATATGACGAACAATACTAATGACTGCCCTATGATCATCTATATAAGTTAATTTATGTGTACTGTAAATACGACTGGAACACTTTTGCAGCTCTTGAGTCATATCTCTATCAAGGAGATTCTAGAGTATTCACAACTAGAAATTAAAATTTTATCTTCATTTATACTTCAACAGTTCAGAAGCAGCGGACCTGGACCAAGAAAAAAAGCTCACTGACAGTGTCCCTTAGATTTCTCTGTTCCGGTGTATCAACAATTTCAGCGTCACTACTATTCTTTTTCATAATCCGGGAAAAAAGGATTAAATTTTACAAAGGATATATAACGAATGCAAATAAGCTCCTACAACAATGTCTTTAAATGCTTCAACAATTAAATACAAGATTTAGACACAACCGGGGTTTAAACTAGGTAGAGTTCAAATGATTCATGCAATTTGACTGCTTGTTACGAGTCTTAGAAGAAGGCAAAAAATCAAGGACTGATAGGAAGAACAACTATCGTGATGGAGCATACAGAAATCACACTCAGTATGTAAAGTAGAGAGGTGGAGCTTGTGCAAAAAAAGAAAATATTAAAGAAACATTGAACAGAGGCACTCTTGGAGTAGAATCTCAATTAATCTTCTACAGTAAGAATAAAAGCAAATATAATGGCATACATGAGAAACAAACCCATATAATGGGTTACATGGAAATAAAAGAAAGAAAGAAGAAGCATTACTTGGAGGTCACTGAGTTTTAAAAAAGAAAAGCAACGGCTGACCAAAATGAATGGAAACTGGAAAGCAAATAGAGCCAGCCATAAAGGCACGAGGACCCTGTTTGGAAGAAATGAAGTCTATCTCAATTCCCAAAGCTCCCTCTGAGCTCATGCTTCCCAGCTCTCTACGAGCTAGAAGCTCAACTAGAATGAGCAAAATGAAACTTATTAAAACGTTGGCTAGATATTGACAGCACATAATGATTGTTATACATCCTGCGGGCGGTTGTGAAAAAAAACAATGAGAAGAATAAATGTAGCCAGGTCAACAGCAATCAAGGAGATAACAGATATTCTAAGCCGTGGGATTTGGTCTGGATCAAAAAACATTACATTATAAGCTGGCACACTGCAACATCTCTGCAAAAATGACAAAAAGGCAAATAAGAACACAAAAACTATTGCTGGTAATTTTATACAACAAGAAAGAAGATAAGGAAGATGATCATATTTCTGACACTTTCAAAGTCTACACACCAGCAACCAAAATCAATGATTGGAAACTTGCTCTTTGTCATACCAACCTGGCAAAGAAAATTCATGTGTCAACTCGAGACTGCCCAACAGCAGGACTTATATCACAGATTAAACTCGCTGTGCAACTTTGGTGACCATGACATGACTCGGTTCCATAAATCACTCTTCAAGCAAGCAATATAGATTCAACAGAAAGAGTGATAGATCTTGTAAATATTGTGACTTGGCATGAGCATCATGTGAAAAACTTAAAGAAATCTTAGGACCTGTCACAACAAGATGGAACTCAAACACGACACAAACCAACTTGGTGACTCGATTCAGCCTACCAAGTGCAACCCAGCCTAATCCACAGGTCGGTGGTTTCTGTTGTAACACATAGGAAACTGGCTTAACGAAGTCATTTCGATGCAAACAAATTTACTCAATCAGCCTCTCAACACGGTGGAGAAGGTGAAAAAAAAACATAACCCAGACAGACTTGGCTTAACCAGTAAAACCCAGTTCAGACTTGCTTTGGCTCACTTAAATTAGTCAATTATGGACACCTCGGTTTAATTCAGCATGTTAGACCCCCAATCATAGCGACACACCATAGAAGGCCAAAGAAAGTCAGGGAGCTATAAACTTATCAGAGCCTCAGAGGCGCAAAAAGAAAGGAAATATGGTGGAGGCATAATCAATGAGTCAATTATATATCATGATTAATGGATGAGAATGAGGAGCAGATTTGAAATAAATTAGGAAAGGATTCTCTGCATGATTTGCGGGATCGGATTGGGAAAACTAAAGTATTTAATCTGATACTTAGGCGGAGTTTAGGAATTGAGTTTTTATAAGAAGTTCTGTAGCAGAGAAGCTCTGCCGCGATGGTGAAGCACCATCTATTTTAATTCTAGTGTAGCATCAGAATATATCAATTTCAAGTATTTCAGTTCCCAATTCAATAAATAGTAGTGTTTATTTCTCCATCCCTAAGTTAAGATTATTCAGAGTCTTAACACAGCACTAGTCAAAAATAAAGAAAAATGAAACTCTAATCAAAGTAAGAGACGGACTCCAGCATTAAAACCAGAGAAAAAAGCAGTTAACACACAAAGAATACGAATTGCTGTAGAATGCACAGGAGAAGTAATTTTTTAAAATAACAGCAGGAGTACTGAAACAAGTTGGGAGACAAAAATTTATGCTGCTAGCTGCTGCAGAATAAAAAATATGAAAAAGTGTGACTATATAAAAAAAGTTGTAATATATTTGAACTCTTGACATGGTGTGTTTCAAATCAGCAAGAAATCAAAATAATAGCAGTTTTCAGCATACAGTGCAATAAATTTAGATTGCAGCTCGCAAAGGAAGACTAAAGAGAAAAAACACTTGTATCTGAAAATAACATAGATAACCAATTTTTAAAAATATATAACATGACATGGAGCAATGGCGAACTTGGGTCTTGTAGCACAGAAGAAAAAGTAAGAAGATTGATGTGGCCAGGGCCAGGGATAGTTTACTCGTTTCTCGCTCACCTACAACCGTGACTCCCACAGACTAAAAATGTGCTAATTTTGAAAGCTCGAAGCTACACAAATTTGATATTTTTGGTCCTTTTTGGAAACCAAAGATGCTATCAGAGATCTAACAATGGAAGTATGGAGCTTTATATATGTGGAACAACTGTAACGCAGGCAAGACGGTTGAAGGACGAAAAACTGGAAGGTTAAAACCAAGGAATTAGACCAACCATGCTGCTGGAAAGTTGTGTTGTGCTACTAAAACACTATAACACATACTGCAGACTCGAAACTCCAGGAAACCCCAATTCAGTATTGGGGATGTGCTCTTGTGAGAATTCAAGCGCCAGTCGTATTCTACCATCTGACACATTATACTATAGTCTATTGTAATTACGCCATGGAGTGGTTTAAAACAAGAGGTCAGCAGGAGCAAACATGGGACTCATGGAAACATAGGTCAAAAAAGTAAACTAAATGTCTTGTTCTATATAGTTTTTGTTATGGATTGCTGTGCTAATATTGTAATCAACTAGAAGTTAATTAGTTTGATTTAAAAATAAGCTAAGTAAAATGTAGTGTCAATTTGACAATATGTTTAGTTGTCACTTGTAACAGTACGTTGAACAAATCACAAATAGGTGACAATAAGTTTAATAGCTACTGTCCTGTATAAATGTAATAACATGATCCATGAAGTAGAAGTTCACAAAGTGTTCAGGCACAGCATGTGTCAAATCCACGATAGTAACATTTAATACTCAAACCTATGACAGCATATTCAAGTGACAGCACAAAAAAACAGACGACGATAACTATTCACTTGACAGTAAACTTGGCGGAGAATGAAGATCGGAAGACAACAAGTTTTATTGACAGTAACATTGGCGGGATAGTTAACAGCAGTTTCGGAGACAATGTGTTTTATTGGACTATCAAAACTTGACAGCAAAGTATGCGGAGCCGAAAATTCTGTCACCAAATAGCAGCTAGAAGTTAATTGTATACTTTTAGTGAAGCTGACAGTCTGTTTCAGGTAGCAGATTAGATAATGATAACACAATGAATGATTTATACATTATTATCTAGTTTGTCAAGTCTACTATTACAACTTGGGAGAAGACAAACAAAAAGATAAAGTGTGTTCCAAAAATCAAAGATTTATGTATATCTCATAACAGCTTTATCTACAAATGGAATGAAGACAAGGTAGAACGAGAAAAACATTGTTTCTACTTCAAGCTTTATTCTAGGACAAAGAAAAAGTGCACTCGTAGGTGAGATATGTGTTAGTACAAGTACACGTGTCATACAAGCATTTTTCCTTATGCAACTGAGCTAGATTTTTTCTCAAACTTAGAAACATTAGCAAATTCATTGTTTTTGTTTCTTTGCAGCTGGAATTAACATTTCAGTCAGTTGTAGCAAATACAAAAATAATAAAATTATTTTTGAAAGTTTAAACACCGTCTTCTTTATTTTTTTTAGTTGTTTGCACTTCATACTTGTTAATTTAAATTCTTGTTTGTTGTTAACAAGAGTTCAAAAATTAATCAAGTTGCATTCAACTCCCCTCTGCAGCACTCGTCGTATTTAATAGTTTTACAAATTTTTTATCTTTTAAAATAAATAAATAAAATAGTATATTGAACAATTTTGCAACATTGATGATATACTTGTTTATATATCACAAGTATTATAAATTTGAATTATTATCGAATAAAACAAATAATTTCAATAGTAGAAACTTGATTGTGCGTATGGTCATTTGACTTGGATCGTGCATTTTGGGACTTTTTCTTGTCCTGTAATTCTTGAAATGACATGCTTTTTATATTCAAGAGTGTTTACATTCAGACAAGGTTGACTTTCTTTCGAATAATTCAGAACTTTACAGAGGATCCTGACATATCTTTCTTCCGATTGATAAATAAATATCAACTAATAATTAGCTATTAAACTTATCGGTCAATAATTCTCTACATCCAGTGATTAATATGTTATACATCAATTGATATTTAATTTATCATTTGATATATCTTCTGTTCATTGACTAGTTTTTATCTATCGAGTCTTTATTTAATAATCCATCGATCAGTTCGTCAATTAATCCATTCTTCACTTATAATAATAGATTTATTAATTAATAGATACCAACACGTATTTATTGATCAATTATATAAAATAAAATTTTAATTTTAAATATTATGTTATCGATACTATTCTAATTCCAAACACTAAAAACATGATTTAATATTTTGTGAATTCTATTAGAATTATAATATAAAATATATATTAATAATAATTAATTTCGAATCAAATTTAATAAAAAATTTATGAATTAGTAATTTTATTAGATTTGATTAAAATTCTATAATTTAAAGTTAATTAATATTTAATTAGAACTCCATTGAAACTATAAATTATTATTTATAATAAAATCATGTCATAGTTATAATATATCATTAATATATATATAATTATATTACATTCTTTCAAAACCTTATAAACTTATACTATTACACAAGTGAATATTATTTTAATTAAAAATAGAATAAAAATAATTTTAAATAAAAAAATAAATTAGAAATACACATACAATACAACATGATATATTTACCTCATTTGTTTCCACTTATTTTCTAAAAATAAGTGTTTATTTTAAGAAAAAGTAGGTATATATGTATTTTTTTAAAAATAAATAACTTATTTTTTATTTTAAAAATAATATTTAATTTTAAAATTATAAAATAAAAATAAAAATATGAAATAAATAATTTATTTTATATTTAAGTCACCCCAAGCATTTATTGTGTGGCGGTCAGGCCGCCCTAAATAGCGTGTATGTGTAGGCCTATATATACACCATCTCCACATAACATGTCAAACCCGCCTCTCTCTTTATTCTACGCTTCTGCTTTCTTCTCCATTAGAAAGCAAGCAAGCAAGCGTAGATTTTACACATCTCAACCCCGTAAATTAAGGCGGCCCATTAGATAAGCCGTGAATACTGTATTATCACCACTACTATCTATATCTTTCTATCTTTTGCATCCTATCTATTTCACCTTCAATCCGTCGTCGTTTTGGGTATGTATGCTTTTTCATCTTCTTCAGATCTGGATTTTTCTTTTTGTGTTTTATGTATGCGGTTATCTTAACAAACGCTAATTATCATGTTTTTGTTTTTAACCATGTTGTTGTTTGCAAACCCTAAATTTTTCATTTGGGGTTTTTTTTTATAGGCTTTGATATTTTTATTTTTGTTCTGGATTTTGTAATTGATTTTTCGACGGATTTGTTTCGTAGCTTGTAATAATTGTTGTGAATGATTTGAATTTATTATATTTATAGCTTTTTGTTGGAGTTGTATATTGAACATTGAACGTGCTTCTTTAGGACAATATTCCGTAGTTTGTTAGACGTTATTCATGGTGGATTGAATAGCGGAACGAGTTTACTAATGTTTGGTTGAATGATATTATCATTAGCTTACTTGTCTCGGAAATTAGTTTAGGTATGCCCCTTGAAATGTATATTTTGATTTTATTACAAGGAAGCTTGTGTGGGAAGAGTTTAAATTAGCGAACCTTGACTTGTTGGAAGCGAAACTAAATTATTTGTACATGCCTGCTACATTCCGTATGTCAGCTTTACATGCCAGGGATAAAAGCAAATGTTCAAGATGGAACCTTTTTTTTATGTTTTTCTACTTTGAGTCTCAGTTAATTGTAGTTTTATTTTTGTGTAGGACCCATTGAAGCTTTAATATGGCTGTTGTTGCAACTCCACTTTATGCACCTGAAGATCCTACCCTTCCTAAGCCATGGAAAGGTTTGGTTGACGGAAATACCGGGTCTCTTTACTTTTGGAATCAAGAGACCAATGTCACCCAATATGAGAAGCCTGGTGCTTCTTCTGTTCAAGGTCAACGTAGCAGCATTGATGATGACGAAAGATATAACAGGGGTAGTAATGGTGGATTAAAATTTGATTGTGGAGCAGGGACTCTTCAGGTGCTTATTTTGTCTTTTGGTGTCATTTTTTTATTATGTTTTTTTTCCATTTGTTGCCTTGCTGTAAGAACTAGGCTGTTGTTACTGCATCTTTCATTTCTTACATTGGAAGTGAACAATCAACTTTTAGCGATGTTCCTTTCGGTACACTTCCAAATTCCACAGTTTAGCTGAAACACGTAGGGAGTTAAAAAGGAATTTTAGTCAATGAGAGAAGCTGACAGGACTTCTGTTAGGAAGATCCTCTAATATCAATGACGGTGTCCGAAATTATTACAAATATGAAAGCTTAGTTTTGTTGATTCCAGTCCATCTGCTGTTAGAGATTTTAAAATCTGGTTATTAGTTTTCACTTTATTACTCCTTTGGGTGGGTGCTGATTTAACTGTTGCCAAATATAAATTAGAACTAATATTTTCTTTATTATTTGAAGTTGTATTTCCTTTCGTTCAATGGTTTATTGTAATTTTGGTAAAGGATTATTCTTAGTTTTTTAGTATGTCTTATAAACTGTATGTATGTTGCATTCTTGGCTACAGTATTTTATATATTTTTAAGCAATTACTGGTTCTGGGTGAGTGGAAGTTCTGTTTATCATTTAATAAAAAATATCATGTATTAACACCTGCATAGTTTTTATCGTTCTGCATCACTGCTTTTTCACAATATATGAAGAACTATATATTATATATTCATACTCTTAAGTAATAAGCTTTGTGTTTCTAATAATGAACTCACCACTTTGTGTGAATGGTATACTTAAATGTGCATGCGAGCCCAATTGTATTTTATGTATTCACTTTATTTTCTTTGATTAAATGATTTCTGTAATTTATCCGTGCCTTAATTTTTTCATGTTTTTGGTGCATGAACTAATTTCTGTTGTTTTAAAAATTGTTTAACAGAGTCGCAGGGTAGGACCAGCTGTGGAAAATGGTTCATCTACAGAGTCCTATCAACAACGAAATGAGATCACTGTGTCTGTAAGTATATTTTGTTACACTTCCACCCACACCCTGTTTTTGGAGTATTTATTTCTATATATATAGTCTTTCTGCACTTCGTGATTGTATATTAGTTTTTATTTGACATGTGGCTACATTTACTACTACACACTTTCATGATTAGGGATGGTGTTATATTGTTATACATAAAGCAATCAGAAATTGGAGTTAACTTGTTTCTTCTTTACCCTCCTGCGTTTTTAAAACCTTTTGGTCCTAGACTCTGATAATCTTACTGATTTTGTTAATGCTCCTAATTTGGAGTAGAATGTATAGATCTTGTGGAATTATAAAAACAAAAATATGTTAAATTCATTAGGGGAGTCTTTTGATGATTGCGTTTGAGCATTTTGGTTTCTTTTGATGATTGCGTTTAAGCATTTTGGTTATGACTCTGGGTAAGAATGCGCTCATGCTCAAACTAATGTAAAGCATTGTTCCTTAAATGGCTATGTGATACCCTATTGGTCATGTTGTGCATGAAGATGCAAGTTATCAATATTTAGTTTAATAATAAGCCAGTGTAGTAATATATTTATTTTAATTCACAATGTCCTCTTATTTGCTTGATTTTGCACTGTTTCCTTTTCACCATTAATCCATCCTAATACTGTCGTGGTTGCTTAAGATATATATTGATTCAGCAGCTAACTTATTATCTTTAGGTTTTTTTACCTTTTTCATCAAGTATTTATGAGTGTTGACATTGGTTTTTTATTTAGGGAGATGATGTACCTATGCCTATGACATCATTTGAAGCAATCGGCTTACCTTCTGAGATTCTTAGGGAGGTATGTAGTTCTTTGTCTTTGTGAATCTATGTTGCGGATTGAGGGGCCTTGTCTATGTTCCTGGAAGTTTGTAGCTTCGTCTTGCACCCTGTGAAGTTCTATGATTGTTGGGAGTCCATCATTGAACTTCAACTCATGTTTATATCCCGTTTGCACTTTTGTCGCAGGTGCGAGATTTGCTCCGAGGAGTTAAATTTCGTACACTGTTCTGCGGCTTCTGCCCTCTTTCGTTGGGGTTTGTCCAAATTGGCGGGTACTCGAATGGTGGACCAATTAAGAAGGCTTTCCGAATCTCCCAAGTGCGTTGCAAGGAACACCATTGGTGATGATTCAGTCTGCTATTTGGTCTAATCAGAAGAGGAATCCTGATGTAGCTTGTGTCAGCAAGAAGTTGCCGCCTGCATATGGGGCATGGTCTCTTCTTGCATTCACAGCTTCATTGTCTGAAAAGACACCAGTTCAGATATTTTAAAGCTTGTACATGCGCTTATGGTTGTTTTTTTCCCTTTTTTCAGTTGCTCCAGGCAGGGTTCCCTTCCCCTACTCCTATACAGGCACAATCATGGCCAATTGCTCTTCAAAGTCGAGACATAGTAGCAATTGCAAAGACTGGTTCAGGGAAAACATTGGGTTACCTGATTCCAGCCTTTATGCATCTCAAGCGAGTGCGTAAAAATCCTCAATTGGGCCCAACAGTGTTGGTTTTGTCACCAACGAGGGAGTTGGCTACACAAATTCAAGATGAAGCTGTGAAGTTTGGGAGATCAGCAAGAATATCTTGCACGGTACATTGTTTTTTGCTGGTCATTAATTTTCATGTAAATTAATATGAGACGGATGTTGTTCTGACTGCCTAAGGAATGAGCTTGGCATTCATTAACAACAAAATGAACTAAAAATTACCACCACCGGATAAATTCGTTGTATACTTTTTGTCTCGTTAACATGTTCACGTGGATTATATTTCATATTAAGATTTACTTTTATAACATGAATTCCACACCGATAACTTGCATGTGGGTCAACATATGATATGAACAGAAGTAAGTTGCATGCAATTATTTCTGCTGATAGTTTTTGTTATTTTTTCTGGCTAAAGTGTTTGTATGGAGGAGCACCAAAGGGTCCACAACTAAGAGACTTGAGTAGAGGAGTGGATATTGTTGTTGCCACTCCTGGCCGTCTGAATGATATTCTTGAAATGAGAAGGGTGAGCCTCAGTCAAGTTTCATACTTAGTTCTGGATGAGGCAGACCGCATGCTGGACATGGGGTTTGAACCACAGATTAGGAAAATTGTGAAGGAGGTTCCAGCTCGCCGACAGACACTCATGTACACTGCAACGTGGCCAAAAGAGGTCCGGAAAATTGCTGCTGATTTATTAGTTAAACCGGTCCAAGTTAACATTGGAAATGTTAATGAACTTGTTGCAAACAAGTCTATCACCCAGGTATGAGTTCTTTCCTCATGTTGTATGTGTATCCACTTTTATGGAAGTAAGCTTAGTAAATTTGTGTCTCACAGCATGTGGAGATTGTCTCTTCGATGGAAAAACAAAGGCGGGTAGAGCAGATAGTGAGATCTCAAGAACAAGGATCGAAAATTATAATATTTTGCTCAACCAAGAAGATGTGTGATCAGCTAACCCGCAGCCTGAGCCGGCAATTTGGAACTGCTGCCATTCACGGGGACAAATCTCAGGGCGAGAGGGACTACGTGTTGAACCAGTTTCGCACAGGGAGATGTCCAGTACTCGTAGCGACTGATGTCGCAGCTCGCGGGTTGGATATCAAAGACATCAGGTAACATACATTAACATTTAATTAAGTATTGAAGCATATGCAAATATTGGCCCCTTCAAATGTGTAATTGTCATCTCTTCCTCAGGGTGGTGATCAACTATGACTTCCCCAATGGGGTAGAGGATTATGTTCACAGGATTGGCAGGACTGGTAGGGCTGGTGCCAGTGGAATAGCTTACACGTTTTTAGGTGATAAGGATGCAAAGCATGCTTTCGATCTCATTAAAGTTTTGGAAGGAGCAAATCAACTTGTTCCAAATGAAATCAGGGGTATGGTTTCTCGTGGGGGTGGATTCGGAAGGGCTAAGCGTCAGTGGGGTTCTGGTCCTGGTGGGCGTGATGGAGGCCGGGGCGGACATTATAATTCAGGTTTTGGTGGAAGGGCTGGTTGGGGGAATGGTTCACGTGACAGGTATGGTATATATATGTTCATTTACTTATGAGTTCTGATGCATGTTTTTTATTGCTTTGGTACATCTATTTAAGAGTAGGTGCAATTTTGTGTTAAAAGGTTTGCAACTCTTGAGTGATTAATTTTCATATAAATTGTGCAAGTAAATTGGCCATATGTCCTGGTTATGTCTTGATATTCTTCTTTTGTTTTGCAGCGACAGGTCTGCTGCTCCAACCAGCTACCAGGGTAAGAGATTTCATGAAAGTGCGGGCGGTGGCCCTGTCAAGCGGAGTCGAGTGGAGTGATGTCTAAATTTGAACTTGTGAACCCTTATTCTTCTGAGTTGCACGCCTTCATGTGTACATTCGATGGGGGGGTTTAGTTGCTGAATTATGTTGGAACTTTAAATTTGAATATTGTGTTGTGATACTCATATTATACAAATTTTTGGGGTGCAAGGAGGGACTTGTAACTGATTCAATATTTATAACAAACAGATTTTTTAAAATTACTGGTAATTGCACATTATTTGACACCGAATACAACAATAAGATTTAAAATCTAATTTATAACTTTTACTTGTTTAAATTTAGATTGGTAAAATTAACTTTTGAACCAAATAGACAATCACATGCATCGGCACTTAATTCAGTTTCATATACTGTTTCCAAGTCATTAATTTGAATAATTTTGGTATTGGTTACTACATTATTTTAATGATTTCACTTTCAAGTCTACCAATGATGATAACAGTCATTTTCTAATGTAATTGGAAGATCAGAATAATGTAGTCACTCAAATATATAAAATATTTAATTTTTTCTGCCAGGTGATTTTAGGTCATTCAAGTGAAAGTTCATAAATAGTTTATTGATGTAGACATTGATATATGATACCAAATGTTATAACTGATGTCACAAACTTAACGTTTCTCTGTAAAAAATAAATACATTTTAATGATCATAAAAATAATTTAAGATTCAGTATTAGGATTGATAATAATTAATAATATAATGATATATTTGAAAGTTTGCCAATTAATATACAGTAATAAATTAACCTATTTAACCAATAAACAAGGCTCGCAACTTATAGATTCATTTTTGATTGCATTTTATCTCGAGTCAGTCGCATGAATAAGTTTTTAATATTTTTTTCATCACTATAATTGAAAATACGGTGCAGAATAGCTTAATCTTAATATCCAAGCTTATTTACTGAAATAAACATAACCCAGTGTTTTATTTTGTTGAGAGATTTATTTGTTATTTTATTTGGTTGAGAGATTTATTTGTTAACATTAGAAAAGTGCTCATGATAAATGATTGTTGTAATATACACATTTGCACATGTTAAGACTCAAGAGCAGTGTATCTTCAAAGCGGATAGATGAAAACCTAAGATGTTTATTTTACGTGTTGCTAGGGATTGGTGGGTCTCCTCCAAATGTGGATCCATGAAAGATGAATGTGTATCTAAATTCACACACACACACACACACACACACATATGTACATATATTTGTAAGAAACGTATTACTGGATTTTTTTACAAAGTTACAACTATCCAATGCAAAGAATAAAGTTCTTACAAGTAAATACTCAATACCCAAGTAGGCAAAAATCAAGTGTTATTCCTATTCACTCTCATGAACTGCGGATAAGTATGTAAGCAAGAGACAATCGATTGTCCGGACTCGGACCCATTACAAAAAGGCAGTTGCAAAACACAAGTACCTCTGTTCTTGTAGAAAAGCTTTAAAAATGATACATAATTACGTGTACCACAATTGTTAAAATCACAGTTTTCATGAATTTAAATATCCAAACAAAAACAAGGGTCAAATACAAATTGCTTTCTCCGAAAGCTTATACACTATTGGCCAACCCAGCTTCTGAGTTCTGATATTGAAAGATTTAAGTGATCATTTCATCTGTGTTTTGCTTTATGTTTCAGTAGAAAACACGAGGAAAAACTGACATTCTAGCTATGACCAGATAGAAAAAAAAAAACCAAGGATTTACGACAGACATTTTAATCTAGCAAATGTCAGATAACCAGTGTGACCTCTTGCCTCGCTGGACGGCCTAGCCATGACAACAGGAGGACTAGAATTTTCCAGCCCATTGCTTTCTTCATTTGAACGTTGTCTCCTCTTGCAAGGGAGGGATTCAATGTAACCACCTTCATCTCCTTGAAAGCTGTTCATTTTAACTTCTCGAACTTCATATGTTCTAAAAAGTACCTCAAATGTTCTTATATCTACAGGAATCCAATACCCACACATATCAATAAATAAAAACATAATGCAGCTTAAACTCTTACATATGAGAGGCAAGAGAATAGAGATTATAGCCATTTAAGATGAGACAAGGAAGCAACAATATAATTGCAATGTTAGTAAGTAAATTAGACACAAGCAGACCAAAAAAATGGTCGTGAAAATGCCAAAAGATTAAAATGTTTGTGAAAATGCAAAAAGATAGTTGCAAGAAAGCTTACCAGTAAAATTTGATCTAAGAGTTTCACATGAACGCTGCACCTGCTCAATGCATGGTGAAAAAGAACACAAAATTCCATCTTGTTTCAACATTTTTCCCACAGAAGGAATAGCCAACCACGGTTGAGGTAAGTCCAAGAAGACAGAATCTGCTTTACCAGTGAATTCAGTTGGAAAACCTTCACCCTGAATATCCCTTACTCCCACAGTCACCAAATTACTTAATCCTGTCCTCTCGAAATCCTCCCTGTAAAAAGAATTAAACAATTTCAGTTGAGGTTTATGTGGACATGCACAAGTAATGAGACAATTTCAGTACGCAACATGTTGCTTAATCTCTTACCTAGCAGAAGCAGCTCTTTGTTCATGAAAGTCGAATGTGTATACATGTCCAGAAGGAGCTACAGCTCTTGCAAGCGAAGTAGTTAAAGATCCACTTCCCGTTCCCGACTCAAGTACCAAACAACCTGGAACTATTTCCAAATACATAATGACAAAGCTAATGTCTGCAATATAGAGAATTTGGGTTCTATGACTCAAAACCAGAGTCCATAGCTCAGGAGTTGGAGCCAACAAGTAAACAAACCCACCCTTGTTGCTAAAAACCTTGGAACCAAAGGGTTTCCCGATCCAATCTGAATGCTTAAATACACCAAAACGGTTTTGGAGGACTGCACTTTCACATACTTTAATTGCCTTCATGTTATCATGCCTTTCGTATACAATAACCAAATCCCCATCACTTACATAACGTTGAAAGGATAATCTCTTAGCTGGATCAGTTGGCAGCATCGCTAAGATTTTAGATATCCTGGTATAGGTATAGATATAGTAACGATAAAAGAACTACCTGCGAAAATAGGATTTTGAATTCAATAAGAAGCAAAAAAATTGATGTCACTTCAGTTCATTTTCCATATGCGCAAATTCAGGGATGCATATGGTCCAATATAAAATAAAAACCGTCTACTTTTGTACTATTCATTAGTAATAGAAAACTATTGAGAACATAGTAATGCCAATGAAATCCCATAAGAAAGCTTAAGGTGTCTTAGTTTATTGAGAACAACATTTAATTTTGGTATTGGAGTCCATTTTGATTCAGATATACCAACACAAATGTTTAAGTTTCTGCACACTTAATCCTCCATGATGCTTTCTCTTTTAGCTATATTAGTAAGTGATTTCCGAAAAGGCACCTAATTAGACGAAACCTATTTACAAACCATTGTCCTAACCACCTAATACCACCATAACAAGTACCTCCTTGTCCCTATATAGCTCCAAGTGACCATCAACAATTTTTATAATTCATGCTTCTGTATGCCACACACACATAAACTGCATGGTGCATATGAAATATGTTCTAAATGGCAAGGAAGCATCAATTTCAACGAGCATCACCAATATGAAAAATAAAACCTAATGCAAGAAACTTATAGTCTCGTCTATTTGAGACCAGATCATTTATCATATATAGATATAAGATAGAGCTACAGCTCAGCTGTGTTAGCAATATAATACTATTCAGTGCATAACACCATAAGAGCTTTACAGTTGTTAAAGATCTAATTAACTCAAAAGGAACACGTAATGGATCATGGATAAAATTCAATTTGTAGCTTGCTTAGAATATCCAAGAAATAAGGCCATGATGGAATCATAATCTTTCCTGCAAGCATCAGTCTGGTATAACAACTTTACTGACCCATGTCAGAATAAACACATATACAGTGGTGGGGGGGGGGGAGGGGGTGTAATCCTATCCCTTGAATAGAGAATGTGGATTGTTTTACTAAATTTTACTAAATAGCTATTTATTTGCAAAACCCACGCCTCTTTACGTTTTTTCACTTTTCCCAAACATAGATTAGTAAAAATCGCTATTTAATATGAGGAAAATCGCTATCATCTTCAGCATGATACTTGATGAATCCACAATTAACATCAATATACAAATAATTGATAGCAAAAAATAAATAAACTGTTAATTATTTTATATTATTATTTAGATACAATTGCATTTGTAACTAAATAATCGTATCATCTATCAGATAATACTTAATATTCTAGAATACAGATATATAATAGTAATGATTATCTATTAGAAATTTAGATACATGTAATAGGTAATAGTTATGCGTTACAAATCTAAACAATTTTTAGGATTAGTTTCTTATATCAGCATGTCCGATGCAATGCGATAAGTGATGCTATACCTATATTATGGCGTAAAAAAAGAGACACCACTCCAATCTAATGCTATACACATGGATGTAACATAGCAAAATTCTATACTTGCTGCTAAATATAGAAAAAAATATAGATGTGCTATAATTGTCACATAGGCATGCAAGTGGAATATGAAGGGAAATGAATAATTAAAGCAATGGTGATGCATATAATTTTGCATTTAAAGATTAGATGGTTAAAAAGTAGCTAAATTTACATCTATTTGATTTTATTTTAAAACTATGTATTAGACTACAAGTTTCATTTTAGCATCAAAAATCACTTTCTGATTTCAAATTATAGCAATAATTATATGTATTTTAGCACTAGTATTGAACATGCTCCTGCATGTCCAATGCAATGCTATATCTATAATTTGGCACCAAAAATAGAATGCACCGCTTCGATTCAATGCTTAACATGGATGTAAATAGTAGAATGTTATACTTGGTGCTAAATATAGAACCAAGTATAGATGTTATAATTGTTGCAGAGGTATGCAAGTAGTAAATGCAGGGAAATGAATAGTTAGTGGAAGTTAAATTTTGATCTATTTGATGTCATTTTAAAAGTATGCTTTGAAATACAAATTATATTTTAGCATAAAAAATCACTTAATATTTTATAAAAAATCAATAGTTATATGTTTTTTTAGCAAAGTTAGTTCAATTTGGATATTTTGAGTGCCATTTCAAAACTATGCATTGGACTTCAAGTTCTATTTTAGCACCAAAAATCACTTTTTGATTTCATAATATAATATAGCAATAGCTATATGTAAGGTAGCACTAGCATTGGACATGCTTAGTTTTATTCCTATACAATAAAATACAATCATCCACATTAGTCAAAATTTATATATTTGAATTGATGAATATTTGATAAATTTAAGGATTTATAGTTATTTCTACCAACTGTTCTAACATTATCTTGTATCAATGTACCTAACACACCAAAAAGTTAAAAGAATTTCTAAAAGTTGCGTAGCTGAATAATTCTATGGGGACTTTTATCAAACACTTGACAACATTAATACACTTCAAAACATTAATGAAAAACTTAATCGAAACCCATTAAAATGCAACTATATACATCTCTGATTTTAGTACCCATAGAAAAAAAAACAGTTATAATATTTACAGATGGACTAACAACAAATCAATGAGAAAATAAGAGTGGTTTTATTGAGAGAGAGAGAGATACAGAGAGAGAATCCTGCTTTGAAGACTTACATCAAACACCTAACAACCTTAATCTAAACCCAATAAAAAGTGTAAGCATATACAATACGCACCAATTTACAACAAGCAACAATAATATTTACGCAATGAACTTACAGCAAAATAATCAAAGGGAACAAAAAAGGAACTAATAGAAAGAACATTATTACCTCTTAGTTAGCGTTGCTGCTGCAGTGCTGTTTGCAGCCTTGCAGGGCAGAGTTTGAGTTCCGTAATATTGTTTGTAAGTTGTAACAGCTTTATAAACCTAGCAGTCAGATGGAGGATAATTCAATCCAATTCTACGGTATTTTTTAAGATTTTAAAATTTTGGGTTATTTAATTAATATTTAAATATATATATTAAAATTTAAGGGTATTTTAAATAATATTTTAAAATTTGGGATATTCAATTTGAATTTTAAATAATATTTTAAAATCTGGGTAATTTAATCTGGATTTTAAATAATATTTTAAAATTCAGTCATATTTAAAAACTTATTAATACAGATGTATTTTAAAAATTCATAGATTATGTAATCTATATTATACTATATTATTATAATCGAAAAATTAAATGTTTTGGTCGTCGGTATGGTACTGGGTGAACCATTGCCCGTCCAATTTTATGTGAATCATAGAAACAATCTTAACCATTGAATTTTAATAAAATATAATTTTAAAATAATATAATCATACATACAACTTTAACCCCAGTAATCCTTCTTTTATACACGATAGGATAATAAGATAGGATAATATTATATTATATTTAAATTATATTCTATAAAACTTTTTTTACAAATCCTAATTATCCTATAATTTTTATTTAATACATCATTAAACTTTATCTTATAATTTTTATTTAATATATCATTAAAGTTTATGATAAAAAATATGCATTTTTTTAGTTTCCATCTATTTCTCTATTTTAATCGCATAACACAAATTATTTATCAAAACACGAGCTCTACTCAAGTTAGAAGAACTTTGCTCAAACTAGAACAACTAGTTCCTATCAATACTCGTATGTTCAAATTAGAAGATCAACATCAACACCCTATATACAATTCTAACCCCTGATAGTCCTTCTTTTATACAACTCATCACAGATAGAATAATATTATATTATATTTAAATTATATTCTATGAATATTAAATTTTATGAATATTAAAATAATAATATTATTTTATTAACATTAATTAAATTTTATTACTATATTATCTATACTTTTATATTATATTATTTTAAACAAACTTCTCTTTTAATTAGAATATATAGTTGTACTCACAATCTACTAACATGTTCCAATTTTCATCATCCCTCAAACACTTTAATTTATTTAAAATTATAATTTTATAATTAAATTTTTTGAATATTAAAATTATATTATATTTTACCTACATTAAAATATACTCTTTTATTTAAATTTTAATTAAAATATTTATAATATATTTATAACTCTTTTTATTAATAAAAATTTCCTAATTAAATTTTAAAAAAAAATAAAAAGTTTGGTCAGTTGGTCGTCCGTCCGGTAAATCCTCTTTTTATACAACTCTTTTTAGCATCCGTAAGTTGTTGGATCAAATCAAGCCTACCATAGTAATTTATTTGTCTTGTTGAAACACATACATTGTTTCTATGTTAGGATATGTATTTAGTATGTCCTAATTTATTTGAAGATAGAAACATGTTTCTACTGTGAAGCTAGTAAGTAAATATTGAGTCAAGAATAAAAATTGGTAGAAGATTCAAGTCTGAATCAAGCATCAAATCAATGAAGACTCCATCAAAATAAGCATTGCAGGGGAAAATGTTCCAAGGCAAATTCTTGATAGAGGAGTCATCCTAATAGAGAAGTCACGGATATGAAGCTGATAGAGAAGTCAGAAATGAACCTAGTAGAGAAGTCTCAAACTTCTAAATGGTTGAGTATTCGGTTTGGTGCATTCGAGAAGTCAAGTAATGAAGCACTTATTCGAGAAGACCAGGAGTGATCAATTCGAGAAGTAGCATATTGACTCACTCGAAAAGTATGGTAGTCAACTCACTCGAGAAGTCTAATTCACTCGAGAAGTCTAACTCATTCGAGAAGTCTATTCTGATCGGGAAGTCATCATGTGAAGAATGCAGTTGAGAAATCTAGGCATTCGAGAAGTGAGTATACATGAAGTATCTAATCGAGAAGTCAATGAAGTGCCTAATTGAGAAGTCTAATACCATGACTTCTCGAAACTGATTCAAGTGAGTATTCGACTGATTCAATTGGCTATTTTCAAGGAAAATTGCAGAAGAACAAGACAAGTCTGTTGAAGCTATGTCATAACAGGATCAGTCAAACCTGGAATGATAGAGACAAGTCTACAATGAAACTTAGAAGAAGAACAAGATAAATGACAGAAAGAATAAGGCTGGAAGCAAAAAGACTGTCATAGTTTGTGTTAGCTAAAAATTGATAGTAGTCAAATGTAAAATTGTTTTTGTCTATTTCTAGTTTTAACTTAACTGATTAGTGAGTGCATGTGCCAAAAGACATGTTGTCTATATAGCAATTGCATAACCTCATTAGTTAAAGAGCTGAATATTTTTTTCAAGTATTCATACCTTGTTTCTACTTCCAAGAACAAGAAGCTGAAATTCACTTTGAATTTCAGATTGTAGCTGATTCATTCTAATACACAATTAGATTGAAAGTTAATTTACTGTGTTCTTACATTTTTGCATTTGTATTTAAGTAAACACATGTGAATTGACAAAGTTACAAACACTATCAAACAGTTCATCAAAATTAAAGAAGTGAAAAGAAAAAGAAAAAGAATTTGAAGTTATACATTCACCCTCCTTGTACTTCTGTAACTCTAACTCCTAACATAAGTTTTCTTTTTATACGATTTTTTTATGCAATTATGATATAATTATAATTTAATTTTAAAACATATATATTTTATATATAACTCTATCATCGGTGAATAATTTTTTGTACAACAATCTAATAACATATCTCACTTCACTTCAACTTGAAATTACAACTTATTAATTAAATCTCATAAATATTAAAACTTATTAATAAATCTCACGAATATTAAAATAATATTATTATTTTATCTATAAATAATTTTAATTATATATTATATTATTATAGCCGATATAATAAAAAAAATTAACTACATATTTAAATCATATAAAATAATTAATATATAATTTATTAATCCCGCTCGTACCCTGTACGAGTCATAAGATAGTATTTTATATATATATAGATCTTTTAAAATTCTACTAGAAGATAAGAGATTCTACTGTATTTAGAATTGTGGAATCTCCCCTACTAGTGCATAAACTATATACGTATATAGTGGAATCTTAAATGAAATATAATTAATAAAAATTCAGAGATTATTAATAATATCTTTAAATCTGGAATACACACCCTAAATATATTAATAATAATAATAACAACCCTGAGAGAGTTTTTTTATTAAAAAAAATCCATAATTTTATTATCTTAATTCAACCTAAAATATTAAATAATTTACTCAGAAAAAATAATTATAATAATATTGTTTAAAAACTAAATAATTCATATTATTAAATTTAAAACTTATTTTAAAAAGCTCATAGCATCTCAATTTGAGAATTTAATATTTTATTGAAGTAATTTAAACAACAACAACAACAACAACAACGGATGGACCAAAACTTTTGAATATAATAGTAAAAGTATAGATATATAATTTAATTTGTGAAAATTAGAAATCAATCCCTTAACTTTTTTGAAAAATTTAAAAGGATTTGTTGTTCCAACAACTAATTAGTAATTACTATAAATAAATTTCATATTTAGTTATATATAAGAAAATGTTTATAGAAGATTTCTTTAGTAATATTAGCGGATTTTGTTTTATAATTTTTGTAGAATTTGTAAATTGGTCAAAGACCTTTGAACATTTTTTTATTTGAGGCAAAAGAGATTTCAAAACTCTATCCACACAAATGAAAGTTAATTAATTTTTTTTCTAAAGTTATACTTACTGGTCTCTGATCAGTTTTCATTTTGATTTTTGCATTAAATTATATAAAAAATAATTGTATAAATTTCTTTTTATTTTTTTTACTCAATAAAAGATTAATAAATAAATATTTATTTATAATTTTTAAAAATAAATAAATAAGTGATCTAATTGTTGTATACATCTAATTTGGACGGACGAAGTATATTAATAAGCTTATTTATATTTTGGCCCTCGAAATTTATCAATTTGAACACATAAACCCTTAAAGAAAATTTTTGTATCTTTTTACCCTTTATATATGAGTTTTATACATTTGAACCCTTTTTCATATTTTCTTCTGCCCTCAAGGGTTAATGTGTCCGTAACTGCATAGTTTAATGTCAATTTTGTACGGCAGGGGAATTTTATTTATTTTTTGCTAAATTTGTTGGATGATTTGTTTTATTTTTACTAAATTTATAGGGTATTTTTTTAATTAAAAAAATAATATCATTAATATTCGTTATCTAACTAATCTTATCCAATTCAATGAATGTTTGTATTAATAAAATTCATTAAAATGAGTTGCATTATTTTAACACAAGTGATTAGTATAAGCGCATAGTGAATAATGTTTACAAATACTAAATTTATCAAGAAAATTACTTGTTACATGAAATCACTATTGTTCTTTACTGTAACCATTATGTATGATAGCAAACTAATTTAATAACAAAAAAATATATCAAAAATACTAACTTATAAAAGGTAATATTCCTATTTTAAATATAGTCGATTTAACGTAAAGTTCTTATCCATCTTATGAGTAGTCATTATTTTTGAAAGCAAATCCATTTAAAAAAAACTTTTAAAAAAATTCAATGACAAACACTTTTGCCATTAGACACATTAGCCCTTAAGTGCAATATTAGAAGAAAATTTGAGAAAATAGTTAAAAGGTACAAATCTCATACTTTAAGGATAAAAAGATACAGATTTTTTTTAAGGGTTTATGTGTACAAATTAACTAATAAATTTTAAGGGTTAAAATGTAAATACGCCATATTAATATTTTTTTTTGACAAAGATATACGTATTCGTATATAAATTGTATCAGAATACAATAGCCCGGAAAAAGGGGTTCCTTTCATACGAAAAAGTTATTATCTAACAATCGGACATGCAAAGATGACATGAAAAATTTAGATAATAGATCTTTAATGTCGAAAAGAAAACACCATTATAGAACATCATATCCGAACATCATGCAAATAAGAAAAAATAACAAAAGACATAAATTAAAAACAAAACAAAAAAAGAGTATATAATTAAATAATAAATACTGTGTACTGTAATAAGATACTAATAGAAATACAAGTATATATTTAATGTAACCAAAGGGAACCCCTTTGGTTATGGTTAGACATCGATTAAAAAAAATAAAGTATAAATTTTAAAAATTAAAGACAGAACAGTTATAAAGCACAAAAAAATTCATTAATGACATATAAACAACTCTTATATGGTCAACAAGCCATCATATATGGCACTCCCTTGTAGGCTCAAAAATCATCATATATGGCACACAACTCGTTAAATAACATCCATATAATTAACAAAAAATTATCAATTCAAATTAAATAAATATTTAAATTCACTAAAGAAAGTTAATAAATTGAAATGTAAATATAATCTAAAGAGTTAATAACATTCAACAACACAACCGATCATTTAAAACCGCAATTAATACCATTAAAATCAATTAAAAAAACCATTAAAAATGAGTTAACTACATGCCTTTTTAATAAAATGGAACTCCCTATGACTAGGGCTGTCAAACGGATAATTCAGATATAGATTTGTATATATCCGAATCCGAATTCGAAAATCTGTATCCGTATCCGAATCCAAATTTTTTTAAAGGTTAATATCTGAATCCGGATCCGATGGATACTATCCGAATACAGATAATATCTGGATCCAGATCCAGATCCAGATCCGATTTTTAATAAGTTTTTAAAATTTATATTAAAAATTCAAAGAAATTTGAAAAATAAATATGAAAATTTTAATATTAAACTCAAATAATATTTTTACAATTATATAAAATTTGTATAAATATATTATTTAATGAATATATACACACACACTACAAAACTAATAGAATAAATTTTAAATTATATATATATATTATTTGAAAATCATATATATTTAATTTCAGATTCGGATTTTTTCGAATACGAATATGCCTATATTCGTATTTGTATCTGAAATTGTCAGATTCAGATACATATAATATCTGCTTTATCTCGAATACGAATACAGATATTCCGGACGAATATCGGATTATTCAATTTTTTTTTACAGCCCTAGACCAACATCAGATACAAAAAAACTATACATTAATAAGACCCATAAAATCTGCACAAACGTAAAGATTTAAACCTACACACAAGTAGACCCCTAATGCACATTTTTATTTTAATATACACATAAAGCACAATCTGTTATAACAATTCAAAAGAGATTTACAAGAATAAAAAGGTAATGGTTGACCAATTATCAAAGATGAAAACAAATTAATAAATTAAAAACCCAAAATCATTATCCATAAAACCTATAATTCCCTGAAACCTATAATTCAAATAATAATAAGTAACACAATAATGATATCAATTAACAATGAACTAGTCACAGAATCAAAATAACGTAACAGAAAACATTAATGATACAATAATCACGAAATCAAACAATCAAAAATCCCAAAAAAACAATATCCCTAATTTTTTTTATCTACAACTATGAATCAAAATACACACTACTAACACACACTCATGAAACCCCAATAACATTTAAGAACAACACACATACATCTGCGTGCGCACACACTCATACACTACTACAATATTTATTTCTAAAGTTGAACAGTTCAAATAACCTTTGAGTCCGATAATAAATTTGTGTTCTGGTATGCCAATTTAATACTCCCTCCGTTTCATATTAATAGTCCACTTTAAAAAAATAACGCATATTAAGAAAATTTAATATTGATTTGTTGTATTCATATTTATTGCATTGAATGAATATAACTTGGAAATATAAATTAGAGATATGTAGAATACAGTTGATTTTGAAAATATATATTATATTAAATTTTATATTGAAAGTTGAAGTGAACAACTATTTTAAAACAATTTTTTTTTGAAACAGGACTACTAATATGAAATAGAGAGAGTATTAATATTAAAATAATTTGAAAACCAGAATTGTGCGGAGATTAGAAGTGTAGACAGCTAGCTAGCTTTTAGTTGTGTGACTTGCGTCTGTTTTTCATTTAATTCAATACACACAGACACTGACAGTCTGACCCTATGTGTAATTGTACATGTATTGTATATTTGTGTGGCTAAGAATCTATTGTTGCGGGTGCAGCGATGAATCTAAACTCTCATCTCAATCTCTCTCTGTATTTGTTGCAATTCTTTATTCACCAACACTAGTCCCTTCCAAACTTTGTAAGGGTTCCAATCTCCTACTGCAACTGTAATATATCTTTCTATATATTTTTTGGTAGTGTTATTTCTTTTTATACTCTACTTGTTCTTTTTTGTTCTGTGCCTTTTGGTAAAGTTAGTAATATATATATTATGTTGTGAAGATTGTAAATGAATTGTTTCTGACTGTTGGATCATATCATATTATAACATATATTTCTCATGCTTTCAAACTCCATATAAGAGACATGTTGATTTGCTTATGCAAAAAAGAATGCAAGGTGCTTGGGTTACCCAACGCACCCAGTATTGATGCCTATTGTATTCGAATTTGGTGTTAAACTGTTGAGTAACTAATTTAACAAAACCTAAGCGTTCGTGATACTCTTCTGTTTCAAAATATCTGTTTCTTGACTTTTTGCACACACATTAAGGGCATGGTTAAAAGTGTTATTTTTAAAAATTTCTTTTTGTGAATAAAAGTATTTATTTAATATTATTATTCACAAAAAGAATTTTTAAAAAATAACAATTCTAACTATACGGTCAAATCATCTTAAAGTGTGTGCCAAAAAGTCAAGAAGTAGATATTTTGAAACAGAGAGAGTAATTAGAAAGTACTCCCTCTGTTTGGTAATAGTTTTGACTATATAGTTAGAATTATTATTTTTATTTTTTTTTTATGAATAAAAGTTTTAGTTTAATATTCTTATTCAAAAAAAGAAAAATTTTAAAAATAATAAATTTAACTATGTAGTTAAAGCTCTTAAAGATATGTGCCAAAAAGTCAAACGTCAAATAAAACCAAACAGAGAGAGTAATAAACAAATTGTTGACTTTTATATTCATTTTTGCAAAAATACATATATTGACTTGTTCTCTTGTTTTTTTGCTAAGTTATATTACAATGTTTTAATGATTAGATCATGCATTTTGATTCAATTTGCATAATTTTTTTAGTGTTGATCGAATAATATGATCCGATTAAACCATTTCCTAACACCTTACGGTTTTAGGAGAACTAACATGGTATCAGAGTTTAAGGTCTCGACCCTTTCAATAACACCTTACGGTTTTAGGAGAACCGGTAATTTAACAGTTTTTGTTGATGAAATTTTTCATACATATAACTTCAAATATATATTTTTATTATACATGCCATATCAAATTTTCATATTATGCACCTGCACCCGTATTTTGCTTCGTAGTATAAAGTATAAACACAATGTTCAACATATAGCCAGTATTATTTTGTTAGGTTTATAAAAAAAAGAACAATAGAGGAACTAAACAGGCTTATCTTAGCTTTAATTAAAGTGTTGAAATATATATTAACTGCTATAATATTAGGCTAAAACAAGACCTTTTACATTTAGATATGTGTCAACCTTCACTCTATTATAAGGCTGAAACTGAATCTGGGAATCTTAGACATTTTTTGTTTATTGTGTTAAACTGGCAAATGTTTATTGGTGTTACAGTAGTCGGTCCTTGACTCTAGAAATAGTACCAGAACCTTAAAAATAAAACTTTTGGGAGCGATATCGTTTGAGTTTCCACTGTTTGGCTTGATACTTGTATTTTATAAATGAGCCCATCACAATATTGTTGCCGCAAAAGTGTTTATCATATTTCATTCTTTTGACAGAATGGATCTACTGGAGTCTAGTGATACTACCTCCCTGAGTTATTGGTTGAACTGGAGATTCTTTCTTTGTACAATATGGGTCTTTATTCCAATGTCAGGGGCAACCTATATAATTTGGAAATACGAATATTCATATTCTCCAAAACCAGATGAGGAAGGGACTGAAGAAGATGATTTATGTTTTCAGTATGCCTTTGATTCTTGGATGCCATGTGTGAAAGAAATACACCCCATCTGTTTGATGATGTTCCGTATTTTCTCATTTTTCTTGATTTTAACGGCACTCATTGTTGATGTTGTTGTTCGAGGAGGAAGCTTATTCCACTATTATACCCAGTAAGTCATCCTTTTATTGTATTTTTTTGCAGCAAAATGACCTAGCATATGAATAGTTAACAGTAATTGTTCTGAAAATCTTTGACTGGATATCAACTCATTTATGTTATGCGTTATTAACTATTTCTAACTACAGGTTGTAATGTTTTTGACTCTTGAGTAGGTGGACTTTAGCTCTGGTTACCATCTATTTTGGGGTATGCTGCCAGCTTCTTCAAAAGTCTATGCTTAGGAATGTGAATGTGTTTGTCCTACTATAATATCGATATTTCAACTTTTGTACTGATGTTTATTTACCTGCACATGCATTCGTATCTGGTTTTTAAAAACAAATGTAAATCTCTATCGAATTCCAGTTATTTTAATGCATTGAACTCTAAATACAACATATTTTTTTATAAATATTTGCAGTTTGGATCGTTGCTCTCTATCTATGGATGTTTGCACCATCAGAAAATATATAGCAGAAATGATGCTTTTAGTGAGGTGGTAGATGCCGAACGAGGATCTTATGTATCACTTGTACAACACAAAGCTGCATCTGGAATAAATATCGGAAAGTATCCGTATTATCAAGAAAAGTATCATCTTTTTCGAACAGCTTCAAGGTGTGGCCATGTATTTCAAATTATGTTCCAAGTAAGCCCCCTCTTAAATAGTGATTAGTTTTTAATTGGTTGATGAGGTTTCCTCGCTTGGTTTATCAAGTTAGCATCTACATTCTACATGCTATTGTGCTGTTGACTATATAGCAGCTTCTTACCTTATATGGCTTAATATATGTCAGCAAGTAAATGTTGGTTCTCCGTATGTATTATCGCACCTTTCTACTGTTTTCTCCATCCTGAGTTAATATATATTGTTTGAGAATTTTTCATCCTTAGTTCCTTGCAATCAATCTTCTCGCTGTCACACAAGTCAACATAAAACAGTTTGCTTCATGTTTGACAAACATAATTTTATTTACACTTGTTCAATTGACATTTTAAATATACAAAACAAAATAATTATATTGAATATTAAGATTGTAATTCTTGGAAAGATAGTGATCTGTGGCAATGCCTAAACTTTTGTGTTAGAAAAGAAAACATTGACAATGAGAAAGCAAGTCACTTGGATATAATTTCAATGTCGAGATTTTTTCCAGCTTTTCACCTGGTTCCATTGTATTTTGCAAGTTAACTCAGTTTTCCCCCTTATGTTATTTATTTCTAAGCAGATGACTGCTGGTGCGGTAGTACTTACAGACTGTCTTTATTGGTTCGTAATTTTCCCATTCCTTACAATCAAAGATTACGATTTCAATTTCGTAAGTAATCATGGCTTCTTATATATCTTGTTGTCTCCTTTACTCATATTTCAGCTTCTTTTAGTACTATGTAATTGTACGTAGTAACTAAATAATATTGCCTCCCCCCACCTAGCATGGCGTATTCCTGTTCAAACTGGATATCAACTCTTATGCTGGATTATCATTGTACTATCTGCAAAAGATGCCTTATACCTTATATGTCATAAATGGATAGTGATGGGTTCATATCTTTCTCCACGATTGTTTTATATGTAATCTCTTGTTTTGTGAACTGTGATGAACAACTTGTATAACTAGGACTCGTGTTTTCTGCTGGTATATACTTGTATTTTACTTTGAATGGAATTTGCAAAGGGAGAGTCAAAGTTATAGTTTCGTAAGATGGTTAAGGGTGAGTAAACAAGAACCAGTCATTATATTAACAGATAAAAGACAAATTTCATTGCTTATATATCGTTTCTAAATGTATAAAGTTTAAAAATATTAACTTGGTAGTATATGCTATGTGAAACTGCCTGTTTCCAAGAACAAATAGATGCCAGAATTTATTTTACCCTTGTCGTAATTGATATTATCTTTGTTTGCACCTGTTATTGGTTTTGAATAGAAGTGGATTATCTAGTAAGCCATCTGATTGGTACAAGCTTAGGGAAACTAGTTTTTTCTAATTGCAACATAGTCATTGAATAATTTTTGTCACGATATAATTGAGAGTTGCTCTTGAATTAAGTCTTTTATATAGATTCCATATTTGTCAATATGGGCCTCATCACAATCCCACTCAAATGTACAAAAAAATCATTCAGGCCCTTGGATTCCTTGTACAACATGTCAATCAGGCTATCTTTGCAGTTCTCTGTACTTCGAACTATGAAAAGAAGCCCTACCCATTTTACCATAATTTTGATAATATAAAAAAAAAAAAATTGGGGTGGGGGGGGGGGTTGCACTTGGTAAACCGGCTGTTCTCAACATGTCTTTTTTCCAGTTGCTTCCAATCATCCTAGACAATTCAGTTTCGCATGTCGTATCTGCTTGTACACAGCCACTTGTATATAATTGTAATTTATCCCAGTGTATTTTGTATTCAGTGTTGGCTTCTTTGTATATATCTTAGTAAATCACTGACTATTACTCATTTACACTGATATGCTTTTATATATCAAGAACTTACTTTATTATAACTCGCATTTCGTGTCTGCATGCACACATTTTCACGACACACAACTAAACCCTTACTGTATGTAGCATTCAACTAGTCGTGACTTCTGAGCCACTGACTGTTAATCATTTACATTGATATGCTTTTATATATCAAGCATGTACTTTATAAATGTGTTTTTCTTAATTTCTTGATATTTTGTTGGTTGAGAGTTCTTCTCCATGTTCCTTTAAACAGCATTTCCTTTTTATGACAGTTCACAGTAATGGAACATTCACTTAATGCCATCTTGCTCATTGGTGAGACAACTTTGAATGGGTTGGTAAGTTTGTTTAAAAGTCCAACGTCCTCTCATTAAAGTTTTATCTTGTGTCAATCCAATAAAATCATCTTTCCGCCAGTAACTATGGAAAACCTCCTTTCAGCGGTTTCCTTGGTTTCGGATATCATACTTCATCTTGCTGACTGGTGTTTACGTCATCTTCGAGTGGATTGTGCATGCATCTGTATCTATGTGGTATGGGATTTTTCTACTTCCTTTATTAAGTGCATATTAACTTCACAATTATAAAAAAGGGAAAAACATGGCTGTTTCGTGATCAAATTAATTGATTAGTCTAATCTCCTTGTTGCAGGTGGCCTTACCCATTTCTTGACTTATCATTACCATCTGCTCCTGTATGGTAAGCCATCTGTCTCAAACATCTCATCTTTATGAAGGAAACAAAAAACAAACCACTAATTTGTGCAACCTCTTGCACATAATAGATAAATCAGTCCAATTCCTGTCACAGTCAAAATGCAATGGTTGGACCTGCACATAGTTGTGTTATGACTGGTTTACTTTATCCCGCAACAATCAGATAAAATGATGGAATGGTTAGAGTATTATGAGTCTGGTAATTTTGAAGTATACAAAGTAGAACTATGCTCACTCGAATTGCTGTGGAGATTGCTCGGTAGTATTATATAATCAATGGAAAATTCAACATATGATCCCTAACTTAGTTATGCCCTTTATATGCCTGCATGTCGCAATTGGATTATTAAAAATAATGATGGCTGATTACTAAATTTGCAGACGAATATCGGTTACTGTGTACAATTTGATAACTAGTGATATATTGTAATTTTAGCAGTAGCATGTTTCCTATAACACTTTATTTATGTTTTTCAAGCAGTCAGTATGATAGGGGAAAGAACATTAAACAAGTTAACAAGGTTGGAAAATAAATTTTGCAGAAATAAAGAAAAGTTATCGGTAGTAATGAGAGGGATTTTCACTGTGATTATGCTGCTATAGATCTAGAGGTGAAGATATTAAGAGTGGGCCGTGGGAGAAAAATCAAGAGAAACTTCTCAAAGATGTTTATATATAAAGAGGTGATATGAAAAGATGAACCAGCTGACTTGCAGCAGATTTGTACACTGAAATAGTATGGTACTTGATCTTAGTATTGTTCATTTTTTTTAAAAGAAAAAGAGAGTTGAAGAAGATAATCATAGGAGTTAATAAGCTATTGACGTAAGCAACAGAATTTTTACTACGAAGTATTTCTTTTAAAGCACTAAAAATTGCTCAAGTAAATTACACTATTATTAGTACTTTCATTTAGTAAAAGCCAATTCTACGAGACAAAACATAGAATAGTAAGCTCTAAAACATGAATCGGATGTTTTGAGTCTTCTGATTGATTAGGTGCTCATTTTTATATTCTTCTTCTTTGAAATAACCTTGCAACAATTTTGACCCTTTACTTAAGCCCTCGACCTCGTCAATAAAAGTGTATCGGCTGGACTAAAGTCAAGTAATGAGTGCACATTATTCAGTTTGCTTTTGATTATATATTTTGTGTTTTATAATTTGTTTCTGAATTCTAGCGCTTGCTCTAACATATACTTCCAATTTCCTCATGTATCCGACTATTATATTCTAAATTTGTGCAGGTATTTAGCTGTAGCATTGATGCATCTTCCTTGCTATTCCCTCTTTGCATTGATCATCAAAACAAAATACTTTGTGCTATATCGATGGTTCCCTCAATTGGATCGAAGTTTGAGATAGTGTACCACTTTTATTTAGTGCACAGGGTAAAAGCATTATAAATTCAATTTTACAGAAATGAAGACGAGCAGAAATCATTTGTCCAATGTTGTGGTATACCTTTGCAAGGTACGATAAAATAAATTCTTTTGGTTACAGTAGAGATTATTTTTTAGTTCCAGCATCAGTATTACTCTGCTCTATTATCAGTTAATTTCCGGTGATCCAGTTTGTGTTTAGATAATGTTTATTGGATAGATTTTGTTTCACATTTTGTTGTAACAGGGATGGGGTTCGTTACAATGTTTGTTTCATGAGATTAACAATCTAACTATTTAAATTAAATTTGTATCAGTTTCATTATACTCTCTCTTAAAGTAGTCCTTAAATTTGTACTGATTTTAATATACTCTGTTCAGTTAGTTAATCTAATAGGACAAAAGTAGCTGTTGGGTTTTGATTGATTTTTTGACAATGTCTAATAGAACAAATTTACTAATAGCTCAGGATTGTTAATCTAATCTGACAAAAATTGGTTCTGATAAATTGGATTTTGATTGAGTTTTTAGTAAGGATACTTTATTTGAAATGCATGTGGAGGGATAAACCTATTAAGCTTGTACATGTTAAATTACGGATTTTTGTCTTCTCCCCCTTCACATACATGCGCGCACAGTGAAAATTTTCAAGTTAGTTCTTGTATCTATCTGTCTGTCTATTTTACGTGCATAACTTACAATTTGAATAGAGATATTCATTTCAGAATGTCTCATATTTAAGTTTTTGCCTGGTTGCTGATTTCTTCACGATCCAATTAAGTACACATGGAAGGTGATACTTTTATTTTTTAAATTTTCAAGCTTTAAAGAGTTTCTGCTTTTGTATATTTTGATTATGCTCATATAAAGTTGCATCAGTTGATTATAGTGATTGTTTTGGTTGGTCATGCAAAATTCGAAGTTGCATTTGATTAATTATTTGTAATCGTTGTGGTTGAGTCTTTGTTAATTGATTTAATTGATGGAAAAACTAAAATTTCATATTTATTCTTCTTTTTTTTTTTTGAATTATTATTGGGGTAACTACAAAAATTTAATGATTTTTCGTCTTTTGTTCATGAAATTTATTGAACTCAAAATATAGGTAGAGAAAACTTAATAATGAAGTGAAAATACTTTCAATAAAGAGAGAAATTTATTAAATAATAGAAGAAATTAAGGGCTAAACAATAAAAAAACTTATCATCAACTGAAAGAATGATGAGAGGCCTAAATTGATGAACAAGTTTAGGATTTTTGTTTGTGAGAAAAAAGAGGAGGGTAGAGGAGGCTAGTTTTTTTTCTTTCCATCTCCACTGTCTTGTAATTAATGTATTCAAAATATTTTTCATAATAAAAAATTAAATATGATGTAGATATAAAAATATTATTGAAGATAAACACACACCAACTCAAAAACGTTCATATTGGAGTTTTAGTTTATGCATTTCACATCCATTAGTTTCAGTCCCACAACACTTTACGCAACACTGACGGTTTTAAAATTTTATAGAACATTAACTAAAACCAACTGCATAGATGCAAAAAAAAAAAGATGATAAGATGGTCATTGTTAAAAATGGGGGAAGAGGAAAAGTGGGATTATATTTAAAGAGATTAGTGTTCCTGACTTTCCTGAATTAAAAAAAAATTCTTATATAAATACACGAAGATTTTATTGCAATTACAGAGAATCATGTACAATTACAAAAATACTCACACTAAAAAATACTAGTACCTTAGGTAATTTTCCTGAAGTAATCTCAGCAACTTTATTCTCTTTAAATATGTTTTATTTTAATTTTTTTACTTCGATTGATAATTTGATATGTTGCTTAATGAGTAAAATTCAATCCGTTGACTAACTTTTACTAACGTTGAAGGGAAGCAAATTGTTGGGGGGACTGAAACCAGTAAGATGTAAAGTGCATAAATAAAAACATCCAAACACTAATTGCAATATGACCAAATAATAGGATGCATAGATTGCTCATATTTGGACTAAAAGTTTACAAATATACAGGAGCATATTAAACAAGTTATATTTGTTACAGCATAAGAAAAGACACTAAAGTTGCATGCTTCAATTGTGACAATCCAATGTTACCCAAAACCTACTTGTTTACAAACATCTAAAAACCAAAAGTGGCTTGCGATTTGTCCAGAGGCAGTGAGCAACTACTGAGAATACAAATCTGTACCGCACAGTCAACTTTATGGATTTGAAGCATATACAAGTCTATAAGTATGGGGACAGGAGAAGGCTTAATTTGATTAATCAAATTCTACTAATAATGGCCACACGGCCCACACTTGCCAACACAAGCAATTATAATTCTATTATAATTAATTTGATCTCTTGAAAATAAGATACAAACCCTGAAATTAGAAACTATAAAACTACCTTCCCCTATGGGATGAGAGAGCAATTGGAATTGGCGCCTTCTCCTCTTTGAAAGGTTGAGTTGATGGATCAGAGAGACTGGGCAACCTGGAAACGCTACCCTTTCCTTTCCTTGCATTTGGTCCCAATTCCTCTATCATGTATTTCCACCCATCAATAGGCCTCCTTCGGCTGAATATGTGAGTTTTGATAAAACTTGCTATCTGAGAGGCCATCATATATGGAAACAAGCATGATCAGAGTCATTGTACAGTAGTCAGCAGTTAATGCTAAGTTATATCTTGATAAGCAACAAGTATAGCCAACACTAGAATTATGTCAAATTTTCATTCATATATGTATTAATATTCAACTAATTATAATGAAAAATAAAAACAAGTCTAAATCTTGTTATGCACCATATAGAGTTCTGAAGAACATACACAATAAAGTGGGGAACTATTTTACTAACACAACTATTTTACTAACGGGAAAAACAATGATGATTACGTTGGAAGCATTTAAAGTACAGTTTTGCAGGAAGACCATCAAATTTACTTTCTAGTGTACAAGTAAGACACTTGTTATGTTCGCAGTTACAGTTAATTATATTCCATAAATAATTAGTGAGGGGTGATGTGGGATTGTACGGCGTGGTCGTCACTGGGTCCCACAAAAACTAAAAAAAATAAAATAAATAAGAATAGTTATAAAAAAAAACCACAAAACTAATTTTTTTTAAAAAAAAATCAAATAAACAGGAATGCCAGTAAAAAAGAAAGAAAGTAATATACATACATTATTTTTATTTAGTGAAGATCAAAATACTAATATAACTAATCAAAATATTCAATATATAATAATATTTTTATACATATACATGCATTTTATAACATACAACTCCTATTCAAGTAAGGTCGTATTTTTATAATAAATTATAAAAATACAGGTAACGAGTAATATACTAATATGATTAACAATAGAATAATACTTATACACATGATATTGAATAAAATTAAAAATATTATTTAAGAATAAAAACAAGTATAAATTAAAAAAATAAAATATTAAAACACAAATTATAAATTAATAATACATCAAAGGAAATGCGTGAATTGTATGGTAAGCTACCCATATAATTTCTGCAAAAATCATACTACCTCCGTCCCACCCAATTGTTATCCTTTCGGAGAGAAGGTCCGACACGCATTTTAAGGTGCATATAAAGTATAGTTCCATAACTTATTTTTAAATTATTTTTTTTCTGAATAAAAATTTAATGTTTAAATTTTTATTCAGAAAAAAAAATTAAAAATAAGTTATGGAACTATACTTTATATGCACCTTAAAATGCGTGCCGTACCTTCTCTCCGAAAGGATAACAATTGGGTGGGACGGAGGGAGTAACTTTTAACTAATATCTCATAATTAACCCACCCGAAAACTGTCAAAAAGTCTTGTTAGCGTATCACATTAGCTCTACCAGTTATCTACATCGTTTTGTTATTAGCACGGTGTTCTAAGGCCTGCTAAGATGTGACCTAAATTGCAGGCTACGCTTCTCATGAGCATTCATCATAAGAATTAAAGAGGGCTTGTTGGCTACTGTAATGAAGACAACCACCTAGGAATCATCTATGAGTACATGGCCAATGGAGATCTAGAAGGGCATCTCGTAGGTAAATGTTACACTTGTATTATTACTAATATAGCCCCTCTTATAACCCTTTCACTTACCAAAACCACAAATCTTCTTTTCTGTATTCCAACACTCGCCAGAGTCCCTCAACCCAGGCTGCTTTTAAATTCAACCCTAAATTGCATTTTGAAGGGAAGGCAAACATGTGGTATAGGTTTTACCAATCTAGTCGGGGCATTATTAACTGGAAATTGTTTATTGCTGATGTCATCACTAGATTTGAGAGCCTATCTACCAAACTTTGAAACAGACCTCCATTCTTTCTGAATATGAGGATAATTTTGAAAAGGTGAGGCATTCGTAGTAGCCAAAAACAAAGGGTTCACAAAGGACTACTTTGTATCTAGAGACTAGTACTATATAGTAAATTCAACTTGTATACCCTCATCCCAAATAATAATCAAGCCTAATTATGCTTGCAGGAATGAAGTCATTGCGCTAACAAAGTAGTCAACACATGGAGCGATAAACAGGTTGTCTCAACAAGTCAACATTAATACAGTTAGATTAGGATATCATAAAAGGGAGACTTGAATACATTAGACTAAAGGAGTCGTCTTAACACACGTCATGAAAATATAGCATAAATCTACATATATCATGGACAGCAATATAGTTTCAACTGGGATCTTATTAATCAGCACAATATGCAAGTGCTTGTTCATGACAAAGAATTACCTGGAATTTACTAAATGCAATCCGGCGTTCGAATTCTTGGAGCAAAATGTCTTCTTCCCTCTGTGACATCTCCCAGATATTCCCATCTTGAGCTTTAGATGTTGTTTCCCAGCCATCGGGGTTACTTTTAATATCGGTTAATCCGGGTGTCTTCAACTTGCTTAGATCATTGTTTGCAAAGTCAAAAATCCTACACACAGAACCAAGAATATCAACAATGTACCTCTGTTCCAACTTAGCATGTTGACATCAAATTCTCCCATTAAAAAAAACTTATTCATGTTCAAATGTTTACTTCTTTCCTACAATTTGATTATATATACTCTCTGACTTAACTAAATTTCCCTATTGAAGACAATAAATATAGACTAAACATAATATCTAAATATACACTATTTCAAGAATTTAATAAAGCAGAAAGCACACACGACGGACACCGGACAGAATCACCAGACAACAAGTCACAGCATAATCAAATTGGAAGTTGAATAGAAAACATACTCAGAGCAGCTATCAAGTAGCTTCTCGATATCATCTCCACCGGCTACCCCCATGGAATCTCCCAACTTGGCTTCTTCCTGCTTTTCAATCTCTTTCGCCCATAGCCCAGCATGAATCCTCTGTTTCTTCAATCTATAATCCTTCTTTACATTCACCAAACTATAAAGTGAATTCGAATTCTCCCATTCTTTTTGCTGTTGTTGCGATTTAGGGCTTCTTCTTCTTTGATCCCAGTTATCGGTCATGTCCTCCACAAATGCCTTTGTCTCTGCATCAACTTCAGACGAAAGCAGCACTGAAGAAGAATTGCTGGTATTATCACTAACATTATCATTACTATCATCAATAGAGAAATTGACATCAGTTTCCCATGGAGCACGGTTCTTCCCCGAAAGGTCTTCCGGGAGCCAGGCAGATTCCCATGTGTCATTCCATTCTTCCTCCCCACGGCCTCGGCCACTCTTAGCAACCGTAGAAAATGGTTTGATATTGTTAGGGTAGAACCTTCTGACGAACAAAGAAGATAAATTGCGAACCGAATTCATCACCTTCACATTAAAAAATTAGTCAATAAAAGAGAAAACAAAAAAACAGAAAAGTGTCTCATTTCAAAATAAAATTGGGCAAATTAACGACGGACCTAATTAAGATAGCACAAGAAGCCGATATCGATTATATGGTAATGTTCAAAGGGTATCTTTCTATATAATTTCTGGCAACTATATGCAGAGATTAATCTGTTAAATTTGAAATTTTTATACCAAGAATCATAGCAGAAGCATACATACATACATACATTCAACAACAACTGTAGCGTATATAGATATATAACAAAGAAGGTTGAGCTAGAATTTGTCACTTACAGTTGGCAGCAGAGGAGACGAATAAGCACAACTGAGCCTAGGGCTCTCAATTGTCAGGACTGGGGTTTAAGAGCCGGTTTATTTGTATCTTTCACGACATACATACATGATACATGACCGCATGGGCGTCCTTCAAGTCTTGGGTAAGACTCGGTTCACCGCGAGATTCGGTAGAAGAGGTATTTTATTCACAAGGCCGTAAACTAATTTAGTGAGAGAAAAAAAGTAAGTTTGAATAAAGCATTTTTTATACTTCCTCCGTCTCAATTCAAGTGATTTGTTTGATTTTTTGTGATTAGTTTGACTGAAGATTAGATATTATTCTTTTATAATTTTTAAAAATTAAAAGTTATATTTTAAAGTAAATTAAAAATATTTTCTAATGATATATTTTTTAAATTTTTTATAATTATATAATATATATAATTTTTAATCAAAATTTAATCAAGTAAATTTTAAAAAATCAAATAAGTAACAGAGAGATAGTATGACTTTTCTTGTTTGTGTGTTTATGAATTGTGTTGGAGGAAAGAAACTAGATTTTTTATTTACTTAGAGAAGCGACAAAAAGTGATGTACAAAATGACAGAGAAACGAAGGGTGGGAGAGAACTACAAACTGGATAAAGAAAGAGAAGACAGCAAGTGAGGTTTGAGAAATTAACATAATGGATATAAAATTGACGTTATCATAAGTATATAAAATTGGAGTTATCAATACGTATGAAAGATGCCAGATATTTATGTGGTTCTATTTTAGATTTTTGATCTTATTTTTGTGCTTTTTTAGTTATTTCTTTGAAAAAATTGGTCCCTTACCTTATCTAGGATAAAATGGCTTAATCATTATATCATATATATATATATATAATTGAAATAAGGGAGTTAGTATGGTTTGGTCGTCAGAGCTAAAAGCGTAAATTCATGAGTATTATTAATTAAATAATTATGATTTAATCTACGAATAAAAGAACTAACTTAATAATATTTTTAAATATTATTTATTAAAATATATAACTAAAATTAGTATTATTTTTAAAAATATATATTAAATATTAATATTAAAATTGAATAAATATATTTTTTTTAAAATTAAAAATTTAATTATAAAATTATTATAAATTATTTTTTTTAAAAAAACTCATGCATTACATGGTCCGTAAGCTAGTAATTTAATAAAGACCCAACTCATTGAACTGAAAAACTTTACGGTCAATTAACTACACTAATTAAAACTAAATGTTGCAACTTCTTTATCCTGCAACTCAATTTCAACCTCTAAACCACTGTTAACAGTAAACAATTCAACTACACTTTTTCCCTTCCTAAAGTCTAGAGGGGTTGCATAACATATTTCACATCACATTCTTTACTATTAACATCATCCAAATGACCACAGTTGACTGTAAGATTTTTCAATTCAGTAACCCACTTCTAAATTAGGTCTTAGTTTAGTTTAATTATGATTAACCCATTTTATCATTAATGGCATTTTTAATCGTAAAAATTATGGTTTCAATCATGCAATTTCAATTTTAAAATTCGACCACTTGTTAGTCTTGCTAGACTACACGACACGAGTTTAGGGACCGTTAACCACATTCTTTGCATTCTCCGATGCCACCTTACGATATAAATCATTCAAGTCTTTGATCCGTAACATTGATTCTAACAAATGATTGCAAAATTGATCATTTTATAAAAATTTGTACCGATAGCTTAAAGATACATGACTTCAATATATACGAGCTATCAGAGGTGTTGCATTTCCAATCTGCTATATTTTTAATTTTCAAGTGTAGCAGGTACACTGCGACTTCAGTTTAGCTTAGTGTATTGATAATGTAGTACATGGGATAATCCTGGTTCATCACTAAAAATCTTGTTTTTGCTTGCATTGAAGTAAAGAACAAGTAGCGGTACTGTGACAGTTGTATGTTCTTTCTAGTTCTTTTCTTTTACTTTTAAAACTATTGTTCGTGAATCAATAATCTGAGTCGATATAAAACTAGTTGCTTGGCAGTGATCATTATACTGCTGCAAACTATAACATTTTATAGCCCAAGAGTATCTCCAATAATTCTCTAATTTAAGTTCCTAAACTAAAATTTAAGGAATGAGATTAAAATATGGGGTCCAATAATGTCCTGGTGATTTCTTATATCACTAGAATTCACTAGAATCCACTTATAAATAGGTAATCACCCATTCTTCCTAAGCATGTCCTAACTTATATTTTATAATAAAATATTATAAACAACGTCTTTCTCTCTCTATTGTATATCACATCTTTAATGATGAAAAGCAGTGTTCTAAGGGAATCAGAGTTAGACAGTGAAGGTACCCGTCTAGTAATTAATCGGGTAATTGGTGATTAATCGGATTGATTAATCGGAGCATTAATCGAAATAATTTAATTTAATAAATAATAATATATAATTATATTTAAACATTTTTAAATTATTATAAAATTATAATGAAAAAATATCATATATCATTAATCCATATATATTTAGATGTTAACATTTACTAAAAACCCACTTATCATTAACATTTTAAGTGGTTTATACTTCTTTTTTTTTGAAATACTTAATAATTATTATTTAAGTGGTTTATACTTAATAATCTATATATTATAAATTGCTGCATAACCCATACTTCAGGCTCGATATCCATATTGAGGCTCAGATATAATTTTAAACTATAATTTGATCCGTGAACTATCCAGTTTTAGGTTATGTATCCATATTTAGTTTTGTATAAGATCCATATTCTTATTTGACCCATTTTTAATTATAGAAAATGTGTATATAAATTTTAAATATCATTATTATAATTAGTAATATTTATGGTAAGCTCATTAATAAATATTTGAATTAAGCTTTAACTTTTGTTAAAATCATTAATGCACATTACTCCCCCTGTCCCATAATTCTTGTCTCATTTTGACTTTTCAAAGTCAATTTTTTTTTTAACTTTGACTAATAATTAAAAAATATTTATTTATAATTTTACGACTTTAAAAATTGATTCATAAAATAGAATAGTTAAATTTTATTATAATATTTTTTAAAAAATATATTATTATATAATATGTTTATTTTCTTGGTCAAAATTGATTAATTTGACTTTAAAAAGTCAAAATGAGACGAGAAATATGGGACGGATGGAGTATTACGTTACCACATAACATATAAAATATAATATTAAACTAAATTAATTTTTAAATTCATTTATTATAATGCATAAAAATAATACTTTTTTTGCCAGACATAAAAATAATACTTTATTGTACTTATATTAATTTTCTTAAAATTGTATTATTTAATCTTAAATATAAAATTATTTAATTTACTTAATTTCACATTATCATTATTACTCCATCTGTCCCATTTTATGTGAGTCACTTTTTTTTGCATGTATTTCAATGTGCTTAGTATATGTATTTATAAATAATATTTTTTAAATATTTTCATGTTGTATAAAAATTTAAACTTTCTATTTTTATATAAAAAAATTAAAAAATAATATTTACAAGTACATCTACTTGAAGCATTGAAATGTGTGAAAAAATCAAAGATAAACATAATTTGGACGAAAGAAGTAATTATATATGTGTGAAAAAGTCAAAGATAAAAATATTATATATTATATTTTTTATTAAATAATTTTTTAAAATAATATGTGTGTAGCATGAGTTCTAATATATTATATTTAAATTAATCGAATAATGATATAGATCGGATTGCAATAGATTGGTCTAAAAATCACAAACTTATACCCAATTCATTAGGTTTAGTTTCATATATGAATCGAAAATAGGGTCAGGTTTTGATTTGATTTATCGAGAAACACGAAGTGTCTACCGATTTTCTAGCAAATTTGTGATTGGAACTATTATTTATGATATGAGTAAATTATTAACACACAATATTATAATTAGTTTGAAAGAAAGTTATTTTAAATAAAATTTAAGATATACAGTATTTAAAATTAAATATGTAGAAGTCCTAAATAAAAATTAAATATGAAATAATATATATATATATATATATATATATATTAAAAAATAAATATACGATAAGAGATGATACTGAGTGTGTGATTTATGTAATAAGGTTTTAAAAATAAAAAACCGTCTTTTAGAACACTAATGAAAAGTGTTTTTAACATTGTTGGAGTTGAAATTACCTATCTATATCCTAAATTACTAAGATTCAATATTTTATATTAAATTTAAGAAATAAATTAGAGTTGCTCTTAGAAATTAGGACATGTTTAACCAGAAATTAGTAAATTCATAGTCTCAGGCGGTAGAACCAAGTTAACCACAACAACAATACTAGTATTTTTTTGTGTGTAAACAATACTAGTATTATTTTAATTATAAACATACACGTGGTTTGAAAAATTAAAAACCGAATCAATAACGAAGCGATTTTTTTAGTGCAATTTTTGCGGTGTTTAAGTGGTTTCAATTTTCGATTCTGATTTTTCTCATCTCTACTTACAATACTGAATTGAAAAAGTGAGCAGAGACAACTTTAAGAAAATTGTGAGTGTCTCGTAAAATTTAACTCAAAATAATAAAATTATAAATTGGGCTATGATCCGCGACTACGAGTGGCTCACCTTTCCATCAGCACAATTTGCCAACTAGTCAATTTTTAAATGAATTTATACACTGGCTATCTTTTTTTTTTGAAATTTATACATTGGCTATTTAAAACTATCGTAGTGTGAAAAAATGTTGTCTGAAAAACAGATTAATTTATGCATGTTTCGAGATATATTCTAAAAAATTATTTGATATCTTCCTGAAAGTTTGTTTTAAATTTTATCAAATAGTTTACTTACTTTTCAACAGAAAACTGAAATCTGTTATGGTCGGCAACACCATTACGTAATGGGACCTTACTACATTTTATCATATAAATATTTTATAATTAAATGTACTGGTGCTGCGGTGGAGATTAACATTAATGAAAATGATATAGGCAGCTGAGGTAGCCAGGTAGGTGTAGCATGCATGAATGCAATGGCAAGGCCTTGGTGTTGATTACTACTACTAGTACTGTAATAAAAACAGTAGTAGAATTTCAACTGAATTTAAATCTCATCATCTTCTCTTTCTCTTTCTATTAGCTACTGCTATATGTTACTAGTACTGGAATAAAAACAGCACCTCTAGTTCTTTTATGTAATTTGCATCAGCAGTGTCTGTCAACATAACTACAATGGCTAGTATTATTTTTTCACTCTCACTTCCAGTAAGTCCCTCTCCTTGTAGATGCATTTTTAAGAACCCCAATTCTCGAGGATTCATGGCAGTAAATTATCCGGGTAGTAGACTGTCGCGTAGTAGATCACTAGTTTCCGCAGTCACTGATGTGGCCTTCTCTGCTTCTCCATTGATACATATCCCTGTTTCATCTCCAAAGGAGGTACAGTATATATTCCTTGCTAGCTAATTATTACTACAATGAAATACTTTACTTTGAATTATTCGAATCACTTAAGTTAGTTTAGTAATGCGGCTTAAAAAAAAGGTGTATATGTTGTTGATCTCAAAAATTGAGATGCTGCAGGTGATAGAGCGTCTGTTAAATCGCGAGGACTTGAGTGAAAAGGAGGCTGAAGCTTCACTTGATTTCTTGCTTAGCCAGGCTGGTAGTGATGCTCTAATTAGTGCTTTTCTTGTTCTCCTCAGAGTCAAAGGAGAAACTTTTGAGGAAGTACGTCTATAATGTGCATAAACATCATTCGCTTCCACATTTTTTATGTAATTATAGAGACATTAAAATCTAAAGGAGATTTTACATATATCGCCTATCTCGAAATCAAGATTGTAGGATTTGCGAGGACAATGATAAAATGTTGTCAGAAGGTGGAAGGAATATATGATGCAGTTGATATTGTTGGGACTGGAGGCGATGGAGCAAACACAGTAAATATATCAACTGGGGCTGCTATACTTGCTGCTGCTTGTGGAGCAAAAGTTGCAAAGGTTCGAGTTTTCTTTCTGCTGGAAATTCATAAAAATCAAGATTGCTTTTTCATTCCAAGGACTCTGTCAAGAAAATTGACAATTAAAATATAATTTATTTATTGAAGTTGCATCAATTTTGTGTTGCAGCAAGGCAATCGATCAAGTTCTTCTGCTTGTGGAAGTGCAGATGTATTGGAAACCTTGGGAGTAGCCATTGATATGGATCCCAAGGTATATATATGCATTTGAATTTATATTTTGGACTGCAAATAATAGTTATGTACTTAAAAATACTACAGTTTAGCAAAGTAAATTAACAATGCCATCAGTTATTTTCAGAAACATATATGCCACCAGTTGATGAAAACAAATTCATTTTTCCCTATTATTTGAGTAGGGAGTTAAGGCATGTGTTGAAGAAGTGGGAATTGGTTTTATGATGTCTCCTAAATATCATCCAGCTATGAAGATTGTTGCTCCTGTGAGGAAGAAACTGGGAGTGAAGACAGTGTTCAATATATTAGGTCCCATGTTGAATCCTGCCCAGATATCTTTTGCAGTTGTTGGTGTATACAAGCAAAATATGGTAAGTTTTCTGGTTACACCTTTCTACTTGGATGATTGTGTGGTTCTTCTTGAGAATACATCTCTGCCCTTGTCATTACCAAAAAGTGGTTTTGTCCGGTTTCTTCTTCTCAAGAACTTGGAATTTTCCTCGTATCAGTGAATAATACACAAGTACAGGATATTTGCAGGTTCTTGATGATCTGATAATTACAAATTACCTCTCTCATCACTTGGAGTTGATGCTTACTAGTCAGTGACTTATCTAATGACTCGTTGACATCTCATTAGGCAATCAAGATGGCCAATGCTCTGCAAAGATACGGAATGGAAAGAGCATTAGTTGTTCATTCAGAAGGGCTAGATGAAATGAGTCCTCTTGGTGAATTTCCTCCTATTTGTTGCTCTGATAATCTTTTGCATTGCTCCGGCATTAAACCTATCTACTTACCGATCTGTCTAGTTTTCATATGTATATATATATATATATGATGGTCATGTAGACCAATTTCTCACAGTTTCTCCTGTTTAATTTAGCCAGGCCCTGGAGTAGTTTACGATGTCACGCCTGAAAAGATACAGCAATTACATTTTGACCCTCGTAAATATCTCTCTGCGTAATTTCTATCCAAGTTTGTAAAAGTGTTAATTGCAATTGTTTTTGTTGCATTGAGCTAACAACCGTGTCAGTTTCATAGTATTAACATATCACAAGGTTCCAGTTTTTTTTCTTGTGAACTAGACTGTTAATTCTGCATATAAATACTTATCTTATCATGGTCTAATGTGAGTTAAGCTCAGCCAACCTTTGGTTTCGCAGTGGATTTTGGTATCCCTCGCTGTACTGTTGAAGACTTGAAAGGCGGAGGCCCAGATTATAATGCTGAAATACTAAGGCGTGTGTTGGCCGGTGAAAGAGGACCAGTTGCAGATTCATTCGTAAGTCTATGTTTTTATATAAATTACTTATTAAAATGTCATTCATTACATTGTTGGCAAATACTTGGCCTTTTGTAGAAAGGAGTACAAAACCTTTGCTAACCCTAGAACCAGGAGTAGTAGAATATATGTATATAAGTCGAACAATACCGAATTTTTACTATTCCTAGTATATAGTAGTATTTGAAATTTTCACTTATTTGATTCAAAGAGCACCATGCATGTGGTTCATAATTTTCAAGCTATAGTTCTTACTTCTTCATTGCCAAAACTTGAGTCGGTAGTATCTTGATTATGCCATGAGAACTAGCACTCTGAGCCTGACTTGCACATATTATTATTGATACATAATTAGACTAGCATCAATGACATTCATTTATATCACAATGGTTCAACTATCTGTTGAAATTGAGAAGGGTAATGGAGTCGATAATTCAACTTGTCTAATTTATCAGTGATCAGTTTTGTGTATCAGCCTCGTCATCTGGTCCGATCTAGTACTTATTCAAAGTCACAGTATATTGTTAAAATTTGTCTAACACGTAATTACTTTGTAATTATTCAATAATTTTCATGTATGGTCTCAATATATTGGTTGTTAAGGGATCTACTGCCCACACAAATATACGAGGAAAGGGGACATGTGGCAAGCTTAGCAATTGATCACCTTAATATGTATTGACGTTGAAACTGTATTAGTATTTAAAAGAGAGCTGGATGGGATTATGATTGCAGTGTTCTACTACAGAAAATCGAGCTTCCCTAATCTAGTTCTAACAGCATCATCACAAATTCTCAGGTCCTAAATGCAGCTGCAGCTTTATTGGTCAGCGGGCAAGTAAGAACCTTGGCTGAAGGTGTAGCTCTGACCCGTGACACACATCTATCAGGAAAAGCTCTACATGTACTTGAATCTTGGATTACCATCTCAAACGTAAGCTTTGCTTCATTTTGTGCCAACGATAAACTTACCTATCAGTTTTATAAAATCTAAATTTGCGCCTCATTTCTAATAATACTCCCTCTTCTGGTTGGTTTCTCATCATTTTCAGAAAATAAAAGAATCTGAGAGTAAACTGAGTTGAAGATCATCTCTGTGGGGAAAATATATATGATTTCGAAACAAACAGTCAGTAAGCTATGTATATGCAGCTACTTGAGCAAGATGTTTATATTTGAATTTGAAAGTGATGCTTTGCTTCTAATTTCGGTCAGGCTGCTAGATGATGCTACAGAATAAAAATTTGTGCAGCAAATGAAATATACTTGGTTCGGGAAAGATCGTGGAACCAGAGACTCTAAGCCTATGCAATTTTAATTGAACAAGGACATATTTTTTCTTGTGCATAATATACAAGCACTCCTGAAACTTTCCTGAAACTGCTAATAACCAATCATTCAAACGAAATATCTTTATAAAATCAAGTTTTCAGGTTGGTGATGCCGAACATATTGCATCCATAACATCGAATCTCGACCAAATTTCAGAATGTAGGGTGCTGCTCTAAAAGCACCTTCACAACTTTTTCATCTGTTTATAGATTTTTAACAAATGATAGAAATAAAAAAGAGAATAAAGTTCATGAGAAATTACCTAAGGTGCAAGTGTTTTTTAGTGTGGGTATTTTTATAATTGTATATAATTCTTTGTAATTACAATAACACCCTCGTGTATTTATATGTGAATTTTTATTAATCTCAGGAAAATTATGTGAGGTAACCTCACGAACATTAATCTCAATAAAAAATAACTCAAAGGGAACATGTGATATATAATAAACTAAAAAGAACACCAGTGAAAATATTGCTCCAACCTGATACTATAAAATAAATCAACATTCATACATCAAGCTCACGTTAACAGCATTCCATACTGATAAATAACATTATTGCTAAACACCGACCAATAAGCTTAACATCCAACCATTATCTATTTTGTAGTAATGTTATCACACAGCACAACTTAGCACCTCAGAATTAAGAACTACTGGAAGTCTGGAACCAGAAAGAGCTTTAGCTTCAGTCAGCAATGGAACTACTGGGACCAGAAAGAGCTTTAGCTTCAGGCTCATAGTTTTCAAGTTGTCGCTACATTGTGCAAGGCGAATGTGTAGTTCTTAGTTGCCAAAACTTGAGTCAGTCATAGCTTAATTATGTCATGACTCATGAGAACCGACACTATAAACTGACCTGCGAATATGTTGTTTAAGGTAATAAGACTAGCATCAATGACATTTATTTTTAGTTTGTAGCAATCTGAATAAGAAATCACCAATAGTTCGACTGCCTGTAGAAGTTGAGAATGTAATGGTGTCAAGATATACAACTTATCTGATTTATCAGTGACAACTTGTTTGTAATGGTGTAGAGATATACAACTTTAAAATTTATCAGTGACAAGTTTTGTCTATCAGCCTCATCATCTGGTCTTATAACAAACAAACAAACACACACACACAAGGAAAAAGAAAGCTCTAGCCTGTGTAATACACATCTACCAGGGAAAAATTTACGTGTACTTGAGCGATGAATCTTGGATTACCATCTCAACGAAACATTTGCTTCATTTTGTGCACAAGAATGGACTTACCTATCGGCTTCTGTAAAATTAAAATCCCCGCCACATTTCTAATATTTCTTTCTGTTTTGGTTGGTTTCTCAGTTTCTCATCATCTTCGGAAAATGAAAGAATCTGAGCTTCCAAACCACCTGTCAATAAGCTATAAATATATGTATGTACTTGAGCAAGATGCTCAAATTTGAATATGGAAATGATTTTTTGCTTCTAATTTCAGTCAGGCCTTGCCTCTGCTCTTCAGAAAGACATTAAACACTACAATAGATAGTTCATACGAAATAGTTCAATGTGTTAGATCTTAACACAATTGAACAAATTTGAGGTCAGTGCTGCCAAACACATTGAATCTCAATTTTTTATGTGTTAAGATGTAACACATGATAGAAATAACTATAACTCTAAGGGGTGTGTATATAACAAAACAAAATGAAAGAAAAATAGATGAAAATATTACTCCAACTTAATACCATTCACCAAATCACCATTCATACATCAAGTTCACATTAACACCACCCCCTACTGATACACAGCATCATTGCTAAAGACCAACCGATTAACATTACATCCAACTTATTTATAACATTATATCAACTCTTATTTATTTCGAAGTACTGTATTCTCACAGCACAACTTAGCACCTCAGAATCAAGAACTACCGGAAACAGAAATAGCTTTAGCTTCGGTCAGCAATGGAACAAGTTTCCCACTCTTGCGCAAGGCAAATGTTGCTGAAAAAAATCAAATAAACATAAGCATATACAAAATTATTACAGGTTACAGCAGTAAAATGTTAGAGTAGACATGTATTGAGTGATTGAAGCATACAGTCACAGCCACCAATATGTTCCCCTCCAATGAATACATTTGGCACAGTCTTCTGCTTAGTCCATTCCGCTAGTGCTGATTGAATTTCACTTCCGTCACCTATATTAAAAGTGTATTCATGCATTTATTAGTAATTGGATTTTCAAATGAAGAATACATTTGAAAAATTCTACTTGAAAATAGTTTACAGGTATTGACTTACAAATGTCCAAAATATAAAGTAATGAACAATTATTTTTCATCCAATAATTACAAAATGGAAATACTTCATTAGAACTACAGAGTACGCCAGACTTTCAGGATAAAAGATAAAACCCAACAAAAGAAACTGTTTAAGAGGTAGAGAAAGAGACAATGTGTCGTCATTGCAAATGGCTCCAAGAACCAAGAAAAATGAACTGCCCATCCATAAACAATGACTCAGATCCAAAAGGTCATTAAAACATTAGATATCGAAGTCATATTAATAATAAGAATTAATATAATTAATCTTACTAGCAAACGTTCTAATTAAGTGTACAGAAAACAATTAATCTAACAATAGACCCTCACTAATAAAACGAACAAATTTGGGATAATGTCAAACTTATAATCCTGATAATTTGAAGGACTAGGTCGAGTTCACTAAAATTAAGTATATATATAATTTTATGTATGGAATTTTACAAAATTTGAGATAGCTGATTTGGGTATGGCCTCGTATTAAGGTTAAACAATGAGCAGGTTTGGTTATCTCTATCACAAAAATTTTAAAAAAAACACAAGTACCTAAAACTATCATACGATATAACACATGTAAGGATTCCCGAATTCTAATTAGTAATTTCTAACTCTTGTGAACAGCAAAAACACACATGAGTCATATAAAAACATCCAGAACAGGCTGTAATAGTAAAAAATTACAACTACATATAAAAGATGTAAACCGGAACAAAAATAAACACGGGGAAGAGCAAAGAGAAGGACTAACTTTCAACATCCAACTCAATGGTCTTGTAAGTGACTCCGAGATCATTAAACAACTTCTTCACCGAGGTGCAATACGGGCAATAAGTTTTGCTGCCCAATTATATCAATCAAACCAATTTAATCAGTATAACTTTCGATCCAACAATTCAATTCATTTTATAAACATTTCAATACCATTTTATCATGTAATCAAAAACCTGTCATATATATTCAAACAGGAGCATAGCATACACATATATCTAATTATCTGTATACAGAGAGATGTTTCATTTTAAACATTTCCAATACCATTTTCTCAACACCAATCGTTTCTAGAGAGAGAGAGGAGGGGGAGAGAGGGGGAGGGAGGGAGGGAGGGAGGGAGGGAGAGACAGAGGGGAGAGGGGGAGAGACGGATAGAGAGAGAGAGACCTGAATACGACGACTCCATTAGATGAAACCAATTCCTGAGCCTTTGACATTGCCATTTCTTCTTTCTTTTTTCTTCAAAAACCCTAAACAAAAATACTCCACGGACATGAATATGAATATGAATATGAATATGAATATGATGATATGCCTCAAATTATCTTGTATCTATCATGTACACAAAGGAAGATGCCTGTCTTACTGTGTATACAGGCACAAGTACCACTAGGGTATAGTATTCGTTTTAACCGAATCGAATCGAATTTTAATTCAGTTAACCGAAATCGAAATTCTAGAAAAATCAAAATCGAAAACCGAATCGAAATAAATTCGGTTTTTAACCGAACTGAAATATTTATTTCGGTTATTACCGAAAACCGAAATATTAAACCGAAATTTAAAATCAATTCAAAATACAACAAACTTTTCTGAAAAAAATAATAATAATATTACCACACAAACTTATCATACACGACTCACTTCACCAACCCCAACACAAATCTCAACTCCCTCATTTTTCACGTAACTGACTCCGTTTGGGGTAGCTTAAAATTAAAATAAGTAGCTTATTTTAATATTTTTTAAACATATTTTCAATATTTTTTTAGATAAATATTTATTTAAGAATTTTAAAACCAAATATGATTTTCAAAATTGAAAATAAGTTACTTATTTTCAAAAAAAGTACACATATACTTACTTTTTCTGGAAATAAGTACTTATTTCTAGATTATAAGTTAAGCCAAACACGCACAAAGTAAACCCTAGTTCTCTAAACTACAAATCACAACTTACCTCATATTATATTATATATTCTGTTTTATTACATATTATATATATTCGGGTTTTTTCGGTTTTTCGGTTAACCGCGGTTAAAATCCGAAAAACCGAATTTCAGGAAAAATCAAAACCGAAAACCGAACCGAAATTTTAATTTCAGTTAGCCGAACCGAAAATATTTCGGTTATTCGGTTCGGTTTCGGTTAACCGGACCGGATACTCACCCCTAACAAGTAGCCCCACACGCTAAAAGTTACTCTCTCAGTTTCAAAATATTATTACTGTTTTGATTTTTAAAAGTCAACTTTATTTATCTTTAACTAAATTTTAGTTATTATCAATGTAAAATTTCAAAAATAATAATGTTAATTTTTAAATATTTTTTAATAATATAATATATGGAAATTATAGTCAAAATTAAGTTAATTTGACTTTAAAAAATCAAAACAGGACTACTATTTTGAAACGGAGTCAGTACTAGGTTTCTACTCCGGAACTTTTCTTTATTTCTTTATTACTTTATATTTATTTTTTTATTTTTTATATAATCATTTCTTTTTATTATTATTATATTAATATTAATTACTTTCGTTATAATTAAATTAAAATTGATTGATTAATGGAAGGTTGCAATATACCTATTATATAATACCACAACATCAAGTTTTGTAAAAACATTTTATTCAGTATAATTACTATTATACCCTTGTATTAAATATGTAATTTACTATTTTAACCATTTAAGATTTATTAATTACTACAATCACAATATTAATTTTATTGTTATATATATATAATAACTATGAATACATACAAACTCTAATATAATCATACATGCTCTCCAACTCTTCGTCTCAATTTAATAAATTTATTTTTTTATTATGAATACATCATTTTATAATCAATAAATAAAAAATTATGAGAACATTCATGAGTAATTCAATTTGTAAGTATTATAAAAAATAATGTACACAAATGCGAATTATCATATCATACTTTATAAAATTTTAAAAATGATATGTTAAGGTATCTCCTTGGAAAGGTATTCAACGATTTGGTCAGAAAGGTAAACTGAGTCCGAGATATATAGGTCTTTTTGAGATTCTTGAGAAAGTTGGAGTAGTGGCATATAGAGTTGCATTGCCACCACAATTATCACGAGTACATAATGTATTTCATGCATCAGTTTTGAGGAAGTATGTTTATCATCCGAATCATGTTGTCGAGTATCCTTTAGACGCATTTCGTGAAGATTTATCATGTGAAGAGGAAGCAGAAGCCATATTGGCAAGAGAGGAAAGAATTATGCGCAAAAAGACGATTCCTTTTGTGAAAGTTCTTTGGAAGAATCACGATATTCGAGAAGCTACTTGGGAGATTGAAGATTCAGTTCGCACGAAATATCCATATCTTTTTGAATCAGGTACATCTTTTAAATTTCGAGGACGAAATTTTATAAGGAGGGAAGGATTTAATATCCCTACATAATTACCTTATATGGATATTGTTATTATATTTAAAAGTATTTATTTATTTATTTTTAATCATATGTACGTGTTATATCTAATTAGATATTTATTGATTTTATACTTTGTTATTCGTTGTTGGCTAGGATAAGATATAAGTTAAAAACTTGGCTATCTTCTATCAAATATATGATAGAATTTATTTTGATATTTATCTCTAATCCTAATAAATAGGATCTTTTATTTAGATAGGAGTCTATTATATTCTCTCTATATAACAATACAAGACTTAAACTCGTCTGTAGTGCACGGCCAATGAACGATCTGGGTAAAGGTTTATATTATACTATTATACTACTTCTAGTTCATATGTTGATATAATTTAATCTATTAGAACATGACATATACATCCTTATGCAGGTTTGATAAATTTCTGGAGAGTGGTCATATGTCATCTTAGCATTATTTGAATACATTATTATCGTAAGTACTCGTTGCAAGCTTTTATTTGGTTTTGTCTACTAGATATATAAATATTTACATGTATGGTGTATATTATATTCATGATTAAATATTTTAAACCCATTGTTTCGATTGTGCATGTTATGAATATATAGATATTAATTAATTAAATTGTATGATTAATTTAGCTCCATGCATCGTATTATAATTTTTAATATATTATATATTTTATTAAATCTTGTATATCATATCAAGCACCGGTTGTACTTTATGATTGGCTAGCATGTGCACTAATTGATCTTCAAATTATAATTACGTAAGGATTAATATTATTTTTTGTGATGAAATTTTATATTATCTTAGTAGTACCCAAAATGATATTTTTAGTGATTAAATCATGAATTTTGTTATTTAGTTTTGGTCATTCACCAATGTATAGATTATGTACTGGACTTGGTCATCTCTTCAAGGCATTCATGAATTGATTATTTAAAAGTTACTGCACTTTATTTCAAACACTAGTTACACATGTATGTTATGTTATCTAAATATTTAATACCACTGTGCATGTTTTTTTGGCTAATTGAAAGTCTAGTGCATATTTTCATAACAGTGTTAGTTACTGAATATTTGTATCTTATATTAATAATTAAATTATTTATTCTAAATCTGTAATCACAACATATTTTATTTATATATATCCTTATCTAGTTTTCAATTCACTCAGTTGACTATATAGATATTAATTAATTGTACTTATTTGTTATTTAATTAAATTTTACAATTTCTATTTAATTAAATTAATTTTTTATGCTAACAGCTGCTGGGTTGGTTAAAGGATATGTATATTTATACTTGAGGTTTAAAATACTTTATTATTAAAGATACAAAGCCGTTTCTTTTAGCATAATAATTATTTTACATGCATTAGTTATTATTAAATGTTATCATTAATATTTTCCTTAAAATGTGTTTGCCTAATTGTGTATGTTCTATTAGTGTCTGACCTTATTTCGGTCAATGCCAGTCAAGTGGTATACAGTTTATATGTATAAGTAAAATGTAGGAAGAGTATTTATTAAGTTGGTGCTGCATAATAAGAGTTAGTTTAGAAGCACTAGAGTGTGCATTATTATAATTATATTTTATACTAATTTATGATATTAAATTGATTTTTAGAATTGATCAAGGAGTAGTAGCTGTTGTCACTTAGTAGGAACCTTGTGATATTTGAGTTAATTTACCATCTATTTAAGGTACGAATTCCTATTCACTTCTCTCAATTTTAAATTATAATTGTTAGTATAGATTCCTTAATTCTTTTTCTCCATTTAAATATTAAAATTCGTTATATTTATTGTTGAGGCTTTTCTAAAATTATGACCCTCGTACTCTGTGTACTTTTTAGTGCACCTTCTTATATTCGTTTCGTATTCCTTATTTTTGGAATTATTGTTGCCTTGATTCTTTATATTTGTTTTGTTTCGCATTTTTATTGCGATATTGTTTTGATTTGATTAATTAAAGAGTCGGCAACTTTGTAACCTATGTTATGGGCTCTTAAACCGATCTGTGTGGGTTAATCACGGACAATGTTCACATGGAGTTCGGAGTAAAGGTGAACTAGACACTAACTCGTATCAGTGTTTTGAGTGTACGGGCACGTTTCTGGAGTATGAGACGTGAATAGATCATGATCGATATTGTATTGTTGGATGTTTTATACATTCTATTATTTCTTCTTATGGATATCCGAGGAAGAAACCATTGTCCTGTACTTGGTGAGTGGAGTTTCACGAGTACAGTTTTGTGTGAGAGACCCTTATTGTTCCCACCTTATTTGCTTTTTAGCCTTATTTTTATTGTTTGGATCCGAGTTATTTATTGTGGTACCATTTTGTTAAACATCGTATATGATTTGAGATATCTCGTGATCCTTATATTGTTCACTTTTGTATCGTTCTATTGATTTAATCTTTATTGTATACTCTGTGTTGGTAAGACACAATCCACTCAGTTATTTAAAACTTTATATTCTTTTAAATTATATTCGTACTGGGCATTTGGCTCACTCGTATTATTTTCTTTCCGCAGGTATTTAGGGGATATGCGGGGAGAGTGATGAGCGCTACTCGGTTTCTAAACTACTTTGCTTAGGAGATTTAATAAGACATTTGAGAACTATTTTAGATGATTTCAGATTTTATCAGTGTTATTATTATTGAGATTTAGTACTTAAACTTTAGCAAAATTATTCATTTATGGCAGCTTAATATTATTTAGACTTTGTTTAAATTGTGTAAGCCTTATTATTGATAATAGTAGGGTGTTACAGTTTTTATATATAATATCACAACAAATTCTTTTAAATAGTGATTTTATTTTACGTCACCGGTTACAAAAGGTCGGTCATAACTTACAAACGATTACGATTTTAGCTTTTTATTATATGATAATACAAAAACTGTTTTAATTAGTGATTTTATTCTTCACGTAGGATCAGTCATAAATTACAAACAATTACAGTATTAACTCTATTATTATTGCCATAAATATTTTGTATGCACTTATGTATATTTTACAATTTTAACATTTCACCCCTTACAATTTAAAATTAATTTCTCTCATATCCGATTTAAACATCATTATCTCACGAATAAATTTTGGCGTACATACATATACACTACAAACTTACTACCTATTAATTAGGAACATATTAGGATTCAATTTCATGTATATTTTAAACTGATGGCTTTCTTTTATTTTTTATTTTATGTTTGAAGGTAACAAGCCTGTTATTAAAATTCTATATATTTTTAAAATTTTCTTAGATAAAGATCTATCATCTATGCCATGTTTAAAAATATTATTTTATAAATTATAGTAGTTTATTTCTATAAAGTTAAAAAGTTATGATTTTTTATAAAAATATATTTTTGAGATTTTTTTAAAGAGGATATACTTTTATTTTGACATTTGATGTGAAATAAGCTCAATTTTTATTAACACAGAAAATAAAACGAAAAATGGTATTATATTAAGATTTTTGTATAACATACTTTTTAAACATAATTGTGTTCAACAAAAAATTTAAATATAATAACTTGTTGTAAATATTTTAACACATTTATATAATCATAATTATTTAACCTTATAGAAATAATTTACTACACTATATTTTATAAAATAATATTTTTAAAGATGACATAGATAATATATCTATATCTAAGAAAATTTTAAAAATATATAGAATTTTAATAGTAGACTTGTTACCTTCAAACATAAAACAAAAAAAATAAAAGAATGCAATCAATTTAAAAAATACGTGAAAGTAAGTCCTAATATGTTCCTAACTATTAATAGGTAGTGAGTTTGTATTGTATATGTATGTACGTCAAGATTTACTCTTCTCTCATCCGTCTGATAAACTCTAAACTCTCATTATACATAAACACTTTTTTTCTAATTCATTATATATAAACTCGTACTAATACTTCAGTCATGAATACATATAAGTTAGAATATAATTCTATATGCTCTCTAATCCTTACGTTAAGAATGTGAAAAATCGATAGTAGTCATCATGCCAATCAACTAATAAATATAATTTTTACTATACCTGCATCATTTTACAATAAACAATTAAAAAATCAGGAATACATTCATAAAGAATTCAGTATGTAAATATTATCAAAAATAGTGTATGTAATATAAATTATCAAATCATATCTCATGAAATTTAATGAATAATACGCAAAAATAATGTATAAATAAAATTTTTAGAGTAGGACAATAATATTAAATTTTGTGGAAAAATTGTATTCAGTATAATTACTATTATATTCCTTAGATTCAGTGCGATGTTATTGTTATATCTTTTAAAACATTAATATTACCCCATCACAAAACATATAATTAATATATATCCAAAAAATAATAAAATTGTAAAATATATAACTAATATGTATCTTAAAATCATAAGTTATGTGATCAAGCACATAAACAAAAATCACAAATTATATCAGTATTATGTATTTCAAAGTATATAATTAATAAAATTATATAACTCATCAGTGATAAATTTTATGAAAATTTTTTAATAACACATATTCTTTAAAAATTAACATAACTACTGAATATATATTTTAAATCATCACACTATACCTCATTATATTTAAAAAAATAATACACTAATAGTCTAATACACTCAAATAGAATATAAAATAAAAAATTATTTAAAAAAAGAATATAAAATAAAATTCAAAATTTAGAGATTGTCCGTGTTTTGCACGGATGTAAGAGCTACTTTATAACTCGTTTTGGCACTTTTGTCCATAACGTAGGTTATAAATTAAGCACAAAACAAATAAATAAATTTGTACCTCTGTACAAATATCAAAAAAGTTTATGAAAACGCAATTAACTCAATACAATATTAAATTTTAAATCAATCAATTTTCTTATAAAATAATTATGATTTTAGTTATATATTAATATATTATATTTGATATATTTTAATTGTATCAATAACATTTTGATCTAATGATATCTTTCGAGATTATCCGAGATTTATGTCCCAATATTAATAGAGATATGCGTGCGTGCATTAATTATTAAAAATAAATAAGAAGTTAAATCAATATTTACTTACGGAAAAAATAGTAGTGCTGCACAATGGGAAGGGGTTAATTTATAGTTAAGCAGAGTCAACAACGTAATTGTTTGATGGAAAGTCAAAATACGAATAATGTGCATGTTTGACTTTCCTTATTTTCAGGAAATAAATACTTATTTTCTGAAAAAAGTACACAATTAACTACTTTTTATGAAAATAAGTACTTATTTCTGAAAAATAAGGTAAGCTAAACAGGCTTAATGTGAATTATACGTTTGTGTAACTTTTAAAGACACCACCAGATGACCAGACTCGTTGGATTATTTAAAGAGATTATGGAATTTAAGATATATTTTAGGTAAATTAGGTGAGATACACATAATTTTATATGCAAACATGTTAAGTGTATTTTTGCCATATTATAATTCATTAAATTTTTTATTAATACATTATTAATTTATAATTAATACACTACTAATTTATACTAATATCTTAGGAAATTATCTAAAATACATATGAGATTCCTTTTTCCCTTATTTAAAACAATAAATAAATAGTATTTCAAAGAAAAGGGCGAACGCGTTCGTTCGTTCGTTCTATCTTTTTATTTTGTGGAGTATGATTTTGAAAGAATGTAGTAGTTCTAGATTCTTGTACGCATCTCATGACGTGTTTCTCATACTTTAATTTTGCCCACTTGAATTGTGGATTCATGCAGCGGGCCTTGAAAGATGTTACTATAATTCGGCTCATTTCCACATATGATACAAGGGTCCATGGCCTTCTAGGGAGTAAAAGTTGAATGATTATCAAAAAGGGAAAATAAATTCATTCGTTCCTAAACTATTGGTGTTTTATTGTTTTAGTCCTTGAACTAAATATTCCAATATGCGGGTCCTTCAACTTTTGATTTTTCTGATTGAAGTCCTTCCGTCCAAATTTGACTTAACGGACGTTAGTCAACGCTGACGTGGCAGTTACGTGAAAATCAAAAATTCACCGATTGAATTCAAATTTTGACATGTTAATCTACGAGTGATTACAAGAACACAGGTGATAAAAGTTTTCGATTTCGAGTTCACTAACGTATAGAAATCTGTATGGAAAAAACTTATTATTTCGTGTTCTTGAAATTAAAGTGCAAACTTCTATACGTTAGTGAACTCGAAATCGAAAACTTTTACCACCTGTGTTCTTGTAATCACTCGTAGATTAACATATCAAAATTTGAATTCAATCGGTGAATTTTTGATTTTCACGTAACTGCCACGTCAGCGTTGACTAACGTCCGTTAAGTCGAATTTGGACGGAAGGACTTCAATCAGAAAAATCAAAAGTTGAAGGACCCGCATATTGGAATATTTAGTTCAAGGACTAAAACAATAAAACACCAATAGTTTAGGGACGAATGAATTTATTTTCCCTTATCAAAAATAGAAGAAATCGACGTGTATTGTCAATTGTGTATATAATTCACAATTGACAAGAATCATCGCGTGATTTTTTTTTAAAAAAGGAATTAATTTAATAATAAAAAGTAATACGACATCTACAAATACAATTAAAATTGAAGAAATGTTTAAATATATCGTTGTTGAATCATTTTTATTGGAGAGACAACTAATCAATTTTTTGAAGATGTGATGAATATGTGAAAAATATATGTACTTGTTATGAACCAGCTCTTTTGAGCAATCGATCATAGATGCGATCCCATAAAAATCTTTATCACATAATCAAAATCATGAAAATTCTGTAGATATATAATCTCGGAAATGAACAATACCAAAACAAACTAAATTCTCACAAGAATAGATTAAACAAAACCCAAAAAATTTATTGAGAGCTTATTAAAGGAAAACAGAAACTTAATCAATAAAAACGAAGAAAAAAGATTGAAATTTTACACCGATGAAAACCCTACAAAAAATATTAGGAACGACTGCTAAGAGAGAGATTTAGGTTTTTGCTCTAGTATATTATCGTGTGATTTATATTATTTACCGGTCTACAGAAATGTCGTGAAAGAAGCACACTGGGCGGACAATAACTAAAAAAGTGCAATCACACAATAACTAAAAAAGTGCAATCACATTGTTCGGTCACACCAATACGTCACAAATTTAACTAATATTTACAAATAATATAAAAATAATAAAAGTGCCAACACTATGAATTATGTGTGACGTGTTAGGGATTTTTTTAAAAAAAAATTTAACTAGGTAATATATTAAATATTGACAAAATTTAGATTACCTGTTTAACTATAAAAAATTCATTTATAGTTATATAGAAAAAAAATATGTATAATAGACCCTAAACAATAACGGTACTGGACTATACACAAAGCCCTATCCAATCGAAATGGGCCAAACTGCAGGTCCAATAAAAACAGCGTCCACGAGATTTATAGCTCAGAGAATTGCTGCAAGCAGAAGAACATCGAAATTTGAAACCCTGGTTTGGAGGTGAGTACTTGATAACCAATTGTTACATACACTATACTTACATGTATTTATATCAAGTACATTTTTCTGCACACAGATCTTGAGTTTTGATTTTGTTTTTAATTATTAGTTGTGAATATATGAATTTAGTTTTAGTATACTCTTTGTTAAGAGAAGGCCAAAAGCTTCCTTATATAATGTCTTAAGTAATAATATAAGGAATGCAATAAAAAAATGTTATGCCACATTCATCCTTAAAAGTTAAAATGTTTGAGCAAGTTTAACAATGTCCTAAATAGTTATTTTTAAAATTTAGGACAATTTAAGTAAATAGATGCTCCAACAATATTTTAGTGGTGCCTTAAAATAATAGGACATACATCAAGTGTCTTATTTATTTATAGGGCTCTACTACACATGTTCTAGCAATAAAATATTTAATTTTCCCTTTTTTTATACTTCTTTTCCCTCTTTTTATCTTTTCAAATATAAATGTAATTTAAATATACTATTATTTTAATAATAGTGCATGAGAATAGGACAAGTTGTTAGAGTTAATGTATATATATAGTGTTCTAAATCACTATGACACTATATTTTATTATATTTATAAGGCTTCTTCTAGGACATTTTTGAGAGCAAGTCCAACAACATCCCTAAATGAGATACTAAGCTGGAAAATAGAGAACATGACATTAAAATACAACTCCAACAGTATCCTAGTGATTTCCTAAATTACTAGAATATTCTAAATTTTATTAGCCATGTCCTATTAATAGGGTTCCTCTAGGATATCCTAGTGAATAAAAAATTCATTTCTCTCTCATTTCTCACATCTTTTCTCTTTCCTCCTTTTTAAGATTAACCAGATTCAAATTTATTATTATTATAATAATAGGGAATGAATATAGTGAATATTGTTGGAGTTGACATGCAAAATAAATTACATAAATCACCGAGACCCATTATTTTATAATATTACTTGATTTTCAAGGATGCTCTAGCCATATTTTCAAGGATGCCCTAGCCATTCCTTGATTTTTATTAATAAAATATTACTTTCTCTCTATCCCATGCTTGTTTTTCCTTTTCCTCCTCTTTTACAATTCAAATATATTAATATTTTAATAATAAGGGAGGAAGATAAGGAATGTTGGAGTGCATGTCCTAAACTAATGTCCTAAACTACTATGACATAATATTTTATAAATAAATTCTAGCGAGTTGTTGGACTTGCTCTAATGTTTGGTGATAAAATTACTAGTCTCCTTGTTATGTCCAGTTGTTTGAGAAGGATCACTCATTTTTTTATTATATCATGTTTTCAACACTTCAAAACGATGCAATTTGGTAGTATAATTGGTTCTGTTTGTTTTTAGAGTGCCCTAGCGATGTGTGATTAATTGCCACAACCGGTTATGTGTTAAAAAATATTAAACTCTTATGTCTCGATAGATTAAAGAATGTACAAGTTTAACGAGCATTCCTCTGCAATAACCACAAACGGAACTTTATATGAATCATCTGAGGAACTAATTTAAGGCAGTAGTAGGAGTTAGACTTACTCTATTGCGAAAAAGAAGCAGAAAGACAGATAGATAGATAGAAACATTGACCAATAAGCATAGATAGATTGTTGCGATTGGTTATAGTCTTATAGATAGAGTAGTGTGACAGCTGTGACTAGTCATTGTTTGAAGGTTACAGCGGTGAAGGTACAGTGAGCTAGGTTCTTGGTCTTGAATCTTGATTGCTAACACTTGACATGCCTTTTCGTAGTATTTCTAACGCCATACTGCTGAGTCCTTTCCTAAAGAATACAAAAACTTTTGTTGCTCTTCTAGATATGAAACACTTTACAATTTTCATGTTATGCGAGGACCGGGTATAATTGTAATATCCCGTATTTTTTTTAGAATAATAACCCGTATTTTTTTTAGAATAATAACATAGATTAATAATAACAAAAAGGATTAAAATTGGATAAAGATTAGGAATTAGTAATAGATTAGAATAATAGGTTTTCGAATATGGGTCGGATTTAATTATAGTAGATTTAGAAATTAGGGTTTTAGAACTCTATATATAGATTGAGATCTTCTCATCCTTTCATATTCTTTTCGAGTCACCAAGACTAAATAGTTGTAAATCTCTTTCTCTACAAATCTTGATTCTTTTTCTTTGTCTTTTTATTAAAATTCGTAAGATTTTCTTTACACAAATCAGTTATCTTGTAAAATTTGTAATAAATTCATCGTAAGTCAAAATTCGTTGGTTCTGAATTTTTCGGAAAGATCTTTTCGTTCTCTACGACTTTCGTGGTTTAAGTTTTTGGAGAAAACATTGTTTAGAGGGACAAAAAGTAAAAATACAAATCTGGGCAGAAGTGGAATAATGGAGAAATTCGACGTTTGAGATGCCTAAGATGTGATGTTTTCGATTGGGTACGAAGGATTGGATATATGTTCTAAGATGGTGTAAATTCTTTGTTTCCGTACTTGAGGCAAGTAATCTTCGGTTGCTCTGTATTTGTGAAACATGTTTTCTATTAATTGATTACATGTTCTCATATATTTGTGTAAGTAACTATTATTTGCTCCGTATTATTATGTAAGTAACTATTCGTTGCTCTGTATTATTATGTAAGTAATTTTTTATTGCTCTGTATTATTGTGAAACATGCTTTGTGTTATTAGATTATTTGACATCAACTATTTGTTTCGAATATCATATATAGTATATAGTATATTGACATGTGATTAATAAGAAAAGATTTTCAGAAATCCCCGATCTTAGTCGCGTGAAGAATAAGATCCCGGTCACTTGGGAAAGTTTGACATAAGGAATAAGAATAAGATCCCGGTTACTAGGAAAGTGTGACATAAATAATAAGATCTCGGTCACTGGGAAAACGTGACATAAAGTATAAGATCCCGACCACTGGGAAAGTGTGACATAAAGTATAAGATCCCGGTTCACTTGGAAAGTGTGACATAAGAATAAGATGCCGGTCACTGGCACAGTGTGACTGTGATTTAAGATTGTGAAAATAAAATAGGGATACATTATAAAGATTTAGTTATTGAATAAGAATTTTTGAATATGTGACTTTTAGAACCTATTGTTGTGCATTAATTGCTTATCTGAAAACTTTATGATAATTGTATTGAGAGTATATTATGTGCAAGTATGTGATAAATATTATGTGGTACGTGTTTAAGTGAGTTTTTTTTAAAAGATAAAATATTATTTTGAGCCGTTGGACGGTAGTTGCTTGCTAGGCTTCGCAGCTCACTCTTTTAATATTTCAGGTTTTGTGTAAGGAGAAGATGAAGTGCATTGGATTTCAAGGATCATATATTTGGAGTAGAATTTGGTTGTTGACTTGTCATTGTTAGCTGCGCTTTTGTAATAGTTATATTTGTAATATAGTTTTGGATTAATAAGTTGTTGTTTCGTATTTTAGATTTTGCAAGATTAATAGTCCGAAAAGGGCGGGCTGTTACAATAATTCAATTTCAAAAGTGGGCCACATTAGTCCATATATTACAATTGTTTTTCCATATTATCGGATTGAATATAATTTCGGATGTTGATTCCTATATTTTATATTTTTACTGCAGGAAGGAGCGTACTAAAGGTTCATAACTTTAAGTTGTGCTGAAAGGTGCAGTGTCTCCAACAACTCTGCAGAACACTAAGGCTTGACTGATTAAATTTCTTCCTATATACGTTATCGTATTATTATTCATGTGTACTAATTGAAAACACCATGAAGGTCATTTCACTTTTCAGATCCATTCGTACTCGGCCCATTTATCCTATTGTTTTAGGGTCATTGCAAACTCGTTCTTTCCAACCGGATTTTGTTCCTAGAGACCCTAATGCAAAACCCAAGAGATACAAGTACCCCGCATTCTATGATCCTTACGGCCCTAGACCCCCAACTTCTGATAAGATCGCTCAGCTTGCCGAGAAAATTGCAGCCTTACCACCTGAAGAACGTAATCAAATTGGACCAGCTCTCATTATAAGAACAAGACATCCAAAGATACAGCAAATTTCGGGTGAAGGAATTGACATGAGTTCCCAAGGAGGGGCTGCAGGTGCTGCAAAGGCCGAGGAGATAGTTGAGAAAACTGCATTCGATGTTAAGTTAGAGAAATTTGACACTGCTGCGAAAATCAAGGTTATTAAGGAGGTGAGGACATTTACAAGCCTTGGGTTGAAGGAAGCAAAGGAACTGGTTGAAAAGACGCCTGTTGTGCTTAAACAAGGGATCACCAAAGAGGAGGCAAATGACATAATAGGGAAATTGAAAGCTGCTGGAGCCACTGCTGTTATGGAGTAACATACTTGTTGCTTCGGACTTGCTCTGCTTTTTTAGTGGTTCTTGTTACTAGAAGGAAGAGAAATGTGATAACATCAGCACTGACACTCTTTTCAGTGCATTCTTAAAAAAACGTGTTGATTTAAGTTTGCAACTAGTGTTGCCTAAATGCATTTCATCTACTATACCAATTTTCAAGACTGTAGTCTATCCAGTTCTCCAGGTAGATGGAAATTATTGACAGTTTGTGAGCATATTCTTGTGATTCCAATTATCAAAGGTTGCAATCTTGTTAAATAACGTCAGTGTGTCACTTCATCATTAAAAAGATTCTTTTATCACTCGTTATAACATGTAATTGATTCATTTCTACTGAGATTTTATTCCAGAATTTGCACATTCTTATTCATGGACCTCACCTGGGTCCATTTATATGTTGGAAATAATTATCAAGCCATCAAATATCATATCTGTACTACTGCTGTCAATTTTTATAAGAGAAGGAAACAAAAGAAGAAAACTTCCATTCTTCACTTGCTTAAATTTTAGTAATATATAATGGAAGAAACATTTGTTCCATTCTGTGGAATCAAGAATGATATTCGAAATAGGCTGTTATGCTACAAGCAAGACTGGACTGGTGGTATTCGTGCGGGCATCAGGTATGTGTTTCCTCCACAGCTCAACTGTAACTTGTAACATATGCAAGTGTCAAATGAGTATGCGTGTAATGATAATGATGAATAATCATATAATGACAAGTCTATAAGTTTATGAATTTATGACAATAAGTTGGAACGATAACAAACATACAGTGGATTAAGAATATATGACCGTGTTGAGCTTTTATTGACCAGGATCCTGACACCAACAACATACATATTTTTTGCTTCAGGAATCCCAGATATATCTTTTAGGGAGCAGCTAGAGATAGATACTGGTGAGATAATCTTCAAGATTTATTCTTATGTTTGACACCTTGACTGAATTTATATTGGATGTGCTTAAGAGGGGTTTAATTTTAATATATATACTGTAGATGGAACTCTAACTGCAGTGCAAACTCTTGCATCAACATCACTTTGTGGTATATTCATTCAATTCTTGGAGGTCAACCACTTTTTATACTTGGTGTAGCGGAGCCAACAGTCTTGATGTACACATTTATGTTCAAGTTTGTGAAAGATAGAAAGGATTTGGGTCAGGAGCTTTTCTTAGCCTGGACAGCATGGTATCTACTTACCGACTATCATAAAACTTATGGTTTCATATCTGGTCATAATCATATGCTTCTTAATGTGGTTGTACACAGGGTCTGTGTTTGGACTGCCCTTTTGCTTTTCATTCTAGCCATTTTGGGTGCGTGCTCTATAATCAATAGGTTTACGCGTCTAGCTGGTCAATTATTTGGTCTCCTTATTGCAATGCTCTTCATGCAGGAGGCTATCCAAGTTAAATTGCTTACACCATGCAGTTGACTTTTTCTTTTTGGCAGAAAAATAAAACCTTCTTTCTTTTTCTTTTTAAAGATTTTTGAGAATAAAATTGTAGAAAAGGGAGGTTCCACCATGATATATATCTGCTTTAATGTTCCAATAACTTCCTGCTTATTAGGCCCCATCATCTTATTGCTCTAGTTTAACTCCCAGTAGTCTTTTATAACCCCGACTAGCAGATACTGCTAGAGAAGTCTACATTTTCGATGGATTTAACAAGTATCCTGGAAACCATCTCAACTCGTTCACACACAGTTATATTTCCAAGCATTCTTTGCAGCTAAAATCCTTAGTGAACAATAAATAAACAAATATTGTGATCCCTTTCACTAGTTTGCAATATGAACGTAATAATATCTTGAACATCATCCTATAGGGAGTGGTGGATGAATTTCGCATACCCAGAAGAGAAAATCCTAATCAGGCTGCTTTTTTACCATTTTGGCGCTTCGGGAATGGAATATTTGCGTTGATTCTGTGACTTCTGTCATTTGGCCACCTCCTGATGGCATTAAGGAGTCGTAAAGCTAGATCATGACGCTATGGAGCAGGTACATGTTAACGATCTTATGTAATTGATGCTTAACATAGTTGATCAAACTACCTTATAAGTTGTTTAATGGATGAAGTTGCTCGTTCACATCGTTCTAATTAAAAGTTTGAAGTGTTAAGTAAGTAACTACTGTATTACTTAATATGTATTTTAGTCATTCACATGATTATCTTGACTTGTAATTCATTGCTACCCGCCTACCGCAACATGCCAAATACCTTTACTTGACCTAGCTTACAAGTTACAACTCAAAAATAATGAAAAACTAATTACAAGACAACTTTAAATTGACCGGGCAGCCCAGCCCCGTGACGTTGTTTGGTCAGCATATATTTTGTTCTCTTTGATTTTTGGTCTAGTGAGTACAAATAACTTCAATAGAAACCTGTAATTGTCTCTGAATTCTCAATTTTTGACTTACAAATTTGCTTTGAAGGTTGGTTATGTGGTTTTATTGCTGATTATAGCGTGCCGCTCATGGTGCTGGCGTGGACTGCCATCTCCTACATACCAGCTAATGATGTCCCAAAAGGTATACCAAGAACACTTGTCAGTCCAAATCCATGGTCTCCTCACTTGCTCAAACTGGACATTTATCATGGTTCCTTCCTCTCCTCTATACTCTACAAATATAAAACAGTATCTGCTTTAAGATTTTTTTATTCCTTTCGGTTTTGATGCAATCTCTGGCTTGAAAATCATAATGTTATCATGTGTTAGGACATGCTGAATGTGCCGCGGCTGCCGCCTATGTATTATTATTGGTGCATTTATACCCGCAACGCTGATTGCTGTGCTTTACTACTTCGATCATAATGTTGCATCTCAACTTGCTCAGCAGAAGGAGTTCAATCTGAAGAAGCCTTCTTCATATAATTATGACCTCCTTTTAGGCTTCTTGATAACCTATCAATCTTAGAATTTAATATCAGTAACCGGTAGATATATTTACTGGTACCTTAGATTCTTAGTTTATTTACTGTCATTTATTACTTGACCAGGTCATATTATGCGGGCTTATCGGCATTCCTCCATCCAATGGAGTAATACCACAATCTCCGATGCACACAAAAAGCTTAGCCACTTTAAAACATCAGGTACTTACATTTAGAAAAACAATGAGAATTGCAGTGTGAATTCTGTCATATATGATCATAATTTTTTCACCTCTGCCATTACAAATAGAAAAACGTGGATAATTTTATGCGAACTAATACATAGAAAGGAAACTTCTAAGATTTCCGCCCTTCTGGTTGCCAGATAAAATCTGTATCCTAGTGTGCTTGACATTTTGACACCTGATGAATGTATCTGTCCATTTTCTTACTTATAAATGTATGTTGGATTCTGATTTAAAATCTGATGTTCAACTAAGTGTATTTTCTCCTTGAACAGCTTCTTCACAACAAGATAGTGCCTGCAGCTCGAAAGAGCATTAGTCAGAATTCTAACCTGGGCCAGTTGTATCAGAATATGCAAGAAGCTTACCAAGAAATGCAAACTCCACTTGTCTACCAAACTCCATCTGGATAGGTAAATACTCATACATTCTCATTAATTAGAAATTTCTGGATCTTGTTAGCCCTTCTATATTATACTGTCTTCTAACAGGGGCTTAAAGAGCTGAAAGAGTCCACAGTCCAGCTTGCCTCGAGAAGCGGCTACATTGATGCACCAGTTGATCAGACAATCTTTGATGTGGATAAGGACATAGATGATCTTTTACCTGTTGAAGTCCAAGAGCAACGTCTGAGCAATCTGCTTCAAGCAGTTTTGGTGGTTGGTTGTTTAGCAGCTATGCCTCTTCTGAAGATGATCCCAACGTTGGTACTCTGGGGTTACTTTGCATTTTTGGCTATTGAAAGCTTTCCTGGAAATCAATTTTGGGAGAGGATAATTTTGCTTTTCACTGCTCCAAGTAAAAGATACAAGTAAGTTTTTGTTCATATACGTAGGTAGTGGACTTTATCTACTAATATTTGGATAATCACAGCTGTATCATATACTTAATATCTAAAAATGATTAGCAGTAACTTGAACTTGTTTTATTAAAGTTGAACTTATGTTGATAAGTTTCACTTGGATCTCCATACCAGTCTCCAGATTTACCTAAACAAATTTTAGATAAACTAGACATATAAAAATAATATTTCATTTCTTTTGTTATTTTCTTTATGTATTAACACCATATTTTCCCATTAATAACCTGTCAGGGTGTTGGATGAGTAACATTTGTTGAGACAGTATCTTTCAAAACCATTGTGGCCTTCACCTTGTTTCAGACAGTTTACCTTCTATGCTTTGGCATAACTTGGATCCCTATAGCTGGTGTTCTGTTTCCACTCTTGATCATGCTCCTTGTTCCGGTGAGGCAGTATATGCTGCCCAAATTTTTTAAGGGAGCCCATCTTCAAGATTTGGATGCCGCGGAATATGAAGAATCTCCTGCAATTGCTTTTAACATGTCTTTTGGAGTAAGTCCTACAACTTTCAGTTTTTCAGCTAAATTTGTAAATATGTTTCAACTTTGCAGCACTTCTGGTCATTTCAAGAATTTGCTTTAGACTAAGATATAGTTTCAATCCAGTATCAATCTGTAAATGTCGCATATGACATTTACAGTCACTGGACTAAGATTATTGTATTGTGACCATTTACTGAATTTTGGTAGGTATGGTAGGTTCGATACTCTTTCCATTTTGGCAGGTTTTGTTTTCATCTTTATGTAAGATTTTGAATCATCATACTTACAGGGTTGACACTGAAACAAGGACTGCTCAGATTAGTAGTGTGGAAATACTGGATGGAATTATGACAAGAAGCCCTGGTGAGATTCATCGGCCACAGAGTCCAAAAGTAACAAGTTCGACCCCAGCTTTACAAGGGGGTATGAAACCTGCATATAGCCCACGAGCATCACCTGAGGCATATAGTCCCCACATGGAGTTAAGGAGCCTAGGAGGGCTTGAGAACAACTTTACGGACACCTAACATTTTTTGCAGAGTTCTCAACCATGTTTAATCTTTTTAATTCATGTAGAGAAACATATGAAAAGTGAAAAAATAACCAGCCAGCTTAATTTTATATTATTACTTATTTTTTTCAATTCGAAATTAATTCGATTTATGCTGATTTGATTTTAATATTTAATTAAATCGAATTAAAATTTAACATTGTTCTAAAAATCGGTGATTAATTTAATCACAATTAATCACCGATTAATCCCTGTTTGGTAATTAATTATTTTGATTAATGCTCAATTTATCCGATTAATTTATGTTCCGTACCTCCAATTTTTCTGGACTTTAATGATAAAATTATTTATAAATTTTAAAAAATTTATGAATAAGTCAAATGGGTCGGTCTTATACTTTCACTCGTATACAAATAAAGTTAATTGTATAAATTTATATAAAAATGATGTATGCATGAGATGATGAGGCTCAATATATAAATTAATATTTAAATTTGTCATCTAGACTTAAATATATATATATATATATTTATAAACTATATTATTATAATTATAACATAAAAATGAAAAATATGGTTAATATAAAGTAGTATTATAGCTCAAAACATTTTTTCTGAAAAAAGAAAAAAGAAAAAGAAATAAAGTACACCACTGCGAAGCTGCTACTCAATCCTAAAACCCACATAAACCCTAAACCCTTGAAACCCACCCAAATCAACTCGAACTGAACTCAACTCGACTCGACTCGACTCGGAACTCATTTTAATGGCCTCACTAGCTATTAGAAGAAATCACCATCTCTTTTCTTTTCGCAACATTCACGTTACCAATCTCGCCCGTTCGCTTCAGTCCACGTCAGCTTCCCGGTCAGAATTAGAGTTTCCGGTTGCTAGGACCAAGTTTCTAGAAACGTTCACTGAAGAATTTGAGATTGGTTCGAGAAAGATTGTGTTGGAAACGGGTAAAATTGCTCGGTTTGCTAATGGGGCGGTTGTTATGGGAATGGATGAGACTAAGGTTTTATCCGCTGTTACTTCTGCCAAAGGCGATTCTGTTAAAGATTTTCTACCTCTCACTGTATGTTTATTTCTCGAAACTATCGAAAAGGAAATTGTTACTCTTGTGTATTGTTTTTTGTAAATTTCATGCCTTTTCTATTAGTTGATTTTTGCAATTTAGTGTTTTTGGGTCGTGTTGGTGTTCGTAAACAAGGAAATGTGGTGTTTTTTTCCTATGACTTAACTGAATTTGATAATTCAATGTATATTTGTTGGGTCATCATGCGCCGCTATGAGAATCTTAATTGGATGTGTCATATAATTTGAAGGTTGATTATCAAGAAAAACAGTTCGCTCAGGGTGTGATACCAAATACATTTATGCGGAGGGAGGGTGCTCCTAAAGAACGTGAACTATTATGTGGTCGGCTTATTGATCGACCCATACGACCACTTTTCCCTGCTGGATTTTTCCATGAGGTTCAGGTGGGTTGGTATCCACCAGTGGGTAATTTTCTTACTTGGGGTCATCAATTTACTGATTTATAAAAAATTTGTCTGGTTTACAGGTATCGGCAAACGTTCTTTCGTCTGATGGTAAACAAGATCCAGACGTGATGGCAGCTACTGCCACATCGGCTGCTCTTATGCTTTCAGATATTCCTTGGAATGGTCCCATTGGTATGATTCGTATGGGAAGGATTTGTGGGAAATTCATCGTGCATCCAAGCATGGATGAGGTTAGTCCCGCAGTTGTCATTAACATTTTTAATAGATATATCAAGTAGAAATTGTTAAACAATTTTTTTTAAGGCCTTGTTTGGTATTGCTGTTGCAGACAACTACAACAGTTTTTTACTGAAAAGCTGTCAGAAAGGTGTTTGGTAAATTATAAAAACTGTTGTATGGAAAAGCGTTTTTAGTCTAAAAGTTGCTGTTAGCAAAAGCATGTCCCCCATACTTTTGAAAAAAGATGCTTTCAGCTTTTGCAGGAAGTAGCTATCAGTTTCATCATTAAACCTTCCTAAAAACATTATTTTTATATATTATATCTCAAAATATGCATAAATCAAAAAAATTACCAAACAGTCATCTAATTTTCCTGACAGCACTTTTTCTACCAGCACTTTTTTCTCACAGCACAGCAGTTTTCAACAGCACTCCCAAACGGAGCCTAAGTTAAAAGTAATGGTTTTTTTGGACTTCTGTTCCAAGTAATATCCCTGGATTTTGCAATTTCCTACATGAAAAAAGAATTCATTATTGATTTTTTAGCGGCACAAATCTGTAATGAATAATTTCGGGTTTTTATATTTTGGATATTGTAAATATTCACCTTGTACAATTTTTTGTGTTTTATTGAGTTGTCAAACTCCCTTTCGCTACCATGTTGTAACACTTGGATTAGTTTCTCAAGTCCTTATGCACGTCATGTGAAATATACTCAAGTATGACTCCATATTACTTCATATTGGATGTTACACAGCTTACTATAAGTGATCTCAACTTGGTTTATGCCTGCACGAAGGACAAAGCTTTGATGATAGATGTGCAAGCTCGGGAGATCACGGAAAGAGATCTGGAAGCTGCACTGAAGCTTGCTCATGTTGAGGTGAGTTACTAGTCCTCATTAGCCTTCTTTGGTGAATTTAATATCTGGGCTAAAGCCTATGTTACAAAACTTTAATGATGCAGGCAGTTAAATATATTGACCCTCAAGTCAGACTGGCAGGGAAAGCTGGTAAAGGAAAGAAGGAATATAAGTTGTCTATGGTATCAAAGGAAACATACGAAAAAATTAGGACTATGGCCGAAGAACCTATCAAAACTATTTTTACGGATCCTGCTTATGGAAAGGTAAATGCAAATTTAAAATTTGGTTATATATCACATTTTGTTGTTGAGCTGCTTCTTATCTTATATAATGCAAATTGTTACTTTTAATCCTTTCTTATCTTTTTGAGTAAAATTTTCTTCATGCTTAATCAGTTTGAACGAGGAGAGGCCTTGGAAAACATTACTCGAGATATCAGAAAAGCTCTAGAAGAAGATTGTGATGAAGAAAGTCTGAAAGTATTACCCAAGACAGTTGATAAAGTCAGGAAAGAGGTAAGCTGCTGTTTGGATGAAATTTTTTTCAGTATAAACCTCATCAGTTTTTCTCATGGTGGTTCAACACTTCAATTTATCATCAGAGCTTTTGAATTTCCGCTCAAGAGTCAAGACAATTTTTGTTGAAATATATCGACATGCAAATTTCTTTTAATTATGATTTAATCTACTTGGAAGAATGTATAATATTGTATCCTGAAAGTTTGTATTCACCTGTGATTTGTCTTGTCAACGTGTTCCCATCAATAAATATCTTTATGGCATGATCTGATTAAAACTCCGTTTTAACATCTAGAATATTATTGTGAGGTGAAGCACAATTTGAGGGAGATGAGCAACAAACATGAATGCTATATTTATTTGTTACATTAATTAAACTACATGTCTCGTATATTTCCAGGTTATCCGCAAAAGAATCATTGATGAGGGGTGTAGACTGGATGGAAGGCGCCTTGATGAAGTTAGGCCTGTGTATTGTGAGGCTGGTAATTTACCTGTACTGCATGGATCATCACTCTTTTCTCGTGGTGATACTCAGGTCTCTGCCCGTATAATTTTCCCTCATTTGTATTCTTACTCAAAAATCTCATTGGAAATATCCTCTTAATTCACTGTTTCGTACCTTTGACCGTAAACAGGTTCTTTGTACTGTTACCCTTGGAGCACCTGGAGATGCGCAACGTTTGGAATCCCTGGTTGGCCCATCTACCAAACGATTTATGCTTCATTATAGTTTCCCCCCCTTCTGCATCAATGAAGTTGGTAAACGGGGTGGTTTAAACAGGCGTGAGGTTGGACATGGTAAGCCAATTAAATTGTTTATTAAAAAAAGATGGGCTGATGTAATCAATAACCCTTTGGTATAATATTCTTTCTTTTTGTTGTCTACTTCTGATAATTTTGAGAATAGAGCCAACAAATATCCTATGATAAGCTTTTTGTAAATGGAGTGATATCAGGAACAAATTTTTAAAAAGAGTTTTAAGCTACTGGTCTACACGCAGAGGATCCTAACCAAGTGATCCACTTAGAATGTCTTTGCATTTTGTTTTTCTTAGGGAAGAGTTATATTTTAAACCTAACAGACTCCGGCTCTATAACTTGGGGCCAAACTGCTCCTACAATTTTTGGCAACAAAGATTGTATTTTAACCTATTTTTAAATAGAGGTGATAGTGGTGGGTGGAATCTATATATCTCTAAGACCTCTAGGTATGATGCTTTTTCCCTTCTTGAACAACGGCATAGGTTGCCAGGTCATGCTTCAATCAGTACATGCACATACAACAACTGTCTGCTCTAGTATCGATCTTATGATGACTTTACATTTATTAAAAAAAAGAATCGTTACATCTCCCCAGTTTCTAGTGTAGACTGATCAAAAGTTTATTTATTTGAATACCGCTTGGCTATTTGATCATTAAAAAGATTCACTAGTTCGTGAATGAGCGACAGCTAACAGAACCTTCATGTTGGGATATTATATATACTATATGGCCCGCGATATGTCCTAAATTTTTGCTGTAATATGCTATGCATTAAACTGTACAACATTCAAAGTTATATATATATATTTAATCTATATATTTTAACAAAGATAGGTAATATATTTCCTAACTTAAAATATGTCCAATTAGCAAAATATATCTTAAATACTACGGATTTTTAATTTATGTAGGCACTCTCGCCGAGAAGGCTCTGCTTGCTGTTTTACCTCCTGAAGACGATTTTCCATATACGGTTCGTATCAATTCAGAGGTAATGGCTTCTGATGGCTCTACATCAATGGCATCTGTGTGTGGAGGTAAATGAATCTAGTGTAACCGGTCTATTTATGACCAAATTGAGTCCCTTCTGTTTATATAATTTTCATAACTTCTGAATTGCTCTTATTTTTTTGCGCATTCAATTCACTGTTGTATCCATTGTTCAGTTGTGAGATTAAATTGGGAAGTTGGTAGGATTCAAATTACTGATACTGACAATTTTGCAGATTATTTTTAATTATTTATCAAGCTTCCTCTTGAATTAAAGTAGCTCTTCATATGTTATTTTTACTAGAGTAGAATTATGGGGATAAGGAAATAAAGGTCATATTTCAGTTGGTTATCCTTATGGTAACTTTTGATCTCTTTGTCTATTAATCAATCTGACGGGCATACTGTTTTTATGGGTATCTATTGTTATAGGTAGTATGGCTTTAATGGATGCCGGAATCCCGTTACGAGAACATGTAGCAGGGGTTTCGGTGGGCCTTGTTACTGATGTTGATCCATCTACTGGCAGTATAAAAGATTACCGTATACTAACTGATATTCTGGTGAGCCCCTTTCACGAGCTTTGAGTTCAACTTTGTGCTAAAGATGAAAAGTTAGGCAAACATAACTTGCTAATTCTTAGTTTATTGTATCATATTTTATTTTGTCAAATATAATATTTTGCAGTCTTCCAGCCTTTTTTCGAGGTATTTAACTCTTAGGTCATTTAGTTGACAGATTTCATCTCCCGCATAAGTCTTTCTCATTTTCCTGTTTTTACTTGTTCTTTTCTCCATTTATTTTTCTCTAGGGTTTGGAAGATCATCTTGGGGATATGGACTTCAAAGTTTCAGGAACACGCCATGGAATAACATCTATTCAGTTGGATATAAAGCCAGCTGGAATTCCTCTTGATATAATTTGTGAGAGTTTGGAACCAGCACGTAAAGGCCGATTACAAATTCTTGACCACATGGAGCGAGAAATAAATGCACCACGTTCTCAGGATGACAGGAACTCTCCTCGATTAGGTTCGTGTATCCATTTTCACCTCAACCAATTTTCTGTCCATTCAGATACACTACTGCTTTTTATTCTCTCCTTCTGTACATCTATTTGGTAAGCAAATAGGTTCTACTGTGAAAAGGACAAACAGCTCAGACACCTCACATCTGGGGATAGAATACCATTTAAGATATCTGTTCATTATATAATGCTTGTGTTTTTCCTTTTCCCTGCTGGTTAAATTAAACAATCTGCCTTGCAGTTATCCTAAAATACAACAATGATGCTATCCGGCGCTTAATTGGTCCCCTTGGTGTCTTAAAGAGAAAAATCGAAGAGCAAACAGGTATATACATTTTGAAAATTGGTAATATCGTGGCTGATTGAGCTTGACATGTTTTTAAAAATTTTCTCAGCTGTCATAACAGAAAATTTAAATTATACAATGTATTGTCTTGAATTCCAGAGTGCATCTTGGTATGGGATATCATCTTTTCTGTTTCCTGCTATATTTTTTTCCCTCCAGTGTTTATAGGCCTAACTTTGAAATTTGCCAGCATTTACTTTTATCGAAAAAGATTGTCATGTATATTGTGAAAACTAATTATTCTTCAGGGACATTGATATGATTTATCTGCCTCAATACTGCTTTATGCTTTCGGTACCTTTTGTTTATCTATGGCACATAGTTAAACATTGAAGATATATTGACGATGTTGACTTCTTTGTTACTTTCCAAAGAACAACAAAGAAGTATGATATATGTATATTATAGTACTCATCTTCCAAAAATGTGCACACGTTGTAAAAATTTCCTACGCTGAATTTACCTGGCTACTCTATTATTACTTATTACTGTAAATTTCTTCTACTTCTCTATGAATACATGTATGATATCTCCAAAACAGGTGCACGGATATCAGTGAGCGACGGAACACTTAGTATAGTTGCAAAAAATCAGGCTGCAATGGAAAAAGTACAAGAGAAGGTATTTGTAATAATTTGTTTAACTTTATAGTAGTTACTTCTTTTGGAATGACTTAAATTTGATGAATACAACTGAAATATGATGCTTTTTCGTCTTTGTACTGAAGCAGCTCTATTTTGCAAAAGCCTGCCTGCAAATATGATTCTTTAGTTTTTGAATGATAGTGCGATGTTCTATTGGAGAAAATAGAAAAGCTGGCATCACAAGTTGATAACAATATTACTCTTCTGCATATGAAACTATAAGGGTAGACATATTATGTTTATGATCATTGGTGGGTCTATGCTTGGGTTATTAAATTATGTATTTCGCAGTGTGTATTATATAGTTTGATTTAATACTTTACACTTAAAGGTACATTGAAATAAAGGAGCTGTGCCACATTGAAGTGATTACTATGTATATGTATATAATAATGGTGCATATAAATTGAAGTGCATTTATTTTCACTCTCCAGATTGACTTCATAGTTGGCCGTGAGATTGAAATTGGAGGGACTTACAAGGGTATCGTAACTTCAATAAAGGAATATGGTGCTTTTGTGGAGTTCAATGGTGGGCAACAAGGCCTCTTGCACATTTCTGAGATATCACATGATCCGGTATGCAATTTTTATGCTAATTTTGGCAACTTAGCTATGTATTTGTTGCTTGCTTTCATTTTTTTATTTTATATGAACTTTGCTTTATTTTCTTTTTTTGCTTGATTCTTGCAAAATGTCTGTTTGTATATGTGTTACAAACTTACAATGATGTTTTTTTGGTTACATATAATAATGATGTTTACCATCTGGAAGGAAGTGATTGGATGTCTTATGTTCTTTGAGGAGTCTACCTGTAAATCATTTACCTTTTATATGTATTTATTCTTGTCCTTGCTCATCAGGTATCCAAGATTTCAGATGTGATTTCCATCGGGCAGCAAGTAACTTTAAGGTGTATAGGCCAAGATGCTCGTGGCAATATAAAGTTATCTCTTAAAGCTACTCAACCTCAGCCTCGAAGGACAAGTAATATGGCCACAGACATTGTTTCTTCGACGAAAGAAACACCTAAAGTTTGGCCACCGGTTAATGATGCAAGTAATGAATATGATGAACAGGAATCAGCAGTGGAGGATATACCATTGAACAAAAACAAAAATAGTGATGTCGCATCTTCATCATCAGAAATTCTAATTCGTAGTGCTGCTGAGTGCGATGAGGTGGAAAAATCTGCGGGTTTAGTTAAGAATTCTAATAGCAGACCCAAGACCTTGAGTAATAAAAGATCTGATAGCAGGTCAAAAGTAGTCTCACCTCAAAAGAATGACCGTGATTCTCCAATCTCTGCTTTTGAGCTGTTTTCATCTAAAAATTCAAGTGAGTTGAAAACTAATTTCAAATCCAGCCCCAGAAGTAATGAAATTGACAACGGTAACACCTCTGCATCCAAGGATGTTCTAAATCATAAAGAAGTCCCAGCAGAGGCTCCTATCAATGCAAAAAATCTAAAGATCGGAAGCGAGGTCTCAGCCCAGGTTCATCAAATACGGGAACACGGATTAGTCCTGGACTTGGGCGGTGGACTTCGTGGAATGTATAAATTTGAGGTACATAACATAATCTAATAAAATATCAATTCAGCTTTGAAGTATTTGTTTGCTATAATGGCTTTGATTTTCTCTGCAATGCATTCATCTTTTGATCTCTTCTGTAAGTGGCTGCTTCTCGGTCCTGCTGCTGTACATTTTTGGTCTTGCTGTTATAATTTCTTCCGAATTTCTTCCGAATTGTAATCCCACAAATGGTTGAGTAGTTGGATTTCTAGTAACCGTTTAGTAGCAGCAAGTTTAAGCAGTTTTCTTAAACCATTATTTTGTTTTTCCATGCAGATGGGTAGGAAAAGGGACTTTGAAGTTGGCGAAGAGTTGCAAGTAATATGTTCTAGCTTTTCTAGCAAGGGGGTCCCTGTAATGTCCATGTTGGAAACTGATTAATGTTATATCTTTCCTACAAAACAATAGCAGAGATGAACTTGCGTAGAACAGATATGGATACACCCATTCTGAAAATAGGTTTTTGTACATCTAAACATTTTTGTGGAGAGAGAATATAACCACTCGGATGCTTATATTGAGGCATGACGGCATTATCCAGCGGAGGTTCCTTAAAATAAGAAATAAGTTACTTATCTCTGAAAAAATTAAAATTGCAAGGGCACATCATTCGCTCACTCAACACCTGGAGCAATTGTCGTAAATGCAATCACTGGTTTTGCACACGTTTAGCATTTGAAAAACAATATATGGATGGAAATATTCATGTAATCTCTAACATTCCCACCCCAGTTAAGTTGCGACGATACGAAGGTATACATACACCTCTACGTAGAATTTTACATCCAGAAAACGTCCTAAAAGTTGAAGAAATTAGATGAAGCACTTCTTGGGCGGGAAAACAAGGTCTTCCTGAATATATTTCTAGTTTGTTTTAACTTGTAGTATTGACACAAAATCACAACTAATTTTAACCCATTTAAGCAAAACCGTTCCTTTTGTTTGCGTAGTACCTCAAACAATGCAATTTCATATCCAGAACAAATTACACAACTGATCCAATATAAACATGACTATAACATCAACAGCCCATCAAGCATACCTATATGCCTAGCTTATAAAATCCAAAATCGACCCCGGAGGACAAAACACATATTAATAAATTACAAACGTAGGAAGCCCCAAAAAAGGGTAGCATTGGCTGAAAAACATCAGATAGCGTGAGCCCATATTCTACATTATTCTCCATGGACACACCCTAGAATTATAGTTGCACACCCTTATTAATTTATTTGACTAAATTATCCCTACTTTATTCTACATTATTTATTTTATTTATTCATCTAAATTGAAATATTTTCAAATTTTTTAATTACACTATAATTGTTATTATATCTTGATTTTCTTATATTATTATATTATCTAACTGAACTCAGAACTCAGGACAATTAAACATATTATATATAGATACTAATAGGGTAGCTTGCATAATGTCCTAATCTACTTTTACTTTCTTAAATAAATTAAAATAAAACTTAATTTCTTTTATTTATAAATTTAAAATAATAACTCAATAATTTCTTACAATTTTAATACTTTGAAATATATTTTATATTCACAAATACAATCTTAGGCAATTTTAATTTGTTGATCAAAATACTTTACATTACACATTGTGTAACCAACCAAGTAACTTATATATTTTGTGGTTTGAATTATGCAATTTTAATTTGATTAAGAGAAATGAAAATCGAACTTTTACTCAAATTTATTTTTGTTAAATGTGAAATTTTATGATTCATGTAAATAAATATAATTATGATTAAACATAAATTCGTAAAATTTGAGATTTCAGGATAAAAATGTTTTGTTGCATTATAAGGATCCATGTTAATTGTTTTGTCAAAAAAAGAAAAGAAAAGAAAATCAATTGTTACAAACTTGCAATATTGTTTACCGCAAATCTACTGTATCGATTAGAAATGACAGTCTCGTTACTAAAAATTCAACAGTACAAGGAACTGTGTGAATTCAACGGTAAAAGGAAAATGAAAAAGAGCGAGGGAAACGATATTCAATTATTCATCGATGCAGCATAACATGCTAGCAACTTTTTTATAAACCCTCGAGGGAAATAATAAGCATAAGCTTCTAGTTCTAACTTCTAATCCTTTAACCAGTTACCACTTACCAGTGCCTTGATACAAATAAATAAATTACTGCTCTGTTTGGCATAAAATACTAAATTTGCCTATTCATTATAAGAAATAACAGGATATAACATTCATATAATCATATAAGAAATGCACCATATGCTTGAATACTAAAGCAATATGCAATTGCTATAGTTTTTTTAAAGATTGTTGCATACAATGAAAATGTAGTTCAATGAAATCTATGATGACAAAGGAAAAAAAGAAATTATAGAAACGAAAACACACTCTTGAACCCAAGGCTGGACTCAGCCTCCCAGATTTCACCAATTGTTTGAGAAAAACACCTTTGCCTTTTCGGCAGAACCGTGGAGTAAAATTGCTTTCCTATGGAAATTTGTGGGAATTGGAGTTCCTTCTTTACTGAGGAACTGTCAGGAGAAGGAATTTTAAATGGTGTCTCAAGAACTGGAAAAGTTGTAGCCTTTTTTCGTATGTGTTCAAATATTCTTTCCCCGGCCAGAGTTTTGGATGTGCTCTCTTCAGGTGCAGGATCAAGCATGCCTTGAAACAAAACAAAAAGAGATTATGATTCATAGACATGTATCAACTGAAATAGAAGAGTCATGATCAATTATTTACCTGAACTGTTAGCGGCATAAGCAGCGGTAATGTGGCAGTTTGGAATCAAATTTTTATCAACCTGTCTACTTTCTTCTGCTTTCTTTGGTTCTGCAAGACCGACTAAATTCCAATGAGAATTACTCTCTTCATCCCTGTCGTCCAATACTTCTATGGCACTATCAAGTTCCAGCTGTCTCTCACGATTGCGCTTTCTGATAAGTGTCAAGGTCTCTAATGAAGGGGAACACTGGGGGTCAACGTTTGATGTGGTCAGTATAGGTAAGTTTTTGGCCTTCTTTCGAATGTGATCAAATACAGTTCTTTCAGTTAAAATTTTGCAGTCATCGTCTTCAGCCAACATAGCAGGTGAACCTGCATATATTTGATGCATCAATATTATTAAGTAAAGTAGATACAGAAAAATATGGCAGAATGCATAAAATTGTACCGCAACTTTGACCTTCATCTGTATCTTCATCAACAAGCTTAAAACTGGGCATCTTACTTTCTTCCAAGTCTTCATCTAGAAGGTTGAAACTCGGCCTGGTTATGGAAAGTCATGTTGTTGTAAAATTATGTAACTCAGATCGCATTAGCAACTTAAATGTGGCAATTCATATATTAACTACGATATTAGGAAATAGAAACACTAAAAGCCAATTGGAATTGATACTGACACGTAATCTATATCTGCTGTAGAGGCCTTCTTCTGTTCTGCTGGAGCAGGGAGTGTACAATTGTTGCCATCTTCAATAACGCATAAATCCTTGGAATGAGCAAATGATGAAATATGCTTCATTCCATGTTTATGTACCACATTTGAGCCACTTTCTTTCATTAATATAACCTTCTGATGAAGATCAATACCAACTGCATGTACGTCAGCATGATTAATCTAGTTGCAATGACACCTTATTATTAGAGAATTTATTGCCAATGTACTAAGAGAGTTTACGGAAGTCCTCAAATATCAGATCTGCCTTGACAGTAAGTTTTCCTTGCTGAGGGCTCGACAGTAGAATTGTTGCACTATATGGGCTGCGAAAAAAATAACAAACAAAAATCTGAAATTTGTTCATAAGAATCATAGTGTAATATAGAATGAATTACTATTCCGCATTGTCACACCTTGGAAAGTCGTCCAGTCTGCAGCAGACAATTTGAAGAATCATTAACTTAGCCATAGTCATGAGTTACATATCACAAACTCACCCAAAGCATCATACAACAGTAGAGAGGATAACTAAAAATGCTGATAAACTAGTAGATCTCTAAGCTAACAGCTGAGATGGAAGTGTGAATTTGACAACCAAGCAAAACAAACATTGCTAAAAAGTAAAAACTACAAAAATTACTAGACTTCTCTTGACTTGATCAGTTTTAAGCATCAAAGGAAAAAATTATAAGAAACTATAAATGATTTTTGTTGTTGAAAAATCAGCGTAATCCATCAGTCATCCTAGAAAATGGAATAAAATGGTATTGCAGAGATTCCTCGCTACTACTAGATATCATCATCAAATGTCAAATGAAACCATCAATACCTTATTTTCTCATGAAAGATGATTAAGTTATCTTCTTCAACACCAACGACCTGTGACAGAAAAAACATTTGTAATACGAAAATTAATACAGTGAATGGTTGGAGATGCTTTTTATTAGAAGGTACTGTGACCACGTACCATATCAGCATAATGTCTCTTAGTGAACTGTAACGACTGCAATAGTCTAGTCAATGTTATCACTAGCTTGGATTTTCCTTGCCTTGGGCATTCAGTCTCCTCCATCTTCATCTCAACATTTGCAGGTAGTGACGACAATGATTCCTTAATATGGTTCCCAAAAGGGTACTTCCTTCCAGTGACTATCTCTATCTTCCTCGGGTCAGCTTCTGAAAGGGTCTCAAATGACCTAACTCCCATTGAAAGTAGTGCCTGAGTAGGAACATAATAAATTGCAGCAGTGAGAAGTCCTATCCAATTACAGTAAATGCATTGTTTAGGACTTAACCTTTGCAGTCACCATCCCGATGCCAGGTAACTGTTTCAGCAAGTATGGACTGTCATCCCAAAGTTTCTGATGTAAACATTTGGCTAAAAGGGTTGAATTAAATGCTCCTTTGTAGTTCTTTTTAAAAAAGAAATACTCTTTCATGCACTTTGCAATTCTACAGCCATTGGAGCATACTGAGTTCATATCCTATAACATTGCCAGTCTACTCATTAATATGAAGATGAGGGACAAAAAGAACATATATATAGTAAAACACACAAGCAGCAGAACCTGACTCATGGATAATTCGTGGACCAAAGGATCCCCAGTCAAGCAGTCATTTGCTAAAACAAATATTTTCTCTTCTCTGGTTTGAATGCGTTTTTTCTTTTTTCCCTTGTCGTCGAGGATGTGAAAGCGAAGTCGACCTTCTTTATCAGTATTTATATCATTCAAGATCTTCTTTTCATTGCGTCTGAGCTGGATCCCTTTATTTTTCAGAAAGTTGACAAGTCAGTCAACAGTTTATGTACAAAGATCACGGCAGGATATAAGGTCATACATGCAATTTCCTCCGCCCGGCAAACAATATGAAGTGCATCTTCAATGCTGCAGCTTGAAGGAGCCAGCATAATGTGTTTCATGGTGTCAAATTTTAGATAATACTTGGTCATCAATTTTCCTGGCTCTGTCGAAGAGAAACACTATGGTTAATATTAAATTCATTGAAGTTTTTCCATTCATGGAAGTGCTTATGGCTTAATCATACCAAGGGGTTTTAAGAGGAAACCGTCTTCATCAGTCCATATCATTTGATATTGTGACAACTCGTTAACTTTCTGAACACAAATCTCTGAAAGAACAAAAGTTTTGAGGACATTCAAATAAACATAAAAATAAAATAAAAAGCTTACAAGTGAATCTGTAACATACCTTGTAGATGCTTCTCAATACGGTTACTAGGCATCCCTTTTTGTATTGCATAGTTTTCAGGACACTAATCATGCAAAAGGACTCTTAGAAACATAACTGTTTGAGAAAACATCTGAAATATATATTTTTAAGGCTCAATGGCTCACTTGACTTGCCTTTTTCATCCTCACATATAAGTATGAACATTTCATCCATTCTATTGCCTTTGTTATGTCTGATACTGTCAGCTGGACTATCTCTGCAGTTAGATGTTCCGTAATGCATGAAAGCAATCTGTAGAGAGCAACCAATATAGGCCACTCAGTTACACATGAGAATAATAAAACTTGCGAATCTCTTACCACTACTACTACTACAAAAAAAACAATAATAAGATAAGTTATGAGTTAACAGACATACTGAGATTCTACCGTTTCACATCCATTCAATAGGTTCTCATACAAGTGTACCTAAAATTAAAATGATATATCAAATGGCAATATCTCTGGAAATAGATAGTGAGTAATTTAAAATTTGAAAAAAAACTCAAAATTTCTTGATGTTTTCCAAATCCTCTCCATTGCAAGTAAAACTGGTACAAAACAACAAACATGATCCCAGGAGCAAAATGATATCATAAAGACATAAACCCATCTAGTTCAGCTTCAGTGTATACTGCATAGTTGCTGAATTTGCCGGTCTAACAACTTCCTATCTTACTAGAATTGAAGTAGAATGACCATACAAGTAATTAAAACCTTTAAAGGATCCAAACACATTTTAGGCAAGTGGCAACAACATTGATATGTGTTAAGACCAGAACATGTTTGATATGCATAGACTGTTCAGTATATATAACTAGTCTGGAACCAATCCTGCATCTTCTTTTGTTACACGGACTCTTCATTTTCTATCGAGCACCCATGGCAAACACTCGGACATGGGTATGGACATTGGGAACTTATTTTAGGCCAAAAACATGTAAAATTGTCAAAATATTGCCAAGTCCGACACTTGGACACGTATCCCTGTTGGACACTTCCAGCCCAATCTGGGTAACAAAGGCATATTATACTATCCTGTATAGGTACTAAGGTCGTAAGGTACATGTCCTTGTGTATGTGGAATATAGAATATAAACCAGTACACATGTCAAATTCACGTGCATAGGTTCTTGTTTATGATGTTTGAAAGAGATATTACATACTGTTTCTCTTCTTGTCATAATAATGACCATTCCTGTATCATCAAATGGTGGACGGCCTGCCCTCCCACACATCTGCCGAAAACAGTAGTATAGTTAACTTGGATAACATAAAAAAAATTAAATTTAATACAAATGAACCATGGTTCTATTTTGTATTCGTGAAGCACATATGTATTTTCCATAACTGCCATTAAGTTCAATATAATGTTCTAAAAATAGATTCAGAAGAATCATGAAAACAAAAAGCACACCTGCAGTACCATTGATCGATCATATTCTAAGTAGAGTCCTTTTTCCTTATTGCTGGGCAAAAAGAAGTATTAGTTGAAAGGCATATATCAAGACTATAAATATTACAAAGAAATTAAGGAAATCATTTAACATACAAGTGTTGTGTAGATTTAATTATCACTGTATGTGCTGGAAGATTAATGCCATGAGCCAGAGTATTTGTAGTACACAAAACTTGAATATCCCCGCTGAGAAAAAGACTTTCAATGAGGTTACGATCCTTTGCTGCAAGTCCGCCATTATGATAACCGACTGCAAAAGAATATTTATAGGAAGTTCTCAGAGCAACAACTGTGGTGGTTTTCAAGCAAGCAGTCACTTATCAAAGTTACAAGTACATAGTTCATAGAAGTACAGATCATCACTCACCACCATATAGGATATAAGACTGCATCTGTTTGTCAGTGCAGGATAGTGAAACTTCCCTCAACCTTTCCAGTTGTTCCCTGTTTTTGATGAATGGATTAGAATGACCAAAAGTCATTGCCATCTGAGCAAGCCGTTGTGCTGCTTCTTGTGCTCCTTTTCTAGTTGAACAAAACACTAGTGCAGATTTCCCTCTGGAATATTGCATGAGTAGATCTGCAAAACAGGTTTTTTGTTCAACCATCTTTGGGAAAAACAGTAACTTATATGTGGGAATCTATATAAAAATAAAGATCAAAAGTAGTGTCCCTACTTACCGAATATATAGTTCTGAAGGCGCTGAATGTTGGAAAAAGTGTAAATCATTAGGAAACGAGAATGAATTGTTAAAAGCACTAGAAACTTAGCTTTATCTTTTTCCCCAATAGTATCCTTTACAATCAATTTTCAAGGCCAAACTATCCAGAACTTTTATGTGTTCAAGGCATGTAAAAAAACAGAAAAGGACCAGTATATACCTTTTCAAATAGAAAATCATTCTTTGCTGGGGTATAACCTGCAAGAAATAGTATGCAATATAAACAGATAATGCAGCAATTAGATATCCTCCAAAGCAGGCGATAATGTATTGAATAAAATGTTTCATAAAATGTAGCTCCAGATCAAAATACCACTGTTTACAATATTTCTGTCTAACTGGGAAATTTCTTCAGTTTAATGAATTACTAAAAAAGTTAAATTAACGAACAATATACCAAAAACTTTGGTCGTCAGTTTCACAGGCCTCATTTCTTCTCCAAACCTGCAACAACAGAAAAAAGACTATTTAAATACACAGTCAAACATATATGTACATATCCATTTGGTGAATTACTGTAGATAACTAATGAAGCAAAGTACTTTTGACTGGACAAAGAATCCTATTATAAAATCAGTAGCCTAAGTGTGTTTATTGTTATGAGATGTTATGGTCTTTGCATCTTATATATCATATTTGGTTTTGCATTACACGCAGTATGCCCAAACCCCCTCCCCTGCTCAATAGCAGAGCATGTACTAGAAATCGTATGACTGCATCCATAGTACCTTTTGATTCCCTGGACTGGAACCATTAGCCATTCAGCTGCAAAAGTCCATGTATAGTTCATAAACGCAAGTGTTATTACCACACTATAGAAACTAACATGGATAAATGAATATCAATGTCACAGAACTGACTTTACCAACATCCTCAATATTTGGAATAGTGGCAGAAACAGAAAGAAACCGGACATGCGCTAATGCACTAGTTTTCATTTCAGGATTACAAGAAATCATTTTTAATCTGCTGACAATTGCCTCCAAAGCTGCTCCACGGGGATCATTCAATAGATGAACTTCATCAATAAGTACCAGTGCTATATCACTAAAGAAACTGAGACCACCATCTTTTATGCGATACCGAGTTACTGCATCAAACTTCTGAAAAACGATATACCACGATTTAGTCATTGTACAATATTCGAATTATTAATTAAAAACTGGAAATAAATTTGCATAAATTTATCTACATTAACCTCAGGAGTGGTCAGAATTATGTCAGCTTCTTGTATATTCTTTATGTTGTAAAACTCATTGTCACCTGTCAGTTCCAAGCAATTAATTCCCCAAGAACCAAGCTTACGATCCCAATCCCGAAGCTTCTCTTGAACTAAAGCCTTTGAAGGGGCTATATATATCTTTAAGGAAAAAAAAGATGTAAAAACAAAGTAAGAATACTATACCTTAACAAGAGAAAATATTGTAAAAAAATCTTAAAGAACTGGAGTCACCAATATGTAATTGGTGTAAGATCTCAGACTGTATGTGAAAGTATTGACAATGGGATATAAGATGTTAATAGAGGAACACGTGTAAGTTATCTTGTCAGATAGATGGATCATCTTTTATGCAGCCATGCAGGACAGCCAATGTATCCCTCGTTATTTTCCTTATGGTTTGCAAACATTTTTAGTAAAATAAGCTGTAAAATCTGACGAGCAACTTATACTTAAGCAAATTAGGTAAGAATCATACTGTTTTCAGAGTCCCCTTTACATGAATAAAGTTTCCCTCTGTAGAGATGAACTTTGAAAGAAGTCTCAAGATGCATAACTCAAACAACACTGTTTTTCCACTTCCAGTTGGTGCTGAAATAACCATGTTTACATCGGAAAGAAAACAAGCAGAAAAGCATTCACTCTGGAGCGAATTAAAGTATCTGCACACATAGAAATATATAAAAAATGTTCACGCACAAAAGAATTTGCAGAGTTGAAAATTTAATCAGTAACCAACTAACCATATAACATGGGGCGCATACAACCTTTACATATAACATGCGGCACATACTAACTTTATTCTTATCTGATGCACCACGATATACTACAGAATTGAGAGAGTTCTGGCAAAATATTGACCTGCCACCGCTCCTATACTTTATAGCAAGTAACGTAGCAAGCACGATTGTGATACACTCAAAGCATTTGTTTAGAGGATTGAACTTAACTAGTGAAAATATATACTAGTTTTATTTCCATTCATGTTAAAACTTTATTTGAATGAATTCCATGAAAAGGAATGACCAGGTCTAACTTTACAAATATACAGTACTCCCTAAGTTTAGAATTTTAAAACTACAATTGTATTCATAAATATCTGAAATATATTGCTGAAGGAAAACATTTATGCGCACCTGAAACTGAACGTTGAACGAAAAGGAGCAGGTAAATCTGAGACTGACTTCAGTCCATAAGTATCCATTAAGAGCACTTCTGGTTACTTCAGGAAGTAAAAGTAGAATATATCCTCTATCTGTCCTTACAACAAACATATCAAACTAAACTAATCAAGAAAATGCACAAAAACAATCTTCAAGCAATTCTATCAATCCTCATTAAAATCAGGTGCAACGACAACTGGCTTGACAAATTTTTTTGTCTACAATGTACAAACCGTAAAATGATTTGAAGAGAGAACATATTTCTATGCATAAGATCAGTGTGCAGCACGGCACACACACACACACAAAACATATATAACATAACTTAGAAGTTAGCACATAACATCAAAGAATTACAAATTCATTAAATATATAAAATACTAAACAAACACAATATATTTCGCTCGCAACAATACAGTTGGACAAAATCAACATGAGCTGATCAAACTTTGCAATTACAAAATTCAATGTCTACTGCTAATTTACCTATAAAATCACGATTATAATCATAAAAAATCGGTAATAATCGAAACTTGTGGAATACAATCACATAATCTTTACCGATTCAAAACTTGCGATGCAGCAAAACCTAGAGAAAACAACGCGTCGTCATTATCTCTAGTGCAATTCAAACAAATTTCTCCCAATTTTTTGATTATCAACTGACTAGATGTTAAAGCAACACACACACACACACACACACTAATTGCATCGATTTTCTGAAAAACCGGAGGAAGTCGCATAGTAATTGTTGTTTAATTTATACGTATACAGTAGAATTAATCGAGAGCATATATACAGACATATATTAGAAGAGAGAGAGAGAGAGAGAGAGAGAGAGAGAGAGAGAGAGAGAGAGAGAGACCTGGAGGAAAAAGGTGAGATCGGTGGCAGTGAGTAGCGGAGAAAGAGAAATGCAGATGAAATGTGGAAAACAGAAATGGAATTTAAAGTGGGAGTGGTGGAGCAGCATTCACCAAACACTTCACTCTTGGCGGGAGCCAGCTTTGTGTTGCCAAATACTTGTTGCTATCACTCTACACTAATAACAAACATTCATGATGCCTGTGCCTGGGTCTTCTTTTAAATTATTACTCCGTCTCGTAATTCTTGCTTCCAATTTAAACATGGCTAATCTTTGATAGTAATTTAATAATGATATATAATTGAAAAAATTTAAAAATTTATATTATTAAAAAGTATATATGATCTACTTTAAAATAATTTTTTTATTTTTCTAAAATTATAAACAAATAATTTTTAAATTCTGATAAAAAATTAGTCAATTTGACTTCAAAAAAGTCAAAATGGACATGTAAATAGGGACAAAAGGAATGTCTCATTTTGACTTTTCAAAATCAAATTAATCAATTTTAACTAACAAATTAGACATATTATATAATAACATATATTATTTTTAAAAATATTATAATAAAATTTGATTATTGTATTTTATGAACCAATTTGTAAAACTATAAATATATATTTGGGTTAATTATCAAACAACTCACTCTCTGTGCACTTAAATATATCACCCAACTCCCTCAAAAAAATTTGGTCTCATTTAAACCACTTCATACAACACTCCGTTAAGTTTTTGATTAGCTGTGGTTTAAATTAACAGTTTCTGTTAAATCATCAAATCATTGCAATACATCTGACGTGGATCTGATGTGGACTTGACTAGGACTATACTTGAAAATGACTTGGACTTTGTCTACATGGCACTGTAATATAAGTTACTGGAAAAAAAATATCATAATTAAATTCTTGATATACAAACAAGTACAGTATATAATGAAACAAGATATATCAATCGACATTAAGAAAATCCTAGCCCTTTATATCAAAATCTAAATCAAGGATATATATGGAACAACAGTTGGAGTACTGAAGGTTTAACCGGAGCATTCGAGGTACATTTTTTATCTCTTAAACTTAAAAAAAGTTGATTCACTGTTCACATTCATGCATATTTATCTGTATGTTCATTGTTAATTGTTAGATAATTTTTGTGTTTTCTTTTTATTTACAGTATGAAATTTCTGAATGTGTACATTCACCACCATGTGTGCTTTGCACAACATCCACAGTGTGAGTACATAGGCGGAGTGGTTGATGTTTTAGAGGAACTTGACAGTGATGCTTTCTGTTTTTCTGATTTGGTACAATTTGCTCCCGCGTTTGACTATGATTATGACAAGTCATTAGTATATTTCCAATGTGATGGTCATAGTTTTGATAAGAATGTTAGAATTTTGTATGATGATAACTCCATTAGGGAAATGGTTGACATTTGTAGACCATTTGGAAGTATTCAGTTGTTTGTCGACCATTTTACATTGGAAGATTTGGAAACACATACACCAACTGAACCAAATGAGAAAATAGAAAATAATTTTTCTGAATGGAGTGATGGCTTTGATAGTGATGATCCTGATTTTGAGGATAAGGAAGGTGAGCAGACTGAGGAAAGTGATGACAGTAATGTTAGTAATTTTATGATGATGAGCTTATAGAGTTTATGATAAAGAAAAAAGAATAAAGAAAAAAAGAGGGAGATGTCTGAAATGTGTAAGATTAATAACATAAACAGGATTGAAATTAATGATATTGCTGAGTCTGACTATGATAGTGATAACATGAGATCATTATCATCCTCGAGTGAGGATAATAACTGTAAGAAAGGTTATATAGGTCCACCACCTATGAAGAAAAGAAAGAAAAAACAGGTTATTTATAACCCTAACAAGAATAAGGGTGGGATCAAATTTAGTCCTGGCATTAGATTTGTTTCCATGGAAGAATTTAGAAGAGTGGTAAGGTAATTTGGATTCCATACTAATGATTTGGAAAGATGTCAGGTAATTTGTGAGGTCAAGTGTCCCCTTCTACATTTGGTGTAGTAAGGTGAAAAATTCTGATTGTGTTCAAATAAAAACTCTTGTTGATGATCACCTATGTACGAAACCATATCACAATAAATTGGCATCTGTGAAGTATTTAACTGAGATATATGGAGATAGGATGAGAAAAAATCCAACCTGGAAGGTGAAAGAAATAATGGAAACAATCAGGGAGGAGTTAGAAATTGAGGTGCCTAGGATTAAGGTTATTAGAGTTCGAAAAGCAGCCCTTGGAGTTCATGAAAGCTTAAAAGAGCATTATTCTAGAGTAAGGGACTTTGGATATCAAATTCTTTTGAATGATCCAAGAAATAGAGTGGATATTAGAACTACAAAGCTTAATGAAACTGATGCTAATAAATGTAAAAGAATATATATATGCTATTATGCTTTGAAGGATGGCTGGAAAAATGGATGTAGGCCTATATTATGTTTGGATGCATCTTTTTTGAAGACAGTTTGCGGAGGGCAGTTATTATCTGCAATCGGAAGGGATGGGAATAACCAAATGTTCCCGGTAGCTTATGCAGTAGTAGAGGGAGAGAATGCGGACAGCTGGCGGTGTTTTATTGACTTGTTGAAAGATGACCTCAACCTAGGAGATAGACATGGATATACAGTGATATCTGACCAGCAAAAGGTAGCTTATGCAGTAGTAGAGGGAGAGAATGCGGACAGCTGAAGGATGGTTTATTCTGTTGTTGCACTAAAAGGTGAGGATTTCTGGGAAATCCACTCAACTGACCAAATGCTTCCACCCGACGTTCCTAAAAAATTAAGGGGGAGACCGAAAAAACTCAGAAGACGAGAAGAATGGGAATGTGGGAGCAGAAACAGAAGTAGTGAACCAAATGTGCAGAGATTTTCAAGTGTCAAGAAAATGCACTGCAGTTTTTGCAGACAACCTGGACATAGGAGACCCAAGTGCCCAAACATTACAGGAGGGGATGTCACTGATACAACAGGGTCAAATAATGCAGGAATGAATGCTAATCATGAACCAACTGAAGTCACAAGGTCAGAAAAAATAGCTGAGGCCCAAACTTCCGGTTAGAAGGCCAACAAAAGGTATACTAATTAAAGAACCTACCCAGGTATGCATGAAACTTGGTTCTACTTCAATACAAGATCAAATAGGAAAAGGCAAGTCCAAGCTGGTGGAAAAACCTAAATATAAGGTTAGGAGACCATATCTAAACTTACAAGGTTCTCAAAATTTACAAACATATGGTGGGGGTACTTCTGCTGCAAAGAAAAATGATACTGGAAAGAATGATGACGTAGTGAATGAAAAGAAGAAAAATGATGATAAAGACGGGAATGAAGCAGATGATGAGAGGGGTACTAAGAACATGAAACAGAGTCACAAGAAGAGTACGAACTAGAGCCACCACAACCAACAGCAAGAAGACAATGAAAATGTTTAGTCATGTTATAATTATTTATTTTGGTTTAAGTTGGTTTTCAGACAATTTTAAATTAATTTATTATGAACACTGTCTTATTTGGTCTAAGCAAGATCTTATTTTGATCCAAGACAATATTAAGTTATTATGAACATTGTTATTTTTTCTTATTTTAATATATTGACATTACAAACATGTTGGTTTGATTTATATGTTAGAAAAATATTAATTGAATATATATGCATGTATAAAGGTTCAATTTGTTGAAATGGAAGATGAGTGTGAAAAATTTTGATTACTCATTATATGTAGGCGGGTCAAAAGTGACTGGGAGAGTCTAGTCACAAAACTAACTGTTATGATGCCAAGTCAGCATTTTCCGTCAGTTCAATATTTGAAAACTTAACAGAGTGCTGCATAGTTTGTATGAAGTGATTTAAATGAGACCAAAAGTTTTCTATTGAGTTAGATGATATATTTAAGAGCACGGAGTGAGTTATTTGATAATTAATCCATATATATTTTTATATTATTAATCAAAATTAAATAAACTTGATTTTAAAAAATCAAAATGAAAAAAAATTATGGGACCGAGGAAGTATAAATTAAACAATGTAAGATAAGTTAAATTCGTTTGTATGCTATAAATAAATCAAGCGATGTGATCTGTTTTATATGTCTTTTAATTATTGAATTAATTCCCTTGCAAAAAAACAAAATAATAATATAGTACTCCCTATGTCCCAAAATAACAGTGGCTTTGACTTTTTACACGTAATTTAAGGTGTAAAAAAAGTTACTTGTATGTATTATTTTTACTATTTTCTTTTTTTGAATAATAATTTAAGTATTATATTTTTATTTAAAAAAGAAAATTGAAAAAAATATATATGCAAATAATGGTTTTTTACACCACAAATTACGTGCAAAAAGTCAAATAAACTATTATTTTGGGACATGGTCATACTTGGTTATTAATAAAAAAAGAATCGTTAGGGTTAGGGCTATAAACGAACCGAGTTAATCGTTAGGCTCGACTCGACTCAACTCGACTCGTTTAGTAATCGAGCTCGAACTCGAAAAAAAATACTCGTTAAACTTAACGAGTCGATCCGAGTTTTGTAAGTGACCGACTCAAACTCAACTCGTTAAACTCGACTCGTTAAGCAATATACATACAAATTTATAAAAATAATAAAATATACATGAACTATGTATTACTAGATAATAACCACAGTTCACATTCTACTTATTTGCAAGTGTAAGACACATGAGCTTAAGATTTTATTTGTATTTGGACCTCATTTGGTCCGTTAAAAACAAGTCCAAATCAAAAAAAATTAATTAACCACCTCTAACTCGACTCGAGTTTGATCTGACTCGAAATGTTCGTTAACAATTTGAACTCGACTCGATTCTTAACGAACTCGAGTTCAAATAACAAAATCAGATCGTTAAGATAATCGAGTTCGGCTCGACTCGTTAAGAAATGAAAATGCACACCTAGAGGGGGTGAATAGGTGTTATGGCTAACAATGACCGATTTTAATTTTACCAAGTTGATTAACATGTCAGCTAGCTAAGTTCAAATTAACATACACTGTCAGCTAGCTACTATATGCAATGCAGTACAGAAAAAATAAATAACACCAGATTTTTTAGCTAGGTTCGACCCCTAATCCCCTTTAGTCTACGTCCTGGTCCCCGTAAGAGAGAATATTATTAATCAATAAACAATTGATTACAAGATTACAATAATATTCCTCCTTTCATCCCTTGCAACTAATTTTAGTTTGCTGAAACCCATGTTCCACTGAACTAATCTGCTCTCTAAGAACTATACTACCCTAGTACATCCTTCTATAGCCTCTTGTTCCCTTGAACCCTGTTTCACAAGTCTAATAATCTACCTACAACTTTATTACAACCAAACGATTACAAGTGAATAAAAGTTATAACTCAAACTAAGAATTCTTCATATATATATATATATATATATATATAATATATATAATACTAGAGCTCAAATAGATATAGATATGAAAGTTTTGAGTTGACAAACGTGTGTATGAATTTTTCAAATCAGCTGTATACTTCACTTGGTGAAGATAAAAGAATACACACCAATACACACACACACACACACACACACACACACACCATTCGAATTAACAAACCCAATTTAACGTTTAATCCTCAACGTTTGAATTGCTTAGGGTAATTCAAATTGTGATATTCAAACTACGAATATTGAGGATAGAATAAAATAATATGTTTGAAATTTGAACCTCAATATAAGTTTGAAATGAGATAACCTTTTAAGATAAGAAACAAATCCCTAAAAAGTAGGAAAATGTTTTGGTTTAGATAAAATATATTTAAATAATATTTCTGAGCTCTAATAAAATATAAACATATAATTATATTAGATAAGTTCGAACAAATTAATATCCTAACATATCTTCTTGAAATAGAACTCTAGAAATTAATCTGCACAAAACTATTCACAGTGCCAGCTTGCAGAGATACTCTGTTTCCATGCTGTTAGCTTGCTAAGATCATATACTGACATCATGTATCAGTAAACTAAGTCCTGCAACACAGAATTAGTATCAGCATGTTATAACACATTAAATCAAGCCTTTCAGCTTACTCACATTGTGATCATCAAAATCAAAAGGGTATCAATCTCCCCCTTTTGATGATTACACAAAATAATTTAGGAGAATAAGTCTCCCCCTAAATTCCTGCACCCTATAAACACATATCAAAATACTTTGCAACATATGAACAAAGTATGCAAGATATAAAAATGCTCATATATATAATAAAAGCAAATATCCATAGCATAATATTCAAATCACCAACAAACAAACAAACAAATATTCAAATCACCAAAAAATAAGTCTTAAGCATGCAAAATAACACTTAAACCCTTAGAAAATATTTAAAAACCATAAAATTCATCAAATTCTCCTAATAATCACCCTTAATCATCTAAAAAAGCAGAATTTAGGCATTCAAAAGATCTACCTCAGCATCCTCAACTGCAATCTTGTCCTTTGGAGACTTAGGCTTTCTCAGTTGGCTGTGTAGAAACTTGATCAATCATCTTCTTTGTTGCATCAGCTAAACCTTGCAACCCATCCAAATCTGAGATACATTCTCACCAGACATAGTAGCAAGAGTCCTTGGGCCAAAAGCACATTCTCTCATAAACTTGACCTCATCTAAAACCTCATTTAGCTTCTGAATTATCACCACCTGATCAACATTAACTTTCTTCACAAACTCTATCATCTCAACATCATGACCAACTGCAGAAGTAGGTTGAGCAATAGGTGAAGGAATAGGAATCTCCAACTGCATCAAGGTGCCATCCTTTTCCACCTTTAAGTGAAACTGTTGCAACTTTTCCCATCCAAAAATTCTTTCACTGTATGCTTGTCCACATCAGCAAATTCAACCCCATACTAGTCAAACACCCAGACAAGGGCTTTCCAGGGATTACTTTACGATTTCCGATATTAAGAGTATGAAACCTCTGTTCTAACTCCTCAAGAACAAACTTGAACCTAAACTTGGCCGCTTCGATGGAGTCAGTTCATGATCACCTGAGCGATTGACTCTAGAGAACTCATCCCCACTATTAACATCGACCAAAACCTCGTCTTCATCCAATAGTTTTCTCTTATTCTTATTTTCTTTCGGAACTGATGCTGAAGCCCTAGTGCGACGCGTGCTCTTCATTTTGTAGCAGAAAGCGATTAAAAGCACAATAAAGACCGAGTATTTGTTTATCACGAATCGAAAAACCCTAGATCCAATTTTGGGTTTGGGATCAAACACTTTGAATAAACGTGAGTGAAATGCCTCTACAACTCCTCTTTTAAAATATAAGAGTAGAGTATTTTGGGAATTATTAGAATAAAAAGATTTTAAATTACCCTAAGCCCGAAATATACTGAAAATATTTTATCACATAAGCAGATAAACATAAAAAAAATCTAAACAGATATGGCTTATCACGATAAATATGGACTAAATTAACAATTTAAAATTCAAATTTTAAACTAATAACATTTAACACCCATAGAAACTCAAAGAGACGTGCACATTTAACAAGTAAGTGGAATTTTACCAACTTGCATACAACGGGCACAAATATCATATAATGCATGTAACATAAATAAAATTTATCAATTTAAACCGGATTATTACTAAAGTAAGCAGTAAGCTAAGATTACGAAAAACCTGGTGTCAGTTTGCTGACTAGATATTACACATGCAAAGTTCTCTGCGTATGATAGAAAATCTCTTTTCTGTCAATGGCTTTGTGAAGATATCAGCTAGCTAGTACTCTGTAGGTACAAAAATCAGCTTGATCTTCCCTTTTTTCGACACTGTCTCTCAAGAAATGATGTCTAACATCGATATGCTTTGTTCTTGAGTGATTGACAGGATTTTCTGAAATGTTGATAGCACTAGTACTATCACAATATATTGGAATCCTTCCACATTTGATTCCAAAATCCCTTAATGTTTGTATCATCCACAGTATTTGAGAGCAACAGCTGTCAGTTGCCAAGTACTCCCCCTCAGTTGTTGATAAAGCCACATAAATTTGTTTCTTACATTGCCAAGTCACCAAACTCTGGCCTAAAAATGCACAAACACCATTTGTACTCTTTCGATTAGTGTGACAACCTGCATAATTTGCATCACTATACCCAACAAGATCAAATGCATTTGCGATAGGATAAAATAAAGCCAAATTAATAGTACCACTCAAATACTCAAAGATTCTCTTAACAGCATTATAATGAGACTCTTTAGGCTTGCATTGAAATCTAACACATACACAAACTACATACATAATGTCAAGTCTAAAAGCAGTAAGATACAGTAAGTTATCGATCATACCTTAATACTTACGAATATCAACATCTACACATTTTTCATCTGTTGTCAGCTTGCTAGCTTGACTCATTGGTGTTGATTTCGTCTTGACCTTAACTTTTAAGATGATAGTTAAAATAGAAAATATTGTTAGATTGTGTTAAACATTATCAAGATATAAGTTTAAATTATAAAAAAAATTAATAATACCACAAAATATTTATAATAAAATATTTTTAAAATAGTAAAAAAAGAAATATTTGTGTATACAATAATGTTACAAATCAATTTTTTATATGTTTTAATTATTAGTATTATAATAATTACAGAAATTCTATATTAATATATGTTTTATGTAATCGAATTTTACCTCTAGTAAAAATTTGGTCAAACATATTTTGATGCTAACATATTATTTGATAAAGTATTATTGTAATTAATTTTATGCGATTATAATTTGATTTCAATTTGCAATTGATTTTTTAATTAATTTTATTTCAAATTAATAAAAAATAATGTTAAAACATATTTGAATTTTAAATTAATTATATAATAAAATCAAATTAATTTAATTATATTTTAAAATCAAATAAATAGTTAAATATTATTTTTGCCAAATTTCAAATCAATATTTGACCCTAATTATTTAATTATTTTTATCCTCAAACTCATTTTATAATATAACATATTTGGTCTTATAATATTTTAAAATAAAATTTATAAATAAATATAATTTATTTTCAAATTTCAAACATATATTTACCTATAGTTAATTAAATCTAACTATAAGGCCTATTTTGAACTTACATTTTAAAAATGAATGACTTATTTGGACTATATTAAAATACATGAGTTTATTTGCTCTTCGGTCTAAAATATGGGGGTGTTTTCGGTCCTTAACCCAAAAATCTTTTAATCGGTTTACACATTTGTTACCATAAAATAAATGTTTAAGTATGTAATTTTGAGTCTCCATCTTTAAGCAACTCCAACGGGCCAATAACTGTTAGTTATATCGTACGTGTCAAGCCCATTTAGTTAATGAGATAACAATCCATTATTCCAATCTAATTGGAATACATCACCTTTTTGATCATGTATAATTTAGCTAATTATTATTTTATTATATTTTAACCAATGATTATAGCAAATGTGGTGGGAGATGCTCTTATATCTGAGTACTTGGACATTTTGTTACATATGTAAGTTACTTGTTAGATTCATCTTTTCACTTCCTAGTACTAGAGATAAGAATCATATTAACTTAAATATACTTCGAATAAAATTAATATTTCGAATTTTAGTTTTTAAAATTCAACATTTAAATTAGATAACTTAAATATACTCTTAACTATTAGTTATATCCTATGTGTCAAACACATTTAGTTAATGAGATAACAATCCATTACTTCAACCTAATTGGAGTACATCACCTTTTTTATCATGTTAATTGGAGTACATCACATTTTTTATCACGTATAATTTAGCTAATTATTATTTTATTATATTTTAATCAATAATTATAGCTAATGTGGTTGGTGATGCTTGAGTACTTAGACATTTTGTTACATATGTAAGTTACTTGTTAGATCCATCTTTTCACTTGCTAGTACTAAGATGAGAATCAAATTAACTTAAATATACTTCGAATAAAATTAATATTTTGAATTTTAGTTTTTAAAATTCAACATTTAAATTAGATAATATAATTGGAGTTAATGAAAAATACTTTCACAATTATTGTGATGACATAAGAAATAAAATATACGGTTCTGGAGTACATTTCATTCAATTCTTTGCTTGAACGTCAGCTTTAAATAATAATAATAGTAGTAATCAATAATCATTAGTTTTTTGATAAACAACTCACTCGTCATAATATACTTATCGGTTTTTTATATATTTTAATCGTATAAAAAATAATTCTATAAATTATTTTTAAAAATAAATATTTTATTTAAAATAAAAATAAAAAAATAATTTATATAAATACATCTTTAATTTAAAGCCACAAGTACATACTTTGGAACCAGTTAAGAATAAAATTTGGACTTGCTCGCGAAACTGATGCGAAGCAACCTAAATTTTAGTGGGTCCGTTTTACTCCAGTTAAAGCCTTAAAGGTAGTGTTGTCATTTGTCTGATATAATCAACTCACCCCCTGCATCTGTGTATAAAACAAATGTGATGTTAAAGATTTATTTCATCGTATTTTCTAAACAAACAATCACCATGGAAACCCCAACCAAAACAAAGGCAGAACTCTTGTTCTCAATATCAGTAGATTCCGATCATAAGGCCACTGAAATAAAAATACTATCCGTATCATCACCTCACATGCGAGCTTTTCATCTTGCATGGCTCTCTCTTTTCGCTTGTTTCTTCTCAACTTTCTCTATACCACCTCTCCTCCCTATCATTCGTGATGAACTCAAGCTTACACAAGCTGATATTGGCCATGCTGGCATCGCTTCTTTCGCTGGCTCTATCTTCTCGCGTCTTGCAATGGGCCCTGTTTGTGACTTGTTCGGACCCCGTGTTGCCTCTGCTACTGTTTCTCTTGTTACTGCACCGGTTGTCTTGTGCATGTGCCTTGTCTCCTCACCTCTATCATTTATTCTTATACGTTTTCTTATTGGTTTTTCGTTAGCCAATTTCGTGTCCAGCCAGTTTTGGATGAGTTCCATGTTCTCTGGATGTACTGTAGGAGTTGCCAACGGACTTGTTGCGGGATGGGGCAACGTTGGTTCTGGCCTAGCCCAACTTTTCATGCCACTAGTTGTCTCATTAATCACATCCTTGAATATTTCTTCTTTTCCCGGTTGGCGCGTTGCATTTATCTTACCTGCAACGCTCCAGGCGGTAACTGCTATTATGGTCCTGACCTTGGGCCAGGACCTGCCCGATGAGAACTATAAGCAATATCGTTCCCGTAGAACTAAGAAAGAAAAAGAGAATATGTTCAACGGACTCCTTCATGGACTGTTGAATTATAGAGGATGGATTTTAGCTTTAACCTATGCCTTCTGTTTCGGAGTCGAGATGACTATAGATAATATCATTGCAGAATACTTTTATGACAGGTTTAACTTGGATCTTGAAACCGCAGGAGCAATAGCAGCTAGCTTTGGGTTTGCCAATATTGTGTCAAGACCAGCTGGTGGGGTGCTTTCGGATTTTATGGGCAAGATGTTTGGGATGAGAGGGAGGCTATGGAGTTTGTGGTCAGCACATATAGTGGCTGGCTTGTTATGTGTGGCCCTAGGAAGAGTAAATTCACTGTGGGGTTCTATATTTACTATGTTTGGGTTTTCTTTGTTTGTGCAAGCTGCTTCTGGCCTTACGTTTGGAGTGGTCCCTTTTGTTTCCAACAGGTTTGTTAATAACACTTTACTTTCTATCTCTGTTATGGTACACACTGGGAATTGAAGTATATCATATGATGTGTAGCTAGATAACATGATATGCATTACAGACATGATCTCACCCATTAGTTCAGCCATATGTCCCTGATTTCAGGATATACATGTGTGACACAAGCAAACAAGTCAATCAATCATTTTTTCTATTGACCAAAAGAAGGGAGAGGGTTGGAGTCATTTTTCCCGATTTTTGTAAAATAAAACACCTAACGATCCAATTTTCACAGAATCTCGACATTTACTTCCCACCTATGTCGCCACCTAGCGCATTTTCTCGAACAGAGGTTTTAAGACATGTTTCCACAGTCATTAATTCTGTATGGCTGCAAGGCTTTACTAATAGAAGACAGAAAAAGAATAAACCTTAATTTCGTTATCATGGAAAATCTCTAACAATCATTAAAAAAAATCCAGCGGCAAATTAGAATAGCCTATTCTTGATCTAAAACATGAAAGTTGTGATGCTAATCTGAGTTTGTAAAATGCAGGTCATTGGGAGTTATATCAGGTATGACCGGAAGTGGTGGAACAGTAGGGGCAGTGGTGACTCAATTATTACTGTTTTCAGGCTCAAATAAATTTTCAACACAAACAGGCATCTTTCTTATGGGGCTTATCATGATCTCTTCTACGCTACCGCTTACATTGATCAACTTTCCGCAATGGGGTGGGATGTTCTGTGGCCCTTCAATCCCTTCAGATGACTACTTCCTGATTGCCTAGAGATCTCCCCAATGCACAATAAACATAAAAATGATAGGTTTTTTACATTCTTCGAAATGCTGTTTGTATTATTAGTAGCACACCAGTATCATATACATATCTTTTCATATTACATTTAAGTGTTGGAGATATATACCTTGGAATTTAACATGGTTTCCAGTTATTTTAACCTCAAATTAATCAAAGAGAAAAACAGTGATCCATTACATAAAAAGACTGAACGTCCGATTACAAAATTGAAGTTAATAATTGTCGATTCGAGTTGATAAATAAGATCCACATTTTATTAACTCCAATTCTAAATATTTTCACACGTGTATACATAACTATTCATAACTTTTATGCAACGTACTCACTCATACGATGGGTAACAAAGTAGTTTAAATATCAAAAAGTAAGATTTAGAGTTTAAAAAGTAAATGATGGAGATTATTTATCAATTCTCTTGCTCAATGTGTCGCAACTTTCAATCTTTGTCATTAATGAGCTCCATTTCTTTTCTAGGACAACCCTTGAGTTGAATTTTAAAAATGGGACGGCTACGTTGAGTGTTACAAAACTAGCACATCTAATTGCCTATATTGGCGCTTATTAAAGTTGAGCAGTTTTGGGTGGCAGGATAAAATTTGAGTGGTGACCGCCGTATTGTCGGCGGTAATGAAGGGAACAATGAATTTGATGACCGCCATTTGGTATGACGGTCATGACATAGCTTAAATTTGTAATGTAATGCCATGAACGCCATGTCTCATGGCGGTCACCAAACCTATAAAAAAACAGTGAGCGTCATGCGTCAACCATCATGACGGTCACTTAATGTGGCATATTTTTAAAATTTATTTTATATTTTCTTTCGAATATTTATGAGCGCCGAACATTTGGGCGAGATCCAGTGAAGAGCGCCAAATGTTTTGGTGGTGCCATTAAACACATACGAGCTCTAAAACAAATAGTTTATAATACAAAATGTATTACATACTAATAATTAATTAAAATAATATTTTATAGAATGTGATTTAAAAAGTTTAAAAAATGTATATTATAGAATTAAAAATTTTAAAATCACTAATCACAATATTATACTATATTATATTTAAAAATCTTACAATAATAAAATTTAGATATTAATAGATAAATAGATTTACTATATAGAGAATAGTATACTATAATAAGAAGAAGATGAATTAAACCTATATTAAAATATAGGTATAAATATTTAAAATATGAATTATATTAATAAAAAATTTATAATAAACAATTAATATTAATTAATATTATAGGAGGAATATATTAAAAAAATATAATATAATAATGTTATAATAATATTTAAATTTAAATAATATATGTAAAATTTATAAATAACATGTATAAAAAATATTAAAAATAATACAAAAATTATAATATTTGAAATTTGAATTTTATTAACCACTTTTTAACCCCTCAAATTGGACGAAAAATCATAAAATTTAAGAAAATATTGTTTTTTATTTCATTTTCGAGCTTTAATAATTGTTACTTGTGCACATGGTTTTCCCCCTTTTTATAACACGGTGCTCTTCAAATTGTGAGTACAAGCGGAAAAAATGAAAATTTGAATTTTTTCTTAACCACTCTTTAACCCTCTCAAAAAGGCCCGAAAATCACAAAATTTAAGAAAATGTTATTTTTCTCCCATTTTCAGAGTTTAATAATTGTTACTTGTGAATATCTTTTTTCCCATTTTATAATTATATTATCATATTATTAACTAATATATATATATATATATAATATCTCATATAGCATAATATCTATTAAATTTTATATAAAATAGATATAATAGAGATTTTATCAAAAATATATTTAAATCTAATATGTATAATCTTAATTATATTAAACAGATGTTTGATATATTAAAAAATCATGTTTATAATATTTTGAATCATAAAATTTTATATATTTATATATTAATAATATAAATTTATATTTTGTATGATGTGTATATTTATTTTTAATTTTTTTATAATTTTCTTATTTATATTTAATTTGGTTGATGTAAAAATATATAATTTAAATAAGTTAAAAAATTAATATAATTATAATATATTAATGATTTTTAAAATTATAAAAATATAAGTAATTTTAAAAATGTCAAACCAAATGACCTTCAATGCTATTTGATTCATTTTGGTGACCGCCATGTAGCTCATGCAAGGGCAGCTCATCATTCCTATTTGATGACCGGTGTGATAGACATTTAGATCTCCCATTTTTTAAAGGTTGAACTCAGCTGTCCCATTTATAAAATTGAGCTCCGCCTCTATCCCAAAAAAAACGGAGCCGTCATTGATGTATGGACAAATTCAAGCGTTTCTGACATGTTTCAGCATTCCATGTTTTAAAATAAGTAATCACTAATCTCTTAATATCTAGTTATCTACTGTAATATAGATTGCAACAAGCCAAAGAGAAAGAGGGCCTCTCCTACAAACTTCTCAACTGTACAACGTACTTTATACCACAAATAAAAAGAGGAGCTCTTGCCAGCATACATACAAATAATAGCCACATTATTTGTTATTGGAATCAAATCAAATGGCACGTTTTAAATTTTCATTACAAATAATAGCCACATTATTTGTTATTGGTATAATTTTCATTGTTTGTGCAAGCAGCTTTTGGTCTCAGGTTTAGTGTGGTCAATTTTTTTAAAAAAAACTTACGTGAATGCTTTGGATTTCTACATATACAACTCTAGACTTTAGAGAACATTCAACGTGAATTATTTTAAAATAAGGACTCATTCATGAACTCAGATCTCAATCACTAATTCAGGGCCACTCTAGTGTATCGTGTAGCTCACCACACTTGCAGCCTCTATGTTGCCTGTACGTATCTAAGTTTTGTAAACAGTGATGCTAATAAGAATTCGTAAAATGAAGGTTATTAGGAGTTATATCAGGGGTGACAAGAGTCATGGGACAGTAGGGGACTAGGGGCGGTAGTGACTCAACTAATACTGTTTCCAAACAAATTCTTTACGCAAACTGGAATATTACCACCTGCTTGTCTAAGCTCCTAATACAGAAGAAACAAAATTGTCTTCAATGTTTACTATACTTTACTTAATTAGCATGAGATCACTTAAACAAATAAAGACACAAAATTAACAGGATGATCACAATTTATATTTACACATGTTTATTTAGTGTTTGTTACCGGCCTAGCTTGGATCATCTATATTTCTTTAAAGGATGTTAGAAATGTCTGATGTTTAATGGTTATTTATCTATCAGAAATTGAATGCAAAATAATAAGGAACAATGTGAAATGACTATCTAAAACTCTCAGGTAATAGTACATACCTCACAATGACACTGGCCTCGATGATATACAAAGAAATTTATGCGCAACTATCACATGGGCTAAAGAAACCAGAGCGTGTTTTCCTAGTCCAGCAAAGGCTAATCAACAGCAGTAAAAAATTCTGACACTCAAAATTTGTTGCAGCAGAACAATAATTGAGATTTGAGAAGATAATGGCTCATTCATCAAACTATTGACGCTATATCAGACATAAATTCTTATATGAACATGGTCACTGCAGTGATATCTTGACTACCAATTAGCATGTATATGTACAGGTAAACTCATATTCTTGTAGAATGTTTTAATCTTTGTTCCTGAGTACAGATAATGTCTCCAAACATGGCGCCATTTGAATAACCCACCAATTACCCAGAATTCCAATTAAAGTAAATTTCTGGTCATGCAATTCAACTCTGGCCACAAACATTAACTTATAGTCTTGAACTTTAACTTGCTTTGCATACAATGGCTGCAGATTAAGATATGACAGAAATTGCATTAGAAAGCATAATATAAGCATATATGTGCATTTGTTAAGAATTAACTTATGAGAATTTACACATAATTGATAGCTAAAACTCATTATAGTGATCTTAAAGTTAGCTCTACAAGATTTTTGTGTGTTGGGGGAGGGCTTTCACAAGAGTTTTCTATTGGTATACGTATATCTTGTCATTTGAGTTGATTATAGTCTTACATGTTAAAACAGCAAGCGTAGAACGAGCATTTTCGGTTATGAATATTATCAAGAAAATTTTGCATAATAAAATGGGGGATGAAATTCTCACCGACTGTTGGTGTGTTACATCGAGAAAGAATTCTTCACAAGTATTGATAATCAAGTGATTATCAAAATATGAAGTATCAAAGGGCTTATTTACCATGTTTATGCAGAGATAAGTAGTATTGGTAAACCTTAAGTAATAGTATTATGTCTTTTCAGATTTTAAACATACAGCATGTCAACATGATTTAGGCCGATTGTATTCTGATTAATGTTCTTTCGTGAACTTCAGGTGCTGCTGTGATGCGGAGAATGAATTTTTTGGAGCAATATCTATTGGCAGCCTCTATATATTAAAAGTATAGAACATTTTTTATTTTACTTCTGTCGCTGCCTCAGAGTCTAAATTTTAAATTTATATTAGTAATATGATAGACCCCCTTCGAAAAAAAATTCTGCGTCCACCTATGGGGGGAGGGAGAGTTAGCTCAACAAACAACTGTTCACCACATGATCATGTGATACAAATCATATTAAGGTTTATGGGAAGGTTGTCTGATAACAAAACATTGATAATTTAAAACATTTGATTGTGTATCAACAATTAGGAAGAGAATATATATAGTTAAACTTTGTAAACACTAACCTTAATTTTGTACCAAAGGGGATTTTGCTGCATATATTGATGTCGACACTGAAACATGAAGATAATAATTTGTTAAACAATGACCCTGAAATTTGTACCACAAATTGATAGAGAAGCTCCATAAGTGTTTAATAGTACCCCGAAATCCAGATATTGATGCACACACTTACGCCAAAAATCTCCAAAAAAACATCTGTTCAACATTCCAGTTCCCAAAATTTGCATGCATATATTTTCGAAAGTTTTCTTGGCCCAGTCTTAAGGCTTAATAATTAAACATTAATAATGACTCTACTTCCATAGGCAATCAAAAGATTTATGTTACACAATCTGAATCTTCTAAGTTACTAAGATTTTGCAAAGCAATATCAGATAACATGATTGACAATGTCAAGTAGTATAATTGGGGTTGCAAACTTGCAGTATTAAAATTTGTAACTGTATAAAGTCGATCAATTTTCATATCTCTGAGTCTACACTAACTAGTTATATTAATGGGTAACTTTTTCCTTTTTGTGCTCTTGCTATTAGTCTAAAGCTATGATTAAAAGAGTACACGTAAGACTTCTTCTGATGATTTCGGAAACTATCAATTTCGAATGTAATATGCAAGTGCATGCCGCAATGCTAAGACATTTTGAGTTTACTACTGAAAGTGCAATTGCAAACGTCAGAAACAAGTATAATGTTATAATGTTGCTTCCTGACCTGTTCAATGATAAAATATACTGAAGAAGGGCTAGGTTTTGAGCTAAGAAGAGCAACAGTGAGTTTAGCGGCAAGCTTGACAGGATGATCCATATTTGTCAACACAGTTGCAATAGCGAAGAGGGCCATCATAAACTTTTTTACAAATGCCAGGAAAGAGAGTTTATCTTCCTTGAACTTGGAATTACCAGAAAATCTAGGATGATTATCCAGCAAAATCTGAAACTCTACACTATAAAATTTTTAGAGTAATTAGGCATTTCTTGTTTTCACAATACATAATACCAGGAATGGAATTAGGCAATTTGTTAATATTTATATGTAATGAGAGCGCAAATCGAACAAATTAACGTTCAGGCCTACCCTCCATAGAATATGAAATGCGTGGAAAAATGCTGACCAATCCAAGTACAACTGAACCACCAACAATGCTCCACTTACTAATTTTACCTAAGAAAATGCAAATCATGCAACATTGTTGGGAAAAAAAAAAAGCAAAAGAATATTCCAGAAATCCGATTAAAATTAGACTGGATATAATTAAGTATGTCACGAAGAATAACAGTGTTTCAAACTAGTTCGAATTGAAGCAAGATATAGGTGCAAAATAAACCCAATGTTATCATACATTTTATAGGCAATATATCGAAAGAATTAAAACCTGAAATGCGGATAGAATTTGGTACTTGAAAAATTCTTCGAAAATAGAGTTTAAAACTGGAGGTTGAAGGAGCTGCAATCTGAATAGCAGGAGAATGAATTCTATTCATCCAAACCTTAACGTGATGGAAATTTCCAAACACTGAAATACATAGATATAAAACAATAATCAGTGATCATGCATAGAGTGAAGATACAATTAATCATTTAGCAAAAAAAAATACAATTAATCCATTTTAGCTATAAATTTTGTAGTAGTATTGATAAGAAAGATAACATACGTGAAAATGGAAATGCAGGGCAGGAGACATTAGAAATTAATAAAACCCTGAACCTCATAGGCTGAAGATATGCGTTGATTTGTACCATTTCTTTGTATTGTGTATAAATTGACTGGAAATATATGTATATATTTTTGTAAATGCTACCATGTAAAACCCTTCTCTAAAACCCTTTTCCCTGTTTCCCCTTCTTATGCGGCTTCCACATTGAATCCTTTTAAAAAATAATAATAATAATTAAATTATACTGTAATTTGTAAAACAAAGCGTAATTAATTAGCATAGAAAAAGGGAAAATGCTAAAAATCTCAAAAAAAAATTAATTTTTTTAAAGATATTGACTGATGAGTGATGTGTATTAATAATGATATAAGACCTAGGTGTTCGCGGGACTGCCCACACTCCACCATAAAATGCGGTTTTCAATTTTCGTAATGCAGTTACGGTTTGAATTTTTTACAAACCACGCGGTACGTTGTGGGTTGCGATTTGATACTTAAGTAATCTGGTTCAAACCGCACCGTACCGCAATTATATATATAATATAATTTATATATTATATTATTTTATGTATTGATTTTTTATAAATATATTTACTGTTATAAATAAAAACATATATGTTTCCGGTTTTATTTTCAAATTTATATTCCGCTTTCTAATTTTTCATGTTTATGATTTAACTTCTAAAAATTCTCTAATTTTTATTTTTTCACTTAAAATTTGTAATTTATTGTAACTTTCAATTTTACAATTTATTATAACTTTTATATTACATTGTTAGACCGCACAAATCGCATTAACCGCACCATATGCGGGCTGGTTTTTCACAATTTTTGAATTACGCGATTCCATTTAAAAATTTAACCAAACCGCGTGCGCGAGTTGGTATATGATTTCAGAGAAAAACCACACCACAAACCCCCTAATATTAGGACCCACGTGTGTGTATACATTCATGTTCATCGATTAAAAAAATTAAAAAAATTAGGGGAAAAATATACCCTGAACTTCAAAATTATGTAAAATTAATTAAAGCTGATGTAATAAAAGAAGCTGTCTTAGTGTCTTCAATCGCGCGATACATTCAAAATGGTTGGTTATTGCGTTACTTACTCCTCTTTTTTTTTTTTTTGCCAAGTTGCGTTACTTACTCCGCACGTACCATAAATCAACTAATCTTAACGTGGAAATTTCAGCATGGGACCTACGCCAAGAGGCAAATGGAAAGGCACTTCAGAACTGCAGTCTGCAGCTTATTTTGGAGTGCTTTTTTTTTTTTTTTAAATCCCTTTAACTAGGCCCTGTTATTATATCCCAATTATTTTTAATTCATGGTGTTTATATACATAGATAGTCTCTTTTTATTTTTAAATTATACATTCAATCAAATTTTACCAAAAAAACTTTTTATACTGAATTTGGGAATAATCTTGAGAATTTTAATATTTGTCTTTCATTTTTAAATTTAACTTATTTTGAGTTAACTGTGTTGAATCAAAGTAAATAACTTAGCGGTTGTTCGGTATAATATAGGAATTAATTTCCTATGGGAAATAGTATTTCTCGTTAATATTAAGTTCCTATAAAATAGTATAATTCTGTTTGTTTAACAAAAGGGTTTTATATTAAAATGGTCACTTATTGTAATCAAATATCTCACTTAGTCCACTAGTTCAAACGGGGTCTCATTTAAATCACTAAAATACATTACGATGTATTGGAAAATGTTAAGTTTTTTTTTAGTTTTTTTTAGATTATATCATGTTGTTAATGGATGACCTACGATGTATTGGAAAATGTTAAGTTTTTTTTAATTTTTTTTAGATTATAAATCAAAGATTCTTGTTCATGACATGTTCATCCACGTTATACTCATGTTCCAATGATTTTGAACATAATGTTCCATCATTCTAACAAATTGTAGGTTGTCATCCTGATACAACGTGAGTGAAACGTGGATGAACATGTCAAAAATAAGAAACATTGGTTTATAATCTAACAGAATTTTTAAATTTTTAACCATTTTTGTAAAATTATAGATCATACGTTAACAACTTGATATATATGTGGATTTTAGTGGTTTAAATGAGATTTCGTTTACATGAATGGTTTAAATGAGAGATTTGAGTGCAATGAGTGACCACTTTGATATAAAAACTCTTTAACAAAATAAATTTTATAATTCCTATATATCAACTTCTCATATATTGTTTGGTATAATTTTTTATTTTTTACTAGATATATAACCTGCCTTTTCTGATTTTGTGGGTAATTAATGTCGTATAAATGTTTTTAAATATATATGTTACGTCCACCATATAAATTTATTTTATATTTTTTTTAGTAAATGGTTGACCATATATTGAGACTTATGTATTTCTTTATTTCTCTTGTTTTTCAGATATACATGAAGAGAGATATTCTACTTTTGAGACAATAAGGTTTTTTGGGATCAGACACTTTAAGTGTTTTCTTATGAGACGTTTTCTTATTGGACATTAAAATTTTATTGTCTAAATATTTGAGTTCATCTCTACATGCTTAAATGAAAAGAATTCATTGATTCGACTATTATATTCCGATACAATTCATCTTACGTTATCCGTATATGCTGACAAAAAAAGACAAGGAAGGGCCGGATGAGCTACTTCCCACATTATGTGGGTATTTAAACTTGCAGAGTAATTTTCATTTTCTATATTTTTGATAACCAAACAATTATATTAAATATCAAGTTCTGGAATTTTAATTTTCTAAATAAATAAACTGTTGGAATATAAACTGTTGGAATATCAAGTTCCGTAGGAGTGTTTTACAAGTATGGTCTCTAGTCCCCTCCCTCCTGTGGTTGAGCTGCTGCTTTTATATTCTTGTACATGGATCCTTCATGGGACTTTCTATAAATCGGCTTTCATTATCAGTCTCAAATATTTAGGCCCAACATAAACGTGTAGCAAATAATCTCTTAATAAATACTTCAACTAGAAAATTTTAGAAATATATATAATTTCAATTGACCCGAAAGGCCAAAGCAATGAAAAGCGAATTTACTCCTGATGATATTCTATAAGAAAGTACTGTACTTGTCTTTGTAATAAATTTGAATTGAAATATTTTCGAATAGGGTCTTAATTTTCAGCATTGTATTTAGATTAAAATTTGAATTTCTCAGGTGGACAAAGGGACAAAAGAGAGCAATTCAACTAGTATTGTTCTACATATCCAAGCATCCAAGCTTGTCTGAAAAGAGAGGCTAGCCAGTATAAAACGAGGTTGGTGTCTTGATTCAAATCTTGCAACTCTCTTTTGTTGAACGCAAGTCGATACAATCATAAATAATTTATAACTTGAATTCTAGCTTCAGATACAATTATCATTACATCACTTCCGTGTTCCGTTTGGGAGTTTTTTTAGAAAACAAGCTATTGTACCTAACTAAGTAGACGCAATGTTGAGTATGGATAGTCCAAGAGGATTTATTCTCCGTCATTTTAGTTTGTGGATTCGACTCTTGGACTCTGACTGATTTGGAGAATTTCTTAGAACATATATTCATTTGTTTTCTAAAAAATTACAAAATATTAGAATGAATAATTATTATATATACTAATTTATATTCCGTGCGATGCATAAATCGAATTTTTTTAGTATTTTTAGTATTTTTATTTTTTATATGATTTAAATTTATTTTTATTTTTTAATAATTATTTATACTTTATTAATGTTATATGTATATATTGTTATATAAATTTTTATATATTTTATTTCTATTTGTATTTTAATATAATTATGTTTGTGTGTTTTATTTAAAAATGTGTTTTAATTGGGATATTAATGGGAAATAGATTTTAGTTAGGAAATTAATATTTAAAAATTAGACTCAATAATAACTATTCGGCTCAAACCGACTAGTGACTACCAAACTTTTAATGTTTCGGTTTTAGTAATATAGTATAGATTTATAAATTTATTTGAAAAAGCCGCTATTTTTATTTTATTTGATTAATAATTTATATATTAAAAATCATTTATAAATTATTCATTTATTTGTATAACAAGTATAGCGATTTATATATAGATAACTTATAGTTAAATTTAAAATGCCTAATAATTTTAGTAACTTATTTTAGTTTTTGACTTTGTAAAAATGAAAATATTTTTTTTATGGATAACTTTTTGATTTTGTTATTTTGATTTTGCTCATTTTATTTATTATGAGTTATTAGTTTATATCTCGTACGATCCACGGATTGAATTGTTTTAATATTTTTTTCATATATTTTAAATTTTATAATAATAATTTAATTTTATATGTATATATTTTATATAAATTTTCATATAGTTTATTTGTATTTTAACAGAATAATGTTTGTGTGTTTGTTTAGAGATGTGTTTTATTTAAGAGATTAATGTGAGATGTATTTTAGTTAGGATATTAGTATTTAAAAATTAGGTTCAATAATAACTATCCGACCCAAATACCGACCAAGGACCACGGACTATCAAAATTTTAATCTTTCGGCTTTAATAACCGTGCAAAGCACGGATACTATTAATAAATTATATATTAATTATTTTATATAATATAAATATTTCATTTAATATGACAATTTGTTTTATTATTAATTTATTTTTATATTTTTCTATACAATGATGTTTATATATTAATATTCATAAAATTTAATAATAAATCACAATTTTAAATAAATAAAAGAGTTTGAATGGTTATGAAATTGAGTTGAATGTTAGTAAACTAAATTAAATAAAAATTATAGGATAAGTAGGATTCTTAAAATAAAAAATATAGAATTTAATTTAAATATAATATAATATGCGAGCAATTATATAAAAGGAAGATTATCGGGAATAGAGTTATATATATAATATATTTTATTAAAATTGGATGGTTAACATGGTTTTTATGGTTCACCTAAAATTGGACTGTTAAAATCTTTTTTACGGTTCATCTCAGTGTTTTAAAAAAAAAGTTTTATAGTTTGATTATTATAATATAGTATAGATATATTATTAATTGTTTTTTTAAAGTTAATAGTAATTTATAAATTAAAGTTTCTTTTCATTTATATGTTACAAACTATTTTAATGTAAAAAGTACATTATCTATAAATTAAACTATTTCTTTTGGATACCCCAGAAAAAAATGAAAAAATACATGTTAAAACAGCAGTTTAAAAACAAAAAGGTTGAAATTCGATTTTATCAAATTTCACGCTAAATTTAATTTGTTAAAAAATATTACCCTATATATATAATTAATTTAAATACATATGAGATCGAACAAAATGAAAAATAATGAAGACGCTAATTTCTAGCAACTCTATTTACAATTTAAATAAATATTTTATAATAATTAATACTATTATTTTTAGTCCGTGTTTAAGAAAATTTCCAAATTTCCATGATTTTTGGATAATCAAAATTATTATGAGCAGTTTGATTTATATAATAAACTACTGAAAAAAGTCGCGGACTCATAATAAATTTTAAATTTATTATAAAAAAATTCACAAAGTCACATTACTGATGACTGAACTGCATATGATAAAATTTGATATAACAAAATTATATTAAACCAAAATAGTAGTATTAAATTTATAAATATTATAAAATCAAATAATAATTTCAAAATATATATATATTATAATTCACAACTTACTAATTTGTTATGATTCTAAGATATCTTTTTTCCCCATTAACAATGTCAATGTCATCAATGTAGGTTAAACAGCTCACGACATCTAGATAAGTATTAGTAACATTATATAAATATTAAAGAATATAATTTAAAATTATATATGTGTTTGTGTGCTTATAATATCTTATTTTAGAAAAATATATGACAGTATATTAGTGTCATTAACACGCGTTTCAATTATATCGGGACATATGAACTCAAATCCATGTAGTGGTATGTTTATGATTCCTTCTTTCAAGGGCAGTTGTACGTAGAAACATCACTTTAAATTAACATGATAGTGATATATATCGGCGGGTACTTGCAACTACTTTTAAGTTTTTAATATTATATAAAAACTCTTCTTCCAAAATATGTTTGAATCGAAAAAGTAGATGTTTTTGAATCGTTACATGTATAAGATTTTGCTATCATAAATTAAAGAATCAAAAAATTAGTACGAATGCATAATTGTAATAAATTAATAAATAACAAAATTTTATTAACATTCTCATCAATTAAAACCATGTCAAGACTAAATTGATCATCTATGCATTGATTGTATCCCACATCCTGCATACTCTCACTCTTATCATCCAATCGTTTTTATTTATTATTATTCAAAGTATTCAAGACAGTGTAATCCATGATGTATTAGACGTTAAATGTAAATAGCTATGTGATAAATTTGTTGTGATTTATTTTTTGATGTTTGGTCTTTAATTTATATAAGTGATGGTCTATTATTTTTTAGATGGAAACACATTAAATTTAGGTAAAAAGAATAAATTAACTTTTTTATTATAGATAGTGTCTTTTTGAAAAATCAAAATAGTTTCGATTTTTAATAATTTAATGCATTTTCTAAAATTTCTAATTATCTTACGTATAATAATGTCTTTTCTAAAATTTCGAAACTTATCTTATGGATAATAATAATTTACTTGACTTGAGGAGAAAGTTTAGTAAAATATAACGTAACTTAGATTTTTCATAATTTAGAGAAAATTTAGGAGAATATAAAGTAACTTAGATTTTTTATAATTTTTAATATTTAGTAATTTAAAAATTTGAGAAAATCAAAAAAATATAATGGAACGATTTGGGAGTGCCACCTAACCATCTCTGTCTTCTCCTTTATATTGATATATATATATATATATATATATATATATATATATATATATTGATAATAACTTATGATTTAAAAAATATGTATATATTTTAAAGAGAAAAAAGCCCCCAAGATTGAGTTTAGGAAAATTAGTTATACTATTTTCTAGTGTAAAAAAGTTATGACATTTTTGTAAATATACAAAATTTTCTATAATTATAATCAAGCCCAAGTATATTTAAATGAAAAATCCTTTTAAGCGGTAATTATCTAAGCTTAGGAACATGATTCTCTAATTTAAATCTACATAATAAACGGCCCTGTATAAGGGAAGGGTGATGGAAGTGACACGAACACAATAAAATGGAAGTCCTGCAACACACCCAATCTATTCTCACTCCCAAGAAAAAGACAAAACACCCACACCAGCGAAGCTAAAGCCAAGCTCACTTCTCAAGTCAAGCTCATTTCTGTAATAATATTATTATTATTATTATTATGTAGATCATCACAAGTTGGTAAGTTAAGGTATGAAGAGAAGGTCATCTAGTTTCTCCCACAAATCTCACCACCACTACAAATGGAGGAGAAGCTTGTTTGCTTTGCTTCTCTTTGGGTTGTGCTGTTTTTTTGCTTTACTTATTTTCGAAGCTCAATATACTCGCATCAAATTGTTTGCTTCTCTTTATCATTCTCCTCCGCTGCCTCAATTTCCTAAGATTGCCTTCTTGTTTATCGCTCGTAATCGCCTCCCTCTCGACATTGTTTGGGATGCATTCTTTCAGGTCTTTTCGATACCAGATTATCGCATTTGTTTATGTTTATGCACATTTATGTTTCTGTATAAGGTGTTTTGTTATTTATGTTACAATGTGGCATTTGAATTTATTTGGATAGTGTTGATTAATCGTTTCTCATGTGCTCGCTGCTATATTAGGCTAGCTCCCAACTCATTGCCTAGTAGTAATGTTTGATTATGTTTGATTGGATGATGGCACACTCAATAAGTGATTCATTTATACTAATTTATAGGATCACATTAGTTATGTCTGTAATTAATGACTTGTATATTTGACAGTGGTTGGTTATAGTAATAGTTGCTATAATGCACTTTTGGAGGAGTCATTTGTGGAAATTTTTATAGATTATGCAACACAAATTAGTTAGTATTAGTAATTTACAAAAGAGATGCTATTTATTATTACTCACATTTTGTTCTTTATACCTTGTCTCTAGCGTTGTTTTACATTCTGCTTCCTTATTTGTTTATATAGGGACCACAACCTAGCTCAATCAGTGTTTACCTTCTCCTGTTTTGTAATTCATGGTTTTCATTGTCTTTTCGCGAGAAGTAGTGAGTTGTCTTGTTGGTATTTGTACAATAATCCCTTCATTTCTAATTAGAGACTTGTAGAAACTGTATTCATTTTATCTTATATAAGAATACTATAATTTGTTTTCTAGATACAGTATTACTGTTTTATTAAGACACACTTCAATAAATATCTTTCCTTTTCATTTACAAGTTAATTTAATATTTTAATATTTACACGTCATATTTAGAATAATTAACAGGAGAGTGTCGAGCACGATTGGATAGCCCAAGTGGTTGAAGTCTTATCATCTGTCGTCCTAGGTCCTTTTGTAAGGCTATAAACCAAATTAGTCAATAAAAAACATAACAGGAGAGTGTCTCATTATATATTTTCTGTTTCTCTATTTGGAGCTTGGGAGGTCAAGATTATTTACTAAGATTTGTTCCTTTCCAATACTGACAATATTGAATCTGTTACATCTTCAGGGCGACCAGGATAACAGGTTTTCAATTTTCGTTCACTCTAGGCCTGGATTCCTACTTAACAAGGCAACAACAAAATCTGTATATTTCTTGAATCGCCAACTTAATGATAGCATTCAGGTTTGTCAGCAGTATTCTGCTTCCTCCTCCCTACTCAAAGATATGTTATATTTTTTTGATAAGTAAGAGAAATTATCATCCACATCAATGGTAAATAATAAGCAAGTGTGCTGATAATTGGAATTGAAACGAGCATTTTCTAAATCACGCTTTTCTTAAAAGAAATATAGGTCTGACAGTAACTTACATATTTTTACAGATATTAAGCAATTAAAACTTTTCATTGTGGGACGAAAAAAAGATAAAATCGGATCAATCTTAATGCTGCAGTTCAGTTCTCTATAATCGAGTTAGGGTAGAGGTGCTTGAAATCTAGAAGCAAACACTATGCCATTTACGCTAACCGAAGATTGTGATCTCCGACCTTATGAGAAGTTTGGTTTTGCCATTTTGGAGAGCTTCAATATAATCCAGTTTGTGACTGAAGTTAGTTCTTCTGATGTTTAAATGTTAAAACTTGTAGAATAGAAACTCTCTTTTCATGTACTCATGATGCTCGTTCCAATTAAAATGAAGCATGCTAAGGTTTTCTAGCAGCTTTCTTGAACATACTAAGCTGCTGTAAGGATCCATTGAGAGATACATATTTGTGTTTATTGCAAGTCACATTAGTGGCACTCGCTCGCATGGATATAGTTCTAGGACATGTGATATAGTTCCTGATTTTCCCCTTATCTGTTACGTCAATGGACAATACCCGTGCAACTTAGTTCCTCAGTTAATGCTTTTGATGTTGTCACCAGTTCTGTTGATTAGGATATCATTGGTTATTCTTTGATATTTGGGATCCTGATTTAAGAATCTTTTGGGGCTATTCATCCACTTTTAGACAAGTTAAATTAACATTCATTCTTTATAAGATTCAAAGGAAAGATGCTTGGTTCTTAATTTATCATTCATGTGATCTCTTCTACTTATACCCTTTTCCATTTTTCCTATTGACCATAACCTTATGTCTGAAATTTCTGTTCTCCATGAGTGATGGCTGTTATAGTCGTATCATCTGTACAACTCTGTATGGAAATAGTTCAACAGTTTTACTTACTTGAGACTGTAAAATAAACACGTTTTTACTTCTATAGTTCATGTTTAATATGTGAAAAGTTCTTTATGGTGTTCATTTCACTTGCCTACTTATATAGTTATATTGAGATGATACAACCAAAACAATTTAGGAAATTTGTCTTCTTACCAGGTAGATTGGGGAGGATCGAGCATGATTGATGCAGAGCGTATTTTGCTTCAACATGCACTCAAGGATCCTAATAATGAACGTTTTTTGTTCCTTTCAGACAGGTGAAGATCTTAATAACAATCTCTTTAACAATCATGGTTGGTGAACTGTTGCAAGTATTTCAGACATATGCTAACTGCTTAAATATTTTTCAGCTGCTTACCATTGTACAACTTCAGCTACACATACGATTACATCATGTCAACTTCAACGAGTTTTGTGGACAGGCACGTGGAACTGTTTATTTTTCTTGTTTGGATATATAGAGTGAAAAGTGAAAACCAAGCAAGTACTTCAATTTCAATATTTTTTTGCCTAGTAAATTTCAGGTTTTTTTTTGCTATTCGTAAATTTCATTTTTTTACTTGCAAATGAGCTTGGTTCTAAAATGTATGTGTTCTTCCTGAAATCTTTTTTCTGTTATACTACACTCTTAAGTCATCACATAAAAAGTTTTTTACCCAAGGCTTACACAGACGAATCACTGTAGATATTTGCTTAGACCAATATATGAATGTTTTCTTTTAAATATGATGTGAAAGCAGCTTTTCTGATACAAAAGAAGGCCGCTACAATCCGAAGATGCATCCTGTTATACCCGTTCATAATTGGAGGAAAGGATCTCAGGTAAATTTTGACAATTATCTTGTTGAGAACTGATTCCATGAATTGCCAGAAGGAGAAAAGAAAAGATATAAACAGAATGTTACTAGGTTGATGCTAGTGTTGCTAAAGCTGATAGATTTTCCTTGCTCTCTGTTGCATTGCATTCTTGCAGTGGGCTGTGTTAATCAGAAAGCATGCACATGTTGTGGTCAGAGATGACTCTGTCTTTCCTATGTTTCAGTTGCATTGCAAGGCAAGTGTTTTGCACCTCAATCTACAATTAAATACTTAATTTGAGCTCATTAATTGTGCTACTAATGGTAAAAGAATTAAACGCTTGTAGGATGATAAGGAAAGGGTAAGACGCATATTCCCATGTTTAAAATCGTGGTTGAAGTTCGTATTGCATCTGGGACACAACCTTATCATCTTGTTACTCACTATATAATGTATGGTGATATAGATATTCATCTGTGCGGGTCCCTGCACAACTTTGAGTGGGGCTGACTTTTTACTATTTCGCTTCAAACTTATTAGTATGATGGGAACTTTTTTATTTTTGAAATATATATCCATTAAACTTGTTGTGGTATCTCTGTTACATCTCACAATCTGAATGGGTGTATAATAAAGACATAAACTATGTTAAGATCTTTTATTGATAAGAAAGATGTTCACTAATGAAAAGAAACTGTAGGGGTTCTGATTTGCACATTGTATAATGTTTTTTATATTGTACTAACGTCTTGAACATGTATCTTTTTTTGGTCAAGCACCAATATTGTGGCTCATTTACCTGCTTCCTTTTTCTGACATTTATGCAGAAAAAATCATTGCCTGAGTTTTGGCGGGATCATCCCCTTGTGAGTTGCTCTTTTTCTATTTATGGAATACCCCTATGTCCCATTACTATTGGCCTACTTTGAAGTTTTTGGTCTATTTGACTAGTTTTTCAATGCATATTATACATATCATGTGATTAGTATAACAGTATAACTTTTAAAAAATAATATCTTAAGATTCAATTGTCAATTTGTCACACATATAAATATGAAGAAGGATAATTTTTAATTTGTATTTGATGTCTGGTCAATTTGATCAAATATTTGAAGTAGGATGAAAAAACTTGGGACGTATGGAGTACTTTTGTTTATTTGATACATACTAGAATGATGGTATCACTCTTTGTTACAATTTTGGTGACTAATTTTTAAATAATAACAGACAAATAATAATAGAAGAAGAAAGTTGATATAAATGTGCTCAATTTCTTTCTTGGCTTCTAAAGTATTTGTCATTTGCAGCCCGCTGAAGGATGGAAGGAGCATAACTGTATACCAGATGAACATTATGTCCAGACCTTACTAGCTGTAAGATTATTTTTTACCCAGATGAACATTATGTCCAGACCTTACTAGCTGTAAGATTATTTTATACTAAAGAGTTATTAAACATCTTTTACTTTTACCGGAATGGATGAAACTGAAATAATAATATTATGAGTCTGAGCTTTGTAACGAAACACTAGTTGCAAAAGATAGAGTTGACTAGGTAATAGATGTAGAACAAATGGACAATTATAAGACTCCAAACAGTCAATAGTCCCTCTCATGTGTATCCCAATTGAATATGAAGCGACACAAAACAGTGTGAAGGAAGCTAGTAACATCACTAGCGTAAATATAGTCGATTAAAGCACGGGCTGCTTATTGGCATAACTTAAAAGTGGTTACCAGTTATGAAAATTGTGAAATATGACCCTTAGAAACAGACTCAATTGGGTACTACAACAGGATGAAAAGACTGTATGGTCCGTCAAATGATACATCTGTTTTGACTCCGTCCGGATTTATAGCATAGGGCTGAATCGTTGCATGTTATATATTCCGGGATACCCATCTTGAGGTGGGAAAGATGTCTATCATGTTCTGGAGTTCGAGTCAAATCATCTCTGCTGCAGTGCATCTTTTCTTTTCTTAATCATCTCTGCTGCAGTGCATCTTTTGTTTCTTAATCATACTGCTGCAGTGCTTAGATAATAACTGGTATAACTTAAATTTTAGTTAGTGAAGTTACTTTGTTGTAAAATTTATTCACTATGATCAACTTTTATATACTCCAGAAATAAGTCATGGATTCTTCTGACATACAATCTCCCTAATTAGATTTTCAATGTCAAAATATACTATTCTCAATTTCTTAAATAAGTCACCGCATAATCATACATTATGAGTTTTAAGTCACATGCCTAAGAAAATATAGACAATTTGCAATATATCTCCGTCAGAAAACTATCACTGCAGAATTCGATGATTCTGAATCGTAGTTCTTAAATTTAACATTCAGTTTCTCCGTATTTATTATTATTGTTATATTTTTCAATTCAGCAAGAAGGCCTTGAAGGAGAAATTACAAGAAGGGGAGTGACTCATACTTCTTGGGATATAACATCCTCCAAAGTTCGTGAACGGCAAGGATGGCATCCTGTGACATATAAGTTAGCGGATGCTACTCCCTCACTCATCCAATCTATAAAGGTATCTACAGTTAAAATATATATGAGCAGGTCATACTGTCCTGAAGTCTGAAGCATTAATTTCACTTCCTCGTCTCTGGTTTGACTAATGTAGGCATGGTTTTAAATAATTAGGCTTAAAAAAAACGTGCCAAGTGAGTAAATATTGCCTCGTGCTTTCTCTCGTCTTGAGGGATCTACAGGCTTTAATGCCTACTCAGTATACAGCTTTTGGTTGGTTCAGAAACACTTCAAATTTCTACATGTATTTTCAATTACCTTGAGTTGCATTTGGTTTTCTAAACTTATATTGAATGTGAATCTGTAAGATTTTGGAGCATGCTACTACATCTTTTCGCTCTTCAGTCTTCAATATCCATTCTAGTAAAAGGCGTAGGATAGTAGATAGTCGTTAGTTGCCAATTAAAGCTGAGATCTTAGAAGTTCGACTACAGCATTTTGATTAATTGAAAGTTGGTACTTTTCCTTATGCAGGATATAGATAATATCAATTATGAAACTGAATATAGAAAAGAGTGGTGCACTAGCAAAGGCAAACCAGCACCTTGCTTTCTTTTTGCAAGGAAATTCACTCGGCCTGCAGCTCTGCGACTTCTCAATATGGCAAGTTATACATAAATCTAAAAGATTTAAGACATACACGTATATTAGAGACGCTGCACACTTTTCCTTGTACCAACTCGGTTATAGTATTCATTTTAGTACTCTCAGCTAAGTCTTGTATTTCTCAGTACATTTATGAGTTCTTTATGTATATAATATAAGCTCATTCTTTTTTGCTTGATTTCCATCACTGCAGTCGGTCTTGGGAGTCATCAGTCAAGCAAGAAGTAAATCTTCAGAGAAATGAAGCATATATTGATAGTAAGTCGGTGCACTATAGGTATGTAACTAGGGTCTAGGAAACAAGCATAAACACATTTAGATAGATTTCTTATGTGAACAAAAGAAAAGAAGAGTTGTATAAAGAAAGAAACGAATAGAATTGACCGGTGAAAGTGTATCTCTTTCCCTTGCATGCATTGTAGATGGCCAATAATGATACATTTTCCTAACACTTCGAATCAGTTACATGATTGCATGCTTATCAGGCTCCCAACTGTGTTTTCAATAGTTGCACTACATGCTTTGTATTACTGACTCTGCCAAGGTCTATACAAAAATTTACAGAATAATGCTGCTCTTTATAGGAAATTCATAATTAGCAGAGCTATCAGTGTTTAGAAATAAACAATGTATTCCCTGGGTAACTTGCGGTTGATGAGTAACCTCCCATGGAGAGGAGTATAACCGTTTGAGTATTTAATTTGGATTATTTACATTTTAGTCACAAAAGTATTGTATATGTGTTTTGTACACAAATTCTCAGAGTTTAAGAATGGACATCCACACTCTCGAATGTACCCACCGGTTCTATTTTTATTTTTAATTCAAAAATGCCTTAACATCGGCTCGATTCTTTAAATCCTAACATACCCCTGCATTGGATTCTACATCACATTCTAGAAACAATTATCGTCGGATACCTTGATTGACTTGGGTTTTTGATGATTTTGAGCATACACGGTATTAATTTGACTCCGGTTATTGACGTATTAATTTGAATACCAAATACAACTGCAAAAAAAAAAATACAAAATAACTACCGAACATATAAAAAATGTAACACATTATTCAGCATAATTCTATATAACATTTATTTAATTTTTTTTATATTTAAGAAAAAAAATAATAATGAATAATAGTAGTTGTCACATAAAAATTAAATATTTATTTATTAACCAAAATTTTATAATAACTGGGGAGTAAAGATCTTCTTATCCAAATTTTTATTAATGGTGATGTGGATAAAATATTAAAAAATTTAATAAGATTTTTTAATAATATTGATGAAATTGTGTGGAGTCATAACAAAAATGTAAAATATAGGGTAATTATAAAAAACAAATGTAAAATACAGGGTCAGCAGATGATTATACAGCAACTCTAGCAATTTTTGATATAACAAAAAAAAGTGATGGAACACTTTGTGGAGGCTAAATATCTCACCTAAAATCAAGATATTTGTTGTCAAACTTATACAAACTGGATCCACGTGTGTTACAACCTCGTTTTAGATGTATTTTAACTCGAGTTTGCTACTTATTGCTATGAACTTGTCCAGCAATAAAAAGAGTTTGAAAAAATTGTGATTTTGTTAAAATTTATTCAAATATGTTTGGGATCTCGTCAATTTTAACTTTTGAGAGGATTATTTGATTTTATCTCGATAAATCTGAATTTCATCTGCTCATTTTATATATTATTAAAAAAAATTGTTCTATAATACATGTATACTATCTAATTTCAATACAATTATATATATAAATTTTCAAAATAACCCTTTAATTAGAGTATTGTTATTAGCCGTATAACTTTTTTTTAACGCAAATAAATTTCATTAAGCTTTGAGCGAATCATACACAATTGTCTCCAACACAATATGTGGAGGAGACATAAAAACATTGTAGCTATTAAATGAACAAGGTAATCTAGCCATTAAATGTAATGTCTTATTTGCTAGTTTTTTAACATGGGCTATTCTAATATTGCTTTTCTCCGACAAAATTGATTGACATGCCTCCAAGACATTTCCCACCTCAAGTTGGTATCTCCTGTCTTTCTTTCTACAAGGCATTGACCACCATCAAAGAGTCTGTTTCAATAGTGACAAGTTGAGATGGGGATGCATACGTCCAAGATAGAGCATCATACATACCTACTGCTTCGGCTTCAAAGGCCATCACTCTCCCCGGGAATCTCATAGTTTTCCCTCCCAAAAACTGACCATTGTGGTCACGTAAAACCATACGAATGGAATATGATTTTGATCCTGGAAAAACCGAAGCATCAACATTGAGTTTAAGTTGCCCCACCTCTGGGAATTGCCACTTGACAGTGTGCTCAGACGGACTATTGACACCAGTATTTTGAGTCGAGCCTTTAACTTTCTTCACTGCCTCCTTCCATTCGTCTAAATGTTTCATGCTCCACTCAACTGTTAATGTTGGGGTCACCAATTTCTTCTCCCAAATCTTCTTGTTCTAGACAAATCAAATCCCCCAAAGCACAGTAACTATTTTAGTCAGATTGTCATGTGTTATGTTTCAAGCTTGGTAATTAACCAGGTTGATGCAGACTCAATTTCCATTATATCGAAGTTCATACCAACCTTTTGCCAATACCGAGTCGCAAAATTGCAGTCGAAAAATACATGAAGCATATGTTCTACATCCAAATTACACATCGGGCATATAATGGAGACATTGACGCCTTTATATATGAGTAAATTTCTTGCTGGTATAGTATTCTTACAAAACCTCCAGAGAAAGATTTTTACCTTATGAGGCAAGATCAACCTCCACAACCTTTTTTAATCATTTGATTGAACCATCTGAGGGGTTGTAAGACACCTTAAATGCCAAAAATGGTATCCACTCTTAACCGAGTAATTACCATCATTTGTTTCAGTTCACGCCAACATATCATTCCTATGATTTTGTGGTATTCTTGTTTCTAAAACTGCTACAACATCAGTACTATGGAAAGCCTGCCTAACACGTTCCTCGTCCCACTCTTTAGTATTAAGACGGAAGTAATGACTAACTTTCTCCATTCTGGTGATATTCAGGTGTTGATCATCAACGCAGAAATTATGTTTCCCCCGTAACCATGGATCCTTATGTGCATTAATCATCTCCCCCATCACCCAGAATCCATCGAAATCCTTTGCTCAAAGCCTCTTTAGCCTCCCAGATTCCAGACCATATATAACTCGAACCTCCTCCTCTTGTGGCATGCAACAGATGATTGTTAGGATAATATCGTGCTTTAGAAACCCGAACTACCAATGAATGTGGATTAGAAACAAAATTCCAACAATTCTTCCCTAGGAGAGCTAAGTTAAAACCAGTCAGGTTACGAAAGTCAAGTCCTCCCTTGCTCTTAGCTAGCCCCATCTTGTCTCAAACCATCCATTTAATACCTTTATTAGAGGTATCATTCGAGCTCCACCTGTACCCATTCATCATCCTATCTATCTCTTGACACAAAGACTTCGGAATTTTAAAGTAGGACATACAATACGATGGTATTGACTGAGCAACATTATTAATAAACACTGTTTTGCCACATCTTGAAAGCAACTTATTACTCCACCCCTGAATCTTCTTCCCAACACGTTCTTTAAAGAAACTGAAAATTAATTTTTTTGATATTTCTATCAGTGAAGGAATCCCCGGGTATTTTCCATCCCCCAGATCATTATACACCCCAAGAATAGCTGACAGTTCCCCTTGTTTATCTCTTCGAACGTTTGGACTAAAAAAGACACCTGATTTTTGAAAATTCACTGCTTGCCCACTAAGATTTTCGTAGCATTTAATAGTGACTTCACGTTTATAGTTTCCTCTCTTGTAGCTTTGAAAAATAAAAAGCTATCATCCGCGAATAGTAAATGCGTAATAACAGGTGCATTGGGACTAACAGGCTGACTCTACAACCAGTAATTTCACCATTGCTTGCAGCCTCTGTAAGTGCTTTTGACAGACCTTCAACACAGAGTAAAAATAGATAGGGAGAGATTGGATCTCCCTGTCTTAACCCCCGTTTCGGCGAGATTGGTCCCATAGTATTGCCATTAAAACACACTGAATATTGAACTGTAGTAACACATAACATCAATTTTCATCAAATCCCATATGAGCCAACATCATTTAAATTAGAATTGAAATTATCATAATCAAAACAATTAATATGGATATAAATGAAAGAATAAATTTTATGTTAAAATGTCATAATATGTTTAATTTTTTTTAAGGTGATGAGTAATTTGAAACGGAGGGAGTATATTCACACATATTCGCATAGAGAAAAAGTTTGACACAATTTGATTAAATTAAATTTGAAACCGCAAAATTTTAAATTTTGTTAAGAAGATTTATCTCGAATATTATTAGTGTTGCTTTCAAAAATGTTTAATGATGGTTGAAATATTATTTTTTAATAAAAAAATAATTTCACTCTTCATTAAGGAGTAATTTCACTCATCCAAACACATAATATTTTTTTTGGACATAACTGTACTTTGCATAATTGCATCCCTTAATTTTAGCCCAAATGCACTTTTACATATATACTATACTCAAATACACTTTATATCCTTTATATTTTTAATCCGTTACTTTTTACACCCTTTTTACGATTCGTTATTTTTTGACCGTTAATATTAGTCAATGAAATCAAATTAGTACTTTTCTTGCAAAACATACATATACATTTTATATTCAATTTACATTTCACACTTTTCCTTATTCTCAATCAACATCTTCAATTTTTTCTTTAAACCCTAAAACTTCATGTCACAGTAATTGGTAGTTTAAAATTTTCATTATATTCAAACCAATCGATTTTATTACTCTTCAATCTCTTTTACTCTATCTTTTAGTGATAATTCAAAATTCATAGTCTCTAAAATTTTAATTCTTTTAATTGGTATAATTTGTTGTGCACGATCTCTTAATGGAGGTTCTACTCGTTGGGGGGAAATATTACAATTGTAATCAATATAATTTGTTTTTTTGCTTAGTTTAATATATTAATAGACGAGGAAATCCGACAAATACTGTCTCTAACAATGAAATCATACACAATATGTGGGGATAGAAACCCATTGTCAAATAGGCAAGTATTGCGTGCTTCCATATGTGATAGGTGTAGGCCTGAATAGTAAGCATAAGCAGTGTGCAAGTGACTTGATTTGAACAGTTGCCATGAAGAGTAACAAGGAAGTTAGTCCAATTCTGCCAAGTATTAAGAGAGAAGGGAGCAAATGTGGTGATCAAGCGACATAGTATGCTGCTAGAGTAATGACAGTGGAGAAAGATGTGATCCAGGGATTCTTCCCCTGCAATGCAGAGCAGACATTGAATGGACCGGACTAATCCAAAATTATGAAGACGATCTCTAGTAAATAATCTGTTATGACAAGATAACCATTGTATGAAGGCGTAGTGGGGTATGTATAACTTGTGCTAAACCACCTCCATTCAAGGGACTGAAATCTCAAAGTGACTGATGTTATCCCAAATGACCCTTGTTTTCAGCCTGTGAAGAGGAGTTAAATCCCATCTAATTTCATCATCTCTGTTGCAGTCAAAATGAAACGTTCTTTCAAAGGTGAGAAGCCATTCTATCATTTCCATTTGCATGATGTTCTGAATTGGTGGGAGAGTCCCTGTGTTATTTGAAATAATGGAACTAACCAAATCTCTATTATGAGTTTGAGGGCATATGACAACATTGTTGAACCAGGGATCGAACCAGAGCAAGGTATTATCTCCATTGCCAATAGCATATTGGACATGTTGCAGAGCTATAGGTTATAACTGAACTATTTTTCTCCAAATCCAGGAACAATCTGAAGGCAAATGAACTGTCCAAAGAGAATGGATTGAAAGCCTAGTAATCATGACCCAATTAGCGAGAATGGATTATTATCCAACACTTTACAAAAGAGAGCAAGAATATGAGCTCTGTTTCATTCCTTCATGTCCTTGAAACCCAGACCCCCTTCCTTCTTCGACATGCAAACTTTATGCCAAGCAATTTTATGTTCACCCTTATCCTCCAAATTACCCTTCCATAGGAATCGAGAAGTGATGCTTTTTATGGTTTTGAAAATAGTGTTTTGCAAGATGAAGTGTTGTGTCCAATAAGATTGAATAGAATGCATGACAACATCAATAAGCCTAGTCCGCTCTGCATACGAGAGGAATTTGGCAGTCCATCTAGTAATTTTAGCAGTAATTCAGGCAACCAAAGGAACACAGTCATTAGAGGATAATCTTGACAAGATTAGAGGCACCCCTAGGAACTTTACTAGCAGTTGGCCACGAGGAATCTGCACATTTCGATCAAACCAGTCCATAACCGCTTGTTTAGTATCCCTGAAGTACGAATGACTTTTAAGAGTGTTCTGTTTGAGGCCACTCCACCCAGAGAATTTTTCCAATGCATGAGTAATACTAGTAAATGAGGAAATGGTAGCTTTGCAGAAAATAAGAACGTTGTCAGCAAAGAACAGATGATTAAGCTTAACCAAGTTGCACTGGCTGTGGTATTTGAACCCATGTCCAAGATTATTGAGTATCATGGAGAAAGCATTCATAACATTGACAAAGAGAAAAGGTGAAAGAGGTTCATCTTGGCGTAAACCTTTCTGTCCTCGAAAAAACCCTTCAATGGCTCCATTCAGCTTGACTGAAAATATAGAAGTGCAAATACATGCTTGAATTCAATTAATGTACTGAGTAGGGAAGTTCATTTTTTACAGACAGAATAGAATAAAATCTCACCTGACGGAGTTAAAAAACCTTATGAAGGTCAACTTTGATAGCACAACAAGGTGACCCACTCTTCTTTTTATACCCCTGAACAATTCTTGAGCCAACAAGATATTATCTGATATATTCTATCCCGGGATAAATGCTGACTGAGAGGGGTTTATAAGTTTATGAATAATCATTTTGAGACGGCCTGTGAGAATTTTGAAAATGCATTTGTAGAAAGTTGTGCAGGTTTGCTGAATCAAAGAAGTATTATCAATATAATTAATAAATCAACGACTTCTCAATCCAAGCAATTCAGTTCAACTAGTCAATAAAAATATTTTTCATTCATTAATAAAAAAAATATGAAATAAGAGTTAAATGATTTGAAGATAAAATGCATTCAAAAGAAAGAAAAGAAATATAAATTTAGAGTTGAACGATTTGCTAGTAATAAACCCTTTTTTATATATTTAGCAATTTAATCGTTAAAATATATTAAACCTAAACTATCTTTACAAAATTTAATATTAATGGTGAATTAGATCAAAAAAGTGTAAAAAGTAACGGGTTAAAAATATTAAGAATGTAAAATGTATTTAAATAAAGTATAAATACAAAATGTATTTAGATTTTAATCCAAAGTTAAGGAATGTAAAATATAATAAAGTATTTTTTTTTATAAATTTTTTCTTAAAAACAATAATAAAATACAGTATAAAAATCTCCCAAAAGAAAGTGAGTGTGTGAATTAGACCTGACAATTTGTATCGTGTCGTGTACTTTCGTGTTTCGTGTATTTGAATCTGGTACACGAACACGACATGAAATAAATTCGTGTACCTGAAATCCAGACATGTACACAACACGAAAAAAATGATATGACATGAAACGACACGAAGTACTCGAACTTTTCGTATAATTTCGTGTACGCGACACGAAATATACATGAAAATGGGAAAAAATAAAAATTAATCTATATTTTATTAATTTTAAATAATGATCTTAAAGTTACATTTAGGTAACTATCTAAATTTAACACTTATTATAATAGAATATCAAGGTTATTTTTGTAAATATAAGTGGTTAAATTCTCTTATTACAAAAATGTCATCCATTTTTTGTACTAAAAATACTATTGACTTTTTTAGGTAAGTTATCTAAAATTAACTTTAGGAACCTTTTATTCTTGATATTATATTAATTTTATTTAAAAATTATAATGTTAACATTAATTGTACATAAATGATTTATTATAATATATTATTTTTATTTAATTAATTACAAACTTATAACCCGTGCGAAACACGAGATAATTAATATTTATGTAAATTAATTTTTTATTTATATTTTTATTGATATTTAATATAAAATTTTATAATACTAAAAATTTATGTTAATATTATATTTTCATTTATTTTATATAAATTTATTATATTATATAAATATGTTATAATTTGAACTAATATTATAATAACTATATAATTGGGTCTAAGAAGTAAAATTTTAATTAATATAGATATGTATATATTTAGGGTTCGTATTATAATAAATAAAATTATATTTAATTCATGTATAGTTTTTAGGCCATGACCCAGTACCGATCGACCAAAACTTTTAATTTTTCAACTATAATAATATAGTACAGATGTCGTATACTTTCGTGTCATGTCATATACCCAAAAAATAAAATCAAACACGATACTAAATTCGATCGTATACTTTCATATTTATGTACCAAAAATATAAATAGAAATGTTAAATTTTCGTGTTGCATAAAAAATTGTCGGGGTCAAGTGTGAATCCACCTCAAAAGTCCATCATCGTAAATCCGCAATCTCGAAACTTCCATATTAGTACCAGTGGTACCAGTTTTATAATTTACCCGCAATTAAAAATTGTTACCCCGACCATTTCTTAGTGAACAAGACAAACACAAGAACATTTCTTCTCTGGGCTCTATTTAATATACAATACTTACAAAATAAATCTCTCGATACATACATGTATATGTAAGTCGCTCGATGAATACTTCGCAATACATGGACAAGCAGATAATGAATCTATCCAATTCGAAATCTCTTAACACCGATTTTATAAATTTGAATCCACAACATGATGTAGATGACGATGATGATTATAAGAAAGAACAGATCGTTGCTAATTATGATTTTCAACCAATTCGTTCCAGTACTGTTACTGATTCTACTCTTCCTAGGGTTTGGACTTCTGCTGATTCTAAAATTAACCCCGCTGTCTCCAGGGTAAGATCTCTCTCTCTCTCTCTCTCTCTCTTTCTGTGTATATATTTATATGATGAATTGATATGTTTGTTTATATATGACTGGCTGTATATATGTATGGATGGACTTGGTACCTGTATGTTTGTATATTGTGTTTTATTTTGGAAGATTCATGTGTTGAGAGATTGTGATATATTTGGATTAGTGTATCGTAATTTTGATATTTGTAGTGTAGGTGCAATTGTGTTGATTTTGGTAAAATTTAGATGAAACTGAAATGCTTGCAAATTTACAAGTTAGGGTAGCTGAGAAAAATAGGAAGAGGGAAATATGAAATCATTATCTTCCTGTCTGCCTTCTCTCACTCGATTCTTGCTTTTGTTAGCTCAGCAATGCCGTGTGCACCTCTCCTATTGAATGGAAAGTGTAAGCCTTTATCGGCACAAGATCCAATTAAATGTCACTGCAGTTCTTTAGTAGGCAAAACGATATTGTTTTGATGGATGAGGACAAGCTTACATCATGTACTAATTTGTAAATAATGTGATAGTTAGGTTAATTGTAATGACTGTTTGTAGTTATTGGAGTTGCGCCTTTTTAGGGAATGATCTAATACAGAGCTTGATGACTTTGCTCCTAAACTGGGATGTGAAACTTCATTTCAAGTATTTGTATTATTGTATAGCTATCAATGAAGAATAAAGTATGAACAAAGATCATAAATTTACATAAGTTACAGTTGCATATATGACACATGTTTGTTGCTTTTATTGCTATATATGGATTAAAAACATAAATCTGTTTGAGGCATGGATTGGAAAGATGGAGGTAATGGTTTGTTGTAGTACCAGACTCAGAAAGTATATCGCTACTGTTGATTTGTTTATGCAAAGGTGCATATATGAAAATAAAATTAGTTACATGGAACAACTATTTTGGCGAGCTGTAGCCGGCAGTTTATGACTAGAATATTTACCACCTGTAATAGGACTGCCATGAACTTCTCTGTTTCATATGAAGATTTCTTTTGTTGTTCACTGCTTACTGTTTTTCATTTTTATACAGAGTTATGCTTCTCTTGATGCCAATGAACTTGCTAAAGTCAGTTTGGAGAAGGATCGTAGTGTCTACAATGCATCTTTGCTGTCTGAGATTGATAAAACTATGAAGAAACATAATGATAATTTGCTACATGCATTAGAGGGTGTCAGTGCCCGACTCTCCCAGCTGGAAAGCAGAAATCGCAATCTTGAGAACTCTTTAGATGATTTAAAGTTATCTGTTGGAAACAATTATGGAAGCACTGATGGTAAATTGAGACAGCTTGAGAATATTCTTCGAGATGTAAGTTATGTTCTCCTTAATTTTAGTCAGCTTGTAGATTTGCAGCATATGAAGTTTTCTCAACACCACAGTTTCCGCTGTTTTGCATATTCCCTTACCTCTTGTCTCAAGCATGCTGTCGAGTCTTTTCAGCCCTTGCCTCCATTATCCTTGTATTGGGCCATGATAAATATTGGTATTTGGTACTGCATCTTTTTTTGCAAAAGAGGGAGATCACCTTTTTCTAACAATCCAATCACAATCAGCCCGTGACCTTGATTCTTCCACAGCCAACTCTTAACTCTACTTACCTGCTTCTCAAAATTGATTAGTCATTGATATTTTTAAAGGTGTTTTTTTTTGAGATGATAGTACCTAGTTTTACTAAAATGCTGTTTTAAAAGGATGAATTAGATAACAAATAAGCAGAATCTTGTTGGTTATAAAAAGTTTTAAGAAACGTATTAATAATTAAATCTTGAGAGGTGAAGTTTAGGTGAATCCATAATTGAAATTTTATCGGTATGAAATTCTATGTAAGAATTTAGTATGATTGGTTATCAAAGTTCTTTATATATCCTGTTAACTTTTTTAATATACTCATAGTTGGTCCCTGCAACTGTGGTTGACTTGAGTAATCCATTCTTTTTTTTAGTCTATTCCGTACTCTATAAAGATTTGTGTAAACAATTTATTTCAGGTAGAGACAGCTGTACATGATGTAAAGGATAAACAAGAAATACTAGAGGCTCAACTGCAGCTGGCAAAGCTGCATGTATCAAAGGAACATCAGTCGGAAAAGCTCAATCCCGTAAACATGGATGCTGTACATCAGACAGCATCTCCTACTCATTCTCTGCCTAATGTTCCTCTTCCGCCGCATCAGAATCAACCATCACCGCCGCAGCTCCCACACCAATTCTCCCAGAACCAGATTTCTCATGCTCCTCAACAGGACATGTACTTCCCCCCATCTGTTCAAACACCAGAAGCTCCAACTCAGCAGTATTTGCTACCTCAGCAGCAGCAGCCTCCCCCAACTTCCTTACCTCCGCAGCAACAGTATCAGCAGCAGCAGCAGCAGCAGCAGCCTCCAACTTCCTTACCTCCGCAGCAACAGTATCAGCCTAGCTCTCTCCCCCTATACTCTCAGCTACCTGCCCCTCAGCAACACCCATCTCTCTCAGCTATCAATGCCCCTCAATCTCAACCTCAGCTGCCACCAGGTCACCAGCCAGAAGAAGCATCTTATATACAACCGTCTCAGAACTATCAACAAATCACCCATCAAGCTCCCTCTAATTTGCCTAGTGGAGTCCCCCCGTCACAACAGTTTTATGGGACCACATCCCACATGTATGAGCTGCCTGTTAGGACTGGGCCAGGATATTCTGCTCCATATGGGCCATCATCTGGACCTAGTGATCCATATCCTTACGGTGGACCAAGTTCTCCGTATGGTCGTGGATCCCCAGCTAAATCACAGCAACTTCATTCTCCTTCTATAGGTCACAGCGGGGGAAATGCTTATCCACAGCTCCCGACGGCTCGGATATTACCACAAGCACTCCCTACTGCTACTAATGTTGGTAGTGGATCTAGTTCTTCTGGTAACGGGAACAAGGTTCCTATTGATGATGTAGTTGACAAGGTTACAACTATGGGATTTCCGAGAGACCAGGTGAGAGCCACAGTCAGAAGGTTAACGGAGAATGGACAGTCAATTGATTTGAATGTGGTATTGGACAAGTTGATGAACGATGTGGATGTCCAGCCCCCAAGAGGTTGGCTTAATAGGTGACCATAGATCCCAATAGGTTATGATGAAAATTTCGACCAATCTTGGTCACGGATTTTCTCTGCATATCATTTGACACAGCTTTCTGTTTATGGATTTTGTTTACTATGGTTGTTAAGTTGTGTGATACTTGCATTGGCAGCTCATTGTGATTTTTCTGTCAACACTTCTTTTTTGCTATGTTTGTTTGGCTGTAAGTAAACAGTAATTGCATCCAGACCAAGGACAATGTTGGCCTCCTGCCTTCTGAGAAGATTAAATGGGTTAAGGGTGGGTACATGCATTTCCTTTAAGCCAAAACTTGATTATCTTAGCAGTATGTTCTTTGGTCATGTGGTGTCAACTATTAGACGTGCTCAAAAGATAAGTTGAACAGAAGGAGTGACTCGTGAGCCTCTTTGCTAAACTAAATAAAATTGACGTGCTCAAAATATGTAGTTCTCTTCCATATATAAGGTGTCACCCTACCGCGATTGATTTTTACTTTGAAAACAAACCTATTCAAATTTAATTATGCACGGCCTCAAACACTTCGAACCACCTGCAGCCAAGGAGGAGACCATGATCATTTTAAAAAAAATCATCAATTTTAACTATTTGACCATCTTATTTTATTATTTGACCACCTTATTCTAAAATGCATGTACGTAATACGTATTTGAAAAGTGAATATTTTTTATATTTTGGGCCAAAGCCTCGTTTATCAACAACTTCCATTGTACAGTGTACACACTAGATTACTTCATAGTTAAAATATTTGTATCTTCTTTCTTCATTCCTCAATCAAGAACATTTAACATGTCTTTACGAGGTTTTTCGTTACAATTCACAAATAAGAAGATCACATGTACAAAAAAATTGACCTATATTTAGGAACCTTTTTTCCCTGCTCAAATTATGTTATTCTACATCTAAGAATAAAAGAGGATACATCCACATATATATATATATGTATTTGATTGATTATTATATATTCGAATCGAATGCTTCCCATAATAAAATGAGATATAAAAACTAAAAGAATGTTATTTATGTTTTATGAGAGCACTATTTCTCACTGAAATTAAAATACTGTAGTAAACAATTATAATAGGAAAAAATGGACAGTTTTGAAGAGGCGGTTATATATCGCTATACATACATACACACACTATTTTAGTAATAACAATATTAATCATAAAGTTGGTTTTAAATTAATTTCTATCGTTTAATTTGAATTCAAATTTAGTGGGAAATAATATTTTAGCAAAATTATTCCACCCAAATTTCGTTTTATTTGTGTTGCAGAATGCTCACGTGAAAGATTGCAGGCCAGCAAGCCTCAATTTTTTCTCGAAAACCATAATTTACATCATGTTGAAGTAATACATTACCAACACAAATGAATATATCAAATGTGTTTTTTATATAAAACAAAAAAGTTTTTTTCCCAAATTTAAACGTGGGACCCTTTTTTCATATAGTTTTTAAATTCTCAAGAGAAAAAATTTGAATTATCGAATCTTATATATCCCAATTAAATGCTTAACCATGCGTTGTAAAAATTTTACGGGAAAATATATACTTTAAATATAACTTGTTACACACGTGTAACGACACCTATAATCTTAAAATTACAAATTAATTATTATTCATATTTTACAACAATACATGTATATCCACAATATAAAAGTTATATCAGCACACACTATATCCAATAGTGAATTACTAATTTTTCACTTAATATGCTTCACTCCAGGTCACTTCATTTTGTTATTATTTTATAAACAATCATCAAATCTCACCAAAACCCGTCCCCAGTTTATACACCTTCCGCGAGGGAGTATACAGGTAAGTCCATGGTCCTCCTAAGGGCCATGACTGGGTCTAAAATCCTAAAATTAGGGAGGTATGGATCTTTTTTGATGATCCACAGAACATGTGAGTTCATTGTTTGTCAATCCTGTTCATGATTGTTTAAATCTGGAATTTAGTAAAGTGTTTTGATAATTTCAAGTTTGAGAATTATTGGTCTGTTATGATTTTCAATCCTATTTTAGTCCTTAATATCATTGTCAAAATTGTACATTGATTGCAGGATATGCTTGTTTGTTGTTTGTGAGTCATGAGTGATATGTGGTACAGTTGATATATGAGTTACTTTATTTATTTGCTGACCAAGTTGTTATCATCTTCATGCTTATAACTGGTCTAGTTGACTTGTGCTACATATGTGTTTATTAAGGAAATGTATTACCTTGGTTTGTTTATCAATTGACAACCTTATTTTCTTGAGAACTGCAGTTGCTATATGTATGTCAAATGGTCATGAAATTAATTCTTGAGACGAGTAGTATCCTGTTTCTTTAAAATTATGATGTGAATCATGAGGGAAGTTAGTTGCTTATGTGGTCTGCATAAATTTATTGAAATGGTATAGTTGTTTTTCTAGGTTTTGTTTTTGTTTTTCTAGGTTTTTGTTTTTCTAGATTTTTGTTTTGCTTTTTGTGCTTGATGAGTCAGCCATGTTGGGTTATTTTTATGAGTCTGAATATGAGTTTTTCTAATTTTTACTATTCACACGAATGCAACACAAATTTTTTAGTTACTAATAATTTATTGATAATTGGTTTAGTATTAATTTTATAACGGTAGGTGTTTATGGACATTAAAAGATGTCCTAAATAGGTCGAGTTTAATTAGACTATTAATTAGGAATTTAAGTTAATGTACAATATTTTAGAGAGCTTTTAATTATAGTATTTATTAAGCATATTATAATTATTAGTTAGACAATAATTTAGGAGTTCGTATTAATTGGGAGAATATTTGTGATTTTGTACCATTTGTGGGTGGTCATATTTGATGACGTATATTTTGAATTTTTAAGAGGCAATGATGACATGTCTATTTTATATAGAATTTTAAAATTCAAAATTTTCATGAAATTTATATTAATTTCGTTTCACCTAATTATGTGTTTTTGACGTGTCCAATCAAAGAAACCCCTTTAATTGGATTTTAATGTTTTTTTTCAATTTAATTTATATTAGTTTTATTTTTTTTAAAAATTATAATTTATTTATTCTTTATTAATTTTAAATGTGAAATTTTGTACTTTCTTATATAAATGGTTTTAAATATATATGTTACTTCCTATCATATTAATTTATCTTAGTTTTAGTAAATGGTTGATCATATTATTGAGACTCATTTATTTCTTTATTTTTATTGATTTTCAAGTACACGGGAAGAGGAGCCAATAAGGTTTTAGGAGATCTGACATTACTGGTGTTTTCTTATCAGACATTAAAGTTTTATTGTCTAAATGTCTGCGGTCATCTTGCATGACCTGTCGGTAAGGGTGAGCATGGTTCGGGGCGGTTTTGCCCCGAAACCGAATCTGAAACCGCATGTCTTCGGTTTTGAAAATTGAAAACCGCAACTGTAACCGAACCGTCGATTTCGGTTTTAAAAAACTCGGTTCGATTTTTAACGGTTCGGTTTCGGTTATAAAATCTAACGAAAAAATCATAAAAATATTATAAGACTTTAAATTTATAAATAATAACGTTCTCGACTTTTGGGAAAAAAATTTACAACTTACTTCTTTATTAGTTAGTTTTATATTAAAGTTGAATGAAATTGTTTCTAACTGTAATGAGTTATATAATTGATTCTAATTATCTCGATTAAATAATAAAATAAATATTAACTTCATTAATTAATAATCAATCAATCCTACTATTGTCATGTCTCAATCTTCTTTCTGCTAAAATTACTCTTTGAAATTCTTAATATGAGTATAAATGAAATTATTTCACTATCATTTTGATGTATTTATATTTCAAAAACTTGTAATACTATATTTATATATGTATATATATATTATTTTTAAAAATTTATATAAATTATTTATTTTTTAATAATCGGTTCGGTTTTAACCTATAACTGGAACCGGAAATGATTTATCGGTTCGGTTTTAAATTTTTCGGTTTTGGTTTTATGCGGCTCGGTTGTTATCGATTTTTATCGATTTCGGTTTTTTGCTCACCCCTACATATTGGTTAGATGATAAACTTTCTTGAATGAAAGAAACTTCTTGATCCTGCTATTGTATTCAGATGCAATTTATCTTACGGTTTACTCGTCTATGCTTGGAAAAAAAACAATATAAAAGTTATGGGATGAGTGGTTATGTGGTTGACTTGTTGTTTTTTGAACAATATTAAAGGTCTCCAAATTTATTTCAATATAAAATTTATTTTGAACAATATGTTAAATTTTAATTTTCAACTCATAATTAAAATTGTGAATTTCTATGTATACACACATACATGCTAATTAAAATAATCCATCTCATCTAATTTAAAAAGTTTTTGATTTTTTTAAAAATATTTATAGCATTATTCTTGTTTTTTAATTACATTGCAGCAGCTTGTAATTAAATGAAGTAACAAAAAGAGAATAGATAGAGATAAGATTAAGAATAAAGATACTATCATCTTCTTGGAACCAGCTGGTGTGATGTAATTATTTCAAAGCAACTACTACAACTCTACATGCAAGAGAAGATATGCACCACACCAAAAAGAAATACTTCCAATTTAGCCGACACAAGCAGCCTGATAAATCAAATTGTTCACATATTCCTTGCACTTCATCCATAGACTATCGCCTCCCTCCCTCCTCTTTTTTCCATCTATATATCATCAACCTAGCTACATAAATGAACCGGGGCGTTACAAAGATTTTAGGTCAGATAAATTGAAATGCGACGAATTTAGGCTGGAATTAATATTTTTATGTAAATTTTTAAAAGTATTTCGATAGTTTTTTTCAGTTGCTACTAGTATTCTAAAAGACGACCGTCTTATCGATTAATAGGTAGACGGACGAGTCTCATGCATCTCGATTAATCGAAAATCGGGTTAAAAGACGTTTTTCTTAAAAATCGGTCAAAAATCGGCCGATACAGAAAAAATCGATCGAGACGATCAAAAATCGGTTGAAACGGTCAAAAATCGGTAAAAAAATATTTTTTTTTTGGAAAAGTTAAAATTTTAAAAAAATTAATAACTAATATATTTTTATTACAAATTTTCAATAAATATGGGTTGTAAGACCATAAATCCTTCATAAATTTCAAATACCCTCACAAATTCCTGATAATTATAGGATATATTATGTAATAACTATTAAGATTAATTATTAAATAATGATTATTAAGTATAAACCACTTAAAATATTAATGATAAGTGTTTTTTCATAAATCTTAACATCTAAATATATATGAATTAATGATATATGATATTTTTTTCATTATAATTTTATAATAATTTAAAAATGTTTAAATATAATTATATATTATTATTTATTAAATTAAATAATTTCCGATTAATGATTGAATTAATTATTGGCGGTACCTTCTATAACTCCGTTTTCCGTCTTTTTAGAAGACCCGGTTGCGATTAACTAATCCCCGTCTTTCCCAATAAAAAATTAGAAAGTACATGCAGATAGAGGAAATGTACGTATATTGAATTTATATATATATATATATAGGGGGCTACTCTAATGAGAACCATCTTATAATGAGAACTAAGAACCAAATCAGAATCACCAAATTTAAAATCAGAATCACTAAAATTTAAATATATAAATATATTATAATTATATACATTAGCATCACCAAATCATCATCACTACCATCGTAACCACTATTACAATCACTGTCACCCACAACCACTACATCTCTGCCACAATTCCTACTACAACTCCCACCATAACATCACCATCATCTCCACCACCACCATCATAACCACACTAGCTAAAAATTATCAAATTCAAATTCAAAATCATCAAAATTAAACCATTACATCGCCATTACCATCGTCACTTACAAAAGTATCGAATCAAAACTCAAATCATCAAAATAAAAAAGTGAATCACCAAAATACAAATGCGAATCACTAAATTTTTTGAACGAAAATCATCATTTCTTTTCCAGATCTAAGTAAGTGTAATGAGACTCTGGTTGATCTGAAACGCCGATGGTCATATAAACATTGTCATAGTGGTATAAACATTAATTTTCATGGAATAGTAATGGTCAAGAAAGTATCATCATGGTGGTGGAAAGAGTAAGCATCAGATCTGAATTGTTTTCGATACATAGAGGTGCTAGAATTTCGGTTTGTATGATCGGAGTGAAGAACATCTCGGTGGAATTGATGAATGAAGTCACTATATGATGTATGTATATATATACACGTCACCAGAGAGGTGGTCGGAGATGATGAACATCTCACCGGAGATGATGAACGAGATATATACTGATGAACATCTCGTCGGCAGTGATGATCGAGATGGATACATAATAATAGTATATGTATGTATGTATAGTAGTACATGATAATGGTAATGTTGATACTAGTGAGAGAGACATGGAGCAAAGAGAGAAAATAGATATCGAAACAGTAGATCTGGGTTGTTAAGTGAAGAGAGAGAAAAAGCTTAATTGAGTGGCTAAGATTTAATTGAATTTAAAATTTTTAATGGCTGAGATTAGTTCTAAATTCTCATATTAAATTGGGTTCTCATTTGAGCATCTGCCTATATATATATATATATATTAAACTTCATTATCAAATGATTACCTAAAAATAATTTATAATGCAAATCAAGTATATATTATTTAATTAATTTTCAGAAAGCATGCATGTGCAGGAGACCGATTTTCGTTTATGTTTGTTTGAAAACTGTAATTCTGGAAGGTAGAAGAAAAAACTCAGCTTAATTTAAAAGAAATTAAAAAGTGGGTATTGACATAAAAAAAAAAAAAAAATAATGATGCTGCGAGTTGAAAAGAAGCATGAAACGGGTACAAATACAACCAAATAAAACTTGCACTGCATTAAAATGCATTAAAACACAAAGGAATCATCATCACATTAACCCAAGAACCACAGAGGTACAATGAAACTAGACAGGAGTCGACTCAAACAACTAAACACACACACACAAAACATTACAATTTAACACAAACCATCAACTCTCCAACCCACAACCAACATCACTCACACATTACAATTTTTTTTAAAAATATTATTATATTATTACTTCAAGACACATTTAATTAAACGGACACTTCTGGCCACCACCGCAACCGCCGTCCATCGGAGTAGTTTTAAGTCCTTGTAGTCTCTCTAGCAGTGGTTGTTGTTTCCTGGGCCTGACCAGCCTTGCTCTGAATAGCGTGTCCCACGTCTTTAGTCTTCTGGGCCGCATACCCAGCCATCTCTTGGGCCTTCTTCTTGGCTTGCTCAATCTGATCAGGCACCGCCGCGCTGGCTTGTCGAAAGTAACTCAGCACCCACGACAGTGATGACAGCCCCGTGAGCCCAAAAGCACCGGACCCCAGAAATCCAGTGACAGCGAGGCCAATAGTAAGCGCTGCTGGCACCAGAACAGGGCTGAAGAGGATGAAAAGTGGAGTGGCCACAGCAAGGCCGATCAAGGTCCCCACCAGGGTAATTCCGGCGAGGAAAAGTAGGGTTCCGCCGACAGGAAGGAGGGTGACGACGGCGAGGACTTGGGAGGTGGAAGGGGTGTTTTTGGGTTGGTTGGTGTGTTGTGGGTGGACTTGGACTTGGTGAGCATAGCTTTGACGATCTGCCATTGAGAACCAACTACTAGATTTGTGATTTGTGATTTGTGATTTGTGTGTGTATGAGATGAGGGATGGTGGGGGATTATAAAGAAGAGGGACATGCATAGAGTAAGTGACGCGTGGGGGTGACATGTCACTCTCAGTCTCAGACCTTGCATGTTGTACATGTGTCTCTTTGGCCTCTGCCACCTTTCTTCCTGTTGGCGTTATGCGCCATGGATGTGGGCTGATTTTGGTCTGGATCTAGTTTTAATGGACCCATACCAGTTTCCATTCAAACAATAAAATACCAACATCACCTTCTTTCTAAAAAATATTTAATAAATTTAAAAGCAATTTTTTGAAATTTTCTTTTTGTCTAAAAACTACTAAATTTTTACAAATATTAACTTCTCCGTACTTTTAAAATGTAATGTTATTCAATCAGACAAGTAAAATAATAAAAAATGTATACGTAATAATCTTTATAAATTAAACTGAAATTAATTGGAAGTCTTATTAAGGGGTTTCATTGACAATTTCCAATGAAGAAACCACAAATTTAATCTGCACTTTCAAAGTATGTATTGGGCTTCATATCACATGAAAAACTATAATATAATATTATATAATATAATAAACCTGGATAGTAGTATCATGGGCTTAAAAAATGGGGACTATTCAAATTTTAAGGGGCCGAACCACTACTCGTTTGACATTAATTCATTTTTAAAACTGTTGTATAAAAAGATAAATGTCTGACAGTATTTATAATTTATGCATATTATGAAGTATATGTAATATAATTTCAACACTCCATCATTTTTATGAATTGCCATTTCTTTCCTTTCATTTATCAACCTCTTATCCGTCACTTTAACACTTCTTTATTAGGCTTAATTGGAGGAGGATACAACACATAAGCATATAAATTTGTTATCTCATTAATGTCTTTAACACCGCACCGCAGATACTATTGTTTTCAATGCAATGGTTGTTTTGTTTTATTGTGTGATATTTGATGATATTAAAACCTGTTATCAGCTACTCGTTTAATTTTGGTCTACTTGGATGGTTATAAATACCTACATGCTTGCTTGTGTTATTATTGTGTATATTATCTCTGCTCATGGTATGTAGTGTGTACTATTTACACTCCTGGTTCAAAAAACTAATTGCCATGGTTAACCGACCACCGATGAAAATAACTAAATTAAGCTTGATGACACCTTATGAGCTATCTGGTCATAACTGTATTTTTCGACATTCTCTTTATTTTAATAATCTTTTATTCAGAGGAAAAGAAACGAGCCACATAGTGTTGTCTTGCCACCCCCTACACATGGTATATAAATATATTGTGATTATGGCATACACACATGCTACTCATACTTATAACTTTATAATTATCGTGGATAGCCAAGAATTGTGGAAATTGTTGTCTGCGTATGTTATTATGTAGTATTTTGTTTCAAATATTATATGCAGACAAACAAGTTAATCTACAAATCGCAAGTGCAAGCTGCAAATCTTCAGTCAATTTGTATGGAAGGTTAATTCCCCACTCTCGGTGTATACGAGCTTAAAACATGAAAAGTTTTGAATTCAGAAGCTCAACGAATGTGAGCTCGAAAGGCCATGAAGCTTGACAGATATAAGCTCTAAAGCTCATAAACTCTACAATTATGAATTCAAAAAGTCGTCAAGGGCTACAAAAGCGGACAAACCTAACTTGAAAGCTCCACAAAACAGGCTAAAAGATTGGCAAATATTAGCCAAACATAAATTGCCAAAGAGCAAGTCAAAATTCACCAAGAGTTAGTTCAAATGGCTAAAGAAGAGATCTGATATTGACTGACAGAAGCATAGCTTATGTTTACAAGCTCGTGTTTCAGAAACTGATTTCCAAAGAAGTGTTAAAGCATTGTCTCTGTTGCTCAACTCCAAATGTAGAAAATACAATGGCATTATAAAAAATGTTGCTTAGAGCATGTTATGGCCTCCTTCAATGAACATTTCAGACGCTTAGTATTGCCGCCTGGAATGCCCGCGAATGAAGGCCTAGTAACTGTACATCCTATGGAGTATGTTTGTCAACAATATTCAAGATGAAGAAAGTCGGGAATAACTTAATCACGAAGACAAAATCTCACCCTCAGCAGCATCGATTCATTTATTGCCTCGAGTGGTCAGAATTTATCTAAAAAACCAACTTAGAGTTCTAATGCTGGTTGAAATCACATGGCGTGTCCGTGGAAGTAATATTAAAACAAGCTCCCAGTGAGCTCAGACTTGATAAAAATGAACTCAATTACTACAAGTGAGTCCAATTCGCCAATGGTAAGCTTGAGCTCTCCAAAAGCAAGTACAAAGCAAGCATTTTCATCTATGTTGATGCATTATATGATCCTAGAAAGAGTGGGGAGCCTTCTTCCATATCAATCTGCATGTTTCGTAAAAACTCTAAAAAGATTGCTAGAGAATGGGTATCTGCATGTCGTAAAAACTCTAAAAAGATTGCTAGAGAATGGGGTGTGCCGCAACGTTACTTTCCCTTCAATTTGATGAGAATGATGAAAGGGCCAGATCACAATTGCTAGAGAATGAGAGCTCCAAAATCATATAAATTACTGCAAATACATTGAATCATCTGATCCACAATCCAGATACAACAGCCATTAGTCAGCTCACATCATTACTTATAAATGATATACACAAACTGCTAGAGAACCATTCTGAATTCTGCCCACAAATTCATTTATGGTGCTGCATTGAAGTTTCAGATGGTTTTCCAACTTCAACTACCTTGAATGTGTAGGCTGCAAAAGTATCCAAAGATGCTCGAGGATTTCCAAGAAACTTTAAATATTCAAGACACTACACCCTAGAGGGAGGCAATGAAAACAAGCTACAAATGCTAAGTCCGAGTTGTGAATCTCCAGATAGCCTTTATATGAGGTTCATTCGCCAATTCTGACAAAAACAAGCTGGAAAGCCCTACAAATTTGAGCTTAAAAGCTCAAATACAAGCTCGATAAAAATGATCTCCAAAGATCAAAAAATCGACAAATACAAATTCAAAACTCGCCAAAGGTCATTTGACATATACAAATTCAAAACTCGCCAAAGGCGAATCCAAGAACTCGCCATGAGCAGATTCCCAAACTCGCCAGAAACGAATCCAGAAAACATGAGACTTAAACTCAAAAATATAACAAATCTTGACATGAGGTCAAAACCCAGACCATAGAAGGTCAAAATCTCCAAATACGAGATTAAAATTCCGTCAAACACTAGTTCAAGACCTCAAAAAATACGAGGTCAAACGTTAGACCACCACAAGGTCAAAATCTCGTCAAAAACAAGCTCTAAAGCTTGAAAAAGGTCCAAGTTCACATCTTATAAGCTTGAAATTTGAGCTCCATTATATCCTACATGCTCATATTTCTATGTGGCAAAAATGAATGCCCAAATTACTTATTAACTACTGATGTGTAAAAATACTGCAAGCGCACAGTGTTTAATTGTAGCAATCACAGATCGATCATCAGAGACTATGAAACTTCTAAACCCTAATAAATAAATCAGGCAGACTAGACAAATAGTTATGAGAGAGATTTAATTAACCTAATAAGCAAATGAGATCAAATAAATATGAAAAACCTAGGAATCCGAATCCATCAATCAATTACAATTAATATCCAATTTGCCCTAAAAATCAATTCTCTTTCTTTAACAAATAAATATCAATTAACGAGACAAGTATATACTATGAAACTTATTATCTAACAATAACCCATCAAAACTTCATGGAGCAAGCATAGGCTATGAAAAATAAATTCGGTAACAATAATATATCAAAATCACTTTGTTAATCAAACAATTAAGCACCAAGAAAATTATGAGAATCAAATAATAGAAACAAGTAAATACTAAAAATAATCAACTAACTTCACCTTCATCCTAGGGCTAGAGAATTAGCTAAACATGCTTGAAGAATAAAACAAAGCAACTAATATAAGACATGCAAATAACGAATAACATAAAAAATGTTTGAGAGATAAAAACTTGTTTGTATTGAAAGAGCAAGAAAATAAAAGTACTCTACTTCTACTCCTAACTATTGAAAACTAAAGTTAAAGTTAAGGTGCAAGGTTCAGGTCTTGGTCCAGGTCTTAAAATACAAGAGAGGAGACCCATATATATAGGGGAAATAATATAGGTTTTCTATATCGATTACAAATTGAATTCTAAATATTTCCTTCTATTCCTTTTTCTTCTCCAACAAGCATTCGATTTTATCTCCTTTTTCTTTGCCTCCAAGTAATCTCCACCTCCTTCCTTGTATTTTCCTTTTTCTGCTACAATTCTGATTTTAATTAATTTCCTACAAAACAAAATAAAAATAATTAATTAACTAATAAAATTACGAAAACAAACATAAAATATGTATTAAAAATGTATTAATTAATGGACCTATCAAATACCCCCATACCTATCTTTTGCTCGTCCTCGAGAAAAATTAAAAGAAAAAAACAATATATTATAAAAGTCTTATGCTCCTTTTCGTAGGCGTGACGGATAATTTTAGGTTTACCAACCCGTTAAACTCGTAGACGATCTCTACCAGAGGAGTGATGTCTCCTAAGGGTTTACAGAAGATATACCCATAAAATCCGTGAAATATTCTAGCAAGCATCCCACTCTATCAATAACGTTCATCGGTGTCAACAAAAGAAGATTATTAGGAAAATACATGCCTTAAAGACTCTTCTAATAATAGATAAGATGTAGGTATCTAAAATTCACTTATATCGACGCAAACGTTTGCAAAAACTCCCAAGGTGTGTCGTGAAAATAGGTCTCTGAAGAATCAATTGAATAAGTACATTTCCTCTTTTTCAACCAATATTGAACTGACCCAATCTCTATCAAAACAAGTATCTAGCCAAATTTCACAGTTTCTTTCCAATTGACTGTGCAATGTCTGTTTTCTTAGGCTTTCTATGTTACCCATGTAGCGAGCTTTGGGTCAATGACTCCCAAACCAGTTGGTCTTAGGGCACTAGGTTTCAAAATACCCCTACGGACTTAATTACTCGAGTAACAAAGGCCACAAAACAAGACTAGTCAATTACTACTTTTATCCGTCAAGTAATTCTCCAGTAACCAAGGGCAGTGAAAAGTCACCAAGAAAATTTTATTTCTCATACAATCGCACTTAATACCAGCACATGTACATGGATCGTTCCTTTCATATAACATTGTATTTGCCACCCATTGATTTCAAAGGAGTACTTGATGCTTTATTTATATATATATATTTTTTTCACAAGCATTTGATTCGACATTGTTTTAACATGTGGGCTCTCTCTCAGGTATCGAAAACTTCCCTAGACAATCTTTCCAACAAAGACCTTGTGCAATAAGTGCCATCTTGGACTTTTAAGCAAAAATTTGTTCGACACTAGTTTCATGAAGAAAACCTTACTCAACTACATTTGAATTATCTCAAGGCATTACATATATATAATTTTATAAAAAATTGTTAACACCAACTAGCATCAAAGTACAAGAGTGGAAAACTTAGCTAAAACATCTCTATTTTTGGATTTTCTAATTTTTTAATTTTTTTGGATTTTTGAATTTTTTATAATACTACTAATTCCCTCCCCCATACCTAAATCATGCATTGTCCTCAATGTATGCAAAGAAAGATATGACAAAGTAAAAGGACGAGAATACCTGATAAAAGCATGATGGAGGAAGCAAAATGAACTACTATACAACACACACACATAGTTACTCCCCCATACCTATACTGGACTATGGGAGACAATCAAGAAGAAATCTTACTAACCAACACCACATCGAGGAAAAACTTCTTTCATCGTAGAGTAAGCACACTGTGGAAACACATTCTCAAGAACAACATTATTCACTAGAAATATACGATCTTGCAACAAGATAAAACTCATATAACTAACATAATCCATAGACCAATTAGACGCTTCTTTAAATTGTTTAAGCAGATTGATTACTTGATATTTGTGATCATTGACTAAGTCATTAGAAATAAAATCACGATAAGTTTCATTGAAACCTACAAGGGACTGACCAAAAGTGGATAAAAATGGTTTTGAATCAAGTGGGGGTGGCTCACCTACAGAAGACTTAACAACGGTCCTAGGCTCAAAAGAAATATCCTTTAATTGGGTTTCATGTTTAGAACAAATGATATTCAATTCATCTAACATCTCATCAGAAGTGAAATTTTGGTACAACTCATGAAGTTCTCTATTACTCTCATACTCTAACATAACATCATGTTCAAGAAGATACTCAATTAAATTATCCTCAAGATTCGACCAAGACACAACGTCAACAATGAAATTAAGTCCTACAGGTTGGTCATATAGATCATTGAATTGACTTCTCACATTAAAAATATTAAGATCTAGAGTCATGTTCCCAAAAGTGAGTTTCATCGAACCATTCCTACAGTTAATCAAAGCATTGGAAGTAGCAAGAAAAGGTCTTCCTAAAATGATAGGAATTTGATTTTTGAAATTTTTGACAGGTTCGGTCTCAAGAACAATAAAATCCACGGGAAAAAGAAAATCACCAACCTTAATTAACACATCCTCCACTATGCCCTTAGGAGTTTTAATAGAACGATCAGCTAACTGAAGAGTGACATTAGTCTTTTTAAGCTCACCTAAACCCAAAGTTTGATAGACAGATAATGGAAAAAGGTTCACACTAGCTCCTAGATCAAGTAACGCTTTGTCAATGAAAGTATCACCTATGACACAAGAGATTGTAGGACAACCAGGATCTTTATACTTCACAGGGATTTGATGCGATATGATGGAACTAATATGAGAAGTTAAGAATGCTTTCTTAGGAACATGAATGGTTTTTTTATGAGTACACAAATCTTTTAGACACTTCGTATAAGAGGGAATTTGTTGAATTGCATCTAAAAGAGGAATGTTGATCTTGACTTGTTTAAAGACTTCCAAAATCTTATCCAATTGAGCAGATTGCTTGTTTAAAGTAAGCCTTTGAGGAAATGGGGCTTTTGGCTTGAAGATTTTTTCAGAGATGGGTTTTGAAGGTGGTTCATCAGATTTGAAAGGTTCACTAGATTTTACTACTACTTCAGAATTCTTGGGAGACAAGGATTGGTCAGGACTAGGATTTAAGAGTAAATGATTTGGTTCAGAAGTGAGTTTTTCTTCCTCTTGAGTATTGAGACCAGCATGATTGTTAAATTGATTACCGGACCTAAGAGAGATAACAGAATTCACATTTTCAGGAGTTTTTTGGTTTGGATGAAATTTAGGATTAACCTCAGGTTGACTAGGAAATCGGTTTTTCTCTCTCTCACTGATTGTGCTGGCTAACTGACTCATTTGGACCTCTAGTTTAGATATGGCTTGAGTATTGGAATTTAGTAACTGCCTATCTTGGGTCATAGTTTGTATGAAAGCCTGTTGAGATTGAGTTATGTTAGCTTGGGATTTCAATAATGCCTCAATACTCTTTTCCAAGAAATTCATTTTCTTATCAGTTTCATTAAAACCAGGAGGATTCGAAGGAATTGAAACAGAAGTTGGATATGGGCCAAAATTTTGAGCAGGAAATGAGTTGGGATTTTGAGTTGGGTATGGACCAGAAAGAGGCTTTTGAAAAGCAGGTTGAGATGATTGGTTAAACTGATTGTATTGACCTTGGTTCCATGAGAAATTTGGGTGATTTTTCCAACCAGGATTGTACGTTGGTGCAAAGGGGTCATTCCTAGATTTCGTTTGAAACATGGCATTAGCTTGTTCAATGTCAGGGCACTTTTCTATCACATGATTACATGAGTTACAATTTGCACATGCAGATAATTGTGGAGAAACTTTGTTGGTTTCTAAGGCTTCTAATCTTCTAGTGATTGTAGCTAACTTAGCTTCAGTTGCAAGGGAACTACCAATTACATGTATGCCTTTAGATGAGCTAGGTTTTTCAGTTTCCTGACTTGGTTCCCTAGTTGACTCCCACAACATCGTTTTTTCAGCTAACTCCTCAAAAAATTGCCAAGCTTCTTCTTCATTTTTATCCATGAACTTACCTTGACACATTGACTCTAACAAAGAAGTGGTTGGACTATCTAAGGCTTCATAAAGAATTTTACAAAGTCTTCATTGTTCTATACCATGTTGAGGACATTGGGACAACAGATTTTTAAATCTATCAAAATATTTCCAAAAAGACTCATTTTGGTTTTGTTGAAATTGGTTGGTTTCATTCCTAAGTTTGTTGGCCTTATGGTTTGGAAAATATTTTTTTAGAAATATGCTTACAAATCCCTCCCAAGTTGAAATAGAATTAATGGGTAGACTATATAACCATTTTTTAGCATTTTCTTTAAGAGCAAAGTTGATAAGTCTCAATTTAATGGAGTCATCAGTCAATTGTTGAATTTTCTGTAGGGCACAAACTTCCTCAAACTCTCGGATGAAAAGATATGGATCATCTCCCTCTACCCCAGTAAACCTAGGTAACATGCTAATGTGGTGAGATTTGATTTCAAAATTATTACCATTTACTGTTGGTAGGACTATGCATGAGGGTTGGGCGGAATGAGTGGGATAACAACGGTCTCTAAGTGGAATAGACATGACTTACAAGTAAGCAAGTAAGCACGTAGCAGACAAGAGATAGAACTAAACACCAAAAAAAAAAATACAAAAGAAAAATCCTATGTCTATGTTAACCTAGAGAAATTCTAGACCTGCTCCTAACTTTAAGATAATACTAAGAGTCACAAATCTAAAAATATTCAAACCGATTGGCCAGGCAGATGGAAGCATTGCCAAGAGGCTAACCACCTTTCTAGACACCAATCCAAATTGGCCAGGTAAGCTCTCGCTTTCCTAGACACCAAAAGTAAGAATACGTAAAGATTTGTTTCTTCTTAGGTTCTCTTCCTAAGTGAGCGTGAAATCCTAGGGGCCAACGTCTACTTGATTTTATTAAGGTAAGGGGAATGAAAGATGAACGTATTAGTGATTGTGGGCCAAGGAAAGGGTGATGAAATCCCTTACCTTATATTGTAATTGGGTGGCACCCTTAAGATTGATTAAATGAATGCAACACAAAAAAACGAGGAAATAAACAACTATGGATGCACTACACTACGTGAATTAATCTAAATTGTACGTACCTCTTTCCTTTAGCAATCACCACAATTATAAGATAGAAAGAAATAACATACAATAAAGAAAAACTAGATGATGTGCTCCTATGTGAGATGTGAATGATGCAACAAATTGGTTTTTAACAAAACAAATAACTAACTAATTTTTTTTATTTTTTTTTTATATTTAATTTTTTTTTGGATTTTTTAATATTTGAGAGAGAAAAATAAAATTTAGAGAGGTGATACGGAATACCGAAAAGTGCTTTCCAAAAATTTCTAAGGAGACAACGATGCCTTCTAACGATCTTCTTGTCCAAATTTTTCTCTGCTTCACAAATCCCTAAAAAAAATACAAAGAAAAACAAAAAACTAATCCGAAGAATTAAATATTAAGGAGTAAAAATTACCAATAGTCCCCGGCAGCGGCGCCAAAAACTTGATGTGTAAAAATACTGCAAGCGCGCAGTGTTTAATTGTAGCAATCACAGATCGATCCTCAGAGACTATGAAACTTCTAAACCCTAATAAATAAATCAGGCAGACTAGACAAATAGTTATGAGAGAGATTTAATTAACCTAATAAGCAAATGAGATCAAATAAATATGAAAAACCTAGGAATCCGAATCCATCAATCAATTACAATTAATATCCAATTTGCCCTAAAAATCAATTCTCTTTCTTTAACAAATAAATATCAATTAACGAGACAAGCATATACTATGAAACTTATTATCTAACAATAACCCATCAAAACTTCATGGAGCAAGCATAGGCTATGAAAAATAAATTCGGTAACAATAATATATCAAAATCACTTTGTTAATCAAACAATTAAGCACCAAGAAAATTATGAGAATCAAATAATAGAAACAAGTAAATACTAAAAATAATCAACTAACTTCACCTTCATCCTAGGGCTAGAGAATTAGCTAAACATGCTTGAAGAATAAAACAAAGCAACTAATATAAGACATGCAAATAACGAATAACATAAAAAGTGTTTGAGAGATAAAAACTTGTTTGTATTGAAAGAGCAAGAAAATAAAAGTACTCTACTCCTACTCCTAACTATTGAAAACTAAAGTTAAAGTTAAGGTGCAAGGTTCAGGTCTTGGTCCAGGTCTTAAAATACAAGAGAGGAGACCCATATATATAGGGGAAATAATATAGGTTTTCTATATCGATTACAAATTGAATTCTAAATATTTCCTTCTATTCCTTTTTCTTCTCCAACAAGCATTCGATTTTATCTCCTTTTTCTTTGCCTCCAAGTAATCTCCACCTCCTTCCTTGTATTTTCCTTTTTCTGCTACAATTCTGATTTTAATTAATTTCCTACAAAATAAAATAAAAATAATTAATTAACTAATAAAATTACGAAAACAAACATAAAATATGTATTAAAAATGTATTAATTAATGGACCTATCAAATACTTTGTTGCAAGTGAATGTGCTGAATGATGGTATCTCTCCTTGGCGGTGAATAAAGCTTTTCGGCTCCGCTGTAGCATGAATACCTCATTAGATGATCATGTGATGCATTGTTCCTGGTTATAAAATCTATAATTTATCTCTTTTTACGGCGATATGAGGGACATACAAAGGTTTACTGAAGCCGCATGCTGAATACCTCCAAGGATGAGGAAATCTTTACCCCTCAAGTGGAAAATTTTTGTTGCACAACTGATAACACTTCAACGAAAAAGTCTACTACTTTAGAGAAGAAGTCTAATTTTCTGAAATACAGCATGCTAGATCTCTATCTTTTGGAATACAACGTACTTTGTTGCATCAATAATTTTCACTTCTTTTGATATTGTTGTGCTGCTAAGCTGTCATTCCCAAGCAAACGATCCCACCCTTGCTCAAAGATTAAGTCTTCCCTTATTGAGCTGGTCCGGATATGTGAAGAGTAGAACACTATTGCTCATTGGGCAACCTAAAGGAAGTCCTGAAGTCCGGGGGACAGAGACCTCAACAAATTACATATACAAATTAATACTACATTAAGTCCATTAAGAAGACCTTGAAATACAAAAGTTAAGGCTTTTTCTACATCATTATTCATCTTTGATTTATGGGTTTCCTTGGTCAAGGTGCAAGCAGAGAACTCCTTGATGATAAATTATATGACCAAGTTACATGCCTTCCCAATTCCGCAACATAGTTAGAAAGATTTTCAAGTCTTCTCACCAACTCAAGTTCCTCCAAGAATCCAAGGTGATGATCGTATTTCTCTTTTCTGGATTGGGTATGGGTCCCTTTCAAGAACCAAATTTTCATACCAATGTTAATCAAAGGAATATGGCATTCGTCAAAGTTTCACATATTTCCTTTAAAAGATGATCAAACTCAAAGGCCAAGCTGAAAGGAGACCTGAAGGACTTCTAACTAGTTTGGGGGACAGATGTTGGGCCACAACCCAACAGAAAAAGAAGCCCATCAAATAAGCCCAATACAGAATAGGTTACTACTATAAATAGGAAAAGGACCTTCATGAAATAAGGGGAAAAACACTTGTAAATATATGAAGATAAACACTGAGATAAGGAACGAAGGACCTCAATTCCAACATCATTTTACACTAAAAAAACTTTTTCAAAACTATTTTTTTAATTTTATTAAACAATTTTTTATCTGTTTTTTATTGTTAATAACAACAATCCTTAACACATCTTACATTTATTGAACTAGTGAAAGAAGTTGCGCTTCGCGGCGCCCTCATAATAAATTTTAAATTTATTATAATTATTTTTTATATTGAAAATATTTAATAAATATATAATTTTAATATATTATAGAAATTTATTTAAAAATACTTATTAATTTTATTTTTAAATGAATAAATATTAATTAATTTATTAAAAATCAACTACACCTACATTGGTCAATTGGTAGATTTAAATAAATTGGAACATAAATCAAATAATTAATAAAATTATTACGAACATTAAGCAACAATAATAACAAATATTAAAAATAACATTACGTATTTATAATTTTCTAAATTGTAAATTATAAGAACATGCTAATAAAATTATTATCTTTGAACTTTTTAATCTGTGCAGATGTAACGATCAATATATAAGGTTCACCATCTTCCTTGTATAGATTTTGATCAAACGACTGAACAAATTTTTCTCATAAAGTTGCATTACTGGTGACTGAACTGGATATGATAAAATTTGATATAACAAAATTATATTAAACCAAAATAATAGTATTAATTTTACAAATATTATAAAATCAAATAATAATTTCAATATATATATGTGTATTATAATTTATAACTTACTAATTTGTTATGATTCTAAGATCTCTTCTTCTCCATACGCCGCTAACAATATCAATGTCACCAATGTAGGTCAAGCAGTCTATGACATCTAAATAAATATTAGTAATATTATGTAAATATTGAATAATGTAATTTAAAATTATATATGTGTGTGTAACTTATAATATCTTATTCTAGCAAAATACCTGACAGTATATTAGTGTTATTAACACTTACTTCAATTATATGGGGGCATATGAACTAAAATTCATGTAGTGGTATGTTATGTAGTGGTATGTTAATGATTCTTTCTTCCAACCTTTTTGGAGTCGTTGTCTGTAAAAACATCGCTTTAAACTCACATGATAGTAGTCTATATCGGCCGTTACTTGCAACTACTTTTAAGTTTTTAATGTTATATAAAGACATTTATTCCAAAATATGTTTGAATCCAAAAAGTAGATGTTTTTGAATCGTTGCATATATAAGATTTTCCTATCATAAATTAAAGTATCAAAAAGTTAGTATGAATGCATAATTGTAATAAATTAATAAATAACAAAAAATTATTAGCCCTGTCATCAATTAAAATCATGTCAAAACTTGCATACTTTCACTCTTATTATCCAATCGTCTCTATTGTTATTCAAAATATTCAAGAGAGTGTAATTCATGATGTATTAGACGTTGAATGTAAATAGTTTTGTGATAAATTTATTGTGATTTATTTTTTGATACTTGATCTTTAATTTATTAATTTATATAAGTGATGGTCTATTATTTTTTAGATGGAAACACATTCAATTTAGGTAAAATAATAAAATTAACTTTTTTATTATAGAAACTGTCTTTTTGAAAAATCAAAATAGTTTCAATTTTTAATAATTTAATGCGTTTTCTAAAATTTCTAATTACCTTATGTATAATAATGTCTTTTCTAAAATTTTAAAACTTATCTTATGAATAATAATAATTACTTGACACTAGAGAGAGTTTAGGAGACAATAACGTAACTTTGATTTTTTTATTTATAACTTGATGAAAGTTAAGGAGAATATAAAATAACTTAGATTTTTTTTATAATTTTTAATATTTACTAATTCAAAAATTCAAGAAAATTAGAAAAAATACATTAGGACGATTTGGGAGCACCACATAATCGCCCTCGTCTTCTCCTTTATATATATATATATATATATAGTCCTACTCAAATAGAAAATAGCTTAAATGAGAAATAGAAAACCTTATCATTATACCTGCCGCACCCACACACAAATTATATACACCCTCACATACACAATCCCATCTATTCTCCTCCGTTTTTAATTTGATTTCTCCCGTCAATTGGCAAAGTTTTTTTCAAATCTAACTTCACCACATTTTTTTTCATCTCCCAACGATTAATTTTCATACCATATATGCTATATTTCGGCAAATATAATTTATAATTAAAATAAATTCGTCACTTATCATATCCAAACTTCAATCACTAAATAATATTACAGAAACCACTAATTTGTATTATAGAAATCACTAATTTGTATTACAGAAATCACTAAATTATATATTTTGGGTTCACAAAAAATAATGGAAATCGCCGAAAAAATAAAATTCACCGGAATATATCACATATGGTATGCAAACTGATTGTTGGGAGATGGAGAAAAATGTGGTGAAGTTAGATTTGAAAAAAACTTCACTAATTAACGGGAAAAATCAAATTAAAAACGGAGAAATTATGTGAGATTAAGTGTACGAGGGTGCATATGATTTGTGTGTGGATGTTCCCCTTGCCATTAGATTAAATTAAATATGTGGTGTAAATCTTATTTTCTATTTTTTATTCTAAGTTATTTTCTATTTGATGACTTGCCTATATATATATATATATATATTGATATTGATATTGATATTTCAAAAATTTCTATGTAAACAAACTTTTAAATAAAACATTTATATCTGAAAATGAGTATCAATAATTTAAGATAATGCCGAGAAAATGTCATAAAAAAATATAAAATCGTACTTGGTTGATTTTGATTGTTTAATAAGATTGTACGATGATTTACGATCATCCCGAGTCCCGACATAAGTTGAATAAAACGGCATAATCTTAAAATTCATTTTAAAATAAAACTAAAATTATATTTTTTATTTTATGGTTGCCGAATGTATTTATAATATATTTTTTTGAAAAATAGTATTCTCGTAACAAAGAATGTCAAAATCGTATTTATATAATTATTTTGTTATTATTAATATAAAAAAATAAACTTTAATATAAAATATGTTTGTTTTTACAAAATCCCTTTTTTTCTGCAGATCCGTTTTTGCCTCGGGTACGGGCCAACCCGGACGGAGTGATGCAAATGATAAAATTATTAAACTATAAAGCAATCTAAAACCCTAGTTACTCTTCCGCCTCTTTCTCTCTGTGAAAACCCTAGTTCTCATTCTCTCTCTCGTCCAGCCATGCCGAAGCATTACAGACCTGCGGTAATTTCTCATTTACTTCTCTAGAACATCTTACGCATACACACACTTGTTTGTATGTATAGGTTTAATAATTATTTGCATATGAATTTGTTAAATCTATATAACAGGGGAAAAAGAAGGAAGGTAATGCCGCAAAATACATGACCAGGGGCCAAGCTATTAAGTACCTTCAAGTCAGCTTATCACTCTTCAGGTACATTTACACATAATTGTGAAATTAGAGACTAAGTTTTGATATTATGGTTTATAATGTTCATTATTTTGTTTACGTGTGGTTTCGATAGTTTCGTAATTAATTGTACTCATTTTAACTGAGTTATGATGTGGAATTGAAGAGTAGGATTTGAATTTGTGGTTTTTATAATCAATTTGCTTATATTTGAGTGCAAGTAGGCTAGAGTAATTTGAATATTTTTTTATGCTCAAGGTTGTAACTTTTTTTGGAGTTAGTGTAATTGTAGTTTGTTGTTGTAGGAAATTATGTATTCTGAAAGGAGTGTTTCCTCGGGATCCGAAGAAGAAGGTGAAGGGGAATCATCATACTTACTATCACATGAAAGATATTGCTTTCCTTAAACATGAGCCGTTGGTTGAGAAATTTAGGGATATGCGAACTTATGATAGGAAGGTAAAGAAAGCTGTGTCAAAAAAGAACAAGGACCTTGCGGAAAGGCTGTTGACTCGCAAGCCTACCTATACTTTGGATAGGCTTATTCGCGAGAGGTTTGTTTAACGAATTAGTCTTTTGATTTTTATCTGCTGGGGCAGTTGAGTCATGTTGGGTTACTTAATATCAACTTGTGTGTGTATTGATCGGATTGTAGGTATCCGAAGTTCATTGATGCACTAAGAGATTTGGATGACTGCCTTAGCATGGTTCATCTTTTTGCTGCATTACCTGCTATAGAGAGAGAAAAGATTGAAGTAAAACGTGTTCACAACTGCCGAAGGTTTTTAAATATATATATATATATATATTTATGTTGCAAGTGTTTGTACATGCTTAGTTAGTTGGCAATCATATCCAATATAGTTTAAAGTGTTTGTTTGTCAGCATCATTGTTTTCATTTCTTTTTTCCTGATTGTTTAGGTTGAGCCATGAATGGCAGGCATATATTTCTCGCTGTCATAAATTGCGCAAAGTATTCATCTCAGTCAAAGGCATATATTACCAGGTATCATATGTATTATATATATATGTTTTAGTCATTTTATATGAAGAAAAATATATCCCTCTGCCTTCACAAATGTCCATAATCTATTTTAATCAACAGGCCGAAGTTGAAGGGCAGAAGGTGACTTGGTTAACTCCTCATGCATTGCAGCAAGTATTACCTGATGATGTTGACTACAAAGTCATGCTAACTTTCTTGGAATTTTACGAGGTATTATTATATTGGCATTATCATTTATTTTTATAAATAGTGCATTTATAAGCTTAATAAAAAGATCCAGAGCTTTATTTTACCATTTATTGGTCAAGGCTTTCTTTAAAAATAGATATAGCATACCTATATTGTCATGAAATTTTTATCAACCATTGCCATTATGTTATTGAATAATGTTTGCTACTCTATTTGTCGGTGCAGACTCTGCTGGCATTTGTAAATTTCAAAATTTATAACTCAATCAATGTAAAGTATCCGCCCATCCTCGATTCACGGTTGGAAGCTTTAGCAGCAGGTATCAATCTAGCTTCATGGAAATATGCTTTCTCCCTTTTCCTCCCAGAGTTTACTTGTTGGATAATAAAAATTACATTATTAATGGATTTAATGCCCAATTTGCTGATCAATTAGTTAATGCTATACACTATTCAGGATATTAGAACGTTATTTGATGGTATGTGCTATCTTGTACATGAAACAATGACTTTTGACATACTTGTGCAGATCTTTATGCGTTATCAAGGTATTTTGATGCTAGTTCAAAAGCCTCCGTGGCGAGTTCGCAAGCTGTTACCTTATCAGAAACCAACCAAGTTAAGGAGAAAAAGGATGATGCAGAGCTTGATGAGTCTGAACTTAGGCTGGCTCAACTTCAACACCAACTTCCTTCTAATGAACCTGGTGCATTGATGCGCCTTGTTGAAGATGCTGCTGATGAGGACGAAGATGATGAAGAAACAAAGGAGTGTAAAACTCTTTTTAAAGATATGAAGTTCTTCTTGAGTCGTGAGGTTGGGTTTCTTATAAATAATTTTAAATAGTAGATTCTTGTTATTCGTTGAGACTTGAGAGTACCATGGCAAAAATATAATAAAATTATCGATTAATAGGCATGATGATCACTGTAAAGAAAAATGTGTAACATAGAAAATAAGAAAGAGAATAAGGGATTAACAACAAAACCAAAGCGTTAACTGGCTAAAGTTTGTGACGGATTGGGAAAAAATTATGACAACTAGAACTGCATAATATTTATTATTTGAGTGAAGTTTTAATGGCTTTTGACTTCAGTTTTAGAAAACTAAATGAGTCAATTTTCTTCTCTCCATGCAATAGAACAATATAAATTGGTGGATTTTTTGTGCAGGTTCCAAGAGAGTCATTGCTTTTTGTGATTCCTGCATTTGGAGGTGTGGTTTCTTGGGAGGGAGAAGGAGCTCCATATAAGGAAACGGATCAGGGCATTACTTACCAGGTATGTCTTGAATTAACTCTGAGAAAAGAGAACGTGGGACTGAGATTCTTTCTTACAGTAGTGATCCTCTGTTTTGATCTTGGTGTACAACATTCATGCTGCTAAGTGTCCATATCTCTTAGGAATATGAATAGGGAAGTTTTCATGTACATCATAGATTCTGGATTTCTTGCTAACCAATATTTGAAGCTAATTGATGTCTTTGATTTCACTTTAGAGATTAGCTTAATTCTATCACATCATGTAATTAATAGAAGAAAGTTTATATTGATAGTAATCTATTTCTTATTGATCAGTGAAATTGGGTACGTTTACATCCTTGATCAGTTGATCGTAAGAACCCACTCTTAATGCAATTTGTTTGTAAGTTACATAACTTTTTGTAATTATTGGGGACGGGGAGTGAGTATTTGGACCTGGTCATAGGGAGAAGGCTGCCCGCCACTAAGCCTGGCGAAATATAAACACCATTAATAAAGTCAGAACTAATCTGTTCAACAATGAGTATGAAATGATGGGAATATTCATTTCATTCTACAGAGGGAGGATGTGAGTTTGTAGATGGCTAAACTATTCTCTCAGCTGGCACATGGAGTGTGTTGTACCGAAGGATAAGTAACAAGTACATGGGAGGGGTGTGTGTGTGTGAGAGAGAGAGATAGAGTAAATGATGCGATCCTTCTTTATCCAATATACATGAATTGTATTTTTAACTCAAACTATTTCTATTGTCGACCTTTATGTGTTTTTCTAAATATCAAACAATGTTATTCAAGTACGCACATATTGAAGCTCAACAATTGAACTAAGGTAAATGTAGACAGACTATTTGGCTCTATGGATTTACTTTATGTTTTTTAAGTTCTAGACAATAAGACTGATTTATTAATAGAAAACTGATAAATTTAGACAGAGCATCATAATAATATTAAATTAGTGAGGAAGGATTATAGGCACTGCCGCACTGGAGTGTTACTCCTGCTTGTTTCTACTTTGACGGTGTTGACACATTTGTTAACTTTGCAGATCGTTGACAGACCAACACAGGGCCACAAATTTTTTTCTAGAGAATATGTTCAGCCACAATGGGTTTTTGATTGTATAAATGCACGGATCATATTGCCTACTGAGGATTATATGGTGGGACGGTAAAGACTTGAATTTTTATTTATTTCATTCTTGTTATTGTTTCAATGTATATGCCATAGTATACAGGCCTTCTTGAACTCCTTTGTTAGATAATGTGAAGAAAGGATAATTTCTGGTCATTATATAGTGTACTCTCAAATACTTGCCATTTGTTTGTGCAAAACACTTGATTAACTTTTGGTCATTTGAACCTTACTGTGACCATGCGCTAATCTTTTCTTTCTCCGACTGTATGACAGGGTTCCTCCACCACATTTATCACCATTTGTGGTTTATGACCCTGAGGACCATGTTCCGGAGTATGCAGAAACTATCAAAAGGCTTCAAGCTGCTGCAAGGAAAGAGGTATTGCCAATGCCTGGAGTGGTAGGTGTAGAAGATTTCGAAAATCCTCAAAATTTGCTGGATGCGGGAATTATTGACCGATCGGAAGCTATTGAAGTAGCCAAGAGAAAACAGAAGGCATGTCTTTTTACTGATGAATTGATTTTGTTCCTGTTTTACTTATTTCTGTGTACATTGAGTTACTCTGAGTTCTTTAGACTACAAATAATTATGTTTTATCTTTTTTTTTATGAAATATGAATGCCTCTTGTCAAGCATATGGTATTTACATCGCTCTAGTGTTTTAAAAGTTAGGAACCGGTTGGACTCTGTTAGACTACCTAATAACGAGTATTCAGATTAATCGAGTACACAGTTCGAAAATTAGATGTATGAAAATATTAAAATTTTAATAAATATCTTGTTCACCTAACAATTATATTACATGATGTAATAGTATAGTATGTTGTACATGGTTTTCATCAATATACACCATTACACCCTGTCCTGTGATGTTGTCACTTTGACTTTTGCACGCATATCAAGATGTTTAAAAAGGATACTCGCTCAAAATATTTTTATAATTCTCTTCTTTTTTGTATAAAAATTTGTGTCTTGAACTTTTTAGCAAAAAAAGAAGAAAATTTCCTACTTACTATATACAATTATATTTCTTATTCATTCTAAATGGAGTATTTGCACAGGTGAAAGTGACAAAAACTATTGGATGGAGGAGTTATAATTGGACTCCATAATATTTGACCGAAAACTCATAATATAGTATTGAGACATGATTTTGACTGAGTTAATCCAGAGTTGACCTAAAACCGGAAACGAGTCTGGGTTCAAGTGCTCGGCCTAGTCAAATTGATAGTTAGAACACTGCTTTTGGTCAAACTATTATTCTATACAAAGTCTGAGATTTATTGTGATTGAGATTCTAAATAGATAGGTCCTTCATGTGTTTCAGTGGCCAAAATGGTGGAATCAATTCTAATGTTTATTTTTCCTGCCTTCTGTCTTTTACCAAGTTTAAACAAGCCAGATATATACCTAGTATAGTTATGTCCCACTTGTAAGCAGGGTCTGAGGAGTTAAGATGTATGTAGACCTTACTTCTATGGAATAGATAGGCTGTAATTTGCTTTTGGTTACTTAGAGTATTGTATTAAGAGTTATGGACATGCTTATAACATTTTATCTCGGTATCTTTTTTTTTTTTTGAATAAGTAGGTTTATAGCCTTACAAATGAGTATTTGTGCCAATAAATCTCAGGGTGAGCAAGAGTCGAACACATAACCTGGGGCGATACCCTCAGTTGATATCTTATTACTGTGCAACTAAGCTTATAGATTTTGGCGTTTTGAATTTTGCAGTTGTCAGTTCTTCAGAAGCAGCATTTTGATGAACTAAATAAAGAAGTTAAAGGCGAGCGTTTAACATTTGAGTCAAATGTAAGTGACAAGAAGTCTGTTGATATAGAAGTTGTTGAAGCTGATATTCAACAAGCAGACAAGGATGCAGCCGATATGTTGATGGTTGGTCAGTCACGCAAAAAGAGGGGACTTTATAAGGCCATTGAGGTTGTTTTCTTGGTCTTTTACGCTATCCTTATTTTCATTATCACGTGTGATATATATGTATACATGCTGGTTGAAATAATTTAATCATAACAATCTCTCTCTCATTTCTACCAAACAAAATGAATTCTGCTTCATTTTATCTAAATTACATATGCGTTAAGAAAATAGCAACTTTTTGATAAAAGGCATTGTAATTTTATTGTGTCGAATCATTTACACTTGAAAGATTTTGTATATGTCTTCATGTGAAGTGCATATATGTTGTAAAAAAATTGTGTTCCAGTGAATCTGGAGTGTTAATATTTACGATATTACTGTAATTACAAGTGTTGGTACTTGGTATGTGTGCATAAATATTAATACATGACTCGGTTATCAAGGTATACCTTTATCATTACAAATTCTTTGTTGTAAAAGAAATTAATACTGTACCTGCCAATATTCAGAGCTGGTAACTAGGGTTTTAGTCTCAATAGGGCTTTCAGCTTCTACATTAGCAGAATGGGTCTTGTAGATACCCTGTGGAAGGAAATTAGAATCGTTGGATCATCTCAGTAACACTGTTTAGCTTAATTGCATGTCGAGTTATCGATACATGTGCAGTGCTAGTTTAAGTAATTGCTTGGAACCTAGGTTTATAATAAAAAAAATTATATCAAAAAAAGTTCATACAGTACATGCAAATGTTGGGCACTTATTCCTATAAGGTTTCTCGAAAATAAACAGTTGATATTTTGGTCATCACCTGAACAGTGATGAAATTCAAAAAGGGATAACATTAAGTCCTAATATCTGTCATTGGGCAAAAGTATGTTGTTATTTAATTGGTTTCGTTCCTACTTGAGTTTACTATAATTTTCTACTGTATACTGATAAGTGCAGCCTTTTTACTCTCAGTTCCATTAGTTTTCTGCTTATCGTCTTGCTGTGGGTTACTTATATATGTCATGCTTTCTGAATTTCAGATTGGCAAGGAACGGAAAAAGGCTAAGACTAGCCTAATTAAGGAAAGAAAGAGATTGCTAGACGAAGCCAAGAAGTCCAACACATGAATTTAAAGAGCTTCCATGAAGGCGATCCATAATTTTGTGTAGAGATGTGAGTTTGCGGATTGGAAAAAGTAGTGTTGGTCTTCTGAAGTAAGGGGTTGGATGAAGATCCCAAGGCAAAGTGAATTTTAGCGTCTGGTTTTTTGTTTTTTTGCCCTAATTAGGTTTGAATTTTTTATTAAAGAACTATAAGAACTATTCATCAATTGGAATGTTGTTATGATATTGTATGACAGACATTCACCATACAATCATAATCTTTAAGCAAAATATATTTCGCATTTTACTGTGGAAAAACAATAATATATGTTATGCGTGATGTTATTTACCTTAGGATCATCATTTATAAGCAAAAAATTTTTATATTTATGTTGTGTTTGGTCAAGATGAATGAAATTGGAGGGAATAGAATGAAATTTGAACTGAAACTTGCATTCTTTCATTTTTTTTTCTAAATGTTTTATTGAATCTCGATTATTTCCCGTTTATTTCATTCATTCCATATTTTTCTTCCAAACTAACATCAGGACTTTTCTTTAAAGTGAGAAACAATGTCTCTTTGCTATCAAATAATTCAGGCAATCGAGGCCGACATTCAGAAATCAATATCTCGTATCATACAGCATTGTTTTTAGTATTTTTCTCTGTCCAACTGGTGGAAACACTGAGTTTGATGAACACCCAATTAACTGGTGAAACACTGAGTTTGGCGAAGACAATCGACATGCCAAATTATCGATGAAACAAATGATAGTTTGCAGTCGGAATTATCAAATTAACTTTTGGCCCTGTTTCTTCAATTTTATACTTATGCTTTCTGCAACAAGTACAAGTGAAATGAATTTTGAGGGTACAAAAACTGTACTTATTTTAATTACTTGATTTGATTTTTGTAATTTAATTTCATAAAAATGAATATTATCAGTTTTTTTTAAAGTAACCTTTGAACTTTATTGTTATTGTGTTCATTTCATACATTATAAGTTAATATATTTTCTCTCTCTAAAAAAAGACCTTATTTTGTAGTGCAATTAAATTTTCATTATTAATAAATTCATCCAAATTAATAGTAAATTTCAAGTAAAAACTGCTTTATATTTGAAACTTAAAATAAGCCAAATGAACCCTTTATTAGCAGAATTAAGTGACATAGTATAAGAAACCACCAAGAAGTTGACTGATCCTGGAATGCAAACATCAAACATGAGACTTAATGGCAGAACTATAACCAGTGAGATCATCATAGTATTTAGACCAAAGCATTACTCCTCCATAATTCTTGGTACTCTTGATCAATGTCAGGATCTTTGTTATCAGAACATCAGCAGGAACAAATCCACTTGCTGCGGCACCAGGTGCAGCTGGGAGGCCAAGAAAGAAATTTGTAGCAGTAACATTACTTGTCCATTGATCCCATGTAACTTTTACTGCAGATGCATTGCCCTTGTACTCGCAGTAGTTGTTGTAAAACTGAATCCATATGTAATCGAAAAGTCCAGTTGACAGAGCTTTCCCCATGTACGCGTCAGGGTAGGGACACTGAGGTGCTGCTGTCAGGTAAACCTTCTTATTCGAGTTAAATCCTTTTAGAAATCTGCGGTAAATACATCAAACATCACTATCTGCAACACACACAATTATTCAATTTTTCTCTTGTTATGAAACTAAGATCTAGTCTTCTGATAATTGTACCAATTAACCGGAACTTGGGGTTTAATTTGTGTTTATGAGAAGAATTATGACGGAGCTTGTAATTCAGGTGTTTTTTTAGCACAAGACAAACACCATGTATGTAGTACTATCACCTTGCAAGTTCATCCCAATGGTCTAATGTACCTCCTTCGATATCAAAGTCAATACCATCCAACACAGCATCACCAAATGGTCTAGATTCAGATGCTCCTCCCAAAAAGTTGTCCCACAAGTACTGAGACACATTTTTGGCATCCTGTGTAGAAGACAGAAAATAGAAGCCATCGCCACCTCCAATAGAGAGCATGACCTTTACACCTTGTCTTTGGCACGACTTTATGTCGTTTGCTAAGCCGGTGCATCCTCCCTTCATCAAGGGATCACAGTGTTTATCCAAGTTCAAGCCTGGAACTTGGTTATTTCCAAAAACAGCTAAAAATGCTATGTTGACATAAGCAAACTTTCCTGTGGAACACGTATCAGCTAACGATCCCTCCTCAACATTTTGCCCCCAGTAGATTGCAATGCTGCCACTGTAAGAGCTGCTAGTCATTGCAGCAAAGAGTAAGATCAACAGACAAGATTTGTTACCCATGCTTTTCGATCACTATTATTTTTATGAACGTTTAGTCGGGTTATATATATATATATATATGTTGCTAGAGAGTAGAGAAGATTCAGTTTGGAACATGATGCATTCGTGGATGGAGATAGTAGAAATGCGACAAAGTTTTTGGGACAAATACTTAGTTTGAATATGAGTTGGTGATTATACCAATGCAAGCTGATTGATGCTTATGCGATTTTTAAACAATAGGTCCAAAACATAAGAACTGATCAATTAATAATTCGGTCTCTCCTTTGCCCAAAATTGTTAATTCAACAAAATTCTACTGTATTTAGTATTTATTTATGTCCAACCGGCCAGCTCAATGAAGAAGAGGGCTCACATAGTTATGGCATGCAATATACTAAAACTATCTGCATTTTCATTTATATATAAGCCAGCTGTATAGGGAAGAGGATGAATATTGTTATTTTTTCAGGTACGAACATTGTTGATGTCAATTTTTGGACTCAAGAAATTATTATAGTGAAATTTTAGAGTTATGATAATGATAATATAATCAAGTTAAATATTTCCATCAAATGTAGAAAACATTAGTTTAATATAATTATATTTATATATAAACTAAACTTACAAATAATTAAATTGAATAAATAGTAAAATATAATATATTACACGAGTTTATATACTGAGTGAAATTTAAAATATATTAATAAAATAATAATTTACATCCCCCAAAAAATGAAAATTTTATGTAAAATAATAAAACTGACATCTTAAATATATTAATAGAACGAGAGATTGAGAAAGTGAAATTCTTAATTTATTAAATGAGCATTAACCATTGATTAATAATAAAATGTATAAAAACATATTAATTATCGTCCTATATCTAAAATATTATATAATAATTTATAATTACATATTTTTATCGGATTTTGAGTTTGCATCTAAAAAAAGACAATATTTATCGATGTTTATAATGGTAATCAAACTCTCTGCAACTTCTTTATTCCACACTCTCATTTCTTCATAATTTGAACTGAGTTTAGCTAAATTACGAGTTATTATATTTCCTTCCCTTTTGACATGAGCGAGAGAGTAGGAATTAAATTCTAGAACAAGTTTTAAGATATCCGTCCAAAATATGAGATCCTTTTCAAATTTTTCTTGAAATGACTGTGTAACTTTGCATTGTCCGTTTCGAGGATATATAACATCTCAAAATCCTGATTCAAGAGCAATAACAAGGTCATGATGGGGGCTGCTAGCGTCTCTGCAAACATCAACTTCAAATGCTCCTCAAGCGGCCATCAGAACGTCTCCAGCATTGTCTCTCATCACTGCTTCAAAACTACATGAACTTTCAATAAAAATTGCTAGATCAGCATTGATTTTAAAAGTATATACTGACATATAAGAATTCATTAAGAATTGTCTTTCGTTATAATAACCTGTAGACTGTCTAGTATATACTGGCATATAAAAGGGAGTGAGGGACATAACGTGTCTTGAGACTTCTCACCGCATGCCCTCTCTTCAAAAAAAATCCTAATGATCCTAAATTGATTTAGGGTAGTTTGTTGGTTGATGATAATTTTTTTCTTTTTTTTTGATTTAGTTATATATGTTATAGCCAAAATCTGTCTCCCATTAATTGAGGAGATTCTCACTCTTAACAGTCTCTCACTCTCGACGACATCTCACTCTCGAATAGCCTCGCCTAGTTGAATAGGCCTAGGCCCATGGAAGTTGTAATTATCCCATTTGGAGATCTAACTCATTTAAAGAACTCGCCTATTTGAGTTAGCTCTATTCATCTCATTGGGACAACCAAAACAAGTTGGTGATATCGTGAGGACCAGCGACCTAGGCCTAATCTTCGACAACCTCGCCTAACAAAGAGTCTCGCTTGTTGATATTGACATAGGCCCATGAATATGGAAAATTTCACCATTTCAACATATGCTCGCCCAAAGGGGAGAAAAATAATGAATGGATACGTAATTCATGATACATTGATTCTTTGATATCAGGCATCGCCCAGAAGATCAACCTCGTTTGAAAGAATGAACATCTCCTAGATGTGTTGACATTAGTCCGCATGACCGCTAGTGCGGCCTCGCCCAACCTTTTCCGCTCGTGCGGCCTTGTCTAACATCGTCTGCATATCCGCTCGTGCGGCCTCGTCCGCATGACCGCTAGTGTGGCCTCGCCCAACCTTTTCCGCTCGTGCGGCCTCGTCCAACCTCATCCACATATCTGTTCGTGTGGCTTCTTTCGACCTCATCCGCATATTCGCTAGTGTGGCCTCGTCCGACTTCGTCCGCTCGGGCACCCTTGTCCGCACATGCTTCGTCCGCTCGCTTAACCTAGCCCAAAAATATAGGCCTAGCCCGAATGAATCGACTTAAGCCCATAGAACATAAAGACTTTGCTTCTATGAATGAGGCCTCACCCTTGTTATGATAATTGGTTTAGAAGAGTAATAGGTTCATGCACATCTTTACAAAGACCTCGCCTACTTTGCGGAGGATGAAGTCATGTACGCTCTTTGGGTACATCAATGTTATAGGCAAAATCTGCTCTCATATCATTCTATCAACCTCGCCTTATTGATAGGGCCTCTACTGATATACGTCCAGTTATATTATTTGATATGTTTGATGCTGATGGACTTGGAATTAATATGTGGACTTAGGTTTTGATCAACCTTGCCCCATTTGCGGAAGAGATGTGATATCTTAATGAAGCTTATATGGGCCTCGCCCGATATGATATTAGGCCTAGCCTACTCCATTCTAAAGGAGCTGGTTGTTAAAGGATATGTGATGATGGGCCTCGCTTATTAACCTTGCCCAAATGTGGGTTCCAAAATATTATTTTCTGAAGATCTGCTAATTATATCTGTCATGAAGGCTATGTTCCATACAGGCTAATTGGGCTTCAATCCAATTAGGGGGATGAGGGATCTAGTTCCATCATCTTGAATATTATTTCTGGATGGTTAGCTCGTCAAGATTATGTTATGAGGGGTGATGGATCAAACCTAGGCCGGTTTACGACGATGTCGGACCGATAACCTAACTGTTGCATTCCTTATACGTAATTGGGTTTCGACGACCCTAGCCTAAGTGTATTCAATTTAGTGGACCAAATCATCTTTGAAAAATGAAATCTAATTCAATTAGGTTTCGTGCTCCCCAAGAACTACGTTGGCCTTGATCCATATATAAAGGGTACGTATGCACATTGTTGGGGATCATGAGTAGTCACCGGCACGCAAGAATCCTAATTCTTGTGTGTTAAGCATTTTCGCCTTCCGCAGTCTCAGTCCCCAAACACATAACATCACCATCGACCTACGTCGTTCATCGTTATCAATCACTACCGTAATTCCAGCAATCCTCCAAAATTTGTTATCACCAAATTTTTCCGTTAACAATTGGTGCTAGAAGGGGGAGCTTATTTATTATTTGCGGAGGACAGATAAGCTTGATGGGAATTTTAATCGAACAAACATATACAACAAATCATGATTTTTTATGGATTTTGAGCGGCTCAAATCTCAATGGTGGAGAAGAACGGCGGAAGCGGCTGCTATTCAAATTTTATATAATTATTAAAAATTGACTGTTTGTTGGCAAGGTAACGATAATTATGACTCTGTTAGTTGATGGATGAAAAAGTTTTGGTGAACTGGTGATATGCTCTGGTTACATGAGTTACTTTTGTCATGGGTTTCCAATGCAATTACAACCGGGTTATAAAAACATGTACCCCGTTGGGGTTTGTGTAAAAAAAAAAAGGAGAAAGAGGTAGACACGCACGGGAACAGATGGAAGAAATAAGTTTGGTGGAAGCCGGAAGGTACATGACATGGGTCCCGACTCCTGCGAGATTGGCACGGCGAAGCGAAGGAAAGAAGACCAATTTCCATTCATGCGTGACTAGACAATTCAAATTGCATCAATTCTTTAAATCGGAGATAAGTTTTTTTTTTTACTTAATTTATCATCCTAATATTCATGCGCAATCTGAATATTAGTATGCATGCCTGAATTGATATATTATTATGCAATAATTATGTTATATATATTAATCCATTTTGGAGATTGTTTTCAAAACTTGTAAGGAGGAATTGTGAAAAAGAATAACATTGTCATCCGGAAAAATACAGAAAATATATCTCTCTTAAAATTTTATTTTGAAGGTCACACATCACTTTTTTTGAATTTTAGGTTTCGAGGAGAATTGTATGCCGGTACGGTACACCATGTCAGCAGCTTGGAAGGACACAAACTACTGTGCAAGAACCTTAAACATCTTGGACAAGAGAGTTTGTATAAACAGTAGGTTATGTCAGCAGCTGGAAATGTCATATGCTGTTATGTAAGATTTTACAACAAGTCAGACTTAAGAGGACTGTATGGTAGTACGATGTCAATTTAGAAGGGCATGAAACATTGTACATGAATCTTAGACTAAGACCTGGGAGGATGACATTTTGGTAAATGGTGTTTGTTGCTGATTTTGAAGGCACTCGGAGGTGTTGCTGATCTTAAGGGCCCTCAAGGGTGTTGATTTTAAAGGTCCTCATGGGTGTTTCTAATCTACAAAATGGAACTTCGAGATCACTCATTCTTGCACATTTACATGCCATATTTGCATCAACATGCATATTACGGGCACCTAGGTGCTCCATATTGTTTATTAGTTTCCCATTTCTAGTTGTTTTAGTGACTCAAGAAATTTGGAAGATCGAAAAACACTAGTTCTCCACTGCAACAAGCTACATTGAAGAACTGGAGGTTGTTGTTACCGCATATTTTCGTCAGCCTCAATAATTTACCAAATTTCCTAATATTCAGTAATAATTAACTGATATCCAAGTTAATTATCCCCTCCCAGAAACGAGGAACAATCTTTCATTAATTACAGAATATTTCTCCCAACGATATGCTTCAAATCAGGATGGTATCATAAAGCTGATATGTTTTTAATAGATAAAATCAACTAATTTCAAATATATCTCTAAACAATCACGGAGATAAATTCTAATCCTAAACAGAACTGCGTGAGCTTGATCTCTACATAAATAGGGTACACATGTATCTTGGAAAATGATCTACTATATCTAACAAATCGAGATACTTCTCAAGTCTAACCCCTGACATAACCCTTAATCTCCGTTAAAATATTTTTATTCCAGTAACCTCCGAAATTTGTTATCACCAAATTCCTCCGTTAACATTTGGGAAAATGAAGCAATAATTAATTATCATTTTCCCTAAAGCAACTCTTTTTATATAGAAGTAATAATTATAATACAATAGTATATAAATATAATATAATTAATTAATTAATACTATAAATACAATTTATGTTTATTATCATTTTTCTAAAAATCAGTGATTAAATTCTCAATTATACAATTAATCATTTAGAATAATTCCCAATACACGTTTTTTACGAAAATGTTTATCATGTATCTTATGTAGTACGACTTGCGAGTAACAGTTACTAGAAAACTCGTTCCAAGATAAATAACGTGGTGAATTTAATTGGGGCAAACAACGTCACCGCCGCCAATGAGAATGGAATACTAGATAGGGAAAACAGCATATTCACATTAAAACGACATCGAATTGAAAATGCAAATAGGGGCAACTTTATTTAAAGGCGGGAACTAGAGCCGTTATTCAACCAAGCTCTAAAAATTGGCGCGAAACCAAAAAATTCCAGCTGCCCCATTTTTTTCCGGGCAGCCCAAAACTCATCAAAACCCCAAATAATTTTTATCATGTCTTCCAGATTTCCAGTATATATACACACACACTTTACTTTACCCCAATTATATGTTGATATATGATAAAAATAAAGATATACATAACCCAGGATATCTCTTCTTCCTCCTATCCAAATCACAAATCCCTTTCTTTTTGCCGCCCTTGTTTCTCATTTTCTCTCCCCCTTGCATTCAAAGTTTTTATTTATGTTCCCTTCCTTTCTTGATTTTACTTTTCTCTCTAGCCCACTATCAAAATAGCATCTCTAATCTTTCTTTCACACACCCCCTTTTAGCTTATTCTCATTCTCTTGATTATTTTCTTGATTCTCATCTCTAAAAATCAAGAACCAGTTTTTCGTATTCAAGCTTGCTTTTTTACACTAAAGATTGTATTTTTATTCGAAAAGATTCAAGATTTTGACATGGGGTTGTCGAAAAAACACCAAACAGATGGAGGAGATTCCAAAATATGGGTCATTGCAGGGATTGCAATTAGAGCTCCATTGAGATGTATATCTACTAAACCAAGAGAAGGGTATGTTGAAGAAGATGAAGATAAGCATATAACTACTCCTACAACAAAAGAAGCAAAGATACCTAAGAAATTCAAGTGCCCACCGGCTCCAAGAAAGCAACCACAAACACCTTCTTGTCAGTTCAATGGAGTCAGGGAGTTCTTCACTCCACCAGACCTGGAATCAGTGTTTATTCGCCGCGTCAAAAGGGCTAATTGAGTTGCTGAAATTGAGTGATTTTGTGTTATCAACTGTGTTTTTTTTGAGATTATGATCATAAGTTATAGTAGTGTTTGGTTTAGTTGAGTAGTTTAGTTTAGGTTTTTAGATTTTGAAGGTGTAAAAATATATCTATAATGGTAGTATTAGTAGACTAGTAGTAGTAGTAGTTACGGAAAAAGTTAGTGTTTTTTTGTTGAATGTTTGGTGTTGTGGTAATAGATCCTTTTGCAAGGTTTGTTTTGTTTCATTTCCTTGATCTTTCTTCTTAGATTTAAGATTTATACAATTATATGAAGTTTGGAGCTGATTTTGTTATTGAATTTATGTGATATAAACATGGCAAGCAAGTAGCAACATGTTCTATTGTGTTTGTTATTGTTGATCTCTTTGGTCTTTTACCTTGTATGCTTCTGCTCAAGAGAATTTAGTGAAAATCCCTTAACATGTTACATGTGCTTCTTTATCTTAATTTATTACTTGTTCTAATTTAGTAATTGTTTTGACAAACACAAGCACGGTACGAGGTGAATGCTTTTTTAAAACATTTCTTGAAAAAAAAATGTTATGCAAAAAATTGTGTATACAAATAGTTCTGAAATGCCGTATGTCATAATTAAATTAGTTGTAATTTTATTAAAATTTTATGTATCCATATAAATCTCAGCGGTTAATTTTTTTTAAATTGTCATATAAATCTCAGCCATCTTATTGATTAATTGGCCGATTAATTGGTAAGACGGCCGGTTCCATCTCAATTAATCGAAATAGGGTCAAAAGACATTTTTTTAAAAATCGGTAAAAAAAATGGTCAAGACGGTCAAAAATCGATTGAAACGGTCAGTAAAAATTATTTTATTTTAAAAAAAGTTAACATTTAAAAAAATTTAATAACTAATATATTTTTATTACAAATTTACAATAAATGTGGGTTGTATTACTTTAAATACTTCATAAATTTTAAATACTCTCTTAAATTGCTAATAATTATATGATATATTATGTAATAACTATTAAGATTAATTATTAAATAATGATTATTAAGTATAACCTATTTAAAATTTTAATGATAAGTGATTTTTTCGTAAATGTTAACATCTAAATATATATGGATTAATGATATATGATATTTTTTTCATTATAATTTTATAATAATTTGAAAATGTTTAAATATAATTATATATTATTATTTATTAAATTAAATTATTTCCAATTAATCAATCTGATTGATCACCGATTACATTGGACGGTACATTCACCGTGTAACTCTGATTCCCGCCTTTTAGAACACTGACCGTTGCACATTATTTAGTAACAATTTATTTACCTTTGGTATTACTCCTACTCTTTTTATCTCTCGAGGAAGCTCTCGGGAGAGATTTTTTGTAGTGTATTTTTGTGCTAAGAGGGGGGAATTATTTTTGTTAAGTCTCTCGTGCTTACGTGGGAATGGAATTTTATCTGGACTAAATCTTTGTGCAAAGCCTTCAAGATTTTGCTGCTTTCATCAAGTTCATGGCTGCCAACTCCATATTCAAACTTGTCCCCCACACAACTACAGAACTATTATAGTGTATATTATGACTTACTGGTAGTATATAACTAGTTAATATATTATAGAAATGTGAGAGTACAACCATTACCTATTTACCTTTAATGTTCGGTTCCACAAATCTTTAGTAAATTATAAACTGAAAACTTTAGCACTCGTTAAACAAGTTAATACATACTTATAAACAACTTTTTATTCCGTTGTTACAGTGAGGGTAACCAAATTACTCTCACAACAATGTGTATTATTTGAGTTGAGATATTAATATCTACAAATATGTTACATTTATAATAAGTATATTTAAGTGTTTTGTTAGTGTCATGTGATTTTAACACGATTAATAGAAATAACAATAAGATTTTAACTTTAAAAAAATGTATTAGAACCCCACTTTCATTCTCATTAATCAGGTGATCTAAATAACATTTTAATTTGGTTGGAGATTTTAATTAAAAGATATGTTTTAAAACTTTATACTCATAAATCTTATGATCTAAACACCTTAATTCTGGACATAGTGCATTTTATGATTCACAGCACAAAGGGTTTCCATAACCAAACAAAATAAAATGAAATGAAGGGGATAGAATGTACAACTAAAGTTGGTTTAGAAACACAAATTATTTCCTAAGAGCTGAAATTAATAAATAATTAGGACGGGATGCTCGATTTATTTACCTCCCGGTGATACAGTACTCTCTCCCTTTCCTTTTAATTGTCCCTAATTATTTATCTTTCTCTCTTTTCAAAATAATTTTTTCAAAACAATTTTATAAGTTTTTTTTTCCAAATAATACCCTTATATTATAATTTCCGATATTTGACTAAGTAATATACAAATAATTCAACTAATTTAATGCAATTATGAGGGATGATCATGAAAACAAGTTATGTAATTAATATTTTCTTAAAATGTGTATTTTTTTTATAAGGTACAAGTAAAAGGAGACAGAGGGAGTAGAGCATCTCCAATGAGGAAGACCTCTTAGCAATAATATCGTAGGTAGCAGAATTTTTAGCAATTATTGCACTCCAATGACATTATGTAACAGAAAATCCTTAATAAAAAATTTAGATAAATGGCTAAATATAGTAAATGTCTAAAACCTGATAACAAAAAATATATAGACAATATTATATTCAATCCAATTGGAGTTTTAAAAATTTTTGGTTATCTATCTTTTAATCAATCATTATAGCCAACCGCCTTGGAGATGCTCTTATGACCCATCTCCACACTCCACCCGAAGCACTCTTTCAAGTTGAGAGTTGATACCCTAAATTCCTCGTAATGCTTATTTCACAATTAAAGGACAAAAACATATGAGAGTGATACATTAGAATCCTATGTGGGGTTTATGCCTTGTTTGGTGCCTATTTAAATTCAATGACCCATCGCACTTGTTGACACAGACATATTGGTGTAATGTGGAAGTTTGTGGGTCAAATTCATGTGCTTTTGACTATCATTAAAATCATGTTTATCATCCACCAAACAGCCCATTTGTTCTGTTCCACGGTGAAGGAAGCAGACATGCCAGACAATATGTGTAATTATTGTGTGCATGATCAACAAAAGTTTGTTCGAAAGGTGATAAGTTTGAGGGTTCGATTTGCTTGCCTGTAGAAATTGAGTATATATTAACTTTTCGACTGTTATGTATTTTTAAGTAAAGGTAAGTTTTACTTGCAATAATATCGATATGATAATGAGTAGATATATATATATAACATATAATTTACAAGTGGGAAAATTTGAAAACAATATGAATTATGATTCTTTCTCAAAAAATTTGATAGTATTTGAAAACTTATTAGCTTTAATTTTTTTAATTTTATGTTAGATTGAAATTAATTAAAATATTTTATATTTCATAAAATTTTAATATTTTTTTAAATTTGAAATAAATAATACTATAAATATATTTCTGTCACTTTCTTTAATTCGAAAAAGCTACATTTCTTCAATTTCAATTATAAAAAAATTGACATATAAAATTTAAATTTACAGTTTATATTCTAACTAAAATTTTCAAATTTTAACTACTCCTTTCTACCGACAATTTCCGAAACAACACAAAGTCACAAACTGTCATGTGTACATCTCCTCAACGAATGTAATTATTGTGTATACATACAAATATACAATTTGATCAAATGTGGTTAAAAAATTTAGATAAAATATACCATATTATCGGAGTAATAGGTAGACTGACGGATCCCGTATCGATTAATCGGAAATCGGGGTAATTTTTTTTATTTTAAATACGGTAAAAAACCCGGATAAAATGAAAAAAATCGGTTAAAACGGTCAAAAATTAGTCAATTTTATTTTTTTTAAAAAAGTTAAAATTTAATAATTAATATATTTATAGTACAAATTTACAAAAATATGGGTTATATAGCACTAAATATGTATGGACTAATGATATATAATATTTTTTATTATAAATTTTATGATAATTTGAAGATGTTTAAATATAATTATATATTATTATTTATTAAATTACTTTCGATTAATCACCGATTACCCGAATAATCATTATAAGATACATTCACCGTCTTTTTCTGATTCCCGTCTTTTAGAAATCTGACTTCAAATAATATATAATATTGAATGAAAAACAATAGAAAATAACTTTTGTTGTAAATTAACAAGGACAAAATAAGTAAAACTATCTTCACCAAGTCATCAATGTAATGAAAATTTTACTAGTTTGATAAAAGTTGATTAACTTCAAAATTATTTAGTTCTATTTTTAAATCAAGTATGTCATAAAAGTTCTATTTTAACAATGTCCGTTGGTTTCTATGGTCAAATGACTCAAATATATAGTAATGGCTACGGCTAGATTTAATTAATATTGGATCCAGTTAGAAATATGTATGTAATGATATAGTTACAGTATAAATTCAACTAAGAATCTCCCTCCGCCTCAAATCTATACTATATACTATATTATTAAAGATGAAAGATTAAAAGTTTTGGTCGTCGGTTGGTTTGGTACTAGGTAAATCATAGAAAAGATCTTGACTGTGCAATTTTAAGTGAATCATAGAAATAATCTTAACCGTTAAATTTTAATAAAATATAATTTTAAAAGAATATAATCATACATACAATTCTAACACAAGTAATCCTCCTTTTATACAAACAACTCATATTTTGTTTCGAGTTTGCAAAGTAACCAACGTGGACACCTAAGTTGTAAATTTTAATGAACTAGCTTAAAACATGTGTAATGCACGGGTCATTTTTTAAATATTTGAAATGTATTATAATTTTATAATAATTTATTTCATATTTTATCATATTTAGTTTATATTTTAACAATTTTAATTTTATATAATATTAAATGTGAAAATAATATTTTATTATTAACCATATAGATTAACTTCAATATAATTGTTTTAATATATACTACCTATTTATAGAAATATAATAATACAATAAAATATTTTTATTATATATATATATTATATAAAAGAGAATATTTGTATAATACTTTCTTATGCTTAAATATACTTAAAAAGATTTTCTATTTTTTAGGATGACAACCCCAACGGCCAGATTAACTTCTTTACTCTAATTATATATAATTATATACTAGCTTGTATCTCGTGCGATGCACAGATGAATTTTTTTAGTTTTTTAATATTTTATTTTAATATTTTTTAATGATTTGAATTTATTTGTATTTGTATAATAATAATTTAAATTTTATTTAATATTATATGCATATGTTTTTATATAATTTATTTATATTTATATTTTAATAGGATAATTTTTATTTGTTTTGTATAGAGATATATTTTACTTAGGAGATTAATGTGAGATATTTTAGTTAGAAGATTAATATGAGATTGTATTTTAGTTAGAAGATTAATATTTTAAAATTAGGCCCAATAATTAATCAATTATCCGGCCCAAATATCGACCGACTACCAAACTTTCAATGTTATCATAAATTTTAATGATATATTAAATTAAAATTATAGGATAGACTTTAATGATATATTAAATAAAAATTATAGGATAAGTGGGATTCGTAAAATAAAAAATAAAAAATATAATTTAAATATAATATAATATTATCATATCAGCGAAATTATATTCTTATATAAAAGTAATGCTTATATTCTTTAGAATTATAATGTTTATGAATTGTTTGCATAAAATGAGGACTACTGGTGTTAGAATTGTATGTATGACTATACTTTTTTAAAATTATATTTATTAAATTTAGACGGTCAAGATTGTTTATATGGTTTAATAAAATTGGACGGTCAAGATCTTTTCTATGGTTCACCCAGTACCAAACCAACCGACGACCAAAACTTTTAATCTTTCGGCTTTAATATTAAAATACATGCTTCCGTTATTTATTTTTTAAATTTTCTTATTCTAAATAAAAATATAAATAATAAATTTTATTCAAAAAAAGAAAATTTGAAAAATAATTTACGAAACTATCGTTTCTATGTACCTTAAAATGCGTGTAAAAAGTCAAAATGTATAGTAATTTAGCACAAAAGGAGTAATTATTAGCAGATACTCTCATCATTTTTTATAGATCGCTTTGAGTTTTGACACACATGTTTAGGTGGTTTTACCCAATAATAAAAATTATTATTTTTAAATTCTTTTTCGAATTACAATATGTAATCAATATTTTAATTTAGAAAATAATAATTTTTACTATCTAGTCAAAACACCTAAACGTGTGTGACAAAGTCAAAGTGATCTATAAAAAAACTGATTCTGTAAGTGTTGTAAAAAACGGAAATCGATCTTAGTCGCTCAAAAAACGATTAAGGATTAATCGGATGAATCAAGTATTAATCAAAATAATTAATTTAATAATCAAAAATTTAATATCACTGATTTTTAGAACAATGTGTTATCTGTTGATCAATCAATTAACAATAGCGCTGTGTAAGATATATTTGAAAAGTGTAATGATAATATTTGTTTATACAAGTTAAAATGAACTTTATTCACTGTTAGATTTATTAGGTAGATTGTCAGAATTCTTTGTCTGTAATTTTTTATAACTGATATAATTAATTTTAAATTCTTTTATATGAATATAAGAGGTTACATACTTATATTATTTTATCCGCAATTTAGAAAACTTTTTTAAAATTTTATTCTATCCATAACAAAATATCACGAAATCATTTGTCGGAATCAATTCCTCAATTTATTAAGACAAAGATTATGTGATTACAATGACCAATTTATAGATCAATTAAAATATACTTACTCCCTCCGTTCCTTATTATTAATTGTTTTAAGTTTGTGTTCTCTTTTTTATATGTCACTTTTTATTTTCAAAATACTAGATTATTTTCCCGTACTACACACACGGCTAATTTATAATTTATATATTAATAAATATTATTATGATAATGTATTATAATAATTATATATAAATAATTATTTTAAATGTTAATGTAATAAGTTTAAATTTATTTATTTATTTTAATTTCTTCTTTATTATTATTTATAATATTTATATGTGTTAATTTTTATTTAGGATTTACTTTTATAATAATATTTTATGTATAATAATTCATAAATAATTTTTATTTTAAATTTTGTATATCTTAAATTTTATTCAAAATTACTTTTTTTAAACTACTTATAATATTGTGTATATATCTTTTTTTTATAAATAATTTACTCATATTATATTATTTCTTTACCTTCAAATATCAATTATATTTAAAATTTATTATTTAATTACGCATATATCAATTTTTACGTAAAAATATGTATTATTTTATATTAATATTTGATATGGGTATTGCATACCAAATTAAGATTATGAATTCAAACGTATATATAACTATCAAACTTATATATATTATACAATATAATTTACATTAATAAATTTACCATAATATTTTTAATTTTGATAAATTAAGATTACCATAAATATCATATATCAGATTAATGGTAATTATTAAAATGGGTTAATTAATAATATGTATCTTGTCCGAACCTAAAATGGATTATATAATGGATCAAACTAAAGTTATAAATTTCATCCAAGTCTAAATATGAATATCAAATCTAAGGAATGAGTTATCCAACAATTTATAATATATAGATTATCAATATTCTACTAGTTATCGCTGCATTAATAACTTTATTTATATTATCTTCTATGTTCACATTAAATTATAAGATTATAAAAGTAAAATTGTAATATTATAATAAATGTTCAGAGAGTTTGAGACTAATTTTTATGTTGATTTTTTTTAGGATCTCGATGGTTCTATTTTTCAGATATAAATATTTTATTATCTAAATGTCCGAGTATATTGTACATCTATGCATGCATTTCAGTTAGCCGATAATATTTTTTTAATGAAAATATTTCATTTCTTTCAAAATTATATTTCAGTACAACAAAGTTTTTCTTGACAAAAAAAAAAGAAGAAGAATAGAATCTAACAGTTATTTGAATCACCTTAAAGATCAAGAAGAGTTCATGTGAATGAATTAAGATTATTTTCAACTTTGGTGAAATCCGAAAGTACAGGAAGTATTAGAGTATCTCCAAGGTTGATAGGTAAAATGGTTGATTAAATATTGAAATTTAAAATTTTAGCTAAGGGGTGTAGTGTGTACTCCAATGGTATTATGTATAATTATCATAAGCTAAAATTATACCTAAGAATTTTGTTGGTTCGACAAAAATAGTCAACCAAACATGGTTGTCTATATTTATTGTTAAGGGTTTGCATGGTTAGAGTGCTATGTTTTTTACATATTGTCTAAATAGTGACACATAAACGTCACGTAGACTAATTTAGCTAAGGATTTTGTACCCTTGAAAATACTCTTAGAGCCTCTACAATTGAAGTATTCTCTATTCATAAGAAATTATATGGTTGTATATTTTGCACTCCCTCCGTCTCAAATTACTTGTCCACTTTTACGCGTAATTTAAGGTGAATTGATCGCATAATTATATAAATTATTTTAAATTTTTTCATTTTGTGTATACAAGTTTAATATTTGAATTTTTATTCATAAAAAAGAATTTAAAAAAAATTATATAATTATATGATCAATATACCTTAAAATAGGCGTAAAAATTAAAATTAACAAATAATTGGGGGCAGAGGAAGTATACATTTTGAGTGATTGTACATCTAATTTCAAAACTCATTTCAGATTACCATTTATGTTGAATTGTTGATAGGAGGGAAGTACCATATGCTCTAGTACTCCTAGGATACTATTTTCATTGGATCCCCTGAATGGATAAGTTTTAACAATTTTTTCTCCAATCGGCAAGGAGGTAGGAGCAACAAAGAGACTTCACCAACTCACAGGAGTCGACTGATTGAGTGGGTGATGAGATCCACTATTTTAGGATTCATTTTTTTAGTTTTATTATGTTATGGTTCATTAGTTCATTCGTTCGCGTGATTGTATTGTAATGTTATGGTTATCCATTATTTTATGGTTCATTGTTTTATCAAATCCGTTCAGAATTTTATTGTTTGAAGATGGACCGACAGAGCAAATCCGTAACATCCGTTCATACAAATTTCTAAATAGTTTACTTGGCAAGTCGTTTAACGGTGACATGTGTCGTAGGTAATTGTTGATTTATTTCTAGTGTTAACAAGAGTATATGTAGTAATTAACGTAGCATAACAATACATAAATTAAATATAGGAGTATTGTACTCCGTATTATATGTTCCATTGGTATAAATGTTTCTGAAATTTTATGTTAAATAGTATTTACTCATCTTATATAATAGTTTTTTAATTTTTTGACGCTCATGTTTAGGAATAAAAAATATATAATTATTATTATTAGCTTTAAATTTTTATATCAAATTTAAATTGTCAATTTTTATTTGATATAAAATTTTAAAATTATTATTAAATATATGTATATATTTTTTACTCCTAAATATGCATACCAAAAAATTTAAAAAGAATTATTTTTGAAAGGGAAACATTTGATAATATGAAATTATAAAATCATGAACTTTAAATATTATGAATTTTTAAATTTATATTAATTCGAACATTAATTTTTGAATGTCATGAATTTGAAATAAAATTTAAATTCAAATTTTGATATTGAGTCTAAAAGGTCCCGTATCAAATCTAAAATTTCAAATAAATTCAAATTTTTAAATAGTGAAACAAAATGTTATACCCAAACTTCAGCATGTGTTATTTGTGATGGACTAGTATTTATTGGGTTGAATTTATAGTTGTTCGGATGATTTATTGTTGTTATTGAAGGCCCTCCGCTTCCTGGTTTAATTCGAAGACTCTCCGTCAGTCATTGTCTCTCCGCCATTTATATTTGTCAATGCATGTTGAAGACCATAGCTCCGTATTCCACGGGTTGCCCTCGTTGGGGAGTTATGGGATATTCATGACCCTATCTTGGAAGATCTTATCACTGTACTCAGGCGGGTTGCCCTCGTCTGGGGCTTAGGACGCGTCCTACATTTGAGGTGGGTCTAGTGCTGACCTCTAGTCAAGGTATTCAGGAAATAACTATAATGGACCAAAAGAGCCCATGGTTTCAGGGTCAATGTCGAATTCATGAAGTCTTTGGGCCTTATACTGGCTTTGACTTACCCAAACAAGCCTTAATGTGGAGACCTCTTCCAAGTAGAGTTCTCTTGCCTTTTACTATCGGGCCTCTACTTCAGCAAGAACTACGTGGGTTTGATCCCCTATTATAAATATGGGTTCGTAGGCACATTGTTAGGGGTTGGACGTTGAGAGCCGCCACCAACTAAAAAACCCTAACAATCTCAACCCCCGATATTCAACAACCACCACACTCCAACGACTTTTCAGGTAAAAAACACCACCCTAAATCTTGATTATGGCGATGGACCTCAAATTTTGTTTTTACCAAATTGCTCTATTAACAAATTGGCGCTAGAAGGAGGGGAAATCCACATCTTAGGAGGAAAGATGCTACATCAAATCCAGGGTTTTAAAGGTTTTCATAGTGTACATCAAAGGCGGTTATGAGAGACATCGAAGGGAGAGATATTGAAAAAGATTTGCATAAGTTGTTGGCATTCAATAGGTTATGGTTCTTATCATGATTTGAAATATATGGTCTCAGGCATGGCTTAATGGTTGATGGGTAATCAATTTTGTAGTCAAAATAGATGAAAATTCGTATATATGGTGGTACACGTGCTACATACACTCTTTGGGTCATATCTTGAGTTCTAGAAGTCGGATTTGGACAATTTTACAGCCCACTCAAAACTTATTGAATTATCTTTAATTCAGAGGTGGAAACAAAAGAAAAATCCATTTGAGATTAGTCCGAAACTGGAGAGAAAAGACAACTGTAAATTTTCATCAAGTAATTGTACTCGGTTTAGAAAACCTACTGTTAATTGGTTTAAAACGTTCAGAAGAAATCCATATATGGGGAGGAGATTACGGTTAATGGAAGAGGAATCACATGGAGATGGAGATTGGCATAAATGGGATGCAATTATCAAGAGCTGCATCTTCATATCGCAAAGCGCGCCTATAAGGTAAACCCTAATGTTTTTAATATTTTCTGTTGTTGATTGAATTTTTATAGGTAGAAAGTCACATGAAGACAAATATCTGAAGATCATTAGATGGAGGAAAGAATTGAGTTGAATGAGATGAAAATTCGGATTTGTGGGCGAGTTTGCGCATCAATCACTGTTTCAGCTGTAACTTGAGTTTTGGAAGTTAGAATTGGATGATTTTACAGCCCATGCGAAGATAACAGAAATTCATACAACTTGGTGATGATCTGGTATTCAATTTTCAAGTGAAGAAGTCCAGAATTAGGCCTGGACAACTGAGTTTTACGAGTAGCTACATCTCTATCTCCATCTCCCAAGGCATTCATACCAGGTAATAATCTAACTTTTTTAGATATTTTTTTTGTTGGTTAAATTTTTGCAGTTAAGAAATTTTTATTGAAGGTCATAAACTCTTCATGAGGATAAAATTTTATTAAAGACCCTTCATTGCTAAAAATTTTAGTGAAGGCCATCAACGTTTCATGATGGTAAAATTTTTTTATTGAAGACTCTTCATTGCTTAAATTTTAGTGAAGACCCTCAACGCTTTATGAGGGTAAAATTTTATTGAAAACTCTTTGTTGGTAAAATTTTGGTGAAGCCTCACAACGCCTCATGAGAGTAAATTTTATTAAAGACTCTTCATTGGTAAAATTTTGGTGAAGGCTCCCAACGCTTCAATGGAGTAAAATTTTATTGAAAACTCTTCATTGATAAAATTTTAGTGAAGGCTCCCAACGCCTCATGAGAGTAAAATTTTATTGAAGACTCGTCATTGGTGAAATTTTGGTAAAGGCTCCCAACGACTCATGGGAGTAAAATTTTATTGAAGATTGGTAAAATTTTGTTGAAGGCTCATAACGCCTCATGGGAGTCAAATTATATTGAAGACTCTTCATTGGTAAAATTTTGGTGAAGGCTCCCAATACTTCATGAGAGTGGAGTAAAATTTTATCAAAGACTCTTCATTGGTAAAATTTTAGTGAAGGCTCACAACGCCTCATGAGAGTAAAATTTTATTGAAGACTCTCAACGCCTCATGAGAGTATATTTTATTGAAAACTCTTCATTGGTAAAATTTTGGTGAAAGCTCTCAACGCCTCATGAGAGTAAATTTTATTGAAAACTCTTCATTGGTAAATTTTAGTGATGACTCAGTAAAATTTTATTGAAGACTCTTCATTGGTAAAATTTTGGTGAAAGCTCTCTACGCTTCATGGGCGTAAAATTTTATTGAACACTCTTCATTGGTAAAATTTTAGTGAAGGCTCCAAACGCTTCATGAGAGAAATTTTATTGAAGACTCTTCATTAGTAAATTTTAGTGAAGGCTCATAGTTCTGCATGAGATTCCCCATTATGAGATGATTGTACGTCGAAGGTTAGAGTTAATTTTCATACTTAAATTCATTACATTCATTGCACCCATTGCATGCATAATATTCATCAGATGCATTATATTATAAGATGGTCATCAAGGGTGTACGGATTTCGAAGACATCTATGAGGTTAATTTTTATTGAAGAAATTCAGAGATTAATGTTATTGAAGACATTCATAGATCAATTTCATTGAAGACATTTAGGAGGTTAGTTTTTATTGGGGAGATTCATAGATTAATTTTATTGAAGGCATTTTGAGGTAAAATTTTTATTGAAGACCATTAGGGGTGTTGTTAATTTTGAAGTCACTCGGAGGTAATTTTGTTTAGTTTTTCTTGAAGCTTCCATGTGTTTAGTTTTTCTTGAAGCTTTCACGAGTTTAATCCTTCTTAGAAGCTTCATGTTTAAAATCCCGAACTTGTTCACTTAAATAAAATGCTCCAAAAATCCAATGAATCGATACAAGTTCTCAATATCCAACAACTTACAATCCAAAAATAAAAGCTACAACTTAACTATACAAATTCAAATCTAAATATAAACTTTACAACTTCTCAAAGTCAGCAACTCGCACTCTTCCCATTAATTAGCCCACCTAACCTGCCGGGGGAAACAAAGAAATATAGACTGGCAGTGAGCGAAAGACTCATATACAGATATAAAACAATGCAAAGAGTACAAGGGTTAGAACGATGACAATATGAACAAATAAAATATCTGAATAAAGAATGATGAAACAAACTGAAAGAGACAAAAGATACTGGTCATACTTAACTCACGATATAAGCAAATAAAAAGATACGATAGATATTTATCTTACAATCACAATGTACATACTTTTTTATCACAAATATTCTTACTCTTACTCGTACACTTACTAGTCATACATTATAATGATCAAATACTGAAATACCAATTTACTTACTGATATGGGAGACAATCTTATACTTACAGGATGTCCTACATTTCGGTTCTCCAGAATATGTAGTCATCAAAACTTACAGGGGCTTGCATAGAACAAATCAAATGCTACCCAAAATCTTACAAGGGCTTGCACGATACAAAACACAATGCTACTCAAATGGCCAAACAAACATACACAATAGTCATGACTCTACGTGTCCCACAACTCCGGCGACATGCCCATACAATTTAAATACACCGTATAGGTGGTGCCAAAGCATGAGATTATCCACTCATGATGGATTCTTACAATATCTCCCAAACCATACATATATCACAAAAGACCTGAAAATATCTTACTCAAGATATTCACGCCAAATATCATACAATATAGACTATTACAAATAGAATCAGAATTGACCAGTCTGAAAAACTATTAATTTACTCTATCAAGATGATCAAATGAAAGAGTGCAGAACACGAAACTTGTAGACGATTCAAAGATCTTTCCAGAATGATAAAGTTCGTCAAAAACGGATAAGTAATGAATGCAGAAACAATTAAAATGCGGACTGCCATAACAGAATCAGGCTATGATCACAGTAATATTTTGAGATTTACGACACCAAGATCACAGAATTTGACAGCGGAATGTATACAAATAACGAAGATCTCGGAAATACCTTTTCAGAATGATATTACACATAATTTTTGGATGCATTCTCAATTTATTATGAATTTCTGAAGTTACAGCAGAATAATTTCAATAAACAACCAGATTATACAAACGGCAGATTTTAACATACTTACGTACCGAATTTCAGAAAGCGTAAAGAATGAAAGTTTTAGATAATTGAAATATCTTTCTACGTAATATAAAATCACATCAATCAGATAAAGAACAAATGAGATACGAATTTTATAAGAACCTGAATGAATACAAACTATACACAATATACATACGAATTGAATAACAAAACGAGAACAAAGAGATTGTTACGTATACAAAGAGAGTGTAACGAAGATATACGTACACTAACAATACGAGAACAAAGAGAGCGTGTAGAATGTATCCGTACCTTAAATCTCCAAATACATGAATGATTTTCTGTAAAAATAAAGATGTCCCCATCACACGAACCCTAATTTGATACAATAACTCATCTTCTCAAGATTTTTCTTTTTTTTTTTCAATCTTCTTCCTCTCCTTCTCTTTTTCTTTCTCTCTATCTTCTCTACGGCTTCTCAACTTTTCTTACGTAACTTACAAAACCCTAACCCTTTTTCTTTTCTTTATATTCTTTTTCTTTTCTTTTTTTCTATTTTCTTCTCTTAACCAATAATCTCTAAAATAATATCCTAATTATAAAATATCTATATTCATATTCAAATAATAATATTAGTAATAATTCACTAATATTATTCTTAATATTAAATTAAATAACTTAATATATTATTAAAAAAAATAAGGATGTTACGTCATGGGTTAAATTTGATTGGCGGCTAGGGGGTCAGAGGAACTATCCTTGTTGATAGAGTTACTTAAGACACGCCTAATATATAAAAAGAAAAATGGAGGTATGTTTTCTCAATGGGTTTGTTTTAATTATTTCTATTATCATCTTGGTAATTATGATGGTATGAAAAAGCATGTAGACACATGGTGTGCCTAAATCTCATAGTGCGGCCTTATTAGGCATGAACATATTATATGATGATGCAAAAGAGTTACGAGAGTTGTTTTTACATGGCACGTCGTCAAAATTATAATTATGCGTGAGATATTTGAAGAGTGTGTCGAACACATAATTTTGAAAGAAGTGAAGAAAGAAGCAGGAATATGTGTGGTAACTATGAAATTTGATAAAGTTGAAGATTTAATTCCACTTATATTTACAATATTGCAAGAAATTGGGGGTAGTTATTGTACCCAAATTTCAGCATGTGTTATTTATGATGGACTATTATTTATTGGGATGAATTTATAGTTGTTAGGGTGGATTATTGTTGTTATTGAAGGCCCTCCGCTTCCTAGTTTAATTTGAAAACTCTCTGTCAGTCATTGCCTCTCCGCCATCTATGTCTGTCAATACATGTTGAAGACCATTACTCCGTATTCCACGGGTTGCCCTCGTTGGGGAGTTATGGGATATTCATGACCCTATCTTGGAAGATCATATCCCTGTACTCAGGCGGGTTTCCCTCGTCTGGGGCTTAGGACGCGTCCTACATTTGAGGTGGGTCTAGTGCTGGACTCTAGTCAAGGTATCCAGGAAATAACTATAGTGGACCGATAAGAGCCCATGGTTTCCGGCTCAATGTCGAATTCATGAAATATTTGGGCCTTATACAGGCTTTGACCTACCCAAACAAGCCTTAATATGGAGACATCTTCGAAGTAGATTTCTCTTGCCTTTTACTATCTACAGTATTCTTGTTTGTGCATATATATGGGCTTTTTTAAGAGTTTCGTATATTATTTCTACTAGATTATATCCTCGTGCAATACACGGATCGAATTGTTTAAATATTTCAAATAATTTTTTAAAATATTTTCTTTATATGATTTGAATTTAATTTTTATAATAATAATTTTAAATTTTATTTAATATCATATGTATATATTTTTATATACTTTAATATTTATATTTATATTTTAATAAAATAATGTTTATGTGTTTTATTTAGAGATATGTATTAATTAAGAGATTAATATGAGATGCATTTTAGTTAGAAGATTAATATTTAATAAGATGATATTTGTGTGTTTTATTTGGACATATGTATTAGTTAGGAGATTAATTTGAGATGTATTTTGGTCAGAAGAATAATTTTAAAAAATTAAGTCCAATAATAATTATTTGACCCAAATACCGACCAACTATCAAACTTTTAATGTTCCGGTTTTAATAATATAGTGTATATATATATATATATATATATATATATATATATATATATATATATTGTTCGGCTCGTTTTACAGATTTTCATTTTTATTATAATAATGACAAGTTTTAATATTTGAAAAACTTCACTTAGGTTCAATAGCTTCTTGTGTATTATTCCCTTTTTTATGATCCGCTTTTTATAAAATATAATTATAAAAACACATAATGTTATTAGTACTTAAGAATTCAAATTGTCTAATTTGTTATAGATATCGTATCAACTATTAAAAAATAGTATTAATTAAATATATAATTTTTTCAATATAAATTAATATATTACCCCACCCTTACTTCATTTTCTGGTTCCGCTCCCGCGTAAAGGTATAATATATGTTTATGAATCGGATACTATATATACATGCTGAAAGTTTAAAAAACTGGAAAATTTGATTTTTATTGCACAAAGATTATTTTTTTGACAAAAAGAGTAAATCTTATTAAGCAAGCAGAAGCTGTTTGTTTACGGGAACAAGTGGAAGTACAAGAGGGGAGTTTTTCTGCCCGTACAAGGTTTCTTCAAAATAGCACAGTAGCCTTGATTATTTTGCGAAAACAGTTGCCTTGATTATTGAATTGAATAAATATAAGTCACGGATTAAGATATGTTGTTAAGAAAAGTTATATATATCATTTATAAAAAATGAAGTATTGAAATTAATCATAATTAATTTAAGATTGTAACTTTTTTAAATATAAGATATTTATATTATATTATTATAGCCGAAAGATTAAAAAATTTGGTTCGTTGGTCGGTAGGTACTAGGCCACAGACTTATACAGATATAATTTTACTTATTATAATACGGGCTCTAACTATATACATATCTATATTACTTAAAAAAATTATCTTCTAAGCCCAATTATATATTTATTATAACACGGGTTCAAATTATAACATATTTATATTAAATAGAATAAATTTATATAAAATAAGAAAATATATAATATTAACATAAATAAAAATTAATTTACATAAATATTAATTATCTCTTGTTTCGCACGGGTTATAATCTCGTATTTATAAATACTCAATGTGATATATTTATAAATTAGTTTTTAAGATGAGACATATTAGAAAAAAATCTATATTTTTATTCAAAAACTTTATTCTATTTTTCGTAATTTATATTCAATGAAATTATCTTATAACATAGTAAACATCAACAGAATCGATTAAAAAAAAAGATCTATAACATATTTTAAACTCTTAGTTTAATTAATCAAATTTAAATTTTATTAGTCAAACAATCTCCTGGTTATTTCTAATATAAATAATATAAAATTCAGAATAATACTAGAGTCCCAAAATTAGTTATAAAAAGTATTCTTAAATAATATGGGAGTAGCAAATCAAATAAAAAAAACACGGGAGTAGTAATGTTATCTTTTAAAAAAAATTAATAAGTAAAATTTACATAACATATAGAGATTTATTACATTTAATATAATCCAATCAATTGGAGAATATATGTATTATTTGAAATTATTTTTGCACATCTAAAATTTATGTTGACTAGGCTAGTCAATGGATTATAGGTTAGATTCGATATTCTTTTTTACGAACAAATAATAGTTTTCATTAAATAGAAAAAAACACAACCGAGACAAACTCCCAACTACTAATACAACTGGGTTGGAAAACAAATAACATACTAAAAATAATTAGCTGATTTGTTTTCTGATCATTTAACACACAAATTTAAAATTTTTTGAAGCTAAAAACGAAATCGAAGACATCCCAAGCGATCCAAACTGCACCAACATTCTGAAAGCAATATCACAATTGACCTTATCACATAAAAGTCATTGTTAGTCCAGTGTTCAGAAACCTCAATTGCATAAACTGGGGGTGGAGGAGCGGCACCCCAACTATCTACATGCCGGATACCAACTATAGACATGCCGAAAGTGGAAAACCCAAATGATGAACAATCTTTGGTTGTGAAAGACGAGCTCTTGCAATAATCACCATCGGCCCAGTTTCGATGCAGGCTTTCCAGATTCTCAAAAACATCAATAAAATAATTATCAAAAGATACACCATCGAATAAACCCAAACACAACTAAACACCCCAAAGGAGAGACAAACAAACACTACAAAAAAAAGACACACAAACATCTAAAAATTTGGATTTTATTGAAGGAAAATTAACGAAAACGAAAAACACTAAGGGTTTGGGATTTGTCACCGGAGAAAACTCAGTGGAAGCCCCTCGGTTAGCTTGAGAAAAAACAAAGGGGATGCCGCTCTTTGAAGGTAGGGTTTTAGTCTTCTAGAAGAATTAGATCTAATACCTTATAATTGAATATGAATTTGTATAGAATTAACCTGAATTGATAAAAATTCGACTCCATAGAAATATTAATATAAATCATATATGATTTGATGAGATAAAATTCCGACCTGAATAAATATATTTAATTTATATATTTCACTAATTATATGTATATATTATATTTATATAAATATACATGTTACATTAATTAATTAAAGAAAAGTTAAAAACTAATTAATTTGAAACATTTTTATTCTTTAATCACAAGAGTGTGAAATGATTTTATAGAAATTATTATAATTTTCCGTTTAATACATTATACATGTGTGAGCATTTTGATTTATAGCGTGAAGAGTTATATTCTGTTGTCAAATTTATATATGAACTCGAACTACAGATTCTTTGACTTTTGCTATTAAAGTTTCACCATGGAATGACAAAAGACTCTCGGTCATCCGAAAAAATCGATAGGACCCCTAAATCCCTAATTTAACAAAAATAGAAATAACTTAAATTGATTTATTTTTGACAGGGATATCTTGAATCGACAGAACCTACTATCACTATGTATGTAAATCCTTTATTGATTGATTACAATAAGGCCAAAACCCACGCCACCCCACCCCACCCCACCCCACCCCCACCCCCCACCCCCCACCCCCCACCCCCCACCGTCACCGTACCGTGAAGATATTATGTACTCGCTGCCCGCAGGTAAATCCTTTATTGATTGATTACAATAAGGCCAAAACCCACCCCACCCCCCACCCCCCACCGTCACCGTACCGTGAAGATATTATGTACTCGCTGCCCGCAGCCTTAATTTAGAGCATCTCTACCGGAGACCCTTAGTTATTTATACATAATTTGTGAAATTACCGGTAAGATTATAACCAACCTCCTTATATTAGTTAAATTTATCGAATCTCTAAAGAACAGTAACAAGGCTATATATACATTTAAATATTATAATCAATTCTATTAGAATACATTACCTCACAGATTCGATAAGTTTTAGTCAATTATTATTTTAGCTAATCATTTTAGCCAACACCATTTGTAATGAGAATGAGTTAGAGAATGAAATGTTATTGGGATAACAATGAAATGGGATAAAAATGTTCATTCAATTCTTTTGTTCGTTTTATAATATTAATTTTATTGGAAATGGAATGATCATTTTTATTCATTTATTTGTTTAATATATAAATGAAATGAATTCTAAAAAAAATATTATTTTATTAAATAATAATATAGGAAATATAAATAAGACAAAATTAATTTATATAAGAAATAAGATTATATATATAGTTTGAATTGAAAAGATTAATATTTAAAAATTTTAAATAGTCAAACAATTTTTTTCAATTAAATATATTGATTTACAAACATGTTATATTCGAGAATAAAAATAAAGATACAAAATTATATATTTTTAGTAAAGATAAGAATGGTTATCACATGTGTGAGTGTGAGATAGAAAATTAGGTTATGAGAAATGATAGAAATGACATAAGATTGTGTTTGGTAACTTTGATTTTATTTCAAAGAAATGATTCGAGTTATCATTTCAAATTCTCATATTTATACTAATATTTGAATTTCATGAAATTCAAATGAAATCGAAATTCAAAATTTTAAGATTATCCAAACATGTTTTTAATCAAATTCAAAATTTCAAATAAAATTTATATTTTCAAACAAGCCATAAGGATAATTGATTACATTATGAAATGTTCAACAGAACAATATTTTTTTTATTACTGACGGAATGGTCATTTCTGTTATACTAATTTTCATTAATATACTTCAACCGAGCATGACCTTAGTCGGTCAGAGTTGTCCGTCCTACAATTTACATTCATATTTCATTGGTATTGTTTTTTTGGGCGGGAACACTAAAATCATACAGGGGTGATTGGCGCCAAAAAGATATACATCGGGTGCCCGGGATAAACGGGATTATTCTCTTCACTATGCCTCCAAACGCGTCACTACGTCACTACATATATCATCAAATATGAAAATGACTGAAATACACTTGACCCCTTGCTGCTTGGTTCAATCCCGACCGTCGGATTGATGTGATTGTGGTATGATGGGAATTGAATTTGATTATTCTTGGATTCTCTTCTCTTCATTTTTCAAAGGGTGTACCCTACCACTGCAACTGTCTCTACTGCTCACAATTTTCGAGGTACAATTTTTTATGTCCACGCACATTTTTTTTCTTTTTGCTAAATATGTCCATGTACAATTACGTTTAGATTATCTTTTTGCAACACGTATATTACATTTATTTAATTATTTACTTGCATAAAATAGTTTTAATTATATTGGTCGGATTGATGAGTGAAAGATGGATACATAATTTGCATTTTTACTGTGACGATACCTGCAATAAGATTGGATTGTATAGAATTGACAAGTGATTTGTTTACTGCGACTAGATCGTGTAGAGTCGGTTTTATATTTGTTTATTTATGAATCTAAAATAAATCGCAGCACGTAAGCTATTTTCTTCGAATGATTAAACTAACTCACTCGAGTCAAAAATTTAAAAATTGCTATGAATGTTCGCTTTTAGACTATCCCCGCTGGATGACACTAAAATAGTGTCACTTTGACGCTATTTTAGTGTCAATTTGACACTATTTACAAAATCAACTCTAATGAAAGTTATACTATATTCTACACTGTATGAAATATTTTATTTATGAAATAGAATATTCTTTTTCTTACTGTTATGCCCAATATTTGGACATGGGTCCTAGGCAGGTCCGATGACATAAATTGGCCGGCCCACCTTGCATTTGGGCTCACATGGCTTCAAAGCCCACATCCAGCTCGCATTGTGTTAAAGAAGATAAAATATTCTAAGGCCCTTGGCCTAGCGTGGGGTCGCATCGCTAGCTCACCAGCCTTAGACTCATTCGGCTTCGATAAGGAAAAGAGAGGAGAACCGGCCCCCCAGCCCGGTTCGCTTCTCATCATCACCTCTCAGGTCGCATAGATTTGCCAGAGAGGCCCTCAGCCCGGCTCGCTTGGCCCGACTCATTGCCTCCGGATCGCTTCGCTAGCCCGGAGTACTTAGCACGGATTTCTCATAATTGGCTGAAAGGCTCCTAGCCTCATGGGCTCACCTCACTTGGTATTATTTGCTAATCTGAAGACTACAGAAGGCCCCCCGGGGTAGTATCTCAACATACTTATCTATTTGAAGACAGCTAGCCCCATGGGCTCTCATCTCATCAAGGGATCCGCACATGATCACCTCTACATACTGCTCCCGTGAGGCCACATCACGCACAACCGCTCCCGCGAGGCCATATCGCGCATAACTCCCTACGGGAACCCCTTGCTCTACAACTCCATGACAGCCCCCAGAGCCTAACGGGCTTGGGCCATGGCAGTTACAGACATATGGGAAGTTTGCCCTCCACATCCACACAGACTTGGGCCAAAGCCCAGCACGTCTAAGGATTTGGGCCTGATGGACCGGACCAATACCTAGCCCATATAGGTAACTTGTCCTCCAAGAACTACGTGTGGCTTGAACCCCTATATAAAGGGTACGTAGGCCTCTTGTTTCAGTTGAGACAACAGTTGGCAGCAAGAGAACACATATTTTCTCTGACCTTCTAACGAATCAACAACAAGATCAGCTACCAAAATCCATCACTTTCCTCCCGTGTTCTTCGCGTTCTTTATCAAGTTCATAGCAAAATCATCATATTTTGCTCCGTGATTCCAGCAAACCTCCAAATTACTGTTATACCAGTTTCTCCCTATAACAATTGGCGCTAGAAGGAGGGCTACTTGACATCTGAGGGAGAAGGATGTCTAACTCTAGGAGAACCGGAAACTCGTCAGAAAGTGATAGAGCTGAGGATGACGAGACCCCGAGACATGCCAACGAGAACCCGCCTCAGACCGACCCCAAACTCTTGGAATTCCTTGATGAGATGGGCCAGCAGATGCTCGAGTTCAACAAGAGAATGAGGCGGATGGAGAGGAGAGGCGCCTCTAAGAAGGCTAGCGCGAGCGCCCGGCGACGAATGAGGAGGGCCAATAAATCTAAGCGGCCCTGGTCGACCGTGAAACCTCGTGACCTCATGAATGATTTTAATGATGAAGCCAGAGATGTAGGGAAGGATGAATCATTAGAGTGGGATGAGGTGCCCCCCAGTCAGGCGCGGCAGGCCCATGAGACCCCTCACAGGTCGTTTCATGGCCCAGCCCCCTCTGAGGCGAAGGCAACCAGTGTTTTTGACAGGGTCGGGAGAAGACTAACAGAGCATGATCTAAGGATAAAGCTGGAGAGAGCCCGAACTAAAAACACTGAGGTAAGGCCCCCGAGTCTAGCACGTGAAGCAGAGGGACCCCCTCGCCATCGCGAGCGCGCCAGGTCCCCATATCGTGCTCATGTACCGGAGAGGCCCCCTCCCAGGGGAAGAAATCAGGAAGCTCAGTCCGTGATAAGTGGAGAATGTGGAGGCCGAAGGCGTGAACAGGCACCGCCCCCATCGCATAGGGCCAGTAATGAAAATAATAATGAGGAGAGGCTGGGAAACCTCCGCATGAACGATCTTAGGCAGCTCCTAGAGCGCATGGAGAAGGAGAAAACTGCTCCAAATCCTATCTCCACCCAGTCACCTTTCACCAATGAGATCCGAGTCGCACCTCTGCCCGCCATCTTCAGAAACAACCCGAATCTCACTTTTAATGGTGATACTGATCCAGCCGAATACCTAATCCGCTTCAATATTGAGATGGAAGTTTACCAGGTTTCCACTCTAGCCCGGTGTCGGCTATTCGCCGCCTCTCTCAGGGGTAGTGCCCAACAGTGGTTCTCCAAACTCGGGCCCATTATGATCGACTCATGGGAACTACTGGCAGATATATTCATCAAACAATTTTAGTCTTCCATGCTCTATGCCCCACCTGTGGCGACCCTTGCTAATATTAAGCAAAGGGAAGGAGAAACTCTGCAAGATTACTTCAAAAGGTTTAATGCCGAAGTACCCCGAGTTAGAGGAGCAACTGAAGAGGCTGTAAAGAACTTCCTGATAGCAGGTCTTAAGGAGGGAACTGACTTCTGGAAAAGCCTACAAGCTAAGACACCTGAAACGTTGTCTGAATTTTACCGGCAGGCTGAGCCCTTTAAATGGGTAGAGAAATCTATGCTTGACTTAAAGAAGAGTAACAACAATGGAGGCCGGGGAAAGAATAACAAACGCAAGGGATCCCGGAGTCCGGATAATAGATACAAGGGCCGTAGAGAAAGAAGCCCCAGCCCGAAGAGGTATGACAAAAGGGAAAGAGAGAGGTCCCTTGAGAGCAATAAGTCAGAGGACAGGAGGCCCTATCCGAAATACAATCGCCACACCCCACTAGTGGCCCCAATCGAGCACATCTACGCAATTAATGCCTCTAAAGGAATCTTCAAGAAGCCTCCACCAATGACGAATTACGGTAGAAAGGACTCTCGGAAGTTCTGCGCCTATCATGAGCAGTTGGGCCATGACACCGCCGATTGCAGACATTTGAAAGACCAGATTGAAGACCTCATTAGAAGTGGACACCTCACTGAATGGGTGGTAAGAGAAGTGAAGAGACATCAGAGGAGTGATTATCATAGCGTCCCGCCTCCTCCTTCGAAAGATAAGGCTCCGCAGGATAAAGAGAGACCTGGGCTTGGCAATACTAGAGAGGGCAGTATCCATATTATCATCGGGGGTCCTCATATTGGTGGAGATAGCAAACGAGCCATGGAGAGATATGCCAGAGAGGCCAAGGAACGTCCCCTCACTAATATCCACCACCTCTCGCAGAGACCTCCCAAGCTGTTTAAGGGAGAGGAAACTGATATTATGTTTACCGAAGAGGATGCCAAATGGGTCCATCACCCCCATAATGATGCCCTGGTAGTTAAAATAAAGATCGGATCCTCGAATGTGCACAGAGTACTTGTCGATAATGGAAGCGCTGTTAATGTTCTCACTTATGACGTCTACCAGAAGATGGGTCTCCTTGACAAGGATCTCACGCCTACTATCGGCCAGCTCTACGGATTCACCGGGGCCTCGGTTAGCGTCAAGGGCCTCATTAAACTCCCCATCACTCTAGGGGAGGAGCCCTGCATGACCACTCAGGTTGCTGATTTCATGGTGGTAGACCAGCACTCTGCCTACAATGCCATAATTGGCAGGCCCATACTGAAGGAAATGAGGGTGGTGACCTCTATTTACCACCTTTCAATGAAGTTTCCCACTCCAAAGGGGGTAGGATGTGTCAAGGGCTGCCAGTATGATTCTCGAGAATGTTATAACAAGGCCCTCAAATCAGCCGAGAAGACGAGTAGAGAAGTAAAAGCCATCAATGTAGACGATTACAAGCCAAGTTCATGTGATACCATGATCCCACCAAAAATAGAGGACGCTATGTGCAACACCATCACCGTCGAAGAGCTCCCGCAAGATTATTTTGAAAGCATGGGAATTCAAGTAGAGCCGGTACCGGGGGCACTCATGATGGAGCCCTCCCAGCCAGTTCAAAATAAGGTAGAAGGAATTGTGGAAGAGGCTAGTGATGATGAGGAGACCCCAGAGCAGTTAGAAAAAAGACTCAGTAAAGGAAAATGGGTTCCAGAGAAGACCTCAACAGTGATAGATCTCCCCAACGGATTCTCTCGTGAAATCACAGGCATCACTGAAAGATTAGTCAGTCCGAGCGGACCCGGGGGGTACACATTGGAAGATCAAAACAAGGAAGTGCTCTCTATTGAAGAAGTGGGAGAAGCAGGTATGACTCAGGATTTCGAGATGGACATTGATCCACGTATGCCCGCTCATGTAGAAAGAGCTGGGGCAGCCGAAGATACTATCACGATTCCGGTGGACGCACATGATCCTTCTAAGTGGCTGAGGATTGGCTCTAATCTCGACCCAAACATGAGAGACTCTCTGGTCTCCTTCCTCAAAAGTAACCTGGATGTGTTTGCCTGGTCTCATGCCGATATGGTAGGGATTGACCCTAAAGTTATGTGTCATCACCTCAACATTGATCCAAATAAAAAGGGGGTGAGGCAGAAAAGGCGCCCTGTCAGTAGAGAGAGGGCTGAAGCCCTCAAGGAAGAAGTGGACCGGCTCCTCAAGGTCGGGCTCATCAAGGAAGCTTTCTATCCCACATGGTTGGCCAATCCGGTTCTCGTAAAAAAGCCAAATGGGAAGTGGAGGACTTGCATAGACTTCACTGATCTAAACAAGCATTGCCCCAAGGATAGCTTCCCTCTACCAAGAATTGATCAACTAGTGGATGCAACTGCTGGTCACGCACTACTCAGCTTCATGGATGCTTATTCAGGATACAACCAAATTCCCATGTATGAGCCCGATCAGGAACACACAGCATTCATCACAGATAGGGGTCTCTATTGTTATGTTGGGATGCCCTTCGGCTTACTCAATGCCGGATCCACCTACCAGAGGCTGGTCAATATGATGTTCGAAAAGCAAATTGGTAAAACCATGGAAGTATATGTAGATGATATGCTGGTTAAGTCTAAGGAGGCCGTGGATCACGTCGGCCACTTAGCCGAGATGTTTGACATCTTGAGGAAGTACCGGATGAAGCTCAACCCCCAGAAATGTGTCTTCGGGGTAGAATCCGGGAAATTCATAGGCTTCATTGTTAATCACCGAGGGATCGAAGCCAACCCGGCCAAGATCAAAGCTCTAATAGAAATGAGGTCACCCAGGAATGTCAAGGAGGTGCAGAGCTTAACCGGGCGGATAGCAGCTTTAAATCGCTTTGTCTCCAAATCATCTGACAAATGCCAAGAGTTCTTCAAAGCAATCAGGAGCATAGGAAAGAAGTTCGAGTGGACCCCTGAATGTGAAGAGGCCTTTCAACAGATCAAAGAGCATCTAGGCAGCCCACCTCTCCTATCCAAGCCTCTAGCAGGGGAGACTTTAATTCTCTATCTTGCTGTTTCAGACTACTCGGTTAGTGCTGTTCTGGTTAGAGAAGAAGCGGATACTCAGTTTCCTGTGTACTACGTGAGCAAGAGGATGCTTGATGCAGAGACCCGATATACTAACATGGAAAAGTTAGTTTATGCTCTCATTCTGGCATCAAGGAAGCTCCGACCTTACTTTCAGGCTCATAAAATTGAAGTAAGAACCGCCTATCCACTAAGGCAAGTAATGCACAAACCAGAAACATCTGGCAGGCTATTGAAGTGGGCGATTGAGCTAGGCCAATTCGATGTTTCATACAAGCCCCGCAGTGCCATAAAGGGGCAGGCTCTCGCAGACTTCATTCTGGAATTTCCACCTCACAGTGACGAGAGCACACAAATCCCCACTAATGTCTTGAGCACCACACAAGAAGAAATCAAAGAAAACAGCGCTCTTTGGTGGACCTTGTACGTTGATGGAGCAGTGAATAATGAAGGAGCAGGTGCAGGGATAGAGCTTGTGACTCCGGAGGGACACAAACTCAATACAGCTATCCACTTCACCTTTCAGGCCACAAACAATGATGCTGAATATGAGGCCCTCATATCTGGCCTCAAACTAGCCTTAGAAATGAAGGCGGAAAACCTTAACATATTCAGTGACTCTATGCTGGTCGTCTACCAAATAAAAGGGGGGTTCCAAGCTAGGGGTCCTCGTACTGAGCTATATCTTAATTGTTCCCGACGGCTCCTCAGTCTCTTTAAAGAAGTCAAGATCGAACAACTCCCACGAGGTCAAAATGCCCATGCAGACGCGCTGGCCAAACTCGGCTCTCAGCGCGAGGCCACTCTGTTAGGGGTCATTCCCCTTGAAATCCAGAGGAGGCCCAGTGTCCCTGAGGAACTGAATGAGAAGAAAACTTCATCACTTGAGCTAATGGAAATTGAGATTGAAAATCCGGCTCCAACTTGGATGACTCCAATAAGGGAGTATATCAAAAGGGGTTCATTACCTGAAAATAATAATGAAGCTAGAAGAATCAAGTACAAGGCCGCACGGTATGTTATTTATGATGAGGTCCTTTACCGAAGGGGCTTCAATATCCCACTTCTCAGGTGTGTTGATGGGGCCGAATGCAATTATATACTTCGAGAAGTACATGAAGGTATTTGTGGCAATCACACGGGGGGTGGTTCTCTAGCCCACAAGATCCTCCGACAAGGCTACTACTGGCCTACTCTCAAGCACGACGCCATTGAATTCGCCAGGTCTTGCGACAAGTGTCAAAGATATGCTAACTTCAGCAACATCCCCGCTGTTCCACTCACCTCTCTGATGAGCCCGTGGCCCTTTGCCATGTGGGGGATTGATTTGATAGGAGAGCTGCCGAAAGCTAAGGGAGGGGTCAAGTATGCTGTGGTGGCAGTTGATTATTTCACTAAGTGGGCCGAGGCCGAGCCCCTAGCCACTATCACCGCCAAGAAGCTTAAGGATTTTGTGTACAGGGCTATTGTGTGCAGGTTTGGGATCCCCTACAAGCTCATTTCTGATAATGGAAAGCAGTTTGATTCCAAGGAAATGCGAGAATTTTGTGACAACTTGGGCATCAGGAAGGATTTCTCAGCTGTCTGCCACCCTCAATCAAATGGCCAGACAGAAGCAATAAACAAGATAATCAAGCACACTCTGAAAGCTAAGCTGGATGAAAATAAGGGCAACTGGCCCGAGGAGCTCCCTAGGGTCCTCTGGTCCTACAACACTACCCCGAGGAGCACTACTGGTGAGACCCCATTCTCCTTATCATATGGATGTGAAGCTATGGTACCTGTGGAAGTTGGCTCCGGATCATTCCGTCGAGATCATTTTGACCCCAATAATAATGAGGTCAACCACCGACTCTACCTCGACATGATTGAAGAGACCCGGGCAGACTCTCAGGTCCGCCTAGCGTCGTACCATCAAAGGACAGCTAGGCATTACAATGGGAAGGTGAGGGCTCGTCCACTCCGAGTTGGAGATCTAGTCCTACGTCGGGTCATGCCAAATACCAAGATTCAGGCACATGGAGTCTTCGGTGCCAACTGGGAAGGCCCCTACAAGGTCAAGACTGTTCTTTGGGAGGGAACATATCACCTCTCTGATCTCAAAGACAAGCTTATTCCGCGAGCATGGAATGCGGAACATCTCAAGAAGTATCTACCTTAACTGCCCATGTAACTGGCAGTACTATTTATTTTTAGACTTCGTATGAATAAATCATCCTAAGTCTCGGGGGGTAGTACTGTTATATAAACACCCCTCCGAGCTGATGTAATGACTCTATTGGCCCTATGTTCTTCAATTATTCAAGAAATATGCATGGTTTTCTTTCAAATTTTATGTAATGTGTATCAATATTCATGAAAGTTTGTGCAGTTAGGGTCGAGCAACGACAATGTGCGGCCAGAAATTGCTTAGCTAGGCGAGGCCTGTTGGCCAGCCAAGCGATGCGACGTGGGGCCCCGTCGTCACATAAGTGAACGATGCGAGGCCATAACCACGGGCCCCGTTGGGACGAGCTCAGGTCAGCATAGGTGCGAGGCCATCTGGTTCAAAAATGAACGAGGCAGGGCCCCCAATGCGAGGCCACAGTAGAACGGGCAGGCAAGACTGGGATCGTTGAAACGACCTGAAAACAGTTATCAGTTGTGAAGAAAAATAATAAAGAAAATAAAGCAAAGGCTAGCACGAAGGCGACGCCAGCCATTCCTGTTCGAAGTTGCCCGAACTAGGCCCCCTCAGCACGAGCTCAACACTGTGTGGCCGGAAATTGCAAAGCTAGGCGAGGCCTAATGGCCAGCCAAGCGACGCGACGTGGGGCCCCGTTGTCACATAAGTGTGCGATGCGAGGCCATAACCACGGGCCCCATTGGAACGAACTCAGGCCAGCATCGATGTGAGGCCATTCGGTTCTAAGTCATTCGAACCAGGCCCCCATGCGAGGCCAATAACGATGGGATCGCAGAAGCGACCTGGACCTACTTAAACGTTTGTGGAATGAAAGAATAAAGCCGATAAGTCAGAAATACTAGCTTCGCGAAGTGAAATCACAACCGGTTCATAAAAAAAAAAACGACCAGAAAGTAGTTGGAAATATGCAACATGAAGATATACTATGCGATGCGAAGCAAAAATTAAGACATGGGTAAATAAAACGAAGCGAATACAAAGGAGATGGAAGAAATCAAAGCATTAAAATAAATGTTGAAGTGAATACAAATGCGAGGCATAGACGGTGCCCGCAACCCATTAAATTCAGCTCGCAAGCGAGCACAAAACACTTGTTCAAATTAATAAATTACAAATAAAGAAGTCACGAAGCTTCCTCCTGTTGCTGCTATTGGACCCGCTTTGCCTCGAGCTCCGCAGATCGCTGAGCGACCTCCTCCTCCACTTCCTTGCGAAGGGTCTCTGCGTAAACTCGGGTCGCCTCGCCCAATTGGCCCCAGTCAAAGTCAGGCAGTTTCTTCATAAAGGACTTCATAAACTTCACCTGCCCAAGAGCCGAGGCCTCAGCTACTGCCTCCTTCTTCTCATCAGCAAAATTAGAGATCGCAGTCTCTTGGGTTATGATTTGAGTCTGGAGCTCGTTTAATTTATCATCAAAGGCCTTTGTGTTGGCAGCTCGTTCATTCTCCAAATCATTGACTTTGTCCTTCGCGGACCGGAGATCCCGCCTTAACGGACTGAGCTCGTCCTTCAACCTCTTCTGCTCGTCAAGCAGCTTCTTCTTCTCAGCTTCCAAGGATTCGACCTTAAAGTTTAAAGCTTGGGTTTGTGTGGCCAAGGCTCGCACCTCCTTGTGACGGCTCGCTTGACGATAGAACAATTCAGCAGCAGCTCGAGTGATAGCTGCATTGTTCTCCTCAAAAGAGGACTGAGCCCACTGATTGAGGTCGCTCTCAGAAACATTGGAGTGGCCTAGCTTCGCAAAAGCATTGGCTGCGACGTGAGTAGTTGTGGTCGTAACAGTGGCCCCCTTGGTCACTTCAACTCGAGCTCGCTTCGGATCTACCTTGCCAGCCTCAGCATCCAAGTGTTTCCTCTTCGGCTCTGTAAGAGGAGGTTTACCAGCAGAGAGCTTTGGATCCTTGGCTGGAGGCTTGCGAGCCGAGCCTGTGACCACCACATCATCGTCCTCAAGAGTAAAAGGAGGAGGAGCCACATTAGACTTTGACATATCTGCATAAGAGAGATGAAGCGATCAGAAAACAGTTGTAAAAATATGAAATGGCCAGCAGTATAAGAATAATGCATATTAATGCGATGCGAGCACAATAAAAAATGAGGTGATACTATCTATACGTACCGGATTCAGTTCGAGTTCGCTTTGCAGGACGTTTATTGGACGAGCCCGCAATGGCTTTTCCCTTGTTCGGAGTCAGTCTTGCTCCATCTTTTAAGAAACCGTATGCGACCAGGTTTGAGGTCGTTACCAGCTTCTTCATGTTCCTCTCCTCGAGGGGCAGTTGTAGTATACTGTCAGCTCGTTTTTTGGCCTCGCCAGAAAGTGGCGTGCGAGGAGGAGCAACTTAGGAGAAAAATCAAGAAAAAGATTCAGCCTCGAATCGGTTTTAAAAGAAAAAGTTAGAGGAGGAAATAACGAGGAGGGAATACACACCTGGTTTATAATTAAAAACTACGGGAACCCTGGGCACATCGAACACGTAGAAATACGGTTCCTTCCAATGACCCACATTACTCGGAGCCCCGTGCAATAAGTTCTTGCCGTTGAACTCGGGCCAGACCGAGAGATATAAATATCCGAAGTCCTTCTTTCCCGAGGACTTGAGATTTAGAAAATACCCGAGCGTCTTTGCATCGAGGTCGGGGAAGTTTCGTTTCTGATACAGAATATACAAAGCGATGGCGGATCGCCAACCATTGGGGTTAACTTGAATAGGTGCGATGTGAAAGTATTCGCAAACGTCCAAGATGAATGGGTGTACGGGCGAAGTGATCCCGACCTTCAGCAGCGAGGTGGACAGAACCATCCTCGGAACACGACCCCCATTTTCCTCGTGATCGAATTTATAACATCTCTGGTGAGGACGAGGCAAGACAATGAAGCCTTCTAGCCTAAACTGATCGACGGCTTCGGCTAATGATTCCGAAGTCAAGCTTGTCTTCAGGTCACGAGCTGCGAGCACCCGAGGAGAGGATGGCCTCGTCGAAGAGCTGCTCGCACCCTCACCAAAAGGCTTCGCACCTATGTAAATTGGCCCCTCTAGTTCGGGCTGATCAGGCGGAATGAAGACTTCATCATCAGAATCCTCGGGAACGAATTGATAATTTTCCAGGTCGATCGACCTGGTCACAGCATCATCATCCTCGCTGTCTGAGGACTCGACCCAATGAGAGGTCGCTTCATCTTCTAGGTCAAGATCGACCTCAGTGCGAGCCCGTTTGCCCTTCAGATCACGGGGCTCATAATAGGCGCTCCCGAGCTCACTCCAGCTCGAATCGCTACGAACAGGAATTGGTCGTTGGGGATGAAGGGGCTCCTCGCCAGATTGAGCTTGAGTAGCTCGCTCCGCGACCCGACGAGCGATCTCCTCCTCGGCTGCTTCCTTTGTGAGAGGGCCCGGCCCGGCATTTAAGAAGGAGAGGTCGATGGGGGTTATCGATTTCTTTTTCTTCCATTTTTCAAGACCCTCGTGTCGATCAGAATCTTCTATGGCCCAGGATGGGTCCATGTTCAAAACGAACGAGTCCGAACTCGACTGCTCGATCCGAGCAATGAGGGCAGCCGCTTCGGGGCTGACTTCGGTCCCCGGAATGATTGGATGACGGCTCGTGCCTGATATCTCGTTCAGCTCACGTTGGAATTCACGCGAACCCCTCAGTTCCTTGGGGTAATGACATAGAGGCGAAGACGTACTGGTCTTCGAATCGCTCGACATCTGAAATAGATGGTGAATTGGTTAAGGTGTGTGCTCTTAAAGGAGAAAAGGAAAATTGCTAAGTGTCCTCACATCGCACACGAGCCGGTCCTAAATCTAAGGTCGAGATCGCGACGCGAGGAAATGTGGGGTGTGTGAAATGATACGACCCGGGGAGTGGGATCGCATCGCATGAAGTATGTACGTATGGATGACTAATCAAATATTACATAAGCATGTTATGAAAAGCGAGGACATATATGGCGAGTTCGGATCGTTACCTTTGTTATGGGAAGGAGGGCTCGAATCGCTTGAAGAGTGTTGACTGGAACTCTGCTCGCTAGAAGATTCCGGCGACTGAGGATGAACAAATCGAGTTCGCACTTGGATTCTGGGCATGAAAATCAGTTAAAACCACCGTTTGATCCTTGAGCTCTCGGACAGCTTTTCTCGAAAATGATCCTAGAAATGATTGAAAATGATTGGGGAAGTCACATATTTATAGGCAACTGAGGAGAGAGAAGGACACGGACACGTGTCGCATTCTCATTGCTCCGGCTCGAATCCAGTGCATGCGACCACATGGTAATAATGTGTAGCCCACTCTCCAACGGCTATATTCGGGCTCGGTTCGCACGAGGAGCCCCTTCAATTGCCCTGAAGCTGGAGAGGTTTTATGTGGCCAGCTCGGTCCATTTGATATCCAGATCGCTATCAGGATGGATCATCGCAAGAAGACTATCAATTCCACCAAGGCTGGGCAATTCGCTTCGCATCTCTATTAGAAGCCTTCTTCTGGTCGCTTCTCTTGGAGGATTTCTGGCTTCAATCACTATCTGATTCCACCTCGCATCGCTAATGGCGAGGAGGAATCGGGGGGTAGTTGTTATGCCCAATATTTGGACATGGGTCCTAGGCAGGTCCGATGACATAAATTGGCCGGCCCACCTTGCATTTGGGCTCACATGGCTTCAAAGCCCACATCCAGCTCGCATTGTGTTAAAGAAGATAAAATATTCTAAGGCCCTTGGCCTAGCGTGGGGTCGCATCGCTAGCTCACCAGCCTTAGACTCATTCGGCTTCGATAAGGAAAAGAGAGGAGAACCGGCCCCCCAGCCCGGTTCGCTTCTCATCATCACCTCTCAGGTCGCATAGATTTGCCAGAGAGGCCCTCAGCCCGGCTCGCTTGGCCCGACTCATTGCCTCCGGATCGCTTCGCTAGCCCGGAGTACTTAGCACGGATTTCTCATAATTGGCTGAAAGGCTCCTAGCCTCATGGGCTCACCTCACTTGGTATTATTTGCTAATCTGAAGACTACAGAAGGCCCCCCGGGGTAGTATCTCAACATACTTATCTATTTGAAGACAGCTAGCCCCATGGGCTCTCATCTCATCAAGGGATCCGCACATGATCACCTCTACATACTGCTCCCGTGAGGCCACATCACGCACAACCGCTCCCGCGAGGCCATATCGCGCATAACTCCCTACGGGAACCCCTTGCTCTACAACTCCATGACAGCCCCCAGAGCCTAACGGGCTTGGGCCATGGCAGTTACAGACATATGGGAAGTTTGCCCTCCACATCCACACAGACTTGGGCCAAAGCCCAGCACGTCTAAGGATTTGGGCCTGATGGACCGGACCAATACCTAGCCCATATAGGTAACTTGTCCTCCAAGAACTACGTGTGGCTTGAACCCCTATATAAAGGGTACGTAGGCCTCTTGTTTCAGTTGAGACAACAGTTGGCAGCAAGAGAACACATATTTTCTCTGGCCTTCTAACGAATCAACAACAAGATCAGCTACCAAAATCCATCACTTTCCTCCCGTGTTCTTCGCGTTCTTCATCAAGTTCATAGCAAAATCATCATATTTTGCTCCGTGATTCCAGCAAACCTCCAAATTACTGTTATACCAGTTTCTCCCTATAACACTTACATACATATAACTATTTTTAATATATAAACTTACAAAAATACTTCCTAAACATATGATTTTATAATTATGATTTATCAAAAATAATTAAAGCTAAAAATTATAAATTTTCTATTAAAAAAAAGAATTATGAAGTCCATAAAAATTTAGACTTAAAAAATATAAAAAAATTTGTAATTTAATAAAAATTTAAATAAAAAAGAATTGAGTTTTAGGATTTAAAAAGAATAAATTTATTTTTGTTAACAAATACGAGAGTGTAGTTGAAATTTTAAAAAACATTAAATTTAGTGTTAAGATGACACCAAATGTTTGTTTGACACAAAATTTGGTGTCACTCCAATTATTTAGTATTATCTTGACATGGGTGTTTCATTGAAATTGATTTTACACTAAAATAGTGTCAAATGCCATTATTTTAATGTTTTAGTATCCCATTAGAGATGTTGTTGGTTTCGAAAACTAAACAGTATAATTATAATGACAAGGAAACTATAGCACAAGGGCATGTACTTTGAGTTACAGTCAAAAGTCGATCAATATACTTCTTTTAAAATAAATATTATAAAAAATATAATCTATTTTTAGAACATTTTATAAAATTTTAAATATAAATAAATAATTAAAATTATGTTAATTTTATTTTCAAAATTGTTATTTAAAGATAAAATTATAGCATGAAAGCTGGAAATATATAATAATAAATATAGTAAAATTAAGGACAAAATAAATGTAATTAAGTTTTTTAAGAGCATTTCCAATACTAGAAACTCTTTAGTTAAATTATCTTACATTCTTTAGAAAACATCTATAAGTAGAGATATTCTAACTTTTTCCCCCTAAAAAAAATATAGACAGTAATATTTGGTTGGTTATATTTATTATACCCATAAATCTCACGTATAATTTTATATAATTATAATTATAAATAATTACATCAGAATATATATCCTTTCTATTAACTAAAATTTTACATAACTATTATAATTAATCCTTTTAACCAACCACTTTACATACTTCGATGACCGATGTTTCAGGTATCATGGGTTAAAGACTTGCACTCTCATAGCTGCTGTGGCCAGTGCCTGTGCCCCCTACCCATATCAAAAAATATTTTATATTTTAGTATTTATTATTTAATATATTATTAAAAATGGAATATTCGAATCATATCAATAATATATTAAAATTAAATATTAATATTATTAGTTCAAAAAATACACAAAAAATATATTATATTATATTTATATTTATAATTTATTGTTTAAACTAAATTTTTATTAAAGTTATATAATAAAACTAAAAAATATTAAAGAAGATCGCAAGATTTATAAATTTATATATTTTAAATCCAATAATCACAACTAAAGCATATTTAACATAAAATTAAACGACCATACAAATTAACCTTTAAATTCATAAACTGAATTATGTTGAATAAATAAAAACTAACAAATATATCTCCCCTTTATCTCTTCCTTTATGTCACCTGTCAGCATCCACCATCACTTCTTAAAAAATACAAATCTTTTTCCTTAACTGTGAGTACAAGTTTATGTATAAAATGTGTGTATTTATATGTACGTGATGCATTTGATATAGGATTAATATTTAATCTTCAATTTTTATCTGAGCAATTCAGTAGTAGGTAGGTCCCTAGATATACTTAAGTTGTAAAGTTTGTTCAAATAGATGTCATTTAACCTGATATAATTAAAGTCAGGTTAATTTGATATCCATTAACCTCTATTATAATTTATATTAATACCTATTATTATATAATTTGCTATTTAAGAAATTGACTATAGATTATGAAATATTATTTTATTTCAATAATTTTTTTTATAAATTATAATAAATCAATGAGATTAAAAAATTTCCATTAAACCTTTTTCTTGGTCCAAAACAATATAAAAAGGAAACAAGAAAATATATAATAGCCTATACAAAATAAAAATGATATGCAAACCAAAGGTCTATAGACTATAGCTTAATGCCTTAATGTAATCCAAGTGTGAAGTGGCCACACCTAGAATTGTCTATATGGGCTTTTACCTTTTAGACCAGACTATCATAAGAGCTAGTCCACCAGCTAAAAGATACCTGAAACTGTACCAGTCTTCTATTGGATTGCAACAAATATGAATTTTATAATATTATCATCTATATCGTTTATCGTACTTTAAAGATAAATAAATTACTCAACATATATTTATTACACTGGTGATAATTTAATATTTCTTACAGCTATCCAAGAAAATTTTCGTATTTCATATTAAAAATTTGTTTTCTTATTATTTAGTAATGTACATATTTTTTGATTTTTCTTTAAAATAATTTTTTTGAAATATAATTTTCAAAGTGCCAAATTAACCACTAGTTTACATGAACTCCTAAATTTTAGCTTCTAAAAATACGAAAGATAAAATTTAGCGTAAGAAAAATGGCTTCGCAATCTATACAGTGATACAACCAAATTTTTGGGAAAAAAATAATATATATTCCAATTAAGTTGTGTATTCACAGACCACAAACTATTAAAATTTTCTATATTTTAGAAAATGATAAATTTAAATTAAAAGATAGCATATACAACAATTTTTATTTTCAAATTGTAAAATACACTGCCTACCTCGAGGTTCAAATTACCATTGACAATATAGAAAAATAAGTAGTTGGTTGTATATGTTGCTTAAATTGGAAAAACAGAAGAATTCAAAAATAAAGAGTAAAATAACTTATAGTTAAACTTCGGTTTTAAATTAGTAGTCCACTTTGATTTTTTCTGATCAAATTGACTTTCTGACTGAAAATTACAAATTACTCTTTTAGAATTTTAATAAACTGAAAAATACATTTTAAAGAAGATCACATATACTTTTTATTTATATAATTTTTATAATATTTTTTAATTGTATAATATATAAATTTTAGTCAAAATTTAGTAAATTTGATTAAAAAAATTTAAAATGGACTACTAATTTGAAATTGATGGAGTAATAATCTAGTTTTCCTGTGTCATGAGCTTGTCTAAATTTATTCCAGTGTTCCACCTGGACCACCCATTTTTCTACTGTGATGAGATTGTTTAATTTACAAGATTTACAACTGTGATGAGCTTGTTTAATTTACAAGATTTACATCAGTCTCTCTGCCCGGGTCTATCGTGTTAAAACAAAGTTAAAATATCTCGAGTACACGAAGTGTTTCAGTGCACCAAAACATGATTGTCTCGAGTAATGTAGTTCCGCCATTTAGTTCGTGAATGCTTGTTATCAACAGATATGGTGATGAGGAACATTTCCATTATACGATTACAGATTAGTGAGGAATGGTTCAATTTCATATGTGCAAGAATTACAGCCACAAAACTGATACAATACCTATATTTACCATCCAAAGCACAAGGTTTGCTGCTTGGTAATATATATAGACAAACTTTAAGTCAAGCCTCACCTTAAACTTCAAACAATCCCAAGTGCATAGTAGTTTTCACCACATCAGAATAGAAACATTTGAATACAAACAAATCATATAATGACTACAACATAAATCAATTTTTTCTTCAAACAAATCATCTTGCACCCGTTAAGAACAGATGGTGCTCATAAAATTTTCACCACAAGCGGGAATATACATACCATTTTGGGTATTTATTCTTTGCAATCACCTAAAACTTAATTTACATATTTATTCAATGAGCAGAGACTGCTCATGCCAATCAACGACACAAACATTTACAATTTAGTGAGTTCTGTGTGATATTTACCTGTTTCACTTGCAAGCTGCTGTTACATACTTACCTTCATTGGCCGAGTATCAGTCAACAACCTCAATAACCTTGTTTAATGCCAACATCCTAACAACACCAGAAAGCTTGTGCTCTTCAACATATAACCGTCTCAACTGCCTAGAATTCATAACAAGGAACTGAATTGCCTCCTCTTCGATCCCACTACAATTTCTCATATCTATACATTCCAAAAGCTTACAGTTCTTGGACATTGAAACTGTGGCAGCATTAGTCAATCCACTACAACCTCTTAACTTCAATTCACGTACATAATTACACGAAACCAGAATCGAGACGAGTTCTTTATCCAACAACATGTCATTATAAGAAAGATCAAGCTTCTTCAAATGCCTCAAACTCTGTCCTAGCATCGAAAGCAACCCACTTTCTCTTTCAATAACATCACAATTTATCAACACCAATTCTTCAAGAACATTACTCAAAGCAACTCCAAATCTTTTTAGCCCTTCACCAGTAACAAGACAACAACTCTGAAGCCTGAGACTCGATAAACTGCTAAAATTCTCAGCAATTCCCAATAAATGACGGTTATCAAGATCAAGTGGCAACCTTAAATCAATATTTCGCAAATTACACTTACATTGCCTAATGAAATGAAGCAACCCTTCTCTTGAACCCCCATCGTAAATCAAAAGTGAGCACAAAGAAACACAATATTCAGCTAAATTAAACAAAACAACATCAACTATACCTCTACAAGTCCTCAACTCAACTTCTTGTAGACCCGTGAGGTCCTCAACAAACCCCGAAAAGGAGGCGTTGTCGGCCACGCTTTCACAGCTCTTAAACCGCAAAGATTTCAACTTTTTACAATTCCTCCATAGCCAATTAAGGCCATAATCACCCGCTATAACCCCACTTAAGCAAAGACTCTCCAACTCAAATCCACTCTCACAATCAACCTCATCACCATAGTCAAAGCCTCCTCCCATCTCTCTCCCACAACAAATCACAGAGAGATTCTTAAGAGACTTAAAACAAACAACCCAAGTAAAAGAAACAGGCCTAGAGAGAGAAACAGTAAGAGAACATATCCTTGAACAAGAAGTAGAGAGAGAAAGCAAGGAAGGGACAGCAACAGGGACAACCAAGACACGAAAGTGTTGAATATTAGGACAAGACATAGAGACACAAACTAAGAGCTGATGAGCTGAGAAAGTAGTGGCGGTTGTGTCAGTGGTGGAGGAGAGAGAGAGTGAGGAGAGACAAGGATGGTGGGAGAGATACGTAGAGAGAGATGAATAAAATGAAGGAGAAGGTGGGGGAGAGAGAAGGAGAGAGAGAGATGATTTAGCGGAGCGGAGGAGACGGAGCCAGCGTTTAGAGACGAGAGAGATGGTAGGTGAAGAGGGTGGTGGAAGTCGCCGGAATATTTCTTGGATGAGTTCATCACACAGAATTGTATCCATCAAACTACTTTTATTTTATTCGAGACTTGTTTTTATGTATGTATGTATGTATGTACTTATTTATTTATCGATCTCTGCTACATTTCTTTGTGTTGTGGGTGGTCTTATTCGCAGGTGTGTTATTGCTTTTGCTTAACCCACACATGTTTGCGATAATGTTGTGTATGATATGTATCATATTGACACCTACATTTACTCGTGTGTATATATTGTGTACATATAGAGAGGATTTAATATTTATAAACAAGGTTTTATATGTTATAATATTAGAAAAAAATTATCAAATTATAAATATATATATATATATATATTAAACTTATAAATATTTTTATATTGTAGTGTGTGTTTAAAATAAAAATTTATATTAAACATTAAAGTTATCATGTGTTAAAAATTAAAATGTTTAATTTTTGTATCATATCCATATCCATTTTGTATTTTATTGTTATGTACCAAATCATCCGGTGCAGGCTTAATGGCCAAATATTTTAATGATTGTTTTATGATTTGACAATACAAATGTAAAGATGTGTGTCAAAATATTATTATATAATAATTTTTATGCAACTTTAAGTTGTAAAGTACTCCGTATTAATGTCATAATAGTATTGTTTTTAATATAATGTTAACAATGAATATTGATTGTATAGTTTTTGCTACAAATGATTTATTTGAATCATTAGCTAATTTAAAAATTCTCACATTTATTTATTATTATCTGTACAATTGTATCATAAGTGACACTAATATTTTATGAACCATGCTACGTACCCAAAAATAATCTCAATTTTTTTTCTTAATATTTTGATTCGTGTGCTGTGTATGCAAACAAAATTACCAATTACGTGATAATTTTTTGGGTAGCAAACATTTTTCATATTTTATATATGAAATTAGGTCATCTAAAATATATTTTATGTAAGTTATGTGGGATATATAAGATTTTATATGCAAATATGAGAGATAGTATTTTTGTAAAATTATGATTCATTTAAAATTTTAATAATATATTATAATTTTATACTAATATCTTAAGAAATTACATAAAATGTATTTAGGTTCCTTTTTTTCTTTATATATATAATGAACTAAAGTTTTAAGAAATAATACTAAAATTCATATAAAATCCGATGTTGAACACTTTGGGTTATTTTCATTTGATTTCTACCATAAAAATAAATTCTTAATTTGTTAATTAAATTTTAAACAAGTCATACATACATACATACATAAATACATACATACATACATACATACATGCATGCATGTGTATGAAGTTAATTAGTAATATATGATATACGATAAATATCGTGTATATAACCTATAACCCGTGCAATGCACATATTTTTTCAAATTTTTTAATATATTTTAAATGAATTGAATAATTTGAGCGGTGATTAAATTAAGATATTTATATTGTCTTTCGTATAAAATTTAACATAGATGGAAGAATAATAATATTATATCATTCCTGAGATGTAACTAATTAGTTATTTATAACTTCAAATAGATAAAGTAATAATAATGTTAAACAATATGAGTGGTGCGGGGGGTTTGAATGCAACTTACAAAATTATCACTATTCTTATTAACAACAAACAAGTCAGTAATAAAAGTAAGTTATGAAATGCAAACAATTGAAGACATGTGTTTAACCAATTTTTTTTTTGTTTTGCTACAACTGACTGGAATGAGTATTTCAGTTACAAAGAAACAATGAGCAATGGATTTGTTAATGTTTCTTGCTTGAGAGAAAACCTAGCTCAGTTGCATAAGAAAAAAATGCATGTGAGATATGTGTATTTATACTAAAACATATATCCCACTTACATGTACATTTTTCTTTTGTCTTAGAATAAAGCTCAAAATAGAAACTGTGCTTTTATGGTTCAACCTTGAATTCATTCTATTTGTAGATAAAGTTTTGCTGAGATGACAGAAATCTTTGACTCCTGGTGCACACCTTATCTTTTTGTTTACCTTCTCTCAAGTTGCAGTAGTAGGCTTGACATACTATATAGTAATGTCTAAATCATTCCTTGTGCTTTCACTATCTAATCTGCTACATGGAACAGATTGTCAGCTTCACTAAAAGTTTACTGTCATATGTTAACTTTTAGCTCCTCTTTGGTGACAGTATCTTTGACTCCGCATATGTTGCTGTCAAACCTTGATAGATCCTTGAAACTTACTGTCTCCAAAATTGTTGTCAACTATCTCCGCTAAACGTGCTGTCAGTAAAATTTGTTGTCTGTGAATCTTCATTCTCCGCCAAGTTTACAGTCATTAGAATAGTTGATGCCGTTTGTTCCTTTGTGCTGTCACTTGAATACGTTGTCGTAGGCTTCAGTTGTAGAATGTTACTATCAAAGTCTTGACCCATGATGTGCCTGAACACTTTGTGAACTTCTACTTCATGGATTATGTTATTGTATTTGTACAAGACAGTAACTATTGAGACTTATAATCACCTACTTGGCTTCTAATCATACTGTTACAAGTGATAACAAAACATACTGTCAATATACATATGACAGTACATTTTACTTAGTTAATTTCTAATTAATCTAAGTAACTTCTAGTTGATTACAATGTTAACACTACAATCCCTAACAAATAATATTATAATATTTGTGAGATTTGATTATGAGTGATAATTTTAAATGAATGAGATAGTTTGAGGGTGATTAAATTGAGATGTTTAGATTGTATTTAGTATATAATTTTAATATAAATAAAAAATAATATTATATTATTAATAAGATTTAATTAATTGGTTATTATTTTAAATAAAATAAAGAGTTTAAGCGGTGGTGAAACATAAATTTTGTAAATAGATTATTTTTTTACAGGTAAATAGATTGTATTTAATATAATTACATTACATAAAATGTAACAGATAACAAATAGGATTCTTAATATAGGTATAAATTTTAGGTTATTATTGAGATATAATATAATATTAAGATTTAATTTTAGATGAAAAAAAAATGAGGGATAACCAAAATGCAAATTATATATATATATATTTAATTTTTTGAAATTTTAACAGAATTTTATAAGAAATAATAATTTATAATTTTAATAAAGTTTAAAGAGTTTGACTAGTAATTAGATTGAGATATATAAGTCAACCGTATTTGTTACAATTGTATCAGATCTATACTATTATATTATAAATAAAATAAATTATTTATATTTAATATTTTTGGAAGGTGCTTACAACTCTTTTGAAAAGCGTTACTGACCAACCAAAGTATCAAACTACCAATTATCCCATATTCCATTTACTAGCTTAAATCTCGTGCAATGCACATGTCACTTTTTAAATATTTAAAATGTATATTTATTATAATTTTATAATAATTTATTTCATATATTATAATTTTTATTTTAAATTTTAATATTTTTAGTTTTATATAATATTAAGTGTGAAAATAATATTTTATTACCCTATAGATTAACTACAATATAATTGATTTAATATATACTACTTATTTATAGAAATATACTAATACAATAAAATATTTTTGTTATATATATTATATAAAAGGGAATGTTTGTATAATATTTTCCTATTTTTAAATATATTATTATATTTTTAATTATTTTAATTTGTAATATTCATTTTATATGTATGAAAGGCATAGGTGTACTAACTTGTAACACTTAATTACTATGTAACTCAACTAAGTAAAAGATAAAACAATAGCAAAACAAGAGAAATCGAAGAAGCACATGGAATCAATCAACTGAAGATATGGTAATGATACTTGGTAACTACAAGTAACTAATTTGGTTAATCAAGGATGCATAAGTGAGAAGAAGTTCAATCTGAGTATTGCTCATGCCCTAACTTATCTAATGGAGAATCAAATTAATGTCAAAGAAGTATCAAGAAGACCAAAGTGATTTCATGTAATGTATATCAACATCTGGATAATGTAAAGGTTAATCAATAAATGAGAACTGACATTCAGAAGCAAGAACCCCTACAAGACTAGTCACTTATGAATCAGACCATTGCATCAAGTGTCAGGACATTGGAGGCAAGTTCATGTCAGTAATAGAAGATCTCATTTGAATTGAGTGAGGAAAAGAAATTGAAGAAGCTAAGGAAACTTGCTCATAAAGGTTAATTCTCAATTAGTCACTAAAGAAGGTCAACATTGGATGTGTGCATATTTGCTAAGGCAAATGTCGATCCACAGCAGATCGAGATGCGGGTCGAGATTTACAAGTGAAGTAAAACACTGCAAAGGCAAATCTCGATCCAGGCGACAGATCGAGATCGAGATCTTCACAGATCGAGATCGAGATTCTCCCAGATCGAGATCGAGATGGGTCCAGGCGAAGATCGAGATGCGGGTAGAAATGTAACATTTAATGTTCAAGGGACAAGTGGCTTATTGTGAACGGTTGATCCAGAGTTGTTGTTAAAGTACTTTTTGTTGTCAAAATCCTGATTGGGCCACGTACACAAAAAGGACAAGATCAAGACTACAAGACATTATAAAAGCAGCACTTTCTTTTAGTAGTAACTGGTATCTCTGTATTTTCAACGATAATTTTTAAGAGAGAGCATTTACTGTAAAACAAAAAGTGAGAGAGAGGATCAGTTGAATCTAGCTTTAATTGCTGTATTTATTGTTCAACTGATCATGATGCTTTTATGAATGTTGTAGCAAATCCATCAATGAATATAATGATATATTCTTGAAATTCTGTGTCATCATTTATTACCTGCACATTTTTTATTCTCTTATTATTTTTAAACAGTTGTATTCACCCCCCCCCCCTCTACAACACTTTGGACCTAACAATGTATATATGTATATTAAAAAAAATTCCTATTTTTAGGGTAACGTTTTTTAGGGTGACAGCCACTGCGACCTCCCGTTAACCCCTTTATTCTAATTATATATAGAATATAATAATAGTATAGTTGTCATATGAAAAAAAGTTTTGGAATCGTTGGGTTTGGTCCTTAATTTCTTATCCACGTTTGAGCACAATTGGATAATCCAAGTGATTGAGGGCTTATACTCGGTTTTCCAAGGTCCTATGTTCGACACTCACCCGAGAATTTATTAGAACAGATAGTCATTTGTAACTATAAGCCAAATTAGTCAAAAAAAATAATTCTTATCCACGTTTTCGTGTTGACGCCGAGACGTCTACCTATGTCGTTGAATGAGTTTTGTGTGTGCTGAAAAGTTGTTTAGTTCAATGATTATGCAGAATTAGGGATGACAATGAGTCGGATCGGATTGAGTTTTTCAATATCCAGATCCAGATCCGATTTTTTTACCCGAACCCGAAAAATATCCAAAAATTGAGACTCAGACCCAAATCTGATCCAAAGGATTTCATATCAGATCAGGTAAACTCGAAACTCGAAAATTTGTATCAGACCCGGACCCGAAACTATTATCAAAATATTTTAATTTTTTTTAATTTGACCCTATACAATTAATTATTAAGGTTCAATTATATAAATTAGATATTTAATTGAATGCTAATATATGTTAATAATTTTATAAAAATATTGGAAGTATCTTAAATAAAATTATAGCAGTACTGAACATAAGAGCGAACGTATTAAAAGTATATTTAAAAACATATTAAAACATAAATTACAGAACATATATTGAATAATATAGTATATAGAATATATTGTAAAACATGTTTGTATCATAAAAATATTATTTATTATATGTTTCACCGAATACTCAATGTAAGACGAGTGTCTAATATATATATATATATGTGTGTGATTTTTATCGGATTTCGGGTCTGGATTGAGTTTAAATCGGGTATCAGGTATGAGTTCGAAATACATAAGATCCAAATTCAGATCCAAACTCATGCGAGTCTAAAAATAAGATCCAAATCTAAAAAATTAGGTTCGGGAAAATCCAAATTGGTTGGAACGGGTCTGGTATCCATCGAGTCGGATAAAACTGCCATCCCTGTGCATAATTGTTGTTTAGTTCATGTTAAAATCTAATGAAAGAAATTTATATTAGATGGGTTTTTTAATTTTAACTAAAAGAACTAGAATAAGAGTGTAGTTTAATTTTTATTAATAAAAAGAGCTTAAAGTGTATTAGAAGTATTTTAATTAAAATTTAATTAAAAGAGTATATTTTAATATAGATAAAATATTAATATTTTTTTAATATTCAAAAAATTTAATTAACAAGTTGTAATTTTTTTTGTTAGATAACAAGTTGTAATTTTAAATAAATTAAAGTGTTTGAATGATGATAAAATTGAAACATGTTAATTAATATATTATGGTTACAACTCTAAATTTTAATTAAAAGAGTGTATTTGGGATTGAGTGGGACACAAATGTAAACAAACTATACTGCCGACCGATCAAACCACTTCAGTTTTAATAATAATATAGTATAGATATAAATTTTAAATAATGCATATATAGGCCAAAATTGAAGAAAGAATCCTGTAAAAATGGAATATATTATTACCGAGGATATATCCCATAATTGTTTTTCGCTAAATGTTGCTGTCAGTTTCGTCCGTTAATATAATATTGTATTTGGTTGGGGAGAAATGAATGGAATAAGTGAAACTAAAATAAAATAACAGAGATTTAAGAAAATATTTGAAAAAAATGAGAGTGTGCAAATTTGTTATAATAAAAAATGTGAAGAAAATATGTATAAAAAGAAATGAAACATTTCTTTTCAAATTGGGAGTTTGAGTTACAACTTATATTTTTTAAAATAGAATAGAGGTAAAAATGAATTTTTTGAACATTTACTTATATTATAGTTCAAATTCCATTTCATCCTTTACGACTCAGCCAAATACAACATAGGAGATATGAGTATTATTTTCCAGTGTCATGTGTGCAAGGAAAGACGGGGAGAATTTGAAGCACGGTTAGGAATGGGAGGAGTGGAATAATGGAATGTAATGTTTTGTTAAAGCCGGCTACAATAATGTTGCTTGTATTTTGACCTTTTCTTTTGTTGTTTTCTTCTTTCATTTCATATAAATGTTAGACAAAATAGCCCAGATTTTATTTAAAGCCATTTTTTATATAATTTCTTCCATCAATTATTCTCAATCAAATTGTAACTTGTTGATATTTCATATATATGTAGATATTGAATGATTTCTTTAATAATTGCTAATCTTTAACTGAGTAAAATTGTTAAATTTTGAAAACTGTAAAACTCATAGGTTACTATACTTCTATGTAATTAAAAATATGCTTATTTACAATTTAAACCCTGTGTTATTAACAATATACAATTCAAATCCTCTTTTAATATATTTAGTAAATTTAACCCTACGTTTTTTAACTATTTACAATTGAAACCTTTTTACAATAATTACTAAAATTTTAAAATCATTAGTAAATTTAACTCTATATTTTTTAACTATGTACAATTGAAACCTTTTTAAAATAAATAGTAAATTTAACCCTACGTTTTAAAATATTTAGTAAATTTAACCTTGACTTTTTAATTTCGGAATAAAATAAATTTTATATCGAAAAAGTATTTTCGAGAATATATTCACCGAAGAGTATTTTTGAAAATAAATTAAATTCGGTGATGAACATTCATGAATATATTGAGCGAGAACTGTGATGACAAGATGGAATAATATAAACACATGTTAAAATTTTATTGAACATATATAATATATTATACATATAGATATATTAATATAGAAAAGAACATCTAAATATCCATTTTATAAGAAAAAATCCTAATAATTGTAAATATCTATTATGCTTAGATAATATCTATACAAAAAAATTATCACTAGTGCATTTGACGAATATTTATTCAAAATTTTGTTGTAAGATTTATTTTATTCCGAAATTAAAAAATCAAGGTTAAATTTGCTAAATATTTTAAAACGTAGGGTTAAATTTACTATTTATTTTAAAAAAGGTTTCAATTGTACATAATAAAAAAACATAGGGTTAAATTTACTAAAATTTACTAATTATTTTAAAAAAGGTTTCAATTGTAAATAGTTAAAAAACGTAAGGTTAAATTTACTAAATATATTAAAAGAGGGTTTGAATTGTATATTGTTAATAACACATGGTTTAAATTATATTTAAGCCTTAAAAATATATTAGTACGCATATACATTGATCTTGAATGTAATTTTTTAAGATATTTTTTCATAATTTATATTCGTAAAAAACATATATTATATGTACTAAAAAGTAGTCACATGTCAAGATGAAGAAATATTGTTAGGATGATTTTTTTTTTTTTTTTTTAATTTGGTTCTTACTCGCAGTGACAATGAGTTGGGGACAAGTAATCAGGGTCTATACACACGGTTACGTTTTGCATGAGTCTTAATTCTTAAACATACTTGTATTCTGAAAATTTCAGCAAGATGCCTAAGAAGTTAAAAGTCACAGTAAAGTAAAAGCTATTTTTAACATCTCCCAGAAAGAATTTATCAAATTAATTTTTACAAAACTAAGCAACAGCGGTGCACAAGACAATCTTGTTGATATAACATCAATCAATGCACTTGCATGTCTCGTCTGCACCATGACATTATACGAGTACTGTCCGAAAATACTCATGAGATTTAAGCACATTTATCAGGGACTTGATTTATCTTCGTCACAAGCATGTCTCCTCTATTAATAATCACAAATGTCTTCAAAGGGTTATGCCACTGACTTATCGGATCGAGGGAGTTGACTCTGGAGGAGGACGTGCTAGTTCAGTTGAGAAATTGTTGTGGTACCAACCTTCAACGAGTCCAAGAGTGTGATAGGCTTGGTTTTCTTCCATTTCGGAATACAGGGGCTGTGATTGAATGGTGGGTAAGGACCGTGGAATATCATATCCACAGGGATGATAATGATGATGATGATGACGACAGGGGTGTTCCAAATGCCATGCTTTTCAGAGGTCCAGGGAAGATGCTAAAGGACTCCCACGAAGTCTACTGGAAAGCCCTCTTGAAGTATATGTTAACAATGACAAAGCTAAAGTTGAACTTCTTTTACATATAAAATCTGATGACAACTTACTTTGAAGGGATCCTTATTTTTCTCCTTTTTTGTGCACCACTCAAGTGCTATAAATCAGTTTGTTAGTTATTGGTTTAGTTTATATTTTGCCAAGTTCATAACCACTTGTTTAAGATTTAAATTCTTGCCTGTGACACACATATGGATGTGAATCCTCCTGGAGGATCAGAGCAGTGGGGAGGAGGTATTGAATTCACTGAAATTGATGAAATTTACAAGATGAACATACTGGTTCACGAGTTTTCAAATGTGGAAATTTGGTTGGCAATCACAATTCTACCTAATGTGGTGGAATTCAAAATACTGCTCACACATAGCTTACCATCATCAATTTCATTTATAACTGATAATGTTGTTAAAGGGCCTGATGTGATACAGACTGCAAAACAGGCTGACCAGTGAACACTGAAGCGTAGTGGCTCTGGACAAGCTTTTGAAAACTTTTCCATAGTTCAAGATAAGAGGTGAGAAGTTGCGATGCATTGACCTTTTGGGATTATATGTTGGTAAAGCCACACTAAATCGAGTGAGGTTTTTGATCTTGCAAAACTCAACAGATTTTAGTGCTACTGCTGTTGGATTGATGGATACCTTGAGTAATTGTGCGTTTAAAAACTCTTACAGATGCTGTATAGCTAGGTTCAACTCATATCTACTTCAATATGAGTCCACAGTTCAGATTGTTATTTTTTCAGTCCCGTGGCCTAATAAAATTTCTCAATTATGGAAGGAGATGCACACATTCGCTCTGGATGGCATAGTGAACGATCTTTACTTGCAGAAATATTGAATATCCACCAGATTTACGGGGCTTACAACTATTGCCTGTGCCTAGAAGTGTTTCGGGACTGAACTTGTGATGGTTTATGACAAGGGGTTTTCTCTCCCCTTGTGGCCACCTCTGATACACAATGCTGTTCTAGATTGGTAGTGGCTACAGATTACTTTTGGAGAGAGAACTAATAAGCCTTATGAAAGGATGCTTCTAAATTCTAATCTGTATAGCTTCTGGCTAGGGTAAAAGATGGATTCTTTTTTAATTCCTCACTACGCATGTATATTAATATTCATGTGCATATTGAATATCATTATATCATTAAATCCATGAACATGCGAAAGATCCAAATTTTATCATCCATGCCAAATAACATGGTATTACGACTTTTAAGCCTAGACAACAATCTGGATGTGATATATTTAATCAATTCATGGAGGTAGAAGTCTTTGCCACTCTTAGTATACATCCTACTAATATATACCTTGTACCTGGTGCTTCTTTGGTGTTTGCTGTGAAAGGAGGCCCAGATATTGGTTTTTATGTTGAGTACTTGAGTATGCCAGTTCTGGTGATGCATTGACTTTCAAACTAGTAGATCCCTAGCTATAGTGGTACAAGCATGCTTCCTCTTCATTGTTTTAGAAGAAAATGGATCTGATGATGAGCTTGACCTTAGACTGAAAACAAACTAGTAGATCCCTACCTATAGTTGTATGAAAATCTTCTGGTAGGACAAGCGTTGCAGTTCAATTATCCTGTAACTTTGTATTTACTTCATTTTAACGGACCAGGTTTTATACTGCATCCATATCAAGTGTCTGATCTTCCTTCTGCTATCGCATTCGTACCAAAGTAAAGAAAAATATTAAATCTGCCGCCTTCATTTTCAGAGTCTTAAAGCCAGGGAGATCCTCAGAGCAGCGGAGGAACCATCACTTGGTCTTTGTTCTATATCCATAAGTGTTTAAATACAAATAAGAGAGTAAATTAAGTTGGGTGTCTACAGCAAAAGATCGATACTTTGGAAGATGTGAGCTTGAATCTTTTGTTATAGTTGATGTCTTGACGAGGTGGCTCAGATCAGAGGAAGCACACTTGCACTTCCATTTTGACAGAGTTGACCTTGCATTCTTGCTGTTAGAGCTAAACTTAATGTTAGGTTCAATTATTATGCTGTTCTATGAAGCTTAAAATATTGTTTTGTTTGATGCTAAGACTAATTATGGTTAACATTGTGCTTATCGACATGCGTGATAGGTAAGTTTATCAAATGCATCACACTTTGGTTATGCCACTTATTTGAATATATTTCAGAAATAACTAAGTTGCACTGATTGTTGATTGTAGTAGTGCTTGTCTATACCATTAAAACGACTCCTTCAATGGGTAACCATTGAAAGCTTCATATCTAACTTTCTGGCTGGTGGATGAGTGTTAATTCAAGTATCAAATAAAGTTGAAATTTTTGTGGTAGTAGTCAATCAGTCAGTCATATAAAGGTTCAGATCAGTGTCCAAGGGGAATATTGTTTCTGTTAATGCTCGAAAAAAGTGTCCAACAGCCGCTACTTTCTCAGGAAAAAGCTACTATTGCTTTTATGTGAAACTTGGTAATGCTTTTGACAGCAGCCATGAAGCAGGTGGAACTGGTAATACATTCTTTAATGACTACAGGATGGGCCTAATTTGTGTTAGGTATGCACAGCCCTGGGGGGATTTTACCGTAGAAATTCATGTTGACGCACATCTTGCATAACTTTAGGTGGTAATACAGTCTACAGACGTTAAAGTTCACTGTCACCATTGGGTAGATTACTGGTCAGACCTATCTCAAGAGAAAATCATGGGATAGCAGGACATGCAGAGTACGAGGATAGAGTAATTAATTAGCTCCGAGAGATTCAAATATAAAGTGATCGCCTCAGTTGCAGGCAATGGCCAGAGAAGAAAGAGAAGAAATTGATGTAAACTATGAATCTGAGAAGAGAACTGCACTGCCTACTTCAGTAATGTTGACGTGTGGGCTGTTATACTAGTGTGTTTTATTGCATTAATATCAACAAAATTACAAAAGTTTGTTTCTTGCTAACTGAGATATCAGTCAAATGTGGCACTAACCACTGCAACTGTTACAATGCAATCACTGGTGCCTCCTCGTCAAAGAACAACCCACACTCTCTAAAAAGCTTAACACCTCAAGCTTTCACTGTTTGTTTGAGGATGGTAGTTGGTGAGACTGCGCTATAGCAAAAACTCGAGGCAGAGGTTTGATGCACAATATACTTTTAGATTATCAGCTGCATTTTTAGGTTTGATGCATCTCTTTCTCTTCAACCTAATATGCATGTTGAAAGTACCTAGCTAGTGGATATAATAATTTGATTCATTTTCTAGCTTGTGACATATTGAATTATCTGTATTGAAATTGAAATTGTGATTCAGAAAAAAAGGAAAGAAATTGTGATATATTGGACATTATTATCGGTTATGAGGGATCTGTGCTACCTATTGATCATCAACTAGTTTTGTGACATATGAAGAGACAATAAGTTTATTGCAAAGTAGTATTTTCAGAATGATGCATTGATATTTAGGTGTATTTAGCTATGGTCAAATGCGAAATTTCAGGAAAATTTGATATAAGGAAGCATACTGTGCATAGATGTGTATCTGTCATGTTTTTTCCATTCATGCAGTTAGATATGTAGACCTTGGGCCGACATTGCTTTGAATTATTAGAAACTGACTAGAAGCTACGGAAAACACAGCCTTACAGGTCGGGGCATGTCTGTCGTGTTGTCTGATAACGTTTGTAAGTTGAAGCCATTTGATGTGCAGTGTGTTACTTCAGTTGTTACTCACCAATCTCCGTCAACTGTCAAAAGGTAAAATATGAAACTGGCCAAAAGAGGCACAAATGTATTTAATTATAAAAACAATATTTTTAATTTGTCACGGGTATGATTTTTATAATAATTCTAGTTTTTAATAAATTACACAAGTTGTTGTAGGCTAACGGGGTGTTCCACGTGGTACAATGGCCCTAGTTCACGTGTGTGCATGTGACTCTTCGCCGTTCCCGTAATTAATAATAGTCAATTATGTGCTTTCGTAATCTTAACCGGTGTATAAAATTGAAAGAGATAAAATTATTTGATGGATTTTAATGTGCTCGAATAAAATCGGTAAAAAATAAATACAAGTTATATAAACTTCGGACTTCGGTTATTTTATCTAATAAATTATTTATAAACTACAAGTTATATATATATATAAAACTTATAAATTTATATAATAACAAATATATATTAAGTTAACACTCTCAATAAATTTCATATTTGTGAACAAAAACCTGTCTGATATGATTTTAAAATAATACCAAGTTAAATTCCAATTTTAAGAAAAAATGGATAGTATTAAAATTTTGTAAAAATCGGAATTATTAAGGTTCTGAAATGAGGTTCGGGCTTTTTTGTATATTCAAAACAATTCTGAAAAAATGTATTATTTATTATTAATAAATTTCAATCATAATAATATTACATTAATAATAAAACATTAAAACTGTACAAAAACTCGATCTGCCTAGGTCCACGGGTTTTAAAAAATCTAATATTTTTTGCAGAATTCCTACATGCTTTCAAAAATGTTTGTTTTGATTCGATTAAAAAACTAAAAATTTTCAAGATCAATTTGTCATCGACAAATTTAGACGTCATCCATACTCCGGAGGATTGTATAATATTTCGTTTTGGTTTTTGGCAAATGTGATAATTTATATATAAAAAAAATTAAATTTGTCATTTATAATTGTATACTCCTCCGTGATTCTTAACATTTTCTATATTATGCGTGTCATTTTTTTGAAAATATTAACAATCAAATGGGATGAAAGGAGTATTAAATAAAATTTTAAATTTTAAATTTTAATTTAATATAAAATATAAAATTTAATAATAAATCTAATAATAATTTTTTCTTACCTATTATAAATAAAGACGATTATTGTTTTACAATGGAGGAAGTATTATGTAATGAATTTACGTAATACTACCTCCGTCCCACCCAATTGTTAACGTTTCGGAAAGAAGGTCTCCGGCGGTGCATATAAAGTATAGTTTAATAACTTTTTTTTTATTTTTTCTAGGTAGTATATTAAAGTGATTTTTTAAAAGGTAGTTTATTTGTTTATATGCATATTTGATGCATATTTATTTTACGTAATATGAGCGTTTATTAATTCATTTTAACGTACGTGTAATATTTTTTAGTTTTACATAGATTCAAATGGAAATTTGACGCATCGTGTCGTTATGCGATAATTTAGATCAAACCTTTATTCTTTGTATTTAAAAATAATTTAATAAATTTGACAAAAAAAATAATTTAATAAAAGTTGGTTCAAATTTAAAATTAATTATATATTTTTCTGAGTAGGTTCAAAATAATGTACTCACTCCGTCCCTTTGATTTTTTGCATCTATTTTAAAGTACATAAAAAATGTAATCTAATAAAAAAAATTTAAAATAAAAATAAAAATACGGGTCTAAAAAGTCAAGAAATGCCCAACTAATTAGGGAGCATATTTGTTGGTATTTGAAAACGGTGACACTGCCACATGTGTACATACATATTTTATGGAGTCATTTCTGTGCATTACATACAAGTTATACACACACACAGAACAGCATTATAATCCATAAATAACAACATGACACAAGCGCTCCCTCGAATTAAACTGAAAACAACATTTATGAGACGCACATATTACAAGCATACCACCAGTAATGTAAAATTTAAATCCATAGTTGGAGTTGAAAACAGTAACTACCACCATTTGAGAAAACAAGGAGAAATTAGAGACACAGGTGAAAAACCCAATGATGTAGACGGCTTTTCTGCACAGTAGTATATACTTGCATACACACACACAATCACACTTTATACTTTGCCTCTCAAACCTCTCTTTTTTTTCTTCTTTTCAAGATTATTTCTACTTGTTCTTGAAAAACTACTGTTTTTATTATCTTGTTGCAGTTGGATCTTGAAAAGATTTCAGAAACTAGCAATTTTTGTTCAAACCCCAAGTGAGAGATTGCTTCACTGTTTGTATTATCTAATCAGGTAACTTGAATTATTTCTGTATGATGATTTACCTGTGTTCTCCTTTATTGCCCACCAAGTGTTTGATAAAATGTCGTAATGAGAAAAGAAAATGGGGTTTGGGATTATACGTGTCAATACTTGAGTTGATTATCATATTTGTTGCTTTATTTGTGAGACCATACTGTTTGTTTCGTTTTTGTTTATGGGGTGTTTTCTTGGTTTTAATGAGACCAAAACTTGTGAGTTTTAATGGGATGGGAAATATGTTGTTTGGGATCTGTTGTTTGGAGGGCAGTTCTTTTTATTGTTGTAATTTGTGAAAATGTTCTGCTTTTGTGAATTATAGTTTTATTGTTTCTTTCGGTTGTAATGTTTTGGTAGTTTCTTGACTCAGATCAGTTGTTTTGGGTGTTGTCTGCAATGCATATATGATTTTATAACAACTTGTGAATGAAATCTGTTATTTTGAGTGTTGATGGTGAATCTATGATTTTTAAAACGATGCGTTTTGTATACTTATTCTGCTACTAATTGTTTTTGTTAGGGTTCATTTGGCTCAGGTAGATTTTGGTTAGGGAGTGGAACAGCTGGATTGACCAATGGAGTCCCTTGTTGAGGGAGTTAATTCTCTGCCTTCATTGAGCTACAATCATTCTTCTTCCTCAGGGAATCGACTCCCTCATCCTTTTTCTGCAAAACATTCTTCTCGACATGAAAGTGCCATATCCGGAGACTATGCAAGTGGTGTTGATCATCGGATGAAGACAGCCCATATATCATCAGAGTCTGTGACTAGTTCTAAGCAATCTTATAAGACAACCCGCAATGCTATGCAAAAGGAACTGCTGCCTGACTTGTCGCAGCAACATATCAGATCAAATAAGGGCAAGTCGGAAGTTTTGCATTTTGATGAAGGACTTGATCAAATGGGGAAATTAAATTTACAAAATCAGGTTTCTGCTGTAGAAGCAATGCCTTGCATTAAGCAATATATTGATGATTCTGGGGTTTCTAACTCGATAAGCTTTGTGGAAACTGCGATTCCTGTTATAGCAGCCAAAGGAGCCACTGGATATTTGAATGACCAAGTACCTTCTCAACCAGGTATCAATAATTGCCCAAGTCCTCAAAACAGCTTCTATTCTGCTGCACAGTTTATAGAAGCAAAGCAGAGCTTCACCAACACAGAAGTTAGTGAATGCACTAGCAGCATAGAGAAATCCATTGGAAGTGGTGATGTTAGCGTTGCTGGTGATTTTGTTGAGAGCAGGAAGACTAGCATCTACAGAGGTAGCACTGGCAGTGATATTAGCGAAGAGAGTAGCTCCAGCAGTTTCAGTAGTGCCATGTACAAGCCCCACAAGGCCAATGATTCGAGATGGGAGGCAATTCAAGCCATCAGATCTCGCGATGGGAACTTGGGTCTAAACCACTTTAGGATGTTTAAGAAATTGGGCTGTGGAGATATAGGGAGTGTTCAACTGGCGGAGTTGATTGGAACAAAAAGTTATTTTGCCATTAAAGTCATGGATAAAGGAGCTTTAGCAGGTCGAAAAAAGTTATTGAGAGCTCAGACAGAAAGAGAAATATTACAGTCTCTGGATCATCCGTTTCTTCCCACTTTGTATTCACACTTTGAGACAGAAAATTTCTCTTTCCTGGTGATGGAATTCTGCCCGGGTGGAGATTTGCATGCACTCCGGCAAAAACAACCTGGGAAATATTTCTCAGAGCATGCTGCCAGGTCAGAAATTTCTTGCAACTGTTTGTATAGTTACTATTTGGTGATTGGACTTATCTAACTGCAATACTTGCCCTACAGAAGTGAAGCATGTAGTTCTTGTATAGTACTAGGGCAAAGGGTAGTGCCCATTGGCCAAATGTTTTATATTTAAAAAATAATAAGAAAATGTTTCTCATTTATTTTCTTTTCATCAATTTACTAGTAATTTAAATTGAAGAAAAAAACTCAAATATAGTTATGCATAAATGTTGTAATAAGCTTCATTTTTTGGTGCATATGGAAAGGCACATTTGAGATAAACCAAGTCTGCAAGTGTACTTTATATAATCAGTTCTACACACACACACACACACATAAATGATCTTGTAGAAGTCTAATTTTGAGGCTTTGAGTATGTTTTTTTAGCCCATTAACTCTTTTGAAGTTTGCAGGTTTTATGTGGCTGAAGTGCTCCTTGCTATGGAGTATTTGCACATGCTGGGGATAATATACAGAGACCTTAAACCAGAAAATGTACTAGTTAGGGAAGACGGGCACATAATGCTTTCAGATTTTGATCTCTCGCTTAGATGTGCAGTGAGCCCAACCCTTGTCAGATCCTCAAATTCCAACTCTGAACCTAAGAACTCCGCATATTGTATCGAGCCATCTTGCATCCAGCCAACATGTTTTGGACCTCGCTTTCTTGGCAAGCCAAAGAAAGATAAAAAGCAAAAAGCCAAGGGTGAAATATATAATCAAGTAAGCCTCCTGCCAGAGCTCATTGCAGAACCCACAAGTGCTCGGTCTATGTCCTTTGTAGGTACCCACGAGTACCTAGCTCCTGAAATTATTAAAGGCGAAGGACACGGTAGTGCTGTGGATTGGTGGACATTTGGAATATTTTTGTATGAACTCTTGTTTGGTAGAACACCTTTCAAAGGGGCAGGTAACCGAGCCACTTTGTTTAACGTGGTTGGACAGCCACTTAAGTTTCCTGATTCACCTAGTGTTAGTTTTGCTGCGAGAGATTTGATCAGAGGATTACTTGTCAAAGAGCCACAGCATCGCCTTGCATATAGACGTGGAGCCACTGAAATCAAGCAGCATCCGTTTTTCCAGAGTGTGAACTGGGCACTTATTCGGTGTGCCAGTCCACCAGATGTACCAAAGGCATATCCGATGGAGGTACCAAAATCACCCAAAGTTGAGAGTGCAGGTGTTAATATGAAGCCTTCTGGTAGCTATTTAGAGATTGATTTCTTTTGAGTTTATCGAGGACTTGTGAGTTAAATCGGTTTCATTTTCTTCTGGATTGTCTTCCAGTAGGTCTTAATTTTTAGTTTTTACATTTCTTAAGCTTTTAAAGGAACAGAAGCTTATTGTTATTTTAGCAAGAAATTGTAAGTGGTCCATTTTCACCAAGAAGTGGAAATATGAATTTGAATGGCACAGGAATGGTTGATGGAATTGGTAAATCATTCTTGGGGAAACTCAGGAATAGATTGGTTGAGATCAATAAATACCATATTGGACTCTCGGGCCAACTGTTTCTGGGAATTAGATTGGGCTGTGGAAGGTTATGGTTACCTAATACCTTGCCGTCCTGACTCGAGTAAAGAAAGACTCGCTATCACAGAAAACCAATTAGTATATTCTTCTTTTTTTCCCTTTTCTAAATTACCAATTAGTTTTAGAGATGCACATGATTAATTAAACCTAACTATAAATAATTATTTATCAATATTTTAATTGTTAAAGGTTATATATGTAATATAATTTATATGCATGATTTAATTTAATAGTAACAAAGTGTAAGTTATATTGAAGCTGAGGTATTTCTATTTTCTAATTCTTAGGAGGAATTAGCTGAGATTAAATTTTATTTGTCTTAAAAAATTTTTTTTGAACAGAATGCATCGAGTATATTTGAATATTTGATTCGTCTTGGTTAAGAAATTCTCATCTCTCAAAAACATATAATTAAATTTCAAGCAAAATTAAAAAGTGTTTATTATTAGTTCAAAAAAAGTGTTTATTATTATTATTATTTTTTAATTAATTCTTTTTCTGCTATATAAACTGAAATAAACTGAAATGTGTTTGGTATTCTCCGGTCTACATGCTCACACCCATAAAACGTGCATCACCTACTTTATCAGTCAATCCTGTAGAATCATACACTTAAAATTTAATAAATAAATAATTCTTTTGATGTAATACAGATGGGATATTTTTAATTTCATAAAATTCTTTAATTTTATTATCAGACAAAAAATAGCATTTGTTGAATAGGAGTATTGTTGGGTGATGTGCTTATTTAACTTAGATTTTGTTGTGAATTTGGATTTCATTTTAAATGATAAATTTCAAATGATGAGTTGTCATTTCAAATTGTCATATTTGTATTAATATTTGAATTTCTTAAAAAGTAAATGAAATCTAAATTCAAAATTTTATAATTACCCAAACATCCTCATTTGATCAAATCCAAATATATGCATTAAAATATATTACTACCGAAATATATGCATATTTATGAGTACTGTTAGCAGAGATCATGTGGATGTTTTTGTCAACAAAAGAAAAATCCAAAAACATGTTTATTTTTGCCCATTAAATTATATATGTCTCCTGCTGCAAAGTAATATTTAGTTGTTATTAATCTTGTACAATCATGCCATGTTTTTAAAGGGCACTACACGTATTTATGCTTCTACAGCAATCAGAAATCATTGTTTTAACTTTTAAGTTTTGAAATTGATTTGTACAGCATTAGTGTGGTTACGGCAATACAAGGCTATTAGTTTAATATATTATATTATATATCATGCATTTTGTTGTAATTTGAATATTATTAACATTGTTAAGGATTAATTATACTGTTAGTTATGATAAATCTTAAACTATATAAGTAATTATAATTTATTTATATTAATATATGATTAAAGTATTGAATATTATTTATGTAATTAGATTGGAATTCGAAAGTTTAACGGTCGCATATATCATTAGAGATTGTGATTACTATTTTTGAGGTACGGATTTCGTCCCCTTTTTATTCTGCGCTACTCTTTTTAGGATTAAATATATTTGATTCGTTCCGTTAGTAAATATGTTCCATCCATTATTATTTGTTTTAACTGTTTTGATTTTCCAAAAATTATTTTAAAATCTGTTTCGAAATATTTAAATATTTGTTTCTACAATTTTCGAAAATTATTTATGTTAAATATCTGCGTAGAATAAATATCTATTTTAGGTGATTTTAAAATTGTGAAAATTATTTTATTTAAACTCTTATAGTGATATATGGTATATCGAGTTAACTAGTTGCATGGTTAATACAGTCATGTCATTGATGTACAAGTGGCATGACACTTCCGTGATGGTGTGATTGGTCACGACGTATCATTCTATTAGCTCAGGAGAAGAGTTTTGGTCATTGTGATATTTGTTTGAGGATATGTGAGTGCACCCAGATTTTGATTTGATTTGTAATTTGATATTTGTCGGTGATGTTGTACATTTCGTACACATTGTCTGGTTTGTTGCACGCATTAGGTACCTTATGATTTGTGTATCTGTTATCTATTTTGATATCGGTATGAAATATTATAACCCCTCTTTGCTTCAACCTTATTTTTAAAAATTAAAGTTTATTTATTACTGTCAAATTTTATATCTTGCTTCTTGTTTTATAAACTATATTTCAATTTGTACTGGGCATTTGGCTCATGTCGTATTATTTCTTTTAACATGTATCCTTATTCTATTTATTAGGGCGTTTTAACTTTTCATATTATTTAGACATTATTTATTATTAGAAATTTTGGATTTATTGCATATATCTCTTTGAATTATTTAGGATGTTTTAATATTATTGTGGAGATTTGTTGGACTTATTTAATTATTATAAGGTGGTTTTAATACTTTGTATACATGTTTGTGGTTGGAAAGTAACCACGTCTCATTTTGGGAGGGGGCGTTACATGACAGTTCAAATTTAACTCGATAAATATGTTCAGATTTGACAAAAATATATTTTAAATCCAAGTTTGTTGGTCCCTGATATTGTAGAAGCGAGGAGATTGAATACAATATCTGAATTTAATCACGGAATCTCATATTTAAAAATATTATTTTAAATAATCACGAAATATTTATTTTAATGAAATACTATTCAAGTAGAAGATATAATTTTAAACTTGAAAAGTATTACAAAATTAATATTCCTTCACCTTTTAAAATAAATATTCCTTCACCTTTTAAACTAAAATAAATATTCCTTCACCTTTTAAACTTTAAAAGCTGTGATCTTCTGTCTTGTCCTTGCTTCTAGCTTTGACTCTAATATTTTCTTTTCTTGGAATCTTTCTGTAGTAGCCACTTGGAATCTTCTGTATTTTCTGAACTCTTTTGAAATACTACTTCTTTATTTTTCACTGACACTTGAACATATTAATGAACTACTTCTAATGTTGAGTAACAATCTCATAAAAATACTTCTGATAATCTGATTCTTCATGTCTAGTTAATTTTCTTCGTCTTGATTCCTGTTATCATATTTATTATTTACTTCTTTTTCTTAACTGAGTTGAGTTGTCATCTAATTATTACAAATATGCCTAGTCATATGTCTTTCAATCTCCCCCTATTTATTGTTAAACATTTAACACACAAATTTCTAGAGGATAACTCAACTAACAGCTAAGAAAGTAATGCGACATGTAAGAACTGTAAATATTAAAAAAAAAAGTTCTGGTTTTATATTTCACAATTTTCTAGATTCATACTTGAAAGATAAATACAAGATATATGTTCCTCTAGACTGAACATATATTACAGATTTTCTATCTTGACCTATCTAATTCTTCAATCTTCAGAAGTATCAACTTCACCTTCTTCTAGATTTGAACCTTTATGCACATGTGTCCTTGGTACCTCTTCCGATTCTGTTACAATGGGTTCTCCATATAACCTTCTTTATTTATCACAAGTTAATTCCTATTGTATTTCCAACTCAACATGATCTACTACCTCTTCTTCTATATCAAATGGCTGAATTGAATCTATCTTTGGCATTTGCCTGATGTAAGATGTAATCTTTTTAGATAAGCAATAATTTTTGATCTTCTGTGCAACATCTAACTTATCTTGATTTCTGAACCCTTTTGACCTCAACATCTTCTCTACCTCAATCATATATTTGACTTAATAACCTTTCAGTGACTACTCATCTAGCTTCATGATTTGATAAAACTTGTTTGTGAAAAACCTGACTTCATGAGGATCAAATATGATTTGAGGACTAACAATTCTTGAAAAATCTTTGAGTCTCTCTCTTAGAAGCTCATTCTCTTTTGAACTTCTTTTGACTTTATTCAATAGAGTCCATACCGCTGATAGTGATCTTTTTCTAAAGAACTCCATTGAGACTCTAAATGTGCCATTTCTGTTAGTGTAGAGTAATATCTGTCAGTCTTCAAGAATGTGATCAACTATGACAGTGATATAATCAACTTCTTCTTTTAGGGCCTTCATGAAGTTATCAATGTTGTCATTTGAATTTTCTAAGCGTTTAATAAGTGACTTAAATTGCATATCTTCAAATGGACCCTCTTGAAGTTTATACATGACTTTCTGGCAGTGTCCCACTTAGCACCTATCTTCAGCTGCACATCTTTCTTCTTTTCCTTCACAACAATAGCCCATAGTTTCTGCTTTTCCAGACTTGCTTCTCTTTTAGTCTTTGCTTTCTCCTTGACTAGAGCTTTCAATTGTTCAGCTTTTGCATTGTTTGTCTTGATGTCTTCTTTCAGTTTCCTCATGGCCTCTTCATAGGCAGGATCAGACTCTCTCTTTTGGACACAAAAATTCTTCATCAAAAGCACTTTCTTCTTCAGTTCTATAGTAGTTAGGATTGAATGTTTCATCTTGAGCACTATCATCAATAAATTGATCTTCAGGATAGTAATGTTCTTCTGGAACATATGACTCAAATTGATCTTGATCTTCTGGATATAGCTTGGCTTTACCTTTCTCTTTCATAGCCCCATCTCCTTCAACTACATTAACTTTAACATTTTCTTTCTCCCCCTTAGTTGAAGGATCCTCTACTGATTTAGAAGCTTCAAATGATTTGACTAGTTTTTTCATAGTCAGATAGACCTGCTTCATACCTTCATTTAGATGAACCATCCCTTCATCTATCTTGTTGAATTATTTTGAGGAGATTTCTTCATTTTCTATTATTCTCTATGTCAAGCTCTTTTCTACATCATCAATTCTCTCATTTATATTTACTATTTCCATTATATCCTCAACAATGAGACTTTGAACATTATGGATATCTTGTGTTTTGAGGAGAATGCTTGACTTGACATCGACAACATCTTTGTACATGATTGTCAGCTGTTCTGTTATAGAGGCAGATGAAGAACTTGTTTCTACTTATGCTTTTACTTTTACCAACTCAGTCTGAATAACCTGCATTTCCTTTTAGAGAGCTTCCATTTTTTACAATAGTTCACTGTGTGTGTGTGCACTCACATCGCTTGTACTCTTATTTATTTCACTAACATTATGTGCATGTATATCGCTCGGTGTTTGCCTCACTTCACTCGTATTTTGATGCTGTCCAGATTCCTTTGTTGTACCTGTATATATTACTATAGCTTTTGAAGAGTCAAAATGCTCTTTTGATGCCTATGAAGACATGCACTTCAACAAGTTTATCTTGAAGTGGCTCTGCTACTGACGTAGCTACTCTATGAATGGAGTCCCAACTCCCTCTATAGAGTGGTTTCCTCTCAAATCCACTAGTGGATAAGAGAACTTCCTCGGAAGGAACTGGATGTGAGAAATCTAGGGGGGTCACCACCTCAAACAATGTAATGTGTGGCTCGTTAGAGTCTGTGGTGCCCCTCAATACCTGTAAAGGCAACTAATGCTGCACTGCATCAAAAATGTCTTGGTCCACCGAAAATGTGGAATCTGACAGGTTTGTATCAAAAACATTTTCTTCATTTTTTGTTCCCTCATCTGATTGTGTTTCTGCGAGTGGAGGTCCAGCTAGAGTGAGCGCTAGCTGTTGGGATTTTGGCACACACGCAGCGGAAAAACGCGAAAAATAAATACAAAAAAATGAATCCCAAACGCAGGATCCGTGTATAATAAACGAATGATTATGGAGAATCGGATGTGTACCTTATTAAAGCTTTCCTTATGATGATTATAGAGGTCCTTACTTGATGAATCACAACAGTCATTTGCTTCAAGAACTGCTCTCTAACGGTATCCACACGAACGTCGATTCATCCAACGATCAGCGGAGATGGTACTAGCCAATTTCTGCCTCTTTGTCTCTCTCTTTCTCTAGCCTCTCAAATAACGTAGAGCTGTTACGGTTTTATCAAAAATGAAATTATAAAACTGTTAACCATAAACTATACATCTTTATGTATATTAGTATATATAGGGGAGAGAGGGACTTGGGCCAAAACCCTATTCTGATTGGACTTCTTAAAACTCATTCAGATTTCGGATTTATATTATTATTAAATTCGAATTCTAATATGTATATAATTAATCAAGTCTCGCTTAATTAATTAAATAAATAAATTCGAATTAATAATAATAACAATATTTAAATTCATAATTTAAATAACACTCCGTTTAAACGTTCTTTGTGTATGACCCTTTAGGTTATTATTACGTTGGCAATAATTTTATTTTCTAATAATAAAATTATAAACAATGAGCGGCATCTAGTAATACATCATTGCTACCCAAGTAATAATAATAATTGGTGATTCAATTAAACCTTTCGTGAATAATGTACAATGTAATATAATCCCTTTAACCTTATATTATAGATCAAACTCGAGGCATGTATTGTGTCATCCTCTTCAACGTTTAATTCGGGTTTCCTTGATCAATGAGTAGACTATTAATCAAATCAATATTTGAGCATGGCCATGCATTTTATAGTCTCACTCAATCAAGAGGCCAATAATATCACTCCTAAAATAGGAAGTTAAATTCTATATCTATCATTCATATTTCTCATACGATTCATAGCATACCCAATGTCCACCTGTTAGGTCCTGGAGATCGTAGAGGGGGGGTGAATACGATTCCCAAATAAAAATCTGACTTTTATTTATTTTTGGGACAACATAAAAATTACTTTGGTTCAAACCCAGGTACTGTTCATCATCTTCTTCAACCTCATGAATACCATTAAAATAACCAAGATAATGAACGGTAAATCATCCAAAACACACAACACAACAAGATCCAAGAATATAACTTTATATTCATTGAAGTGGGGTAGATGCTACAACAAGTTCAAGAACAAAAGCTCAAGAACACAACAAAGAAATGATTTTTGGCTCCTCTAAAAATATTACAAATTCTAGATCTAGGAGACAAAAATCAAACCTATCTTCTAAACAAGATTTAGCAATGTTTACAATAGAAGAATAGATGAGTGGTATGATAAAGAAAATCATGGCTCTAAAATATGCAAGATCTAGTTCGGCCATGGGGGAGAGAAAAATAATTCTTTTTCTCTCTCCCCTTTTCTCTTCTCATCCGGATGCACTACTTACTAATTAAGACTTGGGTTTCTTCTTTATATATTGAAAAAGGTGTTGCTTTTTATTTTTCCACCTTTTTCTCTTGTTCACCCAAATCATATCTTCAAAGTCATGTGCCAAGCATGCCTTTGGAAATATTTAATATAAAAGTAATATTTAATAAATATATAAAATATAAATAAAGAATATCTTTATTTATAAAATATATAAATAATTAAATAATTACTTTATTTAATTAAATTAAATATTTCCATTCCACTCTTCAATTTGTGTAGACTTCCTTATCCAAATACTTGGCCCCGTATACGTGACTCCACCACGTCCAAGTATTTGGCCTTCTAATCTGTGAAGCTTTAGTAAGATCCAATCAGGTTGTGCCGTCTGTCCCTTATCCATTAGGCTGACATTTCTCCAACACTGATTTACCACCTTTGTTGATCCTCCACATGACTCAAGAAAACCAACAACTTTAGATTGATTAAAACCATATTAACCGACGAGAGCTTGCCTCCAATGTCCTGACACTTGATGCAACGGTCTGGTTCATAAGTGACTAGTCTTGATAGGGGCTCTTGATTCCGAACATGATTCCACATTCTTCTTTGCAAACCTTACTTGTTGCTTCGATTGTAATGCACTAAAATCGTCATAGACTAAGACAATCTTCTGTAGCTTCCACATCCTTGAATAGATGTCAACATCTTTTATTCTCCACTGAGGCATGAACATGTTAATGAACTTCTTCCAGTGAGCTTCAAGTCTGTAGATGATCCTTTGATACTTTGTCTTAACTGAACTCTGTGATCCAAGATTTCTGTGCACCTGCATATTATTACATGTCCTATTCTATTGTTGAGTTATCATCAACCATTACATAGAGATTACATTTAGCATTTCTAGTACACATGAAAGTGCAGTGAGTTACTTCCCTTCACTCCTATCTCCCCTTTCAATCTCCCCCTATTTGGTTGATATGGAATAGCAATCAAATACTATTTCCCTTTACAATCTCCCCCAAAAGCAATTAAATAAAATTAACTACTAGAGGATAACTCAACTAACATACAAGAAACAATTAAAGTACTAGACATGAAAATAATATACAAAAGGTTCTGGAAAGATATAATCAGTTAAATCCAGATTTCCTGAGTTGATGAAAATGAATGATGAATTTCTGAATTTCATTTTCCTTTAGCTTCCTCCACTTCAATGTTCTTCAAAGATGGGGTTCTTTCAATAAAGAAACAAATCATTAGTAAAGACTTCTGAACAATCATTCTTGTTTATCTTGCAATTCGAACTAGAACATACAGCTCTCTATGTTCCCCATAAGAGGTCAACTCATTCTCCCCTTAAGGTTGTTCTCTCTTGGAATGAAAGTCACTTCTTCTTTTTCTTCAGGATGTTCTATTTCCAGGAAACATATTTTTCTTTCTTCCCTGCACTATTCCACTGACTTCATCTATCACTGAAACAAGAAATAGAACACACTTGGACACTTCTCAGATGCCCCTTGAAAATCTCCTTCACATTCTTCTTTACCCAGAAAACTTCTACTTAGCAAAAACTCCCCCTGAGTTGATACTCTTCAAAGAAATCTTCATTTTCATTCATTGATCGTGCTAGAAAGAATTCTTCTGCTGAACCTCTCCTAAGAATGTTCCAAGGACATATCTTCAAACAAATAGAGTAAAATCCCTTAGATATCTTTTCAGAATAAGATATAGCATTGCAAACCAATATGATAAGATTCTCCATAACTTCTCCCCTTAGTACGACAAGTAACTTCTTCCCAATTGACAAAAAGTAACTTCTCCACTTCAGACGAAAAATCAGTTAAATCTACAACACCTTTAGGGATTAGGCTCCAACCAATTACTAAGAAACTCCCCCTTAGTAATTTCTCCATTGCATCACTAAGGTTTCAATTTTATCTAATTCTCCCCCTTAGTTCATGCAAGCTCCAATCCACCCTTGTGTCTTTAGATATCCTCTAAGTAACCTCCACAAGATAGGATTGACAGATCTCATTTCTTGTATCACCAAGAGATCTCGTTTCTTGTATCACCAAATTCTCCCCCTTAGTTGAGAATATCCTTTAAAATAATAAAAGTATCATCTACATCCAATCGAATAAGAAACTCTCTTTCAATTGAACATAAAATCCTCCTTAGGCCTAAAAATTAATGTCTCCCCCTTTGAGATTGAGAACAACATGAATTAATAGACCCAAAGGTAATAGTTTGGACATTCCCACTAAGCTTCAGCTAGACTCTTCTTTAGCTTGTCTTCCAGAAAAGAATCTCTTCAACATTCCAGAGCTGGAAAATTCAGTAACAGGATTCAAGCATAGTAGCAAGGTTAGTGTTTGGTCTATGGTTTCCTCACTTCTACAACGTTCTGTTGGTGTTTACACTTTCAAGCGTAAGTGTTCCACTCATTTCTCTCCCTATTTCTCTCACTCAAGTGTATCACTCCCTCACTTCACTCAAGTGTTTCTCTCCCTTACTTGCACTCATTCCATTTATAGCAATTTGTACCTGCAAGTAAATCCATGCCAGTCTCACCAAGATATTATGGATCGTTGACTGTAGCATGTTGTCGATCACTAAAGATCTAGGTTCTGAGATGGAATCTCAGACAAGGTTTCAGTTAGGTCATCACCCAACTCACCATGAGCAAATCCATGCACACGTGGCTCGTCGTCGGGGAATAACCCTTCTGAAATTGGAATTTCCTCCATTCCAGGAGTGATTGAAATCCCAACACCCTGATCCTCAAAAGACTCATCAAATTGGTAAACCAACTGAATCATAGTCTACGAGTTGTTGCTCAGCTACTTTCAGCATCAACAATCTCCCCATATGCAAATCCATGCACTGGATCGTTGAATGTGGTATGCGTACTAGCAGCTATCTAAGCATCAACCGACTCCCCATATGTATATCCATGCATTGGATCGTTGACGGTGATATGCCTTTAAGTTTTGAGCGATCCATGTATTCCAGAATTTGAATTCCTGGGAGAGTAGACGTGTACAAACATCTCTCTCAATCACCTGTGAAGATGAATTAACTCACTATTTTCAGTCATGGAAAACTGTTAGTGATTGCCTCTCAACATCAACAGATTGCTCTGCGGATGTGAAATCCCGTTAGGGAACTAGGACTGTTCCTCCTAGGAAGGTTGACAAGGATTCTAATATATGGCAAGAAATCCAAGTTTCCCTCAAATCCCTGTGAAGGTGGCTCAACAACTTCATTCACCATGAATGGTAAACAAAGAAGTTTAGGGGTTTTACCTATACCTCACAATGTGCACTTCTTGCAATGTGTCCTCACAATTGTAAGTCCCAAGAGAGGCTAGAGAACTGTTAGGTCCTATAACATCCCTTAGAAGCAAAAACTTTAGGATTACCATCAGCGTGAATGCTTTTGGTGTGCTTGACTCATTACAAGGTGCTCTGGCTGACGAGCAAATTTTCAATGAAATCACCCTGTTGAGAGAGTTCATTCAGAAACGGTTGAATTGCCTTTTCAGCTCTGCATCCTTTTGAGAGAATACAGATGAGCTACAGATACCTCAATTTGTATACTTCTTTTCTTCTCTGGAGGTAGAGCTGTGGGTGCACTTCCGACTTCATCCTTATTTGCTGCATCAAGTGCAGTTTCTCCCTTATTAACCTCTAACTAACATAAGTTCCTTATATCACCAAGGGTTGAAAGTTTGAATTAGAATGATAGTGTTTGGTACTAAGGCCTTGGTTAGAAATTGATGGATTATTCAACTTCTTGACCTTCCCCTATAGCCACTTAGGCCAAGCCATTACGGCTAAATAGATAGAGTTGATCAGAGCTATATAAAATTTGGTAGAGTATGATTAAACTTATTCTCTATTCCTTCTCAGAAATATAGCATCGGAGCAATGTGTCCTCAAGAAACAGTGCACCAGAGCTAAAATGTGGGAATTAATAAAGAATAGGTAAAAGAATATTAAGCCAAATTTCATAAACTCACAATTTTGAAAAAAAAGTTTAACAGATTAACAAAAGTGTTCTTTTGAATTTCTCTTAGACAAATATCCAATTGAAATTCAACTCTTTTAACAAAAACATTTTGATTAATAACTCAAATCTATTTCATCTTGCTCACTGTATGTTTTCAGAAATTGTTTTGCAATTCATTCTTATCGGATATTATCTCCGACTTAAAACATAAATCATTTAAAAAAAATCGAATGAATGCTTTAGTCATACAGTCCAAGGCATTAATCCCAAAGCAAACAACCATTGTTTTAATACTACAGGTCAATGTGAAACAGACATTAACAAGAGTTTTGAAAAACATTTTACCAATGGTTGATACTTTAAGATCAAAACAATTTACTCAAATAAAATAGCCTGATACCATGCAACCTAAGTTATAAGTTATCAAGTAACTTTATTTAAACAAATCGTGGAGAGAGAACAGTTTTCATTACAAAAATTTAGAGAGAGAGGATATATGATTTTGAAATAGAAAGATAATCCTCAAGAAATGTTCTCTTTCAAAGGAAAAAAACTTTTAGTGGCTTTTCATTCTCTGGCAAATTAATGCATGTTTAGATAAAACATTTTTCACAAGAAATAGACAAGAAATTTCTTTATGCATTCAAGTTCTAAAGAATGAAAAACATATGTTAATACTAATGAATTATCAAAGATATGAATGACAAGACATTCAAAAGTACTAACATCATTCAATCATTTTGTAATAAAATGCATCTTACTACAAAACAATCAAGCACATAAGATACTTACATTATGCTAGACAATTACCATTTGTCGCTTGAAACAAACACATATTGCAATATAGATCATGGTAATTCTAAAGCATAACACATAAGCATCCGCTAAACACTGAACATACATTGACCGAATGACAGCATTTAACTTCTTACACTACATCTCAACAATTATCACATAAGCATATTGAAAATACTCATGACAATCAGAATGTATGTAAGCTCGAGGTACTAGTTGCATCAGAGATCAAATACCTTTAAATATTAATGCTAAAATTTATGATCTTTGACAACCCCTCGCGATGTAGTAAATTACTTTCAATATCAGTGTTTTTTTTTTTGAAATAATCTTTTAATCACTTAGTGCAGAAATTCTAAGTGACATCACTAATATCAAAAGAATGACAACTAATATTAATGGATTTTGCAAAAGACATGAATTACATCAATTAAACTACATATTAAGTGGTTCCATTAATATTAGCATTAAACAATTAAAAGTAAATAAAATTACAATTAATTAATATATACAAATACTTATGCTGAAACATTTGATACATATAGCATGAATAACATATGACAGCACAAAGTACGAGATCCTGGATATAAATTGACTATACAAAGAGATGCTACATTGTTAGGTCCCTAGGTCCCGGGTAATCATAGGTAATCTCATACCGATAATATTGGGTCCCGGGTGGTCACAAGCCAAACATTAATCAGTTCCTAGAGATCGTAGACATCTAAATAGCATGAACACTCTCTATAAACTTTACATTTAAATAAATCAACATTAGACTAGAGTGACATACCTTAGTCAATTGAGCTTTTACTGGTGTATGATCGTTGAATGAACAATTACTCCTCTTTGCCCGAGAGATCGAACGTTTACTCCTTTCGAGATCGAACGTTTACTCCATTTGGACAGGAATAACTTTTCAGCTACCAGTTAACATTGTTCCTCGAAACAATACCACGCTCATCCAGAAGGAAACTGCATTACCTTCAGCACCCAAATATTTTCTTGTAGATATTGGTCTTGGCAGCAGCTTCACTAAACTCAGCACTCTAGAAATCAGTAGTCTTGACACTAGCAGAGTAGAACCTTCAAAAACTCCGAACTACCCTTCAGCTTCTGTATCAATACCAAGTCTTCATGTGGATTGATTCCTTGTGCTAAGTGTATCTGCCTCTGGTTCAATTGAGTTAGTTCCTTGATTCGAACCCTACTCAATCTTGATTAGTTAGTGCATCTTCAGTCTTCATTGAATTCACTCAGAAAAACCAATGAAATACTCTTATACATGCACGGCACTACCAATCACTACTCTACTACCCAGATTCATCAAGAACTGACTCTAGGAAATGTTGTTACACAAAACCCTTTGTCATGACAGATGTGTCCTTAATGTTTCCTTAGATTTTCAGTGGGTAGAGTAGTCTTCTTCAAATATGATTGAGATCATCTTGCATTATCTTTAAATTGACAATTTCCTTTTTAATATGCAATCACTCAATTTGGATCACTCAGTGCTCCTAAGAATCTCAACTCTTACTCAACGAGCACTGCTAGCCTTTGAGCATCAAACACGACTAGTTGATCCAACTTACTGATGCCCCCCCTGTGATGCTGCTTGCAGCTTTTCTTCATCTGGTGTCATCTGATCTTGAGCCCTAAACAGGATGTCAACCTTTAGAAATTCAGAGCTAAAATCAAACGAATGCTAGGGAGCTTGATAATGTTGTTCACTGCATCTAGATCATCTTAAATCAATCACAGACTCTGTGTAAGCTCTTAACTCCAAATAAGATAGCCTTCCATCACACCATGTGACTTCAGGCATGATTAATCTTACTTGATGTCTTCTCTTTACATTTGCTGATTAGACTTGCTGTTTCAACTGATTCAGCCGTAGTGAATAGGAAACCTTAAGTCTATCCATTATCCTTGTAATTTCACTCAAGGTCTGGATTTCCCTATTAACTCCTCCATTTGGTCATGAAGTCCGAAAACTGAACTTTACTCTAGAATACTCCTTTCAGTGCAGACATAACATAGAACTTCATTCGTCAACAAATTCCATTACCTGCCCTCAAAGTGTTCTTACAGCAATCTGCCTAATCCTTTGAATGTGATTAATCACTGAGATGCTTCATCTATCGAATGCATGAACAAACACCAAAACTAAACAGGGTAGCCTTTGACTTGACTTCCCTTCAACTGACATACTTCACTAATGTCCTTCTTAAAAGAATTTCATTAGAAGTAGTCCTTTCTCACCAACTTCATCTTTACCGTCGAATCCGTTATCTTGATAAACCAAGTATTAGTTGATAAACCAAGTGTGAGAGCATCACTTGTTGTTGCAGCTAACTCCATTCTGATAAACTTCAACGAATAGTTGACTTCATCATAAGCATTAAATTTCGTGTCAACAGTAACCTCACTTCCAGTAGAGTGAGCTTCTATTTCTCTTGACCCCGATCAATACTGTTCATCCTCGAACTGATATTAGGAAACCCTTCGCAAAGAATTCCCTAGGTCTTCCTAATATTGTGCTTCAGATCATTCAAGAAAAATAGGTAACCTTGCTTAACCATTTGAATACCAAAGCAAAAGTAGTTACATGCCTCGAACATGAAAATGTCAGAGATATATAACTTGTACATGTTGAATGATACTCTGCATTCACAAATGATTAAGACACGTGGTCCTCAATTTGATTGAGTCCAAGGGTTAGAGATATTTCTAAACATAGTTAACAACAAAGCATTCAAGTTTAACATGCTTATTCTTATCTGACTGATCACTCCTCATCTATATCAGCCTCAACAAGTAGTCTTGGCTATGAGCTCAGTGATCCCAACCTAACTTAAGGTGGACTAGCAGTCTATAAGAATCATGTCGTACATATATGTAGTCATAGAAGAATCAATCACTCAGATTCCTAATTCTTCTAAATCACCTTTGTTGTTCACTTTAACATTATATTATCTCTAATTACCTGAGTCAATTTAAATTTAAAAAAAAATTAATTCATGGTTTATTATACTGACCCCTAGGCAATTCCCAAATTAGAAACAAACTCATCTTAACAAGCACATGATCAAATATAGCATTTAATACAACCATGCGAGTATAAACAGATTATAGATAATGTAAACATCAAGGCACTTAGCATGCAGCAAATACTCTTTCCGGTAAATGTACCCCTACCAATACCTAAGACTCTATATGCTAACATGATCAATTATCGTAAAGCAAGCATTAAATCACACAAGATCTAATCATGAAGTCAAATACTGATAAACAAGCAACACTAACAAACTAGCATATGTTATCTAATTTATATAGAAATCAAGGTGAGACATGCATTACATCAAACTTATAATATAATGCAGTTCAGCACTTAATACTCTATAATTAAATCAAACAAGTATAAACTAGTTAGAAAGTATACCTGTGCGATGCTTAACATTCCATCTCGAGTGATAATCAATTGATCCAAATCAATTTCCATTCTACTGACACTCATGGAAGTATCCTTGCATTTGACCTCAATAACCAATGATGTTCCTGCTTCAACCCAAACTGATACCTGATTGTTCTGCTTAAAGACCCCGACATAGAATGTCTCATGTTCTGCTTGAAAAGATCATTCTTCTTTGAATGTGTAGCAATAACCCCTTGATTATCATATGTCAGTGATAATCAAACCTTGTGTATTTCTGCCACTGATGTCCTTTAACCAAATCTTCAATTGTTGTTTTGGTTCTTTGACCGTTAAACTGAATTCCTTTTCAAAATCCCAAATTCTTCAGATATTGATTCGAAAACCACTGATCGAAGACTCTTCCCTAAATGAACTAATCCCCTTTCAATAACCAAATGATCCACTGAGTAGACCGATGTAGAAATACATCTCCAATGGTAAGATCAGGTCTCAACTCCATTAGAATGTTCTTCAGTCAGTTCGTTTGTCCTCAACGAACGAAGAATCAACTCCTGTTGTTTCGTTTAATAAAACATTTTGTTCAAACAGAAGTATTTAATTTTTTTGGAATTTAAATAATCAAAATAAATTGAAAATGCAATTTTTGATAAATAATAATAAATTTCTCAATTTCAAATTATAAATAAAATAAAATAATTCGAAAAGAAAGTTTTGATATAGAGATAACAAATTTTTCAAGGTATATTAAATAATCCTGAAAAAGAAATTATTTCAAATCAAAATTAATTTCCAAAGAATTTTATAGAATTTATAATCCAAAACAGTTTCAATTATAATTAAAATAAAACAGATTGAAAATATAATTTTGATATAAAAATAATAAATTTTCAAGTCATCTTAGATATTCTTGAAAATAAATTATTTCAACCAAAATGATTTTCCAAAAAGTTTTATGAGATTTATAATTAAAATTTCCAAGCTTAAATTATAATTAAAATAAAACAACTCGAAAACATAATTTTGAAATAGAAATACTAAATTTTCAAAACATTTAAAATGTTCATGAAAATAAATTATTTCAATCCAAAAACATTTTCCAAAGAGTTTTATAAAATTTGTAATTAAAGTTTTATGAAAAATAAATTATTAAACCTCAAAAATAATTCTCAAAATAATTTTAAGAATATTAAACTCAAAAGAAATTAAATTGAATTTTAAAATTAATTTTAGTTTTCAAATTAATAAAATTCTTAACTAAGAATATTAAAAATATAAAATATTTGACTCTAAAATTTAAAAGAAAATAAAATATTTTCCAAGATGTAAGATAAACTTGAAAAATAAATTATTTAAATTTAAAAATTATTTTCAAAATATTTTATATAATTAAATTCAAATTTAATTATTAAATTAATTATTAAACTAAAAAAAATTTGAGAGAAAAACAATTTTTGTTTTAAATAAAAGTTAAACTATGTAGCCATGTGTCATGTTGAAACAGCCTTCTAAGAAAAAAAATTCTACATAGAAATGTTCTACATAGACTCTATCTAGAACATCAAGTAGAAATTCTACATAGAAATGTTCTACTTAGGCTCTATCTAGAACATTAAGTAGAACTTCTGACTTAGAAAATATTTCTAACTCCAGAATTTCTACTTAGGTTCTATCTAGAACATTAAGTAGAATTTCTACATAGAAATGTTCTACTTAGGCTCTATGTAGAACATTAAGTAGAACTTCTGACTTAGAAAATATTTTTAACTCCAGAATTTCTACTTAGGTTCTATCTAGAACATTAAGTAGAATTTCTACATAGAAATGTTCTACTTAGGCTCTATGTAGAACATTAAGTAGAACTTCTGACTTAGAAAATATTTCTAACTCCAGAATTTCTACTTAGGTTCTATCTAGAACATTAAGTAGAATTTCTACATAGAAATGTTCTACTTAGGCTCTATGTAGAACATTAAGTAGAACTTCTGACTTAGAAAATATTTCTAACTCCAGAATTTCTACTTAGGTTCTATCTAGAACATTAAGTAGAATTTCTACATAGAAATGTTCGAGTTAGACACTATCTCGAACATCAAGTCGAATTTCTACATAGAAATATTCTACTTGGCCATCTCGAATATCTATCTCGAATATTCTACAAAGGAATGTTCTACTTGGCCATCTAGAACATTTTGTACTTAGAAAAATTCCGGGCTTCAAAAAAAATTCTGGATGCCCAGTGAACCAATTGTACCCTCTTTAATCTCAAAAATAAAAATAGATCCAATCGATTTGTATGTCAATCGAGTAGCTCTGATACCAATTGTTAGGTCCTGGAGATCGTAGGGGGGGGTGAATACGATTCCCAAATAAAAATCTGACTTTTATTTATTTTTGGGACAACATAAAAATTACTTTGGTTCAAACCCAGGTACTGTTCATCATCTTCTTCAACCTCATGAACACCATTAAAATAACCAAGATAATGAACGGTAAATCATCCAAAACACACAACACAACAAGATCCAAGAATATAACTTTATATTCATTGAAGTGGGGTAGATGCTACAACAAGTTCAAGAACAAAAGCTCAAGAACACAACAAAGAAATGATTTTTGGCTCCTCTAAAAATATTACAAATTCTAGATCTAGGAGACAAAAATCAAACCTATCTTCTAAACAAGATTTAGCAATGTTTACAATAGAAGAATAGATGAGTGGTATGATAAAGAAAATCATGGCTCTAAAATATGCAAGATCTAGTTCGGCCATGGGGGAGAGAAAAATAATTCTTTTTCTCTCTCCCCTTTTCTCTTCTCATCCGGATGCACTACTTACTAATTAAGACTTGGGTTTCTTCTTTATATATTGAAAAAGGTGTTGCTTTTTATTTTTCCACCTTTTTCTCTTGTTCACCCAAATCATATCTTCAAAGTCATGTGCCAAGCATGCCTTTGGAAATATTTAATATAAAAGTAATATTTAATAAATATATAAAATATAAATAAAGAATATCTTTATTTATAAAATATATAAATAATTAAATAATTACTTTATTTAATTAAATTAAATATTTCCATTCCACTCTTCAATTTGTGTAGACTTCCTTATCCAAATACTTGGCCCCGTATACGTGACTCCACCACGTCCAAGTATTTGGCCTTCTAATCTGTGAAGCTTTAGTAAGATCCAATCAAGTTGTGCCGTCTGTCCCTTATCCATTAGGCTGACATTTCTCCAACACTGATTTACCACCTTTGTTGATCCTCCACATGACTCAAGAAAACCAACAACTTTAGATTGATTAAAACCATATTAACCGACGAGAGCTTGCCTCCAATGTCCTGACACTTGATGCAACGGTCTGGTTCATAAGTGACTAGTCTTGATAGGGGCTCTTGATTCCGAACATGATTCCACATTCTTCTTTGCAAACCTTACTTGTTGCTTCGATTGTAATGCACTAAAATCGTCATAGACTAAGACAATCTTCTGTAGCTTCCACATCCTTGAATAGATGTCAACATCTTTTATTCTCCACTGAGGCATGAACATGTTAATGAACTTCTTCCAGTGAGCTTCAAGTTTGTAGATGATCCTTTGATACTTTGTCTTAACTGAACTCTGTGATCCAAGATTTCTGTGCACCTGCATATTATTACATGTCCTATTCTATTGTTGAGTTATCATCAACCATTACATAGAGATTACATTTAGCATTTCTAGTACACATGAAAGTGCAGTGAGTTACTTCCCTTCACTCCTATCTCCCCTTTCACCACCTTTATCATTACCCGGTTAAAGATAACTTTGAGTGTAATCAAAGTATATTAATTCTCGTATAGAAATATAATGATTTCAAGTCAGAGGATCATTACATCATTATCACAGTGAGAATGTCTTATGACACTTATTAACATGTAGATTCTCACAGCGGGTCTGTCTAGTGCCATGTATTGAGACATGCACTTATGTTCTTGACTTTAGTATCACCATACCTATGACCAATGAGATGTGGTCATCAGTCAACAAATATGCTAGTCTTATTGCATTATTATTGTCCTTAAATAATAATACTCGACTAGGGACTTTTAGGAATATAATACTGTTCATATAATCTCATTTTTAAGTCACATACTTAAAGATATATAATCCACATTAATATTCTAAGGACATTTATTATGCTTTCAATTTATAACGGAGTAAATAAAGACATAATAAATATTAATTAAATAATCAAGTAAACATAATCTTTAATGGTTTATCATAAAGTATTGTCTTTAGGACACTAACACTAACACTAGCAGTGTGCGTGACTCATCACAGGGTGTCGCGGCTGGACAACGAATTTCAATAGAATCACCCGGTTGATCGAGTGAGTCCAGAGACGGTTGTACTGTCATTTCAAAGTCCATAACCCAATGAGAGGATAATGATGGGTCTGCAGTTGTCTCAGGTTCATTTCTCGATCTTTTTGATGGCGGAGACAGAGCTGCGGGTTCACTCACTGTGATTCCTCCACTTCTTGCTTTTCTCACATGTTTCTTCATTTTTCTGATTAGACTCGGTGAAGTGGAAGAAAAAGAAACTGTTTGTGGCTCTACCTCAGCTTGGGTTTGAACCTGTGTGTTTTCAGGTTCATAGCCGAAATCCTGAAGTGTAAGACCGTAATCATAGTCTGCCACATATATATTTAAAGGTGCAGTAGATATATTTATAGGCATGAAATTAGAAGCTAAGGTGTATGATATTACTTGTTGTACATGTGCCTCTTGTTCTGCAAGTTGAACAGCTTCAAGTAAAAGTTGTGCAGAATGTTCAACTTTCATCGACACTTGTTCTAGCTCTTGCTGAAGCGGTTGAGCCTGTGCAGGATTAGCTATTTGATTGACAATATTTTCCATGTATTCAGTTGTTTCCATGGCTACCCCTTCAAATTTGTTCTTGTTGCTGAGTCTAGTGAACAAATTCCTTTGAGTCGTTGGGGAAACTTCCACTAGGTTGTTTACAAAGCGAGTTTTGTCTTCTTTTAACAGAAGATGATTCATCAAAAGCATTAGAAACCTTGGGTAAAAATAGCAACTTTCTGATCTACATCCAATCTTCTATTTTCAACAATGCCCATCTTCCTTGTTATTTCTGTCAGGATCAGCTTCCCAAAATTGATTCTTCGATTGTGGGCCAAAGAATACCCAATAACTTGAAGAAGAGTTGAAATATTGTGGAAGTTGCTCTTCATGGTGGGAGTAAAAACCTTGGCCAAATTGTCAAAGAAATAATCCCACTCGCCCACTAGCTGAGATTTAGACAACTTTATCAGGTCTATATTGCCTTGATAATGAATTGATTGGAAGAAATTTGTTATATCTTCTACTGTTGGTAGGGTCTCAAAATTATTTGTTGGGAACCATAAGACTCTGATCATGTCAATTTCATCAGCAATGTATTATGTCTCAAAAATTCTGAACAAAAATTGAACTAGCCTGTCATTCGAACAATTCCTAGCAGTGGAGTACAGGGTTGTGAGAGGTTCAATCTTTAATGGAGTATTCAGGGAAATTGTTGTTCTCACTAGTGAATGTCCGTTCATAAACATGATCCATGACCTAAATCTAGCCTCTCTACAATTCTTCGGATCAAAGTACCCAATAAAATTTGTTTTGGCAATCACAAACATTGCAGTCATTTTTAATTAATTAGGAATTTTAACAGTTAAATAATTATCCACTTAGCCCTTAATTCAAAAATTACAATAAAAAACTACTTATCCCCACACACAATTCGATTAAACCACCATGAATAATTCGAATAATACTAAAAACAACAAACCCTAATTCGATAAAACCCCAAATCGATTCTTAATCACTGATTAACACTACAACAGTCTTCTAACCTTCAATTAATCCACCAAACTCAGTCTTTAACTTAAAGGCCAAAAACAACAGTTCGAAAATGGAAAAAACGGGCGGTAATTCAGTTGTAACTGTTTGATTTTAAACACACCAGCAATCAAAAAGTTTGTAAAAATCGTTTAACAGAGCAACTGAAGCAGTTGTAAGATCAAAATCAAAGGTTTTGGTGAAAGGTCTTTAAAAAGTCTGGTTTCCTCTCGTGTGTATAACTGAGGGTTAATAGGATTAATAAGACTTTTATTAACACTAAATAAAAATGAGTAAGTAAAAATAAGGGTCGGTAAGATTTTTGTAAAATAAAGTCTCGGTAAGACTTTTGAAAGTCTTGCCGAGTTTTTATAAAAAGGTCTTGTCGAGATTTTTATGAATAAAACCCTTTTTTTTATTCAGTAAGACTTTTAAAAATATTTTAATAACACATCTCGGTAAGACTTTTGAAAAAGTCTTGCCGACTTTTTAAACCAAAAACAAATCTTGCCGAAAATAAAATAAAAGTCTTTCTGTAAAAATTTAAAACTAAATAAATATATAATAGTAAATAAAAACATATTAATATTATTAATTGTTCCAAAATTCGAAATAAAATAAAGGAAATTTTATTCAAAATTTAGATTAATGAATAATAATAAAACAACTAACTATTTACCAGCTATAATTAATAATAAGCCAATGATTTATATATAACTAAATTAATAAGGATATATACTAATTATTTACATTATTAATTGTTTTAATTAATTTAGGAATTAAATTAATTCAGACTTGAATTAATTTAATGAGTAAATTAATTAAATAATTAATAACATAATAATTATTAATGTGCAATAATAATTAGAAAATCATACAATAATTTACATAAAATGCTTAAAATAAATATGAGTACTTATGCTATAAGTGAAATAATTATTTATTAAGAGTATTAAATTATTCTCAAGATATCTTTTCCAAATATTCATAGCCCTAGGATTTTGTTGATTCGAACTTCATAAATTCTTTAAATATTAACATTTAATATCTATGAATTCAAGTCAACTCCTAGCTATAAAAAATTAGTCATTATTTAACATCCCTAATTCACTAACCAACATAGAGAAAATAGATCCATCAAGTGGTTTTGTGAAGATGTCGGCTATTTGATCTTCTATGAATATAAAATGTAACACCACAGTTCCGTTCATGATATGCTCTCTGATGAAATGGTACCTTATGTCAATATACTTGGTTCGTGAGTGTTGTACAAGATTGTTGGAGATGGTTATAGCACTTGTGTTGTAGCAGAAAATTAGAATTTTGTTTAACGCAAGTCCGTAGTCATTTAGCTGATTTCTTATCCATAAGATCCGTGTACAACAATTACCTGCCGCAATGTATTCTGCTACGACTGTCGAGATAGATACTGAGTGATGTTTCTTGCTGTACCAGGAGATCAACCGACTTCCTAGAAACTAACAGCTTCCAGAAGTACTCTTCATGTCCATCTTGCATCCTGTATAATCTGAATATGTATAGCATATTAGTTCAAAACCTGTATATTTAGGGTACCAAATTCCAAGATTTGGTGTACCCTTCAGATATCTAAAAATTCTTTTAACAGCTATAAGATGAGATTCCCTATGATCAGATTGAAACCTTGTACATAAGCATGTTGCAAACATTATGTCAGGTCTACTAGCAGTTAAGTATAATAATGAGCCTATCATACCTCTGTAGGTTGTGATATCAACCTTTTTACCAGTTTCAACTTTATCAAGTTTTGTGGCTGTTGGCATAGGGGTTTTTGCTGATGAGGAGTCTTATAGACTATATTTTCTCAGAAAATCTCTTACGTACTTTGATTGGCAAATAAATATCCCATCTTCCTTCTACTTGACTTACAGTCCAAGGAAGAATGACAGCTCACCCATCATGCTCATTTCGTACCTACTCTGCATTAACTTAGCAAATCTCTTGCACAAGTTTTCGTTAGTAGAACCAAATATAATACCGTCAACATAAACTTGAACAAATATCATATCTTTATCATACAATTTACAAAAGAGAGTTTTATCTATGACACCTCTAATAAAACTATTTTCAAGTAAAAACTTAGAGAGAGTGTCATACCATGTCCTCGGTGTTTGTTTGAGTCTATAGAGAGATTTGAATAGAAAATATACAAAATCAACAAACTCTGGATTTTCAAAGCCAGGGGCTGCTCCACATATACTTCATCTTCTAGCTTTCTATTCAGAAATGCACTCTTCACATCCATTTGATAAACTTTAAAATTGGAGTGTGCTGCAAATGCTAGAAATATCCTGATGGCTTCAAGTCTTGCAATTAGTGCGTAGGTCTCGTCATAATCAATTCTCTCTTCTTGGGAGTAACTCTTTGTTACCAATCTGGCTTTGTTCCTTGTAACAATGACATCACCGTCTAATTTATTCATGTATACCCATTAAAAAATTCAAAAAATCGTAAAATTACAAAAAGAAAAACCTTAAAAAGTAGTATTTTTGATAATTTTCTAAATTTCGTGTAAAATGCAACCATCGATTTTTAAATTTTAAAATATGAAAGTCCGTATAAAATTTGGCAATTAAAATTCAAATTCTAGAAAGCAAACTCTCTGTCTAGTATAAAAAAAATGAAATTATAATCCCACTCGCCAATTCGCTGTGGGAAGGAGTATCTTTTTCTACACGAAACAATTTACTACTGTAATACTATCTAATACTGTGTATGTTTCGTGTACATATCAAGTCTATTTTTGTGAATAACAAAAACACAGTTTTAAAAGCTAAACAAATCACAACTACAAGTCTATTATTTTTCTATCCAATCACTCCTCCTCATCTCTCTACTCGTCAACGATCTCTCTCTCTCGCCATGGCTGATTCTACCGCCGCCGAGAAGTTCGGATTTGACCGGCCGGAGATGCACTCCGTCAATCTCTCCGGCACCGTTGAGCCTGCCTACGATCGCCACGTGTTTCTCGCTTACAATACTTATGATGCTTGGCCTGCTCGTATCGAAACTTCTGAATCCGATCCACTACCTAAGCTCCTTGCTCAGACTTTTAAAGCTCGAAAAAATGATGTTAAAGTCAAGGTTTGACCTAATTATTCTGTGATTTTATGTTTTCAATACTCTCTCGATATTGTGTATTTTGTGTAAGGTTGAAAGGAACTTGTGTTATATTCAGAAGTGAAACAATATATTTATATTAAAAAGAGTTGCAAGAGAGAGTTGTTAGACTAAATATGTACCACAAACAATATATTTATATTAAAAAGAGTTACAAGAGAGAGTTGTTAGACTAAATATGTACCACATCACCTACTTATAGTAAATAGAATCATATCCTGTCAAGAAGATACTAATAAGAGAAGATATATTCTCGTAATAACAAAATAATATCAAATATATGCACAATAATATATCAGTATGATGTAGCAAGGATCGTGGAGAGAATAACTATTGATATCATCTGATTTAATGCTTGACATGCCCCCGCAAGATGGATGGTCTGTCAGTGAGTCCAATCTTGGTCAGTAATATATCAAGTCTTGGTCGAGAAAGTGGCTTTGTAAGAAAATCCGCAAGCTGGTCTTTAGTTGAAACATGAGTGACTCGTAATGTTCCATTTTGAACCTATTCCCGTACAAAATAAAAAGCAAGAGCTAGATGTTTCATTCTTGAATGAAAAACAAGATTTGCACTAAGATGAGTAACACTTAAATTGTCATAATAGATGACCAGAGAGTGAGCTAATTGAACACCCAATTCACTTAAGAGATTTCTGATCCACATTATTTCAGTTGTTGTTGCTGCTACAGCTCGATACTCGGCCTCTGTTGATGATAGTGCTAGAGATTTTTGTTTCTTAGAGGACCATGTGATAGGAGTATGACCAAGAAAAACGTGACCCATGGTTGAGATGTAGTCATCCTTGTCCCTTGCCCAATCTGCATCTAAAAAACCATGAAGAATGGGCGGAGAATCTCGAAAGATAGTTATGCCCTTATCAAGAGTACCACACAAATAGCACATAAGCCTCTTTAATGCTGACTAGAGATCACTGGTGGGGCAATGCATAAATTGAGATAGCTTGTTATCAGTGAAAGCTACATCAGGCCTAGTTAAGGTGAGATATTGCAAGGCACCAATATCTGCTCGAAAATCCTTGGGAGCTTCAAGAGGAACACCTGATTTGAGAGATAGTGTTTGTGATATAGCTAAAGGAGTAGATGACGGCTTTGCATCCAACATTCCCATTCGTTCCAGGAGATCAATAATGTATTTGTGTTTAACGACTGGGCTAATGGTTTCCGTGTAATCAATATCGGGCCTTTGTTGAAAACCCTTAGCTACTAAACGTGCCTTATAGCGTTCAATTTTACCATCTTTATCATATTTGATTCGGAAAATCCATTTACATCTAACAATATTTTGATTGTTGGTTGAAGGTACTAGATCCCAAGTATCAAGTTTATGTAAAGCATGAAGTTCTTCTTCCATTGCTTTCCTCCAGAGGGGATATTTCATTGCTTGAGCAATAGTTTTTGGTATAATTGGTCGATGTTGGACAAAAGTGTTGTTTGTGTACTTTGGATTGGGTTTGTGAATATTATTCTTTGACCGAGTTATGATTCCTGGAGGTGGATTTGGTTGGACAACTTCTTGGGACTGTGACTGATATGATGATGAAAAAGGCGAAGTGGCTGCTGATTTGATATTCTCATTAGATGACGTAAAAAAATTAGTGGCTGGAGTATCATTTGTAGATGTGACATGTTAGTTTTTGAGAAAGTTGCAGACTCAAGTGATTGGGATTGTGGGTTGGTTTCTTGTGGAGGAGTGGGTCAAAGAGGATGAGGTTGAATAATATGCAACATAACTGGAATTGGGCACCATGTATCTGGACTTGGAGTTGGCGGAAGCGAGTGTGTGGATGTAAGATGAATATAAAGAAATTCATTTTCCACAAACTGAACATGACGAGAGGTATAAACCTTATTAGTGATAGGATCTAAACAATGATAAGCACTTTGAGTTTTTGAATACCCTATAAAAATACAAGGCCTTGATTTTGGATTCAATTTGTGAGATGTATAAGGTTTAAGCCAAGGATAACAGAGACAACCAACTGCGTAATTTGAGATAATTAGGTGGCATTTCAAAAAGAGAATGGAATGGGGATTTGTTACCCAGGCTTGGTGTTGGCATTCTATTGATAAGATATGAAGCAGTAGAGAATGCATATGACCAAAATTCATTTGGAAGATGGGCATGCGATAAAAGGAAAGCCCTGTTTCAACAATGTGGCGATGTCGCCTTTCAGCGAAACAATTATGCTCCGGAGTGTGAGGAGGTGAAGTAAGGTGTGAGATGCCATTAATGGTAAGAAACGATGATAAAGCTTTATATTCACCACCATTATCTGAATAGAGAGTTTTTATTTGCTTTTCAAAGTACTTTTTAACTAAAGCTTTGAACCTGATGAATATTGCTTTGGTGTCCGATTTATTTTTAAGAGGATAAAACCACATGTACTTCGTGAATTGATTAACAAAAATGACATAATATTTGAAGCCGTCAATAGAATAAACCGGAGATGTCCATAAATGGGTATAAATCAATTCAAGAGGTTTATGAGAAACTAAACTTGATTGAGAAAAAGAGAGCTTATGGCTTTTATTACATTGACAAGCATCACAATGAAAGGAGAATAAACTAGAAACATTAAGTTTGAAATCTGAAACTAGGCTTTTGAAAATGGATAAAGAAGGATGGCCAAGCCTATGATGCCAATTTATTGTTGGTGCTTTGAAAGTAGATAAAGAAAGGATGGATGAAGATGATGGCCATTCATAAACTCACTTCCTAATAGGACCCTTGATAAGGTGTGCCCCCGTGACTCGATCCTTGATAATAAAAGAATCAGCAGAAAATTCTATTAGAAGGTTATTTTCGGAGCAAAGTTGAGAAATAGAAATGATGTTTCTGGTCATAGTTGGTGCATATAGAACATTAGACAAATTTAAAGATTTAGAAGTAGAAGAAATTGAGAATGAACCTATGTGAGAAATTGGAATGCCAGTCCCATTGCCAATTACAATTTCTTCCGTACCATCATAAGGGTGATGTAGAGCAAGATTTTCCAGGTCACGAGTGACGTGGTGGCTCGCACTAGTGTCAAGCAGCCAGGAAGGAGGCGCTGTTGTAGTTGCGGTTGCAACATGAGCTTGAGGAGTTGATTGGTGTTGAGTGGAAGGGGGTAAGGTGGGGTGGGCAGTAGGGGGAAGTGTTCTTGCAATGAAGGGCAACGGTATAATGAATGTCCATGAGTGTGACACCACTGACATTTTCCTTGATAGCCTGGACTCTTAGTATTATTGCTCTTCTTGTATGTGTTTGAGGTGTTTGCTGGAGGTTTTTGAGTGGTGTGATTGCGATTGTAATTTTCATATTTGTTGTGAGAGGGGAGAGATGCGTGGTGATAGCGAGTAGAGGTAGTATGGACAGAAGCTGGTAAAGGTGTGGTGTTGGTTCGAGTCCGCAAGCTTACCTCGCGAATGAGTAGTTTTTCATGAAGCTCATCAAATGTAATGGTGAATATCTGGCATTGACATCATCTATAACTGGTTGATAAGAAGGATCCAATAAACCTTCAAGAACTCGCTCAATAAGATCCTCTGGCTTCACCGGATCCCTAAGTATTGCAAGCTGATCTGCACAAACTCTAATAGCTTTCATAAATTCAATAATAGTTTGGTTACCTTTTGTTATTGCCCGAAAATTTGCTTTGAGTAGTTTAGCATGGCCTCTGTATTGTCGAGCAAAGGTATGAGCAAGAATATCCCAAGCTTCTCTTGCGGTGGTTGCACGAGAGACAAGTGGTACAATGTTAGAGTTAAATGTGCCGATCAGAGCTCTAAAGAGAAGTTTATCTTGTCTCGTCCATGTTGTGTGTGCTGGATTGAGAGAGGTAGTTGAGCCCTGTGTAATTGTTTTGGACGGAGCTGGAAATGAACCATCAAGAAATTTGAATAAGCCGTATCCGACTAGTGTTGCCTCAAGTTGAAGCTTCCAGGACAGGTAGTTTGTAGTGTCCAGCTTAATTATACTTGTGAGGGTGACAACAATAAGTGGTTGGGTGGGTTCAACATCATTTTGGGAATGGTATTGTTAGCCATGAAGAATAGTTAGTTTGAGAAAAAAAAAGGGAAGGAAAAAAAATTAGGTTGAGGATACAACCTGCTCAGATACCATGTAAGGTTGAAAGGAACTTGTATTATATTCATAAGAGAAACAACATATTTATATTACAAGAGAGAGTTGTTAGACTAATTATGTACCAGATCACCTACTTATAGTAAATAGAATCATATCCTATCAAGAAGATACTATACAAGAATAGGAGAAGATATACCCTCATAATAACAAAATAATAGCAAATATATGTACAATAATATCAGTATGATGTAGCAAGGATCATTGAGAGAATAACTATTGATATCATCTGATTTAATGCTTGACATTTTGTAGTATATACTGTGTTTGTGTTTGTGTATGTAATGTTAATTAGTTGATTGAAATGTTGTTCTCTCTTTTTAATATGAATGTTAATGGTGAAATATTATTGTGTTTTGTGCGTGGATGTAACTCATTTGATTCTATTGTTGTGTATTTGTAGACTCGAATAACTGTATGTGAAGGACGCGATGGAACTGAATTGGTGGATGGTGATGTTTTAATATTTCCGGATATGGTCAAATACAGGTGTGGTTTCGATTCATTTACTTGTATTTGCTAGTTCTTTGTAAATTGTACTTTGTATTCGTAGATGTCAAATTTTAGTTGTTTTGGATTCATTTAGTTGTATCTACTAGAAGTTAGATAATTAATTTTTGGTAACTTGAATTATTTAACAATTAAATAAAGCCTGTGATTGTGAACTTGTGAACTTGATTTTCCGTTGTCCAACTTTGAATTCATTATACCAAACATAGTAACTTATATAGGTTCCAAGAATTTTTTTTGGAACCTATGTTTACATATAGCTGGAAACAAATCAAGCCTTAGTCACTGAAAGTTTCCCCCCTCCTTTTTTATTTCTTTTTGTGAAATTTTTGTGATCTGAAATTATAAAGGCTGAATAATAGCGATGATGATGGATTAAATTGATTATATATATGTAGCTTGTCCTTCGTGTGTATTTGTATCTAGTTTGTTGGGACTCTGAATATTTGAAGCTCATTAGGTCAACTAAGTTATCTTCGTAATTTTATGATTGTAGGGGCTTGACGGAGACAGGAGTAGAATCCTTTGTTGAGGACGTGCTTGTGAATGGTGAACCATGGACTTCTGGAGTACAGGAGGTCTTGACAGGTTCCCATGTGTTTATTTGTGCTCATAACAGTAGAGACAAAAGGTGCGGTGTGTGCGGACCAGCCTTGATTGAGAAGTTTACCGAGGAGATAGAACTGAAAGAATTGAAGAATCAGGTTATGGTGAGTGCTTGCTCACATATTGGGGGACATAAGTATGCTGGAAACTTGATCATTTTCAGTGCGGATTCAGAGGGGAAGGTCTCCGGTCACTGGTAATAATTTATATATATTTATCTTTCGGTTCCATTTAACTTGGAATATTTGAATTTGTAGAATTTGGCTGGCTGTGCCTTGTGGTCTTAACATTTTATTCTTGTTGTGAAGGTATGGTTATGTTACCCCAAATGATGTGTCTGAACTGCTAGATCAACATATTGGGAAGGGTGAGATAATTGAAAGGATTTGGAGGTTTGTGTTTTTCCGGGTTCCTTAGTTTGTTTGTCATTCTATATACTGTTCTTGCTTCTTGTGATATTTTGAAAACTAATATGAAATGTCTACTATTCAGGCAATATATGATCAATGCTACATTTATGTTTATCTATTTTAATGCTCTAAGCATGTGTTGATGATTATCTACTGTTGAACATAAATAAGTTTATCAATCGAGGCGACAGGTTACGTAAGGTGTTGAGGGTAAATTTTTTGTTGTAGTTGTATATATAAAAATATCAAATACTTGAAAGAAACAACATACAGATACAGACAGCACTTCATTTTCTTTTCCTTTCTTTTTTCCAGTTTGCATGTTATAATTCCTATCACCTTGTCTTTCATGCCATTATAAAGAATGTGTACTTGAGTTTCACATTCTTTATAACACCTCTCTCTCTCTCTCTCTCTCTCTCACACACACACACACACACACACACCCATGTAAACCGTGGATTCTGTTTACTTTTTGGGCACTAATTTTCATTTATATATTTAAATTGAGTAAAAACATGTGAAAATGTGCTCCAACTATAGGGGCCAAATGGGAGAAATTGTCCAAGAAGCTGAAAAAGTTGATGAACAGAAGCTTCCAAATGGAAATGCTGAGAAGGAAGCTGAAAAAGTTGATGAACAGAAGCTTCCAAATGGAAATGATATGAAGAGTGATACTGAAAAAGATGCTGAAAAAGTTGATGATCAGAAGCTTCCAAATGGAAATGATGCTGAGAAGGAGCCCCAACCTCGAGAAAGCAGCCAAGAGGAGAAACCTGCTGCTGAAAGTTGTTGCCAAGGTGCCAACAGAATATCATGTTGCAGAGAGCAAATTGATGAAGAAGTGCTGCCTTTGAAGGAAAAAATGACCAGCTGTTGCCAAAGTACCAATGGGAACTCATCTGGTAGCAATGAATTTCAGGAGAAAGAGGCCAAGAAGCCTCTGGGAAGACTCAGATGTTGGTCAGGAAAGTGGGAGCAGCATGAAGTTTTTGCAGCTGCTGGTGTCATTGGAGCAGTGGCAACTGCTGGTGTAGTCTATAGTTTATATAGAAGGTCAAGGTGAATTGGGATCTGTAACATCAACTCTGTTTGATCGTGGCTGTGATACCCTCCGTTTTTGTAGAGGTATTAATAACACCAGGAAACTTTTTAAACCATGCATCAGGTGTCAGAATAGTAGTGAACATGTTCACCATACCTGTGAGAATGAACATTCAAATTTCTCACGTTCTAATACGGAATAAATCCGGGATAATCATATTATTCATGGTATTTTTATGCACATGATTTTTCTTGTGTTGGAGATTGGAGTACATATATATGTATGTGTATATATGTATATATAGAAGCTTGTGTGTTGTGTAGTTAAAATCATGATGCAGTTTTTGTCCACATATCCAGCAATTAAATGAAAGCAGCTTGAATGTGTGCTTGCACAAACACACAAATTATGCTTGAGCGCCATTCTTGATTTATCCATGGGTAGCATGGTGTTACTTGGGCTTCTGTTTTTTTTATTTATCTGAGGAAATTAAGTATAACCATGTCCTGGAATATTGCAGCGGGGGGCTTTCAGTTGCTACACCAAGGTTCTTTATCTTGGTTGTGAACCCTCGTGTATTATTATTACTCCGTATTATTTTTGTTCTGATGACATTTTATATATCATAGATAGCTAAATTAGAGTCAAATCATCTATATATATATATATATATATATATATATATATATATATATATATATATATATATATATATATATCACAATATCATTGTTAATTAAATACAACTGTATGGGAGAACTGAGTTTTTCAAACTGATGGTTGAAGTTCTACCTTTATTTGGTAAAACTGATAGTTTCTGCGGAAAGTTAATTGAAATTCTGGGATCTTGGTTTAGGAGTTGGATTAATGTAACCTCAGTTCTCTGCCATGTGTTAAGCTATGATCTTGTTGAAACATTTTCATTCTGCCTAGGACTTTTGTCCCTTTCGACAATTTGCAGTCTATCTTCTTTGTACAAAAATATTATTCAGTCGTTGATTGAGGATAATTTGTTAGCGTTGGCCATTTCTTTTGAAACTTAATTTAGATTTTAGGGATTTTAACAGATTTGATATGATATAGAATTAACGGTAGCAAGTACAAGCTACAGGAAAACAGAAGAGTGGGACTCGTTTAGATTAGAAAGGAAACCAACAACTCATTAATCATTAATCATTATTAAGGAACTCTGCAGCAAATACAAGTAAAAACTTGGCCTTGCCATTATTTGTGCTAAAGCTAGTCATGCATACCACTGATGCATTTTGATCTAGAACAGAGAAAGAAGGGACGTCCCAAATTTCTCCTTGGCTTCCTTGTCCAGTGGATCTTCGCCCAAATAGAGGTAACAATAGGCCCTGCACAAAAGTTCGCTTTCCACCTTGCTCACCACCTTCCCCATCACTAGAACCCCAAAGATCAAAACAACAATACTCAGGTACTGGATACGATATCATCTATATATATGGAGGGTTTATGTAGATTTTACAGTACCTTTTGTCTGGAGTGTGTATCCTGGAAGGCGCTCAATTTCAATGAGAGAATCTTTTGGCAGCTTCATGTCATCTGAAGCTTCACCCAACAACCTATATAAAGAATTTAGCATTAAAGAGTCGGATTTTATTGGAGATTTTGCACAAATGATGTTATTAGAAGGTTAAAAGGTAGTTGTGAGATATTTACTTCTTTATGAGTTCATCGTTCTTCCCACCAGTGAGTTTCTTGATAGCTGAGCCGAGACCTTCATCAAAACTCTTCTTAACCATGCTCATGGTGAGTGAAGTGTATACTATCACCATCTTCACTGTCAAGCCAAAATCGCTGTCAATCACCGCTTGGTACATTTCCTTTGATGGTTTTGCTGGGCATTTCCCAATCTTCGACTTCATAACGTCTCTCATTTTCTCATTGTCAGTATACATCCCTGCAATTCAAATATAATAATTTTGCTTTACATGTACACAGTTAAATTTTAGTACAGGTGATAAGTATCTATCCATAGAATCATACCAAAACCATAGACTTTGATGCCAACCCCAAACATGCTTTTCTTCCTCAATCCAGCAGCAAATAACTGCTTTCCATCATCCAACTCAACTGGGAAGGAAACACCACTCTTGGGCTCAAGCTGAAGAGGCACCTCTTTCTTAACCATATCCTGCTTTGCCTCTTCCACTGCTCCTGCTTTTGCTGTTCCGTTTTCGTGGTTTCCTTCTTTTGCAGTTCCATTCGTAATGTTCTCATTTGAGGCAACAGCTTTCTTCGGATCAATCTCGACATCCTGTGTCTTTGCAACATCTTCTACTGTGGTCGACATTCTTCAAAGGGATATGGAGCTGCTTTGTGTGCTTTTTTTTTTGTTGTTTTTTCTTGGGTTGGTTTGGGAAGTAGTTGCATGCGCATGCTTTATATAGAGGTGAATGAATGAGCAACAAAAAGTGTGTGCGTGCGTGTGTCATACCTTGGTATTAGCAATATGAGATTGAACACAAAGGCTCACCCTCCTGAGTTCTGAGGAAGTATTAAATTTTAAAATTTATTGTTGCTTCTGCTGGCCTATCATGATAGAATAATCTGGATCTGGTTTCGAGAAAATGATGAATGTATGCTTTAACACAATCATAAATCTGAGTTCTCTTAACTCTTGCTTCCCTTTGAGTAAACAAAATTACTGAATAGAAGCTTGAATGATGATCATACAAGTTCGGAGGTTATATTGATTTAATAAAAGCTCTCACAAAGTACACTTACTATATAAAACAAATTTTGTAGAAGGTTCAAAAAAAAATTGAAAAAAAAAATTCAGGAACGGGATGATGGTAACTTCTATAAAATATTTTTTTGGAATAAGATTGCAAGTTTGCAACTATAGTTATTGGACAATTAAATTTTAAATCTATGCATATGACAAATAGAAAAACAATCAACAAAAATGATCGAACGATAACGATAGAGAAAATTAATGAAAAATGAATAAGTGATTTCATGTGATATATACGACGTGCTTCATGTTAGTTCAGCTAACGTACTATACCCTCTTTTCCTCTAAACTCCTTTTTATAACTTTCGATTTGAATTTGTAATTCATAAAATTTAAATCTTAATCCATTTCAATGATGAGTTCCAACTTAGAGAAAATATTGTAACTAAGAAGTAATAACAACGATAATGAGTTGCAATGCTTGTCGTGGGGCTAAAAATCTAGAAGATGATATACTCTATTTTTGAGATTTTCTTGGAAAAACAAAGGATAAGGGACATATAAATTACGTATGATACTGATATCTGTATGTACAGTGCATTAATGTCTTTCTTTCTCACTAGGTTCAATCTCATCCCCATTGTAAAGACAAGTTCAACCCTATCTCTGGACTCCGGAACCTCTTTTTTTTTTGGTATTTTTCTAATGTCACAAATTTAAGAATTATTTACAAATATGTCCTTTACAAATATGTCCTATTTTTAGTTATATTTTCAAATACTCCCTCTGGTCCTTTATATAGGTCACTGGACTTTTTACACGTAACTTTAGGTGTTTTGACTATATACTTAGAATTGATTTTTTTTAATTTTTTTTTTTCTGAATAAAAATATAATGTTTAAATTTTAATTCACAAAAAGAAAATTTAAAAAATATTAATTCTAGCTATGTGGTCAAAGCACATAAAGTTACGTGTAAAAAGTCAAACGACCTATAAATAGGACCAGAGGGAGTATATCTCATACACAATTTTCTTTAACTTAATAATTTTAGAAGGACATTTTATCCTTTTAACTTAAATAATTGAAATTTTAAAATAAATGTAATATAATTATAATATAAATGTAATATTTAAATAATATTTATAAATTCAATCATCTAAATCTAAATTTGAGATCAAATTATTTTATTGCATAATTATAATATACATTAAACATATAAATTTTAAAATAAAATTTCTTCTTGCAATTTTTGTTTTACAAAAAATTATAAATAAAAAAATAGTGTTAAGATCTAACCAACCCATATTTTATATATACATATAATAAGATTCGACAATTTAATCATATCATTATTCAAATAACCATATAATAAAAAACATGTATAACAACACTTATCATCTTCAAAAAAATTGAATTACTATAAGATTAAGACTTGTGAAAATAAAATAATCATATATAAACTCATTAATTATTAGTTACTGTTTGACCAAATCAAGCCTACTTTATGGAATTATTTGTCTTGATGTAACACATGTATTGCTTCAGTATTAGGATGTGTACTTTGAATATCTCAATATACTTGCAGATAGAAATTTGTTTCTATTGTAAAGACTGTGTGTAAATAATAAGTCAAGAATAAAGAATGATAGAAGATTCAAGTCTGAATCAGGTATCAAAACAATGAACACTTCATCAAATAAGAATTATAATGAAAAATGTTCTAAGACAAGTATACGGTCGAGAAGTTATCCTGGTAGAGAAGTCAGACATGTGAAGTTGGTAGAGAAGTCTCAAGTGCTCAAATAACTCAGTAATCAATCGAGAAGTGAGAAGTGATCGAGAAGTCAAAGTAACTGTAGTTATTCGAGAAGTGTTAAAATGTGAACAATTCGAGAAGTCCAGAAGAACAATTCGAGAAGTTAGCCAAATGAGCAATTGAGAAGTGATAGAGCTGAACCAATCGAGAAGTCTGAGTTTCAAGTATCCATTCGAGAAGTCTAGTCTAATCGAGAAGTCATCAAATGAAGTATGCAATCGATAAGTCTAGTCATTCGAGAAATAAGCCACTCAAGGACTAATCGAGAAGTCAATCACCATGACTTCTCGAAGAAAAATCAACAGAGTATTCGACTGCTTCAAAAAGCTAGTTTCAAGGAAAATTGCAGAAGAACAAGACAAATAATTTGCAGCTATGTCATCACAAGATCAGTCAAACATGTAGAGATAGATACAACTCTACAATGAAGCTTGGAAGAAGAACAAGACAAAAGACAGAAGTGATAAGGTTGAAAGCAAAAGACTGTCAACAGATTGTGTTAGTTAGAAATAGATAGTAGTCAAATGTAAAGTATTTCTTGTCTATTTCTAGTTTTAGCTAAACTGTCTAGTGAGAGCATGTGCCAAAAGACATGTTGTCTATATAGCCTATGCACAGTCTCGTTAATATGTATCTTAGCAAATTGTCAAGTGTTTTTCAATACCTTATAACTTCTAAGAATAAGAAGCTGAGATTCAACTCAAGAATCTTAGATTGTAGTAATTCAAGTCTAATAAAATATTAGATTGAAAGTTAATTGTGTTTCTATTTACATTCCGCAATCTTATACGTATCATACAAGAAAAGAACAGCAAAGGAAATAAAAACACATTCACCCCACATCTGTGTTACTTTTGAGAATCTCATATCTAACAGTTATAAGTCATATAAAGTATGTTAAATAAATCTAAGGATATATTAGTCTTAATATTTAATATTTATATTTAAGTATGTTAATAAATTAACATGAGACATTCATAAAACAGATATAAAAAGGGATATATTGATAAACGGGTCCATTAATTTGGGACATATTATATAAATTCTATTTTTTATATCCGGACGAGTGGTCATCAAGCTGAAAATCGAATTAATTATATTTTAATTAATTATATCTGAAAAAGAAATATATCACGAGGTCAGTAAACAACTTCTAATATTATATTGAGAAGCCACACTTTTAAGATACTTTTTATACAAATGATTACTAAATAATTTTATTTATATAAATCTCAATGATTAAACGTAGAAGTTATTATTCTTATCAATTTTAATTCAAAAATTATATATATATATATATATATATATATATATATATATATATATATATAAGCTTAAAACCCGTGCAAAATATATGATAACTACCTATTATTTAAGTAAATTGATTTTATATTTATATTTTTGTTAATATTTAATATAAAATTTTATAATATTAAGAATTTATGTTAATATTATATGTTCTATTATTTTATATAAATTTATTTTATTTAATATAAATATGTTATAATTTGGACCCGAACTATAATAAATATATAATTGGGTCTAAAAAGTAAAACTTTTGGTAATATAAATAAATAAATATATAGTTAGAGCCATATTATAATAAGTAAAATTATATCTAATACATGTATATTTTTTAGGTTCGTAGCTCAGTACCAATCAACCAAAACTTTTAGAGATTGTTTGGTTGACAATGAAAATATCTAGGAAGTTGCACTTCCTAAGAGGTAACAATTTATAAATTTATTTGGTTGACATTTATATGGGAAATTGAACTTCCCGGGTAAGTTTAAATTGGGAAAAGTTGCTTACTCACTCTGTCTTGGTGACTTGCAATACCTAGGTAATGGAAGTTCCTACATTCCAACTAAACAAATTTTTTAACTTCCCATGAATTTAATATAGGAATTAAATACCAAGATATTATATCGGATCTCAATAACTATATGCAACCAAACAAGCACTTAATCTTTCTGTTATAATTATACTAGTTTATAACTCGTGCGATACACAGATTTCTTTAAATTTTTTAATATATTTAAAATAAATTGAATAATTTGAGCGGTGATTAAATTAAGATATTTATATTATAGATAGAAGAATAATATTATATCATTCTTGATATGTAACTAATTAGTTGGTATCTTAAAACTTAAAATAGATAAAGTAATAATAATATTATAATATTTGTTAGATTCAATTATGAGTGATAATTTTAAATGAATTGAATAATTTGGAAACGATTAATTGAGATGTTTATATTCTATTTAGTATATAATTTTAATAAAATTTAATATAGATAAAAATTATTATTATTATTATATTCATGAGAATTATTTAATTGATTGATATTTTAAATGAATTAAAGAGTTTGAGCGGTGGTGAAACTGAATTCTGTAAATAGATTGTATTTAATACAACTACATTAAGTAAAAGTATAAATTTTTATATAAGTATAAATTTTATGTTATTATTTAGATATAATATAATATTAAGATTTAATTTTATGTAAAAAACGAAGGATAATTAAAATATAGATTATATATATATATTTGAAATTTTAATAGGATTTTAAAAGAAATAATAATTTATAATTTTAATATAGTTTAAAAAGTTTGAGTTGTATTCAGATTGAGATATTTTAGGTGAAATAAAAATGAGGGATAATCAAAATATAGATTATATATATTTAATTTTATTAAAATTTTAATAGAATTTTAAAAGAAATAATAATTTATTATTTTAATAGAGTTTAAAGAGTTTGAATAGTATTGAGATTGAGATATATAAATCAGTTGTATTGGTTACAATTTTATTAGATCTGTACTATTATATTATATATATATATATATATATATATATATATATATATATATATATATATATAACTAATATTATATTATAAATAAAATAAATTATATATTTTTAATATTTTTTAGAAAAGTGTTTATAATTTTTTAGAAAGTGTTATCAATCAACCAAACAAACAATAAACCTTGCTTATAATAGTATAATAATATAGATATTCGCATCAAATTGACCTGGGCCGATATAAATGGAAGTTAAGGATTTGAAGTGGCCCAATAGGAAAACATTGGGCAATTTAGTTGAACTCCGAGTGTAAGTTGGGCCTTTGACCCAATAATAGACAGTTAGGTCACTGAAAGAAAGCTGGTAAAAATAAAAAAACAGCAGCAGATGTCGAAGAAAAAAAGAGCCCCCTGAACACACACACACACACACACACACACACAAGTGCATCAAAACCAAGAACTTGTTGATTTTTTTAAGAAGGGGGTTTTGTGTGAATGAAAGAGATGAAAGGAGGGAAAGAAAAAGATGTCAACAATAATAATACCAAGAATAGCAGGAAACGAAAGAGAGCAAGCAAGAACAAGGAGGAGGAGGAGGAGAAGCCTTCTGTTGTTCCTCAGTCTCATAAAACTTCTAATGTTGGAAGCTCCTCCAAGTCTCTCTCTTTTCTTGACAAGGTCTCTCTCTCTCTCTCTGTCTATGTGTGTAGGTGTAACAGTGTGAAATAATTGGATGTTTATGCAGATGAAAGCAAGGCTATCAGGAGGACATTTCAGAATGATCAATGAGAAGCTCTATACTTGCTCGTATGTATACATAAATACATACAACCAACTCTTTCTTTGCTTGCTTGCATTTCACACACTTGACACATTTACTGTATTTTCTTTCTTTGTTTTTCAGGGGAGAGGAGGCACTTAATTACTTTAAAGAAGACCCCTCTTTGTTTAACATGGTAATCTTGTTTAGGTATTCTGCAATTACACAGTACTAATGGGGCAAAAATTATATCTTTTATAAGTTATAGTCTGTGGGATTAAAGATTAAGTCTTTATTGTTATTTGTGTTAATCTACTTGGGCAGTATCATATAGGATATCAAGAACAAATGAACCATTGGCCGGAGCAACCTGTTAATATCATTATTCAATGGCTAAAAGATCATAGCCCCTCTTTAGTTGTTGCCGATTTTGGCTGTGGTGAGATCATAGTTCCATTTATTGTAGCTTATTGGAGTTGTATATTTATATATATAATTGTTAGGATTTGTTATTTTCTATTTTACTTGTCGTGATCCTGACATTGCATTATTTGACAGGGGATGCTCGCCTTTCTAGAAGTGTGAAGAACAAAGTTTTCTCTTTTGATCTTGTTGCCCACAATTCTTCGGTAGTGGCCTGTGATATGGCAAATGTATGTCCTCTTCCTCTATTATGATGTTTCTGTTAAAACTCTGTTTTTCTGCTCTTGAAAATCTTATGAACTTTGCCTCATTCATTAGAGAATGGAAAACAGCCTAGAAATGGTTACAGGTTTTGTTATCATTTTCATCAAAAATCTATTATTAAGCTCATTAAGAGCAAGTCCAATGCTAGATGCAAAATGGCTATAGCCATTGCTATAATATTGCACCAAAAAGTGGTTTTTGGTATTAAAATAGCACTTGCACTCCAATGCTAGTTGCATTATACAACCAAATAATTCCATATTTACTTAACATTTGTCCAACTCATTCACTTTCATTTAAAGTGGACCTCCTTGTACTCCATTATTAGTTATTTAATGATGTGGCAAGGATGACTATAGCCATCTTTGGTCCTAAATATAGGACCAAGTATCCATTTATGCATTTATCCATCTAAGAGTAGCTATGCATTGGAGTTGAATTTTATGATTTTGGTTCTATAGGAGGGGTTGTACAACCTAAGACATAAACAACAAGATAGTGAGCTCAGAGCATCTCCAACAATAATCTCTATTTAACTCCTCAAATTAATATATAATATTCATTAACAAAATTCAACAATTTTGAAAAGTGTGAGTTCCAAGAGAACTAGCTTTCACTCTCTCTAAAAAAATGTATTATTCAAAAAATTTGGACGGAGAATTGAGAACAGTTTGGTTGAAAGAGATGCACAGAAGAAAGAGCAAGAAGGGTGCAGAGTAAAATAAAATAAGAGAAAACAATGAAATAGTCGGTCTCATTTGCTAGATAAAAGAAATGAGTTAAAGAAGGCTACTCATAATTATAGATAGCCACGTAAGCTTGTTGGAACAACACTCTAGCTATCGTACTTGCCAAAATATGAGATTAAAGAGAAATGAAGAGCCCTTTGGAGTTGGTCTTAGAGCAAGTCTCTATCCTTATTCATTCCTTACATATAATATAAAAAATTAGATCCTGGTAAATTAGGATATCGATAGGCAATTTTATCTCTAACAATGTTCCTTATTCTCGCTCCATATTTGATGGAGTATTTTATTATTGAAAGTACTTTTCATCAGTAAAGTACAATACTTTGGCAAGTGCAATTCTATAAAATTATTATAAAATACTCCCTCTGTCTCATCCAATTCTTTACACTTTCCTTTTTTGGATGTCTCACCCAATTCTTTACATTTCAAAACTTTCTAAAAATAATAAACTTTTATATTATAAAATTTACTCTCACCCACTACTTTAATCTCTCTTTTCAAATCTATCAATTAAATATCAATTGACTCCATTACTTTACCCACTTTTCCTTCTCTTTCATACTACTTTATACAATTTTCTTAACCCCCGTGTCCAACCCAAATGTAAACAAATGGGTGGGACGGAGAGAGTATAAGTTAGGATAATCTTAGGAGAATAGAGAAATTCCTTAAATATAAGAAATGTGGAGAGTGTCTTAGTGATTTAAGGAATCACTAGGACATTGTTGGAGCACTTCTTTTTGCTAAATTCTCTAAAATTTGACTTAGGACCTCACATAGAGAAGTTGTTGGACTTGCTGTTAGTAGATTACTTATCACTCAGTTTGGGTTTGGCTAGAGACAAAGATCATTATGTTTTCAAATCATTGCATTTATGGGAGTCAAACTGAAGTGTTTTGTAATATACTTCTGGTCAGAATCTTGTATCAACAACTTCTGTTGAGTATGAAGTATATCTCTCCTTCGTTTAAAGCATCCAGTTGGTCACGAGGTATCATGCAAATCATTAGTTTATACAATGAATGACTTCTGGTGAGGTTCTGTTGAGTAAAGTTTGTCGACCTCATCTGAGTATTTCATAGTCTGATCATGTATTAATTTTAATTTTAATACTCTCTTCCATTTAGCAAATATGTTAGTATTTAAGTCCATGATTTTCTCTTAAATAAAAATAACATTTCCAAATTAGGTCTCAAGTTATCTTTAGATTGAATGTCCTTTTTATAGTCATCTCATCTTCTTTACTGGATCACCATTCTGTTGCTACAAACTCTGTGACAGTCCCTTATTGACTAATGAAGCTTGAGTTTCTGAATGCAGACTCCTCTAGAGACTTCATCTGTTGATGTTGCTGTTTTCTGTCTTTCACTGATGGGGACAAACTTTCCCAGTTACCTTCGCGAAGCACAAAGAATTCTTAAACCAAGGTATCCAAATCATTTCACGTAAGACTTATAACCCAACTATTTCCCAAGCTTTTCTTCTGATTAATGATAAAAGTACAGTGGCTGGCTTTTGATAGCAGAAGTGAAGAGCAGATTTGATCCTACCAATGGGGGAGCAGATCCAAATAGGTTTTCAAATGCAATATGTGAACTAGGATTCTACTCTGTATCAAAGGTGAGCGTAAAATCATCTTTTTTAATTTCTAAATTTGTTAATATCTTTTTCTATATTCGTCTAATCAGTTTTATGTATTATGTGCAGGACTTCTCGAATAAAATGTTTATACTTTTCTATTACAAGAAAAAGGTGAAATAGCTTTCATAGTTGTCATACAGATTCATGTAGTTCTACGACCACTATTTTTTCATGAAGTGTGCTAACAAAGCTCCCTTAATTTATTCCACAGGAGAAGTTAAAATCAAAGAAAGAAATTGACTGGCCTTCGCTAAAACCTTGTTTGTACAAGCGCCGATGAGGGTAGGAAACTGTTTGAAGTAGACATCTTGCTCAGTAAGCTGTTCAAAGTTAGATAGTCGTCCTTCAGATCGTTGCTCAATGCAGTGCCTCATGTATCGTTGGTATGTTCTTGCTCGATGAACTTCCTACTTGTACGGAGTTGTGATTTTGTATTTGTACCTAGTTATTGTCTAGGAATGTTGACGAGGAGGAAATTATCTTTTTTGTATAATGAGTTCTTTTTATTTTAAAAAAAGTGCTTAAAAGTTGTATGGAGCATGACAATTATTTACCAAGGTGACTATTGCATGTAACATGCTCACTTAGAATCTTTTGGATTATATCTTAAAATAAATTCTAGAAAACTTTAAACTATATACTAGCTAATATACATATATGCATGTATATAACAGGTTATCGTTATACATATATGTTGTACTTGCACAAGGCAAAAGTTCAATGGCGTTCCATTTATATTAAAGTCCTTGGAGTCCCATATATGTTCTCCAAGATTGGGACTTGGTGGACTCAAATATAATTGGGATTCCGTAGAACCCAACCAACAATATACTTATATATATATATATATATATATATATATATATATATATATATATATATATATATATATATATATATATATATATATAGGTTGATGCTCAAATGAGAATCAACTCCTTACTTTGCTAACACTTTTTCCCAACTCCGATCAGCGTTTCTCACATACATATACATATCATCCCTTCTCCTCCTCTCTCTCTACATATCATCCTCTTCACCATCGTTAGTAGATTTGATATGGCGGTGCTCAGTAGTGTTGTAGAAGTTCTCTTTTTCTTTACTCCAAATCTTATTTATCTGATTACATATTATTGGAGATGTCAAACTTTTCGGTGTATTATGATTTGATGAAAATATTGGTTTTATAATATCATATTTATTGAAAATAGTGTGTTTTCTCCAAGAAAACGTGTACAACGCAAGTAGAGTTCAGATCTGAATTTTTTATGATTCTAATTTTAAAATTTGGTGATTTGCATAGAATTTTGGTGATTTGGGAAGAAATTTTGATTTTCTATAATGTTTTGGTGGCGGTGAAGGCGATGTAGTGATGATGTTTGTTAAATTTTTGGTGATTCTGTTTTATATTTAAGTAGTGGCACAAGTAGAGTTCAGATTTGAATTTTTTTGTGATTATAATTTTAAAATTTGGTGATTTGTATAGAACTTTGGTGATTTGGGAAGAAATTTTGTTTTTTCTATTATTTTTTGGTGGCGATGTAGTCGCACTGGTTGTTAAATTTTTGATGATTCTGTTTTATATTTAAGCAGTGGCGTAAGTAGAGTTCAGATCTGAGTTTTTTTTGTGGTTCTAATTAGAAAATTTTGTTGATTTGCATAAAATTTTGTTGATTTGGGAAGAAATTTGATTTTTCTATCATGTTTTGGTGGCGGTGAAGACGATGTAGTGATGGTGATTGTTAAATTTTGGGTGATTCTGTTTTATATTTAAATAATGCCGATGGTTCAATGGAGATAACGTGGTTATGCTGTGATTTTAACCAAAATTTAGTAATTTTACATATTTGTAATTAATAATGTGTTATTTTAATTTTTTTAGGAGTAGTTGTGATGATAGTGATGCGGTGATGGAGGTGTTGTTGCCGTGGCAGTGGTGTTGTTGAGTTGTATAATATATAGATATAATGTGTATTTAAATTTTAATGATTTAAATTTAATAATTTAGTTTTAGGTTCTTAGTCTCATTAGAGTATATATATATATATATTAACCGGATTGGAAGAACATGTTGTAATGTGGAAATGGGGAGAACGGTATAGAGAGATTCTCGAGAGAGGTGAAAAAGAGTTGAAATGATGAAACAAGAGAGATTGAAGAGAGGGATGAAGTTTTTGGGTTAGGTTGCTGGATCGGGTAGGACTGGTCGGACAGGTCAGGTTAGGTCATCCGATTATAATTATATGTGGATGCTGATATGGCGTCCAACATGGGACAAGCTCATAGGATGTTAGAAATCTACAACTTAACAGTTGTGCAAGTTTTTTTATGATCAGTGATGCGATTGTAAGCTTTAAATGATTCAGTGATGCGATTGTAAGCTTTAAATGATTCTGAATGTAACATTCTTTTAGTTCACCAAGAGCTTCAAGCTGGAAAAAGTGTGTATATCAAGTAAAAACAGTTTGAAGTCATTGAGAGGTATTTTGATTGTTTTATTGTAAAAGTTAATATTCATTCACCATATACACTTTACAAGTGTTATTTATTAGAAAAGAAAATTTGCGTAATTTATTTTCGGACAAGGGCAAGTCACTTTAGTGTGGGGTGATCATTTTTATTCCTAAGAGATAAATTTTGTTTCCATAGCTTTAACTTTTTGACTAGTGTACGTAGGTTGGCTTGGAATATAGCCCATTAAAAAGTTTGACTTTGGAGGCAAATTTTAGAAGAGAACGAAAGAAAGGGCAGCTACTAATAATGCTCGACTTCAACGTCGGTGCTCGTGTGTGTATATATTTCTATCCTAGTTGTTGAAACTGCTAAATTTATACATTTCTATCCCTCCTTGGTCAGACAACTTTCTCACCGATTGTAATGTAACAACCACATTTCATGTCTGTTTCACATACATTATTGGTGTAATTTTTTCAATTTGACCGTAGATATATGTCCTACACAGTTCCTGATATCAAACAAAATATAAAAGAAACTATTAGTCGGTTACGTTAATTAATTAAGTCTATGGCTATAATTTCTATTATATCGTTTAATTTGTGTTTCGTAAATTTTATTATTATTATATATATATATATATTGGCGAAATCTCTTTGTGCCAGTGTTTTTCTTACGAGGGTTTTATTTATTTATAAAAAATGAAAATTTTACCAAGTAGAGAGTGTGTATTATTATTGATGTGCTAAAAATATTATTTTTAAAATTATCGCAAGAGCACAATCTTGTTATAGTAGGTAAGTTTTGTTTATACTAATAAAAAAACAAGTAAGGTAGTAAACTATATCTAAAAAAATAAAGATCATATTTTAACACTAATAAAATTATATCTAAAACTAAAAAAAATTAAACTACTAATGGAGAGAAATCTAAGCTTAAATTATTAAACCTACTAAATATCAAAGGAGAGTAGATCTAAAAAAATTAAAATAAAAGTGCTCCTTTCATTTCTCCAAACTGGACTTGGTGAATTTTGAAAGCTATCATATCACAAAAGATTATTAAAAGTAAAAGTAAAGACTTAAGTGTGAAAACTCAAACATAAAAGATAAGAATAAGATGTAAATTAAAAATGAAAACAAGTAAATGTAAAAGGTATGTGAATTAAACTCAATAATAGAATTGATATCTAATTAAGAGCTCAACCACAAAATATAAAAAAGAAAAGTAGATCTAAAAAGAAATAAGATAAGATGCAAGTAGAAAGAGAAACTAAGATCTACAATCTAGAATCAAGAACTAACAATAACAAAGTTAAAGTTCTAAAATCACTAAACCCACATTTAAAATAGAGATTTAAAGGGCTCATGACAAGATAATAAAAAATAAAATTAAGGAGTGAAGTAGAGAGATAAAATAAACTAGATTTAGAATATTAATCTAAAAGGGCTCCTTTCATTTCCCAAGTATACAACTTGTGATACTTAGAAAGATATCATAGCCATAAATTTAAAAAAAATAAGATGGAGACTAACATAAAAGAAACTAAGACTTATAAAAGATGAAGATAGAGACTAATATAAAAGAAAATAAAGACTTGCATTAATATGAAAAGTGTTTAGAATATTTGAGAGAGCTAAAAATCAAATCTAGAAAATTAAAAGAGGGACTATTACTAAAATTAGGGTAAAACTAAAGTTGAGAATACAATGGGAGAAGAGAAGTATTTATAGGACAAAATTAGGGTATTGAGTAAATCATAACCCCTCATCTCTATCCATACACTTGTCCTTTGTTTTGACTCCAAGTATAGCTTGATGGCTTGAAAATGACTCGATAACGTGACTCAAATTTACTTCTTTTCCTTTCTTGCTATTTTCTTCCATTTTCTTCCATTTTTCTTCTTTTCTTATTATTTAATCAAATATCTATAAAATTATGAAAATGCATCAAATTAGTTAATTAAAAATACTAAGTCAAACAATAAATAAGTATAAAAATATAAAAAAATATGCACTAATCAATTATTTTAGGAGAAACCTCAAACCAGTATATCTCGATTCCCTTTTTGACTTGGACATCCTTATCCCATGAGCATGAGCCATGAGCCGTGAGGTGAAGAAGTTTAATAAATAAAATCAATACCGATACATGTAAAACTATGTGATATGTCAATATCAGAATATGAGACACACATATTACATATTCAGTTATATTATTATATATTCTAATTAATGATAAATGAATTTATTTAGTCAAGAACAAAAAAATCACAAGAAATTTAGCACGTAGAGTATATATTTAAATATAAAAATTATATGCTATCACAATTTAATTAAAAAATTTAAATATTATATATTCCGCAAGTAGAATATTCGAAAGTAGAACAAATTCAAATTTGCTACACAGACACGTGGAAAAATTTCAAACATATTGTTGACAAGGAAATGTAGAGAGGATTTAATTTAATTAAACTAAGAATAATGCTAGGAACCCAAAAAATCTCGTTCAGCATTCCGTTTGCAAAAGTGCCCATCTTATACGAGGAGGCGTGATGGGGATGAAGTTGACCCAACAAATCTTTCCATATGAATGTATTACTCCGAAAGGTGGGGATGAAGCAGTATTTACGCCGAAAGATTAAAAATTTTGGTCCTCGATATGATAATGGGTGAATTATAAAAAATAAAAGATCTTAACCGTTCAATTTTATGTAAATCATATAAACAATCTTAACCATTAAATTTTAATAAAATATAATTTTAAAAAAAATATAATCATATATACAACTCTAATCCCAGTAGATATCCTTTCATACAAGATATGATAATATTATATTTAAATTATATTCTATATTTTTTTACGAATCCTACTTATTCTAAATTTTTTATTTAATATATCATTAATCTGATAAAAATTCGTAACTGTTTTTTCTATTTCTAGATTACAGGCTATTCCATGTGGATTTTGGATGTTGGACCACCTCAGAATTAAAGATAATTTTGTAAGATTTGCATGGGCTGTAAAATCATCAAATTCTAACTTCTGAAACTCAAAATATAGCCTAAACAATGTATGTCGTGTAAGTAGCATAATTAAAAAGAAAATTCGTAATTTCTTTTTAATTTAACTCCAAAATAGCTCTTTAAATTCAAATTTATATATTACTAAAATATCTTATAGAATTTGAGTTATAATCTAAAGCGAGTTAAGAAAATTTATAGTGGTTAAGAATCTTAATAATAATTATAACTTATAAATAATTAGTATATAATATTATATAGTTGTTCATTTGATCATTCGTAGTATTTGGATAAGATCTCGTACTCTTATTATATACTCCCTCTGTTTTTTAATGTTTGACGTTTAAGGGTTTAACACATATATTAAGAAAGGCGATAGACATGCGTGAAACCCTAATTCTCATACCAATTGTTTATCACGAGTATTCCTATTAATGATATTATATTGAAACTCACAACAATATTTATTATTACCACTCTATTTTTACTTCTTTAAAATTTTATTGGCCTCACATATTCTTTTCAAATTCCCTCCAAAAATTTTAATCCGATTCAAACAAAAATTTACAAACAAAAATTCCCTCCGTTTATTCCCTCCGACCATGACTTATAAATAGTGAGGAATGCAGAAGTTAAATCATTAAACTTGCAACAGCCAAGAGCAATACAAAAAAGGCATATTGAGATAATTATGGAGGGTTGATTTAGATTTTCTAATAAACGTGAAAGAAATTATATTTGTCTTCAACAATCAAGGTACTCCTTAGTCTTTTCATTGAGTGTATAATGTACATATTTCATGGTTTTATTTTTTATTAGTTTATTTAATAAATCCTCGTTTTTTTTTTGTTGTCTTTGCTTTTTATTTGCAGTTGATATGGATGCGCAACACAACGAGGATGGAAATATTTCAAAATTATACGGAAGATTTACCTCAAATCATATTGATTCGAATGAACATCCATTTACAAGTGATTTTATTATTTTTGTTTTTTATACAAGTATATATTAGAGTACTAAATTTGTATAATACCGAGTATATAAAATTTTAGTTTAGAAATTTATTTATAAGATATAAATTTTAATTTTAGACATTGTTTTATAATATTAAATTTCTATATTAGATTTTGGTTGCTAATATTAGTATTTTTAACTTTTGTTAAGGTGAATTGTACTCATACTCCCCGGAAAACATATTGGCTAGAAGACCTGCAATGAATTTCATTGACTTGAATGAACATCTGCCAACAAGTTGAGCAATTTCTTTTCTTTTAGGTTTATACGTGTTTATTCTTCAATTCTAAATTTTGAAGTTTAATTGGCTTTATTTTACAATATTAGGTGATAATCACTTTATTGAAGTAGAAAGAATTTTCTCTAACAGAGATTCTAAATATTAAATATTGATATCAATAAATTACTAGGTAATTTAATTTATTTAATTTTAAGTTTATACGTGTATATTTCTAAATATTAAAACTTCAAGTTTTAGCTTTAATTTTTTTTTGTTGCATCAGGTGATAGTCAAGCAGAAAGAAATTTTCTTGCACAAGCAGAAAATATTGAGAGATGATTTAATATTGACTTGAATGAACCTCAGCTTGCAAGTAATTTTATTCTTTTTAAAAAAATATGGAGTAAATATTTTGTTGTCTCCTCCATCAATCAAATTTGTTTCTTTTTTAACTTCTTGAATCTCTTCACCATCTGGAGCTTCCAAAATTTTTGTCACAACAGAAAAATATATTTTTGTCATTGCTATTACCTCTTTATGGAGATCTTTTGCCAAAAAATTCTTCTTATCATTATTTTGATGATACTCCTTATTTAAATCTATTTCTTCTTCTTTTTGTGTTGATACTCCAATCTTCACAGTTTCTTGAGCTTGAATTTTTTCTTCATATTCTTGATATTGGTCATTTAAATTCATTAGTTTTAGAAATTTGATATGAAGGTGAGTAGTGTTGTACTAGTGTTTTTAAATTGAATGTAGTAGTAGTACTTGTATTAATTAAGAGGAGTAGTTAGACGGTATATTTACCTTTAATTAGGTCAAATGTTTAGGTTTTCAAAAAATAGACTAAATGGATAAATTTGTTTTGGGAGAATAGAAGGTCAAACATTAAAAAATAGAGAGAGTATAGTTTTAAAAAAATCAAATACGAACAAAAAAGCAAGAGCCGTGTCATCTCTGTGTGTAATGTTGTCTCCTCGTCCATGATCCATTTCCATGTGCTTTCTTCAATACTTTATGATTTACTCTTTCTCTAAGACAATACTAATATGTACATTACATACATAATTACACGTTATTAATATCATAGTATCTTTTTCAATTTGGCACCTTCCTTTTTTCCGGTTCTATCCTCACCTCTATCCATTCTTTAATTTCTCTTATATATATATTCACTTAAATAAAAAAGTATAATAATATACATACAAGGCACGACCTCACTGTTCTCCGACTCGATTCTTTCCGCGGGTGCAGATCAAGTAGAGGAAGAAGTAGCAATTTGTTTAATAAATCTAGTTCCCCAACTACTCAATGCTCCTCACACGCTCTCTCTCTCTCTCTTTACAATACTATTTGAGTTTCGCAAGTAGCTACTAAGATTGGATTTTATTTTCTTGATTGTTTTCTAAGTACTCTAGTAGTTGTTTCTTTTTCCAAGAAGCACTTTTTAGGACATGGGTTTTGTGGGTTCTTAACTATTTAATTCTGTGTCTCTGTGTGTGTACATGTGGGGTTGTGTTTTTTGGTTTTGAAATCTTGATTTTGGGTCAGACAAGTACCAGTAAAGCTTGTGTTTTGTGCTTTATACTGTTGGTTCTTGGGAGTGTTTTGGATTTGGTGTGGCTTAAAAATGGGATCTGGAAATGGGTTTTACTCTGAGGATGAGTTTAATTTGGAGGCTAAATGGTTGATTGATCCAAAGCATCTCTTTGTTGGCCCTAAAATTGGAGAAGGTGCTCATGCTAAAGTGTACGAGGGCAAGTAAGTCAACTTTACATTTATCTTTCTGTCTTTCTAGATTTTGATTTTTGTAGTGAAGATGTCTTCTTTGTTTCAAAAATGCAATATTTGATTGTGTAAAGAAGGAAGTTTAGTGATGTACTTGTTGGACTTCTTTTCATAGATTTTGCTTTATATGGATTTACCTCGTATATTATGATTGTTTAGTAAAGATTATGATTTTGCTTTGATTATGTAAAGAAGGAAGTTTAGTACTTTTTTTTAGTTTGATTGTGATTGTGATTTGTTTTGTTTGGAACTTATTGTTTTTCAGATATAAAAACAAGAATGTTGCTATCAAAGTTGTGAATAAAGGAGAGACTCCTGAAGAGATTAAAAAGAGGGAAGGCCGGTTTGCCCGAGAAGTTGCAATGTTATCGAGAGTTCAGCACAAGAACTTGGTGAAGGTTGTTATAATCCTTTTAATGACTTTTTGAAGTAAATTTTAAAACTTGAAATTTTTTCTGTACCGATCTGGTATTAAAATTACTTAGGTTCTGTATCAAATCATGGAGAAATGCAAAAAAGGCTTTTTGACAGTGAGGATTTTTTGTTGCTAATAATTATTCTTAAACAGCTGATTAAAAAGATTATATTGGTTGTACAGTTTATTGGAGCTTGCAAGGAACCTGTCAATGTCATAGTAACCGAGCTTGTTGTTGGTGGGACACTACGAAAGTACTTGGTAAACATGCGGCCGAGATGCTTGGACTTGCGTGTTGCAGTTGGATTTGCACTTGACATAGCTCGTGCAATGGAATGCTTGCATTCTCATGGAATCATACATCGTGACCTGAAACCTGGTACTGGTTTCTAGTTAGCTATATTATTGTTGATCTTCATTAAACTGTGGGGTTAGGTAGATAACTGCTTGCTGGGATGCTGTGTCTACTTTAATGGACATTTTATTACACCTGTACATTTTTTATTCTACTGCTTCTGATGCATGTATAGATCAAAGTGATTTTGTCATGCTTTCTTAAGTATATCTTCAATTTCTGATATTCCCTTCAAAAATTGACACCTGTAGCTGATTCACATGCTTTGCTATGATCACAGCTGATCTAGTTTACTGCTGATTTCCTTTTAGCATGTGAAATAATAATATTATACAATTTATTCTTAATATTGTATGCTTATTTTCAGCCAATTCAATACTGGAGATCCATCCTTCTTTCTTTAAGTACATTCTTGCTGACTTTACGCATATATAGGAGACTTCATCTGTGTCCTTAACTTATTTACATTTATCTCAATTACTTGCACTGCACATGCCTTCAATTTAAGATAGATTGGACATGAGTAGATCTTTTTTCTTTTTCCGGGTAAAGTCAATTACAAGGAAATACTCATGCACACATTGTCAATTACAAGTTTAAATACTCATGCACACGTTTGCCCCCACTGAGGCTCGAACCCTTGACCTTGGTAACTCTTTTTATTTTCTTGAAACCATTGAAGGATTGAGGTCCCATCAGTTTCAATACTAATATGTCTTGAAGAGATTCAAAAATTTAAATTATTGTTAGAATTGTTCAAAAGATGCATTGGAAGAATTTAATAAAAATACTAGAATTTATGTTTTATAAGAACCAATATCCACTACTAGAACTGTTGTTGACTAGTCCAAGTCTCATTATGCTGCGAGATACACTGCAAGTACAAAATATCATACTAACTAGATGCTTCTGCATTCTCAACTTCTTCAGAGTGCATTATTTTTCAGATATAGAATGATTTCCCTCTATATTTAGTCTAAGAAACCTGTAAATACTTTTCTGGGCTATAAATTAATCAACCAGAGAGATATATCCTTTGTCAAAGAAGATGGAAGTGTTTATAAGTGTATGGGCTTAGAGAAGTATGGATATCCGGTATGGCTCAGAAGGTAGGTGAAATTTTAGTCCCTATTATATTTAAGATATACATGGCCCTCCCTAAAAACAACTCATCTTTCTGATTGTACCATTTTGTTCATAAATACCTTTCATGTGTTTTAAATACCAGTGTGCATTGGTTATTTGTCTTATATGTAGTTGAGTGTTGACAATATTCAATTGTTGATGCTGCTGCTGCTCCATAGCATTTATATCTTTTCTCTTCCATTTATTCTCTTTCAGAAAATTTACTCCTGACGGCAGATCACAAAACTGTTAAACTGGCGGATTTTGGTTTGGCAAGAGAAGAGTCATTGACTGAGATGATGACCGCTGAAACTGGAACTTATCGGTGGATGGCTCCAGAGGTTGGTTTTCATTGATTCAGTTCATGACTTTCACCACCTGAAACATCTTGCATGCTGGTGCATCAGCTAGGTGGCTACTTAAAAGAATAAGCCTAGTATGTTATTTATTTAGCTTCTCCTATTTGCAGCTTTACAGCACAGTCACATTGAGGCACGGGGAGAAAAAACATTATAACCACAAGGTAGATGCTTACAGCTTTGCAATTGTCTTGTGGGAACTCGTACACAATAAATTACCATTTGAAGGCATGTCGAATTTGCAGGCTGCATATGCTGCTGCTTTCAAGGTAATTCCTTAAACAAAACATGATGAAGTCCTGATGAAGTAAACTAAATTAGGTCTGTGTATTCTACTGCTAGATCAGGAAACGAACATCTTTGTCACCATTTCTCTAACCTAAATGGAGGCTGATTTAGTCTGTACTCACTACTCAGTGATATACATTAGATCACATCCCACTGATGCTTTAAAAGTATGAACATGCTTTGCTAATTGAGGAAGGAAGAAAATATTACATTTATGTGTTTATATATTATATCTTGCAAAAGCATAGTTTAAAAGGGCCTTCTACTAAATTTGGCACTTTCTATATGTTGGATTTGACATGTATTGTGTCACAATCTATTGCTTGATTATTGCCCGATTTACAACACTGGACAAAATCTCATTTAAGGGGTTTCATCTTCCAAATTGGAGGTCATCCCTGATTTAAAGTTTATGTTTCCCTTTTCCAGAATACTAGGCCCAGTGCAGAAAATCTTCCAGAGGATTTGGCTTTGATAGTGACATCATGTTGGAAGGAGGATCCAAATGACCGACCCAACTTCAGTCAGATAATACAGATGCTTATGCATTATCTTTCTACAATTTCACCTTTGCAACCTGCCATACCACCACGAATTTTTACTTCTGAGAATGCTGTCTTGCCACCAGAATCTCCTGGAACAAGCACTTTAATGGGGGCAAGGGACGACGCAGGGGACACTCCAAAAGAACCAATGGAAAACCAGCCGAGAGCTGGTTATTTCTTCTGCTTCAATCAGTGCTTTTAATCTTAATAAGTATGCTTGACACTCACTTCTGTAGGTATATTCAAAGTGAAATGCCAACAGAGAAGCTCTCAGAGCACTCACTACATATAACCTTGAATTTTTAGAAACATACCTTTTGATATAAAACCGCACAACATTGATTACTTCATCCCTGTTAGTCTGTCTGCAGTGTTAGTTGTTGCTGTTGATTAACTCTTTAACCCGGCGTGACTGAATTGTGCAGACGCTTTAGGGTGCAAGTGTAGTCAGGGTTGCTGTGATGTTTTATATTAATAAAATAAGGTCAATCCAAAGACCTCTCCTCCTAATGCAAGAATTTCTGTTATTATTGCCATTCATAAGAATGACCCAGTAGTGAAGATATTTATGTATTGGTTGCTAATGTGGGGTTGTTTTTGTGACTATTGAATCCACTATAGTTAAATATGCTATGTGTGAAACTGTTAAAGTTTACACCTTACTCCCGAGTTTTAAAAACCAGAAAAAGCAAGTGAAAAGGAAATAAAGTACTTTCATCTCAATCATTTGCAGGGTTGTTAATAAATCTCTGTAAAATGTTTAAGATAATCTAACTATAATAACAACTATGTAGAAGTTTTACTCTATTGCCTATTTTAATAAATATATATATGAGAAACGTTATTTGTTAATTATAATATTATTGCAGACAAGTAGTTCCTATCTGAAAATGTGATCAAAATAGCTAGATGTTTGATTCTAAATAAATATAAAGTTTTTTATTAAATAATTTTTTGATCAAAATTATTGAACCGACCCCTTACCTTCCAAATAAATCTGCTCAGGTATAATTAATTCTGTGTAGCATTAAATTAAATTGATATGCAAGTAAATATTTTTCAACATCAAAAGAGTACAGTATGTCTGATACAACACAATATAACACAGAGACAAAAGTCAACACAATATAAACCAAACACAAGTCGCACAACACTCCTTCACTGTCAAAACAACTGATTGGATATTGAAATGTAAAAAACATAGCCGTTACCTAAGAATTGGGATTCAACAGGCTCTGAATCTCTGATTATTTTTGTCTTTTTCATGTTTTCTTGTGCCCAATTCTTTTCATATTTGTTCAATTTTCCCAACAGTATTAAAAAATTTATCTTATAAATTATTTATAAAATAAATTCAATGGGTTAAACTCAAGTTAGGTTTAGTTTTGTATCATGAAATATTATGCATCATTTAAATTCATTACGAAATAAAAAAAAAAATGTATATGCATATTTATATTCGTTTTGTTTTGGTTTTGAATGAATAGTCAGATGCTGTATTTTATTTGATTGTTTCACAATTATTATTTTGTAAATACAGTAGAGAATATTATAAGTATTATTACTACTATATAGACTATAGTGCAATTATTTTAGGAACTTTTACATCTTCATTTTAATTGAAATTTACATGTATAAATTTTAGTGTACTCTTATTTTTATCTTTTCATAAATTATAAAACTAATAATTGAAATATTTTTTAAAAATTTCAAAAAAAAAAACGATCCGTGAATAGTAAAGAGGCAGAATTCAAAAGTTATTCTTTTTTTTAGACAAGAATTCCGATGTGTTATTTAGTTGAAAAATCAATATGGTAACATGATAATATTATTTTAATCTCATTCATTTCATTCCTATGAAATTTATAAATTTATTAACGAATATTTTAGACTCCAATTACCCCAGTTTAACGCTAATGTTTGGTGATAATATTAATGGTATTAGTTGCTTGGTATATTTTATAAGATATTAAATATTTCAGAGTTCAATATTTATTTGTCATTCATTTTTATGTTGTTAAAAATTTAATAGGTTGACATGATAATGTGATTATTAGTAATCATCTAGTGAGTACATTTTATGAAATTCTAAATCTTTTAAATATCCTTTAACCTCAATTTATATATCATTTTTATTAACTATTTAAACAACCTATCATAGAAAAAGTCCAGAACTCTTTTTACCAATGTGCAATCGGATTATTCATCGAGTCGATTAAATTCTCAATTATTCAATTATTCAATTAATCAAACCAATTAAGTCATCTCCCGCGCATTCAACCTGCCCAAGACTTAATAATTAAGGAAACAGCTCCCAGGTAATGCCACGTATAAATACAACACAGCCCTGACAGTAGAGTAATTACCGGGATGCTCTAGTATCCTATCCCAATGTTAAGCTTGGGGAGCAAGTTGTTAGTGGGTCCCAGTAACATACATTACAAAATGTAGTGGAGTGAAAAATTAAAACGAGGGCGGGATTCAAAAAAGGACATGACAAGTCATAGTGGATGACACTCATGACTTACACTGTTTTCACTGGTCAGGTTCGGTTTCTTGCTTCAGTCAACTCCTAACCTATATGAGTCTACATTTCAATTTTGTAAATTTATTATATTATGATCAATTTTACATTATTTATCAAAATATTAAACTCTTTGCAAAATCTGGCGTAATTAAAAATTGTAACTCAAACATAAACTCAAATTTCACATTATTACAGATTTGAAAACATTTTTTTACTTATTTTTTACTTATTTTTTTTGGTTAGAATTTTTAAGTTTAATTTTAAATTCCATATATTAGACATATACAAATATATTAAATATTATATTTTAAATTAATGAATTTAAGCTCACTTTTATTTGTCGAATTAAACCATATACAGTAGTATTATTAAATATATTTAATTAAAATTGAATTTCTTGTTATTCAATATGAAATATGTTTTAAATTTTTCAAAACAATTTCGATTAATTATAAATATTTTAATAGAAAAATTAAATTAGTTAATTTTCAAATTAAATTTAATTTTGATTTGATCACTTTAATATTTATCTGATATATTTTATATTAAATTCATTAATAATTAATAACCCAGTACATTAAATCTTCAACTTAGTATAATGAATTGTAAAGATTCATAGTGCTTAATATTTGTCTGTATATTTTCTTAATATTTTAGAATTCAGATGCAAAGTTATTATCATCATATTTTTAATTAATATTTGATTTTAAAAATTAAAAATTACATTTTAAAGTAGATGAAATATATTTTTAAATTTTTTATAATTATCTAAGTTAGGTCCGGAACCGAGGCTATGGAAACGAAGCAAAAGCGTATGTTTTCCCGCTCGTCTCTCTATGTATCTATAATTATTTATACTTGTGTTAAGTACTCTCTCTCTCTCTCTCTCTCAGTCTCTTCTAGGCGGCGATCATGACAAGGTAACAAAAGATTGTATCAAACTTCACTAAAATCATGTATGCTGTTTTGATAGTGTATGAATGTATGTGTGTGTGAAGCGATTGTAATTGTATCAACCCATTTGGGGCTTTTTCTTGTTTTAGGTTTCTTGTTATTGATTTTTGTGCTTATGAATCGAAATGGGTCTTCTTTTTCTTCCTTGTTTATTCTTGTTTTTGAGGTATTTTAGCTCTGGTGATTCATATCTGTTTTTCCTTATTGGCTATTTGATTGAGATATCAAGTAAGGTAATAATCAGTTCATTTATGTGGGTTGTGGTATATTTTTCTTGGGTCTTGAGTGAAAATGAAAAGGACCTGGATTTGAGTTGCTCCATAAGAAGCACACATTTGAACTCGATAAGCTCAATAAGTTAACGAGCTCGAATTAAATGTTTTGTTCAGTAAGGTTGCTGGGCTCGCCTCAGTTCGATAGTAAAATTATCTGAATTTGAGTTTGAAAAGAAAAAAAATCTCTAACTTGGTTATCGTTTTAAGGTGTAAAAAATTGTGTTGCTTGATGAAAGACTCGGGTTGACAGAAAACAACTTCGAGCTCAAACATAATTTATTGGATTTTTTAATGTGTTGTATTTTCTTATCCCTCCTTCACACACACACATACTATTCTTTTATTGCTTTTTAAGGGTCAGCTTTTGTTATTATATGTGTGTTGGGTTGGGGGGGGGGGGTTCAGGTTTACTTATTATTATAGTGCAACATAGATTGTATTATAGTGAAGCACATTCTAGTTCCTAAATATTTCTACTTAGAGTATATACCTTAACGTTTAACCACACGTGTTTCAGTGTTTCTCCAAAAAAAATTTCCTAATTTGAATTTGTTTCCTACTTTAAAGTTTAGACCATTGCTGACCATGTACCACCACATCACATGTCAACATCACATAACAGAATTGTAAATTTGCAATAAATATGTGATCAAAGTTTAACTATATTGACATGTTAGACAAAAGTTTCTTGGATGTTTCAAGGTTACTTTTTTTGTTTTTTTTTGTTTTTGAAGGCAGATAACTATTTTGGTTAATTTAACAAAAATAATAATAAATAAAAAGGCTTTCTTGGTTGATATAGAAGTTCTGATATTATATGGCTGGAGATGGAGATGCAAGTATTGTCTTTCCTCTATCCGGGGTTTTGCATCAAGTCTTAGTTCTTATCCTAGAATGTATTGTTGGCAAGTGGCAACCTATGCGTAAACACATGAACATACTAATTCGTATCCACAAATCTTAATGTACAATTTGTCTATCATAGGCTTTTTAACAATTTGAGCAACCACTAGAACTGGCTTTGGTTGTGACAATTAATCATTAGGTGTTCCAAACAGATGTCTTGATAACAGTTGAAGTATTTAATTTGTACCTTTTATTTGAGTGTCTGTGCTCAAATATGGAGTTGATATCTTAGTCCTTACTTGGCTTGCTATCGTTTGTAGTCCTGAAATGTATTTCTTTATTTTCTATTAACTTTTTTGAAGGTGCTGTTTTGTAATATTATTGTCTAGTTATAGTGTATTAGATTAGGTCTCATAAGATTCCCTTGGTTTTGCCTAGCGGATACCCCTTTCTTTGTCATATGAAGTTGAGAGGTTAAGCCCCCAGTGTAGTCATGGACATGAGATGAGAGTATTTATATCTCTGCAATCCACTATTTCCCACCCAAGAAAAGTTAATTTGTAATTATAAGAAGCTGTATTCTTTGAAGCATTAGTGTTACATACAGTAAAATATAAAAGAAGAAAGAACCAAGCAAGTATGAGCATCACTTGCTTTAATTATAATTAGTGGTTCCATTGATTTTATAATTTAAACTTCTAACAAAAGCCCTCTGACTTTCTAATGCTTTTTGTTGGATAAATTTGTTGATAGTATTTTCTGTGTAACTGACACAGGAGTTGGCTTGTTGACGGCCGAGCAATTGCTAGAAAAGTAAAACATGCAAGTCTTCCTTTTTCGGAACAAATCAAAGACTGTGGGGCGAACCGTGAATGTCCCAATTGCTTTCACTGCATTGATAACAGTGATGTAAGTTGAATCTTATATCTTTTTATGCGTGTAGTCGTGTACTGTCCTGTATTCATTTACACCTTGCTCCCGAGTTTTAAAAAGGGAGAAAAGTAAGTGAAAGGTAAGTAAAGTAGTTTCACTTTCACTCCTATTTGTGCTCCCGAGTTTTTAACAAGGAAGAAAGCAAGTGAAAGTGAAGGTAAATTAGACATACTTTCACTCTAAAACTTTCACTCCAAAATTGGGATGAAAGTACTTTACTTCCTCTTCACTTGCTTTCCTCGGTTTTTAAAACTCGGGAGCAAGGTAAAGAAAAGTATGTCAGTCATGCAAAGCCTCTGTTCATGTCAACTTATCGAGCATGGTTGCTACCGCTACTTTATCTATGTACCATTGTTAACCATCATTGTTTAATATAATTAACATAAATTAGAGCACATTTGGACATGATAATTGCATCCATGCTGCTTATTATGGTCACTTTTTGTTAATAATACTATGCTTACTGGTCCAGCAGATGGTAATCTGTTGTATCATTTCATTTTTTTTCCTTTGACTATAGACTAGCAGAGGAGTAGTATAATTGATGTAATTATTGTTATTATACTAGTCTGTGCAAGTTTGATTTATGAATTCTATATATGGTGAATACTTTCTTCCACAGGTGTCTCATGCATGGCCTGGACTGCCAGCTGGTGTAAAATTTGACCCATCTGATGTTGAAATTTTAGAACACTTGGCAGCCAAATGCGGGGTAGGAAAATCTGACCCACACATGTTTATTGATGAGTTCATCCCAACACTAGACATGGATAATGGGATCTGCTATACTCATCCTGAAAATCTTCCTGGTGAGATAATTTTTAGACTCAACACTACTGCAAAACAAAGCTTATTAAATTTTTTATACTCAATGCTTATATAATGTATAATATTGATTTACCGATGATATAAAGATGTGTCCAGTCAGATTAATATTGGTTGAGAGGACTTTCCAGTATGCTGTCCTGTTCTGAACAGTTTGATGGTCATTGATTCTAGTACTTCATGTTCTTTTAATTTGAAATCGCAGTACCCTATGTATATTACAAATTACTGTTATTTCTACCCTTGTAGCAAACGGCATTTCTTTAGCAAAACTATATAAATTTGTCACCTATTTTGGGCATAGTAATCAAAGGAAAGACTTTAATTTAGTAATGTTATTACAAATTAACAATTTTATAAGAGAAAGGTCTTAGTTTGGTTGTTCCATTTCATTTTAGGAGTCCTTTCCTGATTTTAGTAATGACTATGGCTGGATGGCGCATTAAAAGAGAACAAATTTGGAACTTTGCATTATTTTGATATTATTCACGGATTACTTTCGGGAAGCTTGTTAATAAATCATACTGGAATCTTGTTTAAAAAAGACCCTTTGTACTTGGTATGTTTACTTTGGTTAATTAAGATTGAGCCTCTTATTTGTTGTGAACCTGGATTTGTCATTTTCATTATTACTATGTTTTCATCAGTTCAGCTACATATAATGTCATTTATATCTCTACGTGTTTTTATTAGGTGCTAAAGAAGATGGAACTAGTGTCTATTTCTTTCACAGAACTGCCAATGCTTATGCCACTGGTCAAAGGAAGCGTCGGAAGATTCAAAATGGAAATGGTCTGGGTAAGGAGCATGTGCGCTGGCACAAGACAGGCAAGACAAAACCTGTGTTGGAGAACGGAACCCAGAAGGGCAGTAAGAAAATCATGGTTCTCTATAGAAGTGCAACAAGGGGTTCCAAGCCTGGTAAATCCAATTGGGTTATGCATCAATACCATCTCGGGAGTGAGGAAGATGAAAAAGATGGTGATTATGTGGTCTCTAAAATTTCCTATCAGCATCAGAAGCAGGCTGAAAAGATTGACGATCCAGTTGCTATAACAGAATCGGATAAGGTCATGTTGCACACTAGTCCCAAGACACCAAAGACAAATACTCCTAATCCACCAAGGCCAGGAAAGTCTGGGTACCTGGATGATTTTCTACATCAATCACCAATACAGGTCAGTGATACAACTTTCACAATTTCATTCAGGGAAACCTCACTTCATTATATTTCACTTCTTTGACGAAGCTGCATTTATTTGTTGCAACCCTCAACCTTTTTCTGATAAATCAGTTTGAAAGACTCCCCGTTACTTGTTGAAATGGGTTGTCTGGTGACTCTGGTCTATCCGTAGATTGTAGATTAGTCAATTCGGTTTTATGCATTTAACTTCTAGCCCAAGTGTTTGCCAAGAAACATAAAAAAGAGACTTTTTTACCATGTAAATTTTAACAACAGAGGTGGTGGTCTTAACTTGTGCACTTTTATGTTGATCAGGAATCAGAATTTATCGCGCAGATGAATCAACCTTCTGATGTTCACTTGAAGGATGAGATAGATTATTCTTATCTAGCAGGCGAATCTCAAGCTGTTGTTGATCTGGGAGCAGAATTCATCACAGAGATGAATCAACCTTCAAATGTTCACCTGAAAAATGAGATAGATTATTCTTATCTAGCAGGCGAATCTCTAGCTATTGTTGATCAGGGAGCAGAGTTTATCACTGGCATGAATCAACCTTCTTCTGATTTTCTCTTAAAGAATGATATAGATTATCATTATCTAGAAGGCGAATCTCAAGCTGTTAATTTGGGTAGCATTGAAGACTCATTGTTATGTGAAGAGAATATTGAATCTTGTGCTCTCAATAATAAGTATAATAATTCAGGTCTGCATGACTCTTCATCTGCCTTACTTTGTGAGGCCACTAATGCCTCTGGAGCAGAGAACAATACAAACTGTGGCATTCCTGAACTTGATGATATAGTACTCGACACTCCACCAGATTTCGAGCTTTCAGTAAGTTTTTTCCATCCCCATATTCCTTGGTATACAACTGGACCACCCTTGCTAATTTAAACTTAAACGTACAGAATTTGGAGTTTAATTCACAAGACAGTATATTCAACCTCCTAGACTGGCTGTAGTTGAGACAACAATGAGTGGAAGGTTCTCATAATGAAGTTCCAGTTTTCTAAAGCAAGGTTTTAACTTCAGCTACAGAGACGAGAAAGAGGTTTTTTGGAGTAGAATCGACAAGAATGTATTTGCCAGGTTGTGTTGGTACCAAACTCTTAGACTAATGAAGCTTATGCATTCTCCAGATTATTGTGTTTAATGTTTCAGTCTCTTGTTAATCTGTATGTTTATTATGTACACAAATCTGTATAACTATGTTTGACTGTGTTAATAATTTGACTTTAAGTGAACATTCTGAACTAATTTGTTAAGAGTATGAACCAAATCTAGTTTTTTGGAATTTGCTATCAGGTGCAAATTCTTTTATGGCCTATTTGAAAATTAGATTTCATTTGAAATTCCGGCTATTGTGCTGCTTGGTTCTATTTACTTCAACCGGCAGCATTGATCCTTTAAATCTAGATTCTGCAATGAATCCTCCTTTATCAGACAGTTCGGAGTTTTGCTTTCCTCAAAATCGTGCAAGTGTTTTCATCCCTAAATGGAAACACGCATCCTGATCTTTCAATTTTAGAGGTCATTTTAGTGTTCCTCTCATTCTTCCACGATTTCACCCCTATTTATATTAAAATTGTGCAATTTTCATGCTCAAATGGAAATAGGCAACAGTAACTCCAATAATCACCTTACATTTTCTTTAAAAATAATATAATTAAACTAGCTCTTAACTTCTGGAAAAAAAACTAGCTCTTAACTATTTAGGAAGTAAAATTATCGATCTTCTCCAACAATTTTCCTTAAACTCACTTTTTATCCATATTTTATTAATTAATTATATATACACATAAATAAAATCATTCATATTGAGTGCATGAGAAATTGAGAAAATAATATAAAATTAATTTAGGAGGGAGTATCCCCTCCTTTATTGAGGGAGTATATGATGTTAGAAAATGAAAAGTTTGAGACATATTTTATATATGTTGTTGATGTAATTTCCAGAAACTAACGATTGGAAGTTGTTCTTTACTATGAGGACTTAAACTTTCATGTTTGGATTTAAGACATTTTCTTAGTGTAATCCATAAATAAATTGAGTAGAAGTTGCTAGTTTAAAATGGGTTTATAGTGTTGTCCCACATAGAATATTTAATATGGGTGTGAGTGTTTTATATGCATGGATGTGCAAGAGTAGTGTCAACTACTAAGGCATGTAGTGTGCATGGTGTACTAGTGTGCCCTTGCGCACACGCGCGCCGCCGCTGCCTTGCCTCGGGTCGAAGGGCGAATGTCTCGGCGTCTCGCGTATTTATTACATTGTTAATTAAATTAATTATGACTTGAAATATTAATTTAATATGAATATTGAGTCAGTATGCACACAGTATATATATTTTCTATGACTGATTAGAGTTTGAGCTATGGGCCTAATCAGACTTTAGCTAAACTCTGGTAACTGATTCTGAAAAATATTCTATTAAATTCTTTTTAAGTCAGAATAATTATTTTAATTAATATTTTATATGCTGTTACGTTTTATTGTATTATAAATACATAAAAACGTTGTAGATAGAAGAGACAGAAGTCTTAACACAATTTTGAGAAAATCCTAGCAGCCATACTCTGTGTCTACCACATACTTACAGATTTGCATAAGGTTTTCTGGGCAAACTGAGGTGCAGGTCGTTATTGAGTGCTACGTATCTGTGGATGAAGTACAGTGTGTTGTTTTATCCTGGAAGTGATATTCCTGCAACCCAACACAGCGTAGTGGGACAATAATCTCTTCAAGAACAGTCAAGACTTCTAGCAAGGCTTGGCGACTCTGCAGTTGTTTTGGTTCTATCAGTGTATGCTTAAAACTTCTGTTAGAGTTAAGTATTCTATCATTTCTCTTGTCTTTACGGTTACTAATTTACATATCTTGTTATTATCTTCGTGCTTTGTTTTGTTAATTGGTTTAATCTGCCTGTTCTTGTTAAACTGTTATATATAACTGCCCCATTGTTGTGTGTAGTTTTAATTACGTCCAACATATGAAACTCCTAAAATTTTAAAGAGTAGCTAGGAGTTTGTTGGAGATAATTTTTGTTTTTATTTCTTTAAAATTTAACTAAAAATTTATATAAAGATAGTATTGGAGTTGTTCTAATATTTCAAATTGAGAACAGAACGTGAAAAAAGGCATTTTTATTTTTTAATGAACATTATTATTCTCGACTTTGAAATTATTTTAGTGTTGCGGGGTTTCACCCGGTACTATATTACTCGATTCATAAATGTTAAGTATAAAATATATATACAATTTAAATACACTATGAATAGTATGTAGATTAATTTTTTATATAAAAAGCAAGAGTGAATGAAATACTTTAATACTTTTGTGCATTGATTTCAAATGCACTAGTCAGAATTGCATTAAAACGATACAGTACCCAGAAAATTTAGGACGGGGTGGAAAAATAAAATCATAAAAAGGTATAATAAATAAAAAGAAATTATAAAAATGTAAAATATTGTCGTTCTAGAATTATATCTACAAAATTTATAAATGTACTGGACGATTTTTGCTTTTTTTGTATTATGAAAAGTTGGATGATTTTTTTATTGACAACATCCATATATGTAATAAGACTATTATTCAACAATAGATTTATTTTATAGACACCTAATCTCTAATATTAGGATGATATTTTGAAATTGGAATATATAATTTTATATTACTATTGATTTGATTTGGATTAACAAGCAAAACCCTTTTCTTAAGAGCATGTTTGGAACAAGAAAGTAAATAAAAAAATAAAAAAATTAAAGAACGTGAATATTGAATAGTCAGTAAAAGTAATATTTGTTTTGAATTAATGTGAACGGTTAAAAACTATAAATGTTTAGTTTGTTTCAAATCTATTTTATTTTACTTTATTTATTATATTTATCTATTTTACTCAATTTTGTTTTATCTAAAACACCAATATTTTTTTTTATATAAATTCATATTTTTTTGTGTCAAATAAATTAAACAGGTTCAAAAAAATTTTATGAGTCCAAAAATAAAAATTTAAAATTTTATATAATATATACATAGGAGTTGAGGGGTGCAAGTTACCCCACTTCTCCTGGCTTATATAAATAATATATATATATATATATATATATATATATATATATATATAATAAAGGCCCAGGCTCGAGGGAACCAAAAATATTGAGCAACCCAGTAACTCAACCACAACCGTCAAATTGTTACTCAGATCGTTAGTCTAAACAACACGCAAGTAGGTTGGTTAAAAACATAAAAATGAACAGCAACGCTACCTTATATTGTTTATTTGACATTTCATTAAAATATCATATAATTTAAGATATAATAATTTTTTGTATATAATATTTATGTAACAAAAGAATTGCTTTATACAATATATTATTTTTTATGACATGTTTTTACCAAGCCTAACTAAAGTACATACTTTTACCAAATATTAGAAAAACATTTGTTTAAAAAATATATATATTCTTTTATGAAAATATATTTATTATATCTTTGTTATATAGTATTTAATTTAACTTTTGAAAGAACAGAGAACAATATATACTTGTGTATTATAATATTTTAATAAAAAATATTTTTGTTACAAAGCAGAGATTACTGATTTTACAAAATATATGGAGAATATATTATAAAAAAACAGTACACAAAATAATGCAGAATATAAAAATACAGAATTTATTATACAAAATAATACATAATACAAAAAAATACAGAATATAAAACAAAAGAAAAATATATAATTATATGAAAGATTATTGAACACAAAAGAATATAGAATATATATTAAAAAACAAGTAGCATTTAAATCTAAATTAAAACAATATAGAACATGTAGCTAACAAGTCCATTTTACACACAAATTTTTTTGGACTTCGCTTTGGGTTTTCTTGGGCCTAAATTTAAATCTATATTCACCATGTCTTCCAAGTGTTAATCAACAATCATTTAATCACAATACATACAGCGAATTTTTTCTCTCCAAGTTAGTGAGAGTCTCGTTTTCTCTCCAATTTTCTTATTCATTGTAGGAAAACTCGTGAGAGGGGTGTGTAACTATGGCAAGATATCATGATCTTGATGTCCAGATGGCGGAGCTTGACATTGAATCGGAGGAGAATGGAAACTTTGAATTCGATGAGGATGTGATAGAAGTTACAAACAAGTTTGAACTCTGTCTTGTTGGTAGGTTCTTGACTGAGAAGAGTCTCAACGTGAAAGCTATGAGATCTCGCCTCGCTGATGTTTGGAAGCCGACTATGGGAATAAATATTCGGGAAATAGAGAGTGGAATTTTTCTTTTCCAATTCTTTCATGTGAAGGATATGCAGTGGGTGATGGAAGGAGGGCCCTGGTCTTTTGACAATTCCATGCTTATTATACAACCGATTCCACCTGGTGAACAACCAATTAAGGTTCCTCTCTGGCACTTGAGGATGTGGATCCAAATCCATGATTTACCGTCTGGTTTTATGTCTGAAGCGGTGGGCAAACAGCTGGGTAATTTCTTTAGTGAGTTCCTAGAGTACGACTCGAAAAATAATAGTAGTATTTGGCGTGAGTTTATGCGTATTAGAATCAAGCTGGATGTGAGGAAGCCTTTGAAGCGGAAGAAGAAAATCAACAGAAAAGATGGCTCTGATTTTATCGTGCTGTGCAAATATGAAAGGCTTGGAGAATTTTGCTTTTGCTGTGGTTTATTAACACATACAAATCGGTTCTGTCGGAGAAATCTGGAGAACCCAGAAATAAGTGTCGTTAAGGAATGGGGAAGCTGGTTACGAGCGCCGCCACGAAAGACGGCGGTTCAGGGGCTGAGTAAGTGGTTACGGGAAGAGAAAGATCAGGAGTGGGAATCGCGATTTGTTAGGGGTAACTATCAGGCGGGGATGGAGGGATTTCAAAATTCGAAAAAGGATGGGGCTGATAATAAGGAGCGAGATGCTGGGGATAAGTTGGCGGTTGTTAAGGCGAAGAATAATATTACTGATTTTCAAAAGTTTAAAAATTCTACGGAGGGAAACACGAGTAATGTTAATTTACAATATGGGCTGGATCAAGATGAAATGAATGGGCTTAACATAGAATAATGTAAGAGACGCAGGAGCGAACAAAATGTAATTGGGCCTAGTGGAGGTGACTTGGGCTCAAAGAACGTAATGGACGGGGATACTGATATGGAGATATCACTTTCTAATGTTGATTGTGCACTCTCATTACCTTCTAAAATGGCTCAGTCTGCAGAGCAGACTAGCCAGCTCCAATGAATTGCCTTAGCTGGAACTGCAGGGGGTTGGGGAACTCCCGTGCAGTAAGGTCTCTTGGGGATTTAATTAAATCTCATAAACCCGACATTGTTTTTCTTTCTGAAACTCTTTCTGTTGATTGTAGAATAAAGAACCTTTGTTCTAAGTTTGGGTACCCTCATCATTTCACGGTCGATAGTATTGGTAGAAGTGGAGGGTTAGCAGTAATGTGGAAGCAGAACGTAGCTTGTGTGATAGCTGGTTATTCTTCAAATTTCATTGATATTCACATGATGGATCAAAATACTATTTCCTGGAGACTTACTGGTTTTTATGGTTTTCCAGAACGGGGTCGAAGAAGAGAGTCTTGGGATTTACTTCGGTCTCTTCATTCTTTTGTGTCGTATCCGTGGTGTATTATAGGTGATTTTAATGATATGTTAGTAGCATCGGACAAAAAAGGTAGTCATCATCACCCTCAAGGGCTTTTGGATGGGTTTAAAGAGGCTATCTCTGATTGTGGTCTTGCTGAAGTTGACTTGGTAGGAGGTAACTTCACGTGGGAAAAGAGTAGAGGCACTCCTAATTGGGTTAGGGAGCGGTTGGATCGCGCCTTTGGTAACTCAGATTGGTGGTCGAAGTTTCCTCTGTGTAAATTGAATATGCTGCAAACGGTTGTTTCGGACCATAGCCCTTTATTTCTTGATCTGATTAGTACTAGTCACACGAGAAGCAGGTTTCGATTTCAATTTGAGAACACCTGGCTGAAAGAGCCTAGTTTTCATGAGGAGATTGCAGAATTTTGGAGGAATACGCCTGTAGCTCATCTTCTTCCCAAGATAGAATCGGTGTCCTCTTTTATGGCCAAGTGGGGTCGAAACTTTTTTCATAAATTTCGAGACAAAATTAGGAGGAAAAAGGAAGTGCTCAGTAACTTAGTAAACTGCACTGATGAGGTTTCTATTCAAGAATATCTTACGGAGAAATTAGATCTGGACAAGTTATTGGAACATGAAGAAGCTTATTGGAAACAGAGAGCAAAGAAATTTTGGCTAATCGATGGGGACACCAACTCAAAATACTTTCATGCAGCAGCTTCGACCAGAAAGAAATGCAATAAAATTTCTTTTCTTACTAATAGCTCAGGGGATAGGGTTGAAAAGCATGAAGATATGGCTACGATTGTCTATGACTACTTTGAAGGTGTTTTTGCAACGGAAAGTGATGTTAGCTCTCTGGAAGTTGATGATATTGGACAGGTAGTGGGAAGTGCTGAGAATAATATTCTCACTGCCGAACTTGAGTACGAGGAGTTCACTAAAGCTATTAATGAGATGCATCCGGATAAATCTCCCGGTCCGGACGGATTTAATCCAGTTTTTTTCCAACATTTCTGGGGGCTGATGGGTATGGAGGTATTCATGTGTTGCAAAGATTGGTTGGATAATTGTCGGTTCCCAGCAAATGTCAACGACACTACTATTGTGTTAATTCCCAAGAAAGACAATCCTAGCTTAATGAAAGATCTGAGGCCTATTGCTTTATGTAACGTTATGTATAAGATCATGGCAAAAGTTCTTGCTAATAGACTCAAATCTCTTCTTCCTCAATTAATTAGTGAGAATCAGTCAGCTTTTGTGCCTGGTCGCAGCATCATAGATAATGTCTTAGTGGCCTTCGAGATTCTTCACCATATGAAAAGGAAGTAGAGCGGGGTAGAAGGTGAAGTAGGCTTAAAGTTAGATATTAGCAAGGCCTATGATAGGGTAAGCTGGCGTTATCTGAGGGATGTGATGAAGAAAATGGGCTTTTGTTCAAAATGGGTTCGATGGATTATGATGTTTGTGACTACAATTTCATATACCATCTCCTTTAATGGCGATTTGCTAGGTCCCATTATTCCGAAATGCGGGTTGCGCCAGGGCGATCCTCTCTCCCCGTATTTATTCCTCCTATGTGTTGAAGGTCTCTCCAGAGCATTGAGCTTGGCAGCTTCCAGGGGTGATATTACTGGAAGCCAGGTCTGTATAAATGCTCCAAGGATAACACATCTCCTCTTTGCAGATGATAGCTTTCTGTTTTTTAAAGCCAATAATCAGGAGGCGGTTGCTGTTAAATTATTGCTCCAAAGGTATGAGTCTCTATCTGGTCAAGCAATCAATCTTCAAAAATCTGGCATCATGTTTAGTTCTAATGTCCAAAATGGGTTGAAGGCAAGCATCTCTGGAATCCTAAATGTGAGTAATAGCTTACAGAATAGTAAGTATCTCGGCCTTCCCTCGCTCATTGGGAAGTCTAAAAAGACTGTCTTCAACTTTTTGAAAGATAAGATATGGAAAAGAATTGAGGGATGGCAATCGAAGTTATTATCTAAGGCAGGTAAAGCAGTGTTGATTTGAAGTGTTTCCCAGGCTATTCCTTCATACTGCATGTCGTGTTTTCTGTTGCCTAAGACTCTATGTGAGGAGATTCAGAGAATGCTTAACGGTTTCTGGTGGAGTTCTAATACAAGGGAGAAGAAAGGCATTCGGTGGCATAGATGGGAAGCTATGTGTATACCAAAAAGCATAGGTGGTATGGGTTTTAAGAATTTCCATGGCTTTAATATGGCATTATTGGGTAAGCATTGCTGGAACTTCATACAAAATCTTAATACTTTGGCAGCTAGACTTTATAAAGCTAGGTATTTTCCTGGGTGTCATTTACTGAATGCTGCCCAAGGAAAGGGATCAAGCTTCATTTGGTCAGGCATTTGGAAGGCCAAGGAGGCTCTTAAGGAAGGCTTTAGATGGGTGGTTGGAGATGGTGAAAGTATTGATGTTTATGAAGACAACTGGCTTCGGGAGAAAACAGATTTCCGTGTGTTTCGGGGGTACGAGCATCAAACTGAGGGGTGCAAGGTTAAAACACTTTTTACCCCTGGTATGAGATCATGGGATAATAACTATGTCAAAGGCATGTTTAATGATGAAGATTCCAGAGCAATACTATTCACGCCAATTCCTAGGCAAAGAGTGAGGGATAGAGTGATATGGCATGCTGCAAAAAGTGGAGAGTATAATGCAAGGGATGGTTACCGATTTTGGAATGACCGGAATATTACTAATGCTCAGCTGTCACGTTCGCCAGGTTGGAACAAAATATGGAAAATTACAATCCCTTACAAAATCAGAGTGTTTCTCTGGAGACTATGTCGAAACAATTTACCTCTTCGGTCTGCGCTGGTAAGAAAAGGAGTTAATGTGGATGATGTGTGCCCTTTCTGTAAGACTAACGGGGAGAATGCTAAGCATATTTTCATGGAGTGTGGCTTTGCAAAGGAATGTTGGCAAGAAATGGGTATTTCGGCCTCGATCCTAGAAAATCAAGATGTCTCATCTTGGCTCCTTGACACCTTAGCTACAGGAAAGCAAGAGGTTCTAATAAGGATTGTATCGTCTTTATGGGCTATCTGGTTTTTCCGAAATAAACTGGTCTGGGAAACCAAGGTGGTAACTGCGAAGGTGGCAACAGAATGGAGTACCAAGATGATCCTGGAATGGCAACTAGTAAGAGCTAAACCTGGTGCTCAGAGAAATGGTACAGTGAATGACACAGGGAGTGGTCAGATTCAGAAATGGGAACCACCAGAGCAAGGTAGCCTGAAAATAAATGTTGATGCTTCGGTTTTTGAGAAAGAGCTTTTTTACTCTGTAGGGATGATTGTTCGGGACCATTCAGGAGCGTTTATCCAAGGTAAAACAATGAAGTTTGCTGGAAGAGTGTCGGCGTTTGAAGCGGAAGCAGTAGGAATTTCAGAAGCGCTTTCTTGGATAGATATGCTAGCTATCAATAATGTCGTTATTGAAAGTGATTCACTGCTCACGGTGTCTGCTATCAAAAGCTCGAAGACTAATTTGCTAGAGGTAGGTAATGTCATTGATAGTTGTAAGGAAAGATTACGAGATATGGATGATGTCTCTATTGTTCATGTTAAAAAGCACACCAATAAGGCTGCCCATATGTTGGCTCGATGACCTTTGTAACATTGGTTGCTCTTCTGTCTTTATGTCTCCTCCAGGTCATATGTTGGAGACCATTTTGTCTGAATTTGCTATTGAATAAACTTCAGTTTGTGTTCAAAAAAAAAAAAAAGTAGCATAAAAGTAGTTTATGAATATACAAAAAAATACAGGACACGTATAAATAATTAAAAATTATATTTTTATACAAATATATTTACTACAGTACACACTTATTTTTTATATTGATAAAAAATGCTTTATTTTCTTGATTAAAAAAACTAAATTCTGTATTTTTTCTATAAAAATATATTCTATAAATATATAGAAAATACAGGACATGTATAAACAATTAAAAATTATATTTTTATACAAATATAGTTACTACAGTACACACTTGTTTTTTATATTCAAAAAATTATGTTTTGTTCGGTAGTGAAAACAAAAAGATGTTATATTTTATTTTATAAAAAAACTTGTACGTACTATATCTGGAAATTCAATCAACACTAGTTATATACTCTTTTTTAGGGAAAAAATATATTTTTTATGTTCTGTATTTTGAAAAAAATCATTCATTCTTTTTTCTTATATATCAAAATCTATGTTCGGTATTTAATATTAAATTAAAAAGAATATGTTATGTATTTATAAAAGCATTCATATTTTTTCATATACCAAATGGTTTTTTTACTAAAACATGTAATGATTTTAATTTTATTTATAAAACATGAATTTCTTATTCATTTTCATAGGTACCTATTTTTATATATGATACATAGTTTTTCATTTTTATAATTTACTATATATAAAAAATATAGTATATATATTGATTTAAAATAAAGATATACTAGGTTTTTTATATAAATAAAACTGAGTGAGACTCGGAAGTCGGAAAGAATGAATAAATGCTAAAAGAAAAATAATGAAAATGGGAAAAAAAATATAAATCAGCCTTATGTTTTATTGTTTTCTTTTGCTAATATATGGTTGATTAAAATATGTGTAAGGCGAAAGAAAACTAAAACCTGAAAACCCCCAAATCACCACCACCTTGTTCTTCTTCTTCCATCCAAGAAAACCCCTCTTTCATAGTCTCTGTATGCAATGGAGGAGCCAACAATAGTCTTATAATTACCACCCACATAACCCCCTTTCATTTCTCTTACTAATTCCATCTATATATACACAGGTTTTGCTTCAAAATGTTTGCTCTGAGAAACCTTCACAAGAACATCAAAACCCTTACTTCCTTCATCCTCCACTCTCCTTCCAAGTACTCTCTCTCCCACTCTCTCCCACTCTCCTTCTCCCTCTCTCCCTCCCTCTCTCTCTCCCACTCTCTCTCTCTCTCTCTCTCTCTATGTGTGTGTGTGTGAAATACCTGTAGTGAGTTTATGTATTATGTGTAAAGACTTGATTTTTACTTTAAATTCAAGAACTTGACTAAGTACCCATAAACTAATTGCAGGAATGTGAGTGTACACAATGATCTTTATCCGAAAATCATATTGAACAATGTGATTGGGACTGATGGCTCCGTTTCTTCGATTAAGTTACTAAAATGCTTTGATGGGTGTCGGGCAATGTCCACATCCAGGGGGAAAAGCATGAGAAGTAAGGTAGAGACTCGAATGCGAAAAGAATCTGGTAAAACCCTAAGGGAAATTAGGCGGAGCAAGAAACTTAGGAAGAAGATGATGACTGACGAGGAGCGCCTTATTTATAATCTCAGAAGAGTATGTTTCCGACTCTTAACCCCTTTATAGCTATGCATAAAACTTATGTATATAGATTGGTATATCGTTTTTTTTTGTCTTTTGTAATATGCTGAAATAGATTTTAAAGCATTGCTGTGTGATTTGAAGCTAAATGCTTCATTATACCAAATTTACTTGATTGTGGTGGTGTTTATTTAAATTACGTAGGCATGTCAGGTTCTTGAACTCATGAATCATGATCTTTGCTTAGTATCAGAACATTTCACAGGCTTAAGTGTATATCGATCACTTAAACAAATTTTACTTGGCAAGAATAGCAGTATACTGCTAGACAGATCTATTTTAGACAGCTAGATATAAAATATTAGTAGAGGACAAACTGAATACTCTTATGTTGAACATAGTGTTGAGCTGTGGTGAATACAGTTTATAAGGCATGGCTTTTTCAAGCGGCCCAGCTTTGGTGTGCAACATTTAAGCTAACATAGCTTCATTAAATTGGTTGTACATAAACGTTTAGCTTGAATAGTTCGATTGTATATATAATATATGCATGTGTATTAGTTAAGATAGTACATAACCTGCACATGTACAGGACAATTATAAAGTATAAGTATTATATAAATGAGTCAGGACCTCTATACAATGAGTTCTTGGTGTTTATCAAATACTTTACAAATGCACCAAGTTGCTTCTGAATATGGTCACACACTGCTGGAATATGGAAGTGAGGTGGTATTATTTCCGCATTGTTTACATGTATGTTTATCATATCTTTAATTTGTTACATTTCTTTGTGTTGATGGTCTCGCGTATATGTTTTTCTTTCATTCTCTTGTATGTTAATAAGATGCACTCTGTAGCTTTTCTTGCAACATCAATGTCAATATGTAGATTGTACAATCATGTTATTCATTTTTATTAACACAATAAGCACATCATTTAGAAACTAGGGTTTGATTGTACAATGACCTAGGTTGGTGTGTAACCTTTAAGAATGATATATGCTGGACACTTTAACATCGTTACTTTGTTCTTGATGATTTGCTTGTTGGTAAAAATTTGCTACCCAAATTTTCTTTGAAGCAGCCTGCAATTTCAAATCTGCTGCTTAGATTTATATAAAATAGTGGATTGATACTTTTGCTATAGCCTGGTATTACATAACTCATTAGTTATGCTGCAGTAATACTAGTATACCACAAATCGACAACCCCTTCTGTAGCTTTTCCAAACATTTGGCGCAGAAAATGGTCTGCAGGCAACTCTGTTACACTTTAGGCAGGGGGTATAGAAAGAATAACAGTTTCTTGTTTAATCTCCAAAAAAAATAATCATAGTAGAGTAATTTTCCTAGACATGATACTATTTTGTAAATGATCATAGTATTGCGTTATGCTCTCTCATGATTATACTACCTAGAGGTATCAAACAGACATACAGTCTAGATCTAAAATTATTTGGTACCAATATGGCATGCATACCATTCTGATAATCTGATAGATAGAGTAACTGGATTACAATTTATGGATTAGTATGCATATTTAACTGGATTACAATTTATACATTAGTAATTTAGTATGCAAATCATTTTTCCACGCAGATTCTTCCATAGAGTTCAGACCACTGTGCATTTGATTTGGTTTTGTACACAATTTATGCATGCAACTGCTTTATTGCATTTGCTAATGTCAGGAATTACATTCACAACTCACAAACCACTTCATTGGTGCAGTGCAGCATCAAATAAAGAAATATTAAATAATTTAAATTCGATAAATCACACCAAAGACTTCTTCCACTATTCTAAAGTTGCTATACTGTATTATAATATAATACTGCTGTAAGTCATTATTGTTCATATATAAGAAGAGCTAAACATAATAGTACATTAGGATCACCGTGGGGATCATATTTGTACTAAATATGATCCCCACGGTGATCATATATGCAGTACAAATATCTACAAACAAATTATCAAATTATATATGCTAGTGATATGGCACCAGAAATGTTGTCGAATTGCTGTATATTGCGGTTTGTGCCCACAACTAATAGTACGGTTTGTATGGATGTGGTTTCAGCTGATTCCTAGTTGAATATATCATGCTTTAGTCATGTCCCGACACCTCTACTCTGAACGTTTTTCCTTCGTAGTTTGAGAGATATCGACGCAATGCTTATTGTATTTCATATTTTGTACTATCACTTTTTACCACTGTGTAATTCTCTCTTCTCCTTTGTAACATGTGCAGGCCAAGAAAAAGGTGGCATTGCTTCTCCAAAAGCTGAAAAAATATGAGCTACCAGAGTTACCACCTCCACGGCATGATCCAGAGATTTTGACTCCTGAGCAGCTCCAGGCATACAGGAAAATTGGCTTCAGGAACAAAAATTATGTTCCTGTTGGTGTCCGTGGAGTATTTGGAGGGGTTGTCCAAAACATGCACCTCCACTGGAAATTTCATGAAACTGTGCAGGTTTGCTGTGATAATTTCCCCAAGGAAAAAATTAAAGAGATGGCAACTATGCTTGCAAGATTGAGCGGTGGAATTGTGATAAATGTGCATAATGTAAAAACTATTATCATGTTTCGTGGTAGAAACTATCGACAGCCGAAGAATTTAATACCTATCAACACCCTTACAAAGAGGAAGGTTGGTTTACATAATATTCTTTCTTCTATGTTTATAGTTTTGCACTCTATAAGCAATGTACCACAAGAGCAGTTGTTTGTATTGGTTTATTTGTCTTGCCAAGAAAGCCTGTTAGCTCTTTTTTTTTTGTTGCTAAAATAGCCTGTTTAGTGATAAATATCACACTGTTTGAGATTTTAGATAGTATTGTCAAATTTCGCAAATTACTGATGCATAGAGAGTAAGCATCGTTGTTTATCATGTGCAGGCATTATTCAAAGCCAGATTTGAACAAGCACTTGATTCTCAAAAACTTAACATAAAGAAGTTAGAGCAGCAGCTCCGAAGGATGGGTGTTAATCCTGATGATCCAGTTGCCATGGCCAGCATTCAGAGAGTAGCCTCAACTTTTTTCAATGCAATTGACAAAAAGGAAGGAAGTCCATATGTCTTTCATGGGGACAAACTCAGAGCAGCAGAGTCAACCAGTAATCTCAAACAAGCCGAACCTGAAGATGATAGTGACCAGGAGGAGCTTGATAAATTTATAGCCGAGATAGAAGATGCAGCTGATAGGGAATGGGAGGCTGAGGAAGCAGCAGAACAAGAAGAAGCAAGCAAACTTAGGTATTGGAATAAAGAAGATCTGGACGGGAGGAGTTATAGGTCTGAACTGATTAAAGGTGACTATGATGATTATGAGGGCAAACGTGCGGAAAGGAGTTGGAAAGATAAAAATAACAACAGGCAGAGGATCAACCGTACTGAGGATGAGGATGAGGATGAGGAGGATGATGAGGATGATGATGATGATGATGAAGAATGGAATGCGAGTTATGCTAGAGCAATTAATAAACGTGAAAGTGATGCTGCTGGCCCGGATAAATTACATGAAAAATTTACCGCACCTAAAGTTGATAGCTGGAAGGCAGCTAAATCTGGCAAACACAACAATGATAAAGGATTTAAGATAGAAGTTAAAGATAAATTCAGGGGAAAGCTAGAGGAAAACGTTTCGGAGTCGGAAGAAATGTTGACTGACTTGGATGACGCCATGTGGGAATCCGATGATAAAAGGGAAACAGTTGAGAGCGCAGAATCAAGAGCATCAAGTTATCAGTACAAGAGCAGCAGTGATGAAGAGAGTGCACACTACACAAATGATGGAAAAAACAAGGTCAATGGGATGAAGAGTCAACGAAACAATGTCCGACATCAAAAGCGATCTTCTGAGGTTTTATCTAGTGATTCTGAAATTCTGATGTGGGAATCAGATGACGAGGAAGAACCTGGCCATACGACACCGGAAGCATCAACTCATGGTGATAGAAGCAACAAAGCAAAAAATGTTGGTCAGAAAAATAATAATAGAGGTGAAGCAAGATGAGAATTACTAAAGAAGCTGATGAAACTTGGGACAGCGATTAAAAAGTCCAGTCGTTGGCAATGCAATTTCACAATCATATATTCTTAACATTTGAGCTCCTTGTTTCAAGATGCACCACATGTAATTTGTGATATTTCCGGACATTTGTTCCAATTTATTATATTTTTCGAATAATAGTAACATTACTTTTTTCTATTTTGTTGATATCCATAGTTTATATAAATTAGCGGAAAGATCTACAGGGATGGAAGTTATATCATATCATGCTAAATTTTTGTAATGACAAATTTGTTTTAATTTTATCATACGTGAAATATTACATAAGCTCTAGTTGCCCTTAAAATATGCATAATTTTTCGTTGTCTACTTTTAATTAATTTTACTTTTATTTCATTGATATTGAACAGAAGGCAAATATAGATAACGGCACTAGCAGTTACCAAAGATGACCGCAACCAGGGAAATTAAGGACAACTCAATGTGTAATGAATATAAAAATAGATTTTGCGAGAGAGGGGGAAAAAAGACAGCAAGATTCTCAGTTTCTCACTCCAGCAGCATAAAAAAGAAGCCAAGATATGTTATTTAATCTAAGGTTAATATTTTATATCTCATAACTTCCATACAAAAACAATCGGAGCAGAACTGGCCAAAAAGAGATGCATCCGTCCAAGATGTCCAGCACAAAGTTTTACCCGATGCTCTGAGAGCCATGAACCACATCTAGGAAGATACCACCCCAAGCCTTCCCAGCATCTCCTCAAGAATTGCCTATTTTTCCATGCGAATGCTGCACTGGAGAGATCATGTACAGAGAATGACCTCATATGCGTGGGTGAAACATAGAGCCTTCTATTGCCATAACAGAAAGCTACAGAAGTCAACCACTTTCTCTTATACAGTTCCCAGGTAAAAGATATCTGTACATATCAGCATTTTCTAGTATATAAGAAGGTAGATGAACGGCTGAATGAGAATGTGGAATATTCCCCATCCTCGCTATAATATCCTTAAATGTGTACTCCTCAGGAAGCATGTCATAGAGATCAGCTCCATTGCAAATGACAGATTGGATTCTTTCAGGGTTCAGGTAATGAGAAAACCTTACTCGATCATTATGGCTGTAAGCTTTCATCTTAAATATAAAATCACTAATGAGACGGAAACAAAAGCTGCAATGCCAACCTGAATCTGCCAATAGAAGATCACTCTGACGATAATGTGCATACCTAGTCTTGCCCTTCTCATACCTATGAACTGAAGCTCTCCAACTTTTGTGCTTAACTGGAAACTCGAAGGAGTACAAGTAATTCTTCAGTTCAAGGTGAATGACAGGGGGGATTTCATCACACCACCTCAATAAATTAATCGTGTGGCTACTTGGGATCTCATCAACATCAGACATAAGCAATAAATCATCATCCTCTATACCTGCAATCTTGAGAAGTTGGTCTAGTGCTACCCTCTGATATGCTTCTTCCACAAATGGATTTTCACCTCTCTTGAATCTTCCCCCGATTGTTGCATAAGTTAATCGTGGCTCTACAAATTTAAACTGATCCCGATGAATAGAAAAATAATAGGGCTTGGGCAATCCAGTAAATGTTGAATTTGATTCAAGAAGAACAAATTGAGTAATATAAGGATACAACTCCTTCCAACGGATTGTCAACATATCAACTTCGTTACTGAACAAAACTGCATCGTATACTCGTCGAGGATATTCACGTATGCCCCAACCATGAAGGTTACAAAGTGTCTCCATAGTCACATTCTCATTATAGTAGTGAGGTATATCGATGAAGGGTTTAGGTGGAGACTGCCAGAGTGGTCGCAGGAAGTACGTAATCTTTTGGCCATGAACATATATAGTGATGATGCTTGGTGGAATAATTAGAAACAACAATATAAAAATCCTCAAGTCTATCCCGTGCAGCATACACCGAAGTCTCGTCATCAATGCAGCCCGTGATGAACCCTGCTGGTTGAGAATAATGTAAATTATCTTACTAATAGCTATGGAAACAGCATACGATTTTAACTTTGACTTGGCAATTTCAACTCAATTATAATCTACCAAAATTGCATTTCCTGAACTTGTTCGTACTAGTTGACCTTCAAACTATAGTTCAAAACATCAGAAAGCAAAAAAAGGCCAGATAAAAGGTCCTAGATACTTGTATAACAACTTTAATCACTTTAAAAAAAATTAGAATCATTAGAAAAAACTCAATAATCTGAGTTCTGAACTTTCATTCATTTTCGAATATAATAAATAATTGTCTACAAATGTTTAACAGAAAATTACACAGTACCACATTTCTTAGAGCCCCTAAACTATACAAACATCACCAAAAATAATCAAATATCAGAATAACTTCAGGAACACATACAATCTCTGACGAACACGAAACACAATACAAACAAAACCACAGATTCCCAGCATCCCGGGAAGGGCTCAATAACATACTTATACAAAGGCAAAAAACCCTCTATCCATAAAAGAACCACTTCAATTCTTGGACACGCATTGATACACACAATTCATGCATTTAACTTAGGAATCACAAATTCGTAAGCAGTTCGAAATCAACCCAGCCAACATTAATGCAATGCAGAAAACAATCAATCAAACCTAAAATCATAGCCACTCCCCTAATCAAATTCAACATTAAACCCATCCAATAAATTCCAATCAAATATAACAAACAACTAAAAAACAAAAACACACCCAACAAGCAAATATCCTGCACAAACAATTCTCAAATAAAAACACAAACTTTAAATTAAAATCAAAATCAAAACAAAGGGGGCTCAATATTAATACCTGGCCACAAATTTCTTGACAAAAATCATCAGTCTTTTTGGAAGTATAGTAAGTTTCAAGAGTCATTATGAGGACCCAAATACAATTCAGACACCCCCAGAATGCCAATTTTTCTATCCCCTCAAAACCACCTTTTCTTTATCAATGGCCTCTGTAAAAACACACCCACACAAAAGAGAGATCTTTAAAAAAAACCTTAAATTACAGTTAAAAACTAACAAAATGAACCCAACCAACGCAAGTTAGAGGAGAATTTGGGTAAGTGGGAGAGGGAGGAGCCGTTTTGTGGAATTATCTCTCTCCTCCACCTCCGTTTACAAAGGAAAAATGTTGTGTTTCTCTCTCACTATATCTATGTATTTATATATGCTTACTGGGATATACATACAAAATATGTATGTACAAATTTAGTGCGTGTGTGTGTGTTTTATGAGGGGTTCAAAAGAGGTGGTATCTTAACTTCAATAAATCCTATATTTTCTGGATGGACTAATTTTTACCAATTATTTGTGACAACAGATTAAATAATGAGAATATATATATATATATTAATATATTATATACTGTAATCTATGTGTCCGTGTAGAATTTGCATTGGTAGCAAATTTGTGTTGTGGAATATAGATTTTTAGTACTAAGATTCTGTCACTAATTTATTACTCCAATTTTTTAATTATTATTTATCTAAGAATATAATAAGAGTAAGAGAGATGTTATTTAAATACTACCAAAGATTACATGATTGATTCTTCATAACTACATAATATTATATACTAATTATTTATAAGTTATAATTATTATTAATTATAATTTTTCTTAACTCGCTTCAGATTATTTTTCAAATTCTATTACATATTTTGAAGTAATATATAAATTTGAACTTAAAGAACTATTTTGAAATTAAATTAAAAAGAAAATTCATAATCATTATGTTACGTACGCGACAAACATTGTTTGAGTCATATTTTGAGTTTCATGAGTCAGAATTGGACGATTTTACGGCCCATGCGAAATTTACAAAATTATTTTTAATTCTAAGATAACCCAACATCCAAAATCCAACTTGGAGAAGTCCGTAATCTAAACAAAAAAGGCAGTTACGATTTTTTATCAAAGAATTCTATTCCGTTTAGAAAATCTTTTTATAATTAATTTAAAATATTAAAATACTTTTATATTAGATTTATATATATACATATCATATATTATATATTATTATTAGATTATTGTAGATATAGTATTAAGTTTTTACATACATAGAGATGGAGGGAGACAGTGAATTTTTCGATGAATTTTCTTTGTGAGATAGAGGATTAAAGTTTTTATTACCCAAATCATTTCTATAAAAATATTTAATATATTATATAAAATATTAGGATAACTTACATAATAAATTATTATATTGAGATGCCTTATTAATTCATTGGTTTGGATCGTATTGAAGAAATTAATTATTTGAGTTCTCCGACTACGAGTTCAACCTTAACATAATATATTAAATACACATTTTATTTTGTTACAATATTATATATAATATTATATCAAAAACATGTTATCACATACTTTGAATCACGATACTTGATAAATAAAATAAATCAAATTAAAATTAAAAATAATATAAACTAATAAATATTAATATATTTTTAAATTTAATCAATTTATATATGAGAAAATAATATTGAATTAATTTTTAATAACCGAGTACTACTGTTAACTATTTTTATAATTAAAAGTCATTTATATTTATAAAAGAATGTTATTACACATGTTGAATTGTCATAACACACATTAAATATTATATGGAGTAATATGTTTGGTTCAATAAAGAACCTGTCATATATTAATATGAAAAAGATGGATGTAAAAGTTATTATAACGGTAATTGTTATGTATAGTTTTATTTTTTGAATATTAACTTAACGTTTAAATCTCATTAGCAATATTGTAACATCTATTATTTATTGATGCAAGATTTAAATTATATATATTATATAATTATTTATAAATTTCAATTAATACTATACTACTGAAAATCTAATAGCATAATAAAAACTTATTCAAATGAATGATTATATTATCATATTATTAACAAATACATGTATATTATATCTCATATATCATAATATCTATTAAATTTTATATAAAATAAACATAATAGAAATTTTATAAAATATATATATTTAAAACTAATATGTATAATCTTAAATATATTAAACATATGTTTGATATTATATCTTATATATAATAAGAGTAAGATGGATCTTATCCAAATACTAATAAAGGTCACAAGATTAATTCTTAATAACTACGTATTATTATATACTAATTATTTATAAGTTATAAGGATATTATAAAAAATAGATTATTTCTTTTTAAATTGGGATATTGATATGAAGTGGATGAAAAAAATAGTTTTTTAAATATTAGTCATACTTTAGGACAAATTTTATTTTATTTATCTCAAAATATAATGTAAGATAATAAAATTTTGAATTGGATAAAAATAAATTTAGAGCGTAGTCTCAATCAAATAAAATATATTGTGATCAGACCTCCCGTTTGAACCATATTGTAGTCACATGTAATCAGCACCAAAAATTATCATGTTGCATCTAACAGTGATTAGATCACTAACAGGGTCGTTTGGTTCAACTCATTCTAAAATCAGGTATGAGTTTCGTCTATTTCAAACTCATACATATTTGGTTGGAAAAAAAGATGATTTAAAACTCATACATCAAACCCATAAAATATGAGTTTTTGATACCCAAGAGGGAGGTGAGTGCGAGAAAAGGGGTGTTATGAATCATTTTATTTTAATATTTTCATCTCTATTTAAGTAATTAAATGTAAATATTTAATATGAAATAAATAAATGATACAAAAATACATTAAAATAATAAATTAATTATAATTAATAACTCAAAATTTATTAAATCAAATATATTCATTCCAATACTCAACTAAACACATGATATCAAAAATGATACTTCGAACTCATTCCTTCTTAACTCGATTCCAGATTCCAATCTCATACCACTCCGCTAACCAAACGACCCTGGATGCAGGCTTGGTGCAATTTGCGCTTCAACGCTGTCCCATTATCATTTTCCATTATATTGTGACGGGAAGTCCGGAAACTAGTTATTTGAATAACGGATTTCATATATATATGAGTAAGGTTCAGGGACAATACTCCTTATCGAGAGAACTAGACACCTCAATTCTAATTATAGATTCTTTTAATCTTATCCATAGATTCTATTAAAGTAAGATTCTTTTAATTTCTAAAGTAAGATTCTTTTAATTTTTAAATTAACATTGTCTTAAACAAAATCTAATCCGTTGAATTAAAAGTAAGTCAACGGTAGATATATAAGATCTCTGGTTCTCTCGCTAACGTGAGGTCTCTCTTGAACCTCACCCTATATATATATAGTGTATATATATATATACTCTATCTGTTAGGGGTGTGGTTCGGTTAACTGTTAACCGAAACGATTAATTGAAATAATTTTGGTTCAGTTAATTATATTTTAAATTTCAGTTCGATTTTCGGTAAAGTTTTTTCAAAAATTTGATTATTCACTAATTCGGTTTTTAACCGGGATTAACCGAATAGCCGAAACAAATAACCGATTTTTTAAAATATTATAAATAAAATAATAATTAATAATTAATAATAGGTTATAAATTATAAAGTTATTAGTTTATTACAGAGTATTTTACTCTTTACTTCAATAATTAGTTTCCGTATTTTCATAAATAAATAAATATTTATTTATATTTATGATTGGAACATGATTGTGTGTGTTTTATTATTCAGTTTGCAATTTATTAAAGTTGTGTACTACTCTTTCGCTTAATCAGCTCCGGTTTGTACTCCTGGTAAATAAAAAAAATATTGATGTTTTATGATTGGAATAATTAAACTCTAGACTATTTTTTATTTTTGATTTTCTAATGTAAACTTAAACTAAAGTTCCAATCAATTATTTACTGCATTTGTTTGTTTACAAATATACAATTTTATTTTTAAATATGAACGCAGTAATTTTAATTTTTTCAAAAGTTTTTATTAAATTTCGGTTTTTAATTTCGGTTTTTGGTAATAACTGAAATTATGAATTCGGTTCGATTTAAAAACTGAATTAATTTCGTTTCGGTTTTCGGTAGAGATTTTTTCTCTATTTCAGTTTCGGTTAACCTAAAAAGATTCGGTTTTCGGTTTCGGTTAACCGAATACACACCCTACTATCTATCCCAATTTAATGATTATGTAAATGAGAAAAATTAATGATTATTAAAATGAGAAAAAATACATTTATAATTCTTAAAAGTTAAAAATTAGATTTTAGAATAAACTAATTATATTTAAGAATGATATCATTTTTAAATATTTTTAATTATATAATATATATAATTTTCAATTAAAATTTGATTAATTTAATAAAAATAATACTCCCTCTGTCCCATTTTATTTGACCCTTTTGAAAAAAAACATATATATTTTTGTTAGAAAAAAACACATATTTTAAGAAATATTTAATTATATGATTGTTTTCATATTTGCCCCTAATCAATCGCTAGAATAGAGAAATAAACGTGAAATGAAAATATATTATCAATTTATTTAAAAAGGTCTAAGTTACATATGTACATGGTAAATGAGAAACAAGCTCTGCCGCAACATCTAGTTAAATTCTAAATTCTATTCATCGAAATACATATTCAGCAATGTTATTCCTGATTTTCTGAACCCTTTGAAAAATAATGGGTACAATTATTAAAATGAAAATGAGTAATTAATTCAAATATGAAAAATAGGAATAATGATAATATATTAATTCAAATAAAAAAATATATTAAAATAAGATTTATACAATTATTCAGAGACAATTTTTTTTAGAAAAGGTGAAGTATAAGGAGGCAGAAGGAGTAATTAATTGAGTAATACTACATATCCCAAAAACAATCCCAATTATAAATGATTTATAAAATAAAAATACATATTAGTATTTTAAATAAATACGTATTAGTATTTTAAATAAATATAATTGATACAAAAATAATATAAACATGGGTTTATTTGATAGTTTGATTGGTTCAACGCCTTTCAAAAAAATTACAAGTGCTTTATAAAAAATATTAAATTAAATATATGTAATTTATTTCATTTATAATATAATAACATGGTAGTTTAGATCAAACACAAAACACACACAAACACACATTACTATCTTAACTAAAATACATTTATATACAAAGTACAAAAATATTATCCTATTAAAATATAAATATAAATAAATTATATAAAACTATATTCATATAATATTAAAGAAAATTTAATCTATTACTATATAAATAAAAATAAATTCAAATCATATTAAAAATATTAAAATAAAAATATTAAAAATTAAAAAAAATTATCCACACGGGATATAAGTTTGTATTATGAAAGAGAGGAAATAATTTTAGTGTATACTTTTTACTAAAAAGTACTCCATACTTTTCACTGTTTGACCACATTACAATCTTTTTGGAAGTAAGTGCACAAGTTCTCTCACTTAGATTTCTTTGTTCATCAAAATAAGCCGAAATTCCCACCAAAAATTATCTCCTAAAATAGCAGTAATTACCTTTAAGTTGTATCTACAGGATTGCTTTCTAGCTAACTTTTGGGATTTGGTAATCTAACATAATTAAGGGAACAATTGTAAGTTAAAGAGGACTTTTGTATAACTAAAGGCGATACATAAGTGTAATCTCTCTTGGTGAATAATGAATACATATATATATTGTAGGATCAGCCAAAATCCAAAAAGATAAGCCACTTTTCTCATTCCTGGATCTTCATTAAGTTATATAGAATATAGAGTGTGTGCATTTAGATCACCAATTTTACATTGTTTTAGGCAAACAAGTCAAAAAATAGAAGCTATACACGCATTAAGAAGTAAAGATTCATGGAAGTGTTAATTATACGGCTCTTGCAGTTAGAATCTGAGTCCAAAGATTTGTACAGATACTATTATTCACTTGCTTCTGATTGATTTTGTCATTAAAAAAGAAGTGTCTTAAGATTGGTCTACGGGTGTCTAGATATTAAATGAAGAGTAAGTGTTTTGATTTTGTGAAAATAAATATTTAATGTTTTTTTGTTAAAAAAACAAATTTAAATGGAAAAAATCAGAATTGAAATATATTTAATAAATGCCTTGACTGATTGATTCCACTACAAACATATTTTATTAATAAGTATTATTTTATTTTCAGAATCAAGGAATTTGTAGTTGTAAAAATTATATTGGCCAACTTCGCATTTGGTGATCCCGGGGTTCCCAGGTTGCATAACGTATAAGAATGTTAAAAATTTGATACTACCATGCACCACGTCTCCATCTATATATCCTGTTTGGAATGTATATTAATTAGATGCATTAACTATACTTACATATATAAATCCATACATAGTCAGATGAACTATAATACGTATGTAATTTTCAAAACTATATTATCGTATTGGAAGTCGTAGGCTAGAAAAGAATAACAAGTCACAGTCTCAATTGTAAATTTTGTAATATTGTCTAAATTTGATTGAATGGTCAGATGGAGACGAGTTAGCTCCAAAATCCTAGAGTATATAAATTGCATGGCAGGGGACCATGAAGTACAATTCCTTGAAACAATTTATAGCCATTCACCCAAAGATGTCATAAGAAATGCTTTACGCCATTCACCTAGTGTGTTTATAAACAAAGGACACGCGTGCCTGGGATAAATATTTAAATATTGAAAAAAATATCAAAATTCTCATTTTTTTAATTAAATATATCAGTATCATCACTAAATTAAAACATTACTCATTTTCATCATTAGATAATAAAAAATGTACACGTCATTAAATTCAAAATTGAATTTAGTTAAATTAAACATTTTTTGTCTGCTTACTCAAATTGTTACTTTTAATCTATTATAAATAGTTATGTTATGAGTTACATTGTTTGGTGTTTATCAAGTAACGGTGTTTTAATAGAAAATAACAATTGTGCTTTTTTATTAATGATTGTGTGTATACATAGAAACATAAAAATAGTAAATATTTAATAATTTTGAGTGTTAAATCCGGTTTTGACTTTAATGTGTGTACATTTTTAAATTTCTATTGATCAAAATGAGTTAAGTTTTTTGATACATTTCATCCTAAAAAAATATGAGGAATTTGATATTTTTCTCTTTAAATTTATATATTATAAATTGCTCCATAACCCATACATCACGTTTAGTATCCATATTTAGACTCGAATATAATATTAAACTATAATTTGATCCATCAACTATCCAGTTTTAGGTTATGTATCCATATTTAGGTTTGTATAAGATACATATTTTTATTTGACCCATTTTTAATTATTGAAAATGTGTATATAAATTTTAAATATCATTATTGTAATTAGTAATATTTATGGTAAACTCATTAATAAATATTTCAACTAAACTTTCACTTTTGGTAAGCTCATTAATGCACATTATTACTTTATCACATAACATATACAATATAATATTAAACTAAATTAATTTTTAAATTCATTTATTATAGTGCATAAAAATAATACATTATTGTACTGATATTAATTTTCTTAAAATTGTATTATTTAATCTTAAATATAAAATTATTTAATTTACTTAATTTCATATTATCATTATTACTCTCTCCGTCTCATTTTATGCGAGTCACTTCTTTTTGCACGTATTTTAATGTGCTTGGTAGAGATATTTATAAATAATATTTTTTAAATATTTTCATTTTGTATAAAAATTTAAACTTTATATTTTTATATAAAATAAAAAATTTTAAAAAACATTATTTACAATTACTTCTACCGGAAGCACTGAAATGTGTGAAAAAGTCAAAGAGAAACATAATTTGGGACGAAAGAAATATTATATATGATAGTTTTTATTAAATAATTTTTTTAAAATAATGTGTGTGGCATGAGCTATAATATATTATATTTAAATTAATCGAATAATGATATAGATCAGATTGAAATAGATTGGTCGAAAAATCACAGAACTCATACCCAATTCATTAGGTTTAGTTTCATGTATAAACCGAAAATAGGGTCGGGTTTTGATTTGATTTTGTCGAGAAACATGAACCCTCTACCGATTTTTTAGCAAGTTTGTGATTGGACCTGTTATTTATGATATGAGTAAATTATTAACACACAATATTATAATTAGTTTGAAAGAAAGTTATTTTAAATAAAATTTAAGCTATACAGTATTTAAAATTAAATATGTAGAAGTCCTAAATAAAAATTAAATATGAAATTAAATATATATAATAAAAAATATATATACGATAAGAGATGATACTGAATGTGTGATTTATGTAATAATGTATTAAAAATAAACGTAGAAATTCATTATAATCTTATATTTAATATTCAGTCAAAAAAAATTTAAATATAATATATGAGACTAAAGGTTTAATTTTTAGAAATAACACAAATTCATTTATTTTTAGTATTAGTTAATAAAAAGTGTAATTTTTGTTATTTTGATATTCAGTAGAAGTATATTTTAATTTTATAATTATTTTATTGGTTCAATTTGTCTTTATGTTAATTTATTTTGTATAAAACTATATATCTATCAATATATAAATTATAAAATACCCCTGCTAGCTGTGTGCATAGCACAAGCATATAATGTAGTATATTGAATTATTGGTTATAAAATCGTGATTAAAATTTATTTAAAATTTTTGCTGGTTTCATATATTAAGTTGATAATTTTCAAAATATAAATATTAAATTTCAGATATCAAATTAATAATTTTGAAAATACAGATATTAAACTGCTAAAACGAGCAAACCAAGAGAATTATATTTAATGAGTTTAGTAACATATTTTATGAGTAGCTATTGTCTTTGTTGTGTGAACCGACTACCTAACCAACCATAAAAATCTATGCAGGGACTATATAGAATATTCTTGTATGATAAGATATTGTATTGTTGCGACTGTTATCCTATGTAAATTCTGGTTCATCAAATAGGACGGCACTAAAAGTAAAAGACATTATTCGAGTTCGAGAGTTGGGGACTTTATCCATAACATTAGTTTACTAGTCTATTCTGTTAGTGCCTTTTTAATTATAATTTTAATTTTTTATACGTATTTTAATATGTATAAAAATATAATTTTATAAAAAAAATTCTATTTTTTTAATAAAAAATTAAATTAAAAAAAATATTCAAAAACCAGTTCATGAAACTATATTTTTTCACTTGCACACTGGTCAAACTTATACACACTAAGAGCATCTCCCATAGGAGTGTCAAGTCTGTGTGTCATGTAACTCTTGGTTGTCATCCTATTGGAGCTCCAAAGGTGCTAGAAGGATGCCAAGAAAGGTTGTCAAATTTTGACACATTCTCAAAATGGATAAAAAAAACAAATTTGACATAAAATGTATGCACATGCATTACCTTGGACCATTTGGACACCATGATGTCAACTATTAGACTAAAAGGTTGTCATATTTGACATGGAGAGAAGAAAAAATAAAATATTATTATTTATAATAAGTTGACAATTTTTGACACGAGGGTGACTCCATTGAAGATGTTCTAACACACACTTGGTGTTACAAGTTAAAAAGTAATAGAATTCTAGAGTTTGAAGTACCGAGGTAGTTCAAGAGTTATGGATCAGGTTTCGAGGCTCTTTGACTAAACTTAAAATTGTAACTAATAATTTAAAGTGATTTAAATGTATGTTTGGATAATTTTATATTATGAGTAATTTATGAGTTTTTAAATCTATAATAATGAAAATAAAAGTGACTTATGAGTAATTTATGACATATGAATAACTTTTATCAAAATATTAAAAAAAATAAGTTACTGAAAAAAGTACCAAAATACTCGGTTTTTTTCTAACTTATTTCTGACTTTAAGTTAGTTTCTGACTTATTACATAAACATATATTTTTAATTAAAGTCAGAAACAGCTTTAAACTAGTGAGGTTGTGCCAAACAGGCTCTTCTTTAGATTTGGTTCTGGCTCTATGACAGTTTAGGTTTTCGATTTGATTAAATAAATAAATGCACATAACTGGGTTGTTCAAGCAAGTCGGTTTAAAAAATATTTAAATTATTTCAATATAGCCGTTAGTTAAATTTAATTTAAGTATAATTAATGATCATATGAAATACCTAATTCAAAATTAAAATATATTTATAAGTAGGTAAAAACATAAACAAACTTAAACTTTATTATGTTTGTATTTTTATGATAGTATCGATAACTTCTGTTAAAATTTAGAGTTCTACTTGTTAGATATAATACATAAAATATAAACAAATTATTTATTCGTTGAGTAATCAAATTTATTCAAATATATATAAGATTGAAATGAAAAATATAGGACTTCAAAAATTAATATTTTAACAAAAGTAATTTAAGGTAATGAAATCACAAATTAATAAAAAAATTACGAGTAACATCATGATAAAGGAAGCTAGATAAAATTAAAGAGGGTTCAAACTTTCAATAAAGAATAGAAAAATAATGAATAAATATTAATTTGAAATTGTGAAATAAAATAAAATGGGATTTTCGGGGTGGTACAAATGTATGACAACAAAATATTATTAAAAATGGATTCCAAATGTTAATAAAGAGAATATAATTGTTGAAAACTATTTTTTATATCATTCGGGAAAAGTCATCTGATTTTTTTAAATTTAAATATATAAATATCATGTGTTTGTTAAACTTGTGATTCGTTTACTGCTAGCATATTGATTATCATATTTTTTTTTATGAATAAATGAAATTCTAATCAATAATAAAAAGTTAAAATAATGAAGGAAAGAAAAACATTCTTGTATCAATATTTGTGAACTCATTAGATTTAACTTAACAACCAAAAATAAAATCAAGAGGGTGAAACTATAATAAAAAGGCATAATGAGAGGGTATAAAAGTAGTTTTCAGCTTTTACTAGAGTAAAGTGTGGAAATATAATAAATAAATATTAGATATGATAAAAAAAAACTACACAATTTAACATATAAAAATTATTTAATTATGTTACGATACAAAATTGAACTCGAAATCAATTCAAATATATATATGTTTGCTGTAAATAGAAAAATAATTTTAAGATTTGTTTTATTTCAATGAATTAATAATCCCAACAATCTTTCTTGACAACTATTAAAAGCTAAAACCCTATTCTAATTAAACTATGCACAAAATATCAATTGCAAATGGGTTTATCAAAAGGCCTTTACCAGTGCTAATTAACAAAGTCCAACACAAATTTTGGGCTTATTCTTACAACTTCAATGTTTAGTGAAAGTTCAAATTAACTATATAAATAAAAATGAACATTTTTCGAGAAACAATTGATATTTTATAAAAAGAGTTTGGAGACCGGAGATAAGGATGGAATAGTTTAAAAATGGTCTCGGTTACAAAGTAGGGGAAAAAATACGTGCTAGAATATTGTAAATTTTATTCCTAAAAAGAAAAGATAATAAATAAATGAGTCAGATGTTGTCATCTTGATGGGTGTATATATAAGTGCCGAGTGAGATCTTGATGGGTGTATTAATATAAGCGAGAGAGAGAGAGAGAGAGGGAGGGAGAGAGAGAGAAGGGTGTTATAAAATGGAAAATGGGTCGGGGGTAATCGAGCACAAAGCATATGCACGGGTGGGTTTACTGGGCAATCCATCGGATGTATATTACGGTCGGACCATTTCATTGGGTATTTCAAACTTTTGGGCCTCCGTTCGTTTAGATCAACTTGTCATTGTTCCTCACCCCACTCATGATCTTGTCCACTTCCAATCCCTTTCTCACCTCGTAACCCTTTTTATTTATTCTCTACTATATATCATCTTCTCTTTTATTTTATTTAATTGTTTGCTTGTAAAACATTATCAACATTTTGCTTTAATTCACACTTTTTATTATGTCATCGGTGGCTCAGTGTTAAATTTATACTGAATTTTAAACTCCAACTGATTATGTTATTATGTATAGTCCAGCCAATTTGTTTTTTTGAACAAGCTTATAAGTTTATAGATTAGGATCTGTTCCCGATAAATTTCGGGGTGAGCATAGACTGGGATGATAGAGGATAAACCCGTACTACCAGGCTGTCCCATCGGACTCGAATGTATTTGGATGTTAATTATTCTGAGTTTTGTACTTGTGTCTAATTTGTTTTGTGTTTATTTTAATAGGTGAATCGGCTTAATAATGAAGGCTATTATGGAGGTGTACGGCTGCTTATGGCAATTTGCAAGATTTTTAACAATTACTGCAAAGATAACCAGATCGAGCTTCATGCCCAAAACTTCACGCTTTCATACGATACTAATATTCCTCGTCAGGTAACCTTTGCTGTCTATATAGTATGTTCTGTCTTTATACACCAGATTAGTGCCAAATTTAAAAACAGTCATAATGTCATTGTGTTATTTTCTGTTATCTGCAATTTTTATTAACAAGACGTGTTATTATTTTATGATGATAACTCAGACTGGTCTATCAGGATCGAGTGCCATTGTATGTGCTGCCCTTAGCTGTCTTTTGGACTTTTACAAAGTTAAGCATATGATCAAGGTTGACATTAGACCAAACCTTATCCTCAATGCGGAGAAGGAACTTGGAATCATTGCTGGTTTACAGGACAGGGTGGCCCAGGTGTACGGGGGTATCGTATTCATGGTATGTCATTTGAGAATACTTTCTGACGACATTTATATAGGTAAGAAACCATTTCACGGTGTATTCTCTGTAATTTATTGTGAAGGACTTTAACAAGAAATCCATGGATGAGTTGGGGCATGGAATATACACACCCATGGATATCGGCCTTCTTCCCCCACTTTATCTCATTTATGCTGAAAATCCAAGCGACTCTGGCAAGGTTAGTGTTGCAAGATAAAAATTTCTCCATATATTCTTTTGCATATGGTCCTTAAAGAGTTACTCTATCTACATAGATTAGATTTGTTTATACACAAACTTCATTGGTGCCAGGTACACAGCACAGTTCGGCAAAGGTGGCTGGATGGAGATGAGTTTATTAAAGCATCGATGGAGGAAGTTGCAAATATAGCTCTACAAGGACAGACAGCATTAACTCAAAAAGACCATACCAAGCTCGCAAGTCTAATGAATCGTAATTTTGACTTGCGGAGGTAACACTCTTATAGTCTTATGTAAATGACAACCTATTGTATTTGGTGAAGCAGTTGTGAACTTACCATGCAGGGGTGTATCGTTTGTTAAATATAGGTGAATTAGTCTTCCTTCGTGGTTGTAACTTGTAATTTTTGTGTATTATTGACCTGGAAATTAATCGGATCTCTTTCAGGCGCATGTTTGGAGACGAAGCTCTTGGTGCGCTAAATATAGAGATGGTGGAAGTGGCTCGTCGTGTAGGGGCAGCATCAAAGTTTACGGGCAGTGGAGGTGCTGTAGTTGCATTCTGCCCCGATGGACCTTCACAAGCAAAACTTCTGGAGGATGCTTGTCATAAAGCTGGTTTTATTATTGAACCTATTCAAGTTGTTCCGTCTCGTATTACTGGGTCTGATCCCTAAAAGTTAAAATTGCCAATGCATTATATATCTGGACATGTGTTTACAATTTACCAACATTTCTCCTTTTCTCCCAATTTTCTTTTGTATGGGCAAAGCATGCTAGATTCTGTTTCCCCCCCAATATAGAGCTATCATCGTCCACACAGCATTTGGCCATCACTTTACCATATAACTTTCATGAGCGAACTATGCTTCCTCTCTGATTATAGACATTCCAAACGGAATATTCATATAGAGTTGCTTTGTTGTTATTTTTGTGCATTGTATTTGGCTACACTACATCTGTTCTGGATTGGAAGGGGCAAGGGGCAAGGTGTTGAGTAATAACATTACATATATCTCAAACATTGCGTAACGCAGCTTTAGCTTTGTATAAAATTATGGTGGGGGAAAATGAACTCGTTCTCATTGTATTATAGAAGTCCCTTTCTTATCTAAAGAGACATCAACTCTATCTGTAAACTGCTGACTAATTGCTTATCTACATAAATAAATACAGATCAGATACAGCTTAAAGTTTGTTTTCTTCTGACAAGTGATACAGCTGAAAGTTAACTAGCGCTGTACACTTCTATAATACACAGGATTCAAGTGAAAAAATTGGTTTTGAGGTTAAAGCTTTTCTTTCTTGCTGATCATGCTGGATTTTCTTTAGTTGAACCTGAGTTGACTTTTGTTGACTGGAGCTTTATTATCGTCCTCACTAAGCTAACTTATACAGTAGAATTTTGATAAATTAATTTTTTTAATATACTTTCTCAATCCCAATATAATAGAGATGACATATATTTAATCTTAATAAATTAATAAAAATTTAAATTTACAAATATTGATATTATTAATTTACAGAGGTTTAAGTGCACAGTTCAAATTGCATAAAAAATTAACATCCCGCAGAATTAATTATGGGAATTCTTTATGTTCATCGTCAGCTGAAATTCCTGTCCTTCAATTTTCCTTAATGTAGTACCTACACGCCTCCCCTCCTCTACGTCTTAAATTAGTTATCCATTTTGAGTTTTACGTGTATTTTAAAGTGCATTGAATATATAAATTCAATAAAATTTAATTTTTTAATTTTTTTATGAATAAAATTTAAAAATTTTATTTTTATTTTTAAAAAATTATACATTTAATACACCTTAAAATACGTGTAAAATTCAAAATTACATCAAACTTGGAAGGAGAGTAATAAAAAAACAGTACCATGCACAAGAAGTAGAAAAAGATTACTCTATATATATTTTGTGGACTACGCATATAGAGTAATAATTAATCTCGGAGTTAAAGCTATAATCTTCATAAAAAGTAAGTGTTACTATTGTGTTTTTGTATTCCTTGTTTTACACATGGAAATTTGATTAGTAGTAGATTAGTACTGTATAAAATAATGTTACTTACATGGTAATATATTTATTACATGCTTGGCTGAGTGCAACTGGAGGATCTGAAAATGAACCATTTACAATGTGATTAGCAATCCAATGATTTGCAGCCTCAGTGTAGTGAACTGCATCCCAGCTAATGACTTTTGAAGGGTTTTTACAAGAATCAGCTGTTATTTCTGTGCCATTTACAATTGCTTTGTTGCCACACCAGATGTCAACACCATTTTTGTGATATCCACAACAATAACTTAGTGCATCCACAAATCCTGCAAGGTAATATCAATGCTTTCCTTGCACTCCTTTTAACTTGTAAGCTAAGATAAACACAATTCAAAAACTGCGATACGATATCTTTTGGCGGAGCATGAAAGTTATACGATAGTACAAGTACAGCAGCATGTGTTTGTAACATAGCTAGCCTAATTAAGGGCCGGTTTGACATTATTGTGATTAATGTCGGGAAAGTGGTCTGCCAAGAGTTAATAACTTGTAAATACATGATCAGAAGTTCCAAGTTGGAAGGTTTAATAATTTTAATACTGCGTATTAAGTTAATAACTTGGTAGGTTTGTTTGTAGTGTTTCAATTAATTTGCGATGAAGTGAATGATTACATAATCTCAATAAACAGAAAAAGGTGTACAGTTAGAATTTTATGTGTAAAAAGAAACAAGCGCTACAATGCATAATGTTAAGATCTTAAACATTCTTGATAATGTGGCTTCCTGCAACTAGTATAACTTTGCACGTAAAATAAACTGCATAGAGGAATCTAATAACATGGTGAAATAAGACAATTACGTTGATTTGTTGCGTCACTGATTAACTGATGCTTGGCAGCATACATATCTACATGTGTCAATGCAGCATGGGGAAGCTCAGTTTTTAGTTGGATTATTCTGTCTTTAAGTTGCTTATTGAATGCTATAGCAATATCATTCTGATCCTTTCGACAACCAAGCTCATCGAAAAATCCTGGCTTTGGATTTGGGTGATTTGTAGTTGCAATAGGCATACAACCAAAAGGGCCTGTGTTGTGAATCCAGAATGCTCTTGCCCCTTTATCATACAGTTGCTGACAATTCACATTGTCCCTTTTGTCAACATTTATAGACCAAGTATGCTATATTGTCTATGTGTCTGGCTAAGGAAGAGAATATACCTGAACTGCAGTAGCAAAGTCCTTAATTATGTCAGGAAAGGTGGCTACACATTGCTGATTGGTTAACGATCTAAAACAAACCCCTAGATCATTTTGTCCCATATCAATAATGTAGAGAGCCTTGGAGAAGCCATCTGGACGAGGGAGGTTGCTTCTGTCTGATTTATTCTTGGCTGAAAATCAAACATAGCATAGTTATACAAAATTGTATTAAGATAAGTCTGTCTATAGCAATTAAGCTATGATATGCAATAATACAGATATAGTACAAATCAAAATTTGGAAGCAACCTTGGTTGTAAAAGTATGTTGTTCTTCTCTTGAACTGATCAAACTGCTCCACCTGGACATCAAGTGAAAAGGGGCTTACTCCATTCTGGAACCAAGACTCATTCACACGCCTTATGGTCGCACCTCCTGTTGCAAAATTTGCACCATGCTCGAAATTTGCCTTGATAGAGTTCAAGTAAGCACTCAAGTAAGATAGCCCCAAAGTCTCAGCTTCATGATCATAAACGTTTCATACTGTTATATATTGAAGAAAAAGTTGATAAAAATACACTTGTTCAAAAACTGGACATTCTTACCAATGAAGTCTATGATAAGCCGGCCATCGCTGCCTCTACCCGTAGGTATGCCAAAGTATGTCTCCCCTGTGGGTGGACCTGCCGGATAAAAAGCAGCTGATATGCCACCAGTGTCAGAGTTTGAGTCGCCAAAGTTGTATATGGCTGGTATGTTACAGTCTTGAGAATCTGTTGCCACGCCCTTTACTTGCACAATTAGTATAAATGCAAACAAAATTCTAAGGAACAACATTTTTGTTGAGGAAGGACGCATGCTTTTGCCACATATATATTGTGGCCACACATCAATCAATACCTAGTTTAAATAGTAAATCTTTTAGATTTAAGCATTAATTCTAATTATTGACTTCTATGATAAATTTGATTAGTTTTATTAGTGTTCTCTACTGGCTAGCTTTTTTACGACATCATATTATTTTTTAGCAATGCTATAAATGATTTACTGAAATATGAGTAATTAGTAATGCTCACTGAATTCAATCTTCGTGTTACATGTGTTTCTGTTGGCTTGACGTTGTACACTTGAGTTGCTTGTAGATCCAAGCAAAAGCCTCTTTTTGCTTTCGGTTTCTTAGCAACTGAATTCCCGTAATCTATGGACGAGTGAATATTGATCACTACCGATTATTTGGCAGGCATCAATTATACATTTCTAGTCTCTTCAACTAGGTTGGATTGTCAGCCTTAGAGATTCTGAATAAGAAAGTAAGAAAGTAAATCATTTTCCTCCAAAAGTTATGGTTCTGATAATTTTCCTTATGTGCTGATTTGCAGTAGAAATGACTGACATCTCGAGTCCAGAGTAAAATTTGTTAAATACGCGCACACACCCTGTTTTTACTGAGGCTATTACCACTAACCTTCTATTACTAAGATTAACGAGGTATCCGCTAGGCTCTAAGCCAAGCTTGCTTATTTTTTTCGCTGATATAGTTATCTGATTGCTGAATCTTTAACAGACTTCTTGGAAACCTGGTTTAATCTTCAAAAAATCTGCTGTCTCGACTCTCGAGATAAATTGGTGTTAAAGTATGTCTAAGTGTGATATATTATGCACCATCCTGTATTTAGTTGAAAACATTATTTTGAGATGCCAACTGTTGCAATTTTGTTTGGTTTGCGCTAATGAAAGTTTGATTATGCACGCCAAGGACAGATATTTGGATGTAAATTATTCTGATACGTGTCAGATAATATTTGTTTTTCTTACCCGTGAATCGGCTAAAAGATTTAGGTTATTACTGGAGGCATGTGAGTATGTGACTGCTTAATTATGGCAGTTTTTAAGGTTTCTAACAGTTAATGCAAAGGCAGCCCGATTGATCTTCATGCCCGGAACTTCACTCTTTCATACGATACTAATATTCCTTGTCAGGTAAGCCTCACAGTTTACACAAATATTTTCTGTCTATATAGACCAGATTATACAGCAAGTCATTGTGGGTAACGCATGAAAGTTATTTGTCATGACATGCGAAGGATGGTAACTGAAACAAGAACTGACTTTATTGTCGTTAATACTAACAAGATGTGTTTTTTAAAATTAGAATAAGTGGTAGTTCCTTTCTCTATTCCTTAAAAACACGTGCTATAAATTAAATAGGATAGTATCACATGGTAATAGTTCCGGTGCATGCTTGGCTGACTGAAACTGGAGGATCCGAAAATGAACCATTTACGATGTGATTAGCGATCCAATGATTTGCAGCCTCAGTATAGTGAACTGCATCCCAGCTGATGACTTTGGAAGGGCCTGCACAAGAATCAGCACTTATTACTGTACCATTAACAGTCGCTTTGTTACCACACCAGATGTCAACACCATTTTTGTGATATCCACAACAATAGCTTAGTGCATCCTCGAATCCTGCAAAGTAAAACAATTGTTTTCCTTATACTACTTTTTACTTGTAAGCTAAGATAAAAAAACTATTCATATTTTTATGAAATTGTGAGTTATATATGCTAGTACAAGACTACAAGTACAGAATTATGCGTGTGTAGAGTAAGTGTGTAACATAGCATGTAACACAGCTAGCTAGGCTAATTAAGGACCAGTTTGATAATACTTTGGCCAAGGTGCTGTTAGGGATGGTATTGTGTGAAAAATCGCATTGAAAAATAGTGGTGTGAAGGTAAAAACAAGTTTAATATGAAATGAGCAACAAAAAACAATTTGAAAATTAAGTGGAAATATATGTTGCTTTTATCCATAATAACATACTTTTCATTTTCATAACGATTTGTAAATTTTCTTGAAATCAACTTTCTAGCTAGGTGTTATATATCCAAATGTTACTCTTTGGTGAAAAAACTGGGAATCCCTTTTTCATTGTAAATGGATTATACGAAAAAGAATGTCTTGATGGAATCTTAGTCGCCTGGAGATAGGCCATAGAGGTTGGGAGACTCAAGTACCATAATTCCATAAATTTGTTTGTAGTGGTTCAACATGCGATGAAGTGAATGATTATATTATCTCAATAAAAACGGTGATTCATAATAAAGTTTCCGGGAAGTTCCAATGTCTGTTTAACCACTGAAGAATTTATTTGTTAAAAGAAACAAACAAGAAAGCATAATATAGCCTCTCTCTTTATAGCACATGGTAAAATAAGACAATTACCTTGATTCCTTGCGTCACTGATTAACTGATGCTTTGCAGCATACATATCTACATGTCAATGCAGCATCTGGAAGCTCAGTTCTTAGTTGGACTATTCTATCTTTAAGTTGGTTATTGAATGCTAAGGCAACATCATTCTGATCTTTTCGACAACCAAGTTCATCGAAATATCCTGGCTCTGGATTCAGATGATTTGTAGTGACAATAGGCAAACAGCCACACGAGCCTGTGTTGTGAATCCAGAATGCTCTTGCCCCATTATCATACAGTTGCTGAAAAGTTTACATAATCCATTCTGTTACCATTTATATACCAAGTATGTTATATTGTGGATGTCTGTGGCTAAGGAAGAACTTACCTGGACTGCTGTAGCAAAGTCCTCAATTATGTCTGGAAAGGTGGCTATACATTGGGGATTAGTTAACGATCTAAAACAAGCCTCGAGATCATTTTGTCCAATATCAATAATGTAGAGAGCATTGGAGAAGTTATCTGGATTAGGGAGATTGCTTCTATCTGATTCATTCTTGGCTGAAAATTAAACATAGCATAAAGTCTTATAGTATTAAGAAAGATAAGTCTAGTAATTAATAGCACTTGAGATAACACTATGATATGCAATAAATGTAGATACAGATACGTTAAATATTGAACAACCTTGATTATAAAAGTAAGTCGTTCTTCTCTTAAACTGATCAAACTGTTCCACCTGGACATCAAGTGAAAAGGGGCTTACTCCATTCTGGAACCAAGACTCATTTACACGCCTGATGGTTGCGCCTCCTGTTGCAAAATTTGCACCATGCTCGAAATTTGCCTTGATAGAATTTAAGTAGGCACTTAAGTATGGTAACCCCAAGCTCTCAGCTTCGTTATCACAAAAATTTTATATTGTTTTATAAAGAAAATAAAACTGACAGAAATATATATTTGTAAATTTGAAAATCATACCAATGAAGTCAATGATAAGGCGGCCATCACTGACTCTACCGGTAGGTATGCCGAAGTATGTCTCTCCTGTGGGTGGAGCAGCTGGATAGAAAGCAGCTGATATGCCACCAGTGTCCGAGTTTGAGTCTCCAAAGTTGTATATGGCTGGAATATTACAGTCTTGAGAATTTGTCACCACGCCCTTCACTCGCACAATAAGTATAAGCGCAAACAAAATTCTGAGGAACAACATTTTCGTTGAGGAAGCACACATGCTTCTGTCATTTATATATAGTAGCCAGTAGCCACACATCTATCAGTACATTAAGTAAACTGGTAAATCTTTTAGATTCAAGCATTTATGTCAAAAATAGAATTCTATGATATATTTGAGTAGATTTATTGTCTCTTTTGGCTAGTTTTTTTCGTGTGATCATGTCATTTTTAGGATATGTACAGATAATTACTTTTAAATCGAGTAATAATTAGTAATGTTCGCAGAATTTAAACTTTGTGTTACTTTTGTCTCTGTTGGCATGACACTGCACACTTGAGTTGTCGTGGACATAAGCAAAAATCTCTTTCTGCTTTCTGTTGCTTAGCAGCTAAATTTACATTATCTGTGGATGAGTGACTATTGATAACTGCACAGTATTTGGCAGGCAACAATTATACAATTTCAGTCTCTAAGTATGTTGGATTATCTGTCTTAAATTTTTTTCCCTTAAATTTTAACCGAGTACAATGTTAAACTAATTTTATTAGCCAGTTCAGTAACTAACCACCCTGAATAAGAAGTAAAGAAAAGTAAATATTATTTACCAAGAGTGAGTGATTTTCTGTAGAAAATGAGTGACATCTGACCTCCAGAATATAAAAAATTTATACGCAAACACTCCATGCTTGAAGCATTCCTTATTACCAATACTAAAGAGGTATCCACTAGACTGTTAGTTAAGTTTGTTTGGGTTAATTTACTGATATAGTCATTTGATTGCTCAATTTAACAAAATCCTTGAAAACCTGGTTCAATCTTTAACAAATGTCTTGTCTTGAGAAGTTGAGTTAATTTTGATTGTGAGAAACATGGATACTAATTGAATACTCCCTCGACAATGTATGACAACAAAAGAAAGTTATTTCCCTGCTTACTGCTGTGCTAACAACTTCAAAAAATTAACACTTGCATGATATCATACTCTCTGCATAATAATGCAGTATAATAGCCATGTATTTGAAAATTAACTATCTACAGTACTTTCAGTAATATTCTTGCATTTTCGTAAAACCATAGTTAACTTGTTAGGTCCCGAAAGTATCGTAGAAGGGGGGTTGAATACGATACTCACTAAATCAAAAAATTCTTTCGAATCTTTTGCGGATATGTGATTTAGAGTTCGGTCAGTGGTTCGTGTTTAGGAGTGTTTAGGAGGCTGGTTTACTAATTTTCTGTGTTTAGGATTTAAACAATAATGATCTAGAAAATTAGCAAGTAATTAAATGCGAGACAGATTTCGGGGAATAGTACTTTCGTATTAATCCCTGAGGTTTTGCTACACCCAGTTAAATTAATAACTAGCTTCCAAAGAACTGGGTTCTTTGCTTCTAGAGAGATAAAGCTAGATCCCTATTACAATGTTTGACAGTATTTAGTAGTAACTGGAATCAAGCTAACAGTGAGTGTTTTACAATAGCCCTAAGTATTTGTGACATGATTGACCGGCTAGATTGTAAAACCCATGAGAAGAAGGTATAGAATTATCATGGTGACTTCTTCTTCTCCGGCTTCGAAAAATCTCACTGCCTCTCTCTGTGGTTGGCTGTGTCTCCACCAACCATATTAAACAAAAAGAATAATTCATTTTATTTAATATAATGTAGACTTTTCAAATCAATAGAATTGATTTGCTCCACAATTGCTCAAGTCCTGAGTTGCGCCTGTAGAGTGACTATGGTGTGTAGGCGCCATTTGAAGTCATGTTGCGCCTGTATGCTTGAGTTGCGCCTCCTTCATGTGAGTTGCGCCTATACAGTGGTTTTCCTGTATAGGCGCCACTCATGCCTTGGTAATTTCAACTGCCTGTTGCGCCTAGTATGTGTGTTGCGCCTACACTGTTGTTGCACTGTGTAGGCGCCACTCACATACTGTATTGGACTTAGAAACTTCAGAGCAGCTGAGTTGCGCCTCTACTCCTGTCGCACTGTGTTGGCGCCACTTGTGCCTTAGAATGTTTTCCCTTGTTTCCCTGTGCCTCTTGTCAAGGTTTGTTGCGCCTATACTCTTACTTCCTTGTATAGGCGCCACTCAACTTGTACTTAAACTTTTGTTGCGCCTGGGAAAACTTATGTTGCGCCTATACTCTTAACACACTGTATAGGCGCCACATATGAGATAGATTATAAGTCCAACTTATTTCCTGCGCCTAGGTTGATTAGTTGCGCCTACACTCTTAATGCACTGTATAGGCGCCACTTAACTTTCCCTTAGTCTTTTTCTTGCGCCTTGGAATATAAGCTGCGCCTCTCCATTGCTTCAAGAGTATTAATGCCACCAAATGCAGTAATACTTGCCTTAGCATATTTCTTGAATTCTTGAAGTAATTACCACTTGGTTTCACTCCTTTGGCTTGGCTTGATCAACTGATTTTCTTATGATTAATCAAGATAATTCTCTTCTTGTTGTGCTGACGCTTAGTGCACTGGTCTGGTTCACAAACGACTAACACTGAATTGAATTCCCTTGATTTCTTTTCTGTTTCAGCTGAGTAAGCTAGGACTGTTGCATTGCTTCAAACACTGACTGTTGATAGACACTGTTATTTCACTGGAATCTTTTCTGGTACTTGGACAACGTCTTCATTACTACAATCCTGTTCAAGACTGCAGCTGTCTTCTTTAACCTTTGTCTTCACCCTTCTGGATTCCTATGCTTCGAACACTGTCTGTCTTCAATCAATGCTACTACACTGAAATCTGTTAGTGGCACTGCAATACTGAATCTTCAACACTTATCTGAAACCCTGAAAGTCTTTAAACATTGTTCTTCACTGAGGCATGAACATATAAATGAACTTCTTTCAGTGACTTGTAGTAGACTCCAAAACTTCTTCTAATGTCTTGATTCGCTGTATTTGCCTTGTCTTCATTTCTTCCTGATTTCTGTGTAGGTGTAGTATTATTTACTTGTCCTGTTCTAGTGTTGAGTTATCACGATTACTATTAATACAGCTTCGTAATCTCCAACAATCTCCCCCTATTTGATTGTTAAACTTTTAGCAAACAAATCACCTAGGGAGGATAACTCAACTAACAACTAGAAAAAGGTCATCCGAGACTTGTAAATAATGCTACTGGTTTTTCTGGATCAGATATTGCATTTCCAGAATTCTTGTGTGACTGAACCGAAAGATGTTTGTTCCTCTGGCGCTGAACTGATATTCAAATTGTATCATCTTCATTTCTGTCTGTTTGAGCTTTCTCCGTTTCAAAATCCTTCATTGTTTGAACTTAAAGAACTTATCATGAACAGAGCTTCATAAGAATCAATTCCTGGGTATGTCTTCAACCAATACTGAACATAGCTCAAATAACGTTCTCCCCCTACGAATGTGATTCTCCTTCTTATTCTTCTTCTCCCTTTAGAAAATAAATGGAATAGTCATTTCTGTTCTTCCAAGTATAGAATTACAGCTTCTTGATTCTCCCATATATCTGTTGTTTCCCCTCAGGATCAGAAGATAAGATTTTCTTTTTCGTGTCTAAAATCTCCCCCTAAGGATACGAAGATAAGACTTATTAACTTCACCTTTTTCTTGTTATAATTATAACACTATAACTTCTCCCTCATAAGAAGAGGAGTCCTCCAATTTCTTTTTCTTGTTATAACTATAACACTATAAATTCTCCCCCTTAGTTGAGGAATCCTCCAATGGCCCACTTTTGAAGATACCAAATGTTAATACCAATTGATAGGTCCTCTTTTAAATGGTTTGTCTTCCAAGGAAGGTTCTCGTCTGTCGTTGAACGGGAAAAATATAGTAACTTTTCTTCCAGAAGTAGCAAGTAGCAAGGGTAAGTGTTTGGCTTATGGTTTCCTCACTTCTACTACGTTCTGTTGGTGTTTACACTTAAGTGTCGAGCACTTAGAAGTGTTTCACTCTTTCTCTCCCTATCTCTCACTCAAGTGTATCTCTCCCTCACTTTCACTTAAGTGTTTCTCTCTCTCACTTTCACTTTGCATTCCAAATTTAGCCTTCTGTACCTGCAAGTGAAATCCGTCAATTCATACATTCCCAACACCTGATTCATCAGAATGAACTGAATCACTATCAAGTGGGGAATTGCCTCGTAGAGGTGTTCTTGATCTATCATGCATAAGCACTGTCCCACACCAGACTCAATAGCAATTGCTAAATCACTGTCTAGTGGAGCCTCACCTCTTTGAGATGGGTTATCCCAAGATTTTAAAATCTTTTTGGGAATCCTGCCTTGTTCTATCAAGGAGTTGCCTCACACCTTCTCCGTAAACGGGAGGTGGACATTCCTTTTCAGGATCTGGAAATGTTCCTTCCAGGAGGGGCGACGTAGTAGACAATGTAATGAATGGCAAATTAGAGTCTACGTTTCCCTCGTAACCCAATGACGGGTGTTTGTTAACATGCCTATACCTCACACTGTGCACGCCTTGCAATGTGTCCAATTGTTAGGCCCCTAGTATAACTGTTAGGATTTTTAGGTCCCAAAAATTATATAAGGTTCCTAGTATATATCTGTTTAGGCTTACCATCAGCGTGAGTGCCGGTGGTGTGCTTGACTCATTACAAGATGCTCTGGCTGACGAGCGAATTTCAATGGACTCATCCTGTTGAGAGAATGATTCCAGAGACAGTTTTATTGCCTTTTCAGCTCTGCATCTTTTTGAGAAGATACAGATGAGCTTACAGATACCTCAGTTTATATACTTCTTTACTTCTCTGGAGGTAGAGCTGTGGGTGCACTGCCGACTTCATCCTTATTTCTCCCTTATCAACCTCTAACAAACATATGTTCCTTATAATTCCAAGGGTTAATGTATGGAAGTGGATGAAATGAGTGTTTGGTATTAAGGCCTGGGTCAGAGATTGATGGGTTTTCAACCTCCTAGCCAGCTTCTGTAGCCACTAGGGGCTAAACGGATAAAATCATTTTTTTTAAAAGATAATAAGATAATCACTTTAACATTCCAAAACATATTTTTCATCTCAAGGAGAAAGAAAAATATATGAAGGAATGGTAATGGATTTCATTAAAGCACTTTTAATAAAAGAGTTTTGTCGGTTCTAAAGATATGACATTTAAGAGCCTGACACCAAAGAAAATTTTCCTTAAGATACTTATCCCATAATAAAACGCGGGAGTATCAGAGAAAAAGTTTCTATTGCTTATGAATTTCTTATAAGGCAAACTTCCCATAATAAAACGCGGGAATTTATACCAAAGAAGAAATTCTACTCTTCTACCAAATTATATCTCAATAAAATGACTCTTTTCCATTAAACCTAAGCACTGTATGTTTTAAAAGTAGTTTTGCAAAACATCCTTATCATATAGAAGACAATGATTTTCCGACTCATAATGCAATTATGATTTACATCATTTTCGTCTGCCTGATAGTATCCCCGACTTTAAATAAAAACGTGACAATTGGGGTTGAATGAATGCTTAACAATACAGTACTAGGCCTTCACCAACAACCACTGTTTTGGTACTATGAATCAATGTGAAACATACATTGAAACAAGTATTTAAAAACAAATCATTTTACAAGTGATTGGTACCTTGGAGTTAAAACACATTTTCAAAAAAGAGAAAAAGCTTTGTTGGATAAAACATTTAAAACAAGCTTTTGGGAGAGGATAAGATCTCGAGAGAAAATGAAAGATTATCCTAAAGAAAAGTTTTTCAAAAAGAGAAGTTTTGAAAAAGAATTCTTAAGTTTTCTCAACTAAAACTGATAGAGAAAATGAATGTATCTTTGAATAAAGCATTTTGAAAAAGAAATAGACAAAAATTTCTTTTAAATACATTCAGGATCGTAAACCAGTCAAAGAAAGAAAACTAAATATTTTTATTATTAGTGATTTTAAATAGACAATAAGTTGTATTATCACTAATATTAAAAATATCACAGTTAACTGCACGAATGCAAGAAACTATGCTTCTATTATTTTATCAAATCAAAATTATGAAACAAATAAACATTGAATTGTTTCAATCCATAATTTTAATAAGATAAAATAAATTCGCTAAATACTAAAATATTCATTGATTGAATATTAGCATCTAACTTCCTACGCCATATCTAATAACTGTCACTTTGCACATTGTAAGCGTGCTCATAACAATTACTAATTGATATACGTAAGCTCGAGGTTATAGTTGAAAAGAAATTCACAAGTCCTTTACATAGGGAAAAAGTAATACTTGTGATTCTTTTTACAACTCCTCGCAAACAAACTTGTTTTTAGAAATATTTTCTAAGTATATAAAATATTGAGAATTTTATACACATAACTTAGAAAATACTTCATCTTCCAATATTAGTGAGTTTTAAAATTTGCATTGATTATTTAGAACAGAAATTCTAAATACCGTCACTAATATTAAAAGTATCACAATTATTTGTAATAAAATATTTAAGAATATCAGAGCAAAATATCAGAGCAATTAAGCAAGATATCATTGACTAATACTCATCAAATATTTAAAACATATAAATAATTATGCTTCTTACTTATGCTAAAAATCTAACTACCACATTGGCATAATACATTGAAAGCATGATAATTAAACTAATAGCAAAAAGTATGAGGATCTGGATTTTAAATAAATTCACAAGTCCTTTGGATCGGGAAAAAGTAATACTTGTGAACTCATTTGAGAATTCCTTGCAGATGGGATTTTCAATAAATATGCATATTAATAATATCCCAAGTTTACTAACCAACTTAGATAAAATAAATTCATCAAGTCATTTAGCAAAAATCTGCAAGTTATTCGACTAAGGACAACTCTAAAAAGAAATGATACCTGGTGTCCATGCGCTTGTTCCTTCAGTGGTGTGAAGAGTTCAACAGTGTTGCTGGAAATTGACAGCTTCTAGGAATGACTTCCCTGTCTTTCTTACAACCTGCGTTATCTATATCTATATAGCCAGTTAGGTTAAACCTATTATCTTAAGGGTCCCAGATTCCAAGAATTAGTGATCCCCTAAGATATCTAACAATTCATAACTTGACTATAAGATAAGATTCTCTAGTATCCACTTGGAAACTTGCACATAGGCATATCGAGAATTAAGGTATACTTGCACATATATATGACATTGTGTGTGCCTTGCATTTCTAGAGAGATATGCATAACAACTCAAATGTAAAATCACTTTTAAGTAATTAACAGTTAGAGAGTCATACCATGTCCTTGACGTTTTGCTTGAATCCTTACCTCCGTCATAGAAAAGCCTGCGAAGAGAATGATATACAAATTGTAATGGATCTGCACCTTCATCTTGTAGCTCACCATTCAGGAGTGCAATTGTTCTAGGGATGTCCTATTATTAGGTCTTCAACTTGTTCAGGCCTAAAGGTAGGGTCCCAGAGGATCAATTGTTAGGTCCCCATTGAAGAGTCCTAAAGGATCAAGTCTCGTCACTGGTGCTTACTGCTTGATCTAGAAAGACCCGAAGATTCTGTTTCCATCATCGTCGATACCTTCTGCTTTAAAGTCCTGTAGCAACCAGTTTGGCTTTGCCCCTCATAACAATGCCAATGGTCATCCAGTTTCTGTGAACCCCTACTGTACCAGTTTCAGCTTCGACTTTAGTGGTCTGTGGTCTGGGTTCCAGTTTCATTGTTTTCTGCCTTCGAACTGATTGAGATCATTTTGCATTGCAATCACTCAATCTGGATCAATCTGTGCATCTTCGGTATTCTTTGGGATACCAAATGATGGGTGATACCAATTGTTGATACCAATTGTAAGTTGACAATTTCTCTTTCCCAACTTGGTCCCGAAAGATATATGATCATTTCGAATAGCACTTCTAGCCTCTACACAAGAATCTGGATCACTAAGAACGAGACTCCAGGATAGAATTTGACTTCAAACCTTTCGTCTTGGCAGAAATGTTCTTAATGAAATCCTTTGATCTTCATTGTTGAGTACGGCTAGTAGATCCTTCTATTATCTTGCTCCCCTGAGTTGCTGCTAAACATTAATTCCTTCTGCAACCTCAGCTTCTACATCAGTATCTGAATTTGTCAAAGATTCAGAATAGTCGTTCACTTGAATGCCTGGGAGCTTGGTGTAGTTGGTCGTCACATTCAGACTTTTAATCACCTATGAGTAGCCGAGGAGAATTGTTCCATGAGTCCTAACTTCTTGTCAAGATACTCAAATAAATCTTCATTAAAAATCAATTCCCTCCAAACACACGAAAGAGCTTCAGTGTTTGCTTCTGGTTGGCCATTAACTCAAATGATGTCTTTTCACGATCTTGTTGAGTAAAGTAGCATGATGTGTTAATTGCTTCAGCTTCAAAATACCTTTTTCAGTGCAGACTTCATTTAGAACTACACTCGCGAAATGCAGTTCCAATATCTGACTTCAAAGTTCTCACAGCTTACCAATTGTTTCCAACTTGATCTTCCTTATATGATCAATCACCATTGTGATATTTTGTCTGTTGAATGCTTGAACATCACCAATTTGTAATTAGGGTTACCAATTTCAATCACCACTTAGCATATGACTTTCATGACTTTTCTTCAGTGTGATGTTTCCATTGACTTCCCTATGTGACATACTTCAAAATTTCCTTCTGGATAGAATTTCATATGAAGCAGTCCTCTCACCAATTTCATCTTTATCAGAATCCATTGCCTTGCTGACTAACAAGTAAGAGAGCTTCCTTTGCCATAACTAACTCTTCATTGATGAAGCTTCACTAATAAGTTGACTTCATCTTTGCATCGAAATACCATGTCAGCTACGAACAAATTTTCTCACTCAGATTAGAGCGAGCTTCCAACCTTCTTGCTTGAGATCAAACACTTCTCCAGAAAACCCTTGACGAAGAATTCCCTAGTGCCCTTTAAAAAGTGCTTAACTCCCTCCACAAGTAAGTTGCTTCCAGTGATGACAGTTCTTAACACATGATGGCCATATCCCTTGTACATCCTTTGCTGTCATCTCCAAAGGTTACCATCGGGGAGGCCTTCTCAACCAATTGTGATAGTAGAGCTTTAATCTTAATTATATGCCTCGAACAATAAATGTCACGAAGTCACATAACTTTTGACTTTTGTTACCTACTCTGCAATCACAAATGATTAAGCGTCTTGGTACTCAACTTTAATTGAGTCCAGATGGGTTAGAGATATTATCAAAGGTAACAACAGCTTCAATATGCATATTAGAAAATTCAGTACTTAATTTCCTAAAAGCACATGGATAGAAGAACTAACAAATTAATTACTAATTCTTTCTAATCCATTCTGTCGTTGTCTAACATATTTTACTATCTCTAATTACCTAAGTCAGTTTTGGATTAAGCTTCGAATCTACATGACTTACTGACTACTTAGATAATTCTACCATCTTTTAACCATTTATCCTTAACAAGCAATACATGATCTGATATAGCAATTAAGAGAAACTATGTGAGTAAAAGCAAATCATATGAAAATAAGCACATAAACAATTAACAAGTCATTTGTCATTAAGAACAAATAAAATCTGATCTATGACCTGTTTGTCTATTAGCAATTTTCACAACATTAGCAGAGGTATTAAATCACATAAGATTTAACTCAAGGAGCAAATGTTTGGGGATACACCTAACCGTCTAGAACACCCTATCTAATTCTAGATATTCATTTTACTGCATATAAAATCAAGTATGAAATGTATTAATTAAACTCATGAAACCTAGCATGCAATCTTATTCTTAGCAATCAATTAAGCGTTTAAGTCTTAAGATGCTAACATGCTGACATGAATATAATACATTCCAAAACTTAATAAATATACAGTTCTGAATTAGATAAACGTATACTAGTTAGAAAGTGTACCTGTGAAGTGCTTAGTGATTCATCTCCAGTGTTGGTCATTGATGCCAGATATCCATTTGGTTCATCACTGTCACTGATAGAATCAGCTTTGCATTTAACTTCATCAACAAGTGCTTTCCCTTGCTGCATCCTCACTAATGCTTGATATTCCTGCTTCAACCCAACATAGTGTCTGTCATCATTTGCTTGTACAGACTTCTTCAAACTGTGTAGCAATCCCTAAACTTGTCTTTTAAATAAAAACCATCCCTGTCTTGCAACCGCCTCTTGAACTGATCTTGAAAATCTCCTTCATGGAATCTATAGGTAAGGACCTTAGATTTAGAATTAGGATTCCGTCTGAATCTGATGTCACTGAACTTCCTGTTGCCCTGCAGGCTTGACTTGCAGTCCAGTCTGTTCTCCTTCACTACTTCAACCCCTAGATTTTTCATCCAACAACATCAACTTGAATTAACCAAAACTGTACCCAAATTAACTTCTTCTTTTGCGGCTTCCAAAATATTAGTGGGATCCTTTTGAGTAAACCTCTGAGGAAATTAATACCACAACTTCTTCAGCCTGTTCCAGAATTAACCTCATCGGATAATCTTCAGTCAATCTCTGTTGTATTCAAATACCCAGAAAAATCTTCATCTACTAACTCCTTGAGCACCTTCAAATTAATAACCGCGTCTAGCTGCTTCCTTGGAGAGATGAGCCGTATAATGTTTTAATAAATGTAAAAGATAAACTTTAATAATTAAAATTTATAAAATAAACTAATTAAAATTTATAACATTAACTTATTAAAAGTTTATAAAATAAATTTCATAAGAGTTCACAAAATAAATTTTATCTAAAATTTATGAAATAAACTAATTTAAAATTTATAAACCAAACTAATAAAAGTTTATAAGATAAATTTTATAAGAGTTTACAAAATAAATTTTATTTAAAATTCATGAGATAAACTAATTAAAATTTATAAACCAAACTAATAAAAGTTTATAAGATAAATTTTATAAGAATTTACAAAATAAATTTTATTTAAAATTTATGAGATAAACTAATTAAAATTTATATCATAAACTAATAAAAGTTTATAAAATAAATTTTATGAAAGTTTATCAAATAAATTCTATTTTAAAATTTATAAAGTGAACTAATTAAAATTTATAATATCAACTAATAAAAGTTTGTTAAACAAATTTTATAAAAGTTTATAAAATAAATTTTATCTAAAATTTATAAAATAAACTAATTAAAATTTATAATATTAACTAATAAAAGTTTGTTAAACAAATTTTATAAAAGTTTATAAAAAAAATTTATCTAAAATTTATAAAATAAACTAGTTAAAATTTATAGGATAAACTAATAAAAGTTTACAAAATAAATTTTATAAAAGTTTATAAAATAAATTTTATTTTAAAAAGTTTTAAAAATTAAATTTATTTAATACGGCCTCCATTCTGAGTCCACACAGCTTCGGCACGGTGAGCTTTACTGAACTGCGGATCTTGATTTGTATATCAATCAGTCTGCTCTGATACCAATTGTTAGGTCCCGAAAGTATCGTAGAAGGGGGGTTGAATACGATACTCACTAAATCAAAAAATTCTTTCGAATCTTTTGCGGATATGTGATTTAGAGTTCGGTCAGTGGTTCGTGTTTAGGAGTGTTTAGGAGGCTGGCTTACTAATTTTCTGTGTTTAGGATTTAAACAATAATGATCTAGAAAATTAGCAAGTAATTAAATGCGAGACAGATTTCGGGGAATAGTACTTTCGTATTAATCCCTGAGGTTTTGCTACACCCAGTTAAATTAATAACTAGCTTCCAAAGAACTGGGTTCTTTGCTTCTAGAGAGATAAAGCTAGATCCCTATTACAATGTTTGACAGTATTTAGTAGTAACTGGAATCAAGCTAACAGTGAGTGTTTTACAATAGCCCTAAGTATTTGTGACATGATTGACCGGCTAGATTGTAAAACCCATGAGAAGAAGGTATAGAATTATCATGGTGACTTCTTCTTCTCCGGCTTCGAAAAATCTCACTGCCTCTCTCTGTGGTTGGCTGTGTCTCCACCAACCATATTAAACAAAAAGAATAATTCATTTTATTTAATATAATGTAGACTTTTCAAATCAATAGAATTGATTTGCTCCACAATTGCTCAAGTCCTGAGTTGCGCCTGTAGAGTGACTATGGTGTGTAGGCGCCATTTGAAGTCATGTTGCGCCTGTATGCTTGAGTTGCGCCTCCTTCATGTGAGTTGCGCCTATACAGTGGTTTTCCTGTATAGGCGCCACTCATGCCTTGGTAATTTCAACTGCCTGTTGCGCCTAGTATGTGTGTTGCGCCTACACTGTTGTTGCACTGTGTAGGCGCCACTCACATACTGTATTGGACTTAGAAACTTCAGAGCAGCTGAGTTGCGCCTCTACTCCTGTCGCACTGTGTTGGCGCCACTTGTGCCTTAGAATGTTTTCCCTTGTTTCCCTGTGCCTCTTGTCAAGGTTTGTTGCGCCTATACTCTTACTTCCTTGTATAGGCGCCACTCAACTTGTACTTAAACTTTTGTTGCGCCTGGGAAAACTTATGTTGCGCCTATACTCTTAACACACTGTATAGGCGCCACATATGAGATAGATTATAAGTCCAACTTATTTCCTGCGCCTAGGTTGATTAGTTGCGCCTACACTCTTAATGCACTGTATAGGCGCCACTTAACTTTCCCTTAGTCTTTTTCTTGCGCCTTGGAATATAAGCTGCGCCTCTCCATTGCTTCAAGAGTATTAATGCCACCAAATGCAGTAATACTTGCCTTAGCATATTTCTTGAATTCTTGAAGTAATTACCACTTGGTTTCACTCCTTTGGCTTGGCTTGATCAACTGATTTTCTTATGATTAATCAAGATAATTCTCTTCTTGTTGTGCTGACGCTTAGTGCACTGGTCTGGTTCACAAACGACTAACACTGAATTGAATTCCCTTGATTTCTTTTCTGTTTCAGCTGAGTAAGCTAGGACTGTTGCATTGCTTCAAACACTGACTGTTGATAGACACTGTTATTTCACTGGAATCTTTTCTGGTACTTGGACAACGTCTTCATTACTACAATCCTGTTCAAGACTGCAGCTGTCTTCTTTAACCTTTGTCTTCACCCTTCTGGATTCCTATGCTTCGAATACTGTCTGTCTTCAATCAATGCTACTACACTGAAATCTGTTAGTGGCACTGCAATACTGAATCTTCAACACTTATCTGAAACCCTGAAAGTCTTTAAACATTGTTCTTCACTGAGGCATGAACATATAAATGAACTTCTTTCAGTGACCTGTAGTAGACTCCAAAACTTCTTCTAATGTCTTGATTCGCTGTATTTGCCTTGTCTTCATTTCTTCCTGATTTCTGTGTAGGTGTAGTATTATTTACTTGTCCTGTTCTAGTGTTGAGTTATCACGATTACTATTAATACAGCTTCGTAATCTCCAACATAACTTTTAAATCATAACCAAGAATTTGTTCCAATTTTTTATTAATGTAATTTTAGTAGCTTAACTTGAAAGAAGGTAAGATGGGAATTTGATCAATTTCTCTTATGATACTTTGGAGTGCTATGACAAAAGATGCATTTCATTAACAACACTTTTATGGATACCTGAACTTAGAACTACAAATGCTAAAAAGAAAATGGATACATTAACAACACTATTTAAGTTCAAATAAGATAAAAAGAAAATGGATGGTGATGTAACATAGGAAGAGAGTATTGCATCTCATATTCTGTTGCATTTTCTCACTATGGTCTTGGGTGAAAAATGAATGATTTCATCCGAAATTCGGTTCAGAATCCTGAGCATACAGATATTGGTTATACTATATTCCTCAAAAGGAGCCTCATTTGCACATTTAATATCAATATCATCTTAAGTTAAAACTTATTTGATTTCTAACTTATGCAACTTGCAAGAATGTAAAAATGGTATCATGAACAAAGTCTAATATCATGCTATGGAATATGATTATGAATAGATATATCTCGACAACTATGACATTTGTTAATTAGTCAAATTGATGAACTACAATTCAACAGACTTGAGTAGTCACACTTGTTTATGACAAAATAAATTATTTCACAAATTAAAATAGTCATTGAATTCTGTGTGCCAGGCAAAGCAATCATTGGTTTAAGGCCTCAATGTAGTGTACTTGGTCCCAGCTAATGACTTTCTAGAGATTTGGACAAGAAACAGCATGAAGCTCAGTTCTATTTACTTTTGTTTTATGCTATTTTAGCCATATCCTCGGAAACTGGAAGTAATATAACAGAATTCCAGTAAGTATCACTATATGAGCAAAATTTAGCTATTCAGAACGTGCCTTTGCTTAATGATTTCCATAAACTTGACCCTGAATGTGGTTAACATATTGACAGAAATGCAAGAGAATTAACTCTAGAATATACGCTATTGAAAGCTGCATTTCGAAAAGATTTTGATGATAAAACTAAGGTTGTCTAGAACAGGTCTCATCAGACTTGAGAAATGTCTATGGTATAATAGCATGCTCACCTTTAAATCAAGCAAATAATTATAAATCAAATTAAATTTTTCTGTAGCTGTTGGATTACACGTGTATTTTGTTATTTGAATCTTCTCTAAAAGCATATTTCCATGGTGTCTTTTACATTGACAGTGTCACATAAGTGCACTGCAGGAGTTTCAGAACATATCCTACAGCTGATGTTTTTGAGCTAATATGTTAGATCTTCCATATAATTTTGCAACCTCATTTCTAGGTGATATATGTCCCAACCCTTGTGCACCTTCACCACAATCTTCCATAATCGGTGTGGGCAAGAATATTTTTTATTTTCATTGAGCCTCGATTCAGATGCTGACTTTATGTCATAGTTACTCCTTAATTTATCATTTGCAACGGGTTGAAAAATTCCAGGTATTAACTCTAATGTGTGTGTGTGTGTGTGTGTTTCACATGGGATTGATTTCGCTAATATTCTTACTTACTTTTGTTCAGCTTAGTGTCCTGTCAAATTTGAACTTGAATATTCTTACTTACTTTTGTTCAACTTAGTGTTTGGTTGCACATTGTGGTTGTGTTTGATAAGATGTCCAAAATACAGACTTCTCCATGTGTTTGATAAAGGAATACAGTTGTAATTTTAATGGAACAATGCTTTAGGAAAGTAGTGTATAATTGGTCAGTTTGTCTGTATCTTGAAATTTATATAGAACTCGATAAAGATAGGAAAGTAGTGTATAATTGGTCAGTTTGTCTGTATCTTGAAATTTATATAGAACTCGATAAAGATTATCATTTTCTCCTAAACTATAGTTTGGCACAACACTTCGTATAGAAATGAGGGGGGGGAATTATAAATAGTTTGAACATTGCAATTTTGGAGCTGTCATCTTGTTGCTGAAATCCTCGTCCTTTCAGTTTTTTAGAGGAGGTCAGCTTGGAATGGTTGATCCTTGGTATCAAAGACAGAATCCCTTATCATTCTAAATATGATACTATTTGTCACAAATTAACTCCAAAAATGAAAAGCAACTTCACGCAATCCAATTTAATTATCTTGCACATTGATAATGTGTTGCAGGTTATTCTTAGACTAAAAGCAGCACTCGGTCCATGTGTGCTCCTATGAACTCATGCATTTCTTGTCAAACTCCTGAACCCTTCTCTGCTAAGTAAGACAGTTGGCGGACATGATTAAAGGAAACAAGTTTAACCAAGTGAGCCCCACTGTTATTGGCAATAAGCTGACAATTATAATTCTGATCATGTTTGATATAAGTATCGTAACATCATAAAACCACCAGCTTTAAACTAGCAAATTATAATATCGAAGAGTAAACAAACCAACTCATATCCTTAAAATCTGCAATAGTCTTTTAAAAAAAGGAGTTGGACTTCTCTGCTCAACCTATGACTACTTTAAAGTATTAAAGTACTATAAGCAGTATTTTCAAAGTTTCTGATTATTTATATCATAATTCATATGTGATAGTGGCATGTACCATTTACAGACTCAGAGCTACATAACTAGTAGGATCATATTTGTTCATGCCTATGATAAGTTTTTTTTTTTTTTGGAGGGGGGTACAAACAGAAATACAATACACATATGTTGAGGATTACACAGGGGCATGTTGATGACATGCTTGGGAAATGGGAATTGGTGGATCAGTCATGGAGCCACTGAGTATTTGATTAGAAATCCAATGATTTGCAGCCTGAGTATAGTGTAATCCATCCCAACTAACATGCGCCGAAGGCGCTGCACAAGCACCCCCAAAAACTTCAGTTCCATTGATGATTGCCCTCTGCCCACACCACACATGAAGATTCCCTTCATGGCGCCCACAGCAAATCTTTAATGGATCCATAAATCCTGTCAAAAAAATTTTTGTTATGTAGTTTAACTGAACTGGATTTTCAATAAATAATATTTTCTTTGTGTGTCTATCAGGAATCTAATGCTATACTTTTTTATACAATCATTTTTACGTCATGGAGGGCCTTGGAAAGAACGGATCAGAGCAATTAATGAATGATAATGTGTTACATGTTTCATAACTGTGTACCTTTAGCCTTCGTGCTGCTTATTAAATTGTACTTGGCAGTATAAACGTCAACGTAAGTTATTGCAGCAAGAGGAAGCTCTGCCCTTAACATAGTTACTTTATCCTTGAGTTGTCTATTGAACTCCATAGCCATGTCATTATGACCTCTAATACAGCCAAACTGATCAAGAAAACCAGGCTTCGGATTTTGAATATAAAAACTGTGCACAGGTAAGCAACCAATTGGACCTGTGTTATGTATCCAGAATGTTCTTGCCCCGCGGTGGTAAAGATGCTGCCATGAACATTCGATATTGGAATGGATTAATTTTTGTAAGAATCGCATCAAGAAACAAAATGCATAAACTTACTGTAACTGCTGTTGCAAGCTGATTTACTATATCTGGTAATGCTGTTCGTAGCTGTTGATCACCGAGCTTTCTTAAACCATGAGTAATGTCATTTTGGCCTATATCAAATGTGTAGAGAGCCCTCGAGAAGTCAGTAGACCTTGGTAACCTACTTCTACTGGATTTCGTTTTAGCTGACGTATCATTAAGAAATATTTATTTGTCAAATTATTATGCAATTAATGTTCTAATGTCGTAAATTATGACAACTATTTTGCATGCGGAATACTGACCTTGGTTGTAAAGGTCATTGCTTCGCAGTTGGAATTGGTCAAAGTGCAGAGTCTGGATGTCAAGGGAGAATGGACTTATGCCGTTTTCAAATATGGTTTCGTTCTGCCTCCTTATGGTCGATCCTCCTGTTGCAAAATTTGCACCATGGCGAAAATTTGCACCAAGTGAATCCAGGTATGCACTCAAGTATGGTAGTCCCAAGTGTTCAGCTGCAACAAAGTTAAAGTAATTACTCAAAGAAACTAATTAGTCACAGTACTAGTTATAATAAACAAGGTCCGTGACTGCAGTCACTAACCAATGAAGTCTACAATCAGACGTCCATCGCCAACACGACCAGCAGGTTTTTGGAAGAAATCCTGGCCATTTGGGGGTGGAATTGGCAGAAAAGCTGCAGAAATGCCACCGGTATCTGAATTGGAGTCGCCAAAGTTGTATATTGCAGGGAAGGCACAAGGATTCGAACCCTTTCCTGTCTCTCGACTTGCAACACTAGCAGCCAGTGCAAGTAAAAAGAAAAGTTTAGTGAACACAAGTGAGTCCATTTTGTGAGGAATGGATAGAATGGTTTAGTTAATTATCCCAAGATGATTATTTATAGACCGCATAGATAACTATAGACATGCAGCAAATGCAAAACACAGGAATAAAAAAAAATGCAGAATTATTACTTGTTTGCATGAGACTCGTGAGGCGCCAGTGTAAATCCAAATTTATAAGATTTGGCTTCATGTTCTTTTTTGCTGCTGTACAGGAGAGATTCAGGAAAGACAAAAGATTGATTAATTGTCTTTTCTTTTTTGTGTTATGAATGCAGTTAGAACTTAGCTCAGTACTGTCACTGTGACATGCACAAATATTGTTTAAGAAGCAAGTTTGTTTTGGAAACCTTTAGAAACTCATCTGTAATCATGCATGTATGTAAAGTGATCTTCATTGAGTGAAAACAGCAGAAATGCTGAGATGCCAAACACTTTTCAGCGCATAATAATGATTCGACTTTTGATTTCAGTTGTATATGCTGTTACTGTATATGACTTTCTACTTTGTTTAATTATTTTTTTGCTTTATTTATATTATTTTATCTAAAAAACTAATAATATAAATATTAAATTTAATATGCTATTAATAACATTGAAACTTTTTTTTGAAGAAAAATGGATTTAATTCAATAATAAAAAGTCATAGGGCATCTACAAAAATGATCGAGTCGAACAAATATAAAATAGATCAAATCGCCAGTTTTCATGCGATCAAATCGCCAGTTTTCATGCGAAGACAATCAAACGATATGTTGAAGATGGTATATTTACATGTACCCGATTCGCCACAACTTCAAACTTAAAATTATCTATTATCTTAAAAAGTTAATACTCTTACGTCCTAAATTAATCGCGGTGTTAAATTTTTTTAGTGGTCAAGCTAATTAAAATTTTAACTAGAATTACATAAATTATATAATTGCAAAATATTTAAAATATATATTATTAGAAAGCGTATCTAATTTACTTCGAACTGTCAATTTTCAAATTGACAGTTCATGTTTCTGTTCTTATCTCTTGTTTTTTCCCTCAACTGGCCTAACACCTTGTTTCTGTTCTAGGATTTAGATCTCAAACCGGAAATCACGTTTTTTTAGGTTTTAATATAAAATAAACACTACTCTCTACAATATTTTCAGATTTGAATGAAAAAATGAGGTTATGCAGCTTCTTAAATAAAGCATATATCTATGAAAATGTATAAAATGCTTTATATGACAACTTAGTAGCTATAGATTTGAGCTTCTAGCTTCATGTTTGCTTCAAATTCAAATAAAATTAGTTGCAAGATAAAATAAAATAATCAAATTAAGGATTTTTTAAATAGATGAAATATCAACATTTGCTCTACTTGTACTGGCAGCTACAATGTAAAAGGATTAGTTACACCCAAAATATTGAAATGTCAACCTCTGGCATCTATGACCCTTATTCCCATACAGAAGTCACCTTAGGTGGAGCACTATCTAACTGTCATCTTTCTTTTTGGACTTGGGACATAATTAATTTAATAAATGATTTACCCACAAACTGGATTGAGTTTGCAAAAATGAGGTTATTCACTATAGTTTTATGCTATCTTGCACCCTAGGTTCACTTGATGGTCTATTTTAGGACCAGTTTTTATGACTTTGTTGACACATATTTCAGGATGGGCTGAAGCAGAAATTGAAGATTTGAAAGAGTTGCCCGACAAGTATGTTTTTTGTTTTTTATTTCTATCTTGTTATTATACACAGGATGTACATTGTTGATGTCCTATTTTATCATCAGGGTGAAGCATTTGTCCATAGAAATTGGTCCCAGTGCCTTTGCATCTAGGCAAAAGAAGAAGAAAATCAGCACGATTTCTTAGAATAAATGAAACATGGGCTAGTACTTGACTGCAAATCCTTTTGGAGGCTGAATGTTTGCCTTAAAATCTGCATGTTACTTAAATTGATCACAGTAGATATCATTTATTTTTTTATTTTAGATGTTTTGGTACAGAAATATGTGTATACTTACGGTTGCCTCCACCGTGGCTCGAGTTGGAACCAACGGGGGTGTCATTTTTATACAATATCCACCTCAAATTTTAGCACGTGTATTCACTTCCTTCGGAAGTTGTGATACGTTGTTATGTTTCTTTATAAAGTTTCAGTGAAGCAAAAAAATATTTACACAAGGTAAGTAGTACTTCATACAAGGTGCAAGTCACCACTTGCATTTCATATAAGCCTCTTATTTGGCCATAGTTCGCATACCAGTGTCTGGATATTTCATTTTCAATACGAGTGCAGTATAAATCGTTATTAAATACAATTTTTTTTTTCAAATCAATAATTCCGGTTCTCATTAAACCAAAACCTATAAACTAGGTAATATATTCATAATTGATCTATCTAAATAATTTTGTATACTAGCTTGTATTGCACGGATTGAATTGTTTTAATATTTTCTTTACATATTTTGAATATATTTTTAATTTTATAATAACAATTTAATTTTTATTTAATTTTATATGTATATATTTTATATAATTTCTCATTTACTTTATTTGTATTTTAATAGAATAATGTTTTTGTATTTTGTTTAGTTTATATAATTTTTAATATACTTTATTTGTATTTTAGTAGAATAATATTTTTGTGTTTTGTTTAGAGATGTGTTTTATTTAAAAGATTAATGTGACATGAATTTTAGGTAGGAGATTAGTGTTTAAAAATTAGGCTCAATAATAACTATTCGGCCCAAATACCGACCAATGACCACCAAACTTTTAATTTTTCAGTTTTAATAATATAGTATAGATGTTCAATTTAGTTTAGAAAAGTATTTTAAAATAACAAAAATATTTGTAAAAGAAATCAATAATTATATATATTACATTATTATAACTGAACATGAAATATTTAATGAATTAAAATTTTAATATTTGAACCTATTTAATAACATATTAAAATTATCATCTCCCATCTCTCTGTTTTTTTCTCCTTTCTCATCTCCTCTCTTTCTTTTTTCGGTTATTCTCTGAACCCTAATTTCAAATATACTTTTTTTCTATTTTTCTATTCTTTTCTAAACCCTAATTTCAAATATATTTCATTCCGTGTTTTACCTTAAATGATACCAGAAATATATCATTTCATCCAAATTAGTGTTATCTATACTTTTTGGAATTTTTAGCCTTTTTAAATATCCATATCCATATCCATTTTCATATATTTCATATTTGTCTTATATTATCTAGATCTATTTTCATATCTTTTATATCTAAGATTTTGAAAGATTTTAGTCATATATGTGATTTTTTCTGTACCTATGAGGCAGAGCCTTTTTATGGCGTTTTGACCATATTTTGCGATGGTTATATGTCATTTATGACAATTTTGTGTCATATTAGATGACTTTTTTTAAATCATAAATCGAGAATTTTATACTATAATTATATAACATATTTAGTTTCATATTTCTGTTATTCTCATTTACTTATTTGTCTTTTTCGATTTTTTTTGTTATTCTTCAGATTCACTTGGATGGAAAATTAGTTGTGAATGGAAGATGAACGAAAGGAGGATTTTGGTGTATACGTACTTGTTGCGTTAACTTATTATGTAAATGTGTTATCTTTTCTGATATCAAAGTTGTATTGTCTAAATTTCGGAGGAATCTCTTTCTTATGGTATTCGTAATTTAAGTTAAGACCCATGAGATTGGTTAATCATATTTTTCGGTTAAATGATAAATTTTTATGGATGAAAAAACCCCTCACAATTCTTAATTTTATTAGATATGCATTTCGAATTATACGAAACGTTTATCGTTTTCGTAAAAAAATAATATTAAAATTTGATATTTATTATATGAGTTAACAAAGAAAGATTGAAGTTCCATATATTATTTGATAGTTGACGTGTTATTTATTTGTTGGATAATTTGTTTACATTTTTTATATATATCTTATTGAACTAGTTTTCATTTTGGTATTTCATAAGTAATAGAAAAAACAGGAAATATTATACATTTAGTTAAAAAAAAATTTACCCGCGCCTTAGTTAAGAAATTAAAAAGGTATAATACAATAGCCAAAATAGGAAAATTAATAGTCTAATTTGATTGATTTAAAATAAAATCTATACTATATTATTAAAGCCGTAAGGGCAAATATTTGGTCCGTTGTCGGTTTGGTTCTTTTGTGTCTCACTCAACTTCAAATGCACGTGTGTCCCCTACTCAATTTCAAGCACATTCTTTTAATCAATAAACAACCATATTTTAATTTTCTCATTAGTCAACCTCTTTAATTTATTTAATATCATAATTTATTAATTAAATTTTATGAATATTAAAATAATATTATTATTTTATTTATATTAATTAAATTTTATTATTGTACTCTATCTATATTATATATATATATATATATTATTACTCTAAACGAATTTCTTTTTTAATTAGAATATAGAGTTGTACTCATATCTAATAGCATTTTTCAATTTTCACATCTCCCAGACACTTTAATTTATTTAAAATTGTAATTTTATAATAAACATTTTCGAATATTAAAATTATATTAATAATTTATATATATATATTAAAACACACTCTTTTATTTAAATTTTAATTAAAATATTTTCTAATATATTCGAAACTTTTTCTATTAATAAAAATTTATCAATGCTTTGTACAGATTATTAATCTGTGTTAACTAATATAAATATATAACAATATATTAATGAGAATTTAAACATATAATATAAATATGATTAAAAAATAATTTATCACATGTACAATATTATATAAAAAATATTAATAATATAAATAATTAAATTAAATATTTAATTCATTTAAAATATATAATATATTATTTATTATTTGCACGGGTTATAGACTATTATATATAATGGAAGGACATAGGTTTGTGGTGATACATTTTAATCATAAGTCATTTTATTCGTGAATTGAAATGTCTAATTTGCCCTCTTTATTATTTATTTATTTAAAAAAAAATTGTTAAAGGGAGTTGAACTTAAGTCTATCACCAAATTCAAAATTCTTTTTACCACTATATCACTCTGTTACATGTATTACATATCATACTCATAATATGTGTATCTGCGTGTATGAATCGTGTCGTGATGATAACATAATCTCTTATCTCTTATTTCTTCTCTTATATATGTATGATGACTCAACATGGTTGAGTATATTCGATATTCAAATTCATAAAATAATATTTCACATTTTGTATAATAAATTCATAATCAAAACAAGTAAATTTTAAACTATAAATCATATAAATGATTATTGTATATCTATAAATGCAAATTTAAACTATAAATTTTGTGTTTTAAATAAATAATATTTTGATTTGTGTACGTAAATTAATTTTTTAAAGCAAAATCATATAAATTTAATTTAATATAGAGTCTATAGATGATCTAAAAATAATAATGTATTATCACGTCATATAAATAATATTAAGAAAATTACATTTTAAATATTAAAATACATTTATGTAAAAATTTAAAATTAGTGATTGTAACATGTAATATAACCTTAATCCCATATCGATACATGTGTAAATTTTATTTCAGATAAATTACTATTATCAAGTATATCAATAAATCATGATCTTCTGGGGTCATGTAATTGGTTTGTGGATTATCTCTGACCCTATGTATGAGGAATTTGACCTGATTTTAAAATAAATTTGAGATTTGACCTGAGTTATTACATATGATATCAGAACCGACTCTCGAAAACTTGATGCGTTAAGTTATCAGAAGTGAGCACGGAAAAACAGTTGATATTATCACACAATAATCAGAGGTTCGGGTGCAAGGATGCGAAAAAAATCAATATTATCCAACATTAACTAGAATTTCGGCAAACATATAAGTTATTATCGGCTTGGTACCAATAAGTGAGGTATAAATATTCTATCATATTTTTAATTTTTACGAGCTCTACTGACAGAGTTATTAATGCTGTATAGACATCGCTCGTGCCTTGCACGAGTTATTACGCTAGTAATAAATTATGATTAATTGTAAAGAATTTCAATTTTTAATTATCTAAATGAATGGTGTGATATATAAAAAATATATTTAAATAGATAAATAAAATATTTTTATTTTTTCATATCAAGACTCATATTTGACACAAATTTTAAATTTTTTATGATAATCAGAAAGAACTCCCCCATTTAGTGCTAAACACATGGTGCCGACTAAAATAATTGATTGTTTTCTTCACAAAAAAGAAAAAAGAGAGCCCACTTTTGTACTCCTCCTAATCAATTAATCATACAAGCCTAGGAATTTCCATGTGATATCTTCACCTTCCCAAATATTTCGTCTCACTTTTTCTGTCAACTCTAGTCACCATCATATCAAAATTAATACATATTTTTATTATTTTTTAACTATTATACTTATAAATTATAATGTTATTCCAAAATTAAACAATCTACTGCAAGAAGAAGAAGCAAGTTAAAATTTTTAAAAAATGAAGAACAGCATCTTTCTTTGCATCTCAGGTTTGTCTTCCCCAGTTCTTTCAATTTTCAATCACTATATAAAAAAAAATCACTTTTATATTTATATATAAATATATATCTTGGAATTTTTGTGGGGGGTTTATGATTTAAAGCATAAAGTTAAGATCTTTTGCTAAATTCATTGACATTGTGCTGAATTTACTGAGAAATCAGGGACTTCTTGATTAGATTTTTGTGTGTATATATAGAGATGTCGTGTGTAACTACTTGTTCTTGTTAAAGTAGGAGTCTTTTTTTTGTTGAAAGAGTCTTTTGTTAAATTAGCAAGAAATTGGTTACAGAAATTACCCAGATAGTGCAGTGTTTACATTTTACCGGTCTTCATATTGTAGGCGCCGTATGTTTTAGATATAGTTGTCTGTGTGTATATAACATATCTTTTCTCATTGAATATTCCTGGGGTTGACATAAAATTATTATATACGCGCTAATTTCATAGTTTTCAACTTAAAGTTTTTGTATTTAATCAAGATTTTATTCTTGGGGTGTAAGTTTCTGTGTTTCTTGATTTGGGTATTTTGAGGTTATTGATTTCGGGAATTTTTCGAAATTTTTGTGTTTGTGAAGGAGATTTGTTGGGGTTGTTTTTAAGTTTTTGAGGAACTTTTGTATTGATGGGAGGAAGAAGTTCGAAAGAGCAGAGCTATAGGCAGTCTTCGAGTACAAGGTCTACTTCTTCGACTTCATGGAATCAGCAGGATTATGTTCAATCTCCGAGTTACGCTCCTCGAGACACTTATGCTTATCCTGCATACAATCAGCAGCCATATAATCCACCACCATCTCAGAATTATGGAGGTCCGGGATATGAACAGCAGAGAAAGCAGCTTGACAGGAAGTACTCAAGGATTGCAGATAATTACAATTCACTAGACGAGGTATTTCTTTGCATGTAATTGCATCTGGGTTTGGTATTATATAGCTTTGTGAAAGTTTAGGGTTATCCTGTAGTTTGTTGTGTATAAGTTTCTAAAAGTTGAGACTTTGGGTGTCCATGTGTAATCTTGTATTCGTTAGGTAGGCACTCCATCCTTTACATGAGTTCATATATTTATGATAGTGGCCTTGAGAGTTTTAAGTATCTCAACTGTCGTTGGATCAAATCGTTGTGGTTGACTTTTTTATATAAAGGGAGTAATGTTTATGTGGTTTTAATTGTCTAAGACCTTATCAGTATGTCTGCTGAAAGCAAAAAGATAAAGAGAAGAAAACTTAAACTCTCGCATCTAAATATTATATTTGTATGGTTTATTTATGAAGTTTATTGTCCATTTGGTCAGAGGGAATGGAATAACTATGATGCTCAACTGTTAGAATGCTTTTTCTTCTGAAGCCATATTCATCAGAAAGCAAGGAGATAGGAGGACAAGAATCTTCACTTTCAAACAAATTGCACATATTCAGAAGACCTTTACTTTCGTGTTTTGCTTCTTCTACTTGTTCATTCTATTTATTGTAAAAACCAGAAAAAGTATAAACGAACTAATCAGGACCACTGCCTTAATGCTGTTACGTGGAAACATTTATCGTCTACCTATGAATCTACTACTTATGCTCAACACCTTACTCTCCCTACAAGTGTATTTGTACAATAATAGTGGTGTAATTTTTTATCATTATTAACTTCGGGTATTAAGTTGACTGTAAATATTTAGTGGCAGAAAGATTACACAAATGGTTATTATTATATGTCCGACTTGCATCTAAATTATTAATTGTTGGAAGTCTGAGCATCTATGAAAGGACTTTGGGTTGTTACAGAAACTAGCTGCTCCATATGACCATATGTTCTGTATGTATCAAAAAAACCTGATCCAATTGGGTAATGATAATCTAGCAATATTTACTGGTTTCATATGTATAACTGTTGCTTGAAGAATCATAATAAATGTGAGCCATATTTTGTTTGAAGGTGACTGCAGCACTTGCAAAAGCTGGCCTGGAGTCCTCTAATCTCATTGTTGGTATTGACTTCACTAAAAGCAATGAGTGGACAGGTTAAGTCTATTTTTCTAGTTTCTACTACGCTTGAATTGGTAGCATGAATTAGTTGAAATATACTGACTTTTCTGGAATTAGGTGCAAAGTCCTTCAATAGGCGAAGTTTACATCACATTGGGGATGGCTTAAATCCCTACGAACAAGCAATAAGTATTATTGCAAAAACCTTAGCATCTTTCGACGAGGACAACCTGATTCCCTGCTTTGGATTTGGCGATGGTATCTTTCTTTTAGCACAGATTCTAGTACAATAAGCACATATGAGTATAGTAGTCGGACAATATCTAACTATGTCATTTTTTTATCTGAAATTGACAGCTTCAACGCATGACCAAGATGTCTTCAGTTTTTATCAGGATAGATTTTGTAATGGATTTGAGGAAGTCTTGAGTCGGTACAAGGAAATTGTCCCCAGTCTTCGGCTTGCAGGTTAAGAGCCTATTTAGCTACTCCCTCTTTACTGTTTTACCGCTGAAGTTGAGGCATTCTTCGCTAAAACTTGTCTTTTATCATTGTAATTTGCAGGACCAACTTCATTTGCTCCCATTATTGAAATGGCGATGACTATTGTTGAGCAAAGTAACGGGCAATACCACGTGTTAGTAATAATTGCAGATGGACAGGTATGTATCAGTGCATATCAGATATATTTTCATATGGTTGTGACAGTTGTTTCAATCAAGCTTTGAGCCCCTGGACTAAATTTGAATAACAGGCCCTTGTACTTAAATATATATATATTTTAATAATCATTTCAACTTCTGTTACCGAATGTGTAGAACTAAATCAGCATCAGCCCCTTTAATATAGTATTTAGGCCACTAATTTTGGAGATACAGTGTACACCTTGACACGTGGTTCCAGGGTTGGATATACGTTAATAATTTATAAGTTAACAATTACTTTTGCATATATGTCGTCAACATAACTTTGAGTAACAAATAACTTAAAAATAAAAAATGTAACCCTTGTACTTGTTATTATACCCATATTGGTGTCTAGATGATATGATAGCTGGGAAGTTTACTAGTAGTTTAAAACATTGTATAACATTGGTCAATCGTATGACACTGCAGGTAACTAGAAGTGTTGATACCGAGCATGGCCGGTTGAGTCCACAAGAGCAGAGAACTGTTGAAGCTATCGTCAAAGCAAGGTAAGTTGTTTAACCTAATTTTCCAAAAATAAGGCAAATATGCAATAGCTTTAATCAGAGTTCATTTTATATGATACATACATATATACATTTTACTTTTCAGCGAGCTTCCCCTATCAATTATATTAGTTGGTGTGGGAGATGGACCCTGGGACATGATGAAGGAATTTGATGATAATATACCTGCTCGAGCTTTTGATAATTTTCAAGTAGGTGATACTGACCTTTGATTATTCTTGACATCAGTTGTCCCTCTCTTCGTGTCTAATGCTTAAGTTGAATGACATTGCAATCTTCTGTTTTAGTTTGTAAATTTTACAGAAATCATGTCAAAGAAACTTTCAACATCGAGAAAAGAAACCGAATTTGCTCTATCAGCTTTAATGGAAATTCCTGTTCAATATAAGGCTACCATGGAGCTCCATTTGTTAGGGTAATTTGTTGTTAGTCACTTGTTACTTAAATTTGTTTGATGCACAATTATCACTAAGCACAAAATCCCACCAGTTCTCATTGTTTTTCTTATCTTTACTGGTGCAGTCATGCAAGAGGAAATGTTCCCGATAGATATGCTCTCCCTCCTCCTTCATATCATCGTGCATCTTCTTTCAGCAGCTCCAAGCCTTCACATTCAACTAGTTTCAAGACGAGTTCACCTTCTTATAATCCTTACAGTAGTTCTACTAGCACAGCACCACCTGTTACAAACTCTACCTATGATAACCTGGTAAAATATTTTACTTGAAAGTTGTACTTCTGTACAGTGCTTGCTGAATATGAAATCTGTTCTTGCATAAATTTGTTTACTACGTATACGATGTTATATAATCTCTAGGTGCTGACATTTTCCTTGAATTTGTACAGGTCTGTCCTATTTGCCTAAGCAACTCAAAAAACATGGCTTTCGGTTGCGGACATCAGGTAAAAGTTTTTTTTCTTTATAATTTTTTACCTAAAATTATCGGAGGAGTTTCATGCACTTGCATATCTAAGTTCCAACATTTACTTTTGGCAGACATGTTGCGAGTGCGGAGAAGATCTCCAGTTATGTCCTATTTGCCGTAGTCAAATTCAAACTAGAATTAAGCTGTACTAGGCTTTCTCTTCTGCCTATGGGATAGTAGTTTGGTTACCGTCTGAAATTCTTAAAATTCTTTGTATTTGTAATTTGTTAATTATTTGCATTGAGAGTTAAATATGGAGATTGATATTGCTGGTGAAACCGCTGTACATTCCTTCTGTTCAGATGTTCACATATATGTATTTCTATCCAATTTGTATATTAAACTGCTCCTGTTAAAGGGTTCAGCTTAGGATTATAATAATAGTTGTTGTACACCATTTTATATAATGGTTAGGCGCGCACTCTTTCCTATCTACAGTGGGCGCGCCCTTTATTAAAATTGATCAGAGTATGGTGAAGTCGAACGGAGTTCAGGTTAATGTCATCAAAGCTTATAGTTATCAAAGTCTGACAGGTAGGAATCCATAAATCCAGGATTGATTGGCGCGGTGCCTAATGTCAGATAAGTCCAGGCGCGCCCAGGTGTATAGTTTATGGTAGGGCGTGCCCTTCACGGAGGCTGAGGCTGGTCGAGTTTGGCTGTTCCTGGTCCGGTCAATTGTCAGTATTTATACGTGTTGAAGATCATAGCTCCATATTCCTCGGGTTGCCCTCGTAGGGGAGTTATGAAGACATATTTGGCCTAATCTTGGAAGATCCTTTTCCTGTACTCGGGCGGGTTGCCCTCGTCTGGGGGCTTAGGACGTGACTTACGATTTGTGATGGATCTAGTGCTGGCCTCCAGTCAAGGTATCCTTGGAAATAGCTGTAGTGGACCGGTTAGAGCCCACGGTTTCCGGGTCAATATCGGATCCATGAAGTCCTTGGACCTTATACTGGGTTTTGACCTATCCAAACGAACCCGAATGTAGAGTCCTCTTCCAAGAAGGTTCCACTTGCCTTTTCTACATTCGATTCGAAGAAGGAAACTTAGGTTTTCTAACGGGCCCCTGCTTTGTCAAGAATTACGTGGGCTTGATCCTCTATTTTGCCTATAAATAGAGGTATGTAGGCACATTGTTAGAGGTCGGAATTATTAGAGCTCACAGCCGCCAGAGAACACAAAGCTCTAGTTATTCTGAAACCTAGTAATCTCAGCCCCCAATCTCATACAAATCACCACGCTCCACCGCATTTCAGCATCGTCAGATCTTTTTCCGGCAAAGAACCTCGATCTTTGTTGATTACCAGATTTCTCCATCAACAAAAGTTATCCCCTATTATTTTGTTACTATACCTGGGAGGTACCATAGAATTCGGAATACTGTGGATTCAAGATAATGAGATTCATTATAAACTGAGAAACTGTTTGTTATTGATACCTATTTATTTGTGTGTGCCCTGCCTGAACATTACTGTACAAAACAAAACATACGCAATGTATAGTGCGCGTGGAGTAGAGGGTCCGGAGATGATAAGATGTGCGTAGATCTTATATTCTACTATTATATACACGTGGTAATGTTGTAGCAAGAGGATCTTACATGCTATTATATACATGTTGTCATATTGTAGCAAGAGACCGCAATTAGCCACCAACTATCCAACTCTCTTTAAGTGGCACTAAATGAGCTCAACTGTTTCTGTAAGCAAGACTTTGTCATCTACTCATCTTCATTCACACCCTCATGTCTAGACTTGGATACATATCTAACTCAATTATGTCATTGACAAAGACATCCTATCTTCTTTTTCTCCCAAAAGGTCCTTCATAAAATCTCCTCATTTCCTTTGTATTAGCTCACTCACCAAATCAATGGCATCAAATGCCAAGGTTTCCTACCAAAGACTAAGAAATGAAGGGGGTTACGACGATTATGTCGGGGCGGTCATGGGAAGAGCAAGTAGCTGGACAAGAAGGTCTAGAAGAGTTCATATTAGGAGGAAACTGAAGATCAAGATTCCTGGGTTGAAAAAGTTTATGAGAAGAAGAGCTAAAGTGGTTGTGACTTCTTGGTCAAAAATTGTGAAAAGATTGAAAGAAGGTCAATCCCATTTTGGTGATTTATTTGCTGGAAACTATTTGTTCATGCAAGTTACTCCTACTTCTTTAAAGTGTCTTGAAAAATCATCAAAGCCTCAACTTTATAGTGATTTTGCATCTCGTTATTATCTTCCTAAGGTTTCTTGATGTTCTTGGGAGCAACTTGACAATCTAGTTTGCTCAAGTTGATCAGTTATGTAATCTCCATGATACTTGAAACAGATATTAAATGAATAACGTGTTTATAAATGGGAGTTGATTCTTGATTGTATTGAGATGTCCATGTACCGTGTACGTGTGTAAGATTTATGCAAAACAGGTGTTTGATACTTGATACTCGATACTCGACTCTTTTCAGGTGCACGGGGAGAAGAGAACGGATCTGTAAATTCTTTTTACCGAATTAAAATTATTGTATAACTAATTTAAAAGAAATAACACCGGCAGTGCTTTTATCGTTGTTTAATTTGTTTGACTATAAAATAAAACACAAGCCGTTTTTATAGGACTTGATGCATAAAATATGATCAAAAGAAATTATATTTTGCCCTTAAAGTGTGTTAGTTTGTACTTTGTACATATATTTTTTTTTTACTTTTTTACCTTTTAAGTATGAGATTTATCTTTTGTAACCTTTTTTTTATATTTTCTTCCAATATTATCTTTAAGGACTAATATATTCATTATTATATACTTTAATGACAAGAATATTCGCTAATATACTTTTTAAAGTTTTTTAAATAGAATAAATTGGTTTACTTCCAAACATAATAACTACTCATAAGATTATCAAAACTTTATGTTAAATTGAAAATATTTAAATTAAGAAAGTGAACTTTTATAAGTTACTCCATGTTTTTTATTATTTGACGTTTGACTTTCTAACAAACATTTTTTTGACCGCATAGTTAAAATTATTATTTTTCAATTTTTTTATGAATAAAAATATGTAATCAAAATTTTAATTTACAAAAAACTAATTAAAAATAATGATTTTTACTATGCAGTCAAAATAACTCATTATTTGTGTTAAAAGTCAAAATGACAAATAAAAAAACAAAGGGAGTACTATTTTTGATATACTTTTTAATATTTTCATTTTAAGAAGACATATAATACTTTCTTCATTCCATTTTACTATTCATTTTGACCTTTTGCATATATTTTAAGGTGTATAAAATACATAAATTTTCAAATTTTTTTAATAAATATTTAAATATTAATTTTTTATTAAAAAAAAATTAAAATATAATTATAAAAGTGTAAAACTATATTTTCTATATACCTTAAGATTATACTATTAAAAAGTCAAGAAAATGGAACGGGGAGAGTATTTATATTTCAAATTATTATTTCAATAATAATAATATAATAATAATAATTATTATTATTGTATTATTTTGTTCATCCAAAGTTGAAAGCCCCATGAGATCTGAATAGTATGTATATGTTGATTTTGTTGAGCTTCTCTTCGTTCCCTGCGAGCATCATCCTCAGATCTTTCCCAACACAAGGTACGTTGCCTCTATTCATCCCTTGCATATCTATAATTATCATTGTATGTATATCAGACTACTACTTTCTTGAATTCCCCAAATTCCAAACCCACACACACACACACACATATGAGTATGTGACCCTTATATTTGTTTCTTGAATTTGTCTCTGACTAATTACATTTGGTGTACATTGTTTAGTTATGATGCTGTAACTTAAAGTAACAGACTTTAATCATATTCAACAACTTATTTAACTTTCTTTCTCCCTCCAATTTAAGGTTATGTAAGCACCTAAATAGCATTAAAAAATTCAGCTTCTGTTAATCCCATTTTGTATATATATAGTAAAGAACAAATCAGGATTGCCTCGGGCCTCGGGGCCAGTTCGGGGAAAAGATAATAACTTGGTGATAAGTTGAAGGGAAAGAAAAGGTTAGATTATGTTTTCTTCAAAGGAATTTCAAGGTGTAGGTATTTTTTATCAAAAAAGTTTCTTTCTCGAAGAGCTACGAAGTAAAGCTTTTCCCAGAAACAGCTTCCCTGGTGTTATCTGAAGTTGCTTTTAGGGTCTAGGAAATCGATGGCAAATGGGATTGCGATACAACATTTTTAATCTTTCTTTTGAATTTATGAAAAGTTTAGTACTCAAACTCGGAGACTTTGGATTGCAGGAACCATTTCTGCCATGTTTTAAGACAATTGATCAACTAAAGACACCAACAGATCATTTATTCTACAGCTTGGAAATAAACACACTGCTAACTATTCTAATCTATGGTTCAAACGATGAGTCGGTGGCCTAAATGCTGTATATTTAATCTCTCCATAATCCAACCAAATTAGAGTTGTAAAGAACAAAAATATATGGTAATATCTGTACTTCTCTTTAGATTCCGAACTCTTACGTTGTTCGTATGTTCTTTTCATTTCTCTATTATTAATCTTTTCCGGGTTGTTGATTTTCAGCAATCTTGAAACATAAGAATTCATTAGATCCAGTTTGACTGGGTTTTGATGTTGCAAAGTTTAAACCTTTGAATATGGATAAAGATATTCTAAATTCCATATCTTTTCGACCAAGCCGCAGAGCTGACCGTAATTACCAAAGCCATCAAACGAAAGGTTAGTTTGCTTTTCCTTCTTCTGGAATTATATGCCTACACATTGTTTTAGTCAAATAGATAGAAATATGATACTGGTTTTCTAAATTATGTTACATATGCAGGGAGGTTATCTCCAGACTATCCATTGAAGATTCTATGGAAGAGGGGATTCATTCGGTTGGTTCTTGTTGGGGGAATAATCTGGATGTTTCTCATCCTTGTTGTATTATTATTTCATATCTGGTCTTGCCAGTCTTCACTTGCATTTTTTTCAGGTATACTATCAACAATACAAGAATACTTTGTCCAGTTGTATAGTATAAATTTGTGTGAATTGTGATATGCTACAAATATCATCCAATGAACTTGGGGCACACCTGGTTGGTACTTTTTTAAAGGTTCCAGTACCCCAGGATATGTTGTTACTAGATATGCGAAGAATGGTTATACATGCACTCTTATATAGATATTTATTAATATATGTTATTTACATGTATACTGAGGTTGATTTATTAAAATATTTCTTTTGTGCATTTTACAGCTTTTGACATGCTTTAAAGTTTAAAATTGTTGGTACAATATATTTACTATCTACTACCTTATTACCTTTCATATGTATCTGATATTCTGTCCAGACTCCAGAGTCTGGTCACTTTCATATGAAATTTTTTTATGAGATGAGATGAAAGCTTCGATTCAACGACACTTTGTGCCAGCTAACTACAAGCAAAAAAATCATATTACAAGCAACAAAATCATATTAGGTTCATCCAATTGAGGAAAGATAAATCTATTTGTGACAGGTCATAAATATTTTGAGTGTTTATCTTCGAAAACAACAAATCTAGATTGGAGGGTTACGATTGTAGAAAAGGAGGAAGAGGGCCCTTCTTATGGTTATAAAGAGACGACCGATGAGGAAAAAGAGTGTGTGAGGAGTTGGAAAATTATCTTGGAGTTGTGCGATCATCGAACTTGGGAGACAACACTGAAGTTGTTCGAGCACATCATCGCCTATAAAATTTTCAGATCAGAGCTACATGGTAAATTTGTTTTGTGATTATTGATACTGGTAGTTGTACAAATGTAATATCTAGTGATGGAATTCGATGGTTTGGTTCAAAGACAGAACCTCATCGCGACCCTTATAATATAGCATGGATTGATGATACTAAGTTGTGAGTTCGGGAGCGTGACATTTTCAATTGGAAAGTTTAGTGATAAAGTTATGTGTGATGTGTTGCGTGTTAAAGTTTGCCACTAATTCTAGGAGATAGTGATGCACATCATGCTTCTCGTCCCGGTACATACTCTATTGTCAAAGGAGGCACCACTAATACTCTTACTTCTGCTCACTCTAATGTGCCACTCATGCGCCAATCTTTGGTACCATATCGTGTTCCATCTTATTTTATTAGGTCGACGAAGTCGAGTTCTTTTCAGCGGAGGAGATTTGATGCATGACAACATATTAAAAACTATTTGGGAGCAATATAAAAGGATTTGGAAGCTCATTGGTTAGATTATTCTCAAGTTATAAGCCCATTTGTTAGATTATTCTAGAGTTAGTTAATTATATTAAGAATAGTTATCTTTTAGAGTTCTTTTTTAATTAGGAAATATTGTCTAGGATGTTATAAATAGGGATTGATTATTGTAATCAAATCATATTATTATTATTATTGGAAATATATTTCTTGTGTTTTGTCTCTCGGTGAGATTACTTTCTGGAATTCTTGTCTCTCGGTGAGATTACTTTATGTAATTCTAATAATAATTAAGCTTTATTGTAAAAAAACTAACTAGACCTAATACTTTCTCCCACCCTTTTAATCTTTTGTCTTTTATATGTTAAATATCAATTGGATCCGTTATTTCACCTACCTTTTCTCGTTTTGCCTAACCCAAATGTTAAGAAATGGGTGAGATGGAGAGAGTATCTTACTAAAAACAAATACTCCCTTCTTGAATTGAGCTTTCTGTTTGACTTTTTATAGTCAGAGTAACCAAACCTTGACCAAAAAGTACATCTTGACTATATTATTATGACCAAACTTGAGATCTTTTGTAATCGGTTTGGTTAACCTCGAATTTTTGCTTATCCCAGTCTTTAGTTTAACCAAATATTTTTTCACTATTATATTATATCTAAATTATAGCCTAAACTTTATATACTTATATTAAGAATGCTATTTACAATATAATTTTTAGATAACATAGTTGTACCAAATACAATCACTTACACATCTCAATTTCATCACCCTTAAATTCTTTAATTACTTTAAAATTGCAACCCAGTAATTAAATCTCATGATTTTAATATTATTATTCTTTTATCTATATTAAATTTAATAAAAGTTCTATTTAATTTAAAATATTACATAGTTTTAGCAAATAAAAAATATTTTTAATATTCAAGCTCGTGCCTTGCACGAGTTTTAGACGTGCTTGTATATTATATAATTGGACAATATTTAAAAATTATATAATTACAAAGTATATCTAATTTACTTTAAAATGTAATTTTCAGTTTTTGAAATTGTGAAAGAATAATTTTTAATTTTTAGTCAATTTGATCACAAAAGAGTCAGACAAGTCCATTAATTTGAGACGGAGGGAGTAGTAACTTATAAGTGAAATATTACTTTAAGTAACAAGTAAATATTTTTAAGGTGAGCTAAACAGACCTTAATCAAACTCATTATTTTTAAAGATGGAATACTTTTCTTTTTATATTTGAATTTTTGCTTGCTCAAATTAGAATACATGAGGAAGCATACATTTAAGATATGCTATGTGAAGAAAAATTGTGTCAGTGGAGAACAAGAAGTACATATCTTTGAGTCACATTTAGTGGCAGCCTAGTAAAGTGAAGAATTGTTTATGGGATGAAAACTCCTTATGGTTTTTATCCAGCATTTTACAATTATAGGATTCCATTTGGGCTGTTGTACCTGGAAAATATCAGGCTCCCTATTTTATAAATGTATTTATTGCTTGCTCATTTTTTTTTTGAAACATTGCTTAGCTATCAATCTGTAATTTTATTGACATTCAATATGTTTTTAGTTGTCACCGAGAAGTTGCGAGTTTCTAATCGTAGATATATAATATTCTGTTGAAGGCAACTGATGCTCTTTTGGAGATGCTTAAAAATGCTAATGGCCACTGTGATATCTTTATTGTGCTGCAAATCATGAGGTAACTTACTTTTAATGTTCAATATCAATAGGGATAGATATGAAAATTAAAATGCATAGTTATATTATAATGTTGTTGTAGATATATTAACTCTAAAATTTGTGGAGATATGTTGCCCTTTTATGCATTTTTTATTGATGGTAAAGGAATTTGATTACTATTGAAAGAGTGTTGAACTATTAGAAATATGGAAATTAAAACTGTATTCTTTAAAACCGGAACATGTTATCTGATTACATATTACATGTGCCACTACTACCTATGAACAACAAAAATCCACATAAGTATCCTCCAACACTTGTTATTCTATTTTAATATGTTCCATTATGCCCCAAATCTTGTATATTCATTCAAAAATTGATTAGAGTCTTCTTGTATATAAGATTTCAGAAGTAAGACCCATATACTTGACGATCAACAAATGAAATCCTATAACAAGGAAACTAGTAAATAAAGGAAACAAATCCTTTCACTACTCTACTACTATAATCTACAATATTCCTAATAGTATATTTATATAATATAATCAACCTTTATATTGAATTAGGGTCAAAACTTTTTTCAAAGTAATAATAAAAATGAATTTAAATTAACGTTTTAATCTTTTGCTCCACTTCCGTGTGGATAGTTGGTTCTTTTGCAAGCTTGAGTACAAATCGTGTATTGATAAATGGAAATATTCCCAGGTAGCTTGATAGCATGAACGTAAGCTTAATAACATGGAAGTGAAATCGAATGAAAAATAAATTGCTGGGGGATAATATTTTTTTTTTTTTTTGGGGGGGGGGTACATATTTTTCTTTGATTTGAATTAGTGTATAAAATCTGTTCTAATTAGCTAAGTATGTGAATTATGTTTATCAAAATAAATAAAGGTATAAGACTTATAATTATTATTTAATGAAAAATATGATCTTTAAACGATTTATATATAACTAAAGGCAGTCACATATTTACAATCCAGTTTAGGATTCTTACGCTAATTAATTTTTACTAGAATAATACCCGAGTTATTGTATGTGTTCTCTATCCTATTTATTTTAATTATATGGACTAACTTATATTATGGTGTCCTTTTGGTTTATTCATCCATCGAAGTCATTGCATGTGATTTGTCTTCTATGTTCTTTAATAACTAGATTGTAGCACGTGCAAAGCACATGTTCTTTTTTATACGAATTCATTATTTTATTAACGTAAATATTTATTTATTAAATAATTTATGTTTTTTAATCATTTAGATTGAAATACTAATAATATGAATGTTAAATTTTAATATGTTTTTAATATGATTCAAACCCCTAAATCTTGTTAGTATTTTAGAACTAATAATACATATATTAGATGTTAATATGGTGTCGATGAGATTCAAAATTTAAAGTTATGTTATTATTTTTAGAGTTATGAAATTTGTTAATATATTAATAAGATCACCCTACATTTATTATATATAGCATATAATATTAAAATTATATATAATTAAACATATAAGTATATTTCTGTTATTAAACTTACTGTGTTATTAAACTTACTGTGAGTAATAACATATTAGCACTTTTCAACGTATTAATGTTATTACATGTTGTATGATATGTTGTGTTCTTATGTATATACGTCTGTTGGTACATTTATATCAATATCAATCTTCAGAACCATTAATTTTTTTAATATTTTATGTTTAATACTATATTCATAATATAAATATTACATTTTAATATGTTATTGACCTTTTAATATAAATATTACATTAAATATGTTGTGCATCAGAATTGAACTTTTGACTTTTGACAGTACTGTGGATAAAATCTCTATTACGCATATTATTATATGTAGGATATAAAGGTAATAATGTATATATTTATTTTTAATATATTGTTGATGGAATTCGAACCCTAGCTAAGGTTTAAATAGGAACCCATTATTTTTATATGCAGTTGTCATTATTTTTTACTTAAACATATATATGTATATTTTCGTAATTGTTTATTTTGAAATCTCCGATCTTTGTTAGAGATAAAAATATAAATCATTAAATTTCAATGTGTTGTTAATGCAATTTAAATTTAAACCTAGGAAAATGTTCTTAAAACAAATAATATACATACTAAATTTTAATATGTTGATGATAAGATTTAAAAGTTAAACTTTTATTAACATTTTAAGAGTTGTAAATATTAAGCCTTAGTATAAATTATAACTTACAAATAATTATATAATATTATGTAGTTGTTAGGAATCGATCCTTAGACTTTTGCCAGTACTTGGATAAGATTTCTCTTATGCTTATGATATTTAGGATATAATATAATATGTACTAACTTATTATATGGTTTCCGTTTGGTTTATTGCATCCATCCAATCATCCGTCTATCATAGAGAGAGGGATAAAGAGAAAGTCTCATGTTTTATTTCTACAACAGCCAAGCAGTATATTTTTCTATAAAAACAAAAATGTATTTATAATTATAGAATATAGACTAAGAATTAAAAATACATGTTAGAGTAATTTATTCTATTATGTGTTGTAATTTATATTAAAAAATATGTTTGTTAATTTAAATTTCTATGTTATGTATAATTTTCATTAATATTTAATATATGTATATACTATATATGTAATTTGTTATGGTAGGACCGTAAAATACTTGATTTAGTGAACCGAGAATGGTGGTGTTGTAGGGTATGTGTGGGCAATATTAATGTCATTAATATCATTTGAAATCTAAATTTTTATTAGTATTTTTACAATTAATATTATAAATATTAGATTTTAATATATTCTTGATTGGGTTCGAATCTTAAATTTGTGCTAGTATTTTTGAAGTTATAAATAATAAATTTTAATATGTTGTTTTTTCTAAATGAAATTTTAATATGTTAGTGAGTAACGAGCTTATTCCGTGCAAGCACGATTTTTTTATTCGTATCTATTAATTATTATAATTATTTAGTGATTAATTATTATTGTAAAATATAAATGTATATATGTAGTTAGTAATATATTGATTTTTTATTACTTCTTTTAATACATGTAGTTTTTTATATTTACATAAATTATATGCAGTTGTCATTATTTTTTACTTAAACATAAATATTTTTTTTTGTAATTGTTTATTTTGAAATCCCTCATCTTTGTTAGAGATAAAAATATAAATCATTAAATTTCAATATGTTGTTAATGCAATTTAAATTTAAACCTAGGAAAATGTTCTTAAAACAAATAATATATATACTAAATTTTAATATGTTGATGATAAGATTTAAAAGTTAGACTTTTATTAACATTTTAGGAGTTGTAAATATTAAGCCTTAGTATTAATTATAACTTGCAAATAATTATATAACATTATGTCGTCCTTTGGTAGTACTTGGATAAGATTTCTCTTATGCTTATGATATATAGGATATAATATAATACTAGCTTATATCCCGTACGATGCACAGATCGAATTGTTTTAATATTTTCTTTATATAATTTGAATATATTTTTATTTTTATAATAATAATTTAATTTTTATTTAATGTTATATGTATATATTTTATATAATTTTTCATATACTTTATTTGTATTTTAATAGGATAATGTTTGTGTGTTTTATTTAGAAATGTGTTTTATTTAGGAGATTAATGTGAGATGTATTTTAGTTAGGAGATTAGTGTTTAAAAATTAGGCCCAATATAACTATCTGGCCCAAATACCGACCAAGGACTACCAAACTTTTAATCTTTCGGTTTTAATAATATATTATAGATGTTCTAACTTATTGTATGGTTTCCATTTGGTTTATTGCATCCATCCAATCATCCGTCCATCCTAGAGAGAGGGATAGAGAGAAAGTCTCATGTTTTATTTCTACAACAACCAAGCAATATATTTTTCTATAAAAACAAAAATGTATTTATAATTATAAAATATAGACCAAGAACTAAAAATACATGTTAGAGTAATTTATTCTGTTATGTGTTGTAATTTATATTAAAAAATATGTTTATTAATTTAAATTTCTATGTTCTGCATAACTTTCATTAATATTTAATAAATACTATATATGTAATTTGTTATGGTAGGACCGTAAGATTCTTGATTTTTGGTTAATGTCAATTATAGGAACTTTAAATACTCACTCACACGTGCCTCTACTGAGGCTTGAACCCTTGAACTCCTGTATCAAGAGTGGAGGTTATCAAGCGATGATGGTAGGGATAAAAATTTTCTAGGATTATATTAGTACGTTGTAGAAATATATGTTTGTAAATCTATTAGGAATTGTATGAGGAGTTTTATAGAAACTTTTGTATTTATTTCGGGAATGGTTAAAAAATATATATGGTATATATGTATTGTATATGTCGTACACTTGTCAAATGATTTTACTGACTAATCAATTTTGGTACCTTAGCCTAATTAGTTTTCCTTGTTCTAGTATGCTTTTACAGTTTTAATTTAACATTCCTAATTTGATCATATGTAAAAGTTGTTGACTTGCTCCATTATGAATGGGTACATATGTAAGTCATCCTGTTCTAGTTTGTAGGAAAATTCATATGATCACAATCCACTTCTTATCCTGTTCACAGAAATTGACTTGGTTCAGTTGGATGAATTAATCAAATTAGATATTGCATATATTGTTCTGAGCAAGTTGTTAAAAAAAACCCAGTTACATGTGACTATTTGCAAACTCCCCTAATTGGAATGGGCAAGATCTCAGGATATGCAGGGTTATGGTTGCAGTAGTTTTGGAAAGTAAATTGATCAGAATAAGTTATTCTTAATCATGCCATATCATAACTAGCAATCCCCTCAATTCTTATTTTTTTGGTTAAGTAATAATTGTATGAACCCAACAGAAAAAATACATCAACTAGGGCATACCCTAGAGCACTATGAGAGGAACATGCTCACTCTCAAAAACTAGAAAATCAAGTGCCAGAAATCAAATACAAGCTGCACTAGCACACTTAAATTAACTAGTACACAGATAATAACAATGAAAAATCATTCCTGACCGAATTTCTAAATTTCCTGAATATAAAAGCCCTTTCTGTAACACTTTGCTTAATATTCTGCACCACTTCCATCACTGAACGGAGCTTTAAGGAGTGAATTCTTTTATTTCATTCATTACAAATATAAAAGACTGTTGAGGATATGTAAAGTTTAGTAAGCTGATTCTCCATTCCATTTGATGCAAGAGAAGACCAATATGAGGCATTATGATTCCAATCAAAAGGGATGCTGGTGGAGCGCTTCATTATAATCTGCTGAGAAACTGGACAAGCGAAAAATAGATGATTTATAGATTCATCATCCGCCTGGCATAAAACACAAGTAGATGATGTTTGCATATTGAACCGTAGCATTCTATCCTTCGTGAGAAGACGTCCCTGAAGAGCTAACCAGCAATGAAACCCGTATTTTGGTATTTGAAAAGGAAACCACACCATGTGATGGCAAGGAGCTACTGGAGCCACCTGCCTTGTTGTTCTCCAAATTAAAGAAACACCTACATCCTCATGACCATCCCAGCTAATAGTATCGACTGAATGAATATGAATGACTGAGAAAAGGTGCCTTAATTTATTCACTGAAGTGGAATCCGAAGGAGGAAGATTCCATTCACGATCCACCATAATTGTATTCAGCTTTGCGGAATTTTGGGAATCAGTTTGTTGACGATGAAGATTCCTAACAACTGCTCATGGAGTTTACGTAACATTTTCAATGCCCGTAGCCTTGTGATTCAGTTTGTTCGGTATAACCCAGGGGTGTTCTCTAATTTTTTTTCTTTGGCATGACCCCTGGGCTGGAGCCTGGAAGTTTTTCTCTTATTAATAGATTTGGACCCTCAATTCTAAAATATGTTTTTTAAATCATATGAAGCATCTATAGGTAATAGGTTTCTCTCTCAACTAGTTTACAGCTTGATATAAAACACAATGTAAAGATAATTATATAAACTAGATTGAATGCAACACAATATATTTAGTCTTCAGAAATCCTTTTATATATGTTTCCGTTTACAGTTACACAGAGATCACTATAGTTATCTCCCTAAAGTAGATCCTCCACTTAATACATACCTTGGCATGTCAGCATTCCAAGAGTATTATGTCAGGTAGTAACGGAGAACACTCGTATACAAATTCAATGACAACCATGAATAGCCCCTTGCATAGCTAAGCACATAGGACTCTCTAGCTTCTCTACAAATTAAAGGGCATTCTTTTCTTGAGTTTCTACCTACAGAATATTCTATTTAATCAACCATTCGCTTACTAATTTTTCAAGGGACGCAAACTAAGAATATCTGAATAACAGCATCCTTTTTTTTGTACTCTATCTTTAAGATTGCACAATTTTTCTTTGACTGTTATATAAGTTTTCAGTAACTGTTTTGTATCTCTCTTATGATCCATCTGACAAAGCTTGTGGTTATTCTGCATGCGCACATGCAGGTGCTATCTGCATTCTGGTGACCTTGATCGTGGTTTTAACACTTTTGTAGAATACATTAAGTCGAAAAGCCCACTCACGATTGAACTATATGTGGTTAGTTTTGGTCAAGATATGTTTTTTTTGTATACTCTATTTTCATACCTGTTTGTTGCATAAAATCAATCCTTTTTAAATTTAACACCCTTCCACTAAATTACTGATTATTATAATTAAGGCAGGCAAGTTAGAAATAATGAAAAATAAATATAGATCCTCAATAACCTCGCAGGACCTGTTAATTATATGTTTATTATAATCTAATGGAAGCTATGCCAAAGAAATTCATAATGAAATAGAAAATAAAAATACCAACAAAAAAAGAAGAAATTCAAAACCTGGAATTATTATACTTTGTGGTCAGACTTGGTTTCACTCTCTTTTATCCCCAGTAAGCCTGGTTTCATCTTCACCCACCCCACCCTGCCCCACCTTACCTTTGTTCTGACCAATTGCAACCGAAACTTTTCAACCACTAATTATTATGATACGGAACCAGTATGTAATGTATAAGAAAAGAGAAAATATTGTATGACACAATGACCAACTTGCTTTATTCTGAAGGGTCAATATTGATATGATAATGAAATAACTAATTAAGACTGGAAAAGATGCATCAGCACTATTAATTGAAGTTTATACCCGCAAGTAGTATAAAAAAAATTAGTTCAAGAAACTAATCTGTTTGCTGCCGAACTAAAGAAAACAAAAACCACAGGGTTTTCTAGAAAACATACGCATAAATAATTAAGGTGTTTTTTCATTTTGTAGAATGTTTTCGCCATCCGTGCTGCTGAAATCTATCTTTTTCAGTCTCATCTGTTTGCTAGTTTCTATTTGCTCAATCTCGTGGATAAATTGGAAACCATCATTGCAATCTTATATTATGTATCTGCCTTCCCTAGTATTCGAAAAATATCTTAAAGTAAGCTTAATGTACAAGATTGAGGAATAGAGGGTTTCTTATGCTGCATGAATATATCCTAAAGCATGCTTAATGTATTTAAAACAAAGAATCATGTTTTATTAAGGCTTATTTCTTTCAGTCTATTGGAGGACTTTGATTCATTTGTGTTTTTTAATGCGCAAAGTTGTAAATCATTCCGGAACTACTACTTTTTTGTAGACACTTATCGAAGGAGCCATGGTGGGCTATACTCCTAGAGGAATGAGTCTTGCTGAAGATAAACTGGTATATCTAGTTTAGTTGTGCTCAATGATAGGCTGTCTGCACAATACTAACTGCTTGCTCCTATAGTATTTGTTTAATCTTTCTTACTTTTCCTTTTTCTCAGAAAGAAATGGCATCTAAAAATTTCTACCTGGGCACAAAAACGGGAAATGATCTTCTTATTATAGCCTCGGGTGAAAAGGTTATATACTTTACTCCTGGCATGACTATTTTCTAGCCAGGATAGTGAAACCCTTATGATTATTGTTTTGCAGACCGGTGGTTTTACCGTTGCGAATCTGATATGGGACATGATGCAAGACCGTAAGGTTGCCCTTTCGCTTCCGGCTGTTGAAGCATACCACCAAGGCTTAAAGGTAACACCTAAAATTTCGTAATCCAAATGAATAACCAGTATTGTGCTCATGACAAACTACAATCTATGTTGCGCTAATGGGTGCCACACCCAGTGTTTGCCTATATGAGAGGGGGGAGAGGCGTAACAAATTATAATACTAGAAGAAATTATACCAATTATATAGGATTACAAAATTGTACATACTATAAATTAATTTAATACATTGAGAAATGAAATTTTATTTTTGTATTATTATTGTTGTTAAGTTTATCATTATCATTATCTTTATCTTTATCGTTATTATATGATATGTTTTCCTTATGAGTTGTATTTGGTTCAAAACTTGTAATATGTTTCATTGGATACTTATTGACTTGATATAATATTATAAAAAATCCGTGCATTGCACGGGATGCAGGCTAGTTTTTATTTATATGCATATGTAATATCTTCTAATATCTTCTATACATTGCAACTTTGCGGATCTCACATGTAGGGTAAACATAACACTTGACATATGAGCGGTATGCTTTCTCATATTATTTTTTTGGATACCTTGCAGGAAAGAGAGATTCCTCATGATGATCCTCGACTATTTTTAGTCTCAAAAACTTTGGATGATTTGCGTCAGAGAATTGGATCATTATCAAACTGGACAAATGTAACTCAAAAGGATAGTTCTGTGCATTAAGGGTTGTTTGATCTCACACTCAGATGCATGTTGGGAGTACAGGATCAATAATTAAGGTTTGCACCTGGAGCAAACTTCTTTTTGCAGGAATTTAGTAGTATAATTGACCCTTTTTTCCTTGTAATTCTTGGAGTTCTCTTTTGTTATTTATTGAATTTTACTACCCTGATAGGCTGATATTGTGCTTTTCCTATATTCCCAAGAAATTCGTTGTTCAACAAATTTTTTAAATAGGGATTCATGACCACCTATGCAGGTATGTTTCGTCTTTCAACATATACTCCTATCCAAGAAGTTCTTTTTAAAACATCTCTGAAAGATTAAATGATTCTCGAGTTTCATACTTCTGTAAACTAATGTTACCTCTGAGGATTTTCTATTTCGGTTTTATAGTTTTGTGAAACTTTTGATTAGTCAATTTTTTATTTTTGAAAAAAAGCGAAAGATCAAAATTGACTAAATTTATCTCATTCCAAAAGTCTCTTTTTAGGTTAATTAATTATTGGTGTAGATATATATCAAAAGAATATAACCAAGTGTTATCTCTGTATATTGTGAGCCTGCATGCATATGCCTTGTAGCTATAATGTACAATTACGTGCAACCTAGAATGCTTAATTAGCTGATGTGCTGTTCTCTGTTGGCTGTATTTCAAGTTTTAAACCTTTACTGAATTCCAAATATGGGTAAGAAAGCGGAAAATCATCGTCTTCCTTCAGCTTCCACCTGCACGTTGGCAGTACTATAATTAGTTGATACATACACAAGTACTTTGTAAATATTAATTTTGTTCAATCTGTATAGAATGTTTAATTTGCTAGCCATATTTTATGCAGTTTAGGATTTAATGAAACTGTAAACAAGTGAATGTGGCACCTATAGTTGAGGATAAAATGATGAAGGAAGATGGTAGCCTCCAATTTGGCTAGTTCAGTGCCAGGACAAAGCCTTGTTCCCCCACCAAAAGGATTCACCTTTTTATTAATTGCTTCATCCTGTCCATGTATATATATAATCATGAGTATTGTACAATATATATTAGCAATCGGTTGTTGGCCCCTTTCAGCACTATTTTGAAAAGAAAATGTCCAAAACTAGGGGTGACAATATTAGACGCGACCGAAACCCGTCTCAAATCCGATTCGATCACAAAACGCGAAATGGGGTTTAATTATGTCATGTTGCGGGAGTTAGAGCATCTTCAAGGGTGATGTGTAAAATTGTTAGGTAAAATGGTTTTTTATAATTATTATGTAAAATTTTAGCTAAAAAGCAGGACATTCACTCAAATGGTATTATCTATAATAATCATAATGTAAAATTATACCTAAGATGTTTATTGATTCGATAAATATAGAAGATCAAATATGATTATCTATAATTTTTTGCTAAGGGGAACAAGGTTGAAGTGCATTTAATTAGCCAACAGACTTTCATTCTTGGAGATGCTCTTAACTCAGATGAGATCTATCAATTGCATGTAGGGCATGTTAGGGAGAGGGAGAACGCAAGCTCTGCCTTTTTGGACATTTTCTCTGGGTAATTGCAGTAGTTCAATACAGTATATTTTGAAAAATGTACTCTTGCTCTAGCTTACTAGTTGAAATTATACTCCCACCCTCCCAAATTAGCAGTAGTTATGTTTGACATTTTTGTTATCAAATTAATTATAATCTGATTGAATATTAAAAATTATTCTTTTGTAATATTAAAAGAAATTTGAAAATTAATCTTAAAGTAAATTAAATATATCTTTTAATGATATACTTTTTAATGATATAATATATGTATTTTTCAGTTCAAATCTAATTAATTCGAAAATAAAAAATTCAAACATGATAGTAATTTATGAACGGATAGTTGATCAACTTGCATCATTATTGAATTAACGAGCATGTGCAAGTTGGGACACTTACATTCCATCTCCACGGATTAAAATCAGAGGGAGAATCATGAAGAGATGGATCCAGATGTACTGCTGTAAAAACCGGAAGAACTTGCCATCCTCCGGGAATGTGATAACCTCTAAAATTCACATCTTGTAGAGCTCTTCTGTGAACAAATTTCACTAGATTCCCACACCTCAAAGTTTCGTTTACGACCTGGATTACAAAATTTAATGACAAATATACCTTGATTAATATTAGAGCAGACGGCAATCTAGAACTTGAGTTTTTTTAAATCAAACCGATAAAGCACATATTTCTTTGTTCAGGCTAGTTAACAAAGAACTCGAGTTGTTTGCTAATATTTTGAGTCAAACTCGTCAAGGTTATCGGATAATTTGTTCTTCAAAATTTGAGTTCATTTTCCTATCTAACCGAGCCAAACAGGGCTCATCAAATTTGTGCTCGAACTTGTTCACAAATAGTTCTATGCGTTCAAAACTCTAATCAATATTTTACTCCACTACAACATTAGTCAACAAACACAGACACACACACACAAGAAGGGTAGCAAATTAATATTGGGACAGCACATACATGTGAATTGAAGTTGAGCTGCTGAATATCTTGCCAACTTAAGGGATCTCCAAGCTTCTTTGATTTGGTGAGAAATTGATGTTCGTGCTTTAGTTGTTCAAGTGCTTCTGGTGCTTGGGCAAGATAATAGAGAAGTAGGGACAGAAGCCCTGCAGTTGTTTCATAACCTGCAAACAAAAGGTCCATAACTATACTTACTCTTTCTTCATCATTTAACTCTTCTGATCTTTTATCCATCATCTCATCTAAAAAATCTCCTCCTTTAGATCCCTCTTTTTCCCTCCTTTCTTCTATTATTTCCCTAATAGTCCTTGAGATTCTTGCTCTAGCCTGAAAGTTAAAAATAATATTAGATTAAATCTATATATTGCATAAATCTTTATTCACTAATAGATAGGAGATGCAATTAGTGTACATATATATTTGTTTCTCTCTGTAAGTCTGGATTAGATTAAAACCATAAATAAAACCTTACTTAAAAATTTGGGAATCATTTAATAATTGAGAAAATTTGACATGTTAATCTTCATTTTACTAATACAAAGATTGAGCATGATGAATATAACACTCTACAGGTTGAGTTCTGTCGAATTATACCAGCTGCTATTTCAGTAATTTGTAGGGTTGTACGCCAACTTCTTTTATATGAAAACACAGTCAGATATATACAGTTGTTCTAGCAATGTACCTTCAGGGCTTTGGCATAAGGTGTGCCTGGAAAACATAGTGGCAATGATACAAGCCCCTTCATATAGCTAAGATAGTCTTCTAGCATTTGTGAAGCCAGTGGCTCCTCTGGCTCAATATTCAACAAATTCTTCAACATCACATACAATGTAAACTGCAATCAAAGCTCATAGGGACAAAACTATTAGGATTCTGAACTGCATAAATTTTAACTTATCACTTCTCGGAGTTAGAATTTGAGGTAAAGAACTTAACCTTTTTTGCCTCTTTGGCATAGTGAATCTCTTGGCATCCTTTCCAGGAATCCATCACAGAGATTGTCAAATTCTCTACGTAAAGAAGAAAGTCAGGACTTGACTTAGAATTCGCAATGAAGCTGAGTGCAACCGTTCTTAGTTTCTTATGAAGTTCTCCGGACACAAACATCAACGACAAATTCCCCAGAATATCTTGAACAGACTTGGGGTAATAGCTCTGGAAAAGTTTATCTTCATTTAGAAGAATGAAGTTATTAAGTTCAAGATCAGCTGATACAATTGTCGGGCATCCAAAAAGATGGGATTTGAAAACTTTGCCATACCTGCAGTTGGTTAACTTTTACTCACTTGAATACATAAACAAAACATAATGCACTATCATAAGATTGATATCACAACATAGATTACCTAGTGAAATGTTGTTGCAAGAAGTTGCCTACAGAGTTGGACTTGTGTGGCTTGAGGAAGCTAATGGTTTCACCCAAAAAAGGCCATCCCATGCTCCCATGGGGCAACCCTATTGGCTTTTCTTTCTTTAACAACAGGTAGTAGAGGGGTAGTAGTAAAACACAAGCCATACCAAATATTAGTGTTAGTGAAAATGGCAAGAGTGCTACAATTATAGCCATAGTCAGGCTCTTAACTTTCGTCCAAGTAGATTATGAATCCTCTAGTCCTCTGTCTTGTGTGTGCATATATATGTGTTGTGTGCATCTAGGTGGTACTGTCCACGTGGCTGCTCAGTGTTACTGCGCCTAACTTAAAAAGCTAGTTTCTATTGTGCTCGAACTCATTATTCATTGAACAAGCCAAATAGGATAATTCAAAACCCGGGTCATCTACCGATTTTAGTTGTCTTGGCTATGTGATCGGATTTTCATATATTATTAAGATTCGGCAATCATCAAGCTCCACTGGACTCGTTCCGCTGGGAGCTCATTAGATATTTTGTCATAATATATCGTTCCTTTCAATTTATCTAATAAATCATTTGTAAATTAAAAATTATATATATTTTCTAACTTGGAAGATATTTATAAAGATAGACAAGTTGAATTAATAATTAATTTGACCGATTTTTTTTTTTTTTTTTACATTCTAAGAACCAAAAGATAAACAAGTAAAATTTGATAACTTAGATCAAATTTTTGCTCATAACCTATATCTCATCTCTTTACATGCCTTGACAAATTACCAATACCATTTTAGATAATCCTCCTTGTCAGAGTTCGATCTGATTTTCATTCTATTCGAAATGATGATTTGGAAATATTTTGAGCTAGACATTTGAATATAAAATATTTGAGAAATATTTTAGGAATAGAGTGGAGACGAAAATTAGTATCTCCCTATCCTCAATCCTATTTTCTCATTTAATAAAAGTAATATACTTTTTATGTAAATAAGATAAAATATTAAAGTTAAATATAATTTATATATATTATTATGTAGTTAGATTAAACATTTTATTAATGATTTTTTTAATTTTTTAATATAATTTTATTATAATAATATTAAAAACAAATATTATATATCATACTTTATTAAATTATTTTTATTTAAAAATATACCAATACAATATAAAATATTTTTTTAAAAGAAAAATTCCCTAAATTTTTTATAAAGATCCTTATTCTTCATTCGAGGTAAAATATTCTGCAGATATCGGGGCAGGCTGGGGTATCGAACCCGACCGTCCCTTAACCATCTCGAATTTGTATCTATTTGGATATCTAGGAGATGAATGGGAACAATAGTTGGGAACTAGCTAGGGATAGGTAATCTTGTGGACTTTAATCCAGTTCAAATATTATCCTTCTTATCTAGTCAATTTATTTATTACAATATCTACAAATATCTTTTGCAAAGACCCTTGTTTACACTTTCAACATCAATGAAAAAACTGGTCCTGGAAGGGTGATTGCCTGATTGGGTCACACTTAGGAGTCTGGGATTTTTCTTCCAACTCCCATTTTCGAATTTTAATTCAAGTCTTAAATTTCTGATTTTTAAAAGAAAATTATTTTTCTTACCCATTTTCATTCCGAACCGAAAACGGAGATCCCTACCAGAGTAATTGAGTAATTCTTTTTTTTGTTTCTTTCATAAAATAGTATTTATATTTCAATCTACATTTTTAAATAAACACTAATTTGGAAATTTATAATATATATTTTAAATTTTATATCATAAATATTAATTTTATTTAATATTAATTTGTAATATAAATGAAGGATAAAAATAAAATGTAACAGCCCGCCCTTTTCGGACTATTAATCTTACAAAATCTAAAATACCATACAATTTATTAATCCAAAATTTCATTACAGACATAACTATTACAAAAGCGCAGCTAACAATGATAAGTCAACAACCAATCTACTCCAAATCTAAGATCCTTGAAATTCAATCCACTTTATCTTTCTCTTGAACCAAAACTGAAATTGTAAGTAATGAGTTATACAACCCATCAAGTAACCAATCGATCCAACTAGTCGGACCAAGTAACAAGTAATACATATAACAAAACATAATTTTCGATACGATAACCATACACATAATTTTTCGATACACTTTCATATTCTTGTTCAATACATACGATACAGATAACCAAATAAAAAACAATAATTCAAAATTTATAATCTATGCCACGATCACTGCAACCCGGTGATAACGGTCCTAAATTTTCAGAAAACTGTCACTACAACCCGGTGACTCGGTCCTAAGTTCTTATTCTTATTTTCACAAATCATGGCATAAATTAGAGTTCCAAACTTACTGTTGACACACAACACATATAGAGTAATACACGCAACTTTAAAATATAACCACTTAACCCAATTTATATAATTAAATATATAAGTATAACACATAATTTTGAAAATACTAGAAAGATCGATCCGAAAACTTACCTCAACCGCGTAAACAAAGAATTAACAACATTCTGAAACATATATATTCAATCCTTAGTACCCAATCAACAACATCGCATCTCAAACGTCGAACTTGTTCATAACTCCAATTCTGTCCAGATCTGTAATTGACCATTTTGACCCTCTAAATGATGTTTTCTCAAAAAACTTAAAACACAAAAGTCGTAGAGAATGAAAAGTCTTTCCGAAAAGTCCAAAATCAACAAATTTCGATTTATGATGAATTTATTATGAATTTTATAAGATAACTGAGTTGTTCATCAAAAATCCTACGAATTTTAATATCAAATACGAAGAAAAAGAATAAAGATTTGTGTCGAGAGAGATTTATAACTGTTTAGTCTTGGTGACTCGAATAGAATACAAAAGAATGAGGAGATATTAATCTATTTAAAGACTTTTAAAACCCTGAAACAAAACCTACTAGAATAAAATCTGACCAATATTCAAAAACCCATTAATCTAATCTAATTCTAATTTCTAATCTCTATCAAATTTTAATACTTTTTATTATTATTAATCTATTTTATTATTCTAAAAAAAATACAAAATATTACATAAAATTATTATAATAAAAAGATATTATAATTTGAAAATTTTAGATTAAAAAATGGATAAAATTTTAAAATATAATAATACATATACATTATATTTATGGGATGTAGTTTTTAAAAAGCATAATAGAAAAGTAATTATTTGTATGCTATATATCATGCATTTTTTTTATATAATCTAACCATAGAGATGAAATATTTATGCCGAAATAATAATATATACAATTTTTTGCTAAATTTGAAGTAGTGGAATATTACTTTTATAATAATACTATTTTTTTTATATTGAACGGCATAAATTTATTATAATCTTATTGTTATAATTTTATAGTTGTAAATTAATATATTACATGAAAATTTGTATTTAGTTTATTTTTATATAAAATTAACATTAATACGGTTGAATCATTTAAATAATAATTAATTTATTAAATTTTAAACCGTACTGATAAATATTTTTTGTGACATTTAAATACTCTTTTCCCTTATATTTATCATTAATATGTTATGAAAAAAACCTTCAGGTTATCTCAGGAAAATTACCTCATGTTAAAATGTTTTCTAAGAAGGTTGTGACATTTTTGTAAATATATAAAATTTTCAATAATTACAATAAATCCCTCTTATATTTATATGGGAAATCCATTTAATATTAGGTAATTACCTAAGGTCATGCTTAGGAGTATGATACTCATATGTTATTTAATACACATATAAGGCAAATGCCGGAGAACTATAAATGGAGAACATACATGTTCTACATTATATTTTAGGGTGAACAAAGTACTAATTATATTTTTTATATATATATTCTACTTATAATATACACAATCTAATGCAATACATATATATTCCTCAATTAATACTTCATTTAAGTTTTCCCTGCAATAAAACTTGCACATATAAATATATATCATCTTATTAAATATAAAAATAGGACCGAGAATCGAAAGAAAATATTAATCATCATTTCTGCCCCAATTTCTAATTTTTTTTTTTATAAAATCTTCCCCATTCTCTATTTCGTACCCAAAAAATTCTCAATTCCTCGGATTCATCTTGTAGTTGACGATAAATCGTTGTTAACTTTATTTAAAGATCATAGGACCTGTTTGGCACGTTACAATTTTATTTTGACAGGCTTGGCCGGTTACATCAAGTACAAGGGAAAACAAATTTCAATAACCACTAATTCGAATGATATGAATTTTAGTCTTGATCAAGAAATCTTGGAATTTTTCTGGTTAACGTTTTGAACATTTAACTGTTAAACATAATAATTTTTATTATTTGGAAGTATAAAGTAACTCCATACTTATAAGATATTATTTAATTAAATATTTAATTAAAAAATGAAAAGAAATAAATGATTTATTAGTTTATGAATTACAAGTGTTTAATTATTCAGATCTCTGAAATACTTGACCCATTATTATTATTTTTTGTTAAATTACTTGACCCATTATTACTTGGCTCTTGAAGGAGAAAGTCATAGGAAATAATAGCTAAGAGACTAGCTCTTATATACCAAACTCCGAAACGGAGAAGATTAAAATTGCTCCTACAACATCCCAACAAAATTCAACAAAATCAGGTTAACAACAAAAGTTCATAGGTAACTAACTACCAAATATCCTCTTGTACCCATATTGATCTCCAAGCCATAGATCATCTCCAAGTCCACAGCTCCTCTGACCATGAGTACTACTAACTTCGTCCTGAGGCACTACATCTTGAGAGGGGAGATAGTGGTCTTGGATAGCCCTTTCTATATCAGCTTGATCAACAAATCTTGTACTCAACATAGGCAACTGCTCTTGCACAGGGACAATTCTTAGAGGTGTTGGAGTAGCCATGTTCTCTAAATTATCCAACGAGACAGGGCATGCCAAGAATGTCTCCTTATCTACGATCATCTGAACAAAGCGTGCAAGTTCAATCCTGCTAGGAGCTTAAGAAGACGGCTTATAGTTAAGAGTGATAGAGACATCAAGAATCAATTTTTTATTATCATCATATAGAGGAATCCAAATTTGACCTGATTTCGCATTAGGGTAGAGTTTAACAAGCATGACAACAATCTGCTTAAGTTCATTCCCATCATCAGTATGCTCGACAACATGTATATGCCTGATAGAATTCACCATGAACTCATATCCTTGCTTGTTCAAGTATGATGTAGGAACATTGGCCATAGTTACCAAGAGAAATTTAGCAATATCAATATAACATCATTATAACAAAAGTCGATACTCCATTTTCAAGGTATTATAATTAAAGTAACATGTACAATAACAATGCAACCTATCTTTAGAAACAATGCTTAGGGGGTAAGCATTTTGAGAGCGGTTCATGGGGCGTACATGTGTCAAGAAATTGAAAAACTCATCATCATCAACTTGTCTGTCTGAAAGAGAGAATTTCATGCGAATACCTACTCTCCAACTTAAAAAACCAGAGTCATTGAGAGAGTTGTTCCTATGAATTTGGGGAGGCCCAAACACAGTTTCGTGGGTGTGAAGGGAGATAACAAGGGTTACATCCCTCTATTAACTAGTCTTCCTTCGTTCTTGTGAATAGGGTCTCTACCTCGTTCGATAACCAAAGCCTTACAGAAGCTTTTGTCTTCTTCAATAACTTCGGCAACTGGGGAACCCAAAGAGCTCCTAGAAAAAGGAAGGGCGTGAGCACTCAAGGGAAGATCAACCTCTTCAGAGTCAGAAGAATCTGGAGAGAATGGGGTAAAGTGGCGATGAAGCATGAATAGAGAAGAGAGAGAAATAGAAAAGAGGGAAGAGAGGCGGCGTGGGGAATTAGGATTAAAAAGGGGAGGGGAGGGGAGGGGGGGGGGGGGAGGGAGTGGAGCACATAAAATGACTCTCATTTGATCGCTTAAACATTGTTTAAGTTTTTACTTAACAATATTAGAGCATATGCACCCATTTACTCCATCAATTCATCAATTCATGGATTGAATTGATGGAGTTTATTACTATTCATCAAAAATTAATTTTTTTTGTTAGTTTTTATGCACCCATACAACTCCATCAATCCATCAATTCATCAGTTACTATTCATCGAATTAATAATTATATTTTTTATTATTAATTTAAATTCATCTCTATTATTTGATGGTCCCACAAATAATATCCAATGATATATTGTTGGATAATTTTAGATTTTTGATAAAATTTTTGATAAAATTCGGGAGTACCACACCAATTTTTTGCATAATCCTCATGAATTCGCCCCCATAAATTATTCTTGTTTGAATATCTACCGGTGATTGGATCAATAGATTGTCGAGCCCAAGAAACACATAATTGTAATTCTTCGGAAGGGAGCCAATTAGTACCCATAATATATTTATATGTAAAATTTATGAAGAAAAATGAGATTGAGAAGATATGAATGTGGGTGTTATAATTTTTGTGTGAAAAATGAACACAAAATTTTACATTTATAGAAAAAAAATATGACCGTTAATTTTTATTAACGTTACTGCATTTACTAAAAAAGGGACCGTTGCAATTGAAAGAAAAGCAGTCTGGCTGGCAGGAAATAAACACAAAAAGCAAGGGACCCACGAATTAACGGCCGTTGGTGACTCCATCAATTTTCAAAGCTTGCCTTGCCGAATCAAAGGAGCAGCAATTTATTGCAGCTGCAATTCGATACCGATGTATCATGCTTTTCCCTTAAACAATTGAAACAGGGGCTGAATTGATGAATCAAAGCCCCCGCTGCATGTGCTCTTATAGTCATGTTATTGACATTCAGTAAAATTACTTTACACCGATTCTTTTTCGGTTTTCATAAATATTACTCTAAATTGAAATTGTTATAATATGAAAGAAAGTTATGATTGTCAATTGTTCGAGTTTTCAAGGCACACAAAACTATACACGAAGAAATAAGAGGTTTGGTTTAGCTATCACCAATTCCAATACACGTAGCAACATACTATACAAATTCATATTCACATATACGCAGTGACTGTATCCTTGGCTATAAACTGAACATCAATATATTTATAAAGTAAAGAATATGTGATTTTTATTTAGTTTTGTTAGGTCCTGAAGTATCGTAGAAGGGGGGTTGAATACGATACTTACAATAATTTAAAATTCTTTTCAGAATTTGAGAATAATTAAATTATTGCTTTTGTTGAGGGTTCGAGTCCTTGTAGTGTTTAGGTTGACTTACTAATTTTTTATTTTTATGAATAAACATTTCAGATCTAGAAAATTAGCAAGTAAATTATTGAGACAAGTTCGGAGAATATATCTTTCGTATATAAACCTAGAGGGGTGCTACACCCGGTTTTAATAAACTGATTTCCGAAGAACCAATTAGTTCTTCGCTACAACACAGAGATCTGACTGATTCCTATTACAAAGTATAGATCTGTGAATGTACATAAGGAAATCAATCTAACAAAGAGTGTTTTATAATAGCCCTATATATTTACAACATAATGAACCAGCTAGATTTTAAAATTCCGGTGAAGAAGGTATGTGCATGACTTTGTATCTCTTCTTCTCCGGTTTCTGTTTCTCTCTGTGTGGTTGTGTGTATTTTCTCGCACCAAATGAATTAGATTTATTTGTTTATATAGTGTAGGCTTTACAATAATTGAACTACAGTTGTGGGTGTTGAATTCTTCTCCCCTGTATGTTGACTTGAGTTGACTTTGAGAAACCCGTGGATATTTTCTAGGTGTCGAATATTGTTTCCATATATTTAACACTTAGAAAATATTCCATGTATCGAATTTTATGTCCATGTATACTTCCCTTAGTCACATAAAATGTAGATGTCGAATTTCAAGTCCATGTGCAGCTAGGTGTCGAGTTTTACTCTTTGTACATGCCTTGGTGATTTAAATTCTATGTGTCGAATTCTTATCACATGAATATAAATCACTTAGATTCTTTCGAGGCATTTCTATGTGTCGATGTTTTAATTTGACTTGGTCAAATTACCATTTGATCACCAACCTTTTATACTTCTTGCGCTTGGTCACTTACGGTTTGATCATTTGCTGTTGAGATGTTCAGCTGTTTGACTATTGAGCTGTTCAGTTGTTCTTCCTTGTACCTTTGAACCTTTACAAGCGCTTCAATCCTCGACCCTTTTCTTCCATTTCCTTCACTCCATACACTTAGTCAATGCTCTATTTCATATCTGGAATAAGATCAAGTCTCGTATCTGGTGCTTGTAGTTAGATTTTGAAAGTCCCGAAGATTCTGTTTTCATCATCGTCGATACCTTATACTTGATAGTTACCTATAACAACCAGTTTGGCTTTGTCCCTCGTAACAATGCCAATAATCATCCATTCTCTGAAAACCATTACAATACCAAATACCGTCTTGTTTTGTGGTATGGATTTCAGCTTCAGTAGATTCTGCCTTTCAAACTGATTGAGATCATCTTGCATTGCAATCACCCAATCTGGATCAATCAGTGCATCTTCACTCTTATTTGGGCTACCAACTATTAACAATTGTTCTTTCTCGAAGAATAACCATTTCCTTTGCATATCACTTCTAGCTTTTACTCCAAAATCTGAATCACTAAGAACTAGACTCCAGGAATGATTTTGACTTCAAACCTTTTGTCTTGGCAGATATGTTCTTGATGTATTCCTTTGATCTTCATTGTGTTGAGTACGACTAGTAGATCCTTCTTTTATTTGATCCCTCTGAGTTGCTGCTAGGATGTGTTGAAGATCTTTCACCTTATTCAGTGGATTTTGTTAAAGTTCACGAGTTGTGTAGATTCACTATCATTTCCACTAATCGAATCTGAATCATCATCATTTTCATTATTTCCTTCTGCAACCTCAGTTTCATCATCAGTATCTGAATTTGACTCTGACAAGATGTCAAACTTCAAAGATTCAGAATTATCTTTCATTTGAATGCTTGGGAGCTTGGTGTAGTAGGACGACACATTCAGATTTTCAATTACCTTCTGGTTTTACATCATTTATGCCTTGAAAGCTTTCGACTTCAATGAGTAGCCGATGAATATTGTTCCATGAACCTTAAATTCAAACTTGCCAAGATACTCATATAAATCTTCAATAAATATCAATTTCCTCCAAACACACGAAAGAGTTTCAGTGTTTGTTTCTGGTTGGCCATTAACTCATATGATGTCTTTTCACGCTCTTGTTGATTAAAGTAGCATGCTGTGTTAATTGCTTCAGCTTCAAAGTACCTTTATCAGTGTAGATTTCATTGAGAACTTCATTCACGAAATTGAGTTCCAATATCTGACTTCAAAGTTCTCACATCTTATTTTGCTTCCAACTTGATCTACCTGATGTGATCAATTACCATCTGTGATATATTATTTGTTGAATGCACGAACATCACCAACTTGAAATTAGGGTTGTCACCAACTACCACTAAGCATATTTCTTCCATGAATTGAATGAATGATTCTACCACAATGAAAACAGGGATTATATCTTGATTGTTTTCTAGCCTCAAAACTGCATTTTTCAGATTCTTTCATTTTCTTTTGTTTGCAGTCTATAGCAAGGTGATTTGAATTACCACAAGTAAAACATGTTTTCCTAGGAGCATCAGAGATATTCATGTAGTTATTCTCCTTAGTAATTCCTACTTTGTCATTCCTATTTCTTTTAGGTTTAGCTTTATTAGTGACTTCCTTCAACTTTTCCTTAAGTTGCTTCTGAGAAAGTAACCATATATTCATCTTTTTAGGTTCTGACACACCATTGTTTTTAGAGCATTCAGTAGAACTTTCCTTATTAGTACTAGCTCTAACAAATTTCACAAGTTTATTCAATATTCCTTTTATGTGTGATTTAGTGTGTGTTTCAGATTCATAGCCTAAAGCAGAAGTCCAATTCTTATTAGTCAGCATTTGTTGGACTCTCTTTCCAGAGTTTGTCCAAACTCTAAAAGTTTCTTTTTATTTTTCTATTTCATATTTTAGGTATTCAACTTGAATTTCTAACTGTGTTTACATGTGAATAACATTATCAAAGTCTTTCTTATTTTTTAACATATCAGAGTTTTCAGATTCAAGCATGTTATTCCTAGCAGTCATAGTTTGTATTTCAGATTTTAATCTTTCATTTTCCAAAGTCTGTGACTTAAAACTGACATGCAAAGATCTAAGAAAAGACTTTAATTCACAGATATTATCAGTTTGAAAATTAAAGACAGTGTTTGGTACCTTATCAGAGTTTGGGGAATCAGTGTTTGCCATGAGTCCATAATTTGTTTCTTGTTCAGAATCTAAGGAATCCATCCAATTTTTCTTTGAAGTGATTAAAGCTTTTCCTGATTCCTTACTTCTGCATTCAGTAGCAAAGTGCCCCATCTTGTTACACTTATAACACTTAATATTTGACTTATCAACAGTCTTTGATCTCCCATCTCTATCTTCTCTTTTCTTGAACCTGTCTTTCTTTTCTGACTCACCATGCTTCTTCTGAAATTTTGCTTGCTTCTTATACTTTCTGTATTTCATCTTTTTAAAGCCCTTAACAATCATAGCAACCATCTCCATCATATCAGAATCTGTGGAGTCATCAGAGTTTGCTTCAAACTCTGATTCACAGCCTTCTTGGATCACTACTTCTTTCCCTTTCCTTCTTAAAGCCTTAAGCACCTTTTCTTTTGGTTCTTCAATTTTGGCTTCAACATTCAAAGCAATAGATCTTGCATTGCTTCTCTTCCTGTTTCTTCTTTGCTGTAACTCCAGATCATGAGTTTTCAATTTACTATAGACTTCATCTAAAGACATCTCATCTAAATCAGCCATGTCTCTAATTAAAGATGTCTTCAGATCCCATTCTTCTTGGAAGAGCCCTTAGAAATTTAGTGTTAGAATCTTCATTATCATATACTTTGTCTACCAATGCTAAGTTGTTCAACAAGGTTAAAAATCTGTCATAAATATCTGTAAGAGATTCATTCTGCTTAGCCTCAAAATATTCATACTCTTGTATGAGTACATATCTCCTATTTTTTTTGATTTTCCTTGTTCATTGACATTGAACTTCAAGAGCATCCCAGATTTCTTTTGCAGTTTTGCATGCTATTACCCTGTTGGACATTACAGAATCAAGACTATTGTGTAATATGTTTCTTACCTTAACATCTTTGAGGACTTCTTATTTTTCCTCATTAGTTCACTCCTTTTTATCTTTAAGAGTATAGAATTCAGGATTTTTTCTTCCTTCCACAATAGTTGCAGGTACCAATTTTGTTGGTAGATACTGGCCTTCATTGATCATGTTTAAATAATCAGGGTCTGTTGCTTCTAGAAACATCAACATCTTCACCCTTCATGTGGAGTACTCAACTTTCTTCAAGATAAGAATTCTTATGCTCTTATACTTGTTTCCAGACATGATTTATGATCTAACAGTTGAATTTAAACTTCCTGCTCTGATACCACTTGTTTACCCAAATGAATAAACTATTACAAAAGGGGGATTGAATGTAATAATACTAGTAAATCGATTAAGAACACAAGTATGTAAACGATTAATATTGTTCTGTATTAAAGATAATTAATATGTTACAAAACTCTCTCAAGAAGTTCTTTGTTCTCAAGAGCTGCTAGATTATGAAAGATATTGCTTGTAAAGATTTTCAAAAGATTACTTTGATGTTAACCTATGTCTGTGTTTATATAGACACAGTTACAATTCAATTACAAATTAGATTAGAAATAGAACAACTTTACATAAGGAAATAGACTTGCATTAGGATTCTTTCTTACTATCCTATTCAGACTCTGATTCGAATTGCTTCTTGACAAACTCTGATAATAAACTCTGTCGGTTGTTATTCTCTGATAGAGCATTCTCTGTTAGAGTAAACTCTGATTGAGTATTCTCTGATAGAGTAAACTCTGTCCGACAACTCCTTAAATTCTGATGATGTCAGCAGTGTAAGCTCTGATTTGTATTCTCTGACAGCCATCAGTGTTTGCTTCATAACAGAAATCAGTTCTGCTAAGCCGGTGTCCCAGTCCACCCACTGCCCATTCGCATCCTTAAGTCTGTGAATTAGATTATTTCTTCTTCTAGTGCTAGCAGAGGCATGAAAAAATCTACTATTCTGATCATCGGAATGTAACCACAATTGTTTGTATCTTTGTCTCCAAAAAATCTCCCTTTAAGTTAGGATTAAACCAAAATTCTTTTTTACTTCTTTAAACCTCACCTGAGAATCCATATCAATCCTACCTCGAAGATGCTTTAGTTCTAATTTACACGCTTTTATACGCGCACCAAAGTTACTAGTCACATCTTTACCCCATGCCCACAACTTCTCCCCACATAAACAAATTCTTTTCCCACCCATCCTTAATAATCTGCTCACAAAGCGGTTCCGTGATCCAAGCATTTTCAAAACTAAAACGCCATGACATTGAATGTTTTGTTTGTTGGGGAACTAACAACAAGGGGCTATGGTCCGAGGACAATCCCTCTAAATTATAAAGCTTAGTTACAGGAAAAAGGTCTAACCATGAATCAGTGGTTAAGGCTTTGTCTAAGCGAATCTCCATCCAATTTTCCATACCCCTCCCTTTCTCCAATGTATATTGATGACCCACCATTTCCATATCGTTCAAACCCACTTCATAAACTACTTCGTTAAATCCTTCTAACAGCCACCTTGGATACGGAGTACCACCCCGTTTATCACTTTGAGCTAGTACATTATTCATGTCACCAATCACACACCATGGCAAGTTCGAATCTCTAGCTAAATGCCTAAGCAAGTCCCATGTTCTTCTCCTATGAGATATATTAGGTTTACAATAAAGACCAGTCAATCTCCAATGATTCATGCCATCAATCAGAATTTCGACTTCAATATGACTATGAGAGTACCCCAGGAGCCTCACTTGGTCCATTTCTTTCCAAAACAAAGCAAGACCCCCACTTCTCCCTTGAGGGTCAACTACAAATAAACCTTCAAACCCAGTCTTTCTTTTCAACCATTCCAGTTTATCCTTTCGACCTATTGTCTCACACAGGAAAATAAAATTAGACTTTTCTTGATGAATGACGTCAGTTAGGAACCGAACGTTCCAGGGGAGCCCCATCAACTTTGGGCTCTTCAGTCCTGCTTCTTTTAGGATCAGATATGATAAGCTCAATGTTTTCAAAATCCGTAATACTTTCATTTTCTATCTCAGAATTTAAATTTTCACCAGGTGTGGATATACTATAACTCCCTCCTTGATTTCCGCTTATAATTATTTGATTTTATTATTCCAACAGCTCACCCCTTATCCCTGATTTTTTGGTATTTGTTTGATTTCTAGCGTACTTTACGGGTTCATCTCTCCTTTCCCACTTGTCACCGTCAACCGGCGCTGAAGCTACCGGATTTCCACTACCTTATCGCAACATTTTGAGCCAATCGTGTGACTCTTATGACGGGGATCAGCTCTCATCCATACTTCATATGGCTTTTCAATTTGCTCCACTAGTGTATCAAAAATGCGATCACAGAATTTCTCCCAATGTCTAATGAGACCATAAATAAAATAAAAGGTTGGAACGCCCTCATACTTGAAGTTGATCCAGCATCAGTTTTCCTCACTTTTCTTAATCTTCATTCTTCGCTTTAAAGGTTTATCAAGATTAATAGAGGCTCTCACTCGCAAGTGATCCCTTCACACTCTTACAAAGTTGTTAGGATCTGACTGAACAAAGCTACCAATATAATTACCAACATCTGTTACTACTCTCTGAGACATGAAGCCTGTATTCATTCCATGTAATTGGACCCAAATGTCTAACTTGTTGATCTCTACAGTTCTGGGATCATCTCCCATTTTGAGTCTTTCAAATACCAGTTGAAATCTTCCGAACGTTCATGGGCTTCCTTCTATTACTCTGGAAATATCAACTTCATGATAGTATTGGAATAAGTACCTATTTTGATCAATCTCCTTCACGTACATCCCTCTACCAAGCCTCCAGAGCGATGCCATTTTATGTTTCATTGCCTGAAAATCAATGGTTGAATCTGTTAAAAACCTTCCTATCAAACACCATCTAGTATCTATCTCCGATAACTCCTCTGTATTTCCTTCATACACCAAGACACCTTCATCTTCCTCCTCTAAACGAACCATAACAAATCTTTCCCCCATCTCCTCCACTGGACTGCGTTGCGTACCCATGAGAGGAATCAACATAAAACCTTAACTAACTCGATTTAGCCTGAACAGAAACAATGGGTAAATTTACCCTCTCACCATGTCAAAAGACAAGACTTATTCATGTATTTTATTTCATTATACTTAGTTATTATCAATGAGTGTAAATTTGATTTTTTTATGTGAATAAAGAACACACTTGTTTAAATACAAATTTTAATTTTTTTTAATTAATCATAGTTTTCTGCAAGAATTATTCTCTATGTCCCATCCAATTCTTTACATTTTCCTTTTTTGAATGTCCCACCCAATTCTTTACCTTTCAATTTTTTTTAAAAATAGTAAACTTTTATATTTTAAAATTTACTCTCACTCGCTACCTTCCTCCATCTTTTCAAATCTATCAATTGAATCCACCACTTCACCCACTTTACATTCTCTTCCATAATAGTATTTTATATAATTTTTTTAATCTCCGTACCCAATCCAAATGTAAACAATTGATTGACACGAATCTTTTAACAATCCGTAGAAAAAAGAGTAGAAGAGGATGAAATAAAACCGTTGGCTTGTGTTAGTTGAACGAGCTTAGCTTAGCTTTAGCCTCGTATGTGACACAAACAAACTCTTCTTCCTCTCCTTTGAGCTACTTCCCTCTTATCCTCTCCCTCTATCTAACCATGTCTTCTGCAACAACCCCTCTCATTCAAACTTCACGTTTTTCTGTACCGAAATGTTCTTGTGTATCTACACTTAAGCCTTCACCATTTCTATCTTTACCAGCCAAGCCCATTTCACTTGTTCACTTTGCTTCTTCTTCCTTGTGGGTTTCTCATAAGTCCACCAAGATTTTACGTCCACTTCTTGTTGCTGAGTCTTCAGAGTATGGCCAAGAAGAAGGTGGAGAAGAGGGTGGTGCTTTTTCAGTTAGTACTATTGAACCGGAAGCGACTGTGGTGGAGGCTAGTCAAGAAATTGTAGAAGATGTTGTCGAAACAGAAGAAGAAGTAGTTTTTGAAGAAGAACAAGTAGTTGAAGAAGCAGAGGAAGAAGAGTCATACTCAGAGCCACCTGAGGATGCTAAGCTCTTTGTGGGTAACTTGCCTTATGATCATGACAGTGCTAAATTGGCTGAACTTTTTAATCAGGCTGGTGTTGTTGAGATTGCTGAGGTATCATTTCTCTATCATTTAATCACCTGAACTTTTGAATTTGACGAGATTAATTTTTGGGTAATATATTCCTAGATACTGCATAAAGGTATAAGATTAGCTGATTAGGCAAAGCACATTGTTATGTTTCTAGCATTGGCATAATATTTGTAGTTATGATTCATACGATGTAACTTATTCATTTCTCTATAGTTTGTGATTGCAAACTAAATTTTCGAAAAATGGGATTGTGATGATTGGTTTTTTATGCTTTAGGTTATTTACAATAGACAAACTGATCAAAGTCGAGGATTCGGGTTCGTTACAATGAGTACGGTGGAAGAAGCAGAGAAGGCTGTGGAGATGTTCAGCCGTTACGTAAGATTTTTATTTGCCCTATCATTTTAAACATAAGTATAAAAATGAAAGTTTGTCATGGAATACGAAGTTTCATTGTAGATTAATCAGATGCTTCAAATTTTATTGATGCTCATTCTCTGGGTTCTACTTCTGGAAATACCCAGAGCTATTATATGTCTTTGTTAGGACTAAAAATATGTTGGTACTTTGTCCCTCTGTGGTGATAGAATGTTGGCATACGGGAGGTCTGAGTGTTCAAAATTTGTCGAAGTCAATATGGATGCGTATTGAGTTTAATTGTATATATAAAAAAAAGAATGTTGGCATACACAAGTTATTTTGAATTTCCAACTCCTACAAGACCTGATGTCAAAATTCAAGTTTATCGATATTCGATAGCATTGCATTATCCAAAAAAATTTAAGTTCTAGGCCTTGGGAGGTTCAGGAGTTCTGTAATAATTTATATTGGTCATGACTCATGATTCTCTGTACTTCATCAGTTAGGCTCTTACAAAGAAATACAACTCATGTGAAGGATGATTACCCGATACTTTAAATTCCTTGCCGACTAGTTGGGATAGAAAATTAGAAATGTTGTGGTTCTTCCTATCGGAAGAATATGGTCATGGTATATTATACTTTAAGGTGCATAAAAAATTACTCTGTAAATTATACTTTAAATTTTCTTTTTCATTTAAAATTCTATTCAGGATAAAAAGATTTAAAAACTAGCTTGTGGAACTATCTTTTATGGACCTTAAAATATATGCAGAAAAATCAAACCGACAAATATTGTGGGATGGAGGTAATAAAATGATAAAATGTATCTTTGAAGTTGTCCAACACTACCATGAGCACATTTCCATCTAGAAGTAATCGATGTTGATACCGTACTTGCCACATAAACTAGTAAATTTTAAATATAACTTGCCAATCAAAAGGTAATGACTAAGCCATATGTGCAGTTAGCGTGATGAAAGGCAAAAACTAGTTTCACCTTTCACAAATATCTTTATTAATCGGCTGACAACAGGAAGTTCCAATGAAAGAACAATCATATACCTCATTGCACAAGAACCCTATTTTTCCTATTTTGTTTGTTATCTAGAATGTAGATAAGTTCTTTACTGATGAATTGCATATCCTGTTAATCTGACTTGTGTCATTGTGTATTGATATTGGGACTATTATATGTGTAATAGGATCTAGGTGGTCGACTTCTGACTGTGAATAAGGCTGCTCCTAGGGGCTCGCCGCCTGAGAGAGTTTCTGAACCTTCTTTCAGAGTATATGTTGGTAACCTGCCATGGCAAGTGGATAGTGCTAAACTAGAGCAAGTGTTTAGCGAACACGGTAAGGTAATTGATGCCAGAGTTGTATATGACCGCGAGACTGGGCGTTCTCGTGGTTTTGGATTCGTAACAATGGCTAGTGAGACAGAAGTAAATGATGCCATAGCCGCTCTTGATGGACAGGTATGAGCCTCGGGCAATATATTCTAATTTTTGTACGTGCTACTACGTAAAACTATCTATCAACTTCATCTTGAAAGAAGTCGATTCCGTCTTAAAACTGTCTTCGAATTCTGTCTTTTTTCGGATACAAAAAAGCATTTGCAATAGAGTTAAACTGAAAAGCATTCGATCATTGTAGCTAGAAACACAAATGGAAATCGGTAGTCAAACTCCATGTTAACCATTGCATATTTGCATGCCAGTAATTTTGAAGTATTTTTTGACATTGACAACTTGTGGTGCAGAGTTTGGATGGAAGAGCTATTCGGGTGAATGTGGCAGAGGAACGTCCGAGACGTAACTTTTACTAATACTGAAGAATTCTTATAGTGGATGAGATGTGCATCAATGCTTATAGATCAACTGTAACTTTTCATTATCTTCTTGTTATTATGAGTTTTGACCCACGCTTCTTTTACCCTTGGTCTGTATTCTTGTAAAAGCGGTTTATATCGTCTGTATTATTCTAAAAGCGGTTTTTGTCATTCAATTTTCTTCAAATTTTCACTGCTGAGAAAAGAAAAAAGGTTTCACGAGTACATTTTTGTAAAGAAAACGAAACCAAATAATTGGATTTACTATTTTCTTTTTGTCAAATAAAATTTTATTGGATTAAATATCAAAATGCTCACTAAAGTAGGAGGCTAGTATCACTCTACTTATTCTACAAAAAATCAAATTACAAAATCTAAGAAGCATAGGGTTAGTAAAGAGTGTAAATAAGCCTAACATCATGCCTAACTCTAGATTTGAATTTGTTAGAGGAAAACAATTTTTCACGCACCATATATTTAATATTTCGAATCAGAACAAACGGTGAGCTAACAGTTAGAATTAACTCATCTATTAGCATTGCTTAAGTTATGAATACAAAATTCCTTTCCTTCCATATGCAATGAAATGCAACTCTCAGTTACATATATAAGCGTTATTTCCTGTAACTGATAGGATAACTAAGCTATTTTGGTAGCTTAGTTACACAAGGTCCTGCTTAGGCCAATCTACAGTGGACAGTTTACTAGCTTTCTCGAATGTTTGAGCATAGATCTTCATATAGTGTTGTGTTATCCTACAAATAAAAATTCCAACACTAAATTTAGATAACAGTTGTATTCAATTTAAATTTGTCGATTCGAATGTGTGTTCAAGAATGATACAAATTCATTTAGATAGTCTTCTTCAGCAGAAAGCTAAATATTTGTTATATAAAAATAAATGAAATTCTTTTGTATGGAGATGGAGTTTGTCTCACACCTGACATAATAAATCAATTATTATTTTTGAACGCATAATAAATCAATTATTCATTACCGTTTTTAACATAACTTTTCTTTAAATATTACTTGTACTTTTTTTTTTGAAAAATTCTTTAAATATTATTTGCTCAAATATTTCAAAGCCCCTCTTTAGCACCACAAAGTTAAAAAAAACATGTATTTCATTTGATTTCAATTTCTCCGCTAATAATGTGCACTCCCTCTGTCCCCTTTTGGTTGTCATTTATGAGAAAAAAATTTGTCGATAATTAGTTGTCCTTCTCACTTCAAAACAATTTTACAAAGATTTTTTCAAATACTACCCATGTATTATTATTTACAATGTTTGACTGATTCAAATATACAAACAATTCTCCTGACAAAAAAATATACAAACAATTCAATTAATTTATTACAATTATAAGGGATAGTCATGAAAATAAGTTACTCGTATGTAATTAATATTTTCTTAATATATGTGTTTTTTTTAAAAGGGACAACTAAAAGAGGAGGGAAGGAGTACCGTTTAACAACCAATAATAATAATAATACTCCCTTCATCTCATAATAATGTTGTGTTTGGTTGAGGAGAATGAAATGAAATGAGTAAAAATAAAGAAAATTTATGTAGGTAGGATGAAAGATTTGGAAAAAAATGGGTGAGTGCAAATTTTTTTTGCTAAGAATTGGTAAGAAAATGTACATGAGAGAGAATGAAGCATTTCATCTCAAATTGGGAGATTTAAGTTCTAGCTTAGCTTGTTAGGAATGGAATGTAGAAATTGACCCCATAAGTGTCTTCTTTGATTCTTATGTGATCAAATTGACCCAACTTTAATTAGGAAAAAAAATTGACCTAACTTTGATCGTAAATTAAAAATTATTTTTCTACCGTTTTCCAAAACGGAAAAATATATTTCAAAATTTATTAGATATATTTTCTAATGATATAATTTTTAGTTTTTTTAGTTATATATTAATATATTATGTGTAATATTCAGTCAAAAATTGATAAATTTGATTTAAAAAAATTAAAACAAGACAATTATTTTGAAATGAAGGAGTATCTAATAAGCCGACCTTTTGGAATATTAACAGTCAAATAACTCCCTTTTGATTTTAGTTATGAAAATGTACACTTAAGATGACAGCAGTTATATGATTGAAAAGGTTGCTCTACAGAAGTCAAATTTAACAACCTTAAACTTATTATCCAATACTCCATCCGTCTCTACTTAGTTATCCTTTTTAAGAAAAATTATGCATATTAATAAATTTTAAATATTATGCTTATTTTTTATCCAGCTATATCCATAATTAATACATTAAATTTATAAGTATAGTGAAAAAATCAATGTTGAAAATCACAAATAAATGAGAGTATTAGTGATAAAAGGATCATATTTTTTATTGATTAAAGAGATTAACACTAAAATGAGATATATTTTTTTCTAAAAAAGCCAACTAATTAAATAGGGAGTGTCGCAACGACCCTCTTATAACTAATCGCGCGCGCACAACATCTAAATTGCATCTTTCAAATGGCGCATATAAAGAGTACACCATCTGAAGCAGAAGAAGCCTGTTTGTTTGCAATGCAGCTAGCAACTGCTTCAGTACTTCCCATGGTTCTGAAAGCAGCCATTGAGCTTGACCTTTTGGAGATCATGGTTAAAGCTGGCCCAAATGCCTATGTCACTCCAGTTGAGCTCGCCTCTATGCTGCCCACATCAAACCCGGATGCACCGCTTATGCTTGATCGCATCCTCAGAGTCCTGGCTAGCTACTTGGTTCTCAAATGTAAGCTTATAGAGCTACCTGATGGTTTGCTAGTGCGGACCTATGGCTTAATGCCAGTGTGCAAATTTTTAACAAGAAATGAAGACGGCGTCTCTATGGCACCTCTTTCGCTCTTGGCTTATGATAAGATTATGATGGAGAGCTGGTAATATATTCTGTCCTCTATTAATATGACTAATTAAAATTCTTGCAATGACATGATGGTAAGTCTATATATATATAGGTATTACTTGAAAGATGCGGTTCTTGATGGTGGACTTCCATTCAACAAGGCCTTTGGAATGAACATATACGATTATGCTGGCACAGACTCTCGATTCAATATGATCTTTAATCAAGCTATGAAAAATCATTCTACCATTATCATGAATAAGGTCCTTGAAAATTACAATGGTTTTGAAGGTCTAACGTCTTTAGTTGACGTCGGTGGTGGTACCGGGGTTTCCCTTGATGCAATCATCTCCAAGTACCCTACTATTAAAGGGATCAACTTCGATCTTCCCCACGTTGTCAAAGATGCTTCATCTATTAATAACGGTACAAAATTTTTATAATGTAGCTGGAAAAACTATAATGATAAACATATTTAGTATGAGATTAGTGTTCATGAGGTTAACTCGCATAATTTTCATGAGGTTAATAAAAATTATCATATAAATACACGAGTGTGTTATTGTAATTACAGATAATTATATACAATTACAAAAATACTCACACTAAAAAATAATTGCACCTTAGGTAATCTCAGGAACTTTATTCTCATTTAGTATACATGGATATATATATACGCATTTCTTTTTTGTTCTGTACAAATGATTAGTTATATGTGCGTATATAGGGGTGGAACATGTTGGCGGGGACATGTTTACTAGTGTGCCAAAAGGAGATGCCATATTCATGAAGGTTGTTAATGTGTATACAATATGAGTTTGTGCGTATCTGTTCGTTTAATTTGCTAATATAAATTTGTCAGCCAGTTTATATGATTATTAATTACTTTGCAGTGGATATGTCATAACTGGAATGATGAACAATGTTTGAGGCTCTTAATAAATTGTTACCAAGCACTTGCGGATGATGGAAAGGTAGTCGTCGCAGAGTCCATTCTTGAGGAGCAACCTGGAACTTCACTCATTACCAAGACCGTCCTTCATTTGGATGCCTTTATGTTGGCAGGTATTCCCGGTGGAAGAGAGAGGACTGAAAAAGAGTTTGAGGCCTTAGCTAAACGTGCAGGATTTAAACGTTTCAACAAATTGTGCTGTGCTTTTAATATCTGGATCATGGAATTCTGTAAGTAGAGCTTTGTATGAGAAACAAGCTCTTCGATTGACATATTTCGATCGATATAGTACGTTTACCTATGAAATAAGGAATTTGTGCAACGAAACTAAAGGTTCAGGCCTCTATGTAATAGGGAATTTACCCTTGTAATGAATTCTTTAAAGTTTAATGTGTCTACACTCTTGTCTCCCATAAATTTTATTTTTTTGATAAATGCCATGACAGACACATTTGATTGTACTAATATACAAAAGATGTAGTAATGTTTATCCACTACTCACAAGGCAACTAGCACTACGTAATTGGATATCCATCTGTTAGAAAATGGAAAGTTGAGACATATTTTATATATGTTCTTGATGTAATTTCCGGAAATTAATGATCGGAAGTTGTTTCTTGCTGTGAGGACTTAAACTTTCATGTTTGGATCTAAGACATTTTCTTAATGTGATCCATAAATAAATTGAGTGGAAGTTGCTAGTTTGAAATGGGTTAAAAGTGTTGTCCCACATTAAATATGTAATATGGGTGTGGCTGCTTTATATGCATATATATGCAAGAGTAGTGTAAACTACTAAGGCATGTGAGTGTGCATGGTGTACTAGTGTGCCCTCGCGCGCCACCGCCGCCACGCCTCGCCTCGGGTCGGGTCGAAGGGCGATTTGGGTGAATGTCTCGGCGTCTCGCGTACGTGAGACGACCTGGGCGAGGAGTTTTATTACATGATTAATTAATTTAATTATGACTTTAAATATTATTTTAATATGAATATTGAATCAAAGCTACTGTCAGGAATATGCAGATTTGCAAAGTTGTTGTCAACATTGCTGTCAACAGATTCACAAAGTTGATGTCAACAGATTTACAAAGTTACTATCAACAGATTTGCAAAAAGTTGCTGTCAGCAGAATTTATAAAAGTTGATGTCAGCAGATTTTATAAAAGTTGTTGTCAACAGAATTTATAAAGTTGTTGTCAACAGAATTTATAAAGTTGTTGTCAACAGATTTTATAAAGTTATTGTCGTGACTTAAGCTGACTCTTACTGATTCTGAATATTCTATTAAATACTTTTTAAGTCAGAATAATTATTTTAATTAATGTTTTATCTGTTATTACGTTTTATTTATTGTATTATATATACATAAAAACGTTGGAGATAGAAGAGACGAATTTTGACACAAGTTTGAGAAAACCCTAGTAGTCATACTCTGTATTTTCCACATTAATATTCATACATATTTTGCATAAGGTTTTCTGGGCGAACTGAGGTACAGGTCGCTGTTGAGTGCTACGTATCTGTGGACAAAATACTATGTGTTGTTTTATCCTGGAAGTGATATTGCTGCAACCCAACACAGCGTAGTGAGGCAATAATCTCTTCCAGAATAGTCAAGACTTCTTGCAAGGCTTGGCGACTCAGCAGTTGTTTTGATTCTATCAGTGTTTGCTTAAAGCTTCTGTTAGAGTTAAGTATTCTATCTTTTCTCTTGTCCTTACAGTTACTGATTTATATATCTTATTTTTACCTTCGTGCTTTGTTTTGTTAATTGGTTTAATCTGTCTGTTCTTGTTAAACTGTTTATATATATGTCCCATTGTTGCTGTGTAGTTTTGAATTACTCCCAACAATCTTGAAGAGATTATCGGTGTTATATATTGTTAATTAACAAAATGGTTAACGAAACTGGAACTCTTGTTGTTGGTGGTACTAGTTCTGGGTCTAGGGTTACTGCTACTGCCATTGATTGACCACGTACCATTTCCCACAACCCATTGATTTGTCGGGCATGCCTGATAAATTTAGTGGGGGTGTTGGTTTTTCTCGTTGGCAGAAAAAGATGAAACTGTGGCTAACGGTAAAGGGTCTATGGCCGGTGGTGCAGTATGCTTTACCAGTTGTTGATCAAGAGAAGCCTGACTCTGTTAAGGCCTATGCTATGTGGGAAGAAAAGGATGGGGTGGCTAGGGCTGCAATATTGGCAGCTTTAGCGAACACTCTGTTAGATGTTTATTCATCGGATTCCTACACTGCTAAGCTCTTATGGGAGAAGCTGGACCAGACACATAATACTGATCAGGTTTAGTGGTTTCTTGGCAAGAAGTCTTGGCAGGACTAGAATCTTCCAAATTGGGCATCTTTAAAAGATCCTGGACTTACTTTAATTGCCATCATTCTTTTGAATTAATTGTAATCCAAAAAAAATTGCAACTCTTCCAACATGTTCATGTTGTAATTACTCTGCATTTACTTAGCAAAATATCTCTTGCACAAGTTTTGTTAGACCCACATATAATATAATCATGGTATACTAGCATATATATGACATTGTGTATGCCATGTATTCTAAAGAGATATATGTGTATAACGACTCTACTAAAATCATTTTTAAGTAATAAACTAGTTAGAGTGTCATACCATGTCCTTGACGATTTGCTTGAATCCCTAACTCCATTCAAAGAGAGTTTGGGAAGAGAATGATATACAAATTCCAATGATCTGCAACTTTAAATCCAGGAAATGTTGTACATCAACTTCAACTTCTTACTCACCATTCAAGAGTGCACTTGTTCACATTCATCTGATAGATATTCATGCTTGAATGTTCAACAGGTGCTAGGGATGTCCTATTGTTAGGTCCTCATCTTGTTAGGCCCTAAAAGGATCATGTCTCGTCTCTGTTGCTTGCTGTTATATCTTGAAAGTCTCGAAGATTCTATTTCCATCATCGTCGATACCTTCTACTTGATAGTAACCTGTAGCAACTAGTTTGGCTTTGCCATCAGAACAATGCCAATAATTATCCAGTTTCTGAAAACCCTTACTGTACCTTATGGTACATGCTTTGAAGGTATCTGAAATGGACCTTCCTAAGAAGTTTCAGGTTATATCAGTGATTGAAAAGCTCCCGAAGTCTTGGGAATAGTTTGTTCTCTCCCTGAAAAGACAGAAAGGAGATATCACATGGACTAACCTGATGTTGGACATCTCTGTGCAAGAACAACACAAGTCCAAACAAGAACATGTGATACCTGCTGAACATGGGAGTTCGAAGGTGAACGTAGTGACTGTAGGACAGAAAAGAAAGTCTGTCACTAAGAAGGAGAATAACAAGCCTAAAAATGACAAGAACAAGGCTAAGAAACCAAAGGCAAACAAACCATGTTGGTCTTGTGGACAGGTTGGTCACTGGAGCAAGGACTGTCCTACTAAGAAAGCGAAGAAACCTAATGTGGTAGCACAAACTAATACTGTGCTTGCAACCTCTAATGGGCCTGTGGTTAACATAGTTGTTGGTGAGGCTATTGCTTCTGAAACTAATGACGGGTATGTTACCTACAACCCTACACTACTTTCCATTTATCTGTCAAATGAATGGTTGATTGATACTGGAGCTAATGTACATATTTGTACTGATATTACTCTATTTGTATCTTATCAACAGATTCAAGGAATTATAGTGATGATGGGGAATGCTAGTGTTGCTCAAGTACTTGGAGTAGGAAACGTGGACCTGAAGTTTGCTTCTGGGCGTGTTATATCCCTTACTAGAGTGCATCATGTTCCTGACATTTGTAGAAACATAATAAGTGGAAGTTGTTTAGTTAGAAATGATTTCAAACTTTCTTTGAAGTGTAATAAAGTAGTTATTACACATACTGGTATATTTTTTGGCATAGATTACTTGTCTGATGGTTTATTTTTATTAAATGTGGAGTTTGTTTTAGGCAGTTTTATTAATGATAATGTTGTTCCTTCTATGAATTGTGTTGAATCATCTGATTTATGGCACTCACGTCTTGGTCATCTAAATTTTGGTGCTCCAAAGAATATGATGAATTTAGAGTTGATTCCAAAGCATGCCATTGAAAAGAAATCTAAATATCAAGTATGTGTGACTGCTAAACTAACTAGGAAACCCTTTCATAATATTGCTAGGGATTTAGAAATATTAGAGTTAGTACACACAGACATATGTGAATTCAGTGGTGTTTTGACTAAAGATACTAAAAGTTATTTCATTACCTTTATAGACGATTGTAGTAGATACTGCTATGTTTATTTACTTAAACATAAAGATGAAGCACTAGATAAATTCATTATGTATAAAAATGAAGCTGAAACACAAACTGGCAAAGTACTTAAACGTTTGAGGTCTGATAGAGGTGGAGAGTATACGGATACGTCATTTAATGAATTTTGTAGAAGCAATGGTATAGTTCATGAGGTGACTCTACCATACACTCCTGAGTCTAATGGGGTGGCAGAATGAAAGAACAGAATATTTAAAGATATGATTAATAGTATGCTAATTAATTCTGGGTTGCCTAAGTACATGTGGGGAGAGGCTCTGAATACAACTTGCCATATTTTGAACAGAGTCCCTCTGAAACATATGGACAAGACACCTTATGAATTATGGAAAGGCAGAAAGGCTAGTGTAAAGTATCTTCGTGTGTGGGGCTGCCTTACAAAGGTACTTGTCCCTGAACACAAGAGAAAGAAACTGGGGCCAAAAATGGTTGATTGCATCTTTCTGGGCTATATTGAAACCACTACCGCTATGAGATTTTTAGTGTTAAAATCTGACATAGATGGGATAGTGGCAAACACTATAGTTGAGTTTCGTGATGCAACATTCTTTGAGAATGTGTTCCCTATGAAGACTGGTATATCTCTGGGTATTTCTGATGATAATCCCACTCGCACATCGAGTTCCATTCCTGATCATGTGAAAAGGATGACAAATGTGGGGGTGGATCCTACTAGTAGCTCTACTCCTAACGAAGTAGAGGAACCTAAAAGGAGTAAGCGTGCAAAGGTGGTCAAGGACATTGGAAGTGATTTTATCACTTACAATGTCGAGGACGAACCTTTACCTTTTCGACAGGCCATGGATTCTGCGGAGTCAAGGCACTGGAAATGCGCTATAAAAAGTGAGATTGACTCTATTGTTTCTAACGGAACATGGGAGTTGGTTGATCTCCCTCCTAGGTGTACTACTATAGGATGTAAATGGATTTTCAAAAGAAAGATGAACCCGGATGGCTCAATAGATAAGTATAAGGTTAGGCTGGTAGCTAAGGGTTTTAAGCAAATGGAAGGCATTGACTATTTTGATACATACTCTCCTGTTGCAAGAATGCCAAACATACAAATGCTTATAGCATTAGCTTCCATACATGGTCTTATCATCCATCAAATGGATGTAAAGACAGCTTTTCTTCATGGTGATCTTGAAGAAGAGATTTATATGGATCAGCCTGAGGGATTTGTCGCTTCTAGCAATGAGATGAAAGTTTGTAAATTAGTCAAGTCTATCTATGACTTGAAACAATCTCCTAGAGACTGGCACAAAAAGTTTGATGAAACTGTTTTGACTTCGGATTTTTTGGTTAATGAAAGTGACAAGTGTGTCTACTATAAGGTTAAAGGAAATGATAAAGTGATTTTGTGCCTATATGTGGATGATATACTGTTGTTTAGAATCAATATTGAGATTATTAACGAGACAAAAAGTTTCTTGAAAAGGCACTTTGAAATGAAGGATATGGTGCTACTAATGTGATTCTTAGAATCAAGCTGACTCAGTCAGCTGATGGAATAACCTTGTCATAATCTCATTATATAGAGAAATCTATACTTGAGAAGTATGGTTATTCAAATTGTAGAATCGCAAGTACGCCATATGATTCAAAAGTTGCTCTTGTCAAGAATAAGTTAAGAGTTCCTGTGTCTCAGTTAAGGTATTCTCAGATTATTAGGAGTTTGCAATATTTTGCTAATGGTACTAGACCAGTTATTTCATATTCTGTGTCTAAGTTAGCTAGATATACAAGTTATCCAAACAAGACTCATTGGGATGCTCTTGATAGAGTGCTTAGATATCTGAAAGGCACCATCTACCTTGGTTTGCATTACAGGAGGTTTCCTGGAGTGCTAGAAAGATATAGTGATGCAAGTTGGATAACTAAGAAATCTGGTTCCAATGGATTGACTAGATACGTATTTACCCTTACGGGTGGAGCTATATCCTGAAAGTCTGCTAGACAGACTATTGTAACTCGGTCTACTTTTGAGGCTGAGTTGTGTACATTAAATGTAACGGGGACGGAGGCTGAATGATTTCATGGACTTATGTCTGTAATTCCTGTAGTAAGCCAATCGCTTCCTGCTCTTGCTGTTCATTGTGATAGTCGAACAACTATCGATAAGATAAATAGTAAGAAGTATTATATGAAAACCAAGAGACACGTCTAAATTAGACTAAAGTCTATAAGGGGTTTGGTGTCTGACAGGATCATTGCCATTGAGTTTATTGGGACTCAAGACAACCTGACTGATCCTTTAATTAAGGGACTTGAGCATGCTGTTGCCCTTAAGTCGAGGTTGGGGATGGGACTGACAACCCATTTTGAGTCATCAACAGCGGGAACCCAATACACCTAAGAGGAGATCCCTCGAAGTGTATTCAATATGGTAATAATAAGTTGTGAGGGTGATTCGGTAGTACCTCTACAACAAATATATAGATACTCACGTATCTGAGTCTTTCCCCTGTAAACCTCAAGATGTACTATAACTGCTAGTTAGCAAGAGTTTTAAGAACTCTGAATGGGGTCAAGTCGTGAGACGAGATGTTGGCAGTACATCTTTGGAAATGCCCAGCTAAGCGAATGTTATTGTGTGGTCGCAATTAGAGGATATGGTTATTCCTCGAAGCATTCGATGAACAGGATCGAGACATGACCATTAACGTCTCAAAGCCATAGATCGGCACCATAGCCTTTGACTTGTCATCGTCTATGGAGTGTGGTTACACAAAAATGGATAAATATTCAAGGTGAAACATTCCATCTATATCCGGTAGTCATCGAAGTAGAGGACTTAGGAGGGTTCAAACCTTGACCGGTACCAACTCTGAAAAACAAGTCATGAGTAGAATCTGATATGCATTTCTGTATGGATTTGTGGGAGATTGTTAGAAAATGGAAAGTTGAGACATATTTTATATATGTTCTTGATGTAATTTCCAGAAACTAACGATTGTATGTTGTTCCTTGCTATGAAGACTTAAACTTTCATGTTTGGATCTAAGACATTTTCTTAGTGTAATCCATAAATAAATTGAGTGAAAGTTGCTAGTTTGAAATGGGTTAAAAGTGTTGTCCCACATTGAATATGTAATATGGGTGTAAGTGCTTTATATGCATGTATGTGCAAGAGTAGTGTAAACTACTAAGGCATGTGAGTGTGCATGGTGTACTAGTGTGCCCGCCGCCGCGCCGCGACCTGGGAGAGGAGTTTTATTACATGATTAATTAATTTAATTATGACTTTAAATATTATTTTAATATGAATATTGAATCAAAGCTACTGTCAGGTGATCAGATTTGCAAAGTTGTTGTCAGCAGAATTTATAAAAGTTGCTGTCAATAGATTTTATGAAAGTTGCTGTCAACAAAATTTATAAAGTTATTGTCAGTGAGATTTTATAAAGTTACTGTCGTGACTTAAGCTGACTGTTACTGATTCTGAATATTCTATTAAATGCTTTTTAAGTTAGAATAATTATTTTAATTAATGTTTTATCTGCTGCTACGTTTTATTATATTATATATACATAAAAACGTTGGAGATAGAAGAGACGAATTTTGACACAAGTTTGAGAAAACCCTAGCAGCCATATTCTGTATTTTCCACATTAATATTCATACAGATTTTGCATTAGGTTTTCCGGGCGAACTAAGGTGCAGGTTGCTGTTGAGTGCTATATATCTGTGGACGAAGTACTCTGTGCTGTTTTATCCTGGAAATGATATTGTTGCAACCCAATACAGCGTAGTGGGGCAATAATTTCTTCAAGAACAGTCAAGACTTCTTGCAAGTCTTGGCGACTCAGCAGTTATTTTGGTTCTATCAGTGTATGCTTAAAGCTTCTGTTAGAGCTAAGTATTCTATCTTTTCTCTTGTCCTTACAGTTACTAATTTATATATCTTGTTTTTACCTTCGTGCTTTGTTTTATTAATTGGTTTAATTTGTCTGTTCTTATTAAACTGTTTATATAACTGTCTCATTATTGCTGTGTAGTTTTGAATTACTCCCAACACCATCTTCATTTAGTCTCTTAGGACATTGTTATGTTATCATGGCACAATCATGCGGACAGAGGAAAGAAGCTATGGGCAGGCTGTATAGCACACTTGTGCTTCTGATTGCTCGGCGCCTTCACAATTTTAGGTACTTTTCATCTATTATTCATTTCAGAAATTTGTTAGGATGTTTATTTTGTAAATCAATAAATTAATTTGACACCATTGTTGCAGAAACGCAGAACTATAGTCTGTACATAGAACTTCATTTATATTGCCTGTCGCAACTAAGGCTACATCGAACTTCATACTTAGAAATATGATAAAAGAGCACAGTTTTTATATGTAGAACTGGAGCGCTATTTATATTTTATAGACTAATTCCCGTTTTACATCTCTTTGTTTTTGAAGATTTGCATTAATTTGAGCTCATATTTTTTAAATCAATATTTTGCATTCCAAAAATTTTAAAACCGTCTCAGTTGGCACTCCTTAAGATAATTTCCGTCAATTATCAATGTTAATTTCATATTCTGCATGGTTAATATGTGTATTTAATATTTAAAAAATTATTTGAGGGTTCATGTTTCTTAATTTTTGTGTTCAATTTATTCCAAATATCTCATTTACATGAATAAATTAATATAACCAAATTAAAAAATATTATCAAACATTTTCATCAACGCTTTTTCTTACAATAATATAGTTTTTGATCACAATACATCCCAAATTGACCTTAATTTTTTTTAACAATATTTTTTCTTACGATACAAATTTTTTAAGATAAATGAATGCAACATCACCCGCACATTATCACATTATAAAATATGTTCTTGTTCTTTTTTTTAGTTTTTCTCACATAAGGTTTTTTCTTGTAAATTAAGCTACAATGAGACATTTATTTTATGTAACGGATATCCAAATGGTAGTGTTGTAAATAATATATTTATGTGGATGTTCTTTGGCCTTTTGTTATCTAGATCTTTGTCTTTTCACATCTAGACTTTTGACCATTTGTTAGCTAAACCTTTGATTTTTCTTTTCTTGTAACTTATATCTCAAAAGCCTTTGTAAAAGCATGTTATATAATTGTATAGGAGATACCAAAATATAGAAATAAGAATCATCTCTTCCCCTTCAATTTCTTTCTTGTTCATTGTTGTTATATAATACTTTTTCTGGTCTTTTTTATAGGGCACAACACGTAACTCAAGATCTAAATAACAAGAATTTTATTTAATATTTTTAATAATTCTTTTTTTATAAAAGTATTTTAAAAATATTTTTATTCAAAAAAAAGAATAATTTAAAAATAATAAGTAGAACACATTTTATTAAGACTTAGAATTGCGTACAACGGTCTCTAGAAAGAACAAGAGAGAGTAGTTTTATACTTAACAATATAATTGGAAAATGTTTCTTACTTTTCTATGTATTTTGGAGCAGGCATGCTTTTAACAATTTTCGATGAAAGCGAAAATTTTAAAAAGAATAGAGATAAAAAGATTGGAAATTTTTTTATAATAAAAAAAATAATTGAAAAATTTTGTTTTAAAAGAACACGCCCGTGTCTTCCTTATCTCTTCCTAACTAGGCCCTGACTACCACACCGCGTGGCTCCTCCTCGTAAAGTGTATCTTCTCGTAAACATTTTTAAATTATTATAAAATTATAATGATGAAAAAGTATCATATATCACTGATCAATACATATTTAGATGTTAATATTTAAAAAAAATCATTTATCATTGACATTTATATGGTTTATATTTAATAATTATTATTTAATAATTAATCTTAATTGTTATTACATAATATATATATATAATTAAGAATTTGATAGAGTTTTTGAAATTTATGAAGGATTTAAAGTCATACAACTCATATTTATTATAAATTTGTAATAAAAATATATTAATTTTGATTTTTTTAAAAAAATTTAACCTTTTAAAAAAAATTATCGATTTTTTACTGTCTCGCCCGATTTTTGACCGATATAAAAAAAAATCTTTGACCCAATTTTTGACCGTTTAATTGAGACGAGACCCGTCGGTGTACGGATTAATCGGAAAAGAGCCGTGTTTAGAACACTTGTCGCAATTAATATTGCTAAACTTGCAGTAGTCAAGGATTGAATTCTACAGTCAAGTATTGAATTCTACAGTACTCCTGAACCACCGTCTCCTGTCAACTCCTAGTAATGTGTAATTTCTTATTCCCAAAGCACCCTGTCATTTATTTTTTGTGAGGCGGATCATATTCTCATGTGTTGTAGCCTTGTAGGGTTACTCTCGGTGCTTTATTATGGATTCTCTTTGTTGTTTTCTTGCATGTTAATTATTTTTTACTTTTAATGAGCACTTGCACTTTATATTTGTTTCATTATTTTATATTTTCAACGTTTTCTCCAATATATAGCGATGACAAGTTCAAAGATGAAGTAAAAGTTACTTATATTTAGGTTAAAATGACACTAACACACGCGGGAAACATTATCCTTTCTATTATATACTCCTGTATAAGAAAAATGGGTTTGAGGATGATATCAGGTAACTCGCCTGAAATTATGAGTTTCTCCCATATAAATTTAATGACATTTTTGTAAATATTAAAAATTTATACTGAATTTATAAATCTACCTTTATATATTTATATATGAAATTGTTTTAAGATTAGGTAGTAGTCTAAGATTAAGATTATTCTCAGGTACATAATTCTTTCTCTCTCTCTGTATATATATGATAGGAGGAGAGGAGGTTTGGTTGATCCATTTTATTCATTTTCATCATGAGTTATTTAATTCAAATTAAATGACTTTTATACCCTTCAATTAAATACATGATTAAAATATAAATTATTGTATTGTATGTGTGAACTAATCTTAATAACTTTAATATACAATTGAAAAATCACTCAACTACAAGTCGAACATGATTTTATTTTATAATTCGTTAACTACATGTATTTATAATTATTTTAAATTTTTAAAAAAATATTTTTATTTATAATAAAATAATTGTTCTGCATATATCTCTCGTATAATATATAAAATATTGTGTCTACATTTTTATATAATTTTAATATGGTATTTTGGATTAAGCATCTTATGTAAATTAAAATTGAACAATTGAATTTATAATTGGATAAAAAATGACTTTAAAAAAAATCAAATTTTGAATAAAAAAATTACAGTCAAAATGAAAATATGATAAAAAAGAAAATTCAAGTTGCATTGATTAGAAAGTGTTTCTTTAAAAAATGGTGGTAATTTTATGGAGTGCAATAAGATGGTAGCCCGGTGTACAGAGTAATGTAGTAATTGATATTGTATACACAAATTTTATAACTGTCGTCAATGTCTTTATACCTTATTTGTACAATTTCAATTATAAATTAAATAAAACATCCACGGTTATAAGATTATGGTAAGTCTTTAAAATAATTCTAGAAACTACCCAGACAAGACACTGTACAAGAAGGAAGTTGTTTAGTTTATAGTCATACCCTCACGAAGGTGCTAACAATGTGAGGTTAATTTATTATCATTTCTTTTAATTTTTTTACATGAGAATTCAAAAAGTCATAATTTTAACTACTTCTCGCTCGTATCATGTCAAATTATTTTATTAGTAACTACTCGTTACACATTTTTCGATACATTTAAATAAACATATTACGATACCATATTTAAGCTAGTGTTCGTGCTTCACACGGGCTTTCATGCTAGTTATTATTAAGATTCCTAACAATTATAATTTTTCTTATTTTGCTTCAAATTATAACTCAAACTCTATTAGATATTTTAGTAATATATAAATTTGAACTTAAAAAGCTATTTTGGAGTTAAATTAAAAAGAAAACTTGTAATTATTGTGCTACTTACATGACCAACATTGTTTGAGCCATATTTTGAGTTTCAGAAGACAGAATTGGACAATTGTACAGTCCACACGAACCTTACAAAATCATCTTTAATTCTGAGGTGGTCTAATATCCAAAATACAAATGAAGCAGCCCGTAATCTAGACAGAAAAAATAGTTACGAATTTTTATCGGAGAATTATATTCTATTTAAGAAACCTTTTTATAATTGATTTAAAATATTGAACTACTTTTATATTATATTTATATAGAGACATATCATATATGAGACATTATTATGTACTATTATTATAGTAGAGATAATATTAGGGTTTTACATACAGATAGATTGAGAGAATCTATGAATTTTCCTCTTTTACTCGTGAGAGAGAGGATTAAAGTTTTTCTTATCCAAATCTTTCCTATAAAAATATTTAATATATTATATAAGATATTATGGTAACTTTATACGGAAAACCAATTATACTTACGGGAGAAATTATTTATTGAGAACTCAAAAACCTTATTAATTCATTGGTTTGGATCAAATTGAAAAAATTAGGTTTAAAAAAATAATAATTATTTGAATTCTCCGGCTAAGAGTTTGTTAGTGATTGTGGTATTATCAATGTAATCAACTAATACTTACTTAGATTAATTAATTTTTAACTAAGTAAAAAATATTGTCATATATACATTGACAGTATGTTTACAATGTCACTTGTAATAGGATGTACAAATAGTCAAGTAGGTGACAGTAAACATCAATAGTTACTATCTTGTACAAATGTAATAAATGATCCATGAAGTAGAATTTCACAAAGTGTTCATACACATCATATATCAATTCATTGACAGTAACATTCTACAAACTGAAGCCTACGATAACACATTCAAGTGACATCAACTTTTGGAACAGACGACAACAACTATTCCTTGACAGTAAATTTGGCGGAAAATGAAGACTCTATGACATCAAGTTTTACTGTCAGCAACTATTTTCTGACAGTAGCTTTGGCATGGATAGTTGACAGCATGTTTGGCGGGATAGTCGACAACATGTTTGGCGGAATAGTTGACAGTACCTTTGGACGACAACATGTTTAGAAGACTGGTGAGCCTGACAATAAAGTATGCGGAATCAAATATGTTGTCACCAAAGAGAAACTAAAGGTTGACAGTAACCTTTTGGTGAAGCTGACAGTCTGTTTCAAGAAGCAGACTAGGTAAAGTTCATTCACTGATTAATCTTGACAATTCTACCTAGTCTGTCAAGTCTACTACTGCACCTTGAGAAAAATCAAGCAAAAAGATGAAACGTGCTCATAGATTCAAGAATGTCAAAGCCTCTCAGAGTAACTTTATTTACAAATGGAATGAAGACAAGATTTGAGAAGAAAAAAATGAAACTACTATTTCAAGAATTGTCCAGGAAATAAGGGAAAGTACACTTGTAAATGAGATACATGTTTTAGTATAAATTCACACATCCCACAAACACTTTCGCTATTGAGCTGAACTTTTCTCAAGTATAGAAACTTTAACATTCTCTTGTTATTGTATCTATTGAAGCTGGAAAATCTTTTCCAGTCAGTTGTAGCAAAAATAAAAATTAATAAAATTAATTTTTGAAGTAAAACACCTTGTATCTTTTATATGCTTACTGTTGTCTGTTTTCTTAACTTGATATTATCACTTCTTGTTTGTTGTTAGCAAAATTAACAATAAATTATCAAATTGCATTCAACCCCCCTTCTACAACATTGTTTTCGTTTAACAGAGTTCAACCTGTTGCTAATATATTATATACACATTCTATTTTATTACTATATTATATATAATATTATATCAAAAATATGTTATCACATACTTTGAATCATGCTATTTGATAAATAAATTAAATCAAATTAAAATTAAAATAATATAAAATAAAAAATGTTAATATTTTTTTAAATTTAATCAATTTATATATGAGAAAATTTTATTGAATTAATTTTTAATAATTGAGCACTACTATTAACTTTTTTTATAATTAAAAGTCTTTTATATTTCTTATATTTCTAAAAGAATGTTATTATAAAGGATGAATTTTCACAACACACATTAATTATTAATATGGAGTAATATGTTTGGTTCAATAAAGAACCTGTCATATATTAGTATGAAAAAGTCGGATGTAAAAATTATTATGACGGTAATTATTTAAAAATACAGCACATGCGTTCTATATTTCTATACTGTATTATAATCGGGGTAATTAGGATTATTTGATTAAAAAAATATAGAGTTTTGTAAAAATATTAATAAAAATAAGTTTATAAAAAACAACATGTTTTTATTTTTTATATTAATATGATTCATAAACTAATATTTTAAAAGACAGTTAATGTTCAAAACAATATTATGCTCACTATAAATTGATATATTATATTCATAAGTAAGTTCTACACTAAATTAAAATATTATATTGTTTCATAAATATAAAAATAGTGTTTTTTAAAATTAATATCAAAAACATATATAATAATATGATAAAATAACACGTTTTGTATACTAATATGATAAAATAACACGTTTTTATATTTTAATATGATAAAATATTAATATTATAAAATTTTGTATATAGTAAGTTTTGTGGATAAATTTTATATATTCTAAATTGAATATTCATTATAATAATATTTATCATTTTGTATATAAATTTTATTTTATATAAACTGAATATATTATAAAATCTATGTAATTATGATTTTGTAAATAATTTTATATTTTGCGAATTCAGTATTCTGTCAAAATATTATTTAGTTATCTATACTATATTATTAAAGACGAAAGATTAAAAGTTTTGGTCGTCGGTTGGTTTGGTACTGGGTGAACCATAGAAAAGATCTTGACCGTCCAATTTTAAGTGAACCATAGAAACAATCTTAACCATTAAATTTTAAAAAAGTATAGTCATACATACAATTCTAACACCAGTAGTCCTCCTTTTATGCAAACAATTCATAAAACATTATAATTCTAAAGAATATAAATATTATTTTTATATAAGAATATAATTCCGTTGATATGATAATATTATATTATATTTAAATTATATTTTTTATTTTTTATTTTACGAATCTCACTTATCCTATAATTTTTATTTAATATATCATTAAAATCTATCCTATAATTTTAATTTAATATATCATTAAAATTTATGAGAACATTGAAATTTTGGTAGTCGGTCGATATTTGGGCCGGATAATTGATTAATTATTGGGCCTAATTTTAAAATATTAATCTTCTAACTAAAATACAATCTCATATTAATCTTGTTGGAGATTACGAAGCTATATAAATAGTAATCGTGATAACTCAACACTAGAACAGGACAAGTAAATAATACTACGTCTACACAGAAATCAGCAAGAAGTGAAGATCAGGCAGATACAGTGAATCAAGACATTAGAAGAAGTTTTGGAGTCTACTACAGGTCACTGAAAGAAGTTCATTTATATGTTCATGCCTCAGTGAAGAATAATGGTTGAAGACTTTCAGGGTTTCAGAAGTGTTGAAGATTCAGTATAGAAGTGCCACTAAAAGATTTCAGTGTAACAGCATTGATTGGAAATAGACAGTGTTCGAAGCATAGGAATCCAGAAGGAAAAAGACAAAGGTTAAGGAAGACAGCTGCAGTCTTGAACAGGATTGTAGTAATGAAGACGTTGTCGAAGTACCAGAAAAGATTCTAGTGAAATAACAGTATCTATCAACAGTCAGTGTTTGAAGCAATGCAACAGTCCTAGCTTACTCAGCTGAAACAGAAAAGAAATCAAGGGAATTCAATTCAGTGTTAGTCGTTTGTGAACCAGACCAGTGCACTAAGCGTCAGCACAACGAGAAGAGAATTACCTTGATTAATCATAAGAAAATCAGTTGATCAAGCCAAGCCAAAGGAGTGAAACCAAGTGGTAATTACTTGTAGAATTCAAGAAATATGCTAAGGAAAGTATTACTGCATTTGGTGGCATTAATACTCTTGAAGCAATGGAGAGGCGCAACATACATTTCCAAGGTGCAAGAAAAGCTAAGGCAAAATTAAGTGGCGCCTACACAGGGCAATGAGAGTGTAGGCGCAACTAACCTTCCAAGGCGCAGGAAATGTTGGACTTAGAATCTATGTAGTGAGTGGCGCCTGCACTGGGAACTCAGTGTGCAGGCGCAACATAAGTTATCCAAGGCGCAACTCATGAAGTATATAGGCGCAAGGAAACTAAGCAAAGATTCTAAGGCACGAGTGGCGCCAATACAGTGTGACAAGAGTAGAGGCGCAACACACATACTAGGCACAACAGGCAGTTGAAATTACTAAGGCATGAGTGGCGCCTATACAGGGAAACCACTGTATAGGCGCAACTCACGTGAAGGAGGCGCAACTCAAGCATACAGGCGCAACATGACTTCAAGTGGCGCCTACACACCATAACCACTCTACAGGCGCAACTCAGGACTTGAGCAATTGTGAAGCAAATCAATTCTATTGATTTGAAAAGTCTACACTATATTATTAATATGGTTGGTGGAGACACAACCAACTACAGAGAGAGGCAGTGAGATATTTTAGAAGCCGGAGAAGAAGAAGTCACCATGCCAAATCTATACCTTCTTCTCATGGGTTTTACAATCTAGCCGGTTAATCATGTCACAATTACTTAGGGCTATTGTAAAACACTCACTGTGAGTTTGATTCCGGTTACTACTAAATACTGTCAAACATTGTAATAGGGATTAAGCTCATTCTCTCTGTAGCAGCAAAGAACCCAGTTCTTTGGAAACCAGTTATTAATTTAACTGGGTGTAGCAAAACCTCAGGGATTAATACGAAAATACTATTCCCCGAAACCTGTCTCGTATTTAATTACTTGCTAATTTTCTAGTTCTTTATTTGTTTATTCCTAAACACAGAAAATTAGTAAGTCAGCCTCCTAAACACTCCTAAACATGAACCACTGACTGAACTCTAAATCATGTATCCGCAAAAGATTCGAAAGAATTTTTAGATTTAGTGAGTATCGTATTCAACCCCCCCTTCTACGATACTTCCGGGACCTAACAATTGGTATCAGAGCAGACTGATTGAAGTTAAAAATCAAGATCCGTATCTCAGTGGAGCTCACCGTGCCGAAGCTGTGTGGACTCAGAATGGAGGCCGTGTTAAATAAATTTAATTTTAAAACTTTTTAAATAAAATTTATTTTATAAACTTCTATAAAATTTATTTTGTAAACTTTTATTAGTTTATTTTATAAATTTTAATTAGTTTATTTTATAAATTTTAGATAAAATTTATTTTATAAACTTTTATAAAATTTGTTTAACAAACTTTTATTAGTTAATTTTATAAATTTTAATTAGTTTATTTTATAAGTTTTAAATAAAATTTATTTTGTAAACTCTTATGAAATTTATCTTATAAACTTTTATTAGTTTGGTTTATAAATTTTAATTAGTTTATTTTATAAATTTTAGATAAAATTTATTTTATGAACTCTTATGAAATTTATCTTATAAACTTTTAATAAGTTTGTGCTATAAATTTTAATTAGTTTATTTTATGAATTTTAAATATTAAAGTTTATCTTTTAAATTTATTAAACATTATACGGCTCATCTCTCAAAGGAAGCAGCTAGACGCGGTTATTAATTTGAAGGTGCTCAAGTTAGTAGATGAAGATTTTTCCGGGTTTTAAAGACAACAAAGATTGACTGAAGATTATCCGATGAAGTTAATTCTGGAACAGCTGAAGACTTAGTGGTACTAATTTCCTCAGAGGTTTACTCCATAGGATCCCACTAATATTTTGGAAGCTGCAAAAGAAAAGGTTAATTTGGGTACAGTTTTTGGTTGATTCAAGTTGAATTTTTGAATGAAAAATCTAAGGGGTTTGAAGTAGTGAAGGTGAACAGACTGGACTACCTGGCATCTCTGTGCAAGCGTTGAAGTTTTCTTTACAGGGAGATTACAGGAAGTTCGTGCTAACACTGCAGATCATCTGGTAAACAGGATGACAGCCATAGGGAATCTAAGGATACAACCACATTATCCTTAGATGAACTGTTTGTGTGCTGAAGGCCTATGAACTAGAACAAGAGCTGAAGCAGATAATATTTGGTAAAGCAGCTTGTTAGCATATCCACTGTATTTGTGACCCAGGAACCAAATTGATTGAAGTCAAGGTTGAGAACCTCTGAACAGAAGAGAATTGATCCTAGAAGCTGAATTGAAGATGTTGAAGCTCAAGGGAGTGGTCAAGGTGTTTGATGTAAATTTGACACTTTGGAATAACCTGAGATCTGGACGACTAGTGAAGCCTGCAGGACAACTAGAAGTTCAGTGACGTTAGATTCAGATGGAATCCCAATTCTAAATCTAAGGTCCATACCTATAGATTCCAGTGAGGAGATTTTCAAGATCAGTTCAAGAGGTGGTTGCAAGACAGGGATAGTTTTAAATGGAAAGACAAGTTTTGGGTTTGCTACACAAAATGAAGAAGCCTGTACAAGCAAAAGATGACAGACTATATTTTGGGTTAAAGCAGGAATCTTAAGCATTAGTGAAGATGCAGCAAGGGAAAGCAATTGTTGATGAAGTTAAATGCAAGGATGATTCTATCAGTGACAGTGATGAACCAAATGGATATCTGGCATCAATGACCAACACTGGAGATGAATCACTAAGCACTTCTCAGGTACACTTTCTAACTAGTATACGTTTATATAATTCAGAACTGCATGATTATTAGGTTTTGAAATGTATTATATTCATGATAGCATGTTAGCATCTTAGGACTTAAATGTTTAATTGATTGCTAAGAATAAGATTGCATGCTAGGATTCATGAGTTTAATTAGTACGTTTCATACTTGATTTTATATGCAGTAAAATGAATATCTAGAATTAGATAGGGTGTTCTAGACGGTTAGGGGTATTCCCAAACATTTGCTGGAACTTGAGTTAAATCTTATGTGATTTAATACCTCTGCTAATGTTGTGAAAATTGCTAATAGACAAACAAGTCATAGATCATATTTTATTTGTTCTTAATGGCAAATGACTTGTTAATTGTTTATGTGCTTATTTTCATATGATTTGCTTTTACTCATATAGTTGCTATTAAATGCTATATTAATTCATGTATTGCTTGTTAGGGTTAAATGGTAAAAAGATGGTAGAATTATCTAAGTAGTCAGTAAGTCATGTAGATTCGAAGCTTAATTTAAAACTGACTTAGGTAATTAGAGATAGTTAAAAATGTTAGACAACGACAGAAATGGATTAGACAGAATTAGTAATTAAATTTTTATTTCTTCTATCCATGTGCTTTATGCATATTGAAGCTGTTGTTACCTTTGATAATATCTCTAACCCATCTGGACTCAATTAAAAGTTGAGTACCAAGAAGCTTGATCATTTGTGATTGCAGAGAATGTTATGAAAAGCAAAAGCTATGTGACTTCGTGACATTTATTGTTCGAGGCATATGATCAAGATTAAAGCTCTGACATCACAGTTGATTGAGTAGGCCTCCCCGTTGGTAACCTTTGGAGATGACAGCAAAGGATGTACAAGGGATATGACCATCATGTTTTAAGAACTGTCATCAGTGGAAGCATCTTTCTTGTTGAAAGAGTTAAGCACTTTTTAAAGGGCACTAGGGAATTCTTCGTCAAGGGTTTTCTGGAGAAGTGTTTGATCTCAAGCAAGAAGGTTGGAAGCTCGCTCAACTGAGAGTGAGGAAGTTTGTTCGTAGCTGACATGGAATTTGGATGCAAAGGTGAAGTCAACTTTTTAGTAAAGCTTCATCAGCAAAGAGTTAGTTATGGCAAATGAAGCTCTCTTACTTGTTAGTCAGCAAGGCAATGGATTCTTTGTTAAAGATGAAATTGGTGAGAGGACTGCTTCATATGGAATTCTTTCTAGAAGGACATTTTGAAGTATGTCACATAGGGAAGTCAATGGAAACATCACACTGAAGGAAAGTCATATGCTTAGTGGTGATTGAAATTGGTAACCCTAATTACAAATTGGTGATGTTCGAACATTCAACAGACAAAATGTCACAAATGATGATTAATCAAATAAGGAAGATCAAGTTGGAAACAATTGGTAAGCTGTGAGAACTTTGAAGTCAGATATTGGAACTGCATTTCGCGAGTGAAGTTCTAAATGAAATCTGCACTGAAAAGGGATTTGGAAGCTGAAGCAATTAACACAGCATGCTGCTTTATTCAACAAGATCGTGAAAAGACATCATTTGAGTTAATGGCCAACCAGAAGCAAACACTGAAGCTCTTTCGTGTGTTTGGAGGGAATTGATTTTTAATGAAGATTTATTTGAGTATCTTGATAAGAAGTTAGGGCTCATGGATCAATTCTCCTCGGCTACTCAAAAGTGATTAAAAGTCTGAATGTGATGAACAACTACACCAAGCTCCCAGGCATTCAAGTGAACGACCATTCTGAATCTTTGACAAATTCAGATACTGATGTAGAAGCTGAGGTTGCAGAAGGAATCAATGACAATTATGATGATTCAGATCCTGTTAGTGGAAATCCGCTGTATAAGGTGAAGGATCTTCAATACATCCGAGCAGCAACTCAGGGGGAGCAAATAGAAGAAGGATCTACTAGTCATACTCAACAATGAAGATCAAAGGATTTCATTAAGAACATTTCTGCCAAGACAAAAGGTTTGAAGTCAAATTCTATCCTGGAGTCTCGTTCTTAGTGATCCGGATTCTTGTGTAGTGGCTAGAAGTGCTAATCGAAACGAACATATATTTTTCGGGACCCAGCAGTTGGGAAAGAGCAATTGTCAACTTACAATTGGTATCAACAATTGGTATCACCCATCATCTGGAATCCCAAAGAATACTGAAGATGCACAGATTGATCCAGATTGAGTGATTGCAATGCAAGATGATCTCAATCAGTTCGAAGGTAGAAAACAACTGAAGCTGGAACCCAGACCACTAAAGTCGAAGCTGAAATTGGTACAGTAAGGGTTCTCAGAAACTGGATGACTTTTGGCATTGTTATGAGGGGCAAAGCCAAACTGGTTGCTACAGAACTTTTAAGCAGAAGGTATCGACGATGATGGAAACAGAATCTTCGGGACTTTCTAGATCAAGCAGTAAGCACCAGTGACGAGACTTGATCCTTTGGGACTCATCAATGGGGACCTAACAATTTTCAGGGACCCAACGATTAGGACCAAACAATTGGTATCCCTAGCATATGTGGAGCATTCAAGCATGAAGATCTATCAGATGAATGTGAACAAGTGCACTCCTGAATGGTGAGCTAGAAGATGAAGGTGTAGATCCATTACAATTTGTATATCATTCTCTTCCCAGGCTTTTCTATGACGGAGGTAAGGACTCAAGCAAAACGTCAAGGACATGGTATGACTCTCTAACTGTTAATTACTTAAAAATGATTCTACATTAGAGTTGTTATACATATCTCTCTAGAAATGCTAGGCACACACAATGTTATATTTATGTGCAAGTATACCTTAATTCTCGATATGCCTATGTGCAAGTTTCCAAGTGGATACTAGAGAATCTTATCTTATAGTCAAGTTATGAATTGTTAGATATCTTAGGGGATCACTAATTCTTGGAATCTGGGACCCTTAAGATAATAGGTTTAACCTAACTGGCTATATAGATATAGATAACGCAGGTTGTAAGAAAGACAGGGAAGTCATTCCTAGAAGCTGTCAATTTCCAGCAACACTGTTGAACTCTTCACACCACTGAAGGAACAAGCGCATGGACACCAGGTATCATTTCTTTTTAGAGTTGTCCTTAGTCGAATAACTTGCAGATTTTTGCTAAATGACTTGATGAATTTATTTTATCTAAGTTGGTTAGTAAACTTGGGATATTATTAATATGCATATTTATTGAAAATCCCATCTGCAAGGAATTCTCAAATGAGTTCACAAGTATTACTTTTTCCCGATCCAAAGGACTTGTGAATTTATTTAAAATCCAGATCCTCATACTTTTTGCTATTAGTTTAATTATCATGCTTTCAATGTATTATGCCAATGTGGTAGTTAGATTTTTAGCATAAGTAAGAAGCATAATTATTTATATGTTTTAAATATTTGATGAGTATTAGTCAATGATATCTTGCTTAATTGCTCTGATATTTTGCTCTGATATTCTTAAATATTTTATTACAAATAATTGTGATACTTTTAATATTAGTGACGGTATTTAGAATTTATGTTCTAAATAATCAATGCAAATTTTAAAACTCACTAATATTGGAAGATGAAGTATTTTCTAAGTTATGTGTATAAAATTCTCAATATTTTATATACTTAGAAAATATTTCTAAAAACAAGTTTGTTTGCGAGGAGTTGCAATTAGAATCACAAGTATTACTTTTTCCCTATATAAAGGACTTGTGAATTTCTTTTCAACTATAACCTCGAGCTTACGTATATCAATTAATAATTGTTATGAGCATGCTTACAATGTGCAAAGTGACAATTATTAGATATGGCGTAGGAAGTTAGATGCTAATATTCAATCTAATGAATATTTTAGTATTTAGCGAATTTATTTTATCTTATTGAAATTATGGATTGAAGCAATTCAATGATTATTAGTTTCATAATTTTGATTTGATAAAATAACAGAAGCACAATTTCTTGCATCTTGAAATTATTGATAAATATCGAATAATTGGTATCAGCGTGCAATTAATTGTGATATTTTTAATATTAGTGATAATTCAAGTTGTTTATCTGAAATCACTAATAATAAAAATATATTACAATGCTTATTGTTCTGCTGAATGATTGCCATGTTTAGTTGATATATATGCATGTGATTGGCAATTACTTAGTATAGCATAAGTATTTAATTTATTTTGATTTATTTAAATCATGATGATATAAAACAATTCAGTGAAATATCTGTTCCATGATTTAAGTAAATTAAAATAAATTCGCAGCATAATTATTCGTAGTATAAATATTCTCTTTTATTACTTTGTGATAATTGTATAATATTTTATTACAAAATAATTGTGATATATTGATACTAATGGGTTTACTTAGTTTTTATTTTTTTTAAGCAACAATTGGTATCAATATATTTAGTTTTCTTTCTTTAACTGGTTTACGATCCTGAATGTATTTAAAAGAAATTTTTGTCTATTTCTTTTTCAAAATGTCTATGCAAAAATACATTCATTTGTCTATCAGTTTTAGTTAAGAAAACTTAAGAATTCTTTTTCAAAACTTCTCTTTTGAAAAACTTTTCTTTAGGATAATCTTTCATTTTCTCTCGAAATTTTATCCTCTCCCAAAAGCTTATTTTAAATGTTTTATCTTTAAAAGCTTTTTCTCTCTTTTGAAAATGTGTTTTAACTTCGAGGTACCAATCACTTGTAAAATGATTTGTTTTTAAACTCTAGTTTGAATGTATGTTTCACAGTGATTCAGAGTACCAAAACAGTGGTTGTTGCTTTGAAGGCCTAGTACTGTTATGTTAAGCATTCATCCTAACCCCAATTGTCATGTTTTTATTTAAAGTCGGGGATATTATCAGGCAGACGAAAATGATGTAAATCATAATTGCATTATGAGTCGGAAAATCATTGTCTTCTATCTGATAAGGATGTTTTGCAAAACTGTTTTCAAAACATACAGTGCTTAGGTTTAATGGAAAAGAGTCATTTTATTGAGATATAATTTGGTAGAAGAGTTGAATTTCTTCTTTGGTGTAAATTCCCGCGTTTTATTATGGGAAGTTTGCCTTACAAGAAATTCATAAGGGATAGATTTTTTCTCTGATACACATTCCCGCGTTTTATTATGGGATAAGTACCTTAAAGAAAATTTCTATTGGTGTCAGGCTCTTAAATGATAAATCTTTAGAACCAACAAAACTCTTTTACTAAAAGTGCTTTAATGCAATCCATTACTATTCCTTCATATAGTTTTCTTTCTCCTTGAGATGAAAAATATGTTTTGGAATGTTAAAGTGATTATCTTTTTATCTTCTTTAAATGATTCTATCCGTTTAGCCCCCAGTGGCTACAGAAGCTGGCCAGGAGGTTGAAAACCCATCAATCTCTGACCCAGGCCTTAATACCAAACACTGATTCATCCACTTCCATATATTAACCCTTGGAGATATAAGGAACTTATGTTAGTTAGAGGTTGATAAGGGAGAAACTGCACTAGATGCAGCAAATAAGGATGTAGTCGGAAGTGCACCCACAGCTCTACCTCCAGAGAAGTAAAGACGTATATAAACTGAGGTATCTGTAAGCTCATCTGTATCTTCTCAAAAAGATGCAGAGCTGAAAAGGCAATAAAACTGTCTCTGGAATCATTCTCTCAACAGGATGAGTCCATTGAAATTCGCTCGTCAGCCAGAGCATCTTGTAATGAGTCAAGCACACCACCGGCACTCACGCTGATGGTAAGCCTAAACAGATATATACTAGGAACCTTATATAATTTTTGGGACCTAACAATCCTAACAGTTATACTAGGGGCCTAACAATTGGACACATTGCAAGGCGTGCACAGTGTGAGGTATAGGCATGTTAACAAAACACCCGTCATTGGGTTACGAGGGAAACGTAGACTCTAATTTGCCATTCATTACATTGTCTACTACGTCGCCCCTCCTGGAAGGAACATTTCCAGATCCTGAAAAGGAATGTCCACCTCCCGTTTACGGAGAAGGTGTGAGGCAACTCCTTGATAGAACAAGGCAGGATTTCCAAAAAGATTTTAAAATCTTGGGATAACCCATCTCAAAGAGGTGAGGCTCCACTAGACAGTGATTTAGCAATTGCTATTGAGTCTGGTGTGGGACAGTGCTTATGCATGATAGATCAAGAACACCTCTACGAGGCAATTCCCCACTTGATGGTGATTCAGTTCATTTTGATGAATCAGGTGTTGGGAATGCATGAATTGACGGATTTCACTTGCAGGTACAGAAGGCTATATTTGGAATGCAGAGTGAAAGTGAGAGAGAGAAACACTTAAGTGAAAGTGAGGGAGAGATACACTTGAGTGAGAGATAGGGAGAGAAAGAGTGAAACACTTCTAAGTGCTCGACACTTGAGTGTAAACACTAACAGAAAGTAGTAGAAGTGAGGAAACCATAAGCCAAACACTTACCTTTGCTACTTGCTAATTCTGAAAGAAAAGTTACTATATTTTTTTCCCGATCAACGTCAGACGAGAACCTTCTTTGGAAGACAAACCATTCAAAAGTGGACCTAACAATATATCAATATCGTGCTATCTTTAAAAATGGGCCATTGGAGGATTCCTCAACTAAGGGGGAGAATTTATAGGGAGAAAAAGGTGAAGTTAATAAGTCTTATCTTCGTATCCTTCGGAAAAGTTAAGAGTTAATCTCTTAAAGGGGTTAATCTCCTAAAGGGGTTCGTATCCTGGACTCTTAAGGTAAGTTCCTGGATCCTGGAAGATCAATCCTGGAGATCCTTGGGAAAAGGGGTTCGTATCCTTGGGAGAAGTTAATAGCCTTAGGGGGAGATTTTAGATAAGAAGAAGAAAATCTTATCTTCTGATCCTGAGGGGAAACAACAGAAATATGGGAGAATCAAGAAGTTGTATTCTATTCTTGGAAGAACAGAAATTGACTATTTCATTGATTTTCTAAAGGGAAAAGAAGAGAAAGAAGGAGAATCACATTCGTAGGGGGAGAACATCATTTGAGCTATGTTCAGTTTTGATTGAAGACATACCCAGGAAAATGATTCTTATGAAGCTCTGTTCATGATAAGTTCTTTAAGTTAACACTATGAAGGATTTTGAAACGGAGAAAGCTCAAACAGACAGAAATGAAGATGATACAACTTGAATATCAGTTCAGTGCTAGAGGAACAAGCATCTTTCGTTTCAGTCAAACAAGAAATCTGGAAATGCAGTATCTGATCCAGAAAAACCAGTAGCATTATTTACAAGTCCAGGACGATTACTTTTTCTAGTTGTTAGTTGAGTTATCCTCCCTAGGTGATTTGTTTGCTAAAGTTTAACAATCAAATAGGGGGAGATTGTTGGAGATTACGAAGCTATATAAATAGTAATCGTGATAACTCAACACTAGAACAGGACAAGTAAATAATACTACGTCTACACAGAAATCAGCAAGAAGTGAAGATCAGGCAGATACAGTGAATCAAGACATTAGAAGAAGTTTTGGAGTCTACTACAGGTCACTGAAAGAAGTTCATTTATATGTTCATGCCTCAGTGAAGAATAATGGTTGAAGACTTTCAGGGTTTCAGAAGTGTTGAAGATTCAGTATAGAAGTGCCACTAAAAGATTTCAGTGTAACAGCATTGATTGGAAATAGACAGTGTTCGAAGCATAGGAATCCAGAAGGAAAAAGACAAAGGTTAAGGAAGACAGCTGCAGTCTTGAACAGGATTGTAGTAATGAAGACGTTGTCGAAGTACCAGAAAAGATTCTAGTGAAATAACAGTATCTATCAACAGTCAGTGTTTGAAGCAATGCAACAGTCCTAGCTTACTCAGCTGAAACAGAAAAGAAATCAAGGGAATTCAATTCAGTGTTAGTCGTTTGTGAACCAGACCAGTGCACTAAGCGTCAGCACAACGAGAAGAGAATTACCTTGATTAATCATAAGAAAATCAGTTGATCAAGCCAAGCCAAAGGAGTGAAACCAAGTGGTAATTACTTGTAGAATTCAAGAAATATGCTAAGGAAAGTATTACTGCATTTGGTGGCATTAATACTCTTGAAGCAATGGAGAGGCGCAACATACATTTCCAAGGTGCAAGAAAAGCTAAGGCAAAATTAAGTGGCGCCTACACAGGGCAATGAGAGTGTAGGCGCAACTAACCTTCCAAGGCGCAGGAAATGTTGGACTTAGAATCTATGTAGTGAGTGGCGCCTGCACTGGGAACTCAGTGTGCAGGCGCAACATAAGTTATCCAAGGCGCAACTCATGAAGTATATAGGCGCAAGGAAACTAAGCAAAGATTCTAAGGCACGAGTGGCGCCAATACAGTGTGACAAGAGTAGAGGCGCAACACACATACTAGGCACAACAGGCAGTTGAAATTACTAAGGCATGAGTGGCGCCTATACAGGGAAACCACTGTATAGGCGCAACTCACGTGAAGGAGGCGCAACTCAAGCATACAGGCGCAACATGACTTCAAGTGGCGCCTACACACCATAACCACTCTACAGGCGCAACTCAGGACTTGAGCAATTGTGAAGCAAATCAATTCTATTGATTTGAAAAGTCTACACTATATTATTAATATGGTTGGTGGAGACACAACCAACTACAGAGAGAGGCAGTGAGATATTTTAGAAGCCGGAGAAGAAGAAGTCACCATGCCAAATCTATACCTTCTTCTCATGGGTTTTACAATCTAGCCGGTTAATCATGTCACAATTACTTAGGGCTATTGTAAAACACTCACTGTGAGTTTGATTCCGGTTACTACTAAATACTGTCAAACATTGTAATAGGGATTAAGCTCATTCTCTCTGTAGCAGCAAAGAACCCAGTTCTTTGGAAACCAGTTATTAATTTAACTGGGTGTAGCAAAACCTCAGGGATTAATACGAAAATACTATTCCCCGAAACCTGTCTCGTATTTAATTACTTGCTAATTTTCTAGTTCTTTATTTGTTTATTCCTAAACACAGAAAATTAGTAAGTCAGCCTCCTAAACACGAACCACTGACTGAACTCTAAATCATGTATCCGCAAAAGATTCGAAAGAATTTTTAGATTTAGTGAGTATCGTATTCAACCCCCCCTTCTACGATACTTCCGGGACCTAACAAATCTTCTAACTAAAATGTCTCACATTAATCTCCTAAGTAAAATATATCTCTATACAAAACAAACAAAAATTATCCTATTAAAATATAAATACAAATAAATTATATAAAAACATATGCATATAATATTAAATAAAATTTAAATTATTATTATACAAATACAAATAAATTCAAATCATTAAAAAATATTAAAATAAAAATATTAAAAAACTAAAAAAATTCATCCGTGCATCGCACGGGATACAAGCTAGTATATATATATATATATATATAATATGAATTCTATTAGAAATTTGTGTATTTTTTGTCATCTCTTTCTAAGCAGGGGTTTCTCCGACTGGAGTGAATAATTAATCTTTTTACCTTTTGAACTCGGCCACGTGATATTTGGTGTTATGCAAGTGAGTTTTTTTTATTTTTAAGTTCTAATGATTGTTATTATTTTATTTATTTATCTCTACCTTCACTATTTTTTTACGTAGTTTCTATTCTATATCTGTTTAAGTGGAAGACAACCGTATATACCCAGTATTCTTCTCTCAGAAACCGTCTATAAATACGTAGTTTTCACAATCGTTCATCTCTCTAAAAATGATCTATATTCACTTATTTAGCTTTATGATCACTTCAGTTTGATCTATGATCACTTATTCGGTTCTCTTGAAAACCATCTATATAGCCTTCTGTAATCACTTGCTCCTCACCGTCAATATCCACTTATTCAGCGTTGTATGGTCACTCACTCGTTCAACTCAAAGGACCAATTTGAGAGTTTAAAAATGTGCAGTGTTTGATTTATTTTGGGCAGTACTACAAAGTTTACACAAAGGTATTACTATATATATACTTCTTTCTTTTCGATGCTCACAAAGAATATATATACACATATATTATTAGATGATTTCTTCTTAATATTAAGGTTCTACAATTACCGGGGTTTGCATGATTACATTGGTAGATAAATTATATATTTAATATTTTTCATATATTTTGTACTAGCTATAGGTTTGGGTGTAAGATTATAGTAGGATTATTGAACAGGTGTAATTATATATATTTCTTATATTGTATTTGATAACTTACTAGCTATTTTAGTATTTTTTGGTAATTTTCTTCTTTTTATAATTTAATTAGCTATGAGAAAAGAAACATGAAATTATGCTTTTAAAAAAAATCAAACAAGAAGTTATGTTATGTACTCAAAATCACAGCAACACTGTGAATATAATATAAAATTATTTACAATATATGGAATTAGATTATATTATAAATAATAATATTTGGAAGTAATAATATAAATTTTATTGGTAACTATAATTTGAAGTAATTGTTTTTGAAGAAAGTTCAGGAATTTTTTAAAACTACATTCATAAATATATATAATTTAAATAAATTCATAAATTTTATTAAACTACATTCATGAATTTAGTTAAATTATAGATTAATGAATGAAATAAATTATATTCATTTATAGATTTATATAAAATAAGTATATATAATTTTGATATAAGATGGAATAATTAATTTATATAAGATATGAAATCCATATACTTTGATAAAATTATAGTACTATTTTAAATTTTAGCCAATTATTAATTTATATAATAACCCATATCGGGTTAATGAAAAAAATATTATTTAATAAGCTTATTAATATATATGCCAATGAAATTTTAAATATCTTTTTGATACAATTATTAAAAAATATATATTTTTAATTTTATTTTAAGTAAATAATTAGAGAGGTTTTTTTTTCATATAATAATTGAAAATGTGATAAATAAAACATTAATTTTTTTATTTTATTTGTGAAATTGATATCAATGCTTGTAATCTTTTCATATGAAATATGATCTAGCTGATTTTTTTCATTTAAACCATGCAGAGATATATGGCTTCTTCAAGTTCAAGGCATGCAGATTCCTCCACCAGCACACTAAGAGTAGATCCTAGGACGATTCAAGTCATTGTAGATTCAAAATTGGATGCAGATTTTGATGCATTTGGTAGTTCATTTGACTATGCAAGCTCTGTTCGTGCTACTCAAGAAGTTCTTGCTGCTAGACAAGCTCAGGCCAAAGATATACCTTCAGCTTACCAACCTTTCTTTCAAAAAGCCAAATTTATCCAACCATTTGGTTGTCTGTTAGCCCTGGATGCAAAAACGTGTAAAGTGATTGCATACAGTGAGAATGCTCGTGAAATGCTCACAATGGGTGGTTCTCATGATGTTCAGAGTGCTGGTGATGATATTGCTCTTGACTTCGGAACTGATTTGCAAACTATCTTCACTCCCTGGAGTATAGCTGTGCTGCACAAAGCCTTTTGTTCTACTGATTCCACTGTGTTGAATCCCATACTTGTAATTACTAAAGCTTCTGAGAAACTTTTATATGCAATGGTTCATAGAGTACCAGATGCTATAATCATAGACTTTGAGCCTGTGAAAGTTTCTGAGGGCCCCTTAACTGTTGCCGAGCCAGGGCATTCATATATCCTTGCAGAAAAAGCAATTAACAGGTTGCAGTGTTTGCCTCGAGGGAGCATGCATAAACTTTGTGACACCATGGTCCAGGAGGTCTTTGAACTCACCGGATATGACAGGGTGATGGCCTATAAATTTCATGAAGATTATCACGGTGAAGTGATATCAGAGATCACCAAGCCAGGCCTTGAACCTTTTCTGGGAATGCATTATCCCGCTACAGATATTCCTCAGATAGCTCGATATTTGTTCTTGCATAATGTGGTCCGCATGATATGTGATTGTCGCGCACAGCTTGTGAAGGTGGTGCAAGATGAAAAGTTTCCGCATGATATTACCTTGTGCGGTTCGATTCTAAGGGGCCCTCACGGTTGTCATCGAACATATATGGATAACATGAATTCGGTTGCCTCTCTTGTAATGGCAGTTGTAGTCAATGAATCCGATGAAGAATCTAAAACTTTTGGCCGTCCACCACCACCCACAAATATAGGGAAAAAATTATGGGGTTTAATTGTGTGCCACAACACTTTGCCGGTGTTTGTTCCTTGTCCTATTAGATATGCATGCAAGTTCCTAGCGCAAGTGTTTGCTGTCCATGTAAGTGAGGAGATGGTAATGGAAAGCATGAAATATGAGAAATCAATTCTGCACGTACAAACTCTATTGAGTAACAAGCTGTTGCAGGAAGGTCCCCTTGGCATTGTGTCACAAAGCCCAACAATGAAGGATCTTATTAAATGTGACGGAGCTGTCTTGTATTACCAAGATAAATTTTATAAGATGGGAGTCACCCCAAGTGACTTTAAGCTTTATGATATAATGACATGGATCAACGTACTCCAACCTGATTGTGCAGGTTTTATTACTGATAGCTTATGTGGTTCAGCGTTTCCTGTGGGTCTTGATCTTGCTGATATAATATGCGGGATGGCAGCAGTGAGGATAACATCAAAATTTGTTCTTCTATGGTTCAGATCTCACATTGATGCAGTTTTCAATTGGGGTGGGGCAAAGCTTGATCCTGGTGAGATGGATGATGATGGAAGGAAAATGCATCCTCGGTCATCTTTTAAAGCTTTCAAGGAAATTGTAAAAACAAGGAGTGCACCTTGGAAGGACATTGAGATAAATGAAATCCACTCCTTGCAGCTTGCGGTAAGGAACGTGACAGGCTTTCCACTCCTTGCAGATTATCTCACTGCAATCCAGAAAAACCTCAAATCCTTATATATCAAAGGGATGCAAGAACAAGAAACAGCTACTGCTGAAATGGAACTCATTGAAAAACCTGTGGTGCCAATTTTGGGAATTGATGCAGAAGGGCTTGTTCGTGTTTGGAACTCAAGTCTTTACTATTTAACTGGTCTTCATGTTAGCGCAGCAAAAGGGAAGCATTTGATCACACTCGTAGAAGAAAGATCAGTTGATATAGTGAAAAGAATGTTGGAGTCTGCACTGCAAGGTATGATCTTTCAGTCTCCGTTTTTTATTTTATTTAGCTTCGCATTACTATATATCTATATATAAATTACTTGCCTGACCAATTCTAGAAACTTTATATCAGCATGACAAAGCATTTGTTTATGAGGTATTTTTTTATAAAGATAACTGCTGCTACTTCTGGCCTTTGCTTAGTAAAATGGATCGGTACTTTCTACTTATATAATTACTAGACATGGTTCTGATTCTTCTGAATTTTTTTTCTCCATCAGGGAAAGAAGAGAAAAATATCCGATTTGGAATCAAAACTTATGGATACAAGTTAAGTTTTGGTCCAGTTATCTTAAAAGTAGATGTTTGTGCGGTTAGAGATCGCCTTGGTCATGTTTTTCGTTTGTATTTGGTGGCTCAAAATGTAACAAGTCAAAGCATTATTGTAGACAAGTTTGTAAGAAGAGAAAGTGGCTATAAAGCTATAATGCAGAATTTGAGGCCATTGAACCCCCCAATATTTGGCTCAGATAAATTTGGCCTTTGTGCTGAGTGGAACCAAGCGATGACTGAGTTATCAGGATGGCGTAGAGAAGATGTTATTGGTAAGGTACTTTTAGGGGAAGTTTTCGGGATACAAGCATCATTTTGCCCACTCAAGAATGAAGAGACTTTGGTGAATCTTGGTATTGTACTAAATATTGTTCAGTGCTGTCAGGAACCTCAAAGTATTAATTTTGGTTTCTTTGCACGGGGTGGAAAGTATGAAGAATGCCTGCTCTGTACAACTAGAACGTTAGATGCAGAGAACAGAGTTACTGGTGCCTTCTGCTTCTTGCAGCTAGCAAGTCCAGGGTCGATGCAGTTACTTCATGTTCAACGAATGCCAGAGCCGACCGCAGCAAAAAGAAAGCAAACAGTAGCTTATGTTCAAAAGCAAGTTAGAAACCCTCTCGCAGGGATACTTTATAGCGGGAATATGTCGGAAGGGATCAATTTGAGTGAAGAGCACAAGCAAAGTCTTCAAAAATGTCATCTTCAGCTTAACAAAATTCTTGACGACAGAGACATTGAGAGCATGATTGACGGGTATTTTCAGTTGAATTATACCTTATTATTTGATACTCTGTATAAATTTTCTGCACATCATTTAACTTATGGTCACCTTATGCAGGTATGTAAACTTACAAATGTCAGAGTTCACACTACACGAAGTTTTGGTTGCTTGTATGAGCCAAGTTATGAAGAGAATTGAAGAAAAGGGTATTAATTTAAATAATGATTTTGCTAATCATATAATGTCTGCAAAATTATACGGAGACGGTCTGCGACTTCAACAAGTCCTTTCAGATTTCTTGTCAACATCTGTTGACTTTACACCGTATGGTGGCCACCTAGGTGTGTCAGCTCGTTTGATCCAGAATACGGATCCAGAGCAATCTGTTCAGCCTGCAGTGTGTTTCGAACTAAGGTATATTGATAATTTTAAAATTTAGCATGATGGATATATGGCATTGAAGTGGTGCCTAAGGAGTTACTCTTCTGTTCAGGATAACACATAGTGGAAATGCGATGCCAGAAAACTTGTTGGGAAGAATTGTTGATAAATCTGAGGATGACATAAGTTTGTTTGTTGGCAGAAAACTATTGAAGATAATGAATGGAGATGTTCAATACTTGAGGGAGGTTGATAAGTCTACATTCATCATGTCTCTTAAATTTGCTCGAGCTGTTAAGTCTGAAGATTGAACAATGAGCTTTAGAGTTTGGAATCACTACTGATAAGGATGGAGAGTTGGGGTCACTGTTCCGTGGTTTTTTAGTATAAAACCTTTCTGGTTTTCGTATGTAAATATGTGATGCGTGTTTAATGGCTGCTAGAATAAAGGTGTTCCTTGGGTGTTTCGGTGTACTCTGTTAATGGTTTGTGGCTTTTTGTACTGTAATATATAAGGGCTTTCTGTTTTCTATACCTCTCGTCTAAACTTTCTTAACAAAAAGCATGGCTTGCCATCGGCCCTTCCGCGAGAGCTACTTACAGCCAGGGCCGGTTCTCCCATTAGCTAGTTAGGCAATCGCATAATGCCCCTAAATTTTTAAGGCCTCAAAATATATAATACATGTTGTATATATATAAGGGGGCTGATCCTTGGCAACCATGTGTCATTTAAGGCTTACGCAACAAATGGTGTTCCAGCCGTTGGATCACGGCTGGGACGGCCAGGATTTAAAAAAAAAAAGGACGGGCCGCGGTTATTAACAGCGGCACGCCTCGTTTTTTATCTGCGGCTCGCTCATTTTAAACAAACACCGTACAGATTTATGTTATACACACAGTACACATTAAAATGTGCCCCCTTCTTTCACAACCCTCGGAGGAAAAAGAAGGAAAGGAGTCGGGATAAAGTTGGGGTTTTGGGCGGGCGGGCGGGCGGGTTATTGCTCCTTGTTATATTAAACTAGTATCATAGAGGCGCTATTAGCCTTGGGTGTGTTTACTTATGAATTCATAGCATATGACGTTTCATACGGTACCCAACCTTCAGTTACAAGACTTGCTACTAAACTGTTTGATCCGGCATATATCCATTAGAAAGCAAGACTTGCTACTGAGAGAGCAGCTACTGCCGCAAAGGTTGAGGATAAGGTGAACAAAGCTGTTGCAGCAGCCAACAGAGCTGTACGGTGTTTGTTTAAAATGACTGAGCCGCTATTAAAAATCGTGGCGTGCCGCTGTTAATAACCGTGACCCGTATACGAGCCGCTGTTAATAACCGCGGTCCGTCCATTTTTTTTTTAAATCATGGCCGTCCCAACCGTGATCCAATGACTAGGACACCATTTGTTGCCTGATCCTTAAATGGCAAATGGTTGCCAAGGATCAAACCCCTATATATAATATACAAGTCTTATATTATTTATAATTTCAAAATATTAAACTTTTTTTAATAGATTTTAGGATAATATTTGAATTTTATAAAAGGCTAAAAGTATAAATAATATTTATAAGTCATTTGTATTTTTTGAAGATAATTAAAAAAAAATAAAAATTGATATTAATTGTATTTTATTTTGTGTGCACACCTTATATTTCTTACTTGAATTTGTAACCTAATAATTTTCAATTAATCATTTTTTTTGAAAATGAATATTATTCTTCTAAAAAAGAACCTAAAATAGGGATATCTTGAAGAAATGACATTTGAAAAGAAAATTTGTGTTACTTGCTATAATTAAGCCTATATAATTGTTTAATTTTAATTTGTTTATGTAAAAGTAAAATTTTAAAATAACTTTATTTTATAATATTTGAACATTGTATAAGTTTTGTTTAATGATATAGTCAATATCAATATATATATATATATATATATATATATATATATATATATATATAAAGGAGAAGACGAGACGGTTATGTGGCGCTCACAAATCGTCCTAATGTATTTTTCTATTTTTTTCAAAATTTTGAATTAACAAGTATTAAAAATCATTAAAAAAAAATTAAGTTACTTTATATTCTCATAACCTTTCTCCAAATTATGAAAAATCTTAGTTACGTTATATTCTCCTAAACTTTCTCTTCAAGTCAACTAATTTATTATTATCCACAAGATAATTTTTGAAATTTTAGAAAAGACATTATTATACGTAAGATAATTAGAAATTTTAGAAAAGACATTAAATTATTAAAAATCGAAACTATTTTGATTTTTTAAAAAGACACTATCTATAATAAAAAAGTTAATTTTTTCTTTTACCTAAATTGAATGTTTTTTTTTACCTAAATTGAATGTGTTTCCATCTAAAAAATAATAGATCATCACTTATATAAATTAAAGATCAAACATCAAAAAATAAATCATAACAAATTTATCACAGAATTATTTACATTCAATGTCTAATACATCATATATCATGAATTACACTCTCTTAAGAGACGATTGGATGATAAGAGTGAGAACATGCACGATATGGGAGACAATCAATATACAACCATGCGATTAATTTAGTCTTGACATGATTTTAATTGATGAGAAGGTTAATAAATTTTTGATATTTATTAATTTATTACAATTATGCATTCATACTAACTTTTTGATGCTTTAATTTATGATAGAAAAATCTTATTCATGCAGCGATATAAAAGCATATATTTTTTCGATTCAAACATATTTTGGAAGAAAGGTCAGCATTGATATTGTTTGCGGCGTAAGGAGAAAAAAAGATCTTAGGATCATAACAAATTAGTAAGTTGTGAATTATAATACACATATATATTTCGAAATTATTATTTAATTTTATAATATTTATAAATTTAATACTACTATTTTGATTTAATATAATTTTGTTATATCAAATTTTATCATATGTAGTTCAGTCACCATAATGTAACTTTGCGGGAAAAATTTGTTTAGTTGTTTGATCAAAATCTATACAAGAAAGATGGTGAACCTTATATATTGGTCGTTACATCTGCACAGATTAAAAAGTTCAAAGGTAATAATCTTATAATTTGCAATTTGGAAAATTACAAATACATAATGTTATCTTTAATATTTGTTATTATTGTTGCTTAATGTTCGTAATAATTTTATTAATTATTTGATTTATGTTCCAATTTATTTAAATCTACCAATTGACCAATATAGGTGTAGTTGGGTTTTAAAAAATTAATTAATATTTATTCATTTAAAAATAAAATTAATAAGTATTTTTAAATAAATTTTTATAATATATTACAATTATATATTTATTAAATATTTTCAATATCAAAAAAAAATTAATAAATTTAAAATTTATTATAAAACCGTCGCGAAACGCGACTTTTTTCACTAATATATAATATAAAACACCTTTTTTAATGATATAAATCTCAAAATTTTAGGCCTCTTTTTTAACTTTTGCCTAAGGTCTCAGATTTTCTTGAGCCGGCCATGCTCACAGCCCATCGTCCTGGCATCATCCATGTAACACTGAAAACAAAGCAATACATATATCATTGAAAGCAATGTGATAGAAGAGAAGACTAAGGGATAAGGAAAAAACTAAGAGACGAAGATATAAGAAGAAAACTCATTTATGTTATAGCAAAGATTAAATTGGAACCCTATGATCATCATTTTATAATATAATATGGTAGAGAACTCAGGTTTAAATTTTGTATAATATTTATGTAGGGAGAATTTGAACTAAACAAGCTAGTGAACTGAAGGAAAATGTGATGATGATGCTCAACAAAGGAAGACTAAGACCGTCTCCACAAACTAGAGTTAATTAGTTATACTATTCAAAGACTTCTAGTGTCTTATCAAGTATTTTGTGTCAAGATGAGGTGATTTTGTGTGAGAGATGCACAATAGAGTGATTTTGTGTGGGCGGTGATTGAATTTAAGTGGAGTATGACGACGTAACATGTTTTTGTGTGAGCGGTGATTGAATTCAAGTGGAGTATGACGACATAACATCCATATTCAAAGCACATGGAACATTAACTCTTCAAGTGTTTACTTTTCCACAGGGCTGTAATTCGGGTTGGCCGGCTCGCAAGCTTGCCCGGCTCGAACTCTTTTAACTGACTCGTTCGGACAGAGGTTTCGACTCGTTTAATTAAATGAGTCGGCTCGGCTCGACTCATGAAATTAAACGAGCCGGATTCGGGTAGAAGTTTAGGCTCAATTAAGTGTAAAATTAAACAAATCGTCTCGCCCGATACATTAAAATCGGTTCATTTAACTAAACGAGCTGGCTTGACTCGTAAAATTAAACGAGTCGAGTTCGGGTAAAGGTTTAGGCTCGATTAATTAAACAAGTCGACTCGACTCGACTCAATTAATCTTGGCTCGCTTGACCCGAATTACAGCCCTACTATTCCGAAATGAAACCTTCAAGTATGACGACGTAGCATGTTATGTTATGTTTCATACTTTTTACCTTGTAATATTTCAACATTATACACCCATTTAGGCCTGGAATTCGAGCCGAGCCGAGTTCAAGCTGAGCACAATCGAATTTGAGTTTTTTCTTATCGAGCTGAGCCGAGCCTAAAAATTATTGAGTCTGAAATTTTTGTTCGAGTTCGGCTCGTTTATTATACAAGTCGAGTTTGAACTGTTCGCGAGTTTTCGAGTTTAACGAGTTTTTTAACGAGTTTTTGAGTTTAACGATTTTTTAAGTAGTTATTGAGATTATAGAGTCTGTTGAACTTTTAATATGGATTCAAATTTTTAGGTTCTTATCGAGCTTATCGAGCTTTCAGGTTCGTAACGAGCTTATCGAGTTTTAACTTAATATTCATAAAAATTATCCAAATATTTTTTTCAACTTTAATCTATAAAATTTTAAAATAATACACTTATATTATGTGAAATAACATATATATAAATATAATTTGGTTGTATTCGCGACTTAATGTCAATAATATTTTGATGGTTAACTTTTCAAATAAGGCTGTCAAACGGATAATTCAGATCAGTTCTATCTGTATCCGAATTTGAAAATCTGTATCTGTATTCGAATCCAAATTTTTTTAAAGGTTAATATCTGAATCCGAATCTGAAGGATACTATCCGGATACAGATAATATCTGAATCCGATTTTTAATAAGTTTTTTAAATTTATATTAAAAATTTAAAAACAATTACAAAATAAATATTAAAAATTTAATTTAATTTTTAAAAATTGAGTTAAGAGTTAAAGGGATTTAAGGCCTATTTTATTTTCTAAAAAATTAATTTTTATTTGTCTTTTCAATATAATTTTGTTATATTTATAATATTAAACTAAAATGATATTTTTATATATGTCTATAATATTTTTATAATTATATAAAAAAATTATAAATATATTATTTAATGAATATACACACACACACTACAAAACTAATAGAATAAATTTTAAATTATATTATATATATATATATTATTTAAATATCATATATATTTAATTTCGGATTCAGAGTTTTTTGAATATTAATATGCTTATATCCGTATTGGTATCCGAAATTGTCGGATTCAGATACGGATAATATCTGGTTTGTCTCGGATATAGATAATATCCGCTTTATCTCGAATACAATTGCCGATATTCCGGACGGATATCAGATTATTCGGATTTTTTTGACAACCCTATTTTCAAATAATCTAAATAATTTTTTGAACTCGTATTATCGTTTGTTCATACAGTCATACAGTGATACACTCATACTTAATATCACTATATTTTTATAAGTTGTATATCTTAATTATATGATAACAAATAAATAAATAATGAGAATAATATGAGAATCTTATTGTTTTAGAAAAGAATCCAAAACAAATGTACGCAATAAGTAACAAATCATTAATAATTATAAAAAATTTAGTTTCAGCTTAATTGAAGTATATCAAACTACGATACTATGATTTAAATGTGTTGTTGACTTGGTATATTTTAGAATAGAATTGAATAAATTATATTATTATAAAATTGGAAAGGTATCCATCAATAATTAATCACAAATTCACAAGTGAAAAGTATAAAGTATTAATCAAAATATTTAATATATTTTTAATATTTTTTAATAATATAAATTATTAAATTATATTAGTGGTACATGTATAACTGTATTTGTTGTACAATACACTCTTAAAAAAATTATAATGATCATTTTTTAATTTACATTATATTTTATTTGTCTTAGAATATGTTACGAGCATATAATTGTGTTTGTAAGAGGAAGGAATATACTGCAAATATTTATCTTATAATTTTTATTTATTAAAAAGTTATATAATAAAATTTTTAAAATAAATATATTATAATATATATAAAATAAAAATATTAAAAAAAATAAAAATATAATCGAGCCGAGTTTGAGTCTGAGCCCGGAAAAACTCGATTCGACTCGAGTATTTAATCGAGCTCAAAAATTTGTTCGAGCTCGATAAAAAGTTCAAGCCGAGTCAAGTTAATGAGCCGAGCTTCGAATTACAGCCCTACACCCACTGTTTCTATTATAAATTTTGAGAATATTATGAGTGTAGGGAGGGAGTCGAATTTGATACCCGCCAACATGACCGATACCATATTCAATAACAAATCGTATTCATGCTCTTGATGAAGTAATGGCAAGTGAATCTTTAAGAGTTGGTAGAGGAAAGCTCAATTGAACCTTGTATTATATTTTAAAAATATATAGTAATTTTAATTCTTTAATATTTAAATTTATTCAACCCCAACAATTTATATATCTAAAATTATATTTTTAAATTTCGATATTTTTTTTACCATAGTTGGACATTTAATTAATTATATACATTATCATTTTTTAAAAGTACAAGCAAAATACTTTCTCCGTCCCCCTCATTTCTTTACATTTCAGAGAGAGTATTCGACACGTATTTGAAGGTGCACATAAAGTATAGTTCCATAATTTATTTTTAATTTTCTTCTTTTTTGTATAAAAATTGCATGTTTAAATTTTTATTCAGGAAAAAAATTAAAAATAAATTATAGAACTATACTACACTCTCTCCGAAATATAAATAAATAAGGGACGGAATGAGAAATTAATTAAAATACTTGATGTTAGGTATGAGTTTCAGGTTAAGTTAATCAGGGGGGGTGAATGATTAACTCAAATTCTTCTTAATATGTTAAACTGATGTAGCTAGTTTATAAAATGTGTTTGTATAATAGAGAAGTGCGCAATTAAAATATTCAATCACACAACACACAATTTAAACTTTCAATCTAATGTATATTAGATTTTTTGTTTTGCTACAATCTGAGATTTAAACTTTAAACTTAAATCTCAGCTTCTTGTTCTAGAGAGAAACAAGGATAAGAACAATAAAAAATGTTTCACCCTCACATACTGCAGAGCTCTCTTTCTATTTTATATAGACAACATGTCTTTTTAACTCCACATACTTTCTGCAGACAGTGCTAGCTAAACTGGAATAGTACGAATGAAACTTTACAAAACACTTCATTCCATTTCTAGCTTAGTCTTCAGACTTGACAGTTCTTTACATCTGCACACAGCTTCTGTCTTTGTCTTATTTGTTTCTCCTAGCTGCATTGTAGACTTGTCACCATCTGTTCAGGTTTGACTAATCCTAAACAGAACAGCGCTGCACAATCTTGTCTGTTGCTTCTACAATTTTCTTGAAAATCTGCCCTTTAATTCATTTGAGTTCTCTATAAATAATTCAATGTAATGTTAAGTACTTGGACTTCTCGAACGGTTCAAACTTTGTCACTTCTCGAATGATTGAGACTTTTCAAATGTGAGACTTCTCGAATGAGCCATCTTTTACACTTTTCGAATGAGACATAACCTGACTTCTCGAATGATACATAGCTTGACTTCTCGAATGATACATAACTTAACTTCTCGAATTGTTTCCATACTGAACTTCTTGAATTGATCACTTTCTTCACTACTCGAATCTGTTACTTAGAGTAAATTCCAGTATGTGCTCAGTCTTCTCGAATGATGAGACTTCTCAAATGGTAGACATTTTGCCTTAGAAACTTTCTTCAACTTGAATCCTTATTTCTCCAGCCTTATTCTCACTCATGCATGATTTATGACTTGAATTTTCTACCAGTTTTATTTGAGACTTTAACTACATTCTGGATTACAACTCAAAGATCACTTCTACCCGCAGAAATTATAACCGATATAAATATTCACATATTTAGCGGTCATTTCATATTATTGTTGTGTTATGATTGTGAACCGTAAATATTGTTTTTAATGAAAATTAGTAAAAAAGTAAGTAATGTTCAAAAGAAAATTTTGAAAAAGTATTTTTTGTTTTAAAGTTGTTTTTAGTAAAAGTGGCTCACTTATTTCTTAAAAAAACTATTTTTCCATTCTTAAGTAAATTGTTACAAATTTCACCACTAAATATCTCTCTATCTATACTATATTATTACAGATTAAAAATTTTGATGGTCGGTATCAAATATAATTTTACAAATATGAGTCCTGACTATATACATATCTATATTAACTAAACTCAATTATATATTTATTATAATACGGCCCAAATTATAATATATTTATATTAAATAGAATAAATTTATATAAAATAAGAGAACATATAATATTAATATAAATTCTTAATATTATAAATTTTATATTAACTATCAATAAAAATATAATAAAAAATCAATTTAATTTAAGCTTGTACATATATATATATTATGAATGTTACCAAATAATTGTTTGATTTTTAGGAGTACTTTTTATTCCGTAATTTCAATTTTAATTTCAAATTCAAAACACTGGTAAGTATGAGATAACTCATGTCCCATCTAATCATTAATATTTGAATTAGAAAATATTAGTTCCCAAATTGTATTAAAAAAACAAAACGGAACATATATCTCAAAAAAAAAAAGTTAAAAATCAGGGAGTATAATTCAAGTATATAATTACTTGAACTATATTTTTATATATAGATATATATTATTCTTAGTTTTTTAATATTTTCAGTTTTTTCGACTCAAACAATTAATATATATATCCAAAATCATATATTTCTAAATTTCCATAACTTTTTACCATATATTTATACATTTAATTAAATTAGTTTAAGTAGACCATTATAATGCAGATTATATTATTTTAAAAATAAAAGCAAATTAAGTAATTATTCAAATACTTGAGTAATAATAATCCATAGGAAGGTATAGGACCCGAGGGTTTAGCTGCTACATTGAGAAACCCTGAAATATTTGTAAAGCGCGCAGTTACGTTAATCATAAAATTTCAATGGAAAGAGAAAATAGTCGTGCATGCAGTTGTTTGGCCATACCAGGGATTTGCTTCAAACCCTCCGATAAAGAGCTTCTTGAAGATTTTCTAAAAATAAAAATCGAGGGAAGGCATGCGGAGTTTAATATTTATGATGATAATTTAATGCCATGCATGGGAGATTCTCAAAGATGATGATCCTCATTGGTTTACTACATATTCGGTGGATACTATCAAGAAGACTATATATGTCTGGGTTCTTGGACGGGTCAACGTACTGATTTTGTAAAGAATGTCACGGGGGATGATATTGGGTATAAGAAACTTTTGACTTTTTATACAGATAATGATTATGACACTAACTAGGGAAAGAAGAAGATCAGCTATGAGGGTCACGGTCATTGGATTATGCATGAATATTCACTCTTGGGGGTTGATAATTACGTGATTTGAAGATTACTAAGCAAGTAGAGATCTCCTCGCAAGATATCCAATAAGGGTTTGGATGGTGCTGATAATTATAATGTAATCGAGATATCAGATGATGACAGTATTCAAGAGTTACCAGTATTTGGAGCAGCACATGATCCTCCTAAAATGCTATCGATTAATTGTGATGATCAAGCAGAAAAAAACAGGGCAAGCAACAATATTCCTGATGACTCGTTGAACTTTCTGAATTATATTGCAGAGATGGATATTGGTATTGTGGCTGTTCAGGAATCACCAGTTGTAGCTTGGGAAAATAGTAAAGGACCAACTGCCATCAACAAAATTTCCAATGACTTCTCAGATTTTGAGATAGTAGAGCCTGCCCTTGCAGTTGAACCGACTAACACAACTCTGGATGGGTTAGATGTAATGTTGGATTTTCCTTCTTCTGACATATTACCCTTAGGGGGTGCTGATATTAACCAGCAGATGTGTAACATATTTGAAGAGCAACCCTCCAAGAGGATGAGGAACGATGTAGACGACTACCAACAGATTTCTAGCAGGAAGAAGCATAAGGTATCTTCAGATGTAATGAATGTGCAAGCAGCATTTTCACAGCTGTGGTTTTACTTCTATTATTGGTTAGCAATTTGAGAACATAAAATTGGTCCAATTAATATCAAAGTGGATATATTTTTGATAAACCATTAATCTGAAGAATAAATATAGTGGAAGCTAGCGAGAGTGCAACAACACGATATATTGGAAATTGAGAACCTGAATAGGGGCGCAAGTGGAAGTCCTAGAGTTGTACGTGTATCACTAATTGGATGCAGAAGGTATACGAATAGCTTGAGATTAAGAGATGCAGTGTATGTGACTATGGACCTGATTGGAAATTGGAATGAGAATAGTGAAAATGCTTTGACTGGAGCACTGATCGATGAACCTCTGTAAGTATCAAGAATGATGTTCTAAAAGATGTTAACAAGATAGGAAAAAACAAAATTCCTAATGAATAAACTCATCTCCTGAATTTTTTCTAGAAGATGAGGAATATTGCGGTTGTTCTGTAGTTCAGAGTTTGGGATCATCTTCATCTGATCAATCAAGATAAAAATGGAAAGGACGATGAATTATATAATGAGTTGGACGGGGTGATGACCATGATATAAACGAGATTGCAGTTGTTGATGAGATGATGCAACTTCTGAAAACCAAATATATATGGGGAAGGATACTTATACAGTGCTGATTTAAAAGCCAAGTTACATTGCTAGTTTTTTTTTTGGGGGGGGTAACTCCGCCAGTGTCATGTTTTAGAGTGACATTGCCGGTCCCAAACCCGGATAAAGGAGGAGGGTTAGTTCTGGTCACTTCTACCTTCTTTCCTAACTGTAAGTTTTATATAGTTTGTGATTTGGTAAAACATAAACGATGCACAAAGCTCCTGCTCAGTACACTTTGAAGATTTTTACCCTTGTTTTCGATTTGGTAATTTATGTAAATTCGTATGTAGTATTAGATTACCTGCAACTGTTGATTTGAAAGAACATTTTCGTATGGAGTTTTAGAGACTGAGGAATTTGATGCCTTGGGAAGAAAAATGGTGAAAAGGCCGGTGGTGTGGTGGCCTGCCTTTGGCAATAAAAACACTGAGGTTTATTGCACTCAATGAGGTCCGAGAAAGATTGGTTGCTGCTCAGAAACACTGAAGTATGAAAATCAAAAGGTATAATGTCTTCCTTGAGATTGTCGTATGATAGTTTACCTTGTTATTCAAAGAGATTGCCGTATGATAATTTACCTTTTTATTCTTTGAAGCGTTAATACAAAGAGATTGCCGTATGATAATTTACCTTTTTATTCTTTGAAACGATTAACGCGTATTGTTCTATTTTGCCAAAGGATCTTAAGATTTTTAAAGATGAATTGGTACGTATATGGATGTCGGTAGGATTTCTTTTGCCTCCTAGAGACAGCAATGTGCTGAATATGCAAGAATACCTTAAATGTGAAGGCAGATTCTGAGCTAAATCATATGTCCAAGGCTATATATGTTAAGGCCTCCCTGGTATGTAACCAAACACTACTAAGAAAAACTTTGAGAGTGTACAGGTACTATATGCAGGACTCCAGAACATATAGAAAAATAAATGTACGTGAAGCAATTTTAAAGGTGCCACATAACCGCCCTTGTATTCTCATGTATATATATTAATAATTAATGGCCTGCCTTGTGTACCCAATATGATCTGCGTTTTTTCAATTGGCTGTGATGTTACAAAACTTTGCAGAAGCACAAATGCTACTTAAATTACTAGTTCAATATGGCTTGGTATGCCTTGGTTTATCCTTGGCATTCAGCATGACTGAATGTTGCCACCTACAAGGCCGAATTGTTGGCATGCTCTCGGTATCGAACAATATCTGATGGTGGAAGACGGCCTGTGCAGATATGATGCACTGTTGTGAAAAGTGGAAACATCTGAAGACATCCCCTCTGGCTTAGAACCACATAAACCTCCTTGGCTGTTAATACACCCTTCAAGAGTTGGACAACACAATTAGCAACAGTGTACTTCACAATTATATCTTGCTCATATCCAATGTAATATATTTTTATGCATGTGCCTAGATAACAACACTTTTCACAACACTTTTTTCCTATTATGTCCAACGTGACTGTATATCTATATGTATTTATGGGGGAGAAGGGATGTGCATATCATATAGTATATGTTTGCACACCACCTGGTCCCAGCCTACTTGTTATAAGTTTAACTCACATAATCAAATTCGAATGACATTAAGAGGTTCTGTATCCATATTCTATTTAAGACGATGCATTTCAGCTTAGAGATAATAAGTTTGAGATATGGTAACCATAAAAAGGTGTTCTGGTTTTCAATGATATTATGCAAGTGAATGCAAATAAGAATTCTTCATTCATTTCAAATTTTGGAGTCCTTTTAACTTCAGTATTGTTATTTTAACTAGTTTTTATTACCTGTAACTTCTGGCCCTTCAGCATTTCAGCTTCAAGCTCATCAAAGGATCTGTTAACGAAAATGAGAGACAGACTGTGTTTAGAAATCAATTCCATTTAAAACGAAATAGGACCAGAAATTTATAGCAGGGCCGCAGGAAACCTTTTGCCACCACTCTTAGCAAATGCCTCGGCACATTTCCTGTTTCTCCCTCCCACTGTCACAATGAAGAAATTTATCATGTTGTGTCTTCCAAGTATAAGCTACATAGGGGACACAAACACACTCACACACACACGTCTCCTTACAGCAAGTGGTTACAAGATCAGCTACACCGCAACTCTCAAAAAAGGTCGCATCATTAACTGAGGAAAACAGCATCTTGCAGAAGGCTCTCATTTCATTTAAGCCAATTCTCATTATTGCAGCCTAATAGATGAACAAACAGAGAAATAATAATGACACAAACTTTGACGCATGGGCAAATGTGCTTTGAAACACAACTTCAATAAAGATTATGCAATTACCTTTGTATTATTTCCCAATTCTAGGCCATCCACCAAGCCTGTTTCAGAAATCCAAGTTAATCTACATATTGAAAGGTATCTTAAAGGATATTTAGGTACATTGAACAGAAATATATTATAAACCTGCTGCTACAGCCACGACATTTTTTAGGGTGCCACATAGTTCAACTCCTTCCACATCTTGAATCTATTTTATCGAAATGAAAATTCATTCAGTATCAAACTATATGAATTTATAAAAATCATTCATAACATAAGGGGTGCCTCTTATTACAGATCGTGACAAGCCTCTTATTACAGATCATGACAAGGATTATTATGTAATCAATTATCAGATAATATGACAAACAAGATTCACTAACATTATAATGCTGTACGTACCGCTGAGACCAAAAAATAGTTAGTGTTAAATAGCCGAACCCATTCATCTGCAGTCACTCTGTTTTCTGTGTATCCTACCGTTGCTTCACTAAACTGCTCCATAGCAATCTGCATAATTTAAGCTCCCAATTTCAGCAAAACTGGATGTCCAAAATGTCACATAATAGAATGTAAACAATAATATTGACAACTAAAACTATTTTCAGTTACTTCATTAGCAATGTTCGCTCCCATTAGAACACAGCAATCAATCTGAAGGCTATCTTTGATGAGTTTAGACACCATATTTGGGCCTTCTGGCTTGAGATCCATTCCTTTAATCAGGGAGATTCCAACCGCGTCCTGCCTTATCTTTCCGACTAGCTTTTTGCATATTCCGTCAATAAATTGATGTGGCGTAACAAACACCAACATATTTGCATCTTTCACTGCAGATAAGCCCCCTCAAGAATTCAATAACTAACAGATACTTCACAAATTCTTAATAAATATTTTTTGTAAGAGCCGAGCAGGGTTGTAAACAAGGCCTACCGCCTACCCCTTTTGAGGATTTGAATGCAAGACCTTATACCACAAGGCTATCCACGAATCCTCAATGTTAATTAAGAATTGTGTTGACATTTTTTCAGGTATATATATGTGTCTACAAGTCACCAAATAATAAGTAACATGAACAAAAATAATTGGGTTACCTGCACTTTCAACGTCAGGGTATGCAACAACATTTTCCCCAAGCTTTATTCCTGGAAGATATTTCACATTTTCCTAAGAAATAAAATAAAACCAAATTAACCATTAAGGGAATCTTCTATATCAAGAGTATCAACTACATCAGTCAAGTATGATAAATTTACATGGGTCTGGTTGATAACACCAGAGAGTTTCTCTCCACTTGGCAAAGTCTCCTCGAATACCCACATTCTTACTTCATCTGAATTTGATCACCATCCACACGAAAAAAAAAGTTATGTGATTATAACCTTGTTTTCAAAACAACTCGAAGTCATATTCATGCAAGTTAATTGATGCATATGCATGCACACGTGACGGTATTTTTCCTGCCAAGTTTCAACTGGCTGTGAATCCTTGGTCCAGCCTTGCACACACACACATACATGAAAATGAGAGAAGGGAAGATGACAAACCATGGAAAGAGGAAAGTTTGAGGGTGTTAGAGGCGACGAGCTTTGCTGCAACACTGCCCCAATTGCCACTGCCAATAATTGCAACTTTTGATTTGTTTGAAGCCATTGGAATGAGAGAGCAAATAATAAGAATAGTAGATGAAATAGAGAAATAAATTGAAAATAGATATATGAGGTTAATGAGAAGTTTATAATATAAATTGAAATTAAGTGGAGAGGAGAAAGAATAGGAGGAACAAGAAATGTGAACAAGGAAGATGCCAGACACGTATCATGGGTGTTACATATCTCAAACTGCCAATAACTAACCTGTAATTGTTTCCTTCGAAAATAAGTTATTTGAGCATTTGTCAACACATTTTTTTCCTCACTCTTTAAGGTATGCTTTTATACTTTTGTTGTCGCACGTAATCTTCTTAGATAAAAAAAATTTAGAACTCAAAGTGATGTATATATTTGAAACTTACTCAAATATTCTGTTTTTCTCTTTGCAAAATTGTTTCAAATCCTTAAAAGACACGTAAAGATACACATACTTTCACAAGCGGTATTCGCCAGATTTACCATCCTCGTAAACTTTAACATGGAACCATTGTCAACATTTTATATGGTCAGGCACTCGAGCCTCTGGACATAACCAGCAAAAACTTTCGGACAAATTAATGTCTTGCTTATTGATCTTTTTAATAAAGATTATGTTGATTGCTACACAGTAAATATATATTGTCTCGGTCAATTTGCTTCCACCGGTATAAATCAGGTAGGGGCAGACCACTTCTCTCTACTCAGAGTTTCCTTCTAAATTAATACCCTTTTTTTATGGAGTCCTAGCTACACCACAAAATCTTGCTTTGACAAACACTCTGAAGTATCTTAAGGAGCTCTGTCAAATGGTTTTGTGTCATTGTAACATGTATCCCAGACAGCTTCCATGGCATCCTTAGCAGTTGCCTCCGGGCAGTTTGGGTTATTGACCAATGACTTCATTACTCTTCTTTTTATACAATCCTACAAGATTCAGATAAACCATATAAGAGTTGTATCAGGAAGATGAATAGCATTCTAGGTGCGGAAAATGATTATAAGTGGAATCTTGTAGACCTAGATCTAAAAGGTGACAGACATTGAAATGACAAAGCAAACTAAAGATCACACATAATTGTATCATTTTTTTATATGTAAATTTTGGCCTAAACAGAGCAGACAACTTGCAACTTACAAGATGTAAGGCATAATTCACATAAATTTTAATATGCCAGCTATATGATGGAACATGGGTAGCAACACCTTTGAGATATAGATTAGCTGAAGTGGATGGCAAGTAAAAAAAACAACAATCTCCATATGGATAATTACTATATAAGGCAATAAGGCATAGTTAGCATAAGTTTTTCATGCTAATTTCTTCTTTCCTAATGAAGGGCAATCAACGTTCTAACTAAGCTTGCCGCCATAGAAGCTGCTGACACAAGTGACCTCAGTTACAAATTTTCAGTATCGAATTCACACATAGAGTCGGAGGAATCAATCATAACTCCAGGGCTCTTCTAGTAACAGCACACACTTTAACACAGAAGTGCATGAAGCCCGAGATAATGAGAAGACTGGGTTCAAATAAGTTCTTGCCGGTACTTTTATTCTGCCACACACATTCAACTCCCCATTTTCTCATCTTACAAATTTTATGTTTTCAAATGCCTCTATGTCATAGGATTGACATTAGTAAATGCTAATAAGTATTCATATTGGTTTCAAGTAATAGAATAAATATGAACAAAATACAATGCTTGCACCATATAAAACAATACAGTATAATTTTGCTAATCAACTATTTGAGATTCAGGTATCTGATAGTGGTAACAGATAGAAGAAAACTTTGACTGCCAGGTTTTCTCTTCTTTTTCTTCAATTAGTTTAAGAACAAATGACATTATGTTCTGAAGGAAGAAAAACTTACTTGTTCGTGCCCCCGTATCTTCATGAAACCCCGCAGGAATTCTCTTTTATAGTGGCAATCACCACTAAGATGGCCAGCTCGAATCTGTTTCAGATAATGACAAGGAGAAATATTCAGGATGAAAGAAGCTGCAACAGGCCAACAACCAAACGACTTGGGAAAAGCACAGTCGAGACATGCATACCTCACTACATGCATGATGAGCACAGTTAGTCCAGTCCAGGTTTGCAGAGCGGCAATCATCATATGCGTTAATTAGCTTGTGTATAACTACTTGAGTGACCTCATCTTGCATACTTAACCTATTACTACATACTAATATCTGAAAAACGAAATAGATATGACATGAGGACATATGGAATATATGATGTTTCCATAAAAAGTTATAGATCAGTGCATGAGTCCAAGGTCAATATCAAAAAATACAGAAGAAAACAGAATATAGATGTTAAAGCACAATCAATTGACAATACAAGCTTGAAGTCGCAATGAATTTACTTCAATAGATTATACAGAAAATGTTGCTTAATGACTACAAAAAGACAATTGAAATTTCCCTACTACTTATGATAGTGTGAAGGGAAAATGCTTGCTTCTTGGTCAATGATCGCAATGTAAAGCTGTGAAATAATCAGCAAAAGAACTATTAAACTTCTCATTTTATAATATCAAATCAACGATAAAGTCGTTGCAGCATACTGCACAAACTTTTATCTTGGTGAATAAGCTAGTAAAAAAATCTAAACTATATTAAACATAGCTGTTAAACATTTACATGGATTGTTAGCATATTGATTTGATCTCAAATATTACAAGTTGTGATCTGCAGTCCTTTATGAGAATTGATCTCATTGTGAGTCTTCAATTGAGCTTTATTAATTAAAAACAGCATTGATACAATAATTTACAATCATACTCTATTGTTTCAAGTATTTTGCACCTGTCAACTAGCTAAAGAAGCGCATACAAGTTTATTCTTAAGTAATCAAGCTTAGGTCTTGCTCAAGCTCAAACGATCTTGAGATCATTATCATCATCGTGTAATTAGAAATTATAAAGAGTGAAGATCTAGTATGATTTTTATATATTAATTTCTAAAAGATGTATTTACACTTCTTCTATCATTAGAAAAAGTTATAAACATGTATATATAAATATATGTATATACGTTGGTGTCTCTAAAATTAATAAACTATCAGAGGATCAAGGCATAGCCTAGCAGTAAAGGTGTATCCCTTAACATGGCTAGTCATGGGTTTGAAATTTCTATATCCCCTAAAACAATGATGTAATTACAATACAAATAAATAAACAATGAATTGTCCAGTTTGCCCACCAACAGGACATCTGCTATTCCTGTTGGAAATTCTAATAACTCCAGGGCCTCCAGATCCACCAGGCAAGGAATATCTTGGTACACCATCTCAGCATGGGTGTACTCTCTTCAAGAGACCAAGATACCAAGATGAGCACCACCCACCAGATTCTGCAGCTTTCATACCCATGAATCCAAGAGCAAGTTTTTCCAATGTTGTGCGTGAAATTTGTAGTTGGTGAATGCTCATATATGTACCTTTGCTTATGGGCTATGGTTTTAGAGAGCTGCTGAGCCCCCAACAAACTAGAAAAGATATGTTCATGCTAATGCTATAAGAGAAGAAGTTTTAGGACAGCAATTGAAGAATGGCCCGTCGGGCCATCATCGATACGCCCGCGATGAAGGCCGCACTGAGGGCGAAATTGAGCGCAATAGCTATATTTCCTGAAAAGTGCTTTAAAAAAGCACGAGATAGGGCTTGTCTGCCGAGAGAGAAAGACAACCGCTCCACGAGCATATGAAAAAGACCGTGATTGGTGAAAGGCTTAAAAGCGCCTTACCTTAGGCAGTTAGGTAGCTGCTATCTATCGGATCTTTTCTAAGAGGTTAGGTAGGTGGTTGAGTCGAAGCGGAGAAGGAGACTAAGCCATCGGTCATGCCGGGATTTATTCCCTACTTCCAGCTGAACGAGGGCCACACGAACTCGAAATCGACTCGATAAACAGGCTCAAACTCGACTCGAACTCGTTTTCAAGCTTGAGCTCGAACAAGATTTTAGGCTCGATAAAAAAATCGAGTTGAGTCGAGTTTCAAAAAACTCAACTCGAACTCGGCTCGACTCTAACTCAAACTCGATAATTTTTTTATTTCTATAAATTTTATTATACATATTTATATATTTATATGTTATTAAAATTATATTTTAAATTATTATTAATTAGTTATTGTTTCCCATATTAGTATTAGTTATTAATTTTTATATTTGTTAAATTAATAACTAAATTAATTCTATTATGAGATTTACATGTATTGAATAATATATTCTTATAATTTATGAGTTTTGCTTCTCTAGAAGCTAAAAATGAAAGTGTTGACCAATAAGCCTGTGGTTTACACAAAAGAAGCAAGGTATGTATTTTCTTAAGAAATGTTGTGTTAGTATTATCTGCGGGTTCGAATCCCTCTCCATTCGCGAGGTCAGTACTCACTCCAGCGGAGCCTCTGTTGTGTCATGAGCTGAAGGAGAGGCTTACTGTCCTTCTCTCTTCCTTTTCCTACCAAAGGAAGAAAAAAGGGTGGTTTGTCCTCGACGAGAGGATAAGGAAATGGCAACCCGATTATGAACGTGATCGTTTTCGGCCGAGCGAGCCGGAGCAGCCTTCTTTTGACTCAGCTGAAATTTTTATGTACAAAATTAAATAGATTATTGTTATTATTATTATCATCATCAACTTCATTATTGATTATTAATTATTTTTATTTACATATTATATATTATTTAATTATGCATAACACATTTAGTATATTTGTGTTAGAGGTTTGATTATGAGTTTAAATTACTACATTAAAATCATAATATGTTATTATATCACATCATATTGGCTTAATATGTTAACAATATAAATATTTCATTAAGCGGTATATGTATTATATTAAAACGAATAAATTTAAAAATAATTCACATACTCACATTATTTTGATATTTTTTGAAAGTTTATTGCAATTTTTAGTAGGTAAACAAATGTTTTATGCCCTGTTTGGAAACATGGATTTCATTTAAAATTTTGGATTTGATCAAATTCTGGATTTGATCAAATGACATATTTGCAGGGCGGATCTAGTAAGGGGCAAGGGGACACATGCGACATGCCCCCCTAAATTATTATTTTTTGGCAAAATTTTACAATTAAATTTTTTAGAAAATATAGGAGGCCCCCTTTAAAATTAAACTTTATAAGGGTGTTTTCTCAAAAATAATTCAGTGCCCCCTAAAAATATTTTCTGGATCCGCCCCTGCATGTTTGAGTAATCATAAGATGGATTTGGATTTCATTTGAATTCCAAGTCATTCAAATATGAGTAATGCTATGGGTACAAAATGGTGTACAAAAAAATTTTCCAAATGTCACACGACATATTGTGATTGATTGTAATTTTATTTAATGTAATTGACCTCAATGTATTCACACAAATCTCACCAATTGAAACGTTCTAAATTGACACATCACATATGCCACATCATTTGGGACAAAATTTTTGTACCCAATTTTGTACCCCTAGCATTACTCTTCAAATATTAGTAAAAATGTGAGAATTTGAACAACTCAAATCCTATCATTTGAAATTCATCATTTGAAATGAAATCAAAGTTACCAAACGCAATCTTAGGTTAATTTGAAAAAATGGTAAAATATTTTTTTTTAAAAAGTCATTCAAAACTCGATAAGGCTCGATAAACTCGTTAAAAACTCGATAAGCTCGAAAGCCTGTTAAGAACTTGAACTCGACTCGTTTACAATTCAAGTCGAACTCGAACATAACTTTTGAGCTCGATAATTCTTAGACTCGACTCGATACAAAAAAGCTCAAACTCAAACTCGATAAGCAAAAACCCGACTCGACTCGAATTACAGCCCTGTCACAGTTCACAATCAAAGACATCAAATCTCTTCTTCATAATAATGACCCCTTTCCCGCATCACTTTATATAGACACTTACCCGGTCCCCGCCCCCCGCCCCCCGCCCCCCGCCCCCAATTCCAAACCCAGCATTCATGTCACACCATATATTCCATTTCTTGGGGCACTCTTATATATACATACCCGGCTACCCCCTCCCTCCTTTCTATCACCTTAGTTCCATGTCTCATCAATTTTTGTAAGTTTCCACTACCATCCAATACCAATGTCACAAACCAACCACCACCATCTCTGACAAACTTTTATTCTTTTGTCATTTTGTACTACATAATCAGTCACCCCTATACTAATTCATTGACTTGACCTAGATTCGTCCAAGATATTGCACCACCTAAGTAGAGTTAGGTTTTATGTTAACAAAATGTTCTTACAAAGAATACAAACTTGTCCTCTGGGTTGAGGTTGTAGGCTACTGACATACTTACATGTCACTATGTCAGTATAAAAATACGTGAGGTAGAAAAACAATTCAGTCCCTTGTTTGTCAAAAATGATATGGACACGACTAGGTAGAAACCAACAAGTAAAACAGCAAAGCACAGTACTTGCAAATGAACCAGATATTATACAGATGAACATGTTATCAACCAAGTTTATCTCCGCAATAAAACGATTTAATAATTCATTTATAAACATCTAGTCTATTACTAATTCTGAAACATTCACAAGATGCTTATTAAATAAAGACCCAAAATTTAGGACAAATCCATAAAGTAATGATAATGGGCAAGCTATTCGGAATCCATAAATTTAAAGAATCGATATTTATGTAACATACTCAATATATAACACTACAAACGAAGAAATGGACAGATATATAAACACAAAGCAATGTAAGTATTACCCCTTCACCAGAAATATAACCACCAGCAACTGATGCTTCGCAATTGACAGCTTTAATGAAATTATCACCAATATTACAACCAGTTTTTCCCATCTGTTCCTTCAAAAACTTCACCATTGGAGCTACAATCACATTTTATATAATGATCAACACAGATCCACTCTAGCTTTCAATTAAGTTAATATTTGATCAAGAAACGTAAAACCCAACTCAATTCAAGGCTTGTAATACTAAAACATTATAACAGAAACATAAAAGATCGATAATTGATAAGATATATACAAGAAAAATGATAATGAAGTTACTTCTGAAGCTTCTGCGAATCATGTTTTCACATTCTTTAACACTCATGCCTTCTTTGTTGTAAAAGCTGCCGGCGCCGCCGGCTTTGACGTCGGAATCTGCCTCCATTTTTGTGGGTTTGGATTAGTTAGTGTTGTGGGTTTGAACTGCAGTGATTGGTTAGTGTTATGGACTTTCTACTTTTTAGGGCCTTGGTAATGTGTGTGGGCTGTAAATATGGACTATTTGATAATGTAGTATTCGGGTCGGCACACTTGCCCACTTTAAAAAGTCTTCATCCATCTTTTTACATTTTAAATTTTAAATCGAAAAAGCAACCTAATTTAAAAGGTGTTTTGGTAAATTCTAAAATATCCTGTCTAGAAAAATGTTTTTGTCCAAAAGATGTTGTTACCAAAAACATGTTCCCCATGTTTTTGAAAAAAACTGCTTTTAATTTTTGTAGAAAGTAGTTATCGATTTAATCATCAAACATTCTCAAAAACATTATTTTTACATATTATATCTTAAAATATGTCTAAATCAAAAAAATTACCAAACTGTCATCTAATTTTCCTAACAGCACTTTTTCTACCATCAATTTTTCTCACAGCACAACAGTTTTCAACATCACTTTCAAACGGAGCCTTATTCATTTGTAAGGTATCATTTATTATCCCACAGGTCCTGAGTTTAGGTTGCATAAAGGAATAAAATTGAATCGGATGGGATCGAAAATTGAAATTTTTTAAATGTTTAGACCGAATATCAGACCGGTTATATTCGATTTTGGGACCGGACCGAAAACCGGATTTTGTGTGCGCGCGCGCGCGCGTGTGTGTGTGTGTGTGCGTGTGTGTGGGTGTGGGTGTGGATAGAGTTCTAGGGAGAACCAGACAATCAAGAGAATTGGGAGAACTCATCTAGACCATTGATTAATTATAATTGAAATCAATTTCATTAAATTGGACATAATAGCACTACTGTAAATAATTGGAAAAATTCATCTAGATACAAGGTCAATTTTGGCTTACAAATTAATCATCAATTAACACAATTGGAAAGTATCGTGATTGAATAATACCACACTTTTTCACAATCTTTTTTATTTTTAGAAACTAGAATCATATATTCTTTCTTAACATATTCAAAAAAAATCATTTTTTATATATACACGACCATTAATACAGTACAAAGAAGAAAAATACATATCTTATATTAATTTTAAACTATGTGTTCAATCACATAACATATGTATATATATTTTTCTTGTTATTGATAGGTTCCATTACATGTTCCACGAATTCAAATATGAAGAACGATTCCATAAGAGTATATTCAACATGGGTTCTTCTTACGGTTATAGATAAGTTTTCTAGATATTACATGTATATGTATTTATACATATCAAGGTAACACAAACGTAAGAATTTTTTTAAGATATGTTATTCATATATTCTAATACGTGTTCTGCAGATTCTGTATGAAAGATGATTATCCATAACTATATTTTGGGATTAGGTTGTTCATATTGTTCTTAATACGGTTTTATATGGATGTTGTTATTGAGATAACCACTAATCTTTATTTTTACACATTGATATGAACTCGGCGTCCACATTTTAGTCACTATTTTGACAACCTAGTTTCAGGGACAAGATATTCAATGGATTATAGTACTTCTTCTACACATGATTTATACAATTCATGGTCATTCACAGGGGTTTATTGAATGGTTTTTAATGAGATTTCGATGCAAAACACCATAAGTTCCAAGCACTAGTTTGCACCTGGGAAACTACGGCTATAGAACAACAAATGTCATTATTTTATGGATTTACTGTCCGGCTCATCTAATTATTTTTTAGGCCAAACTATATATGTCATTGCAGATTTAAGAAGTTTAATGCTCAGTCATGATCAAGTAGTTTCTTATATTTGTATGATTGGATTTTTTTTAAGGTTTTAAGTTTAGAATTCTAAAAATTTATGATTTTCTACACTATTACATTTAAAATCCAATTCTACAATCATATAGGTTGTTATGACATTTGTGTGTCATTTTTTTTGAAACATTTACAGAGGTTTATGTGATTTAGAAATCAATTTGGAGAGCCATTCCCAAATTAACATTTTTTAAAAAATAATTTTTCTTAAAAAATAACATTTTTATGATTTGGTTAATTACGTTACATTTTCTGGTTGGGGTTGTTTGGATGATGTAGGTCTTTATCAAGGTGGGTCAGTTACAAACACGTCTTGGTATTTACACGTGCTAGATTAGGTCTTGATTACAGACCTGTAGTTTTATGTTCTGGGGTTACAAACCTGTAGCTGGAGTACTTTAGGTGGCACCTGCTAGATTGGCTTGAGTATCCATGTACGCAGATGATGATGGTGCGGCCAGAGATGTAGTTGGAGTGCAAGAAGGGGTAAACGTTTATGGAGAAGTTTTACAAATATGTTGTGTGAAAGGATGTTGTTCTTTTCATATTTTCTAATCTTTTTAGTATTTTAATGTTTGTCTAATATTATTAAGTTTAAATAGATTTTAGGAAGTAACTAAATCACTTACTAACCTCTCATAGGATAATTTGAGTGATCATCTCGAGAATTCAATGTTAATTTCTACAAGTGGTTATTTTCCTAAAACTTCTATTTTAATAGAGCAAAAAGTTCGAAAAAGAAATATCATGTTATGGTATTTTTTAGAAGACTATTGCTATATTAATAAGACAAAGTAAAGATTTTTCGGTGCCTTAATATAAATCATTTTCCGAATAATATTGTTTATTGAGATTATGTATTTTCTTAAGGAATTACCAGAATGAAAAATCATCTATCTCAATGAAAATATTATTTGTATAATTTTTACTTTTGCCTCATATTTAAAATATAATTTTCTCCCGGTGTTCCATTTTATCTTTTATTCGGAGAAAAATATTTTAAATACACTAGTATTTTCCCACAAGCCCTCAACTATATTTTATATATGATAATACTAGTAAAAAAATTATTCAAGTCAAAACTTTAGCTTAAGGCTGATTTATTTCGTCCAACGGCTATATGTATTTTATTTTGATCTCGGACACAACTTTATCATGTTTTGATCAAATAAAATACTTCCACTTGTTAGAATGACTTGAAACTTTTTATGGGTCACTAAAATAATATAAAACAATATTAGAATTTTTCTCATAATTTTCTGTGAACTTTTATTTTCGAGTCAGTTCGTCCGGTTCGTATTTTATTCATTTTTCAGGAAAATATTCTAGAAAAATATTTTTCCGGATAGAATATTATTTATAATATTCCCAGAAAAATAAATATATTATTTTCATAATTATTGTATTTATTAATGAATTTTGGTGTTAGGTGCTTATTATTACTTGTTATGTGTTTATTTGATTAATACAAAACAATAAAAACTAATTGACTTGGTCAAACCCAAAAATGCTCCTTCCCCCAATACACATCAGATTTCCCCCAAGGAATTTAAATCCCCCCACCACCAATTCAAAATTTGGGAGCATCAATCTCAACCCTTCATTTCAAGTCAATCTCCAATATTTATTCCTCCAACTCTCTCTATAAATACAACTTCCACCTCCTCATTTCTCTACACCAAGAAAGCCAAAATACTTCTCATTTTGCAAATCTAGTATCATTATTTTTGTGGAAGTATTATCTCCTCCTTTCTAGGAAATCTCTCTCTAGAATACTTCTCTCTTATAACCCATTTTGTTCCAACTTTCAAGTTCTTCAACAAAATGTTATAATTTCTAAACTAGCTTTTCATCTTTGGTTTCTCTTCTACACCAAACTTAAACATCTTAGATCTAGCTCATTAAAACTCATTTGCCTTAAAAAGAGGAAGAAAAAACCGTTTTCGATTTTTCCAACCAAATTTCGGCGAGTTTTCCGGCGAACTCTAAAGTGTGTTTTTGAGTTCATATTTGTGGTGTAACAAAGAGGAAACCTTCTTGGCATCAAAGTCTTTGATTTGCTTTGAGTTTTGTGAACAAAACTTTTATAAAGATCCAACAAATCTTTAAACCCATTTGTTTTTTATAAACCCATTTGGCCTTGAAATTTGTAGATCTATATGAAAGAATCAAAACCAAGCATTTCTAAGTTGATTCTCTCGTTCTATAAAGGCTCCATTTAGCCCATTAGTAACCTTGAATATTCAGCCCATTTCGATGTTGTATAAAACACTGATGCTGTCAGAGAATATCAAGAACAAAGTTTATGTTGATAACTTCATCAGAGTTTAGGAAGCTGTCGGACACAGTTTACTCTATCAAAGATTATCAAACCGACAGAGTTTATCATCAGAGTTTGTCAAAAAAGGAAACAGACAAATCAAAATTTGATTTGGATAGTGAAGAAAGAATTCTAATACAAGTCAATTTACCTTATTGAAGTTATTCTTTTCATTATCTGTTTTGTAGTTGAATTTGTAATTGTGTCTATATAAACACAGAAATAGGTTAATATTATGTATTCATTCAAGTTATATTTTTCTCAACCTAGCAGCCCTTAAGAACAGTGAATTTCTTGAGAGAGTTTTGTATTCAAGTTCATTATCATTAATACAAAATAGTGTTTCTTTTATATACTTGTATTCCTGATCGATTATTTGGTGTCTATTATATTCAACCACCTTCTATAATATATTATCTTCCGGGCAAACAAATAATTCGAAAATATTTAAATTTAGATTTTACTAAAACCCGGCCTATTAAAATGAACAAACGGAGAAGTAAACTAACAAAAAAGATGCATTTTATTACATATATATATATATATATATATATATATATATATATATATATATATATATATATATATATATATATATATATATATATATATATGCAAACAATATGATCAGTATTACACAAGACCGGGAATTAGAGAAAACTTCTTTTGTAAAAAAAAAAAAAGAATTAGAGAAAGCTTGTGAAAATTGAAACATAAAACTATTAAACCAATATTAATGCAAGCTCATTTGTTTAGTCAAGCAACATCATCATTTTAGATCAAGTTTAATGTCAGAATCACCAAAATAAGTTAAGGCATTCCCAAGATAGATTTGAAACAAGCTAACTACAGTACGTACAGGGTTACATAAGGAATTAAAGAACTATTTATAAGACCATTCTACATAACCGCATCATACAGTGTTTATTTCTCACAAAAAATAATATATTTAAACATATTTAATATTAAAATCTGTATTTATTTCTTGCAAGATTTTTTTTAAGAGTTATGTGATTTCTAATTTTTTTTATGTTTGATAATTTATACTCTATAATATTATAAAGGCTTCCTTGTTTGGATGTTTCATTACTATAATTAAAAGTTATTTAGACCAAAAAACATTATCATATTTAGTTAAGTATCACTGATATGGGCCCAAAAATCCAGAGTTTGGTAGTTGAAAGAAGGGGATAGCAACACCTCGTTCTTCTTTAACCATGTTGAAAGGGGAGATAGGAGTGAAGGGAAGTAACTCACTGCACTTTCATGTATACTAGAAATGCTAAATGTAATCTCTATGTAATGGTTGATGATAACTCAACCATAGAACAGGACATGTAATAATATGCAGGTGCACAGAAATCTTGGATCACAGAGTTCAGTTAAGACAAAGTATCAAAGGATCATCTACAGACTTGAAGCTCACTGGAAGAAGTTCATTAACATGTTCAGGCCTCAGTGAAGAATAAAAGATATTGACATCTATTCAAGGATGTGGAAGCTACAAAAGATTGTCTTAGTCTATGAAGATTTTAGTGCATTACAATCGAAGCTACAAGTAAGGTTTGCAAAGAAGAATGTGGAATCATGTTCGGAATCAAGAGCCCCTATCAAGACTAGTCACTTATGAACCAGACCGTTGCATAAAGTGTCAGGACATTGGAGGCAAGCTCTCGTCGGTTAATATGGTTTTAATCATTCTAAAGTTGTTGGTTTTCTTGAGTCATGTGGAGGATCAACAAAGGTGGTAAATCAGTGTTGGAGAAATGTCAGCCTAATGGATAAGGGACAGACAGCACAACCTGATTTGATCTTACTAAAGCTTCAGAGATTAGAAGGCCAAATACTTGGACGTGATGGAGTCACGTATACGGGGCCAAGTATTTGGATAAGGAAGTCTACACAAATTAAAGAGTGGGATGGAAATATTTAATTTAATTAAATAAAGTATTTATTTATTTATATATTTTATAAATAAAGACATTCTTTATTTATATTATATATATATATATTTAAATATTACTTTTACATTAAATATTTCCAAAGGCATGCTTGGCACATGACTTTGAAGATATGATTTGAGTGGACAAGAGTAAAAGGTGGAAAAGCAAAAAGAAACACCTTTTTCAATATACAAAAAGAACCCAAGTCTTTATCTTTAGTGTGCATCCGTATGAGAAAAGGAAAGGGGAGAGAGAGAGAAATTATTCTCTCCCCCATGGCCGAACTAATACTTTAATATTTTGGGGCCATGATTTTCTTTATCATACCACCCCTCTATCTTTCTATTGTAAACACTTGCTAAATCTTGTATAGAAGATAGGGTTGATTTTTGTCTCCTAGATCTACAAAATGTAATAGTTTTAGAGGAGACAAAAATCACTTCTTTGTTGTGTTCTTGAGCTTATGTTCTTGAACTTGTTTGTAGCATCTACCCCACTTCAATGAATATAAAGTTATATTCTTGGATCTTGTTGTGTTGTGTGTTTTGGATGATTTACCGTTCATTTTCTTGGTTATTTTAATGGTGTTCTTGAGGTTGAAGAAGATGATGAACAGTACCTGGGTTTGAACCAAAGTAATTTTTATGTTGTCCCAAAAATAATTAAAAGTCATATTTTTAATTTGGGAATCGTATTCACCCCCCCCCCCCCTCTACGATCTCCGGGACCCAACAATTGGTATCAGAGTTACTCGATTGACATACAAATCGATTGGATCTATTTTTATTTTTGAGATTAAAGAGGGTACGATTGGTTCACTGGGCATCCAGAATTTTTTTGAAGCCCGGAATTTTTCTAAGTACAAAATGTTCTAGATGGCCAAGTAGAACATTCCTATGTAGAATATTCGAGATAGATATTCGAGATGGTAGAATATTCTACTTAATGTTCTAGATAGAGCCTAAGTAGAAATTCCTATCTAGAAGTTCTACTTAATGTTCTAGATAGACCTATCTAGAAGTTCTACTTAATGTTCTAGATAAAACCTAAGTAAAAATTCTGGAGTTAGAAATATTTTCTAAGTCAGAAGTTCTACTTAATGTTCTAGATAGAGCCTAAGTAGAAATTCCTATCTAGAAGTTCTACTTAATGTTCTAGATAGAACCTAAGTAGAAATTCCGGAGTTGGAAATATTTTCTAAGTCAGAAGTTCTACTTAATGTTCTAGATAGAGTCTATGTAGAACATTCCTATGTAAAAGTTCTACTTGGTGTTCGAGATAGAGTCTATGTAGAACATTCCTATGTAGAAGTTCTATTTGGTGTTCGAGATAGAGTCTATGTAGAACATTCCTATATAGAAGTTCTACTTAGAGGGCTGTTTCAACATGACACATGGCTACATAGTTTAACTTTTATTTAAAACAAAAATTGTTTTTCTCTCAAATTGTTTTTAGTTTAATAATTAATTTAATAATTAAATTTGAATTTAATTATATAAACTATTTTGAAAATAATTTTTAAATTTAAATAATTTATTTTTCAAGTTTATCTTACATCTTGGAAAATATTTTATTTTCTTTTAAATTTTAGAGTCAAATATTTTATATTTTTAATATTCTTAGTTAAGAATTTTATTAATTTGAAAACTAAAATTAATCTTAAAATCCAATTTAATTTCTTTTGAGTTTAATATTCTTAGAAGTATTTTGAGAATTATTTTTGAGGTTTAATAATTTATTTTTCATAAAACTTTAATTATAAATTTTATAAAACTCTTTGGAAAATATTTTTGGATTGAAATAATTTATTTTCATGAACATTTTAAATGTTTTGAGAATTTAGTATTTCTATTTCAAAATTATGTTTTCGAGTTGTTTTATTTTAATTATAATTTAAGCTTGGAAGTTTTAATTATAAATCTCATAAAACTTTTTGGAAAATCATTTTGGTTGAAATAATTTATTTTCAAGAATATCTAAGATGACTTGAAAATTTATTATTTTTATATCAAACTTATATTTTCAATCTGTTTTATTTTAATTATAATTGAAACTGTTTTGGATTATAAATTCTATAAAATTCTTTGAAAATTAATTTTGATTTGAAATAATTTCTTTTTTAGGATTATTTAATATACCTTGAAAATTTTGTTATCTCTATATCAAAACTTTCTTTTCGAATTTTATTTTATTTATAATTTGAAATTGAGAAATTTATTATCATTTATCAAAAATGCATTTTCAATTTATTTTGATTATTTAAATTCCTAAAAAATTAAATATTTCTGTTTGAACAAAATGTTTTATTAAACGAAACAACAGGAGTTGATTCTTCGTTCGTTGAGGACAAACGAACTGACTGAAGAACATTTTAATGGAGTTGAGACCTGATCTTACCATTGGAGATGTATTTCTACATCGGTCTACTCAGTGGATCATTTGGTTATTGAAAGGGGATTAGTTCATTTAGGGAAGAGTCTTCGATCAGTGGTTTTCGAATCAATATCTGAAGAATTTGGGATTTTGAAAAGGAATTCAGTTTAACGGTCAAAGAACCAAAACAACAATTGAAGATTTGGTTAAAGGACATCAGTGGCAGAAATACACAAGGTTTGATTATCACTGACATATGATAATCAAGGGGTTATTGCTACACATACACAGAAGAGTGATCTTTTCAAGCAGAACATGTGACATTCTATGTCGGGGTCTTTAAGCAGAACAATCAGGTATCAGTTTGGGTTGAAGCAGGAACATCATTGGTTATTGAGGTCAAATGCAAGGATACTTCCATGAGTGTCAGTAGAATGGAAATTGATTTGGATCAACTGATTATCACTCGAGATGGAATGCTAAGCATCGCTCAGGTATACTTTCTAACTAGTTTATACTTGTTTGATTTAATTATAGAGTATTAAGTGCTGAACTGCATTATATTATAAGTTTGATGTAATGCATGTCTCACCTTGATTTCTATATAAATTAGATAACTTATGCTAGTTTGTTAGTGTTGTTTGTTTATCAGTATTTGACTTCATGATTAGATCTTGTGTGATTTAATGCTTGCTTTACGATAATTGATCATGTTAGCATATAGAGTCTTAGGTATTTGTAGGGGTACATTTACCAGAAAGAATATTTGCTGCATGCTAAGTGCCTTGATGTTTACATTGTCTATAATCTGTTTATACTCGCATGGTTGTATTAAATGCTATATTTGATCATGTGCTTGTTAAGATGAGTTTGTTTCTAATTTGGGAATTGCCTAGGGGTCAGTATAATAAACCATGAATTAAATTTTTAAATTTAAACTGACTCAGGTAATTAGAGATAATATAATGTTAAAGTGAACAACAAAGGTGATTTAGAAGAATTAGGAATCTGAGTGATTGATTCTTCTATGACTACATATATGTACGACATGATTCTTATAGACTGCTAGTCCACCTTAAGTTAGGTTGGGATCACTGAGCTCATAGCCAAGACTACTTGTTGAGGTTGATATAGATAAGGAGTGATCAGTCAGATAAGAATGAGCATGTTGAACTGGAATGCTTTGTTGTTAACTATGTTTAGAAATGTCTCTAACCCTTGGACTCAATCAAATTGAGGACCACGTGTCTTAATCATTTGTGAATGCAGAGTATCTTTCAACATGTACAAGTTATATATCTCTGACATTTTCATGTTCGAGGCATGTAACTACTTTTGCTTTGGTATTCAAATGGTTAAGCAAGGTTACCTATTTTTCTTGAATGATCTGAAGCACAATATTAAGGAAGACCTAGGGAATTCTTTGTGAAGGGTTTCCTAATATCAGTTCGAGGATGAACGGTATTGATTGGGGTCAAGAGAAATAGAAGCTCACTCTACTGGAAGTGAGGTTGTTGCTGACACGAAATGTAATGCTTATGATGAAGTCAACTATTCGTTAAAGTTTATCAGAATGGAGTTAGCTGCAACAACAAGTGATGCTCTCACACTTGGTTTATCAACTAATACTTGGTTTATCAAGATAACAGATTCGACGGTAAAGATGAAGTTGGTGAGAAAGGACTACTTCTAATGAAATTCTTTTAAAAAGGACATTAATGAAGTATGTCAGTTAAAGGGAAGTCAAGTCAAAGGCTACCCTGTTTAGTTTTGGTGTTTGTTCATGCATTTAATAGATGAAGCATCTCAGTGATTAATCACATTCAAAGGATTAGGCAGATTGCTGTAAGGACACTTTGAGGGCAGGTAATGGAATTTGTTGACGAATGAAGTTCTATGTTATGTCTGCACTGAAAGGAGTATTCTAGAGTAAAGTTCAGTTTCCGGACTTCATGACCAAATGAAGGAGTTGATAGGGAAATCCAGACCTTGAGTGGAATTACAAGGATAATGGATAGAGTTAAGGTTTCCTATTCACTACGGCTGAATCAGTTGACACAGCAAGTCTAATCAGCAAATATAAAGAGAAGACATCAAGTAAGATTAATCATGCCTGAAGTCACATGGTGTGATGAAGGGCTATCTTATTTGGAGTTAAGAGCTTACACAGAGTCTGTGATTGATTTAAGATGATCTAGATGCAGTGAACATCATCATCAAGCTCCCTAGCATTCGTTTGATTTTAGCTTTGAATTTCTAAAGGTTTACATCCTGTTTAGGGCTCAAGATCAGATGACACCAGATAAAGAAAAGCTGCAAGCAACATCACAGGGGGAGCATCGGTAAGTTGGATCAACTAGTCGTGTTTGATGTTCAAAGGCTAGCAGTGCTCATTGAGTAAGAGTTGAGATTCTTAGGAACACTGAGTGATCCAGATTGAGTGATTGCATATTAGAAATGAAATTGTCAATTTAAAGATAATGCAAGATGATCTCAATCATATTTGAAGAAGTCTACTCTACCCACTGAATATCTAAGGAAACATTAAGGACACATCTGTCATGACAAAGGGTTTTGTGTAACAACATTTCCTAGAGTCAGTTCTTGATGAATCTGGGTAGTAGAGTAGTGATTGATAGTGCCGTGCATGTATAAGAATATTTCATTGGTTTTTCTGAGTGAATTCAATGAAGATTGAAGATGCACTAACTAATCAAGATTGAGTAGGGTTCGATTCAAGGAACTAACTCAATTGAACCAGAGGCAGATACACTTAGCACAATGAATCAATCCACATGAAGACTTGGTATTGATACAGAAGCTGAAGGGTAGTTCGGAGTTTTTTTTAAAGGTTCTACTCTGCTAGTGTCAAGACTACTGGTTTCTATAGTGCTGAGTTTAGTGAAGTTGCTGCCAAGACCAATATCTACAATGAAATATTTGGGTGTTGAAGGTAATGCAGTTTCCGTCTGGATGAGCGTGGTATTGTTTCGAGGAACAATATTAACTGGTAGCTGAAAAATTATTCATGTCCAAATGGAGTAAACGTTCGATCTCGAAAGGAGTAAACGTTCGATCTCGAAAGGCAAAGATGAGTAATTGTTCATTCAACGATCATACACCAGTAAAAGCTCTATTGACTAAGGTATGTCACTCTAGTCTAATATTGATTTATTTAAATGTAAAGTTTATAGAGAGTGTTCATGATATTTAGATGTCTACGATCTCTAGGAACTGATTAATGTTTGGCTTGTGACCACCCGGGACCTAATTTTATCGATAATTGGAATAATTTCAAAATCCTCACTGTTATGCCCAATATTTGGACACGGGTCCTAGGCAGGCCCAATGACATAAATTGGCCAGCCCACCTCACATCTGGGCTCACATGGCTTCAAAGATCATATCCAGCTCGCATCGTGCTAAATATGATAAAATATTCTAAGGCCCTTGGCCTAGCGTGAGGTCGCATCGCTAGCTCACCAGCCTTAGATTCGTTCCGCTTCAAGAAGGAAGAGAGAAGAGAACCGGCCCCCAGCTCGGTTCGCTTCTCATCACCACCTAGGTCGCATGGACTTGACAGAGAGGCCCTCAGCCCGGCTCACTTGGCCAGGCTCACTGCCTCCAGCTCGCTTCGCTAGCCCGGAGTACTTAGCACGGATTTCTCATAACTAGCTGAAAGGCTCCTAACCTCATGGGCTCACCTCACTTGGTATTATTTGCTAATCTGAAGACTGTAGAAGGCCCCCCGGGGTAATATCTCAACATACTTATCGATTCGAAGACAGCTAGCCCCACGGGCTCTCATCTCATCAAGGGATCCGCACATGATCACCTCTACATACTGCTCCCGTGAGGCCACATCACGCACAACCGCTCCCGCGAGGCTATATCGCGCATAACTCCCTACGGGAACCCCTTGCTCTACAACTCCATGACAGCCCCCAGAGCCTAACGGGCTTGGGTCATGGCAGTTACAGACATATGGGAAGTTTGCCCTCCACATCCGTACAGACTTGGGCCAAAGCCCAGCACGTCTAAGGATTTGGGCCTGATGGACCGGACCAATACCTAACCCATATAGGTAACTTGTCCTCCAAGAACTACGTGTGGCTTGAACCCCTATATAAAGGGTACGTAGGCCTCTTGTTTCAGTTGAGACAACAGTTGGCAGCAAGAGAACACATATTTTCTCTGGCCTTCTAACGAATCAACAACAAGATCAGCTACCAAAATCCATCACTTTCCTCCCGTGTTCTTCGTGTTCTTTATCAAATTCATCAGCAAAATCATCATATTTTGCTCCGTGATTCCAGCAAACCTCCAAATTACTGTTATACCAGTTTCTCCCTATAATAATTGGCGCTAGAAGGAGGGGTACTTGACATCTAAGGGAGAAGGATGTCTAACTCTAGGAGAACCGGAAACTCATCAGAAAGTGATAGAGCTGAGGGTGACGAGACCCCGAGACATGCCAACGAGAACCCGCCTCAGACCGACCCCAAACTCTTGGAATTCCTGGATGAGATGGGCCAGCAGATGCTCGAGTTCAACAAGAGAATGAGGCGGATGGAGAGGAGAGGCGCCTCAAAGAAGGCTAGCGCGAGCGCCCGGCGACGAATGAGGAGGGCCAACAAGTCTAAGCGGCCCTGGTCGACCGTGAAGCCTCGTGACCTCATGAATGATTTTAATGATGAAGCCGGAGATGTAGGGAAGGATGAATCATTAGAGTGGGATGAGGTGCCCCCCAGTCAGGCGCGGCAGGCCCATGAGACCCCTCACAGGTCGTTTCATGGCCCAACCCCCTCTGAGGCGAAGGCAACCAGTGTTTTTGACAGGGTCTGGAGAAGACTAACAGAGCATGATCTAAGGATAAAGCTGGAGAGAGCCCGAACTAAAAACACTGAGGTAAGGCCCCCGAGTCTAGCACGTGAAGTAGAGGGACCCCCTCGCCATCGCGAGCGCGCCAGGTCCCCATATCGTGCTCATGTACCGGAGAGGCCCCCTCCCAGGGGAAGAAATCAGGAAGCTCAGTACGCGATAAGTGGAGAAGGTGGAGGCCGAAGGCGTGAACAGGCACCGCCCCCATCACATAGGGCCAACAATGAAAATAATAACGAGGAGAGGCTGGGAAACCTCCGCATGAACGATCTTAGGCAGCTTCTAGAGCGTATGGAGAAGGAGAAGACTGCTCCAAATCCTATCTCCACCCAGTCGCCTTTCACCAATGAGATCCGGGTCGCACCTCTGCCCGCCATCTTCAGAAACAATCTGGATCTCACTTTTAATGGTGATACTGATCCAGCCGAATACCTAATCTGCTTCAATATTGAGATGGAAGTTTACCAGGTTTCCACTCTAGCCCGGTGCCGGCTATTCGCCGCCCTCTCTCAAGGGTAGTGCCCAACAGTGGTTCTCCAAACTCGGGCCCATTATGATCGACTCATGGGAACTACTGGCAGATATATTCATCAAACAATTTCAGTCTTCCATGTTCTATGCCCCACCTGTGGCGACCCTTGCTAATATTAAGCAAAGGGAATGAGAGACCCTGCAAGATTACTTCAAGAGGTTTAATGCCGAAGTACCCCGAGTTAGAGGAGCAATTGAAGAGGCTGTAAAGCACTTCCTAATAGCGGGTCTTAAGGAGGGAACTGACTTCTGGAAAAGCCTACAAGCTAAGACACCTGAAACATTGTCTGAGTTTTACCGGCAGGCTGAGCCCTTTAAATGGGTGGAGAAATCTATGCTTGACTTAAAGAAGAGTAACAACAATGGAGGCCGGGGAAAGAATAACAAACGCAAGGGATCCCGAAGTCCGGATAATAGAAATAGGGGCCGTAGAGACAGAAGCCCCAGCCCGAAGAGGTATGACAAAAGGGAAAGAGAGAGGTCCCTTGAGAGCAATAGATCAGAGGACAGGAGGCCCTATCCGAAATACAGTCGCCACACCCCACTAGTGGCCCCAATTGAGCACATCTACGCAATTAATGCCTCTAAAGAAATCTTCAAGAAGCCTCCACCAATGACGAATTACGGTAGAAAGGACTCTCGGAAGTTCTGCGCCTACCATGAGCAGTCGGGCCATGACACCGCCGATTGCAGACATTTGAAAGACCAGATTGAAGACCTCATCAGAAGCGGTCACCTCACTGAATGGGTGGTAAGAGAAGTGAAGAGACATCAGAGGAGTGATTATCATAGCGTCCCGCCTCCTCCTTCGAAAGATAAGGCTCCGCAGGATAAAGAGAGACCTGGGCTTGGCAGTACTAGAGAGGGCAGTATCCATATTATCATCGGGGGTCCTCATATTGGTGGAGATAGCAAACGAGCCATGGAGAGATATGCCAGAGAGGCCAAGGAGCGTCCCCTCACTAATATCCACCACCTCTCGCAAAGACCTCCCAAACTATTTAAGGGAGAGGAAACTGATATTATGTTTACCGAAGAGGATGCCAAATGGGTCCATCACCCCCATAATGATGCCCTGGTAGTTAAAATAAAGATCGGATCCTCGAATGTGCACAGAGTACTTATCGATAATGGAAGCGTTGTTAATGTTCTCACTTATGATGTCTACCAGAAGATGGGTCTCCTTGACAAGGATCTCATACCTACTATCGGCCAGCTCTCCGGATTCACCGGGGCCTCGGTTAGCGTCAAGGGCCTCATTAAACTCCTCGTCACTCTAGGGGAGGAGCCCTGCATGACCACCCAGGTTGCTGATTTCATGGTGGTAGACCAGCACTCTGCCTACAATGCCATAATTGGCAGGCCCATACTGAAGTAAATGAGGGTGGTGACCTCTATTTACCACCTTTCAATGAAGTTTCCCACTCCAAAGGGGGTAGGATGTGTCATGGGCTGCCAGTATGATTCTCGAGAATGTTATAACAAGGCCCTCAAGTCAGCCGAGAAGACAAGTAGAGAGGTAAAAGCCATCAATGTAGACGATTACAAGCCAAGTTCAGGTGATACCATGATCACACCGAAAATAGTGGACGCTATGTGCAACACCATCACCGTCGAAGAGCTCCTGCAAGATTATTTTGAAAGCATGGGAATTCAAGTAGAGCCGGTACCGGGGGCACTCATGATGGAGCCCTCCCAGCCAGTTCAAAATTTGGTAGAAGGAATTGTGGAAGAGGCTAGTGATGATGAGGAGACCCCAGAGCAGTTAGCAAAAAGACTAAGTAAAGGAAAATGGGTTCCAGAGGAGACCTCAGCAGTGATAGATCTCCCCAACGGATTCTCTCGTGAAATCATAGGCATCCCCGAAAGATTAGTCAGTCCGAGTGGACCTGGGGGGTACACATTGGAGGATCAAAACAAGGAAGTGCTCTCTGTTGAAGAAGAGTGAGAAGTAAGTATGACTCAGGATTTCGAGATGGATATTGATCCACGTATGCCTGCTCATGTAGAAAGAGCTGGGGCAGCCGAAGATACTATCACGATTCTGGTAGACGCACATGATCCTTCTAAGTGGCTGAAGATTGGCTCTAATCTCGACCCAAACTTGAGAGACTCTCTGGTCTCCTTCCTCAAAAGCAACCTGGATGTGTTTGCCTGGTCTCATGCTGAAATGGTAGGGATTGACCCTAAAGTTATGTGTCATCACCTCAACATTGATCCAAATAAAAAGGGGGTGAGGCAGAAAAGACGCCCTGTCAGTGGAGAGAGAGCTGAAGCTCTCAAGGAAGAAGTGGATCGGCTCCTCAAGGTTGGGCTCATCAAGGAAACTTTCTATCCCACATGGTTGGCCAATCCGGTTCTCGTAAAAAAGCCAAATGGGAAGTAGAGGACTTGCATAGACTTTTGTTAGGTCCAAAGTGTTGTAGAGGGGGGGTGAATACAACTTTTTAGAATAATGAGAGAATGTATAAATATGCAGGTAATAAATTATGACACAGAATTTCAAGAATATATTATTATATTCATTGAAGGATTTGCTACAACATTCATAAAGGCATCATGATCAGTTGAACAATAAATACAGCAATTAAAGCTAGATTCAACTGATCCTCTCTCTCACTATTGTTTTACAGTAAATGCTCTCTCTTTTTAATATATCGTTGAAATACAGAGATAAAAGTCTGTGTACAAATAAAAACAAAGTGCTGCTTTTATAATGTCATGTAGTCTTGATCTTGTCCTTTTTGTGTACGTGGCCCAATCAGGACTTCGACAACAAAAAATACTTTCCCAACAACTCTGGATCAACCGTTCACAATAAGCCACTTGTCCCTTGAACATTAAATGTTACATATCTATCCGCATCTCGATCTTCGCCTGGACCCATCTCGATCTCGATCTGTGAAAATCTCGATCTCGATCTGGGAGAATCTCGATCTCGATCTATGAAGATCTCGATCTCGATCTGGGAGAATCTCGATCTCGATCTATGAAGATCTCGATCTCGATCTCGATCTGCCGTGGATCGAGATTTGCCTTTGCAATGTTTATCTTTAATTTTCAATCTCGATCCGCATCTCGATCTGCTGTGGATCGACATTTGCCTTGGCAAATATGCACTCATCGAATGTTGACTTTCTTTAGTGACCAATTGTGGATTAACCTTTATGAGCAAGTTTCCCTAGCTTCTTCAATTTCTTTTCCTCACTCAATTTAAATGAGATCTTCTATTACTGACATGAACTTGCCTCCAATGTCCTGACACTTGATGCAATGGTCTGGTTCATAAGTGACTAGTCTTGTAGGGGTTCTTGCTTCTGAATGTCAGTTCTCATTTGTTGATTAACCTTTACATTATCCAGATGTTGATATACATTACATGAAATCACTTTGGTCTTCTTGATACTTCTTTGACATTAATTTGATTCTCCATTAGATAAGTTAGGGCATGAGCAATACTGAGATTGAACTTCTTCTAACTCAGGCATCCTTGATTAACCAAATTAATTACTTGTAGTTACCAAGTATCATTACCATTTCTTCAGTTGATTGATTCCATGTGCTTCTTCAGTTTCCCTTGTTTTGCTGTTGTTTTATCTTTTACTTAGTTGAGTTACATAGTAATTAAGTGTTACAAGTTAGTACACCTATGCCTTTCAATCTCCCCCTATTTGATTGTCTAACAATGACAACCAAATTCACAATGAGGATAACTCAACTAATCAGGGACTGAAAAAGATAAAATAACATTCATAAAGGATCATGTCAACTTGCATAATGCTTGGCTTGATTAATTAACTTCATGTCTATTACTGATACTTCAAGTGCCAAAATTGGACACCTGTTGGCTCGATTAAATGGCTTCATGCTCTTCTAGAGATTTTCTCTAAGTACTTTGAGAGCACGGTCCACTCAATCTTCAATTATCCTTCTGAAGTCCTTTTAGCAGTATTACCACCGCCGAACTTCGCGAAATAATTGACGCCTAATATAAACCAGTTTCAAGACACTTAGCTAACTAACTTCTACCTTACACTACACAAGAAAATAGATAATATATATTTACAATGCAGGAAAACAAGAAAACAAATTACAACGCAAAGAAACATTACAAGCATAATACATTAAAACTTTGATTTCTTGCGTTCCTCTTCCTCACGAGCTTTCTTCTTGGCTGTTTTTTCTTTCTTCATGAACTCAGGGTTGCAGACTTCATCCATTCTTTTCTTGAGAAGATCAAGTCCTTCTGCTTCCACATGATTTCTGATCTTATAATCTCGAAACAACCTCAACCACCTCTCAACCATGCTGCGAGTGGTAAGCTTCGTGGGAATGTCTTCAAACCTCAGCTTAGTTACTTTGTCAGGATACCCCTTTTCCCCTTTCTTCCTTATGATCAGCTGCTTAGGGTATCCAATGACAATAGCGGTGGTGCATTGTTGTAGCCTCTGAATGTCAAGCTGTTTTCTTCTCTTACAGAAATTATCAAATGTGACCCTTAGATAATCCTGATCAAACTCGTCAACATCATCCATCTCATCAATCAATTCCCTTATGATACACAGTGTTTCATGACTGTGTTCTGCAAAGATGTCATACTTGATTTCAATGATGGTTTCCACCTGATGCTTGTCTGTATAGATCAGCAGATCATTCTCATTCTCAGCTTTGCTCTTGACAAACTTGACATTTGCACTAACCACTGCACTAGCTTCCTCCCTTATTTCCCCTTCTTCTGGAATGTCTATTCTTGGATCTCCGTATCTCTGCACATGCTCCCTTATTGCCTCGTCTTGCTGCTCGAATGCATAGTCTTCAGGTTCCTTCTTAACCACTGGTAGTGTAGCTTCAGGCAACTTGTATCTAGCGTCTTGCCTTCTTATCAGCTTCTCCAAGTCCTTAGCCACCAGTTTCTTTTCCTTTGTTAGAAAACCCTTAGAGAGGACTAGCTTTGCAACTGCCTTCAGCACATTTCCGCTCGAAGTTAGTTTCGAGTTATGTAGATTTACGATCCTCAAGACCTTGTCATGGACATATCTGATCTGGTAGGGATTTAGAATAATGTCAACCCCTTTGTCTTCAGCCATCTTCAACAATTTCTCCTTAAACAGCACTCCAGTCTTGACAGATGTGTCTACCTTGTGAGCGAATTCTACCAGTTCACTTGCACCCCTTTCATGGAAGAAAGCTTCATCGACCATACACGGCCCGATTTTTGTTATGGGTGTCCAAGTGATCATCAGATTCCATGCCTTCTCCTTGAATATGACTTGTACGGAGGTGCATCCTTGTCTTATACAATTTAGATAATTTAGCAGCCCAGGGTTTAGATTTTCTAGCTTATGAAGAAGAAAGCTCAATCTTTCTGAGTCATGAGCATAGGCTCTTGGTCCAGCTAGGGCTTCTCTAGCCTTGTCCCACTCGGGACCTTCCCTCCTTATGTCAGCCTGGACCTTAGGATCTTTGATCTTTTTCATTTCATACTTATGCTGAGTTTTCTGAGCCGCTATCTTCTCCTTTGCCATTAGTTCTTTTTCAACTATCCCTTGTAGCACTTCTTCATTTACTCTTTCTCTGGCTTCCCTGGAAATCTCTCCTTGCATCTCCGCTTCATCAACTTCTTCTTCTGGCACATGCTCATCAGCAACCGAGTGGTCTCCTGCATCACCTGCAACTCCTGCGCCGGATCCGCCAGGATTTAGACCTCTTTCTTGTTCCCACTCTTTTGCCCGTTGCTCGAGTCTCGACCTCCTTGCCACTAAGGCTTCTACATCCATCTCATCCTCATCAGAATCTTTAATAAAGTCTCCCATAAATACATCGACAAGAGGTGTTTCTTTTTCAGCTTCTTCTTCAACTACCATCTTCTGCTTGCCTTTGTCCTTAGGAGCCAGTTGAGCCTCCTCCACCTTTTCCCCAGATTTGTTTGAGGACTCGATCACCGGACCCTTACTAGTCAGCTTTTTCAGACCCAGATCCTCCTTCTCCCCCTTAGGTGTGTTATCCTCATCAGGAGCATCATCATCATTATTATCGTCACCACCACCACCGGTTGAAGGACCAGGTCCAGTCCTGTTACGTCCAAAGACAGCATCAAGTAGTTCATTCAGCTTCGTCCAAACCTGAGACATGCCATGAGTGACATCATCTACTGACCTCCCAACCTCCACCTGTGCCAATCCAAGATTGTTTATCTTGTCAATCATTTGATTTTGGACGGCAATTAGGTTCTCCATGAACTGAGCTCCAACCTCCAATCTTCCAGAGTGAGAAGAGACAGCAGCAGTAACACCAGCAACTCCAGCCTCCAAAGCCTCCACTTTCTTCACTAGATCCTGCAATTTGGGGGACGGTGTTTGGCTTGGGTTAAACTGTTTACTCTCGCCGGGTTCTGTTTCACTCAAGATCCCTAAAAAGAAAGGATCTACTCTCCCTGTCTCTCCCTCGTGTTTAGAGCCTAACAGTACTAGAGCCTCATCCACTAAGCGCTGGGGACTAGCGGTGAGTTGGTCGGCGATATCGGTCAGTGAGACTGAGCCTTTAAGCGTTGTGTCTACGTTAGGAGATGGCGTTATGACCATGTCATCCCCTTGTTCACTTAGAACCTTTTCTGGTTCGCTGGGCTGTTCTGGAGGCGTAGACCCACCAGTCACCAGATGTCGTTGCTCTGCGAGCAACTTGTTTTCTGATTTAGATGAGGAAGAGTCATCCGTACTGGATTCGACAGACTCTTCCGCATTAAAACTTCCTGAGATCCTAGCATCAGAAGTGCTAGTCTCAGTTTGCCATTCCCCTTCCGAGAAATTGCTCAAAGAGCCCTGAGCGGACAACTCAGGGGAGGTAGGGCCAGCTCCTATTGGCTGTTGAGCTGGACCCCCTCCTTGACTCTCATCAACATGCCTAGGCGAGTGCGAATGTGTTGAAATGTTTTGTAGAGGAGAGCCACCAGCGTGAGGTGTGGTGGCTGTGAGAGGTGAACTAGCCTTAACAGGTTGTGCAGTTGCCACTGGGTTTGAATCCACCTTTTGCTTCTTTAGAGGTGGCAGAGCTGCTGAAGTGACTATTCTCTCAACTCCTACACTCCCTCCACTCGAATCACTCGACTCAGATAAGCTTGCCTTCCTTTTATCACCAATTTTAGGGCTGGCTGAACGTTTATGAACAGAAGGGCTTGCAGCCTGGGATAGAGCCTGGGGGTTTTCAGGCCCACGGCTGTAGAAAACAGGTTGAATTGATGATTGATCAAGATCAGCAAGAATAGGTACCTGACTTAGAAGATCGTCATCCTTGTCAGCTCCAGCTTCTGCAACATTTGCCTCGGCCATGTCAACATCCATACCTGCGTCTTCCAAATTTCTAGGCACTTGATCTCCACCTTCAGCTTCGTTACCGCTACTCTCAGCTTCTACTACAGTAAACTGAGAAGCATGCCTCCTAGCATACTCATCTTGCAGATCCTGGAAGTACGGAGTCAGGCGCAACTCAAAAAGTCTGGACTTTTGCTGGGTTTCCATGGTGGAGATACTCTTTAGAGTCATATCAAAACATGCCATCCTTTCAGAGCCTTGAAATACTCTTCTGTGTTCCTCTGAAAGGACGTCATCCAGAACCATCTGAAGAAATCTTGGCATCCAGCATTTGACTGGACCATCTTCCGAATTCCTAGATGCATTCTTCTCCAATGCCCATCTCTCAAGCAACTGAATCAACAGATGTTTGCCCACATTCACCTTCCTGTTGTTTACCACTCCATATAGTATTACCCGGCAGCTGTTGTTCATTGGCCTGTAGTCTTTGTCCTTTGGGAACATGCAGCGTTGAATTGCTTGAACTACATAATCCCACTCAGCTGGTAGCATACCGGTGTGAACCTTTGTTACCTTGATAGGACCCGTGGGAGGGCGACAACCTATCTCCGTGAATAATTGCAACATATCCTCCATAGTGGGTTCCGGAGCATAATCTTCTGTAGGAAGCCCGAGTAACTCATTGAACTTCCGCAGACTGACTTCATATTTGGCACCACAAATAGTAAAGGATAGGCTTGTTGGATTTGTTTTTCCACCCTGAATCTCTAGTGTTGAGTAAGCAGCTTGAAGGGCTTCGACATTCAGGATGGGAGAGGCGGTTAAAGCATGACTTATGATTGATGTGTTGTTGAGGGATTCAATCCAGAATTGGTAGTGAATAAATCTACCAGTTGCTCGATCAGCAGAGAGATTAACAAAGTTGGTCTTGGGAATTGTGAAATTTGGGTTTGCCATTTTAAATTTGTGTTTGAGAAAAGAAATGTTCTGAAATGGTTTTGCAATGGAAATTTTAGATAACAAGTTCTAAATTTAAACAAACAAAAAAAACATACACGAACCCCACTAATTACCCCACGTAATTAGTGACACGAATTAAAACAAATTAACTTCCCCACTAATGACCACTTAACTCCCCACTAAAGATTGACGGTTGAGTTTTCGAAAATTAAAGTGAACTGCCGTTACAAAATAAATTATTTTTCCGGAAAACCACAAACACGGCGGTAAAGTTACACTTTAAGGATTAAACAGTTGTACTCACAACTATTTCGCTCAAGAACACAAATGAACTTAAGAATAAGAAAGCACGAAACAAAAAAAACAAACTCACTCGAATGAAAAGAAAACTAAAGAACTATTTGCAAGAACAGTAATGACGTTAAAAACAACGCAAGAAGTTCAACAGTTTTAAACAAAATTTTAGCAGAGTTTCGTTTTAGTTATTGATGCTTTCAAGTAACAGTTAGTGATTTTTGTTTAAGAAAATCACAAGAAAACTTGATGTAATGGCAGGGAAAAGAATTCTGGTAATGTATGTATACGCGTGTATATATGAAGAGCTTAAGCTTTTGAACGAGAGAGAAAGTTAATGTAAATAATGAACAGCCTTTTGTTTAAATGCTATAATATATATATAGGCACGCTTAAAAAGAACTGAAAGGACAAGTCACATCTCGATCTCGAGATCCGCATCTCGATCCTCATTTAGATGTCGATCTTGATGTCGATCTCGATCCGCATCTCGATCTACATCTCGATGTCGATCTCAATGTCGATCTCGATCCGCATCTCGATCTACATCTCGATGTCGATCTCGATCCGCATCTCGATCTACATCTCGATGTCGATGTCGATGTCGATCTCGATGTGGATAGATCGAGATGTAGCTTGATAGTTTTTAAGCAATTTTCACAAGTCGATCTCGATCTCGATCCAGAACCAGATCAAGATTTGCCTTAGAAAATTTTCCTTTACTCCATTAGACATTAATCATATAGATATACAGATCAGCACAAGATTAATATCATGAAACTTTCTAACCCCTTTTGTCATGCAACACATACATTTTTGAAATTAAGTACACATTATTTCTTATGAATATTCATGAGCAACAATAATATGTACACAAACTGAATTATAACAGATGGGTAGCAAAACTATCAGGTGTTAAGCATCCCCAATTCACCAACCAATCTAGAAAATGTTGATTCGTCTAGAAGTTTAGTGAATATATCTGCTATTTGACGTTCAGTAGACACAAAATGCAACTCTACAGTTCCATTTTCTACATGCTCTCTAATAAAATGATACTTTATATCAATATGCTTAGTCCTTGAGTGATCCACAGGATTGTTGGTCATTGCAATAGCACTTGTGTTGTCACACATGATAGGAATCTTAGATACTTCCACACCGTAGTCCTTGAGTTGGTTCTTCATCCACAGTATCTGGGCCACACAGCTTCCAGCAGCAATATATTCTGCTTCAGCTGTCGAGGTAGATACTGTGTGTTGTTTCTTGCTTTGCCAAGACACCAACCTTCTTCCAAGGAACTGACAACTTCCTGAAGTGCTCTTCCTATCTATTCTACAACCTGCGTAATCTGAATCCGAATAGCCAACAAGATTAAACCCTGTATCTCTTGGGTACCAAATCCCGAGATTTGATGTTCCCTTGAGATACCTAAAAATACGTTTTTCGGCTATGAGATGTGACTCTCTAGGATCCGCTTGAAACCTTGCACATAAGCATGTATAGAACATAATATCAGGTCTGCTAGCAGTTAAATACAAAAGTGAGCCGATCATACCTCGATAGCTTGAGATGTCTACAGGTTTACCCGATTTATCCTCGTCAAGCTTCGTGGCTGTTGCCATAGGAGTCTTAGCTTGTGATACATCTTGGAGACCATACTTCTTCAATAGATCATGAATGTACTTGGTCTGGCAGATAAATATCCCATCCTTCTTCTGACTAACTTGAATACCGAGAAAGAACGTCAGCTCTCCCATCATGCTCATCTCATACCTTGATTGCATTAACTTTGCGAATTTAGCACACAGCTTCTCATTTGCAGACCCAAAGATAATGTCATCCACATATACTTGCACCATTATTAGATCATCTATGCATTTCTTGTAGAAAAGCGTCTTGTCGATTACTCCTCTGGTGAAACCACTTTCTAATAAGAAGTCTGACAGAGTTTCATACCACTTCCGCGGAGACTGCTTAAGGCCATATACTGATTTGAAGAGTCGATAAACATAATCACAATATTTGATGTCGATAAACCCGGGAGGTTGCTCGACATACACCTCTTCATCCAGTTCACCGTTTAAGAATGCACTCTTGACATCCATTTGATAGACTTTAAAACCATGATGTGCTGCGAATGCCAAGAACATCCTTACTGCCTCTAGCCTTGCTACTGGTGCATAGGTTTCATCATAATCAATTCCTTCTCTTTGAGTATAACCCTTAGCAACCAGGCGAGCTTTATTTCGTGTTACAAGTCCGTCTTCATCCAGCTTGTTTCTGAATACCCATTTTGTCCCAACAACAGATCTATTCTTTGGTCTGGGTACCAGCTTCCACACCTTCTGCCTTTCAAACTGATTGAGTTCCTCTTGCATAGCAATCACCCAATCAGCGTCATCTAGAGCTTCTTCCACCACTTTAGGTTCCATCTGGGAAAGGAACACTGAGTATAGACATTCATTCTCAGTGGGAATTTCAGCTCTAGCTTTTCCTCTAGTAGTCACTCCGGCTTCTGGATCACCAATAATTAGCTCGAACGGATGGTCCTTGTTCCAAGTGCGATCCCTAGCAAATGTTCTTGATGATTCAGCTTGATCTTGTAAGTGAAGGTGACTTAGTCTAGAAGCACTTTCACTAGCTTCCCTTGAGCTAGTACTGGCTCCCCCTGAGTGAGCTGCTCCCCCTGAGTGCATACTGACTCCCCCTGAGTTAGTACCAGGTCTGACGGAAGGTGATCCCTCAGCCCTAGTGTTTTCAATTTGCGAAACACTAGACTCTTGATTAATTTCATTATTTATCGTTGGATCACTACCCTGCACTACAGACTCAGGAACTGTATCCACTTCGTCAATATCCATATTTTCGAATCTTAGGGAAGTGGGCTCACTGTCTTCTTTTAGTATCGACGGGAGCTTTGAGTCGTCGAATGTGACATTAAGGCTTTCAACCACCTTGCGATCATTAAGTACAAACACCCTGTACGCTGCTATTGCTTCAAGAGAATATCCAATGAAAACCCCTTCATCTGCTTTGGCATCAAACTTTCCAAGTTGTGCATTGTCTCTTAACACAAAGCATTTTGCACCAAATACGTGAAAGTACTTGATAGATGGTTTTCGTTTATTCATCATGTAATACGGCGTCTCATTATGGTCCTTTATAATCAGGGTTCTGTTCTGTGTATAACAAGCCGTGCTAACTGCTTCAGCCCAAAAATATAAAGGAAGTTTTGACTCATACAGCATTGTCTTAGCTGCTTCAACCAGTGTCCTGTTCTTCCTTTCTACCACCCCATTCTGCCGCGGTGTTCTCGGTGCTGAATACTGTCGTCTGATCCCTTTAGATATGCAGAAATCCATTAACACTGAGTTCTTGAATTCTGTCCCGTTGTCAGATCGGATAGTCTTCACAGTCAGACTTGCTACATTTTCAATTACCAGTACATATCTAATGATCTCATGTGGCACTTCATCTTTCGATGTCACAAACTTCACCCATGTGTATTTGGAAAAGTCATCGACAATTACCAGCGCATATCTTTTCCTTGACATTGACATAACATTAACGGGTCCAAACAAATCCATGTGAAGTAGTTGTAGGGGCTCGGTAATGCTATTTACTTGTTTATCCTTATGCGAGGCTCTTTTTGATTTTCCCATCTCACATGCTTCGCAGAGTCCATCTGGAGTAAACTCCATCTGCGGCAACCCTCTCACCAATTCTCTCCTTACGAAATTATTCATTGCTTTAAAGTTCAGGTGAGATAATCTTTTATGCCATAGCCAACTTTCATCAGCAGAAGCCTTGCTGTAGAAACACATGACTTCAGACTGATCAGCAGAATTCATGTCAGCTATGAACAAATTTGACTTCCTTACTCCTTTGAGAGCAAGGCTTCCATCCTTTTTGCTTCGAATCGAACAATCATGCTTCCCAAAGTTGACGTCAAAACCCCTGTCGGTGAACTGACTAACGCTGAGAAGATTATGTCGCAATCCTTCCACAAAAGACACGTCCTCAATGATAACATTTCCACAAACGATCTTGCCATATCCCCTGGTGTAACCTTTGCTGTTATCTCCAAAAGTAACCACGGAGCCGGCTCTCAACACCAAATCTGTTAGCAGGGACTTATTGCCGGTCATATGCCTCGATGCTCCACTGTCCAGCACCCATATGACTTTACTCTTTTCCTGTTCACTGCCCTGCAAATCCAGAAAGGTTAGGTGTTCTTCGGAACCCAATGATGTTTGGGCCCGGCATCAATAATTTCCTTTTTCTTTTCAGATACAGAAGGCTTTGCCTTGTTGCCATCAGGAGCATTCATCTTGACTTTGTCTTTTCCCTTGTCAACCTTGACTGGTTTGTCAGGTTTGGGAGTAGACTGGTCACTCCTAACTTTAGGAGGACTTGAAGTCTTAGCCTTTGACCCCGCATGCTTTTTCTTACTACTACTAGATGTATGTTCAACAGATGCACTAGCAGTATTCATTAAATTAAAATAAGCATGCATGATGTTTACAGCACATGGCATACAATTAGGATTATTGCATTTGGCATGATTTGCATACATGTTAGGCAAAGCAGTAGTTGCAGGCATGGTATTCGATCAACAGGTTTTTCTTTCTCTACATAGGACGGGGAATAGTAAGACAAATGATCAGTTTGATTACAGATATAGCATGCCTTTCTAGCTCGTGTAGATGTAGATACAGATGCAGGTTCAGTTTTAACTGCCTTTACAGGTGCTTTCATTTGGTCTGACCCTGCTACCCATTGTTTATATGACACCGTCTTAGCCTCCTTGGTTCCTACACCTCTCTTAGCATAAGCAATCTTACTCGCTCTCTTAGAAGTTGTAGGTCCTACTACTTTTTCTTCTAAATCTCTTTATATTTTAATCTCTTGTTCAATTTTAGTAGCAACAGGATTTATGGTCCTGGGCTCAAAATGCTTAAAGATAGGTTTTCTAACATCCACTAAAACCTCAGGCACATCTTCTTTGACTAACACTGGCTCTAACAACTCAGCAGCCCTATTTTTCTTTTTCTGTGTGTAGTCAAGTCCTATGTTTACTTTTTCATTTTTACTCTTGCCTGCCAGTTTCATGTACATGTCCCTTTCTACGAACACTTTATTAGCGGCTTCTTTAAAAGATTGACATGTTATTTTAAGCTCAGCTAATTCATTTTTAAGTTCTTCGTTAAGGTCTTCCCTAATCTTAAGCTTGTGTTCTAAAACCTCTACCTGATTCATTAACTGCCTTTCTTTACTTTCTCCTGATTCTAATTCCTCTACCCTGGCCTCGAGAAGTCTATTCTTAAGGGAGAGTTTAGCATTTTCCTCATTAACAACAATTAGATTTAGTTGGAGATTGTACATGTCTTTAGTCATGGCAACTAATTCATTTTGGTACTCAGGAATAGACATTTCATTTACGGTTAGAATTGGTACCTCTGATTGTTCTGAAGATTTTGCCATTAAAGCGAAGTTGCATAGCTCCTGATCTTTATCTTCATCAGACTCGTCCCAACCCTTCCCTTCAGTCACAACATAAGCCCGGCTTCCCTTCTGTTGCTTGCTAACCAAGGCATCATATTTCTTTTTCAGATCAGCATAGGTTTCCTTGGGATGAACGTACTTGGGCTTCTTGCACTCTGTTGCGAAGTGTCCCAATTCATTGCAGTTAAAGCATCTGAACTTGTTCTTGTCTACCAGGTTAGGTCTGTAGCCACTACCAGATGTGCTACCTCGACCGCTGTAACTTCCCCGACCACTTACACTACTGCCACTGCTGCTACTGCTGCCTCTTCGGCTGAAAGAACTACCAAATCGTCATTTACCTCTTCTTTGCTTCCTGAAGCTGATATGAGCAAATTCTCGAGCAATACAAGCATATGACTTGTCTTCTAATTTGTCCAGCTCTTCAAGGGTATAGTATTCATCCTCACTTTCTTCGGATGGATCTTCAATGTCTAATACCACCCTTTCAGGATTAGCAGTTTTCAATGAGACAGCTGTAAGTGCCTTTACAGCAGACTCTTCCGCTACAAGTCCAGACTCACTTACCGCTTTGTGTTCTCCACTATTGTAGGATCTTCTCTTATCATTTTGTTCCTGCTCCAGCTCGTAGGTCTTCAAAACACCATACAGCTTTTCGAGAGAAGTATTTTTCAAGTCTCTTGACTCTCGAATGGCAGTGATCCTGTGTTCCAGATGTTTAGGCAAATTCAAGAGAAACTTGATATTTGAATCTGCTAGTGGATAGACTTTATCTCTTATACTCAGCTCGATAAGTAATTTACTGTAACGTTTGTAAACATCCGCTACGCTTTCTCCTCGTTCGCATCTGAACGATTCATATTCAGATATCAGAATGCGTTTGTGATTATCTCTAACTTCCTCGGTCCCCTCCATCACCACAGCCAGTTTATCCCACATGGCTTTAGCTGTTTTTAATCCCTTTATCTGAACATAGTACTCTGAGTTTAGGGATTCAATTATGACGTTGCGTAACGACGCATCCATACCAACCAATTCTTTATCTGCGTCTGAAAACTCCATTTCCTCTTTAGGAACAGACCGGGATGGTATTAGTATCCCTCCTTCCATTCGCTCTGGCTCAATTTTCATGGGTATGTATGGACCGTTTTCCAATATTCTCAAGTATACCTTGTTTATTGATTCAAGGTAAGCTCTCATCCTTCCGGTCCATTCGTCATAATGTTGTGCATCAAACGGAGGTATCTTAAATCTGTGTGCGGCGGCCATTTTAATAAAGTTTAAAATTAAGATAATACACTTTTCAAATTACAATAAATTGTATTTACTTGAAAAATTAATTATCTCACTTTAAATATCCAACACTTAATATCCAACGGATTTTGCACTTAAGATTCAAGCAAGTTAGTTCTAATCACAGGAACAGTAGCAGGGTCCACCAGTCTTCCAAGTCCAAACAAAAGGCTGTCTACTATCTAGTTGACAGTAGTTCGAATTTGTTCTTTTTGTTCAACCAAACAGTTGATTCAAGTTCCCTAGTCAACCAATCAAATATTCTTTTATAACCAGATTTTTGACCACAAGAAAACCCACAAAGCTCTAAAGTACAATGTTTTGGAATGTTGTACAAATATTCCTTACACCATGACTCAGAACATTTTAGATCTATGACTTTTTCAAGAAGAAACAAATAAAAACTTTCGGCACAAACTTCAAGAAAAAAATGGATCTGGGATTTTCAAGAACCAACTCGAACAACACAATAGGATCTCTGTTAGATGTGTTTAACAGCCGCTCTGATACCAATTGTTAGGTCCAAAGTGTTGTAGAGGGGGGGTGAATACAACTTTTTAGAATAATGAGAGAATGTATAAATATGCAGGTAATAAATTATGACACAGAATTTCAAGAATATATCATTATATTCATTGAAGGATTTGCTACAACATTCATAAAGGCATTATGATCAGTTGAACAATAAATACAGCAATTAAAGCTAGATTCAACTGATCCTCTCTCTCACTATTGTTTTAGAGTAAATGCTCTCTCTTTTTAATATATCGTTGAAATATAGAGATAAAAGTCTGTGTACTAATAAAAATAAAGTGCTGCTTTTATAATGTCATGTAGTCTTGATCTTGTCCTTTTTGTGTACGTGGCCCAATCAGGACTTCGACAACAAAAAGTACTTTCCCAACAACTCTGGATCAACCGTTCACAATAAGCCACTTGTCCCTTGAACATTAAATGTTACATATCTATCCGCATCTCGATCTTCGCCTGGACCCATCTCGATCTCGATCTGTGAAAATCTCGATCTCGATCTGGGAGAATCTCGATCTCGATCTATGAAGATCTCGATCTCGATCTCGATCTGTCGTGGATCGAGATTTGCCTTTGCAATGTTTATCTTTAATTTTCAATCTCGATCCGCATCTCGATATGCTGTGGATCGACATTTGCCTTGGCAAATATGCACTCATCGAATGTTGACTTTCTTTAGTGACCAATTGTGGATTAACCTTTATGAGCAAGTTTCCCTAGCTTCTTCAATTTCTTTTCCTCACTCAATTCAAATGAGATCTTCTATTACTGACATGAACTTGCCTCCAATGTCCTGACACTTGATGCAATGGTCTGGTTCATAAGTGACTAGTCTTGTAGGGGTTCTTGCTTCTGAATGTCAGTTCTCATTTGTTGATTAACCTTTACATTATCCAGATGTTGATATACATTACATGAAATCACTTTGGTCTTCTTGATACTTCTTTGACATTAATTTGATTCTCCATTAGATAAGTTAGGGCATGAGCAATACTGAGATTGAACTTCTTCTAACTCAGGCATCCTTGATTAACCAAATTAATTACTTGTAGTTACCAAGTATCATTACCATTTCTTCAGTTGATTGATTCCATGTGCTTCTTCAGTTTCCCTTGTTTTGCTGTTGTTTTATCTTTTACTTAGTTGAGTTACATAGTAATTAAGTGTTACAAGTTAGTACACCTATGCCTTTCAACTTCACTGATCTAAACAAGCATTGCCCCAAAGATAGCTTCCCTCTACCAAGAATTGATCAACTAGTGGATGCAACTGCTGGTCACGCACTACTCAGCTTCATGGATGCTTATTCAGGATACAATCAAATTCTCATGTATGAGCCCGATCAGGAACACACAGCATTCATCACAGATAGGGGTCTCTATTGTTATGTTGGGATGCCCTTCGGCTTATTCAATGTCGGATCCACCTACCAGAGGCTGGTCAATATGATGTTCGAGAAGCAAATTGGTAAAACCATGGAAGTATATGTAGATGATATGCTGGTTAAGTCTAAGGAGGCCGCGGATCACGTCGGCCACTTAGCCGAGATGTTTGACATCTTGAGGAAGTACCGGATGAAGCTCAACCCCCAGAAATGTGTTTTCGGGGTAGAATTCGGGAAATTCCTAGGCTTCATTGTTAATCACCGAGGGATCGAAGCCAACCCGGCCAAGATCAAAGCTCTAATAGAAATGAGGTCACCCAGGAATGTCAAAGAGGTGCAGAGCTTAACCGGGCGGATAGCAGCTTTAAATCGCTTTGTCTCCAAATCATCTGACAAATGCCAAGAGTTCTTCAAAGCAATCAGGAGCATAGGGAAGAAGTTCGAGTGGACCCTTGAATGTGAAGAGGCCTTTCAACAGATCAAAGAGCATCTAGGCAGCCCACCTCTCTTATCCAAGCCTCTAGCAGGGGAGACTTTAATTCTCTATCTTGCTGTTTCAGACTACTCGGTTAGTGCTGTTCTGGTTAGAGAAAAAGAGAACACTCAGTTTTCTGTGTACTACGTGAGCAAGAGGATGCTTGATGCAGAGACCCGATATACTAACATAGAAAAGTTAGTTTATGCTCTCATTCTGGCATCAAGGAAGCTCCGACCTTACTTTCAGGCTCACAAAATTGAAGTAAGAACCGCCTATCCACTAAGGCAAGTAATGCACAAACCAGAAACATCTGGCAGGTTATTGAAGTGGGCAATTGAGCTAGGCCAATTCGATGTTTCATACAAGCCCCGCAGTGCCATAAAGGGGCAGGCTCTCGCAGACTTCATTCTGGAATTTCCACCTCACAGTGATGAGAGCACACAAGTCCTCACTAAGGTCTCGAGTACCACACAAGAAGAAATCAACGAAAATAGCGCTCCTTGGTGGACCTTATATGTTGATGGAGCAGTGAATAATGAAGGAGCAGGTGCAGGGATAGAGCTTGTGACTCCGGAGGGACATAAACTCAATACAGCTATCCACTTCACCTTTCAGGCCACAAACAATGATGCTGAATATGAGGCCCTCATATCTAGCCTCAAACTACCCTTAGAAATGAAGGCGGAAAACCTTAACATATTCAGTGACTCTATGCTGGTCGTTTACCAAATAAAAGGAGGGTTCCAAGCTAGGGGTCCTCGTACTGAGGTATATCTTAATTGCTCCCGACGGCTCCTCAACCTCTTTAGAGAAGTCAAAATCGAACAACTCCCACGGGGTCAAAATGCCCATGCAGACGCGCTGGCCAAACTCGGCTCTCAGCGCGAGGCCACTCTGTTAGGGGTCATTCCCCTTGAAATCCAGATGAGGCCCAGTGTCCCTGAGGAACTGAATGAGAAGAAAACTTCATCACTTGAGCTAATGGAGATTGAGATTGAAAATTCAGCCCCAACTTGGATGACTCCAATATGGGATTATATCATGAAGCTAGAAGAATCAAGTACAAGGCCGCACGGTATGTTATTTATGATGAGGTCCTTTACAGGAGGGGCTTCAATATCCCACTTCTCAGGTGTGTTGATGGGACCAAATGCAATTATATACTTCGAGAAGTACATGAAGGTATTTGTGGCAATCACACGGGGGGTGGTTCTCTAGCCCACAAGATCCTCCGACAAGGCTACTACTGGCCTACTCTCAAGCACGATGCCATTGAATTCGCTAGGTCTTGCGACAAGTGTCAAAGACATGCTAACTTCAGCAACATCCCCGCTGCTCCGCTCACCTCTCTGATGAGCCCGTGGCCCTTTGCCATGTGGGGAATTGATTTGATAGGAGAGCTGCCGAAAGTTAAGGGACGGGTCAAGTATGCTGTGGTGGCAGTTGATTATTTCACTAAGTGAGCCGAGGCCGAGCCCCTAGCCACTATCACCGCCAAGAAACTTAAGGATTTTGTGTACAGGGCTATTGTGTGCAGGTTTGGGATCCCCTACAAGCTCATTTCTGATAATGGAAAGCAGTTTGATTCCAAGGAAATGCGAGAATTTTGTGACAACTTGGGCATCAGAAAGGATTTCTCAGCTGTCTGCCACCCTCAATCGAATGGCCAGACAGAAGCAATAAACAAGATACTCAAGCACACTCTGAAAGCTAAGCTGGATGAAAACAAGGGCAACTGGCCCGAAGAGCTCCCTAGAGTCCTCTGGTCCTACAACACTACCCCGAGGAGCACTACTGGTGAGACCCCATTCTCCTTATCATATGGATGTGAAGCTATGGTACCTGTGTAAGTTGGCTCCGGATCATTCCGTCGAGATCATTTTGACCCCAATAATAATGAGGTCAACCACCGACTATACCTCGACATGATTGAAGAGACCCGGGCAGACTCTCAGGCCCGCCTAGCGTCATACCATCAGAGGACAGCCAGACACTATAATGGAAAAGTGAAAGCCCGTCCCATCCGAGTTGGAGATCTAGTCCTACATCGAGTCATGCCAAACACCAAGATTCAGACACATGGAGTCTTCGGTGCCAACTGGGAAGGCCCCTACAAGGTCAAGACTGTTCTCTGGGAGGGAACATATCACCTCTCTGATCTCAAAGACAAGCTTATTCCGCGAGCATGGAATGCGGAACATCTCAAGAAGTATCTACCTTAACTGCCTATGTAACTGACAACACTATTTATTTTTAGACTTCGTATGAATAAATCATCCCAAGTCTCGGGGGGTAGTAGTGTTATATAAACACCTCTTTGAGATGATGTAATGATTCTATTGGCCCTATGTTCTTCAATTATTCAAGAAATATGCATGTTTTTCTTTCAAATTTTGTGTGATGTATATCAATATCCATGAAAGTTCGTGCAGTTAGGGTTGGGCTGCGTCAATGTGCGGCCAGAAATTGCAAAGCTAGGCGAGGCCTAATGGCCAGCCAAGCGATGCGACGTGGGGCCCCGTCGTCACCTAAATGTGCGATGCGAGGCCATAACCACGGGCCCGGTTGGGACGAGCTCAGGTCAGCATAGGTGCGAGGCCATCTAGTTCAAAAATGAACGAGCCAGGGCCCCCATGCGAGGCCACAGTAGAACGGGCAGGCAAGACTGGGATCGTTGAAACGACCTGAAAACAGTTATCAGTTGTGAAGAAAAATAATAAAGAAAATGGGAGCAAAGGCTAGCACGATGGCGACGCCAGCCATTCCTGTTCGAAGTTGCCCGAACTAGGCCCCCTCAGCACGAGCTCAACACTGTGTGGCCAAAAAATTGTTAAGCTAAGCGAGGCCTCACGGCCAGCCAAGCAACGCGGCGTGGGGCCCCGTCGTCAAATAAGTGTGCGATGCGAGGCCATAACCACGGGCTCCTTTGGAACGAGCCCAGGCCAGCATCGATGTGAGGCCATTCGGTTCTAAGGCATTTGAACCAGGCCCCCATGCGAGGCCAATAATGATAAGATCGTAGGAGCGACCTGGACATACTTAAAAACATTTGTGGAATGAAAGGAAAAAAGCAGATACTAGTAGAGCGATGCGAGGTCAAAATGATCGGTTCACCGATGCGACCTCGGAATAGTTGTACAAATTCTAAGAAAATATGCAACATAAAGACGTTATATGTGATACTAGCAGGATAAGAAAAGCATATATGAATAATACGATGCGAACAGAAAGGAGATGAAGAAATTAAGGCATTAAAATAAGGTTAAAGTTATTACAAATGCGAGGCATAGACGGTGCCCGCCACCCATCAAATTCAACTCGCAAGCGAGCACAAATACTTGTTCAAATCAACGGATTATAAATAAAGAAAATAAACTAAGAGGCCCCTTCCTCGGTTCGCTGCTCCTCAACACGTTTGGCCTCGAGCTCTGCAGCTCGATGGGCCGCATCCTCATCTACTTCCTTGCGGAGTTGCTATGCATACACCCGAGTCGCCTCGCCAAGCAATCCCCAATCGAAGTCAGGAACCTTAAGCATAAAGGACTTCATGAATTTAACTTGCCCAAGAGCCGAGGCCTCAGCAGCTGCCTCCTTCTTCTCATCAGCAAATTTAGAGATCGCAGTCTCTTGGGTTACGATCTGGGCTTGGAGCTCGTTCAGCTTTTCATCAAAGGCCTTTGTATTGGCAGCTCGCTCTTTCTCCAGATCATTGATCTTGTCCTTCGCGGTCCGGAGATCCCTCATCAGCGGACTGAGCTCGTCCTTCAGCTTCTTCTGCTCCTCGAGCAGTTTTTTCTTCTCGGCCCCCATCGATTCGACCTTGAAGTTAAGAACTTGATTTTGAGAAGTCAGGGCTCGCATCTCCTTATGCCGGCTAGCTTGCCTATAGAAGAGTTCTGTCGCAGCTCGGGTCAATGCAGAGTTGTTTTCCTCAAGCGAGGACTGGGCCCATTGATTGAGATCACTTTCTGGAACGAATGAATGCCCCAGCTTCGCAAAAGCATTGGCTGCAGCATGAGGAGGGATCGCGGCCGCAGGCGTCTCCTTGCTCGGCTCGCTTCGCTGCTTTTTCGGGACATTTTTCACGACCTCGGCATCCTGTGACCTCTTCTTGGAATCGACTCGGGGAGGCTTGCTGCCCAAAGCTTTGACATCCTTCAACGAGCCAAGTTGAGCCGGCCTTGAGACCACATTCGTGATCGCCACATCATCGTCCTCTTCAGTGAAAGGAGGAGAAACGATGTTAGATTTTGACATGTCTGCATAAGAAACACAAAGCGGTCAGGGACCAGATATAAGAAATTATGCAAATAAAGGAGCAAAAATGTATAAAGCATGATGCGATGCGGGGTGGCAGATAGCAGTTAAAATATATATAGTATACCGGACTCGGTCTGGGCACACTTCGCAGAAGGTTTCTGAGTTGAGCTCACGACGGCTCGCTTTGGAGTCAGCCTCGCTCCTTCCTTCAGGAATCCGTGAGCGACCAGGTTCGAGGTCGTCACCAGCTTCTTCACATTTCTCTCCTCAATCGCGAGTTATAAGATTCTATCAGCTCGCTCTTTGGCTTCGCCAGTGAGGGGAGTGCGAAGAGGGGTAACTTGAGAAATAAATTAAATGACAAAAGGTCAGTCTTAATTAAATGGCAAAAGTGCACTAGAAGGGAACGAAGCGAAGTGGCCACACTTACTGGGTTTATAATTGAAGTGGGTTTGAACCCGGGTCACATCGAAGACATAAAAGAAGGGATCCTTCCAGTGTCCCACGTTGCTCGGGGCACCATACAACAGATTCTTTCCATTGAACTCGGGCCACACTGACAAGTAAAGATAGCCGAAGTCCTTCTTCCCCGAGGACTTCAAATTTAAAAAATATCCAAGGGTCTTCGCATCGAGGTCCGGATATTTCAGCTTCTTGTAAAGGAGGAACAAAGCGACGGCCGATCTCCAGCCGTTTGGATTTACTTGCATGGGAGCGATGTGAAAGTACTGGCACACATCCTGGATGAACGGATGCATAGGCGTTGCGATCCCTACTTTCAGAAGCGAAGTAGAGAGAACCATCTTGGGAACGCGACCACCATTTTCTTTGTGGTTAAATCTATAACATCTTTGGTGGGGTCGTGGCAAAACGATGTGACCCTCTAGCCTGTACTGATCAACAGCCTCTGCCAAAGTCTGTGAAGTGAGGCTGGTTGACAGGTCCTTGGCAGCAAAGTGTCGAGGCGAAGATGGCCTCGTTGAGGAGCTGCTCGCTTCATCATTTAACGGTCTCGCGCCTAAGAAGATTGGCCCCTCCAGCTCGGGCTGCACAGGAGGAAGATAAGCCTCGTCCTCAGAATCCTCGGGCACAAAATTATAATTCTCCAGATCGATCGACCTGGTTACAGAGTCATCCTTCTCGCTGTCTGAGGACTCGACCCAATGAGAGGTGGCCTCGTCCTCGAGATCCATATCGACCTCAGTACGAACTCGTTTGCCCTTTGGGTCACGGGGCTCATAGTACGCACTCCCGAGCTCACTCCAGCTCGAATCGCTACGGACCGAAATTGGTTGTTGTGGATGTAGCGGCTCCTCGTCTGCCTGAGCTGCTCGTTCCGTGACCCGACGAGCGATCTCCTCCTCGGCTGCTTCCTTGGTTAGAGGGCCTGGCACAGCATTCAAGAAGGAGAGGTCGATGGGGGTTATCGATTTCTTCTTCTTCCATTTTTCGAGGCCCTCGTGCCGATCAGAATCTTCTATGGCCCAGGACGGGTCCATATTCAAGATAAATGAGTCTGAACTCGATTGCTCGACCCGAGCTATGAGGACAGCCGCTTCGGGGCTGACTTCGGTTCCTGGGATGATTGGATGACGGTGCGTACCCGACATCTCGTTCAGCTCGCGTTGGAATTCACGCGAGCCTCTCAGTTCCTTGGGATAATGACTGAGAGGCGAGGACGTGCTGGTTCCCGAGTCACTCGACATCTGAAATAGATGGTGAATTGGTTAATGTGTGTGCCCTTAAAGAAGAAAAAAAAAATTGCTAAGTGTCCTCACATCGCACACGAATCAGTCCTAAATCTAAGGTCGAGATCGTGACGCGAGGAGAAGTGGGGCTGTGTGAGGTGATGCGTCCCGGGGAGTAGGGTCGCATCGCATGATATACATATACGAATACGATTAAGCAAATGTTCATTATGCAAACATAGTGGAAAAACGAAGACAATATAGTGAGTCCGGGTCGTTACCTTTGTTGTGAGAAGGAGGGCTCGAATCTGTTGATGAAGGTTGATCGGAGCTCTGCTCGCTTGAAGATTCCGGTGAGGCTGGATGAACAAATCGAGTTCGCACTTGGATTCTGGGCATGAAAATCAACTGAAACCACCGTTTGATCCTTGAGCTCTCGGACAAAAATTCTCGAAAATGATTTTGGAAATGATTGAAAATGATTGGAAAGTCCAGCTATTTATAGGCAGATGAGGAGAGAGAAATGAAGGGACACGTGGCACGATCTCAGCCACTTATCTCGATCCAGTGCATGCGACCACATGGTAACAATGTGCAGCCTCTCCTCCAACGGCTATATTCTGGATCGCTTCGCACGAAGAACCCCTTCAATTGTCCTGAAGTATAAAGGGTTTTAATGTGGTCAGCTCGGTCTGTTTGACAACTGGGTCGCTGCCATAAATATATTTTTCAAGAAAAAATGTTAATAATTCACCAAGGCTTGGCAGTTCGTTTCGCCAGTTCAATAGAAGCCTTCTTCTGGTCGCTTCGCATGGAAGATTTCTGGTTTCAATTATTATCTGATTCCACCTCGCATCGCTAATGGCGAGGAGGAATCGGGGGGTAGTTGTTATGCCCAATATTTGGACACGGGTCCTAGGCAGGCCCAATGACATAAATTGGCCAGCCCACCTCGCATCTGGGCTCACATGGCTTCAAAGATCATATCCAGCTCGCATCGTGCTAAAGATGATAAAATATTCTAAGGCCCTTGGCCTAGCGTGAGGTCGCATCGCTAGCTCACCAGCCTTAGATCCGTTCAGCTTCAAGAAGGAAGAGAGAAGAGAACCGGCCCCCAGCTCGGTTCGCTTCTCATCACCACCCAGGTCGCATGGACTTGACAGAGAGGCCCTCAGCCCGGCTCACTTGGCCAAGCTCACTGCCTCCAGCTCTCTTCGCTAGCCCGGAGTACTTAGCACGGATTTCTCAAAACTAGCTGAAAGGCTCCTAACCTCATGGGCTCACCTCACTTGGTATTATTTGCTAATCTGAAGACTGTAGAAGGCCCCCCGGGGTAATATCTCAACATACTTATCGATTTGAAGACAGCTAGCCCCACGGGCTCTCATCTCATCAAGGGATCCGCACATGATCACCTCTACATACTGCTCCCGTGAGGCCACATCATGCACAACCGCTCCCGCGAGGCCATATCGCGCATAACTCCCTACGGGAACCCCTTGCTCTACAACTCCATGACAGCCCCCAGAGCCTAACGGGCTTGGGCCATGGCAGTTACAGACATATGGGAAGTTTGCCCTCCACATCCGCACAGACTTGGGCCAAAGCCCAGCACGTCTAAGGATTTGGGCCTGATGGACCGGACCAATACCTAGCCCATATAGGTAACTTGTCCTCCAAGAACTACGTGTGGCTTGAACCCCTATATAAAGGGTACGTAGGCCTCTTGTTTCAGTTGAGACAACAGTTGGCAGCAAGAGAACACATATTTTCTCTGGCCTTCTAACGAATCAACAACAAGATCAGCTACCAAAATCCATCACTTTCCTCCCGTGTTCTTCGCGTTCTTTATCAAGTTCATCAGCAAAATCATCATATTTTGCTCCGTGATTCCAGCAAACCTCCAAATTACTGTTATACCAGTTTCTCCCTATAACACTCACTATCATTGATACTGATGGAAACTTGGTCACTGGATACCCACAAGTAGCTCAGGTTATTATGGACTATTTTCAAAGTACCTTGGGAGCAACTCAGGATGTCTCAATAGATTTTGAAGAGCTGACAGATCTAAAATGTAATGCCTCATTGAGGAGGATCATGATATTCTCATGGCCCCGATCACAGATGAACTTATCTATTCCACTGTCCAAAAAATGTAATCCGGCAAGGTTCCTGGCCCCTGATAGTTTCACAGTTGAATTCTTTAAGCAAATTTGGCATATTGTGGGAAATGACTTCTACTCTGCGTACAAGTACTTTTTTGCAACCCCGCACCTCCATCTGGCCATCAATTCTACTACCTTTACTTTCATCCCCAAGACTTCTACCCCTATAACTATGAAGGATTTCGGACCTATGTCCCTTTGCAACATCGTCTACAAATGCATCTCTAAGATCTTGACTTCGCATCTGCAACTTCTAATGCCTAAACTGATCCATCAATCACAATCAATTTTTGTTAAAGGGAGAAATATCTCTGATAACATTTTGCTGGCCCAAGAACTCTTTCGTGGATATGGAAAGCGTTCGGGCAGCCCGGGTGTGCTTTAAAGAATGACTTGAACAAGACTTTTGACTCTGTTAGCTGGGACTTCGGTGTGGCTTGTTTGCATAAATTAAACTTCTCTGTTAGGTTTATTAAATGGATTTAAACATGCATATCCTCTTGTATGTTTTTGGTCAAAGTCAATGGAGCCTTGGAAGGCTATTTTACAGGAAAGAGGGGCTTACGCCAGGGTGACCCTCTGTCCCTGTATTTTTTGTCTATGACCATGAATATTTTTCCACCCTTCTTTCTATATTGAGTCACCCTTTTAAGCACCATAGTACCTGCAATGAGCTGGATCTAACTCACTTGTTCTTTGCAGATGATGTTTTATTATTTTGAACTGACATTTCTTCTATCAAAAGGCTTCTAGGTGCTCTGGATAAATTCTCCAAGTGGAGTGGACTTCATCCTCATGCAGGCAAAATCCACTCTTACTTCCGAAATGCTAAAGAGGGTGTCCTTAACTAGTTTGATAAACATGTTAAATTCCCTGTGGGGTCTCTTTCGGTTAAATTTTTTGGAGTCCCACTTATCTCTTCTGCTTTAACTATCAATGATTGTGTTCCTTTGTTTGAGAAAGTGACCAAACGGATTCTCAAATGGACTTCTAAATCTCTTTCATATGCTGGTTGATCGTAGCTTATTGTTGCAACACTCTTCTCCATTTAGTCATTCTCGACTAAACACTTTATCCTTCTTGATGAGGTCTTTAAGATTCTCAAGAAGCTCTTCTGCGGGTTTCTTTGGAAGGGTAACGTCATTAATAAAGGTGGTGCTAAGGTTGCCTGGAAGACTATCTGACTTCCGAAGAGTGAATGGGGACTGGGATTTAAGGATTCCAAAGATTGAAATAAAAGCTGGATTCATCACTACATTTGCCTAGTACTCGACAAGAATTCCTCATCCATATGGGCCAAATGGGTGAGTTGTACCAAGATCCGGGGAAGATCATTGTGGACTTTGAAAATTCCTTTTGATTATTCGTGGATCTGGAGAAAATCCCTTCATCTTCGACCTCTTGCTCTTAGACATGTCAATATCAAAATTGGTAATGGCAGGGATACATTCTTATGGCATGACCCATGGTGCAATGGTAAACCTATTGATAGGCAAATTGATAAAACTATTAGAGTGAGCTCTCTCTTATGTGATAACACCTAGCACTTGCCTCAAATTCACAATGGAATGACCATACAAATGATACACCGGATCTTGGGATTTGATAATACAGCTAGGTTTAATGTTGTTATAGATGATTCCAAGTACTGGGATACCACTTTGTTGCGTAAGGTAACCACAAGGATCATTTGGTAAAGTATTCGATATTTTGATATGCCTTGACCCTGGGGTAAAATGATCTTGCACAAACTTTATATTCCTCGATATGCTTTTATTGAGTGTTTAACTTGTCATGGACGTCTCCCAACTTCTAATAGGCTCATGCGCTTTGGTATGGTGGTGGACACTCGATGCTTGCTTTGTATTGTTGGAAGAGAAACTGCTGATCACATTCTTGTTGCATACCCTTTCTGTAGCCATGTTCTGAGTCAGATTCTCTTCCTTTTTGCTGAATGTGTGGTTAAGGAATTCCACACATGGCTTGAAGTTCTGCAGTTTGCATCACACTAGACCACTAATATTAGACGTGTTCTCTTACTTCTTGCCTTGCAGATTCGCAATTATAATGTTTGGAGGCATATGAATGATAGGTTGCATGATCGTGGTGTCCTTCAACCCCAAGTTCTTCTCAAATGTATTCTCAAATGACATTACTTGTAGAGTCTCTTCCTCTACTTGGTTCATGAAGCGTTCCGCTCAGCTTCTTATTCATCTACAGAGGATACCTTAGTTGATTTGGTTGCAATCTGTAGTCATGTTTTACTCTCTTGAACTGTTCTTATGACTTGTATTTGATGCTTGATGCTTGCATCTTTATAATAGAACCAATTTAACAAAAAAAAATCAAGTTGGACAAATTAATTCGGAATTCTTAGATTCTTGTAATTATATCAAAACACACAGAAATTTAATTACTTAACTCTTTCATAATCATCATGGTTATATAATTATTTAATAGTTAAATTTTTTAATTAATTATGTAATTAAAAGTTACATGGTGATCAACCAATGATATCATATTTATCCAAAAACTTATAAATATGTAATCAGGTTCCATAAAATTCTAAATATATCAGAGAACTATAAACATGTAATCACTGGCTACAATTCCTCTCCGCTACGGAAGCTTCTTGCGAGACGGCAGTTGCCCATACTCTTGTCCTCCTTATGCTGCAATGTTACACGAATCACCTGCGGCGACTGAGAAATAGCCGCCTACATGATCGAGGATTCATGCATCTCTCTATCTGTTCTGTTTGCCATTATAGTTAAAGACATTGTTTGTCGGGTCTCATCCTCCTCTTAGATTATAAAGAGAGCTCGACACATTCCTCGCCATGTTAGAATTATTCTAGGTTTCTTATAATTCGCATGGCTTGCTTTGTACTCCTCTTTTATTACATAAAATTACTAAACTTGACAAAAAAATTGTAAAATAAAGGAGACCGTACATTATCAATTGAACTATTCAAACTAATATGTACAATAGTTGTTTTGGTGTTGAATATGTACAATAGTAAGTATAAATAAAAAATATTTATGATAATAAGTTAATAAAATAACTTTAAATAGTAGCAAACATTTTCCTAAATCAGCAAAACGGCCACTGATCAGATGACTTTTCAACCCATTGCATGCAGAGCGCGCAGAGTATAATTATAGTGCTCTCCTAAAATAAGTAATCAACGTTAATTCCCAACCTCTTGCACGACCGAACACACCGTTTAAATCGCTAAGACCATCTATCAAATTTAGCCTCATAGTCGTTAACCTCTCGTCCATGCATGCTGTCTATATAAACTCCATTGTCTCCATACAATTTTCTAGGCCTCTCCGAGATTGGCATTTGTACTTGTTATAATAAATTATTTTTTATATAGAAGTGCAAATTTGCTAATCTTCAAGAAAGACCACTAATATGGCCCGCCAATTGGTTGTTGCTGCTCTTGTCTTTCTTGCCATCACTGGCTTGGCCTCTGCAGGCAACGCCCCCTCCAGCTCACCAGCTGCATCTCCCAGGGCAGCTCTTACACCATCCGCTGCTCCCTCGAAATCATCGGCTGCCCCTGCAAAGTCCACCCCTGCCCCCGCTGTGTCTTCACCAACACCATCCGCTGCCAGTACTCCATCTGATGCTGATGATGATGATGATGTCGAAGCCCCTGCCCCTGAGGTTTCATCTCCTCCAGCACCCGCAAGCGAGGCATCCTCACCCGCTGCTGATGGACCGGCTGCTGATGCACCCACCAACAGTGGCGCTGCTGCCGTGAAGATCTCTGCCGCCGCCGGATTTGCTGCCGTTGTTGGTGCCTTGTTGTTCTAAATTAATTATTTATTTAAGAAATTAAGGGATTCAACAAGCGTTCATGTTTTAGTGGAATTGAAATGAATCTTTAATAAAATGATGGATGGGATGGTTTCTCATTTCTTCTGTCTGCGGCAGGGGTGAGTAAAAAATCGAATAAGAACCGAAATCGATAAAAACCGAATCGAAAAAAATCGATCCGAAACCGAAAAATAAAAAACCGAACCGATTGATCGGTTCCAGTTCCGGTTATATGTTAAAACCGAACCGGAAAAAACTGAACCGAATCGATAATTAAAATAAATAAATTTATTATATATAATTTATATATATATATATAGTTAAAGTATCTACCGTTATCTTTAGAAAATTTCCTAAGATTAATTATATAAAACTTCATCATTTAGACTATATCAAAAAAAAAAATTAATTTTGAGTTATAGTTGTATACAAGAGTCGTTTCTCTTATAAATGAAGTAATATAAATCACAATACATATTCATGATTAATTGTTTAAAATAAACTATTCTGTTGAAAATCCCCTGATTAGTATATACAATGTCGATTGACTGCACAATTAAAAATGCGATAGTTTAATAGAGTTGTATATTTGAATATTTGTATGAGAAGACAAGATTCTGATGATATAAAATTTATATAAATTCATTAAAGTTTCTTAAATGTTACAGTAAGTTTAACTTGTTACAGTTTCTTATCTCTTTTTTTGTAGTGTTATTATGTGGAATGTGATTCAAATATTTGAATGTAAATATATAATAATTTAAATTACATACTTTTTCATTTCTTTATCCCGTTTTTAACCGAAACAGAACCGATAAAAACCGAACCGGTTTTCTTAAACCGAAACTGAAACTGAAGGTTCGGTTGCGATTGCGGTTTTTAATTTTTAAAATCGAAAATATGCGGTTTCGGTTCTGATTTTAGCCAAAAACCGAACCGAACCGCGCTCTCCCTGCTGCGGGGTTTGTTTGTTTTTAAGTAGATATTTGAGATTTTATCAAATTGCGCAACCATCTTATTCAAAATTAATGGTGGATATATATGTACATGCAATCGTACATTTGAGCTGCTTCTAGCAAATGACAAATTTGACTACAAAAAAAAAGTGAATTTTTCATTTTCTCTTTAATAACATTCACAATATATACTAGCTTATAACTCACGAGATACATTAATAAATTATATATTAATTACTTTATATGATTATTTAATTTAATATAATAATTTATGTTATTATTTATTTTTTATATATTATTATGATATATTAATTTTTTATTTTAATATTCCTGAGATATGATTAATAGGTTGTACTTTTAAATAAATTTAAAAACCATCATAAAATTGAGTTAAATGTTAATACAACTATATTAGATAAAAAATTATATTATAATATTATTCTTAAAATAGAAATTGTATTCTATAATTTAAATATAAAATAATATTATTCGTGAACAATTGTATAAAAGAGGATTACACCATTAAAAGAATTATATGTATAATATATATATATATATGTAAATTATTTTATATAATTTAAATATTTAAGTTAATGCGATAATTTATTTATTTTATTATTAAAAAGGAGGATTGTAACATTATTTTTAATAAAGAAAATATATGTTGTAATTTAAATATAATATAATAATACGCGCGAGCGGTTGTATAAAAAGAGCAGGTGATAGAGTTGTTGTATAATATATATATATAGTATAAAATAATTATTTTATATAGTTTAAATATTTAATTTAATATAATAATTTGTTTCATTTTATTATTAAGAAAGAGAACTCCACAGATGATAAAATTTTATGTATAATATATATGTTCTAAATAGAGTTGTATGTATAATATATCTGTTTGATAAAGTATATTGTAATTAAAATTTAATTAAAAAAGTGTGTTTGAAGTTGAGTTGGAGAATTATAGTATAGATATTATTTTAATTATTAAATTATAAGTTTAAATAAATTAAAGTGTTTGAACAATGATGAGAATTGAAATATGTTAATTAGTAGATTATGAGTACAAATCTATATTTTAATTAAAATTTAATTAAAAAAATGTATTTAAAGTTGAGTGAGACATAAAGAGACTATAACAGTCAAACATTTAAAACTATAAAAGTGTAGATAATATAGATATAACATAGTAATAAAATTTAATTAATATAAATAAAATAATATTATTATTTAAATATTCATAAAATTTAATTAATAAATTATGATTTTAAATAAATTAAAAAGTTTGAGCAATGAGAAAATTGAAACATGTTAGTAGATTGTAAGTACAACTGTATATTTTAATTAAAAGAGTGTGTTTGAAATTGAGTAGGAGACAGACATGTGTATTTGAAATTCAGTGGGAGAAAAAATGACCACACCGGACGACGGACCAAACATTTGTACTTGTAACTTTAATAATATAGTATAGATTATCTTTAGAAAAAGAAGATCACTTGTCTAACCATATATTAAGATACAAATTTGAATATTACAAAATATTGAACACGGGAGTGGATAGTATAAGTGATAATGATTTATTTTATTATATATATATTTTATTAAAATATATACTAATATATAAAATTATAAATCTACTTACTTAAAAAAAACACGAAATATGACATTGGATAGTTTTGAGATTTGAGCTACTACCAATTAGAGATGCATAAAAACTGGATCGAGTCGGATTCAGATTGGATTATAAAAAATTTGGATTTTTTATAACCTGACCGGGCCGGATTTTGAAGAAAAATAGTTGGTCCATTTTAGGCCCGCGGATTGGACCGGACCAGACCATATTTTTTTTCTAATATTTAAATAATAATATTTTTCTATTTTATAAATAAAAATAATTATTTTTGAAAGTGTTTTTAATATTTCTTCAAATATGTATACTTCTCTTTGATATTTAATTCAATATTTTTATGAATATAGATAAAATTTAAATATATTCGAAATTTTATCCAGATTTTTTGAAATATTTGAATAAAATCCGGGAAAAATCGGGCTAAAATCGGGCCGGATCGGGCTTAATCCGGGCCGGGCCGGACCGGATTTTTATCCGGATCGGGCCTAAATCCGGATTTTTTTTGGGCCGGACCTAAATCCGGATTTTTTCCGGATCAGATCAGATCGGATTTTTCTGAAAAATATGTGATTCGTTCAGGCCCGCGGATAGGATCCGACCTAGACCGAGCTTTTTCGGATTGGATTTTTTCCGGATTTTTTTCAAATCAGATCGGACGGGCTTTTCGAAATCGGATTTTTTGTGCATCTCTACTACCAACTAGGGGTGGCAATTTTGGACCCGACCCGAAACTAACACGAACCCAACCCGAAAAATACGAATTAGGGTTAGTAAATATTCAACCCGAAACAATCAGGTACAATCAGACACGAACCCGAAACCTGACAATGACCCGAAAATTAATGAATCATATATTTATAATTCTATTGTTGAAATACTTTATATTTAAAATAACTAAATTTAATTACAATAAAATAACTTTCACGTGCAATGCTAGATACTCGCTAGTTGGTTCATAATTATTTAATTGTAATAACAATATTTTACACATGTTCCGCCCTATTTTACATGTGACAAAGTGGGTACGGTACATATTATATATTTGAAATGTAACTTTTATGTGAAATGAAAGAGAAATGAACTGTTTTTTCTTAAAATTTATGCAAAAGTAATCGGTACATATAAATCGGGAGAGATGGAGTATATAATATAGGTGTATATTTTCAATCACTCTGAAAAAAAGTAGAGGCGATGAAATCCGAAATGACATGAAATGAACCCGTTAGGTACGGGTTAGGATTAAAAAAAAAAACAACCAAAAACAATGAAGTACAATCTGACCCGACATGAATTCGATCCTAGAACCCGAAATTACTAGCGGTACTACCAACTAACCAACTCTTCACTTCACTTTGCCCGAAAATTGTATTAGAGCCTCGTTGGGTGGGCTTAAAATCACTTCTCGGCTCATTTTAAGGTGGTGTCCTTGCTCCTGTGGATTCCCAAGTTGAGTTTTGGCCCAAAACGAAAAATTACCTTTAAGGACAGTTCAACAGTTGTACAGTTGGGAAACATAACGTAAATATAAGATTTGCATATACAGTACTATATAATTAATTTTGTTAAACACGTGTAATTAATTTTGATATTATATATATATATATCATTTTTATTTTATAGTTTAAAATTTACTGAACGCTTAATTAATTGTAATTGAAATAACAAAAATACATGAATTCAACTGAAAATAAAAAAATTACTTTTAATTTTAAATGATTATAAAAAAACTTTAAATTTTAAATAAATTATTTTTAGTTAACTCAAATGTACTCTCAGTTGTTTCATTTGGTTTGTGGAGTAACGTAAGTTTAAATCAGAAATCAAATTGGGGTGCTATCGGTTGGATTCATTATTATGTTTGATAATGAATTTATTTGATGTAAAGTATCATTGAGTAATTAGTTAAATTTAATTTTTTAATAAAAAAATTGTATACGTTTTTTATTATTAATTTATGTTTGGTTGTATATTTATTTTTGTTAATGATATTTATATAAAATTGAAAAATTATTTAAAATAACTAAATAATAATAATATAAATAATAAAATTTAAATCAATTACGCAAACTCATCAAAAACATATTTCATTCGTCAAACTAATAAGCAACTTTTTAATATGAATTTTTGGATGGACAGGAGAGCATCTAATATTCCAGATATTGACACTCTTGACTTTTTATGACATTTACTCATTCTATCCGCAATTATCGGTAGCCAAAAAAATTTTGAAAATTTTACTGAGAGATCAATACCTGATTTGTTGACTACAGCGTGCCATCAGAAATGAGGCCTAGCTCTAGCAATAATTTTAAAATTTCAGATCGGTTTTTTATATTTTAAAATGAGGCTCAGTATATAAATTTTATATTTTTCAGCAAGTGCATGGGTTAACAGTTGGGTGGAAACCTAAAAAATGTGAAAACAAAAAACTATACTATATATGAAGGCCCTGATATATATGACCCCTGTTTTAGCTAATTATGCATGTACATGCATCAGCTAATAGGATACACTGGAGTGGGCAGAGAGACAGTAACCTGTGCTTGTGTATATAATTTTATAGTTGATTCTATTAAAAAAACATGTAACAAACACTTGATTTTGATCGAAATCAGCAGATACTCTATATAAGCCAACTCTTGTGCATCAACAATATCATTATGTGAAAAAAACAGAGCACTGAGGTTGACGATGTTGAAACACTAAGATGAAATTACCGGAGTAATTAATTAAGTAAGATTGAGGTCGAAATTACGAGAAGTGTTGTATGTAGCTTATATATAATATAGTAGTAGCTCCCACTAGGCAAGTAAATTGCATCAAGTGGCTAGCAGCGAGAACCCTTTCTGCAATTAAGTGCACCAGAGGAACTAGTAATTGAAGCCACGAGGGACGATGGTCTTGCATTTAAGCTCGACGCTCTTGCAAACGACTGGGATGATGCCCCCCCTGACTGCCTAAAGTATGCCCCATTCAGCATTAAATCCCCTTCTGACCTCCAATTCCAGTGTCTCCATTCGCTCTCTCCTGCATCTTCATGCTTTGTCACCTACGTACACACAAATTTATACATGTAACTTAGACCTGTCGGTCATTGTAGTAATGTAACTTTTATTTGCGGTTTTAATGTATTATCACCGACAATCTGTACTAATGTGACAAGTGACTCGTAACAGATTTGTAGAGTTAATCTGTCGGCTGTTGCAGTAAAAACTATATACTCCCTCCGTCTCAAATTCTTTATCTTGTTGTCAAGTACTCAAGTTATTCGAACTTTAACTACAATTTACATATGCGTATTTTTTTATATAATTTTAAAAATCTGAAAATTTTAGGATGAAGGGAGTATATACATTTTATCATCATTCTGTCATTTATTACAATTTCTAGAAACTCCTTATACTCTTATAGTACTGTATATAGTTACATTTTCAGTGCATACCTCTTTATTAGATCTGAGATTGGGTGCCAGAAATCTATTTCCTTGGCTATTTATGGTAGGAGCTGCACTCCCACCAATTGCATACATTTCCCAATGAGTGTAGTCATTATTTACCACATGGAAGTACCCATGTCTGCACCTGCATTTCAAATCCTAAACGCATTTATATCATTGTACATGAACGTTGCTAATTTTTCACACATTCATATTGTCTAGTACGTAGCATATGTTAATGAAAGAAACATATGCATGGTTAGTGATCTAAAACATGCGTGCACATAAGAAACAAATGCCAGTAGATTTTACAAGTAACTTACTCTTTAAGTTAACAAAATGGAGATTATTAACTTGAATATCTTACCTAGGCATCCTTTGGATGAGGCCTTCGCCAAAATGATTAAAAGCAATGGTAACCTGCATATTTTTGTCTTGTGTGTAAGAATCACTGTGCCCCAACAACATAACCTTGTCATGATGTGTCATATAGTTGTTAGAAATTGTAATAGCCGTGGATCCATGAATCGCATCCACAAGTCCATCTTCACAATTAGACAAGGAACAATGATCTACCCAAATATGACTCCCTCCTAAGATCGACACTGCATCACCATCCGATACAGTCCACCACCCAGAATGGTGCGGCGAGTCTCTTATATTAGCATTCCCACCTTGCTTACAGTCATGGATATGTATGCCATGGATAATAATATTAGTAACATAGTGAATTTTAATGCATGGCCCATCAGCAATGTGGACACTAGCTCCCCTGCCATCAATTGTCTTGAATGAGTTCATAACAAGCTCCTGCTTCAACTTAATCACCATGTCTCGTTTGAATATGATCCACAACGGCTCATCTTGTATCACTGCATGTCTAAGTGTGCCTGGCCTGGGGTTCACCGGATCATCATTGCCCGAGTCTGTGACCACATAAATTTTTCCATTTTTTCCTCCAATCGCGTTTTTCCCAAAACCAATAGCACAATCTGCCAAACGATACCGGTTCTGTTCCCAATTGTCATAGCAACGCCAGCAATCGTCGATGGGATTTCCTGTTGCACATGACAAATATCCTAGCTTCCTCCTAGAGGCATTGTTAATGCTCCTACAGAGCAACAGTGTGACAAAAATTTAGCCATGTAAATACTGTAACATATGTTACATGAACATCACTAACTAATGAAATGACAAATGTATAATATGAAAGTTACCTGTTGACATCTTCTACTACAAGCTCAGGGTCTTGAAGTGGTGAGGAAAAAACAAGGAGAAATTGAGTTGAGAGGAAACACAAGAGGATGAATGAGAATGCTGCTGTGTTTGACATATTTGTTGCCACTCTTTTGGAATAAGACAGACCAATGGGGGTAACAATGAATTTATAGTAAGGTATAATCCGGATTACATGGCGCAATTAAACATGAATTATTAAAGGGTCACTTGACTGGTAAATGTAGCAGCATTATTTTCTTAAGTTCCCACTTGCATGGTAGTTTAAACCGTTTTTTGGGTCAGATATTTTTGTTGAAATCATCAAAATGGAAATTAATATATTTTTCTTCTTTGCATCGAGTTCAACTCATCACGGCCAACCAAAGTTTTGAATCACCGAACAAAATTGCAAAGCTACGAAATTCAACCATGGAATCCTAAAAAGTTGTATTTTCAATCACCGAACAAATCGGGTAGATACATAATTCAACTGGAATTATTAAAAAAGATTATCAAATTATTTATAGGGTTATATCCTGATAAATACACTTATTATAACAAAGATTGAGAGTTGAATAAAAATAAAGATCTGTATTTAGTGTCATTGGAATTTAATTTAATTTTTTTAATAAATAAATATTTTTTTATTTAATTTTCTTTTTTTATAATAGATTTAGGACCCAGTGGAAAGGCTGTAGGAGGCGAGCTAGGCAATGATACTTTCTTTTGATTTGTTAAACGAGAGTAACCATGTAATCAATTAAATTGTGTTAATTAGCATATCTTTTTAGTTTATATCAATCTCTTAACAAAGTATTAAAGCAAGATTAAAGATGGTGGCATTATATGCGATATTCATGCTAAAATATATATAATCGATCCAAGTAAAATGAAAATTCCAATGAATGCTAAATTTTGATGCAAAGATGTAATGTATATATATTGTTTCTAGACAACAAGGAACCTAAAATTAATCTTAGATAATTTTTTCTAAAATAGTGAATAAAATAGATGTGTTTGATAATTATGGTATTTTGATATACACAATTTTTGTAGATATTATTTTGATTGTGCATATAAAAATATAATTATTTTATTCACTATCTCAGGAAAGTTACTAAGATGAATCTTAGGTTCTTTATTCTCTTGTTTCTATATTTAAAATCAATTGTAACTATTGTTATATTTAAAGTTGTTCTTATTATATTATACAATCAAAAATAATTTTTTATACTGTATTAAAATAAAATTTATAATCTGATGTATAGTTCTAAATAAATCAAAATAAAACTAATTTTTAGATGCAAAATTATATTTATCACCAATATTTTATTTATTTATTTTAATCAATTTTTTCATTTACATTCTTATATAAAAATTATAACAATATTTATTAATACTTACGGTTTAAGGCAAACGAATATTTTATCCGGGTCGACGGTGTTACAGTAGCAGTAGTAGGAAGTTGACGGTGGTTCCAAAGTATAGTTACATTTTTCAAACCAGAGCGCAAAAAGATTATGTTTTGCAAGAAAAGTGTCGCATGGTCATATCATTGTGTTTATAACGTTGGACTGCATTCTTTAGTTGAACTTGTTTGCCACATTTTTTCTATTTTCTACTGTAGTACAATACTTGTAAGTTAAGTATATTATTATACCTGGGGGAAATTTAATGATTGTATAAAATTTGTTGCTAGCCACATTTATAATGTAGGAGATGGGGTGTTTTAAGCATTTGAAAAGAAATAGAATGCAGACGAGTACAACAAAAATGCAAGTATGAGTTACTAGCAGTTGGTCATAGAGATGGTTATGTATACATGTAGTAAATTCAGCTTTTAATTGCTTGTGTGTAAAGTAGTTATACATCAGCTGTGACCTTGTGCATGCCCGTTTTTTGTACATAAAGATTAAATAAAAAATGTTACCGGCCAACAAATACTATGATGCAAACTACTATCGTGGGCCAAAGAACGAGACACTGTAGTTTTTAAAGTGAGAGGGGGATGTATTGTTCCTCGATGAAGAAGAATATGTTTCATAATTAGCTTGTCTTCTCTCTGAGTAAAATCCTGGCTTCTTCGGAGAGGGCAATGCAATTTTACTTGTCAGCATCAAAACCACAGTTGACATGTTTGGCCTATCATCCGGATATTCTTGCACGCATAATAAACCAATTACAATGACTCGAAACACTTCATTCTCATTACTTGAATCCAATATCATCTTGTCTGCGGTGTCCAAAAGTTTGTTTTCCTTGTAGCTTCTCCATACCTGTAAATTTTTTAATGGGGTTATAAAACTTACTAAACAAGAGATTAACAAATAACATTAGATGGATTTGCACTCACATGACCAAGAAGATTACGGTCGTGATCTGGATGACGAAAACCTCTGTTTTTCTTTCCACTAATTATCTCTAGCAGTAATACACCAAAGCTATAGACATCAGATTTAGTAGAGAACAGTCCATCAATTGCATATTCAGGGGACATGTATCCGCTACAAAATAAAGAGAAATTGAGAAACAGTGTTAGTTTCTGAGTTGGAATATAAATAAATTTACAAATTGAATGTTGCGGGAAGTCTTACTATGTCCCAACTATTCTGGTTGTGGTGGCTTGGGTTTCACTTCCTCCCACAATTCTTGCTAATCCAAAGTCTGATATTTTCGGGTTCATCTCAAAATCAAGCAAAATATTACTGGCTTTGAGATCTCTATGAATGATTCGGAGTCTGGAATCCTGGTGAAGGTAGAGTAGCCCCCTTGCTGTGCCATTTATAATGTTGTAGCGTTTTGGCCAATCAACTGAAGCGCACTTCTCTGTATCTGTCCATTTGTTTCATTTTGATCAAGTCATCTTGCTTGTAGAATTAATTTAGTTGCTTGTAGAGATTACTTGATTGTAGTTACTTCAAATTTTATCAAAAATGCATAGAAACTTCAATTAGGAACATACTGAATATATAGGAATCTAATCCTTTGTTAGGCATATATTCATAGATCAACATCCTTTCGTCTTTCTCAATGCAACATCCGAGAAGTTTCACAAGATTTCGGTGTTGAAGTTTAGCAATGCATGAAACTTCATTCATGAACTCATCAACTCCTTGTCTCGAGTCCTTTGAGAGCCTCTTCACAGCTACTTCCTGTCCCCCCTCCAAAGTCCCCTGCAAATCAATGTCTGTGATATCCACTACTCTGATATAAAGAATTTGAGATTGTTTTCTTCTTTTCTTCAAAAATATACAGCAATATGTATGCCCAATTATTATTCTATTATTTGTAGGCGCAAACTCTGATCAATAATATCAAGATGACTCCTCATACTTAAAGACTATACCTTCCGGAGATTATAATTAAGAATAGGCATGCCTTACTTCTTTACCCTGCCCCTTTCCGTACTAAACATATGTATACATATTTGGAATTTTGGAATGACAGTAAGAATTTGATATGAGTTGAGGACATTGAAATACATGACCATTATATTTTACCTATATAGCTTGTTAATTATTTTTGAGAAATACCCGGCTGTAAATATATTTCCTTAAAAGTTGTTCTGATTAAAAGAATGAAATCAAATTTCAGATGTCAAGTTAGTAAAAGTAATTATGAATGATGCCTTTGGCGCCACACTGCAGATTATTTCATCCCAGGAGAATGCACATGTTATGTATTAAAATAGTCACCTTGTATACAATACCAAATCCTCCTTTGCCCAGCTTGTTGGAAAAATTATCAGTTGCATCTGCAATTTGTATGAAATCAAGTAATGGTAAATCCAAATCTTGCCTCTCATTTCTTTCGGCAGTATCACTCGTCATTTCTAATTGTGGTGTTTCTGCACAAGTGAGAAGGCAATGCTAACAGTGAGCCAAGTTTACAATTGTTTCCAAAATTAAATGACTAGATAATTTTCAACATTATGAAAAATCCTTTGACGAGTCTGTTTCTTTATTTTTTAAACATTTGAAATTCATTTGAGTGTACCAATTGCTTACGAAGCTAATCAATCAAGAGCCTTTAATTTATTATTTGCACCGTTAGGAAAGTTACCTGCTTTGGGAAGTCTTCTCTTCCTGAATTTATACAACAGGTAGAGGCCTATCATTACTACTAGTACTATAAACAGCAGAGGCAATGCGATCAACAGTGTCTTCTTGATTTTCGAATTTTTGGTTTTCTCTGTGTAATCAAAAGTGATCATGATTTGAAAGAAAATTAGTTAATAAACGAGAATATATTGAATATACTAACTAGTACTAGCTTTGGCAAATGTCACATACCTAATTCAGATGCAGCCATTCTTACATAAAGATCTTGTCCATCGTTTGAGTAACCTCGGATATCATTCAAGCCACCAAACCATAAAAAGCATCCACTCCCACCATTTCTGACATCCATATTAGAATACGCTGTACAATTGCAGTCCTTCAAGCACTTTTCCTTGCATTCAAAGAGGCTCATGCTCGTGTTATACTGTGCCCATCGCGTGTCTGGCAATTTCACACCGGAATACTTCAAGAAACCATCTCCATTTCCACACTGTAGCTGAACATTGCGCAAGCAACCATTAGACCAATCTGCTGCTGCCCAATTATTGGGGGTTTTTGGATCAAACCCCTTCATGCATTCACACCTAGGAGACTTGTTGACATTACAAACACCATATGTACCACACAATCCATAACTATCACAGTCCGACACTTGTATAGTCAGATAACGTGTCCATTCCTGTTTCTCTCTATTCCATACCAGACGAAGTAATTCACCGCCTGGTGTCAATTTCAACATTGTAACAGCAGAATCTGAAGCATTTAGAAGATCAAAAATATAATAAACCTCTGTCTTAGTTATAACAAATCTTGGTTTATAAATTCTATTCTGATCCAAAACAGGAATACCACTGAATTGTGAGCCAGTCCATGGCCCCGTTCTGTACCGGATAACTGAATCTTTCCTCAAAATTATTTGTGGGTAACCATTACGATCAATCCGATGAATATAATTACCAGGAGACGGATCATTATCAGTTTTCCCTGGCAAAAAGTATCTCTCTATACCACTTACCAAATCATATCCAAACTTATTTCCTGGTAGAAGAGTATCCACAATATGATCAAAGCTTTGCCACACAAAAGTATGTTCCTCGTTTTGATCCCTCAAAACAAGATTTCCATTATCTAACAGCTGAGCCACCGGATTCTCCAATGATCTCGAATAATTTGACGACCAGATTACGCTGTCATTAGTACCAACCATAATTCCCCTGCTACTGACCCTTACAATACCTGTAGTATTAGTTATTGGAGTGTCTCTATTAGCCAACCATACAACTGTTCCACTCGATATTTTCTTGTACCATATACCAAAATATCGATTACGGGGTGCACCTTCTGGGCTAAAGAATCCCATCTCAAACTCCCCACGTGCAGAAACAATGGTTTCTCCATCACTAATAGTTTCATCTGCAGTAATGGTGTCTCTTGCAAAGGAGATGATCAAGAATGAGAATAAACAAGAGCAGAGGAAAAAAATTCTAGTGCCTTGCATTGATGCGTTGCAAAATTTTCTCTATACTTTGTGCGTTTACATGTATATTTTTTAGTGTTTACAGGTATGTTTAAATTCTGTGGTAGGTGGAAACTCAAAGTCTTGGACATGTTCTATGCAGCAGTAAGACGGGCGTGTATTATATTTGCTTTCATCGGAAGAAGATTTTCAATATTATTAGTTCGGTGTGTAATTTGTAAAAGTAAACGTTTCTATAGTTTGAATTGGATTATTTATTTAAAGTAAACGCTTCCATAGAATGAGTGATTTGTGTGTGAGTTTAAATTAAGAACAATGACTAATAATGCTTTTATCTCAAAATAATACTTTACTCGTTTTTTATTCCCAAAATAAGTATCGTTTTAACTTTTTACATATAAAAATGAGTTATTTTTATAACTTATCTTTTAATTTCCATTTTTTGTATAAAAATTTAAATAATATATTTTTATTAAAAAAATTAAGAAAATGAAATACATAGATAACTTTTTTTATACCTTAAAATAGCTGCAGAAAGCAAAAGTGACATTTATTTTAAAATGAAGGGAATAGTCTTGTTTGATTTTTGAGTAGTTAAATTGATCTAATTATAATTTAAATTAAAATGTATTCTTTCTTAATTTTAGAAAGTTAAAAAATATATACATCTAAAAATATAATAATATTTTTTTAGCAAGATTGGATTATTCAAGTGAAAAGAACTTATTTTTTAATCTTAAATCTCACCTGAAATTTCTTAGAGTAGATAAGATATAAATTAACTTATTCAAAAGAAAGTATAATTTTTTTTAATTATATAAGATGTGCAGTATAATTTTAGGTTTTATTATTCATTAATATCACACCCGCACAAGAATAAAATGAAAATTAATTTGAGTGTATAGTGAATCAAGAGGCTAAAAGACAAAATAATAGTATGCAAAAATTTATCCGAGAATTTCTTAGAACAATATAAGGCTATAAGTGAAATTAGAAAGGAAAAAAAGAATAAGAAGAACTTAGTTAAAATATACAGTCAAATAAGAAAATGTCTCTTTCCTCCCGATAAGTATAAAAAAAGTTTGAATACACCACCTCTATCACTTTTAATACATACAATATTGTATTGAGTTTGTTCACAAGCAACATAATTAGCTTTTTAAATTTACTAAAATCATAATCTTTAAATACAATTAAAATAATCATCTAAACTAACAAATATATATTATTTATCTACAATATTTTCATATGTTTTTGGACAAAACAAAATTCGAAAGTAGAAAATTAAGAGTTTAGAAGTTCATGCTCCTTCCATTTCATTTGAAAATAATTATCATGTTTTAATTTTTGACCAATCCAAATTTATCAAATTTTGATCCAAAAAGAATGGATTGAAAAGTCAAAAGACAAGGGGAGGAGAAGAATAAATTTTAGATATAATATACTTCCTCCTCCCTCCGTTTCATTTAACTTTTAATATTTTATTGTGTATAATTATCTGAAAAATATTAATAATCAAATCAGACATAGGGAAATAGGGGATAATGTGGATATATAATATGTATGACTGAATTTTAATAAATGTATATGACATGTGCGATTGAAATTAGTTTTCAATTCCCAATTTAATTGGAGTCAATCATGTCGATAAGATGATTAGGTTTTATGTTTGATTTTAATGTTTGATGTAAAACAAGAAAGTCTCTGTTTAACTTGAGTCAAATTTACGATGTATTTGATATATTTAAATTAGATTAATCATGTTTTAAAAAAAAATTGACCGAATTTCGATTTATAATTGAAAATTATTTATTTATAATTTATAAATTTATAAATTCTTTATTACAATAGATTAATCAAAACTTTTTAATATTTTCAAAAAAAATTATACTACCTTCGTCCCACCAAATTGTTATCCTTTCGGAGACAAGGTCTGGCACGCATTTTAAGGTGCATATAAAGTATAGTTCCATAACTTATTTTTAATTTTTTTTATGGAACTATATTTTATATGCACCTTAAAATGCGTGCCGGACATTCTCTCCGAAAGGATAACAATTGGGTGGGACGGAGGGAGTATTACTTATAGGTTAAATTCTATTAAAAAAAACTCTATCTCCTCCGAAGAGCCGCCTCCCTTTGTTTTTTTGTTTTTTTCTCAAGCTAGCCGAGGGCTTCCACCGAGTTTTCTCCGGTGGAAAGCGTCAACCCCTTAGTTTTTTTCGTCTTCGTTAATTTCTCTTCAATACAACCCAATTTTTTGGGTGTTTGTGTGTCTCTCCTTTTGAGATATTTTGTTATGTTTTTGTTTAGGTTTATTCAGTGTGCATCTTTTGAGAATAATTTTGTTATATTTTTGTTTAGTTATATTTAGATTTATTCAGTGTACATCTTTTGAGAATAATTTTGTTGATGTTTTTGGGATCTGAAAACTGGGGCGGTGGTGATTATTGCAAAAACTCACCTTTCACAACCAAAGATTGTTCATCCTCTTGGTTTCCACTTTCTTATCCAGCATGTAGATAGTTGCGGTGTTGCTCCTCCAATCTCAGTTTATACAATTGGGGTTTCTGAACACACAATGGGCTAACAATAGTTTTTATGTGATAAGGTGAATTGTGATGTTGCTCAAGGATGTTTGTGCAGTTTGGATCGCATGAGATGTCTTCGATTTCGTTTTTAGTTTCAAGAATTTTTAAATTCTATGTCTTAAACGATCAAGAAACAAATCAGCTGATTATTTTTAGTATATTATTTATTTTCCAACCTGGTTGTATCGGCAGTTGGGGGTTTGTCCCGGCTGTGTTCTGTTCTATTTAATGAAAACTGTTATTTGTTTGTAAAAAAAATATCTATAAAAACTACTTTTTAATTAGAAATTTTGGAAATCATACATGTACATCAAATATATGTCATGCACCAATTTTGTGGCTTGGACTTTTCTATCAGCTGACTATACAAGAAGCTTCCATTACCATAACTAAACTCACCCAACAAATCATTTTCACATTATCATTAGTCAAATATTAGTTGCAAATATAATAATTAAACTACTATCGTGGCCCAAAGAATGAAACACTGTAGCTATTCAAGTGAGAGGAGTCTGTATTGTTCTTGGATGAAGAATTTGTTTCATTAGCTTGTCTTCTCTCTGAGTAAAACCCTGGTTTCTTCGGAGTAGGCAATGCAATTTTACTACTCAGCATCAAAACCACGGATGACATGTTTGGCCTATCATCAGGATATTCTTGCACGCACAATAAGCCAATTACAATTACTCGAAACACTTCATTCTCATTACTTGAATCCAATATCATCTTATCAGCCGTGTCCAAAAGTTTGTCTTCGTTGTAGCTCCTCCATACCTGAAAATTTATGTCGGTTTAGACAACTTGCTACACGAGCAGATCAACAAGTTACATTATATTCATATGCACTCACATGACCGATAAGATTAAGGTCGTGATCTGGATGATGGAAACCTCTGTTTTTCTTCCCACTAATTATCTCTAGCAGTAATACACCGAAGCTATAGACATCGGATTTAGTAGAGAACAGTCCGTCAATTGCATATTCAGGGGACATGTAACCGCTACAAAATAAAGAAAAATTGAGAAACAATATCAGTTTCTGAGTCAGAATAGAAATAAATTTACAAATTGAATGTTGCAGGAAGTCTTACTATGTCCCAACTATTCTTGTTGTGCTGGCTTGGGTTTCACTTCCTCCGAAAATTCTTGCTAATCCAAAGTCTGATATTTTCGGGTTCATCTCAAAATCAAGTAAAATATTACTGGCTTTGAGATCTCTATGAATGATTCGTAGTCTAGAATCCTGGTGAAGGTAGAGTAGCCCCCTTGCTGTGCCATTTATAATGTTGTAGCGTTTTGTCCAATCAATTGAAGCACACTTCTCTGTATCTGTCAATTTGTTTCACTTTGATCAAGTCATCTTGCTTGTAAAATTAAGTTGGTTACTTGTAGATATTACTTTATTGTAGTAACTTCAAAGTTTATAAGAAATGCAGAGAGGCTTCAATTAGAATCATACCGAAAATAAAGAAATCTAAACTTTTGTTAGGCATATATTCATAAATCAATATCCTTTCATCTTTCTCAATGCAGCATCCAAGAAGTCTCACAAGATTTCGGTGTTGAAGTTTAGCAATGCATGAAACTTCATTCATGAACTCGTCAACTCCCTGTCTTGAATCTTTCGAGAGCCTCTTCACAGCTACTTCCTGTCCCCCTTCCAAGATCCCCTGCAAATCATTTAAGGGAATTGAGATTGTTTTCTTCTTCTTTTCTTCAGAAACATACAGTTACAATGTGTACCCCAATTGTTATTCTATCATTTGTAAGCATGAAATCTGGTAAATAATATCAAGATAATTCCTCTCATTCAATGACTATGCCCTCCTGAGATTCTAAGAATAATATCAATATGACTCCTTACTTTTCGATCCTGCCTCGTGACATACCAATAAAAATCTAAACAGTTCCATTTGCTCCTAATATTAGAAATTCTTAGACTTACTACACACACACAGGATTTTCGGAATGACAATAAGATTTTGATATAAGTTGAGGACATTGAAATACATGACGATTACATTTTACCTGAATAGCTTAGTTATTTTTGAGAAATACTCGGCTCTGAATATAGTCAATTAGAAGTTGCATTCAGATTTAGATGTAAAGTTAGTAAAAGTAGTTATGTTTGATGCTTTTGGTGCCACCCTGCAGATTATATATCATTCCAGGGAAAAGCATATGTGGCTATGTGCTCTAGTAGAGCAGTCACCTTGTATACAGTACCAAATCCTCCTTGGCCAAGCTTGTTGGAAAAATTACCAGTTGCATTTGCAATTTGTAGGAAATCAAGTAAAGGTAAATCCAAATCTTTCCTCTCATTTGTGTTGGCAATATCACTCGTTATATATAATTGCGGTATTCCTGCACAAGTGAGAAAGCAATTCTAACAGTGAGGCATGTTTATGGTTGATTCCAAAATAAAATGAATAGATAATTTCCAGAATTATAAATTAAATCTTCGATGAGTCTATTTTCTTATTTTTGAATGTTTGACTGCTAAATTCATTGAGAGAGCCTGCTAATCAATCAATAGGTCTTATTTATTATTTGTACTGGTAGGAAAGTTACCTGCTCTGTGAATTCTTCTTTTCCTGAATTTATACAACAGGTAGAGACCTATTATTACTGCTAGTATTACAAACAGCAGAAGCAATACGATCCACACTGCCTTCTTTCTTCCCGAAGCTTTGTTTTCATCTGTGTAGCCAAAATTGACCATGATTGAACATAAACTTGTTCATATAAAAGAATATATTGAAACTATACCAACTAGTAATAGCCTGGATAAAGGTTTGTCACATACCTAATTCAGATGCAGCCATTCTTACATAAATATCTTGTCCATCGTTTGAGTAGCCTCGGATATCATTCAAGCCACCATACCATAAGAAGCATCCACTTCCACCATTTCTGATATCCATATTAGAATATGCTGTACAGTTGCAGTCCTTCAAGCACTTGTCCTGACATTCAAAGAGGCTCATGCTCGTGTTATACCATGACCCTCGAGTGTCTGGCAATTTCACACCGGAATGCTTCAAGAAACCATCTCCATTTCCGCATTCTAGCTGAACATTGCGCAAACAACCTTTAGACCAATCTGCTGCGGCCCAATCGCCTGGAATTCTTGGACTAAACCCCTTCATGCATTCACACCTGGGAGACTTGTTAACATTACAAACGCCATCTGTCCCACACAATCCATAAGTATCACAGTCAGTCACTTGTATAGTCAGATAACGTGTCCATTCTTGTTTCTCTCTGTTCCATACCAGACGAAGTAATTCGCCACCTGGAGTCAATTTCAACCTTGTAAGAGCGGATTCAGAACCATTGACAAGATCAAAAGAATAATAAACCTCCGTCTGACTTATAACAAAACTTGGTCTATAAATGTTATTCTGATCCAGAGTAGGAACACCACTAAATTCTGTGCCAACCCATGGTCCAGTTCTGAACCGGACAACTGAATCTTTTCTCATAATTAGTTGTGGATAACCATTACGATCCATCCGATGATTATAACTACCAGGAGATGGATCATTATCTGTTTTCCAGGACACAAAGTATCTGTCTATACCACTTACCAAATCATATCCACACTTCATGCCTGGTAGAAGAGTATCCACAATGTGATCAAAGCTTTGCCACACAAAAGTTTGTTCCTCATTTTGATCCCTCAAAACAAGATTTCCATTATCTAACAACTGAGCCACCGGATTCTCCACTAATCTCGAATAATTTGAAGACCAAATTACACTTTCATTAGTACCAACCATAATTCCCCTACTACTGACCCTTACAATGCCTGAAGTGTTATTTATTGGAGTATCTCTGTTAGCCAACCATATAACTGTTCCATTCGATATTTTCTTGTACCATATACCAAAATATCGATTATGGGGTGCACCTTCTGGGCTAAAAAATCCCATCTCAAACTCCCCGCCTGCAGAAACAATGGTTTCTCCATCATTAATAGTTTGATTTGCAGTAATGGTGTCTCTTGCAAAGGAGATGATCAAGAATGAGAACAAACAAGTGCTGAAGAAAAAGATAGTAGTGACTTGCATTGATGCTTTTCAAATTCTTCTCTATACTGTGTGTTTACATGTACTATTTTTTTTGGTTAAAGTTTGACTGTTATACTTGTGTTTAGAAATATACTTTTCAAGCAATATGCACGGACAGTTAGACAGGCGTGTATTATATTTGCACTACCAGAAGAAATTTGCTTATGTTCTTCATTCGGTGTAATTTATAATAGTAAACGTGTCTTTAGTTTGAATCAGATTTTTTAATAGGATTATTTGACCTTAATTAACATACCATAATGTGAACATCGGAATGATGAGAAAACGGTCCAAATTGTTTCTAATTTAGTACTTACTCCATCTCAAAATAATTGTCATGTTTTTATTTTTGTTAGTCAAATTGATCAATTTTTGACCGAATATTACACATAATATATAATTAAGAAAAAATTAAAAAATATATCATTAAAAAATATATTTAATAAACTTTAAAATGTATTTTTCAGTTTTTGAAAAATGAAAAAGAATAATTTCTAATTTATGATCAAAATTTGGTCAATTTGACCGCACATATTGTGAAAGGGAGTAAGTACTATAATTTCAATTAACAAGATTAACTTCTTTCGGGGGAAAAACAGCAAGATTAACTATTTTTGTAGTATATAAAAATAGTTATTATCATACTTGTTTGTAAATCATTTTATCTAGCATTGCTATTGGATGGATTAAACTAAATATTTATTATTATTTTAACTTTTTCCTACCTCATATCTTAATCATATATTTAATTTGTATCTAAAATCATCTGATTTTTTTTTTGACAGGAAAAATCATCTAAATTATTTTTAAGATCTCACCTAAAATTTGTGTACACCGAACACGACCCATATGAACATAATACAAAGACGTGTCTAGTGGAAGAGAGATGAAAGAAAAGGTCAGGAACACAATTCTATAGCTTAGGTAAGAATTCTTGAAATGTAATGGATATGTATTCGCACATCAATTTTTCGGAAGGATTTGAACTTGTGGCAAAAAAAATCCATATATTAAGAAACTTTGGTTCGGATATTTTATATTCTGGCATTTGCCGCATTTATATTTAAATTGTACTTTTTAATATTTATGATCGTATAATTGTAAATTGCATACTCTTATTTAGTTTTATAATAATTGTAATATTTTGTATCTTTTTAATAATAAAATAAGTTAATAATAATAAAATAAATTTGCTGGAATTCGTTATTCAAATTTAACTATATTGAAAGTCTATTATTCTAGCTTAATTTTAATTTCTAATTTTTATTATTAATAACCTATTTTATTATTTAAAATAATACAAAATATTACAATAAAATATAAGATAAAGGTATCTATTATCTTATAAATATTTTTTTAACGATAACTAAAGATATAAGATGATATTATAGGTCATAGTCCGTACTCCGTGTTAATTAACTTGCAAGTTTAGCCTACTATATCTTTTTTTATAGTCAATACTCAATATCAAAGTTGATGAATATCATAAATTTGTTGCCGTGAGTATTTCATTTATCTTTTACTAATAAAGAAACATTAACAAAAGAGACCGTATAAATGAGCTTGTACCTAATCGCGTGTGAAAATTGAAAAGGTCAGCCCACTCGAATCAGAGAAAGTCCAAACCAATAATTACTACTCAATTAACAATGTGCACCAAGATCCAAGATCCGTGAACAGGCTTATCTTTTTGGTGGGATACAATAGTTAATGGCATAAAATATTATCTGCAAAATTATTAATAATAGCCACATTCTAAATTTGATCGAACTACTCCATTAGTATCGTTTATTTTTATATAATTTTTTTATTTTAGTGGAAGTTTTTGCTATTGTGTTCCACTGATTCAGTGATCCTATAATAATAATAAGAATTTATTTGTAGTATTAATCGGAGAATGTACATATATGTTTAACATCATATTTTACTTATTATATATTACAGAATATAATGTAGGATACATGTGTCTCCCATTTATACTTTATTCCATTGAATTCAATCTTACGAGTATGTATATATATATATATATATATATACTATATTATTAAAGCCGAAAGATTAAAAGTTTTGGTCGTCGGTATGGTACTCGATGAACCATAGAAAATATCTTGACCGTCCAATTTTAAGTGAACCATAGAAACAATCTTAACCGTTGAATTTTAATAAAATATAATTTTAAAAGAATTTAATCATACATGCAATTCTAACACCAGTAGTCCTCCTTTTATGCAAAAGAATATAATCATACATACAATTCTAACACCAGTAGTCCTCCTTTTATGCAAACAACTCATAAACATTATAATTCATCCTATTAAAATATAAATACAAATACATTATATAAAAACATATACATATAATATTAAATAAAATTTAAATTATTATATTAATACAAATATATTCAAATCATTAAAAAATATTAAAATAAAAATATTAAAAAACAAAAAAAATTCATCTGTACATCGCACAGGATATAAGATAGTGTGTGTGTGTGTGTATCTATACTATATTATTAAAACCGAAAGATTAAAAATTTTGGTCGTCGGTATGGTACTGGGTGAACCATAGAAAAGATTTTGACCGTCCAATTTTAAGTAAACCATAGAAACAATCTTAATCGTTGAATTTTAACAAAATATAATTTTAAAAGAATATAATCATACATACAATTCTAACACCAGTAGTCCTCCTTTTATGCAAACAACTCATAAATATTATAATTCTAAAGAATATAAACATTACTTTTATGTAAGAATATAATTCCGTTGATATGATAATATTATATTATATTTAAATTATATTCTATATTTTTTATTTTACGAATCTCACTTATCCTATAATTTTTATTTAATATATCATTAAAGTTTATCCTATAATTTTAATTTAATATATCATTAAAATTTATGATAACATTGAAAGTTTGATAGTCGGTCGATATTTGGGTCGGATAATTGATTAATTATTGAGCCTAATTTTAAAATATTAATCTTCTAACTAAAATACAATCTCATATTAATCTTCTAACTAAAATATCTCACATTAATGTCCTAAGTAAAATACATCTCTATACAAAACAAACAAAAATTATCCTATTAAAATATAAATACAAATAAATTATATAAAAACATATACATATAATATTAAATAAAATTTAAATTATTATTATACAAATACAAATAAATTCAAATCATTAAAAAATATTAAAATAAAAATATTAAAAAACTAAAAAAATTCATACGTGCATCGCACGGGATATAAGCTAGTTATATTATTAAAGCCGAAAGATTAAAAGTTTTAGTCGTCGGTATGATACTGGGTGAACCATAGAAAAGATCTTAACCGTCCAATTTTAAGTGAACCATAAAAACAATCTTAACCGTTGAATTTTAATAAAATATAATTTTAAAAGAATATAATCATACATACAATTCTAACACCGGTAGTCCTTCTTTTATGCAAACAACTCATAAATATTATAATTCTAAAGAATATAAACATTACTTTTATGTAAGAATATAATTCCGTTGATATGATAATATTATATTATATTTAAATTATATTCTATATTTTTTATTTTACGAATTACACTTATCCTATAATTTTTATTTAATATATCATTAAAGTTTATCATATAATTTTAATTTCATATATCATTAAAATCTATGATAACATTGAAAGTTTGGTAGTCGGTCGATATTTGAGCCGGATAATTGATTAATTATCGGGTCTAATTTTAAAATATTAATCTTCTAACTAAAATACAATCTCATATTAATCTTCTAACTAAAATATCTCACATTAATCTCTTAAGTAAAATACATCTCTATACAAAATAAACAAAAATTGTCCTATTAAAATATAAATACAAATAAATTATATAAAAACATATACTTGTAATATTAAATAAAATTTAAATTATTATTAAACAAATACAAATAAATTCAAATCATTAAAAAATATTAAAATAAAAATATTAAAAAACTAAAAAAAATTCATCATAACCGAAAGATTAAAAGTTTTGGTTGTCGGGTAAGGTACTAGGTGAACCATAGAAAAGATCTTAACCGTCCAATTTTATGTGAATCATGAAAACAATCTTAACCATTGAATTTTAATAAAATATAATTTAAAAAAAATATAATCATACATACAACTCTAACCCCAGTAATCCTCTTTTTATACATCATAGGATAATATTATATTATATTTAAATTATATTTTATACTTTTTTACGAATCCTACTTATCCTATAATTTTTATTTTATATATCATTAAAATTTATCTTATAATTTTATTTAATATATCATTAAATTTTATAATAAACAATATGCATTTTTTTAGTTGCCATCTATTTCTTTATTTTAATCACATAACACAAATTATTTATCAAAACACAAGTTCTACTCAAATTAGAAGAACTTTACTAAAACTAGAACAATCAGTTCTCATCAATACCCGCATGTTCAAATTAGAACACCGACATCAACACCCTGTATAGAACTCTAATTCTCGATAGTTCTCCTTTTATACAACTCTTCACGGATAGAATAATATTATATTGTATTTAAATTATTTTTTATGGACATTAAAATAATAATATTATTTTATTAACATTAATTAAATTTTATCACTATGTTATATCTATATTATCTATAATTTTATATTTTATTATTTTAAACAAACTTCTATTTTAATTAGAATATATAGTTGTACAAACAATCTACTAACATATTTCAATTTTTTTTCATCGCTCAAATACTTTAATTTATTTATAATTAAAATTTTTGAATATTAAAATTATATTATATTTTACCTACATTAAAATATACTCTTTTATTTAAATTTTAATTAAAATATTTATAATATATTTGTAACTCTTTTTATTAATAAAAATATCCTAATTAAATTTAAAGAAAAATAAAAAGTTTGGTCTGGTCGTCCGTCCGATAAGTCCTATTTTTATACAACTCTTTTTATCATTTGTAAATTTTCTTTTTATACTACTTTTTTATGCAATTATTATATAATTATAATTTAATTTTAAAACATACTTATTTTACATAAAACTCTATCATCGGTGAATCATTTTTTGTATAACAATCTAATAACATATCTCACTTCACTTCTACATGAAATTACAACTTATTAATTAAATCTCATGAATATTAAAATAATATTATTATTTTATCTATAAATAATTTTTATTATATATTATATTATTATAGCTGATATAATAAAAAAATTAAATTGTATATTTAAGTCATATAAAATAATTAATATATAATTTATTAATCTCGCTCGTGCTTTGCACGGGTTATAAGCTAGTATATATATATATATAGGGAGTTGCTCAAGAGAAAACCTTGATTTTGGAGAAAACTAATGTACTGTTTTGGTCCGTTGATTCATTTTCAATCCAATGGATATTATTATCGTTTTAAAACAAGTTAATCTTAACTAAAAGGATATAATAGTCAAATAAATAAACTGCCTTGTATAAATTATCCTTTAATTTATGAATTGATCATAATACTTGTACATTTAAATGTTTTCCTTACTTGATTGATTTTCATTTACTGGTTATCCTAATTTTTTCGTTTGACTAAATACTTGCTAATTTTAATATAATTATAATATTTATATTAAATACAAATATTTTTCTTATATAAATATTGATTATATTAGATATCTGATTTCTTTATATGCATGTAATCATAATTCAACTCAATTCGGTTTTAATAATATAAGTACATTATATTTATTTATTTTAAATTGATAATATTATATTATTATTAAACAATGAATTCTAGTACGTGTTCTGTTATTCGATGCTATTAAATAATTTAATTGATAATATTAAATAATAAATTCATAATAGTATACTACTGTGCATTCTTGAAAAATGTATTATACTTAATAATACAATTTTAGTATTCTATTATGTAATCTAACTATTCTAATAAAATGTCACGATTTTGTCATATATTCTAATAAATTTTCAAGATTCCACTACGTGTTCTATTGACTATTTTAAGATTCTATTAAATATTTAATCAAATATTTTCAGTTATAGATATTAAAATTTTAGTATTTTATTATCTATTCTAATAAAACAAAATTTGAAGATTTCACTCAATGTTTTATTGACTACTTTAAGTTTTTATTTTATATTTAATCATCTATTTTTAGTATTATATTGTTCATTTTTCAAAAATTTATTAAAGTAGAAAATAAAAAACTTAGTATTCTATTATGTATTTTAATAAAAATCCAAGAACTCACTAAGTGTTTCATTAAATATTTTAAGATTTTATTACATATTTAATGAAATATTTTTAGTATTCTACTATTTATATTTTATAAATTTTACAATAAATAATAAAAATTTAGTATTCTATTATGTATTCTAATAAAAAATTTAAAATTAAATATTTAATAGAATCTTAAAATATTCTATTAGAATACTATGTTTGTAGTATTCTATTACGTATTCTATTATGTTTTCCAAATTTCAAGATTCCGCAAAGTATTTTATCAACTATTTTAGTATTCTATTAGAATACAATGTTTTTTTATATTCTATTATGTTTTCTAGTAAAATTTCAAGATTTCACGGAGTGTTTTATTATGTATTTCAAAATGTTATTATGTATTTAATCAAATATTAAAATTAAATTAAAATAATAGAACACATAACAGAATCTAAAATAAAATAAAATAAATATTAAATACCTCATTAGAATACTTAGTGGAATACATTAGAATATATATGAATAGTAGAACACATAATAGAATCTTGAATTAAAATAGTAGAATACATTATAATATATAATATATGTAAATAGTAGAACACATAATAGAATACTTAGTAGAATACATTATAATATATAATATATGTAAATAGTAGAACAAATAATAGAATCTTGAATTAAAATAGAACAAATATTAAATACTACATTAGAATGCTTATTAGCAAAAAAATTGTCATAAAAAATTGATCATAGTCAAACTCACTTAAATATATTAATGGCAAGTATATAAATATAGCAAGTATCAATCATATTTAATCAATAGAAAATAACACACACAATTCATATTAATTACAAAACTGTCATTAATAATCTAAAATCTTAGATCAAATCTTTTTTTAAAATCAACGGTTGATATAGTAGTTTCTTAAGTTTCTATATAAAAAGTTTTTTTTTTCTCTCTCTCTCTCTCTATAGGGGAATGCTCAAAAGAAAACCAATATTTTGGAGAAAATTAAGGTACTTTTATCAACCGTTGATTTCTAATTGATCTGATGGTTCATATTAAATTAGACTATTAAATTAGAATATCAGTTTCCTTTTTAGTTGTTTGACATTTATTTACATGTATTTGGAAACTATTACAATTTTGTTAATTATATAATGAACGGTGTAGATGATCGTCTCTAAATTTCCTATCTAAAAAATTTTCTCTACATCTCTACTATATATATATATATATATATATAGAGGTAGTCAAGGTGGGCACTTGGCCACAGCCCCAAAGTCTCGGCGCTCCTTTCGCCACTGAGTCGGTTGAACTCGGAAAAAAAACTAATTTTAGAAAAATAAAGATTCTCATAATTTTAAAAAAGTACATTTTAATTTATTTGGAAATTAATTACATATTTCAGATATACTATCAAAAACGTTAAAAACATTATATTTTATATTATATTTTAAAATATTCATATATAAAAAATATTATCAACTATTCATCTAATTTCCTAACCATATCTCACAACTATATTTTGTTAATATTGCATTTTAATTGACGTCTTCGGTTTTCAGTGTGTAATAAATACTCAACTTTCCACATAATGCCCTCTATTATTTCACTTTATATTTCTATCTGGTACTAAATAAAATAAAAAGGTTAGTTTAATACTACTTTTATAATTATATTAATGATAATTGAATGCATTAAGTGAGTTTATTGATTTGTGGAGTTTAGTCAAAAACAACCATTATAATGGATTGGAGGGATTATTAAGTTAAGTTTGTCCGTTTGGGAGTTGGGATGCTGGTCTGGGCTGGAGTAGTTTTTATTAATGGGCTGGTTTATAAGTTTTGGTTAGGAATTCTGTAAGCTCATTATCCGGTTAAATTTTGTTTGTGGGCTGTCTACGGGGGCAGGACATTTTGTATGGCTGTTATCTTGATACAGTAAAACATCAATATGTTCGATAAATGAATAAACTCGATAAATTAATAAATTTTTTGTCACAATTTGGGCAAATTGATTTAATGAATAAACTCGCTAATTATATAAATGAATAAATAAAAATGAATAATTGATATATTTCAAATTATATATTTTTATTTATATAATATATGAATACATTTTATCTAATAATAATTTTCAAATACATTAATAAGTCATATATTTTCGAAAAATGCATCTAAAGTTGATTGTTTCTTCTCTCCACCAAAATGTAACTTATCCTTAATTTTGTATAATGCATACATCAGTTGTGGAACATTTTGATCATGTTGTAGCAAATAATTTTGTACGGTGACAATAGCTTGAAAGATTTTTTTTTGAAGACACGGGTCGTATGATGATAAATAAATAATATAATTAAAAAAGTCTAAAATATTATTTAAATGAATTAGTATTCATTTATCAATAGATAAATATTATATTCATTTATCGATAAATAAATAATCTCGTTAAATGAGTATATATTTTTGGTCTCAAGCGCATTCATTTATTGAGATTCTAATGTATACTGTTCTTGCTTTTAAAAAAATTATTTAAAATATATAATATTTATAATTTATTTTAGAGTTTTATAATCAAAATCAAAATGAAGATAAGAGAATAGAAAGGAAAAAAGTTTCATAATATTTTTTTTGTTGAGGTTGTGCTTTCGATTTTTTTTAAGAGAGAAGAGAAGTGATTAAGAGTAAAAATTTCCTCACAAATTTTTTTCTAGAAAAAGTGGGACGATCGAGAAAGAGAGAGAGTCAATCATATCTTTTTAAATAATTTCTTCCTAATATATATATTTTTTATTAAAAATATTCATTATTATCTGTTCAATATTAAATTCAATATAGGTGGGAATCAAACTCAACACCTTGGGGACGACAAATGGATACTCATTAGTATATGTTCATAATATATTTTTTTAAAAGTTCCTTTAATTTTCCATAAAAAAAACTCAAAATTATATTAAAAAATTAGTAAGATTTATTTCTCTTTTTTTATACATTTTTATTTCTTTTCTTTTCTTCTCTTTTCTCATGTTTAACTAAAATAACTCGAGCACAAGTCTCGTGTATCACTAGATTTGAATGCATATCAGCAATATATAGGGGGGCCTACTTCAACCAACAACAAGTCAAATACAAGGCAATTAATTAGTACACGTTTGGTGGTTGTCCCTTAGCTTAATTCTTACTCCATTTATAAATACTGGCATATATTCCAAGTAACATTAAACGGGGTAAAACGGATACGGGTCAACCGAACCGAAATACATAGAATCGAGATCCGATTTTATATTCGAATTATACAGTTCGATTATGATTCGAAAATTGATTTAACCAGAATTGAAAATTATCCGAATAAAAAAACTAACCGAAACTAATCCAAAATACTAGATTTGATAACGACTTAGAAACCGATTCAAATCAAATATAAAATCATCTAAATTGAATATGACTCGAATTACGAGATCAAATTCGATATAAATACGCATTACACCGAATTAGGAAATAAATTGATTGAATTTTAATGTAACAGTCATATTTGAATGAGTCATAACATATATTTTATATATTAATCCATTTTTTATTCACTAAATTCATATATTCTTACATAAAATTCATATTTAAAATAATTTTATATCAAAAAAATAAAATGGTTATACAACCAAAGTTTTAAAACTTATATTATTTTATATTACAACTGATATATTTAATACTAATAAAATAATATTTTTAAATCTAACAAATAAAAAAACACAAAGAGAAGTATAATGAATAAAGTATTGTTTCAATAAACTTACTTAACAATTTTTTTTTTATTTTTTTGCTAAGTTATTTTAGTTTTACTATAATTAAAAACTAATTCAGGATTAATTTATTTTGTATTTTCCGATTCAAAATAATAAAAATTTGAAAGGATCTAAATCAAACTTAATCCGAACCAAACGTAATCTGAACCGAATTCGATCTTAATCCGAAATTTATACGATTTTAATCCGAACTAGATCTGATTCAATCCGATCTAATAACCGAAAATTGATCCAATCCGATTGGATCCTATCCGAAACCGATCCAGTTACCCGAATTGCCAGGTCTAGGTAACATATGTGTTATTTTTGACATTTTTATTTATTTTTACTTTTTATAATATTTTATTTTTATTTGATTTATATGTGATTATATCATTATATTTTTAATAATAAGATTAATTTTATTATTTAAATTTTAATTTTTAGATTTTTATTTATTCTTATTTTTTCAAGTATAATTTTTATATTTATTTTTATTCAATTAACAATATTTTTAATTTTATTTAATATTATATAATAATTATTATTATATTTTAATATTTTATTTTTACCCGCAAGTTCCGGCAACGACCAAACCAACTTTAATTCGACGACCAAATGACTTAATTCTTTGAGTTAGTACTTTATAATATTTCCTTGTAGTAATCATAATACTGATCAACCCCTGTCATTAAATTTTGTTAATTGTATAATTTATAATCATATCTTAAGACTTAAAGACAGTTGTCAAGTACAAAACCCAGCGGAGAATGTCTAGTTGTAAATTTGTAATAATAAAATGAACCAAAAAACAGCATCAACCTTGTACGAGTAGTAGTGTAGTATTTATCTTGCTTAGCGTATAGTATATGAAAAAGAGTAGCTTTTTAAGTAAACTAGGTGTATATTTGTGTGTTTGAAAACATGGTGATATCATAACAGACAGCTAGACCTGGTCTATTTCTTACACAAGATTCACTTCAACAGCTGATTCATGGTTGTCAATCCATGTGACCCGCTTAAGTTTCTTTGATTTATACCATTATATGTTTCAGGGGACATAAAAGTAAATATATTAGGCAACAGTTTGTGTGGGACATTTGTTAGTGTCAAGATGCTAAATTGAGTAGGTTTTTGAGTTGGGTTTGTGGTGGCTGTGGTTAGATCTGCAGTGGTACTGAGAGAGGATATAGGAGTTAGATATGGAGCCCCCAACTGGAGTTTGGTCTTCTTTCTGGAGATTCTCGTATTTCTTGCCTTTCTTCATTGGACTTCTTCTTCTTGGTTTCATTAAAGGTTACATCCCCCCCCCCCCCCCCCCCCCCCCGCTCTCTCTCTCTCTCTGTGGACTTGCTTTCCTTATTGTTTGATTTTGTTGTAAATTAGTAAATATGTTGTATCAAAGGTCCTGCATACTGTCCACTCAACTTTATGTTTTCAGTATCTAGAGATATCCTGTTCTTTCTTTCTTTCTTTTTTTTTTTGGCTATAATTGGTTATACATACTGAATGATAACATGGATGACTATCAACAAAAAAAAAATGAATGAATGAATACATGGAGATGAAAGGCGAGGAACAAGCTGCATACATGGATAACTATCCATAATAAAGAAAGAAAGAATGAATGAATACATGGAGATGGAAGGTGTGCAAAAAAAAAAAGAACAAATACATGGAGATGGAAGGCGAAGAAAAAGCTGCACTGCTGAGCTCAAAATCAGTCCTATTAAACACCACATCTATAGACCTGGGAGGCATTATAATTGCTATGCCTGAATTTTTGGATCCTTCTGAGAACCTCCATAAAGTTCCACAGCCTTTAGTTATTCAACTTGCATTTCCAAGCATGTTTGTCATATGCACTTATCATTTATTCAACATTCCCCATTTGCATAATCTATAACAGCACTTAAGTTTCCGTAACTGGTCTCCTTTTCACTTTCAATTGCTTTTTCGTCGGTACGTGTGATAGTGCCACTATCAAAAAACAGCTTATGCGGAGTTTGATTGGACACTAATTTTCTAAGATAATATATTGCCTTGTATTAGGAACTATAAAATGACTTAAAACTAGTTTCGCAACCTTTTTAATGTAGAAAAGCTAACAACTTGGATTACTCATTTCTTGACAATTCTGAATTTGAACTCTATTCACCCAGAGAGTTTGGTATGACAAACGTAGATTCTTTTTCTTCTTTTTCTTTTTGCTACAGGTGTCATTCTGTGCCCGCTGATATGCCTTCTCATGACTTTTGGAAACTCTGCAATAATTTTGGGTCTCTGGCCCGTACACTGTTTCTGGACATACCTTTGCATTCTGAGGTGCATTTATTACCAATGACCGCATATTTCCTGATACAACCATAACATGTTTGCTTTTTTGTTTTCATATTCATCTTTTTTTCTAATTTGATATTGCAGGACAAATAAATTTGGTCCAGTTCTTAAGCTTGTTCTCTGTGTATGTATTGCTGTGCCATTGCTTTTGTGGCCACCAGTTGGCATACTTGCGAGCATTATTGGTGGTGCAGCATATGGCCTTCTTTCTCCCGTATTTGCTACTTTTGACGCTATTAGTGAGGGGAATACTGATAAATTTTTTCATTGTATCTATGTAAGTTGACCTCTCTGCTTTATCATGATATCTACTCTATGTTTGTGGTTACCTCTGTACTCTTCTATTCAAATTATAGGATGGAACTTGGGACACAGTCACGGGATGCTGCACTATTATCAGGGATTTTAAGGATGTATGCTATTATTCTTACTTTTCATACATGGATGATCTAAAACGTCAAGGACCGCAGGAGGAGAAATATTATGAGATTAGGTTGGTTTTTCTTTTAATACTATTGGTCGTTGAAAATATGATTATGGAATCTCCATTCCATAATAGACAGTGTTCTACACATCTCAATTTAAATTTTGTCTTGTGCAGTAAGATTTTAAGGTTTTACAATACCACCAAACCTATCTAAAAATTATTTTAGGGCTGGCTGTGATAGTAAGCACGGTCCAGGGTAGTCATTTCTGTTATTATGTTGTTGTATGTTATAAGGAACTGCCTCATAATAAAAGACTAACAAAGGAGTCTCGTATTTTCTGCTCTTGATTTATTAGGTAAAGCAGTTCTAGTTTCTTTTGTAGGATCTTACCCCATGCTTTCACCTTAGCTGTTTCATTCGAGCCATTAATATATGCTCGAAGTAGGGATGGTCATCGGGCCGGTTATGTGTACATTCTGTATTATTTATATCTTCTTTAATGTTAAAGGAGTTTATCAAAACCTCAAATATTGCCCCACATATTAATATTAAAACAGATCTGGACAATTCTGAGGTATATAACTCTAGCCTATATATTTTCTCAGATACCTACAGTTCTGTATTCCCTCCCAGCCAAGATACACGATCAATTTGCTTTGTGAAATAGACAAAGGAAAGTGTTTGTGTCAATTTGGAAAATGAAGTAGCTAGTTTTGCGCTCAATATTCTTATAGGAATGGGAGATCATAAACTATCTTTCAAGATTTTTATATGCCATGGACTCAACTTCAATTAGTTCCACTTTTTGCTTGCATAAATTAGCTCGGGGAGCTGCACCTCCCTTTGTTTGACAAAACTTTGCATGCAGATTGCTTTATCTTCCTGGAGCCATAATTGTCGGAGCGCTGGGACTAATTGTTGACTTTATAGTAATATCCTTTGTTGCCGTTTGTAAATTTCCGTACATGCTTTTCAAGGGGTGGCGTCGATTATTTCAAGACTGTATAGGACGGGAAGGTCCTTTCCTGGAAACCATGTGTGTACCATTTGCAGGTCTTGCTATATTACTTTGGCCATTGGCTGTTGCCGGGGCATTATTAGCTTCCATGGTATCAAGTATATTCATTGGTGCTTATGCTGCAGTTATTGTGTATCAGGTAACTCCTACATCTTTTTTTCAAAATTCGCAAGGACCACTTTTTTAGCATATTCTTGGGAACATCACAAATCAAACTTCATTGCACTTTCAAAAGTTTGATTACTATGTTAAGTTTGGTCGCTATAGTAAGTAAACATCATGAAGGAAACTCTGACTATTGAATCGGAAATTTTAATATCACAGATTTTGATAGAATTTAATTAGAAACTTCACGCTATGCTATGCTAGAAAAGAGTCATTTTTAGAAATTGACTTTTGCTTTTCAAGCAAATCGAGGAACCATTTCTTCCCAGTCCTAAAATTTACTTTTAATCTATACGCAATATTAAGCAGGTCACAATATATATTTGCATAACAATCAATTAATAAAGACGGCCTCTACACTTTCGAAGCCATTCTCATTGCAACTTGCAAAGTACTTTCACAGAAGGTTATCACTACAATTATTATATTTCGGTTTTGGACTACAGGAGTCTTCTGTATGGCTTGGACTATGCTATATTGTTGCAACTCTGTCTATATACGATGAATACAGCAATGATGTTCTTCACTTGCCAGAAGGCTCTTGCTTTCCTAAGTACGATAAGACTTTTCACTCTATTATTTTAGTATGGTCCAGTATCCTTCTTTTATGTGATTCATTTCACAATTTCATAAACCACAGGCCAAAATACCGAAAGAAGGCTGCAGTAAAGCCTAGCACCACTCGTACAAGTTCTTCAGTACACTCCTTCCGAAAAGGATCCTTGCGTTCGGGTTCTATGAGGGCCCCTCTAATTGAATTGAAGCCTTTGGAGGTTTGTGGTCTACTGTTTTGTACTACTCTTGCCTACCTAAGAGGATCTCGTAACAATGTTGGACGACTTCTGTAGTGCAACTGATGCCTTGTTATTCGGAAAATTTTCATGTTTAAGTTAAGAATGAAAAGATCTGCACTGCTGAAGCATCAATTTAAATGAAGTGGCTTGACCTTTTTTTTCAGATAATTGATGGCATAATCAATGATATTCATCACGATGGGGAGAGAATGTTTTCTGAAGGAGTTATAACTAAGCAAGACATTGAAGATGACAAGATAAACAAAAATAAGGCCATATGTAATGGTTTAGCGGCTTACAGCCTCCTGCAGTCCCTTTTGCGATCTGCAAAAGCCAACTCTGTTGGTTTGTTACTAGGTAAGCAAAGACAAACCCTATTTATTCTTTTGTGTTATGCTTTTCCCTTGCAAGGACAACGACTTTGAATTTTCGAAATTGGTGCAGCGGACAATATTACTGAGATAACAAGCACAAACAGACCAACAGATACCTTCTTCGAATGGTTTTTAAATCCACTCCTTGTCATGAAGGATCAGATCAAAGCCCAGAAACTATCTGAGACGGAAGAGCAGTACTTAGGGAGACTAGTTTTATTCATAAATAGTCCGGAGAAGTTGAAAATTTCAACCTTGGGATCCCCGCCTGAATCAGAGATAAAAAAAGCGGAACTTAATGCATTAGCGCTGAGGTATAGTGATGATTTTTTGGTGGTTATTCAATATAATTTTCTTTTGCTTTGAATATGCTTATACCTCCTTAACTATATGTCTATATCTCATGCAGACTTCAAGGGATAAGCAAGTCCATATCAAGGTTCCCAACATATAAGCGTCGTTTTGATAGTGCTCTTAAGACTATATCTTGTGAGCATGCTAGGAAAACTGATAGCAGCAAGCACAACGCTGATCCTGAAACACTACCTAGGTCAAAAAGTACATTTGGTCGGATATTTAGCCTAAAATATTCCAGGCGCAAGACACCTGGCGCTGATTTAGAGACTCAACTTGCTGTCGATAAAGATGTCCGATGAGATGTCCAGAAAGATGTCCGAGTTAATTGTGATATTACATGCCACTATTCAGCCATTTCCGCAGATAAAAGAGAAGTTAGTAAAGAAAGCAGAATCGATTCATACTCTCTCGAAGCACTTTCCTTTCTATTAAATAGTTGTAACTTGTTAGATATGTAATCATATATGTAGTTGTGATTGTTTCTCTTTGACATCTTTTGTATACTGTTAGCAATTTGTATAGATTACAAGTGATTATCTTATTATGATATCTAAATTAAGCTAAAATGTACTTTTTACTCTTCACTGTTGTACGCTGCAGAATGATTAATTTGTACAGATTTGAAGTAATAATCTTAATCTTTGCTAGTACTATGGATTTAAAATAAGCTTAAATATACTTTTTGCCATTCCTTTTGTAATTTGTAAGCTGAGGAATGATTAATATTAGGTGATAACAAGGTCCTAGAATAAGAATTGAAAGCACATATGCAATTAATTGCATGCAAGTGGAACTGCAAGTACTCGTCATTTAAGTTCAAATTAAAGAATATATGATGACAAATTGGCAACATGTGTCCAGTGTTCCACTATTATCATAATTTGAACACCTACCCAACTCAACCAGAACTTACACTAGAAGTTCAAGTATCTGATCTCAAAGAGTATATTCTCTCAATAACAAAACAACTGTTTTAAAATGTACGTCCAAGTAACAAATCCTGGATTAATATTGGGAAACTGAGCTAAGAAAATATGTGAACATGACACAAATAAAGATCTGTTCATTCCTTCTTCCTTGAGTCTTTCGATTGTCCCTTCTTACGGATTGCAAGGCAGAAATTCAGACGCCAAGCGTCAACAACAGCCTCAGGCAAAGAGTTAGCCAAAGCCCACAAGATAGAGTGAGGCCAGTAAGGTGTGCACCGTGGTTCATAGCCAATCCATCTTACTCCAGCCCGGGCATATCCATCAGTTGATGGTACAAAGAAAGAAGATCTTCGAATTGATGCCATTTTTGTCGCCACGTACAGGGGTACCTATAAAAAGATCATCATCCGTTAATTTAAAATTACATAGACACTGTTTTATTGTGTGTGTGACTGTGCATACACTAGAGCAGTTTTATTGTGTGTGATGCATCCTCAAATTAAAGTCATGCATGAATTACCCAACTATATATGTATATAACCTAAATAGTAACTCAGCACCATACTTAGTAATAATGGTGGAGTTAAGTGTGTGAGTATGTAACTGAATAAAGAAGGGGACATACCTGACACTGCACATCAATACCACTCTTCTTGTACTCCACATATAGGCATCTTGAGAACTGATCAACATATCTGATAATCAACCAACCAGTGAGTTTCCATAGCGGTTCTTTTCAAACACTTGCAGGAAAAAAAAAAGGGAAACAAATTGAATAATATTTAGGCTTTCAATATAAACGTGTTGTCCTATCATCTATGGTAAACCCCTTTACATTAAAAAGTTGAGCTAATTATAATGCCAAAAGCTTAATAATAAAAGCCTACAAAGCAGTTAATAGCCTAGTAATTTAAGTTTGTAACTTCTACACAAGATTTTACATACTATTTCCTCATAATTGCTTAGGTAAAGAGTAAGCAAACACCAGCTAAGAGCAATTTTGTACAGTATAGAATATAGATACTGAGTAGCATGCCGTCCCCATCTGGTATATAAGACTATAAGTTAAAGAAAAGCCCTCTATATGAGATGAGAATATAACTGCAAATATACCTCGTCGCATTATTCTTATTATTTTTCCATCTATAAAAATGTCAGTGTCTTTGTACATTTAATGAATTAATCAACTTCACTAGGTGCAATTCATATTGCTGTTGCTTGCTCTTGATGAAATCTAATGGTCGCATATACCTTGATTTACCCATACTATTAATTAACAAAGGTGTTTAGAACATATTCAGTTATAAATGATATCCCATCTCTTTACACCTGATATCGCAGTCTTGTTGTATTCACGCAATTGTATAGTCTCTAGTCTATACACATAAGACTACAAACAATAAAGATCGAGTTAATGCAGATCCATTTGTGGAACATACTACACAATGATTCCACAACTCTCTTGATGTATCATCACATGTCAAACAAGATTCAAAACCAGTTTCAACAATATAATTATGCTACCAAACATTCAATTAAACAGATCATATAAATATGCACACACAATAAAGAATCAGATCATACGAATCAAACATCAGAAAACATTAACTACGTAAAATTCAAATGCTTACGCTTTAGCTGCTGCGTAAACAGAGTAAAGAGGATCCGAAGGAATGACAATGGCAGCACCGGAACCAATATTAACAATTGCCCCCTTCTTCCTCTTGATCATTCCAGGCAAAACTACCTGAGTAACCTTAGTAGTCCCTTCAACATTAATTTTAATCAAATCCCCCAACAATTTCTCATCCACTTCATGAAAAAACCTGGCATACGGATACGAAATCCCCACATTATTAATCAAAACCCCAACATCTAAACCCTCAATAACTTCCCCAATTCTCTTAACCCCATCAGACAAATCACCAGAAAAATCCACAACCACAGTCTTAATCTCAATCTTATCAAACTTAGCTCGAATAGCAGTGGACACATCTTTAAGTTTATCAGGGTTTCGACCCACAAGAACAAGATTGAGCCCTTTTCTAGCCAATTGAAAGGCAAAAGCTTTACCAATGCCATCAGTGGGTCCAGTAACCAAAGCCCAAGACCCATATTTCTTGAGATTCTTGGCAGGTCTGAGGAAATTAACATAGACCCATCTGAGAATAGTGAACAACAACTTGAGTAAATATAAACAAGTGAGAGATAGAAGAGCAAGAACCCATAAAGGTTGAGACTTTAGTTGATCCATAGGGCAAGAAGCCATGAAAAATGAATCTGTGAAATGGGGTTTTTAAATCTTAATGGTGTAGCTGCTCAACTGTGAACATTAATAAATAGACAGTTGGGGTGTTGAAATTGAATACTACTACTACAACTAGTGCTAGATTTGAAATGTAACAAAATGTTTGTTTTCAAGTAGATGAGCTAAAATGTTGCTGCCTATACGGATAAGTGCATTTCACCACGCTAACCTTGATTTATGGATTTGTGAGACTTTGGGATAATCGAATACCGTACATAAATGTTTAGTTTCAAAAACCGCATATTAAAAGTAATTATTTTTGAATTTTTTTAATAAAAAAGAAAATTTGAAAAATAGTTATTTTTATTAAAACATCTAAACTTGTGTGTCAAAAATTAAAGTGATTTATAAAAAACCGGAGGGAGTAAAAATTAAAAATTACATGTATTTCTTTGTTTAAAAGAAATATTTTCACAATTCAGTTTTCAAAATTTTTGAATACAAATTTAAAATAGAGAGAATATTTATTATTATTTTTTGACAGAAGGAGAGAATATTTATTTATAATTTTTTATAACATAAGATACTAAAATTAAATTTTTTATGCAAATATAGAAGTCACGTAATTGTATCATACCTCTATCAGCACTCTAGTGTATTCTAAACATTTTTCTTTTCTTTACCCAAAAAAGGAGATGATTAATGTTAATGATCAATTGTCAGAAATTCATTTTCTTTTTTAATTTATAAAAAATATAAATAAAATAAAACTTAGTGCTAACTTATTTGGTTGGGTTTGGTCACCACTAGAGGTGGCCAAACGGACGAGTCGGCTCGCCCCGACTCGTCAGTTTAGTTCGTCTCGGACGGCTGTAACCGGGCCGGGTCACGAACCGGTACGGCACGGCTTAAAAACCGTGCCGTATACGAGTTAGGCTGTAAAGAACCGTGCACGGCTCGCCCCGGCACGTCAAAACCCGCTGCAACCCGTCTGATTCACACGGCACGGCACGTAACCGGCACGGACGAAAGTTTCAATTTTTAATTTATATTTTAAGTACAACAGGTTTTAAATATATAGCCTCCATGACACTTTAAACAATCAATTATGATTTTAAAAAAAATTACAATATAATTAAAAACTTTTATACTTAGTTTTTATAACGTGTGAATATAATTTAAAATATTAAGGATTAACAAATGTTTATTTAATTAAATAAACAATTAAGTAATAAGTTAAAAGATGTTTTATAATTTAAAAAATAGCTTGAAGCCAAAAATTAGTTCAAGTTAATATTATATATTTTTTTTGAATAATTTATTTTATTATTAAAATTGCATTTATAAATTTTGAAGTGTATTTAAAAAAAAAATCACAATATTTTAAACAAAACCGGGCAGGAGCGAACCGGCACGGCACGGACCGAACCGGCTTTAAAGTGTATTTACAAAAAAAAACAAATATTTCTGAACAAAACCGGACCGAACCGGCACGGCACGGACCGGCACGGCACGGACCGGTCTTCAACGGTCATCTGCTGCAACTTGCTTCAACGGCCGACTGTCATCTTCGTCTTCAACGGTCGACTGCCATCTTCAACGGCCGACTGTCATCTTCAACGGCAAGTCGGCAACGGCTACACTCCACTCCTGTATAAACCCATTAAACTCTATCTCACTCCACTCACTGTCTCTACTCTACTCTCTCACTGTCTCACTCTGTCTGTCTCCATTTCCGGCGAGCTTCAAAAATTTCCGGCGAGCTTCAAATATTTCTAGCGAGCTTCAAAAATATTCGTATAATTTTTTAATACTTTTAAATTTTTAAATGGAATTAAAATTTTAAAAATAAATAAATAAATAAACTCGCCTAACCCGCCGAGCTGCACACGAGTCAGTATTTCTGAGAACCGGCTCGACTCGGCACGGCCCGGACAGATTCACGTGCCGTCCACGAGTCAGTAGGTGGCCAAACCGGCACGTGGCTGAACCGGCACGGCTCGCCACGGACCGCTCGTTTGGCCACCACTAATCACCACTAAACTGCTCCACGGGTTAACTTCCAATTTGTTGAAATTTATACGTATTTAGGTTTTAGGTGAGAAGATGAACTTATAATTGAATACAGCTTTTAAGTTCGTTTAATAAATCGATTGAAGTGTTGAACTTATTACAGAAAGAGTTTTGATTCGATAATATGGGAAGGAAGTCGATGAGAGGTTTTTTTTAAAATAAATTTGATAAGGAAATTCATAATTATATTTATAAAAAATTGTGGTAATTAACTTAGGACTATCCTCGTAAATAGATTTGATCATAATATCCGAAACAAACGCATTTTATCTGAAATTTAATTGATTTAAGTTTGGATTTTGGAAATAAATTTAAATTTGGATATAGTTTTTAAAAATTAAAAACATTTGAATTTTTTTTTTGACATAAAAAAACATTTGAATTTAAATTTCATGAACAAGTACATCATGATCCATAGACGATCATCATTCTAAATTATGATATGTGCAAGTATTTTATAAAATTATACAAATTAAATATATACATAAAAATAGGTGCATTGACATCAGTTTCGAGGTAGTAGTAAAAATAAAATTTTGCCGTGAAAATATCAAATATGTATCCATGTTCACCACTCTGTCTTTAAAAGCGGGGTTCCTGCTGCTTGATTACCTAGTAACCAACTCATAACCGCTCACCCATTGCTTCATAAGTCCTTCCCCTCTCAATTATTCTAACTATTCATATCATCAATTTAATCCTACACTCTGTCATTTTACTCACTTATTTTGCTTTTCTTTTAAACAATGGACTCAAATCTTCATTTCACTATAGTACTACATTTACAAAACTTGTCATCTTGTTACCCATTTTTTTCTCTCTTCACCTCCTCCATGCCTCCCCCGATGAGTTTTTCGTCGGAGGCGACTCCGGTTGGGTCTTTCCCCCCGCAAATAACTCCGAGATTTACAACCAATGGGCCTCCGGTAAAAGGTTCAATGTTGGTGACACCGTCCGTAAGTTCTAAATATTTAATTTGCTGTCAAAAAACCTCAGTGTAATTTTCTCTATTTTGAGAGTCGGTTCCCGTATCTAGAATTTTAGCCGTCACTTCTCCACTTTCCGGACCTTCATCCCCCTTCACCGATTAAGCCTATTCGCTCTCTCATCATCTCTTCTATTTACCGGTTTTTTAAATAAAATCGAGATCTAATCTCCTTTGGATAAGATCTTGTTGTGTACCTTATTATCAAGATTGTTAGTCGTGTCCATTTTTTTGAAATCTTAGTGTGTTATGTTTTGATGTTTTTGTGTGTCTTGTTACGAGTTTCGATAGTTTTTCTGAGAATGATTTATATGGTATTTTGAGAGATCTATAAGACTTGCATCAAATCTGGGACAGTGGTGGATATCGCAAGATCTCACCTTTCACAACAAAAAATTGTTCATATTTTGGGGTATTTGTTCCTCCAATATCAGTTGATGTAACTAATAGTTCTGAATATTGGGCTACAAATAACACTTATGTGAAAGTCAATTGTGATGTTACTAGTTTCACATCTGTTGTAGGTTGGATTACTCGAAATGTCATTGTAATACATTTTAGATTAAAGAATTTTGATATTCTATGTGTTAAGCGATCTGAAAACAAAACGGTTATTTGTTTACAATCAGGTTGTAGTTGACAGTTCTGGAGTTTGTCCTGGCTGTATTCGAGTGTTTTAATGAATGTATAAAATTTTGTTTGTCAAAAAAATATATTTAATTTGCTAAGAATTTTGTGTTTTGTTACAAAATATGTCATATTTGATATTCCCATGCATGCAGACATAATGCATGAAAGAATTAGTTGAGTAATTTTAATTGCTATGTATAATGTATATGCATAGGTTTCAAGTACAAGAAGGATTCAGTAATGGAGGTGAGAGAGGAAGGGTACGCACATTGCAACTCTACACATCCTAGCTTTTACTCCAACAGTGGTGACACAATCTTGAAGCTGGACCATCCAGGTTCCTTCTACTTCATCAGTGGAGCTAATGGCCACTGTCGCAGAGGACAGAGGATGATCATCAAAGTCATGTCAGATGAACATGAAGACGACGCAGCTACGCCTTCTTCCTCTTCATCCTTCACAATTGGAGTCTTCGGATTTGTGGCTGTTCAGTCCGTTATTCTGTTTCTTGCTTCCTCTTTCTTCTAAATAAATATTTGAGGGCATGTTTTACATATTCCTTCATTGTTTTTTGTGTTTATTGATCGAAGTCTATATTATTTTATAATTCAATGTTGAATCGTCTCTCACCTTTTATGATCATATTCTTATGCAGTGTGCCTTAGTTCTGTATTGCACTGTTAATCAGCCCCGCGTACGAACTACTAATGTTTGGTTTAGGAATATAAATGTAGGTGTTCATGCTTGTAACTAATAATGCAAGAGGCAGAAAAATAAATGAGAATACTTCTGTATTCGGCAAAAATGATTTTTGAAAGTATGAGGGATAACAACATATGTTTAATGTTACACATCTTATCCCCGTTGCATACATTCATATCAATGACCTTAGATAGATTCTCATTTATCATACAAATAAAAATTATTAAGTGAAAAAGATAAGAGGCCCCCTTGCTCTTGATCTTCCAGCACTTGAAGCTAATTCTTAAACTTTGCCATCAACACACATGCACACCTTGTCGAAACATGCTTAGAAACAGCAGAACCATTTCTTCTGCACCCAAAAAAATGAACGATAATACATGTAAGTTTAAGCTTTTTGCAAAAAAGGAAAAATCTATAGAGTCATGAGACTCCATACCGCAGGCTGGGCATTCTGCGGTTTAGAATTGTTGGCCTGCTTTCCCCCATTTGCAGCAGCACCACCTTTATCATCTTTAGCCTTTGCAAATATTACTGTAAAACCATCTGCAGATGCTGGATTGTTGACATCCCATTCACCGAATTTCGGCAATGGCCGACCTTGTGGCTGATTAATGTGGCTTACAAGTCAGATAATAGACTAAATAATAATACATTCGTACATCACAATATTTTGAGTTCATTCATAAACAAGTTCGGTTTGTCAAAATCGATATTAAGGTATATAAAAGCATTACTATGCGTGCCTAAGTATTAAAAATATATGAGAACTTAAAGGTACATTGTGCTTCTGCAAATAGTTTCATAGCTTGATACAATGGCGTAGTAATTAATTAGGAAGCTACCGTAATATATATAAGATCTCTACATGTAGTTTTGGATGATTGCTGGAAAAAAAAAGGCCAATTAAATTGTCATCGCGGATGGAGGAAACAGCCCTCCCCTGCCCCCAGAATAAAAAGGGAGAACTTTTTTTTTTTTTGATGATTAAATGTAACCGGTGAGAGTCGAACTCGTGATCCTTTGGATCAACGCATGCATTGGCCAAAGGGAGAAAAAACTTTAAAAATAATCTATCAGAACAATTTATATTCTTGTCTCCCGCATGAAACATATATTGCAAGCCGATATGATTTAAATATTCATTCATAATTAAAAATAAACAAGTAACCCATGATTCGATTACAAAATGCAGCTGCAAAAGTTAGCAATATGCATGCGTAAATATGTACATGCAACTTATGTGATCCAATATATTATAGGCTCGTTTGACTTGTCTAATACGTAATTTATATGCCGAAAATTGTATATATTTTACAACTTATAAGGAAAGACAGACGGGGTCGGGACCTTATATGCAACAATATTTGTGAAGATTTGAGAACTTACATTGGACATTAAGGATTGTTGCTAGAGCTTCCAAGAGATTAACAGGAAATCAGAGAGGGCAAGGCACGCGGGTGTGTGTATATAGATTATATATATGAAAACATATATAGGAAGGATCGATTAGAAAATGAGAAAACAGAGAAATGTTGTTGTTAGAAGAAAGAAGCCATATAAATAGAGAATCTTGAGAAAAGATTCAGAATGGTTTGTTTAGAGATAGAACTTTTTGTTTGTTGCTATCCAAAATGCATTAAAGCACCATGGCTTCAATCTATACAATTTCTCTTGTTCTATATAAAGATATCATCTAAAAATAGATCTTCTCCGTTTTGCATGTATTTTGGAATGCAAGTCATTGAGTATAATTAGTTTTATCTAAACATAATCCACACGAGGGAGACACGGTTCTAAAAATTCTGATTAATTTAAATATTTATTTATTAAAATTTTTGGAATTTTTATCGTATTATATTGATCATGTCATCAGAGTTTCATTCGAATAATAAAAAAAAACACTTAACACTTCTCAATCAAATAACAATTTTACTATGAAAACAAAATTCTTTTTTCAATCCAAAATATTAACTGTTTTTGAAAAACAAATACCATATGTCCGTATTACATCTATAAATTTAAAAATAATTTATTAATATTAATTTTTCTTCTTCTTTTATCATCTTCATAGTCCTGTTCATATGTTTACGGAATAAATTCAATAATTACAGGCAAATAATAAAGAAAAAAAATATGACAGTTAATATTTCTTAATATTCATAAAGATTATCAAATATAACCATCCGTCCACTTTTAGTTGTCCTTTTAAAAAAAAAATATGTCTTGTTTCACTCTTTTTCCAAAATAATTCTATAAAAAAATACCCCTATAGTGTTATTTCCAATGTTTGACTAATTCAAATATACAAACAATTCAACTTAATTAAATGCAATTACGAGAGATAACAATGGAAATATAATATCCAACTAACATTTTGGTGTGTTTTTTAAAAAAGATAACTAAAAAGGGACGGAGAGAGTAAAAAGAATATATATATATATATATAGTATTTTTTTTTGTTTTGCTCAAGATAATATGAATGTCATTTTCTCATAAATTGAACAAAATTTAATCAAGCTTAATTCTAGGAGTGCAAATCTTCTACCCCACATTCCAGAGCTTGTTCCACTTTTCTGATTGGTTAGTTAAGATGAGTTGGATACCACTAATGAATATGTAGCAATACTTTTAAGACATTTTATTAGTTATTGTATCAAAAATTTTATCAACATCATATTATAATATTTTTAAATAACACATATATATACAAAAAATTGTTTTATTAATAACATAATTAATATATATATATTTTTAAAATAATTAATATTAGTTGATATAATTTAAAATTAAATCTTTTCATAATAATAAAATTTAGATGTATAATATATTTAGATAAATATATTATTTTTAATAATATATATCAGTATATAAAAATATTTCAAGAATTAAAATAATTTATATTTTATATTTTAAAAATAATAATTGCACACATAAAATATATTTTCGTATAACGAACTATTACAAACTCACTAATATATGTAAGTAATACATACTATTATACTTTTAAAAATAAAATATATATTTATGTATACAAACCTTATTACTTGTAAAAAGACAATATATAACTAAACTTATACAAGTAACTCAACAGTCATATTCCTGATACTTTCACATTTTTTTTTCATTCTCTCACCGTTTTTCATTTCAGTGTCTTTCTCATCGCTCTGCTTCTCCAATTATTTTTGTATACTACCGGAATATAAGAAGTAAGTTCATATATATAATTTTTTAAATAGCTATTCTTTACAAAATATTTATATATATTAATACATATTATTCAAAAATAATATATTCATCTAAATATATTCTATATGTAAATTTTATTGTTATGAAAAGATAAATTATAAATTATATCAATTAATATTAATTATTTTAGAGAGATAATATATTAATTATTTTATTAATAAAATAATTTTATGTATATATAAATTAAAATGAAAATGAAAATATATAAATTTAAAATTCAATATAAAGACAACGGATTAATACAAAAAATTTCAAATCTCACATTTAAAATACAAAGAAATAAAAACTTAATAATCAATATTTATAATAAAAAAATTAAAAAATTTAAACAAAATTATAATCACAAATCACGTTCACGAAATATATTAATAAATTTCTTCACAAATATTATAATTATACTTGTTTAAAAATCCTCGAATCAAATTATGGGGGTGTTTGGGGTAGTTTAAATTTAAAATAAGTAACTTATTTTAATTTTTTTTTTACATATTTTCAAATTTTTTTTTGATACATATCTATTTTATAATTTTAAAACCAAATATGATTTTCAAAACTGAAAATAAATTACTTATTTTCAGGAAAAGTACATACATACTAACTTTTTCTGGAAATAAGCACTTATTTCCAGAATAAGTGATTTTGCCAAACAGGCCCTATATGTGGCTCGTATTTAAAATTTTAAAACTGTATAAATATTCAACTCACTTATAAATTAAAGTAAACACGAATCTAATTTCAGTGACAAACACCAAATTGTTTACGGGCATATTGCCTCATTTACATAATTACAAATTACAGCCTTGCATATCATTTAAAATTGGGTTAACGAACGAAAACCCATTGTGCTTTAGATGTATGAGCAAATAAACTCTTATAATTTAAAATGGCTCAAATAAGCCCCTATAATTTAAATTGTTAGTTCAATATAATCATTCTACTTAGTTTTTGTTTAATCATTGTTAGAAATATTATAAAATATCTAATTATACTGATATATATATATATATATATATATATATTTTATACAAATTATATAAAAAATAGATACGAAAATGTTGGCTAGAAAGAAGGTATTGGATAAATTTTATGGATTTTATTTAAAAATATATTATAATTAGCATATTAATAATTTTTGATATATTTTTTAGTTCAACAATATTATCACAATATATATGAATATTAATGTCGTAATATTAAAATTAGAATATTTTGATATATAATTTTAATCTATTTTAGACTATTAATATCACAATATACATTAATATTAAAAAGTTTTTAATATTTTTAGTGTTTTATAATATATTAACATAAATAATAAACTTAAATAATAAAATTTTAAATATTTTAAAATTATTCATTAACTATGATTAAAAAAATCTAACTAGAGGGGTTATATTGAACCAATTACTTAAATATTAGGGGCTTATATGAACGTTTTTAAATCATAGGGGCTTATTTGCTCCTACGCCTAAATCACGAGGGGGTTTTCGCTCCTTAACCCTTTTAAATTTTACGATTAAGATTTTTTTATTTTGAATATTATGTTTACACGTAGGATTGAAATACAACAAGAATTGTCTTTATTCAAAAAATATTTAAATGAAGAGGGAGAAAGTAAAAGATTACTATTACATAGTAAATTTTCAATCTTAAACCTGTTAATATATAAATTATTTGACTTGTTTAATTCAGTAATTATTCAACAATAAAACTGAAAGTATATTCATGTAAAAAGCAGAATTCATTTTCAAAATTACAAAAGTTAACGTGTTTTCAATAATCAATGACAACATGTCTTAAAAGTATTGATACAGTGGAATCCAACTCATCTTAGCTAACCGTGGAATACGATGTTCCATACTGGTCTGGTCCTGTTTGGCAATCAATTTTTTCCGCTCAGTATACATGTTCTAACTTATTTTTTATTTTAAAAATAATATTTGATTTTAAAATTTTAAAATAAATATTTATTTTTTTAAAAAAATAAAAATATGTAAAAGATATATAAAATAAGTGAGTCTTGAGAACCCCAAACGGCCACATAATGTGGTGTATAAGATTTAGACAATTCTGGTAATCTCAAATTAATTTTTATAGCAATGTGTCGGAATTTTAATCACTTATTTCAAAATTAGGGCCGCATTTCCCAAGTCTACACATCTCAAACATACCCCCTCCACGAGTTCACCACACGACCACCGGACGGCGAATATCTATCCACGTCACCGCGCCTCCGGTAACCTACCCACATTTCCAAAACTACCCTTGAATATAAACCATATTCACACCCCTACCCACACAAACAAACCCCTCCCCCACTCATTCACATAAAACCCCATTTCAGTCATTTCACTCAAACCCTACAAAACAAAAGTAAAAAACCAACCCAATTATACACACACCTGTACATACACCATTTTCTCTGCATCACAGCAATGGCATCCCATCTCCTCCGGCGCGTAATCACGAAACCCCACCTGACCCAACTCTCAAAACTCCAAATCTTGAGGGCCCATGCCACCGAAATCGAATCCCAGACCCGAGAAACCACGGCCCGATCCAACGCGACCCTGAAAACCTTCCAAATCTACCGTTGGAGCCCCGAGAACCCGGCAAAACCTCAACTTCAAGACTACAAAATCGATCTCTCAGAGTGTGGGCCCATGGTTCTTGATGCCCTGATAAAAATCAAGAACGAACAAGACCCATCTCTAACATTCCGGCGATCTTGCCGGGAAGGAATATGTGGGTCATGTGCAATGAACATTGATGGGTGTAATGGGTTAGCTTGTTTGACAAAGATATCGGATGCGAAAGCGATTTCGATGATAACCCCATTGCCTCATATGTTTGTGATTAAAGATTTGGTAGTGGATATGACAAATTTTTATAATCAGTATAAGAGTATTGAGCCTTGGTTGAAGAGGAAAAGTGAGAATAAAGATGGGAAAGAGATATTGCAGAGTAAGAAAGATAGGGCTAAATTGGATGGGATGTATGAGTGTATATTGTGTGCTTGTTGTAGTACTTCTTGTCCTAGCTATTGGTGGAACCCCGAGTCGTATCTTGGCCCTGCTGCTCTTCTTCATGCCAATAGGTATCGATACCTATACTATGATCGATTGATTGATTCTTTATTTATTAGCTTATTTTCTTGATAATGGAGTATGAAATGAGATGATGGACCATGCTATGTTTTGTGCAAATGTTTTTTTGTTGGTTAGTGTGTATGTTTGTATTAGCCAATGTTGAACATTGGGCATGTGGTTGAGCTTTCCTTGCAAGCTCGGCTAATCCAAGCCCGAGTCTTGAGATTGTTGGCAAGCCGCTCATTTAAGTTTACCAACTGCAAATAACTTGTTTAAATTTTTTATGAGCTTGTTGAGCAGCTTGTTTACTATGTTCTATGTTTGACGAGTTCACCGCATATAAAATGAAATATGATGAGTTTAAATGGTCAGTCGTGAAAAGAGGTTAGGTGTACAAAATTCTTTGGCATGACTTACAGTCAATCCTAACCACAAAATTGTGCTCAAGCTTGGCTCATTTGTAAATGAGCTGAACTTGCTGATCTGCTCACAAGCCGTTGTTCTCATATACAGCCCTTCAACTAACGGGTCTTTAGATTGGTCATTCATGTTGTTGTTCAGTGTTCTTGGATATATTTCTTATAAAATTTATAGTTAGGTTTTTATTTTTTATATCAATATTGGAATCTTCAAATTTTTAGGTTAGTTTCCGGGATATTTTTTATTTTAATTTTTTTTGCTTGAGCACTACTTCAGAAAATGTTGAATCCCCAGACGCCATTCATTGTAAAGATATTAAAATAGAATCTAATTATTTCAATTCACTTTAATTAGAGGATATGTATAATAGATGATTAAATTTGCATTCTCATTCTATATTGTTATCTCTATTTGATAATTATATATTAACTGCTATTATGTAGTGTTCACAATTTGGTTTGACAGCACCAGTGATTCATTACTCTGATTATGTTGTTCTAGGTTTGTGATTGCTGTTGCTTTTCGAGGTTAAAATATTCAAATTAAATTAGGTCCTAGCTAGGAAAGTTGTGAGCCATCTTAGCCCCAGTCCTATGGTAGATAATATGGGGATTCTTTGTAAAAGTTTTACATATTGTCATATTGCTGATTTTCTACTCATGTTTCTTACGCTAGCACTGGAATTAATTCAGAGCTGATGCATGTGACACTTCTTTCTGATTTACGTTTTAAGTCTTTTTGGGAAGAAGTGCCATTCTATGCATCAACATGAAAATTGTAAGCAAGCTACTAGTTGGCTGATATGATAAATTACTTGCTCTTAATTTGAAAAAAGGTGGTGATAATTTGATTTATGATTTATGTTTCAAGTCTTTATGAGGAGTGTCCTTTTTTGCATCAACATAATACCAATAGCTGCAGCCTGATATGTTTATTTACTTGCTACTTTTAATGTAAGCAAAGGTGATGATAATTTTACTGTTTTTCTTACTGGTTTAGTCATATTATAATTTAGTTTTATCATACCTACTTAGTACGAGTTCATTTAACAATTTGTTGTGGACTCTAGTGACCATGGCATACTACACTCAGTTTTTTGTTGTTAACCATTTTCAACAAACTTGCAAGTTGTATATATGAAGTTTTATCTTGTTTATGCTGACTACATTTCATACGTAGAGAAGCTGTCATGTCATGCTTAAGATGGTTTCTAACAACTTGTGTGATTTTGGCATACATTACAAACATGTATTAAGATTTTTATAAATGATTCTCCGGAATCAATCATCTGAAGAAATCTGATGATAAGCTTTGGTCTTTCGACTTGGCAAATTAACTTCTCTACATTAATTTGTAAGGAGCTCATTGTTTTGTGATGATATGATCTACTTCTTGATTTATATGGCGATGTTTTTGTTCAGTGTTCTTGGATATATTTCTTGTAAAATTTATAGTTAAGTTTTTATTTTTATATCAATATTGGTATCTTCATATTTTTAGGTTAGCTTCCGGGATATTTTTTATTTTTGAAAATTTTGCTTGAGCACTACTTCAGAAAATGTTGGAGTTCTTATAATCTTCCGTGTGATGACGATGTTATTGCATCTTTAAGTTTGTCGTAAACATATGTTCACGTAGGGGCTGCAGCCATTTCTTTGGTGATAATATACTCCCATCTATCTGTATAGGTTTATAATTCCACTTATATCTTCACCTAGGTAATTTTTTTAAAAAGTAACTGTGTCCTATCCTGCGAAGTGAAGATCCTTAAGCTTAGATGCATACAGCAATGACTATGCCCTTTTTTGCTTGCTCAGATGAAACTGTTAGATATTTTTGTAGGATGAATTGATATCTATACATTAATTATACTGTAATGGTCAATAATATGAATTTAAATACTCTCACACTTACGACTCCACTGAGCTTGAGCCCTCAACCTCTTGTTACAAAAAGAGGAGGGGCAACTACTAAGCTACAATGCTAGTGGAGGATTGGTGGATTTGATGTCTGATTATCTTGCCTTTACTCGCAAAGTAAAGGCAAGATAATCAGACATCAAATCCACCAATGTATTTGCATATATTGGATTGATTAATTTGTTTTGTGCAGATGGATAATGGACAGCCGAGATGAATACACTAGCGAGCGACTCGATGCAATCAATGATGAATTCAAGCTATATCGTTGCCACACAATATTGAATTGTGCTCGTGCCTGCCCCAAGGGACTGAACCCTGGAAAACAAATCAGCAACATCAAGAAGCTTGAGGCTAAAGGTGCATAAAAGCTTTTGGAAGTATGCAAACGTTAAACAAAACCTTATTTTGGATTATTTGAAAGAATAGATTTTCTGATAGCTGGCTGTAATAATTTGTGACCTGGTTGTATCTTTCCATCAGATCTTCCTAGTACTGCTTTTAGATGAAAAGGTCTACAATTTACATAATCAGGTTGGCTGACCTTGTGTTTTGCTGTATCGGAATGTTAGTTACTTTTTCATACCATTTACTGGGCATGCTGTGAAATTTTATGCCGCAAGCTTGTAGCTTTCAGTGTGTTGAATAAGTAAACAGAACAACCTTACAATGTTATGAGGTTCTGGACATACTTCTGTTTATTGGCAATTTCATGGTATAATAGAATAAGTTGCAAACTAGAGTTTGTATACTTTTTTTTTTATTGATAGTGGATATGTTTTTAGTGTAGAGGGAGGTGAGAATCAGACTCTTTACCTCTCCTGGCACTAGGAGTGTCTTTATCACCGTTTGACCACATTGTTTTTTTTATAGAAAGAATTGAGAAGCATGACATAATTCTATTTGGGCTTAAATACAATTTAAACCATGTGTTATTAATAATATACAATTAAAATTCTATTTTAATATATTAAATTTAATCATACGTTTTTAAACTATATATAATTGAAACTTTTTTTAAAATAATTAATAAATTTAACATATGTGCTTAACTATTTATAATTAAAACTTTTTTTAAAAACTTTTTTTTTAACTAGATTGGTTTATAACCTTATAGATGTGTATCTTTTTAACAAATCTCGTGGTGAGTTAGAGTCGAACCCAAGACTGACTGAGGACAAGTACTTTATCACTTGTGTTATCAAATCGTGCTCTAAAATAAACCTTACCCAAATCTCGTTTTAATTGTATATTGTTAATAACACGGAGTTTAAATTGTATTTAAGCCTTCTATTTAATATTGTTGGTCTTTCTAAACTTAGCTTATTTGCTGCAGTATCATTATAGATGCTTCAAAATAGAATGAGAAATACTTTAAAATGACACTGCAATACTTGCTCTAAGAAGGTTTTTTCTTAAAATTTGTATGATGTATAATCTAATAGTCATACTTTACGTCAAGTGAATATTTTAGTTTCTTTAGCTTTGACGTTCATGAAACAAATGTGATCTTTCTAGTATGCCCTTATCCTCAATTTATAGTATGGCAAATCTTCCAAGATGCAATTCTTATTGTCACGCAACCACTGAATGATAAGATACAGTATTTATAGTTTTATTCGTGTCATGTGGAAAGAGTTTATCAATTTATAACTAATTTTAACTGCAAGGCCAAATATGTAAGGAACATTTAAGAGAACATGATACCAACTTTAGATGCTACAGAACATCGAGTGTCAATGGTTGCTACCAAACCAATGATGTTGTTTGTAGTAGCCTTGTTTATATGTTGTATGATTTGCCTTCAAGTTGGGACCGATGTCGAAGCAAGCACACGGCTCCCATTGCTCGTAAATCCGCAAACACTCGACTCGTCTCAATACATAACTGTCACAGATAAGCGACTGAACTAACAAAAGGCTTCTGTGACAAACTAGTGCAAACTTGTTTTTAACTAAATCTTTTGTGACCAAGTTTGAAGATTAGATAAGGTAACAAAATATATACTCTGTCTACAAAATTGACGAGATTGTCTTGTCCTAGGGTGCAGCAGTTATTGCTCATTGCTTGCTGCTATTGTAATATAAAGAAACAGTCACCACCAGTGTGCTTAAAGTGCTGCCACGAAAATCCTTGACACATAAGAATGCAGTATCTCAACATTTCCAGAAGCAAACTACACAGGCTGCACTATACATCATCCGCAAAGATGGTCATGTATATCAAAAAGCTTAATACGCAAACAAACATTTCAAATGTCACTTCTAGTTGGCTAAACAAAAGAACCCACCTTGAGGATAAATGTGGAGTTCTGATATTATAAACTTCAACCATCTTACATCCTCACTAATTGTTAGGTTGCCTTGCCTGACTAGATCAAAATCAGAAATCAGTTTTCTGAAGAAATATTTTGATTTTAAAAAGTACTTTGAATTAAATAGATATCTCATATTTAAAAAAATTATTTTTTAACTTTTGTTGAAAGTAACCGGATATCAAAATTCCTAACTAATTTGACTTTTAGGTGTATTTTAAGGTGGATTGACTGCATAACTACACAAATTATTTTTAACATTTTTCGTTAGTGAATAAAAATTTAATATTTAAATTGTTATTCACAAAAAAATTAAAAATAATTTGTATAATTATACAGTGAATACAATTTAAAATATACGGTAAAATTAAACTGGACAAGTAAATTGGGATAAAAGTTGTATCCATTTATTTTATATTAAAAAATCTCTAGCATCAATATATAATACATATCAATATCAATCTATACTATATTATTATAACCAAATAAGACAATTTTTTTCATCTTACCTAGATAAATCATAATAAATATCCTAACCGTCCACTTTTAGGTGAACAAAATATGATATTAAATAAATTATTTAAATTATATAAAATAATTAATATATAATTTATTAATAACATGCCCGCTAATATATAATAATAGTAAAGATACCCTGAAACCTGGCAAACTGAAACCGGCCCAACCCAATTTCCTGCAAGCCCTAATTATCACATTCACACTGCTATAATAAAAGAGGGAAATTTTACAAAGTAAAAATAAAATAAAAAACAAATCAATTAGGTTTGAATATGGGGAAGAAGAAGAAAAGCAAGCCGTTAAAAGATGGCGATTCCAAGTACAGTCCTGCTACTGTTTTCGTTGCTAATTTGCCTTTCACTTTCACTAATTCACAGGTATAATCTTTATATCTATACATATCTATGTATGTGTGTTCTTTTGTGAAACTTAATTTGATTTTCACTCTGTATGTATACATGTATGTATGTATGTATGTATGTGTTGATGATGAACATTTTGAATTTATGTATATTAGCTCGAAGAGACGTTTAGTGATGTTGGACCCATTCGGAGGTGTTTTATGGTTACCAAAAAAGGTATAGGGGGCTTTTCCACTCATTTAATCTACTTTCTTTTGAGTTTTTTCGATTGCGTAATGTTAAATGATTTATGTATTTTAATTGTTGTATTCGGAGGAGTTTTATGTGATTGCCTATTTAGCTTTACACAGCTCTATTCAAGAATTTCAAGTGTAATGTTACCACTTTTGCTGATTACTCTGTGGTATTTGGATTTTTGTAGGGGAGACTCAACACCAAGGAGTTGGTTTTGTTCAATTGTAAGTTCATTTTTTTTCCAGCTTTTATTCTAATGAATGTACTGGGGTTGTCTAAAGTATAGTTTAGACTTCAGAGGAAAATAGTAGTCGAATCAGTTTGAAGAGGTGTAATGGGCAAGTTTCTAGATTTTGTAATGGTTTCGATTCTTGATATTTATATTTGAGTTCCATGTTGTTATTTCTACAATATGTAAATCTTACTGCTTATCCTATCATATCTTGAAGTAGTCTGTGTTCACAAGCACCTCACATAAATTCATATTATCTTTTTGGTTATTTGCAACACTTAATTTGTGAGTATAAATGTAGTGCGACTACTGAAGATGTCAACCGTGCTATCGAGCTAAAAAATGGTTCATCTGTTGGAGGCCGAAAAATTGGAGTAAAACATGCCATGCAGCGACCTCCTCTCCAACAACGTCAATCAAAAGGCGATCGAGGTTTTGCTGATTTGTTGTGCTCAAATGTTTCAGTTTATCATGTTATCACTCATTCATCGTCCTTGATGCAATTTGTACATAAGTTAAAGAGTCATAAATCATATTATATCTTTTACTGAGAGCATATTTGTCCATATGTGTAGTGGCACATGAAGATGGTGATCTCAAGTCAAAGAATACAAAGGATGACATTTTATCTGAGGTTGTCAACCAGAAACAAGATCAAGCTCCAACGCCTCAAGAATTAGGTTTTGATCGACTTAATTTGTATACTTATATTTTTATATATATAGGACTCTTGCTGCTTAACTTTCTTTCCATGATTAATGTTACAGAGAATAATGTACATAAGCCTAAAAAACCAGAAGTAAAGAAAGTTGATAAACCAGAAGTGAAGAACTTTGTTAAAGTTGCAGAGAAAAATGTACGTTATCCTGATAAATCAGAAGTAAAAGATGTTACATCGACAGAGAAAAATGTGCTCAAGACTGATAAGCCCAAGATAAAGAAAGTTGGTGATGGTGCATCTGACCAAAAGAGCTATTCAGAAAAGCAGAGGTACTATATCATTTATAAGCAACTATATAGCTCCTTAATAGTTTTCATGATAAGTGGGTGTCAGTTATTGTACTTTAAGCCATGCAAACATTGTACATCAGTAAGAAAAGTGACTGGTACTTCACAAAAGTAGGTGTAAAAAGAATATTTCAAGTCATTAATCCTGTTCATGTTACATTTTTTGTGCTTTCAATTAACCCAATTGATATTTTCCTGTCAACTTTCAAAAGGCTTGCTCGGACAGTTATATTTGGTGGGCTTCTTAGTGCTCATATGGCAGAAAGTGTTCATCACAAAGCCAAAGAATGTGGCACTGTATCTTCCATAATTTATCCTCTTTCGAGAGATGAGCTCAACCATCATGGTATTAATATTTCTTATTTTATTGTATTCTAAGTTCGGTTCCTCAATGTGATAGTGTATTTCTGTGAGTATATCATCTAAAGTTTATTGGTGTTTTTCTATAGAGCATATACTTTTTTTCCAAGAAATAGTTAATGTTTTGACTCCGGACCTAGTTCCGGAGAGTGGGGCTGTAGTCCTAGTTGTTTTTTTTCCGGCATAATTAATTTTATAACATATCAAATTATATATTTCCTAGCCTGGTTCGTATGTTTAATTTTTTAAACACAGGTTCAATGTTGGTAGAGGTGTGATTGTGTGAATAGTCAAGAGGGAGGTGAGACATCGCTTCAAATGAACTATGAACCAAGCAAGGTGATTTCAAAGAGGGAATCGCCTTTCCGACTTGCCCTCGATTAGGAGACGGCGAAGCGATAGATTAATTGTGCCTTTGCAAAAAAATATATTTTGTTGTCTCATAATTATTGTAAAAAAATATGAGAATCTAGGCATTTAACAAGTTCGAAAGTACTACCCTAATTGTATAAATAGGCTTACATCTTTTGGCAATCGAACCAAAAATAATAAAAAGAGGTCAATTTAGAAAAGTCTCATGTTCAACGAAAGAAATTATTCCACAAGTATTTATATTAGTTCATTTTCTAATTAATATAGTAATATTTATATTTTTGTTAAAACTAAAAGAACTTTTATTTCTATTTTAGAAATTGAAGTGGTACTAATTTTTTGATACTATGGTCATATTGCTGCCATATTAATGTATCCGTGGTACAAATATTGTTACTCATATATAAATTTATACATTTATGTATATTGTAACCCTCAACATATGTAAAACAAGGGAACGCTAGGCTGTAATTAGATTTGAGACGGCTCGAACTCGACTAGAACTCAATTCGCTAAAATAAGCCTAACTTGGCTCGAACCTGATTTTGAGTTCGAGTTTGAACAAATATTTTGGCTCGATAAGAAATTTGAGTTCGAGTTTTTCACGAACTCAACTTGAACTGGACTTGAAGTGTGCTTGAACCGGACTTGAGATTGATAATATGTTGTAATGGGGTTGGGCGTTCTTTTTTATTCATGAAATACTTAAATATTACAATTGGCTCGAATTCAACTCGTGCTCGAAAACTCTTTAACAAGCTCGAACTCGACTCGGTTTATATACGAGCCGATTTCAAACACAATTTCCAGGCTTGATAAATTTGAGGCTCGACTTGACTCGATTATAAAGAACTCGAACTCGATAATTATAAACTCGACTCGGTTAAAGCCCTAGGCAATGCCTTGCCTCTCACCTTATATAGTACTCGATAATTATATTCTTTCTTGATATTTAAATTTTGGAAGTAAAATTTTACTAATGTATACATGTAATGTGTCTTAGCTTAGGTGGTTATAAAAATTTGTGGATCCAGGTTATCAAAAGTTTGGTAGTCATTTGGGCTAGGTGGGTTAGTCGATAATTGAGCCTAAATTTTGAACATTAATCTTCTAACTAAAACACATCTAAACAAAATACAGAAACTTTATCACTTTTAAATATAAACAGAAATAAAAATATATGAAAAGTTATATAAGAATATTTTTACCCATAATATTTAATAAATTTAAATTATTGTTATAAGAATAAAAATAAATTTAAATGATATCAATATTAAAATAAAATAATAAAATATCTAGAAAACTCCATGCATCGCACATGATGCAAGCTAGTATTTTTTATTCATATTCCCTAAATTCCTAAAATTTAACCATATTCTCCTTTTGTTTGCTTTCTACTACTACTCCACTGGATGTAAATTGTGGATCTCTCCCTGATGATGAGTGTATATATTTTCTATTTGCAATACTACACCCCTTTTTGTTTGTGAGGTAGACAACACTCACAGCCATCCCTTCAAAATTATTATTTACTGATTATTTTCTCAAAATACTAGCTTTTTCTAAAGTTGTGTTCTTAAATCTTTATTATATATGCAAGTCAGATTGATATGAGAAACCAGATTCTCAAAACTTTTAACTTCTAAATAAAGAACCCCTCGATTCTTAATTTAGCTAGTAAAATGTGCTTTTTATGACTTCTCAACCCGTACACCTAGATCTTCTCAAAAATAAATTCCACTAACAAATAACATAACATCTTAAAGGCTTACGGAAAACGGTAAATTTGTATCCCTTAATATGTTTTCTTTGACTATGCTATTAAATGACTTGGTGTTCCTGTTCCTATTTTAAGATTTCTTTTCTAGTCTGTACTGTTTAATCTCTGGTGTGTATATATATATATATACTATGTTACTCGGACTCGGCTAGAAGTGTCCAACATGGATACGTGTCCAAGTATCGGACTCGGCAACATTTTGAAAAATATACATGTTTTTGGCCTAAAATAAGTGTCCAAGTCCGAGTGTCCATGTCTGAGTGTCGAGTGTCCGACACGGGTACTTGAAGTTAAAATGAAGAGTCCGAGTAACATAGTATATATATATATATCTAAATTCTTGTTTCCTCTATATTATGAATGTAAATGACTTCTTAGTTTCTAGGGATGTATTTCTTTACCCTCTTGAGTTTCTATTATCATACTTTGAATGTCTTACCATGTCTGAAATTTTTTGTAGGGCTCAGGGAAGATGGATGCAAAATGGACGCATCTTCTGTGCTTTTTACAAGTGTTAGATCTGCTCGCGATTGTGTTGCATTGCTGCACCAAAAAGAGATATGTGGAGGAATTGTCTGGGTTCGCCAGCTAGGGGGAGAGGTAATGTTGCTGTTGTTTCACAATTCAAGTAGCATCTATATGGTCTGCACCAGTTGATTTGAGTATTCCACCATTAGCGACCAAAACTGGTCAATGATGCCTACTCCTTGACATGTTAAGCTGATCAGCTTATTTCTTATATATAAATATAGATATGTTGTTAAATAGAATTCTGTTTCAAAGGGTTCAAGCATTGCCTTGGTTGTCATTGCAAAGTTTTGTCATGATTTGCCATAGCTACATCTTCTGTTTGTATATGAGTTTTGCTTTCTTTTCGTATTAACATCAGGTAATTGATAATTATCTTCAATAAGTTACGTTTTGATTGTTTTCAGAGAACTGTTTATCACTTTATGTACAAAGACAGATTCTACAAATTTTTTTTCTGACCAGGGTGCCAACACTCACAAATGGAAGCTGATTGTCCGAAATCTTCCTTATGAGGTTTTGCTTTTGTTCTTTTAACTTTTCACTTAATCTTTGACATTTGATATATTCATATGAATACATGTGTCTATATGTACTTGTGCGTGCACATAAAGTTTAATCCTTTCGCAACATCACAAATCACAATGCAGAGTAGCAGGAAAAATAGAAGGGAAGGGGACAAAAAAGTGTTGCATAAACCAAAACAAAGAATAAACATCAAAGAATTGTTTTCCTCAGCAGGCTTTGTTTGGGAAGTAATTCCACAGAAGGAGTATCAGTATGTCTCCGTAATCGCTATATACCATTAATTTATGTATTTTGTTCCTTGACTCTTTTTTTTTGAGTTAGTTATTGTTATTGTTCTGTGTTTGTCAGGCGATTTGCTTTCGTTAAATACACATGCAAGCAGGATGCTGAAAATGTATGAATTCTGTTATGTGAACCTATGTTACTCGGACTCGGCTAGAAGTGTCCAACATGGATACGTGTCCAAGTATCGGACTCGGCAACATTTTGAAAAATATACATGTTTTTGGCCTAAAATAAGTGTCCAAGTCCGAGTGTCCATGTCTGAGTGTCGAGTGTCCGACACGGGTACTTGAAGTTAAAATGAAGAGTCCGAGTAACATAGATGTGAACCAAATATGATTTAGCTCTACTTCTTACTTCTCTCAATCTGAAAATTTTGTGGTTCTATTTATTGTTTATTTTCTATTTTCAGGCTATCAAGAAGTTAAATGGTACTAAAATTGGTGGAAGACCCATTGCTGTTGATTGGGCTATTCCCAAAAAGCTTTATGCTACTGGAGACGGGCCTTTGACTGCTTCAGAAGAAGGTAATCTTTCCATAAATATTATTTCACATGGTTACAAAACATTTTTTGTGCTATTTGTGCTCCATTATATGATTATATGCTTTAGTCCTGTCAATTATGCAGTTAGTAGCTAGCGATGTAAACTTTTCAAACCTTAAAATTTAAATTGAACACAAATTAATGACCAATTGCGTAGACCAGAGCTATTAACTCGTCAAAATTCCTATTTGCTACAATCCTACCCAATACTCAATCTCTAGTTGTTTGTAACTTGGTACTAGATAATATAGTTTTGATCTTGTCTAAGACCCAGCTTATTCACACATAAATCTTATGTCGCTAGTACATTGATATTATGATAAAATCTCCATGCTATCAATCTATCAATTGGATCAGTCTTAAGAGTGTAGTCAAGAGGGATGTCTTTGTGCCGGAATTATACATCTATTTTTGTAATGGTTTCCTTCCTCTATGCTGTCTTTCACCAGAACTGTGTACTAAACTAGTAAACTGTATATGTATGATTTACAGGGCAGAGTGGAAGCGATGAGGAAGATGATGATTTGGGTACTGATATAGAGGAGGATGATAATAGTGTTGATGAGATACTTGAAGAATCTAATCTTGGTGATGTTCCAGTTGAATCCGACATTACAAAGAAAGGAAAAACAGAAGTTGATTTTGATGAGGAGGCAGATGTTGCAAGAAAAGTTCTCAACACCTTTATAACATCATCTTCTAGAGAGGCACATATATCATCTGAAGATCTTTCTGCTGCACCTAAGAGTAACAAGGATACTGGTACCATTACCATTCCCAACAAGTCAGTTGATGGGCTGACTAAATTAGCACATGATTCTAAACCTGGCAACACTGGAAAAAGTGAATCTGAAACAGAAGATCTGCAGAAAACTCTTTTTATTTGCAATCTTCCTTTTGATATTAATACTGAAGAAGTAAAACAACGTTTCTCTGTATTTGGTGAAGTGCAGTACTTTTCCCCAGTGCTTCATCATGTCACAAAGTATGTATCTTTTTGTTGCGCATTCTTTTATATCTTGTATGTTTCATTGAAATTTATTATTTTTTGTCTTTTATTTGTTCAGGCGTCCAAAAGGAACTGGATTTCTCAAGTTCAAAAAAACAGATGCAGCTGATGCTGCAATTTCGGCAGCAAGTGCTGTAGCTGGTTTGGGTATTATTCTCAAGGGCAGACAATTAAAAGTTATGACGGCCTTGGACAAGAATTCAGCACATAACAAAGAGTTGGAAAAAGCCAAGAAGGAGGATCATGACCAGCGAAACCTGTATCTAGCAAAGGTGTGTATGTACTCAAACACTTCTGCTTGATGTTCTTCCCTGAGAGTTTCAATGTTGCACCATTGTTCTTGCAGCTTAAGGTTAATATTGAGCATTCTGACTGGTAATCATTTTATTTTTTGTCTGATAGGAAGGACTTATTGTTGAGGGAACCCCAGCTGCTCATGGGGTTTCGGTTGCTGATATGTCAAAACGTCAAATGTAAGTACTGGGAGACTTGGTAACCTGTGGTCAGAGAATATAGTGGGGGCGATTGGATTGTTAGTGGAATGGTAATGGGGGATAGTGGAAACTGAAATGATTTGAAATTCCATGGGGTATGTGGGGAGTGAGTTTCCCTTTCAAACCAATTAAACCCCTAGAGGCCTAAACCAAACACTAATACATGGGACTATGGGATTAACATTACGATTTCCATTATCCTGGATTCCTGGTCAAAATATTATGAACCACATGTCAAGGTTAGGATAAGAAAATTTACCTCTTATATAAATTGTGTAATTAGTGTAGGTCTGAAAACAATTTGGTTGATCTCTTTTGGCATTCTGTTTAAGAAAATAACTGGCTTGAACCTATTTTACTTATCACTAATAGATAGAATTGAGTAGATGGTGGTTGTATTTAACAAACTGTTTAGCAGCGGATTATGCAGCCTTAGGTGTTGTAAACCGAAAAAATGATTCTTGCTTTGCCTTGACCCGGTTTTTCTTGGAAATTCTTTCTTTCTATTTGTTCTTTTTACTCAGGACACTGAATTTGTTGGGTGACTAATAGGCTTGCCATATGTAAGATAGGACGACATGAATGCTTGTTATGAGAGAGGCTTACTTTTAGTATGAGTTGAAAATACTTTGTCTTCATCACCATACGATGACTTGTTGATTTTTATGTAAACTAAAAATGCTAGTGCCTGTTCTAATTATGATTCTGGAGACACTTTACTCTTAAGAGTTCATATAGATGATATTGTTGACCGTAGTTTATAGATTATAACCTTTAGGAATACCTGTATGGAAGTGTGGATTGCTGAGGGTGATTGTTAATTTCACATGTTCGTTTTAGCTTTGCTTGTTTTTTCTTGGATCCTATATGAAGTCGTGGTCAAGGTTGTTACGACGCCGCGGCGAGTTACGGTGCCCGAGGACCTTCACAACAATACGGCGTCGTGGCGTCCGTATGACGCCGAAAAAAAATCATAATATATGCAAAATTAAAAATTTATTGCTCTACATACTAAGTTACTAATTACTAACAACAACACTAATACTATTAAATAATAAACCATTACTTATAAAATATAATACCATACCAAGTCAAGTAGAAACAAATTGATTAATACACAAAGGTTAAAACATAAGATTATCAAGTTTTAATTAGGTAGGGGTTCAAGACAATGACAACATGGTAGTAGGCAGTATGACATTTAGAGGAAGTCATCAAACATCTCTTTTCTTAATTCTGTTGTTGTTCTTGGACAAATTGTAATGTTCCCGAAACCTCCAACAAGATGTTGTTTTATTCGATTAATTCCACCCGTCATTTGTCTTCCACATAAGATACATTCGACCGGGTCTCTTTTTTCTATATTTGGCCAAAAAGCATATTTCCATCCTGGATCACTTAAATTTCTTGGTTTTCTCTTTGGATCGTCTTTAGGCTGAATTTCATTGTTAACACTATGAGAATTCTCCATGCAGGACATATTTGTTTTCTAGAGGTTAAACTTTTAAGCAATAAGTTGCCATATTTGTTTTCTAGAAAAGGAATATTTTTTTAAGTTAAAAATAATTTTAATCTTGATTAAAAGAATTAGGAAGCCAGAAAAAATATATAAACAGATCTGTAAATAAAAGCCCAACTTGTTTTGAATATATTATATATATATATATACATATACTTATACATATAACGTAGAAATAGAAAAGAAAGATAAGAAGAAAGAGAAAAGAAGATAAGAGAGAAGAAAAAAGAGAAGTCAGAAGAGATAAGAAGAAAGAGAAGAGATAAGAAAAAAGAAAAGATATAAGAAGATAAGAAGATATGTATGTATATGTTATATGCATGTATATATTACCTGATGTCTGGAATCTAGAGATGGAGAACTGGAGAAGAGAAGAAGAGATGGAGTTTGGTGGCTTCTTTTATAGATTATTAGGGTTTTCTCACCCTTTTATATGTTAAGTAGTGGATCGGGCTGGATCGGGTAAAGCCCAACAGGCCAAACTTTTTTAAAAAAAGTCCAATTTTGTGGCGACCGTGGCGTCCTAAGTCTGGATTGATGCATGTTCGCATGTCGATATCGACGTTTTAAGCTTTTTGCATGCCATAACGCCAAATGGACGCCACATGGACGGCTTAACATCCTTGGTTGTGGTCATTAATATTTTACTTAATATAGCTACTATTCTATGCTGGACTTCTGCTGAAGTTTGATTTAGATCGAGTCATAATTCAAAGTGTGCTGCAGGTTGGAAAGGACTAAAGCTGTGAAGCTTAAGTCGCCAAACTTTCATATTTCAAGGACAAGGCTCATTATATATAATTTGCCAAAGTCCATGACTGAAAAGGAATTGAAAAGACATTGCATAGATGCAGTTACCTCAAGAGCATCCAAACAGAAGCCCATGATTCGACAGGTCAGCTATACTTGTATTACTCGAGGTTTATTATTCACTATAGGAATGTGGATTCCTTGACCTCTGATGCTCCTTGCAGATTAAGTTTTTGAAGGATTCAAAAAAAGGCAAGGTAGCGACTAAGAATCACTCTCGTGGAGTTGCTTTCGTTGAGTTCACGGAGCATGAACATGCTCTAGTGGCTCTAAGAGTTCTTAATAACAATCCTGGTAATATTTTGTTTATTATATTGTATAAGCTGTCTTGTTTTTCTTTAATTTTGGTACAAGAGTATTTAAATGATCAAATCTGTTTTGTTATGAGACAATATTTACTCCATATTCTTGATCCCCTAAATAGTTTTGATTTGATTTGGTTATTTACAGAAACTTTTGGTCCTGATCATCGCCCTATTGTGGAGTTTGCTCTTGATAATATCCAAACACTGAAACAACGCCAAGAGAAGATCCAATTTCAGCAGCAACAATTTCAAATGCAAGGCTCCAGTCAAGATGCTAAAAGTACACAACAAAACTTTGATTCCCATCTACCTGATGGCCATTCTAATATGTCAAGGAAACGCACTTCTGGAGGTGATTTTACATCATTCAAAAACTTAGAACCTACGAGGGAAAACAGAAAGGATCATGAAGCACTTGAAGGAGGTGCTGCTGAAGAAGGTAAATTTAACAAAAGGCAGAAGCCTTCTCCCAGAAAACGGGAAAAGAAGATTGATTATATGGTTAACTACAATAAGGAAGTCAGAAGGCCAAATGGAAGAAAGCCTAACAATGGAGAATCGCCCAATGCTGTTGGTGAAGTCCTTACACATGCATCAAGGCCTATGCACGAGGCAGATGCTGGGGGGGAAAAGAGGAAACTGCAAGATCGTACAGTTCTGAAAAAGGATTTTAGTTCAAATGAAAGGAAAAGAAGTAAAAAGAATAAAGACTCATTAGGCCAGGACATGGAGGATAAGCTTGACGTGCTAATTAAGCAATATACATCCAAGTTCTCAGGCAAAGCTGAAGGAGAAAAGCAAGGTCCTCCTAGACAACTTAAAAGGTGGTTCCAGTCATAATTAAGGTTGTGCTAGTTAAAACTTCCACCACCACAGGCTTCAATTCTTACCCCACTAATTTAGGAATGGCGGTAAAATGAGCCTGTTCTGTTTCACCTGAGCGGATCACAAGAGTTGTTCTTATTGTCAAAAGTCTGTGGGCCCTTGAATTTTTTGTTTGTTGTGTTTATGAACATCCCATATTTAATTGTTACTTTCTTACCGAGTATATCAAATGTACGAGAATGAGGTGGGAAGCTGGATTTCAAACAGCTTGAAAAACTAAAAGAAGAGTCAGCTTGCTGTACTACGGATGCTATACGAAAGAGGTGTAGAAAATTTTGCATTACCTGAATATCCCGTTCTTTCCTTGTTTTTCTTAATTTATTCGCATTCTCCTCTTCTTTTTTGAACATATTTATCGAGATTATTATTATTTTAGTTATCTTCCATGATAGCCATGGCTGGTGGAACAGGTAGAGAAAAAAACATAATAAAGAAATGTGAACCACAAAATATGTTGATTGATTTGTTGATCTAACAAGCTATGCCTTGATCTGTCACCTTTAGACCACATTGGTTTTTTTTAATAAAAAATAAAAGCATGCCGACATTTTAAGCTTTGTTTAAAATAGGGTCAAGAAATACTTTGAAATGACACTGCAATACTTGCTCGAAGAATTTGTGTACCTTTTCTGCGTGCAGGCCATGTCAGACTCTGATTTCGAGGGTTGGAGTCTTCAACTCTCGGGTCAGTTTGAGAAAAATATAGTTTCAGAGCTAGAGAATCGCTAAGCAGGTTATTAATTAATCAAAATTGAAAAAATGATTGTAGCTAATACAATTAAGACTGCAACGCATATTATTAACTGAAATTATTGACGAATAGTTCTGGGTATTAATTTATCGATTTTTTTATTGTATAACCATAAGATTGAGATGCAGGAACTGATGGTCAGAACAAGTTTTAATTAAAATGCCAACTCGAGGTAATTAATTAGCTATAAAAATATGTGAACAGAAAGTTTACCTCAAAATTTGTAATTTGTATAAATCTAATAGTCATACTTTTCGTTGAATGAATATTTTAGTGTCTTTAGCAGCTTCAACGTTCATGAAACAAATGTGATCCTTCTAGTATACCCTTAATCTCAATCTATAGTATTTGGCAAATCTTCCTAGATGCAATTCTTATTGTCACACAGCCATTGAATGAACCGCTCAAAAATGTACCACTGAATAATAAGATAGAGTATTTATAATTTTATTCGTGTCATATGGAACGAGTTTATCAATTTATAACTAATTTTAACTGTAAGGCCAGCTATATAAGGAACATTAAAAAGAACATACTACCAACTAAGCAGCTACCGAACATCAAGTGTCGATTGTTGCTACCAAACCAATGATGAAGTTGTTTGTAGTAGCTTTCTTTTTATGTTGTATGATTTGCCTAAAAGTTGGGACTGATGTCGAAGCAAGCACACGGCTCCCATTACTCATAAATCCGCAAACACTCGACTCATCTCAATACATAACTGTCATAGGTAAGCGACTGAACTAAAAAAGGTTTATGTGACAAAGTAGTGCTAACTTGTTTTTAACTAAATCTTTTGTGACCAAGGGTGAAGAACAGATAAGGTAAAAATATATATAATCTCTCTACAAAATTGACGAGATTCTCATGTCATAGGGTGCAGCGGTAATTGCGAGACTTCTTGCTGCTATTGTAATATAAAGAAACAGCCACCGGTGTGCTTGAAGTGCTGCCACGAAAGTCCCTGACACACAAGTATGCAGTATCTCAACGTTTCCAGGCGTGCAATCAAACAAATTACAGTCTATACTCCACATTGTCCGCAGAGATGGTCATGTAGGTTGCCAGAGCAATAAATGAAAACATATTCTACTACCAACAATTAGTCGAATTTGAGGCAAAAACAAGTTTAGTAGTTGTGTGGTCTTATTGTGATTATTAGGCAATCTAGGGCCGTCAGTACATTACAAAACAATAACTGATTGATGGATCAATCATCAATTTCATCATGCTAGACTCTACAAACTTGATAGAACCTCTTCTACAATACGTGTAATTGTGAAAGGAAACCATACCAACATAGATCTAAATGAAAAAGGTAAATTATCATGTACCTAATTTATTATAACTGGTACATTGCACAGTATTTAAAATCTTCTTGAAAGTCCAAGAAACACAACAGCCGATGCTATTTGAACCTTAAGGTCAGCAACATCCAGATCATGGCCACCTTCAACCAGACCCCACCTGTCAACCTGCAAAGTTCATAAAATACATGGCAACTTAGTACTGAAAAAGATTCTTTGATGTCTTTAAATGCCCTCCATGTGATTGTCATCTTTATAAATACAGGATTTTTTCCTCTCCTGTCTCATTGGAAATTTTGGGGTCAAAGGGGTGGGGATTTTAGGTACCTGCAAATCTTCCTCAAGTCTAATCAACTCAATAGCTTCCTCAATCTGCAATCTCCCACGAAAGATTCCAATCGCTATAATTAAAGAGTGCGCTGCCGAAGCAAGAGCATCAATAGCTGCCAATTCACAGTCATTTGTTGCTTTCAGGAGGCTCTTAATTGCATTCACCAGTCCTTCATCCTGCTTACCCCCAAAAAAACAGGAGTATAGTACAGGCTTGAAGCCAAATTCAGTTTCTACCCACTTAAGTAAAGGATCAATCTTCTCCTCTTGCCGTTCTGCAGATTAGAGATTACCAGAAAAAAATAATATATTACAATTTCTTCATAGTGAAATTTAGAAAGAGATTATCACAATCAAAAAGCTTAATACACAATCAAACATTTCAAATGCCACTTCTAGTTGGCTTAACAAAAGAACCCAGCTTGAGGATAAATGTGGAGTTATATTACAAACTTCAACCATCCTATATGCTTACTAATTGTTAGGTTGCCTCCGACTAGATCATAATCATCAGATGCATACTGTGTCGTGGTATCCCCAGTTACATTTCAGCAACTAACAGAGTTGATTTACAAGTCTATATCTCACATCTACATACTACAACATTGTCTATATTACCATAGTAGACGCCCCTGGTTATTACGCAAATCAAGTTAAGATGCACGTCATGCAACGCAAGGTAAAGATGCAACTGAAGTCTCGAAATTTTCAGGTCATGTGAAATGGGGACATAAAAGTACATGCCATGACATGTATATCACACAGGATAAGCCAAATTAGTTCCTACACCCAACATCCATTTTTAGCTCTACATGGCTACAAGTTGGACTTAACCAGTTCTGTTAGAATCATGAGTTAAATATACTATTTTCTTGCCACAAGTCATAAAGTAATTTGAATTATTAGAAATATGCATACCAAGGACAACGCTAGTAAGGTCATTATCTCCAGGAGCACGACAGAATACTAAATCTTGAGGAAACCTCTGCATCAAATGATCAATTATTTTTGTCCTTGTGAGAGGAACTCTTTCCAAAGCAGTACATGCAAGCTTCATAATAGGCATAGTGAATGGCCTGATTCCATCTGCTTGCTACAATCACCATATAAGCAAAGATTAAATTCCCCATAACCCCAGACTTAAGAACTCGTGAAATTTGGGGCAGATAAGAGAATTTTCATTTTGAGCAATCTAAGCAAACAAAGAGCCCATTAAAACATTATAAAAGTATGTTGATATGATCTGCTTAGTTACATACAAAGAAATATCACAAATATGGTTCTTACAATGTGAATATCATATCTAGTAGATCCAAGATTACTCATAATAACAATTAATAATTAAATCTCATCTAATAAGCAAGGTTGTCATGGCGTCCATTTGGCGTTGTGGCGGGCAAAAGGTCTGAAATGTCGTTGTCGTCTTGCGGACATGCGTTTCTTGCGGATATGCGTTAAGGCAGCCGCCTTGGACGCCACAAACGCCTTTTAGATGCCACGAAAAATAAAAGAACAAATTAAATACTTGGGCTTTACCCAATCCAGTGACCATGCCCACTAAGTTACATATGAAACATTAAGTAAACCCTAAAATAGGTAAAGCAGCCTCCGGGCGTAATCGTGATGGCTGATGACGATGACGAATCGAAACTTAAGTTGCATGATGAGTCAGACTCGGATGTGGATATAGATGAAGAAAGTATTCCCACTGATGATGAAGAAATTGATGATTATGGTGCACCATCTCTTGCACCCGAAAGTGGTAGCCATAAGGGAGGTGGAAGTGTTGTTGGAGATGATTTGGTGCTGGATGATTACATCTGTATACTGACTTACTAATTTGCCAGACTTGCCACTGCCTAGTTCTTGTTTTACTTTATTTTGCTACTGCCTGCTTAGTTGAAACTTGAAAGTTTTATGTGTTAAGTTTTTTTTTTTTTTTGCTACTGCCTGCTTAGCACATAAGTTACTAAATATCGAAATGATGTACTGGTATTTACTAAAACAAGGACAAGCATAAACAAACATGGTATATATTTGATAGTCCTTCCACAAATCTAGTCCAAAGCCTATCACCAGGAACCTAAAATTATATCCAAGGCAATTTTCAGCATCTAAAAAAGCAAACACAAACACTAAGCCCATAAAACATACCCCCTTTCTACATTTCAGCATAATCCAATTATAAATACAAGAACCTCAATAAGAAAATGCAGGTGAGTGATATACACAACAAATGCAGCAGTAGAGGGTACCTGATAATCCCACTCAGCAGCAATAGCCATAGCAAGAAAATGATTAGGACACTTAAGAGGCCTTTTCGAGGGAGTCTTCAAAGTCCTATAATCAAGCATTACATGCCACCCATTCCCATCTTCTGCCTCTCTCGTACTCACTTTCTTGTAAAACTTCTTCCCCACTATCGACCCTGTCATAAACGACATCGGCATCGTCACTGATGAAGTCGTTTTAGGCACCCCCTTCACATATATACTCTCGTCTTTATCCTCCCCCGTCTTCTTTTCTGCTTCCGAAAAGCTAAATGACGATGATGGGTCGTCGGAATTTGCCACGGCAGCGGCGGCGCTGAGATGGCGAGATTGGGGGAAAGGGGGTTTGATTTGAAGTGGGTTTAGGGCAATTAGGGTTTTTCTTAACACATTCACTGCCATTACTATAGAACAATACTGATAAAATTCGAGTAATGGCCGAGGTCTATACTCTATAGTCTGTACAGATCACAAACACCAAGTCCAGGAATGTAAATAAACACATAAGATTTTTGATTTATTGAGCTTTAATGAATGTAAATTTGTACGAATTAATATTTAAATTAAATTAAATTGAAAATTAACCAATTAAGGTGCAAAATAGTTGGGGGAAGTTTTATTTTTTTAAATATAAATATTAGGATTTTTTTCATTTAAGTCATAAACAGAGGATTTATTTTCCGAAATAGAAATTATAAAATTTTAAATGCGAATTGAATCAATCTCTAGGTTCAAAATCCTTTTCTTTTCTTGACAATTAATTTTATTTAATTAAAAATGTAATATATATATATATAAAAGATAAACGACAACACTATCGCAAATTCTCGTTAGAATTATAAATTTTATTCATATTTGACTGATTTAGAATTTTATTCATTACTTGAAAAAATCGATTACATCAAAATCAAGAATTCAAAGATATCAAAAATAAATGACATAAAATTGTGTCGATTATTTTTCTTTGACAATACTCTTATTTTCTTCATTATAAAATGATCTTGAAATATGTTTTTTCTACGTCTAGATTTAAATAGGTTGCTAAAGTTAATTATTTAAACTAAAAAAATTATTAGTGTATAACTTTTTTTATATAAATTATTAAATATAGGAATGGGATATCTCTCTGCTTCCCGAGACCCCCGCATCTGAATTTGGAACAGATAACGGTAGAGAATATATACAAATTTTGGGGAACGAAATTGGATGAGCACTAATAATAGAGAGCCTATTCGAGAGCTTGTTTATAACTTTTTAGTATAAAATTGGATCGAAATTATTACTATATAACTTTTTGATTTAGAAGCTTATCTATGTATATTGGAGATGTTCGAAACATGTTAAATAATAGTATAAAATTCTAGGTCTTTTTCTAATGGCTTAAGATTTTAGATAAGCTGAGAGGCTCAGTTAGACTGGGGTTACAAGTTCGACTCTCTGTCACCTCAATATTGTTACAATTTATGAGGGACACATAGATAAAAACTATGTCACCCACTCCGTTCTTGGGGGCGGCAGCGGAATGACTGGTTATGCTGCGCCCAATATTATTACAATTTATGAGGGATACAAAAATAAAAACTGTAAAAATGTATTATTACAATTTATGAGAGATACAAAGACAAAAACTATAAAAATGGGTAGGGATTTCTAGTGGGGAAGGGAAGAGAATGTTAAATAATAGATAATAATATAATATTCATTTGATTCTCTCTCTAACACTTTTTAGTTGTTGGAGTTGACCCTCTTAAAAATGTGTGCTTATGAGCTTAATATTTTATACTCTATCCATCCCCTTTTACATGTTTTTTTTAATTTTTACGGTCAAATTGACTAGTTTTTGATTACAAATTAGAAATTGTTCTTTTATAATTTTAAAATAATTAAAAAATACATTTTAATGTAGATTATATATAAATTCTAATAATATAAAATTTTATTTTTTTAATTATATATTATTTTTAAATTGCAGTAAAAGATTAGTTAGTTTGATTGTAAAAAAAACAATGAGTACAAGTAATTGGGGCCGGAAGGAGTATTATATTTGGGAGCCAACTAGGAGACTTTTGGAGATGTAGTCTCTTCTATCTCCTCTAATTTAGGAATCACTACATGTCTCCTAACTTTTTAATATCAATAAAATATTCATCCCCTCTAAAACATTCATTACTTTTTTGACTTTTTTATCATAGTAGGGTCCATATATTAATAAAAAAATAAACCGGAGATGAAATATAAAGAGCATTGTTGGAGTTAACACCCTTAAAAATGTGTTAAATGAGTAGGTGCTTAATATTTTATATTATATTTAGGAGCCACTACGAGACTTTTGGAGATACTCTTACCTTTTTTTTATAGTTTAGGTGATGCTATTTTTAAATTTTTTAATAAAAAAATTGAAGCTTCTTTGCTACGAAACGAAAAGTGAAAAATAACAATTTCTTTGACAAGAAATAACAACTTTGTTATTATTAGATTAGATATACAATTAGACTCAACGAAATTGATTTTAGTCCTTTTGTATTACATGCTTCCATCCCTTTTGTTTGATTCACGTTTTTGTTTTCAACCAATATGTAAATACCTCACTCGTGTACGCTAATATAATAATTTTTTAAATAAATTTTTTAGTCAGATTGATCTATTTTTTGAATAACATTTTATCCACTCTAAAAACTAAAATCCTCTAATTTAATTATATTATATTTTAATACTAAATTGATATATAATTTCAGATCGTATTAAATTTTACCATATTCATATTAGAAAACAAGAAATAGAGCTAATATTGGACTAAATTCAATTAATTAGCAAATTTGTTACTTCTTTTCATCAAATTTTCCTAATAAAATGAGTAAAAAAGTGTTTGAAATAACGATTCGGGGCAGCCAAAAAAAGAAAAATAATTGTAAAAAGAGAGAGCGAATAAAGACGAGAATATGGGCGAATCATGGGGTGTGCGTAAGAACTAAGAACACATACACACAGACAAGATATACGATGATACACACACAGACACGAAGTCAAATCTCTCTTTATCTCTGATTTTTGGTGTAAATTTAATTCTGACACACACCCAATTCAATTCTTGTTTCGAAAACAAAACCCAATTCAACATCTATCCATCTCTCTCTCTCTCTCTCTATATCTGTATGTTCATGTATGTATCCACTTGAATACTTACAATACATACATTCTTGATACTTGCAATAACCCACCATGGCAGCTTGGAACTCAGCTCACCTGGAGATATTGTATACAATATTTGGATGGGTTGCTTTTGTTTCTTGGTCTATCAGCTTCTATCCTCAAGTTATCTTGAATTTTCGAAGAAAAAGGTGCGATTTTTATTTTTGTAATTGAGTGAATTTTAGTACCCTTTTGGTTTTTTATTAATGGGGTTTTGTTTTCTTGCAGTGTTGTGGGGTTGAATTTTGATTTTGTGGTGCTCAATTTGACTAAGCATTCTACGTATCTTATATACAATGCTTGTATGTTTTTTAGTACTGCTATTCAGGATCAGTATCGTCGAAAGTATGGTCTAAATGAGGTTCATTTTTAACTTAATTATGCTTTATTTTAAGTGTTCTGCAAATATAATCTTTGTATTAGCTGCTTAAGAAATTGTTATGAATGTGAGTACTGATTTTTAGATTTAGAGATTATATTTTGTGTGTTGAACCTAATTTAAGAATCTGCTGGCAGTGGAAGTAATGAATCTTAGGTTAACGAACAAGTTAGTCGTATGCTGATGTTAAAGGTGTTTTCTCAACGAGCCAACAGCATTGCTATGATCAGGGGCGGATCCACTACTATTTTAGTATTTTTTACAGAGGCACATAATTATTTTTGGTAGGGCGTGGGGCGTCCGTGTAAATTTTAATTTTTTGTGGAACCCCAATATGTTTTTATCAAAATTAATAATTCATGGACCCCGTGCCCCTTCTTACATCCTCCCCTGTTGATTGTTCTTTGTAAGCAGTAAGCATTTGGTTCTGCAGAGTATCCATATATCCAACTTAATGGCTGTGAGTTGTCCCTTGTTTTACTTGAATAAAAAACCATTGAAAATTATTAGCCGGTAAGAGTGACTCATGGTGATCGCTTCCCAGCATTATTCGTCCAGTGACATTTTTTTATAAGGACCTCTGCCTACACAACTCCGTCTCTACTTTTATTAAACTAAATTCACTTGCTTATAGTGAATTTTCTTTGATAAGTGCCAGTGAAGCTAGTTACATGGTATAAGAAGTCTCATGATGTTGCTTTTTTGTTTCATATTGTTGTAATGTGAAAGTGGCGAGTTGTAACAAATTTTATCTATTACTAACTCTTTAGTTTTACAATTTTTTTTATTGCAGCTGATACCTGTTGCTGCAAATGATGTAGCTTTCTCGATACATGCTGTTTTACTCACTGCGATTACGTTATTCCAAATAGCAATATATGATGTGAGTATCTTATTCTATAATTGTTACTTTTGTACAGTCCAAATGGCATTTTTAGAAATATTAAGTACAGTACAGTGAGCGTAGAGTCGGTTGATTTGTTATCATAATAATCTATATTGCATAGGAACTTAAAAGCTGACATATACATTCTTATGATGATATTTATAGAGGGGATACCAAAAGGTGTCAAAGACTTGTATTGGAATAGCTTCTGCTGCTTGGTTGGGTGCCATAATTTGTGTGTTCATAGCTTTGCCACATCATTCCTGGCTCTGGCTGATTTCTTGCTTCAGGTAGGATATATATTCTGCAAATCCACAGATGGAAACATTTGTCTACCTCCCCACATATAGTAGCTATACATATGCTTGCACGTTGTGATATTTTTACATGCTAGATATTACATAACTGGACTACATATGCAGTTTGATCTATTATCTATTTATTTTATATTTTATCTTCTAATATTTGGTTCTCTCAATTCAAATTGCAGCACAATACAAGTAATCATGACTGTTGTCAAATATATTCCCCAGGTTATACTTTTCTCCTACAATTCTTTTCTTTATGAAGAAATTGTAGGTGTGATGCCTGTTTTCTGTTTTGCCAGTCCTTCATGTCAATATATACAAAGGTTGCTAAATTATATAATTTTATGTCTGACCCGGCTGATACAAGATGTTAGTTTAATGCTTAAACATCATTAACACCTGCAAGACTATCTCTTTGCATTAACACCTGCGAAACTAACAATCAAATTCTTTTCTTATCATAAATCTGCTTGCATATCAAAATTATTTTTCTAGATATTGCTTGATCACAGTTTTACTTTATGTGCATCTTAACTAAAGTATTCTGATGGAATGCCGCCTTTACTAGAATTTGCAGTGATTTCTATATTTTGTATTGTGATGTTTTAATGTCTTTAACATTGGGTGTATGTGTTCTTTGTTAGGAATACAATTAATATGTCTGTTCTGTTGATTTTAGTGGTATTATTTCTTCAACATCCACCAGTTAGGATTGTCTATCAAAATAAAAATATGACATTGAATTATAAAATCCTCCTATTGGTCAGGGTTCTGTAAACTACCCCAGTTTGGCTATAGTTCATAGTGTGTTAAAACTGATTTTGAAACTGTAATTATCTGCCTTTCACTTCCTAATATTCGGTATGATAATCCGTTTGCACATATTATAGAAGAGCTTAAATATATTATACTATATGACTATGAATGCAGGCACTTATGAACTTCCGACGCAAGAGCACGATTGGATTTAGCATTGGCAACATATTGCTTGATTTACTTGGAGGCTTGACCAATTATGGGCAGATGGCTGTGCAATCTATAGATCAAAGTGAGTTTGTCTTTTTCCTCAGGTTACGAAGTTTGCTATGCTTAGAAAACAGACACTTGGCATCTTAACTTATATCAATGTATATTTGGTTTTCTTATCTTCCCAGGTTCGTGGGTAAACTTTTACGGAAATATAGGGAAGACATTGCTATCTTTGGTGAGTGATTTTTGTACTTCAGAATATTCACTGTGATTCTGATTTTTATTGGCTTGCCTTGTTTATCCTACCAAATAAAGAAAGAAGAGTGTCATCATCTTATCTTTGTGAATATGCGATCTTTTCAGCCATTCTTGCCATTAACTGTATTATGTGGTGTGCCAAGTGGTGTTTTTTCTTAAGTCTCAACAACAACGGAAGTTATGAACAACTGTAACATATGGATTAATAGTTCATCATTTAGGGCCCGAAACCAAATTTGTAAATAGCTACGAATCTAAAGTTATATATATATATATATATATATATATAGAGGGTTACTCCAATGAGAACCCTTACTAAAGTGAGAACTGAGAACTTATGGCAGTTTGTAATTACTTAAAATTTTAGAGCTCAGTATATTAAACACCAATACATATAGATACAATTCATTCATGGCTAACTAAATTTCTATTTTTTTCCCCTTTCACTACTGCTCTAAAATCTCCAGCAAAACACAATAGAAATTACTCAAATTTTCAACAAAATTATTCGAGAAATTCAAAATCACATAACTACTGGCACTAGCACCATCGATATAATATTAAAATTGCGCCATCACCATCATTATAACCACCTAAAAATTACCAAATCAAAATTTAAAATTACTCAAATTTAAACCACCACATCGACACACACCACAATTACCTCAATTCTAATATCACATCGCTTTAGAATCACTAAAAATTATCTCAAATCACCAAAAATTTACATACAAATCACTAAAAGTTTACATACAAATCACTAAATTTTAAACACAAATTACTAAATTTTAAACACAAATCACTAAATTTTAAACACAAATCACCAAAAATTTAAATACAAACTACTAAATTTCAAACACAAATCTAAATATATATCTATCGATATTTCACAAATCGATGATAAAATATAAAATAAAACTGTTAGCACATAAATGGAGAAATTGCATAAAAAATTTCATCGTTGTTAAAATCAAGTCCGGATACAATCAAGACGCAGTTACTAACATTCTTCTGGCAAGATAAAATCATCGGAAATCACGAACGTACCGTCGAAGAAGAAGATGTGTGGCGATTATAAAAGGATCGATGAGATTGAAAATTCGATGAGGTGAAGAATAGATACATCAGATTAATGTGTTGTCCATGAAAAATAGTCACTATGAAAAGATATGGTTGATAGGAGATGAATGAAAGTTGATAGAGAAGAACAAATGCCCAGTAGAAGGTTGTCGTTGTTGATGGGTTGAAGAGAGAGAAAGGATGGGTTGAAGAGAGAGAGGATGGGAAGATAAGAATAGTAATATATATTTTAATCGAGTGGTCAAGATTAAATAATATGAATGGCTGAGATTAGGTCTCAATTCTCATTTTAATGGGGTTCTCATTTGAGCGTTTGCTTATATATATATATATATATATATGCTAAATCTAAAGTTATATATTATTTACATCTAAAAATTGGTCAAGACATAGTTAAGACAGACTATTATTTACATATATCAGCCATAGTCTTACTTAACTATGTCTTGACCAATTTTTAGATGTAAAACTAATAATCCGTGTTAAAGAATAAAATTTTGAGGTCCAAAACATGTATGTAGTCTAGCAAAATTTATTAACAAAATTTTGCAAACTTCTTTGTTTCATGGAATGGTGAAAACGACAAATTATAAAACCAGTAGCAAGGTATCATCTTGAAAAAAAGTCCCAACTGATGGGATAATACACTTACATAGTAGAGAGATTTTGTCAAGTTATTCAAAAGTTCTGTACTAATATATTGTGTTTATTTTGGCGAATCGTTTATTTCCAGGTCTCTATCTTCTTTGACATTCTCTTCATCTTGCAACATTATGTGCTCTATCCAGAGAAGAAAAGTGCCAAGTCTCCAACTGTTGACGTGGTAAGCAAGGAGCCGCTTATTATATCTTCTAATAACCCACACATGGAAGATGTGTAGTGGTTCTGTTAGTTCTGTATATATATCTTATGTGCATGTTCATAAATATTTATATATAATCCAGCCAAGTTGTCTGGTTCTGTATGGTGAGATACCACAAATCCTTAACTTAGAAGAGTATGGGTACATGCATTTATTTGATGTAACACGAACATCTGTATATTAGTAAACTTACAGATATATAAATATATAACTTTACGTCTGTTATCTCATTAACTGTATACATCAGCACATCTTTCAGCCAACTCGGTAAGTATACTTGAGAGATCATTAAGGAGTTCAAAAATGTTGTGCTTGGTGATGGTGTACCAGAAACTGCGCAACAAGTGTGATTTCTAGTCATGTTCATCATCTGTGCAATGGATTTGGAAAGTGGTGGTTGATGAATATGAACAGAGTATATGCAAGTGATGAACTAAACTTGGTATATTTGGCTGTAGGTGGCTCAGGAGGAACCTAAGCAGTTGGAGAATGTTTGATTTATGAAGTATAAAAGCCCCAAAGAATAGCTGCATTACTTGGACAAAAATGTCCTCTTGTACTTGCTTGCTTTGCCTATTATTCCTTGTTACCTCAGGGTTTTGAGAAGCATCATATATATATAAAAAAAAGGAACCAAGGTCATTTTTAAACATTAAGAAAAGTGATGTTTTTTAATATACAAGAAACATTCATACTGTCTTGACAAAAAAAGAAAAGAAACATTTATACTGGCCTCAAAGAAGTTCAGAAACATTTTTGTTTGCAAAGTGGGTGAAATTGTTGGTGTTACAAGTATATAACAATTGACAGTTGAATGTTGAATTCACCGGAAAGTCTATTAACATATGAGAACGTAAGGAGTCCGTTAGTTATTGGTTGATTTTAAAAGAAATAATTGTTCAAATCAGTTACTAAATAATGAAAATAAGACCTATTGTAAGTTTTTTTTTTGGAAGACCCATTGTAAGTTTTTTTAAAACGAAATGTCAGTTCTCTAGTAATTTTGGTTCTCGTATAAACCAAAGCCTAATGATTATATAGGACCATAAATAAAATGGATCGAATTCTGTTTTTTTATTGAACTCGTGTAAGACAATATTCGATAATATTATTAAACATATATTTTTTTATTCGATATCAAGTTCGATAACATATTATGTTGAGTTTATTGAGTTCAAATAGAGTTAAACTCGAATAATTATCAAACAGTTCTAATTTTTTTATCCATTTATTTATTAATTAAACAAATTTTTTATTATCAAACTCGAACAATTTCTTAACAAATTGAATAGTGTTTGATCATATTTTCTTATCTGAACTCGAGTTTAATAGCATATCGAACCAAATTTATCGATTTTAAATCGAATCAAACTTGAACTAATGTTTAATCCATGATCCTACTAATCAGTTTGCTTGCAATTTTTTAAATCGAATGTGCTCAAACTCTACTTGCTTATGAACCTAGCTTCTAATGTAAAGTAACCAAGGGGGAGTTTGTATCAAACTGCTTACTAGCAGTCTAGGTTCCTTTACCACCGTAGCAGCTGCAGCCTGCTGATATTACTGCAATGTCAGTTTTCTATGAACTTCATACCCAAGCTACATATTCTTTTGGAGCTTCTTCGAAGCTTGTTACTGGTTTTCGACAAAGTATTATATATATAGATGCTCTATCCTATTTGCTGAAACGAATATCATATATTTCTAGTAAAATCTTCATCCGTGGAACCTCAGGATTGCAATCTCTACATATAATGCTGAAGATACCGAGTGAACAAAATGTACAACTGAGACTCCAATGATTCATGCTGACACTAAGAATCACAACAATTAGATATATGTCCAGCACTCACAAACCATGCTAGCTCTTATGTGCTCACTAAATAGAATGAAATTAATGTTGTTTGTGCTGATCCGTGCTAAGTTTCTTGGAATGAATTTTACGTGGAGTCATTGCTGGTAGTAAGAGATTACGTGACGGAGTTTGAATAGTTTTCTTGGGGACACTCTTCAAGGCATTATTTTTGGCCAAAGACCTTGTAAGAGGATTTTTGGCTACAGTCGTACTGGCACATGACTTCCCTTCAACTTTAGGTGAATGAATTTGCATTTCTTGAGCCTGCAAATATGCACAGAAGTAGTGGTGAATCAACAAAACAATTTGAGTAGCAGATAAGATCAAGGTACCTCCCACCACCATCCGGGGTTCTTGGAAAATGCCAAACACGAGGGCAGGGGCATTATTACCTATGAACTTGGAATAGATGTTTTTTTTGTCTATATCAAGATTTTTGATCAAATTCTTTTAGTTTTTAGGTTTCTGTTTTCGGTTCTGGAAAAAAACTAACATTATAATGCTCCGTTAAAAAAAGAGACAGAAGGCTGGTGGAAATCAGAATACCTTTCTTTCCCTATAAAATTCAGGAAGAGGCCGAGCTCTGAAACAAAGACTTTGACGCAGTTTCCAAACTTCTGTTTCTGCTCTTTCCTGAAATAAACAAAAGACCATACAGATGCATATACACTAGCACATGCTATAAGATCATCTGCCCTCCTATGTAATGACTAAAATGTGATAAAATTTGATCAGTAATGATCTATAAGATGCCTTCAAATATTATCATTTTGGATTATCTTTCTATAATGTAAAACTAGAGGATATAGGATTACAAAGCATCATTTTTGAAAACCAACCAACATCCTGTCGGATTAAATCTCACAGCACAATACGTGGGGAACTGGGCTACATTTGTTTAAAAGAGATTAAGCATGCTAAAAGATCTTTCCTCCATGAAATGAACTAAATTGTGAGGAACTTTGATCAATAAGATGCCTTAAAAGAGTTAAAGAAGTAACATTTTCGGATTAGATTTTTTAATGTATAACTAGAGGATACAGGTTTCCAAAGCTTCATTATTGCAAACCAAGCAACATCCTGTCTGATTACATCTTATTCCACTATAATTACAGTTCAGTTTTTGCCCACTTTATATTTTATAGTCAGGGCATGGTTTGGAATTAAGCTAGTAAAGAAAACAATCTGTTGGAAACATTTATATATGAATATATTCCTGAAATAAACTAGAGTGTATATATTCCATTTTTGAGTTTCGATATCTTATATACACACACAATAAAGGGCTTCAAGAAGTGACCTTGGATTTTGTTTGCATCTGGACTTTCTCTGATTCCTTATCATTAAATCTCTCTTCAAGTCTCTGAAAGTGTTGCATTTAAAATTAGAAGCTAGGGAAAACAGATTAAACCTGAGTCTGATGAGGAGAAAACTTGAAGCATAGTCAGACCTGCTTTCTTTTTTCAGCTCTTAACTCTGTTCTCAGGAGAAAAGGAGTTGATAATGTCGAAGAATGTACTGTTTTCTGGCAGGCACTAAAGGACTTGGAGCAACTGGCACTAAGAAGATAATTATCATGTACTTGATCCATGTGTATGGTCATCCGAAAATTCTCAAACTAAGAAATAAGGAGTTAAAGAGATTTGTAGATTCCGTAATGCAGTACAAGGGGTTCTTAAGCATTCAAAGCAAGAATGTCTTTTCAATATAAAGCTAAGCAACTACGGCCATTATGCTGAGACAATGATGGAGTATATATATAGTTAAGGCTTGGTGACATTTAGACCTGACGTTTAAAATTTAAAATTGAACTCTTACTGTTGGTTAAATGAATAATTCAAAACCTAGTGACTGCCTATTTAGACACCTTCTGTTAAGTATTAAGTGCCCTTCAAACTTCTAATTGTTCATCTGTATATTGGTGGTCAAGATCTCTAGTTTATTTGTGTGGAATCGAGGATAAGAAAGAATGTGTATCATGCACAAAAGTTCACAAACGTAATTGAAATTTTGTTTCGTTCCACCAGAATACTGACTATTTTATATGACAGATACAACGATTAATGGATATACATAGGGCATGTAACATATAATTTGACATTCTGTGAAGCAGTTGACAGATACCTTTTATTTACTGAAGAAGGAGTTACTGAAGGATGCTTTGGCTTTCTATTAACTGATGCCTATAGATATCAAACAAACTAACATCAGGTACATGAAACATTTAACAATTATAGTAGAAAGAAACATCAGGCGTAATCAAGAAAAACATGAGTAGCACTAAGTACCGTGATTGTAGTTCGCAATGGAGTTGCAAAATCTTTTGTAGCCTTGTAGGAATTTTGCACAGTTCTTGAATTTTCACTTTTTCTGATAGCTAGAGTAGATAGTGTATCAGGTTCAGCTGCAGTTGTAAAATTAATCGACTTCCGATGGGGCTTTGGCGTTGATCTTTTCATATCCGTGGAGTTCATTTTGGACTTAATGGTTCTAGGTGTGAGATTATTGTTTTCTTTTCTTGGGAGTGGGGGAGCTATATATTTAGCAGGTGAAGATGCAACTTTACTGAATACTGATGACCTTAAAGAAGAAAACACTGGTCTCTTCTTGCTCACTGACTTTGAAACATCCTTCTGGTTAGAGTTGTTCTTCTGTTACAAACACATTCATACATCAATTCATATATATAGAGGGTCATGTTTCAATTACAACCCAATTCAGCCTACATACTCTGCAAATGACCTTACAAAGTACTAAAAATCAATGGTTTTAGTAATACAAATCGACGGTTCATAGTTTGCATACTAAATCAGTTTTTTATATATAAATTATATGTGTTTCTTCATACTAGTATATATAGAAAGATAAAACTAAATTGAAATGTTTTACCTTTACCAATAGTTTTTCAATCTTTGGTATCCCAGTAATATCTAATCCAGAAACCATATTCTGTTTATCGACATTAGGACAAATCTCTACTAAAACCTCCGGTTCTTTAGCCAAATCAGCACATTCCAGCCTTTCGAGTTCTGAATTATCAGACTTTGCAGTTACATCAAGCTCATCAGTGCTTACCATGAATTCTTGATTTTTCTCAAGTACCACTTCTTGGGAGTCCTGTTTAATTGTTTCCGAATCCTGGTCAGTAATGTTGCAGTCACTAAGCTCTCGGGTTTCAATTTCCGGTCCCAATTCATTACTAGCTGCATTTGCTTGCTCTAGCAAAGCTGCTGCCTTCTTAGCAGCAGCAATTCTTTTGTAATGAGCTTCAAAGAAAGCTTTCTTTTGTGCCACAGACCCTGGTTGTGCATATCTCTCTGCCTCTTCAACATGGCGCTTGTTAGAAAATGAAGACCATTTTTCCCAAGCTAAAGATTCAGTCATGAATCGCCCGAATGAAACAGACTCACCAAGTGCATTCACAGGATTCCCCTGTTATAGAAAATACTTAGCCAATTATGTTAACATATATTCTTCAATTAAATTCCCCTCTAGCATTTTAAAATACATAGCACACTTTTAAGTCATATCTCAATTAACCTTCAAAAATGAATTTTCGAGTGACGATGATAGTAAGGAAATTCTATACGGTACAATTTCGTCTTTTTTATAACACCTTAAGTTTTTAGAAGAACACGTAAATAGAAAAGATAGCAAGGAAGTTTGAAAGAAACCTGATAAGCTTCATTGGATACGCCAGAAGTGTAAGAAAAAGCAGGAGGCATAAAGCAAGCTGAATCTCCCATGTGTAACACTAACTCTAGCTGCTAGCCCACAAAGCAAAGCAAAGGAGTATATGAAATTTGAAATGAAAAAACAGCCGTTAAATATTTTAGTGGTGGAGTGTATATATGGTGGGATTTTTCAAATTCAAACAAAAACAGAAGATTTGCAAATATAAAAAGTGGCTAGCTACACTGGAAACTGGAAAGTGGTTCAGTCTTTTGTTTAAAGCTGTGGTTGGGCGGGTCCATTGTTTGAAAAGTGGTGTCTCTCTCTAACGTTCAATTTTATTAGATTAAATATTTTTAGAATTTATGACGATTTCATAATTTCGAATCGTTTATTAAGTCAGTATCTAAATATAAAATGGTAAAATTATTATTTTTAATTTTTTTTTAATATTGGTCATACTATGTAAATAAATCTTGATATGTGATATAACTTATTGTTGTACTCAAAATCTCACATTGTTGTACCCAAAATCTCACATGGGCTAGATTTAAGCTCATATGTTGTTTGAGGGCTCTTGAAGAGGTTCCAATGCAGGGTAAGGAGAATTATATATGTTCCACTCTACTAGATTGACCCATGAAAGCTATTGAGAGAGTCCAGAGGGTAAGGAACCATCCAAAAATGAATAACCACCTGGGGAGAAAGGCCTACTAATGCAGATGTTCTTGCTGAATACATGAGCTATGCACAAGAGACCTGTCAATATAAAGGTTCCGAGTTTTCGAGTTCTTTAACACTAGGTGGGAGGGATCTTACTAAACCTTATTAGTCTTTTTAAAAGGAACCTGTCACCCCGAAGGCTTGGAAGGGAAGGTCATCCCCAAAGAATATAATGCTGAGCATTTAAACGAACACTAGTAGTAAACCTCTTTCAGATACTCGGGGGTAACTCATGTACACCTCCCGTATCAAAGATATAATACTTTTGAGCAACCGTTAATGCAAATAGAAGAAGTTTTTCCCTCGATTTTTGAAGGAAACAATATTATTATTCTGATTGAAAGGGAGCTGTAAATTTTGGTAACTCTAGTTCTCCACCACATACAAACTGCACTAAAGAACTGAGGGGTAGTGGATATGGTACCTGTAATGATATCTTGAAAGCTGCTAATTTTCAAACAAATAATTGATGCATAACCTATAAGGATCCTGTCACAGCTCATCAGATTCCTGAGATTCAACCCGGGAGGTACCAAATCCTGGCTCCTGAGGTTCCTGCTATTTAACCCAGGAGGTGTTGAGTCCTAGCTCCCGTGATTCAAAAGATTTAACCTGGGAGGTGCCTGTCCGGGCTCCCACGGTTCCTTACTTAACCCATGAGGTGCCTTGTCCTGGATCCTGAGGTTCCATTCATTTAACTTGGGAGGTGCCTGTCATGGATCTTACGGTTCCTTACTTAACCCAGGAGGTGCCTTATCCTAGCTCCTGAGGTTCCATTCATTTAACCTGGGAGGTGCCTGTCCTGACTCCCACGATTCCTTACTTAACCCAGGAGGTGCCTTGTACTGGCTCATGAGGTTCCAATCATTTAACTTGGGAGGTGCATGTCCTAGCTCTTACGGTCCTTACTTAACCCAGGAGGTTCCTTGTCCTGGCTCCTGAGGTTCCATTCATTTAACTTGGGAGGTCCCTATCCTAGCTCCCACAGTTCCTTACTTAACCTAAGAGGTGCCTTGTCCTAGCTCCTGAGGTTCCATTCATTTAACCTGAGAGGTGCATGTCCTGGCTCCCACGGTTCCTTATTTAACCCAAGGAGTGTCATGTCCTGGCTCCTGAGGTTCCATTCATTTAACCTGGGAGGTGTCTGTCCTGGCTCCCATGGTTCTTACATGACCAATGAGGTGTCTGTCCTGGCTCCTGAGGTCCCAATCATTTTAACCAAAGAGGTGTCATTCCTGGCTCCCATGGTTCCTTACTTAACCCAGGAGGTGCATGTCCTGGCTCCTGAGGTTCTATTCATTTAACCTGGGAGGTGCCATTCCTGGCTCCCATGGTTTCTTACTTAACCCAGGAGGTACCTGTCCTGGCTCCTGCGGTTCCTGAAATTTAACTCGGGAGGTGCCTTGTTCTGGCTCCCGCGGTTCCTGAAAATTAGAATATGATCTCAACAGCCACAGCTTCCGGTTTACAACTTTAACTTACAAACCCCCTCAACAGCTACAACTTCAGCTACAGCTAGACCTATAGCTTCCGGTTTACAAGCTTTGACTTACAAACCTTCTCAACAACTACAGCTTCAACTTCAATTACAACTCCGATTTCAGCTTTAGCTTCAGCTTCCGGTTTATAAGCTTTGACTTACAAACCCCCTCAACGGTTACAGCTTCAGCTTCAACTTTAGTTACAGCTTCAGCTTCCGATTTACAAGCTTTGACTTACAAACCTTCTCAACAGCTACAACTTCAGCTTCAGTTACAGCTACAGCTACAACTTCAGCTTCTGGTTTACAAGCTTTGAAGTACAAATCTTCTCAATAACTACAACTTCAGCTTCAGTTACAGCTACAGCTTCAGCTTCCGGTTTACAAGCTTTGAAGTATAAATCTTCTCAACAACTACTGCTTCAGCTTCAGCTTCACTTACAGCTTCAGCTTCCGGTTTACAAACTTTGACTTAAAAACCTTCTCAATAGCTACAACTATAGGTTCAGCTTCAGTTACAACTACAGCTTCAGCTTCCGATTTACAAACTTTAAAGTACAAATCTTCTCAACAGCTACAGCTTTAGCTTCAGTTACAGCTACAACTTAAGCTTTCGGTTTACAAGATTTGACTTAAAAACCTTCTCAACATCTATAACTTCAGCTTCAGTTACAACTACCGCTTCCGGTTTACAAGCTTTGACTCACAACCTTTCTCAACAGCTACAACTTCAGCTTCCAGTTTACAAGCTTTGACTTACAAATCTTTTGAACAAGTACAGCTTCAGCTATAGCCACAACTATAAATTCAGCCACACTTCGGCTTTATATTTAAAATCTACAAACCTCTTTAATAGTTGAGGTTCATCATCCTCTTATGGCATCTTAGTTTAAAAATCTTTAAAAAGATTGATGGTCCATTACTTCTAAATGTGATAAATATTCGGTCTCTTGATTGAACCAAGCCAGCTGAAGGAATTTCTCATCTTGAGCTATATAGAGGAAGCTCTAACTTAATAGCTTAAAACAATTATAATATTAGCCTGAAGCTTAGAGGTTTCTCAATATCCTTCACAAGCTAACTGTTAAAGTTGACAAGTTCACTGGTATTCACCTGAGAAAATACAATGGCTCGTGGGATAGCCCAGTTCACAGATATCTTTTCATGAAGAAGCTTGCACGAAGGAGAAGAGGATTCTATCATGGCTCTTGAGAGGTTTCAGCTGCTTTCGAGGTACCAACGGCTCTGAAGGTTCCAGTAGCCCTAAGAGGTTCCTGCAATTCAGGAGGTTCCTTGTTATCCACCTACTGCAAAGGGTATGTATATAACTAGCAAAGGGTTCGAAAACACTTAGAGGGGAGAGAGCATATACAAAACTCGAGTGTTCATCAATTAGCCGAGGTATTTGACTTGTATAATCTCGGGATTATACGTTGGTGCCTTGGTACTTTGCTAGCTCAGTCATTTCTTTATCAAAATCACCATCCACCATCCACCTCTGTCGAGAAGCTGTTTCTTGGCAGAATCTAGACCTGGCAAAATGGGTCTAAATCCGAAGAACCGAACCAAAATGTAGGGAACCAAGATTCGATTTTATATCCGAATTTGATAATATGAAAATGTAACCGAATCTGAAATAATCCGAACCGAACCGATATCGGTTCAAAATAATAAAATCCGATAATGATTTGAAAACCAATTCGATCTGATCCGAAACTGATCCAGAACCCGAATTTTAACCGAAATCAATCCGAAATAACAGACCCGAATCGATCAAATCCAAATAAAATTTTTTACAGACTGAATATGACTCAAATTAAATAGACCATACGTATACTTCATACATACAGTCTTGTGACTCGTTACATCCCAAATACATTATACACGTATACTTAATTCATACATATAAAACATGTATTCGTAAAATAAAATATTAAAAAATAAGAATAATATTTATTTTGAATTTACTAAAAAGTACAAATTAAAGGATTTTGGACTTTACACCAGAAAACCGATGGAAGCCCCGCTAACTATGCTGATAAACGAGAAGGGAGACGACTGCCTTTCTAGAGAGAGACGTAAACCCTATTTTAATTATTGATTGATCATTGATTAAACTTTAATATCTTAATTTTATTAATATAATATAGATTTTAGTTACTATACCCAATACCTTTCTTGAATAGTTTTTATACTTTGTTATTATATGAAAAAGTCATATGAAAATAAGGATTAAATAACTTTCATTTTCGTACTAAACAGATATCATTACAAATTTTTCTACTTTGCTTTCAAAAAATAGTAAATTAAAATCCTATTTGCTTTAATATCTATTCTATTCTATTAGTTTTATTTTCAATGCAAGTTTTCTCTATGAGTAATGCTAATTGCTACGTACTGCAAAAATAATTTTAATTTTTTTCAAATGATGTGACATAATATGTGACTTGTTTTAATTTCTGAACGCATATGTATACACACGAGATCTCATATTACTATTAAAAAATTAGGTCTCATACTATTATTAATTTTTTTTACCAAATACATACATAACAACTCAGTATTTAGGACAATTTTTAGAATATTTAACATTTCTCATTCTATAATGCTCACGTTACTATATTAATATATATATCTACAAAATTAATCAGAAGCGGTTTTCTAATATTTAATAAATAATATTATGAAGTCATAAATATTGTTTATTGAGATTTTAGCACGGGTGTACCAACTACCAGCTCTAATCACAAGTTGCACCGACTAAACTAATGAATTAGACGCTTACACGACGACTAACCAGTTCTTTTTTTTCTTTTTTCTTTTTCTTGTGTACCGGTGTACTACGACTAACCAACTTGATTTACCAATAATAGCTAAAGAATTATCATGTTGAAGATCGATTTATTTTAATCTCTAGTCGGAGATTCTATGTACTTTGACTGACTTTTAATAATAAATAAAGAAATATTATCCTTTATTATTAGGAATAAACAATTATTGTCTGTATGACAAAAATCACCATTTACTTTATTTGTATATAATGTATGCACAATTTGTAGTGTAGGTAATCTGTAACATCATTTTGATTATAGCGTGAAGTAGGATGAACACGTAAAGTATACGCACGCAAGACATCAATGTTAAAACATCTTCGATAAGCTCTTTAAACAAGTTTCTAACTAAAAATACAGAGAGCAAGAAAGAAAATAGAGTTTCAAGAGACTCTTGCTCTTAATTATTTTATATCATTAAAATATTCATTCTCTCCATTTTTTTAATAGGTTCCCACTACATAACACATTTTTGAATTTAAAATATGAATAAAATATAAATAGAGAGTGAATATAAAGTATATTGTTGGAGTTCATCCTCTTAAAAATGTGTTAACTTGCTAAGAGTTTAATATTTTATAATATATTTAGGAGTGTATAAAGAGTCTCTTGGAAATGCTCTAACTAGTTTGAGCTTATATGGTTAACACCGAATATCTAAGAATTTAAAGTTTATAGACAATAAATAAAAATAAACTTATTTAGTTGATAAAAGAATTGGAAAGTTTAATTTTTCAGAAGTGTAAATTCACATAAAATATGAGAAATTGTTTAATTACTACTAACCTGATTACTTATAGTTTATCTATACTATATTATTAAAGCTAAACATGTAAAAGTTTGGTCAGTTGGTTGTCCGATAAGTCCTACTTTTATACATTTTTTTATTATGCATATTAATTATACAAGGTTATCTTATACATACAACTATATCAGTAGTTCTTTTTTATACAACTGCTCATAGTTAATATTATATTATATCTAAATTATAGTTAATATTTACAATATAATTTTTATATAATAGAGGTTGTACTCACATTCACTCAATTTCATCATTTCAAACTCATTAATTTATTTAAAATTACAACCTATTAATTAAATCTCATGAATATTAAAATTAGAAAAATAATTAATATATAATAATAATAATATATAAACAACATTGCATAAAAAATATAGAAAAATTAATAATAAAATAAATTAACACATTAAATTAAATATTTAAATCATATAAAATAATTAATATATAATGTATTAATATCATCCGTGTTTTGCACAAATTATAAGTTAGTAAAGTTTCCTACATGTCAATTAAATAAAATTTTCATTTCTCATTAATTCAGTGTATCCAGGAATTTTTTTTGTAAGAATTTAATAACCACGTGTAACTAAACAAACACTTAATCTCGTCTGAAACAATAATTTTTTAATTCCTTACATATATGTTTTTATTTAAATTTTATGTTATTAAATTTACATTATTTTCTTAAAACACATTGTATGTATTTGTAATTTGGTATGTGTTGATGGAGAAATTTGGTAATCAACAAAAATTGAGATTCTTTGCCGGAAAAAGATCAAACAAGGCTGAGAATCACGAAGTGTGGTGGTTTGTATGAGATTGAGGGTTGAGATTATTAGGTTTTGGAATCACTATATCTTTGTTTGTCAGATAAAATAGGTTTTCTCACCAACGATTGTGAACTCTAGATTTTCCAATCCCCAATAATGTGCCTACGTACCACTATTTATAGGCAAAATAAAATATCAAACCCACGTAGTTCTTGGCAAAACAGAGGCCTAATAGGAAAATGTTTCCTTCTTCAAATCAAAATAGGCAAAAGAAACCTACTTGGAAGAGACGGACTTGTTCGGATAATCCAAAACCCAGTATAAGGCCCAAGGATTTCATGAATCCGATCTTAACTCGGATTCCCCGAGGCCAAGCCGGATCACTACAGCTATTTTCTCGGAACCTTGACTAGACACCGGCACTAGATCCACTCCAAATGTAAGATACGTTCTAAACCCCAGACGAGGGCAACCCGCCTAAGTATAGGGAACCACTTGAGTGAAGGGAACGAATCTTCGAAGGTGATGTCAGGAGTATCTCAAACTCTCCGCCGAGAATAACTCGTGGAATGCAGAGTAAGGGTCTTCCTATAACAACATAAATCTTCAATACAAAGTTTCCTTCCTAGCCATAGATAAGTATATTATGGAAGTGTCTTAAAACAGGACAAACCCGGGCATCCTTGGCCATGACGAGGACGCACCCAGATGACCTAGGACGCTCCTCAGGACATGCCCATTCCTCCTTGTACCATCTAAATGTGGCCTAATACTACCTAGGCCAAACCCATTACTTATCCAACTCTACATATCATGCACCCCGACCACTATGTGAATAAGGTAACATTTCTAGGACGCGCCCCAAAATCCAGGGGCACGCGCCCTGTAAAAGACGGGCACAACAGTATGTAAAGTTCTGTCTGAGTTCATTATAAATTTCTTGTAACTTGAAATATAGATACATTTTTTAATTTATAAATTACTATAAATTTATAGATTTTTATTGGAATTAATCAAAATAATTTATACGAAATTAAATCGTATGACAATTTAAAAGATGATCAAATTATCAAATCGTTTGAGGTATTATCTTCTCTCATTATTTCTTTTATTTTATACTCCATATTAACTAAGTATCTTTCTTTTTAGTTTCAAAAAAAAAACTATGTATCTTTCTTTCTATACTATATATCTATCAAGTCCAGATCGATTATACGAATACCACGAACTAAAAGCAAATAGGCAAATAACTTGTAGCAAATAATATGCCTAGTGTGAAGAATTACGCATAAATAACTAGTATTTCCTTTTGACATTCGATACAAAGACATTGGAATTTTCCACATAATGAGGTCACTACAGAGTGTCATTATCTATCTCAATAATTCAAATTGAATTAAGTATTAATTTACAGATGTTAAACATAGTATTAAACAAATTTTTTTTTAGTACATTTGACAAGTGATAACCAGCTAGTTGACTGCAGATATGCAATAGTAACTACTAGAGTTGATTGACCTGGTGTGTTAGAGCAAATCCAATTATTTAGTCCTATAGTTATAATATAGAATTAAAATCATAAAATTCAACTCCAATACATAACTATTTTTATATGGATAAATATATAAATGGATATTTGATCCTATATTTAGGACCAAAAATGATTATAATTATCCTTATCACATCATTAAATAACTAATAATGCACTATAAGGAGGTCCACTTTAAATGAAAGTGAACAAGTTAGATAAATGTTAATGTAAATATGGAATTATTTGGTTGTATAATGCAACTAGTATTAGAGTGCAAGTGCTATTTTAACACCAAGGAGATCAAATAAACTAAAATTGCAAACTGAAATTTCAAATAAAAAAAATTTAAATCTAAAAAACGAAATCACAATAAGAGATAATCGGTTCACTCTCGAATTCAATAAGCTCCACTTGAATCGAAGAAGAAAGAAAACCTGAAACTCCGATGATTTAGGTCTAAAAAAATAAACTAAACAAACCAAAAGGGTAGAAATCATTCCCAAAAAAAGAAGATTATTGAAAGAAACAAAAATAAACAAAATAAATTAAATGATTTTGGACTTTACACCAAAAAAATCGATGTAAGTCCCGCTAACTATGCTGATAAACGAGTAGATAGACGACTACCTTTGTAGAGAGAGATGTAAACCCTATTTTAATCACTGATTGATCACTGATTAAAATTTTAATATCTTAATTTTATTAATATAATATAGATTTTAGTTACTATACCCAATACCTTTCTTGAATAATTTATATATTTTGTTATTATATGAAAAAGTCATATGAAAATAAGGATTAAATAACTTTCATTTTCGTACTAAACAGATATCATTAAATATTTTTCTACTTTGCTTTCAAAAAATAGTAAATTAAAATCTTATTTACTTTAATATCTATTATATTCTATTAGTTTTATTTTCAATGCAAGTTTTCTCTATGAATAATGCTAATTGCTACATACTACAAAAATAATTTTAATTTTTTTTTCCAAATGATGTGACATAATAAGTGGCTTGTTTTAATTTATGAACGCATATATATGCACACAAGATCTCATATTATTATGTAAAATCACTTTTTGGTACCATATTATAGCAATGACTATAACCATTTTGCATCTAGCATTAGACTTGCTCCGGCACGAATAAAATTTGTAATTGTTGTGGTCCAAGCTTTCTTTATAAAGTTAAATATTTTTTTTACTGATATTAATAATGGTGGAAGTATGATGATGTATATTTTTCTTTTAAATATAGTAATAGATTGAATAAAGGGTTTTTTTTTGAAAAATACTATTTTTTTTGCAAAAATACATTTTTTTTATATTTTATAAAAATACAATTTTTAAATTTTATTTTGTAAAAGTAAGATTTAATGCAACCTGATACAACTAAAATCAACCTCAAATTCAATCATGAGCAACGTCAAATTTTTTCAAAAAAAAAGTTGCATTCAGTTGCATTTGGTTACAAATTGTTGATAAAAAAATTGCATTTGGTTAATTTTAATTGCAGACCGTATTTTTGCAAAAAATAATAAAATCGCAGAAAGAAAATAAAATGTACTATTTTTAATAAATACCCTTAAATAAAAAGTAAATAACGAGCTCGACTAATTTTCGAATATAACAACTTGTAGACTAAAATGTAAATCTACCGGTCTAATAATTGTGATCTTCGATGCATACTATGCATGATTAATAATCCGTGGACCGGTCCTGATGGCAAATAATACAAGCTATTGTATGAGTATCCATCATTCGGGGACAAATTTTTAAAAAATATCTAGGAAATAACTCAAAAATGAAAAAAAATAAAAAATAAGCTTGGAAGTTTAAAATCAAAGTATGCATATTTTAATTAGGAAATATATAGAAAAATGAGCATATATACTATATTATTATAGTCGAAATATTAAAAGTTTTGGTTAGTCGATCAGTCGGTCGATCGGTACTAGACCATGAGCCTGAAAAATATACATGTATTAGATATAATTTTACTTATTATAATACGAGCTCTATCTATATACATATCTATATTAACTAAAATTTTACTTTTTAAGCCTAATTATATATTTATTATAACATTGACCCAAATTATATAATTTTACTTATTATAATATGAGTCATAACTATATACATATATATATATATTAATTAAAATTTTATTTTTTAGGTCTAATTATATATTTATTATAACACGGGTCCAAATTATAACATATTTATATTAAATAGAATAAATTTATATAAAATAAGATAACATATAATATTAACATAAATTCTTAATATTATAAAATTTTATATTAAATATCAATAAAAATTTATACTATATTATTAAAGCCGCAAGAACAAATATTTGGTCCGTCGTCGGTTTGCTCCTTTTGTGTCTCACTCAACTTCAAATATATGTGTCTGTCTCGTATTCAATTTCAAACACATTTTTTAATCAATATACTATCATGTTTTATTTAATATCAGAATTTATTAATTAAATTTAATGAATATTAAAATAATAAAATTATTTTATTTATATTAATTAAATTTTATTATTGTGCTATATCTGTATTATATATACTTTTATATTATATTACTTTAATCGAACTTCTTTTTTAATTTGAATATAAAGTTATAATCATAATCTAATAGCATAGCATGTTTCAATTTCCTCATCGTTCAAACACTTTAATTTATTTTAAATTGTAAATTTATAATAATTTTTTTGAATATTAAAATTATATTAATATTTTATCTATATTAAAACATACTCTTTTATTTAAATTTTAATTAAAATATTTTTAATATATTTGAAACTCTTTTTATTAATAAAAATTTATTAATGCTTTGCACGGGCTATTAATCTATGTTAATTAATATAAATATATAACAATATATTAATGAGACTTTAAACACATAATATAAATATAATATAAATATGATACAAAACTAATTTATCCACTGTACAACATTACATAAAAAATATTAATAACATAAATAATTAAATTAAATATTTAATTCATTTAAAATATATAATATATTATTTATTACTCTTCTCCCGTGTTTTGCACGGGTTATAGGCTAGTATAAATAAAAAATTAATTTACTTTAATATAATTATCCCATGCCGGTTATAAACTTGTATTTTTAAGTTATGAGAGATTAATATTTGGTAACAAAAGCCTAATCTGAATTTGTTACGCACATCCTGTATTATAATCCCGTATCATAAGTTCATGCGTTAGAATCTTTACTCTCTTTTCAATATAAATAAAATTTTAAAAAATTGATATAAAAAATATATAATGTACAAAAAACAAGAAAAAGTTTACAAACAACTGCCCTTTACATAATGATTTCACGATACCTTTTTACATAATGATCTTTGATCGTCTGAAACTTTGATGAAGTTGACACTGAGATAATGTCAATTATTTTTTGTATCAAACAATTAGTCATATGAAGTGAAGGAAACACTTCAGTTACGAAAAATCGAAGAACAGAAGGCATCCCATGAAAGCATTGAATCCACACTATCAACCCAGTGTTGCAGAAAATCTTCTTGAATATATGGAGATTCTCCCATTAACGGATTAACAGAATCTTCCAAAGAAAATGAAGTGCTATAAGAACCTGAGGTGTCTATTGTTTCTGTTTCTTGGTTTAACCATAACTCCACGTCTAAAAGATTTACATGTTCGTTTATAACATTCGAACTTTGGACATTATTTTCTGTCAATGTAGTTTCCAAATTTTGTTCTTGATCTTTTAGTACTGTACTTCCAATGCTCTCTTCTGTTTTCTTCTTATCTTCAACGGGTTTTAGTCGTTTCTTGATTCGTGTGTTCCAATGGTTCTTAATTTCATTATCAGTTCGGCCAGGAAAATGAGAGGCTATCTTAGACCATCTGCAGTGGTGAAAATGTATCTAAATGCATTAGAATTACATGAATATCAACAAAGGTTCTAATCACAGTGGTATATGTAGTATAGGATGAAATAGTTGAAGTGCAAATGTACCTGTTACCAAGAAGAGCATGGAGCTGTATGATCTGATTCTCTTCTGTTTCAGAGAACATGCCTCTTTTGAGATCAGGCCTCAAATAATTAATCCATCTCAATCTGCAACTCTTTCCACACCTCGACAATCCTGCATTACAAACTCCCCTACTTTTATAAGTATTCGAAATTATATTTTAGAAGTGTATGTGATTACAATATGCATGTAGCTTTCCTTTATGCATATAAGATTAAAAGCGAAAATTTCAAAAAGAGATACCGAGAGAACAATCTAACTATACCTGCAAGCTTGGGAATTGTTCGCCAACAGATGATGCCGTTGTTGAGTATAAAGTTGATAAGCTTTCGATCTTCTTCACTACTCCATGGACCTCTCTTCAAGCCAACTTTATCACAGCAAGGTTGCCTTCCCATTTATACGCACAACTAATAAACTCCTTGGTAGATAGTGAAGGAGAAATGAAGACAGACCGGAGAAAATCAGTGTCAAAGAGGCTCTTTATAGTTGGTGCAAGGACAGGTATAGGTCTTTCACAAATAATATCAACTAGGCTTGTTGTTTAAAGGGGAACTCATGATTGAATGATATTATATTGATGATTAAAGAAATAACATAGAGTAGTGGCTAAAAGGACACGAGAGGTTTGCAATAGCAATATGCTACCAACTTTGCTTACAAAAAGACAGTATATATAATAAGAGATTCAATAGGAAAAGAAGCAACAGACATGGTTGGACTTGGATTGTTTCTTATGACAATTTCTATATTCAGCAGCTAAAAGTCTACCCTTTGGTAGTCTATTTTATATTTCAAGATTAGAAAAATTAATCATACTAATAAGATTCCTTTCGGCTCCTCCAGAGCTGGACAGTTTTATCTCTCAAGGCAAAGTACTCTTCAAACTTTGGTTCTCTTAGGTTGTGTTCACTTGGTGAGAATGGAATGACAAAGGAATGGAATGAAAAATATAAACAAATTTTATGAAGAAAGAAGAATGTATGAGTGAAATTGTGAATAAACACGAGGGAGTCTACATTTTCTATAACGAGGATTGTAGGGAAAATAGTGAAGAAATGAAATGGAGTATTCCTTCCAAAACACGTGGGGTTAAAATTCTAGTTTAAATAATTTGGAATGGAATGAAAGAAAGAATGAAAATTATAAACATTTTCCCTAATCTCACTCAAATAATAGTATAAATTTCATTCCATTCTCCCTTCATTCCATTCCATCAAAGTGAACACAGCCTTATAGTATTACAGTTAAGAAAATTATTTTCTGAATAATTGCTTTGGCCGATTTATTGACTTGTAATCTGATCTGATAAGCTGAAAGTTTGAATAAAGAGCAACAAGAAGACACGAAGAAAACATAAAGATGATGATATACATTGGAGGACTTGTAAATACTGCATTTTAGCCGGACCAGGCCTTCAATCACAGCTTCCAGCTCCATTTGAAAGATGTTCATCAGAATTCGGATCTGCATAACATCATAACATCAAATTTTGCAGTATTATGCTCTCTTTTGGCGCTTGACGACAAATGATAATGCATATCAACTAGAATAAGATAATCAATGGTAAATTTGACTATAAAGCGAATAATTTTAACAGGTAAGAAGTAAGTATCATTGAGTCTATAAATAATTGGTTATTAGTACACGAATCTGAACTTCAAGCACGCATGTAATTATGCAAATTATAGTCCCCTAAATTAATGGGTTTTGGTACATTAACCGAAAGGAAAAAACTTCTAGGTGGGGTGTTTCGAGGGAGTAGAATCAAAATCTCGATATTCTTTAGATTTTCTTAATAATGGAGTTTCATAACCAGGAATCTTCGTTGCGGTTCTCGGAAGTCAGAATAGAAAATTGTTCTCCAAACTTAATTAACTACTGCAAGGTAAAGATTTGGCCTCCCTCAGTTGATACTAGGAAGCAGCACTGCAACTTCTTCCCCGAAAACACCTTAACGGTCTCTTTCTTTCCAAATGTGATGTGTGTACAACTTAAAAAATATCTACGCAATCCTTATGCGTCAACTGGTTAATCAATATCTAAGACAATAATGTAGTATAAATGGTTGGTTAATTAGGAACCATACAAAAGTTCATTGACATTTAAGAAGTTAATAAAACTAAAAAGTCTTTGACTATGATAAGAGATTCTGATATATGAATTTCAGAAAATAGTTAAAACTAATATTTTATTGGCATGTAAAATATCACTAATAAATTGCGAGCAAACTCTATATAGGAGAACATAATAAATACATGTGCACATTCAAAGTTTAAGGACTTGACATGCACAATTATGTACTACTAATTAGTAAAGATCACCTAATATTATTAGCAAAATTAGCGTTCTTACTTCAATCTTATCATTAATTAACTCTACATTATCCTCAATAAAATCATGTTTGTAATGTGACAGCTGGATATAGTAGTGCAGTCCTGTAACTCAAGTGAGCTAGAGCAAGATTGTCGAAGGTCGTATATATATATATATAGTTAGAGGAATCCGATCTTGAGACAAAAGCTCAAGATCAATTAGAGCAACAAACAGTTGTGATCTTACAAATTGGCATGTCGAAAGATAAGATAAGAGGTCGGTGGACATGACAAGAATCAAGAACATGGAGAATCAGTACCAAGGAGATGTGGGGCACTATGACATTATGTTGTACTAGGAAAATAAAAACTTAATTTGTTGCACCATGACAGTAAGGTTAACTTAGGACCAAGTACATAATGTGCTTGTGTAGCATTACTTCAATTCAAGTATCTTGAGTTTTCAAAGTTATATATAACAGGATTCTTGTAGCTGTATAAAAGGAACGTGCCCAGAAGAAAAAGGCCTGGTGTAACAAGTCAAACCGACTCCCGTTATTCATAAATTTATATGCACATATGAGATTTGGAGAGCCACTACTACTAAATATATGTTGTGCAAAGAAACAATTGTATACGAAATCATTCAATATTATTAAGTATATATAATTTACTTTACTTGAGCTGAGCAATGCATGGCAACCACACCAATTGTTGCATGTCTTGACTTGATTTCATCCAATAGTTCTTGTTGTATACCATTTTATGCGGTATGGAGGCGCGCTCTCGTTTACTTTCTGCAATGGGCGCGTCCTCTGGTAAAGTCGATCAGAGCTGATGTCGAACGAGGTTCAGGCTGATGTCGTCGGAGCCTATGATCATCAAGGTTTGGTAGGTGGGAATCGATAAAGCAAGGATCAATTGCTGGTGCCTAATGTCGGATAATATCAGGCGCGCCCAAGGCTATAGTGTATGCCGGAGGCGCGCCCTATATGGAGGTTGGTCGAGCTTTGCTGTTCCTAGTCCGGTCAATTGTCAGTGTTTATATGTATTAAAGGTCATAGCTCCATATTCCTTGGGTTGCCCTCGTAGGGGAATTATGAAGGCATATTTGGCCTAATCTTGAAAGATCCTTTCCCTGTACTCAGGCGGGTTGCCCTCGTCTGGGGGCTTAGGACGTGACCTACGATTTGTGGTGGATCTAGTGCTTGCCTCCAGTCAAGGTATCCTTGGAAATAACTGTAGTGGACCGGTTAGAGCCCACGGTTTCCGGGTCAATGTCGGATCCATGAAGTCCTTGGACCTTATACTGGGCTTTGACCTATCCAAACAATCCCAAAAGTAGAGTCCTCTTCCAGGAAGGTTCCACTTGCCTTTTCTGCATTCGATTCGAAGAAGGAAACTCAGGTTTCCTAATGGGCCTCTGCTTTGCCAAGAACTACGTGGGCTTGATCCTCTATTTTGCCTATAAATAGAGGTACGTAGGCACATTGTTGGGGGTCGGAAAAATTAGAGCTCACAGCCGCCAGAGAACACAAAGCTCTAGTTATTCTAAAACCTAGCAATCTCAGCCCCCAATCTCATACAAACCACCACGCTCCACCGCATCTCAGCCTCGTCAGATCTTTTTCCGGCAAAGAACCTCGATCTTTGTTGATTACCATATTTCTCCATCAACAAATTGGCGCTAGAAGGAGGGGAACCAACATCTAAGGAGAAAAGATGTCTCAACCAAAAGATCATCAGACGAAAGATGGAAGGGAGCAAGAAACACGGTCGCTTGGCCAGAGTCGTGGTCTGAATAGCAGGAATTATCATCACCATGATGAATATGTTCCTGAGTATACGGATGTTGGGCGAATTGTTGGAGGACCTCCTCCCGTTATGATGACCAACTCTGAGATAATGGAGCAGCTGTTTCTGATTGGTGATACGGTCAGGAACCTCCATGAGAACTTCAATGGATTTGGCGAGCGCCTGCGCACCCTTGAGCGGCGCCCTGGGAAAGAAGTACTGATAGAAGGGAGGAGTCATACCCTTGATGAAAGAGGCAGAAGGCTCGAAGATAATCGTGATGGAAGGTTTCACGGAGTCACCCCCAGGAGGTTAGAATTTGGGAGCAGTGCAACCAATCAGGATCATCAGGAGAGTGTTGAAAGGGGTATAGTCCTAGCAGGAGAAGTCCAACGTCCTCCACACCCACATCGCTTGGGTCATGCTATCAATCAAAGGCACAATATTCAGGTAACCTCGGAGCACCGTAGACCTTTTATTCGTGATAGGAATAGAAGATTGGTTTTGCAGGGAGAAGAGGAGAATCAACCTCACAGGAGAGGGAGGCAGACAAAGGGAGGACCCGTCATCAATCCTCTACCCCTAAGGTCAGTCCATCCAGATGAGGGCTTTCCACGAAGAATAAACCCACGTAATCGCGAGGCTGTGTCAAATCGGCAAGGAAGGAGAGAGAACGGTTACATGAGTGAGAGGCCTCTCCCTCATTGGAGGCGCCACAACGCCGAACCCATCATCACCCCTGTCTATTCTGAAGACTCATCCGAAGGCAGACATCACACTCCTCGGGGGCAAAATACCCAAAGCAATCGAAGCATCCTAAATCCCAGTAAAAGCGCGCCTCATAATACTCAATTAAATCAAAGTATGGCTCCTCCTATTGGCCAAGTTCAAGGCGCGCCTACTCCTGGTGCAATACCAGACTTCCCTCCGGTACCTGTCACTCAAGTCACACCGCCTCTCCATACAACGCCAAGCGCGCCCCTTCACCTCCATCAGGCCACGCCTATACCTCAGGGCGCGTCCACCGTCTCTCCCCAGGTAAGCCTTTTATCTCAACTTTCAGGAATGCAAAATATCCCTGGTGTAGGTTGCATAAATGTTGATGAGTTAAAAAAGCTTCTCACACTCCTCGACGGGGGGAGGCCTACTACCTTGATGCAAGCTCCATCTCCTTTCTCTCAAGCAGTAAGGGATGCCCCACTCCCGCAAGGCTATCGAAGTACTACTGATCTCCGCTACCATGGAAATTCAGACCCGGTTGAATATCTGGGAAAGTTCAATACAGACATGGATGTTTATCAGGTACAGACTCTGGCTAGGTGTCGGCTCTTGGCTGCTACGCTAAGGGATAGCGCTCAAATATGGTTTCAGAAGTTGGGAGCAGGAACAGTCACAACCTGGGACCAGATGCAACTTCTCTTCCTAACACAGTTCCAAGCCGCAGTGAAATATGCTCCCCCAGTCACAACTCTAGCTAATGTCAAACAAAGGGACGATGAATCCCTCCAGGCGTATTTTAAAAGATTTAATTCTGAGGCTACAGGAGTTAGGGGAGCGACGGATGATACCTTGAAGAGTTTCCTCATTGCAGGTTTGAGGGTAGGAACAGATTTCTGGAAGCATTTGCAAGGAAATGAGCCACCAACTTTGGCCTCCTTGTACGCCGAGGCAGAACCCTTCAAAAGAATCGAACAATCATTGGAAGACAACAATCAATCGAATTCAAAATCCAAAAATTTGAAGAAAAGGGACAGAACTCCACCATCCAACTATAGAAGGAAGCCTACAAGTCCAAATCGGTTGAATATGATGGATAGTCGAAGGAACTGGAGCCCTCCGCAATCCTATGAAAAAGGGAGAGATGGATATACTCCCCTGGTAGCCGGAGTAGAGCATATTTATGAAGTCAACAAAAACAAGGGGCTGTTCAGAAGACCTCCTCCCCCAACGGCTTGGCAAAGCAAGGATCAGAAGAAATATTGCGAATATCATGAATCTGCGGGGCACAACACTCATGAATGTCAGCAACTGAAAGACGAGATCGAAATGCTAATAAAGGAAGGGCACCTCACCGAGTGGGTAAAGAAATACAGAGTTGATCATCTCGTTCCAAGGAAGGAGAGTAAGCCCGGCTTAGGATTAAATAATGAGAAACCAACTTCAGAATCCGCTTTTGTCAGAGCTGACAGCATACACACTATATTCGGCGGACACCATATAGCAGGTGATGGAAAAAACGCAATGGAAAGGTACGCGAAGGAAGCCAAGTACCGACCTCTCACTAATGTCAACAGCCTTTCTTCAAGGCCAACAAAGCTTTTCAAGGGAGAATCCACAGACATTACCTTCACGGAGGAGGACGCCAAGTGGGTACATCACCCACATAATGAAGCCCTAGTAATAGCAGTAAAGATCGGGACGATGAATGTCCATCGAGTCTTCGTGGATAATGGAAGCTCAGCAAACATCCTGTACTACAGCACATATAGAAAAATGGGACTTCTTGACAAAGACATGACTATGGAAAACATCTTCCTATATGGTTTTAGAGGAGAGTCTATCCCCGCTAAGGGAACCATCCGTCTGCCTGTTACTCTTGGAGAAGGAGCGCTCTCATCAACCCAGATCGTCGAATTTTTAGTAGTGGATCATGAGTCAACCCACAACGCTCTGATTGGGAGACCACTCCTGAAAGAGATGAGAGTCATCACTTCCATCTACCACTTATCTATGAAGTTTCCCACACCTGCTGGGATAGGATGTGTGAAGGGATGCCAATTCGATTCAAGGGAATGCTATAACAAATCACTAAAAGTGTTTGAGAAAACAAGAAGTCTAAGACAACATCAGTCAACCAACATGATGGAAAACCAAGGAAAAGCCATAGTGAATGTTCTGTATACTGTGGAATTCCCCAAAGAAGAAGAGGCCTTGTACCTCGAAGACAAACCATGTCCTCAAATTCTAATGTTGGGAGCACCTTCCACACCGGAGCCCGTGGAAGAGATGGTGGGAGACACTAACGACGAGGAGACTAAAGAACAAACTTTGGCCAGAAAAAAGAAGGGCAAAGCGGTAGTACCCGAATCTCTTCCCGTCATTGAGTTAGAAGAAGATTGTCTCAGTTTTCCAAGAAAGGAGGGCGCACCCTCTAAAGGTGAGAAGGAAGAAGACGACGCCAACTTTGACCTAGACCCTCGAATGCCTCTTACGACAGAAAGATCAGGGCTAGCAGAAGATACATTATCCATCCCAGTAGATATGAAGGATCCTTCAAAAGTTTTGAAAATTGGTTCACACCTTGAGCCCGCCTTACAAGAAGAGTTGATAAATTTCCTAAGATCTAACCTGGATGTTTTTGCATGGAGTCATGCTGATATGGTAGGGATAGATCCTAAAGTAATGTGCCACCATCTTAACATTGATCCCACAAAGAAAGGGATGAGGCAGAAACGTCGCCCAGTCAGTGGTGAAAGAGCTCAAGCATTGCGGGAAGAAGTGGACAGATTATTGGAAGTTGGCTTAATTAAGGAATCCTACTACCCTGAATGGCTGGCGAACCCCGTCTTGGTAAAAAAGCCCAACGGGAAATGGAGGACATGCATTGATTTCACTGATTTGAACAAGGCCTGTCCTAAGGATAACTTCCCTCTCCCAAGAATTGACCAGTTGGTAGATGCGACGGCTGGCCATGCACTCCTTAGTTTCATGGACGCATATTCGGGGTACAATCAAATTCCAATGCACGAGTCAGATCAAGAACATACCTCCTTTATCACAGACAGAGGACTATATTGCTACATTGGTATGCCTTTCGGTTTGATCAATGCTGGGGCGACCTATCAAAGGCTAGTGAACATGATGTTTAAAGATCAAATTGGTAAGACAATGGAAGTGTATGTGGACGACATGATGGTGAAATCTAAAGAAGCCAGCACTCATGTAAGACACTTGGAGGAGATGTTCAATATTCTCAGGAAGTATAGAATGAAGCTTAATCCTCAGAAGTGTGTGTTCGGGGTGGAATCAGGAAAATTCCTTGGGTTCATAGTCAATCATAGGGGAATTGAAGCAAATCCTGTCAATATCCAAGCTCTACTCGATATGAAGTCACCAACCACCGTGAAACAGGTACAGAGCTTAACTGGAAGGGTAGCTGCTCTCAACAGGTTTGTGTCAAAATCATCAGACAAATGCAAAGAGTTCTTCCAAGCCATCAAGGGAGTAGCTAAGGACTTTGTGTGGACTCCAGAATGTGAAGAAGCTTTCCAGAAAATAAAAGAACATTTGGGGAAGCCGCCTCTGTTAGCTAAGCCAACTGAAGGGGAAACATTGATTCTCTACTTGGCCATTTCTGAATACTCAGTTAGTGCTGTCCTAGTAAAAGAAGAAAACGATTCGCAGTCCCCAGTCTACTATGTGAGTAAGAGACTTCTCGACGCCGAAACAAGATACTCTAACATGGAAAAACTGGTCTATGCCTTGATACTGGCAGCAAGAAAGCTAAGGCCCTACTTCCAGGCTCACAAAATCGAGGTCAGGACAGCTTATCCACTCAAACAAGTCATGCATCGGCCAGAGACATCAGGGAGAATGCTGAAATGGGCAGTTGAATTGGGGCAATTTGACATCGAGTATAAGCCAATGAGTTCTATTAAAGGACAGGCTCTAGCAGACTTTGTTTTAGAATTTCCACCAGACTTTGAAAATTATGAACGAGCCATGATTCCGGTAGAAGCGGCACACACTTCTCTAAGGAGAAAAAGGGAAATTCCAAAGGCATGGTGGACATTGCATGTTGATGGAGCAGTGAATAATGAAGGAGCCGGGGCCGGCATAGTCCTCATCAGCCCTGAAGGACATCATCTTATGAGCGCAATTCACTTTGCCTTTCGAGCCACTAACAACGATGCGGAGTATGAAGCCTTCATTGCTGGAATGAAACTTGCCCTTGAAATGAAAGCAACTCATTTAATTGTCAAAAGTGATTCGATGTTGGTAGTATATCAAGTGAAAGGAGGGTATCAGGCAAGAGGTCCCAAGACAGAGATGTATCTCGAATGTGCCAAGCACCTGATAATGAAATTTACAGAAGTTCGCATAGAGCAGATCCCCCGAGGTCAAAACTTCGAGGCAGATGCCCTGGCAAAACTGGGATCACAAAAAAATGCTACAATGTTAGGAGTCATCCCCCTGGAGATTCGGGAAGCGCCAAGCATTCCAAGAGAAGAGGTTATGGCAATTGATGGAGAAACTCTAGAAGAAATCACATGGAAAACACCTATTTGGGAATTTTTGAAGAAAGGAAAACTTCCAGAGGACAAGGGAGAAGCTAGGAAACTTCGGTACAAAGCAGCCAGGTATGTGGAGTATGATGGGGCATTATATAGAAGAGGATTCAACCAACCCTTACTTAAGTGCATAGATGGAGAAGAGTGCACTTACATCATGAGAGAGGTACATGAGGGTATTTGTGGCAACCACTCGGGGGGTAATTCCCTAGCCATGAAAATTCTCAGGCAAGGATACTATTGGCCTACAATGAAGAAGGATGCCTATGAATTCGCTAGGGCGTGTGACAAATGCCAAAGATATGCCAACTACATCACAAGCCCTGTGGCTTCTCTTACCTCCATGACAAGCCCATGGCCGTTCGCCATGTGGGGGATCGATCTAATAGGAGAATTACCAAGAGGGAAAGGAGGAGTCAAATACGCCGTGGTAGCAGTGGATTATTTTACCAAGTGGGCGGAAGCTGCTCCTCTTGCAACCATAACAGCCAAGAAGATAACAGACTTTGTATTTAACGCCATTGTTTGCAGGTTTGGCATCCCATACAAGCTGGTCTCTGATAATGGAAAGCAATTCGACAGCAAGGAATTGAGGACCCTATGTGAGAACTTATCTATAAAGAAAGATTTTGCGGCAGTATACCACCCTCAAAGCAATGGACAAACCGAAGCCATCAATAAAATCATCAAGCACACCCTGAAAGCCAAGTTAGAGGAAAGCAAGGGAAGTTGGCCGGAAGAACTACCTCAGGTGTTATGGTCTTACAACACTACTCCTAGAAGTACCACAGGAGAGTCGCCTTTCGTCCTAACATATGGATGTGAAGCCATGGTGCCAGTTGAGATCGGAGCCGGGTCCTTGAGGAGGGATAAATTTCAGGTAGTAAATACAAAGTTTTATTTGAACTCCACTGAAGAAATCATGATTATTATAGTAGTCGAACCCCATAATTTTTCAGGAAGAGATCCAGGAGGTGAATCACAGACTCTACCTAGACTTGTTGGAAGAGACAAGAACTAATGCTCAGGTGATGTTAGCAGCGTATCAGCAGAGGACGGCAAGATACTACAACTCGAAGGTTAAGGAAAGGCCAATTCAAGTAGGTGACCTGGTGCTGAGGAAGGTGATGCCTCATGTTAAGACGGCAAGTCATGGAGTATTTGGACCTAACTGGGAAGGACCATACAAAATCAGAGCAGCATTATGGAAGGGTACTTTCTACCTAGAAGACTTGGAGGGCAAATCCATTCCAAGAGCATGGAACGCGGAGCATTTGAAGAGATATTTTCAATAGGGCAAACCCTTTATATTTTTGTTTTGTGTTTCTAAAGACAATTTTTGAATTATCAGTATTAGAAGTAAAACTTAAATTTACTCCACTCTAGGGGGGTAACAGGCATATGGTGTGCTAGTTTTGATGTATGGTAAACTATTTTCTTTGAAAGATCTTAACTATGCGTGCTGGATTAAGGCAAATATGTGTGCCAGAAGTTGTTACATGCCTTGTCAAACTTTACCACAGAAATCAAAGGGAGAAAATTATCCAAGAGGTGCGAATATTTTCATGATAATCAGAAAAAGGTAACAAGAAGGATAGGGCGCGCCCTAAGTCATAAATCGATGAACAAATTTTAAACAAAGTATACATTAAAGTGACAATATAATGTCCAATTGATAAACTACGTGAGGAGGGCGTGCCCTCCACCCTTCTGCACAAAACACTAACACCTGCATGAATAATAAACGAGAAGAATAGTAATTTGACCACAGGGAAATAAGGCGCGCCCAACAAAGTAGATAAAAATCATTCATAAAGATAAACGAGTCAAAATGTTTACAATTTGTAGGGTTTTACAGAGGACCCACACCTTGAAAAGTAAATGTTTTCATTCTTGTGGAGCAAAAGAGTTGATTGGAGAAACTTCAAGAGCAGTGGTTATGGGGGCGTCGCCTTGGTCAGGGAGCGCCTTACCTCCTTCAATTGGAATTTCCTCAGTTGATTGAAGGGCTTCTGCTAGCTGGGCCTGGACGTCTTCTTCCAACTCTGATTTCTTGGCTGCGATGGATTCAGCCTCCTCCGCCTTGAACTCCTCTATAAAGGTCTTTGTAGAGGGACCCCACCTAGACCAATCAAAGTTTGGTTCAAAAGCCAAGAACCCGCGTAAAAAGTCGTGAAAACCCAGCTCCTTGCCTTCCTCTTTAACTGCCTCTTTCTCCTCTTGCCAGGCGCTCTTCTCTATGTGAAAACCGTCAATGATCTTCACCATATCTTCCTTGTCCTTTCTAACCTGCTCCAAGGAGGTGTTTGCTAAGGCAAGGTTGGCTTCAGATGTGGAAAGCTTGGCCTTGACGGAAGTCAACTCAGCCTCTAGGCGCGCCCTAGCCTGGGTTGCAACTGTCAGCTCTGTCTGACGGGTTTCTTCATTCTTCTCCAACTCCGTGAGACGCGCTCTATCCTTTTTCCAAGAGCGTGACCTGTTCATCACATGGAAATATACTTCTCCAGCCGAGCGGATAAGGGCGTTATCAGCCTCATCTTCCTTCAGAGAAGACCAAAATGACAAGTCGTCATCCGTTATCAGAGGGTGAGCCAATTCCCCAACAACCGTTGAAACTAGCAGACTGGAGGCCGAACTTTCAATCCTCTGCTTCTTCGAAGAGGGCGCGTCCTGAGCAGGTGGTGCCCTGAGAGAAGTCTGGGCTTTGATAGGGGACTTTTTCTTGAGGATTGCAGGGGGATCAGATTGTTTCTTTGAAACCTCAACCTTCTTCGGCTTCGAGGAGCCCCAACCCCGTGGAATTTTCGGCATACCTGCAACACAAATGGAAAATGTCAGTAAAAAACGTGTAAAGAAATAAATACATGACTCTAGGCGCGCCATGAAAAGAAGAATACAGGAACATGCAACATTAAAGCTGAGATGAAATTTATGGACGCGCTCTAGAAACTACAAAAATTTATGGACACCTTCTAGGTCGCTGTCATTTGAGGAGACGCCTTGGGAATCATCGTCACCTGAGGACGCGTCCTCAACATAAGGAACAGGCTCTATTGAACCCACCTTCTCGGAAAGAAACCCGACCTCTTTTAGTTTGTCAAGAGTGATTAAATTCTTCAAATATTTTTGGTCTTGGGGAAGGCTCAAGACAGTTTCTGCCCTAATAAGGGCGGCGCCACTCAAATGGACTTGTGTCCTGGTAACTAAGGAAAAGAAATATGTTAAAATAAGAAAATAAAAGGGCGCAAACTGGTATAGGTAGGGCGCGCCTACAAGACTTACTTGGGACTCTGTTAAAGCGAACCCGGACACGCTCGGTGTCATAGACGTAAAAATAGGGTTCCTTCCATTTTTTGACATTCGAGGTTTTTCCCTCAGAAAAACCTCGTTTGTTATGCTTCTTCCATACCACCAAAAAGAAATATCCGATACTGCTCTGCCTCAAGGAAAAGAAGTGGCTGAATTCTTCCATTGTGGGCGCGCCAAAGTTGAGGGAATGATACATAGTATATAAAGCAATGGCGAATTTCCAGCCGTTTGGAGATAGTTGGACAGGAGCTATGTCGTACCATTCGCAAATTGCTCGGAAGTAAGGGTGAAGGGGCGCGCCAATCCCCAACTCGACCAATTTTGGCGTGATCACCATCCTGGGGATCTTCATAGGTTGAAGGTCAAATCTATGGGGACACATTCGTCTTGAGGGGATCGCCCACATACCTTCTTGATCAAAGTACTTCATGGTCCAATCAACTTCAACATCAGTGACTGTTGACCTTAGTCCGACGCATGCCAACTTTCCATGGCGCGCCCTAATTGCGTCCTTCTCTTTTTCAGTCGCTTCTCTCCCGGCCCAATCAAGATCAATCTCGTAATCCGCAACTTTCCAATGACGGAAGGGGACGGGCGAAGGAGGAGGAGATAGGAGTGAGTCATCCTCTTCAGGCGCGCCTTGATTTGTAAGAGAGGTCTCTGCTGGTTCCCCCATTGGCTCCTTGTTTTTTCTTCTTCTGTTGAGTTTTGCTACTTCTTCTTCCTCTATTTCGGTTTCAGGATCTATGTTCACTGAGATAGGGCGCGCCTCATCACGGGACGCCGTCTTTTGGGGGACGGTCTCGGGAATGACTGGTAAGACAGGTGTCTCTTCGTTGAAGTCTAACTCGTGTCTGTTCTTACTTAGGTGCTCCATGAATCTTTGAACCGCTCTTTTTGTTCTCGAGGAAAGAGGTGGGGGAATTCGTGTAGGTGTAATGGTCTCGCCGAATCTTTCGAAGACAAATTCGCGAAAAGGGTGGAAAGGGAGTTGAGACGCGCCTTCACGGACCATTTGAAATGAAGACAAAATCAACACTTAGTACGTCCTTGAAAAGGCGCGTCTCGAAGGTAGGGTAACAGGAGCCAATGTGGTGTTGGGCGCGTTATAACAAAAGTTAAAAAAGGAAAAATAGGACGCACCTGGGGCATACCCGGCTATACTCCAAGGGTAATTGGGTGATTAAAACTATAATAGGTCTAAATCGACGCAAAGGTGCCCTCGTAACATGTAGGGCGCGCCCTAACTCTATGACTTAATTCCAAGAACATATTCTAACTAATAGAATAGTGAGTAAATAAGATCTACGACATATATATACAATTATACACACGAAGAACACTGATGAACATGCAAGAACTCGAACAGACCTTTTTGAATTCCAAGAGCAATACTGGGTGGACTTCATAATAACGAATCATAATTATTTTTTCAGTACCTCTCTATATATTAGGACTTCATAATAACAAAAGTCGATAACTCTCTTTCTATTGATCTTAATTTCTCGTACAAAAAGTGAATATCAAGATTTTTACATGCACACGTTACAATGATTTTGGAATAAAAATTTTGATTTGCTTATTGTTGGTGATGTAACAAAGTTAATAAATTTGGTGAGTTGTTTTAATACTATTGTGATTGTATACTAACTATTTGAGAAAATGTCACAAAGAGATGTGTATTTGCATTTGGTTGATTTAAGTTGCCTTTCAATCTTAAGATATGTAACTGATTCAACCTCTTGATTTTAGTTGTAGAATAAGTTTATTTCGATTAGATTGCAAAAACGTTGCAGTTTGATTTGTTGTAAAAGCTATATTTTAAATGGTTGAATTGGAGTAGGCAATCAGTGAATCGATGCAACTTGTTACATATATTATACTGTATTTAATTATTTTCGAATTTAGAGTTGCATTTGTGGTTGATTTAATATACTTGCATTTGACTATTTGAGGTTACATTTGATTTAACTAGTGCAACTTGTTAAGCAACGCATTATGCAAACAAATATGATTATAACTACTAAATTTTAAAGTTGCATTTGTGGTTGATTTCGATTGATTCTAGTTGCAAATCTGGTTACAAAGTTGCAAACTGTATTTTTGCAAACTTTTTAAAAAAAATCATATTTTTGCAAAATATTTTTAAAAGAGTCAGTATTTTTGCAAAAACATTTTTATCCTCGGGTATTTTTCAAAAAAACCCAAAAATATATTTATAAAGTTGGGTCAGTCTTGTTATTCAGAAATTGATTAATTTTTTTAGATTTCATATCTAACAAAAATACAGCAACTCAATCGCATGTAGTATAACCTTTCCTGTCATTCTCAATTGCATTGTAGAAACAAAATTCTCTTGTCCTACGTAACAACTGAGAATCATAGCAAACAATCCTTTAATTTCAAACATATACTGCCAACTGGAATTAAACTTGCACATTGAACATAGGCCAAAAACACAAAATGTTGCAGCCATAGTAAAGTGGAATGTAATAAATCACAATAGAGTTTCACAAAAATACATCAACTCAGTAAAATCTCCTACTCTTACAGGTCGATTGGTGGCGATGCCCGCTTTTCCTGTACATCTTACATTTCAGCTTCAAGTTATATATGCTTGAAATTAGTTGAAGATTTTTCCTTCCAAATTCGCCAAAGAAATTGTAACAAAATGTTCAAAATCAGTATTAGATATGCACTTTATGACCTGCAACATGTAATCAATGAGATTTCATGTATCTTTGATTTTGATTATATCATGATATATGCACATAATTTCCATATATTCTAGACAAGAAGGCAACTCCATAAACTATGACATGTCAAATGAGCACCACTTTATATTTATCGCAATATTGGTCAACGGTAACACCTCTCCTACCAAGATTAAAGTTGGTCGGAATCCAATTTTACAAATTCTCTCGACAAAATTCTTCACCTTTAGTGGCACATTGAGGCCCCAAACTAGTTCCCACCATCATTTATTAACACAAGAGTCTGAAGGCTCTGCAATATCTTTCAACTTAATCGCCTCTTTATAACCACTTCTGATAGAATACACTCCATCTTTAGAATAATTCCACACTAAGGGGTCGTTTGGTTCATGGAGTGGTATGAGGTTGAAATCAAGAATCGGGTTAAGGTGGTATGTGGATGAAGTATCATTCCTGATATAACATGTTTGGTTAAATGGTGGAATGAATTTATTAATTTAATATATTTTTTAATAAATAAAAAAATATGTGCAGTTAATATGAAAAATAAATCAATATTATTTACTAAATATTAAACAACATAATTATAAAAATTTTATTTTAAAAGATAACATGTAATTTTATAAATAAAGATAAAAAATTAAAATTTTGATTTGATTCCTCATACCATCATCTCATACTCACCCCCCTTAAAGTATCAAAAACCCATACCTTATGTGTTTGAGATACGAGTTTTAAAATTAAAAAATTTCAACCAAGCAGTAGGTATGAGTTTGGAATGAACAAAACAAATACCTGATACCTAAAAGTCTCGAACCAAGCGGCCCCTAACATATCTTCATTATCGAGATATCCCATCAATATAGACATAATCCTCATCACGTGATTTTAATCAATAATGTTTTAATAAATTCTTTATCCCACTCCCCATTAGGAAGTCTAAGATTTGCCATTGTCACCTCATCGAGAATATAAGATAGATTAGTGAAACCAATGTCATTTTTAGTATCAACCCAATTATCTTTTAATATTATAATATTTTCACCGATCCCACCCTCTAAACACACTCTTTTTATAGTAATTCCTTTCCCCAAAGTAAATTACGCCATATATACTATTTGCTTCTAAAAAACACGTGTCATTGATATAAGAGGTTTTAAGAACCCTGTTTACAAAGAGAGATGATGGTTTTTCAAAATTCGCCAACACTGTTTTGCTAAAAAAGCTTGATTAAAGCTTTCTAGGACTTTAAAACCTAACCCCGTCCTAAATCCTTAGCCTTAGATAAAGTATCACACCTCTCCATGAATCTTATTCATTTTTCTTCCTTATTTAGCTTAATCTTCAGCTCCAGGCTCTTAACATATTTCTTGACATATGATTAAGTTCTAGCATCCTCACGCTGAAAATCTCTAACTACTCATAACTCACATCATTTTTTAATTCGAGCTCAACTCTGATTTTTTAAAACTCTCAACGATCAAAGAACTATTAGTGAAATGATCACCTTTAATATATTTTAATATTTTTTCTCATTCCTTATGAGCTAAGAATTTAACTTCATTTTTCTCAACTTCAAAGGTTTCTTCTTCCTTCGTAGGACCTGAAAAATTGAACTTGAGAGCATCATTCTTATCTTGAAAAAAAACTTTATATACCACTCCTTATTCCCACATTATCTTCTTTTTTCCATGATCCACTCATGTAACTTATGAATCCCACATTCCACCACTTTAAACGTTCCACCTCTTCGTCTCTAATAACTAGGAGTATAGCCCTTGCGAGATTAATATTGTATATATCCTCCAGATTTTTATTGGTAAAAGTAGTTGTCACACTCCACTTGAAAATTCTAATATTAACCAATATTTCCATTTATGATTTTTTTTCTTCTTTACTTCCATGCTCTTAAACTATAATATAAGATTCATTTGGGGTCTTCCTCTAACACATTGAGGTTTTAGGAGAGCTCGTTACTCAACATGTTACCAGAGCCAGGTTGGCGGGGGTCACAAGTTCGACTCTCTGCCACCCCCAATATTCTCACAATTTAATGGACACGAAGGCGAAAAATGCCCCAAAGATGGGTGCCCGTGATCCACTCTTCAACCCAAAAATTGGGATTTTGAGTGAAGTAGAATGTTAAACTATAATATAAGATCTATTTGGGGCCTTCCTCTAACATCTTAAGGTTTTAGATGAGCTTGTTACTCAACACATGCATCAAAATTCAATTTTTTTGCTCAAAATTAAACTCTAATAAATATTAAAACTCTAATAAATATTTTATATATGTCAAAATTAAACTTAAGTTTCAAACAATTATTATATATACATTAGTATGATTTTAAATTTATATATAGTTTTGATTTTCATGTCATAAATAATATAATTTTTAATTTTTAATTTTTAATCTTTAATTAAAGACTGAATTTAATATTTCATACTTCAAAATAAGAACTATATTTTCCATGTGAAAATATCATCACAATCTACCAAACTCTAATTCTGCATTCTTCACATTGTTCAAAAGTAGTTCATTATTTATTTGTTTACACAAAATCTGTAATTTACAAAAATAAAGTTATAAAGCGTGATCAAATTTCAACATCAAGAATTTAATATAAAAGTTCTAATATCTTAAATAATGTATTTTTTAAGAATTTAATTAGTATAAAACTTTTTACGTTTAGAATTTGATATAAAATACTATATGCCTAAAAAGAGCAAATATATGCTATGCATGTAATTTAGTCATTTCAGTGTAATTCATATAATTTTAGGATAACGAAGTGTGATTCTATCATTTGAGCGTGAGACCGTGAATTGTGTAAGTTATATTTTATGAATTGGGATCAGTTATATAAAAAGATTTTGCGATCTAGTTGTGAATAGCTCGACTAGACTCGACTTAAACTCGAATCCAGCTCGGCTCAACCCAAATTGTCCGGGAGCAAGTTCATGTCTGGCTCGATTATTATTGAGCCGATTTTGAACATCACTTTTTATTAGTTAGAAAAATGGCTCGACTCAGCTTGTTTTACAAAAAAAAGAAGGTAAAACTCGACTCGGCTCGGACAAAACTTGACTCGACTTGGTTCGTTTACAACCTTGTCCATAATAGTTTGATTTCATCTCCTTTAAACAATTTTCACCTTCCCATAATAATTTTTAAAATGGTTAATAGTAATTCTAGTAAGGCTCCATCACTTGATGATCATATCTTTAAACTAGATTTTGTAGGCTCATATTTTCAAAAAATATGAAATGAGTTTTCAGGTTCTACCATGCACATTTCTCATTCCAATTATCCTTAAATATCTCCCCAAGAAAATCTTAATTGGTAAAATTTTCTTATTCCAGTTTTCATATAAACATTTGAATTTTCGGAGTTATTTTAATCCTCCAAATACTCCTCTATTTACCTACTCTTCATTGATTTTGGATTCTTTTTTTTTTGCTAAGTTGTAATTTTGGTGATGACGATAGTTGTTTGGTGATATGACAGTAGTTATGCGATGATGGTTTGATGGTGATGGCAACAACGATATCGTGGTGATAGTTGTAAATGTTGCAGTAAAAGTGTTGTAATAGTAATAAAGCTCAAGTCCTTATTTATTAAAATAATTTATTTTCCGTTGTTATGGCTTCATTATACTATATATCTTGCTTATTAATCAAACAAATTATTTATATTGCCTCATATATATGACATAACTCTCATTCTCTCATGTCCATTTTCCACATACATATTATCTTTAAATTCCTTATTTAATTGATAAACTTTCTCAATAGTTAGTATATTTAAGATTTAACGATCTCTACACTATATCTATAAGTATGTTAAGAGAAGTATTACATTATTATTATTCTCTCACATATTTCACCAAAACAATATTTTCTTATCATTTTTAATTTTTTATTTGAAATTTATTTTTTCTTAGTATTACATATATATAGGGAATTGGTACAAGGAAACATTAATACGCATTTCCACTCGATGCTCAAAATTTTAAAAAAAGAAGATTTTTTTTTTATATTCTTCGTTTTGAACACGAAAAAGATTCTTAAACCTCTGTCACATTTAATGTAAGGATCCGATTATGATTGGATCGGACGAAATTAATGTTCACCCCTGATTGTCTTCTACTCCTTCTGTTCTAAAATAATAGTTGGTTTGATTTTTTACACGTAATTTGAGACTAAAAAAAATATAGTAAGACTCATTATTAAATTTTATATCAAATAAAAATATAGATTCTAAATTTTTATATGATATAAAATTTTATGATATAAAAGTCTAAATTTTATGCTCGGTCTAACTATATTTTTTTATACCTTAACATACGTGTCAAAAGTCAAAATGTTGAATCCTAATAGGGATAACATATGAAGATAGGAGTTTGAGATTAAATATGAGATCAAGTCACCATAAAGTCAACGGTCTTATCTCATTATAAACGTTACAAGATACAAGATTATCTAATATCCTAATAAAATCTTCTTCCAAATAAATCAGATCTTCAATTAATATATATATATATATATATATATATATATATATATATATATATATATATATATATATATATATATCTAAGTTATTTTACTAACATATGAGTTTTGGTTTTTTAACTTATCGTAAACATAACAAGTTACAAGATTGTTGAAGATCCTTATAAAATCTTCTTCAAAATATATTAGATTTGCAATTAATATTTAGATATAATGAACAAAGTTATCTTATTTTCTAATATATGTTGCAAAAAATGTGTTTTTTATGGAGACAATGTAAAATATTGTCTTTAATAAATTGTAACTTCTATTAAATACATTTATATAAATATTTAATATAAAATCAATATTATCATATAATATAAGATTATTAAATAATATAAATATAATAATAGTATTATGAAATAAAAAAATTTAGAATGTAAATGACATTCATTCACTAGTTGCATACAAAATAGAATTCATTAAAATTCTGTTATAAAATTTCTATCAATAAAAATTAGTTATAAAATAGTGTTATTTTAATTTTTTAAATTTTAATCTTAATAAATAATATTTTAATGATATGTTAATATTCACACCATATAAATCCCCTATTACTCTGTTCCAACAGCTAAATAAAACAAGTATCCAGTCCAAAGAATCTATTACTATTCAAAATATTTTATATCTTGTTTTGTATTTACTTTTACAATTTTCTAGTCATGAATGTATGTTTCTTAGTCATATATATACATGTTGTGTTTAGAGTTGAACTACTAATTTTATACAATTTATTCATTTTTGAAACAGGTGCATTGATAAAGGAGCCAATAGAAAGTCACGAGGAAGAAAAACTCTTTAAATTTTGTGATCCATCTATATTTTGGATCGTTTCCCAAATTGTTGGTGTTGCATTCACATCCTTAAAAAAATGATATGAAGATTTCACGACATGGGTGTTGGGCAACACATGCTACTTGCAAAAGGAATTATAATTAATCTTCTATTTAATTATTAAAGAGGATTTAAAAGGTGATTAACATCATCTTTTTCCCTTCTTTTTTTCATGTTTGTGTCGATAAAATATTATATTCAGACTATTACCTTATCTTATTTTAAATTTAAGGGACAATATTATCATAATATAAAGTTTTAATTGATCATCTTAGTGGTTCATTTATATGGAATTATAATATGTTTATCTTTCTATAATTAAAATCTTATTAGAAATGAACTAAAATGATGATTGTGATATAATTATATGAGATAATAGTCCTTTAATTCAAGATAAATAAAATAATAGTACTAAATTGCAATCTTTCATAACAAATACTCCCTCTGTCTTAACCAATTCTTTACACTTTCCTTTTTTTGGATGTCCCACCCAATTCTTTACATTTCAAAACTTTCTAAAAATAGTAAATTTTTATATTGTAAAATTTACTCTCACCCACTACTTTCCTCCACCTTTTCAAATCTATCAATTAAATATTAATTGACCCCACCACTTTACTCACTTTTCCTTCTCTTTCATCCACTTTTCCTTCTCTTTCATAATATTTTATATAATTTTCTTAACCTCCATGTCCAACCCAAATGTAAACAATTGGGTGAGACGGGGGGAGTATGCTTTTACACACGTGTATGCGATTGTTCATTCGAGTCCTTTAATATAATACTTTGATCAATAATTTGAAAACAAAATGTTTCGATACTAATACTAATAAGCTGAGTTTCTGTCACCACTAAATAATTTAATATACTTTTGAACGGACAATAGGGATAAAATTAAATTATATAACTTGTATATAATTCGAGTATTGTGCCTTTTTAGGGAAGTTTTATTCACTCATTTCATATAAGATAGTAATGAGATTGGTCATCCAAAACTTGATACAAAATATAGAAATTCAATCTTTTCACCATCTCGAAACATGTTTGTTTTGAACGGTTCCTCAATATATTTCATGTCATTTTATTTAGCATGTGTTGGAACTCTTTGAATAAAAGGTAAAATAATTGAATAATAAATACATAATATATACTTTTTAAGTGAAAACTAGATTAATTGAAAAATAAATGCATGATAAATATTTTATAGTGAAAGTAAATAAACAAATTAATTAAGAAAATATTGTAAGTATTTTGTGACTAATACACTTATTTTTCATTAAATTCAAGGATTAACTCTCTCTTTTAAAACCACTTAACATAAGCACAAGATTGAGAATTAACCCACAAATATAAATCATATTTAAATTGATACTCCATGCATATGTATAATAGATAAGGTTTTCTTTTTGTGGTATTAAGTTGTTGGTTCTATTAACCTCCGTGTATTAATCATTTATATATTCTTTAAAAAATGATTTCCAATAGACACAAACATATGTATATTAGTATATATGCCTCGGTACTTTTCATAATATTATTTAGAAAATGGATTAAATAAAGTATATATTATCATTTTAGTTATATTATATAGGAAATAAAGTTTATGCATATTTTCTATTTTTAAACCTCGCTAAATATTGAGTTGCTTAAATATTGGCAAGCTATAAATCATGAAAATAGTCTATAATATGTCATTTATATCCCATAATATTTGTTATGATTAAAGATATATAGAGAAAATTATTGATGATAAAATAAACATTGAGCCAATATAATCCTAATATTTAGTGCTTTTAAAATGTTTTGGACTAAGAATACAGAAGTTTTGGACTTAGATTTTTGTACTTGTAACGGCAACGCGTTTAGAAATTCTGGAATTTCGACAATTTATGCATAATATTGGATCAATATTTTAAGATCATAAGTACTTAATTGGTCAAATTTCACATCACGGAAGTTGTAGATTAATGTGTAAAGAATACCTATGTGGATTTGTTCAGCCATATAGCTTAAAATTTTTAAGATATAAGTAGTTGAATATAGTTGACTCAAGTTGTTATAAAGCAAACAACAACATAAATCATATCAAAATTATACTATGAATTGTGTACCACATGTTTACATCAAATTTTTTATATGTTATAACCAAAAGTGTTTAGATTTCTTATGAAAAAAGAGTTGGGTAAGTTAAATAAACGTACGAAAAGTTATACTTTTCTAATAAAACAATGTTGAGCTGTCCAAAATTTTAATAATTTTCACATAACACTTAATCATGATTTAAGTAAAACAAAGGCATGCATGTATCCAAATTTGACCCAATAATGATGTGTAGAGACATGACAAAAATAATTCATATTTAAATTTGGAGTTTTAGGTACACAAATACAAAAATTCATAATAAATTGTATGTCTTATTTGGGCTTTCACTTAAAGTGCAAAACATGAAAATACACGATATAAATAACTACTATAAAATACAATACAATACATAGTATATATATTATAGATTTTTAACTTTTAAAATATGCTGACAATTAAAATTTTATATAATACAGAATTAATGTATGCTTTAGTGGCCAAACATCAAATTATATATAATAGCATTTTATCTCATATTTTCATTCTCCGACCACCTCACTCATCTTCCTTTTCCACCTCCCTCTTCATCGTCATCTCTCTCTCCATTTTTTTATACGTCTTACTATAATACATACATAAATTAAGAGTTAAGTGCATTATATGTATTTGCATTTTGGTCGACATACCACTTGTAATATTAAGCTTTTGAAATTATCATTTCGTAATACTAGAGTTCAGATTTGGTTAGATTTATGAACATTTCTCGTATTTCAAAGACTTTTTTTAACACTATTTTGTCAATTTTTATTTTACTTACAATATTTATTAGTTGGAATAAACATATATTACATAAACTTAGTCGCCGAAATGTGAATTTGACAAATGGTATAAGTTTATATACTAATAAAATATAAAGCACTGATTCACTAAATGACTAATGACTATTGAGTAATAATGAACATATATAATTTTTTTTTTCTCTTTTATATATATAGGGTCAGTGGAGTACCCTTAAATAAAGTCTAAATTGAAGTCCTATTTGTCCTAAATTATGTTCTGCAATAGTTTTTCAATATATTATAAGCAGAATATAATGCAGTACATATTTGATCTAGAATTAGTACTCTATTTAAGATATTTCATAAAGGTTCTGCCTATATATATATATATATATATATATATATATATATATATATATATATATATATATATCTACTCCAATTAGAACTTTCTTATAATCAGAACTAAAAAACCAATACCAATTACTAAAATATTTTTAATAAATCATTAAATTATATATTCAAAAGCATTAGTTTTACAAATGAGCTTTATTACTACTACAACACTTTCATTGCAACATTTACAACTATCACCACAATATCGTTATTGCCATCACCATCAAACCATCATCGCATAACTAATGTCATATCACCAAACAACTATCGTCATCACCAAAATTATAAATTTTGAACTAAGAACAACTCCAACAGCCTCTTAGTGGGTTACTTAAAAATAATATTATTAAATTGAATCCTAGTAATTTAAGACATTACATTGTATGAAAACTCCAACAATATTCCTTATTTATTGTTCCTTATTATTATTATTATTATAAATTCAAATTCCACTTATGTTTTGTAAAGGAGTGAAAAGAAAAAGAAAGAGAAAAGAAGAGAGAAAAATGAATATTTAATTGATAAAAGAAGATAAGGAAGGACTAGCCATCACTTAAAGTTAAGAATGAGAGATGAATGCTAACTTTTTAAGGAGCTACTAGTACACTGTTGGAACTTCATCTTTCCCAAATTTTCCTAAATTTTAGGTAAGGAGCAATATAAGGGATCTGTTGAAAATGCTCTAAAATCGCCAAAACATCATCACCACCATAGTCCACAACAGTCCACAACTATAAAATTATTAATTTAAAATCCAAATCACCAAATTTTATATGTAAATCACCAAAATTTATATGTAAATCACCAATTTTTTAAAACACAAATAATAAAAAAAGACTTATATTTACGTTGTGCTTTCATCAGAGAGGTTAATAGAAGTCAAAGGAGCAAATCGAATAAGGAATCAATAGCAGATCAGAGAAGATAGGTTAAATCGATGATAAATCTAAAGTGCAGATCGAAAATGGAACATATAAAGAAAATGAAGTTTATGGTGGTAGATCGGAGGGGTAGATCATTGATAAATATTGGCGAAAAATCAGGAAAACATGGAGTATTCAGAGTTTTAGTTACAGTGTACGACGATAGCAGGTAAAGACAGATGTGTGATTAAAAACCAGAGTTTAAACACAAAGCACCAAATTTTATATGTGAATCACCAATTTATTTAAACACGAATCATAAAAAAATACTTATATCTACATTATGCTTTCATCAGAGAGGTTAATGGAAATCAATGGAGCAAATCAAATAAGGAATCAATAGCAAATCAGAAAAGATGAAGTGAATTTGTGATAAATTTAAAGAGCAGATCGTAGATGGAGTTTATTGTGATAAGTTGGAGGAGTAGATTCTTGATAAATTGATTGGTGACAAATCGGAAAAAGTGGAGTATTAGTTTGAGTGTCCAACAGTAACAGGTGAAGATAGAGGCGCGACCAGATCAGAGATGGTGACAAGATAGTGGCTCAGATGATGGATGGATGGTGAACTATTGGGGATAATCTTCATATATGTATTTAGACTTTAGTATATATATTTGTATGTATAAAATTTAATTGTGCGGTGCAGATTAAGAAATAGAGGGTTAAGATTAGATCTCAGTTCTCATTTTAAATTGAGTTCTCATTTAAGCATATATATACATATATATATATATATATATATATATATATATATATATATATATATATGTCATTGCTCTAAAGAGAGACACCTTATATAGACTTCCGTAGAGAACCGTCTTTTTTTTGTCAGAAAAAATGAAGAATCGTTTTATTGATATATAATATTTGATAATACATCACAAAGATAATAAAATCTTATCATCTAACCGAAATGTATGCTTAATCAATCCATGGATCGAATGACCCATAAGAAAGAGATTTCCCTAGAAGTTTAGTTAATAAAAAACCTTTATATGTATATGCAATGTACATGAATTTTTCTATATATATTTTGTTTTGTGTTGTCTCTACACGAAATTATCTGTGTCGTGTATGGGTTCTGAACTAAAGTACAAAATATGATTTTGTGTCTATGTATCAGTTTGACGGTTGGCACCCAAAAAAAGAAAGTACATGAAATGACACAATTATCAATATATATAATCCCAATTACATAATTGGCCCAGCTAACCAATATATATACATGAGACTTTCAAATCGTGTATAAAAATCCTTATTTATACATTGGGCTTTTGGGGTATATACAAGAAAATTTCAAATTTATACATTAGAGTCCGTCATATATTGCAATAAAGCATTTATTTCAAATACAAGACAATTCACAACAAATGAAATGGATAGTTCTGAATTATTAGCAAGGGCAGAACCAGAATTATGACATAGAGGAAGCCAAATAAAAAAATCATTGATTCTGAAATCACTTTTTCAATATATGCCAACGAAATTTTTTTAAGAAATTTATCTTTCATTCGATTACAGAGACTTGTTTTCATAATTTTCATAGTCAAAAAACTTCACAATCTTAATTTTAAATTTATCATTCGATTATGGAAACTTATTTTCATAATTTTCATATCCGAAAATTTTCACAATCTTAATTTTAAATTAATTATTTTTGTTAAATTAAAAACTTTATAATATTTAGAGGGACTAATACAGATTATTTTATATTTTTAAAAAAATTTGTATTAAAATTTTTATGTAGTAGGAAAGTTGGCGTGGGCGGGGGCTCCATCCCATCCCACATGTTCTGCTCCTGATTATTCGAGTTAGTCAATAAAAATTCATGTTCATTTAGTTGTGACTCATATAAAATACACATATATTTCAGGGTATCCTAACATTTAGATATTTTGCTTTATAGTGAGTTTGGAGATATTAATAAAGGCTAAAGTTCAGCTGATGTTCCAAATTTTTTGTTCTCATCATTTATTAATGCTTATCTAGATATATATATAAATGAGTATTTTTCTGACAACTGTATAAAATTTTACACAATATTCTATATATATATATTTTTTTTAAATGTGATTATTTTTATGTAAAGCATGTTCTTTTGTTAAAATGTTATCAAGATATATGTTTTAGTATTGGCTATAAGATGATATAGTTACATAAAATGAATTTATATATATAGTATTGTACAATAGTATCACATTCAACCCCAAGATAGATGTTTAATTAGTATCTAAAAATCTTAGGTTAGTGAATGTGTCTGGTCTTTAGTTACCGAAGGTAGATGGCTCAAGTTTTAGTGGAGACAAATATGTGTGTGAGTATTTAATTTTAATCAATATAAACTAATTTATAGTGAAGCAAGTATTCTCCTAAAAAAGACATTATTCCCTATTAAATATGAGTAATTCATTGCAACTAGAGATTACGATAAGATCATAAAATATGCAAATTTATAAAATTGATCAAACATAAACAAATTTATTGCATGTTGTCATGTTGAATATTTTAAAATAACCTTTATATAATAATAGTTTGTGACCGAGTTGTTGATTCTAAGAAAATTCAACCTTGGCGAAATAGGAGATGTCGGCTCTTTAACTTGAATCTGATTGTTAATGGAATGTAAGATCACCCAAGTGATTCTATTATTCCAAGGTCATCATCAACTTGTTTCCAGCATTGCATACACACCAAATTTAGATGGTAGGTCTCAATGAATTCACAGTTTTCAATGCAACACCCACAAATATAACACCTAGCAATACAAAATATGCAAGCCCTACATATCAAGGGTTTTTGTCTTTACACCCATATGTTGGACAATCATAAACCTGCCTAAAATGATGACATTTTGGGCATGCCTCTATATCTATAACTCGATCGTCATCAATTGAGATATACGGTTGCGCACCTTGGTAGAACCAAGGTTTGTAGGCCCTTAACAACTTGTGATCATCTATGTCCACTAAGGAGATTAACTCTTCAAAGTGCTTACTTGTTAGGCCAAATATCCCACCAATTCTTATATTCTTAATTTCTCAAGAATTGATACCTCTAATATTTTTAAGTTGTTAACAATACCTTCAATGCTGAGTCTGCAACATCCTGAAACACCAAGCTGCATAACTATAAACATTATAAATCATTTATATATATATATATATATATATATATCATAAACATATTTTAATTTTTGAACAAACATGTATTTTTTTTAATAAAATGATAACATCGACCAAACATAAAAGCTCATTAATCAATTCTCATTGGCCATTGTGTTTCACTTTCAAAACTTAATTAATATATGTATTTGATTTAATAATTATGCTTCAAGGAAAAAGAGGATAGAAGATAGAATAGACCACTTGATTGTGAATACTATTTTCGCTAATAGTCAACGATAAACTGAGTTTGTCAATAATTAAGAAGAAGGAATGATACCACCATATACATTATATGATATAAATATGTGTATGGGTGTGTATATTTACTTTTAAAATAATTAACAATGCATTATGTAAATATTAACATGCATATATTTAAATTTTTCTTTGATTCTTTTTCAACAAATTATTTTACTATATTTGATTATTAACTTAGAGTAACTATCACAACATATTTAAATTTGGAGAGTTTAATTTTCGTATATGCATCCATAGATATTATACATATATAATTTAAAAAAGAAGATATTACTTCTACATAAGTAGCACTTCTATTAAGTACCATAAATAATACAACAAATTTTAAAATAACAAGTTAATATTAATATGTTAACTAAGTAGATATAAATGTGTGAGATAATTGATACAAAAAATATTCATAAAGAAAATCACTTAGTTTGTTAAGAGATGGGTATTCATATATTAAAAAAATTAGAGTTTTCAAAACCTTTTTCAAAAAGTTCCTAAAAAATATATGACAAATTAAAAGATTTCATTCCCATAAAAAATAGTGGATCATACTATATGCAGATAAATATTCTAACTAAAATCTGTCAACTCATCATTTAAGAAATTTTTTGAGAAAAGCGTTTGAAATTCTTATAATTTTTCTTCATATATAATATCAAGAGATGAAATTTATAATACGATAATAAGTGTTTCACAAATTACTAGTGATTGTGTAGCCATAAAGATTCTAAAGCGATTGCAAGAAAGTGAAAAAATAGGTTACACACAATGACATGACTAATAATATGATGTTTATATAATTTGCATATATACATATGTATAGAAAGAATATAAATTCAAACCTTTTGAAGCATTCGGTTACTTTCAAGCACAGACTTTAAATCAGAATCAGTAATTTTATAGCAATTTGTGAGTCTTAAGCACTAAAGATCACCTTGAGCTTTATTAACTAACTTTAAAAGTATACCATCATCGATCTTATAACTCAATGGCCATTCTATGTGAATATTCCTCCAAAGAGTGGAATTACTTCGAAGAACATTGCACCAAGATTTGCACACCCTTTCAACAGAAAGAAGATCTTGCAAACTCAAATAATCGAAAACATAAGACAAAGCATCATAGGGGGCACTACCACCATCATACCTCTCTTTAGCACCATTGTTGCACTCATTTACAGAATTTTCAATTTTTTTACAACTGTTATCCTTGGGTACATCATAGACCTTCAGATAGAATTTTATGTCTCCATTCAACACTAAATTCATTTTTGCATGCATTATATCACTTTCATTCTTCACATCAACTTCATCCATTACAAAAATAGAGCACTCGACTTAATCTTCTTTTCTTTTCAACTTAATGAATGAAAAATCATGTTCGAAATTGTATTTATATATATAGCGAAGGATTAGATTGCAACATATCAATAATATCATCAAAATCTTCTTAGATTTATCATCATAAATTTTTTTATCCCCAAATCGCAATAATTGTCAATCCCACGGATACGAATAGAAAATCTAAGTCTTTTTCAAAAATCGTATCACACGGATACGAAGCATTTATTACCATATCTCCGCACAGAAAGATATTAATATTTTAAGTGATGTCACGGTTACGAGAAATAATTCTCACGTCATATTAACTTGCAAATAATAAAACACTCTCGATTTAATAATAAAAATAAAGTACTAAAAATATCACTTAATTTAATAGTTCTTTCAGATGGTCTCAAATAAAAAAAATAAGGGTCAAGTATGATTAACAATATATATATATATATATATATATATATATATATATATATATATATATATATATATATAAGGGTCCGGATCCTTGAAAAACGATTGATGCATCCATTTATCAGCACTTTTTTTATAGCGGATAAAATTAGATATTGGTTTTTTATGTGAATCCACGGGCTACATCACTCTATCCGCGCTTCTCGGTAACCTTCACAATCACTTATCAGGTACCAGCTACCTATATATATATATATATATATATATATATATATATATATATATATATATATATATATATATATATAATGAGTTACTTTAATGGAGTACAAATTGGAGATATATATGTATGGGTTGAATTCAATGAAATATTATAATATCGAGGTTCAGTAAGTAAATATTATAATATAATTGAATAATATTGATAAGATTCTATTAGATGTTCTACTAGTCATCTCAATTTAAATTCAATATAATATATTATTTTTCATCAATATAATCAATATTATTTAATTTTAAAAATATTATTTTTTATTTTGCAACATATTATAAGTGTTCATAATTAGAACATGTTCATTTTATTTGCAACATATCTTGAGATTATCTAACGTGTTCATTTTATATTGTAATATTATGATTATTTAAGGTGTTTATTGATATTTGATACTGTTTTAAGCTATAAATTCTATAAAATAATATATTATATTTGATTCTAATATGTTTTAATTTGTAAAAAACAATTTTTTTTTCATTTTTTCAATGGAGTACGCGTTCGTTTAATATTATAATTTTAGAGTTTTTTTAAGGTGTTGACTAATAATTGATAATATTACTAGTTGTTGTAAAACTATAAGGATGGGTGTAATTATTGTATATAACCTACCATATAATTATAATATATACTTACCATATATAAAATATTATTAATAAATATCCTGGATTATAAGATTTTTTATATATTATATCAAAACAATTATATAAAAATTTAGTAAATCACTAATTAGAACACCTATTAGATTAAAAAAAATATTATAGTGAATGTTAGTAGAACACTTACTAAATTTAGATATTACAAAAATTGTTAGTAAGATTCTCTTATATGTTTTAATATGAATTTTATAATGAATTACGGAGACCTATTTTATTTTTTATAATAAAATAATATTATTTAATTAGATGTTTAAAAAATATTTATATTACTTTAAATTATGTAATATTATATAATATTATATAATAAATAAATATTAAACTTATATATATAAACGATTAACCTTACACAAACATTAAGTTTAGATGAGGTTAAACGATAGTTACTAATAAAAATAAAACATTGAACGATATATTACACTTAAAGTTTTCACAACAGTACGTGTGTTTTTTATTCTTTAATCAACACAGGTATGTATAACAATTCTTTTTATTCATTATGTTAATTTATACTTAAATAATAAACATTTTTAACTACTAAGTAAATAAATATATTGATTTTTTGTAGTTTGTAAGTAACAATAAATAAATAAATAAATAAATTAGAAACTCTAAAAATTATAAGTAATAATAAAAATATATTAAAAATTACTTTGAAAAAAACTATAAAAATAAATAAGCTTAAAATGTCAAAAGATTAATCATGTACAACAAATAAAAGCAGTTGAGTTGAGTAAAAAAACACGGAAAATACGTAAAGCAGTAGTTGTGAAGTTTCAACAATCGTTTGATGTTTTGTTTTTTAAAGGTATTATCGTTTAATCTGACCTAAGACTAACCATTAAATGAGTTCAATCTGATATCCAGTTCTCTATAAATATACCTGAGATTGAGCTTGTTTGCCAAGTCCACTATATGGTAAGAACATACTACGAAGTTTTGAAAAAAAAAATTTACATTTTAAGGTACATTTCGTATAGTTTCTTGTTGTACATAAAAAAGTACACAAAAAAACTTTACTTTCGAGCCCTTTTTTTTTCATGTCGCGTTTCGTTCTGAGTTGAAAGTGCATTAATTCATTTTGTGTCGTGTACAAAACACAACATTAATTGGCAGGATTAGTTTCTATCCTTCATTTTGGGGGTATCGCGCATAGCCTTTTCCTTATATGTAATTATCTACTAGGACAAAAATGAAAAGGAGAAGAGTGCTATACAATCAGAGTATAATGCAGCTTTCTTGTGAAAACAAAACAACTTTTAAGTTTACAAACTCCTTGCAGAGCTAACAAGAACTTGCAAAAAGAGACCCAAATATCACATTTTCAACCACTTTGGTTTCACTGTCTTCTTTTCTGTAGGCTTTTGATCTTGGACAGCTGCGGATGGGTTTTCTATGGCTGATTCTCTCATTGCCTCGGCAGGTTGGACTCTCTCTGTTTGCTCAGGTACGAGGTCCAAGCCTTTCAATGACATGACTTCATCTAGAAGAAAGGGACCTGATATGTCTGTTCCATCATGACCTGGACAATGAGAAAAGGTGTGGAAATGTGATAAGTGTCAAATATTTAGTACAACCAGCTTGGAGTTTATAAACCATCTCAAGTTTCAAACTCGGGAAGTAACAAAAATATACATCGGCTATTTTAATCGAAGAGCTTGTTTATCCGCCGTATACACGGGCACACGTACATATATGATCTGTATTATAGCATAAGGTAAACACTTGACTAGATAAACAAGAGAGCAAGGAGTAAGAAGTCCTCTGTCAAATATGAACAGTGTCAAATTAAGAACCAAGGTAGAAAGGATTTCTAATCTTGAAAGAACATTTAGACTCACACCAGTATAAAGTTTCTCTTGGACCATCTCCAAAGCAAGAGGGAAGAAATATACCTATGATAAACCACCTCTTTCCAAATACTCTCACAAATAGCAAAGAATGTCCCCTAAAGTACGTTTGGAATATAAATGTTTTCCCCAGAACAATATAGGTAAAAAGAAACACATGCAGATAGGAATGGTCTTTGATAATACAACCAAAATTCTAACCAGGTATACGAAACCTCTACAAAAAAAATTGCACAATGAACGTTTTGCCTACCGCCGCAGATAAATTAGATGTAACCTTTCAGGCCCAGGGCTTTATTTTTAGTTTCAGAGAGGGATGTGTATTTCTTCATTCTAAGCATGCTTATAACTTGTAGACTATCCCTTAAGAATTGTATTCATGTCATCATGTGTTTGTAAATTATGTTGTAACATAAATTTCAATAGACATACCAAGTCTTCACGTATACAAAAAAATCAAACTATATAAAACACCTATTGTTCTATCATTCTCTACCAAATTTGATCTTATTATTATGCACACTTAGAATCTCAACAGATAGTACAGATCATCCTAGGCTACTTTAAATCAGTACATGAAATAATATGGGATAAATTCAAGTAACATGTTACATTCAAGAAACCATAAGAACTGCATCGCCCATCAACTAACCCAAAAGATTGTAGGTTATAAAGCAATCAGAAAATGCAAACTAACCTTTTGGCACATTTTGTGAAAAATAGACTATTGCACCAGGAACAAAACCAGCAGAGTAGAAGTCCTCTGACAAGTCCTTTATTTGCTTCTTAGGAGGAGTAGTATCTGAAATATACAATATAATGAGAAATTCTATCAAACTCTGTGCATTTTAAATGATTATCAAGGAAAGGCATTTGAACAGTTAAAGTATAATAATCTCAAGTGGTAAGAAATAAACTAATAGTACAAATTGCAGGCTTACATATGTAATATGGAAGTTCTGGTCGAGCAAGCACTTTCATCAGAAGATCGAATAACCTCTGAATGGTCTCTGATGGATGGAATTTAGCTTCTAATGTGTTATTATCTGGAAATCGAACCCGAATTACAGCCTGCAGAACCATAAATTATTTAGTTACTCCTGTACATCATTAAAATTCACTGGTTCGATGATATAGCTTGATCCATAATTTTAAGTAAAAATAAAATCCAGAAAAGCTATGGTCTAATCATCACACCTTGGTTATTCTTGATCTGCGAGCAGCCTGTTCTGATTCCCGGATTTTTCGAGTCTTTAGAAACTTATCTGAGTGCATTAAATTAATTTCATTACAAAAACATATCTATACAGATAATCCACATGAGCTTTTATTGCATATATTAAAAAATTCCAGCAGAAACACTATGACTTGAGCAGAATGCAGTCATGCCTGACCAATTACCAAAAATGATGCCTATTTATATGGTTAGCTACTACTAGTTAATCTTATCTCTCTTTGCTGTGAGTCTAGAAGATAAAGTGGTCTCATCTCGCCATTCACTTTCTCTTTTTTAGTTCCCCCTAACCCTCTCAACTTCCATTTTCAAGACAGGCGAACTCGGTTTATATCAATCACACCATCAGATCATTACACATCATAAGATACACACATCCTAACACACACGAAAATGGTCATAAAAACTCATAATATGCAGTACCTTCTTTTTTTGTTGCCAATATGCGATAATAATCCTCTGGAGTGAATTCATAAAAATCGTCTTGCTCCTCTGCCAATGTAAGAGAGAATGAATTGCAAATACAATCAGAATGCCTATATGAACTAACCATAAAATTAATAAGCAAACTTAAAAAAGAGGGTTTTACCACTATTGGCAAATTCATTCTGTGTTTGAGAAACAATAGAGGTTTCAAACACACGGATATCATGTCCAAACTTCTCTTTCGCAGCTAAAAGCTTTGCCTAAATCACACAGGAAAAGAACCACATCATTGCAAAGTCTACAATATGTGTTAAATGACATAAAGGCTAAAGAACACTTCTAAACCTGAAGGAGAGCTAATTACATTTGGACAATTTACTACTTTGACAATGGATAAAGATCCATAACTTATGTGTTCATCCACACTTCAAAAAGAGATTTTCAGATTATCGAGAAAAGACGGCATGTGTACGCTTGTCAAATAAAATTAGCTAAAATCGTGGACTGTGGTTTCAGTTTCCACTGATCAACAGAAGATGTAATATTTACAGAATTAAATGTGTACAACTTGGAATTTGAAAGGCGCGAGAAGATTTTAAAATTTTCAGTTCATATATTAAGCTGCCAGGAGTTGCTTTAAGAAACAGATCTCAGTTTTAGGTTATATTTTATCTAGTTAATGCAACAGAATCCTATTAATCAATCCCCAGAAGGGTTCAAACTCTCTTCTTCTCTACCCGTACGTTGTCAAGTTTCCAAACCTTGCCTTACGGCTTACACCATACACAATGCAACTCGGATATTTTACATAAGACAATATATGGTGGAGCCAGACTCTAGTCTGCAATCTTTCATCCACAACAAACTAAAATGAATCCTCGCTACCCCCACCCCACCAAAAAAAAATCCAAATGTTGAGTTTTAAGCGTTTAACAGTGTTAACGAACAGACGTGGCTTCCTGCATATTCCTAAATCCTAACTAATGACCAATATCACAGCCTCCTGCTACCATTCTTTTTAAAATCACAAGTAGGGTTTTGGAAGAGGCCCTTACCAAGATACTCAAGCACACAAACCCTCAATTTCTTATTACCACGAAAAAAGAGGTATCCACAATCAACTCCGTTACGATACCATAAATTGCTAACAATTCATATACTAAACAAGAAACCCCAAAAGCCCAAATGCAAGAATCAGTCTAAATAACAAACAAAAGTGATCACCTTCATCTTAGTTACAATATATAGACAATATAATCACAGGAAGCTACAACTAAAATGAAACATAATCATCACAAGTAAACAAGAAAATCAAATACTCCATTTATTTCAAAAGGGTACAATAAACTTCCCAAGAATTCAAATAAAATCATCTTTACAACTGTTAAAACTTAAATTAAACCCAAAAAATCAAGAACCCAAACCGACCCATTTCATATAAAGAAGCATAGATATATAAAGAAAGTATATGTGTGTATATAATACCTTAGATGATTCTGCGTCCAATGGATCCATGGTAGTGAACCTCCTTCGTTTGAAAGCAGATGGAGAATCAATTAACATCGAGTATAGGAACAAGTAATAATATGAATCAACCAAACACGGTCTTATTGCTCTCTTCCTTTCTTTTTAGTTTTTACCTCGTTTATTTATAGGAGTTACCCACTGGGTTAAGTAACTTTTATCCTGGGCAATTTTGTTTAGCATCAACGGCTATGTTTATAGTGGGCCTCCGTTCAAAATATACAATTCGACTGCATTATTTTTTACCCCCTCTAGACGGCAGCTATCTCAAAAATCTAAATAAAAAGAATTATATTCAATATTTTTTTTGAATTAAAAGATTTTAAAAATATTTTTATTCAAAAAAAGAATTATTAGAAAATATTACGTTGAATTCTTTTTATTAAAACTTAGATTTTCGTGCAGTGCCCTATATAAAAAAAGAACAGAGGGAGTAAGATTTATGTAATAATGTAAATTTATTTAATTTAATGTAATATTTAAAATATATGTTATTTATTTGAAATATTATAATTTAATATTTTTAGTTTTATATAATATTTTTAGTTTTATTAACCACATTAATTAACTACTAATATAATTATTTTAATATGCATTACATATTTATAGAAATACTAATACAATTAAATATTTTTAATTTATATACATACATACATATATATATATATATTATAAAATTAATGGAGAAAATGACGGTATTATCACAAAATAATAGTAAGTGTGCTCAAATTAACACTTGTCGCTGCGGGTTACCTATCTATCACATTTTATGCGCATTTTGCATTAGCGTATATTGACTCTCATAATCAACACATCTGTACACTTCAATTACACACATACTTACTTACACACACTTTATTACATACAGTCCACAACATAGAATCAACTATTTGAGATTTATCGTGTTATGTAAAACACTTCAGTATCATACCTTCTCCGTATATTCAATCAATAGATGAAAATTAAATCATACTATTAAGTTGTGAAATGGGTAACACAGACTACACTTATCCATTAGTAAATGTGTAACACTAGTGCAGTAATTATCTTCAATGCCATCTTATATAATACAACTGAGAAGAAATTATGAGCGGAATGTCGAGTTTCACATGTAAAGTACAAATTGGTGTTTGCATTCATTGAATGCATATATAATATATTCCAGCATTGATTTCCGCATAGAATGAATGCATATACGTTTTACATGCGCATAAGTAGTTTGCGTGAACTTGTACTCGCATTTCCATGATGCGTGTTTGGCATTAACCCCGCACAATATGTTGACGAAGACATACAACAATTATGGGTGGTAAAAGGAGGTCATTGGATGTTTGATAATACAATGATCGTCTTGGAGCTAGTAGCTGCGGTGAAGACCCATTACAAGTTCCGTTATGGCATGTGAACATTTGGATTCAGATTCATGATCTCTCAATGGGTTTTATAACAGAGGTTGTAGGTCAGCAACTTGGGAATTTTTTTGGAGAATTTCTTGAGTATGATGCTAAGAACAACTCTTCAATCTGGCGTGAATGTATGAGGATCAGAATTCGTTTGGATGTCAGGAAACCTCTTAAAAGGAAAAAGAAAATTATAAAAAAGGATGATAAGGAGTTCACAGTGACGTGCAAATATGAAATATTATGAGAGTTCTATTTCTCTTGTAGTATGGCATCACATACAGACAGATTCTGCAGGAAGTTTATAGATAAAAGAGGAGTTAAAGGCGAGAAAGAATGGGGTTTGTGGCTGAAGGCACTGCCGCATAGGGTGGTGACTCAAATTCAAAGCCGTTGGCTCAAGGAAGAAGGAGATGCCACGTGAGAAGCTAGGATTGGTAAGGAGAATAATTACCATAATTCTAGGCGCAAAAAAATTCAGACAAAGGGAAAAAGATAAGCACAGGGAATAATTCTAGGAATTTGGTTATTACAGAATCCCGTGATAATAGTATTGGTACGAAGTTAACGGGATTTAACATAACTTCAAATATGTTATATGGGCTTAATGAGGAGGAGAATATTGGGCTGAAAATTGATGAACGCAAAAGAAGGAGATGTGACCCATCCTTACAGGGTACAATGGATATTGATGTGGGCTTGAACATAGCTGGGCCACAATGTCCAGAGCAACAATCGGAAGCTAGTATTTTTAATGGTGATTTGGCAGCAACTTCTCAAACTTTTTCGGCTAAGCTTGCAGTGCAAGCTAATCGGTCTCAATGAATCTTTTAAGCTGGAACTGTCGTGACCTAGGCAACCAGCGTGCAGTTCGTGTCCTTGGTCAGATGTTGAAGTCTTACAAGCCTGACTTAGTATTTTTACCTGAAACTCTCTCTGTAAGTAATAAAATTGAAGAAATTTCTTCGAAATTTGGCTTTGCTAATTTCTTTTCAGTTGATAGGAAAGGTAGAGGAATTGGTATTGCAGTTTTGTGGAAGCATACTATGGTTTGTGAGGTTGTTGAGTCTTCTTCAAACCATATTGATATCTTGATTTTAGAAAATAATTCAATCTCTTGGAGGCTTACTTGTTATTATGGCTTCCCGGAACGTGAGAGGCGTACTGAAGCCTGGGATTTTCTTCATTTATTAGTCTATAAATCTCCGCCCCCTTGATGTATTTTTGGAGATTTTAACGATCTTCTTTCTAATTATGATAAGAAAGGGACGCATCCGTATACTCAGAATTTATTTGATGGCTTCAAAAAGGCCATTGATGATTGTAGTTTGATTGAATTTGATTTATTTGGTGGTTCTTTTACATGGGAAAAGAGCAAAGGAACCCAGGCCTGGGTCCGAGAGAGGCTTGACAGGGTCTTCGCTACAGATTCTTGGTGGAGCTTATTCCCTCTTTGTACTCTCTCAGTCTTTCATGTGATTAAATCAGATCATGATCCTATCAAGTTGAATTTATTCAACACGGCTATCACTAAAAAGCAATTCCGTTTTAAATTTGAGAACATTTGGTTGAAAGAAGTTGGTTTTCACTCTAAAGTGTCGAAGTTTTGGCAAGGTCTCCCTCCTTCACATTTTCTTCCAAAACTCATTTCGATGTCTTCTTTTATGGCTAGATGGGGAAGAAGATTATTTCACAAGTTTAGAGAAAAAGTAATTAAACAAAAAGTGGTTCTTGATTCTCTAAAGAATAGAGAAGACGATGATGGAATCTAGTCATATTTTGATAAAAAAAACTAAGTTAGAGGAATTATTTTGGCATGAGGAGATTTACTGGAAACAACGTGCAAAAATATTTTGGTTAGAGGAAGGAGACACTAACTCGAAATTCTTCTATTCCACAACATCAAGCAGGAAAAAAATGAATCATATATCCTCTCTTAAGTCAGATGATGGTCGTGTTGTGACTAATCATGACGATTTGTGCTATTTGCTAAAGAGTTACTACTCGAACATTTTTTCTGCAATTGATCAGGAGATAAATTACCCGTATAATGAGAATGAAATTCAAGTATCCAATGACCAAAATATCATGTTAACAACAAAGCTCTCATTCGAGGAATTCACAGAAGTAGTGAAAAGCATGCATCCTGATAAAACTAGTGGTCTGAATGGTTTAAACCCCGTTTTCTTTCAACATTTCTGGAAATTATTTAAATGTTGTCAAGATTGGTTTACGGAATGCAAACTTACAGCAAATGTTATTGACACCGCCTTGGTATTCATTCCTAAAAAAGAGAAAGTGGAAGAAGTTAAAAATTTAAGGCCCATTGTTTTGTGCAATGTTTTATACAAAATTTTTGTTAAAGTTTTTGCTAACAGGTTGTAAAAAATCTTGCTAGTATTAATCTCTGAAGAGTAGAGCGCTTTTGATCCAGGTCGTAACATTATTGACAATGTGTTTGTGGCTTTCGAATTGATCCATTTCGTGAAGAGGAGAACGAGTGGTGAAGTGAGAGATGTTGCTTTAAACTTGGACATAAGCAAAGCTTATGATCGAGTTTACTGGGTTATTTAAAAAGTAGAATGGAGGCTATGAGCTTTTCGAACAAATGGATTAATTGAATGATGATGTGGGTGGCCTCGGTCTCATATTCAATCTCTTTTCAGGGCTCAAATATAGGACCAATCCTTCCTAAACGTGGTCTCAGGCAGGGAGACCCTTGTATCCGTACCTATTTCTCTTATGTGTTGATGGATTATCATTATCTCTTAAATCTGCAGCTGATAATACTTCCATTAACGGTTGTCGTATTTGTCCTCAGGCCCCTACTCTTACTCATTTTCTCTTTGCGAACGATAACTTTTTGTTTTTCAAAGCTACAGTAGGGGAGGCGAACTCTATCAAACAAATTCTTAATCTCTATGAGGCTTTCTTCGGTTAAGCAGTGAACTATCAGAAATATGTTATTTTCTTTAGCTCAAATGTTCGACGGGACTAGCAAAATGAGATTAAAAATGTTCTTGAGGCTCACAATGATATCTGCACCAGTAAGTACCTTAGTATGCCTTCTCTAATTGGCAAATCCTAAAAACCAGTTTTTAGTTATTTAAAAGACAAGGATTGGTCAAAAATCAAGGGTTGGAGTACCAAATTTTTATTTAGAGTAGGGAAAGCTGTTTTACTCCGTAATGTTGCTCATGCTATTTGTGCTTATACGATGTCTTGTTTCTTAATTCCTAAATCACTGTGTCAAGAAATCGAGAGAATGATAAGTGCCTTTTGGTGGAGCTCTAACTCTTCAAACAACAAAGGTGTCAAATGGCTTTCATGGTCTCGAATGAGTATAGCTAAGAAAAAAGGTGGAATGGGCTTCCATGAAGTACATGAAGGGTTTCGGGCATGAAAACGCAGCGGAATTAACGTAAAAACAATAAAAAAATCGAAACTCAATCGAAGGATCCATGTATAACGTTGGATGATTATGGTGAAGAAGTATGTACCTTAACAAAGCTTTCGTATGCTGTTTAATGGAGGTCCAGAAAGATGAATCACAACAGTCCTTTGTTGCAAAGATTTGCTCTCTAAAGAAGTCCACACGAACGCCCGATCGTCCTACGATCACCGGAGTCGGTACTAGCCGAATTGTTTGCCTCTCTCTCTCTCTTTCTCTAGCCTCTCTTGATGTTGAGCAGCTAGGGTTTTTCTCTAAAACGAAATTTGATGATTAAACCCTAATACTATACATCATTATGTATATATAGGGGAGAGAGAGATTTTGGGCCTAACCCTAATCCATGTGGTTTCCAAAACCCATTATGACTTTGGGTTATTATTATTATTAAATCTGAATTCTAATATAATTAATCAAGTCCCACTTAATTAATTCAATAATTAAATTCGAATAATAATAATACTTATTAAATCCGAATTCTAATATAATTAATCAAGTCTCACTTAATTAATTCAATAATTAAATTCGAATAAACAATAATATATTTAAATTCGTAATTTAAATAAACCTCCGTTTTGACGTTCTTTGTGTGTGACCCTTTAGGTTATTATTACGTTGGCAATAATTTTATTATCTAATAATAAAATTATAAACAATGAGCGGCATCTAGTAATACATCATTGCTACCCAAGTAACAATAATAATTGGTGATTCAATTAAACCTTTCGTGAATAATGTTCCATGTAATATAATCCCTTTAACCTTATATTATAGATCAAACTCGAGGCATGTATAGTGTCATCCTCTTCAATGTTTAATCTCGGTTTCCTTGATCAATGAGTAGACTATTTAAACAAATCAATATTTGAGCATGGCCATGCATTTCATAGTCTCACTCAATCAAGAGGCCAATAATATCACTCCTAGAATTGGAGGGTTAAATCCTATATCTATCATTCATATTCCTCATACGATTGATAGCATACCCAATGTACACCTTTATCATTACCCGGTTAAAGGTAACTTTGAGTGTAATCAAAGTATATTAATTCTCGTATAGAAATATAATGATTTCAAGTCAGAGGATCATTACATCATTATCACAGTGAGATTTCTTATGACACTTATTAACATGTAGAATCTCACGGCGAGTCTTTCCAGTGTCATGTATTGATACATACACTTATGTTCTTGACTTTAGTATCACCATACCTAAGACCAATGAGATGTGGTCATCCGTCAACAAACATACTAGTCTTATTGCATTATTATTGTCCTTAAATAATAATACTTGACTAGGGAATTTTATGAATAAAATACTATTCATATAATCTCATTTTTAAGTCACATACTTAAAGATATATATTACGTATTAATATTCCAAGGACATTTATTATCCTTTCAATTTATAACGCAGTAAATAAAGACATAATAAATAATAATTAAATAATCACATAAAACATAATCCTTAATTGTTTTCAATAAAACATTAAAAGTATTGTCTCTAGGACACCAATACTAACAATCTCCCACTTGTACTAGAGCCAATCTCTTATGTATCTAATACCCATGGAACTAGTATGACCTTCGTGCTTCTGCTGCGACAAAGCCTTAGTCAGTGGATTTGCAATGTTATCATTTGTATGCACTTTACATATATGTATATCCCCTCGATTATTAATCTTATTAATTAGGTGATATCTCCTAAGTACATCCCCAAACAGTCTTCTTGACTGCTTCGCAAGCATCAATATACTCAGGCTCTATTGTAGAATCAACAACTGTCTCAGCTGTGAACCATTCCAGCATACAACATCTCCATTTAGACAAAACACAAATCCAGACTGAGAAATCGAATCATCCTTGTCTGTCTAGAAACTAGCGTCGGTGTAACCTTTTACTACCAGCTTATCTTCTTCTCCATATACCAAGAATTAATCTTTAGTCCTCTTCAAGTACTTAAGAATATTCTTGACTGCTGTCCAGTGACCTTCACCTGGATTAGACTAGTATCTACTCTGACTTAGGCCGATCATTCTTCTTGATCTATCTCTATAGATCTTGATACCTAAAATATAGGTCGCTTCGCCTAAGTCTTTCATTGAGAAATTCTTACTCAACCAAGTCTTAAAAGCCTGTAAAGAAGGAATGTCATTCCCTATTATTAATATATCATCAACATATAATTATAGGAATGCCACATTGCTCTCACTTACCTTCTTGTAAACTCATGGTTCATCTTAATTTTGAATAAACCCAAACTCTTTGACAGTTTCATCAAAACGAATGTTCCATCTCCTTGAGGCTTGTTTCAATCCATAAATGGATCGACGCAGCTTACATACCTTTACAGCATTCTTTGAATCAACAAAACCTTCAGGCTGTGTCATATACACATCCATATCTTCTTCAAGGCTCCCATTTAAGAAAGCGGTTTTGACATCCATCTGCCAGATTTCATAATCATAGTAAGCAGCTATAGCAAGCAAAATCCTGATGGACTTGACCATAGCCACTGGTGAAAAAGTCTTATCATAGTCAATACCATGAATTTGCTTAAAACCTTTTACCACCAATCGTGCCTTATAGGTCTGTACATTACCATCCATGTCGGTCTTCTTCTTGAAAACCCACTTGCACCCTATAGGTTTTACCCCTTTAGGTGGATCAACCAAAGTCCATACTTGATTAGTATACATGGATTCCATCTCAGATTTCATGGCATCCAGCCATCTCTTGGATTCTGGAGTGTTCATAGCATCTTAGTAGGTGAGAGGCTCATCTTCGTCGATAAGCATCACATCACCATCTTGAGTTAAGAGAAATCCATAATATCTCTCAAGCTCATGGCGAATCCTACTAGACCTACGAATAACCAGTGTTTCTTGAGCAGTGTTGTGGTCTTGTACATCCTGCTCAAGTTCCTCCATTGGTTCAATGTTATCTTGTGGGCCTCGAACTTCATCGAGATCTATTATCCTCCCACTGTTTTTCTTCGAAAGCATTTCTCTTTCAAGAAAAACTGTAGTTCGAGCAACAAACACTTTGTTCTCGGAAGGATTATAGAATGAATAACCCTTTGTTTCAATTGGGTATCCCACAAAATTATATTTGTCTGATTTAGGTCCTAGCTTGTCAGAAGTTAAACGTTTCACAAACGCTTCACATCCCCATATTTTCATAAATGACATGTTATGATGTTTCTTAGTCCATATCTCATATGGAGTCTTCTGAACCGTTTTAGTAGGAACTCGGTTAAGTGTATAAGCAGTCATCTCCAGGGCGTAGCCCCAGAAACTAATTGGAAGATCTGCATGACTCATCATCGATCGTACCATGTCCAACAAAGTACGACTCCTCCTTTCAGAAACTCCATTCCATTGTGGTGTTCCGGGAGGAGTGAGTTGTGATACAATACCACACTCTTTTAATAAACTCTTAAATTCATGGCTTAAGTATTCATCTCCACGATCAGATCGTAGAGTCTTAATACTTCCGCCAGTTTGCTTTTCTACTTCAACTTTGTATTCTTTGAACTTTTCAAAAGAATCGGATTTGTTCTTCATAAGATACACATATCTACTGAAATTATCAGTAAACGTGATAAAGTAGTAAAAGCCACCTCTTGTCATAGTACGCATAGGACCACATACATCACTATGTATAAGTTCTAATCGTTCAGTGGCCCTTTCACCTTGTCCAGTAAAAGGAGATTTAGTCATTTTTCCAATGAGACAAGGTTCGCATGCTTCGTATGATTCAAAGTCAAACTTATCCAAGTATCCATCCTTATGTAACTTGGAAATGCGCTTCTCATTTATATGGCCTAAACGGCAGTGTCAGAGGTATGTTTAATTTGAGTCATTTATTTTAAGACGTTTGTTATTCACATTATAGATAGGAGTGTCTAAATCAAGAACATATAAACTGTTAAATAAACGTGTAACCTCATAGGTAACATTATTCAAAGAAAAGGAACAACTATTGTTCTGAATTAAAATGGAAAAACTTTCTTGTCTAAATAAGAAACCGAAATAATGTTTCTGCATATTGCAGGCACGTAAAAACAGTTCTCAAGTTCTAAAATAAGCTCAGTGGGCAATGATAAATAATAAGTCCCTACAGCTAAAACAGCAACCTTTGCTCCATTGCTAACTCGTAGGTCGACCTCTCCTTTAGCCAAAGTCCTACTCCTTTGTAGTTCATGTACATTTATAAAAATGTGAGAACCACATCCAGTATCCAATACCCATGATGTAGAAGTTGACAAATTGACCTCTATAACATAAATACCTGAATCAGAAGCTTGACCAGCCTTCTTCTTCTTCAGATCCTCCAAATAAGCATGACAGTTTCTCTTCCAATGACCTGGTTTACCATAGTAGTGACAATCACCCTTTGCAACAACACCCTTAGGCTTTAAAACCTGTTTGGGATTAGCCTTTGGCTTGGGACCAGAAGCAGATCCAATCTTCTTCTTTCCCTTCCATATGCCTTTCCTATTAGCCTTACCTTTGTTATCTACCATCAACATGGCAGCAGGTTCAGCCTTTTCATGTTGGTTTCAGTAGTTCATAACATGGCCAACAATTCAGTGGGTGTTTTGTCTATCTCATTCATATTGTAGTTCATAACAAAATGAGTATAGTTGCGGTTCAAAGATTGCAAGATTAAGTCAATCTGAGCTTCCAAACCAATCGGGAAACCCAAAGTATCAAGATACTCAATATAACCTATCATCTTCAGAACATGTGGTTCAACAGGTTCACGCTCTCCCTATTTGCAAGCATACAGTGCTTTGCTCGTGTCGAACCTTTCTTGACGAGCTTGTCCCTCAAACATTCTTTGAAGGTGTTCAATCATCTCATAAGCATCCATATGCTCATGTTGTTTTTGAAGCTCAACACTCATGGTTGCCAGCATGAGACATGCAATATCATTCACATCATCAATATGCTTCTGATAAGCATTTTGCTGAACGCGAGTTGCATTCTCAGCAGGAGGAGCATGTGAAGGAATTTCAATGACATGGAGCTTACGCTCTTGCTTGAGGACAATCCTCAAATTCCTATACCAATCCAGGAAGTTAGTTCCTGTCAGCTTGTCCTTCTCAAGGGTTGCTCGTACGGAGAAAGTATTTGTATTGTTTGCCATTTAAATATCTACAATGTTTAAAATGCAAAAAATAAACATTAGATTGTCTGAGTTATTTATTATGTTCAAATGATTATGATATATTCATAATATATCTCCCACTATTTTTATCAAATTAATAGCCCTTACTATTAATTTGGAAAGTATATCCCATAATTCTTTCTAGTGAGCCAAGATCCATATTTCGTCATGTCCTAAGTCAACCACTGGAAGTCCTTAAAAAATGATTATTTAGGTAGACAACAGTTGTCAATTATATCATATATAATTCTTGGATAGTTTGGTGAACAACGATTGATCTTATCTATCTAATAGACTTTTAACCAAACTCTATGCTTCTAAGTTCATAATGGCTGAATATAACCGTTTATTTTCACCTTATTATGACGACTCAATTAAGTTAGACCCAATGATACAACGGCCGAATATAACCGTTTATATTCGTCGCATCTCACCACGATAGATAGGAGTCCCCTGCCACTGACAGTCCTTCCCTTAATCGATCTAGGATTCGATGAGTGTTCATTCATTGGAAAGTATCCGAGTAAAACTTAATATTTTGTTAAGGGGTTTAGAAAATTTATAACGATCATGATCACATCATAAAGAGATCCTCAATTTTTCCTTGAACCAAATATTTCAAATTGACATCTTAACTTTTTCATTTCCCAGGTAGATGGAGGATACCAGTGGTCACACTTAAAACCCATCAGCCTTACGAATACGCATATCCGTTTTTATCAGAAAATCCCAGTTATAGATATCAAAAATCAATATTTAATTCCGTGTTTTAAAAATCCATATTTCATAAACACAAGAATCTCATGATCGTTTGTTAATTTTAAAATCTTGAATCGTTACAGATTTTATCTTTCTTAAGCAGACATGGCATGGGTGTCGTATCTAATACATACATATCTACACATGCATTCATATACATATATGTATTGTGCATAAATTAAACGTGTTTGGTTATGGCCCCATCCTATGTGATATTTCCAAGCTAATGGAATTATCAAGGTCAATCTATGGTGGTTTCAAATACTACACTATTACATGTCTTTATCTTCTTCATTGCTCCATCATCTGAATTGCCTCCTAGCTTCCTTGCTTCCAAGTCTCCATTGAACAATTACATTGAATAATAAATAAATCTATTCTAATGAAATTACAAGAAGAACTCGAGTTACATTCGAGATTAACAATTACAATGAATAAACGACATGCAAGTCGTATTTAGAAACCAAAACCATAAAACAAAACCACTATCTTATGGGTCTTTAGGCCATAACCATCCACCATGTTATCACATAACACATGTAATATATCTCAGATTATATAAACATATCATATAATCATATATAATAAATTTCGAAATTTCAGAAAATCAAATAAATTTCAGAAAATCAAATGTTGTCAAGATTGGTTTATGGAATGCAAACTTACAGCAAATGTTATTGACACCACCTTGGTATTCATTCCTAAAAAAGAGAAAATGGAAGAAGTTAAAAATTTAAGGCCCATTGTTTTGTGCAATGTTTTATACAAAATTTTTGTTAAAGTTTTTGCTAACAGGTTGTAAAAAATCTTGCTAGTATTAATCTCTGAAGAGTAGAGCGCTTTTGATCCAGGTCGTAACATTATTGACAATGTGTTTGTGGCTTTCGAATTGATCCATTTCGTGAAGAGGAGAACGAGTGGTGAAGTGAGAGATGTTGCTTTAAACTTGGACATAAGCAAAGCTTATGATCGAGTTTACTGGGTTATTTAAAAAGTAGAATGGAGGCTATGAGCTTTTCGAACAAATGGATTAATTGAATGATGATGTGGGTGGCCTCGGTCTCATATTCAATCTCTTTTCAGGGCTCAAATATAGGACCAATCCTTCCTAAACGTGGTCTCAGGCAGGGAGACCCTTGTATCTGTACCTATTTCTCTTATGTGTTGATGGATTATCATTATCTCTCAAATCTGCAGCTGATAATACTTCCATTAACGGTTGTCGTATTTGTCCTCAGGCCCCTACTCTTACTCATTTTCTCTTTGCGAACGATAACTTTTTGTTTTTCAAAGCTACAGTAGGGGAGGCGAACTCTATCAAACAAATTCTTAATCTCTATGAGGCTTTCTTCGGTCAAGCAGTGAACTATCAGAAATATGTTGTTTTCTTTAGCTCAAATGTTCGACGGGACTAGCAAAATGAGATTAAAAATGTTCTTGAGGCTCACAATGATATCTGCACCAGTAAGTACCTTAGTATGCCTTCTCTAATTGGCAAATCCTAAAAACCAGTTTTTAGTTATTTAAAAGACAAGGATTGGTCAAAAATCAAGGGTTGGAGTACCAAATTTTTATTTAGAATAGGGAAAGTTGTTTTACTCCGTAATGTTGCTCATGCTATTTGTGCTTATACGATGTCTTGTTTCTTAATTCCTAAATCACTGTGTCAAGAAATCGAGAGAATGATAAGTGCCTTTTGGTGGAGCTCTAACTCTTCAAACAACAAAGGTGTCAAATGGCTTTCATGGTCTCGAATGAGTATAGCTAAGAAAAAAGGTGGAATGGGCTTCCATGAAGTACATGAAGGGTTTCGGGCATGAAAACGCAGCGGAATTAACGTAAAAACAATAAAAAAATCGAAACTCAATCGAATGATCCATGTATAACGTTGGATGATTATGGTGAAGAAGTATGTACCTTAACAAAGCTTTCGTATGCTGTTTAATGGAGGTCCAGAAAGATGAATCACAACAGTCCTTTGTTGCAAAGATTTGCTCTCTAAAGAAGTCCACACGAACGCCCGATCGTCCTACGATCACCGGAGTCGGTACTAGCCGAATTGTTTGCCTCTCTCTCTCTCTTTCTCTAGCCTCTCTTGATGTTGAGTAGCTAGGGTTTTTCTCTAAAACGAAATTTGATGATTAAACCCTAATACTATACATCATTATGTATATATAGGGGAGAGAGAGATTTTGGGGCTAACCCTAATCCATGTGGTTTCCAAAACCCATTATGACTTTAGGTTATTATTATTATTAAATCTGAATTCTAATATAATTAATCAAGTCCCACTTAATTAATTCAATAATTAAATTCGAATAATAATAATACTTATTAAATCCGAATTCTAATATAATTAATCAAGTCTCACTTAATTAATTCAATAATTAAATTCGAATAAACAATAATATATTTAAATTCGTAATTTAAATAAACCTCCGTTTTGACGTTCTTTGTGTGTGACCCTTTAGGTTATTATTACGTTGGCAATAATTTTATTATCTAATAATAAAATTATAAACAATGAGCGGCATCTAGTAATACATCATTGCTACCCAAGTAACAATAATAATTGGTGATTCAATTAAACCTTTCGTGAATAATGTTCCATGTAATATAATCCCTTTAACCTTATATTATAGATCAAACTCGAGGCATGTATAGTGTCATCCTCTTCAACGTTTAATCTCGGTTTCCTTGATCAATGAGTAGACTATTTAAACAAATCAATATTTGAGCATGGCCATACATTTCATAGTCTCACTCAATCAAGAGGCCAATAATATCACTCCTAGAATTGGAGGGTTAAATCCTATATCTATCATTCATATTCCTCATACGATTGATAGCATACCCAATATACACCTTTATCATTACCCGATTAAAGGTAACTTTGAGTGTAATCAAAGTATATTAATTCTCGTATAGAAATATAATGATTTCAAGTCAGAGGATCATTACATCATTATCACAGTGAGATTTCTTATGACACTTATTAACATGTAGAATCTCACGGCGGGTCTTTCCAGTGTCATGTATTGATACATACACTTATGTTCTTGACTTTAGTATCACCATACCTAAGACCAATGAGATGTGGTCATCCGTCAACAAACATACTAGTCTTATTGCATTATTATTGTCCTTAAATAATAATACTTGACTAGGGAATTTTATGAATAAAATACTATTCATATAATCTCATTTCTAAGTCACATACTTAAAGATATATATTACGTATTAATATTCCAAGGACATTTATTATCCTTTCAATTTATAACGCAGTAAATAAAGACATAATAAATAATAATTAAATAATCACATAAAACATAATCCTTAATTGTTTTCAATAAAACATTAAAAGTATTGTCTCTAGGACACCAATACTAACAGTACATGGTTTTAATCTGGCATTGCTTGGTAAACAGTATTGGAAGCTGTTAAAAAATCTGGAAGCTCTAACGTCAAGGTTATTGAAGGCTAGATATTACCCGAATTGTAGTTTACTTCGAGCTGGCAGAACGGGGGGGATCGAGTTACACGTGGTCTAATATATGGGAAGCTAAAGAAAATATGAAAATAGGCTTAAGGTGGGTTGTAGGAGATGGTAAATCAATAAATATTTACTCTGACAGATGGCTGCGAGGGAAAGACAATTTCTGTGTTGATCAAGAAGCTAATGATATCTCTAGAAGAGAAGAAAGGGTTTGTGATTTTTTTATGAGGGGTAGAAAGGCTTGGGATGAAACCAAAATCAGAAATATATTCAACAGCATGGATGTTGAAGCCATTTTAGCAGTTCGTATTCCACAAAGTAGTACTAGTGACAGGATAGCCTGGGTTTATTCTAGTAATGGACATTACTATGTGAAATCGAGTTACCATCATCAGCACTCACATCATATGGGGGATGTAGCTCTGCAACAATCAGATGGGTGGGGAATGATATGATGCCTTTGTATTCCTCACAAGATCAGAAATTTCTTAGTCGGATACTATGTCAAAACAATGTTTCTGTTCGAAACCTTCTAAGAGGTAAAAGTATTCATGTTCTTACAACTTGTGTGATGGTGTAGGAGAAGTGGAGCACTTATTGCATCTGTTCTTTAACTGTGAATTTGCTAATTCTTGCTGGCAACGAATGGGCCTATCTTATGATACGAGGGAGGTTGAAAGTGCTCCAGAGTGGCTTCTGGATAAGTTAAACACGGAGTCAAGTACCAATCTTATCAAAACAGCTATGGTGATTTGGGGAGTGTGATGGGAAAGAAACCAACGTGTTTGGGAAGGGAATGTGATATCTCATGAGGTTACTATGGCATGCATGGAGCTCTAAACAGGTAGCAGAGTGGATGGAAGTTAAAAAACGAAAGCATATTATCCCTAACCAGCTATAGAGAAATATTATGCAGCATGCTAGTAGGTGGGTGGCTCCTGACATTGGAACTTTGAAGTTAAATATTGATGCCTCTATTTTTTAGGGTGCAGACTCATTCTCTGTCGGAATGGTACTGAGAAACCATCAAGGTCTGTTTGTTCGCGGCAAAACGATGAGATTTACAGGGAGGGTTACGGTGCTTGAGGTTGAACTGGTAGGCATTTTAGAAGCTCTGATGTGGTCTGTTGAATTTCAAGAGCAAGTCATTGTTATTGAAAGTGACTCTTTGCTAAGTGTTCAGGATTAAGGCAAAGCAAAATCAGTTGGAGGTAGGAGATTTAATAGCTTAGTGTCGATCTATTCTTAGTAGTAAGGTTGGGGTCTCAGTTGTTTTTGTTAAGAAGCATGCAAACAAGGTAGTGCATTCACTAGCTAGATTAACTTGTATGCTTAATAGTTTCATTGATCTTCCGTCTCTTCCATTGTGTGTGTTGGAGACACTATTGTCGGACGTTTGATTTAATGAAATATTCCTTTGTTTCAAAAAAACAATTATGGGTTATTGTATACGCATTCTCTGGATGCGGATACGATGTGCTATTTTGGTCACCCTAGACGCACAATGATATTTTGGTAATCAACTAACAAATATATGAGAATTAGGGCATTCACCCAAATTAATGTTTGTATAATATTTTTTCTCATATTTGAATATATTATTATATTTTATATTAATTGTTTACTTGTTTTTTTTAATATATATAATTTTCGAATATTTTGTTTATTAATTATACTTTCTATTTTCACTTATATTGAATAAAAATGTTGTTTAAATTTATTTTAACTTATAAAATTCTTTTTATATGTGTATTAACTTTTAGTTTAAAGACCATGACAATCATATTAACTCGTTACTCTAATTATATAGAGGATATTTTTATTTTACAATATTTATTCAAAAAAGGTTATTTAAATTTAGTTTAATTAATAAAATTCTTTATATATATGTATTTAAGAAATTTTCTTACTTTTTAGCATAACAACCCGGCGATCACATTACCCTTTTCTCCAATTATATATAAAATATAATATAATTATATTGGGTTGAATTCAATGAAGACTCTTAAATGGAGTACAAATTGGAAACATATATATCCTCCTTTAGATTCTGCAATATATAATAAGCAGAATATGATGCAGAACATGCATGTTCTTCAATTAGTACTCTAAATAAGGTTCTCCATAGAAATTTTGCTTAATTATATTAAACGATCATTTTATCTATTAACAGTGGATATCCTCTTAATTAGTACCTAATAAAATGGGCCATAGAGTGCACTGATAATAAATATTTTTTATTTCGTCAAATATATTTTTTAACAATTAAAACATTTAAAGTGTATTTAATTTAAGTTTTATAACATTTTTATTAGAATTGTATTTAATATAAATTCATGTTAATCAAATAAAATAACAAATACAAAAGTAAAGAACACAAGAATTTAACATGAAAATCCCTTCAAATAAGTTAAAATGACCAATTCACTAAATACGAAAATAAGACGAGAATGAGAATCGCTCCCTCACCCTACACTCTTAAATACAATCACCTCATTTTGATACAAAAATTCTCTTTTGTGTATGTGTCATACAAATATCTAACTTTAGCTCTCTTTTTTGAACAAAGATTGAAATTTATTAAATCAGATAATGATCATAATCAATAATCTCCAACACAGACAATGGGGGAGACGTAACAATATTGTAGCTATCTGACGAGCAAGGGACATGCGCCATGAAATGCGCCGCCTTGTTCACTTGCTTTATAATATAGTGTAACGAAAGACCAATACTAGAGTTTAAAATGTCCTGGCAAAGCTCGAAAATATGTCCAACCTCTAGATGATTCTTCGTACTCTTGCAAATTGCATTTACTGCAACAAGTGAATCACTCTCGATCTGTATAGCTTGGCCACATCGAGAAAGCATCCAAGACAGGGCCTCACAGATGTAATGACCTCAGCTTCGAGGATTGGGGTTTCACCTACAAAGTTCATATGCTTCCCTTGGACAAACTGACCATTGTGGTCACGAAGCATCATCCCTATTTGAAACGTGTTGCTCCCTTGAACGATAGAAGCATTAACATTGAGTTTGAGACTACCCTCCACAGGGGGAACCCAGTGTTGACCACAAGCCAAATGACCACCTACCACTCCTTGTGGAGAATTTTGTTTCCTTGTTATTGCTTCCTTCCAATCTATCACATGTTTCCTACTCCAATCCATTACAATAGCAGCAATCAGATGTTTATTCTCCCATACCTTCAAGTTTCGTGCAAGCCAGATTCCCCAAAAAATAATGACAATATTGGTAACTTCTTCTTTAGATGCTACAGCTAACATCTGTAGCATCCAAGTAGGAGCAGAGACTGTCTCCCTCAAGTCATCGACTATGTTCATGCTAGTCCAAAGTTACAGTCAAAGAAAATATGGAGTAAATGCTTTACATTAGTGTTGCACATTGGGCATATAATAGTGATATTCACCCCTTGCACCTTAACACATTTCTCACAGGCACATTTTTTCTGCAAAGCCTCCATAAAAACATACGATTTTTGTGAGGGACCTATAAGGACCACAACTTCTTCCACCCATCAGACTGCATATTGTCATTTTGAGATGAATTTTGGTCACACCAAAACATGTAGCCCGACTTCACACTATAAATACCATTATTAGATTGAGTCCAAGCAATACTATCTTTTACCTGGTTTTGAGGTATTCGAGTTGTAAGAATGATTTGTGCATCAATATCTTAGAAACAATTTTTAACTAACTGCGTGTCCCATTGTTTGGAGTCTGGGCGAAAGAAGTCACACACTTTTTCACTTCTTGTGTGATTAATATGAGAATCTTCCACACAGAAATCAAACTTCGATTTTAACCAAGCATCAGAAAATGCATTTATCTCCTTATCATCTCCTAGAACCCAACGAAAACCCTTCGTGATAGCCTCCTTAGCTTGCCATATCCCCGACCAAATGAAATCGGAGCCCCCTCATCGAGCAGCTTTTAACACACTTGACTGAGGAAAATACTTTGCTTTAAAAACTCTCGATACAAGAGAATCTGTCTTGGTTATTAACTGCCACACATGCTTCCCATGTAATGACAGATTGAAACCGTGAAGGTCCCTGAATCCTAACCCCCCTTTACACTTAACTGAACTCAAGTTTTTCCTTGACAGCCATCGAATTCCCTTAGTGGAAGAAGAATTTGTTTGCCACCAATACCTATTCATCATGGTTTCTAGCTCAGTGCACAAAGATTTTGGTATTAAAAAGCAAGGCATACAATAGCTAGAAATTGTTTGAACCACACTTTTAAGCAATACGGCCTTATCAGCTTTAGATAACAATTTAGAGCTTCAACTCTGAATACATTTCCCAACATGATCCTTCACAAATGAAAACACCGATTACTTTGATCTACCAATCAAAGATGGAAGCCCCAAATAGTTACCTTGACTCAAATCGCTTCTAACCCCCGAGATCTCCGTGAGTTCATTTTGTTTGTCTCTTATAACATTGACACTAAAGAAAATCCCTGATTTCTGATAATTAATTACTTGGCCAGAAAGCTGTTCATAATTAACAAGAAGAGTTATATTAACTACATTCAAAATAAGTTCAAGACACATAGGGGCCCTATATTTACAACCTCTGTTTCTGCTATTATTGCCTTAAAAAATAGAAAACTATCATCTACAAAGAGGAGGTGTGTAACAGCATGTGCATTTTGACTGATCTTGCAACCACTAATCCTACCTGAGACAGCATCATTTGTTAAGGAGGACGATAAGCCCTCAACACAGAGAAGAAAAAGATAGGGCGATAAAGGGTCACCTTGCATCAACCCACGTTCAGGAGTAATAGGACCAACATATGATCCATTAAAACAAATGGAATAAGAAACAGTGGACACACAAAGCATGATTAAAAAATCATATAAATAACTATATTTATGAGCTTCCTCAAATGAGAGTCGAACCCCTTTTTCCTCATTTCTTTCTCTAACTTTACTCTTTCTCCCACTCATATTATCCGACTCTTAGCCTCCCCCGACCCTTTGTTATTCCATCGTCCTCCTTGATGGCTTCCCTTTTTAATCATAAGTCATATTTTATTCTTAAGCTTTACTCTTACCCACTCTATTCTCTCTTTCGTATTTCTCCTTCAGCGTTTTGTGATACCCTGTACTCTTCCCTTACCTTCCCCTTGATGATACTTGCTACTATGGCTGCCACTACCCACCGTGTCACCAACCCAAAGCTTCTATCCCTATCGGCTGGACCTAGCACCGTTGATTGGAGAGCTTTTGATGGCTCTGGCACCGCTCCTTTGGACTCTCTGCACCGTTCCATACCTCGTGACGAACCCAACTTTGGTCACAATCAGGTTTTACCTCCCTCTCACTTTTTTTTATTCACAAGAGATAGATGTCGACTATGTTGTTCTATTTAGAACTGGAAGTGAGATATGTGTTGAACCCTATGTTGATTTCTTGCGTACCTCTTCGTTAGCTTGGATGGATTGTTGTTTTGGGATTACTGAGGATATGAGTTTTGATTTTAATGTTGTTAAAATTGCTGCCCTTCAATTGTATGAGTCTATTGGTCTTGTTCATGTCCTTAAACACTATGCTGGTTATTTAGTTTTTCGTTTCAAGGATTCTAAATGTGTTAATCGAGCCCTCAAGCATAGTCCTCTTGAAATTAATGGACACATGTTCCGTTTAAAGAGTTGGTTTGAAAACGTCCCTGAAAGGAGTGCCTTTGAAAGTGATAAAGTTTGTATTTGGGTAAGATTTGTCAATGTGCCTTTCTTATATTGGACAGTAATGGGTCTTTTTCATATCGGTCTTGCTATTGGTCAGCCTTTAGCCATGTCTCCTGCTACTTATCAAGCAGTTTCTGATCGTGAGCCTCTACTAAAGGCAGATATGTTGCTCAACTTGGATATTACGGACCCGCAACCTAGCACCCTCATGCTTGCAATATATGCGCACCATTCTAAGAACAATGCCCTTATTCGAGTTCTTTACCAGTCTTTCATGTACTATGACTTCTGTCTCTTTGTGAAGCACGTTGCTTGTGCATTCCCCCATCTTGCTAGTCAATTCCCCTACGAGGTTCCCAACTTGCTCCCAGACTTTATATTCAATGATCTGTTACCCATTGAGTCTGCCTCCAATGGTTACATGGATGCTCCGTCTAGTGCTTCTAATGAGTTTATTAGCCAGGAAAATGCTAATGTGAACACTTTGCAGGATAATTTGGAGGCTGTTAATCTTGCAGATGCAGGTGCTCCTACTCAGCAAGTGTAGCAGGGTTGTGGCAGCACCAATGTGAACCTCAATGTGCACTTAGGCGACGGGCTCAGCATTATTGCTAATTTCTATGCAAACTCAGAAGAGATGGACTTCCAGATGGAGACTGAGTCTGGTGCTGGTGCTAGTGCAGCAGATGTTGGTCATGGTAAAGCTGATGGTGGTAGTGCTGGTGTTGATGGCCCTGTTCATTGTGATGCTTGTGGTAATCTGGGAAGAGTGCCTTGATAAAAGTCCTATTTTCCTAAGATTTGTTACCAAAATTTGTTCTCAAGTTGGTGGTTGTTCCAAACTGTAACCTATGTTTTGCTTATGATTGTATGGTTGTGATGGTTTTCCATTGAACTTTAGATTAGTTTACTTAAGTATTTTTGCTTAGGTTCTAATCGTGACGTGGGTTAGTCCAACATTCTCTTGTGACGTTATTCCTAGGCAGTCGAGGTGACTTCTTTGTCTTTGTTTTTGTAATTCTCATTATCTTTATAAATATATAACCAAATTATCTATATAAAAAAAACTATATTTGTAAACACCACAAATATTCTAATCTTATTCTACTTCAAATCCTATTTATGATAAAAATATTTCCACAACTAATACATATGGAAATTGGGAATTCTTGCCCGCAAGGGTTGACTCATTTGGTTAAAGAGAAGAATATCATCCACTTGGTCACAAGTTCGAATCTCACGGCAAGAGAATTTGTGATTATGTCATTTGGACTAGAGCCACCCAGTGCGCACCCAAAGGGTAGCGGCTGCGGGTTCCCATAATTAAATTTTTTTTGGGATTCTTGACTTATTTAGGAATTTGAGTCGTACCCCAATTTTTTTGAATTTAAAAAAATTATAATATTTTAAAAAAACTATCTAAAATTATGAAACTCCATAATAATTAACCTCAAATTAAAATCAACTACAAATTTTTAATACTTATAAATTATTATTAATTTATTAAAATCTTGATCTAATATACCCTAATTTTGCTTCGTTTTTCCATTATATGTATTATGTATACAAAGTATATTACTTACAAATTACAATTACAATTATAAATATTACTCGTAATAAATAAAAAAGATACTAGAAAAAAGCTGCACGAGAAAGTTGAGAAAAAGAAGAAAATAAACGAGGATATATGTTGAAAAAACATCATCAGAAACTATTAGCAGCCCATCTTTCCTTCTATATCTCCTCTCTTTATCATTTTCCCTTGTCTTTATATATTTTGATTGATTATGCATACATACATACATACACACACACATACTACTAATTTTGAACTAGTAAAAAAGACTCGATCTTGATTGGATGAACCAGCAAATAGTTCATGTAAGTATTTGTTATCTTCTTTACTTTTATAGTTCTTAAAATGCTGTGTATAAATTTATTCATATAAGTTTTACCCACTATTTGTTTTTTATATGTCTTGTAGGTGAAGCTGCTATCTGGGTTTTGCAGATCATAACTGGATCTTTATGTTCTTGGATCTATTATTATTATGGTGAGTTTTTACACCCCACTTGTATGTATGTGTGTATGTATTTCTTGTTTTCAAGAACTTGCACAAGTCAAAGATTGTTGCTTTTGCTAATTTGACTTTGGTTTGTGTGTATTTTATGAGTTGTTACTTTTGATATGGAGGGTGTTGTATGTCAATTTTAAGAAAGGGCATGGTGGATTTATCTTTTTGATTTATTATGTTATATATATGTTTGTTTGTTTGCAAGAACTATACTGTTCTTTCTTTTTTTGATTCATACTCGTTCTAGCACATTTAACACGTCTGGATCACCTTTCGAAATCATTTTGGGGAATATCTAGTACCAATGTCTCGCTATGTATTATAAATTTATTCCATAGAATCAATTAAAGTACTTTATGGAGTAAGTTAGTGTGTGGATTATAATTCCATGAAACAAACATGGCCTGAGATGTTTATACTTTATACGTATAACTTTGTCATTTTTTTAATTCTGATTTTTTTTCTCTCAGATGGGATGTGGATTAGTATGGATGTTGCTCTTTTGATGGTGGAGAACATGGAAGGCTTAGAGGGTGGTTTGGTATTCTTTGCCACATCTTTTAATGTCAACTGGCTGTAGATAATACTATATCCATCTTTTTAGTTTTAGCTGCACAGCATTATCAAAGGTCTTTTGCCTTTGAAGGTTCCGGTGGAAAGAAGTTAATTTCCCACATAAGTAATGCTTAAACAAATACTTAATAGGCTCCCAAAGAAGCCACATAAGTCAAGTGAGAATCGTGATGGAGGATCATCTGGTTCATCTTCAATTGCTTCTACAAGTTCTAGAAGCAGTGACATAGCCAGTAATTGGGCCGGGAAGAATGCAACTTCTCCCCATGGTCTTAATTCTTCATCTGATTCAGGACTAAATCATGGAAACAGGAATCCTCTAAAGTTAGATTCAAAGGTGAGCGACGCTCAAATGGTTCTTCAATATGAAGCCTTGCCTAGTTTCAGAGATGTTACAAACTCTGAAAAGCAGAATTTGCTTATAAAAAAACTAAACTTATGTTGTGTTGTGTTTGACTTTACTGACCCAACAAAGCATCTGAAAGAGAAGGACATTAAACGACAGACTTTAGTTGAGCTTGTTGATTTTGTCACTTCTGCAAATGGGAAATTCTCAGAAACTGTCATACAAGAAATTGTAAAGATGATATCCACAAATTTATTTAGACCACTTACTACTCAATCTCGTGAGAACAAAATCGTGGATGGTTTTGATTTGGAAGAAGATGAGCCTATGATGGACCCATCATGGCCTCACTTGCAAATTGTGTATGAATTCCTTCTGCGGTTTATTGCATCACCAGAGACAGACGCAAAGTTGGCTAAGCGGTACATTGATCACTCATTCGTTACAAGGTTGTTAGATCTTTTTGACTCGGAGGATCCTAGAGAACGGGAGTACTTGAAAACTGTTCTTCATCGTATATATGGAAAGTTTATGGTCCACCGACCATTCATTCGGAAAGGAATCAATAACATATTCTTCTGTTTCATTTTTGAGACCGAGAAGCATAATGGAATTGCAGAGCTACTAGAGATTATGGGCAGTATTATTAATGGGTTTGCATTGCCCCTAAAAGAAGAGCATAAACTATTTCTTGTGCGAGCACTAATACCACTACACAAACCAAAATGTATACCTATGTATCATCAGCAGTTATCTTACTGCATCACACAATTTGTTGAGAAAGATTGTAAGCTTGCTGACACTGTTATAAGGGGCTTATTAAAGTATTGGCCAATTACTAATAGTTCAAAGGAGGTAATGTTTTTAGGCGAGCTGGAGGAAGTTTTAGAAGCGACTCAGGCTCCAGAGTTCCAGCGATGTATGGTACCTCTGTTCCGCCAGATAGCTCGTTGCATAAGTAGTTCACACTTTCAGGTTGGTGGCTTATGATGATGTTCATTTATATTTGTCCCTATACTTGCGTATTTTACATTTTTATGAAAAATATTTGAGATTCCTGTGCCTATATGCTCACTAGATTTTCCAGGTTATATATTTACCCATATAAGCTTAATTCTTTTTTTTCCCATATCGAATAACTTAATTTTTACCTGATTTGAAATTGTCCTCCAATTGAAGTCACATTTTCCACATTAAGAATCTATTATTAATTTTGAAAGTAATGCAGTCATGTTTATAATTCAAGTCTTTTGAAACATTTACTTTACTAGTTTAAGAAGCAAACGGCCCAAGCACAACGGAAACAATAAAATACTGAAATGGGACTGGTATTGTTGGTCCCTGCATGGTGGGATGATCCCACCTCAGCTACTCTGGTCCAATGCTGTAACAAGTTTGTGGTCCCTTTTTTTGTTTCCCAATGCTCGCGTTGGGACTCCATTGCACTTGCTCGTACAGACAGATGCTGCATCTGTTACTCCTGATTAGCAGTCCTTCTAGGCTGCTAGTTTTATTTCCTACATATTCCTACTTATGAAACTCATGTATCAGCAAAACTAAACTTACCAATTGCCATATAGTGCATGATTATAGAATAAACAATATCTCTGAAATAATAAGATTTTACATTCCTGTACTCTATCAAAGGATTCAGTCAGTATACAACTATCTAACTGACAGCCAATTAATAAAATGCTAGATACAAGTATATATTTATTTATCTTTCCAATCTATTCAAATTTTATATATTCCACTATGTCTTTGACCACCTGTCCACCTACAATTGGTTTAGGTTGGTGAACTTTATCATGTTATTCCAGGCACACAATATGTCTCATTGATTCCAGCCAATTTGAGCTATGTGGAGTTAAGTAGGTTTTATGTAGTCGAACATGTTAGCAATATTTAAACGAGTAATGGATACCCTATAATCTATATGATCTAATTTTTTAATATAGGTTCCACTATATTTATCTGCCAAAAGTTGAATTATACGAGATACCATCTCTTAAATACCTTACTAGTTTTATATTTGTGTCTCTTTGATTTCTAAAACATATAGCGTCTTATTTTTCTCTGTTTCAGTCGATTTAGGAGTGTAATTTTTGTCCCTGCTGAATTGTATCTTTGCCCTATTGGCCACAGTTGTATATGTGTGCTTGAACTGGCACTTGACATATGACAATGGATAGTTACCTTCTCATTGCACATAGTTGCTGCACATAATTAACATGTCTTTGCCCTTGAACAGTACACTTCATGTATACATATGAAATATGGAATAGAGCTGCAAGGACTAGAAATTTATATACTTGAGCGATCCATCATTCTGGCTTTTAATGTACCTTTTTGACCTTTTAGGCCAGGATTGGAGTTCCAAATAAGCCTTTAGTGTGCCCCGTCTTATAGTTCTTAACAAATCTATTTGACTATTCTAGTAGCCTTTACTCCCAAGAAATATAATAATTACAAGATATTATCGATGTTGGATGCACGGTTCTTTAAATTCATAAAAGCTTATTTGATATATATGTTTGTTTTTTGTGTTAGATTTTTATTAGCTTAAGAATATATAAAAAATGGAATAGAGCTGCAAGGACTAGAAATTTATATTCTTGAGTGATCGATCATTCTGGCTTTTGATGTACCTGTTTGACCTTTTAGACTAGTCTGATTTACAATAAGGTCAGGATTGGAGTTCAATTATCCAAATAAGCCTTTAGTGTGCCCCATCTTATAGTTCTTAACAAATTTATTTGACTATTCTAGTAGCCTTTATTCCCAAGCTATATAGTAATTACAAGATATTATCGATGTTGAGGGACTTGCCAGTTTTTTGATACTAGCATACATTCTGTGGGATGCACGGTTCTTTAAATTCATAAAAGCTTATTTGATATATATATATATATATATATATATATATATATATATATATATTTGTTTTTTGTGTAATATTTTTATTAGCTTAAAAATTTATATACATGTCTATGTGTTTTATTTCAATCTTTGCTCAATTCAACTTCTTCTATTTATTTTCTTACTTAAGATTTAAAAGAACAACATTAAACAAAAAAAAATCAATTATCTAAGTTTAATTGTGTTCAAATTATTATTTAATGATCATTGAAAATGTTCATCTGTAGTTGTACACAATTGTAAAGGGTGACATAAAATTATGGAAAATATGTATTATGTATTTATGTTATTTCTTGTAATTGTCAGGATATGAACCCTTGACCTAAATAGAGCTTAAAAAACCCTTGACATTTCGTAGTACTTTGGATAACATCAGAAGCACATTATCAAAAAAAAATTCAATTAATTAAGTTTAATCATGCTGTTCAAATTATTATTTAATGATCATTGAAAATGTTCACGTGTACACAATTGTAAAGGGTGACAGAAAATTATGGAAAATATGTATTAGTCATTTCTTGTAATTGTTAGGATATGAACCCTTGACCTTATAGAACATAAAAATCCCTTCACATTTGGTAGTACTTTGGATAAAATCCCCCTTACGGTTATTATATACTGGGTATAATATAATTTCATAGTGATCCTTTGTTCTTTTGGATTGAGCACAATACCAAATAAATATATACACTCAAAGCCTGCATTTTAAGCAAGGCATGTGGATGGCTATTTGTCATGTGAAGCTCTTTTGTAAGTAGGAATTTTACTGTGGTTAGAAGTCAAGTGCAGGCTTGTCGATCACTTTGACTTGTAGTTAGCTTTACATAGGTTCACCTTCCATTCAAACCTCTTCCAACTATTTTTCTGTGGCATAACTTCAGGTCAACAAAATGACTTGATTAAATTTTTTATTGAAACGTTAAGAATTCTCAGCATTAAATGTTCTTAAGAAAGGAATATGAATAATTAGGAAAAATTGATGTGAAGAATTTTTCAGTGGAGATAATTTTGGAACATATGTGCAACTGTTTACAAGCTTGAACATGCATCATTAACTCGTATCTCTAGTTTTAATAATAGTAACAATAGTATTTTTGCTGATCATTTTGGTTTTAGTTGTGTGCCAGAACAATAGAACAGGATGCATCCATGTGAAAATCATTTTTGTTTATATAGAGAATCTTCCTCTCGCTCACCTCTCCTTTCATTCTTTTATCTTTAGGTGGCAGAGAGGGCTTTGTTCTTATGGAACAATGATCACATTGAAAATCTTATAAAACATAATCGAAAGGTTATTTTGCCAATTATATTTCCTGCACTAGAGAGAAATTCTAAGAATCACTGGAGTCAGGCAGTGCAGAGCTTAACACTCAATGTGCGCAAAATATTCTTGGATGCTGATCCCGAACTAGTTGAGGAGTGCTTGATCAAATTTCAGAAGGAAGAAGCACAAGAGCAAGAAACCAAAATGAAACACGAACTAATATGGAAGCGCTTAGAAGATATGGCTGCCATAAAATCTTCAAGTAATGAGGCAGTGCTTATCTCTAAAACCTAGTGTCTCATCAGGCTAGAGATGAAGGATCGTTATTACTAATATGTGGTCAGTCAAAGAAAAATGTGTAATTTTTTTAAGGCATTATATTGCTTTCTCACCTCATGTAAAACTTGTAATTTTCCAGGTCTTGAAGGAATCATGTCCATCGTGTAACCTCGCAACGCGAGTGTGGTATATGTGTTATCTAATGGACGTGATAGATGGACTATCATGAGCACCATTACATGGATATATGAGTGGAACTGGTTAGCAAGTTATACTCCGTTGGTGTTTGGAATGGTGGCACTGAAAGTTTTATTTTGTGGAACCTGTAGATACTATAAATCATATATATATGTACTTTGTTTCCATGCAATATACTTCCATGTACATTCTGAAAGTTATGTACAAACACGTATATCTGTGATGGAATATACATTCCTGGTATTAGACTCGCGTTTTATAAATTTCTGCACTGTTTTTTTTGTGCGTTTGTTCGATTTCATTATAATCATGTTGCTGTTTGTCTCTCTGTTAGATCTCATAGTTTTTTCAAATGAATTCATTTGGAACTTCAAGAAGTCTTGCCAAGTTTCCAAAAGTAACCATAGTCTTTGCTATATTTAAAACAGAACAACAGACTGTCTAACAGGTGAGGAGTTCTATATATATGAAATCAATAGCAGATCAGCATCTCTCCGTTTATTTATTGTTTTACACAAGTGTCGAATTATGTTGATTCAAAAATGATTGCTGGATTATCAAGCAAATGATGTCCTAGCCATTCGGTCAGGTGCCGGACGGTTATGATTTAAGAAAAAAAAGGAATGGACCGCTGTTAATAACCGTGGCTCGTGTATGTGCCGCTGTTAATAATTGTGGCTCGACTTTCCCACCGGATCTCCAGTCAAATTTACATGCCTCCAAATCCCTGTCTTTCCTTATCTCCTTTAACCATTCTCTTAATCAAACTCACAGAACTACCATTTAGCCCAGCATCGTCAACAAATGGATGGAGACGAATCGATTGCGGACCCATCATCACTCGAAACAAAATTTCCAAAAACCCTCAAACTTAACAATTAAGATATGAATCACAGCTTTAAACCCACAAACAACCACACTAATGGATGGTATGTGTATGAAGATGGTGTATGTAAAGAAGGGAACGGGTTTTGATAAAGAAAAAGGTCGAGCCGCAGTTATTAACAGCGGCCCGAACACAAGTCGCGGTTGTTAACAGTGGCTTGATCCAACGGCTAAGAAACCATTTGCTGGAAAAAGCCTATCCTGCAAATGATGATCCAACTCCCTTCGAAAAATATTATAAGCTCCTTTACGTTTTCATTTTGTAGGTTATTAACTTATGATTCAGAATGTTATACATTCTTACAAGCATAGCCTGATGCTATCAAGTATAAGTACCCAAGGTGTCATGCAGTATTTGTTAATTATTGGGTACTGCGATTTTCTTTTGTATTAAACAAGTAATAAACAATAAAGAGACTACCTTTTTTTTTCTTTTGTAGAAATTCGGTACTGCGATTTTATTGGGATAAATCCAGAGTGCAATAATTGATAATATAGTTCTGAAGGCATTAGATAAATGTCCTGTAGATGTAACTGTGATCAGGGCATATGTCCTGGTAAGTGGTAAGCAACTGATACCGGATCCTCCGACAGTAATTGTTAGATGTTACGTATAAAATAATGGCATGAAGAGTCTTGCATATTTCATGTCCTCTAATCAGCTTGCATATGAGCTTGCTTGGGATAGTAGCGAACATAATGTTTGCTGCTGGTTAAGTAAGCAAGGGTTCTATCGGGGTTTCTGGTGAGGCTTCAAAGAAATTAATCGATAGTCAGAAAGGAAGTGAAGTCCACTCCAGCAATCAGTGACAGACTGACAGATATCTCAAGGGAGTACCAGACCCCGAAATTTTGGCCGACTCCGTACCCAGATTAGCTGTGGCATTTTCTTGATAAAACGCCCTGCCTGAGCTAAAGAAGAAAGAACATAGAACTCTTTCATATTATGAGTTCCAAGCAAGGATAAGAAAGACAGCTGACATGTGCACAAGATAAAATGTTTTTCTAGTCTAAATTTTTGTATGATCAGCAACGATATCTACCTCATTGTCTAACGTGCGGAAATCATAAAATGAACAGTAGTGACGGATGCTTTAGTTCGTGTTGCCTCTTCTACCACCTTTCCTTTCCGGGTTCTTTTTCTTTGTAGGTAATAATTACTCGTTATCTTTTCTATTTAGGATATTTTAAATTATTGATATTGATAAAAGGCTGTTATTGCATTGTAACCTGTATAATTCACCCAAGTGCTTGAAACTTAAATAATATTCGGAGTCCGCACATCGATCAACTTGATGGTTGATGTTAAGTTCTACTGTAGCCTTTTTTGTCATGGCAAGAATGATTTATAACAGGGGTCCTTACCCTCGCCCACATACTAACACACTGATATTTACGCACACATGTCTTCACTGAATGTCGTATTATCAACCTATTTTTACCGAGAGATGTTTGATATCCGCTAGGTTAAAGTACTAAGAATCACGCTTATTGCTAAAAGGTAATTGATATTTGTGTTGCTATCCGAGTGCAAAAAAAAGAAGACTGGAAGCGAAATTGAAAAGAGAGATGTTTGATATCCAAAATTTAGCTCTTTAATTACATTGCATTATTTGTGTAACAATGAATTTACAGAGTTATTTCCTTCATAGTTGACAGGCTAAGCTATAAGCATGGCTGATTGTTTTGTCAACAAAATGATTGGACCAAGGCACCATCCTCTGCTCCCCAACTTCCTAGCCAACTTGAGCACAGTGGTGTGGGGTAAATCATTATCGTGCTATTATGTATCCACTGAAAGCTAAGTACTTCTAATCTTTTCCTCTGTATTATTGGTTCAGGACCATTTTTCCCATATTTGCATGCCAGTCACTTTGATATCGAACTGATCTTGTGTTTCAATTAAAGGTGTTTCGTCGTGTTTGGTCTGTTATATTATTGGATGAAGCCTGATTTATCTATCTAGCTGCTTTATCATGTTCAAAGGAACTATCTGAGCTAATCTTGTCTCTAATAAATTTCCTGATTTGTGTCTGTTTCTTAGAAGAATTAGGTTCTAGCAACTACAAATGTAAATGAAGAAATAGTTATGGCTATAATCGAGCCAAGTGAAGCCGACTTTTGTACTTCTCATTTTCAATTTGGTACAAAATAAGTTATAACTAATTGGTTGTTCTCAGGAAACTCTAAGGTGGTTATGATAGGGTGTAATATGAACATCATACTTACGTTAACACGCCCCTAACTTGAATATCAATGAAGAGTTCTTCCGTTTCCAAGTCGAAACTTCTTTCGGATATCATGTTAAATTAATGGCTGTTTGAAACTTCTTCTTATTGGTTCAAAAAAATTTCAGAAACAAGGGGCGATAGGGTTTAAACTCGACATCTCCCTCCAATAGAGGTCTGAAACCATGTTAACTCGCAAGCTTTCCAAAATTTAACGTGTTAGGAGTAAACTTAATAGGATCACATACTATATTCATCAGCTAGTCGGCAGGAACTCTTCAATTCTAGTGTGTTGATTATGCTTTGTCTCGTCTTGTCTTTGCCAAACTATAGAGAGACTAGTGTATAAACGGGATATTTTATAAGATAGGGATATGGGTATCCCACATTGGAGCCTGTCATGTCCATCTTTCTTGCTGTCCATGTGAAGGAACTTCAACAAAATATTCCATTATTCATAAAGTGTGAAAAGGCCTCTCCATGAAGATGTACAATTAGTAGTAGCAGTGTTTTACAAATCTTTGCTTAAACCGATTGCGTTTTCTCAAGAGTTGTTTGCATTAGCATTACCGGGTTTCTTGGCAAATACAATTAACTGTTCACTTGTTAGTTTAAACATATGCCAAGAAGAATCAAGGGACAGACAATTTTTAGTTTTTTCACAAGTATATAACGGTGTTCAAGATATAATTTAATTTAAAATTTTAGAAAGACTCTTACCTTAATACCATGTTTAGAGTTTGAATCTCGATGGTTTCAATATTCTCAAAAAGGGTGTAATCGATTCAAGTTGATTCCACAGGCTCGAGTTCTACTAGAAAATTTAGGCTCGAGTTTAACTGAGTTATAATTTTTCCAAACTTATTTCGATAGAAGTTTGATATACTTGAGTTTAGGTTAAATCAATTCTACTAAATATTAACAAAAGATTGAATATGATCGGTTCAACATAATTTTTACTCGATTAAATATGTAAAATATATAAATATTTATATAATAATTTATCTGACATATAGATAAAAAAAGATATAACATCTCAATTATACTAGCAAGTCTCACAAACTGAATAATTTAAATTTTAACTCGATTACATATGTAAATAATTTAAACATAATTCCAATATTTTATGAATTAATCTTAAATAGCTAATGAATCATTTGATTCATTGAGACCCCTGTTAAATCTCATAAAAGTTGTTAACCTAACAAATGGTGGACAAGCAAGTTGTATTACATAACATGCAAACCAAAAGTTGAACTAATTTTAAGAATCGCAAGCACATTATTATGTGCTAAAAGCAGGGTGTTGAGATCTCTTGGTCCAATTCTTTAAAAAAGTTAAAAGCTACCTTCTTCTCACATGGCCATGTCCACTTCTTTATACCATACTAATAGGATAAGTTTGGTCCGTTTAGGAATTCCTAAACGACCAAATGAAACTAGTTGATAGAACATTGTACACTCTAATAACTCTTATTTCCCTTGCTCAATAAATGATTAAAAAAAACCCAGATGGTTTAATTTTATATAATGTAAAATAAGTCTTACATGAACATTCTGCTTCTGGATTTATACGTGCTAAACTGCTTAGAATATTATGTTTGCTGACCATATCTACACATATAAGTATCATGCTAAGCATTTTCTTATATATATCTACATTCTTATATAGTGACATTTGTAGAGAAATTGATGACTTTTCTCAAAGAGAATAGAAATTTATAATACTATAATATATAATATATGGGTCCTTGTCATTTTTGTAAATTCCACGTTGTCTATTTGCGCTTCTGGCAGAAAATTATAACGAATAACAACAATCACTTTGTTAGGACGTGTAATGGACAAAAGCCAAACTAATATATTTACTTGTCACGTCTATTTTTGGCGCACTAGGCAAAGACTAGCTGAAAAAATCTTTTATAAATTCAATACTAAATAATACTAGCCGACTCCATCAAACTGATCATTATGCACTTAAACTTCATCCTTGTCATCTCTTCAGTATGCACAATTCTTATACATCTTTTATTTTTTCTTGCAACCCCGTCTGATATATCCATCATTTTCTAGCTAACACCTACAATAATCCACTTATGTGTCACAATTTTACTTGTGTATGTTCCCCACCAAACCCATACAAATTTTCTCTTATAAATTAACATGCATTTGATACTATTTTTTGAATTTACATTGCCGCTCAAATTTCCTCTGTATTAATATATGTAGCCTTTGTTGTAGGACATGGTTAAGTAGCTTTTTTATTTCTTGCAGTGATTAATTATGGGATCTGCTAGTTGATCATGTTCTTGAGTATGGCCATCTGATCTTGACATCTTCTATAATAGGTAATCTTTTTTATTTTTAACTTTTGATTATCTTATTATCATTATTCTTCATCAACTTTTCAGGGTTCTAATGGCTCAATATTATATGTATATAACTTTAGAGATGTCATCATTTCTGCAACTAAGCAAATCTCATTCTACCCTTTTAATCTTACACCTTGGTTGTTAGTTTCCACATGCTACCTGTCTGTCAATTGTCATGATTTTACAATATATAGTTCTTTAGAATTTGTTGAATCTTCTATGCTAGGCTCCTTTATTGTTTACATGCTAGCATCTTTATTTGTTGATCAGGTATTTTTTTTGTTTACACAAGAATAAATTGCTTGATATGGATTAATAATCAATCTTTTTGTTTATATATTTTTTGATTGAAGAACTATATTTAGATATGGTCCTATTGAGTTAAATATTGTGCAATAATTAGTTTTGTATTGTATCATAAAACTTATCCTGGTTCTTCTGCTTTAGATGTCTTCTACAGACTTTCCTCTCCGATGGGAGGGCACTGGAGATCAATGGTGGTATGCTTCCCCAATTGACTGGGCTGCGGCAAATGGACATTATGACTTAGTACGCCAGCTTCTACGCCTTGATGCCAATCATCTCATCAAACTTACCTCTCTTCGTCGAATTCACCGTCTTGAGAGTGTTTGGGATGATGATGAACACTTTGATCATGTTTCACAGAATCGCTCTGAGGTTGCACATAAGCTTTTTTGTGAATGTGGTGAAACCAATGGAACTAAAAACTCCCTCGTTGAATCTGGCTATGGTGGATGGCTTATGTATACTGCTGCCTCAGCTGGGGATATAACTTTTGTTAAAAAATTGCTTAAAGTGGACCCTCTTATGGTTTTCGGAGAAGGAGAATATGGTGTCACTGATGTATTATATGCTGCAGCCAGGAGTAAGAATTTAGAGATTTTTAGGCTACTTCTTGACTTTGCTCTTTTGCCTAGGTTGTCAATAGGTAATGATAAAGAGACTGAACACATTGGCGAGATCCCTTCTGCATATAAAAGGGAGATGATTAATAGAGCTATACGTGCTGCTGCTAGAGGAGGTAATTTGATGATACTAAAGGATCTTTTGGATTGTTGCTCTGATATATTGACTTATAGAGATAATGAGGGCTCAACTATTTTACACGCAGCTGCTGGTCGGGGTCAAGTTGAGGTGAGCCTTTCCCTGCTATGTGACTTTTTATAATTTCTTTGTTTTCTTGGGCAACCTAGTTTTTCGCCGCAACTGCTTTTGAGTTATTCTAATACTATGCGCCAAATATGCATCAACTTTACCCATAGAAGCTTATTTTTGTTATCTTGTAAACCATATATTAAGATCTGTCACAAAATGCAACATTATGCCTCAATGTGCCTGATATAAGCATGTTATCTTTGATAATAACTCACTTCTTACTTCAACATATTAGTGTCTAGAAACCAACAATATCCATGTTCTGAATCAGGAAGTGTACCTTAAAAGAATATATAATTCGGCCTTAAAAAGTTGGCCTTTTGGCCCTTGGGAAATATATATATTTAGCTTTTGTCATTCCCATATCTACATGCCAGAAGTTGCATCTATTCTAGGTTGTTTGAGAGGCAAACCGTGGTAAAATGGGTAAAATTCCCTCTTCAATTTTGTGCAATATAATAGATTCAGTTAGCAACTAATCATAATAGATCCCTTTGTCGGAATAATAGGATCCTCAAATCTTGTCATCCTCTATTTTCTCTAACCTCCATCTTGTGGTTGCGAAAAAAATTCTAAAATACAAAATTAGATGACAAAGTTGGTCTTCGATATATGGTGAACATTTTCTTAATACAGTTATTATGTATCACTCTAAATATATAGTTAACCCCTTAAGGATAATTCACAAGAAAGGGGGAGGGGTGTAGCCTTAATGATGACTATACACCAGACTGGCAAGTACAGGTTTATTAAGGATAACTATCCTCTTAAATTTCTCAAGTTAACGACTTCGAGCAATAGACCAGTTATTGACATCGACTAATTTTTGGACATCAAAGTAGAGCATTATATCAAACTAAAGCTCTACGGGGGCAACAGGTTGTGCCAGATTATAAGATGATGTGCTTTAGATATAATGGTTTAGAGACAAAAAGTTGAGAACCTATTTCCCTTCTATTGTGTATAGTCCATCCTCACGAATATCATTCTCAATCCAGGTAGTTAAAGATCTTATAACAACTTGTGATATCATCAACTCAGTAGACAATCAAGGAAACACAGCTTTGCATGTGGCTGCTTACAGGGGTCAATTAGCTGCAGTTGAGGCTTTAATGCATGCATCTCCACAATCCATGTACTCGAAAAATAATGCTGGAGAAACTTTCTTACATAGGGCTGTTACTGGTTTCCAAATTCCCATATTCCGCAGAGTGGACCGTCAGATTGAGCTCATGAAGAACTTGGCGTGTGGTAACAATGTCGTCATTGAGGAAATTATCAATGCAAAAAATAGTAATGGGAGAACTGCTCTCCATTTGACCGTAATTGGGAACATTCATACTGATCTGGTGGAATTACTGATGACTGCCCCCTCAATCAATGTCAACATATGTGATAATGATGGGATGACTGCTCTTGATCTCCTTAAACAACGTCCACGCTCTGCCTCATCAGAAATCCTTACTAGACATCTGATTTCAGCAGGAGGGATCTTTAACTGTCAAGATCATTCCGCACGAAAAGTCATTGCTTCCCACATAAGGATGCGGAGTATTGAAAGCAGTCCAGGAACTTCATTTGAAATTCCTGACTCAGAAATACTCTCGCAGGTGGTCACTGACAAAGGATCAAATGCCTATGGCAGTGCAAGGTTGAGCCCCGAGTCAGCACATCCTAATAAACATGTTTCAATTATAGAGAAACATAGTCCAAAAATCAATATTAAATCTGTTTCTGGGAATGATGCATCACAACGCTGGAAACGCCTCCTCCACTGGCCAAAGATGAAAAAGAGAAAATCCAAGGCCGAGCCCCTTGAGAAAACAGTAGATGAAAATTCAGTCACCAGCTCGGAAGAAGTTCCAGTTTCACTTCGAACCAAATTTTCAAAGCCTTCGTCACTTCCCAACAACAAGCGAGCGCTTTCAGTAAGGAGTAATGCCCCGAGTCCATCTGCTAAAAAGAAATTTGCATCAGGTTTGGTACACGGTGTTATGCAGGCTATGCCACACTTTAATGCCACACGTCGAACGCGTTCTTGTTCCTTCTCAAAGTCACCAGTTGCTTCACCTTATTATTGGGATAAGCAAAAGGGTATCTATGTTGAGAATGATATGGCAGAAGCATCCTGTTCCAATTCAGCTCTTGGCGATGAAACACCAAATGTGCTTCACAAACCAGCATTTGCTCATAAAAGGCCACTGATGAATCAAATCTGTTTTCGTGGTAAACAACAGAAGTGTGAGTTCTATGACCCGTCCATACCATCTTTTACTTGATTAGATACAAACTGGAAAAGACTGCAATAAAACCATGAAGCCTCCCTGATCGGTAGGTCAGCAAGACAGTACGTGTAGCTGATGTCTTAACATGCTTCCTTGGTTTAACATCTCTAGAATATGTAATTGCTACATTTAACCGTGTACCGGAAGTTTGTTTCGTGCAATCCTTTTTTGCATTCTTCAATGTTCTATTCTGTAATATGTCAATCTTTAAACATCAAGTTATGGCGCTTGAAATGACTTGAAGCTCTGCTCTCATGTGGAGTAGCTTTTCCTCGTAATTATTTGGAAAGCTGTGTGCATTAATCAATGTTCATACTTCTGCAATGCTGATCTTTATTACTGTAGTTTTTAAATAGGTGCATTGCAGGGCAGTGACTACTTAGGCTGGTGAATCATGTTTCATCTTTTATTATGTTAATCTCGAATTTATTAAATTGTTTTGAAACGACTAGCGATCAGGGTACGGAAGACCATATGGGATTATGGACCCAAGAAGTGGAATTTATTACAAAAGCCCATACAGTGAAAGGCACTATTTTTAAACTTTTATCTGCTACTGGTAACTGGCCCGATAACTATAGCATCAGAATATAGAATAGCCACCCCTTTTTCAATTTTCAAAATATTCTACTCTTTTTTTAATGTAGTAGTTTGCTTGTTTAAAGTCTTTAAAATTTAAACTTTATACTTATCATGTTAAAAGATACAAATAAAATATATCTGAAAGATATTGTAAAAGTATTAACAAACAAAAAAAGGGTATGGTAAAAGTTAATATAAAAAAATGTAAAATACAAAATTATATAATAATAATAATAATAATACACTGAATTTTTAAAAAATTTGAACTTATATACATTTTATGAGAGATTTATAAAATTTATAGTTTTTAATTAGCTATAGATTTATATATTTAAATTATTATATTTTATTAATAATATTATGTGATTAAGATAAAATAAGATTATTAAGTACTATAGTTTGACACTAATTTCAAATTTTCAAAATTTAGAAAAAGAGAGAACAAAGTTATTTAGAAAATCTAAATAAAGGACCGGTCAAACAACAAAGTAGGATACTCCGATTCTAACAAATCAAGAACCAAACTCAAAAGAGGACAGGAAATGATTCCAAAATAGTTTTCAAACTCATATTTGAGTTTAAAATATTATTTTAACTAGCCTCACCTATTTGATTATGTTGTCCACAAATGATCTGCTTTTAATTAAACTTAAAATTATTTTATGGAATTTTGATTCTTAAAATTTATAAAAGTATTTTTCCTTTTCTTTTAATTTTAAAAAAAATGGTCTATCCAGATGGGAAATGTATATATTAGTAAAATAATAATTTTTAAAATATATATATATGAGAAAAGGACTCATATGACACATTTTTTTAGACAAAATGTCAAAAATGGTACAATTGGAAAATAAGGCCCCGAATAGCACTCCAAAACACTACTTTAAGTAGCGTTTTCCGAAATCAATTGAAGCTGAATTTAATATTGAAGATATGAATTTGAATTCATGTTTATCGTGAGAAAACGCTACACGAATTTGCGTTTTGGACTAAGAAAACGAAACTTAAAGTCCCGTTTAAAGTTAAAACGCTAGACGAATTTCCGTTTTAATACCCAAAACGGAACTTAAAATCACAGTTTAAGCTTCAGAGCAGAACACTAGACAATCTAGCGTTTTAGAATGCTATTTGGGGTCATATTTTCCGGTTGTGCCATTTTGGGCATTTCGTTTCAATAATGTGCCATATGGGGTGAACACCCGTATGGACAAGTATGTATCATTAAATATCTATAGAGCACGATTGGGTAGCTCAAGTGGTAAAGGGTTTATCCTCTGTTGGCTCACCACGAGATTTTTTAGAACATATACTTCATTTATCTGCATGTAACTGTCACATTCGTATTTTATGAATAATTTTTATTAATAAAGTTCATATTTTTGTCACTTTTTCTATTTTAACCACACTTAACTCTATTTTCACAACCCACAGTGTTAACGGAGAAATTTGGTGATAACAAATTCGTGGAAGGTTGCTGGAATTACGGTGGTGGTTGATGACGATGAACGACGTAGGTTGATGGTAGTGTTAGGTGTTTTGGGGAATGAGATTGCTGAGGGCGAAAATTCTTAATACACGAGAATTAGGGTTCTTGCGTGCTAGTAACTACTCGAGGTCCCCAACAATGTACTTGCGTACCCTTTATATTGGGATCAAACCCAACGTAGTTCTTGGAGAGAACGAAACCTAATAGGGTTAGATTTCATTCTCCAAAGTTGATTTGGTCAACCGCCTTGTATACACATGGGCTCGGGTTGTCGAAACCCAGCTACGTACAAGGAATGTGGCAGTTAGGTGTTCGGGCCGACATCGTCGCAAACCAGCCTAGACCCGATCCATCTCCTCTCATATCGTAACCTTAATGTGTTAACCCTCCAGAAATGTTATTCAAGACAAGTAAACTAGATCCCCTAATCGGGCCTAGACCCAATTAGCCTGGATGGAACCTAGCCTTCATAAAAGTCATAATCAGCAAGTCATTCAGAAGATAATATGTTTTAGGCCCACATTGGGTGAAGTTGAATCCATATGGGCGAAGCCCAATCTATAAGTCCTTTGGTAAATAAATTCTCTAGGAAGAATGTTCATGTTCATTCCGCAAAGTGGGTGAGGTTGATGATAAAGGTGAGGCTCAACTTCCTCTTCTTCCGGAATATTGATGTACCCGAAGAGTGTACATGACTTCATCCTCCGCAAAGTAGCCGGATGTGTCTGAACCTATTACTCTTCTAAACCAATTGTCATAACAAGGGCAAGGCCTCATTCATAGAAACAAGGTCTTTATGTTTCATGGTCTTAAGTCAATTCATTCGGACTAGGCCTATAATTTTGGGCGAGGTTAACCGAGCGTACGAGGTCGAACGAGGCCGCACTAGCGAATATGCGGATGAGGTTAGACGAGGCAGCACGAGCAAATATGTGGACGAGGTCGCACGAGCGAATATACGGATGAGGTCTCACGAGAGGATATGCGGACGAGGTTATACGAGGTATCACGAGCGGATATGAGGACGAGGTTGGACGAGGTCGCACGAGCGGATATATGGACGAGGTTGTACGAGACCGCACGAACGGAAAAGGTGGGCGAGGCCGCACTAGCGGTCATGCGGACTAATTGTTAGTAATTGTGCGCTAGAGATAATACTTTTTATATTTTAAGAAAAATATTTATTATTAAGGATTATGTTTTATTGATTATTATTTATTTATTATGTTTTATTTACTGCGTAATAAATTGAAAACATAATAAATGTCCTTGAAATTTTGATACGTATTATATATATCTTTAAGTATGTGACTTAAAAATGAGATTATATGAATAGTATCTTATTCCTAAAATTTCCTAGTCGAGTATTATTATTTAAGGACAATAATAATGCACAAAGACTAGTATGTTTCTTGACAGATGACTACATCTCATTGGTCATAGGTATGGTGATACTAAAGTCAAGAACATAAGTGCATGTCTCAATGCATGGCACTGGAATGACCCGTCGTGAGATTCTACATGTTAAATAAGTGTCATAAGTAATTCTCACTGTGATAATGGTGTAATGATCCTTAGACCTGAAATCATTATATTTCTATACGAGAATTAATATACTTTGATTACATTAAAAGTTACATTTGACCGGGTGATGATAAAAGTGGACATTGGGTATATTATAAATCATATGAGAAATATGAATGATCTAGATGGGATTTAATCCTCCTAATTTTAGGAGTGATATTATTGGCCTCTTGTTTGAGTGTGAAAGGGGAGATAGGAGTGAAGGGAAGTAACTCACTGCACTTTCATGTGTACTAGAAATGCTAAATGTAATCTCTATGTAATGGTTGATGATAACTCAACAATAGAATAGGACATGTAATAATATGCAGGTGCACAGAAATCTTGGATCACAGAGTTCAGTTAAGACAAAGTATCAAAGGATCATCTACAGACTTGAAGCTCACTGGAAGAAGTTCATTAACATGTTCATGCCTCAGTGGAGAATAAAAGATGTTGACATCTATTCAAGGATGTGGAAGCTACAGAAGATTGTCTTAGTCTATGACGATTTTAGTGCATTACAATTGAAGCAACAAGTAAGGTTTGCAAAGAAGAATGTGGAATCATGTTCGGAATCAAGAGCCCCTATCAAGACTAGTCACTTATGAACCAGACCGTTGCATCAAGTGTCAGGACATTGGAGGCAAGCTCTCGTCGGTTAATATGGTTTTAATCAATCTAAAGTTGTTGGTTTTCTTGAGTCATGTGGAGGATCAACAAAGGTGGTAAATCAGTGTTGGAGAAATGTCAGCCTAATGGATAAGGGACAGACGGCACAACCTGATTGGATCTTACTAAAGCTTCACAGATTAGAAGGCCAAATACTTGGACGTGGTGGAGTCACGTATACGGGGCCAAGTATTTGGATAAGGAAGTCTACACAAATTGAAGAGTGGAATGGAAATATTTAATGTAATTAAATAAAGTATTTATTTAATTATTTATATATTTTATAAATAAAGATATTCTTTATTTATATTTTATATATTTATTAAATATTACTTTTACATTAAATATTTCCAAAGGTATGCTTGACACATGACTTTGAAGATAAGATTTGGGTGGACATGAGCAAAAGGAGAAAAAGTGAAAAAGTAACATTTTTCACTTTGAATAAAAGTCTTCCATACTTGTTTTTCTAGTAGTGTGGTTGTAGGAATCCGGATGAGAAAAGAAAAGGGGAGAGAGAGAAAAATTATTTTTCTCTCCCCCATGGCCATGCTCCATATCTTGAATATTATGGGGCCATGAATTTCTTTGTTTCACCACTCATCTATTCTTCTATTGTAAACATTGCTAAATCTTGTTTAGAAGATAGGTTTGATTTTTGTCTCCTAGATCTAGAATTTGTAATATTTTTAGAGGAGCCAAAAATCATTTCTTTGTTGTGTTCTTGAGCTTTTGTTCTTGAACTTGTTGTAGCATCTACCCCACTTCAATGAATATAAAGTTATATTCTTGGATCTTGTTGTGTTGTGTGTTTTGGATGATTTACCGTTCATTATCTTAGTTATTTTAATGGTGTTCTTGAGGTTGAAGAAGATGATGAACAGTACCCGGGTTTGAACCAAAGTAATTTTTATGTTGTCCCAAAAATTATTAATAGTCATTTTAATTTGGGAATCGTATTCACCCCCCCTCTACGATCTCCGGGACCCAACAATTGGTATCAGAGCTACTCGATTGACATACAAATCGATTGGATCTATTTTTATTTTTGAGATTAAAGAGGGTATGATTGGTTCACTGGGCATCCAGAATTGTTTTTGAAGCCCGGAATTTTTCTAAGTACAAAATGTTCTAGATGGCCAAGTAGAACATTCCTATGTAGAATATTCGAGATAGATATTCGAGATGGCTAAGTAGAACATTTCTATGTAGAATATTCTACTTAATGTTCTAGATAGAACCTAAGTAGAACATTCTGGAGTTAGAAATATTTTCTAAGTCAGAAGTTCTACTTAATGTTCTAGATAGAACCTAAGTAGAACATTTCTATGTAGAATATTCTACTTAATGTTCTAGATAGAACCTAAGTAGAACATTCTGGAGTTAGAAATATTTTCTAAGTCAGAAGTTCTACTTAATGTTCTAGATAGAACCTAAGTAGAACATTTCTATGTAGAATATTCTACTTAATGTTCTAGATAGAACCTAAGTAGAACATTTCTATGTAGAATATTCTACTTAATGTTCTAGATAGAACCTAAGTAGAACATTCTGGAGTTAAAAATATTTTCTAAGTCAGAAGTTCTACTTATTGTTCTAGATAGAACCTAAGTAGAACATTCTGGAGTTAGAAATATTTTCTAAGTCAGAAGTTCTACTTAATGTTCTAGATAGAACCTAAGTAGAACATTTCTATGTAGAATATTCTACTTAATGTTCTAGATAGAACCTAAGTAGAACATTTCTATGTAGAATATTCTACTTAATGTTCTAGATAGAACCTAAGTAGAATATTTCTATGTAGAAATTCTACTTGGTGTTCGAGATAGAGTCTACGTAGAACATTCCTATGTAGAAGTTCTACTTAGAGGGCTGTTTCAACATGACACATGGCTACATAGTTTAACTTTTATTTAAAACAAAAATTGTTTTTCTCTCAAATTGTTTTTAGTTTAATAATTAATTTAATAATTAAATTTGAATTTAATTATATAAAATATTTTGAAAATAATTTTAAATTTAAATAATTTATTTTTCAAGTTTATCTTACATCTTGGAAAATATTTTATTTTCTTTTAAATTTTAGAGTCAAATATTTTATATTTTTAATATTCTTAGTTAAGAATTTTATTAATTTGAAAACTAAAATTAATCTTAAAATCCAATTTAATTTCTTTTGAGTTTAATATTCTTAAAAGTATTTTGAGAATTATTTTTGAGGTTTAATAATTTATTTTTCATAAAACTTTAATTATAAATTTTATAAAACTCTTTGGAAAATATTTTTGGATTGAAATAATTTATTTTCATGAACATTTTAAATGTTTTGAGAATTTAGTATTTCTATTTCAAAATTATGGTTTCGAGTTGTTTTATTTTAATTATAATTTAAGCTTGGAAGTTTTAATTATAAATCTCATAAAACTTTTTGGAAAATCATTTTGGTTGAAATAATTTATTTTCAAGAATATCTAAGATGACTTGAAAATTTATTATTTTTATATCAAACTTATATTTTCAATCTGTTTTATTTTAATTATAATTGAAACTGTTTTGGATTATAAATTCTATAAAATTCTTTGGAAATTAATTTTGATTTGAAATAATTTCTTTTTCAGGATTATTTAATATACCTTGAAAATTTTGTTATCTCTATATCAAAACTTTCTTTTCGAATTTTATTTTATTTATAATTTGAAATTGAGAAATTTATTATTATTTATCAAAAATCCATTTTTAATTTATTTTGATTATTTAAATTCCTAAAAAATTAAATACTTCTGTTTGAACAAAATGTTTTATTAAACGAAACAACAGGAGTTGATTCTTCGTTCGTTGAGGACAAACGAACTGACTGAAGAACATTCTAATGGAGTTGAGACCTGATCTTACCATTGGAGATGTATTTCTACATCGGTCTACTCAGTGGATCATTTGGTTATTGAAAGGGGATTAGTTCATTTAGGGAAGAGTCTTCGATCAGTGGTTTTCGAATCAATATCTGAAGAATTTGGGATTTTGAAAAGGAATTCAGTTTAACGGTCAAAGAACCAAAACAACAATTGAAGATTTGGTTAAAGGACATCAGTGGCAGAAATACACAAGGTTTGATTATCACTGACATATGATAATCAAGGGGTTATTGCACACATACAAAGAAGAGTGATCTTTTCAAGCAGAACATGAGACATTCTATGTCGGGGTCTTTAAGCAGAACAATCAGGTATCAATTTGGGTTGAAGCAGGAACATCATTGGTTATTGAGGTCAAATGCAAGGATACTTCCATGAGTGTCAGTAGAATGGAAATTGATTTGGATCAATTGATTATCACTCGAGATGGAATGCTAAGCATCGCTCAGGTATACTTTCTAACTAGTTTATACTTGTTTGATTCAATTATAGAGTATTAAGTGTTGAACTGCATTATATTATAAGTTTGATGTAATGCATGTCTCGCCTTGATTTCTATATAAATTAGATAACTTATGCTAGTTTGTTAGTGTTGCTTGTTTTTCAGTATTTGACTTCATGATTAGATCTTATGTGATTTAATGCTTGCTTTACGATAATTGATCATGTTAGCATATAGAGTCTTAGGTATTTGTAGGGGTACATTTACCGGAAAGAGTATTTGCTGCATGCTAAGTGCCTTGATGTTTACATTGTCAATAATCTGTTTATACTCGCATGGTTGTATTAAATGTTATATCTGATCATGTGCTTGTTAAGATGAGTTTGTTTCTAATTTGGGAATTGCCTAGGGGTCAGTATAATAAACCATGAATTAATTTTTTTTTAATTTAAACTGACTCAGGTAATTAGAGATAATATAATGTTAAAGTGAACAACAAAGGTGATTTAGAAGAATTAGGAATCTGAGTGATTGATTCTTCTATGACTACATATATGTACAACATGATTCTTATAGACTGCTAGTCCACCTTAAGTTAGGTTGGGATCACTGAGCTCATAGCCAAGACTACTTGTTGAGGCTGATATAGATGAGGAGTGATCAGTCAGATAAGAATGAGCATGTTGAACTTGAATGCTTTGTTGTTAACAATGTTTAGAAATATCTCTAACCCTTGGACTCAATCAAATTGAGGACCACGTGTCTTAATCATTTGTGAATGCAGAGTATCTTTCAACATGTACAAGTTATATATCTCTGACATTTTCATGTTCGAGGCATGTAACTACTTTTGCTTTGGTATTCAAATGGTTAAGCAAGGTTACCTATTTTTCTTGAATGATCTGAAGCACAATATTAAGAAAGACATAGGGGATTCTTTGTGAAGGGTTTCCTAATATCAGTTCGACGATGAACAGTATTGATCGGGGTCAAGAGAAATAGGAGCTCACTCTACTGGAAGTGAGGTTATTGCTGACACAAAATGTAATGCTTATGATGAAGTCAACTATTCGTTGAAGTTTATCAGAATAGAGTTAGCTGCAACAACAAGTGATGCTCTCACACTTGGTTTATCAACTAATACTTGGTTTATCAAGATAACGGATTCGACGGTAAAGATGAAGTTGGTGAGAAATGACAACTTCTAATGAAATTCTTTTAAGAAGGACATTAGTTAAGTATGTCAGTTGAAGGGAAGTCAAGTCAAAGGCTACCCAGTTTAGTTTTGGTGTTTGTTCGTGCATTCGATAGATGAAGCATCTCAGTGATTAATCACATTCAAAGGATTAGGCAGATTGCTGTAAGAACACTTTGAGGGCAGGTAATGGAATTTGTTGATGAACGAAGTTCTATGTTATGTCTGCACTGAAAGGAGTATTCTAGAGTAAAGTTCAGTTTCCAGACTTCATGACCAAATGGAGGAGTTGATAGGGAAATCCAGACCTTGAGTGGAATTACAAGGATAATGGATAGAGTTAAGGTTTCCTATTCACTACGGCTGAATCAGTTGACACAGCAAGTCTAATTAGCAAATGTAAAGAGAAGACATCAAGTAAGATTAATCATGCCTGAAGTCACTTGGTGTGATGGAAGGCTATCTTATTTGGAGTTAAGAGCTTACACAGAGTCTGTGATTGATTTAAGATGATCTAGATGCAGTGAACATCATCATCAAGCTCCCTAGCATTCGTTTGATTTTAGCTTTGAATTTTTAAAGGTTGACATCCTATTTAGGGCTCAAGATCAGATGACACCAGATGAAGAAAAGCTGCAAGCAGCATCATAGGGGAGCATCAGTAAGTTGGATCAACTAGTCATGTTTGATGTTCAAAGGCTAGCAGTGCTCATTGAGTAAGAGTTGAGATTCTTAAGAGCACTGAGTGATCCAGATTGAGTGATTGCATATTAGAAAGGAAATTGTCAATTTAAAAATAATGCAAGATGATCTCAATCATATTTGAAGAAGACTACTCTACCCACTGAATATCTAAGGAAACATTAAGGACACATCTGTCATGACAAAGGGTTTTGTGTAACAACATTTCCTAGAGTCAGTTCTTGATGAATCTGGGTAGTAGAGTAGTGATTGGTCGTGCATGTATAAGTGTATTTCATTGGTTTTTCTGAGTGAATTCAATGAAGACTGAAGATGCACTAACTAATCAAGATTGAGGAGGGTTCGAATCAAGGAACTAACTCAATTAAACCAGAGGCAGATACACTTAGCGCAAGGAATCAATCCACATGAAGACTTGGTATTGATACAGAAGCTGAAGGGTAGTTCGGAGTTTTTTTTAGTTCTACTCTGCTAGTGTCAAGACTACTGGTTTCTAGAGTGCTGAGTTTAGTGAAGCTGCTGCCAAGACCAATATCTACAATGAAATATTTGGGTGTTGAAGGTAATGCAGTTTCCGTCTGGATGAGCGTGGTATTGTTTCGAGGAACAATGTTAACTGGTAGCTGAAAAATTATTCCTGTCCAAATGGAGTAAACGTTCGATCTCGAAAGGAGTAAACGTTCGATCTCGAAAGGAGTAAACGTTCGATCTCTCGGGCAAAGAGGAGTAATTGTTCATTCAACGATCATACACCAGTAAAAGCTCTATTGACTAAGGTATGTCACTCGAGTCTAATATTGATTTATTTAAATGTAATGTTTATAAAGAGTGTTCATGCTGTTTAGATGTCTACGATCTCTAGGAACTGATTAATGTTTGGCGTGTGACCACCCGGGACTCAATATTATCATTATGAGATTACCTATGATCACCCGGGACCTAGGGACCTAACAATGTAGCATCTCTTTGTATAGTCAATTTATATCCAGGATCTCGTACTTTGTGCTGTCATATGTTATTCATGCTATATGTATCAAATGTTTCAGCATAAGTATTTGTATATATTAATTAATTGTAATTTTATTTACTTTTAATTATTTAATGCTAATATTAATGGAACCACTTAATATGTAGTTTAAGTGATGTAATTCATGTCTTTTGCAAAATCCATTAATATTAGTTGTCATTCTTTTGATATTAGTGATGTCACTTAAAATTTCTGCACTAAGTGACAAAAAGATTATTTCAAAAACACTGATATTAAAAGTAATTTACTACATCGCGAGGGGTTATCAAAGATCATAAATTTTAGCATTAATATTTAAAGGTATTTGATCTCTGATGCAACTAGTACCTCGAGCTTACATACATTCTGATTGTCATGAGTATTTTCAATATGCTTATGTGATAATTGTTGAGATGTAGTGTAAGAAGTTAAATGCTGTCATTCGGTCAATGTATGTTCAGTGTTTAGCGGATGCTTATGTTTTATGCTTTAGAATTACCATGATCTATTGTTTCAAGCGACAAATGGTAATTGTCTAGCATAATGTAAGTATCTTATGTGCTTGATTGTTTTGTAGTAAGATGCGTTTTATCACAAAATGATTGAATGATGTTAGTACTTTTGAATGTCTTGTCATTCATATCAGTATTAACATATGTTTTTCATTCTTTAGAACTTGAATGCATAAAGAAATTTCTTGTCTATTTCTTGTGAAAAATGTTTTATCTAAACATGCATTCATTTGTCAGAGAATGAAAAGCCACTAAAAGTTTTCTTTGAAAGAGAACATTTCTTGAGGATTATCTTTCTAAATGTTTTATCCTCTCTCTCTCTAAATGTTTTGTAATGAAAATTGTTTTCTCTCCACGATTTGTTTAAATAAAGTTACTTGATAACTTGTAACTTATGTTGCATGGTATCAGGCTATTTTATTTGAGTAAATTATTTTGATCTTAAGGTATCAACTATTGGTAAAACGTTTTTCAAAACTCTTGTTAATGTCTGTTTCACATTGACCTGTAGTATTAAAACAATGGTTGTTTGCTTTGGGATTAGTGCCTTGGACTGTATGACTAAAGCATTCATTCGATTTTTTTTAAATGATTTATGTTTTAAGTCGGAAATAATATCCGATAAGAATGAATTGCAAAACAATTTCTGAAAACATACAGTGAGCAAGATGAAATAGATTTGAGTTATTAATCAAAATGTTTTTGTTAAAAGAGTTGAATTTCAATTGGATATTTGTCTAAGAGAAATTCAAAAGAACACTTTTGTTAATCTGTTAAACTTTTTTTTCAAAGTTGTGAGTTTATGAAATTTGGCTTAATATTCTTTTACCTATTCTTTATTAATTCCTACATTTTAGCTCTGGTGCATTGTTTCTTGAGGATACATTGCTCCGATGCAATATTTCTGAGAAGGAATAGAGAATAAGTTTAATCATACTCTACCAAATTTTATATAGCTCTGATCAACTCTATCTGTTTAGCCGTAATGGCTTGGCCTAAATGGCTATAGGGGAAGGTCAAGAAGTTGAATAATCCATCAATTTCTAACCAAGGCCTTAGTACCAAACACTATCATTCTAATTCAAACTTTCAACCCTTGGTGATATAAGGAATTTATGTAGATTAGCGGTTGTTAAGAGAGAAACTGCACTTGATGCAGCAAATAAGGATGAAGTCGGAAGTGCACCCACAGCTCTACCTCCAGAGAAGAAAAGAAGTATACAAATTGAGGTATCTGTAGCTCATCTGTATTCTCTCAAAAGGATGCAGAGCTGAAAAGGCAATTCAACCATTTCTGAATGAACTCTCTCAACAGGGTGATTTCATTGAAAATTTGCTCGTCAGCCAGAGCACCTTGTAATGAGTCAAGCACACCAAAAGCATTCACGCTGATGGTAATCCTAAAGTTTTTGCTTCTAAGGGATGTTATAGGACCTAACAGTTCTCTAGCCTCTCTTGGGACTAACAATTGTGAGGACACATTGCAAGAAGTGCACATTGTGAGGTATAGGTAAAACCCCTAAACTTCTTTGTTTACCATTCATGGTGAATGAAGTTGTTGAGCCACCTTCACAGGTGTTTGAGGGCAACTTGGATTTCTTGCCATATATTAGAATCCTTGTCAACCTTCCTAGGAGGAACAGTCCTAGTTCCCTAACGGGATTTCACATCCACAGAGCAATCTGTTGATGTTGAGAGGCAATCACTAACAGTTTTCCATGACTGAAAATAGTGAGTTAATTCATCTTCACAGGTGATTGAGAGAGATGTTTGTACACGTCTACTCTCCCAGGAATTCAAATTCTGGAATACATGGATCGCTCAAAACTTAAAGGAATATCACCGTCAACGATCCAGTGCATGGATTTGCATATGGGGAGTCGGTTGATGCTTAGATAGCTGCTAGTACGCATACCACATTCAACGATCCAGTGCATGGATTTGCATATGGGGAGATTGTTGATGCTGAAAGTAGCTGAGCAACAACTCGTAGACTATGATTCAGTTGGTTTACCAATTTGATGAGTCTTTTGAGGATCAGGGTGTTGGGATTTCAGTCACACCTGGAATGGAGGAGATTCCAATTTCAGAAGGGTTATTCCCCAACGACGAGCCACGTGTGCATGGATTTGCTCATGGTGAGTTGGGTGACGGCCTAACTGAAACCCTGTCTGAGATTCCATCTCAGAACCTAGATCTTTAGTGATCGACAACATGCCACAGTCAACGATCCATAATATCTTGGTGAGACTAGCATGGATTTACTTGCAGGTACAAATTGCTATAAATGGAATGAGTGCAAGGAAGAGAGAGAAACACTTGAGTGAAGTGAGGGAGTGATACACTTGAGTGAGAGAAATAGGGAGAGAAATGAGTGGAACACTTACGCTTGAAAGTGTAAACACCAACAGAACGTAGTAGAAGTGAGGAAACCATAGACCAAACACTAACCTTGCTACTATGCTTGAATCCTGTTACTGAATTTTCCAGCTCTGAAATGTTGAAGAGATTCTTTTCTGGAAGACAAGCTGAAGAAGAGTCTAGCTGAAGCTTAGTGGAAATGTCCAAAGTATTACCTTTGGGTCTATTAATTCATGTTGTTCTCAATCTCAAAGGGGGAGACATTAATTTTTAGGCCTAAGGAGGATTTTATGTTCAGTTGGAGGAGAGTTTCTTTTTCGATTGGATGTAGATGATACTTTTATTGTTTTAAAGGATATTCTCAACTAAGGGGGAGAATTTGGTGATACAAGAAACGAGATCTACAAGAAACGAGATCCGTCAATCTTATCTTGTGGAGGTTACTTAGAGGATATCTAAAGACACAAGGGTGGATTGGAGCTTGCATGAACTAAGGGGGAGAATTAGATGAAATTTAAACCTTAGTGATGCAAGGGAGAAATTACTAAGGGGGGGTTTCTTAGTAATTGGTTTGAGCCTAATTCCTAAAGGTGTTGTAGATTTAACCAATTTTTCGTCTGAAGTGGAGAAGTTACTTTTTGTCAATTGGGAAGAAGTTACTTGTCGTACTAAGGGGGAGAAGGTATGGAGAATCTTAACATCTTGGTTTGCAGTGCTATATCTTATTCTGAAAAGATATCTAAGGGATTTTGCTCTATTTGTTTGAAGATCTGTCATTGGAACATTCTTAGGAGAGGTTCGGCAGAAGAATTCTTTCTAGCACGATCAATGAATGAAAATGAAGATTTCTTTGAAGAGTTTCAACTCAGGGGGAGTTTTTGCTAAGTAGAAGTTTTCTGGGTAAAGAAGAATGTGAAGGAGATTTTCAAGGGGCATCTGAGAAGTGTCCAAGTGTGTTCTATTTCTTGTTTCAGTGATAGATGAAGTCAGTGGAATAGTGCAGGGAAGAAAGAAAAATATGTTTCCTGGAAATAGAACATCCTGAAGAAAAAGAGGAAGTGACTTTCATTCCAAGAGAGAACAACCTTAAGGGGAGAATGAGTTGACCTCTTATGGGGAACATAGAGAGCTGTATGTTCTAGTTCGAATTGCAAGATGAACAAGAATGATTGTTCAGAAGTCTTTACTAATGATTTGTTTCTTTATTGAAAGAACCCCATCTTTGAAGAACATTGAAGTGGAGGAAGCTAAAGGAAAATGAAATTCAGAAATTCATCATTCATTTTCAGCAACTCAGGAAATCTGGATTTAACTGATTATATCTTTCCAGAACCTTTTGTATATTATTTTCATGTCCAGTACTTTAATTGTTTCTTGTATGTTAGTTGAGTTATCCTCTAGTAGTTAATTTTATTTAATTGCTTTTGGGGGAGATTGTAAAGGAAAATAGTATTTGATTGCTATTCTATATCAACCAAATAGGGGAAGATTGAAAGGGGAGATAGGAGTGAAGGGAAGTAACTCACTGCACTTTCATGTGTACTAGAAATGCTAAATGTAATCTCTATGTAATGGTTGATGATAACTCAACAATAGAATAGGACATGTAATAATATGCAGGTGCACAGAAATCTTGGATCACAGAGTTCAGTTAAGACAAAGTATCAAAGGATCATCTACAGACTTGAAGCTCACTGGAAGAAGTTCATTAACATGTTCATGCCTCAGTGGAGAATAAAAGATGTTGACATCTATTCAAGGATGTGGAAGCTACAGAAGATTGTCTTAGTCTATGACGATTTTAGTGCATTACAATTGAAGCAACAAGTAAGGTTTGCAAAGAAGAATGTGGAATCATGTTCGAAATCAAGAGCCCCTATCAAGACTAGTCACTTATGAACCAGACCGTTGCATCAAGTGTCAGGACATTGGAGGCAAGCTCTCGTCGGTTAATATGGTTTTAATCAATCTAAAGTTGTTGGTTTTCTTGAGTCATGTGGAGGATCAACAAAGGTGGTAAATCAGTGTTGGAGAAATGTCAGCCTAATGGATAAGGGACAGACGGCACAACCTGATTGGATCTTACTAAAGCTTCACAGATTAGAAGGCCAAATACTTGGACGTGGTGGAGTCACGTATACGGGGCCAAGTATTTGGATAAGGAAGTCTACACAAATTGAAGAGTGGAATGGAAATATTTAATTTAATTAAATAAAGTATTTATTTAATTATTTATATATTTTATAAATAAAGATATTCTTTATTTATATTTTATATATTTATTAAATATTACTTTTACATTAAATATTTCCAAAGGTATGCTTGACACATGACTTTGAAGATAAGATTTGGGTGGACATGAGCAAAAGGAGAAAAAGTGAAAAAGTAACATTTTTCACTTTGAATAAAAGTCTTCCATACTTGTTTTTCTAGTAGTGTGGTTGTAGGAATCCGGATGAGAAAAGAAAAGGGGAGAGAGAGAAAAATTATTTTTCTCTCCCCCATGGTCATGCTCCATATCTTGAATATTATGGGGCCATGAATTTCTTTGTTTCACCACTCATCTATTCTTCTATTGTAAACATTGTTAAATCTTGTTTAGAAGATAGGTTTGATTTTTGTCTCCTAGATCTAGAATTTGTAATATTTTTAGAGGAGCCAAAAATCATTTCTTTGTTGTGTTCTTGAGCTTTTGTTCTTGAACTTGTTGTAGCATCTACCCCACTTCAATGAATATAAAGTTATATTCTTGGATCTTGTTGTGTTGTGTGTTTTGGATGATTTACCGTTCATTATCTTAGTTATTTTAATGGTGTTCTTGAGGTTGAAGAAGATGATGAACAGTACCCGGGTTTGAACCAAAGTAATTTTTATGTTGTCCCAAAAATTATTAATAGTCATTTTAATTTGGGAATCGTATTCACCCCCCCTCTACGATCTCTGGGACCCAACAGAGTGAGACTATGAAATGTACGGCCGTGCTCAAATGTTGATTTGATTTTAATAGTCTACTCATTGATCAAGAAAATAAAGATTAAATTATGAAGAGGAAGACACGAGACATGCCTTGAGTTTAATCTATAATATCAAGATTAAAGGGATTATATTACATGGAACATTATTCACGAAATGCTTAATCGAATCACCGATTTATTATTATTACTTGGGTAGCAATGATGTATTATAGATGCCGCTCATTGTTTACAATTTTAATTAGATATTAAAATTGTTGTCAACGTAATAATAACATACAGGGTCAAACACAAAGAACGCTTGAAGGAGAAATAATTTAAATTGTGAATTTAAATTAAATAAGTAATTTATTTTATTTATGATATTAATTAAGTATGACTTAATTAATTATATAAATAGAATAAATGAATTATTTAAACTAATTCCAAAATTAATAATTAATTAAGTAAGTAAGACTTAATTAAATAATTTAGAATTTTGGATTGGTATTAATTATAATTGGATTATAATTAGAAAACTTATTCCTCTCTCTATATAATCTCTTTATGGGCTGATTTAATTTAAGAGACAGATTTTTACTAAAACCCTAGCCATTTTGAGAAAAGAGGAAGATAGAGAGAGAGAAGCAGTTTTCGGGTGCTAGTACACATCAATCCTTCATGAAAAGTGTTCGTGTGGATACCGTAGAGCGTAGATCGCGAGAGCGGGATACGTGGTGATTAAACAAGCTTTGGACCTCCATTAATGAACTGTTAAAGCTTCTAAAGGTATTTATTCTTTATCTCCGAATTAAATCTTTTGTTTTCGTATGGATCCTGCGGAGGGTTTCGCTATTTGATTTATTTTTCGCGTTTATTCTGCTGCGTTTGTGCCTCGAAACCCTTCAATGGCATCAGAGCTACTTGCGAAACGTTTTAATTTGGTTATTTGTTTAATAGTTTTCGATATGTAAGCATGTATGCGATCTATCATAATTTTGTATTGATACAATATGTATATGTTTTTATATATTATGAATATATGATATTCATATGATGTATAATCATGTGATGATTGTGTGTATTGATGTATGTATATGATACATGTTTGTTCTTATTATGGGAATCGTATTCGATACGAATTCTGAAACAGCTGTCGTAGATTTTCTGAAATCTGTGTCCGTTGTCCGATTTTCGCAAACGATATGTGTTTTCTGACTGGAATCGGGTCACTGAGCAATACTGACATATTCAGCTCTGCGTCTGTAAGCCATTAGATGTCGTTACAGGCCCCGAAACGGTGATTTATTATTTTCTGAAAATTATTTTATTTTCTAAAATTTTGAGTATATGTATGTATATATTATGAATATATGATATTCATGTGATGTATAATCATGTGATGATTGTATGTATCACTGTGTATGTATATATGATATATTCTTGTTCTTGTTATGGGGATTGTATATGATACGATTTCCGAAACACCGTCAGATTTGGTGAAATCTGATTGCCGAATCCGATTTTCACAAACGATATGTGTTTTTTGACTGAAATCGGGCCAATGAACAAAACTGATAGCTATTCTATCATCGACAGGTCTGTAAGGCGTTTGACGTCATTAAGGGCCTCAAAACAGCGATTTATTGTCTTCAGAAATCTATTTTTTAATTTTCTAAAATTTCAAAATTTGTTATATATGATTATATGATATGTTTATATAATATGAGATATATTATATGTGTTACGTAATAGCATGGTGGATGGTTATGGCCTAAAGACCCATAGTATAGTGTTTTTTATTTATGGTTTTGGTTTCTAAATACGACTTGCATGTCGTTTATTCATTGTAATTTAATTATCTTGAATGTAACTCGAGTTCTTCTTGTAATTTTATTAGAATAGTTTTATTTTTATTATTCAATGTAATTATCAATGAAGACTTCCAAGCAAGGAGGCGATCCAAAAGGGGATGATGGAGCAATGAAGAAAGAAGACATGTAATAGATAGTATTTTAAAACCACCATAGACTGACCTTGATATTTCCATTAGCTTGGAAAGATCACATAGGATGGGGCCATAACCAAACACGTTTAATTTACGCACATTACATATATGTATATGATTGCATGTGTTAGTATGTATGCGTAGATATAATCGAGATGCATGCTTAATATTGATTAATCATGTATATATTAGATACGACACTCATGCCATGTTTGCTTAAGAAAGATAAAATCTATAACGATTCAAGATTTTAAAATTGAACAAACGATCATGAGATTCTTGTGTTTATGAACACGGTATTAAATATGAATTTTCTTTTTCTGATATGGGGAGATTTTGTCAAAAGTGGATTATTAGTTTAATTCGTAAGGAAGTTGGGTTTTAAGTGAGACCACTTGTGACTTCTCCGACGACCTGGAAATCAATCCATTGACGAATATTGAAATGAATTATTTGATCAAGGAAAAATTGAGAATCTTTTTATGATGGGATCATGATCGTTAAAATAAACAATAAAAATCCTTAAATACATATTAAGTTAATCGGATGCCTTCCAATGTTTAATACTCGTCAAGATCTAGATTGAGAAGGAGTGGGCTTGCCAAAGCAAGGTGCTTTTATCAATCATGAGAAGACGTGATAAGTAAGTGTACTTAGTTTATTGAAACATTGGGTCTAACTTAACTAAATCATCACAATAGAATTGTGGGTTTAGAGGCATAGAGTTTGGTGAGATTTATTGGATAAATGTGTACAAATGGTTGTTCCACCAAACTTTCCAAGAGTTATATTTGATATAATCGACAAATGTTGTCTACCTAAATAGTCATGTTTTGAGTGTATTAGCCAACGCTATCTTAAAACATGGATGAAATATGGATCTTGGCTCACTAGAAAGATTTAAAGAAATATTTTCCGAATTAATAGTTAGGACTATTAGTTTGATAAAAATAGTGGGAGGTATATGGTGATATACCATAATCACTTAAACATAATTAATATTAAATTTGTAATCTAGTTTATTTTATACACTTTAATATTGTAGATATCAAATGATAAACACAAACAACTTCTCTATGCGATCAGTTCTTGAGAAGGACAAGTTGACAAGAATATATTTCATTGATTGACATAGGAGCTTGAGGATAGTCCTCAGACACCACGATGTTAGTCAAATCTCTTCCCCTGCTCTTAAAGTTGAGAATGTAACATGTGCAAATCATAGTGCTTATTGGAAGCAAATTGATATTGCGACTGATGTTTCATGTCTCATGCTCGCAAATATGTGTGCTGAGCTTAAGAAGCAACACGAGCATATAGATGCTTATGAGACGATTGAGCACAAGATATATTTGAAAATAAAAGGGCACTATACACTTACAAGTAGGGAGAGTGAGACCCGGTTACACCACATGTTCTAAAGATTATAGGGTATAATGAGTACCTTTGAAATTTTGGGTTTCCAGATTGGTCTGGAGACTTAGTTAGATTTGATCTTACAATCTTTGGACAAATATTATTCTTAGTTTGTTATGAATAATAAAATGAATAAGATTGGTAAAACACCCATTGAGTTGCTAAGCATGTTGAGAACTGCTGAAAGCAATATGATAAATGCATGAACTATTACTATATTGATGGTAAACATAGGGAATGCAAAAGGGAAAGGAAAATGGAAAGGCAAGGAGAAGATTTGATCTAGTTCCGTTGTCAAACCAAAGTCCAATCCCTAAAGTAGACTCTAAAGTCTGAATGAGGTGTTGATAAAGAAGACGATTGTCGCTTCTATGGAAAATTGGGAGACTGGAAATTAAACTGTCATGCTTATTTAGAAGATTTGAAAAAGATGATCAATAAGGGTCAAGCTTTAGGTATCGGGTTGGAATTGGAGTAAAAGTAGTTGCTCTAGTTAAAGGAACTCGTTACTTAACTTTTAACCTATAAGGAAAATTTAGAACTTGATAATTGTTATAACGTGTTTGCAATTGGCAGAGACATTATTTCAGTTTCTTGTTTGGACAAGAAAGGCTTTTTCATTTTAATTAAATAACAATAGTTGTTTATTCTATTTTGATGATGAGGCTTATAATGATGCACAACTAATTAACAATTTATATGTTCTAAAGTGACTCAAATCAAATATTACCTTTGGCACTGTTGTTGAGGCCATATTAATGAGAAACACATTTCCAGAATACATAAGGATGCATTCATGGATAAGTTTGATTATGAATTATACAAAAGGATGCGAATCTTGGTTTATTTGGCAAAATGACTAAAGCTCTTTTTACCGGACATGGTGAAGGGGTCATTGAACGGGTATGACTTATACATAGTGATGTATGTGATCATATGTCTACGATGACAAAAGGTAGATTTTATTAACTTCATAAAACTTACTAATTATTTTAGTAGATATGGATATATGTATCTTTTGAAGAACTAATCTGAATCATTTGAAAAGTTCAAAGACTATAAAGATGAAGTAGAAAATATCAAAGAAAAGTTTTTTTTATAAGAGGGATCACACCTTGTTGGACATGGTGCGATCAATGTTGAGTCAAGGAATCTTCCAATTAGTTTCTGGGGTTGCACCCTGGAAATGGCTCCATATACACTTAATTGTGTTCCTACTAAAATGGTTCAAAAGACTTTTTATGAGATATGGACTAAGAAACGTCACAGCATGTCATTTATGAAAATTTAGGGATGTGAAGCGTTTGTGAAACGTCTAATCTCTGACAAGCTAGGACCAAAATCAGACAAATGTAATTATGTGGGATACCCAACTGAAACAAGGGGTTATTCTTTCTATAATCCTTCCGAGAACAAAGTGTTTGTTGCTTGAACTGCTATGTTCCTTGAGAGAGATGCTCTCTAAGAAAGACAGTGGGAGGATAATAGATCTCGATGAAGTTCGAGACCCACATGATAACATTGAACCAATGGAGGAACCTAAGCAGTATGTACAAGAAAACAATACTGCTCAAGAAACACAGGTTGTTCGTAGGTCTGGTAGGATTCACCATGAGCCCGAGAGATATTATGGATTTCTCTTGACTCAAGATGGTGATGTGATGCTTGTGGATGAAGATGAGCCTCTCACCTACCAAGACGCTATGAACACTCCAGATTATAAGAGATGGAACATTTATTTTCATGAAACAGTCAAAAAGAGTTTGACTTTATTCAGAATGAAGATGAAACTTGTGTTTACAAGAAGTTTAGTGAGAGCCATGTGGCATTCCTAGTATTATATGTTGATGATATATTACTAATAGGGAATGACATTCCTTCTCTATAGACTGTGGAGACATGGTTGAGAAATAATTTCTCAATGAAAGACTTAGGCGATGCGACCTATATATTAGGGATCATGATCTATAGAGATAGATCAAGGAGATTGATCGGCCTAAGTTATAGTACATACATTGACAAAGTTTTACATCGATTTCGAATGCAAAGAGGCTAAATGGATATGTCCCAATGTCTCATGGGATAATGATCTCAAAATAAAATTTATCCTAAATCATTGGATGATAAGGACCGCATGAGTAAAGTTCCATATGCGTTAGCAATTGGTTTTATAATGTATGCAATGATATGTACTCATCCTGATGTCTCGTATGCTTTAAGCATGACGAGTAGATACCGGTCTAATCCAGGAGAAGATCATTGGACGGCAGTCAAGAATATTCTTAAGTACTTGAAGAGGACTAAAGATTCATTCTTGTTATATGGAGGAGATGTGAAGCTAGTTGTAAGAGGTTTCAGTGATGCTAGTTTCTAGACAGACAACGATGATTTAATGTTTCTGTCTGGCTTTGTATTTTATCTATTTCTATTGAGATGTTGTATGCTGGAATGGTTCACAGCAGAGACAATTGTTGATTCTACAATAGAGCCTGAGTATATTGATGCTTGCGAAGTAGCCAAGGAGGCTGTTTGGGCATGTACTTAGGAGATATCACCTAATTAATGAGATTAATGATCAAGGAGATATACATATATGTAAAGTGCATACTAATAATAATATTGCAGACCCACTGACTATGGCTTTGTCGCAGCAAAAGCATGAAAGTCACACTAGTTCCATGAGTATTGGATACTTGGGTAATTGGCTCTAATACAAGTGGGAGATTATTAGTAATTGTGCGCTAGAGACAATACTTTTTATATTTTAAGGAAAATATTTATTATTAAGGATTATGTTTTATTAATTATTATTTATTTATTATGTTTTATTTACTGCATAATAAATTCAAAACATAATAAATGTCCTTGGAATTTTGATACGTATTATATATATCTTTAAGTATGTGACTTAAAAATGAGATTATATGAATAATATCTTATTCCTAAAATTTCCTAGTCGAGTATTATTATTTAAGGACAATAATAATGCACAAAGACTAGTATGTTTCTTGATAGATGACTACATCTCATTGGTCATAGGTATGGTGATACTAAAGTCAAGAACATAAGTGCATGTCTCAATGCATGGCACTGGAATGACCCGCCGTGAGATTCTACATGTTAAATAAGTGTCATAAGTAATTCTCACTGTGATAATGGTGTAATGATCCTTAGACCTGAAATCATTATATTTCTATACGAGAATTAATATACTTTGATTACATTAAAAGTTATCTTTGACTGGGTGATGATAAAAGTGGACATTGGGTATATTATGAATCGTATGAGAAATATGAATGATCTAGATGGGATTTAATCCTCCTAATTTTAGGAGTGATATTATTGGTCTCTTGTTTGAGTGAGACTATGAAATGCACGGCCGTGCTCAAATGTTGATTTGATTTTAATAGTCTACTCATTGATCAAGAAAATAAAGATTAAATTATGAAGAGGATGACACGAGACATGCCTTGAGTTTAATCTATAATATCAAGATTAAAGGGATTATATTACATGGAACATTATTCACGAAAGGCTTAATCGAATCACCGATTTATTATTATTACTTGGGTATCAATGATGTATTACTAGATGCCGCTCATTGTTTACAATTTTAATTAGATATTAAAATTGTTGTCAACGTAATAATAACCTACAGGGTCACACACAAAGAACGCTTGAAGGAGAAATAATTTAAATTGTGAATTTAAATTAAATAAGTAATTTATTTTATTTATGATATTAATTAAGTATGACTTAATTAATTATATAAATAGAATAAATGAATTATTTAAACTAATTCCAAATTTAATAATTAATTAAGTAAGTAAGACTTAATTAAATAATTTAGAATTTTGGATTAGTATTAATTATAATTGGATTATAATTAGAAAACTTATTCCTCTCTATATATAATCTCTTTATGGGCTGATTTAATTTAAGAGACAGATTTTTACTAAAACCCTAGCCGTTTTGAGAAAAGAGGAAGATAGAGAGAGAGAAGCAGTTTTCGGGTGCTAGTACACATCAATCATTCATGAAAAGTGTTCGTGTGGATACCGTAGAGCGTAGATCGCGAGAGCGGGATACGTGGTGATTAAACAAGCTTTGGACCTCCATTAATGAACTGTTAAAGCTTCTAAAGGTATTTATTCTTTATCTCCGAATTAAATCTTTTGTTTTAGCATGGATCCTGCGGAGAGTTTCGCTATTTGATTTATTTTTCGCGTTTATTCCGCTGCGTTTGTGCCTCGAAACCCTTCACTAATGTTAACACATCCTGGAGAGGTTCATTCTTTCAGTCGAGGTTGATCCTCTAGGCGAGGCCTAATATCGAAGAATCAGCGTATCATGAATTACATATCCATTCATTACTTTTCTCTCCTTTGGACGAGCCTATGTTGAAATGGTGAAATCTTCCATATTCATGGGCCTAGGTCAATATCAACAGGCGAGACTCTTTGTTAGGCGATGTTGTCGAAGATTGGGCCTAGGCGCTGGTCCTCTATCACCAACTTGTTTTGGTTGTCCCAATGAGATGAGTAGAGCTAACTCAAATAAGCGAGGTCTTTAAATAGGTTAGGTCTCCAAATGGGCTGATTACTACTTCCACGGGCCTAGGCCATTTCAACTAGGCGAGGCTTTTCGAGAGTGAGAGACTGTTGAGAGTGAGAGATTGTTGAGAGTGAGAATCTCCTCAAATAGTGGGAGGCAGATTTTGGCTATAACACACGGTATTTTAAATGCCTGCTAAGATTTATTAATTAGTCACTATAAATAATTATGGGTAGTTTCAAACTTTAGTAAAAAGCCCAAATCTTAGGTAAAAACTCAAATCTCAAACTTTAATAATATTCCTTTTATCGTTAATTAGTTGTTTATTTTAATTTTTTTAGTTAAATTAATTTTTTTTGAATGAAAATTAAAAATTATTTTTTTACAATTTTAGAAAACTAAAAAATATATTTTAAAGTAATTATATATATATATATATTAATATAAAATTTAAATTTGTTTAGTTATATATTATTTTTAAATTATAGTAAAAAAATATTAATTTAATCTTAAAAAAACAAAATAAATAAGTAATAAAAATAAAAAATAACTAATCAGGAACGAATGGAGTAATATCTTCTCCTAACAAAATAAATAAGTAATATAAAAAATAACTAATCAGGAACGAATGGAGTAATATATTCTCCGTACTCCCTCGTTATTACAATTTTACCTCCCTGCTTCTAACTTCCTAATATTCAAATGTTATTAATTTTAACTCACCCACGAACCAAATTATTTTCAACAATTTATGGAGATATATAGAAATTCATAATATTCAATTTTTATGTTTAAAATTTATAATATAATGTATTTAGTTTTAAAATATAATGTATTTCTTTAATAACATTATGTCTTATGTCTCAAAAATTATTAATTTTTTGTTAATAAATATTCCTAATATACATTATTTGCCTCTTTATAACATTATGTCTTATTTATTTTAATATTAAAAATTACCTCCTCCTACCTAATTTATTTGTCTATTTTGATCATGTATTTTAAGGTGCATTGATTGTATAATTACATAAAAAAAATTGAAACAAGTTACATAAATTATTATTTTTTTAAAAAAAATTTGTGAATAAAAATTTAAATATTAAATTTTAAATCATAAAAAAATATATATAATTATACGATTAATGCATCTTAAAAAATAAATTGGACAAGGAAATTGAGACGAATAGAATATCATTTAAAAAAATTCCCTTGAGAAAAAAATTCCGATTCCGTGCGTGAAAACAGCTGCATCCATCATCTGTATATGAAATGTGGACAAGAAGATATTAAATTGACTTAATTAAATTTGAAAATAGAATTTTAAAAAAATCAAACGAGCATCTTCAAATATATATAATTACAATAGCTACATCCATTATGTGTAGAATTGTGGACAAGAAGATATAAATTACAAAGAATAGAGTGTTTGACTTGAGGGTAAGCTTAAGTCAAAGTCGTCGATACTGAATCAATTAAAGAGTGTACCCAACCCATTGCACCGAATCATCCAACCCATTTCACAACTTGTTGCAATGAATTGACTGTCAGAAAGGGAGGTTCCAGGTACCATCGCTTCACTACTACACGGAAATAACGGGTTACAAATGATTCCGCCTTCAGATTTTCTGATACGAGTAATGTGTAATAGATTGTATAAATTTTAAAGAATTAGATTTTATTTATTTATTACTTATTTTAAGATTCAAAATCCAAAAACACGTTTGACAATTTTCTTTTCATATTTTTTTGAAATTTGATGTCAATTATTCATTCATATCATTATTATTAATTAACTCTAATACCCGTGTAGCGTATGGTTAATTCTAAAAGTCGACTTATATTTATATATTATTTTTTAAATTTTATGAGATATAGTATATTAGTTTTCATAATACTTGTATATTGAATTAAACTATTCAATAAGTCAACTGGAGATCGACTAATTATAAAATAGGACATTCATATTAAAAACAAGTTTATCAGTTAATAATCAATTGTTATGATGAATACCATCATTTCTTTAATATTAAGAATCTGCAGATGGAGAATTGGAGAGCACATGAGAACATATTATAATTTGTATGAATTTGCATATATATATATTAATGGAGATTTAAAATTTAACGAATGAGATAATAATATTTAAATTGAACATGCCAGAAGTTAATTCTAGGCGATAAATACTAAAGGGTATCTAATCTCGTTCGCTCCCCATGCTTTCGTATCTCCAAAAATATTAGTTAAACTGATTAACTATAATGATATAAAATAAAAATTATTTAAATTTTATTGAATTTGCAAGCGGTTTGTACTCCCGTAATATTAACTATAATACAAATATCAAATGAGAGTGAACTCACTTCTTCTCCCTTCTCTCTCCTCCTTATTTCCCCCATTTTTCTTCCCTCTTCTTTGTTTATTGTTTACTCTAGAGGTCGTCGCTCTTCTTTTTCCCCCGGTTTCCTTAACATGTTTCCTCATCATTTTACAAATGAAGGAAATAGAAGGAAATACAAATTTCCTTCATTTGTATTTTTTGTATGATCCTAAATTCCTAATTGTTATAAAATCTTTCTTATAAAATAAAATACATAAAACTTCAGTAAAGGAGAGGAGAGAATTATAGATTGATAATACTTCTCTTATTTTTAAGTGTACATCAAATGACTAGCTACCACATCTATTTATATTATTACGGTTATACATTATTTAAGTATGAAAACAAAGGTTTTCAAACTTCATATGTAATTACTATGCTACATGTATTGGGAGTAGTAACTGTGTATTGAAAACATAAACTCAGCTGGCTAGCTTGACAAATATTCACACGTTCACATTGTCAATCATCCAAATATAATATAACACTCCCCCTTGATTGTCAATGTGAGTTATTACAAAGATTGACAGCATCGTTAAAACCTTGCAAGGAAAAATCTAGTGGGATAAAAACATTGATGAAGGAAAAAGAGTACAATCTCCCCCTGAATAAAACGTCTCACACTTTTATATCTTGTTGTAGCAAGTTTCTCAATCTCCGCATGCCAATATTATTTAACAATTTTTCAAATATTGATGTGGGTAGTGACTTTGTAAGTAAATCTGTCAAATTTTCACTTGAGTGAATTTGTTGTATATCAATGTCACCATTTTGTTGGAGTTCATGACTATAGAAGAATTTTGGCAAGATGTGTTTTGTTCGATCTCCTTTGATGTATCCTTCCTTGAGTTGTTTAATGCAGGCTGAATTATCTTCGAACATAATTGTAGGAGTGCTCGAGATGTTTGATAATCCACATGATTCCCAGATATGTTGAATAACAGATCTCAACCAGATACATTCCCTACTTGCTTCGTGGATTGCCAATAACTTTGCGTGGTTTGATGAAGTTGATGTCATAGTCTACTTTATAGATTTCCAAGAAATAGCAGTTACACAATATGTAAATAAATAACCTGTTTGTGATCGTCCAAAATGAGGATCTGACATGTACCCAGCATCTGCATATCCAACCAGCTGTGATTTAGAATTGTTTGGAAAGAATAGTCCAAGATCAATCGTCCCATAAAGATATCTCAATACGTGTTTGACTCCATCCCAATGCCTTTTAGTTGAATTAGAACTGAGTCTCGCCAGTAGATTTACATCAAATGCAATATCAGGTCGAGTGTTGTTTGCAAGATAAATGAGAGCCCCAATAGCACTAAGATATGGAAATTCAGGTCCAAGAACATCTTCATCTGATTTTGTAGGACGGAATGGATCTTTTTCAACTTCAAGTGACCGGACAACCATTGGTGTGGTTAGTGGATGAGACTTGTCCATGTATAATCGATCAAGAACCTTTTCTGTGTAAGTGGACTGATGAACAAATATTCCTGAAGATAAGTGCTCCACATGTATACCTAAACAAAATTTTGTCTTTCCAAGGTCCTTCATTTCAAACTCATTTTTCAAATAATTAGCAGCGTTAGTAATATCTCCAGAAGTACCAACAAGATTCAAATCATTCACATATACCGCAATAATAATAAAACCGGTTTGTGACCTTTTAATAAACACATACGGACACACTTGATTATTAATATACTCATCATTCAGTAAATATTCACTAAGCCTATTGTACCACATACGACCAGATTGTTTTAAACCATATAATGATCGTTGTAATTTAATAGAATATAAATGACGAGGCTTAGTTTCTTCTAACTTTAATCCTTCAGGGATTTTCATATAAATATCAATATCAAGAGATCCATACAGGTAAGCTGTCACAATGTCCATAAGACGTGTTTCCAATTTTTTCATACAAGTCATACCCATCAGAAAATGAAACATAACTCCATCCATAACAGGAGAGTATGTTTCCTGGTAAACAAATCCAGGTCTTTGAGAGAATCTTTGGGCTACTAATTGAGCCTTATATCTCACAATTTCATTTCTCTCATTTGATTTTCATAAAAATACTCATCTATTCCCAACAGAGACTACACCAACTGGTGTTTGGACTGCAGGTCCAAAAACATTTCTCCTGTGCAAGGAGTGCAATTCTTCCTAGATTGCAACTTTCCATTTTGACCAATCATCTCTTTGTCGACATTCTTCCACACTTTGTGGTTCAGGATCGGAGTTTTCAAGAATGTCACATGCCACGGAAAAAGCATATACATCATCAATTTCAGTACTCCAACAATCCAACAATTTCCTGTTATGCACATAACTTATTGAGATCTCGTAATTTTCAGGTACCTTTGCTTCTGTGGAAGCATGTGTCACTTCAGGGGCAATATCCTCTTCTGAAGGCAATACCACTTTTGGGGCCACTTCAAGGGCTAGAACCTCTTCTGGGGTATTTTCTAGAACATTTGTCACTTTAGGGGCAAGTCCAATCAATTTCCATTTTCGTGGTACAATATCTTTTGCAACAATAAGTCTACCACGCTTCTGACGTGACTTTGAATCATCAACCAATTCTTCAGGAATTGATTTATATTTAGGGATTTCAACCCTCGTTGGAGCATTAACAGCAGGTATATGTGATTTTATTATGTGTCTAGAATCACTAAAAGCATCTGACATTTGATTAGCAATGTTTTGCATATGAATAATTCTTTTAACCTCATTTTCACATTGATTAGTACGTGGGTCAATAGAATTTAATCCTGATGCATGCCATGATATTTCAGAATTTAATTTATGCAAAACCTTATATCCCCCTAATGAAGGGAACACATGCTCATCAAAATGACAATCAGCATAACGAGCAGTAAAAATATCATCAGTCAATGGTTCAAGATATCTAATGATAGATAGGGAATCAAAACCAACATATATATCAATTCTTCTTTGATGTCCCATTTTTGTTCTTTGTGGTGGAGCTATAGGGACATATACCGCACTACCAAAAATCTTAAAGTTGGAAATATTTGGTACTTGACCGAGAACTAATTGATGGGGAGATTCTTTATGATAAGCAGATGGTCTGACCCTGATTATGTTACCGGCATGTAGTATTGCATGACCCCAAACTGATGTAGGTAATTTAGCCCTTAATAATAAAGAACGAGCAATAAGTTGAAGTCTTCTAATTAAATACTCTTCTAGACCATTTTGTGTGTGGACATGAGGCACAGGGTGTTCGATTGAGATTCCTACTGACATACAGTAATGAATGAAAGTTGAGGATATAAATTCAGCAGCATTATCTAATCGAATTGATTTGATGGGATGATCAGGGAATTGGGCTCGTAATTTGATTATTTGGGCAAGTAATCTTACAAATGCTACATTTCGGGTAGAAAGTAGACAGGCATAGGACCACCTAGTTGAGGCATCAACTAAAACCATAAAATATTTAAATGGATCATAAGATGGGTGAATTGGACCATAAATATCACCTTGGATTCTTTCTAAGAATTTTGGAGATTCGGTTTGGAGTTTTACAAGGGATGATCGGACAATTAGTTTTCCCAAGGAACATGCTGAACAAGGAAGTTCATTACGTGGTATGACCTTATGATTTTTAAGAATATGTCCTATAGAATTTTCTATAATGTGACGCATCATAGATATTCCTGAATGACCGAGTCTTTCATGCCAAAGGGTAAATAATTTTGGGTCTATAGTTTTAGTAATAGTGATTGTGTGGGACTCGATGACACTAATTTTTATAGTATATAGTCCGGAGAAAATTGAGGGTAGTTTTTCTAAAATCTTCTTATGGCCTGAAATAGTGTAAGTGATAAGGAGATATTCTTTTTCATCCTCATTAGTGGTTTCAACATGAAAACCATTAAGATGGATATCTTTAAAACTCAGAAGATTTCTAGTGGATTTACTAGAGTAAAGGGCATTTTGTATGTGAATTTGTGTCTCGTTTAGTAGGATAAAAATGGCTTTCTCAAAACCTTATATTATACTAGATGTACCCGAAATTGTCCAAACATGTGAGTTAGTTTTAGTCAACTGTGAGAAATATTCTGGGTTTTGTAAAATAGTGTAAGTGGTCGCACAACCAGCAATGCATATTGTCTCCCATATTTATGCTGTATATATATGTAAACAATGATTTTATTAAGATAAAACTAGTACATAAAGTAAGCACATAAAAATAAGTACATGAAAACAAAGCAAGTACATATGAAACCTAACCATCTAAATCATAATAAAGATTAGCACCAGTGTCAAGTTCGTTTGAGGTCTCATTGGTTGGTACATTTACTATATTTTGATTATATTTAGCTAAGTTTGTGTCCTTCCTCTTTCCATTAGGTCTTTTTGATGATTGGTAGAGTTCAACAAAATGTTTAGGAGTATAACAAGTACGTGCCCAGTGCCCCTCAGCCCCACACTTATGGCAAATATCTCTAGTATCTCCTTCTTGTGGTGCCTTCCTATTTGACACTTCATGCTGTTACTTCTGGTGGTCAGAGTTGTTGTAACCATCACGTTGCCACTTCAAGTGGCCAGAATGATACTGATTTCGAAACCGTCCACAAAAATTTCCACGTCCGCGGTTTTGCCCGTAACATCGTCCTCCTCTATGCCCTTTCCCAAGCTCGTTCTTCTGGAATGATGTGTTATGTACTTCAAGTAGCTGGGCAGAGCCTGTGGGACGAATTTGATGATTTTTCATCAACTCATTACTCTTTTCAGCTACAAGAAGGAGAAATATCAACTCGTTGTACTTTGTGAAATTGATTTGCCTATATTATTGTGCCAGAATTATAGTGTTGGGGTGAAAGGTTGAGAGAGATTTTTCTATCATTTCAGTATCAGTCATTTTCTCACCGCACAAAATTAATTTTGAACTTGTTTGAATAGAACAGTGTTATATTCAGCAACAGATTTAAAATCTTGGAACGTCAGATCAATCTAATCATATCGGGCTGATGGCAGATAAACAAGTTTTTGATGATCAAATCTGTCTTTAAGATTATTCCAAACATTTTCATCTTTTTAGTTCCATTCCTTACTTTAAAAAAATAATAAAAATTTAGAATAAAATTTTTGGTTGGGCCAACTTTGAAAGGCAGTAGAGTTGTTAGATGTAAGATTCTTTCATCTCTCTTGTAAACGATCCCCACTCCTTTGACTCGCAAAAAAAGATTAGAATTGACCATTCAATCTTGTTATCATATGCATAAAAAATCAATAAAATCAGGCAAGAAATAGCAATCCTTCTACATTTCCTCAAATTCGTATTTTAAAATATTGTGCTTTGTACATTCTTCAATATTTTTTCTCTATCTTCGTATCGATTTATTTTGATAATAGGTACTACCTCCTTCCCACCCAATTGTTATCCTTTCGGAGAGAAGGTCCGACACGCATTTTAAGGTGCATATAAAGTATAGTTCCGTAACTTATTTTTAATTTTTTATTCAGAAAAAAAATTAAAAATAAGTTACGGAACTATACTTTATATGCACCTTAAAATGCGTGCCGGACCTTCTCTCCGAAAGAATAACAATTGGGTGGGATGAATGGAGTATATTTTTATTAATTTTGAGAGTTTTTTATAAGATTAATTTCGAGAATCCGTTGACACGCACTAGATTGGATAAAAAAATATTTATTTTAATTAACTTTTTTATTTAAATTCAGAAATTTCCATTATATTTTAAAAAAAGTTACAGACTAGTAGGCTGGTAGCCAATGTGATATTTGAAAATCAAATTCGGGTGTCATAATGATTCCACAAAATATTAAAGTCAATAACCATAGCTTGTGAAATTGGTTGGAATGGATTAAATACAAAAATCAATCGGTGCCCAACAATGTCAGCTACTCTCTAAGGAATATTAGGAATGTAAGAGAAGTCCAGCAATGTTCTCAAGTGTTATAATAAACTAAAATTTAGAGTATTTTGAATAAATAAGTGCTCCAACAATATTATAGTGGTACCCTAAAATATTAGGACAATAGGACACCACTACACATGTCTCATTTCATTTTTTTTATCAATAAAATATTCAATCCCCTCTTTTTTTTATACATTTTTCCCTCCTTTTTTCTTTTCGAATATAAATGTAATTCAAATATACTGCTCTCTCCGTCCCATTTTACATGTCATTTTTAAAAAAATTACGCATATTAAGAAGTTCTATCATAAAATTAATTTTCCATTTGTATTCATATTAATTACATTGATTTAGATAGTTTTATTTTATTATATATCTAACACAACTATATCAATTTTATTATCACTCAACTTCATTAAATAATTAGATATCTAACAAAATTATATCAGTTTCATTACCACTCAACTTCTTTAAATAGAAATTTAGATTGTGTTAGATATCTAATTATTTAAAAAAGTTGAGTGATAATAAAATTGATGGAGTACTATACTAAATTATATGCATTTAATTATTTTTGGAAGGTGTTTAGTTTTTTTGTGTGGCGTTAAACTAACCATAATTATTTTTAGAAGACGTTAAACCAACCAAACTAAACTCATGTTCGTTTATAATAATATAGTATAGATATCCATAATCATTTAATTTTATATCTATATTAAAATATTGAAGTTGAATATCCAATGTTTTTAATTTTATATTTTATTTATACTATAATTTAAAAATTATATAATTATATTTAAAATTCTACTTATAATTTAGTAACATATAATATAATTCAACAAAATATACTCTACTCACATATTCGAGTTTCATTATAACATCGCACGTATATAAGATGTTTAGGACTTTTACTTTGACTAATGTAAAATGAAAATGTTATTTTAAAGACACAAGGGACATATCTAAGATTATAAGGAGTTTGTATGTAAATATTAATGACAATTTTATTATTTTAAAAGTTACCTTCTATAATTATAAACATGCCCTCGTGTATTTGTACGAAAATTTCTTTTAATTTCTATCTAGTTACCTAAGTTCATGGAGCCCGTTATAATGTCTTAGTCTTATCTTATTGACTCTAGGCATAAAAAACACATTACTTTAATACGAAGCTCTCACGAGAAGTCCTCCATTTTCACGCTAAACAAAAGCTGTGAAGCGTGGTACTAGCTGCCTATTCACTATAAGTCTATAACAGACTTTGGATTTTGGAATCAAACAAGAAAAAGTCAATGATAAGTGATCACTGTCTATCTCCTCACTCGCTAATTAAGCGAAGACTAGTAATATTAAAAAGATTAATATATAATGTTTCTAAATTTCTATATCAAGCCGTTAACAACGGTAAAATAATATTCCTTTCGTTCTTGTTTTAGTTATTTGGGGAAAAAACTATCTTTTAATAATTATCTATTTCGTGTTTCAATATATTTCTTATTAATTGTTTTTCAAAATTATTCATATATTTTTATTTTCAATGTTTGACTTCACAATTAATCCTATTTATTTATTACAATAATAATTAAAGATAATTATGTAAATATATTATACAACTAACTACTTTTTAACATATGTGATTTTTTAAAAAATGATAACTAAATTGAACGAAGAGAATCTATACTATATTACTAAAGCTGTAAATGCAAATGTTTGGTCCGTCGTGGGTTTAGTCCTTCTATGTCCCACTCAACTTCAAATACATGTATATGTCTCATATTCAATTTCAAAAACATTTTTTAATCAATATACTACCATGTTTTAATTTTCTCATTAGCCAACCTCTTTAATTTATTTAATATCAGAATTTATTAATTAAATTTTATGAATATTAAAATAATATTATTATTTTATTTATATTAATAATATATATACTTTTATATGTTGGACTTAAATCAAGCCTAGCCTATTTAATTATCTGTCTTACTGTAACATAGTCTCTACTTCTGTAATAGTGTAGTGACTTAGATATTCTTGTATAAAATTGCAGATAGAAGTCTAATCAGTCTGTTTCTCAATTGTAAATAGAGTCAAAATAAAGTATGTTAGAAGATTCAAACTGAATCATGCAACAAGACAAAGAAGGCTGTGGAGAAATAAAGGAAGACATATGAGAACTCTATCAAGGCAATTACTCAGTCGAGAAGTCTATTATTCGAGAAGTCAGAACTGTGGAAACATTTCGAGAAGTCTCAAAACACACTCAACTGCTCAGTACTCGATCGAAAAGTCAGACATTCGACAAGTCAAGTATTGAAGCTATTCGAGTAGTTTTAATTATGAATCATTCGAGAAGTGAGAAAAGTAAATCAATTCGAGAAGTTAGCAAAAGGAGCATTCGAGAAGTGGTAAAGCTGAGGCATTCGAGAAGTCATAATTTCAAGTGTACATTCGAGAAGTCTAGCCTGATCGAGAAGTCATCAAATAGAGTATGCGATCGAGAAGTCTAGTCATTCGAGAAGTCAATCATTCAAAGACCAATCGAGTTGTCACAGCCAGTACTCAATCGAGAAGTCAATCTCTGTGACTTCTCGAATTAATTCAAACAGAGTACTCAACTGCACCAAGGAGCTATTTTCAAGGAAAATTACAGAACAAGTCAGATAATTCTGAAGCTCTGTTTTTACAGGATAAGTCAAGCCTGCAAAGATAGAGACAAGTCTACAATGAAGCTGGGAAGTTAGTCAAGACAAAAGACAGAAGAGATAAGGCTGGATGTAGCAGACTGTCACAGTAGTGTGTTAGCTAGAAATAGATATCAGTCAAATGTAAAGCATGTCTTGTCTATTTCTAGTTATAGCTAAACTATCTTATGTGAGCATGTGCACAGGACATGTTGTCTATATACTTTATGCCCAGCCACATTTGATAGTGTCTTGAGTAATTTTACAATTGTAATCTTCATAGAAAAAGAAGCTGAAATTCAATTTGAATTTCAGATTGTAGCAAAAATTCTTTCTAATACAAATTAGATTGAAAGTTACATCCTGTGTTTATTTTCATGTTCTATGTTTTGATAAACACTCAACTTGTTTAAAATTCATTCATAGAATCACAGTTCATCTACCTTCCTTAAGTTCATCAAAGAGTATAAAAAGAAAAAGAAAAGGTTGAAGTATACATTCACCCCCCCCCCCTCTGTAAACTTCTGAACTCATAATTCCTAACATTATATTATATTACTCTAAACGAACTTCTTTTTTAATTAGAATATAGAGTTATACTCACAATTTAGTAGCATGTTTCAATTTTCTCATCGCTCAAATACTTTAATTTATTTTAAATTACAACTTTATAATAAAATAATTTTGAATATTAAAATTATATTAATATTTTATCTATATTAAAACATACTCTTTTATTTAAATTTTAATTAAAATATTTCTAATATATTCGAAACTCTTTTTATTAATAAAAAATTATTAATGTTTTGCACTGGTTATTAATATATGTTAATTAATATAAATATATAACAATGTATTAATGAGACTTTAAACACATAATATAAATATGATACAAAACTAATTTATTACATATACAACATTACATAAAAAATATTAATAACATAAATAATTAAATTAAACTGTTAATTCATTTAAAATATATAATATATTATTTACTACTCTTATCTCGTGCTTTGCACGGGTTATAAGCTAGTATTATTAAATCTGCAAGCACAAATGTTTGGCACGTCGTCGGTCTGATCCTTTTGTGTCCCACCCAATTTGAAATACACGTGTGTCTCCTACTCAATTTCAAACACATTCTTTTAATCAATAAACAATCATGTTTTAATTTACTCATTAGTCAACCTCTTTAATTTATTTAATATCATAATTTATTAATTAAATTTTATGAATATTAAAATAATACAGTATTATTATTTTATTTATATTAATTAAATTTTATTATTGTGCTCTATCTATATCATATATACTTTTATATTATATTACTCTAAACGAATTTTTTTTAATTAGAATATAGAGTTGTGCTCATATCTAATAGCATGTTTCAATTTTCTCATTGCACAAATATTTTAATTTATTTATTTAAAATTACGATTTTATAATAAAAAATTTTGAATAAAATTATATATATATTAAAACATACTCTTTTATTTAAATTTGAATTAAAATATTTTCTAATATATTCGAAACTCTTTTTATTAATAAAATTTTATTAGTGTTTTGCACAGGTTATTAATCTATGTTAATTAATATAAATATATAACAATATATTAATGAGAATTTAAACACATAATATAAATATGATACATAAAAAATTTATCACATGTACAACATTACATAAAAAATATTAATAACATAAATAATCAAATTAAATATTTAATTCATTTAAAATATATAATATATTATTAATTACTCTCCCTCGTGCGCACGGGTTATAGGCTAGTATAAATAAGAAAAGAAGAGAGTGTTTTAAATATAAAAATAAAAAGTGATCTTAAAATTTTAGAAAACCTTAAGAACTCATAGAGTTTTAGGAGATGAATTTTTATGAGTAATCTAAAAACCCAAATTTGTTTTTAAAATATTTTTATAAATGATGTGACATCATTACTAACATGGTAAGGTGGAAATTTTAATTTGTTATGAAATGATAAATGATATATACTCTTTTCACATTAATCCTACTAATTAAATTTTTTTATTTTGTCATGTTTGTACTTTCATATCATTTAAAAAAAATATTTTGAGATCTCTAATCTTCTTTAATTTTTTTTATACATTCTTCTTAAATTTTAATAATAGAAACCTATTTATATGTATATAACCTTTTAATAATTTTAGAAGTTTATTGGTAATTTCTTCCCTATTTCCTACATTTTTGCCATGTATGACCGATACTTAATTTTGCCCATGTCTACGTTTTGAATGTTATACTAAAAACATTCTATTTTATGATCTCATTTTGGACAGTTGGACTACAGTAATAATTCTGTTAAATATGTCAGTTTTCCTTTAATAAACAACAAATATTCTAATATTTATTGTCTTTCACGTCAAAATATATTTTTGAATCTTTTTTAAGCCATCTATATTAGAATTAGAATTGACATCGTTGGGTACAGTAAGTGCATGTAAGAATTAATTTCCTATAGAAAGTACTAGTTCATTGATTTTTTTTGACAAATAAAAGGATTTTTTTTAAACAAATTAAACAATATAACTCAGCTAGAACAAATCTCCAAACTGTCAACTACAACCTGACTGTGAAACAAAAAACGAGCTAAATAAATAGCCGTTTTGTTTTCAGATCGCTTAACACATAGAATATTCAAATTCTTTAATCTAAAAAGTATTACAACGACATCTCGAACAATCCAACTTATATCAGCTGTGAAACCAGTAGCATCACAATTAACATTCACATAAGTATCATCTGTAGCCCAATTTTCAGAACTATCAGTTACATTAACTGATATTGGAGGAACAAATATTCTCAAAATATGAACAATTTTTTATTGTGAAAGGTGAGCTCTTGCGATCTCCACTACCGTCTCAGATTCGATGCGAGTCTTACAAATCTCCCAAAATATCATATAAATCATTTTCAGAAAAACTATTGAAACCCATAACAAGACACACAAAAACATCAAAACATAAAACATTAACATCCCAAAAAGATGGGCACAACTAACAACTTTGATAACAAGGCACCAACAAGATCTTTTCTAAAAAGGATTAGATCTCGATTTTATTTAAAAAAACTGGTAAATAGAAGAGAGGATGGGAGAACGAAGGAAGCTTAATCGGTGAAGGGGATGAAAGTATGAAAGTGGAGAAGTGACGGTTAGAAGGTTAGATACGGGAGTCGACTCTCAAAACCCTAAAAATTATGATATACTGAATTTTGGAAACTGGCGCATTTTAATTATTGGTAATAGTTCATTGGTTTTTAAAATTAATAGAAAGTGGGAAAAGTTGTTTCGTTATTGGTGTGTGAATTTAAATTAATAGGGTGGGGTGGATAAACAAATTCCCACATATCATCGATATTTGCACTACCAAGAAAGTTGTACTTCTCTTATTTTGTTCAACCAAACAGCATTAACAAAATTTATTTTGTTGAAATACCTAGCTATTGAGGAGGCAACCAAACAACCTCTAAATATATTTAAAGTAAGTATATACTTACTTTTTAATTAAATTTTATATTTGGAATGAATTAAATAAAAAACATTTAAATTAGAGTTCAAAATCTTGAGATAATGCTCTATTTTCCCATACTTGTTTTCAAACCAAAATTTATCAAATTCGTATTCTAACCCAAATCTTATATTCCCCCAGTCCCACCCAATTGTTAACGTTTCGGAGAGAAGGTCCGGCACGCATTTTAAGGTGCATATAAAATATAGTTCCATATCTTATTTTTAAATATTTTTTTCTGAATAAAAATTTAAAATTAAATTTTTATTCAGAAAAAAGAAATTTTAAAAATAAGTTATGAAACTATACTTTATATGCACCTTAAAATGTGTGTCGGACATTCTCTCCGAAACATTAACAATTGGGTGGGACGGAGGTAGTATCATACAAATTTTATATCAACTCAATTTTTTATATTTGTATTGCAACTATTTCAACTAATATCTTTATTTGTAATGCAACTAATTTCAAATTTGTCATTAAACTAAAAATTTCTTGATTATAGAAGAAAAAGATCCGTATAGAATCGTGAAATATCCTAATTTATTTTGTTTCCAAATCTACTCGGGAGTATAAAAAATGTTGATTGTTATAATTAAATTCCAACCAATAGAATTACACGGCCTATTTACCACGGGCTAATTCTATACTATGATGTACTCCTATAAAAACAGAGATTCGTAGAAAGGCGTAAAGACTGAATGTCTTGTGAGTTTTGAAAACCTCTGATACTCTGTTCCTCTGCATCCCTCTCTTATATTCCTGTCTGTTCGCAACCATGGTTACCCAGTCTGACACAAATCACCACTACGACAATAGCAATGTAACTCTCTCTCTCTCTCTCTCTCCCTACCTCTCTCCCTCCCTCTCTCTTTCTCTCCCTCTCTGTGTATATGTCTGTTTGTTTGTGTGTCGTCGGCAGTACTAGAACATGCATGAACTATGTACGTATGTTGTTTGTGGTTACTAGCTACCAAAGCCCCACGGTTTGCTTTTCTCTTAATTGTTTTGCCCATTTTCATTCTGTTTTTATTCAAGCTTTCTTTTACAATTTTGTACAGTTTCTTTGTTTTTGTAGTTAGAAATATACTTCAAGGTCGTACATGCTTCTAAGTCTATTATTGGATTCGTAGTCTATCTATACCCCTACAATCCTATTACTTTTACTTCAGTTTACAAATCTCTGTTACTCGTAGTTTCAAGTTTTCAACTAAACAAAAAATTTAGCTACTTGTAATCAAACCTTCTTTTCTCTTATCACCTGATTTTTCTTCAGATGATAACATCGAAACTACAAAATAAATAATATATGATGATTATATAATGAGAAAAAATTCTAATAATTAAACACTTTATTTGAGATCACGTCTGGATTAATTTTATTTTCTTTGAATTTTATTTATATACATGTATGTGTAATTGTGTATATCATCTAGCATGAGTCCAAATATGTACACTCTTTTGGGTTGACGAAAAAACCGATTCAATCTTTAAGGTCAATGGTGATATATAGACACAAAATTATGTGTGTATTAATATATGGCAGTGATTACGGCATATCATGTGCGATCATGATCTTGATGTGTTGCATTAATCAAATCGGCTAGCTTATTGCTCTCATGCAACCACGTTCTTGGTTGACAATTTTTCAAATTTTATGTTTATTTATTATTTTTATTTTTCTGTGGAGTTCGACTTGCTTGCTGGGTGTACTTAGTGTCATGCTTTTCTTATTTTTTAAAGTATCACGAGTATGTTATGGCTTAATATTATTTTATTTTGTTGGTAATTTATTTTGTTTTTCTATTTTAAATTTATGATTTTGTTACCTATGTTCGTATGTAGATGTGATACTTTTTGGAAAGCAATTATGTGGAGTACCTTTTAAAAAGGGAACAGAAAAAGTTGCCCTGCTTTCCCGAACACTTGGAGATATCAACAACATTTACATAGATTCATCAACTTCATTTAGCTGCTCGAACTTAATTCTTCTTTTTCTGAATCTTTATGGCTAGAATATTAAATTTTGAGGAAAATATTTTGTGACTTGATAATTGCAACCTACTAACTAAATAAAATAAAAGGGTTCCGAAGAATTGCATGAAAAAATTGAAAATGGCTCCGAAGAGTTGCATAAAATGTTTGTAAAGACTAAAGAGTTTCGAAGAATTGCAAGATATATTTTAAATTTTACCAGTGTTGGATTCTTAATGTCCGGTCTTCCAAGTAATGATAACAATAAACCACTTGTATATGCAGATTACTGTCAATTACTTGATATGCATTATATTTTTAGTTTTCAGCTTAAGCTGATGTATTATTATCACAAACAGGTTGATCGAAGAACTGCAAAAGAGAAAGCCATAGATGATTGGCTTCCCATAACATCGTCGAGGGAAGCAAAATGGTGGTACTCAGCATTCCACAATGTCACCGCTATGGTTGGAGCTGGTGTTCTCAGCCTCCCTTATGCCATGTCTGAACTCGGATGGTAAATATCTCTAATGCTCTGTCTGGAAAAGTAGATACCCTGATAACATTATACATTGAACTACACCTTCAGTAAATAAGAAAGTCATAAGATTATCTGCATAAGAACAAAATGTAGTCTTCAGCTTCCATAAGATGCTCAAAATAATGTATGTTGTTTTGTTCTAATCCCTGTTTCTGGATCAACTTTAATTATTCCCTTTTTAAGATGAATATTTAGCATTGTGAGTTGTGACCAAGTACTGGATACCAATCATTTCTCGGTAAAAAGAGATTGAGGGTTCTAGCGACAATCAGAGTAAAAATTTCAATCAATGATGACATAATGGTAGTGCTAAATATACAATTACCTACATTTGTATACATTATAGAGATAAATAAATTGACAAGGAAGATTGAAATATGCAATTCGAGGCGCGCTAAAGGAATAGTTCTAGTTCTATACCTGATCTTTTAAAACTCTTTTCCCTGCTTTATCTACATACATGTATATATGTCTAACTAATTGTTGTCTTAAATGTTCAGGGGTCCTGGTGTGGTTGTACTAGTGATATCTTGGATTGTCACATTATACACATTGTGGCAAATGGTAGAGATGCATGAGATGGTTCCTGGGAGACGTTTTGACAGGTACCATGAGCTAGGCCAGTACGCCTTTGGAGAAAAGCTTGGTCTCTACATAGTGGTGCCTCAACAGCTAATTGTAGAAGTAGGGGTGGACATAGTCTACATGGTCACAGGAGGGAAATCTCTGCAGAAAGTCCATAATTTAATCTGCAAAAAGGATTGCAAAGATATCAAACTGACCTACTTCATTATGATATTTGCCTCTGTCCATTTTGTCCTCTCTCATCTCCCTAACTTCAATTCCATTTCTTGGGTGTCTTTAGTTGCCGCAATCATGTCCTTAAGGTATGATATTATTTCTAAAAATCACAAGTGAAAGGACCAAACTAATTAATTACTACTTATGACTTCATGAAGTTGCTTATTCTGTTCGAATACCACAAAACCACACTTGTATGCTTCCTCTGGACCAAAGTTCAAGAAGAGTATTTAACCTGCTTAGGGATTTAACAATAGCCTCGTACCTTCCTAATGTAACAATTTAAAATTGAGAAACACTAATTTTTTTGTCTATATGGTGTGGATTTTATGATGCAGTTACTCTACTATTGCTTGGACAGCCTCAATAAACAAGGGGGTTGAACCTGATGTAGAATATGGCTACAAAGCCAAGTCTACTGCTGGAACAATTTTTGGCTTCTTTAGTGCACTGGGAGATGTTGCTTTTGCGTATGCTGGCCACAATGTGGTTTTGGAGATTCAGGCAACAATCCCTTCTACCCCTGAGAAACCATCCAAGGGTCCAATGTGGAAGGGTGTAGTTGTGGCATACATAGTTGTGGCGTTGTGCTACTTCCCTGTTGCTCTAATAGGATATTGGATCTTCGGAAATTCTGTTTCAGATAACATACTCACAAGCTTAAACAACCCTACTTGGCTCATCGCAATGGCCAACATGTTTGTTGTTTTCCACGTTATTGGAAGCTACCAGGTATCCATATCATGACTACGTATGAGTTATGCACTTGTGTGAGCTATGTCTCTCTTCTCGTATTTGACACTAACTAATTTTTTTTTGCTTCTTTTCTTAAGATTTATGCAATGCCAGTATTCGATATGATAGAAACAGTGCTGGTCAAGAAATTAAAATTTTCACCAAGTTTTGCACTGCGCTTTGTTTCAAGGAATCTATATGTTGGTATGTGTCATGGTAATATACGTGCAAATCCGATGATTCATTTGAGATTGATTTTTTTTTTTCATTTCAGCTTTTACCATGTTTGTTGCCATTTGTTTCCCTTTCTTCGGTGGTCTACTAGGATTTTTCGGAGGATTTGCCTTCGCCCCAACTACATATTTCGTAAGCACCTCTGTCTTTTCCATCATCACAGGGTTTAAATTTTGCATTTAGTACATAAAGTTGTTCATATTTAACTCTCAAAACTTCCTTTTCTTTTATAGCTCCCTTGTGTGATGTGGCTTGCTATTTACAAACCAAGGAGATTCAGCCTCTCTTGGATTACCAACTGGGTATGTACAGTACAATAAAACACTGTCATAAGGGTCTTAGTTTTTCTATATGCCTTAAGTTTGCGTCTAATTTCGTTTGATTTGAATTCCTGACAGATTTGCATCATTATGGGAGTCTTACTGATGATATTAGCACCTATCGGAGGACTAAGACAGATCATAATTCAGGCCAAGACCTACGAATTTTTCTCCTAAGTGTCTCTGGGCATCAGCAGACAACTTATGTCATTGAAGTGCTCAGAAAATATATTTTAAATATCGTTCTATTGACAATAACCACGAAAAAAATCAAAATTGAGTTTCATGTGAATGAAGGAATAGGAAAGAATTGTTAGGGTGGAAAAGTAGAACTCCGAAAATGTTTGCTATGCCAGGGTTTATATCTAAATGGAACTTATGGTACATATTATTATCTCTTGCTAAACTGTGTGTGTTTGTGTAATATAAGTAGCAAGTTACTCTGGTTGTGTTCCATTTGGTTTTATATTAGTAATGGATAATAGATTTGCAGCTTTTTTGTATATGTGTAATAAAATAAAACTTACCCAAATTTGGTTCAATTTATAGTAATTATAGAAGAGTATTTTTTAAAATAAATTAAATTCAGTGATGAACATTTATGAATATATTGAGCGGAAAGTGTTATGATAGGAGGGAATAATATAAACACATATTAAAATTTTATTATACATATATAATATATTATACATATAAACATTTTAATATAGAAAAGAAAATCTAAATATCTATTTTATAAAAAAAAACCCTAATAATTACATATATTTATGGCAACAGGTCAGGAACCAAGTTTGGATGGGGTTTTATCCGGCCAACAAATCTAGACCGTTGGTGGCCAGATCCAACAGTCAGGAAGCAACCCCGCAATACTTCATTGCGGCCACAACAATGTTTCATTACGAGCACTGTTTCATTGCTGGGGTGCCCTCCTTTTTCCCTTTTCGAAATTGACCATTTGCATTTAATTTGTTTGTTTTTTATTAAACTTTAACCTCAATAATATATTTGAAATATTTTTATTATTTTTTCACAAACTTAAAAAATATATTTAAAGACATCTGTACGGTTAGATCACCCCAAAAATAAATTTAAAAAATCATCTTGCAATTCGGGAACTACTAGCATTATAATAATAGTTGGTGTACTAGATTTTTTGTTAAAAAGTAGTACAAGATATATTTGAAATATTTTCATTATTTTTTCACAAACTTAAAAAAAATATTTAAAGACATCCGTACGGTTGGATCGCCCCAAAAATAAATTTAAAAAATCATCTTACAATTCGGGAACTACTAGTATTATAATAATGGTCGGTGTACTAAATTTTTTACTAAAAAGTAGTACAAGATATATTTAAAATATTTTCATTATTTTTTCACAAACTTGAAAAATATATTTAAAGACGTTCGTACGGTTGGATCGCCCCAAAAATAAATTTAAAAAATCATCTTGCAATTCGGGAACTACTAGTATTATAATAACAGTCGGTGTACTAGATTTTTTGCTAAAAAGTAGTACAACATATATTTGAAATTTTTTTATTATTTTTTCACAAACTTAAACAATATATTTAAAGACATCGATCACCCCAAAAATAAATTAAAAAATCATTTTGCAATTCGGGAACTACTAGTATCCTTTATATATATAATAGTAGGACAAAGGGATGTGAGTGAGTCATTTTATTCCCTTTTAATTGTGAGTCATTTTATTCAAATAAAATGACAATTATAACCCTATTCTAAAAATATAAATTATTATATTAATGGTGTGAATTGAATGTATTTCCTTCTAATTTAAGTTTAAAGTCATCATATGATTCTATTTTATAATTCTTTAGCTACATGTTTACAAGTATTAATAATTGTTATAATATCTTTTTATTTCTTTATTTTAGTTTTTATTTATAATAAAATAATTGTTTAACTCGTGTCATTCGTATAATATTAGAGGCGAGACCAATAAATATTCATAGAAGAGGTTAAATTAATATTTATTTTTACAATCATTTACATAATAATATATTCAATAGATCGATAATTAAAGTAAAACTCTATATTCATTTATATCACGGAATCCATCTATAATTAAATTAGTACAAAAAGTTCAGAATATTTCTCTATATAGATAAGCATACATTAGTAAACATATAATTGAAATAATTTATATATACAAAAAAATTAATAAATACTTACATTATAATATGTGAATTGTAGATTTTGTCAATAAATAATATCAATTTCAGGGGGAATGGTCATCTTAGGACCCAATCTGACTTCTTCTCTATTTAATACATAAAATTTGTATTTATCATATACAATAATCTATTATAAATTTTAACCATTATATTAAGTTTAAAAAAATTAAATTTAAGATCATACACGTTATATAATTATGTCATAAATATATAAGATTTAAAAATTATTTTTAAAAATTAAAAAAGTATTTATATAAAAAGTTGAGTCAATGATCTCTGATCGACTAATCAATTGTATTTATATAGTTAAATCAAAACGTGTATTTTTAAAAATATTATTAAATTTAAAAATATAATTTACTCATTAATTGTTATAAATATATAATTACTAATATTTAGACATTTAATAATATTTTTGTAACAGCTATTAAAATTTTATTTTAATATTATTACATTTTATAAATTATCACCATAAATTATTGGTATAACATTTATCGATTTTAATTTTTTCATGTTTAAAAATATTTGAAAATATAAAGACTATAATTGAATTTAAAAAACTTGAATTTAAGATTATGTAAAATAAATTACTATGTTATATATACTATTAATAAAATTATATTTTATATATTGAAAAAGTTATTTATATTAAAGTTTGACTTAATTATCTCTGATAGCTAATCAATTGAACTTTAAAATAATGTAAATACATATTTAAAATAAAGAGTGAATTTAAATAAAAAAATTATAATTAAATAAAAAATGTAAAAAAAAATAATTAGAACTAGTGTTCGTCCCTCGCACGGGCTTTTATACCAGTTATAATAACCGTTGGTGTACTAGATTGTTTGCTAAAAAGTAGTACAAGATATATTTGAAATATTTTCCCACCAATTACAATTGAAATAAAATATTGTTTTAGTATTATAATATATTTTATAACGAAATATTATGTAAATTTTAAAAAAATATTAAATTACATTATTATTTCCTCGTTAATTATGAAGTGAAATATTACGAGGAAACATATTTTTATTAATAAAATAATGAAATAAATTCTTACACCAGTTACAATTGAAATAAAATATTATTTTAGTATTATAATATATTTTATAATCTAATATTGTGAGAAAATCTCTCATTTATATTAAAATATTATAACATACCGTTTTCCTCCATAAAATTGTAATGAAATTATATTTTTGATAATAAAACATATTTCGTAGTGAAATATTACGAGAAAATATATTTTTATTAATAAAATAAGAAATAAATTACTACCCACATTACAATTGAAATAAAATATTATTTTTGTATTATATGTATTTTTTAATAAAATCAACTATTACATTAATATATCTCCCTTAATAATGAACTAAAAGAATAAAACATTATTAAAATTTATTTTATAATGTAATATTGTGAGAAAATCCCTCATTTATATTAAAATATTATAACATACCGTTATATTCATTTATAACGAAATATTATGTATTTTTTTAATAAAATTATCTATTTTGTAAAGAAATATTAGGATGAAGAGTATTTTGGGAATTGGAGAATCTTGAAGAAAAACAATTATTCATTGCGGTTGCTAAAACATTGCTTTGCGTTCGATCCTGGTCGTTCAATACCTATCTATATCAATGGCTACGTTGGCTAGGACCTAACCCCAACCAACTGTGGCTAGAGATCACGCCCCTATATTTATTATTATCATTAGATAAAATCTATACAAAAAATTTGACAATAATACATTTAATTAATATTTATTCAAAATTTGGTCGTAAAATTTATTTTATTCCGAAATTAAAAAGTCAAGGTTAAATTTACTAAATGTTTTAAAAAAAAGTTTAAATTGTAAATAGATAAAAATATAGAATTAAATTTACTAATTATTTTAAAAAAAGATTTCAATTGTATATAGTTAAAAACATAGTGTTAAATTTACTAAATATATTAAAAGGGAGTTTTAGTTGTATATTCTTGAACACGCAGGGTTTAAATTAGATTTAAGCCAAATAATAATAATAAAAATAAAAAGACACTTGACATTTGACAATGCATATTACCGGTGGTAACTCAATGTACTCATCTTTTTTGCTTAATCTGATGTGATTATCTCGACAGATTGATCGACAGACTGCAAAAGAGAAGCGATAGATGATTGAAAAAGTGATAGATGATTGAGAAAGGGATAGATGATTGGCTTCCCATTACATTGTCAAGGGAAGCAAAGTGGTGGTCCTCAGCATTCCACAATGTCACCACCATGGTTGAGGGTGCGAGCTGCCCCAGTGGTAAGGGGCTAATGCGTTGATCCAAAGGATCACGAGTTCGACTCTCACTATGCCATGTCATAACTCGGATCATCCTAAATGTTCAGGGATCCTGGTCTAGCTGCACTAGTGATATCTTGGGTTGTCACATTATACACATTGTGGCAGATGGTAGAGATGGTTCCTGGGATACGTTTTGACAGGTACCATGAGTTAGGCCAGTATGCATTTGGGAAAAATCTCGGTCTTCGCATTGTGGTGCCTCAACAGCTAATAGTAGAAGTTGGCATGGTCTACATGGTCATTGGAGGAAAATCTCTGCAGAAATTTCCTGTATTAGTCTGCACAAAGGATTGTAAAGATATCAGACTAACCTACTTCATTATGATATTGGCCTCTGTCCAGTTTGTTCTCGCCCATCTCCCCAACTTCAATTCCATATATCTGGTGTCGTTGGTTGCACCAATCATGTCATTAAGGTATGATATCCTTTCTGAAAATTACAAGCAGAAAGACCATATTAATTGATTACTTACAAATACAGATGAATTCACTTGCTAGGCATGAATACAGATGTTATTGGGTCCGAATTCCGCAAAATCACATTTGTATGCTTCGTTTGGACCAAAGTTTAGGAAGAGTTTAAAAATCTGCTAAAGTCGAAAGGTAAAGAAAACATTGTCATGAGGTTCTTAGAGTCTACATATACCTTGAGTTTACATCTAATTTCGTTTGATTTGAATTTCTAACAGATTTGCATCATTATGGGGTGTCTTACTGATGATGTTATCAGTTGTCACCTATTGGAGGACTGTGACGCGAGTATGACATTAAGATATTCATATGTATCTATTGTACAATTGAGGACAATTGTTTTCGAAGAAGAGGAGTATGATGCAGGAGCATTATGGCTGATCTATTTGATCTCAAGCGAATCTATGGAATCTATTATGAAGCCAATAATCAGCTTAATTACCAGCATGGGCTGATTTATTATGTTGGGGTTATTATATAATTATATTAAATAATTTTGGCTTGCAAGTTTTTACCTTTCACTTGAAAGGGTTTTTCTTGTTTTAAGCACTTAGGATTTATTTTTCTAGTTGAATTTGGTTTTGATGTAATTTCCTATTTGGATTGGGTTTTTGATTGGTTTCCAAGTTGGGTTCAAGTATTAGCAAATTCTTAGCTGATTTTGAATCTAATTTAGAATCCTAATAATTTTAGGTTAAGGTTATATTCATTGCCTATATATACCCATATATTGTAATCTTTTAAGAGAGAAGAATTTGATGAATAAAATCGTGAGTTTTATACTTGCAAAACCATAGAGAATTGGTGGTTAATTCCTTTATACTTTCTTATCCAGATTTCGTTTAATTTGTGGGTGATTAATTTCTTTAAACAATCTGAACAAATCGATCCTTTAGTTTTGTTTCTTGGTGATTAAATTCTTTATAAAAGCAATCTAAAGTTATTTTTCCGTTGCGAATCTGATCTACATAGAAAATACGCATCATCTTGAGAAAAATATACATCATCTTGGTATCAGAGCCAGGTTTGGCGATTGTTTTTTGAACATCTTCTTCAAAAACGTGGGCAACAAGTCTGATGTGTTTCGTGGTTGTTTGACGACTTCTTTGAGGGGGGGGTTTCTTTAAAAAACGTAGGTACACATGGCTCATGTGTTTGGTGGCAGTTTTGTTTCTTCATAATAATGTAGGCAACATGGCTGATTTGTTTGGTGATGAAGAACTGAACGTTATTTGTGGTGTAAAGCTAGAACAAGTTGAGAACATGAGATGGGATATGGAAATCAAAGAATTAAAGGAGCAATTGAAGGAGGTTTTAGCAAAATTGGATCAAAGAAGGGGTTTTCGTATGGATATTCCAGATTTTGATGGTGCTATAAATCCTGAAAATTTTATTGAATGGTTGAAACGCATTGAAAGAATCTTTGATTACAAGGACTATGATGATCATAAGAGATTCAAAGTGGCAAGATCGAAACTTAAAGGTTATACAAATTTGTGGTATGAAAATCTGAAATCAAAGAGGACAAAAGAAGGCAAAACACGTATTGATTCTTGGGAAGCACTCAAGGTGAGAATGAAAAAAATGTTTTTTACCTACTGATTTTGAACAATATATGTTTCTGAATTTGAAGGGTTTTGAGAAAGATACAATATCACATGAGGAGTATGCAATTGGGTTTGATGAAGAAACAATTCTTGAACAAAACGTGGCTAAATTATGTGCCGAAATTACTCCCAAATTTGATAACTCAACGCCTTCAACTATGGAAGATAAGAATATTTTTGACAAGTGCGAAGGGTATGAACATGAACAAGAGGGCTGCTCTAATAATATTTGAATGTTGAATTTGCCTGACATTGAGGAGATTGATGCAACTTGTTCTTCCAAGGATATAGAAATCAATAAAGAAGAGGAGCAAGCACAACATGAACAGGATAATGATTCTGAAATTGAAGTGTTAACTACAATTCAAGAACCTAATGAGAATTTGTTTTTGAATGAGAAGCATATTGGGAAGGAGTTGGAACAAGAGGATCATCATAACTTGTTGATTTATCCTACACTACCTTTATCAGATTTTTTTATTCCTTTTAAGGTTGAGTGTGATGCTAATAGTGTTGGGGTTGTTTTGGTTCAAGAGAAGAGACACATTGATTTTCTAGGCATAGACATCATGTTGGGAACTACTAAAACGTCAAAAAAATTTCTCTTCAAGTTTCTTCCAAAGGTATTTTGCATGGGGATGAAATTTGATGTTCTCAAGTTTTGTGATAAATCATCTCATTGTGTGTTGATTCTTAAATTCTACAAAACTCGTGGAAGAGTTTTTTTCAAAGGAGAGGAGAATGATGTGGAGTATGACATTAAGATATTCATATGTATCTATTGTACAATTGAGGAGAATTGTTTTCGAAGAAGAGGAGTATGATGCAGGAGCATTATGGTTGATCTATTTGATCTCGTGGGAATCTATTGTGAAGCCAATAATCATCTTAATTGCCAACATTGGATGATTTATCATGCTAGGGTTATTATTATATAATTATATTAAATAATTTTGGCTTGCAAGTTTCTACCTTTCACTTGAAAGTGTTTTTCCTGTTTTAAGCACTTACGATTTATTTTTCTAGTTGAATTTGGTTTTTATGTAATTTCCTATTTGGATTGGGTTTTTGATTGGTTTCCTAGTTGGGTTCAATTATTAGCAAATTCCTAGCTGATTTTGAATCTAATTTAGAATCCTAATAATTTTAGGTTAAGGTTATTTCCTAGCCTATATATACCCATATATTTAATCTTTTAAGGGAGAAGAATTTGATAAATAAAATCGTGAGTTTTATACTTGCAAAACCTTAGAAAGTTCGTGATTAATTCCTTTAGGCTTTCTTATCCAGATTTCGTATAGTTTGTGGGTGATTAAATTCTTTAAGCAATCTAAACAAATCGATCCTTTAGTTTTGTTTCTTGGTGATTAAATTCTTTATAGAAGCAATCTAAAGTTACTTTTCCGTTACGAATCTGATCTACATAGAAAATACGCATCATCTTGAGAAAAATATACATCAGACTAAGACAGATCATAATTCAGGCCAAGACCATCAGCAGACAAGTTATGTCATGGAAGTGCTCAGATAAAATATTCAAAACCTCATTTGGTGGACAATATATTTATGATGATAACTTCAATAGATTTTTAGGGCTTTTGTATTCTGTTTTAAGATGAACCTATGAGCAGAAAATCATACAAGAAAACAATGGGCTCTTAATATTAGTAAATAGTATAGAAAATTATCTGCTAGCAAGGTTATTATCAAGTAAAACAATATACAACTTGCACAAATTCAAATAGACTGCTTACCCGAAATCAGATGCTAAAATTCACTCATGGATCAATACTACCATAAATTGCCTATGTACTCATCTACAGGTTGACAGCCTCAATTTAAGCAAGACTTGTACCTGAAACAATAGCCAGAGTTGTGTATGGAAAGATGAATTATACCATATGTGAAACAAGTCTGATCCAAATATTATCATCTATAATGCATGTATGACTTTAAAAAATCTGAAGACAATGGTAAATTGGGGATAAAATGTATTTATTTTCCAGTTTATAAGCTACTTATCAGGAACCCCAGGGAGATTTCACCGCTCGAATTTGTAATATCAAGTATATGACTAAGCATAAGGTAGTAAAGAGGCAGCAAATGAAAGAAATATTATGAAGAAAACAGTATTTCTAATCCCCATGAACAGACAACCTATAAACATGACTGTAATTGTATACTTCAGAAAAGTAAGGATCTGAAGTAGTGCATAGCTTTCATTTAGCAAAAAATAAATGCCCTAGTTCTTTTTTTTTTTTAATACTTTTCCATGTAATTTCCTCTTCTCAAATAATCGTCCACGTCTATGTAAGTACAAATGGATTTATATAAATATTAAGATTACCTAATTGTATATTTGCAGAGTGGAGAAAAAGCATGCTACTACAGGAATTTGTATTATTTTAGTCCAATGCTAATAAAGATGCTCTATGAAACTGTATGCTTACATAATGATCTTTGCTTCCAGCCTTCCATGCACATTCCCCCACATTTCAACTTCAGCTCCATATTCGGATCTCTCTGGTGGACATTGGATAGTCATGTCGTAAACATATCCCATGCTCCGTGTTTAAGTATTTTGGTTTTCTTACTGACATGAGCTCTTGATGAATTTTTGGCATATAGTTACGCTACAATATCTGCTTCTATCTACAAGGACTTGCAACTAGAAGTAAAATGTCAACATAAATAGGAACAATCTTTATTTCTTCAACAATTTGGGGGATCCAGATCCATCGGCATGCTAGGCAAGCAGGCATGGTTTGGTGCTTGCCAAGCTTATCACAAGCCTCGGCGCCCGGTACCTTGGAATTGACTAGTCCAGAGGTCGGTCGACTAGTCAACAAGTAGCCCGCAAAAAGTTGACAAGTTGTTCATATACATATATTTACTAGATTTAATATATATTATAGCTAAACACACATCAACTTTAAATCAAAAGTAATAAATAATAAGTTCAAATACCAAAAGTCAAGCATGTTTAAGCAAATAAAAACACATGTATACATGTATTTTTGTGTGTATGTACATAGGCAAAAGTTCTGTAGAGTACGCTTAAATGGAGTATTATATGGTCTCCCCGCTTACTGAATATTGTAAAACATATTGGAGGACATATAGTACTCTAATTAGTCCTCCACTAAACTAAACCCTCTGTGTGTGTGTGTGTGTGTACACACACACGATTAGGCATTAGGAATTAGGAATTTACCAGGATTGAATCACTGCAGAGAGAAGTATGAGAGAAATTTTGGGTTATAAAGTCAAAGGACGCGTATAAAACCCTATTTTCTAACATTTCGGGTAAAACCTATGGACAACTGAACAGACTAGTCATGGTTCGAGCAGACCGACTTGTTGACTAATCATTGACTAGCCGTCGACTTTAACAATGGTGCTGGCCACAATATTTCCACGGCAGATAAACAATCAAAGGAATTTTGTGAAAAGGAAAGGGATTCTACTTGCATTACTTCTTGTTGCATGCACTACTTGAGTACTTGGTTGTTGCCTTAATCAGACTTTTGTCGAAGTTCGACAACACCCGTATCTCATCGGAGAGACCTGTGCTACAAGTAATATTTTGGTCATTATTTATTGACGTGGGACAAGAAGTAGAAGGAAGTATGTATGGAATGAAAACAATTCAAAGATAAATTTAGGTGGAAAAAGTACAAACAAAATCCAAAATTTTCATCAGCACAAGGGAGAAAAAGTGTGAATTGCAGCACATTATTAGTGGAAGATAATCAATAGTCAATCTCTTAAAAAAATTATAAAAGTAAACCTGAATATCTTATAGAATAAGACAACTAAATACTCAAGATTTTAATAAAATAAGGATATGAACCGAAAATAAATTCCTAAATCTTATATTGCCTACAAAAATATAAGAGAAATAGGGGTGGCAATTTCGGGTAATGGGCCAGGTTCGTGTTGGGTTTATTGTACCCGGTCTTGTTTCTGGGTCAACCCGAACCCGACCCGAAACAGGTTGAAAAATCTCAACCCGAACTAAACCTGTTATGTAACCCAAAAATGACCCGTTTTGACCCGAAAATTATTAAAAATTAATTATTCTATTTTTATATAATTATTTTTATTTATAATTTATTAAATAATATATAATAGTAACTCCATGAGATGATATTTGAATATAATTATTTAAATAATATGTAAATATATCACAAATTTATAATTTTTATAATATAAATTTATATATTATATATATTAAATTTTCGGGTCGGGTTCGGGTACTTTGGGTCGACCCGAACCCGACCCGAACCCGAACAGGTAAAAATTTACCCAACCCAAATCCGACCCGAAACGCAAAAACCCCAACCCTAATTCGTATTTTTCCGTGTCGGGTTCGTGTCGGGTTTCGGGTCATGTCGGATTTTGCCACCCCCAAAGACAATGACTACTTTCCTTAACATTACTATAAAATTCCTAACAAAAAATCTTACTTTCTTGTTTGTGTTCCCAATCATTTATCATTTATATTACTGAAAGTTATCAGCTACAACAAGACTACTTCTAATTTACATATTTAATGCTATCATTTTCAATCACTCTAATATTTATTCAAAATATAAAATTACAATTTTGCACTGAAATATATTAGGAGCCTCACTGGACAACTTCAAAGCAGCATGATATTTACCCATGCAACCTGTCTGAACATTATATATCTATGTCATTCCATTGCCAAAATGAAGTTCATAGTAGAGAAATATAGGAAGTTAGGAACAGTAAGTCAATAATTAATATGCAAGTATTTGACACATTTTTCTATGGTTATAAAAATTGTTTATTAGTTGCAGTGCTTCTCTCTAAAAAGTTCAATTACTTGGAAAGTATATCACAGACATCATTACAAGTTATGTCAAGTAACAATTTTTTACAAGTTACGTCAAGTAACAATTTTTTTCCAAGGGAAGCAAAATAGGCTCTAAATCTGTTTGCCTCTTCTAGATAACCAAACAAGTTGATCTAAATAAACTGTATTATCCCTCATGGCATGGTAGCCTAGTGGATACACTCCATTTCTTGGTAACTAGAAAAAGGGTTCAAATATATTGGAGGTGGGTGCTTGAGTATTTGAATTTCTGTAGTTGACCGTTCAAAAAAATTAATCTGTAGTAAACATGGAGAAAATAAAATATTGCTCAGTATTGATAGCAATCCTAACAACTTGTGTACTGACTGAAAGTTTTTAGTATAAAAGATTAACCGAGAAACAGAAGGCAAATATCATAGAACATTATGCCTGAAATGCAGACCTTTAAAAATGAAATCAATTAGGCAGCATATAACATGCTATAGGACTATGTAAACTTATTGAAACTTAGGAAGTCTCCTATGATCAAATTGAAACAAAGATATAAAGCTAGAAGATACATAGTTGCTTAGAGAAAGTTTAACAATGTCCTACAAGATGTCTTATAAATATAATAAAATATAATGTCCTAGTGATTTAGGACACTATACACATACATCAACTCCAACAATTTGCCCTATTCTCATACCCTATTATTAAAATAATACTATATTTGAATTACATTTATATTTGAAAAGATAAAAAGAGGGAAAAGAAGTATTGAAAGAGGAGGGAAGTGAATATTTTATTGATAAAAATGAAATGAGGCATGTGTAGTGGTGCCCTGTTAATAAGGCTTGTGATGGTTGTCCTGGTGTTTTAGGGCACCACTAGGACATTGTTGGAGCACTCATTTACTCAAAGTGTCCTAAATTTTATTTTAGGACAACACTTTAGGACATTGTTGGACTTGCTCTTAGTGAATGACTTTACAATAGATATATTATCAATATTTTGAAGTTTAAGAACTAATACCAAGTTGAAATGTTAACACTTGTGCATTTAAAGGCAGAAAACACACACGCATATTAAGCATATTAAACATCTAGATAAGCAATGCCATAAAGCATATAGGAAAATTGATCATAGTAAACTCTTGCTACCTAAAGGCTAAAGCAGATTCTTTTCAATATATAATGCATACGAATTCATCAAAATTAGACAAGCTAACATTGTAAATCTGAAAAACTATTGATAAAAGAAGAAGTTGATACTTGATATTTATATATATTGCTTTCCAATAATTCCCAAAAAATGGGTATACAATGAATGGACTAAAGCCCCTTATCATATTATTCTACCTAACCCTTCTTCTCTAATTTCCCATTTCTTTCCCTGTACAATTCTACCCAAAGATTAGTAATCCACAAGATACTAACAACAATGGCCATCAAAACAACCAAAATCCAAGAAACCCAAACCCATGTTGGAATCACATTCGACGCAGCCCCACTTGCATAATATTTACCCATCTCATACAAAAACCAAGGTCCAACAAAACCTCTAACAACACTATAAAGCATATAAAATGGAGGAGACAGAAGATGAAAGACCTTATATGCGAATTTCGAATCACCTTTCCTTGCACAAGCCAAAGTCCATGTATTTTGACAAAAGCTAGTAACTTCAGCAATAATAAGTAGCATCAAGATTGCATAAGCCCCATGAAACACCAAGAATCTACATGTCATGAACACAAAAAGTGTAGCTAAATGATGAGCTATAAAAAGAACATCACTTGGGTAGAAAATTAGGTAATGGGTCAGGTCCATTAAAAAGTAAGCAATACTATAATCCAAAACTAGGGTTTGAAAGTATGTGTTAATTGAAGCAAACCCACGATTTGGATCATAAATTATGGCTGAAATAGCCAAGAAAACTGCAGGTGTGCCATGGGCATATGAGATTAAACAAGAAGCAGCTTCGGGTCGGAGCTTGGAGCTCCAGTTCTTGAAAACTATCAAGTGGGCTGTGAGGTAGATAGTTAAGTAGATTGTGAAGAAAAAGGTGAGATTTTGAAGAGATGGGGTTGAGGGTTCCATTAAATCTTGATGATGAGCAAATGGGCTTTGGTTATATATAAGTGTGTGTATGTATTTGTGAGTATTTCAAGAAGGTTTTTAGGGAAGATGAATATGTGGAGTAGGTGCAACAGTAATAATGTGATATGAGACAGAGGAGAGGGGGTTATGATTTCTGAGAGGTTTTAGTCACGGATTGGTTGAGGGACTTCAAAATGCAGTTGGGATTTTCGTTATGCTTAAAACAAGATTTATACTAATATTCTTTGCTTCTATCTACCAAATGAAGTTGATCAGAATTTATTTTTCCACGCCCTTTTCTACCACTTTTTCCGAGAGGAAAAAAGATCAACACGGTTTTGTTGTGATGAATGAATCCGGAAGAAATTGACCGAAATTTTCATTTCTACCTTCATTCCATTCCTAACATTCCATTCCTAACGACATAAACTAAAACTCAAACTCTGAGAAAGAATGGTTCATTTTTTTTCATACTTATTTCTTTCATATTTCTTATCATAACAAATTTGTACTCTCTCATTTTTTCTTAAATATTTCCTTAAAGCTTCATTGTTTTTTCTTTTAATTTTACTCATCCTTTCTCCCCAACCAAACACAACATTAGGTTGTCACTTCGATAGAATGAAATGAGGGTAGAATGGAATGAAATTTATACTCTTATTTGGATGAGATTAGGAAAAATGTTTATAATTTTCATTCATTCTTTCATTACATTCCAAACTATTTGAACTAAAATTCTAACTCATATGTTTTAAAAAGAATGTTCATTCCATTTTTTCACCATTTTCCCAACAATTCTCGTCATAGCAAATTCAAACTCCCTCATTATTTATTCACAATTTCACTCGTATATTCTTTTTTTACATAAAATTTGTTTATAATTTTTCATTTCATTCCTTTCTCATTCCATTCTCACCAAGTGAACATGGAATGGGTGTGTTCGATTTGAAGGATAGGAATGTGTTGGAATGAGAATGAATTAGGGATGGAATGACGCTGGGATAGTAATGAGCTGGGATAAAAATGTTTATTATATTCTTTTGTTCGTTTAATAATATTAATTTTAGTGGGAATGGAATGATCATTTTTATTCATTTATTTATTTAATATATAAATGAACTGAATTAAAAAAATTATTTTATTCAATAATAAATTTATTAAATAATAATATAGAAAATATAAATAAAGAAAAATTAATTATATAAGAAATAAGATTATGTATATACTTTGAATTAAAAAGACTATATTTAAAAAAATAGTTAAACAATTTTTTCATTACATATTTTGAATTATGAACATGTTATATTTAAGAGTAAAAATAAAGATGTAAAATTATTTATTTTTAATAAGGATAAGAATGGCTATCCCATGTGTGATGGTGGGATTAAAAATTAGGTTATGAGGAAGGATATGAATGACATAAGGATAAGTGTAGGCTTCTCAGTGGGGCGGGTTCGGGGGAAGGATCTTATTTCTCATACTCGCCCCGTATAAATTATATTTATCCTATACTCGTCGGATTCCCCGCGGGGAATTATTTTAGTCATCATCCCCACCCCACAAGTATCCCATCCATGTCAGTTTCCCCGTGGGGAATTATTTTAGTTATCATGTCCGCCCCACAAGAATATTTTATTTTTCTGTTTATTTTTCCGACCCATGTCATCTCGCCTCATTTTATAATAATTTTTTAATAAGTTTAGAAATATGTAAATTCAATAAGTAATAAGTATCATACAAAATATGCATGCAAAATATATTCTTATTTAATCGTTATTATTCATTATTTTTTTTCATAAATAGCATTAATTAAACATAAATGTATTACATTTAAATTTCATAATGCTTTTCATTATATATATATATATATATATATATATATATATATATATATATATTAATTATTCGGAGCGGGGAATCCCCACGGGGATTTAATAAATACCATACCCGCCCCATATATTAACGGGGCAAATAATTAATCTTCGTCACTACCCCATTCCCCATATAATCGGGGCTGGGTTGCCCCATTCGGAGCGGGTTACCCATTTACCCCGCCCCATTGAGAAGCTAAATAAGTGATTTCATTCTCAAGTGCTCAACCGAACAACAATTTTTTCATTTCGGGCGAAAATTAGATAAAATATTGTTAAAACAAAATTTAAAAGCATTTTTAAGAAAAGTTATTTTTAATTTAAAAACAATTTTTAGTGAATATAGATCTATTCATATTTTTTTAAAATCAATTTTGAGGAAAATAATTATAAATTTTATTATCAAATCTTTTTAAAAATATCATTTTTATATCTCAAATCATATACAAATCAAACATATATTATCAAACAATCATCTCACTTTTCAAATAATACTTTTTCTGATAGAAATTTTTTCTCATAACATAGCAGTTTTAAATAATTATCTTAAACGGAGCCTCACTCATACAATTAATTCCTTACTATCTGTAATAATCAATTCACATTTTTTATAACGAATATAAAAAAAATCAAAGATTACATGTTTAAAAATATTTCAATTTCATATATTTAGATAAATATTTTATATAAATTTTAACTATTTTTGTAGCTATATAATATTTATAATATAATATATAATATTAAAAAATTATATCAACTAAAAAAATATATTACCCAAATATTTGATTAACCAATTTATCAATTATAATCTTAAATTCAGTTATTACATATTAATATAGTTTAGTTTTAAAAAAATGTTCAAATACCTTCGCAGTATAATATTTGTGTTAATGAAATGGAGCTCATGACTTCATGAGAGTGAAGATTGATTATAACAATGTGCATTTAACATGGTATAAAGAAATTTCATCATATTTTCTACTTTGCTATCCATTCACAACTCCAAAAGTTTATTAGCGGAGGATCGCCAATCATCATCATCATAATACTAAAAGCAGAGGTTGAGAATATTTGACAACTTCTTTTACTTTTGTACGCATAAAATAAGTTGCTGAGAAGTTGATGAATGTAGGCAACTGTCACCAGTAGCTTTGATTTACTTTATTTTTGTTCTGCAATTGTCTACAAGTGTGCTTATTTAATTTCATCAACCATTACAAAATTAATTTTAAAAAAACTTAATTTCATACATTCTTAATTCACATATATAGTTTACACTTTACAAACAAATTCAGAGTTCTGCTCCAAAACACCCTACACTTTCTCACTGCTACGGGCTCTACACTAAAAAGTCTGAAATATAACTGTATGCAAATTAGTTTTTTTTTGTGTTTTCAGGGTTTCGCCTTTTTACATCCAGTTTTTACCTATATATGGAAGGCTTAAATTATAGATACATATACGAAGACATATAGTCGAAGCAATTTTGTTTAGAATTTTTTAAGATTACTCTCCTTGCTTCTTAATCAATACAGTAGAACGGGATTTAGTCAATCTCTCCTTCCTCGACATCCAAGTCATTACTTGGTGGCTCAATTTCTTCATCTTCGTCGTCCACTTTCATGTACAGACCAAGCTGTTCCAAGGGGTTACTCCCTTCAAACTTGAAGCAATCCAGTGAATCATCTGGGCTTGCCTCATCTATTGAGCTCGGTAATTGCTCAGACGGGACTGTCCTCAGCATTTCTAGGTCTTTTAGAAACCGGGATGTCTCATTAATTTCAACTGTCTTTTCCATCTGCGGGATAGAGAATATTTAAGTAATGTTCGTCTAATAGAATTAAATTCAATGTAATTGGTTTACATATCAACATGTTTACCTTTAACAACGCCTGACGAGCTGCTTCTCTCTCCAGCTCTCTTTGGCGCTTGGATTCTGCTGCAGCTTCAGCTTCTGCTTGTCTCCTTGCATTTTCAGCAGCCTTGGCTTCAGCTTGCAGCCGAGCTTTCTCTATAGGACATTAATTACAGAATTCAGCACCCCAAGAAATTCACAGCACATAATCTCTTTACCCTCTCATCCAAGAACAAAGCTAACAATGGCATATTGATAACTATAATCTATTCTACGCAAATTAGCTGAACAAACTACCTTTCCTTTTCTGAGACTCGAACATCTCCCTTTCAAGTCGGAGTTTCTCAGGATCTACCTTTTCGCCCTGTAGTCCCGAAAGACAAATAGCAAAGTTCATATATGGAGAAAAATTCCTGGAATATAGCTCAAGCACAAACAGAACGTAAAACAAAAAAAAACGGTTATCACGTTACAGACCTGTTTAAAAGTCTTTTCTTGAGCTTTTAGAATTGTATCTGCAAATCGCTTTTTCAAAATGGCAACCCTGTAAAGTTTATCAGGTGAAACTGGCCTCTCTGGAGGAGCACTATCCCCTGAAATCATAGATTGCGTTGAACAAAACATAAGACCCAACAACTAAATTAATATAGGAAATGATCTTCACCATATGCTTACCATCCCGGCGGCTATCCGACTCAACTGAATTTGGCTTCTGCTGGAAAGGTTCAAGTTGGTCCAAACCGCTGACTGATTCTAACAAGCCACAAACAAGGAACAGCTAGGTAAATTAATCAAGAATCGAACAACTTTTAATAAATTATATCCCATACCTAATTTCCATTTATGAAATTATGCATATCTTATACAAAGGACTGACAGCCAACAGTTAAAAGAGAAAGTTGCAAGCCACAAGAGAGCAAAAGGATACCAAGAAGACAAGTCTGTTCAGGATCAGGGCCATATCATATCATCTTACATTCCTTAGGACGCACTCCTTGAACAGTTGACTTTGCAGTAACAATTTTTTAATTTAACATCATAAAGTTCAAGAGGTAACAACTCATACTTGTATCACTTAACAATGAGAAAAGTTGTGCCAATTTAAGGATGTAATACACTCATCAAAGTGTTCTAATTTAGACCAACTAAAAAGATCTCAAGTTTGATAAAGTTGATACTTCTGTAAAACTTTCAAGTCACTCCCGCTAATGTCTCTACTTTCCCAATTAAGCATATTTCATGCCACTCAAACAATAACATAAAAAACATGGAATGCACTTTTTAACAGAGTCCATCTAACTTTCGTCTACACAAGTACAGATAATATAACTATTTAGTTTACGAATTATTGACTAAAATGATGCAAATACAGAATTGCTTTCCAGAATACTTGCCAGCTTATGCACCCTTCGAACTTTGCTCAGTTTATCTCATAGTCTACAAGCTCACTTATAGACTAATCGACATAAATATTCTTGATTTCAATTATTCGAAATCTCCCCAACACAAATTGACTTTTCTCTGTCCTTAATTTCACACAATATATAACATATAACAGTGATCTGAATAGAATTGTAGACTTTGTATGGATATACTGAGATCTTATTTGAGGACTTTGTTCGTCAAATACTTTACTTGGGAAGATAAAAAGAGACATTATCGGAAGTGAATTTAAAGCTTGACAACAGCATTTGTTTCATCAACCTGGAAGGTTATGATCTTCTTTGTTGGTCCAAATTAGAGCACTTAAATGAGTAAAGAATTGAAGTTGGGTATTGTATAGTAGAAATAATGATGGCTTATTTTGTGATTGAGAATGGGAGAGATATATACTTTAAACAATATATTAAACTTTATAGTGTTCCTAGTTGATTCAATTGCTTTGAAATTAGCAGTGCTATTTTTTCTTTCCTTTAAATAGAACACAAGGGTTTGTACCAATTCGGAACTAAAGTGGTATTCCTCCTTTTTAAGTGGAGATTCTTGATGGTGAGATCTAATTATTGGACAGAGGGAAGTTCAAAAAGCCTCTTCATTCTTCTGAATGAAAGTAAGGTCTGCGTACATCATACCCTCCCCACCCTGCTATAAGCGATATCCCGGGTAGGTTTGGTTTGGTTTAGTAAGGGGAGTTCAAAAAGCAAAATAGCTTCTCTTTATCTTATGCATTAATAATTCGAATCTGGATAATCCGAATATCAAGTCAAACTGGACCAGGGCCAGATCAGAATTATAGTGCTCTAAGCCGCATATCCCGTTTTACTCGCCCCTAATCATAAGGAAAGTAAGATGTGAAATGTCTTAATTATTTACATAATAAAAGCAATAAAATAAGTCATAACAAAAATAATACTATTATACTAAAACATTAGTAACTCACGATTTCCATCAACTAATTCTCCTGCATTATCGTCCAACTGTGCTCCATGATCAGTATCATCCTGTATTCAACATAACAGAGTAGATAGATCCATAATTGAACGCATTTGATATAACAGGATAGAGAAAAAGTGAGTAAGCCTAATATATATCATGGTATACCTTTGACTGCTTTACTGGGCTGGAGGAGGCTTTAGAAACATCTGCTACCATGGCAGGAAAACTCCTGGAATCTGAATCTGTGCAAAATAACAAGAAACACAAATATTCAAATCAAAAGTAAATATGAGAAATAAATTAATAAAAAAAACACTACTGATACATATTGCCATATTCAGTAGCAAATCAACACGCATTTCATCTTAGCATATAAAAAACTTCAACAGGTAGCAATATCAATATCAGATGCAGGTGATAAATAATAGGGTTCAAGTTAATAAATTTATAACATGATCAGTATTAACATATTCAAGGCTATTGAAGCAACTTGGTTGTATAGTCTTATACATAGTTACAAGGAACGCGGGACGTAGTCACGTACTACGACCCAGATCGTTCGTTCCCGATTCCGAAACGTTGTGGGACACAACCCGAAACTTTGGCAATAACGACATGTAATATCCCGTACTAATGTCTTTGTATACATCATCTTTTTAATGTTTTAAATACTGCAAGGCCTAAGCTCAATTAACTGTATCATTTTCAGACCCAATAACATTATAAATCACAATATATTAGCGAATTTATTATAATATATAAGTTACAATACCTTTGATGATAAATATTTATATTATTAATTGAGTTTTTAATTGAAAAAATATATATTATAACAGTTTTTTTTATAATAAAGACCCATCGTACCCATGCTTTCATCGTACCGGATTCATTAAAAGTGATGTTCCGTATATCCATTTCCGTACCCCGTTTCAAATCGCAAACCACACCTTAAGTAACATTGGTCTTATATCTTGTAAGCATTTTGAAAGGACTGAACCTTTAACCATCAACCGAGTAACAGTTTATTTTATTTCACTGGTAGTATTTTAGACATTCGCAGCTTTAGTTCTGTGTCGCATACTGGTTTGGTGATAATTGAAAACCAGATTTATCCTTTCTAATGGAATATATATAGTTCACCTGTCATAAATAGATCTTTTGCAGCATTTTTTTTAAAAATATTTTATTGAATGGCTGAATAGTGTATGCTCTAACTTGAATTTCAAAAACAAATAGTCAAACTGCACCGTGACAGTCATCAGGAAAAAAAATATCAATGTGCAGTATAAACCTAAACATGCGGTCCATGCGGATAAGGAAATGATCATTAGAAGTGTGGCCCTACGCTACCATGAAGGGAGTTTGTACAACTACAGTGTCTTGTATATTGTCATTCATACCAAGCACGCATTGATGAGTATACAGGACATTCTGTAATGACCTTCTCACAAAGGATACAAATTAACATTCTGTCTTCGAATTTAGACTGGAAAGAGAAGAACGGAATTAGAACAAAAGAGGATGTGTTAATATAAAAAATAAAATAATGCTTTTCTTCCTGAGGAGAACAAATTTGCAGTGTTTTTTCTTTAGAAAGAAAGAAAAGAAAGAAGAATAAGAAAAGGTTTCTTAATCAAGGAAAGCCAGTAACTCCTTTATTGTGTGCATTTTCAAAACCCACACAGGGTGGAACACGTTATCTGCACTCCATGACATTCCCAATGACATTCACATAAATAATTGAACTCCACATTTCAATACAGTAAACATTAGGCATTCCTGCCCAAAGTAATGACTAATGACCACACTAAATTAAACATAATAGATATTACATGACAATCTCGTAAGCTGGTAACGAAAATGTGCGCGCACACAGAGAATTCAGCCACCACATTTATCAAGTATGAAAAACAGAAATCCAATTACTGAATGCAGCAACCAGATATACTTAATATAGATGAACGATCTGTATTACCGCTTGAAGTTCCTGGGCTAATACATTTGTTGCTTCTACCGCCTGAATCATTTATTATCTCGGTAGGAGGATAACTGGAGACAGGGAGCTCATTTCCACCAAGATCAACATCCTTTGCAACAAATTCATTCCCTATAAAATTGTGTAATACAAGTCAAATTGCATTTGATGTGATGATTTCACATGCAAGATAGATTCTTATTTATTGCGACAGAATTATTTTAAACGGATGATAACCTTTGTCTAACTGCATGGACGAATTGCTAACGCCAGATTCATTTAACAGCTGTCAGAGAGATGGGGGGAAAATGGTGAGAACAAAAAAAGTAAAATGCCTACCCAGTCTTAGTCCAATATTTCTACTGAGTATACAGAAGGGACGCATAGCTTACCTCTATCTCACAAGGTTCACCTTTTGCATGTTTTTGTTTCTCAGTCAAATGATCATCTAATAACTTTTGTAATTTGAACAAGGTATCATCACTGAGACTGTCAATATCAATCTCAATCTCATCCTCCCCTTCATCTTTCCCTGCAGAACTCTGTTCCCTGAGAAACTCTATAATATTATCAGGAAGATCTGCCAATGAAGATTCCAACTCTCTACTTAACTTTTGTTTCTCTTCAGCAGTCATACATTTCACAGGCTCACATACAGGCTCTGGTAAAACTATTAGCTGGGTTGAAGTATGTTTTCTCTTTTTCGAGGGAGGCGCTGGCTTGACCTTTCCTGCTTCCATGTGAACACTAGATACCTGAGGTATTTGTTGGGGAACATTTGCAGAAAGCTTCTTTTCAATAACCTTCCATCTGACCTCAAAAAATTTACTAAGAGTAGCAGCCATCAAGTGGACATCATTTGCAGGAGGATTATAGGTCATGGCATTGGTAAATGCAAGCCTAACATCAGCAACAAATTCCTGCGGACTTGTATACATTGATGAAGAAAGTTTCTTTTTTACAGTCCCCAGATCCATGGGATGCTTAATAACATCGAAATAATCCGGAAGGTTCAACTTTACCGGATCAACAGGACTATTAAACACCCAACCAAATTCATGCGACATCAACTTCTTCAACAAATTCTCACACTGTCTCATCAGAGCTGAGTTTAAAGAAGGTTGCTCCGAAGGCTTATTTGAGGACTGAAACCTCCCTGACGTGCCCCTAGTCAAGCTACTAGGCTTCAAATTTTTAGAAGGCCTGTCAATCAATGCTGATGATTGCCTCATGTTCCCACTCTTAAGCACGTTTTGAGCATTGCAGCTGCTAAGAATATTAGTAGTAGACGGTAACAAGGAAACAGTACCCACGTTCCGCAACTCAAATCTCTTCCGCAAGAACACAATCTGTTCAAGTTCTGCTCTAAGACACCTAACCAAATTCTGTCTGTCAGGATGTGACATTTTCGACAGTGGCAGCACTTTAACCGGTACACCAAAACCACCATGTTTGGCAGGATTCAACATAATCCATTTCTTCCTAGGAAGACTAGAGTTTTCGGAAGCAGAAATTTCAGTATCAATTCTTCCCGAGCTACCAGAGTCATCATCAGATGAGGAATATCCTTCCGGAAACCTATCCTTCTTCTCCATATCGTATCCACCCAATAAACCCAAGTTGTAGTTCACTTGCACTGGTCCATACATATACATGAACTTGCTTTAAAACCCCAATCTACCAATGAAATCTCTACATATTTCCTTACAATTATCCATACCCATCATCGCATTACAATAATTTTCGAATCAAAATTCACCGCAATCATACTCAAAATCAATATCAAGTAAAACATATACACATACATAAACTTTCTTTAAAAAATCAAATTTCCATATAATTCCTTAAAATCATCATTCCAATTACTTCATTCACCGAAATTAGATTTAAATAAACTGCACAATCTTTCTAATAAGATACTATAATAACTAAAATTGAAAAAAGACCTAACCTTGAGTTACCAAAAGAGGCAGAAGATGAAAAAGATTCACACCCACCAGTCACCACCGCCAAGCGGCTTCTTTGTTGTGATCCCAATCCAGTACAATTACAACTACACCAATCAAGATTCTTATTTATATCTATGTATATTTATACACACACTCAAATCGAAAATTGAATTGAAAATGAAATAAAGAAACCCTAGATCACACGGCTATCAATTCAACCAAATACAAACGAAAATATATAAATATACACACACACACACACACACACAGAGAGAGAGAGAGAGAGAGAGAGAGAGAGAGAGAGAAACCCTAAGAAGAAGATAAAAAAGGAAGAACTGAAGGCGGCAAATTGGATCGCGACCAGCACTATGTATGTATGTATGTATGTATGTATGTATACCCGTATCTATCTTCTCTATTTCTTTTCAGAGGGGGAGAGAAAATAATACGTGAAGTGCTTTGTGCAAGTGCATTTTCTTTTTATCCCCTCTAAATTAATTTAAATAATGAAATCCAATCTAATATTCAAACAATTGAACAAATAATTAAATAACCGAGTTCAAATATTGAATTAAGTTTAAACAATAAATTTTTGATTTAAAAAAACTCAACTTTAGAAATCATATTTCAAATATTAATATTTATAAATATCTATTATTATATTAATAGATATAATTATATCAATTTTATGAATAACATTGCTCATGATATTATTATTGTTTACTTTCTTTTTAGTATTTTATAATTAGTGTTTTGGTTTGTTTTTTCCTTTTCAAATAGAATTTTAAAAAAATGAATATGTATTCTAATAAATTTTAGAATGTGTGAGTCAATTCAAACCAGAAAATAAATATTTACCCCTCCTAAATGGTTATCTATTTTAATTTATTTTTAAATTTTTTGCCCGGAGTTTTTACGTTTGTTAATGTTGAATAGAACAAATATTAAAATAGGATGTAATGACATTTTTTTAAGTCATTAATTAAACATCTAATAATAAGGACCACAAGTTAATATTTTTAAAAAGCTTTTCTTAAAAAATATTTTAATATTAAAATTTTAATTAGTAAAAGGATTAAATAAATTATAAAATTATGGATAAAAAGTCAAATATATATATTAAAATGAAGTCGACATTAATATATCAATGTCATGGATATATATTTTGAAATGGAGGAAGCAAGAAAATATCACACATAAAATAATTTGACTATTTAATTTGTTATATAAATATATGTAGTCGAATAACAACAATGTAGGATGACATATTATTCCGAAATCTACCTTGTTCATAGGATTTAGGTTTGAAAGACTGTGTAAACATCTCTTATTTCTCCATATGTTTCTATACTAATTCATCATTATTACAACTATCAAAGAGACTTGAATGAACAAGTCACTCGAAGAACCTTGATCCTTTTACAGTACTAATTACTGCTGCTTCAAGACTTCATAAACAATTGGATAGGTAGGAAGCAGTTGATTAATTGATGACATCAAGCACAAGTTTACGCGACTTGAGAATGGACCACCTCATGCGTCTTTGGTAACCTGCTGCAATGAATCCCAGAGAGAGTACAAGAATCCATTTAAATCCCAACTGCATAAAAACAGATAATCACGCAGAATTAGCTGCAGCCTACTATTTTTTCCAATACAGTCTCATATGTTGCTGTAATTTCAATGTACCAGTTTCCTCTCTTCCATTTCTGGTTCTGCAGCCCATGCCAAAAAGGTCACCACATCTTTTCCCATCTGTAGCAGCATCATGATCAGAACTTTGAGATGACAATACATTGAAAATTATAACTACTACCATTATAAGCAACTCAAACTACATATCTACAGTAAGGCTAAAGATAACTAGTACAAACCTGAGCTTCTGTTGCGGGGACGCCATCTTCATACTCAACAGCACCATCATTAAGCATTTTAGGCATAGCAATAGCTCCCCCGGGAAAGTAAGGATTATAATGCAGGCCTTCTCGAACCTAAAATACCATTACCTTTGGGTTAGATATGCAAAGAAAGTACCTTGCCATGTAGGTTTCATGCTTAAGGCTTGAATCAAATTATCCGGTAATTAGTACTCAAGTGAAGGGATTAATTATGATACATTTTCTGGACAAACATGCAGTGACTACAATATATGTCTTTAGCATCTTTTGGTTCAATAAAATGTCGTATAACTACAAATTTATACATTACTATAATCTCCTGTGCCCCTAGCTGAATAGACGGGGATATAAACATCATGAATGCACGAATCCATTTGTTAATGTTATTTGTTTTCAAATATAATTGAAACTGTTATTTTGGTGATCAAATTTATTTTTAATAAGAAATACTAAATACGAGTACTCATACTATATCATTGTACGTTTTTATCAATACCTCCGGTGCCGAAGTATTAAGCATCGAGAGATAACCACACACGTATTCAAGGTCATCCTATTCGCTGATGATCCCCAACATACAAGCTAAAGCAACACCGTTTCATAGTCAGAGTTCCTATCTGGTTTAATATTCCAGTCTATAACATAATATGGAAGTGAGATTTAAGTGAGCAAGGGATCTGCTTGGGCATAGGGATGTTGATGTCTTGATATGAAACATTCTCCATACCAGACTTGTTATTTATTGCTTTCTGATCCTGTCTTTACTCCTATGGGATATCCATCTTTAAGAAAGTGTTCTATTAAAGAGAAAATATCACTGGCATCGAAATCATAAATCATAAACCCACTTCAACTTTCTCATTTACAACCACAAATCTCCTCTCAGAATTTCATATTCCAATGCATTTAAAGAGACTTAACTAGTGCACCCCTCCAGCTTCCGATTTCACCTTGCACTGCACTCTCGTGCAGTAAAATCAAGCATGCTAATGATAAGAAGGCAAACCTTTCTACCATACAGGTCAGGCCTACAACACTGACTGCAAGGAGCAATATTTTTGCATTAGACATTTAGACTGCGAAGGCATCGTATATGGTTCTGCTTACGGGCAGAATTCGGATATTCAAATCCATAACTAGGAAGAATGTACAATATGCTGATGATGACAGCACGAGGATGAATGATAAAGGCTCTTAATGGAGTAGAAACAGATATTACTAACGCATAAATGAATACTACAGTATCACTAACAACATATATATAAGTCGTTGCATTTATATAGCTATATAAAATAGTATGAGCTACGATTTAATATCATTGCAGTATTGCACTACTGCGCATAATTAATGATGAAAAGAATACAATAGAAAAGATATAGAACTCACAGAAACCCCAGCAGGAGGCTCACGGTATCCAGTTAAAAGGGCAAATATGTAGTTCTGGCCATTATGACGAGCCTGTAGTGAAAAAACAGTGAGAATTTTTTAGAAAAATCAATACACAGAAAATTAAATTAAATTAAGAGATTAAAACAGATGGCATAAATTACTTTGGTAATAACACTTAAATCTGGAGGGTAGGCCCCTCCATTCGCAAATCTAGCTGCTTGCTCATTTGGGTACGGACTAGGAAAACGATCACTTAGTTTTCCAGGACGTGTGAACATTTCACCCTCATCATTAGGTCCATCAGCCACTTCAATCTCAGCAGCCATGGCCTTAGTTTCCTCCTCCGTGTATGCTACACCAACCAAGTCACGATATGCAACCAAGGACATTGAATGACAGGATGCACAGACTTGTTGGTAGACCTGGTGACCACGGCGGATCCTGCTCATATTAAGTTGGTGCAGAAACATTAGCAAGCACATAAGTATTCTATATTTTTCGTTATATTGTACAATGTTTAGAGTTACTGTATATTACTGGACATGTCAGTATATGATTATTATCACTCCTAATCAGATTGCAATAATGATCAAAGTCGATTCTGTATCAGATGCCAGGACGAGTTAATATATACATTTGAGAGGTAATGTAATTATTAATATTTAGCATTAGCGTTAGTTCAAAGTAATTTAATGTTCTATAGTTGGGACTTTTTTTTAATTAATGATGTATCTCCACATATGTCAACACTTAAATTACACACTATTATCTTTCCTGATTAAGTTGTTTGGTTGTGTTTTTATACTCTGCAAACAATCCTGGTAGTGACTGCTTCTTCAATCAATTCACCCTAGTCCAAATTTTTTATTTTTTATTTTGATCCATCAATTATACAACACATTTGTGACATATAACATTGTGGTGAACATCTAAAATTTTGTTCAATTTTATCAATTAACGTAGGTCATACAAACCATGTTCTCGCGAGATATGTACCAATTAACGTAGGTCATACAAACATGGTCCCATAAGATAGATATTAGTTGGATGAAACTCACGAAGCATGATCGTATGAACTGAGAATACCGCTGTGAGGCCACGGGTAATCTGGACATTCTAAACCATGTTCAGCCTCATCAGCAGATGCTATTGTCGTAAAACCCAAAAACCCTGATACACCTGCTCCAAGGAGTGCAAATGCTCTTAGCGACTTCAGGTAAACACTTCCTTCTTTGTCATTCTTTGCCATGGGAGATGACAAAACTGGAAGGGCCTACAAATTTTGGAAACAGAGGAAGCAGAGATTAGTTTTGTTTTAGAAAGACTACTATATAATGAATTTATATCCCATATATAAATTGTACTCTTGGGCTTCACTAAAAAATAAGAAAAATATTACTTGTGAGCTGTGACCACCTTGGATGCAGACAACATAAGATACTGACTACAGAGCCCTACAAACTTAAACATAATGTTTACTCAATTCCCAAAGAGGAATATTAAAAGTTGGCTTCGTAGAGTTCTATATTACAAACTATTCAAGAGTAAGAGGCTTCTACTTTTATGTATGAATTCTTATTAAAAGAGCAAAAAAAAAAAATGAATAGATTGCTCTATGCAAGGCAAACATCCTTCGACAGTTATTATGACAACCTTCGATTCTACAGAGAGGTCATAAACAAAATCATGACACTGGATGCGGTAGGCACATAGAAAGGCACCTGTTTCATTCCAAAATGCTACAACAGATCTTGTCATAATATGTAAGATTATATCTAATAGTTTCCACAATTAATATCAATAAAAGTATAATCAACCAAACTTCTATATAATATCCTAGGAGCAATTATTATTTGTTTCAGCTAGTATACCCCCAGAAGGCCATTGGTAATTAAATTAATTGTTCAATTTCTCTTTCACAAGGTCTTCTGTCACACTCATACGATTTGAAACCATCTCGTGAAATTATTAACTTCAGTCGGAACTTAAAACTCCCCTCCGAAATTGATAAAAACTCAATATTAATATACCTAATAGAATACAAACAAGGTCAAGAGTCAGGCTTACCTGCATTTAGGTAATTTATCAGATGAATGGGAAAAAAAAATTATAAGTCTAACTAGGATTGAACTAGTTATGTACAAAACTTTATAATACAAACCATCCAAGGGTAAACATAGATATTTCTATTTCTAAAACCAAAATCAAAGCAGATGACAAGCTTATATACTAAATTTGCATACTAAACTACATAACATAAATGTTGCAGAGCTCAACTAGTTATAATTGAAATGAAAAATAGTTAAGTTCCTTCTACAAAGAGAAAGAAGCTCAACTAGTTACACTCGAAATGAAAAATACGCAAGTTCCTTGATAAAGACAAGTCAATAAGAGATAGTGGCCAGAAAAATGCATGATGCATGATTTGCATGGATTTCAGTATCTTAGTTGAATCCTTTAATAATTCGAACGCTTCTTTCGGGGTTAGTTCCAAATGAAATGGAATGCATTTGAAAGAATACTCAAATGTTATGGTCATTCATATTCAAAGGGATCTTTTGTGCAAGACAATAAGAGATAGCGGCCAGAAAAAATGCATCTACAATGTGATTTGCATGAATTTCAGTATTTTAGTTGAATCCTTTAATAATTCGAAAGCTTCTGTTGGGATTAGGTCAAAATGGAATGGAATGCTTTTGAAAGAATACTCAAATGTTATGGCTAGTCATATTCAAAGGGACCTATATGACAAGTTCAGATAGGTTGACTAAAGAGATTATCGAGCAGGCTGGACAGTACCTAGGGCGTGTTGGTTGCATGCATATGTACATGAAACCGTGGCTGTCCTTCTCTGGTTGTAATTTCCTTTAGTTTCCATTATTTTTATATTTTGGCATACCCAAATCAGAGAGAAGCGTACACTTTTGCTACTAAATTTTCAAACTAATTTCGACAAGAAAAGGCATTTTATGTCCCCACTATTGTTGCAGGTGCACATGCTTAGGAAAGCTACTAAGAAACAGAGCTACATGCTTCAAAGATTTTTTTTCGCACGCAACATGTACATTTAAAGTGAAGCATTGCAGGAAAATACACTTACAGTGGACTGAAATTGGAACCTCGCCTTCAGTAATTGTTGCAATGCTCTACCTCCGGCCATTTTAGTCAGATTCTCTGGAACTGATCACCAAAAGCAAAAAAGGACCATAAAATTTAGGAAAACTAAGGTTGGATAAACTCCACTAAATATCTAAAATCAAGCATTTTCATGAATGAACTTTGTCACTTTATTAAAGAGTATAGACAGAGAGGCCAATAAATTGCATCTGCTATCCAAAGTGAAAGAGAAACATTATATTGGGAAATAAGTATGAAAAGTTTTGGCTTTCACTGGTCATCAAGCATTAATTAGAAGGCAAAAACATATTAAAGAGAATGAGTAGATGCATATTTATTCCTTATTAACAAAAATTAACCACCAGTGAGTGTTGCATCAACTGCAACTTACTATTATGCATCCTAAAAAACTTAATATTCGGCAAAGCCTCTCACACTTTAACCTCTGCATTATCATTTAAAAATTGCTCAAGGGTTCTTCACTGCTGTCTCTTTATCCAATATTTATTTCACTGTCTTTTTGGTTGCTATTTTCATTATTATGATTTCATCGCGCCCAAGTGGCATGAAACTGCTGAGGCATATCCAATAACCAATCTAAGTTGCATCAGAAAGCTAAAGTAACGTCCCCGATCCTCATATCTAGAATTTTACGGAACTAATCATTCTTAAAATATTTAGCATAACCCGAGATTAACAAATTATTCAAACACAAACAATAACATCCACTTAACAAACAATAATAAAGATTTAACGTTACATCTAAATTTGTATATACCTGAGTATGTACATGTAACATTTGTGTGTGTATTCGTGTAGTATTCAGCAATCGAGATCATAATCAGAAAATTTATACATCAAAAAACAGAAAAGTTATACTTGCATAAAAGGCCAACCAACATGTACACGTAAAAAACAGCTAAATGAAGACGACGCAGAAGAAGTGAAATGTTAAAGCAACCTGTAATGTGTTAATGATCTCAAAATGCAGGGATTAGGGTTTGTAATTTGTATAAAAATAAGGAAATGTTTTATGAATCTTGTTTTTGTTTGTGATCTGTTATATCCCTAGTCTCAAGCGGGAGTGATGGCAATGTGTTTGAGGAGCTCCGTGTGTTTAGCTCAAACATTCTTAACAACTCACACACATGACACACTTTACTTACTTTTACTTAATTTAATATATACATTTTTTTACTTTTTTTTTTAGAATAAAGATTTCATTGATCAAATGGAGGCATCATACAATATAAGTTACAGCACACAGGAAGGAGGAAAAGCATATGAGTTCATTGTTCCTAACAAACAAGGCAGCTTTGCCAAACTATGAACTACACTATTTGCTTGTCTTCGAGCATGTTGAACCTTCAAGTCCGTACTTTGTCGTAGAATATTCTTACAACAATCCAACGTGTTACCAATTTCTGAGAAAAAAACCGTGTTCTTCAACAAAGCATTCACCACACTAAGAGAGTCACATTCAACCACAGCTTTCCTGGTACCCATACTCTCGATCCAGCATAAAGCCTCATGAACCCCATTTGCTTCACCCTCCATAACTGATACTTCTCCCTCCATACAATTATTCATGCCAGCTATGAATTCAACCTTGTCATTTCTGAGCACCATGCCTACCTTAAACGATGAACTACCTTCAACAACGGAAGCATCCACATTTATCTTGTACCAATCTGGTTCTGGAGGTTGCCACTTAATTTGGCTCCTTTGAACATTGACATTAGCCTGTGGAGGTGTTGCATCCCTTGCCAATCTAAAATCATTTTAGAGCTAACATCCATTGCTAACTTCGGTGTCATCTGTTTCCCATCCCATACTTGCTTCTTTCGACCAAACCAGATCCCCCGCATAGTTTTTGTTAAGCTCACAAGCCTGGCTCTAGATTCAGTACATAATTTCTCCAATACCCAAGTCGACAAATATTCCACATTCAATATATCATACTCCCCACCTGTATAAGACCAGCATCGTCTAGCAAATGAACATTCAAGAAAGATATGACGTACATGTTCAACGTCAACATTACACATGGGGCAGATGATCGATGTTTGCACCCCTTTACCTCGTAGCAAAACTTTAACCGGTATATTGTTTTTCATACACGCCACGGGAAGAACTTCATTTTATGAGGTATTGGAATCTTCCACAGTCTATTCCAACTTTGTGAATTACTTTTTAGACCTTCATTGTAGTGTCTATCATACCAGTAATAGTATCCCGATTTGGCTGTATATTTTCCGTCCTCAGTGTGCATCCATGCTATACGGTCTTGATTTAAACACAAGAATTTTTTTTACTTAATTTAATATATACATTTAAATTAATTTCAAATATAAAATAATCTCATAACTAACTAATCTGTAAAAAAATTCGACACCGTCATCGCAGATAATTTTACGAGGACTCCTTTTGTAACATCCCGTATTTTTTAAAATATATTTTAGTTATATTATTTAATATTTAGAATAATATTAGTGAGTTATTATTGATTTATTAGTTATATTTATTTTATTATTATAATATTTTAGAAGATATTATTAGCAATAAGGGAAAAAGATAAAAAAGATAAAAAGAAAAAGGAGTTAGGGTTTTGAAAAACAAGATATAGGTAAGTTTTGTAGGAGCAGCCACATAGAAGAAAGAAAAAGAGAAAGAGAGGAAGAAAGAGATAAAGATGAGATAGAGAAAAATCTTAAGAAGATGGGTTACGGTGTTTAAATTAGAGTTCTTGTGATTGGAAGCAATTCATAATCTTTGACTATTAAGGTACGGATACATTCTGCACTCTCTCTTTGTTCTTGTATTGTTAGTGTACGGATATCTTCGTTACACTCTCTTTGTATTCGTAACACTCTCTTTGTTCTTGTTTTGTTATTCAAAATCGTATGTATATTGTGTATCGTTTATATCCATTGTGATTCATGTAAAATTCGTATCTCATTCATTTTTTATCTGATTATTATGATTTTATACTATCTGGAAAGATATTTTGATTATCTACATCTTTCGTTCTTTGTGTTTTCTGAAATTCGGTTCGTAAGTATGTTAAAATCTGTCGTTTGTATAATTTGGTTGGTTATTGGAATTGTTCAGCTGTAAATTCATAAATTCATAATAAATTGAATATTTGTTCAATATTCATGTGTAATATTATTCTAAAAAGGTCTTTCCGAGCTCTTCGTTCTTTGTTTATATTCCGCTGTCAAATTCTGTGATCTTTGTGTTGTAAATCTTAAAATACTACTGTGATCAGGTGCTGATTCTGTTCTAACAGCTCGTATTTGTTTAGTTTCTGCATTCGTTACTTATCAATTTTTGACGAATCTTACCATTCTAGAAATGTCTCGGAATTTTCTACAAGTTTCGTGTTTTGTGATTTGTCATTCAAGTTCATCTTTATAGAGTTAATTGGCTTTCTTTGGAACTGGCCAGGTCTGATTTTATTTGTAATAGTCTGTGATATTTGGCGTGTGTGATATTTTGAGCATGATGTTTCAGTCTTTTTGTGATATACGTATGATTTGGGAGATTTCGTAAGACCTCCGTCATGAGTGGATAATCTCATGCTTTGGCACCACCTATACGGTGTATTTAAATTGTATGGGCGTGTCGCCGGAGTCATGGGACACGTAGAGTCATGACTATTGTGTATATTTGTTTGGCCATTTGGGTATCATTGTGTTTTGTACCGTGCAAGCCCCTGTAAGATTTTGGGTAACATTTGATTTGTTCTATGCAAGCCCCTGTAAGTTTTGATGACTGCATATTCTGGAGAACCGAAATGTAGGACATCCTGTAAGTGTAAGATTGTCTCACATATCAGTAAGTAAATTTATATTTCAGTATTTGATCATTATAATATATGACTAGTAAGTGTACGAGTAAGAGTAAGAATATTTGTGATTAAAAAGTATGCACGTTGTGATTATAAGATAAGTATCTACCGTGTTTTTTTATTTGTTTATATCGTTAGTTAAGTATGACCAGTATCTTTTGTCTCTTTCAGTTTGTTTCATCATTCTTTATTCAGATATTTTATTTGTTCATATTGTCATCGTTCTAACCCTTGTACTCTTTGCATAATGTTATATCTGTATATGAGTCTTTCGTTCACTGTCGGTCTATATTTCTTTGTTTCCCTTGACATGTTAGGTGGGCTAATTAATGGGAAGAGTGCGAGTTGCTGATTTTGAGGAGTTATAACGATTATATTTAGATTTGAATTTGTATAGTTGAGTTGTAGTTTTTATTTTTGGATTGTAAATTGTTAGATATTGAGAACTTGTATCGTTTATTGGATTTTTGGAGCATTTTATTTAAGTGAATAAGTTCGGGATTTTAAACCTTTATTTTGCAGAAAAATATTAGGAGTTGTTTATTTCACCTCTTTTTTAAGTTTTTTTAAAAATATATAAAAGTAAAATATAACAATGGAAATGAAAATATATAAAACTTTTAAGCATGAAACTGGAATTTTTTGAGAAATTCGTACGATGCAGAATACATAATGGTTTGGAAGAGGGAAAGAAATTGATATTTAAGTTATAATTTCAACTGCAAAAGATATAACAACGAAAATAGAAATATGATCCCAAAAACCCACCTTAATTTACACGAGAGAGTAATACATAAATGATGCTTTATACCTTTATGCATTTTACAAAATTGGCTCCATTGATAAATTATGTAACAATAGTAAGGCAATTCATCAGAGTATTAGTAGGTTAGCGGCATAATAATATATATTTAATTTGATATATATATATATATATATATATATATTTATTTATTTATTTAAAATTATTATACTTATATTCAAATAAAATGTGATTTGATTATATATAAAAAACTATTATAAAAAAATAAATATAAAAATAAGACTGATTAATACTCCGATTTATCATTCCAATTAATTTCTGATTTACTAATTAATTCTAAATCGACAGTTCAACCGATTAAGTCCGATTCTCGTACTTTACAACAATGTAAGGACGAGTGAAATGAGATTTATATTAATAGAGAATGTGGGATGCGTCGTTTGTGGTACAGTAAAACCTCTATAAATTAATATCGTTGGACCCGGAAAAATTTATTATTTTAGCAAAGTTATTAGTTTATCGATTAATGAATATTTTATTATTTTATCAATAAGTTAATATTTATTAATTTACACAATATTTCATACTGTATCAAATAAATGTTTTTATTCAAAACCCAATACTATAATGCATATGAACAACCATAATAAATTATATATATCGGTACAAGTGTTAATTAATTGATTCATCTACCAAAAATAAAATTAATGATAGTAAATTCTAACACGATTCATTGGGAGAATTAATAATTTATTATAGAACTAATCACAAGTACTAGACAATGTAGCTCGAACTATTATAATTCTTAAAAAAAATTAGAGGCATACTCTATGTCCCTCGTATAATTAGGGAAGAAATTGAATTTGATTCTCACGAAAAGCACAAACAGTCAACTATTGACCCATATTTTAGTAAATTTGTCTAGAAAATATTTAAGTGTTATCCGTTATATATGAAAAAAGTAATATTTTTAATGAATTATTATTTTATATTTATATAGGGCATTGAAGGAATTCTCGAAAAATTATTATCTTATGCATTTAACAATAATATTAATTTATCACATTGGCCCAAGTCTGGATCGGAAATAATTATTATTTAATCAAGATTATTAATTTATCGAATATTCATTTATCAAAGTTTTACTGTATCATTCTCTTTTAAACATTATATCAGAAAGTTATTCACCCTATGTAAATGATTCTTTTATGAGATATTATTATTATTTATTTACATGCTTGAAGTCTAGTAGTGTCAAAATTTTTGTATAGGTCATTGAAAATTTGTCGTGCATAAATAGTAGGCATGAGCATGGTGCAGTTTGAGCCTCAAACCGCACCGTAACCACTTATGTGCGGTTTTAAAAAATAGAAACCAAAACCGAACCAAAAATAATCGGTTCGGTTCGGTTTTAAAAAGTGCGGTTCGGTTTTTAATTGGTTCGGTTTCGGTTTTAAAACCATTACTATTTTATTATACTCGTCGTCTTACATAAATTGAAATTTGAAAAAAATAATTAGATTGTGAGCTTATCAATTATATTATGTATTGATGTGCTGTAATATTATATATTTAGTATTTACATTGTATAATTACAGTAGAATCTCGATAAATGAATAACTTCGACAATTGAATAAATTCCTTCGGTCCCAATTTGGGCAAATGAGTTTAATGAATAAACTCACTAAATGCATAAACGAATAAATAAAAATGTAGTCTTTATAGGCCCTATGTAAATATAAATATTGATAAATAAATATTATATTAATTTATCTATAAATAAATAATCTCGTTAAATGATTATATATTTATGGTCCCAAATGTATTCATTTATCGAGGTTCTACTATAGTTAAAAATATTTAAATTCAAATATAATGATATTATATTATTATAATATATATATAATAAAATGTATTATAAATATTAGTGCGGTTCGGTTCGGTTTCTATCTGGTTCGTATAAATTTAAAAACCGAACCAAAACCAAAATATCGGTTCGGTTTTTATTCGGTTCGGTTTTTAATCGGTTTCATTTTTTTCGGTTCGATTTTATACGGTTTCATGCGGTTCGGTTTCGGTTTTCGGTTCGGTTTTGCTCATCCCTAATAAATAGAGTAGAAGTTTGTCCAAATACAGAGCCGGCTTTGGCGGGACGGGAGCAGCCCAAACTTTTTAGATATATATATCTAAAAACATTAAATTAAAATATTAAACTTAACTTTCTTTTCTCCCGGAACTAACATTCAAGTTTTATTTATTTTTTTAGCCTTGTAGGCCCACTCATTAAAGTAAAAAAGTCCAATTAATAATAATATTTTAGATCTCTTTAAATTAGTTTAATATACCCAAAAGGTCAAAAAGTAAAAACCTAATATAGCATACTAGTATAGTTATACACCGGGAATTGTAAGTAGATACTTAAGATGCAAAGAACAAGAGTCATCAAATGTAATTCATACTTAATCTCTTAAATTTATTTGTACTTTTGTATTGTAATTCTAAAACTAATTATTTCATGTCTTTGTATATTGTAGTTGTTAGTACTTGGTAATTGGTATAATGGCATGTAAAAGAAAGCATGATTGAGGATGTTTGAAAAGAAATAAGAAATAGAGGAAAAACAAACTCACACAATTTTTAGAATGATCCATGAATAGGTATGTAAAGCCCATTAATATATTGGGTAATTTAAGTGAGAATGTTGAAAATTTGCCTGAAATTTTGAATAACGTGAATGTTGAAATTTTACCTGAGATTTTGTTTATTAGTTCAGAATTATTTTTACTATTGCAATTTTTTTACGTGATTTTAGTTTATGAAATTAAAAAATTTTGATCCAAAAGTACTAGGGCCTCCGAATTCCTTGAGACGGCCCCGTCCAAATATTAATATTAGACCAGACACGAAAATTTAGTATTTGTTTTTCAATTTTGAATATACGACACAAAAATACACGACCAAAATTTAGTGTCAGTTTTGTGTTTACCCCTTGAGTACACGATACGAGGTACACGAAATAAATAGATAAATAAATATTATATATATAATATTACATAATAAATATTTATTATATATAATATTACATAATAAATATTATATATATATATATATATATATTCCGTATTCAATTTTTATGCACTTTGGCTTATGTTTAAACCAGAATTTGGACAAGGAATGTAAATTTGATATTTCGTGTATCAATTCGTGTACCAGTTCATATTAATTTCGTGTACATTTCATGTTTTTTCATTTTCGTGTACCAATTCGTGTATCGGTTCATATTTATTTCGTGTACATTTCATATTTTTTCATTTTCGTGTACCAAGTCGTGTCATTTCGTTTTCATTTAATTGAAAAACATTCGTGTACTTCGTATCGTGTCGGGTCATTTTTAAACTCTGTCGTGTTCGTGTCAACGGATCAGGCTTCTATTCGTGTCGTTTTCAATTCTATCCATCAAATACAAGAAACACGAAAATACATGATACTAACGATTTTACGGGTCTACCAAATATGAACTATTGTATGTGAGGTTTGAGCATTTATTGTCAAGGGTACCTACTGTTCGTGGGACGGGAAACATGAAACTTCCTTTTACTTGTACTTTAACCTATTTTAGGAAGAATAATTCCAGTCTGAAAGTCGTCTAGACTCACTATAGCTTATAGATCTCAATTTAACGATATTACAAGACATGCAATTATTTGATTGTCATATGTACTGTTTGAGACTAAATAATGTTGGAGGTTAAGTTAGCATGGGAAGTAAATTAAAGTTTCTTGCACATGTTGTGATGTTGTCGAGTACTAGTATTCTAATCGTGTATGAATATAATTTGTATATCCGGCTTATATTCCTTGATCAGTTGAAATGTTGACGTTTAGGGTGAAAATGACTTATCATTTCATGTCTGAACATTATCGTATGTAATGATATGTGCTACAAAATATTAATTTAGATAGGTATATGAGCTAATATATATAATGATATAATTTGTGCCAGGGTGTAAAGTATGAGTCACGATTAGTCACGAGAGATGATTGACATGTCATAGGTATTTTACCTCATTAATTTAAATTTTAATAAAATATTTACTCCTACTATGTTCAAACAATTATAATATTTTGAAAAATTAAAATTAATAAATTTTGGAGAAAAATATCAAAGTTCTCATTTTATAGGATAAAAAGTATCAATATCATCAATAAAGAAAATTTTGACTAGTTTTGATAACTAGAAAATTAAAAATGCACCCATGTTAAAAATTCAAAACTGAATTTAAAAGTGAAAATTATTAAATACTCATTAACAGTTTTTTTTATGTCTTTATGTATACACATACAATCATTAATTATTCAAAATGCAGGAAAAAATACCGTTATTAATTTTAGTTATAGAATAATTACTTGATAAAGACCCAACACCGCAACTCATAACTATTTATGATAGATTAAAAGTAATAGTAAGCAACTGACGGAAAACGTTCAATTTGACTAAATTCAGTTTTAACTTTAATAACGTGTACGCTTTTTTTATTTTATCTAGTAATGAAAATATATTTTTCTTTAATGATAATGATAATGATATATTTTATCCTAAAAATGAGAATTTTAATATTTTTCCCATACCGTTTATATATCACATATCTCTTATATTGAATTGAATTAAATTAACTTTATTGGCGTCACGTTGATAAAATAGGACTTAAATTGAATTAAACTCGTATCTAACTAACATAATAATAGTTAGAGTATAAACATATGAATTTGGTACAATTTTTGAATAAAACTGCAATTGTAATTATATGTCCCTCGATTTTAAAAATCGAAAATCGTAATCATGGTCGTAATCAAATTATTAATTTCGATTTTAAAAATCTCAGATATATTACAACTTACTGATATCAAATTATGTATAAAATGAATAATTACAAATTATAATACAATTAAAGATATCAAATTTATTCTTAAAATAAAAATATCAAATTTATCATAAATGGAGTTTAAACATATATATTTTTCATTATATATATTTATCAATATATAAATTTCTCAATTTGATTGTAATTTTTGAATTTTCGATTAGTGTTGGATTTGAATTTTATTTACAACAGTCTAGTTCACTTCTCATGAATCTCACTCTACCGTCTTGAAGCTTCTTCTCACATTGATTCAACTCAAATTTACGTGTTAAATACACACACAATACATACAACATCGATCTAGTAGACTCCAATGGACATAGTGTTCGCACAAATCCAAGCCGATCTCCGATCCAACGACGCTCTCCGTCAATCCGGCGCACTTCTCCAAGCTCTCCAACAATCCGCCGCCGGTCGCGACATCTCCGTCATCGCCAAGTCCGCCGTCGAAGAAGTCATCGCTTCTCCCGCCTCCGCCGTCTCCAAAAAACTCGCCTTCGATCTCATCCGATCCACTCGCCTCACCTCCGATCTCTGGGAGACCGTTTGCCTCGGTATTCGCACCGATCTCGACTTTCCTGATCCCGATGTCTCCGCCGCCGCTGTTTCCATTCTCGCCGCCATTCCTTCGCACCGTCTCGGTAAGTTGATTACTGATTGTAATAAGGAGATTTCTAGTTGTTTTGATTCTGTTAGTGATAGTTTGCGGTTTTCGATTACGGAGACTTTGGGATGTGTTTTGGCTAGAGATGATTTGGTGATTTTGTGTGAGAATAATATCAGTTTGTTGGATAGGGTTTCTAATTGGTGGAAGAGGATTGGGGAGAATATGTTGGATAAATCGGATGTCGTTTCGAAAGTTGCGTTTGAGTCGGTTGGGAGGTTGTTTCAGGAGTTTGAGAGTAAGAGGATGAGTAGGTTAGCTGGTGATAAGCTTGTGGATAGTGAGAATTCTGTTGCTATTCGGTCCAATTGGGTTTCGTGGATGGTGGATTTTGTGTGGAGGAAGCGTAATGCGTTGATGGCCAGGTCGGTTATTCTTCCCGTGGAGAATTTTAGGGCTACGGTTTATCCGTTGGTTTATGGGGTAAAAGCGGTTGCTTCGGGTTCGTTGGATGTGATTCGGAAGCTTTATAAGTCTCCGACTACGGGAAATAGGGAGAGTAAAGCTTCCGATGCAGCTAGTAATGCAGAGAGATTTGTGGGGGTGTCAGACGTGGTTTCACATTTGGCACCGTTTTTGAATTCTTCGTTGGATCCTGCGTTGATTTTTGAAGTGGGGCTTAATATGTTGTATCTGGCCGATGTACCTGGAGGGAAGCCTGAGTGGGCTTCTGCATCGATAATTGCTATTCTCACATTATGGGACCGACAAGAATTTTCTTCTGCCAGAGAGAGCATTGTCAGAGCCGTTGTTACCAATTTACATCTTCTTGATCTTAGTATGCAGGTTCGTATCTCTCTATCCCTGCTTTATTTTACTTTTTTTTCGATTGAGAAATGTAAGGGATCCCTATACAATGGTAATTTAGCTGCATTAGTTTTCCATGTGTTCCATGCCTGCAAATTATAGTTTGCTCTAACGATAGAATGGTCGGGATGTGTATGTGCCTGTACATCATAATTAATAACTTACTCTTCTAATACTTATCATTTTTGCTCATCCACTCATATATGCTTTATCTTTTTTGCCAATATAAGTTCTTGTTTCTATTCTAATCTATCTGTTCTAATATGCACGTTGGACAATTATATTTATCTTCCCACTGTAATTATGTCATGCAACATGCTGATATGACTATCTAAACATTGGTTCTAAGCTGTACTGTATTTCTATCCTTATAGCTTGCAAGTGCTAACCTATGAAGTTTTTTAATGGTATCACAAATTTCTTATTCAATTAGTTTGGACCTTGAATTAATTTCTCTTCAATAGTTGCATCTCGTGGATGTGATTATGGGAACATCTTTTACACTACCCCTCACCCTACTGAAAAAATTAAAAGGCAAAAAAGAAAGAAAATGCTGTTATAATATTGATAAATGTTTGAGTTCCGTACAATTAGTACAATCACAAATGACTATTGGCTGTGGCTAAAATGAGAAAAGTGAGAAAATTTAAAGATCTTTCATGTTCTTGAATTCTTGTTGAATGTTTGTGCTGAATCAGGTCAAGGACTTGTATGATTCAAATCTAAAACTGGTCTGATACATAAGAAGTTATCAACTTCTTGCACATACATGAATGCTAACTTGTTTATAGTAGCTAGTATTACATGTTCACAATATGAGCTTTGTTCCCACAGGTTTCCTTATTTAAAAGATTGCTTCTCATGGTGAAAAATTTAAGGGCAGAATCAGACCGCATGCACGCTTTAGCATGCATATGTAGAACAGCTCTTTGTGTTGATCTTTTTGCAAAAGAAAATGTCCGCAGAGGACAAAAACCTCTTCAAGGAACAGATATTGCTTCGCTGTTCGAAGATATGATAATAAAAGATGATCTCAACAATGTAACTAGTAAAAGTTTATTTAGAGAAGAACTAGTCGCTACATTGGTAGAAAGCTGCTTTCAGCTCTCCTTACCATTGCCTGAACAGAAGAGTTCAGGTATGGAGAGCCGAGTAATTGGAGCATTGGCGTATGGAACTGGTTACGGTGCATTAAATTGGACTGAGCCAGCTTTGGAGGTGGTGGAAGTGTGTAAACCCTGTGTAAAATGGGACTGCGAGGGTAGAACATATGCAGTTGATTGCTACCTGAAGCTGCTAGTTAGGCTTTGTCATATATATGATACAAGGGGAGGTGTTAAGAGAGTTAAAGATGGTGCTTCTCAAGATCAGATCCTAAACGAGACACGCCTGCAGAATTTGCAACGTGAACTTATCCAAGCTTTGCGCGAGGTTAGTGGCCTTCCATATGTTAAATGTTCCAATAAACTGAAATTGCCATTGCTGAGTTTTTTTATTTTTGAGGTCCTTCATCAATTTCCTTTAGTGTACCTGTGTTAGCAAAATATTTGTTTTGGTTGTAGCTAATGGACTGTAATTACCTCAGTTGTCTTCACTCTACAATTTCATCAGTATTATTTGACCAAATTGCTGTCAGTTAAGAACATAAGTTTCTATTGAAACATCTGTATAGCAGTAGTATAGGTAAACCCTCATTCTGAATCAGACATAATTTGTAATAAAACAGTGTCTGGACAAATTTCAGTATTGTAGTATCTGTCATTTCTTCACCTGAAGGTTTTTACTTTTTAGAAATTGAATTTTTAAGAAAATTGGTCCAACCTTTATGGGGGCTGACATTTTTGGAAGCTTTGTATGTACCCCTTGTCAGTGCCTATCTAATCATGTATAAATATTTTAGCAAACGAGGTAAACTAAAAAGTTGGCTGGAACAGCAAGTTCCTATGTCATTCTTCCAAACTGATGATTCTAAATCAGTTTAACATTAGTAAAGCCACTTCGTCAATTTCTAATTTTAAAATAACAGTGGGAACAATTTTCAGGTTAATGCTCCAACTTTTATTTAATTAAAATATTTTTTCTGGCCTATATTTTTCCTGAGCAACTGCTAACCTTTATGTTATATATTGTACTTTATTTGTTTGTTTATACATGTATTAATATATAAATTTGATTAACCATCTGGCAGGTAAATACTCCCAGAATTTGTGCTCGTCTAATCTGGGTTATTGCCGAACACATCGATCTAGAGGGTTTGGATCCTCTTCTTGCGGATGACCCTGAGGATCCATTAAACATCATCATCTCAAATATGCACAAAGTATTATTTAACCTCGACTCATCTGCAACCACATCTAATAGGCTTCAAGATGTTCAAGCTTTGCTTTTGTGTGCTCAGCGTCTTGGGTCACGTAATGTTAGGGCAGGGCAGTTAATGATTAAAGAGCTAGAAGAATTTAGGACGGATGGGTTGGCTGATTCTGTCAACAAGCATCAATCTCGTTTGATATTACAAAGAATTAAATATATCTTGAATCATCCAGAAAGCAAGTGCGTTTGTTTTTCCTTGCTTATTCTTTGGTAGTTTGCCTGCTTTTATACAGTAATGTGTCATGATTATTATTTGTCATTATGGTTTCTTTTTCTAGTAGTAGCTTAATGCCTGCATCTTTCTCATGCATAAAGGATACGTTGGGGTAAAATTTTGAATATTCTTATTTTCCTGGCAAATAAATTTTCCTTTTGAATATGAAACTTTATGGTAATCTGATCCTGGTAAAGTGAAAGTTAAAACTCCCTTCTACAATTATTCACATTGTCTTTATTTCTTTCAGGTGGGCCGGAGTTAGTGAAGCTAGAGGAGACTACCCATTCAGCCATCACAAACTAACTGTTCAGTTTTATGAACCAGCAGCAGCTCAGGATCGAAAGTTGGAAGGTTTAGTTCACAAAGCGATTTTAGAATTATGGAGGCCTGATCCTAGTGAGTTAACTCTTTTATTGACAAAAGGAATAGATTCTTCTCTACTCAAGGTCCCTCCAAGTGCATCTACTTTAAGTGGTAGCAGCGATCCTTGCTATGTCGAAGCATATCATTTGACAGATTCGAATGATGGGAGAATCACTCTACACTTAAAGGTTAGATACCTTCATGCCTGTGTAGTGTAAATTCTTTTTAAAAATTAATAAGTGAATGTCCCTGAATTATCTTAGACTGTATTACCAATACCTGAGTTCCTCCCCCTAACACCGAAAGATATCTTTCAGAGGAGTGTTATATTGCACCCTATATAAGTTTAGACTACATCTAGAAAGTGGACCATAAATTTGAATCTTAGAGCTCTGCAAATAGAGTAATATATGCAGTGATATTTTGTAGATTTGATGAACAAGCCAACAAAAAAGCTAAATATTAAATGGTATATCATCTAGCTAATTAATTTGTTTACAATATGCCATAAAGTTATTTAGTCTGTTGGAAATCTTTCGAGAATTTTTAGGAACTTCTAGAATTTAGTTGCTAATCTTCAAAATTATATTCAGGTACTAAATTTGACGGATATTGAACTAAACCGGGTGGATATAAGGGTAGGGCTATCTGGTCCGTTGGTTTTCATGGATGGATCTCCACAAGCAGTTCGGCAGTTGCGCAATCTCAATTCACAGGTTTTTCTGGATATCACTTGCTATATTTTAAAGCTTTCCATGCCATTTTTATTAAAAATCAGATTTTATCTTTGTTACCCGGACTTTGCTAGAAGTGTCCAACATGGATATGTGTCCAAGTGTCGGACTCGGTAATATTTTGAAAAATTTACATGTTTTTTGCCTAAAATAGGTGTCCAAGTGTCCATACCCATGTCCGAGTGTCGAGTGTTCGACAGGGTACTCGAGGCAAAACAAAGAGTCGGGGTAACAAAGGATTTTATTAATTTTATTTTTTATGTTCTAGTAAAATGATTATTTTTAGGATTTACAAACACTAATTAAAGTGGCTTCTGAGGTTTTTTATATATTGGTAATTCTACAGCTCTTTGAGATTGAAAGCTAAAATTGTCCATGAGATTAGTTTACCGTTGAATTACATTCGCATTTTCAGAATGAAGGAATTATACACCTTTCAGGCTTATTAGAAGCAGACTAGAGAAAAAGAATAATTTTTTTGCCTGATGGAGATGTCTGATTTGTTATAATGTCCTTCAGCATCTGGGTATCTTACACATAATATGCTTATTTGCAGGATCCGGTGCTGTGCAGTGTGACTCTTGGTGTCTCACATTTTGAGAGATCCGCCCTTTGGGTTCAAGTCTTGTATTACCCTTTTTACGGTACTGGTGCTCCTGGAGATTATGAAGGGGACTATGCTGAAGAGGATCCACAAATCATGAGACAGAAGAGAAGCTTGAAGCCAGAAACTGGAGAACCTGTGATTTTACGTTGTCAACCTTATAAGATTCCACTGACTGAGCTTCTATTGCCGCACAATATCTCTCCAGTTGAATACTTTCGCCTATGGCCTAGTTTACCTGCTATAGTAGAATACACTGGTACATACACATATGAAGGAAGTGGATTTAAGGCTACCGCTGCACAGCAATACGGGGCTTCACCTTTTCTCAGCGGACTAAAATCTTTATCTTCCAAGCCATTCCATAGAGTTTGCTCCCACATCATCAGAACGGTAGCTGGGTTTCAGGTACATTGCTGTTAGTTTTGACAGCTTATCCTGCAACAGTTTCTGCTATATCTGTTTTAAGATTTTGTTTTAGGATTTTGTAGTATAGTTTTTACCTATAGACCATGGTTATTACGGCGCCAAGTCGAGGCTTGACGCCCAACTACCTTCGTAAAGACTAGTCGACAAGTCGCTCGACTAGTCGTAAAAAGTCGATACTTGTTCATATACATATATTTACTAGATGTAATAAATAGCATTGCTAAACACATCAATTTCACAATTTAATCAAAAGTAATAGAGTAATAAGTTCAAATTAAGCATATTTACTACATAATAACATGCAAATACCAAATATTAAACATTTCCAAGCAAATAAAAAAATAAGTGATGACAAAAATAAAACAAAGTAATCTATCTCAATATTAAGCTCATCTCTATCCCTTTATTGTGTATTGTCATCGATCGAATAATGTGATTGTACACCATAATCATCGTTATCACGGCGCCAAGTCGGGCTTCGAAAAATCTCGGCGCCCGAGTACCTTCGTGTCGACTAGTCGTCGACTAGTCGATGACTAGTCGTCTTCGTGATAACAATGCTATAGACATCTGACTTTAACCTCCATTCACCACTAAAAACCAGTACACAATATATATAGTATATGCCTATATGGCAACTATTATCTTTTGGAAAGTCATTGTAGAGTAGACATGTCCTACCACAATTCAGAATATCAGCAAAGCTAGAAATAGTTTCTATGTTCTTGGATGTCTTTCTAAATGTTTTTTTCCTTCCTGCACAGTAGATTATTACGTAGACCTCAATCGAATTGCATTGGGTGATGAGGTGTGATTTGTTGTGCTTCTCTTGTTTGCTTATAAGTTATTAGAGGCATAAACGGTTTCCAAACATTGAGGCCTCAACTTCACCGGCTCTATTGTGAAACAGTTTAATGTAGGCGGATAGCTATTTATTGGCAAGCACCTTGTTACATCTTAGTCTTGACTAAATATTTCAATCTATGTTAGAAACACACTTAAATTTTGGTCAAGTTAAAGTTTGCTCCCATTCAAAAAAGTAAGAGTTTCAACTTGCAATTACAATTTAGTTTTTGATAGGTAACAAGTAACCGTTAGTTCAGGGTTTTTCTATCATATTTTACACCTGATTAAATTAGATTGTAATCTATGTACTTTGTAAATAACACAGTTCTGAATATCGCTAGGCGGTTAAGGTATTTTTCTGCAACTAATATTATAATTAATTGGAAATTTCTTCAATTGGATTTTATGTAATATAATTTCTAAATAAATAATTATTATTTTTTTTCCGCCTAGGCCGATTTTTTCTGGCCTAAGCCAAATATTCCACCCCTAGGCCAATACATTTTGGAACCGAGGCAAAATTTCTTTAGTCTTTGAAACATTGTTGAACTGTCAAAAAGTTCACTAGGGTAAGGTTGATTAAATTCAAGATCTTTGTTACAAATCTAAGTATCCTGCGTAAATATTGTAGCTATCATATTGGGACCTGTTTCAAACTGATTTTGTAGTGTTATTTTGTTTCTGGTCCTGTATAGCTATGCTATGCGGCAAAGACATGGTATGGAGGCTTTTTGGGTATGATGATTTTTGGTGCCAGTGAAGTGAGCACAAATGTAGATTTGGGAGATGAGACGACGACTATGTTGTGTAAATTTGTGGTTCGAGCTTCAGATGCATCAATCACCAAAGAGATCGAGTCAGATCTACAGTCTTGGTTGGATGACCTTACTGATGGGGGGGTTGAATACATGCCAGAAGAGGAAGTGAAGGAGGTTGCTGCTGAGAGACTGAAAGAATCGATGGAGCGCATCGCTTTGCTCAAGGCAGCTAAGCCTCCACCAAAGATGCCAAAATCTGATGATGAAGGGGACAAAACTGACGAAGAAGATTCAAGTAAAGACAAGGAAAATGGTGAAGAAAATGGTAAGCCCAAGGGACCTTCAACTTTATCCAAATTTACAGCCGAGGAGGTCGAGAGTCATGCACTTCAAGCAGCGGTACTGCAGGAATGGCATATGCTATGTAAAGATAGAACTACAAAAGTTAATTAGTTATCAACTATTTTTTTGACATTTTTGTGATTGGCAATTATGGAGGAGACATTATTGCCATTGTATTCATCTGTGCAGCGGGTTTTTTCATGCATGTACCATCCTCTGTAGATGAGTGTTTATAATTAACGGACCAGCAAACATTTAATTTGTTTTTACCAGTCCATGGGTACATGTTCATCTGGTGGTTGGGTTTATTGTCAGTTATTGGGTTTATTCACGTCCCTTGTAAGTTGTAACCTCTTATGTAACTGTGGGACTTGATTATTATATTCCTTGCTGTTTGATTTTTTACCAACTATTTTTCCTTGGTATTTTGTTAACTTGATAATTGCCCTGATTGACTGAAAAAATTTCCAACCTGAAAGTGATAAATACACAGGCACGACCCGGTGATTATAATTTTTTTTTAACGTCAAGTTGATAGTATAATTTAAACCCATTTATTACAATTCGTAGCTTTATACTCTTCTGGTCCCTAATAATAGTTTTTTTATTTTTTGACACGAATGTTTAGGAGTAAAAAACACATATATATACTATATTATTATAGCCGAAAGATTAAAAAATTTGGTCGGTCGGTCGTTGGTATTGGGTCACGAGTCTAAAAAATATACATATATAATTTTACTTATTATAATATGAGCTCTAATTATATATATATATATATATATATATATATATATATATATATATATATATATATATATATATAAACTAAATTTTTACTTTTTAGACCCAATTATATATTTATAACATGAGTTCAAATTATATAACTTTACTTATTATAATATACTTGCTCATATCCCGTGCGATGCACGGATGAATTTTTTTAGTTTTTTAATATTTTTATTTTAATATTTTTTAATGATTTGAATTTATTTGTATTTGTATAATAATAATAATTTAAATTTTATTTAATATTATATGTATATGTTTTTATATAATTTATTTGTATTTATATTTTAATAGAATAATTTTTGTTTGTTTTGTATAGAAATGTATTTTACTTAGGAGATTAATGTGAGATATTTTAGTTAGAAGATTAATATGAGATTGTATTTTAGTAGTAATGTTTATATTCTTTAGAATTATAATTTTTATGAGTTGTTTGCATAAAAGGGGGATTATTGGTGTTAGAATTGTATGTATGATTATATTCTTTTAAAATTATATTTTATTAAAATTCAACGGTTAAGATTGTTTCTATGGTTCACTTAAAATTGGACGGTCAAGATCTTTTTTATGGTTCACCTAGTACCATACCGACCAAAACTTTTAATCTTTCGTCTTTAATAATATAGTATAGAAGCTCTAAATATATACATACTATATTAACTAAAATTTTATTTTTAACACATGTCCATATTATAACATATTTATATTAAATAGAGTAAATTTATATATAAAAAGAGAACATATAATATTAACATAAATTCTTAATATTATAAAATTATATAATAAATATAAATAAAAAATTAATTTATTTAAATATTAGTTATCGTGTGTTTCGCACGGGTTATAAACTTGTATTATATATATTTAACAAAAAATAAAAAAAAAATCAAATAAATATTTAGAATTTAAATTTTTATGTGATATAAAAATTAAAAGTTAACATTTGTTATAACTATGTATCTTTTACTCCTAAATATGTGTGAAAAAAAGTCAAAAAACTATTATTAGCTGCTCCATGTCTAGGACCATAGGAGTATTGTGTAGTGCGCGCCTAGTATAGTATTATTATGATATCGCTTTAGTTTTTTTTTTTTTTTTGCGTCAGAATATCGCTTTAGTTTTAATTTAGCCAACTTAATAAGAACAACATTTTTATCCAAAGCAAGAGTTGATTAGCTTCATGGTAAAATTCAATATAAGATAATAATTTTTTTTGAATAATTAGGCTTATAACTTTACAAAATTGTTCTAATAAATTCTCGGGATGAGCCGTCACACTAAGAAGTAATTTAGTGTAGGTAAATTATATATATGTACTTGTTGTAAATTTTAATTAATAATAATAATTTAATATTAAAAAAATAATGCTTTTAGTCAAAAATTCAAGAGAGATTACAAAACTCAAAATGTCTTGTTATTAAATATTATAATCAAGATCTCTGACCGTTGTAACTCCCTTTCTTCCTATCTCATATGAGAGCGGGCGCAGAGATGGATTCCCTCTCCAACAATAAAATATTGTGAGTTTGCATTGATCTTTTAGGTGTTTATTATTTTAGTGCAGTCACGTAAAAAGCAAAAAGTGTGAATCAAATTTAATCGGTAAAATATGGAATATAGATTAATCAGATAAATCGTGAATTAATCAGAATGATTAATTGAATATTTGATAATTTAATCAGTTCGGTGAGTTACTGCACAAGAATTAATGAATTAATTGATGATTAATTACCAATTTTTAGAATAATGCTTTAGTCCTGGTGAATATTTGTTCATTTGAATTTGTGCCGTTTTAAAAAAAAAAATAAGGGTCCAATTTTTTAAAAATAATATAGACCCCAAATCCTTATTATTACAAATTAAATATCAAATAGTGAATTATAATTTACAGTAAAAAAATATAGAAGATTGTGTGAAAAAACTAAGTAAAAAAGAAATATTTATCAAATGAATTATTAATATTGTTCTAAATATTAAGTAATAAGTTGCTCCCCTTTTCACTCTTTTTTCTTAATCACACACACGCATATATATACAAACTTATAACGCATGAGAAAAATGATTAATATTTATGTAAATTTATTTTTCATATCATATTTTATTGATATTTACTATAAAATTTTATAACGTTGAAAATTTATGTTAATATAATACTCCTGTAATATTATCCGTGAAAAGTTGTATAAAAGTAGGACTATCGGGGATTAGAGTTATATGTTATTATACAATGATGTTTATATATTAATATTCATAAACTTTAATGATATATTAAATAAAAATTATAGGATAAATAAGATTCTTAAAATAAAAAATATAGAATATAATTTAAATATAATATAATATTATCTGTGAGTAGTTGTATAAAAGGAGAACTATCGGAGGTTAGAATTGTATGTATGATATATATTGTTTTCAAAGTTAGATTTTATTAAAATTGAATGATTAAGATCGTTTCTATGGTTCATCTAAAATTGGATGGTTAGGAACTTTTTTATGGTTTACTTTGAACAAAATTTTTTAATTTTACAATTATAATAATATAGTATAAATGTATATAGTTAGAGCTCGTATTATAATAAGTAAAATTATATAATTTAGACTCTTGTTACAATAAATATATAATTGAGTCTAAAAAATAAAATTTTAATTAACATAAATATGTATATAGTTAGACACATATTATAATAAATATGTATATTTTTAAGTGACTTCGCCGGTACCGACCGCCCAACCAATATAATAATGTGGGTGTTTGTTTCTCCTTTACTTTTAAAAATAAGTCCTTATTTCTAAAAAAAGATAACTAAAAGTCTACTTTTTTTTTATAGATAAATATTTATTTTTCAAAAATAAATTTAATATTTGATTTAATTTTCATAAATAAGTACTTATTTTCATAACAAATAGGAAAATGTGTAATTTTTTAAAATAATTACTTATTTTCAAGAAAATAAGTTTAGCAGAGCGCACCATAGATATCGATGCCAGGTACAGTGCTTTTCTTCACTTTTGGGTGAGATCTGAATTCTTCTGTTATCCTCCGGCCTGCTCCTCCTTTGTAAGTCTCTCTCTCTCTCTCACACACCCCTCATCTAATAATTGCAATTTCATTTGTTTAAATAATTTTTTGCCTGATTTTTGTATAATTTCATTTGATACCTACTGCAAGAATTCTAATTTCTCATCACTGCCAAGATTTTTATTGAATTTCTAAGTGAATATGTATGTATATACACGTGTATATGTACTGGTTCCAATAAAAATTGAATCTTTACGGTATTTCAATATCAAATTTGCACACAACTGTTTGTATCTATATTTTGCTGATAAGTCTATACATTAAGTTTATATGTTTGTTACATGATGGGGTATAGAGATAAAGTTAAAAGAAGACTAGAGAGGGATTAGAGGGTATGGATTACCATTTTGTGTACAAAGATTTGGAAGGGGCTTCAACACAATGGGATGATATTCAAAGAAAGCTGGGTAATTTACCCCCGAAACCACCTGCTTTTAAGCCTGCTCCTTTTACACCTGCTGATGATCAAGAATCCAAACCCAAAGACAAATCTTGGATCAATGATAAGACTGAAGAAGAGCTCGAAGATTTAGAGGATGACCAAGATCTTGATGATGATCGCTTTCTTCAAGAGTATAGGTAAATAAATGATAACTACTTTTTATTTCATTTATATTTGTTACTTGAATTTTGTGTGTGTGTGTGTGTGTGTTGGTGTTCATTCAAATACAAAAGAATATAACTATTTGTATGTTATGCATATGCGATATGAAAAGAACAAGTATATAGGCCTAGAAACTAAAGATAAATAGCATTGAAAGTTATTAATTCATAAGTTTAAAACCAACAATGCATTAGGTGATAATTGAACCTTAATGGAAGTTTGATCTAATTAAACGTTATTGTCATTTAGTTGATTGAATTGAAAATCAAAACAACTGATTCATCCCGTTACTGTAACATGTTCATTTGATCTTAAACTACTTCATTCTTCACAGAGCCTGACTTGAACGTAGCTAACTTAAGATGATATTTGAAGGAAATAGATAATCTCAAAGGTTTCTGGGTTTTTGTTTCTCAATCAGTCAGGGTGCATCTGAATCTGACTTATTCATACTGAAATATTAATGTTTGATGAATTCAGTTGAAGGAATGTGAGGTTTTTTTATTCAATTTAAACATATAAGTTTTATGAGTCTGTGAAATTTCACGGTCCAAATTATGTTACGACTTTTTTGTTCTTAGCTTTTAGCTTTCTTTAATAATCTAACATTGTAATTATATGGTGGTTGATGTGTTCCTACAGGAAGAAGAGACTGGCAGAGATAAGAGAAGCATCTAAGGTTGCAAAATTTGGATCTGTAATTCCAATTTCTGGATCAGATTTTGTACGTGAGGTTTCACAAGCCTCGCCTGATGTTTGGGTGGTAGTTATTCTGTATAAAGATGGGTATTACTTCTGACTATTTACATATAACTCTACCATCCACAAGTTAACTTTTTCCTGTTTATTTGCCTTTTTGTATCGTACACGGGTACTGATGTATATTCTGATAGGTACGCGGAGTGTGGAGTTCTTATGGAGTGTCTAGAAGAACTAGCAGCAAAATACCCTGCCACAAAATTTGTTAAAATCATATCAACCGACTGCATACCTAACTATCCCGATCGGAATCTTCCAACTCTACTGGTTTACAATAGCGGCGCTGTTAAGGCAAATTACATTGGTATGCATAATTTTGGTAGGAGATGCACTCCTGAAGGTATTTATTCCTTCTCGTTCCTGCAAATATGTATTTAGGTTGTTACTCCTGTATAAGGAAAGGAAGTGGCCCATCAAAGTTTCATGATGACCTTCAATTCATTTTAAAACTTTACTATAGTTATGCAGTCCTTCCAATTGACATCTTGTTATTATACTTGTGTTAGAACTTAGACCTATTGATTAGTTGGGATTTTTACTCTTTAATACTTGTATCCTCTTCTATTATTATGAAATTCTATGGACTTGTAGTTTCATGGGATCGGGGATATCTATACTGTATAATATATTTTAAGTTGGGAAATTTAATCGTTGTAATGTTCAGTGCGGGCGTGGGGAATATTATGGCCATGAGTAGTAGAAGGAAAGCAGACCAAGGATAGCAGTGAATGCTTTAGTTGACTCTTGGCTCATAACTAGTCTTGTCACTTGTGAATTATACTGTGATGCTGCAAAACCTCCAGAGAATTTTGCTATCACCGATTGCATAGGAGCTTAATTTTGCTCTCTGTTTCTAACATTAATAGTTAGTTCAAGATGCCTATGGATTTGATTTTGCTAAAAAGAAAAATCTAACATTAATAGTTGATTCAAGATGCATATGGGCTTGGGGCATCTCCAACCCAACATTAAACCACTATAATATAAACATATATATTATGTATATTTCATATAAATATAATATAAAATTAATATATTTCTATTAAATTATATTAGTATCTTTCTTAGTGTACACGAAAACACAATACATAAAGTACACTAACACGAAAGTGCATAAATTCATTTCATTTCGTGTATGGGTTTCACATGAAAGTAAATAAGACGAAAGTACACGATACGATACAATTGCCAGGTCTAATTATAAAAGAGGATTTGTTTCCTTATTATTAAAATATTACTTGTTATTAAACAAATAAAAATATATTAGTTGTTAAATTTAAGGGTTTCACTTCTATGTAAGTGTAAGTAGATGTAATCTTTTAATATTCGAAGCCTTTGATAAATTATTGAGATTGTTTTCTTCATATGAGTTGCAATCGAAACAAAATTTTCTCTTCTGCCGTTGAGCTACGTTTCTTGTGCTATTGTGTTGTATCACCTTAGGCTAGTGATTTTTTGCGTGTAACCCATGCTAATTTACCTTTGTATTATTTTCCTCCTTTAAATTTCTTGTCCTGCGTCAATCCATTTATTAAATTTTATAATTAAGAGGTGAACGGTAATCATTTATGTTGGAGGACTCTTGACTGGAAGTGGTTGCATGAGATATAATGGACTTCCGGGCTGTAGTTCAACTCCAAGTATCATTTAAATTAACTTGTCAGCTTCAAGCCTTCAATTTTAGGTTTTATTATGAAACAATCATGTAATCTCGAGAATATTTAGTCTATATTTTTGTAGCTTATTCGTTATCTAGATTAGGGTTGCAATAAAATTTCATCTTTGCAAGGAAATTATAATATCCCTGCTTTTTTTTACCCTTTTTGGCTCACTTTATAACTCATTCTCTTGTATTTTTTAAAATGCAATAAATTGAGAACCATTGCTGTAATATATGCACATGTTTATTTTGCCTCGCCATCTGCTGAAACTGTTTTGGTTATTAAATAGGGTTAAATACATTTGGCTGTTAACATTTGACTTTTAGTGGTCTAATACTCCCGGTTATAATCAGTTTTGTTATTTACCTGTGCAGTTCATCTAAACCTTCAACTCATTCCTTGTTTCTAGGTGTTGCACTAGTTCTATGTCAATCAGATCCTGTACTTAATGATGGGCAAAGTGGAGGTGATATGTCTAGGGAAACAGTGCTTGAAGGAGTTAGGAAGAGGTTTATAGAGAAAGTTGTAGCAGCACATGAAGACGATGATGGATCTTCAAGTGATTAGAACTGCTGCTTCTGTCAACCGACTTCCTTATCTATGACCATTATGCAGTTTTGTCATCAGAAAAATAGGCTAGAGATGTGCACTCTATTTAAATTTTAGTTGCATCGTTGCAATTTGTTTTTTATATCAGGATATATTGTTGTGTTATCTGTGGAATTACCCGGTCTGTTAATTTTTGCTTTGCTTAATTACTCAACTTGATAATATTAAGTTCAAGTTCATTTTTCGGGAATCCGATAGCAGAAAAGTCTACAGTGGTTCATAAAATTATCTGGCATTATATAGCTATATTTGGGGTTGCATATAGGGTAAAAATGTTTGATTACCCGGGATTATTATAAACGAACAGAGCAAGGGTTACACAAGTTTTTACTTTTTAGTAATAAGAAAAGAGAAGGGGACAGAAGTTGTATATTTACAATCTGGTAATAATTAAATTATAATTGTGTTGAATTATGGAATCTATATATGTACCAATTATTTTTGCTAGTTGAGGTTTTGCGAAGTTTGTTTATTTATAATTTTATATATACTGCAAACAGTGATCATTTGAATTAGTGATAAAATAGTATTCATTACAAGATAAAGTAGTAATAGTTACTGTTAGTACGAAAAATAGATGATAGATCCAGATCGCTTTACTTCAATTTTTAAGGCAACTAAGCTCTGATGTGAATTTTAATTCACCTTTTGCCAAGCAAAATAGTTATTATATAAAGAGCCAGCAAAAAAAAGCATCAATATTATTTATCAGAATAGTTACAAATCTGGTAATCGAAACATGATACTGCAAACTAATTGCATAAAAGTTCTTTAGTTGCCTCCAGTTTCAAAAGATTCCAAAGGGAAATTAAGAGCCAAATTTATGATCATTAACACATGAGTCCAAATTGATGCCTATTTTATAACGGACTGCAATCAAGAGGCGGTATATGTGCCAATGACAGACGAAACAACTATGAGTGATACAAGTAAATGTAGCAGGTTTATCCTTCACACGCTCTGTGTTGGTGAAGACAGTGACTTTATTCATCACATGCTCGCCTCAGGCTCCACATCTTCCCTTTTTCTCTTCTTTCTTGTATCTGAAGTTCCTTGCTCTTGCTGCTCGGCCTTCTTTAGAGCTCGAACTAAAGCTCTTCTTGCACGAGGACGCATTTCCCGTACTTGTCGAGGAGGCATAGAATAGTCTTCAACGGGCCTGTCACCAAATGGGTGTTCACTGCCAGCAAAAATTCTCAGCTTACGATCTCTATCCTGTTGTTAAGGGCAACAATGATTTGTCAATAAATACAGTGGTCGAAATAACCAGGACAGATTCTATAATCACCGGAACTTGGAAAAAAGCCAATAGTCAGATACCTTAAAAGAAACATGAGATCAACATAAATCATGTTTAGACTGAAAATTTACTTGATGCATATACCACAAAACATATATTTCTTGGTTATATGTCCATTCCTTTAGGTTCCATTATCAGCATAGAAATCAAATGCCAAAAAAAAAAACGAATCTTATGGTTGTGTGACTTTCTCAAACACTCCGACTTGTAAGAATTTAATTACGTAGCTCTAACAACTTAACCACACCTAATTATGTGGCCAGTATTAGTAAGCAACGTTACATAAAACTGGTTTATTCTACAGGGCATGTTTCCCTATGTTTTGTCACATTTTTTATGTATACTTGGCCCCATTACAATAATTTGTTTCTCGAAACGACGCTCGGCTTACATAAATTGGATAAAATAAATAATACAAACTGTTTATAGAACCTATACAGTTCAAGAGGGAGTTATATAACATGAGTTGGCCAATTGGCCTTTACAAAAAAAATATTAAAAAAATTGGTATGAACTCACATCACGTAATTTATTCCTTGGCAGCATGCGCATCACAGCTTTACGGATGACTTCAGTAGGATCCTTAGCCAATTGGTCTTTCAAACTCCTTTCTTTAAGGTGACCAATATATCTACATAACAGACAGAGTCTAAGCATCAAGATAGAGATCCTAAAAGTTAATTGAATGAAGTGTGCAGTCACAAACTACGTTAACATTGATATTTATTATTTAAGTTCGTTATGCAAAACTTCTGAAAATATGCAACTTACATACACAGTGGATGATCAAACAACGTGATTTTCTTAGATGGGATATACCAATAATAGAAAAATTACACAAATTAAGGCATGAAAGCATTGATAGAAAGCATGAATAAGTAATACTTAACCCTGTATGCCATCTATAAAACTTGTCAGTAAGTTTTCTTCCAGTTACACTGATATCCTTCGCATTAATAACAATACACATATCACCATCATCACGATTAGGTGCATATGTAGGTTTGTCTTTGCCTTGGATCACAGTGGAAATTTGTGATGCCAACCTCCCAAGAACCTACACAAAAGCATGTTACTGTTATTAGAGAATTCCATCAGGAATTAGAGATCTAAAATTTCTGCTTTTATCCAGGCAAGTATAAATATCATGTCAGCATCTCTATAGCAAGTACAAGAGAAAAATAATACACTAGCACTGGTACTAATCACTTCTACCTGGATGGCTTCTATTTTTTTTCAAGATAGAACAAAAGAGCAAGCAAAGTACCCAATAGCTGACAGACAGATTTGCATATATGATCAAAACAAAGTGCTTCATTAGAACATAAACACCAACCTGGCCTTTTGCATCAAATACTCTCCAACGCAGACCTTCCAAGTTGATCCGCCTTAGGCCGGCAAGTGCTTTCTACAATGAGACGAGGAAATACATTCAGTTCAGTTACACAATAACAACGAAGCCATCTACGACATGCAATTATCAACTTGTATCCTAATAATCAGATAACTTAACTCAGTACATTATCAGTTCATAATCCACTGATACTAGTCATGTCTTCGTGATACAAGATAATTATTTATAAATATATTTACGGGGGTAATTAGGGGAAAGCAGTTAACCAGCTCTTCTGGGGGTTTGAAGCTATATGTAAGCTGGAATTCAGCGGTAACGGGCGAAAAAGATAGGGAGGGATGAAAGATCTCCTTTTACTTTTATTTCACTTCTCTACCTGCTCTTGCTTATTCTTGTATCCATTTTCTCTTTCCTCTCTCTGATCATTACTTTCTACCTCTATTCCCACCTAATTTATATTTTCTAGTCAACTGTTTACGTGTTTGTCGCTACTCTGAATTCTACAGTAATGTTTCAACTGTATCCTAATTTATATTTTCTAGTCAACTGTACACTGATCATACAAATGGTATCAATGCAGTCCTTCCACGGAAGTGATTTCCTACCACTGGACATGGTACCTCGACTATAACTAATTGTCCCAAGTCCCAACTAGTTACACTCGTCCTTCTTAAATAATTTTCAGAACTGGTCATTCATATGGCCATTATCATTTTCGTAACACCTAGACCTTTTTAGTAAAACTACTTAGCACTACCATATGATAGCCAATTAAAATGCAATAGCAGAACACCTTCTATGATGTAGGCGATTGACTGATACCCACTAAACCTAAGCAACCTATCAACTGTCGATATATACGATCACATTTACAGTCAATATCACATCAAGAAGTTAATCTCGAAAAGAGCAATGTTGAAGAGCCGACTTCTTAAGGCTATATAATCTCAAACATGCAATAATCAAGTGGACGAGGAAACATAAATTATAGCTAAAGATCCATTTTAGTGGATGAGAAATGACCAAATTTTGACAAAGATGGGAAATGTAAGAGCTCCAAGTTCAGAGGAACTATGAGTCGCATTTTGGCAATAACAACATAATTTCAACCTTTGTTACCCGGACTCTTCATTTTGCCTCGAGTACCCATGTCGGACACTCAAGACACTTGGACATGGGTATGGACTCTTGGACACTTATTTCAAGCCAAAAACATGTAAAATTTTCAAAAAATTGTCGTGTCCGACATTTGGACACATATTCATGTTGGACACTTCTAGCCAAGTCTGGGTAACATAGATTTCAGCACACCCTACTCATACGGAGATCCATTGGCATTCATTAGTTGCTAGAAAGAATTCATCAAAGTAAAACTCTTATATTCGAAATTAACAATACACAGTTCAAGATTTTGAAAGGAAAGGTTTAGGTTGTCCCATGGGTATGTCAGGTAATAAAATCCCCAGATACATGCACCCCATGCTGTTGGATGGTTTTTGCCTTGAACCACACTGCTAAATTATTGTTGAACTATAAGAATGAAGCGAAATTTAGGATTCTTCAAGTTTCTGAAGTTGGTATTTGTTGCCTTTGCAGATTTTATTAATGAAGTTCGCATTTAATATTTGAAAGTCTTGATAGATGTTTCTGCTTGGTTTTTTTTGTTCTGCCTAATCAAAGGATGAAGGAGCGGGGGGGGGGGGGGGGGGGGGGGGGATTGAAATTTGAATATGGACATGAGATCCACGGAACTATCTCTATATGGTTATATGTGTTAAAATCTTTGATTCAAAATGGTAACTGAATAACTATTTATATTATTGGATTTTAATGTTGCTTGATTGTAGAAAGGATTTGAAATTGATTAGGCTATTTAGTTGGCATTTAATAATGCAAATTTGCCTATATGAGCTCTATAGAAAGTGCATTATAATGAATAAAATATATGCTTCCAACAAATATTATATCTATTGCTTTTTTGTATCAAAAATGTCAACATGGTATATAGAGCTTCAATGATCTTAGGAATCTGTGAGTGTGAGTTTATAGCAAACTTTAATTCTTTCTCCTTGTGTTTTTATGGTGAAAATTATCACGTATGAGCTGTCAAAATGAAATCTCATTTTAGAGGTATAAGTTTATGGAAGTGAGTTGAATGTGAGAGAGAGAGATACAACCTCGTGCTAAATCAAATAAGGGCTCATGAGGATGTATTATTAAAAGCTCGAAGAGCATTATCTATAATACGTGTTGTTGTCTCAAAAACGATTTTCAAAAGAATCATGACTTATGAAACTAGAAAAAAAGGCCTGGGACAAGTTGAAAGAACTTTACAAAGGTAACAAAAGAATAAGTAGGATGTAAATCTTAAATCTCAAAAGAGATTTTGAGACTTTAATCATGAAAGAAAAAGACACCATACAAGAGTATTATGACACATTGATATGTGCGGTGAGCAAAATCCACTTGATGGAGGAAAATCTACCTGACATTGAAATTGTGGCGAAACTATTTGCAAATTTTTTCTCAAGGTTTGAGACTAAACTTTCATCTCTTGAAGATTTAAGAAATATTAATGAATGAGCCTTATCGGCCCTAATTAATTCCTTGCAAGCCCAAGGGCAAAGAAGGGCCATGAGAAATAGAGATAATGAACAGGTAGCTGAAAAGACATTTTTTTCCAAAAGAGCAAAAATGTGGTCATTGCAAAAGAATGGCCATGATGAATAAGACCATCATCACAAGGAAAAACCTCAATGCTTCAAATGCAATAAGTTTGAACATGTGCAAAATAATGGTCAAAAATAAGATCGAAGAAAGTTTCAATGTGACTCATGAACAAGAAGAAACATTGTTTTAGAATCGGAGAGAAGTTCTCCAATAAATTTGAAGTTGGTGGTGAGTGCATCAATAAAGGAATTTGGTAAGAAGTGCACTAGAAAATATGTTTGTGAAAAGAAGTGCTCCAATTTTAACGATGATGACGGGAAGAATATCTGTGTTGATATCTTTGATTCAAAATCTTAACTGAATAATGAATAATATGATTGTGTTTTATTGTTGCTTGATTGTAGAAAAGATTTGTAACTGCTTAGGCTATTTAGGTGGTATTAATCATGCATGTTTTCTAATATGAGCTCTATATAAAGAGCATTATAACAAACATAATAATATGCTTTCAACATATATTATATATATGGTTTTCATGGGAGAAAACCCCAAAAATATGACTACAATGAAAAAAATCCTCAAGTAGACAGATACAACTTATTGCCCCAAATTACTCCTATGTCAGAGGCTTAGTTTTATTTCTAGTGTTAGTTGTGCAACGATTGTACCCTTGTGTCCACTTTATGCACCAACAACAAGACTATACAACGCTTTATGCACTCATGCTCAGTTCTTTAATAAAACAACATGTCTACCCCCAAACCAGAGTAAAATACTCTTGAAAAAAACATATAATTCCTTGTAAACAATTTAAAATTGTCCTTTGTAATTTGTAAACACTAAAAAATAATAACTCACGGTTAAGTTTCAAGGACATGGAGGCCGGAGCTTGACTAATTCCGTTAACTAGCTTTCTAACTTCCTCCTTGAAATCCACACATGTTAAATAAATTTTTTTAACTCCAAAGAACTCCACTAAAGACCATCAATAAAGAGGAAACAATTCTCTTAACAACAGAAAGAACTAAGATCACACGATCCAAATGCCACATGCACAACTCGATCGGCTATAACTCTGTTAAATAAGATGCAACCCCCCCCCCCAAAAAAAAAAAAAAATCACATAACCAATTGAAACATGCCATAACGCCATATCATTTAGAACACTATGAAAACCTAGTTTCCACAAGCTAATATCGATACTAAATCCACATTAACATGTTGTAAGAGGCATACTTGAACAAAGTGAATTGAAACACTTTCGAGATGCACAAAATTGGAGAAATCAAATCACCTGCAACTTCTAAAATTTATCTACCAACCCTAATTTCTTTAATAAACCCACTAAAGGTAAAAACCCCATAAGGCCATAACCATTATTTAGCAAATGAGACATATATAATGAAACCAATCACTCATTCACAACATTTCACAAACACCTGGCATACATTATAAAACACCCAAATGAAACCCAACAAACAGAAGAACCCACCTTAAATCAGTACGAAATGTACATGAATCAGGTGAAAACATTTAATCATACTACTTGCATTTGTATAGCAGTGATTCATAAACAAAAATTACATATTCCTATATGATTATTTATACAAGAACCAACCTTGAGATTGCCATTAAAAGCAGTCTGGGACGAAGAAGCTGCCATATATCTCTCTCTCTCGATCTCGATATATATAATTATATATCTATTCTTATCTGTCTGCTGACTATCGTGATATTGGGCTTGGCAAGTCTTAAACCCTTAAACCCTAGCCGTCGTTTGGTTCGGGAGTTACGATGGCTTGGAATCAGAAATCAGTTTCGGCGGAATGGGATTCATTATTGATATTATATGTTTTGTTCAGTGGAGGAATAAAATTATTTAATATAAAGTATTATTGAATTAATAGTTAGATAAATTTATTTTATTATATAAATAATTTTTTTTATTATTACTAATGCTCGATTGTATATATCATTATTTTTTAATTATTAATAATGTTAATTGTCAATAACAAAATAACAATATTAAAATTGATACATATACTTTTACCCCGAACCAAACGACCCCTTAGTGGGATGGTCTTGCGAGCTTATGATTATATTTATTTGAAATCAGTGTTGTAAAAATCGGAAATCGGATTTAGCATGTGAAAGTACGGAACATAGATTAATCGGATGAATCGGGCATTAATCAGAATGATTAATTGAATAATCCGGAATTTAATCAGTTTGGTGAGCTACCGAATAGAGATTAATCGGTGATTAATCATGATTAATTATCGATTTTTAGAACAATGGTTGAAATATATATACATATACATGCATATATTTAATACAGGTCAGCGATCGAGAGAGAACCGGTAAATGAGAGAACCAGAAAACCAACTTTTTAACCATTGATCTCAAATTAATCTAACGGTAGAAATCATATACAAATTAAGTAATATTATTCCATATTTAAATTGAAAGGGCAAAAGTGGAAAAATATAATTCGCAATAGTATGTCATTTTAGGTAAGTACTAAAATCAAATTAAAGTTTTATACTCCCTCCGTCCCAACCAATTCTTATCACTTTTTTTTCATTTTCTGACACGCATTTTAAGGTGGATTTTAAGAATAGTTCCATAACTTATTTTTAAAAATTTCTTTTTTTGTATAAAAATAGGATTGTTCTATATTTATACAAAAAAGGAAAATTTCAAAAATAAATTATGGAACTATCCTTAAAATCCACCTTAAAATGCGTGTCAGACACCCCATTTTGAAACGATAACAATTCAAAAGGACGGAGGGAGTATCATTTTTGATATGGAATAAAATCATATCTATATCATTTTTAGTAAGTAATAAAATCTAATAATTATATACAGTCTATAATCCATATTATATATATATATATATATATATATATATGTTACAGATTAAAATATATAATATTATGTGTTCATTAAAATTAAACTATCCAAGATTCCTTAGAATATTCATTAAAATTGTAGCACAATTAAATTTAAATTTATATATGCATATATTGGACTGCTTATATATACTATAGCGAACATAAAAACAATATATTAATTTTTATTTATTAATATTACAGAAGGTGTAGATACACAAGTTATTGTATTAAATTTGTTATAGAACAATATTACGATATTCGAGTGTCTCTTAGTTTTTTTTGCCAAAAGAGTCTCTTAAGTATTTATTCGATATTTACTAATTTGAGGTTCTTTAAGGTGTTTTTTAATACTTATTTAATATTTACTAATTATAATGTTCTTTAAAGTCTTATTTATTTTTTTAAAAATGTGATATAAAGTTGATGAAGTGTTTATAATAAAATATTGGTATGACAATTATATTAAATTTTTATAATTAAGATTTCATATTATCTAATTCAGGATTATGTTTTTTATAATATATTTTAAATATGAAATATAATTACTTGAGGAAGGGATTTAATAATAGTATAATATTAAGATGATAATTATAATTTTAATAAATATTAAAATAATATATTTTAATATCAACAGAATATTAAGATGATACTTATAATTTAAATAAATATTAAAATTCGACTAAAAATCTTAATATAAATAAATTATTAAACTCTGACTAGGATTCATATTAATAGGTATCAATAATAGGATGAATAAAATATTTTAGTCTTTCTAAAATATTAGTATTCAGATAACAATATTAGTAAATAATAAAATTTATTCAAGTGTTCAATAATATTAGAATATTTAGATTTAATTATTGTTTAAATAATAATTAAATATAAATATTAAAATTTAATGAAGCATGTTAATACTAGTAGAATGTTAAATTCAAAATTATAATATTAATAAATAATAAGATTCCAATGACTGTTTTTAATATTAATTAACTATTCTAATAAGATTCGATTGAGTGTTTTTTATATTAATATAATCTAATTCAGTATTATACATTTTCTAAATTTTAAATTTTTATTAATTATTTTTTAAGATTTATAGAATGTCAAAATTCGATGAAAAGATTATATTAAATATTTGAATATTAAGATATTACAAGAAAATTCTTATTATTTGAACATTATAAAAAGACACAATATTTGAAAGAAAATTTAAAAAGATTTCATAAAGAATATTTTAAAGAATCCGACTAGCATGTAAAAACATTATTGATAATCTAAATTAACTCAATGACAAAAATATTTTTTTTAATGAAATATTCTAGTGAAAAGTATTAAAAAATCATAAAAAAATATTTTAAAGAATCTCACTATTAAAAACAATACTTTAAAAAATTAAATATACATATTATAAAGAATAATTTAACGTATCTAAATGTTACAATATAAATTTCATTAATGCTTTATAAATTTCTAATATTAAAACAATAATCAATATTTTTGTAAAACTAATATAAATCTTTAAGGTGTTCTTATAAATGTTAATTTAATTTGTAATTAAACATTGAAATTCTTTTAAAAATCGTGTCACAATATTTAAATTATTTAAAGTATTTCCATAGATACATGTGTATATATTTAAGAACCTTTTAAAATTCTTCATAATTATGTAATATTTTTCACTAAATACATTTTTGATGCCACGAGGTTAGATTTTTCTTCAATTATGATATTATATGTCATTAGAATTTTTTAAAATGCTCACTTAAATATGTTTCATAATTCAAATCTTTAACATGTTTTTTTCTCATTTTTTAAATGGTCAAAGATTCTTATATGTGTTATTTCAGATTCTTCAAAATATTATTTTACAAAAATTCTCTTTTTTAAATATATATCATGCTTGTGAATGAGAAACTTATAACATATAAAACTAGCATTAACTATTACAATAAATATTTATATCATCATAAGTCTAGAAAAAAAAGAAATTAAAGAAGACTTCCTATTGTGAGGGTGTTTGGCCAAACTTATTTTCTGAAAATAAGCCCTTATTTTCGGGGGGGAAATAGGTATGTATGTACTTTTTCTGAAAATAAGTAACTTATTTTTAGTTTGAAGATAATATTTGATTTTAAAATTCTAAAATAAATATTTATATTTAAAAAATATGTAAAAATATGTAAAAATATATATATAAAATAACTAACTATTTTAAGTTTAAGTAACTCAAACGACCACTGGATTGTAACCTGGTGAGACACACACGGTCACGTATTTCTATCCATTAATTCTTTCCTTCAATTCCAAAAAATTGATAAAGTTGAGGTAGATTTCTTTATTCGTTAAGTGTTCTTCTAGTGATATATAAAGTCAACATTTAATAGTCCAAACCTCCAAATTACCATAGAGTCATAGACCAGGGAAAACAGCTCAATGTGTTACGTGACTGACTTACCAGTGACTGACTTACCAGTATTCTGCCAACTGGAGCTATGATACCATGTTAAGTTACCAGTTCTCCTAAAATCTCAAAGGTGTTAGGAGACTGACTTACCAGGATCTTATATTGTATTCTAACAATTCTTTATTTGAGCATGTAGTTAATGACACCATAGCTAGACTTAGCACTTATGGGTTGCCCTTTCATTTATCCGTGACCTAATAAGTGGGAAACTTAATGTTACCGAATGAAGAAGGCTCATATGCTGTAAACTTTAGAATCTCGCAAAGAACCTATGCATGTATACAAACATGTAAGTTGATATTGACAAATGTTTTGAGTAAAATATAATAATTCTGAATTTAAATAAAGATATCTAAATTGTATTTCTCGGAAGGCTTGGATTGAATGTCTCGGACTTCCAGTTCTGCTGTGGAAATTTGAATCATTTTCCAAACACACAAATGAGTGAGGTGAGCAGAAAGTTATGTAAAATCTAATTGTACGAATTAAAAATCCTAACTTGGAATCTCTTCTAAAAGAACAATGGATTTCTTTTAATGGAAATGATTTTTTGGTGAAGATAAAAGAAGTTCAGGAAGGTGTTTTGTCAGATAATAATACAGTGATGAATGACTCTTTTAATATTAACACACCATCTCATTTGAAAGAACAATCTGCAGAATCGTATGAACCAGAACACAAGTTCTGTATCACAAAAACAGACACCCTATTTTATTAATTCAAGATATTGGTAAATTTTTGTAGATGTGTCATACTGTCATTGATGTCGAACACGGTGAGATTCTTCAAAAGTTTATGAAACACATATTAGAATCTTGTAGTACTTTTCAAGTACCTTCTGCATTGAGATTCTTGAAACATATATGGAACCCATAATAGAATCTTATAGTGTTTTTCATTGTCAATTTTGATTTTAATCGTCGCATCCTTATAGTGTTTTTGCATCATGTTTTTTTTTGCAGTGTTTCAATGGCTCTATGTACCGTGTATAATCAAAAATAAATATACGTATGAAGACAATAATTAAGAAGATTATATTCTAGTTAATAAAAATATAAAAGATTGTGATCAATTGTGTCCAAACGTAGTTATTTCCATGTATAATAATCAATAACAGTAATCAAAACAGTCAAACTATGATTTTTCTATAACTAGTCTTGTGACAAATATTGATTCTATTTTTAAAAAATAAAATTCGACGATACAACATATGGATGTTAATATCTAACTATTCAGTGGTGTGAACATTTTTAAAAACATTTTCAGGTTTTAGTAATGTTAACTTTTTTCTAAAACGGTTAAATTTAATAAACAAAAACTCCCAAATTAATTAAAAATATTAAATTTATTTATATCTTATAGAATTAATTTTATAATAAAATAATCTTAAATTTTACCAAAAATATTTATAAAATAACTTAAAAAATATCTAACAATTATTTGTTATTATTTTATAATATTCAAAGAGGTCAAAGTACATATTTCAATTAACTAGTTTTGTCCTAAATATTGATTCGACTATAATATCTAATGATTTTAGTGATGGAGAAATGTTTTTAAAAAAATTCAGATTCATTTATTGTGATTTTTTTAGGGGAATATAGATGATATTTTGCCATAATTTTGACAAATCCTCCCTATAATGGGGATGGGGAGAGCAATGGAGTTCTCATTGGAAAGGCCGTAAGAAATGCACCGACACTATTCAACTTGCTCTTAACAGCCCTTAACCTATGCCTTGCGCATTTAAAATTTTGGACCCCGAGACCAAGGGTTCCCAATTACTTCCTCGTGATAAAATTGATCGAGGAATTTATAGTATTTTGACTATTTTCAAAATTATAGTAGTATACTCTTTCGATTTTATTTAGTGATTATTTTATATATATATATATATATATATATTTAAAGTAAATATAAAAACTATATCATATATTATTTTTTCAAAAAAAAGTTTGATATTTTTTTCATTTAAAAAAGTTTATAAAACTATCTTTTATATAAATTTTTAACACACATTTTTAAGAGTTTTGACTATATAATTAAAATTATTATTTTTTAAAATTTTTTATGGATATAAGTTTTAGTTAAATATTTTTACTTATAAAAAAAATTATAAAAATTACAGTATAATTTTAATTATATAATCAAAACTTTTAAAAATATGCGCAGGTTAAATATTACTCATAAAGGCAGGATAAAAAAAAAAAAGAATAGAGGATAAATAATTGGGGACAGACGTAGGGGGTGTTTGGCTTAGCTTATAAGTAATAAGTTATTTTTTTTTTAAAGTATTTTCATATTTTTTTTTGAAAATTAATATTTATTTTAGAAATTTAAGACCAAATCTTATTTTCAAATTTGAAAATAAGTTACTTATTTTCAGAAAAAATACATATATACTAACTTTTTCAGCTTATAAGCTGCTTATAATCTTGGCCAAACGGGGCCGTAATATCCCGGCATTTAAAGCATAAAACAGGACCCAACGATACAGTTCAAACTTCCATGTATAGCAATTAATTATATTGAACAAACAATTCATGAATCCGATGGCAGACTTCACAATTTTTTCGCATGGTCCTTTAATTTAATTTTTTTCTCCGTCTCTGTTTAGATTTTTAATTTATTTTTAGTACAATTAAATTGATTCATCTTCGATTATAACTTAAAATTAATATATAATTAGAAAAATTATTATTTTATAATATTAAAAAGTATATATAATCTATTTTAAAATGTATTTTTTTAGTTTTTTAAAATTGTAAAAGAATAATTTTAAATTTTCAGTCAAATATTAATTAATTTGACTTCAAAAACGTCAAAATGGACATCTAAAAGGGGACGGAGGGAGTATCTTCTTTGATTAAATTTTTTATTACAGTTAAAAATATTAGTCCCTCCGTTTTTTTATAAATCGCTTTAATTTTTGACACACGTGTTTAGGTGTTTTGACCGCATAATAAAAATAATTATTTTTTAAATTTTTTTTTATTAAAATAAAAATAGTGAACCTGTATTTTAGTTCAAAAAAAATTTTGAAAAATAATTATTTTATCTATGTTATCAAAACACCTAAATATATATGTAAAAGGTCAAAACGAATGAAAAAACGGGAGTATTTACGGTACAGGGTTAAGGACCGAAATTTCTACTTCATATTAAAAATAGTAATTAAAATATAAATATTCGGGAGTACAGCTCTTTACGCGATTATTATATCACCTCAGCTACCACCGCAGCTTAATAAGCTGATTTGTATCCGTCATTCAGCGCACCTGGAATTCAGGGCCCTGTCCATTTATCTTATTTCATACGTATTTATGGAAGCAAGTTGAATAATGTTTTGGGTCTGTTTGGCAAAACAGACCTTATGGAAATAAGGGCTTATTTCCGGAAAAAAGTAGGGATGTATGTACTTTCCAGAAATAAGCCATTATTTCCGGAAAAAAGTAAGTTCATATTTGGTTTTAAAATTCTAAAACAAATATTTATCTTTAAAAAAAATATGAAAATATGTAAAAATAAATAAAAAATAAGCTACTTATTTTAAGTTTATGGAACCCCAAACACCCACTTTATAAGATGACTTATAAGTTATAAATATAATAAAATATAATGTTATAGTAATTTAGAACACTGTACACATACATCAACTCTAATAATTGGTCATATTCTCATATCCTATTATTAAAATAATACTATATTTAAATTACATTTATATTTGAAATGATAAAAGGAGGGAAAAGAAATATAAAAAGAGGAGAAAAATAAATATTTTATTGATAAAAATAAAATGAAACACGTGTAGTGATATCATATTAATAAGGTTTGTGATAATTGTTCTAATATTTTAAAATACCAATAAAATATTATTGAAATATCTATTTATTTAAAATGTCCTAGATTTTAACTTACGACAATATTTTAGGATATTGTTGGACTTCAACCCAAAACTTAATCATACATGAATCGAGGACCGTGTACATCTTACATGCTTCTCATAAATGCGTATATTTTTAGTCGGTGTATTGTTAAACTGATTTTCTTTTAAGTATGCCTAGATATACGTGCGTATTACGGATGATTACCATACATGATACATTCCATAAATGTATGTATAAAATAAAATTTCGTGAATCAATGCGGTGCATTTTTTTTATTAATTCCTTATAGTACTTTTTAATATCTGTTCAATCTATTTTGATACCGGAGAGAATTCAATCCAAGATTTTGGAAACAATAAATGAATAAGTCTATCATTAAGCTACTCTTTAGTCTATACCCATCAATACTGAGCATTTAAAACTTTATATAAAAATAGTTTTCTAAAATTTATTAAAATTATATTTTTAGTTAATATAAAATTTTAAATTTAATTATATTTTTTTCCGCTTCACCTGCTACTGGCAAAACTCAAAGCCCAGGTGAATGGAAAACTTGATACACGTACCGATGAGCAGGGGTGAACACGGGTTGGTTGGGTCGGTTGGGTTAGAGGTAATAAAATGACCCAATCCAATTAATTCGGTTTTAAAAAAATTTAACTCATTAATCCAAAAATATATGTCTAACCCAACCCTACCCTTTGTATGTTGGGTTGGGTCGGGTCGGGTTGATCGGGTTCAATGTTTATATTATTAAATATTTATATAGCAGACTAACACTAAACAGAACTTCAACTGAAATATGAAATTATAATCCAAAGTTTCATACATGCCAAAATATTACACTTTTTCATGAAGTAAACTTCACAAAGCCACAAAATTTTAAACAAACCCAAAATAATAGTTTGCTAGCTTAAAATTACATATAGCATAATCAGTGACGAATTAATCGTCAATAACATTAACAATCTTGGTCTTCATTTTGTCATTCGATGCATCCTTGTCCTTGTCCTTATCCATGTTACCTACAAAATTCAAAAAATAAACAAGAATATAGATAAGTATAAAAATAAAAAACAAAGCCTATTAAATTAGCTTATTTAATTTGTTTTGTCTTCTTCAACAAACAACGTAAATTCATTTAGGTTAAATATCTAGTAACTGGACTATAAATTAGTAAATTGGCTCGATACTTAATGGACAGGGTCACAAGAATATGGGCTTAAGGCTTTAGTGACATAACGGGTTGGGTTGGGTTGGGTGATGGTTAAAATTTATTAAACTCTGACCCAACCCAACTTATTCGGGTTTTTTAAAAATTAACTCATTTATATTTTGGTTTGGGACGGTTCGGTTTATTCGGCCGAAAAAAGGGGTGGGTTGGTTCGGGTTGACGGTTTAATCGGATTTCTGTTCACCCCTACTGATGAGTCATGTGCTCTGAATGGAGTAGTACACTAGTACTTAATTACTATACATACAGGGAGGGTTAGTAAAATCAAATCGGAACCGACAATCGTGTAAATTCGGTCCGTTTCGATTTTAATTTTCTAAAATTTCAGTCTATTCGGTCTGGACTGAATAGACTGAAATATAAATCGATTCGGTCCAGGTTTTAAAAAAAAATCAGTTTAGACTGAATAGATCGAATTATTTATATTATAATTTATATATTACATTGATATATACGCATTTTGTTTATAATTTATAAATATAATTAATCAAATATACCTTACCTTTCAGCTATGCTATCGCACATTCACCCAATCACTTTAGCCAGTAGCCTGCAGATTTGTTAACTGATCATTTTTTTTTCCTGATAAATCATGATTTTTGGTATTATTTATGTCTTTTGTGAAAAAAAATCGGTTTTTCAAGAAAAGAATCGCAACGAACCAAAATTTTTGGTTCCGGTTCAGTCCATAACAAATTTTCGGTCCAATTCAGTCCATATAAAAATGAAATTTCGGTTTTCGGTCTATTCAAACCAAACCGACCGAATGCTCGGCACTCCCTACAACATCATCAGTTTATTCAATCATTTAGGTCGTCATCCTCTCACATTAACGGACCACACAACGTTTACTTTCCATCCAAATACGAGAATAGAGGTGTTTATGTTTTTTTTACTATATTAGTGTAGGTCTGTTAACAGAGCAGAAATCCGATCTGAGAGTTAATGGACCGGATATGGATCACTTTAAAAAAATGGATCCAAGAAAAATCTGATCTGAAAAGGATCTGATATGAATTTAATAAGATCTGATCCATTAACAACTCAATCAGATTATATATATATATATATATATAATATTATACACACACACATGTAACTAAGAAATCCCTAACTACTTGTACACAAAGTTGTATGCTAGAAGTTCCGTTGTAATGTGTTACATTCAGATATGTTCAAAATTTATATGTATTGTTATAAGATTTATTTGAGAATTTTGACGTTTAAAATTGTATTTTAAAGTTTAAAATTTTTCAATGGAAGTAAATTTGTCATTATGAAACTATTTGTTATTGATTATACTTGTTTACATTTTTAACTTCCATTAAAAAATTTAGGGAATTGTTGAATTTTCTTAACATAAATGGATCGGAGCTCCGATCCGAAAATCCGAGATCCTAGTGGATCCGGATATGGATCGGACTCTGAAAAATCCGACCATGATTCGATCCGAATCCGAAAAAAATAAATGGATTATGATATGGATTATACTTAATCCGATCCGAACCGAACCCGATCCATTGACAAACCTATACTAGTGTGATAAATTTATAATAAACATTAGTATTATAAATTGCAAATGGGGAAATTGAATTTATAATATATTGTACAATGTAGCTTCAGTTTTCATTATTAGATTTTGACATCTAACTCACACTTTGTATAGTAAGAGCATCTGTAATGAAAGAGACCACTTCCTAGTTCCTATATTTTTCGGATAATATTTGTTTGCTATATAGTCAAAAAAAGATCGTAGTAGGAAAGGTTTTATTACTCACTGTGTACCCATTCAAATGATTTGTTTGACTTTTTATGGTCAATTTGACTAAATTTTGATCGAAAATTAGAGATTATTCTTTTACAATTTTTGAAAATTAAAAATTCTATTTTAAAGTAGATTAAATATATTTTCTAATGATATATTTTTCTTAATTTTGTATAATTATATAATATATGTAATTTTAGTCACAACTTAGTCAAATTGATCTCAAAAAATCAAACAAGACACTTGAATTGAGACGAAAGAAGTATTTCAAACATATCAACTAATAAAAAAAGGTTATTTGTCTCATTATCTATGCATAAAGTAAAATTTGGATACTCATCGGTCTATGTCTTTTGAGAGAGAGAAAAATGAAAAATCTCATTTCAAGTGTCTTGTTATTTATTTCATGTAAATATATTAAGTGTTTTTTTAATTTTTTTTATATTTCTAATATTGACTAAATTAAAACACATATAAAAAAAATCAAGGAAAACTCTTTATATTTCACGTAAAAATAGAAATCATACCTGTAATTAATAAGAATTAGTCACACATTCATATATCAAATTATAAGTATGACATTAAATACTATTTAATATATGTGATATTTGTAAAATGAACCCATATTGTGGAATGGAGTTATTCCGGCCTCCATTGATGTAATTTCTGTTGACTAGGTCAAATTTTTATTCTTTATATTTTCCGGTAATGTAAAAATCATGAATCAGACTTAGTCGGTGAATAGACGGAACATAAAATAATCAGATAAATCAGGGATTAATCGGAATGATTAATTAGATACTCGGGAGTTTAATCAGTTCGATGAGTTATCGAATATGAATTAATCACTGATTTTTAGAACAATTATATTTTCTAAAAATATATTACTTTATAATAATAGATGAATATTTAAGTTATATATAGGAGAAAAAAAGGCTCTAAGGATGAACTTAGGCAGAGGCGGATCTATAATGTCCTGAGTGAGTGCCTATGACCCTACTCAGGTTGGGCTTTTAAGTTCAAAAAATTAAACTTGCATGTGTAGGAACTCATCGGAAAAATAAACTGAACCCACTAAAATTTTTTAGAAATTCATTACACTAGTTGAGCCCAAAATAAAACTGCAGCCTAATTTAAAATTAAAACCACACTAAAAATATTAACAAAAAAATTAAAAACTATACGATTTAGGGGTGGTAATATGAGACCCGACTCAAAAACACGATACTGATGTAATTCAAAAAATACGAATTCGAGTTAGGATTTTTCGGATTTGTGTTAATTTCGGGTTACCCGAAACTCACCATAAATGACTTGAATTATATATATATATAAGGAACACACTGAAATAAATTTCTGGACCCGCCACTGAACTTAGGTAATTACCTAAGGTTATAAGCTATTTGAATACAAAAATTGAGTGATAATTTTGTAATAATAATGCACACACCCTGTATTTACAAAAATAGCCCTGATATTGTATTACATTTTGTTATAATCGTAGGTAATTACCTAGGGTCATCAGGTTATATATATAGAGGTCATTGCTCCATAAAGAACAAGAACACTTTAGAATCTTACCTAAAAATTTATTTAAATTCTAAGTTTAACATCAATTATGTTTTTTATGAATTAAAATAAAATCTAACATGAGATTAAAAAAAATCATAACATGATTATGTGTAAATTTCATTTTTACAAAATGTATATAAGATTCTATGTTGAATTTTATGTTAGATTCTATAATATTTGATTTTTAAAATTTAAATGAGATTCGATGTTATATTCGATATGTTTGGATTCATTGTAGTTCAATTTTGTGATACTAATATTAATAAATCATTTCTCATAAAAAAAGTGTTTTTATGATATTTTTTCGTATTCTTTATATAAAAATGTTTTTTATGATGTGCAATCTTATGTGTGTGAGAGATAAATATGCAATAAATTATATTACAAGACCGGGTTGAATTGTAAATCATATCTGTCAAAATATGTATTTAGATAAACTACCCAAAAAAGTAATACTGTCCCCCTGAAAACTATGTGAGTTATCTCTACCGGTCTAATTAATCATATTTATGCACATTCACTTTCGCTGTTTTAATTGTCGCTCAACCAATTATGAACACCCCATTATCAAATCCCCTTAAAAGAAAAATTCTAATATCTAATAATTGACGTTTGACTTTTTTACGCACATATTTAGGAGTTTTGATTATATGATTAAAATTATTATTTTAAAAAATTTTCTTTTATGAATAAAAATATTAAACTCAATTTTTTATTAAAAAAAAGAAAATTTTAAAAATAATAATTTTAACTATATAGTTAAAACTTCTAAAAATATGTGTCAAAAAGTTAAGCGTCAATTATTTCCAAAAAGAGAGAATAATAAAATTAACACAAATATGTTTTCTTCACATCAATTGTAAACCAAATCATCGGCTCATCTAATGGTAGATCTTACTTTTTCGGTAGGAGTGGGCAAGTTGACTGGTACCTTTTTAACTAGAATACTCCAGAGTCTCTATGTCATACAACACATCTTTAAATATATTATATCGATATTTTGAACCCTAACTACATCTAACGATACACCATATACTCTTCAAATATATTCATACGAATTAATGCAAAATAATAAAATATTGTATCTTCTGTTATAGGCTAAATAGATCGAGTAGTAAAGTTTCATCTCTCCCTTCTAAATTCTAGCCTCCATTAAAGATTTTCGAGGTGGCTTCCATCGGTTTTCACCGATGGAAAGCCTCAATCCCTTTATTTTTCATTTTTTTATTTAAAATCTTATTTTCCTTCAATAAATTTTCAATTTATTTAGATTTTGTTAGTCTCTCATTGTAATAATTTGGTTTCTGGTTTGTTGTGTTTTGGTATTCTCCATGACCGAGGTTATAGATGGGCATGCTTTTCATAGGCTTGATTCACGGATGAAGGTTAATATGTGATCGCATCTATGGTCGATTGCATAGTCGGGTGAAAATAAGTAGATACATTCATGAAAACAAGTACATACATTCAAATCATCTATAAATCATTTGGTCACCTCTCCGGGAAGGAAGGATTCAACAGCGATATCCTTAAGCGTCTGTCTAATTTTGATTATATTTGTAGATGTCATATGACTTTTGTTTAATGAATTGATTCCTTTTAAAAAAATATTGTATCTTCTTCTAAATATAGAACTAAATATTAAACATAAATACACCAATCCAATTAAAAAAACACACCACTTTAATATAATATAAAATATGAATATAAATAACAATATATATATATATATATATATATATATATAATTAATGTTAAAAATAGAATCAAGTCTAAATGTTATAATTATTAATCATCACTTAAGTATGCATATATGAAAATGATGGGAGATGAGTAATTAGAATAACAGTGATGAATTTGATTTTTCATGTGACTGAAAAGTTATTCAAAATTAAATTTATTTAATAACATCTTAAAAGAATATATTAAATTATATATTATTTTAACATAAAAATTTAATGTTAATTTTATAATATAGTTATATGTGTTTTAATGTCCAGCACTGGTCTGCTTGGACAAGTATTTTAGGAGTAATACCTGCCTGGATCCTTCAGGCAGAAGTGAGCATGTTTATATGTATATAACAAGGGGTATGAAATTGGATATAAAAAACTGATCTCAAATGATGTAACATAAATGATGTGTAATATTACTCTTTAAATATTTTTAAATTTAAATAAAAAAGATATAATTTTATATTAACATCATGTCCAATATCCGGGTATAAGTCCTAATAATGAACGAGCCCATCTCGCACTTGGTGTTGGGTCCCGGAAGCATCGTACAAGAGGGGTTCAATGCGATACTCACAACAATTTTTTTTTCTTCTTCAGAATTTGCGGAATTAAATTATTGTTTTAGCTGAGGGTTCGAGTCCTTTTAGTGTTTGGGAGGTTGACTTATTAGTTTTTTATTTTCATGATTAAACATTTAAGATATAGAAATTAGCAAGTAAACAAGATTCAAGTTAAATATGTATATTAAACTTGAATGAGTGTTACAACATTCAGTAGAATAAACCTTAATTCCTATAACAAATTTGATATGAATTTTTCTACTTAAGGAATTAAAATCAAACTAGCACAGAAAGTTTGTGAATATAACTTTGCAGACAAATTACTGAATTTGAAAATTTTTCTACCACCGAAATTATGAAGCTAAGGCCTCATATTTATAGAGGTTGAAAAGTTGATATGACTTTCTAAAATATGACATTTTACAGACTTTATTTAAGTCTGTATGATATTTTTAACACTTGTATGATATTTAAAATAGCTGAGTATGACTTTCAAAAAGTCGGTATGACTTTTTTTAATTAAAAAAACCGGTATAACTTTTTAATTAAATAAAATCGATATGACTTTATTTAATTAAAAATCGCTATGACTTTTTAATTAAATAAAATCTACTCGATATGACTTTTGTTCACTCGGTATGACCTTCTGCTTTGAAAAACTTCGGTATGAATTTTTCACTTATTGTTCGGTATGACATTTCTTTGCTCAGCCTTTTTCATTTCTTTTCAATGTGATTGGACAGGTGTCAGCCTTGGATTGGTTCCTTTTAAAAAACATCTCCTGCATTTCAATTTGAAAAGCATAAGGACTTATTTCGTCTTTTAGTGATAAACTCCGTAGAAATGCTTTTAAACTCGCACAACTTATAATCTTTGATTAATAAATAATTAAATTAATTCAGAAATTATAAAAATAAATATATAATATTATTTAGATATTTATAAATATAATTTACTAAATAAATAAAATATTTATTAATAAAAATAAATCATTACGTTTTAAGTTGTGGTCTCCTGAACGTCTGAAACCGAACTCCTTTTGACTTGAAAATGATAAATCAATTCCAACCGGAGTTTCACTTTTACGAATATATGACTCTGCATTTCTTCTGTGTCAATTCTTTTTCCATCTTTTCTTCAAGTCAGTACCGTCAGACATGTTTAGCTGTATCTACAGTTGTAATTAGAAGTACCTCTGTTACTGAAATAATATGACTCTTTAAACTAGACAATATTTTTTTTCACCACTGCATGTACCCAGTCAAATATTTAATCTTGGATTCTGACTCTTGTACACTGCATTCCAAACAAACATTTTCTCTTTGAGTTTCTAGCTTCTGTCTTCTATCATTTTAAAATAATTCTAAATTAATTAATCCTTTAATTAATTTAAGAAATAAATTAATTCTGAGTGAATTAATTTACTAATTAAATTAACTAATTAATTTAATTAATTAATAGAGAATTAAATTAAAGTATTGACTATTGTTGATGCAGATAAAACTATTCTGTTTTTTAACAATAACCTTTCTAACCACTTGAACATTTTGATGACGAATCTTCACTAACATTGTTGATACCCTGTGCACTGGTCTGGTTCACGGATGACTAACTACAATGTTGATTCTCATTTCTGCTGTAGTGGTTTTTGTGTCTTGTCTTATCCTGTCTTGGCTTCTTTTTGTTCTTCCTATATATTCAATATTTATTATTTACTTCGCTTTCTTATCTGAATTGAGTTTTCATCTACTTATTACAAATAGGACTAGTCATATGAATTTCACTTGGGTTCATTTACTTGAATCACATCGTTTGGATAAAACTGACAAATTCTAAGAGATTTGGACTACTTTGAGGTCCCAACGCTAATCCACCAATTTTAGCCTCGATTCGTTATTTCAATATTATGGAGAACTCAATCTCAATAGCATGAATAGAGGAGAACCGGTTCCAGACCGGTTCACATAACATTTTTGAAACATGGTTCTTGTTTGGCTCGCCAACTCGAATCGCTATTAATTCGGTTCGCTTAGCTACTACTAGCTCAGAATACTTAGCATGAATTTTTCATAACTAACTAGAAAATTCCTAGCCTTAGGGACTCATCTCACTTAATATTTTCTACTGTTTTGAAGACTACATAAGACCTTACAGGGTAATATCTCAATATAATTATTTATGTGAAGACAACCAGCCCTACGGGCTCACATCTCATCAATCTTAAGAGATCCGTATGGGGTCACCTACATACTATTTTTGCGAGACCATTTCACGTACAACTCACAACGAGAGCATGTTGATCTACGACTTCATGATAACCCTTCGCGCCCAACATGTTTGAGCTATAGTAGTTACAGAATTCTGGATGTTAGCCCTTCATTTCTACGGACTTGGATCTTGATGGATTCGACCAATACATAGCCTATATAGGCCATTCTCTAGAATTACGTGTAATTTGAGCCCTTATAAATAAAATATGAAGACATCTTATTTCAGTTGGATTGACAATTTACACCAAAAGAAACACAAATTTTTTCTGACCTTCTAACGAATCAATAACAAAATCAGTTATCAAAATCCATCACTTTTCAACAATGCTCTTCGCATTTTTCATCAAAAATTATAGCAAATTATTATATTTTATTCCGTGATTCTAGTAAACGTTCATTATTAATGTTATATCAATTTCTTTATATAATAGTTAAACATAAAAAATTTAGAGTGACTTTATTCGTTATAAAAAATTGTGAATTAGGAAAGATTCCAACGACATATAGTATATCAATATACGTATCATATATCAATATATGCATGCAAAATCCTATTGCAAATTGTTTTCTAAATTCACAAGAAGATAGCTCCAGTAAAAGCCAAAATTACACTGTAGTAACATACAAGTGACTGAGTAACCGCAACGACTCCATCTGTGATAGTGGGATAAAGGGTGAATTGAACTGAAATAAGTAGTGTGTGTATATATATATATATAAAAATATATAATGGAATTGCATGAATTAAAATTTAAATCAAAATTAACCCAAACGGTAAATTAGTTTTGGTTTTGATTTATAAAGTCCACTGCATTAAACACTCTTTATGTAATTATGTACTACTATTGTTTTTTTTTCCAAGTAGCACAGGCAGGTCACATCCATGCTCGAGATTGATGATGCCACTTGGGCCTTTTGTTTACGTTTCCCCTCGTTTAGTTGATTGCACAGTTTTATATACACTTAACTTGCATTTACTAGTGATAGTGGAAACAATTTGTTCTTCATTTTTAGAGTTAATTAATGATGCGATAAGAATGATTAAGATCGTAGTAGACTTTTGTGATTTTGATTCTATACTTATAATTAAATATAGACATGCCTTGATCTTGCAAGTACAGTAGTTGTATGTATAAGCTTCCATTGTGCATCCCCTGCCTATACTGGATTAGTTAGAGGCACAATTTGAACTCGAAACCGCATTATACTCGTCCCTAACATGCATTGACGTTATCAGTGATTCATAGTAATTTATTATAAACATGCGCTCCTATCGGAGTGGTTGAGATCTTAAAAGCCCATTTGCCGCACCTCTTGATTGAAATTTTTAATGCCCATGACATAGGAGTATTGTACTAGTAACGTTTGACTATAAATAACCCTACTTAGATCCTCTCAAGTCTCATCACCAACATTACAGTGCAGTAACTTTGTTACACATTACACAAACGAGTATAAACAAACAAAGTTGATAGAGATGGCTCTGAGAAGTTTGTCGATGACGGGGATGAGTCTGTCCTCAGTCGTGGCTCGTCGTGATCATCAATTGTCGTTGAGGCCCGGAGAGTTTGGTCAGAGGGCCCTGTTTTCCTCAACTAACAGGAAGGTTAAGTCTGGTAGCGGATATGCACCGTTAACTATCAAGAGTTGGAAAGGTCAAGTAGCACCACCTCCACAAGTGATTGAGAAATTTGAAAATGGAGTTATCCCTTCTATAATCCCCAAGGCTAAGGTTGTTACAAGAAAGGACTTCCCTGCAGATTTCAAGTTTGGCTGCTCCACTTCTGCTTTTCAGGTTACAATCTCCCCATTTCTAATAGTTTCTTGTATACTACATGTGTGCATGTCATTAATTACTTAGTATTCTGCATGTACCGACTTCACATTTTGTCTTATCTAAATCATTGAAATAGATATAGCATATATATATGATGTGACTGAGTATATCGTATATAAGGTTTTAGGAGAGCTAGTTACTTAACGTATATAATATAATTGGATATGCGCAGACAGAAGGTTCAGGAACAGAGGGAGGGAGAGGGCCAGCAACATGGGATGGATTTATACAGGATAACATTGCTGGACTTGATATTGCCGTTGATTCATACCATCGCTACAAGGTAAACCTAGTGTAACGATAAATCAATAAATTATTTTGATAAATCTGTCAAGTTAATTAAAGAGATCAGTCTATCTAGGTCAGAAGATAATTATTATATATATATATATATATATATATATATATATATATATATATTTTATTTTGGCAATGTCAACAGGAAGATGTGCAGTTATTAAAGAATATGGGAGCTGATTCTTACAGATTTTCCATTTCTTGGTCTAGGATCCTCCCTGGTACGTACTTACTTCCCCATTCCATGATCGAATTATTTTTGTCTTGCTTTATAAGAAGATTACATCGATTTTATTTTATAAACATATGGTGGAAAGATTCCAACTTCAAAAATGATGTACGTGATTACATCAATTTTATTTTATACTCGCAAAATATAAAACTTAATTCCGCAAATCATATTATATTAAATGTTACATACATATAACGCAAGTCAACAGTGGCCAGATACGTAGACAGTCGAATTTGTAGGCGATTAACATGTAGTTGCATTATTTTTCTAGAAAAAAATAACTTACAATTGTGCCTACTTGTTTTACCACCTAAAAATTTAGTTGAGAACTTGGGGGGCAGGTAAGATAAGTTCAGAGATGTTAAATATGATGTTAAATTCAACTTGATATATAGTAAAAATTATAGTCCTAGCTATTCAATCAAAGTTGTTAACGTTTATAAATTTCCACGATATTTAATTAATTAAGCTAGTAGTCCTGTGTATCTTACATGCATATCACAGTAAGTGCCCGTTTGGCTGGATTTATAAGCTGGAAATAAGTGCTTATTTCCAGAAAAAATTAGTATGTATGTACTTTTTCTGAAAATAAGTAACTTATTTTCAATTTTGAAAATCATATTTGGTTTTAAAATTCTAAAATAAATATTTATCTAATTTTTTTTTTTGAAAATATGTAAATTTTTTTTTAAATAAGTTACTTATTTTAAATTTAAGTCCAGCCAAACGGGGCCTAAGAGAGATCAGTACCAAACAAATTTCAAATTATATATAGAGCTTAGATTTATCATTTCAAGATAGAGATGGGTGCGGGCTATATATGGCTTATAATCTATATATGTATGTTAGGTTCTATTTCTAGTCATTTTCATGTTGCATGGTCCATCTTTATAACAAAAAATTTGAAACTCAAATAAAGCATAAATATTTTTAAAAATTGATCAATTATTTGATGATACAAATGCAGATGGGACAGTGAGTGGAGGTATAAATCAAGAGGGCATTGATTTCTACAACAACTTTATTAATGAACTCGTTAACAATGGTATGAACGTTTACTTTTCACTTTATAAATAAATAAAGTTCTAGCTACATGTTTACAGTATATTTTAACACTTCAAAAGTTAAAAATTGTCAATTTGATACATGCAGGAATAACTCCAATTGTCACTCTGTTCCACTTTGATTTGCCAACAGCCCTCCAAACTAAATACAGTGGTTTCTTAAACAAGCAGATTGTGTATGAATCACTCCACATTCTGACCTTGAATCGAAATTAAATTGTATTTTGATTTTTCTGACTTTGAAAGGTTTTGTTTTTGGTTACTATAGGGATGATTTCAAAGCATATGCAGACCTGTGTTTCAAAACATTTGGTGACAGAGTGAAGCACTGGAGTACTATCAATGAGCCACAAGTTTTTGGACAATATGGTTATAGAATTGGGTTGAAGGAAACCAGAAAAACCCCAGCAACTGACCCTTTTTTAGCTACCCACCACATTATATTAGCCCATGCTGCAGCTGCTAAACTCTACAAACAGACTTATCAAGTGAGTAGTTTGTTCATATTAGCTAACAATATTAAAAGATGTCGATGAATTTCGAATCAAACTGATAATAATTTCTTTTAAACTGCATGTTGCTTGTTGTAATGTATATTAGTTTGTTACTCACCTATCATTGTTTTGGTCCTACCCACCATATAGCCTACACAGAAGGGAGAGATTGGTATTTCACTTGTGACAATTTGGTTTGAGCCTCATGGAAATACCAGGCAAGACACAGATGCATGTGAGAGGGCTTTTGACTTCATGGTGGGGTGGTAAGTATACATTAACTCGATCTTTTTTGGACATAGCTAGCTATGATAGGGTATCACATTCGGGTTTAGATAATTGAGAGTTAGATTTTAGTTAAGTTGAACTATACCATTACTCCAATATTGTTGCTTAACTATATATAATGTATTTATGTAGGTTATTAGAACCAATGGTGTTTGGAGATTACCCATTCATTATGAAGGCTTTGGTGAGGGATGGCCTTCCAAAATTTACTGAAGAAGAAAAAGCTTTGGTTAAAGGCTCTTATGATTTTATTGGAATCAATTACTATACTTCTAACTATGCCAGGGCTATTCCATTTAGTCCTGATGATACTTATACTAATCAGGCTCAGTTTCAACATGCAACTTTAACAAGTAATATAATCTTATACTTTTCAGCAACCATCACACACACACACACGCACATATAATTTTATCCATACCCTTTCGGCTTTTATGTTTTCGAAAAGAAATGAAACAACTTTGGAATAAAAATGAAACTCGGTACTCAAATAATGAATTATATTTTGTCTCGTCTTGCTGCAGCTGACCGAAATGGAGTTCCCATCGGAGAACCAGTAAGATATTCGACATTGCCCTTAAAAAGCATGCACATATGCACATATTCATGTTATGTTGTAAACTAACCTCTACTTGATTTTCAGACCCCTGGGAGTGAAGCAATATTTGTGTACCCACAAGGACTCAGAGATGCCCTGGTTTATATAAGCAAAAACTATAATAACCCAAAAATATACATTACTGAAAACGGTTAGTCAACCATCCTAGCATTTACAGTATATCGTCCATTTCATTTCGAAGTACTCAAATTTTGCAATTAAAAACAGGGTATCCGGATAAGCGAGATGACACAGTTGCAGCAGTTGATGCAATTAAAGATACCAAACGAATTCAGCATATTCTTGGCCATCTCTACGCAATAAATGAAGCGATGAAGTAGGTTCATCTAATTTTTTTAATGCCTTTTGTGTCATTTTTTGTTGATATGTAATGCTCAAATATTTGTGGTTTGCAGAATGGGAGCAGATGTAAATGGTTACTTCATGTGGGCATTGATGGACTGCATGGAGATGGGACAAGGTTACAATGTTAGGTTCGGTCTTTACTATACAGATTATCTCAATAATCTGAACAGAATTCCAAAAGAATCTGCTGCTTGGTTCAAATCTTGGACTAAAGCTTGATCAAGTCGATGACTTTTGTTGTATTATCATATCTCGATCTGGTGTATGATTTTCGTGAGGTGCTGAGCTTCTTGTAGTATTGCCTCTTATCGTGTGTTTTTCTTGGGCCGTGGAGTTTGAGACTTTGTATCTCTCCAGCGTGATAATAATAATAATAAGAATGTTTTCTTTTGTCAAGTTATGATTGTTGAAAAATATAATCGGTAGATGAAATGGATCCTCGCATTCTTTGATTTAAATCTTTTAGAACATAAAAAATCTAAAGGGACACTTAGAAATTATTTTGAGGTGGAATATTTTGTTCCAATTGTATTATTAATTTGCTAGTATAAGTTTACTGGCGTAAACAAGGAAACGAGTGGAAACTGACAATCTGTAGATATGTGGGATAGTTTGAATATTAAAAATAGACAAGTGGAAATTATATTAATATAATTATCTGTCTATAAGAGCATCTACAATGCAAGACCAGTTGATACATCGGGACATGGAATGTGGAAATGGGCAGATAAAACACAATGGTCTTGCATTAGGGAAATTTAAAAAGTGATCACGGCCAGGGTGGTGGCCACAACCATTTCTTCACACTCCATACACTTTATTATTTTTTATTATTACTTTTTACAATCAACTTGAAAGCTGTGAACATGTGTGTTCAGCTTTTTTAAAAATTAAAACGGCAGCATTATAACGTATATATTTGCAACGTTAATACTATTAACGGTTACATTTTACTCCTATATATACATGATCTTTAGACTTTATTATTCATAACCTTACATTTTAAAATTTTTAATTTTTTCTTCTTAAAAAATGTATCCAAATAATCCCCCCTCTTCAAATTCTCACAATTCAAACCCTCAATTTCCATATCCGTATCCAAATTCCTATTTTTCAAACACACAAAATTTTAATTTTAATTCTCAAATTCCGAATTCTCAATACCAATTTTCACATTCTCAGAATTCTCAATTTCCATTTTCACATCCTCAAAATTCTCCCTATCAATTTTCATTTCCTCCATTTTCAAATCCACAATTTGAAACCCAACAATCACCTACCAGTTTCCAAAATTCACCAAATTCACAAGTGCTTGCCTTTAATAACACAAATATTATTGATCTAAATAATGATTGTGAGGAAAGTGAAGATGTACGTGAAATTACTGGTCAATGGAAGTGGGTTGAAGATAAACTCTTAATAAGTGCATGGTTGAATGTGTCAATTGATCCATTGATTGGTACTGATAAAAAAACCGAAGCATTTTGGGACCGAATTCAACAATATTGTGAAGAAGATAATCTCGGTGTCATCAAGAGAGAAGTAGTGGCTATGAGAAAAAGGTGGCAACGAATAAACGAAGGTGCTCAGAAATTTGGATCATGTTTTGAAGAGGCGCAGAAGACAGTCGGGAGCGGTTCAAACTTGGACGACATAAATGAGAGAGCTAATATACTTCATTCAGCTAAATACAAAAAGAAGTCTAATTTTGACAAACACTGGTTTGAGCTTCGTAGACAACCCAAGTGGAGAACTCTTTCAACTACTGAAAGTTCAAAAAGAACTAAATTAAGCAATTCTGGAAATTACTCATCATCAGGAAACAACAATACACCAACAAATGAAAATTTTGCTGAATCTCCGGTTCGTCCTAAAGGTACAAAAGCGGCTAAAAGGAAGGGAAAAAGGAAGGCAAAAACGGTAGAAGCATCTGATGAGTATGAAGAATTACGAGCTAGTGCATGCAGAAAGTTGAACCTGATGGAAAAATTAAATGAAACTCGGCAGCTAGAAATTGAGACTCGACAAAAAGAGATTGAGGCGAAGCAAACTGAGATGGATTTACAAGTCATTTTGGCAGATACTACCAAAATGAATGATACTCAACGGAAGACTCATTCAAAATTACTTGAGAAAATTATGGCAATAAATTAGTAATCTAGTCGTTGGAGGCTAGTGTTTGTTCCATAATAATCGTTAATTTTTCATATCGCAATGTTTTAAATTTAATGCTTTGTCGTGTGATGTTTTTAATGTAATATTTTCTCATGTATTTTTTTAATAATATGATGCATTTTAATTATGAGATATGTCTTTTATTTTAAAAATTTAATCATTTTAATTTGAATTATTAAAATTTAAATATTATTAAATTAAATTAAAATTGAATTATAAAATATCATATAATTATAATTATAATACAATAATAATAAAGTGGATCCAACAAAATGTGACAAATGTGCTTAGCATTGAATGAGTTTGACCACTTTTTAATTTTGGCCACTTTATAATGAGGTGGCATAAAATGGGTCCCAAAAAAGTGAAAAACGGGCTCATGCATTGTAGATGCTCTAAGGGCAAGTCCAGTGCCGAGGGCCAACTTTCCTACCACTACTCTGCTTTTAGATGCCACGTAATTAAATGGTGGACTTTTGAAGAAAGTGGACAGCGGGCTCCAATGCAAGTCCCGAGTCCAAGTTTTTAGTTGGCCATATTTAATTAATCTTAATCGATTTACATATTATATTTAATTAATAGTAAAATTAAATTATGATATTTTTTATTTTTAATGAATGATTAAAAATGGTAAAAAATTATAAATTAAAATTTAAAATAAAACATGACTTCTTATTAAATGCATTACATAATTTAAAAAAAAGTTACAAGAACAAGATAATTTCAAACATTACATTGCAAATAAATTAATCACTATTATGGAACGTTGAGATATGCTCAACCAAATCGGATTGACGAATTTGAATATTTCTTTCAATGTACCTCTCTTAAGGGGTTCCAAAGAGAAACAAACAAACACCTAACTTTCAACGGCTACATTCGTCTTGATTTGACTTCTTCAATCATTTTGATATGAATCTCTCGTTGAGTCTCATTCATTATACTAGTATCAAACATAAGAAACTGCATATCTACCTTCTTCTGCTTCATATCAACCTCTTTTTGCTTAAGATCATTAAAATGTGCCATTAAATCTAATCTCCTACATGTACTAGCTTTTAATTCTCCGTACTCATCAATAGCTTTTGATTTTCCCTTTCCTTTTTCCTCCCTCTTAGTTGCTTTTGTACCTTTAAGACGAACCGAAGATTCAACAACATTTTTTCATCTGTTGGTGTTTCATTCATAGATGATGAGTAGGTCACAGAATCACTTAATTTAGTTCTTTTTGTACTTCCACTATTTGTTAAAGGAGTCCTCCACTTGGCCTGTCTCCGAATCTCACTCCAGTGTTTGTCAAAATTAGACTTTTTCTTGTATTTAGCTTTATGGATGTCATGAACTACCTGAATTATGTTGTCCAAGTTTGAACCACTCACTACTCTTCGTTCAGTTTGCTCATAACATGATCCATGTCGTTGAGCCCCTTCATTTATTTGTTGTCATCTTTTCTTGATAGCTACAGTCCCTCTGTTGATAAGTCCGGGATAGCTTTTTTCACAATAATTATGAATTTGCTTCTAAAATGTTTCATCTTTTTGATCTGTTCCGATCATTGGGTCAATCAACACATTCAACCATATGCTAATTAAGAGTTTATCTTCGCTCCAATTCCACTGAGTTATACCTCCCCGTGTGTCGTGAAATTCATTGACATCGTCGTTCAGATCAACAATATTTGTAGTATCAAAATTCGAAGTTTGTGAGTGCGAATTTTTTTGATTATTGATAGGTGTTTGTTGATTTCCGAAATGTGGAGGCATTGTTTGAAAATTTGGAACATATGGAAATTGTGAATTTTGAGCATACAAAAAAAATGGATTAAGAAATTGGAGTTAAGAATTTAGCGTCTGAGGATTATAAAACGAATTTTGCGGGTTAGAAAATTGAGAATTATCAACATTTGTGTTTTGGGTAAATGGATAATAAGAATTCGGGAATCAATACGGTTCAGGATTGAGAATTCGGATTTATATTTTGTGGATTTGAAGATGAATTTTGACGGAAATTCAGTTTTTTTTCTTGAAAAAAATAAATTTTTTTAGAAGATGAGAAGTGTGAAAAAAATAATTACGAGACTTCACATTTATAGTAGCAAAAATATGAACGTTTAATTTTTCTACCATTTATAACGTTTAATTACTTTTTAACGTTAATATTAATGTTATACACAAATTTTTTTAGGATAAAATGTATAAAATATTAATGAATAAAGAAAAAACAAGCAGTGTCGGCAGGAGTTGGCCAGCCCGGGGAGATGGGTCTGACCAACTTTTCCCATTTCACTCCAACGCCTAAATTGAAGGCCAACTACCTTTTCTCTGTCAAGTAAGAAAGAGGTCCTCCCATTGGACCTACTCTAAAAGGACACAAATACAAAATCGATAACAACAGACCTTCCCTTCACATTGCACACGTGTCAAGTGTGCATACAAAATCCTAATCGAAATGAATATTAAAGCAATCGATATTGAATACTCCTTGGTCCCAAATTACTTGTCCATTGGCTTTTATGCGTAATTTAATGTGTATTGATGACATAATTATATAATTTTTTTTTAATTTTTTTTTGTGTATAAAAATTCAAATATTAAACTTTTATTCACAAAAAGAATTTTTTTTAATAATTTATATAACTATGAGGTCAATGCACCTTAAATTATGCGTAAAAGTTAAAGTGAACTTAATTTGGTACGGAAGGAGTATATCCCAAATCTTTTTCCCAAATGACGTGACATGACATATGACTTATTTTAATTCATGGGCGCATATGTATGCACGCTGGGTCTCATATTATTGTAAAAAAGTTATTAATTCCATAGATGACAACTCAGCATTTGAGACAAATTTTGAGATAATTTTTAGAATTTCTAGCATTTTTTCATTCTGGATAAGCATAATTTGAATTGAAATAATAAATTGTACATAACGAAATCACATCAATAAAAATCAAATAAAAAATAATCAAATTGATTTTAACTTTTCATCGGCAAACTAAGAAGCAGATAACCGATAAAATTGATTTTACTATCTTTTAATTTTTTTTACAAAAATATGGTCTTTCAACTAAAAAGAATCAAATGTAATTTTTTATATACGATTTGTAATTAAATACAATCAAATGCAACTTTCTTTTAAAAAAATTCAAGTTATTCCGGATTGAATTAGAGATTAATTTTAATTGCATTCAATTGCATTTAGTTGTAAAGTCACACTTTTATAAAAAAAAATCAAAAATCATGAAAATGATACAGTGTAATTTTGTAAGTAAGAAGATTAAAATTTGCGAGAAAAGGTCCTATATGTCACAATTTGGTGAGAAAATGTCCTAAATGACACAACTCGTAACAATGGTCCTAAATAACACTCCAAAATGCTACATAGTGTGGCGTGCTGGAAAAAGGGTGAAAATGCTACTTCGTGTAGCGTTTTGCACTTATTTTATTTTATTTTTTATTTTTTTTCGGGAAAAAACGCTACTTTATCTTGAGTTCCGTGCTCAAAACGCAACTTAAAGTAGCATTTTGGGGAGATTTTTTTCCTTTCAAAATGCTACACGATGTAGCGTTTTGGAGTGCTATTTTATGACCATTTTTTTGGGGTGTGCCATTTAGGACATTTTCTTCCCAGATTGTGACATATAGGACCAGCACCCAAAATTTGCCCAGAGTGTCCCGGGGCAAAACCCACACTTGATTACTTAAAACTTACAATTACAAGTAGTTATGTGTATAAGCTTTCACCCTGTAGCCTCTGTAGATGACATCCAAATGCACATGAATTAGTCGAGCCATTATTTGCTGCTAATCGTCTTGTCAAAATAATTCCAAAACCGAAACTGCATTATTTCGGATTTGGAACTGGACCACACCAATGACCCACACTAATAATTTTTAGTTCAATCTTGATGTTTTAGTATCATGATTTATAATGCAACATGTGCGGCTATTGGAGTGGTTGATATCGTTTTAGTAATTGCAATCTGCCCCCACCTCTTACTTTAAAATTATTATGCCCCGTGCCAGACTTATATAGACCAAGTAGTAGTACATGTTTAAGTATAAATTACCCCCTATCCTATCAACTACACTGCTCTGCAATTTTACTTAGATTTTCACATAACAAACAAAGGAGTAGAACCAAACTAAGTTGCTAGAGATGGCTGCGAGAAGTTTCTACACGACAGAGATGAGTTTGTCCTCCATCTTGGCTCGTCGAGATCATCAAGTGTCGTTGAGGCCCGAAGAGTTTAACAGGAGGGCCCTGTATTCTTCAACTAACAGAAAGATCAAGTCTGGTGGCGGCTATGCACCATTAACCATCAAGAGCTGGAAAGGTCACGTAGCACCACCTCCAGAAATAATCGAGCATTTTGAAAATGGAGTCATTCCTTCGAAAATCCCCAAGGCTAAGTTTGTGACAAGAAAAGACTTCCCTGCAGATTTTAAATTTGGGTGCTCTACTTCTGCTTTTCAGGTCATGATCCCCACCCCCCCTTCTAATACTTTCTTCTATACTACATATATACTTTAACTTGTTGCAGTAAAATATGTCATTATGTAGTGTTACGCGAATACCAACTTCACATTATGTTTTGTTATATGATCGGATGGATTTATAATTATTATTGTTAAAGATATTAACACTCGGATTTTTTTAAGGAGAGCTGGTTACTTAACATGTGTAATGGATATGCGCAGACAGAAGGGTCAGGAACAGAGGGAGGGAGAGGGCCAGCAACATGGGATGGATTTATACAGGATAACATTGCTGGACTTGATATTGCTGTTGATTCATACCATCGCTATAAGGTTCATATGTTTTTAATTTTTATTGACATGGTCAAAATAGCAATCATTTTCTTTCCATAGAATAGTCAATGAATGTCACCTTCCGTGTTTTTAATAATTCATGTTTCAACCACCAATTTGATTTGTCAAGTTGTGGTCTTACAATATTCTTGAAGAAAAATTAAAAATTCTAATATATCAAGCATTATTATAACTTAAAAATGCAACGGAAAAATTAATAGAAAATATTAGTTGATCTGTTAAATTAAAGAGATCAGTCTGTTTAGGCGGGTCGATAATTATTATATTTAAATTTTTTTCGGCAATATAATGTGAACTCTTGATCGAACAGGAAGATGTGCAGCTATTAAAGGATATGGGAGCTGATTCCTACAGATTTTCCATTTCCTGGTCTAGGATCCTCCCCGGTACATTTTTTCCCATTTCTTGAACTAATTTATTTTTTAAAAAGTTATTACTTTGATAATTAACATGGAATAAAAACATTCCAGCTCTGAAATGATGTGATTATATGCATATTATTCCTGGCCTTTTCTTTTAAAGAGCAATCTGATACGCATTGGCTTCTAGCTAGGAAAAGAAAAAAAAAAAGAGTATGCGATTTTAGTCCAAAATCACAGGTCAACATACAAATGAGAATGGACTGTTGAATCTGTAGCTGATTAAGCTGTAATGACCATGTTTGGATTCCTTATTTTCAACTTATAATTTACTTGTAAGATAAACCAGACGGACCCATTATCTTACTTAAATCTGTAGTTGTCTAGTTGATAAACCAGACGGACCCATTATCTTACTTTAAACCTGTAGTTACTTCATTAGTTGTACAAGCTTGTTGTTTTACACCTAAAAAGTTTGTTGGGGATGGGGACAGATTTAAAAGGAATTTAGAGTTTTGTGCTAGTTCAAAGTTCACATCTGATACATAAATGTATTGAGTGCTTAAATAATGATAAGAGTTAACTTTCTAAACCCCACAATATTTAACTAAAGTCGCATTTATATTTAATTTGCCAAGCACCTTGTTTATGACTTGTTCATATACCCAGTATCATTTCAAGATAGAGATGGGTGGTTGTTACTTAATCAATAGGCATGTGAATCCATATAATTCACCTTGTATTTCTAGTCATTTTCATGTTGCTTGGTCATACATGAGAGAAGTCAAGAACATGCTGCCTGATCTTTGATTGAATTTACAAATGCAGATGGGACTGTGAGCGGAGGTATAAATCAAGAGGGCATTGATTTCTACAACAACTTCATTGATGAACTAATTAAAAATGGTATTTTTCATCTTTAATTAAGGCCTTTTTTTACGAGAGATACTTTTTCATAAATAAGTAGTATAAAAATACAATAATCGTACGGTAAGGTTTTTTTCCTTCAATAAGTTTATAATCGGGGCATGCAAAGATGTTCCAGAAATTTAGATAATAATAGAAGATACATTGAAAACCAATATTTGGAACTCGTGGTAAATATATATTGACATGTTTATGCCTTTATGGTTCAATATTTCTAACATTGTATTTTTGATACATACAGGAATAACCCCAATTGTTACACTATTCCATTTTGATTTACCAACAGCCCTTCAAGATAAATACAGTGGTTTCTTGAATAAGCAGATTGTGTATGGCTCACCCATTATTATTACATACATACATTATATATATATGCACATTCCAAAATTAGAACATAAAATTGTATTTTTATTTATTTGACTCTGAAAGATTTTGTTTGGTTATATTAGGGATGATTTCAAGGCATACGCAGACCTGTGTTTCAAAACATTTGGTGATAGAGTGAAGCACTGGAGTACTATCAATGAGCCACAAGTGTTTGGACAATATGGTTATAAAATTGGGTTGAAGGAAACCAGAAAAACCCCAGCAACTGACCCTTTTTTAGCTACTCACCACATCATTTTAGCCCATGCTGCAGCAGCTAAACTCTATAAACAAACTTATCAAGTAAGTACTTTGTTCATACTAGTTAATAGTATTAAAAAATGCAGATTAATTACAAATGGAACTGATGAAAATAGTCTGCCAATGGTATCATGTATATCGTTTGTTATTGACTTATCATTGTTTTGGGCCTGCCCACTAATAGCCCACACAGAAGGGAGAGATTGGTATTTCACTTGTGACAATTTGGTTTGAGCCTCATGGAATTACCAGGCAAGACATAGATGCATCTGAGAGAGCTTTTGATTTCATGGTGGGGTGGTAAGTATACATTTACAACACGCTTTTTGACATAGCTAGCTATGATAGGGTATCGTATTCGGGTTTTATAAAACCAAGCCGTGTTGATAATTGAGTTAGATTTGAGTTGTGTTTCTGGACATGTCAAATGTTGCTACTACTGAGCTATACCACTACTCTATTGTTGCTTGACTATATAGAATGTATTTATGTAGGTTATTGGAGCCAATGGTGCATGGAGATTATCCCTTCATTATGAAGGCTTTGGTGAGGGAGGGCCTTCCAACATTTACTGAAGAGGAAAAAGCTTTGGTTTTAGGCTCTTATGATTTTATTGGAATCAATTACTATACTTCTAATTATGCAGCAGCTCTTCCATTTAGTCCTGATGATACTTACACTAATCAGGCGCAGTATCAACATGCCACATTAACAAGTAAAAATCTCATTATTTTCAACAATTATCCTATATATTTAATATTATATGATTTTATTCACACCACTTCTTTTTTATGTTTTACCTTTTGAAAAAGAAATGAAATTCGGTACTCGGATAGTTAATAATAATTTTGTCTTGCATTGCTGCAGCCGACCGAAATGGAGTGCCCATTGGAGAACCTGTAAGATATTCGACATTGCACTAAAAAAGCATGCACATATAAGAGATGCACATATTCGTCATATTATGTTGTAAACTAACTTCTTGATTTTCAGACCCCTGGGAGTGAAGCAATATTTGTGTACCCAGAAGGACTAAGAGATGCCCTGGTTTATATAAGCAAAACTTATAATAACCCAAAACTATACATTACTGAAAACGGTTAGTTAATAATCATCATCATCATCATAGTATTTGTATTTCCTACAAGAACTTAACTTCATTTAAAGTATTCAAATTTTCCAAACAACAACAGGGTATCCGGATAAGCGAGATGACACAGTTCCGGTGGATGAGGCAATAAAAGATCCTAAACGAATTCAGCATATTCTTAGCCATCTCTACGCAATTAATGAAGCTATGAAGTAGGTTCAAATCCAGTTCTTTAAATTTCTTGTGTATCTTTTTTGTTGATATGTAATGCTAAAAAGTATGTAATTTGCAGAATGGGAGCAAATGTAAATGGTTACTTCATGTGGGCATTGATGGACTGCATGGAGATGGGACAAGGTTACAACGTTAGGTTTGGTCTCTACTATACAGATTATCTCAATAATTTGAACAGAATTCCAAAAGAATCTGCAGGTTGGTTCAAATCCTGGGCTACAGCTAAATAAAGCCGATAACTTTTGCTGTATTATCATATCTTTAATTTATGGTTTTGTAGCTGCTAAGTTTGTTGTAATAATGCATCTTATTGTACAATTTTCCTGGGCCACAGAGTTCGTGACATTTTTATCTCTTCACCGTGATAATAATAATAATGTTGGTTCCACTCTGCTCTAAGATGATCACATTACCGTATGTTTGTTAGTTTGCAATGATGTCTTTCTCTTTTGTTTGTGTTTTTGTTAGCATCAAGTTGAAGAAAATTAAAAAGGCTCGAGGCCATCACAATAACAATTTAACAACTTAACAAAGTTTTTGCATCGATTAATACACGATGAATGTGACTATGAAATGGGCCTCGATTGTCTGCAATCCGTGAGGGACTCTAAAAATTGATACATCTACACACTAGAAAGCTTAGGACAACTACCTTAGTTTCACACCTAAACTCTCGTGTTATATTATGAAGATCAAACTCGTATAGTCTCACCTTTTCTCGACGTTAATGGACCATTAATACATTTTATACCTCATTCTCCATACTAATGGTCTCTTATGCTCAGATCCTATCTCTAACAGGACCATTAAAATGAAGTAAGAGCGGCCACTGTACCCTTTCTTAGACCGTAGATGGTTTTGTCACCATTTTGGTGTGCTAAACTAAGCTCTCCAAATCACACCACCTAGCTCAGAGCTGAGCAGAGTCTTTACTCTACTAAGCATATGATTAAGGATGTGACAACTTCATAGTGATCCAGGTAAAGGACTAACCAACAAGGCAATAATCAAGAGAATGATTCACCAACAATTAGAATTTATTAATGAATAAATTTCACATTTTTGCAATTAATTTATACTCCCTCGTCCCAGTTTTCTTTGCCTCATTTCCTTATTTGTTTGTCCCAAAAATGTTGCCCACGTTAACTAAATATGGTAAATTAAGAGTTAGTTTTATTAAGTTTTATAAAAAATAATACACAATTTTAAGTAAGTTTTAGTTTGTTTAACGTAATTGAATAAAAGGTAGAATTTTATCCGTGGACAAGTAAAATAAGACGGAGGGAGTAATATATTCACTTTGAACATATTGTGAAACATTATACAATTACAGTCTGCACAATTTACTACACCATGTGGTAATTGTTTAAATTTGGAACTTATTTATTACTTTCCTAAAAATATTCTCCTTTTTTAAAATATAAATGGGAGTGTTCCTTTTACCGAAGTTTGGACACAATAGTTTACTAAACTAGGATACATATACAAAACCTGCTTAGCAAAGAAAAACATACACACAATCTTTGCTTAGCAAAGAAAAACATACACACAATCTTTGAGCCTTTGTTGCCTGTTTGAGTGAATGTCCAAAGTTGCAGGGAAATAAATTTAAAGGCCCAACAATAATCTAATTAAGAGACAAGGAAATATCATAGGTCCATAGCCCAACTATCCTTGCAGCTTTGCTTGCAAATCTTGCTCCAGGCATCCAGGTGAGGTGTGGTAATTGTTTTATTTATATAGATTTAATTACAAAGAATTTAAATTTAAATAATCACACATATATTTCTCCGCCAAGATCAATGTGGATCATTTACAAAAATGCTGTAATTAAACCGTTTGAACGATTAGCTTCGAACTAGATTTGATAGATGGTCTCGACACAACTGAATTCGAGTTTGAACATTTTTTTTTAAATTGATAAAATTTTGGAATTAATATAAATTTGATTCATTATAGTCGAACTTAACTCGACTTAAGCTAAATAATATTCTTATGTTTATGAGATGTTCAACTTCAAAATATTGGATTGCACTTTCTATTATACTCTAAAATATATTTTGAAATTTTGAGTGGCTAAAAATTGAAAATTTGTTAGTAAATTCTAATTAAATTTGATTTATATTCAAGATGAACTTAAATATATTATTTAAATACAATAACTCTTTAAATTGTCTCAATTTAATAAAAAAAATTAAACTGAAATGATAATCAAAAACTCAATTTGAGTTGCGCCTATTTAAAATATTAAACTCTATCTTTATTGATAAATTAAATTTAGAATCAAACACGTATTTTAAAGAATGTTGATCATATAATTTTATAATTGTTTTCAAAATTTCTTTTGTAAATAAAAATAATTTATAAAATTATAAAATTAATATATTTTAAAATACTTGTTTAAAATAAAAAACGATAATACCGAGCAACCAACGCCAAACTATTCAAAAGGGTGACGCTGATCGACTCATCTAGAGAAGCACACGTCACGTTGAGTAGGGACACGTGTAATGAATATGGACACAATGAATATGGACACGTGTAATTTATTTTCTTTATAAAACAAATCTCATTTTAATTTATTGAAAATAATTTAATTTAAATTAAAATTATTATTTGTAACCTGACCGACGTCCAAATTTTTGTATCTTTTTTATTGAAACCAGTTACATAATTCATAATTACATGTAATATCCATACAATAAAAATTTATAATAAAAAAAATGTTATTATTTATATATTTTAAGAATATTATTTTTGATAACATATTATAAGAATAATAATTTTAATCAATTAAAATATTTCTTTTGTTATGGAGTGTATCAGTATAAAGTTATGAATTTAAAATAATTTTTAACTCTATATTAAAATATGTGTGTTTTTATAATTAGTTAAAAATGATATAAAATTAAAAAAAGTTAGAGATTTGTAAAATGTATTTTTTTGAATAATGCTTTTATTTAATAAGAATTAATATCATCGTGTATATATATAATTTCTAATTTTTTTGATTATTTTTAATAACTAATTAATTGTGAATAATAATAGAATTATTTAACCAATATTTAAGATTAAAATTTTAATTTACCACTTGATATAAAAAATATTGCTTTTAGTTTTATCAAGCGAACTCCAGGAGAAATGTTATGATTACTATATATATATATAATCATGTGTACAAAGAAAAAGTGAGATAATTTTATTTTGAAACATAGCAGTAAACGGTAAGAAATGTAAAAAAAAAAAATGTATGGTAGATTGTACATATGTGATATGCATCATCTTTGATTAAATGCTAAAATATTTTCATTTCTGAATACATTTTTACCGAATGAATATCTTACACGCATAATGTGCTAGAAGGGTGAGGAACTAACTCATGAACCGATTCCTCTATTTTATAATAATGTGATTAACACCAAAAATAATTATATATATATAAAAAATATCATATACGAAAAATATAGAACACTAATTACCGATTATGTTCTATATTTTTTATATGTTATGTAATTATTTTTTTATTTTGTAATTATTATCTATGTTTTGTGTTCTGTAATTTTTTTAATGTTCAACATTTTTTTTATGTGTACTGTAATAATATTTGATGCTGGTTACACTTTAATACTATTTATATATATTAAATTAAATAATACAGTAAATATATTCATTACTCATTAGATAATTCATAATAGATACTATTAATATAAATTATGGTAATTTTTTTTTAATTCATTTAGTCCGGACAGTCCTAGACTGCTACACCTACACAGAGGTGAGGCTTCTGTCGTAAACTTGTTCATTTTCTTATTTCTCGACCGTTTTTTTACTCCTCTCTCACATTCTTGAAACTCATACAAAGCTGCAAACTTTCTACACCCCCACCAATTTGTTTTCTGTCAGCAGCCAAGAAACACACACACACACACACACACACAGGGTGATAGACACAAAGTGAAGATAGGTGAACCGGAGAAAAATATGTTCTACTCACACCACCTTCTGTCAAAGAAGGGGGCTTTAGGCACCATTTGGGTTGCTGCTCACTCCCACAAAAGGCTAAAAAAAGAAGATGTTGTTAACACCAACATTTCTTCTTCTATTGGTAACCCAACTCTCCATTCTTGATTTCTTTCCCCCTTTTGTATTTATGGTTTATGGTATGTGTATATGTTTTTCCTTCTTTTTGTATCTTTTTTTTGGTATTTTTGTGTGTGTATGGTAATGAGTAAGGTAAGGAAAGAGATTAGCTGTGTTTTTGTTGTGAAGATCCTTGCTTTTTTACTTTTAGGCCTTTAGGGCTCATTTGTTTCTTTTTTTGTTCATTTTCCAGTGAGGTTTCTAGCTTTTTATTTTTATTTTGTTGGGTATTGAGGTGGAATAGACTAGTTCTTGGGAGTTTCCTGACAGATTATATGTAATTTGGTGCTGTTTCATTTTCTTTATGCAGTGTATGTGTTGGCTGGTGTAATTATCTTTGAAGTATGTGTGATTGTTCAGAATCTTGATTTTTTTATGAACTAGTATTGTATACTGTTTCTGTTTAATTCATACGTCATGGTTATGAGTAGTTTGGAGTCTAGTCGTTAGACTGCAGAATTTCAAGGCTACCTAAATTGAATAAATAAAAATTTGAAGTAAAATGTAGAGCGCGGGAACTGGATATTAGCAGCTTCCCGCCATCCTTGAAGTCGCTACCTTAACCATGAGGAGAGGAGAAAAAACTTTCTTTTTCTCTTTCTTATCTTGGTATGCCTCCCGCGAGCTAGGAGTACATTTACCACGGAATATTCAAATAGTAGTTTAAAAGAAACTATTATGTATGTTGGCGTCACATATTCAGTATTGTGTTTAAGACAATTAGCACAAGAAAAGAAGAAGAAAGAATAGACTCTACTTTACATATAAATAACTACACTTTAAAAATAAAATTAATAATATAACTGATAACTACTTCTGGAAACGACGAATAGCCAAGTCATGATTTTGCTTCAGCTAACGCCTAACAGTAACATTTTCTTTTACGAAGTAATGCCTGAACTTAATAACCTTCCTATTTATTCTTATTTCTTCTTGTTGCACATTCATGTATGCAATATTCGTCCCCCTCCCACCTTTGAAATAACTTGTCCGCTAGAAACAAAATCTGAAAACTCATTCTGCATCTGTTAAAGATAAACTAGGATCTTATTAAGCCCTACTCTTAACACCTTGAGGTTTCGGGAGAGTTGGTAACTTAACAACATTGCAGTCCATTCTTTTAGTTAGCATCTCTGTGTTTTTCTACCAACAAATCATAAACTTAGTCATCAAGTTTTTTCCGCTTCTGTATCATCCTGTGTTGAGAATTATTGCTGGCGCCGATAGAGGTAGTTCCTTTCCTAGGTTTGTCTTCACAGTGATGCATGAAAGACAGGATACTCCAAGAGTTTGGCAACTGGAGTATACATGAGCTACAGATTATGAACTATAACTCTATAAGCATGGCTGTACAGCTTTGGAGGCCATTTCTCACCCAGGTATTGCTGCAGGTGGGTGTCACTCTAAGTCGCTGCAATCTCAAGGAGTTTCATCCTGTAGCTGAAGCTTCTGCCTTTTATATGCAAACTAGCCTACTGCTTCTCTTGGAGTTTAAGAATGAATAAACAAAAACTTGCACAGATAAACAAAGAATATTGAAACAAGAACACATGATACAATCAGATTCACCTATATGACTTCTAAGGCTTGTGTAAAGTATTCATTGGTTTCAAGATATACAATGTTGTTTTTATAGTAACTGAAAAACCCTAGCTACTATAACACGGACTCTAAAATCATGAGGCGTAAACATTATTAAAACCGAAGCCAGTTATTTATTTATTTATTCATTTATTGAAACAAAGCCAGTTATTTATTTATCTCCAAGCCTATTCAGATCTTGTGCATGGCTTTCTGGGGTGGTTACCCTTGCCATCTAACTCTCATTGGCCGGTCATTCCTTCCACCCACAGAAGTATGAGCCAACATATTACTACTTGGTGAATACTTTTGATGCCCAACATGTAGTTGTTCATCACTAAAACTTTGACAAACTAGATGCATAGTTGAGAAGTATGTGCTATATATGTTTTGCAAACGAAAGGGGAATTGCTTTAGGAGTATTTGTAGCAAAAATTCCAATATTACAAAGACATCTGGCCAATTGGGAAAACGTTACAGAACAATCGTGATTCATTCCTTTTTCTTTTCCTATACTGGAAATATGATAACCGCTCGCACTATTGTAACAAAAAGTGTCCCCGTAGCAACATGTGCACAATTGTAACCAAAAGCATAAACACATAACCAAAAGTGTAAACACATACCCGCCCGGCCAAAATTGGCGCTATCAGTCTATTTATAGTTTATATGCACATTATCTTTTCCAACTTGTCGCGGTGTGGGATGGGGTGTTGCATTTAATATTATTATTGGTTCTTTATAAGGATCATATTACTGGACCCATGTTGATGGGTGTTGATTAATTCATATTTCGCAAATTGCAAACTGATTAGTTGTTCGAATACTTTCCTTTTTATCAGTGGCATACGATATTGATCTTTCAAACTAGCCGTAATACTCAGTTATCATTATTTGCCAGATAAGATATTGCTAGATGAAGTTCCTGTTGTTACATATAGAATTCTGGCCTACCTTCTTCTCGGTGTTGTGAGAATATACTCAAAGAAAGTTGAGTATCTGTTCAGTGACTGCAACAATGTGCTATCTGAAGTCCGTCATTTTATCACCAGCAAAAAATGTGATGCTGATATCGAAGTCATGTGTGCACCTTATTCTTCTATTACTGTGCCAGAGAGATTTGAGCTTGATGCTTTTGATCTTGAAATAATAGAAAATTCGAACAGGTGATCTTTTGTTAATGCACAGACCTATATTTTTTTAATTTTTTATCTAGCTTATAACGGTCTTCATTGAAAGTTTCATTTATGAACTGCAATTTTGCAGAGACCACACTAAAATGCAAGAAGAAATCACGCTGAAAGGTATTTAATTATGTGTTAGGTCCCATATCACATTCTTATGTATGCTGCTTCACATATTATAACTTGTACTTAACACATATGCAGGGAAAAAAGATGGGATTTGCTCTCCGTCCTTTCACCAGGTATGCACAATATTTCTTCCAGAACATAATTTTACGAAGTGATAGTTTCCCTGTTTGTCTATGCTTTTTTAATTCTTGGATAATGATTATTAGTAAATTGTAAGTCTACATACCTAATTCATAAGTATAGGTAAGCACATAGTACTTTCGATGGTCTTCTTCAGCTTTGGATAAAAGTAGATCCATGTTTTAGGTTTACTTCCTCATCTTCATAACACAGTTGCAGAGTTCCTTCGTAGTTTTCACCATTGATAGTTACTTTATGTCGAGTTGCTCTTTGTTTCAGTACTATATTCCTAATGGTATGCAAATGTTAGACTTTTTTTCTAATAAAATTGCAGTCTTATATGGAGGAAGATACTTCTTATTTTGGAGGTCACACTTCTGTTCACGCTACATGTAATGAGTAGGTATTCTGAACTCTGATCTATATCTACCCCAAAATTTTGTATATTTATTACTTATATCGTAACATTACTGTCTTATCTTCTCTGCAGTAATTATTCGATGTCTACCACAACTGCGGAAATGGTAGCCAGCACATTGCATAACTTAAGAAACCCGGATAGAAGCATGGACAAATTCCATAGTAATAGATTCTCCTTGGAGGACTGCCTGCCTCCTATGCTATTTGATGAAGCTGAAGAGAGAGAAGATCCAGGTAACACATTTCATGAAGATAGACAAACAGATGGAGTGGAGATGAATCCTCCAAATTCTCCTATAATGTCGGGAGATGGTGGAAGACCTGGAGACGGTGCTAAACCTTTGTATGAAGAGCATGCAGATTCAGCACATACGGAGTTCTCTAAATTGACGGGTCTGCAGAATGAGAAGATTCAGATCATTTCACCAAAATGTCGAGTGTCCATTTCTGTTTCCATTGATGCAACACCAGAGTCAAAGGTTCCAAATTCTCCAGGCGCGTACTGACTACTGTACTTTACCCGTGTTCTATAACTGTATATATCACAATGGAAAGAACTGACTGTATTCTTTTTAGGTTGATACTAACTTTGTTAACATGGGGGGTGGGGGGTTATCTACACTATCAACATTAACTTGCAGAGTTGTAATGCAATGCAGGTGCTACAACTCCGGGTTTAATAGCTGTTGGTACGCCGGCTACTAAGGAGGGTGCTCGTGTTTCAAAGAAGCAAAATCTAAATGATGCTATCGAAACTGTTGTAACAAACAAGTATGCACATGTCAATATTGATTCTGTTCTATTCATTGGTGATGATCTCCTTATTTTTCTTCTCGGTTATGTTCTCCATTCTAAATAATAGTGTACTATGTTCTAAAGACCTGCCAGTCTAGGTATTAGTCTTTGTTCTAGATCTAACCATCACATTCATTATTCTTGTTCCAGGGTACATAAGGCAGGACTTGATGATCAAAGTCCGGGTGCTCCTGTCTCGAAGAAGCGGAAATGTCTATATGATGCCAATGAAATCGTAATAACAAATGAGTAAGTGCATGTCAATATGTTTTTTTTTCTATTTATTGGCGACTATCTCATTTTTGTTTCTTGGTTTTGATCTCTGTTCTAAAGAATAGTGTACAATGTTAAGGATCTGATAGTCTAGCTATTAGTCTTTGTTCTAGATTTAACCATTACATTCACTTTTCTTGTGTCCAGGGTATATAAGGCAGGGCTTGATGATCCAAGTGATTTGGTAAAAAAACGTAAGAAAACTGCACTTTGCAATAATGCAAATCAAATGTCTGAGAAGATTTTTTTCCAGCCTTTGATTCCTGGTAAGTTGGACTTCGATTTTAATGTTGCCACTTTATTACAAAAGTCAACTATATATACTGACATTGATGGCCTGCAGGTGTTTCTATAAATTTTAGGTCTCTCCTACCTGAAAAGGAACAAAAGAGTCCAGAGAAGATAGAAGCTACCAAAACTCCTACAAAACCTCATAATATAGGATCCCATAGTAGCCATGAAACATGTGGAGAAAATTCAAACGCCCCTTCATCTCATATAACCAACTCAGTTTCCCAACACTACAATAATACACGTGGGTCTACTGATTCGGAGAGATTGGGATGCGCAAGATCCTTTGCAAGTGTTGATAGAGAACTGTCTGCCATTGGGGATCCAAAATTCGATGGGAGCTCGATGTCATTTGCTAGTGTTGATGGAGAACTGTCTCCCATTGAGGATCCAGAATTTGATGAGAGCTTGATGACTAAGGAGGAGGTAATTGTTATAACTGTCTGTTTACTGTAAATGTAATTGCATGTCAAACGCCCATAAATTACAGTCTCCCATTGAGGATCCAGAATTTTGTTTGTGTTTGGTGATGACTAAAAGAGGAAATAATTGTTGCAAGTATATGTTTATCACAAATATGTAAAACCACGTACAAAGAATAAGATTGTATATATTTAAGTTCGTCATTTTCAACTTGAATTTATACATTTCCTTTACTTTCACCAAGTAATTATTTTTGGTATTATTAGTGAAGTATATATCTTAACTATCCCACACTTTCAGACCGAAGGAAAATTATATATTTTTAGGGTTACACGCTAATCCCCACAAGTCAAAATCACAACAATTTGCATGTTTATCAAAGCATGCATAATCAAAATATATAGGGACTATATTTAATATGTGCAAAGAAATTCTTTTCTTTATGACAGAAATGCTTAAGTTACAGTCTACCAGTTTCATGATTCCAAGAGTTCATTACCAGACGCCAAAGACTAACTACAATTAGAATAATGTCAGTGTGCTGACTTGGTAATAATTAAAGTGGCTTCTCTTTAGGTGATTATAGAGCTTTTCATCATTATGTGGATAAGAACTGAAGTATATGTTGTAATGTGCATGTAAAACTTATTTTGGAGCTGTAAAAAAGTACAGACTGGTACATGCTATGTTAACGGATATCTTGATTCTTGAGATGCATAGCCCATTTAATAAGGAATAAAATACATGTAGATTTCATTGGACCTGCAAAATGAAGTTTAAGGATGTCTTGTTGCTAATAATCTGCTCCACTTGATGTTGCTTACATTTTCATTTTTTGGCAGGAAATCAATTTATGTGAAGGAGATGATAAGCAGGAGAAGTGTAATACATGAACTCAATCTATGTTATTGTCTCTGACTTCCTTCTTTTATAAGTAAAATATAAAAACCAATTGTTACCTTTTTTTCTTATGATATAACGAGGAGGGGAAAGGAAACAGATAAGTTGGAGACTCCACGTTCAATATTTGAACGACAGGCTACAGCTTTACCTTTACACCCCTTGAAAAAAAATCACAAATAGTTCAATAATGATCTTTGGTGGGCATTCTTTAGATTGATCATTGCTCTTGTTAATTTTCTTGTCTTGGTTCTTATTTATCTTCCATTGAATGCAGATCATTGGTCTACTAGAACCAGGTGAGATTCATGGTATTTGTGAATTTTAATTTTGGCTTCTGGTGCTGCCTGTACTTCAAGTTGTGTATGATAATATAAACTCATTATGATATGCTATACAGAGCTGTCGCAAGATCCCTGCACAGAGAATTTCTTGCCAGAAAGAAGAGGGGAGAAAATGAAGTTTTGAAGTTGTCAGATGTGGTGAAAGGAAAATCGAAGAAAAGAAATGCCAGGCTGTTTTATGAGTTACTGGTAAGAAGGTTGCTCTTTTCATATCACTACACATCCATTTTTTTTCATTCTGATTGTTATGACTTATGTGCTCCTCCCAAAGTCCCTTCTTCGTCAATGAAAAACTTGTTTAGCAGACTCATTATTCCTTTTAGTTGCAAGTTCCAAAAGGTGTTCACCTATCTTCTTCACTTAAAAAAAGTTTTATTTAAAGCACTCAATGGTATGAACTTTTAGTTTTTCTTCTTTATATATACAAGTAATGCTCCGGCCTTGGTGTTTTTCAAGGTTTTTTAAGGTCTTAAAAAGAAGAGGGAAAAAACTGAAAGAAAAGAGAAGGAATACGACTTTCTTTTAGTGTTTGCCTGGGTTTAAGGAGATAGGAGAAAGCGTGGACATAAAAGGAAAAGAACAAATGGAAAGATATAAGAGGAAGTTGTGAAATTATTGAAATATGATAAGCTTAATTCCTCTTCCTGTCCCAATCAATCTCAAGCGGAAGAAGTTTATGTGTAGAACGAAATTATTTTTCCTGTCCTTAAAAAATTGGGAGAGCACGGTTCTTTCTTTTATTTTCCTTTCTTCCAAATTAAAACTCAGGCATCCGGAGCACTGTTACAGTTTTCTAAAACAACACCTGCATGCCAGCTGGGAGCATGTATAAAATATACTAATCATGTCTGTCCATTTTTAATTTTATATTACTTTTTACAGGCACTGACAACTCGAGGTTTTGTGAATGTGAAGCAAGATAATCCATATGATGATATATCTATTGTGGAGACTTCCAAATTGAAAGAGCCACTTGAAGCTGATAATATGGCATAGGGAATAGTGGAAGCTGACACCTGCTAGTGTTTAATAGATAGACAGATAGTGTTGTAAATGTTGCAGGGAGTTGTATCGAAGCTGTAGCTGAGGATAATACTTATGTTCTATAGAGTGTAGGTTACCTTTTCAAACAAAGCTGAGTGAAGGAGTGCTATACATACAAGAGTTGTTGGCCGGAATCACATGTTAGATTACTATTACTATCCATGTTAATAATATGTAACTTATGTGAGACCTGTAATAGTTTTGCTGGTGAACTAATCTCCTCTACTACAGTTATCTTACTGTTTACATTGTCATTGTCGATATGCATTGTCCGCGTATCCAGTTGTATTTATCATTGCCAGATCAATCCTAGGGAAGGCAATTTATTCATCTGTTTCTGCAGATGCTGCACACAAATGGGAAGAAAGAAAAATTCCGCAAACAAATAGTGCTGAAAGATACCGGGCCTGAGTTTTGAAAGAATGTACGGAAAAAGCTATTTTTTCAGATATAAAACAGCAGAACGAAGAGCTTCTATAGTATGATACAGAAGAGATGAAAATGTAACAGATGTTAGTAGCTTATTAAACTCATAGAGTCTAGATAATATCAACAGAAATATCGTCTGATTTATTAGGCTTTAGCCAAAGAATGAACCAACCTACTGATTCTTTGTGTAATACTTGCTACTCACAGGTGTAAGGAAGACATGCAAGACACCCTATGACATCCTATCATTTCTAAAGGTGTTGGCAAGACATACCAGCGACTTGCTCCCTTGGCTGCTCCCAGGAGTTCATGTTGAGTTTCGAGAGCTGGTGTTGAGTTTGGAACACCTCAATGACGATAGTAAGACACTCAACTGTCACATCTTTCGTTTTCTTTTCGTTTGTTTTGAAAAATAAATCCATCAATGCATATTCTTTTTCTTTATTTTAAAATTGTCAATAAAATCGATCAATATAAATCAAAAGAATCCTTCCATTTTCATCATTTAAAATGAAATTTTTATACAAACTTCTGTAATTATTTCTTCATCACACAGCAATTTTGTTTTTATTTTTAGCTACTATAAGATTTGTAGAAAAAAGTACCCGTGGATAATAGTTTTATAAAAAAAAACCCATCTATTTGTCTCTTTGATATTTTTAGCTACCCTTAGATCTGCAGAAAAAAAACATACTTGTACATATTATAATTGGTCCGGATAAAAAAATTTCTTTACACTTTTGTTCATATATACGTTCCAATGAAATTGGATAGACAATTTTCAGATATCTTAAAATCTAGCAAGGAAGGCGTCTGAAAAACTTCTAGTTCAAGTCCAACGACACATATCTTACTGTCTCTCCAATGGACACTCCACTTCTGTCCGATGCAGCAAAGTTGGAGAGGATTAGTGGAGACGGGAGTACTAAATTTTATATAAAATACAATTATTATAGGTATAAAGATCAAATAAGTAAAACAAAAATCACTTGAAGTTTAAGATTAGTGGAAGTATCACCAGGACTTGTTGGAAGTGCACTTGCATAATGAAAGGAAAATAATTGATCCCAGTAAGATCATAGGAGCACATTCCCAGAACTAAAGCTTTTATACTTCGGTAGATGTTGGAGGTTTGTTTAGAAGGCCTTCAATCTCGATTCTCGACTACCTAGAGTAATGGTTGACATGAGTTTACTATGTCGCGTACTTAAACTTGATGTTTATGTTAAAATGTCGCTTCAGAAACCTGGATACTAATTTGTCTACTACTCTGGAAGGCGGAAACAGCTCCAATTTCTGTCTTTTAGGGTTGGAGCTTTTCTAATCTGCTCCGATTTAACAGGACCATCAATGACCAAGAATGGAGTTTAAAGAATACACTTCTATTAAAGTAACATAAATAAAAGTTTAAGATGAGCCAAATAAGTACTACACCAATCTTCTAAACATTTATCATGACTTGAGCAGTATGATTTCTCCTCAATTTGACAACTTGCATACTTCTACCAAATGCAGGGTGATGGAAATTCAAATATTAGAACAAAAATGAGTGGATACTCTGATAAATCGTTAAAATACTACCTTGGAAGAAATTATATTTCATTGAATGAGCCGACACTCAGTTTCATCTATTTTAAAGTCGTGATGCTTCATATCAAATTTGCTAAATACAGTAATATACATATTCAGAGAGAGTTTAACCGCATATCACCAAAGCTAACCTGAAAGCAACTTCTCTGATTTGCGTTTCAAAACTTTATGAAACTCGATATCTGACAGAGAAAGCACTTGGTTCAGGAGCAATTTTACTCCTCTATCTTTCACTATTGCATATCTAGGTTTAATCCTCTCTTCCAAACTATAACCAAAATACTGAGGAAATTTAACAAGCTCATATTTTGGATAACCCGTGGTTAGAAAAAACTCCCACTTTGGAATGACATTCTCTTTTAAACTAAAAGTGTAGAGAGCCCCGTATCTGGAAATCATAGTCCTTATATCTTCAATGGTGTATCCCTTCTCCAAGAAGAACTCAGTTACAGGCTTCAAATTAGCTTCAATACTTAGACCAAAAGTTTGCGGAGCTCGGGCCAGCAGAAGAGCAGCATCAACTCCCAAAGATCCAAAGTACTCGGCTGTGGGTCTAAGCTTATCTTCCACACTGTAACTTATGATATTTGGGCAGCGAGTCAGGGTCTTACTTACACTTTCAGCCGAGAGACCCATTTCATATAAAAAATCAACAGTTGCTGTCAGTTTTGGTCTGCTATAGGTGAGCAGTGCAGGAAAGCGGTAAATCACTTTTGCCCACTGTCGCTTATCCACTCCTAAATTCTCCAGAAATGTCATGGTAGGAATGAGATTTTCAGAGAGACTGATTCCACAAAGTTGAGGCCTTTTAGTGAGTATAGTAGGAATATCTGATTTCGGTACACCAAGTTCAATAAGAAACTCAACAACTGGCTTAATTTTTCCTTCCAAGCTGTAATAGGCAAAAGCAGGGAACTTGCGGATCACTTCCTTTATTATATCAAGTTCCATGCCAAGCTCAACAAGGTAAACGATGTGTGGGGGGAGCTTCCCAGATGGGCCCAAATTACTAACCCGGGCCAAAGCTTTGAGCTTCTTTGAGTCCAGAGGTGCAGTTGGTGGAGATGTAGTCTCCAAGCTTTCTTTAACAGTTGATTTCTGCAAGCTTTCATCGGATCGTTCTTTATCAGGTGCACTGGGAAAGTTTTCTACGACATTTATCAAGATGTCTCCATACTCCTCAGCAAGTACATCAAGGTAAGGAGAAAGAGCTTCCCTAATCTCTAAAGTTGTAAGCTCCCTTCCTACATTACCGGAAAAAATTATCAGCCGTATCTTAGGGCAAAAGTCACTGATCAGATATTATACCCAATCATTACCATTATATATATAAGCAATCCCTAATTTCCTAGCAATTTAGTCCAGTCAATACCCCTCATCCTTGGTAACAAGTGATCAAGGGTGTGTGTGTGAGCATTTATTTTTGTAATTGACCTTACCCAACATATATGTGTATATATTGGCCAATGCACCATAGAGAACACTCTTATATAAAGAGCAAATATAGAATCTATCATAAGATTTCATTCAGATTCTAAATTTAACAACTAGGCTTTTTAATGCACAAAAACATAATTTAGCATGAAATGAACAAAAGATTAGGTTTAAACATAACATGATTACATGTAAAATCTCATTATGACAAAAACGTATATAAGATTCCATGCTAGATTCGATAACATATGATTTTTAAAATTTAGATGAGATTATATATTAGATTTAATATATTAAGCTTAATTGTTGTTAAAATTTGTGATTCTAATCTTAATCACCCATTTTTTTATAATGAATGAAGGGGATTGATAGTGTCCTTTCGTGTTCTTTTTATAAGGGTGTTCTTTATAGAGTACAACCCATATATATGTATGTATATGTGTAAGTAAAAATGAAAACTATATCAGCGTTAGTAGTAATAAAAATAGGGAATCGAACCTACTAGATACCGAGATTTATGAACAGAGTGAAGCCTGGAGATAAGGTGATCAATGAAAAGATCCGACTTGTTGATAGTTCTTGATGCTGCTGCATTGGTCAGACCTTGTTTCTTTAAGAATAAAGTTAACACAGCTTTGGCCTCCTCCTTTTCTGCAGCTAGCAAATTCGAAGGGACGACCCTCAAGTTGAAAGATCCATCTACCATAGACACAAATGTTAGCATGCCTTAAATCATTTACTAGTTTATGTTAACATGATCCATCACATAGTTACATAGTAAAAACTAGAAAATTTTAAAATCTTACCATACTTTGCGCTGCATGAAAAGTGTCTCCGAGGAAATGAGATTTGAGTCCTGAAAAGTAGAAGAAGAAATGCATTTTGTGACCAATGGAACAAATAATATAATCTTTACATAAGCAACAAAGTCATCACTCAAAAAATTACATTTGTCCATTCTCTTAGCCCACTAGAAAAGTGGAATGTATATACAACTAACAGTCTATATGCAACCTAAAAGTTCAATGGGTAAAGAAGCCTGTCAATATGTGAGCTACTGCTCAAGCTGAGTTATGATTAGTACGTCCAGGCTTAAGCCATATACCCTGATAACACTTGCTCGTTTTTTTTACACTATGAGATTGGTTGGTTCAGTATTTTATACACTCACACACAGACACATGTCTCAAATAGAACTAATCTCATTCCCTATGACAAGTTCAGCGTTTAAAATCCTCACTCCCCTTCCCCCCTACAATTAAAAGATCCAAGTAAACTACTACAAAACACACACACACACACACACACACACAAAATAAAGTTTAAGTGACTATTGGGATTTCTATTTGGATCATTTGAGCTACCTCTAAGATATTATCAAACATTCTTACAATTATAAAAGTTATTATTAGCTCTTAAACAAACACACAGCACAAAAAGATTTGATCTTGGATAAGGAGCAGATGCTAATGCATCAATAGATTATCATACTTGTGTGTATTACACATACAATTACAGACCATTTACACAATTTCAAAGTACAAGAACATCTTAAATACCATTTCAGCAACTAAAAAACATTATATTAAAGTGAGATGGGCACCTGGGTATTGAAATAGTTGATCTGGGTAGTGAAGAAAGCTCCAAGAAATGGATAAACGTGGAAGCTTCCATATTGAATCAATCTCAGGTTCTGAGAAGCCACTGTATATGATAATATATATACACACGCATTACACAATATGTATGTATATAGAACAAGACGAGGTGCAAATCAATAAGTATGGGTATAGCTGCTGCTGTTGCTGCTCCAGAAAGATATGGGTGGCTAGGCTACTCTCACTCGTGTGTGAGGGAAGAAGACCCTGGACAGGTGCACCGCACGTGCTTAATATTTTCCACCGAAAATAATAATAAAAACACTTTTTCCTTCAAATTTTGATTTTTGATACACATATTTTGACCTAAATACATGACTTTTCAGAATTTTATATTATAATGGTATATTATATTTAGTCATATATTTTTGTTACTTTCGTTGGCTTATTTATCTTTTTTAATTTATTTTGAAAATTATTTTCGGATGGAAAATGAGTGGAAAGATGATTTTGTTACTCGGTACTTGTTGCAAAATAACATATTATTTAAATGTATTATCTTTTCAGATATGAAGGTTGTATTGTCTAAATTTTTGGAGGAATTCTTTCTTATGATAGTCTAATTTACCAGCATAAATTTCGGTTAAATCATAAGTTTTTGTGAAACTCCGTAATCTATAACTTTTTTGGAATATGTAATTCAAATTATCTATCAATAACATGTTCATCATTTTCACAAAAAAAGAAAAAAAATCATATTATAATATAAGATTAAAGTTATTTTTTAAATATAAGGAGCCAAATTCTATTATTACAAAAATGTTATCAAGTTTTTATACTTAAAATTCTTGTAACTTTAAGTTATCTAAAATGATTTTGGGGACATTTTTCTCATATAATAATGATATTTTTATAATTGTATATAATTTTTTGTAATTATAATAACACACTCGTGTATTTATATGAGAAATTAAAGTTATATGAGATAACATCAGGAACATTAATCTATATTATGAATGCTAATGTTTACGCTGGTGTAAGCCAATTTAAACCTTTTTTGTGTCGTTTGCAATGTAGAGCAAATAGAGCATTGTTCTATGCCAATGATCAATGGTTCACTTTTCTTCTATTTCGTTAAGATCAAAAGAATGGTTTTTGAAAGGCTGTATGTATAGACCTATATGTAACATAGGGTTATAACTCAACACAAGAACAGGACGTGTAAATAATATGAAGTTATCACCGGAATCAGGAAGACATGAAGACTTGGTAAAGACAAAGGATAAAGAAGAAATCTACAGACTTGAAGCATTAGCTCACTGGAAGAAGTTCATTAATATGTTCATGCCTTAGTGAAGAATAAAGGTTGAAGTATTCAAGGATGTGGAAGCAGTGAAGTAGTTGTCAAAGTACCAGAAAGATTCTAGTGATCCAAATCTGCAAGTTAGTCAAGCAATGAATTGCAGAGCACAAGTACAGGAATCGATAAGATAGAATATACGGCAAATACAAAGAATCAAAATATTAGATGGAATCTTGGAGTCTATTATAGATTGCTGGAGGAAGTTCATTCATTGTTCAGACTTCAGTGAAGGATAAAGTTCGAAGATGTTCAGGGTTTCAGATATGTTTATGGTTCAGTATAAGTGCCAGAGGATTCTAATGTACTTACAATCGAAGCACTTCTAATCAACAAGGAACAAAGTCAATTGTATTGTAAAGAAGATGTGAAGATCAAGATCGTGTTAGTCGTTTGTGAACCAGACCAGTTGCACCAAACGTCAGCACAAAAGAGATTGAGAATTGCATCTATGAATGAGAAGAATTGACTATCTACTGAAATGGGTAACAAGTGAAGTGGTATATGATGAAGCTCAGAATAAATCAAGTTCGAATTAACAAGGAAATATTTATTTGACTTGGTTCCAGTGGAAGAAATTATATTAAGAGCTTAACAGGTTCGAAATTGGCTAAGTAAAGAAGACTACAGAAGCTGTATCCAGAAGTCAACTTGGTCAAGCTGTTTCGTCTCATTCACCGATGGTTAACAAGCTATTTTGTCTTATTCACAGATGGTTAACAACCATCGGGTGAAATGGAAAAGAATTGGTGAAATGAAAAGGGCTTATTTTGTCTTATATGCCGATAGTTATTAACCATCGGAAAAGGGAACAAAAGCAAAGAACCCACCAACCCACTTGCCGATGGTTACTCATGTTTGAAGTAATTGATTTTATTTCAGGAATTGTTTTAATCCTCCGATACTTATTTTACAGACTCATCGATGGTTAAACAATTACTCAGTAAATTGTTCCGATACTTAAGGTAAAACAGAAGTGAAGCAGCAACTAGTTTACTTGGTCCTGAATGAGCCACGTATCCTAAGTTGAAAAAGTCTACACATATATTGAAGCAGAGCCATTCATTTGGTAGAGTCTTCTGCAACACAACAAAAATATACAGAGAGAGAGAAGACGAAGCCGGAGAGGAGAGAACAGTCAGAAAATCTATACCTCTTCATCGGAGATGTATTAGTGGCCGGTACCTTAACGGAAAATGTTCAGGGTCACTATATATCACTCTCTACGGTCTTAGTTTCCTTTGTACTGATCTAGAAATACTTGTATAGGAAATTGAGAGTTATATGTTTTTGTTAAGCAGCGAAGAACTTATTCTTCGGACCGGATTTGTTGACCGGGTGTAGCAACCTCAGGGTTTATATTTATCAATGATATATTCCCCGAATCTTGTGTTGTTTATTTTCCTGCTGATTTTCTAGAACCGAAATGATTAATCCTAAACACAGAAAATTAGTAAGCAACTCCGTAAACACTATTCACCTCAAGAACACGAGCCCACTAACCGAACTCTAAATTATTTATCCGCAAAAGATTCGAAAGAATTTTTTGATTTAGTGAGTATCGTATTCAACCCCCCTTCTACGATACTTCCGGGGCCTAACAATTGGTATCAGAGCTTACTGATTGATATACAAATCAAGATCCGTAACTCAGTGGAGCTCACCGTGTCGAAGCTGCTTGGACTCAGAATGATTAGAGGCATTGTTAAATAAGTTTAATTATAAACTTTTAATTAGTTTATTTTATAAACTTTTATAAAATTTGTTTTACAAACTTTTATTAGTTTATATTATAAATTTTAATTAGTTTGTTTTATAAACTTATTATTAAATTTATTTTATAAACTTTTACAAAATTTGTTTTATAAACTTTTATTAGTTTATATTATAAATTTTAATTAGTTTATCTTATAAAATTAATATTAAATTTATTTTATAAACTTTTATAAAATTTGTTTTATAAACTTTTATTAGTTTATGCTATAAATTTTAATTAGTTTATTTTATAAATTTTAAATAGAATTTATTTAATAAACTTTTATAAAATTTATTTTATAAACTTTTATTAGTTTATGTTATAAATTTTAATAGTTTATTTTATAAATTTATAAAAGTTTGTTTTAAAGAATTTAACAAAGTTATTTTAGTTGGCCAGTTTTTCAATAGCTTGCTTGCGTAGTGAATTCATATCAAGTACTTTACATGGTTGTGTCACGCGCGGAAGAAAAGAAAAGGCAAAGACAGCAATTGGACGAGGTCAGCTCTGCACGCGCAGCATTTGTCCGATAGTTAGTCCATTTGATTACAACTTCCGATAGTTAGCCTGGAAATATATATTCTCCCGATAGTTATTATTTTTGGAGAATTATAATTCCGCCCGATGGTTATCTTCACCCCGATAGTTACCCTTTAATTTTTATTTTAGATTTATTTACTTTTCCAGAAAATTTAAAATTCTTGAAAACTAAAATTTTTCTTAAATATTAATTTACGATATTTTAATTTTTAAGAAAATTCAAAATTCTTGAAAATTAATTTGTTGTATATTTTTATTTTTGATTAATTTATTTTCTAAGAAAATTAAAAATTCTGTAAATCTAAATTTTTCTTAAATATTAATTCGAAGGTGCTCAAGGGTTAGTAGTTGAAGATTTTTCCGGGTATTGAAGACAACAAGAATTGAATGAAGATTATCCAATGAAGCTTATTCTAGAACAGGTTGAAGAAATAGTGGTATTAATTTCCTCAGAGGTTTACTCCATAGGATCCCACTAATATTTTGGAAGCTGCAAAAGAAGAGATTAATTTGGGTACAGTTTTTGGTTAATTTGAGTTGAATTTTTGGATGAAAAATCTTAGGGGTTTGAAGTAGTGAAGGAGAACAGACTGGACAACCTGGAATCTCAGTACAAGCCTTAAAGATTATTCTACAGGGATATTACAAGACGTTCGTGCTAACACTGCAGATCATTTGGAATATAGGGATACAGCTAACAGGGATTTTACGATACAATCACATTGTCTGTAGAAGACCTGTACGTGCTGAAAGCCTATGAACTAGAACAAGAGCTAAAGAAGATAATATTTGGTAAAGCAGGTTGTTAGCATATCCACTGTATTTGTGACCCAGGAACCAAATTTGATTGAAGTCAAGGTTGAGAACCTCTGAACAGAAATGAAATGATCCTAGAAGCTGAATTGAAGATGTTGTAGCTCGAGGTAGTGGTCAAGGTGTTTTATGCGAATTTAACACTTTGGAATAACCTGAGAACTGGACGACTAGTCAAGCCTGCAGGGCAACAGGAAGTTCAGTGACATCAGATTTAGACAGAATCCCAATTCTAAATCTAAGGTCCTTACCTATAGATTCCATGAAGGAGATTTTCAAGACCAGTTCAAGAGGTGGTTGCAAGATAGGGATGGTTGATTATAGAAGACAAGATCAGAGGGTTTGCTACACAGTTTGAAGAAGCCTGTACAAGCAAAAGATGGCAGACACTATGTTGGGTTGTAGCAGGAATCTCAAGCATTAGTGAGGATGCAGCAAGAGAAATCATTTGTTGATGAAGTTAAATGCAAGGATGATTCTATCAGTGATAGTGATTAACCAAATGAATATCTGGCATCAATGACCAACACTAGAGATGAATCACTAAGCACTTCACAGGTACACCTACTAACTAGTATATCTTTATCTAATTCATAATTGTATGATTATTATGTTTTGAAATGTATTAGACTCGTGTCAGCATGTTAGCATCTTAGAACTTAAATGCTTAATTTATTGCTAAGAATAAGATTTCATGCTTAATTATATGAGTTTAGTGAGTACATTTCATACTTGATTTTCTATGCAGTAAAATGAATATCTAGAATTAGATAGGGTGTTCTAGACGGTTAGGTGTATCCCTAAACATTGCTAGAACTTGATTTAAATCTTCTGTGATTTAATACCTTTGCTAATGTTGTGAAAATTGCTAATAGACAAACAGGTCATAAATCAGATATTTTATATTTGTTCTTATTGTGATAAATGACTTGTTAAGTATGTGTGGAATTTGATATTGCTTATAATGTTTTATTCAAATATTCTGCATATTCTTAAATTGTTTATGTGCTTATTTTCATATGATTTGCTTGCACTCACATAGTTGCACTTAAATGGCATATTAGATCATGTATTGCTTGTTAGGGATAAGATGGTAGAATTATCTAAGTTGTCAGTAACATTTGTAGATTCAAGGTTTAATCTAAAACTGACTTAGGTAATTAGAGATAGTTAAAAATGGACTAGACAGAATTAGTAATTAATTTGTTAGTTCTTCTATACATGTGCTTTTATGCATATTGAAGCTGTTGTTATCTCTGATAATATCTCTAACCCATCTGGACTCAATTGAGATTGAGGACCAATAAGCTTAATCATTTGTGATTGCAGAGTATCTAAAAAGAAGCAAAAGTTATGTGATTTCTTGACAGTTATTGTTCGAGGTATATGACTAACATTAAAGCTCTTCTATCACTGTTGGTTGAGAAGGCCTCCCCGATGGTAACCTTTGGAGATGACAGCAAAGGATGTAGAAGGGATATGGCCATCATGATTTAAGAACTGTCATCAGTGGAAGCATCTTTCTTGTGGAAGGACTTAAGCACTATCTACAGGGCACTAGGGAATTCTTTGTCAAGGGTTTTCTGGAAAAGCATTGAAAAGGAAAAGTGCTTGATCTCAAACAAGAAGGTTGGAAGCTCGCTCAACTAAGAGTGAGGAAGTTTGTTCGTAGCTGACATGGAGTTTATATGCAAAGGTGAAGTGAACTTTTCAGTAAAGCTTCATCAGTAAAGAGTTAGCTATGGCATAAGAAGCTCTCACACTTGGTCAACAAGACAATGGATTCTCCGATAAAGATGAAATTGGTGAGAGGACTACTTCAAATGAAATTCAACCAGAAGGACATTTTGAAGTATGTCACATAGGGAAGTCAAGATGACAACCCTAGTTATAATTTGGTGATGTTCGTGCATTCAACATATATTGAAGCATCACAGATGGTGATTGATCACATCAGAAAGATCAGTTGGAAGTAAAGTAAGCTGTGAGAACTTTGAAGTCAGATAATGGAACTGAGTTTCGCGAATGAAGTTCTAAGTGAAGTTTGCACTTTAAGGGGATTATGAAGCTGAAGCAATTAACACAACATGCTACTGTATTCAACAAAGATCGTGAAAAGACTTAGTCGAAAGCTATCAAGGCATTTGTGATTAAAAACCAGAAGGTGATTGAAAGACTGAATGTTTCGTTCTACTACACCAAGCTCCCGAGCATTCAAATGAAAGACTATTCTGAATCTTTGAAGTTTGACATTCTGTCATAGTCAAATTCAGATACTGATGATGAAACTGAGGTTGCAGAAGGAATCAGTGATAATGATGTTGATTCAGATCCTATTAGTGGAATTGGTAGTGAAACTACACAACTCTTGGACTTTAACAGAATCCACTGAAAAAGGTGAAGGATCTTCAACACATCCTAATAGCAACTCAGGGGGAGCAAAATAATAGAAGGATCTACTAGTCGTACTCAACACAATGAAGATCAAAGGAATACATTAAGAACATATCTGCCGAGACAAAGGGTTAGAAGTCAAAGTCATTCCTGGAGTCTAGTTCTTAGTAAACCGGATTTTGAGTAAAAGCTATAAGTGCTAATCAAGATGAACATATATTTTTCGGGACCCAACAATCAACATTTGGTATCCCAAAGAATAGTGAAGATGCACTGATTGATCCAGATTGGGTGATTGCAAATGCAAGATGATCTCAATCAATTCGAAGGCAGAATCTACTGAAGCTGGAACCTAGACCACAAGACGAAGCTGAAATTGGTACAGTAAGAGTTCACAGAAACTGGATAATAATTGGCATTGTTATGAGGGACAAAGCCAAACTGGTTGCTACAGGTTAATACAAAGAAGAAGGTATCGATGATGATGGAAACAGAATCTTCGGAACTTTCAAGATCTAACAGCAAGCAACAAAGACGAGACTTGATCCTCTTAGGACATAACAATTAGGCCTAACAAGATGAGGACCTAACAGAGATAGGGATTCAAGCAAATTGTCAAGGACATGGTATGACACTCTAACTAGTTTATTACTTGAAAATGATTTTATATTAGAGTAGTTATACACACATATATCTCTCTAGATTACAAAGCACACACAATGTAATATATGTGCAAGAATACCATGATTATATTATATGTGGGTCTACTAACGAAAACTTTGGCAAGAGTTTATTGCTAAGTTAATGCAGAGTATGTAAAACATGAGCATGTTGGAGGAGTTGCAATTCTTTTTGGATTACAATTAATTCAAAAGAATGATGGCAATTAAAGTAAGTCAAGGATCTTTTGAAGATGCGCAATTTGGAAGATTCTAGACCTGCCAAGACTTCTTGCCAACAGACCACTAAGCTTGATCAGTGCAAATCAGGTATATGAACTGAAGTGACAAGCTATAGAGGTAATCAGCTCATTACTTATTCAAGTGCATAAAGACCATATATTTTATTCTCGATATGCCTATGTGCAAGTTTCCAAGTGGATACTAGAGAATCTTATCTTATAGCTAAGTTATGAATTGTTAGATATCTTAGGGGATCACCAATTCTTGAAATCTGGGACCCTAAAGATACTAGGTTTAACCTAATTGGCTATATAGATATAGATATGCAGGTTGTAAGAAAGACAGGGAAGTCATTCCTAGAAGCTGTCATTATTTCCAGCAACTCTGTTGATCTCTTCACACCACGTATGGAACAAGCGCATGGACACCAGGTATCATTTCTTCCGAGAGTTGTTCTTAAGTGAATTACTTGTAGATATTTGCTAAACAACTTGATGAATTCATTTTGTCTAAGTTGGTTGGTGAACTTGGGATATTATTTAATGTGCATATTTGTTGGAAATCCCATCTGCAAGGAATTCTTAAATAAGCTCACAAGTATTAAATTTTCCATATTTAAAGGACTTGTGAATTTATTTTTAAATCCAGTTCCTCATGCTTATTGCTACTAGTTTAATTATCATGCTTACAATGCAATATACATAAGTGGTAGTTAAATTATTTAGCATAAGTTAGAAGCATAATTATTTACATGTTAAATATTTGATGAGTATTAGTCAAGATGTCTTGCTTAATTGCTCTGATATTTTGCTCTGATATTCTTAAATATCTTGTTACAAATAATTGTGATACTTTTGATATTAGTGATAGTATTTAGAAGTTCTGTTCTAAATAAATAATGCATATTTCAAAACTCACTAATATTGGAAGACGAAGTATTTTCTAAGTTATGTGTATAAAATTCTCAATATTTTATATACTTAGAAAATATTTCTAAATTTGTTTTTATTTGCGAGAAGTTACAATTAGGATCACAAGTATTAAATGTCAATATTTATAGGACTTGTGAATTTCTATTCAACTATTTTCTCGAGCTTACGTATATCATTAATAATTGTTATGAGTATAATTGCAATATGCTTGAGTGACAATTATTGGATATAGTGTAGGAAGTTAGATGCTAATATTCAATCTTATGAATATTTTAGTATTTAGCGAAATTATTTTATCCTATTAAAATTATGGATTGAAGCAATTCAATGATTATCAGTTTCATAATTTTGATTTGATAAAATATAAGAAGCACAATTTCTTGTATCTTGAAATTATTGATAAATATCGAATAATTGGTATCAGCGTGCAATTAATTGTGATATTTTTAATATTAGTGGTAACACAAGTTGCCTATCTGAAATCACTAATAATAAAAATATGTCTTAATGCTTATTGTTCTACTGAATGATTGTCATGTTTAGTTAATATATATATATATATATGCATGTGATTGGCAATTGCTTAGTGCAACATAAGTATTTAATTTATTTTGATTTGTTTAAATCATGATGATATAAAACAATTCAGTGATATATTGGTTCCATGATTTAAGTATATTAAAATAAATTAGAAGCATAATTATTCGTAATATAAATATTCTCTTTTATTACTTTGTGATAATTGAATAATATTTTATTATAAAATAATTGTGATATATTGATACTAATGGATTTGCTTAGTCTTTATTCTAAGTAAAAATTGGTTTTTGAAAAAGCCGTTAGTATTAATATATTTAGTTTTCTGTCTTTAACTGATTTATAATCCTGAATGTATTTAAAAGAAATTTTTGTCTATTTCTTTTTCAAAATGTAATATTCAAAGATACATTCATTTTTCTATCAGTTTCAGAGAAGAAAACATCAAAATTCTTTTTCAAAACTTCTCTTTTGAAAAACTTTTCTTGAGGATAATCTTTCTTTAAATCTCAAAATCTTTTATCCTCTCCCAAAAGCTAGTTTTAATAGTTTTATCTTTAAAAGCTTTTTCTCTCTTTTGGAAAATTGTTTTAACTTCGAGGTACCAATCACTTGTAAAATGATTTGTTTTTAAACACTTGTTTCAATGTATGTTTCACATTGATTCATGGTACCTAAACAGTGATTGTTGCTTTGAAGGCCTAGTGCTGTATAGTTAAGCATCCATCCAACCCCAATTATCATGTTTTTATTTTAAGTCGGGGATACTATCAGATGGACGAAAATGATGTAAATCATAATTGCATTATGAGTCGGAAAATCATAGTCCTCTATCTGATAAGGATGTTTTGCAAAACTGTTTTCAAAACATACAGTGCTTAGGTTTAATGGAAAAGAGTCATTTTATTGAGATAAAATTTGGTAAGAGAGTTGAATTTCTTCTTTGGTGTAAATTCCCGCGTTTTATTATGGGAAGTTTGCCTTATAAGAAATTCATAAGGGATAGAATTTTTCTCTGATACACATTCCCGCGTTTTATTATGGGATAAGTATCTTAAAGAAAATTTCTATTGGTATAATGTTCTTAAATGATAAATCTTTAGAACCGACAAAACTCTTTTACTAAAAGTGCTTTAATGCAATCCATTACCATTCTTTATTATATTTTTCCTTCTCATTGGGATGAAAAATATATTTTGGAATGTTAAAGTGATTATCTTTCAATCTTGATTGATTCTTACGTTTAGCCCCCAGTGGCTATAGAAGCTGGCCAAGAGGTTGAAAACCCATCAATCTCTTACCCAGGCCTTAATACCAAACACTGATTCATCCACTTCCATATATTAACCCTTGGAGATATAAGGAACTCATGTTAATTAGAGGTTGATAAGGGAGAAACTGCACTTGATGCAGCAAATAAGGATGAAATCGAAAGTGCACCCACAGCTCTACCTCCAAAGAAGTAAAGTAGTATATAACTGAGGTATCTGTAAGCTCATCTGTATCTTCTCAAAAGGATGCAGAGCTGAAAAGGCAATAAAACTGTCTCTGGAATAATTCTCTCAACAGGGTGAGTCCATTGAAATTCGCTCGTCAGCCAGAGCATCTTGTAATGAGTCAAGCACACCACTAGCGCTCACGCTGATGGTAAGCCTAAACAGATAAATTCTAGGAACACATTGCAAGATGTGCACAGTGAGAGGTATAGGCATGTTAACAAATTACCCGTCATTGGGTTACGAGGGAAACGTAGACTCTAAATTGCCATTCATTACATTGTCTACTACGTCGCCCCTCCTGGAAGGAACATTTCCAGATCCTGAAAAGGAATGTCCACCTCCCGTTTACGGAGAAGGTGTGAGGCAACTCCTTGATAGAACAAGGCAGGATTCCCTAATAGATTTTAAAATCTTGGGATAACCCATCTCAAAGAGGTGAGGCTCCACTAGACAGTGATTTAGCAATTACTATTGAGTCTGGTGCTGAGACAGTGCTTATGCATGATAGATCAAGAACACCTCAACGAGGCAATTCTCCACTTGATAGTGATTCAGTTCATTTTGATGAATCAGGTGATGAGAATATGAATGAATTGACGGATTTCACTTGCAGGTACAGAAGGCTATATTTGGAATGCAGAGTGAAAGTGAGAGAGAGAGAGACACTTAAGTGAAAGTGAGGGAGAGATACACTTGAGTGAGAGATAGGGAGAGAAAGAGTGAAACACTTCTAAGTGCTCGACACTTGAGTGTAAACACCAACAGAACGTAGTAGAAGTGAGGAAACCATAAGCCAAACACTTACCCTTGCTACTTGCTACTTCTGAAAGAAAAGCTACTATATTTTTCCCGATCAATGACAGACGAGAACCTTCTTTGGAAGACAAACCATTCAAAAATGGGCCATTGGAGGATTCCTCAACTAAGGGGGAGAATTTATAGGGAGAAAAAAGAGAAGTTGATAAAGTCTTATCTTCATACTTTGGAAAAGTTAATATCCTAAAGGGGTTCGCATCCTGGATCATTAAGGGAAGTTCCTTGTTCCTTAAGGGGAAAAGGGGTTCGCATCCTTGGGAGAAGTTAATATCCATAGGGGGAGATTTGAGACGAGAAAAAGAAAATCTTATCTTCTGATCCTGAAGGGAAACAACAGAAATATGGGAGAATCAAGAAACTGTATCCTATACTTGAAAGGAGTTGTCAGAAGAGGATTCCTCATCCAAGTGGGAAGAACAGAAAAGAATTGACACTTCCATTGATTATCTAAAGGGAGAAGAAGAATAAGAAGAAGAATCACATTCTCAGGGGGATAACATTATTTGAGCAATGTTCTATATTTTATTGAAGATGTTCCCAGGAATTTTGATTCTTATGAAACTCAGTTTATGATAAATTCTTTATAGGTCAACTTATGAAGGATTTTGAAGCAGAGAAAAGCTCAAACATAGAGGAATGAAGATGATATCTATTGGAGATGCGTTCAGTGCTAAAGGAACACTCATTTTCTATTTCTCTTTACTTTATAGAAATCTGGAAATGTATTATATGATCCAGAACCCAAGTAGTATTATTTACAAGTCTAGAGCATTAATATTTTCTTGTAGTTAGTTGAGTTATCCTCTAGGGATTTGCTTGTTAATCTCTACCAAACAAATAGGGGGAGATTGAAAGGCTGTATGTATAGACCTATATGTAACATAGGGTTATAACTCAACACAAGAACAGGACGTGTAAATAATATGAAGTTATCACCGGAATCAGGAAGACATGAAGACTTGGTAAAGACAAAGGATAAAGAAGAAATCTACAGACTTGAAGCATTAGCTCACTGGAAGAAGTTCATTAATATGTTCATGCCTCAGTGAAGAATAAAGGTTGAAGTATTCAAGGATGTGGAAGCAGTGAAGTAGTTGTCAAAGTACCAGAAAGATTCTAGTGATCCAAATCTGCAAGTTAGTCAAGCAATGAATTGCAGAGCACAAGTACAGGAATCGATAAGATAGAATATACGGCAAATACAAAGAATCAAAATATTAGATGGAATCTTGGAGTCTATTATAGATTGCTGGAGGAAGTTCATTCATTGTTCAGACTTCAGTGAAGGATAAAGTTCGAAGATGTTCAGGGTTTCAGATATGTTTATGGTTCAGTATAAGTGCCAGAGGATTCTAATGTACTTACAATCGAAGCACTTCTAATCAACAAGGAACAAAGTCAATTGTATTGTAAAGAAGATGTGAAGATCAAGATCGTGTTAGTCGTTTGTGAACCAGACCATTTGCACCAAACGTCAGCACAAAAGAGATTGAGAATTGCATCTATGAATGAGAAGAATTGACTATCTACTGAAATGGGTAACAAGTGAAGTGGTATATGATGAAGCTCAGAATAAATCAAGTTCGAATTAACAAGGAAATATTTATTTGACTTGGTTCCAGTGGAAGAAATTATATTAAGAGCTTAACAGGTTCGAAATTGGCTAAGTAAAGAAGACTACAGAAGCTGTATCCAGAAGTCAACTTGGTCAAGCTGTTTCGTCTCATTCACCGATGGTTAACAAGCTATTTTGTCTTATTCACAGATGGTTAAGAACCATCGGGTGAAATGGAAAAGAATTGGTGAAATGAAAAGGGCTTATTTTGTCTTATATGCCGATAGTTATTAACTATCGGAAAAGGGAACAAAAGCAAAGAACCCACCAACCCACTTGCCGATGGTTACTCATGTTTGAAGTAATTGATTTTATTTCAGGAATTGTTTTAATCCTCCGATACTTATTTTACAGACTCATCGATGGTTAAACAATTACTCAGTAAATTGTTCCGATACTTAAGGTAAAACAGAAGTGAAGCAGCAACTAGTTTACTTGGTCCTGAATGAGCCACGTATCCTAAGTTGAAAAAGTCTACACATATATTGAAGCAGAGCCATTCATTTGGTAGAGTCTTCTGCAACACAACAAAAATATACAGAGAGAGAGAAGGCGAAGCCGGAGAGGAGAGAACAGTCAGAAAATCTATACCTCTTCACCGGAGATGTATTAGTGGCCGGTACCTTAACGGAAAATGTTCAGGGTCACTATATATCACTCTCTACGGTCTTAGTTTCCTTTGTACTGATCTAGAAATACTTGTATAGGAAATTGAGAGTTATATGTTTTTGTTAAGCAGCGAAGAACTTATTCTTCGGACCGGATTTGTTGACCGGGTGTAGCAACCTCAGGGTTTATATTTATCAATGATATATTCCCCGAATCTTGTGTTGTTTATTTTCCTGCTGATTTTCTAGAACCGAAATGATTAATCCTAAACACAGAAAATTAGTAAGCAGCTCCGTAAACACTATTCACCTCAAGAACACGAGCCCACTAACCGAACTCTAAATTATTTATCCGCAAAAGATTCGAAAGAATTTTTTGATTTAGTGAGTATCGTATTCAACCCCCCTTCTACGATACTTCCGGGGCCTAACAGTTTTTGTTTTGTAATTTTATCATAACTAAACTATATAGTAAACAAGAAAGAGTTTGTTGTCAGTAATTAAAGAAACATATTGGAAAGTATGAAAATTCACCACCAAATCTATGATACAAAATTAAACTTATTTGATATGATTTCAAGGATACTTATAGAGATCTTGTCATGAGCATATAAAAACAAGTTATGTTATCCATATAATCCCATGACCACATAAAAAGATTATACAACTTACACACTAATACAATTAATCTCATAACCACATAAAAAGATTTATTGACTTTATAAATATATCAATCACATAACATATTTGTAAGAACCCGAATTTTTGTAAACTCCGAATTATTAATGAATAGTAACTTAGAAGTTTTATGAAAAGCATGTTAGCCCACACCATGTAAATGGTAGAGGATTATAAATCCAAAGTTGTATTGTGATAGTACTAAGTAAATAAGTGAATGCAAAAGTCGTTAGAATCCGAAGATTTTGTCGTTTACTAATTGTTTTGTAATTTACGAGATATCGAGAGATGGAATATTAAGTTATGACCTCGGGGTTATAATTCAAAGAAATTATATCATGGACATGCTAAGGTATTGTGACTAGTAAATGTTCACATTACAAAGATAGAAATGAGAAATGTTAACCCTAATCATGCTTTGCTAAATGAGGGATTAAGTATATCTAATGAATGGCAAGTGAAGTGCACTACCAAGGGAGCCATGCAAGCAAGTACTTGCAATGGTTGAACCAAGTGGATGAACTTGGGCAAGTAACTAGAAAGGAACTAGCCAAGGTAACTAAGCCTTAAACCAACCAAGTACTTAAGGAACATGGTTCCCAAAATTAGGGAAAAGTAAGCATAAAGCCACTTTATCACTTGGAACAAGTTCAACAAAGCCATGATTAACCTTTTCATAGATTTTATTCTCACAAAATCAGCCACAAAGCAAGTAAGCCAAGCAAGTATTCTTCTTCTCCCTCACAAAAGCTCCATTCGGCAGTTTTCAAGAAAAGGGGAGGAATTCAAATTCAAAGTCCAAGCTCCCAAGCTCCATAAATTCTCATATTTTAACCATAGCTTCTATATTTCATAGATAAGGTATGGTTCAAATCTCAAGCTCATCCTCCATGTATTTCATTTTCAATAATTAATCCAAGATGAACATGAATAGTATGAATAGTGAAACATAGAAAATTTAAAGTTTTGTTCTTGATGTTTCTTGGTTTCTAAGGATAGATCAAGCACTCTTAAGGACTCAAAGCTCTACCTAGGTGTTGTTTGAACTCCAAGAAGGTATGAACACCCTTAAACCCTTGTGTTTTGTGTGAGTAGTATGCCATGAAAGTGATAGTAGATGGATCCATGAGCTAGAAAGGTAAAGATGAAATGATGTTAGTAAGATGTTGAGTTTTGGTTGAGTTCTTGAAATGATGTTAGCATATGAATATGAGATGAGTAGCTTAATGTTGTTAACATGATGGTATGAGTGAGTTAAGTGTTGGTTGAGAATGAATTCACGTTGGTTGAATCCGGAAAACGTTACGTTTATAGCCGTCGTAATGGTCATTTTTCGTGAGCACTCTTTTAAACTGTAAAAACCGATTTGTCAAGCTCCTGACCCCTCACACCTCTGACCATGATTGGATAGTACTTGACTCATAGATTGTTTTGACACTTGAATTATGTTATTCCGACATACGGTTTAGGAGATAAGTCGATTTTAGTAAAGACAACTAAACCAACCAAACTGTTTCGGGAATCCCTTTTTGTTAATATAAATGGACCACTTAAATGTCACCAAAAATCATGAAATTTTAAGGGAACATAGTTTGGACAGTGCACAAGGCCTCTGAAAAATTTCATGACCATAGGAGAAAATTTCGATTTTATAAAATTGTTGAAGCCGGAAAGGTTCAATGACAAACCTTAAAGGAGAATGAATGAATAAGAGATTTAAGTATCTATGTAAAGTGACAAGTAGGAAGGTGTCATTGACCCATGAATTGACTTAAGTGATTAACATATGTCCTTAAGGTTAAGTAACTCTAGAATGAGAGGTCGAACTTATGTCAAGCTCATGGTTCGTGCGTGCGTACGTGACATTAGTGGTTAAGATAACCAATAATTAACGAAACGTTCTATTTGATTTATATAGATCGTCCGTCAAGCCCCAGCACCTCGACGAACCCCAGGACCTCAGGCAAGTTTTCAAAACTCGTACCTAATGTACTATTGTTTTGTCGAAAGACTGTTGTTATTGTGATATAACTGTATGTTGAAAAGTACGAATTGTTTTATGTATTATTAAAGCTTTCGTAAATGTTTCAGTTATATGCTATAAGAAATATAGATATAAGCCGGTGAAGGAGAAAGGCTCTAAGTGTATAGCGAGTTATGTATTTTCGAACGTAGACCGGAAGTCGGAAGGTTATGTTAAGTACTGTCGTAATCCGGAGGAAGCCGGAGACAAATTATTTTGAAATGACGATATAAATATTTCAATATTTATATTTTGATATTCTTGTGATAAGAGAATTAAATGAGGATAATAAATATTATTTTAATATTTATTTAATGAATGAATATTATTTTGAATATTCATTTATTGAGGATTATTTATTAATTATAATTAATAAATATTATTTAAATATTTATTAATTATTTAAAATTCATTTACAAATTATTTTAGGTCTTTAATAATTATTCGAAACTTTCGATAATTATTTTAAATACTTTCCGACCTTCAGAAAATGATTTAAAGATAGTGAGAGCTCCCTAATATTTAATTTAATTATTTTATTTTATTTTTTTAATAAGAATAAAATATGTTCAGACTTATCAAAAATAGGGAACTCGGTATAGGAAGTGAATACCTATTTACTTATCGAAAGCAGTCAAGTTTTGGAACCAGTTCCACAGTAGCTAGAGCTTTTCAACTTATCAAAAGTAGAGAGGTTTCCGACAAACTCCCGAGTCATGGTTTTTAAAATGAATTCAGTCCTTGAGAAAGGAGATTATATGATGAAGGTCAACTTACATGTATGGTAAGGCGGCGACATCACTTAATCTGACAGTATAAACTCATAGCTATGAGGGTCTATCATCAAGTACGATATACTTGGGAAACTAGGATTACTTCCGGTTCCAGGTTAGATAGACAGATCTATTAACAAGTATTATATACTTGGGGAGCTTGGATTAATGTTCTAGTTCCGGACTTATAGATTGATTCAGCGGACTTGGAGATAGCGTAAGATGCCGAGTGACGTATGCGGTCAAGGGTGATTACCCATTAACGGTAGCGAGTACCGGGGCTCCCCCTTCTACATGTAGAGAAACAGAAGGCTTCCATAGGTTGCTGATGAAGGCTGCCACGTGCTACGACTGATCATCGTGGAGGTGTGGTAGCGGGCGTGTTGATGCTCCAGTTACAGTCCCTACTTCTAATTGGAATTGTGCTACGCACCGTAACGAAAGCCTAGGAGCTGAGTTACCGAGGGTGTTGTTAGCGGTGAAACATTCTGAAAGATTCACCTTACTCATCATGTTTTGACGAAAGTTATTTTAAACTTCAGTTATTTGTTCATAATTCTTTTACAAATAACTTACAACATGTTTTCAGAATATATTTGATAAATGAGAAAGCTTACAGATTATAGCATGTTTTCAGAAGTATATTATTTATTGCTGAGCTATATTGCTCACCCTTGCTTTCTTTATATATCACAACACAACAGGACAGCAGGATGCCGCGAATGCGACGCACCGCCAGGAAACGCGTGGGAAGTGCCCGCGCATTCCATAGGTTCTTCTCCGACCTACCCCAGGTAGGGAGTAGGAGTAGAAGTAGGACATGGGTACAATTGTTGATGGTACGCCTTATCTATAAGTATGATCTATGTAAGCTAATTAGCAAGAACATGCAGTGACATTCAGTACTGTTTCAAGTAGAAACCGTATGGCTTTCATAGGTCAATGAACTTACTTTTGGGATTGTAATATTACTCTGATGGATTTTATGTATTATATGTGTATTCGTTCTGAGACTATAATCAGTAGGGTGTGTATGTGAACTGTGAGATCACTGCAGGTGAAAGATTATCATTAAGGATTAAGTTAAATGTATTAACAGCAGGAAAAAGGGATCGTGGCGGCCCAGATCTCTGACCCCGGGTCTGGGGGCGCCACAATATTTATATGACCATATAAGTACAATCAAAACATATCCCATAATATTAAAATTACATAATTGCCAAAAGATTTAGGGCTTCAAATTAATCAGCCCTGCAACAATAGAAGTTAGCCGACGATGATCATGATAAGAACAATTGAAGAAAAAATCTCTATGTTGGTGATTGTTGATGGAGAAATTTGGTAATCAACAAAGTTTGAGGTTACCTGCCGGAATAAGATCTAACAAGGGTGAGATGATCGGAAAAATAGCCAGAGTATGGTGGTGATGTGTATTGGGGGCTGAGATTGCTAGGGTTTCTTTAGTTGTTCTCCTTAAGCTCCCCAACTTTTGATCCCTAACAATGTGCCTATGTACCCCTATTTATAGGCAAAAATAGGGGATCAAACCCACATAGTTCTTGCTGAAGCAGAAGCCCATTAGGAAAAATCCACCTTATCCACCCACTTATCCATTACCTCATTCAACCCTGATTCGATAATCGAAACCTAGTTGGAAGAGGTCTTTACATGGAGACTTGTTTGGATAGTCCAAAACCCAGTATAAGACCCAAGTACTTCATGAATCCAACGTTGACCCGGAAACCATGGGCTCTAGTCGGTCCACTACAGCTATTTCGCGGATACCTTGACTGGAGGCTAGCACTAGATCCACTCCGAATGTAGGATATGCCACAAACCCCTAAACGAGGACAACCCACCTGAGTACAGGGAAAAGGGTCTTCCAAGCTGAGGTCAGTTGCAACCCAAAACTCCCCGCCGAGGACAACTCGTGGAGTACAGAGTAATGGTCTTCAATAATTAACCCTAGAGGGCCTTCAACAATAATCCCCGGAGGGCCTTCATTCGTGTCTGTCGTCACTTGATAGAAGATCAGTCTTCAGCCTAAATTCACATCAAGGCGCGCCCTCCCCGGCTTGACCAGGGCGCACCCTCCTCGTCCTAAAGTTGGCCAAAAAATACATACATACACCTTATCCAAGCCCAAATATGACCCCAAAGGGCCTTCAACAATAATTAACCCCAGAGGGCCTTCAATAACCGCAACTGAGTTAAGAATAAACAAACAGGATGCAGCCTCCAGTCACCAACATAGGAGTCACCGACCTCCTGCCAACATAAGAATCATCGGCTTCTGATCTACCCAGAGCGTCACCAGCCTCTAGCCAAAATAAGAGTCACCGGCCTCTGGCTTACCTAGGGCGTCACTGGCCTCCGGCCTACCCAGGGCGTCACCGGCCTCTGGCCTACCCAGGGCGCGCCCTCATACTCAAGGCGAGACTGAGCCTTCATGCTTAGGACGAGGCTGAGCCCTCATACTCAGGGCGAGGCCGAGCCCTCATACTCAGGGCGAGGTCGAGCCCTCATACTCATAGCAAGGCGGAGCCTTCATGCTCAGGGCGAGCCCTCTTTATCAACAAGAACCCTAATGCTCAGGATGAGGCTGAGCCCTCACACCCAGGACGAGGTTGAGCCCTCATACCTAAGACGAGGCTGAGCCCTCATACTCAGGGCGAGGCCGAACCCTCATACTCATCGCAAGGCGGAGCCCTCATGCTCAGGGCGAGCCCTCTTTATGAGGCTGAACCCTAAGGCTCAGGGAGAGGCTGAACCCTCATGCTTAGGGCGAGGCTGATTCATCCTGCTCAGGACGAGCTCCTGGCCAAATATGGGCACAACAGTGATGTTAAAATCTTCGCACATGAAGTTACTCCATTATCTCCTTGGTGGCTCTGGATATATGATTAAGGGGGAACATTTTAGCATCCTAAAACATGTATGTAATCATAAAAAAGGGGGAGAATGTAACCCTCGGAATTTTGATGATCACACAAGTTAAGCAAACTAGAATACTTGTGATAATGTATATCTGTTACTTATGCTTGTTACATTATTATAGCCTTCTGTATCGCATGTACTAACTCTGTTTTGCAGGACATAGTTATAACAACATAACAATTTATTGTCTTGATAGAACAACTTGCTGAAACAGAATCCTACAAGATGCAGAATTCCATCTGTAGTCACACAACAGATTCTTATTTTGTGTATGATTAATATACTTGTACACACACACACACACACATATATATATTATTACGTTTTTAATATATTATTAAGCTCATATCTATTTATTAAAAACTTTTTCCTAAAATTTAGGAAGTAGTTGTTTTTGAATTTAATTTCCTTTTTGAACCACACCTACTTTCCTACCATATCTATAATTATAAGAGCAATTTCAAATTCGTTTTTTTATCTCTTCTCCTATAATTATGCCTTTGAAATATCCTCAATTTTCAACGTTCTATTCTTTCCTTATTTCAAAAAGCCGTTATATACATTAATATATAATGTGATATAGTTTTTCATTCGGTGAAACACACACCAATACACTACAACTCATATTCTTGAAAAGCTTTATTAAAATTTTCTCTAAACCGAGGTTAGTTCTATATTTGAGATCTAATATTTAGAGAATATAGTTTGAGTTGTAAACACTTTCATTCTTTGTATTGCTCGAAGCGTATTTGTAATCATTAAGTGGCAATTGATCTAGGTGTAGAACAAGGGGGTTGTTTGGTTAAGTTGTATTATTTCTACAAGACAAAGAGTTCGAGGAACAAAAGGATTCAAGTGTGGGACTCGAGAAATTCAAGGTTCAAGAACAGATTGTAAGGCATAAGATAATAATAAGCTGAAATCACTCTGTTCAGGATTGCTGAGATTTTAGCAAACCACTGTAGTGATTGAGAACATGGAGATATATTATTACTCTTGTAATTGGTTTATAATTGATTAATAATATATTCTCTTACCAAGTTGGTAAGTGATTAGGACGTAGACCATTAGACATATGGGTCGAATCTGACTAAATGTCGTGTGCCTCCTTTGCATATTACTTTTATCTGTTTTCTGCATTGCATTCATTGTAATCTACTATAATTGTTTACAGATTGAAAACAGTAATTCAGTTTCATAAGGCATAACAGACTGTATAAGGCATAACAGACTGTATAAGGCATAGCAGATTGTCCACATTACAGTCAGCTATAGCGGCTTGTTAATATTTTAAAATTGAATATAGTCAGCTAAAACACCTATTCACCCCTCTAGGTGCATTCACAAGAATATGTACAAAAATTTTAAATACTTTTTAAATATTTTATTTGTATTTTAATATTTTAACTTTTTTTTAATTTGTTATTTTAACTTTTAAAAGTTAAAATATTATTGGAGTCGGTTGAGAAGGGTTTTGTTTTTTCAAAACCCTGGAAATCTGAATGAGCACCGAAGAAGAAGATACTAATTACATACAAAAATGACGATGATAAACTCTATATTTAAATGTGTAATTTCATCTTGTCGTCAACTCTCTCTCTTACCCAAAACTTGCTCTCTTCATTCCCACCATCACTTTCCTCATTCTACCTCCACTACTTTCCAACTTACCAGAGGATTTGCCAACCGATGCAACACCCACAGTACCCCCCCCCCCCCCCTCTCTCTCTCTCTCTCCTCACATGCATATGTTATAAATGCAATTAAAGAAGTGACTAGTGAAAAAGTATATTGAATATGTCATGTGTACAAATATTTTACTTTTCGTAGAAATATTAGTTAGCAGTTTGCTATTATACTGTTTGCGGCTTGTTACGATGAAGAAGATGGGGGCACATTTCGCGCTTTGGATTTTGGAAATGCAGTCAAGTCTGTTGCTCGCTCACAGATGGAGGCAGCCCTAGAAGTATTGCCTCGTGACATGGCTAGATTACCAACAGGGTTGGCATCTGTAGGTATATATTGTTCTTCTATAGTCTATGTTCACTTGGTTTACTTATGTTCGGTCTCTTTACTAGGTATCTCGTTTATTGATTGTCAGAACTGCTGGATCGCATCTTTGTAATCATTAATGGGGTCAGGATTCCCGTAAATAAGATGGCTGCTGTTAAAACCTATGGTTCTTATGCACTCTCTGTAACTCCGTACTATCCACATGTAATGATTTCTTCATCTTTACCATCATTAAATCTACAATACGTAATTTATAGTTACATGACCGAGAAGGCGAGAATGTAAGAAACTCTTTTGCAATTTCATAAAATTTACATTCTTATCGACCTCTTGGCCATTATTTCCGTTATTGCTAGAAATTTTTATAAAATACTTGTCCTTCAGTTGCGTGCATCTACTTTTAATTTGCATCTAAGAGAAGTTAATCATACAGATTATTTTTGGTTCGGACTGATAGTTTTTTTATGGAGAATCTTTTTCAGACATTGAGAGAATTGGAGAAGGCAATTGCTGCGTCTCAACTTGGTATATATCCCAAAATAGAAGAAAAACAATTGACTGCATATATGTATCCGTAAGAACTCTATCTATCTAGAATCAATATTGGGTGAGGCAATTGATATGCATCGTTAAAGTCTTTCCGGTTTTGGCAAATGTTTTTGTTTAATGATCGATTATTTTAAATACGAACTTCAACTTATTCATAACTAAATTACATTTTCCTTGCATCGTATGGTATGTCAGTGCTCAATGTGTGCTTACAATAACATGGGATTAACTATGACAGTTGACTAATTTCATTGTTTCCATGTTTTACCAGATTATCTAATAGGGATAAACAGGTGAGGTAACAATCTAATTTTTTTTATGTGTGCTTCATGCCATTCAGTTTTTGATACAATTGACTAGCCAATAACATCTTACCTCTGATCAGGCTGCTTGTAGATTGGTGATAAAATCTTCTGAACATGTCAAACAGAGCATACGAAGAGTCAGACTAAAGGTACATTGTTAAAATGATAGCTTTGTTGCCCCTTTGCAGTCTAGGTTTATTAAATTTTTCCGTAAATGATCGTACTAGCAGAGAAATCCTGTGCTGTGACACACAATTGCAAATTGAATGTCATGGTAAAGCTATTGCAATTTTGTCTCTAAGCAAGTACACTTGCCTTGTGCAGCACTATAGTCATAAATTTGTCTGACATAATCTATAGTTTTCTCAAGACTTGTCTTATTATTAGAATTAATATCCTTACGTCAGTAATGATCTTCATATAAAAGAACTTAGTAAGTATATGAGATGTTGATATTGAACATTATCACGCTCTGTGGCTTTTAATCAGCCAATAATATTTGCTTGATGCAATTTTGTTCTTGCGCAGAATGTTGTTACTCAATTTTCTAAATGTACCTTCTCCCAGGCACCAGACACAATACAAAATTCCGTGCCAAAGAAAAAAGAGAAAGAAAAAGCAGGTTTTTCGATTTCAGGCTTTACAGCGGATGATGCGAAAAAGCTGGAGAAGGAAGTAAGTTCTGTATTAACTTTTGGATTAAAATTAGGTTTATCATGTTAATTATCAGAGTTAGAAAGTTGAACGGGAAAAGAATTGAGGAAGAAAGGAGTATTTATATGGAATATAATTTTTTCAGGTCGATGACATGACTACAAAGTATATCAAGTTCAAAGACAGAGGAGATTATTGAAAGTAGGAACTATTATTGGCAGGGGTATGGGGAAAGTTATGAAGCAATTTGGTTATATTGAAATCATGGTCATAGAAGCTGATACTAAGCTGGTAATAATAAGAAATGAACAACCTGGTTTTATGTTATAGACTTGTAATGATGAATTTCATCTGGTTGCAGTTTCGAATAACTTCATTTCCTTTGTATATAGTGTAAAATTTTAATTTATTTTTGTCAAATTTTGCAGAGATATGTGATGTGAATTCAATGTTATATTCAATCTGGAATCCCCTGAATGTTTTTTGTCCCTCTTGTTTAAGAAATGATCAAATAGATTAATTTCTTTTTATTAATAAAATAAAATAATATAGAAACCAAATATAAAATTTGTTGCTGTTTTTGCAATTTGAAAAAAAAAAACTGTGTTATCAACTAACTAAATAACCACTTATCAATAAAAATACTAATATTATAAGAAAAGCAAGGTACTAGAGCCCAAGGTAATGGACTAAAGGCAGGCAGGCCGGCCCAAGGTTTGAAAAGAAAAGATTGGGTCCAGCTTTTGACCAATATAAAAAAGTAGCAGTGGCAGCCCACGTGGCGAGGAACAACATAACCATACAGTGCTCCGTATCCTACACAATCATAATTTCCATGTATGTATGTATGTATGTATTGACAATACTAACTCTATAGCTGATCAAATACAATAATAGTAACAAACATTTCTCATTCACCAACATGGCTTCAGCTCCTGCCCCAGATAACAAAAGTCTCTCTCTCTCTCTCTCTCTCTCGTTATATTTATTTAAATATAAATTTGTGTTTGAATGTCATAATTAAAAAAATGAATTGTGAATTCAGGTGGTGGTGCTAAGAGAGTTGCCGTTGTTGGGGCTGGTGTAAGGTATATATCTTCATTTTCATCACTCTTAAACTCATTACTTATTTTTTACTATTTTTTGTTGTTTATTATTTTAATTTTACACACTGTTTCAAGTTATTCAATTCATATCAAGCATTTCTACTCCAATACAAGTTTGATTTTCTAAGTGTATGCTTCACATTGTATTAAAATGAGTGTTGGTGGTCTCTGTGACGTGATATTTCATTTAAATTAGGGATAACATTAGTTAGATATGTATTGTAGGTGGTTTGGATGTCGTGATTTAGTAAATTGAAAATATACCTTAGAATTGGGGATTAAGGGTAGATAGAAATGTAGTATTCGTGGTCTCAGTGACATGATACTGCTAATTGAAGTGTACCTTTGATTTCGAAATAAATCTTATGTTCAATTCCAATGAATACTTCTATGATAAAATAAAATAAAAACTTATGGCCTAGTGTGTGATCATATAAAATCAGATTGTGACACAAACTTTCATATATGTTTACTAAATTTATTTGACTAATGCTATTTTGTATGAGCAATGATTACTTTATTTTCTTGACCGAAGTTTACTTAAAAGAAAAATTATGCTGCTTGTAATTTGTTATTAATCTGCATCACAAAACTTGAGTTGATATTATTCAATGATTTATAGCGGCCTTGCTGCTGCTTACAAATTGTCCCAACGGGGTTTGAATGTCACAATATTTGAAGCTGAAGAGAAAGCTGGAGGCAAGTTAAGAAGTGTATCCCAAGACGGTCTAATATGGGACGAGGGTGCAAATACTATGGTGTGTCTGTAAATTTCCTTCATATCTCTGCCCTTGTTGCATATATTTATGGTTTCTGAGATTTACTTGCGCAAGGCGGCATAAAGTTCAGTAACGCTAATAAAGCTGTAACGTGTCCAACCTTTTGCAGACAGAGGCTGAGGGGGATGTTAGTTATTTGCTTGATAATCTTCGGCTTCGTGAAAAGCAACAATTTGTAAGGGAGTTTGCCTTATTGGCCATTAATAATTGGCTTTATGTTGTTTATGCTTCATCCCGAGAAACAAGTATAATTATGCTTGATAATATGGCTTTGATACTTGAAGTTTTGTCCTTTGGATTTTAAGCAGAAAATATTTTCAAATTAAAATCTTAACTGCCTTTACATTCTAACCTGTTGCAGCCGATATCACAGAACAAACGCTATATTGTAAGAGATGGAACTCCGGTACTGGTAATTTCTTTTTCCTTATGCTTTTGATTAAGTTTTATTTCACTTTTATGTATTATACAATTCTTTTAACATGTGTTTCATAGACATTTGTTTATGTACTAAGACCCGTGTCCTTGATCAGCTACCTTCAAATCCAATTGCTCTGATCAAAAGCAATATTCTCTCCACTCAATCAAAGGTACGCACATGTATATATGTCAAAACAGATGCCCCACCCCCAACACACATTTTCCCATCACTTTCAAAGTTGATTGGTTGTATTTAAAAAGTAAACGAATATATGCATTTTCTAATCGTTGTATTAAGTGATTGGAGAAGAGTATTATGAGGCTTGGTTTCCTCTGAAGTGGTATTTTTATGCTTAGGTGATAACACCAACTTATGTAAAATGATGCTGTGAGGATAACTACTTGTATATAAACAACTATATAAAATTATGAACTATTAATAATCTTACTCCTTGATCTGCATTTAAGAAAAATACGGAAGTAGAAACAGATCTCCTGATCTGAAGATTCTTCTTTGTTACACAAGCCTACAGAGTGTATTATGATGTAATAGACCTTTCTTGAATCACCTGTTTGTTGCATGCTGTAAGAGACTACATGCTTCTGCATGTCTTAATTTTGATGGGGTTAATTATAAGGTAGAACTTTGTGGAAGAACAGATAATTTTTAATGGTATCCACTTAAACCGAAGTTAATGAATTGAATTGATTTTCTGAATAAAGTCAAACGGGAGTGTTTATATGTGTTAATACTATATTTTTTATTTGTACATGTACTATTTCCTAATATATTTATTGGCTCACATATTCACATGTTAGAAACAGTTGTCAACGCTCCAATTTAGCATTATAAAACTCTGATAATGTGTAATGTGGTTATCCCCACATTGTACAGTTAGTCCGTGGTAGTATAATTTGGAAGTGCAAAAGAGCTTTCTATTTCTGGACTTTGCGCTTATGGATTCTATATAACTGCTACAGATTCAGATGCTTTTGGAGCCATTCTTATGGAAGAAAACCGATAACTCAAAGATCCCGGACACACATGAAAGGTCATAGATATAAATTTTCTTTGCTACTGATGTGCCTAGTTTAGGATTGACCTTTTTTGCGTATTTTATTCAACTATTAAGACTCAGACATGGTCCTTTGTTTTTGTTTTTAGTTGTAATTATTCTCCCTAATCAATATTTTTTTCCCAAAACCAATATATCCTTTTGCGTTTCCCCCCTTTCTTGCTTGTTTATCAGCTTCTGTGTTGATTTCTCTTGGCAAATAGTTCACATGCGAGGAGAAAAAGTTACTGAAAAAGTTTCAATCTATTCAGTATCTCCCTCATATATAAATTACTTGACATGCTAATTTCCATATTGTTGGCTGTTGTTGTGTGATTATGTGTTTTTTGATTTATTACTGCCAGACAAGTAGTGCTGGTTCTGTCGACACGTTGGCTTGAAAACAACATAAACATCAGCTAATTGTCAAAAAATCGAAGTAGATCAATATTACAACTTGCAAAACATAGCCAGTAACTTTGTATGTATTATATATTTTAACAAAATGTGTCTGCGGAAAAAAATCATACATCCAAATTATGCCTTTCCGAGGGAAAACTTGAAGTCCCATTTTATGGATGTATAAAGTTCTGGTTATCTGTCTTTGCCATGTCTTGCATATTGCTCACTTAATGTCTGATGCAAAAGTTCAATCATGTCATGCAACAAGATGCACTATGTTATGTGCTTCACATTATATATTCTGGTCTAAAATCCATATTTAAATCTTGTCACCTTTGTTTTTGCCAAGTAAATCTTATCACTATTCTGTGCCTATATCTTTTAGTAATAGTTCTAGATATTTAACTAACATTTTATATCTCCCTTCTCAAATTTAAAGTGAACATTAATATTCAAAGGCCAATTTTACCACTGTGTAATATCTACTTTCTTCTTCTTTTGTACCCTATGACATATTGTTGCTCTTTTTGTAAGAACTAAGCAGATGAGAAAGCTCACCATCTAGTTGCGTAGGGTGTTCTGAACATGCTAATTTGTTGTTTTGTTTCTGTAGTGTTGGTGGCTTCTTTCGGCGTCATTTTGGGCAGGAGGTATTTGTGCTTTGTTTGCCCCTTTTTTCAGATTTCTACAGCTGCCTGGTTTGAGTAAATTTTCTCGCTTGTGGAGCTGTACAAAATTAGTATGGTTGATTATGTTTTGGTAGGTTGTTGACTATCTCATTGACCCTTTTGTTTCTGGTGTTAATGCTGGAGATCCTGAATCTCTCTCTGTAAGAATCTCTTTCATCTCTTCATATTAATTCAGGTTATCTCAGTAACAAGGACCACTTAATCCATCTATATGTTATTTTAACCTGTATAGTTCATACTTCATAGTTCATAGTCACTGTATTTGTGCTAAAGTTTCATTAAAATTGCTACTTTGTGTTTTTAAATTGCATTAAGAAGCCTAGCATCTTTGCACATTAGGTCTGGACCTGTTACTCAATTTTTTGAATGATATGCTCACTTTATTAAAACAGATGCACCATGCGTTTCCAGAGTTATGGAATCTAGAGAAGAGGTATGCTTTACGAATAATTTTTATCTGCTTTTAACTACTACTGCTACAAGGGAATCATGTGTGAAGATCTATAACATTTATTATCTGTTCTCTGCTGTTGGTGGTTAAGTTAAGCTTCTTTGCTGCTTGATGATGACACTTCTCCATCATTTCAGGTTTGGTTCAATCATAGTTGGCACAGTTCGGTCTAAAATATCTTCCCGAAAGGGAGAAGGCGGAGGAATGAATGCTTCTTCCAAGTCTACGAAGCGTATACGTGGTTCATTTTCATTTTTGGGTGGAATGCAGGTAAACGTGCTGAATTCTTATCTTCATTTGAAATTATTGTTATATATACTAGCATATAACCTTTGTACACATTTTTTTCAATAAAATCAATTTTTATTAGATTATTATTTTAATTGTGGTCATATGTAGTGCTTATAATTGCAAATTGAAATAAATAAATAGACTAGTAGTTGAACATGAACATACTTAAATGTTATCATATTTATATATCTATGTAAAGTTTTTTATTTTATTTGTAAGTTGCTAATCCTTCTAATAAGATTCTAATTGTATCCTTTAGTTGTTAAATATTGTAGTATGATTATAATGAATAAATTGATAGATGTAAATAAATGAAAAACAATTAAAAATGAATTTAGAAGAGTGAAACCAAATGATAAAAATACTAAAATGGGATACCATTGAAAAGGTTTTTCAGCTTTTAATAAGGAGTATGTGTAATAAATAAATATGCAATCAAACTTGGAATTATTAAAGTAGATACTATTCGAATATTTGTAATTGTCTGGATTCAAACATAAGATCTCTTGAAATTTGATAAAAAGCATATATGAAAAATATTAATTGTCAAGAAGTGAACTTGAAATTATATAAGTATATATTATTCAATTTTTTTAATAATTATCAAAAATCGAACTTGGGATATCTTCAAATTTAATAAAGGGTATATATGTGATGCGATCTTGTATAATATAAATTGAGGATGTCTATTGTTATCATATTGGTTTTGTATCTTTAGTGAATATTTGTGAATGAATACGATTCTAATTCACAATAATAAATTAAAAGAATAAAGTATTAAGGTTTTTTATACGAGTATTTGTGAATGAATAGGTAAATAATTATCATAATAAAAAGTTAAAAATTAAAATTATAGGGGTGAAAGAATGTAGTATATTATAATACGATATTATTGATAAGCACTTCCACCTCTTATAAAGAATACCAATCTAATAAGTAAATATTAGACTTAGTAAAATAATATTCTTGATTACTTTGTTGTAAAAAATATATAACCTGAGATCTTATCAAATATTTTTATAAGGGTGAAATTAGATTTGGTATTATTATGTACCATTGAAAGCGGGTTTGAGTATATACATAGATGAAAAGTATTACTTAATTATGTAGTTGTAAAGAGTTGTAAAGAATTGAGCTCGAGATCACTTCAAATATATACACGAGTGAATCCAAATTTGGTAGCACAAGTTATGGGAGATTGACTTTTTATAAAGTGCATACTAGCATAGATATATTATTTATATTAAAGTTTAAGACTAATAAAAATGATAAATTTGCAATGTTATTAAATTGTGGGCCGACTATTTTTTTATATCAAAAAAGTTGAATTCTAAAAAGTGATTCAACTTGTATTATTATAATTATTATTTTCTTTAATGTTTTAAAATATTTGAAAATTATTTTATTGAATCTGCTTGAATTAAGATCTTATATTATCACACTATAATATAATATGTGATTGGAATTTTTTTTAATATCTTCAAGAGTTATTACTAAATTTTCTTGAATTAAGAAATATTTTTCTGTGTAAACTAATATGTGTTTTAAATTTTCTTTTAGAAAATTATGTGGATCTTAGCATACTAACCAGTGTTTACAAATACTAAAAGAAATGGTAAACACATCAACAATAAATCAATTAGTTGAGGGCGGCGGGGTAACCAAGTTGGTAACTGGTATGGCTTATCCTTAGTTGATTTTTAAGCCCTTTTTGAAGCTGTCAAACCAAAAGAAAATAGGATTTTATGGGTGAAACGAAGTTGGGTACAATGAAATGCTAAATATCATATTAAATTTGTTGGAATTAAGATCTTATAATTTTACTTCATAAAATTTGTGGTTGGAATATGTTGTTTTGATATATTCAAGTATTTTTATATTTATATTTCTTGATAATATGTTTTCCTTAACAAAATAATATGTGTTTTATTTTTTTTTCTTTTGTGGATATTAGCGTGCAAAAACAATGGCAGATTAATAAGATTCTAATAAATAATAAATAAATTAATACAAATTAGTGGTGAAACCAAAAACTAATAGAATTCAAAATGGCTTCTACATAATAAAAAATACATTCTTTTTTATTAAGAGAATGTCCAACCCATAACAATCAAAATGGCGTAAAAGTTACACTATATTCAAAATCAACTCCAACTCATCTACACCCAATTTAAAACTAAAAAGAATCTCTTGTACTAAAGTGGTTATTTTATTGTTAAAAGTACAAAAGTAAAAAAGTTGATTAAGATTAGATCATTAGAAAGGGAATGAATTTGTTTTATTTAGTGAGTACTGAGTACAAGGGTAATGTTGGGATTTATGAAAACTCTAAAAGTTACACCCAATTTGATGCAATTTTGGTGTCATGTTTAAATAATGTTAGTTATAGATTTGGGTTGAAGTTGATTTTAACACTATTTTGGTGTATTGGTAATTGGGTACATTTATAGAGTTGGGTTGGAGATGATCTATTTTTTTAATTCTTTTGAATAATTAGTATTGACATATGTTTGCAGTAAGATATTAGATAAAAGAATTGCCAACTGCAATGCACGGGTTTATACTTTCACATTCTTTTTAATTAATTTTTTCAGTTCTCTTGAATAATTATCGTTGACTTATTTTTGCAATATGATATTCAATAAAAGAATTACTGAATACCAACTGTAAAGTACAGGGTTATATTGGAGTTGTCTTAACATAACAGATTGAGTTTCAACTTGAGGTAAAAAACACATTCATACTTTATAAATTTTTTGAATTCGGAGAATATAAAGAAAATGTTTCTTTAGCTCTTGTATACAGTAACTACAGGTTCATAAAAGAGAATCTTATGTCTTTCACTTAGATGTCTATGCAGGTCTTATTTTAGTAATACTCATCTCTTTTGTAGACACTAACTGATGCACTCTGCGAAGAGGTAGGCGAAGATAAACTAAACCTGCAAACAAAGGTTCTGGAATTATCTTGTCCCTGCAGCCAGGAATCTCCGTTAAAAAATTGGTCAATTTCATATGCTCCAGAGTTTGACAAGCACTTGAAAGAACAATCCTTTGATGCCGTCATCATGACAGTGAGTACATTGTCCTTTAACACCTATCTTGACAGTAATATGTTTCCCAATTCTTTTTAGAATAACTACATACTTACTTTATATCTGTCACTGAATCTCATTCTTCTGTAATGGAGCTGATTGTGGAATTACACACAATCCAAAAATTTATTCCAAGCTTGTAAGATGTCGAATTCCTGCTGCTCAATTTAAAGACATTATTGTTCACTGAAAAAGACTAATATGGAACAGGCTCCACTTTGTGATGTCAAACAAATGAAGATTACAAAGAGTGGAAAGCCCTTTGTACTTGATTTTATTCCTGAGGTTCGTTTCATCTATCTATGCACAACCAAATAACAATACTGAATCACGATACTTGCTCATTACTACATTGTGTTTCTACAGTTTATGCATTCTGATGAAGTTAATTACTTTATAGTCATGCATATATTGCCGTTTTCACATAATCAATTACAATGCATATACAAATTTTCCATAGACCTCGCACACTTCTTTATGGATTCTTTTGTCTCAGAAGGTATCCCTGTCAATAATGTAGGTGAATTATATGCCACTATCAGTTGTGGTCACCTCATTTAAGAAGGAGAATGTAAAACGACCACTTGAGGGATTTGGAGTTCTTGTTCCTTCCAAAGAGCAGAAAAATGGATTGAAGTCACTTGGTAATAAACTAATAACTTGATTATGGCTTACAAAGTAACTACTATCCCACACCAGTCCCTCACTATTTTATGCTATGCAGGTACCCTCTTTTCCTCTATGATGTTTCCCGACCGTGCACCTAATGACTTGTATCTTTATACTACTTTTATTGGCGGAAGCAGAAACCAAGATTTAGCAAAAGCTTCAAGGTTAACTTTTTCACTATATTTTCGTCTTGTCCTTGTTCTATTTTGCTTTTATCGTTGTTGTGCACGTTTCAAGTATTTTTTTATGCTGGTCTATTTGTTGCATATATGTTTAGAAAAATTTAAATATTTACTTTGTTACAGAGATGAATTGAAGCAAATTGTGACTTCTGATCTTAGACAATTACTGGGTGTGGAAGGGGAGCCAGCATCTGTTAGGTATGTGTAATAAATCAATGATGCTGATATTTGCTATCAAATTTATAGAGCCATTGTCTTTTGGGCTTGTGATATTATGGATCTGTTGCAAAATCCAATTTTTATGGGTTCTATTCTTAATTTTGCAGTCATTTGTATTGGAGTAAAGCATTTCCCCTTTATGGTCATGACTACAATTCTGCCATAGGAGCAATTGATGAGATGGAAAAGAACCTTCCAGGATTTTTTTATGCAGGTAATTAGTGTGCACATTTGTGGGGTGGGGTTTCCTTTTTTACTTTCAACTTCTACGGGGTTTAAATGAATAATCCTTTAACTTTCTGCAAGAATATCAGTGCTTTCCAACTCTTCAAATTCCTCAATTGCAACCGTAAAGATATTAGCCATATCTGTTCTAGTTAGAATATATCCTATACCAAGCTACACGTGGAGTAGGATATGGTGTTATTTGATTAAATAATGTACTAATTTGGTATCATATCGATTTGGTCTATTCAGTATTGACAACCACCATACATTTCTATATTCACAGCCTTATTATTTTCCCCACCCATTCACTGTTAGTCATACTCTTGTGAAATGAGTAACTACTCGTCTCCTTGGGTAAATTAGCACCTATGACATGATTTTTTTTACCCTAACTTGTGTAATAAAAAGGTCTCTGATATTACTCTTCTTTTCATATTTGGGTTTCTAAATCACCTAACAAGAAGGCGACAGTCTCATTTTACACTTAGTTTAGTGATTACTTTTCTCTGATTTCATGAACATATTAGGAAACCATAGGGGAGGCCTCTCTGTCGGCAAAGCAATATCCTCTGGGTGCAAAGCAGCTGATCTTGTAATCTCATATCTGGATTCTTGTTTAGAGGATAATCTCTCAAGGGAAAGCTGTACATAAGCATCTGAAAGGTATGTATATTTGATGCGAAGGGTGGGAATAATTTAATGAGGATTACAATTGCATATACAAAAATCCTAATGCTTGGAGAACAAGTAAGATCCTAAATAATAGGAAACTAATCCTAATTGATAACTATAACGAAATACTAATCCACTGTAATGATTAGTCCAAAATAAAATTTCGGTTCGGTCCGGTCCATAATAAAATTTCGGTTCAGTTCGGTTCCAAAAATATTAACTATTTGGTTCTCGGTCTATTCGGTTTGGTCCGGTTCTGGACCGAATGTTCGGCCCTAACTGTGGCAATGTGGGGCGTTGTCGCCATATATAGTACTTACGTATATATAAATTAAAATTTGTAAATTTAGGTTTACAATTTGAGAAGACATAATTACATTTTCATCCCATAATGAAAGTTTTGACGGGTGAAGGTCCTAAATGCCTAATTTCAAACAAAATATGACTACTTATTTATATAAACATGGCCCTAAATACCGATGGAACATGCATGTTGGATTCACGTAAAAGAAATGCAAGCCAAGATTTTTGAAATTAAATTACCTAATATGCATGATCAGGGATACAATGGTTGAAGCATAGTTACATGGGAGGGGATCGATAAGAAACAAGGTATGGGTACGGGGGAACAAATAAGTACGGTTTGTTTTATTAAACTGATATAAATATAATAATTGAAAAAAGAAATTATGAAGATAAATAAGTACACTAAATTTATATTTAAATTAATTAAAGTTGATTATTGACGTGGAATAAGTTTTTTTGAAAAAACTTTATAAAAAAATATTAATGTTATGACATTTAACGATAAAATTAGACTTCGAAAAATTGTTAATGATAAAATTGTTTTCATGACAAAAAAGAAAAGAAAAAAGATATACAAAATAACCGGTGATACAATTTGACTTGCTTCTTTTGATGTTTAAATATATGTTTGGTAACATATGTTATTCATTAAATAAGGCACAATCATAGTACAAATGAAAAGGAAAGAAAAATATCTAGATACAGTCTTAAAGCCTTTTCAATTTCAACGGAAGCTGTCCATCTCCAATCTCCATATACATGCTTCTTATATTATATTTAAAATAAAATACATATAACATAACCATATAACATAACCAACATTTTGTAGAACTAATTAGTTAATAACTAAAGTAAAATCCAACTAACATAGGTTCTGTAACAAATTATCCTTCAATTAATGATGTCATCTTCCATTACTATTCTAATTTTATGTCTTTTTTCAGACATTTTATGTTAATAGAAACCAAGGTTGTGAACAATGTCTCAGCCTCAGTCCGCCACACCGACAACACATATTCTTTAATGATACTGTTTTTCAATATAATTTATCCAAATTTTTGTGTATTTTAAATTTTAATATTAAATATTATTTCCGATTAAAATATATTTTGTTTATTTATATTTATAACTACAAGTAAAGTGTAAATTCACCAACTTAAAAAATTGTCTTGTCACCTGGTCATTGGTCATTTAAACAAATTTTTCTGAACACAATTTATTTGTAACTAGTTATAGGGAGACTAAAACCAAATTTCACTACACCATACTTCACATAAAATCACGAAGTCATTAACACTCTTCGTTTCTTAATACGAAATAGTGATCTTTATCTATTTTTAACCAAAAGAACAACCGTAACGACCTGAATTTTTAAAATTATGACAGACTAATATAAAATCTCAAAATTTACACTTTTTAATGAAATATATTAATAGTCTAGAATCATATTAAGTATAGACCAAAGTTCAAATAAATGGAGGCCCAGTTCCTAAAATTATTTAAGAAATAGAGTACAATGTCTATAATCATATTAAGTATAGACCATAGTTCAAATAAATGGAGGCCCAATTCCTAAAATTATTTAAGAAATAAAGTACAATTCGAATATCTCCCAAAAAAACAGCATGCTCGAATAAGAATAACTCCTACGAATCTCAAGCTCAAGGACTTGAAAAATTAAAATAGTGATCCGCGAAGCCTAGCAAGATACTAACCTTCCTTACAAATTAGTTGGGTTGTGTGCATTTATAACTTACAAACTAGGAGCAAAATATGTTTACAAATTTAACATAATTTTATGAATCAGAGTTGACAGAAATTTCAGTATCGAACAGAAGATCATATGAAAGACGATAATTTGAATAAGACCAACTTTTTAACCCACAGTTTAAGTTAAGTTCACTATAAACCGGTGACACGGTCCAGAATTCAGAAATAACTACAAAACAATGACATGGCCCGGAGTTCAGAAGTTAATATTACGTCCCTTACTAAGGTTTGCGCCCTAGAAAGATTTCAGATTCTAGTTCCGTAATTATGCGCCAATACTAACATGTTCAGATCATAGATAACTTCATAGATAACTATCTGGGGTTCAAAAGTTTGTGTTTTCATACTAAATTCATATATATACACTTTCAAAATATTTGCACTTGACCCAGATTATCAATAAATTATTAATTAAAGCGGAAGCATAATAAAATATAAATTCAGAATTTTAAACTAAGAAAGATACATAATATAAAATTACAAATAGTAGCAAGTTCGGATAGTAAACTTGCCTCGATATATAATTAACAACTTATAGCACCAACAGAACCTAACATAATCGCCCACACAAAAACAAAACATATAATTATTTAACCCGAATTTTCTTATATACTAAACAGTATAGAATATAGTTCTACTTAATAAATCAAAATCTCAGGATGCTTAATAGTAATGATGATGACATTAGTATACATGAAATGCACATATTGGACTTCATTTTATCACACCCGTACATTGTATTTAAAATCTTATTGCACACAATTTATTAACAAGAAATTACTCCACACATCAATTTATATTATATAAATATATATTCAGTAAGCTCATGACAATGTAAGTAGAATTTTTCTTTTATATATAACACCACCAGACAAGTTTTTTAAGTAGAATTTTTCAATCCAATTCTATCAACAAAATAATATAACACTTAAATAAAATATATAACTAATTAAGATAAATAAAATATATAACGCTTAAAATAAATAATACTAAGAGATGATTATAGACAAAAGTCCTAATTTACAACACATTATCGGCTCACCGGTGGCAAGTGAAGGAATTACACATTGCCCCATATTTATTGGGGCCTAAAATAATATGACTATTAGCAAAATAATGTTATAATTTTTAAACACATCTCGGAGAGTTGAAATTAATTGATGGTGTATTTTTTTGATTCTTTTTCTAGTAGAAAAACAAAAAGTTGAAAGGCAATTTTTTAATTTTGTAATTTAAAAAAATAAATAATATAATAAGTTTTTCTATAGGCCCTATTTTTACTTAGGCTCTGAAATTAACAAAACAAAAAAACTTTATCTCTCCCTTTATGAAATTATCCAATTTCACTTTAGATTGTTCAAGACTTTTTAATCATTAAAATATTAACAAAGGAATATAACTGAAATATGAAATACAATATATAAAATAATAATATGTAACAAAGTTGCATGAAGATAAGGATAGAGAGATCCCACTAAAGTTGTGCAAAAAAAATAAAATAAAAATATATGTGGTGCGATAAAATAAATATCGATATGAATGTAAAATATTAAGTATTACTAAAAGAAAAATTAAGAAATGGAGAAATAGGCATTTGAACTTTGACCCTCTTGTGTGCATCATGTGCATTATGGTTGGTTTACAATTTAAAATACCTCCCCAATTATAATTTTCATTCGACAACTAACATTTTAACCCCCACAAAACTTAAATTTTGACATGAATTAATTTGAAGAATATCATGACTAATTTCCAAGCTAATACTAATTATGTCTTTATTATCTTTTGTGTCTAATACTAATTATGTCTTTATTATCTTTTGTGTCTAATACTAATTATGTTTTTTTATCTTTGTGTTGTAAGATAATAAATTGCCTTGACAAAGAGATGCATAATAATAAATAAAAATGTACATGGTGTTGGAGAAGCGGGGATTCGAACATCGACCCTTCCGCATGCATTGTGGATGCTCTACCATTTGAGCTACTTCCCCAATAATAATAAAATAATGCAAGGAAAAAAGTAGTTCATTATTACCCAACTAAAAACTTTATTTTTAATCATTAGAATATTAATAAAAGAAAATACTTAGATTATTAAATACGATAAATTGAATTTTAATTATATGTGATAAAGTTACATGAAAAGACATAAAAATCTCAGCAAAATTTTACAGGAAATAATAAATAAAAATTGATTTAGTATTTGGAGAAGGGAGGATTCGAACCTCAACCCTTCCTCGTGTCTATCATTTGAGCTACTTCCCCAATAATAATTAAAAAAAATCATTTCAAATACTTTAATCACAACTTCGCCAAACCTATATCCTAGCACTTTGTATATCTGCATAATTCACTACACAATAGTATAAAAAGTACAGTAGTATAAAATTTATTTTCCCTGTTACTTACAAGTATCTTTTTGTATGAGCCGAAGGAAAATACAATCGTTAAATGATAATAAATAAATAAATAAATATATTTACATCTTTCCTTCTCGAAAGAGTGACCCCTTTGACTAGCTGCTGTTCCAAGAAATTGTTACTTTCATTTGGCGCGGATGTTTAATTTTAGTACAAATGTAAATGAGAATGTATGGTAACAATGTACTCAGGTTGATGTCATACTTCCAATATGATGCCATAGTTTTTTGTAAGAAACTCCCATGTCTTACAACTTAGGTGTGTTTGGAACACAAATTAACCAAAAATTTTCTTTATAGGAGGCACAAACACCATCCCATCCTGCCATGAGTGAAGTTGCTCATCCTAAATGCTGTTTAAGGTGGACATAATATAACTGGGTATTATGTAAAGACGTCATTCAACTGTTGAGGCAGCATATGTATTAGTAAACTCAATGTATAAATTTTGCAGTCTCATCAACAGTGTAACCATTCTCAAGCATGAAGTAATATTATGGAAGAATCTACCTTCCTAGATTTTATTAAATTGTAACATTATTCAGCATCTAATTATATGATTTAACAGGCTTTATATAATATTATATTGTATGAACAAGATGAATTTTGCCTAGGTTGGGAAAGTGACTTCCAGAGGTGTTATAATATTAGTAGAGTGAAATTTAATAAAAGCCTAGTTTAGAATAGATAAAACCTAAAGGTGAACTCCCGTGTTGATGAACTGAAAACTAAATTTGCTGTTTGCTGATTATTTAAAAATTATTGTTCAAAAGTTTTTTTTATTTACACAAAAAAACATGCATATAAACACTCGGGTGAGATATAATTAGATAGAAAAACACATAAAAAGAAGAGAGCAGGTACATTAACTTAGTTCTATGTTGTTGTTTCTTAATTCTTATTTAAAATGAAGTTATGGAGGTTAAAATTATGTTCACTTTTGTTAAAAATTACAGTACATGTGTGTACAACAATAGACTGGCTAATTTACTATTGGACTGAATTCAGTAATTAGCAGATTGGATCTAAGCTCAGATATACTGGTAGCTACGGATGACCCTATTAAACTCAAGTAGTTAGAAAGCTGAGACGGCCATGCAACTTCCTTCATTATCTACATCAAAGTTTGTAGTAGCAGTACCAGGAGTACCCACTAGCCAATTTGTATCACTTTTTGTATTCCCCATATATACACATTTGTATGAATCCCTACCAAATCTGTTTGACTGACTTGTGATGATGCCAAATCTATACATGCAACTTGCAAAGCGTAATCACATGACCCCCGGCCCTCATATATACATCCTTTGGCTTTTGTCTTTTGACTATGTTTCTATTTTATCCCACAACTCACAAGCTACACAATTACCATCTTCTCAAAAGCAGTAGTTTAATTTGCTTTACTATATTGATTTGCAGGTAAGAAGATTTATTGTTTAAAGCTTAAAATCTGAGAAGGGAATAACTTTGCAGATTTAGTGGAATGATAAAGTTGCTTAGAAACCCCTTAGTAATAATATCATAGTTGACACAATTTTTAGCAATTGATGAACTCTAATGACATTATGTAAAAGAAAATCATTAACAAAAAATTTAGATAACCTCTTATGAATGACTATATATAACCAATGTCTAAAATCAAAAAATATATAGACAATATTATAGTCAATATCATTGAGTTATTGAGTTTTTTGATTATCTATTTTTTATCCAACGAATATAGCCAACCCCTTCGAAATGCTCTTAGAGCATCTTTAGATGTCCTGAATTAGTTTTCTATATTTGTTAAATCTCTAGTAATTTTCTAAATTTTATCATAAATTAAATTTATTTTAAATATAACTAATCATTATAACTAGTTGTATTGGAGTAAAATTTCTTACCGGTTCAATAAATATTAGCTAATCATTATTTTATATTACTTTTAACTAATCATTTTTAGCACTCTTTTAAAGATGCTCTTTAAGAATATTTATGCATCTAAAACTGGACCGACACTAATTACTGTGAGTACATATTTATACGATATGCTAGTACAAAACAAGCTCATTGTATCAAATGTAATATATTAATACTAAGGATGTAAGTATACACAGTATGAAGATCATAAAGATCACAGGGTGTTAAAATATAGTACTATAACCAAAATACAAAATGTAGTTATATTCAACAGTTTCCGACTATGTTGACTTGTGATAATTTTACTGCGCAAGGGAACTCCAGAAGTAACGTTATTTTTTACGTATATGAGTAATTATATTTCATCTTATTCACGAACTACGAAAATTTCTCTTTTGGTAATTTCTATCTCAATGATACGAAATCAAAATTATTATTTTCGGTTGAATAATTGTCCGTGAGCTTCCTGAAAACTTATTCTCCATCTAATTCTGATGATTAAATAAATGAAAATTTGAATAAATAGAAATTAATGTTTACATTGAATTTGCACTCTAAATTAAGGGTATTTTGTCGTCCCTGTTAAAATTTACGAATTGAGGTTTGAGAGCCACGCAATAGGCATTAGCCAATCATATCAGCATCATACAGCAACGAATGAATAGATAGTTTTGTAAGCTTTCACATAAATGTCTTCAACTAGAACAACTACCTAAAACTGCAGAAAACTCGTTTAACTCACCGCTCACACACACCACTTTCTCCCGATCCTCTCTTTCATTTATTCCTCTAGTAATCACTCACTCACTCACACTCATATAATAATAACCAACACTAGAACAACACAAAGTTAATAGACCCCAACACATTTATTTACTTTAGTAATAGTAATAGTAGTAACAATAAAAACAGAACCTACCCTTTCATTCTCAAACGTCTACTCCATGCATCCACCACTTGACTCTCCTATCCTCTTGCCTACACACACACATATATACAACTATACATACAACATAATCATTGATATCCACACCACCCAACAACTCTGCCCATCTTCCCAATTGTTCTCTGCAACTGTCTCTGGCCTTTTCTTTCTTGGGGTTCTCCTCATTTGTTTACTATTTTTCATTCAGCAACTATAACACAGAAAAATAAAAAAGGAACATTCTTAGTTGTAAGTATTGTTTTGGTTTGTTTTGGTGGGGTTCTTGACTCAACTCTTTTAGTACTGTCCCACAACCGCTCATTGTAAAATTTAATCTTCTTGGATTTCATTAGACCAAAATGTACACTCAAGTAAGGCTCTTTTTTCAAGATTCTTACATGGGTTTGTCTTGATTAGGTACAGATTTTCATGGGTTTTCTTTAAGCCTCATTATCTCATGACATGATAATCATTGATATAGTACTTGATACCTAGGGTTTTGTTTTTGTCAGAATTTGAGGGCATGGGGTGCTCAAATTCAAATTGGTTGATTACAGTATGTGTTTTGTATGTTTTTTGTGTCTCAACTACCCATCAGTTACAAACCTCTGAAACTCAAGATCTTCTTCAGTTAAGAAAGCATTTAGAGTACCCTGTGCAATTGCAAGCATGGGAGCATTATAATGGTGATTTGTGTTACTTGCCTTCAACATTACCTGTGAGCATTACATGCCATAATAATATTGTTTCTGAGCTCAAAATTATGGGAGACAAGCATGCTAGTGTGAGTGAGTTTTATGGTTTTGCAGTTCCTAATGTAACTTTATCTGAGAGGTTCTCTATTGATTCTTTTGTTACTACATTGACAAGGTTAAGTGGCTTAAGGGTTCTTAATTTGGTGTCTTTGGGTATATGGGGACCATTGCCTGATAAAATTCATAGGTTGAGTTTGCTTGAAGTTTTTGATATGAGTTCAAATTTTATGTTTGGTTCCATTCCACCTCAATTATCGAGATTAGTGAAGCTTCATACTTTGACATTTGATAGTAATTACTTCAATGACACTGTTCCAGACTGGTTGGATTCGTTGTCGAACCTTACCGTTTTGAGTATCAAGAACAACCGGTTGAAGGGCTTGTTACCTTCTTCGATTTCCAAGGTTACAAAACTTGCTGATATGTCTTTGTCTCACAATAAGATTACTGGTAAACTGCCTGATATGAGTGCATTATCTAATCTACATTTGTTGGATATGAGGGATAATGGTCTGGATTCCGAACTGCCTCTCATGCCTAGAGGATTGACTACTATTCTTCTGAGCAAGAACTCACTCTCGGGTACAATTCCTCATCAGTTTAGCAAGCTAAATCAGCTTCAGCATCTTGACCTTTCGTCCAATTTTTTGACGGGAGAACCACCAGCTGCATTGTTTTCTTTGCCAAATATTAGTTATCTAAATTTAGCATCGAACATGCTGAGTGGTCCTCTACCGAACAACCTGACTTGTGGAGATGAACTTGGGTTTGTGGATATTTCTAGTAATAGGTTAATAGGCAGGCTTCCTTCTTGTTTATCCTCTACATCACAAAAGCGGTTTGGTATGTTTGGTGGGAACTGCCTAATTAATATGCAACATCAGCATCCAGAGTCTTTCTGCGAAGTTACTATGGAAAAGGAAAAATCTAGGGGAAGATCAATTGCAGTTTTAATTGGTGTGATTGGAGGAATTGTTGTTGTTGTAGTGCTTCTGACAATTTTATTTCTTGCTTTGCGTCGAAGATATTCATTAAGAGAAGAGGCCGTTGTCCAACATACACTGCCTAAACTCGTGCAACAGAGTGCGCCATCAGGAATGTCACTTGAACTCCTTGCAAATGCCAGTAAGTAGTTAATATCTTTTGGTACTACATTTCCATACATGTACATTCTGTGTTGCAAGATGAGATCATCTTCCATACTATATTCTCTTTATATTATTATATTAAGATTGATTATTTGCTTTTCATTTTTCTTTAGGGATCATATCTGAATCTGCAAAACTAGGAACTCAAGGTTCCGTAGTATACCAAGTGTTTTCATTAGAAGAGTTAGAAGAAGCTACAAATGATTTTGACGAGTCGACAATCTTGGGTGAAGGTTCTGCTGGGAAGGTACCCTGACACTTCAATGTGATCTATGACCTAGTTGGTCATCTTTTTAAATATGCAAATAACTAGTAGATTAGTCCAGCTTTTCTTCATTCCTATATGCACTCCATGACAATCTTTATGCAATTATCATGCAGATCCTCAATAAAGATAGTGAATAAAACAGAATTCTTACAATAAATATGAATGGGGTCAGGTTCGAGTCATGTTTTGGGTTGTCTCTGATATTACCACCCTTACTGTAAAAGACGTCTTGAACAGTTCCAGCACAAAAATCTAAACACACACACACACACAGATGTCAATGAGCTGAAATCGTTATGAAACCCGAGTATTGTAGCTTAAGCAGCTCGCCCTGACTGCGATTCTGATGTTCGTAAATTAGTACATCTACCGTTATGCTTTAAAAAAATTATGCACCCCTTTAATGTCGATTGATCGCATGCATTATATGTAATTGGTTGTTCTTCTCTTGGAACTTTACTTTTAAGAGATTAATTTTGATTGACATGTCTTAAAGTTTCTAAGTTTTATTTCACGGTTTTTTTTTGTGCTAAACAACCTTTTTAACATTTTCTATCTGTTTTAACAGCTTTACAAAGGAAGATTAGATAATGGGACTTCCATTACTGTACGAGCCCTGCCTTTATTTAGAAAGTATTCAGTTCGAAATCTTAAACTTCGATTGGATTTGCTTTCAAAGCTTCGCCACCCGCACTTTGTTGGGCTTCTAGGCCATTGCATTGATGGAGGGGGACAAGATGATTCTACCTCTAGCAGAGTCTTCCTTGTATATGAATATGTTCCAAATGGGAATTTCCGTGCTCATCTCTCAGGTCAGTGGTTAAATATACATACTATCCCAGTTTGCACCCAAGTGCATTTTGATATAAAAATCATCATTCTTACGTCTGGTAGTGGACAACAGAGTGAACAATGCTACAAGGAGATGTATATATGTTTTTAAAGAGCTGATTACCACATTATATTCTGTTTCTAGACTCAAATAGCTAAAAATTGTTGTATTGGGACTTGGGAGTGAAGAAAGAGTGATTTCATGAAGGTCTGGAGAAAGGGGGTAATATAAAAAGAAGGCATGATTGATAGACACATAAGCAGTCTAAAATTGTTTCTTTCCCTAGGAACTGCATGTATTAAACATTGTGATTTCTTAAGTTCACAGTTTATCTAATTTATTTGCAGAAACTTCTCCAGAAAAAGTTCTCAAGTGGTCAGATCGCTTAGCAGTTCTAATTGGCATTGCCAAAGCTGTGCATTATCTGCATACCGGTGTATATGCTTCTTTCTGTAATCGCTTGAAAACAAATAATATATTGCTTGATGACCATCGTATAGCCAAGCTGAGTGACTACGGAATTTCCATAATTACTGAAGATATAGAAAAGCTTGAGGTTTATATCTAATCTTAAACCATATAATTGGGAATATGCAGCCATATCTTAGACCAAAGTATCAGTCATATCTTGGGCTAACGTTATTACTTTTTTTTAATCTTATATGCAGGCAAAGAAAGAAGGCTCTAAATCATGGTATGGTATTACAGTCTTTCCATTCACCTCATGTAAACTCTAAATAGGATTATAGGACTTGTATATAGTAGCAAAAATAAATCAATCCTCAGAGATTCAAATTGGATGGTTCTATAAATGTCACCGACTCTTATTAAACATATCTGATGCCATGCCAACTGCAGTATATATGTATATATATATAACTCAATTTAGTTGTTCGACAGGCATAATTCGAAGTCAGAGGATGACGTTTATAACTTTGGGTTGATATTGCTCGAAGTGCTTGTTGGGCCTACAGTGAGTGGGAAAGGAGAAGCATATTTGCTGAATGAAATGGTACCTATAATATCTCCTTACTGCACTTGGTCTTTTTGTATAATCTCAAACATTCATTGATTCTTATTGCATAGATGTACAACTTAATATTTGAGATGCTTATTACTAATCACAATCATCTATAAGTTTATCACCTGTTTTCTTAATCATCTTGTCAGATGCTCTGTTTTTATAATAATTGTGGAAGACAACGAGTCTAATGCCGTGATCTTCTGATTTGGTATTATGTATCACAGACATCCTTTAGCAGCATGGATGGTCGAAAGAGGATTGTGGATCCAATTGTGTTAACAACTTGCTCACAAGAGTCATTAACAACTGTAATATCGATCACAAACAAATGTATATCAGCTGATCCCACAAATCGTCCCTCGTTCGAGGATGTGCTTTGGAATCTGCAATACGCAGCTCAAGTTCAGGCTACAGCGGATGCTGATCAAAAGTCAAGTACATCATCACAATAATCATTCCATACTTTCCAAGTATTCTTACCTTAGCCCAACATAGTCATTAGCTATCAAATCCTCATGCAAAACCAGTTGTAGAGAATATCATTTACTCAGCAGTGTATGACCATGATTCTTGTACCAATTTAATCCTCATTTAGTATTCTTCTGTAAAAATGTAAATGCTTGTTTTAATATAGATTTCAAGTAGGACATAGAGACCGATGAATCATTCAGATACAAAAAATGTACTTGCAGCTTATGAACTTTTTACCTCATTACATGTGAGGTGAATTTTATGGGGTTTTTTTGTTGTAAAAAGGTGCAAATTTGATAACTTTTGACAACAAATTGTACCGTACATCAAATGCTTTGAAGATGCAAGTGTTTAATATCTCTCTTCTGGATATACAAATCCCTGAAGTTGAATTGTGTATGACTTAGCATGGTTCAGGGGTCTGCTAAGAAATAAAAATACTCCCTCTTATTCGGCTCTATCGAGTATGCCAATGTGGTTAGAATGATAGAAACTGAATAACCGCAAGAACTAAGATTGTGATTGCAACGTGGATGACGGGTGAGCATAAGAGTGTTTGGTTTACGGTATAATCTAATAAAAAATTAAAATTTTTAGTCAAATCGGAGGTCATTCATTAATGACATTATATATATATATAGGGGAATGCTAAAAAAAACTAATATTTTAGAGAAAACTAAGATACTTTTATCAACCGTTAATTTCTAATTATATATATATATATAGGGGTTTAAATTAGACATCATTTAAATAAGGGGTCTAAGTGAGAGATTTGAATGCAATGAATGATCACTTTGATATAAAACCATTTATAAATGCAGTTGAAGAGACTAACCGTGAAATAAGAATGGAATCTATAAAATACTTCGAAAACAAAGTGCAAAGTCAAGTAGACAAGCTTATGCTAATCAAAATTGCTATAATGATCAATTTTACATTATTAAAATTAGGCATGGGCATGGTGCGGTTTGAGCCTCAAACCGCACCGTAACCACTTATGTGCGGTTTTAAAAAATAGAAACCAAAACCGAACCAAAAATAATCGGTTCGGTTCGGTTTTAAAAAGTGCGGTTCGGTTTTCAATTGGTTCGGTTTCGGTTTTAAAACCATTACTATTTTATTATGCTCGTCGTCTTACATAAATTGAAATTTGAAAAAAATAATTAGATTAGCAGCTTATCAATTATATTATGTATTGATGTGATGTAATATTATATGTTTAGTATTTACATTGTATAATTACCGTAGAACCTCGATAAATGAATAACTTCGACAATTGAATAAATTCCTTCGGTCCCAATTTGGGCAAATGAGTTTAATGAATAAACTCACTAAATGCATAAACAAATAAATAAAAATATAGTCTTTATAGGCTCTATGTAAATATAAATAAATAATCACTATATTTCAAATAATACATTTTTATTTATATAATATATGAGTAAATTTTATCCAATAATAATTTCTAAACATATTAATAAGTCATATATTTTCGAAAAATATCTCTAAAATGTACATAAAAGTTATAACTGCGGTGAATTCTAGGTACATTTAAACATAATATATATAAAATAATATAATTAAGAAAAACGTCTAAAAATATTATTTAAATGAATTAATATTCATTTATTGATAAATATATATTATATTAATTTATCTACAAATAAATAATCTTGTTAAATGAATATATATTTATGGTCCTAAATGGATTCATTTATCGAGGTTCTACTATAGTTAAAAATATTTAAATTCAAATATAATGATATTATATATATATATATATATAATAATATGTATTATAAATATTAGTGCGGTTCGGTTCGTAAAAATTTAAAAACCGAACCAAAACCAAAATATCGGTTCGGTTTTTATTCGGTTTCATTTTTTTCGGTTCGGTTTTATGCGGTTTCATGCGGTTTTCGGTTCGGTTTCGATTTTCGGTTCGGTTTTGCTCATCCCTAATTAAAATTATTCCACTCATGAATCCAATTTAGTTAAATATCTAAAATGCAAGCGCATTTTCAATAGGACATGTCAAAAGAATCGGCACATATTTTAAAATTGACATATATATTATTTTCTCATAATCTGTCATCCATAATCCATATTAAAATTTACTCATAATTATTCTATTAATTAATAAGTAAATACTATTTAAGATTGTCAATGGCTACCCGTAAATTATTTCTTATATTTTACGGTAAATATATTAAAATGATGAGAAACCGATTCCAATTTCCAACTCACCAAACGCATTACTACCACCTCCTATAATTCGTGATTTTCACTCTTCTCTTATCATCTTTTTGTGTCTTCAAGTTTCGTCATTAGATTTTCTACCAAACTCTCCTAACACTCCTGGTCTGGAAACTAATATAAAAGTTCAAAGTTAAATTTTTATATATAAATAGTTTCAAAATAAAAAAAATATTTATTTAATAAATTTTAAAAATATATCATTTCTATTATAATAAGATTGGAATTGAAATAACTCATTAAAATCATTACTATTTTTACTGCATTAATTATTTAAGAGAATTGAAAAATTCATTTAATTGAAACGAACATGTTTGAAGATCAATATATTTGTGTTATTATGTCTGCAAAAACTAAGTATTAAAATTAAGTTTTTTTATATGAATGTAAAGAATTGTGTCATTCTATCCGCATTTTAAGAATTATTCTAAAATTTTATTTATTTATTATAAAAATGCAGATAAATAATTAATGACTACTACAATTTAATAATATTAAAAATATACATTAGCTGCAAGAAACATTAGGGAGAACAAAATGCGACAATGACATACCACCCATCCAAATTATTAAATAGTTATTTATAAATCAAATTTGCAACAACTTAATTAAAAAAAGTACTTACAAAATTCGATTTCCTCTACCTGATTATTAAAATGTTTCTGTGTCTGCTTCTAATCTAATTATTTATAAACAAAGTATTCCATCCATCTACTGTACGAATATATAAGTAATTATTAAAATGACTCCTGAAAAAAAATTCAGATTGAAATTGACTTTTAGATATAAGAATTACAAGAATAGTAGTACATTAAAATTTATCTTACTAAATAAATTTATTTAAAATTAAGGAACAACGTCGAAAGGGTACTTGAACAAATATCAAGAAAATACAAAACTTAGAAACAGAACATTTGTCAAACAAAAAATCAAAGCATAATTCTCAAACAAAGCCTTTGAGGAAAGACCCCGAATATTTTTTCTATATATACTATATTAATTAAATATAAATAAAAATAAATGGCAAACTGTTTAGCAAAAATAAATAAATAAATGGAAAACTGTAGTTAAATCAAAAATATAAAAAATCGTGTCAAACAAATTGCACCAATTACAAAAAAGGTCTGATTTTTAAATTATTACTAAACTACACACTCTCTCTGACTCTCTCTCTGTCTCTCTCTCTCTCTCTGTCTCTCTCTCTCCCTCTCTCTCTCTCCCTCTCTCTCTCTCTCTCTCACACACACACACACACACACACATTAACTTCTTGAATGCAACCCCGCATTTTCCCTCCCAGTTTGTATATTTCAGTTTTTATGGTAGTAGATTATAATATACACAAGAGAAGTAAGCACTATATATATTCTTCTGTGATGTATGTATCTGTTTGTTTTTATATATATTGTGATTCATGGCCTTGTTGGTATTCTTCACTTTACTAATTTTGCAAGTATCTCTTGGTCTGCTTGCTACTGTATAATAATATATATGTTTCATATAGACATATAGTTATAAATATGGTATGGCTCAGCATTTTTATGTTTGTTTGTGCTTTAGTCTACTTTTGGGTGCTTAGATTCACATGCACTAGCAACTGCTTTCAATTCATTTGTTTTGTGCTTTCTTTTCATCATTATTGTGTGTTTTCCTTTTTTTATCCCCCCAGTGAACTGTAAAGTTTGCATCTTGAATACTCTAGAATTAACATCAAGGGAACCAGTTTTTGGTAGTATTAACATCAGTTTCTTGGTAGTATTAACATCATTTTGTCAATCTTCACTATTTCAATTTGTGGGGGCTAATATCCAGCAATGTAATAGGCCATGGTTATATATATTGGTATCTTACACATTTTTACAATGCATTACATTTTTAATTACCGTGGGAGTGAGAATTCAAGCATGTGATCTTAGGCCGTGAGGGGAGGGGAAGGAGCCTTGCTACCAAGGTGGAGAATATTATCATGTGCAAATGAACCAGTCTTTTGTTTAGAGTATAAATTATATAAATATTTTCCTGTTAACATTCTCATGATTTTCATGTTTGGACTTTAGTGCTTGTTGTCATTGTACTTCTTTTTAAATACATTTTTAATGTTAGTCCATTGGAATGAGAGTGGAGTGTAATATCAGGTGTTTTTTCAGTCATATATGATTATAGGAATGAAGACATCGAGCAGTAGAAGCCCCTCTGCTCAGCTTGAGTATCAAATTTATCTTCAGGAGATCAAACCCTGGCCACCGTCTAAGTTGCTGAAGTCTCTTCGTTCTGCTGTTCTTCAATGGGAATATGACGATAAGTATTCTGGCACTACTAACCCTGTTGTCCCCTCGATCGGGTCTAATGTTGGAGATGGAAAAATTCTATTAAATCACACCTTTAGGCTACCTATAAATCTTTTAAAAGATGAGGATACTTTACATAAGAAATGCATAAAGTTAAATTTGTTTGAACTGCAAAGGGATAAGAATGTGAAAGGTCAATTGTTGGCAACTGCTATTATACACCTAGCAGACTATGGCATTGTAAAAGCGGCCATACACATCACTGCTCCTATGAACTGCAAGAGGGTTATGAGTAATAAACCACTGCCGGTACTCTTTCTCAAGATTCAGCCGGTTCAGAGGAATCGTGCTGCCTCCTTATCTAGGAATGGCCAGTTGAGAAATGAATTCATGAACAGGAATGGTAATGAATCTGTTTCTGCGTTGATGAATAAAGAATATGCAGAAGAAGCCGAGATTGTCCCCTCTACAGATGTTGATGTTTCATCTCACTCATCTACAAATGTTCCTTTTTCAGCTGTTCAGTGGCAAGGGGATCCGTCACCTAAAGAGAATGGGGTCAGTATTTATTGCCTTCTATTCCTTGGTTTTTCACTTAAAATTACCTCATTTAAGTGCAGCTTTTCATTTTATTATGCTTTTCTAGTTGGCTGTGGCACTTCAAAACCCAGCTGTTTGCATCAAAAGCTATTAGTATGGGTGTAGTGGAGGTTGCATAGTTTTCTTTCATTATACAAACACACACATATAGGCTAGTATTCTTTCGTTGATACTTGATATGATCGGTTCGACTTATGTATATAATAGTTAACTCTGCATGTACTTTTCCATTGATAAATTAGAGAGTAAATGATTAGTTTCAGAATATATCCAAGACAATAAAGGAGATCACTAAAGATGTCAAAGTTCACCATTCCCTGTCCACAAAAGAAAAGCTTGAACGAACGGATATTAAACCAGCAAACGCTCGACATGACAGTATGAAGGAGAGTTCATCTTGCTCGTCATCAACATACTTGTCTTCTGATTCCGAGAGCCAAGAAAATATGCATTCTACTATATTCAACTCTCAAGAATCATGTTTAATGCTACTTGAGAAAACAAGTCGCACTTGTAGTGTTCAATCATCTTCCTCCTCTATTGCATATGATGGAGGAGATGAAAAATTGATCACCAGTAGTAGCAGATATGACAAGGACAATTCAGATAATCATCATCAGATAAGCACAAGAAGGGGTGTCGATTCTGATACTATTCAATATGGTTATGCAGCGGATTATAACAGTGAGAACTATCAAGTAAGTGGGCCTGAAAGGAAAATCTTGGATGACAATTTGCACCATATAGTCGATGAACAACTAATAGATTATGATACCAAAAGGGATCCTGTATCAGAAAATGATATACATTATGACAGCAGGGAAAATGTTAAAATGGATATCTACAGATCAAATCATGTGAAGTCTGTCAGATCAGCTACAGACTCAAGACAAAGAAATGGCATTGTCAAGAGTTCTCAGTTTGTCGCAAAAGGGAAGGATGTTGGTGTTTGCAAATATGCTCAAGATGGTGCCCAAACCTCTATATGCAGTGACAGAGAAAATGATAAGGTTTATACAGAAGAGATTAAACTTCAGCAACTGCAACAAAGAATAGATATGCTTGAAGGGGAATTGACAGAAGCAGCAGCTATTGAAGTCAGTCTTTATTCTGTGGTTGCTGAACATGGAAGTTCTATTAGTAAGATTCATGCTCCAGCTAGGCGACTTTGGAGGCTATATCTTCATGCCTGTAAGGAGAAATCTGGATCAAGGATTGCTAGCATTGCTAGAAGTGTGATATCTGGACTAGTTTTAGTTGCAAAAGCATGTGGAAACGATGTTCCAAGGTACACTCTGGGTCAAATTATCTTCTTTGAATCCAGTTATAATCTAGTGTTTATTATTACTCGCTTCCTCCTAGCTTATAGTTTTTACTTTGGATTTTTCAATATAGAGTCTCTTCAAGGGAAGACTTAAAAGTGTGTCCAGCTTGTAATAGGAGATTCAACAAAAGTATGCAATAGGAACACAATGAACAGTCCTTAGAATTTAGATGACTACAATACAACTAGATGCAAATCCATGTAGCATTTGGTCAACATGAAGTTATCATCTTGTAAGCTTCAACATCATTGATAGAAATCACAATCGATGTGCGCAGTTATTCTGTTTGACAATATTAAAGTAACAACTCTAGGTTGGACCTTAGGGGAGTATTCAGTAGGGAGTCAAGGGTAACATTAACTTTCTATATCTGAGTCTGTTTTGCAAATACTGAAGAGAGCTAAATGCATTTCGGCGGCTGCACTTTATATGTTGCAGTCAATTGATGGCTACACTTTTAAATGTATAAAATGGTAGCCAAACTTCTAAAACCAGTTTCAAAATAGTGGCTTCCGTTGATATTATTTTTAACACTGTCAAGTGTTTAACTTCTTAAATGTTTCTCTCATTTCAATTTTCAATATGGATCATAATGTTTTTTTTTTTTTGTTTTTTTAAACTTTGTTGTCTCTTTCATTTTTAAACTATTTACAATGTTTTAACTTGCAAATTAATCCTCTCATTCTCCACTACCTAATCACCTTAGTAATTTTAAAAAGAATACAAAGAATTCAAACCATTAATTTAAATTTTAAACCCATTTCAACTCTAATGCATTTGCTTGAGATTGATAGTTTTAGGTTTTTTGTTGCCCATTTCTGTAACCAAACATACCCTATTCAAATGAGAGTAGACAACAGTTGCCTGAATATGTTTGTTCAGTGTTTCACAAAATTGGTTATCATTGTGAAAATATAATATTAGTTATGGTTTATACAACATTAAGCTCTGGCAACCATTTTAGACCTTGTATATTAATAAGTATTACATCAGGAGGAAAACAGTAGCAAATGCAGCTTATAGGTTGATTAATTCATTAGCTTCTCTAGATGCTCTATTTTTGTGTCTTTAATGATTTCTTTTAGATAATTATATACAGGATGGTGAAACGATCAATTTGCAAGTTTAATCGTTGAAAATGGTTGAGAAGAGAAAGACATGTTAAAACTTAGGAATATTATAAAGACCATGCATGGCTGCCTATTAGATAGATAAACTTTTGGGGATGTATAATTGACGTCGACGGCGTTCAAAAATTTAATGAAAACCACCATTTTGAATCGCGCTTCAACAGTCCGGCCTCCATTTTATAAATTTAGAAGTGTAGCCACTAACCGACTGCAACATTTATACTGTATAGTGTAGCACCGAAATTAATTTAGCTCTATTTAAACAGTGTGCAGACTTTTATATGCTAAAAAAATTCCGTGCTACAACACAGGTTGACTTTTTGGATGTCAAATGCTGTCGTGCTAAGAGCAATACTGAGTCAAAATGTTGACAAGTGGGAGGACCTTAACACCTTTATGTCTGCCTTGGAAAGTGTTGAAACTTGGATCTTTTGTCTCATTGTTGATACGATATGGTTGCAGGTTGTCATTATATAACCTTTTGTCTTTTCAATAATTTTTCCTTTCCTGGGATATAATGTACTTCTTAATACCTTCTTAACATCTTGTATATATATGAGCTAATTTGGTTTCATGATATTTCTTTTTCCAGATTTTGACTCCACATATGCAGTCTTTTGCCTCAAATGGCACAAATACCATCTCAAACAAACTTGATACAAGAACATCTTATGTAGGCAATGTAGAACAAGACTACTCTTTGGAGATCTGGAAAAAGGCTCTCAGTGATGCTTATAAAAGAATATGTCCTATCCGAGCCGAAAGACATAAATGTGGCTGTTTGCATATGATTTCCAAACCGGTAAAGTTTTAGAAGTCTTATAACCTTTAAATTGAATATATAAAGGGATTAATATCTCCATACTTCTCTTTTGTTCATAAACATGTATACACACATGATGGCACCTAAAGCATTAAGATTTCTTCTAATACTTAACTTGTTCCTTAAAATTTAACATCATAAACTTCCAACACTATTTATTTATAGATGTTGAGTATGAAGGTAGTGTAGTGACCTATATCCTTCCATGGAGTATAAATAGGCAAAGCTCTCTCATTTAAGTGGCATGAGGCATATAAGTGAGAGTCATCAGGTGTCATCGAGTTTCTTAGTTTTTGTGACTGCTCTCTCATTTGGGAGGGTTCAAGTGGCATGAGGCATCCAAGTGAGATTCATCAAGTGTGATCAAGTTTCTTAGCTTTTGTAACTGCTCTAGGGAGAGTGCCTACATAGCATAGCAAGTCTCATTAAGTGTGATCAAGTGCTCCTTAATATCCGAATAATTCCCATAATTCTTCAATTTGCTAGAGTTAAGGAATGACGCGAATAACCAGCTTCATTGTCGATCGTTTTCGGTGGAATATTATATTCTCAAACTTCCATTTCCAATTAAAAGTTTTAAATAACCCTCTTGTTCCACCAGATACTGGAACAATGTCTGGCAAGATTGGATGTGGCTATGTTCAATGCAATTCTACGTAAATCTGCTGATGACATTTCGACTGATCCTGTATCTGACCCTATTACTGATGTGAGGGTTCTTCCTATTCCATCTGGGAAATCAAGCTTTGGGTCTGGTGCAAAACTAAGAACTGCGGTGAGAACTCTCAATAATATTCAAAGTTCTTCCACAATAAATGTAAACAGTCGTCTATTTGGTTACAAAAGAAATTGTGAATGCCAAGAAAAGGAATATTTATTTAGTACAATTATATGTAATGCATCAGATACTGGATCATGATTCTATAGTTCAATTTTCTCTAGTTACGTGGTTGAGGAGATCCACTGATATTCTCCTGATTGTCCATTTCCCGTTTGTACCAGATTGGGATCTGGTCCAGGTGGCTTACTGACCAATATGATCTTGATGTTGATGGTTCCGCCAAATATTGGTATAAACAAGACGATGATGATCTAATTAGAAGACAAGACGGTGATACATCCCTCAAGTCCTTCCCTCTCTTGCTTGCGCTGAGTGACCTAATGATGATTCCGAAGGATATGCTTTCAAGCAAGTCAGTCAGAAAAGAGGTTTGAGTGTCGATAACTACCTAGGCCTTTACCTTTTGTTTATGTATGTTCCATCATTTCTCGGGCTTATTAACAGTGATCAATCTATATGTTTGAAGGTATGCCCTCGATTTACTACAACCTTGATAAGGCAGATCCTCAACAGTTTTGTTCCAGATGAATTTTGCCCGGAACAAATTCCTGGTGCTGTATTTGAAGCCCTGGAATCAGAGGTCAGCGCATTGTACTTGCCCGCTTATTTTTGAAAACTGAGAATTCTATTTTCGTTGCTAATTGCTATTAGTGCCTGGATAAGAATTTCTTTATAGGCCAGATTATAGCATTTAACACAAGCATGCACACATAAGTGTGGGGTTATATGTGTGTGTATAAATGTATCTAAATGAACACAGCCAGAGGAAAATTCTAAGGTTTTTTATTCTCTTTTTGCTTCATTAATACAAATACAACATAAATTTTTGAAGGTTCTGTTGGCAAAAATACGTCACAATTGCCTTTTTTTAAAAATCATTAAACATATCATAATCAATAGTTTAATATCATGTAATTCAGGATCCTATGGAGGCTGGTGAGGATTGCATCCGAAATGTTCCATGTGGTGCAGATGCCATTGCTTATCTCCCTCTGTCTGTAACTTCAGTTTCTTATGTCTTGGGAGATTGTGGAAGTCAGTCCCAGTTGAGACGAACTGGATCGTTGGTCCTGCGAAAGTCATATACTAGCGATGACGAACTTGAGGAGTTGGAATCAGCGTCGTGCATCAAAAGTTTCTTCCACTCACCTACTTTAGCTAAACATGGTTGGACTACATTAAAGGAAGATGACAATAATAAGAGGAATGTTAGGTATCAACTACTACGAGAGGTATGGAAGAGTATGCCATAGATAAGTTTATATATAATTGTTATCAGTTGTAGAGACTAAATTGAACATATATTTGCAAGCTGAATAAATAATATGTTATTAAAGCAGGATAAAGATCCATTGGTGGAGATTGCACAAACTTAAAAGAACTGAGGGAATATTCTGAATTGAGAAAATGAACATTACATTCTAACAAACTATATGGAGTGCTTATATACACTACAGAATGTCATTTTGATACCCTAACCAACACTTACTGCAACAATTATGAGAGTGCCATTGAACTAAAAAGATAAAAAAGACCTACTAACTTCTAAAGGTAGCCATATTCTGGAAATTCGAAGAAATTAAGATGTGCAAAATAGGTAGCTTAACAACCCCCCCCCCCCCCCCCCCCCTCTCAAGTTAAACCATGTACAACATACCTAGCAATTCTTTGTGACCAAACCAGCTAGATGTTCATTAGTTGGACGATAGGACACTGTAGTAAACCCCCAAAAGCCATTTCTCCTGTAAATTGACAATCTAGAGGGCTGACTGGTTGTATGCAATGTCACTGTCACTGACTAATAGTCCAACCAACCAAGTGACTTCAAAAGACGCAGCTATTGTCTTGACTCTGTATTCTGTCTCTGACGAGGATCTTGAGACAGCAGACTGCTTTTCTGGAATTGTGCAAGTGCAGCATATAGCATATAGCTAGTGACTGACAAGCACCCCAATATGAGTCAGGAAAGGCTTGAAGAGTTAAGGTGTCTTCAGCTTTGAGTAAGATACCTTGACCCGGGGTAGATGCTACATATCTCAAGAGCTTCAAAGTGAGAAATTCTAGAAGCTTGCATGTACTACTAGCTTAGGGACTAGGTGTGTCAACAAATTTAATTTGCCAATCACATATCTATATAAAGCAGCATCACCAAAGAGTGGACCATCGTTAACAGTAAGTTTCAAATTCAGAGGAATTAAGTTGAGTAGCAACTGGCTTGGACGCTTGGTAATGATAATACCAGCATCATGTTAAACTTCCTTTGTAAACTTAACTTTGAGTGATAATAATTCTTACATTAGTATATTCAATTTTAATCCCAAAAAGAAATGCACGACCATATTCTATGCTAAAAACTCGGTGTAAATGAGACTTAGAGTCTGAATTTCAGGGTGATATCATACACGTAAACAGCAACAATAATAATCGAATTTCTAGATTTCTTGAGAAATAAAGAATGATCATTCTGAGAGTTACTGAAGCCTTGAAGTGTAGTTCTTGGAGGAGTTTTTAAACCACTGCATAGATGCAAACAGACTGAGGGAGTGAGAAACACCTTCAGAAGCCTTCATTGAGTAAAAGCTTGATGTAACTGGTAGGAGTAAAAGAAAGGATTGTCCTAATTGTTGTCATATATTGAATTATTCAGTTTTAACCAAATTAGTTTTCTGAAAAATCGACTTGAATTATAATAATTTCAGACTTTTAAAACATATATTCAAACCGAACGGAATTTTATAAAAAATCGAACCAAATCAAACTTGACGGCCCAATTCAATTTTTCGATTGTGATTCAATATTTGCTTGGACTAAATTTGACTACATGTAAATTATACAAATTATTGTATAGTTTGTTATATAGATATGTAGATTCACATTCAACGGAGAACAAATTATATTGACACATGTATAAACCAAGGTTCTCACATTTTAAAATAACAAAATCTTACATCGTCAATTTTCCATTTACTGAGCATGTAAAAAAAGACGTAAATAAAACTTACGTAACAATGCGTGTAATTTAAGCTTGAAACCCTCAAACTTGCACAACTATCTGATATTTCAAACGCTCTTTATATCGTGTTTTATTTGGTATTTCAAACACACTTTAATTCGTGTTTTAAAAGAAATGGACCTTTTAGTTCATACATATCTCAGTGCGATATTGTATGTTGATATTGATACATCTGTTTTGCAAGTTGAGACATGACTGGGGCAACACAAGTATTACGAAAGATGTTAGTAGTTCCATTTTATCCAAGTTAAACAAAATTTAGAATGACACAAAATTAATGAACCTGAAGCCAGGAATTAACATCCCTAGGTAGAGTTGACTTGGATTTTCTGCGTGCGTTGTAACAGTCGTGACAGGACAAGCAAGTAGCAGCACTTAAGGATTTGAAGAAACTTGAGTAGTGCCCCATGCTTGTTCGCTTACAACTTGTGAACTCAAGGAAACATAACAAAGTTCTTCTAAGAGATCAATCATTTCTGCAACTAAGATCAATATCCACTCGAGTAATGATATGTATTTGTATACATCTGTCATGAGAACAAAATGCACATATACATGTCACTGGTGTGATCATTGATGGACAAAGCCCGAAGTAATGTCATGTGTAAAACAACATAGATGTAGGGAACAAGAAAACATTTTTACCTACTGTCACACAAGTTCCATTATCATTCTAACTTCTAGGGACTTCTCTCATTCCGTAAAGGAATTTGCTATATACATTACTATCGTTTTAACACGAAAGGAAAAATAAAAAATTACGTAGGAAAACTGTAAGCTTTTACCAAGCTTCATAGAATTCAACCACATGCATACAACACAAACCGAACCAAGCATACCCAATGTTACCACTTGTAGGGAGGTTCTGCCACATGCATACAACACAAAATGATACGATGCCAAAGAAGTATCCTATAATTATCTCATGGTTTAAAAAACTCATATAGATCTTTATTCTATAAAGTACAAACAGCACATGTATTCCTCACAATTCAATTAGTTTTTTTGCGCCTGAGCCATATTAATTAGTTATCTGAGCTTCATTCACACTCTTTCTAAGAACTGATATGACATGGGCAGGCTCAGGAGCTCCAAAAACTGAACTTCCTGCAACAATGCAGTTTGCTCCAGCTGTAGCTGCAATATTGATGGTTGAAGGTCCTAAACCACCGTCTTACCTAAAAAAACATAGACACAATGTTTCAGAATTTCTTTACTAATCTCTGCCAAAGCCAAATGAAACTTCTGCAATTAGGTAATATTGTTCATTCTTTCTACTATAGTGACAATGTTGCTTGTTGCAGTTCACGTGTAATTAATCTTAAGATACAAGGTTTTCCTTTTCAAAAGTCAGTCCGCAACATTTCTAAAATCATTTCATTACGTATTATGTCAATTTTAGAATCATTCTATTATGTCAATATGCAAGCATGCATATACCATTTCTTCAATACTAAAAAGACTATACATTCCAGCTGAGATAAAAGGATTGTTGAGCAGTAAGACACAGAAATAGACTAGTACTCCATCCGTCACATCCATTTGTATACATTTCCCATCCATTTGTATACATTTCGGAGAGGGTGTCCGGCACACATTTTTATGTGCATATAAAGTATAGTTCCATAATTTTTTTTTCTGAATAAAAATTTAATGTTTAAATTTTTATTTAGAGAAAAAAAAAAGTTATGGAACTATACTTTATATGCACCTTAAAATGTGTGTCAGACACCCTCTCCCAAATGTAAACAAATGGGTGAGACTGAGGGAGTAGTTTATATAGAATTTATCTACAATTATTTGCCGAGAAGGACTCTTTTACTTTTATAGTGATTTGAATTTCACACATATGCAGGTCAGTTAATTACTATATCCCATCTATGAGTATCTTTGTCAATTATATTATATAATATCACTTCAGTTGTAGTTCAATCCCCACTAATACAGAGATCTATGAATCACAGGAAAAGCTTTGCATTACTTATATCATATTCAGGCAAAATAAAAAAAAATCAGGATACAAGAACTTCAATGAAAACAACAAAAATTATAGTTGACAATATTACTAACCTCAATGTCTAGTGTTGGGTACTTCTTTCTCAGAGTTCGTACCTGAAACCGAAATGAATTATCATAAACCAAGGATCATGGAATGGTAACTTTGAAATATAATAATAACACGGCACCTTATCCATCATTTCAGGCATAAACTTCTGCCCACCAAATCCAGGTTCCACAGTCATCACAAGAACCAGCTCCACGGGATTTTCATCATCAAGCTGCAGGGGAAAATGAAGAACTCTACTATCATTACAAGGATTGGTGCATTTATTTGACAAATATAAGATAATCGATTAATTTTTTTCCTTTTCAAACTTGAAGCATTAGTTCTTTACACTATAAAAGGTATAACTTAGTGTCCAAGAACCCAAACATGCATACCAATGGAAACACTTCTTCAACTGGTGTCCCGGGTTTTAATGATACACCCGGTGTCATGCCCTTTGCCTTAATTTTTTGGATAAGTTCTTTCCAGTTATCTAAAAAAATCATATGATTATCGATTAATAGAATCTCAATGTGCATACTAGCTAATAAAAATTAGTAACAACAATCCAGCACAACAATATGGTCCACCTTTAGATGCCTCGACATGGAATGTAAACCCTGAAGCCCCAGCTTTTCCAAATGGTTCCACATAATCAAGAGGATTTGTAACCATAAGATGGCAATCCAAGTACGCCCTGCAAAAGAAGATTACTTGTTCAAATTTCGACTATACTAAAACATTCTATCAGTCGTGTGCTTATAATAAAAACACATTACTTGGTGTGCTTGCGCAGACTTTCAATGACCGGAGCACCAATAGTAAGATTGGGGACAAAGTGCCTGCAACAAATGCAAAAGAAGTCGACTAAAATAAACAAGCACTTCCATGGTTGAAAATGCTAGAAAAGGGTATTAAACACCAGGTGAAACGTACCCATCCTGCAAAATCAAAACACGCAATCCGAAAGCTTATAAGCAAAACGTAAAAATTAATCATGTGCAACTACAATTAGTCAAACATTCAACTAACTACAAGTTACTATAGTAAAAGGTGAAATGATAATATAGTTAAATGAATGAGTATGTATGTATGTGGCTTAAATGTAATAAAACAATCGAGTTGAAGACAAGAAAGTGAAACCAGAGAATTGTATGTATGAATGTATGAATACGAACCATGATGTCCATGTGAAGCCAATCGGCACCGAAAGAGAGCATACGATGGGCCTCAGAGGCCAAATTGGAGAAGTCTGAGGACAACATCGACGGTGCTATCTTTGCTGTTACCATCCTCTTCCTATTTCTTGACACTTGGCAGCTGCCCCCCTTTGAATACACAGCATAAACCCTGTGTTCGTTTAAGCGTAAACTTGACTTCAATCTTACCGTCTTAGTGTCGTCAATTCCACTGCTCCCTCCATCCCACCTCACTTTTATTTTCCATTCGTATCCATGTTAATACATAATTTGAATAATACTCTATTACATTAATTACAAATATTAGTATTAATATTTTAGTTAAATAATTATTTTAAAAATTTATCTATAAAATTATATTGAAAAGAAATAATGAACATGTATTATGAGACAAATTTTTTTTTCCTAAAAAATAACTACTAATTTGGGACATAGGGAATATTAATCAGGTTCGTTAAGGTTGAATGTTGTATTGTATATTTGTATAGGTTAGACTCTTGTATTAAAGTTAAAAATTTTAAGAGATTAATGTTCCTAGATTACCTCACGTAACTATAAATTCACATATAAATATACAATGAGGAGATGATTGTAATTGCATAGAATTATATAATATTACAAAAATATTCAAACTAAAAAACACTAACACCTTAGGTAATTTTCAGGTAAACTCGGGAACCGAATAAGATATGAGCTATATTATGGTAAAAGTTTAAAATTTTCACTCCTTTCCCGTTCCATTCATAACAAATTAAAGTAAAAATAAAATCCATCAATTTGATATGGAATACTCAATTCTCTCTCATATCCATTTTTTCTCAAATCTATCATAAAAGTTTTACTCTCATTCATTTTTGTTTCATATCATCCCTTTCAACTCTATTTGATGTATATTTTCTACGCAGATCAGATTCACAACGGAAAAGTAACTTTAGATTGCTTCTATAAATAATTTAATCATCAAGAAACAAAACTAAATGATCAATTTGCTTAAAGAAATTAATCACCTACAAACTAAACGAAATCTGGATAAGAAAGTATAAAGGAATTAACCATCAACTTTTTAGGGTTTTGCAAGTATAAAACTCACGATTTTATTTATCAAATTCTTCTCCTTAAAAGATTACAATATATGGGTATATATAGGCTAGGAATATAACCTTAACCTAAAACTATTAGGATTCTATATTAGATTCAAAATCAGCTAGGAATTTGCTAATACTTGAACCCAACTTGGAAACCAATTAAAAGCCCAATCCAAATAGGAAATTACATCATAACCAAATCCTAGTAGAATAATAAATCATAAGTGCTTAAAACAAGAAAAACCCTTTCAAGTGAAAGATAAAAACTTGTGAGCCAAAATTTACTTAATATAAGTATATAACAATAACCCCAACATAATAAATCAGCCCATGTTGATAATTAAGCTGATTATTGGCTTCATAATAGATTTCCATGAGATCAAACAGATCAGCCCATAATGTTCATGCATCATACTTCTCTTCTTCGAAAACAATTGTCCTCAATTGTACAATAGATACATATAAATAGATTAACGTCATACTCCGCATCATTCTCCTCTCCTTTGAAAAAACTCTTCCACGAGTTTTGTAAAATTTAAGAATCAGCACACAATGAGATAATTTATCACAAAACTTGAGAACATCAAATTTCAGCCCCATGAAAAATACCTTTGGAAGGAACTTGAAGAGAAAAGTTTTTGACGTTTTAGTAGTCTTCAACATGCCTTCTATGCCTTGAAAATCAATGTGTTACTTCTCTTGAACCAAAATAACCCGAACACCGTTAGTATCAACTCAACCTCAAAAGGATTAAAAAAATCTGATAAAGGTAGTATAGGATTAATCAACAAGTTGTGATGATCCTCTTGTTCCAACTCCTTTCCAATATGTTTCTCATTCAAAAACAAATTTTCATTAGGTTCTTGAATTGTAGTCAACGCTTCAATTTCAAAATCATGATCTTGTTCATGTTATGCTTGCTCCTCCTCTTTGTTGATTTCTATCTCCTTGAAAGAATGAGTTGCTTCAATCTCCTTAACGTCACAGAAATTCAGCATTCGAATATTAGAGCATCCCTCGAGTACATGTTCATACCCCTTGCACTTGACATAGATCTTCTTATCATCTTCCATAGTTGAAGGCATTGAGTTATCAAATTTTGGATTAATTTTAGCACATAATCCAGCCACGTTTTGTGCAAGAATTATTTCTTCATCAAACCCAATTGTATATTCCTCATGTGATATTGTATCTTTCTCAAAACCCTTCACATTTAGAAACATATATTGTTCAAAATCAATAGGTAAAAAACGTTTTTTCATTCTCACCTTGAGTGCTTCCCAAGAATCAATACGTGTTATGTCTTCTTTTCTCCTCTTTGATTTTAGATTTTCATCCCACAAATTTGCATAACCTTTAAGCTTCGATCTTGCCACTTTGAATATCTTCTAATCGTCATATTCCTTGTAGTCAAAGATTCGTTCAATACGTTTCAGCCATTGAATAAAATTTTCATGATTTATGCCACCATCAAAATCTGGGATATCCATACGAAAACCCCTTCTTTGATCCAATTTTTCTAAACCCTCTTTCAATTGCTCCCTCAATTCTTTGCTTTCTCTATGCCTTCGCATGTTCTCATGCACCATACACATCGGCCAAGTTGCCTACGTTTTTATGAAGAAAACCCTTGGAAGAAGTCACAAAACTGTCACCAAACATATCAACCATGTGTACCCACGTTTTTTTAAGAAAACCCCCTCAAAGAAGTCGACAAACAACAACGAAACACACCAGACTTGTTGCTCACGTTTTTGAAGAAGATCTTTAAAAAAATCGCCAAACCGAGCTCTAGATACCAAGATGATGTATATTTTCTAGGCAGATCAGATTCACAGCAGAAAAGTAACTTTAGATTGCTTCTATAAAGAATTTAATCACCAAGAAATAAAACTAAAAGATCGATTTTCTTAGATTGCTTATAGAAATTAATCACCCACAAACTAAACGAAATCTGGATGAGAAACTATAAAGGAATTAACAACTAACTTCCTAGGGTTTTACAAGTATAAAACTCACGATTTTATTTATCAAATTCTTCTCCTTAAAAGATTACAATAGAGGCTAGAAATATAACCTTAACCTAAAACTATTAGGATTCTATATTAGATTCAAAATCAGCTAGGAATTTGTGTTATTTGCCCTTAAGTACACTAAGTTTGGAGAAGGGGGGGTTGAATACAAACTTAAGAATTAAATCAAATTCTTGCGGATTTAAGTTTATTCAAAGAAAGTGTTTTAGTGTATATAGAAAACTGATGGAACTAAGAACTTAATAGGTAAAATATTGAAAACAAAACAAACACTATTAAAAATTACTAGTGAATTGGTTTTCCACTAGTATGTTTTTGCTTTCAATTAATCTTGGTAAAAGTACCAAGCTGCTTACAAAGTGAACTTTTAAACTTAGAAAAGCACTACAAAATACTGCCTATTCTTCTACTGTGCTCTTCTTGAGTTCTTGATATTTTCCACACACACTTTGCTACAAAATATCTAACACCATTTGCACAATTGCCATGACCTTCTTTCTTCCCTTCTTTGACAGCTGCATCTTCACCTGATTCTGCAACTTGCTTATCCTTGACCACCAAAGTAATGGACTTTTCTCTCTTCTGAATTTTCTCAATTTCCTCATCTTGCTGTAGTTCCAACTCATAGGTTTTCAAGATGCCATACAGCTTATCAAGAGTATATTCTTTAAAGTCAGGAGACTGTCTTATAGAAACAGTCATTGGTTTCCATTCCTTGGATAAGGACCTCAAGAATTTGAGGTTGGTGTCCTCAACAGCATATACTCTTCCATATAGTTTAAGCTCATTCAACAGCTTTTGAAACCTACTATATGTATCATTGATTGTTTCACCACTCTTGAAGAGAAAGACCTCATATTTTTTAATCAAGAGTTGCATCTTGTTCTTTCTTACTTGCTCAGTGCCTTCACAGAGGGTTTGAAGAGTATCCCAGACTTCTTTGGAGGTTGTACAATTGATAACATTGTCAAACATATCCTTGTCAAGACCATTAAACAAAATATTCATAGCCTTTTTATCATTGTGTACTTCCTTCTCATCTTCATCTGTATATTCACTCACAGGTTTAGGAATGAGTTTGTCTGGTGCCTGAGTACCATCTGCATTTACACTTGTAACTATTTTCATAGGCACATGTGGACCTTTCTCTATGCAGTGAACATAGGAAGGATCAATGGATACCAGATGCAAGTGCATTTTCACTTTCCAGGAAAAATACTCATCTTTCTCTAGAACTGGAATCTTTACTCCTGTGTCTTTTTGACCCATACTTGATGTACTTTTAGATCTTAACTTTCTGTATGTTAAAATCTAGCTCTGATACCAATTGTTATTTGCCCTTAAGTACACTAAGTTTGGAGAAGGGGGGGTTGAATACAAACTTAAGAATTAAATCAAATTCTTGCGGATTTAAGTTTGTTCAAAGAAAGTGTTTTAGTGTATATAGAAAACTGATGGAACTAAGAACTTAATAGGTAAAATATTGAAAACAAAACAAACACTATTAAAAATTACTAGTGGATTGGTTTTCCACTAGTATGTTTTTGCTTTCAATTAATCTTGGTAAAAGTACCAAGCTGCTTACAAAGTGAACTTTTGAACTTAGAATGGCACTACAAAATACTGCCTATTCTTCTACTGTGCTCTTCTTGAGTTCTTGATATTTTTCACACACACTTTGCTACTGTGAACTACTAATCACTATATAGTAGTTTTCTTCATTACTAATTCCTATCGACAGATAGCATTATAAAATTACAACTTATAATGTTTACATGAAAATAGAAATTAGCTACTTGCACAGTCTTCTTTTGGACCTGTCTAGTCCTGAAAGTATCTTTGTCTTGATGCATTCCTTGAAGACTGTGTTGCCTTGAAAGTCTTCACAATCCTGACAGGACTGTCTTCCATTGATTCAGTTTCTGCACAGTTCTCATACCTCTTGTCTTTAACTAAATTGGGAAACCTTAATCAACTGATAAATGCTATTAAACTTATCAGTTGATTCTTCTTTACTTATCCATCGATGGATAGGATATCTGTTGATCAGTTGATGTGTCGATGGATAATTAAGTTATCCATCGACTCCCTATCCATTGATGGTCCTTTATCCGTTGACTGCCTTTATCCGTTGATGACTTGTATCCGTTGATAGCTTTTATACGTTGAGTAGTGTCTTCGTCCATCGACTCCAATATCAGTTGATCACTTCACTTGTGAGAATTCTGACTTAGAATATTTACAATTGATCAGCCATTCTTCATATCAGTTGAGAAGCTATAAATTGAAGTCAATAACATCAGTCGACTACTTCACAGCATCCATCGAGGCAATACAATCAATTGATAATGAAACATGAATCAAATGCTACAATCCAGTTTATCAGTTGATAAACAAGCTTCAACTGATAACTGATTTCCTAGTCAATGGATATTTATAAGTCATATTCATCGACTAGTTACAATGAAATTTTAAATCCCTATTGTAATTCTAAGTAATTTGTTATCATCAAAACTCATAATTCATAACAATTTGCTAATACTTGAACCTAACTTGGAAACCAATTAAAAGCCCAATCCAAATAGAAAATTACATCATAACCAAATCCTAATAGAATAATAAATCCTAAGTGCTTAAAACAAGAAAAATCCTTTCAAGTGAAAGGTAAAAACTTGTGAGCCAAAATTTACTTAATATAGTTATATAATAATAACCTCAACATAATAGATCAGCCCATGTTGATAATTAAGCTGATTATTGGTTTCATAATAAATTCTCATGAGATCAAACAGATCAGCCCATAATGCTCATGCATCACTATTATTTTCACTTATTTTCACTCATTTCATTTCATTCTACCCAACCAAACACAACATTACCATTTTTAAATGGATAGTTTAATTTCTAATATATTAATATTAATATCCAGAATATACTTTGAGACTAATCTATCAGATTTTAATTTAAGATTAAATTTTTATATTCATATTAATATTATTAAATCAATATAATTAAAATATTTAAATAAATTTATAATAAAATACAGAATTATAAAAATCCACTATTTTTTTCATTACAAATTTAAATTAGATATAAGCGCACAGACACACATTTCAAATAAACAATTTTGTCTTCTTTTCTCTACAAATTATGTTAAGAAATTTTCTTTTAACTATACATGAAAGTTTAAATTTTATAATAACGAACATCCTTCAACCATAAGATTTCGGAAATTACATCAAGAGACTAAAGAAAATAAGTTTCAAACTCTCCAATTTCTAACAATCCCTCACAAATTCATAGCATAAATGCATATTGAATTTTCAAACATGACATATTTTTTCAAAGTTTGTACCCTTCCGAGTTTGAACTCTCCTAAGTTCTCAACTTTGATGATCACGAGATTTAGATAGAATATTTCACCTTATATCTTAATCCGTTTTGTATAACTACACTCCATTAGACGATGACATGTTAAAGGCATTAAGTGATGATTTAGGCTTTGAGACGTTAATGGTCGTGTTCGATCCTATTCGTTGAATGCTTCGACGACCTCGCAATAACATCCGTTTAGTTGGACATCTTCAGAGATGTATTGTTGTCATCTCGTCATAAAAACTTAATCACATTCAAAGTTCTTAAATTTTTTGTTATACTTGCAATAACCGCATTTTATAAGTTTTTAAAGGATAGACTCCAGATACATAAGTATCAATCTATTTTAAGAATACAACCGACTCACCCTTACGACTTGTTATTATTACAAACACACTTTGAGAATCTCCTCTCAGGTGTATTGAGTTCCCATCATAAGGGTTATCACTCTTATTTTCAACCTCTAGTTAAGGATTATAGCATGCTCAAAATCTTTAGTCAAAAGGCAGGGACAAACTGTCATATTGACTCGTGTGGGCTGGGGGTCGCGTAATTGAGTTTAGGTTTTAGAAATATTAAGCTTAAATTAAAAGTTAAGTACTGAATTTATAAGCTTGTAACATAATGTTCAACATTTTAGGATTTAGGGTTTAGATTCCTTAAACCCTAATTAAAGTTAGGACCCTAATTTAACCGTTTTTAATATTTTAGGGTTCATTATTTCCCTAATTGGGTTTAGGTTTTAGAAATATTAAGTTTAAATTTTTTTAAAACTTAACTAGTGTTTTTGCTTTCATTTTTTTAATTTTTTTTGACAAAAACGTGACATTATCCCGCATTTAAGGTGCCTAGACGTGATATTTTCCCGCGTTTAGGGTGCCCAGACGTTAAAACAACTAGTGTTTAGAGGTTAAACGCTAGACGATCTAGCATTTTAGCTAAACGCAAGACGATCTAACGTTTTCGGGTGCTGATTCGAATCATTTTCCAACCTTGTGTCATTTTAGGCCTTTTGCATAGAAATTGACTCAAATAGGGCCAACATCCGTTTGGGTAATACATCCACGGGTTTGATCTAGGGCAAGCCTATGCTGGTTAAGGTTTTTCAATATACTGTTTTCCAGTCGTTGAATGCAATCATGGATGGGTAGAATTTTAAAAAAAAAAGGACCAATTATTAATGTCGGTTCGGTCTAACAAAACCCTAAAATCGCCGGAGTTGTTGAGAAGCATTGCCACCAAAATTTATCTGACCATACATTCCGGCGACGGCGGCCTGTTGACGAGCTGCGGCGGCTAAACTATACTATTGTTGTTGTTTTAACCATGTGCCCCCCATCAAATTACTCTGCTGTTATTATTGTAAATTGAATTCTGTTGATTTGAAGATGTAGGGGGTGTTTGGGTTAGCTTATAAGTAATAAGTTATTTTTTTTAAAAAAAGTATTTTCATATTTTTTTTAAAAATTAATATTTATTTTAGAAATTTAAGACCAAATCTTATTTTCAAATTTGAAAATAAGTTACTTATTTTCAGAAAAGTATATATATACCAACTTTTTCAGCTTATAAACTGCTTATAAATCCAGACAAACAGGACAATAATTTGAGGGAGATCAATTGAATTTGATGGGGATTGTAAAGCCGCAGCAGCTAAGCTATTATTATTATTATTACTATTACAAGTGTTATTGTTGTTAATGTTTGAAGAAGAAGATGTAATTTGATTTTGCGGCTAGGCAATTTTGCTGTTAGGGATTTGTTAGACCTTAATAATTATGGGTCGTTGCAGTTATTAACAATGGCTAAGTCTATTTTTTTTAAGGCTTATTTACAATTTAAACCCTGTGTTATTAACAATATACAATTCAAACCCTCTTTTAATATAATTAGTAAATTTAACCTTATGTTTTTTAACTATTTACAATTGAAACCTTTTTTTTAAATAATACTAAAATTTTAAAATAATTGATAAATTTAACCCTATATTTTTGAATTATATACAATTTAAACCCTTTTTAAAAACATTTAGTAAATTCGAAAATTAAAAAAAAACGAACTGCAATTCCACAAATTTCTACATGAAATGAATCCCATAAATAGATAGAACAACACATGTCATTCAATTTAGTTACTCATATTAAGAAAACTAACTTCGGAATCATCTTCAAAAGTTGCTTTGATTCTCAGAACGTCTCAAAAACACCAAAAACGTTTGAGAATCAAAGCAACTTTTGAAGGTGATTCTGAACTTAATTTTCTTAATATGAGTAACCAAATTGAATGACATGTGTTGTTCTATCTGTTTATGGGCTTCATTTCATGTAAAAATTCGTGGAATTGCAGTTCATTTTTTTAATTTTCGAATTTACTAAATATTTTTAAAAAAGGTTTAAATTGTATATAGTTCAAAAATGTAGGGTTAAATTTACTAATTATTTTAAAAAGATTTCAATTGTATATAGTTCAAAAACACAGGGTTAAATTTACTAAATATATTAAAAGAGGGTTTGAATTGTATATTGATGAAAACACATGATTAAATTTACATTTAAGCCTTTTTTTAATCATGTCTGTCCATGATTGTATCCCACGGCTGGAAACATATGCTACAAATAGCTTAACTAACATACATATGTTCTGGATCAAATCTCATACATTTATATTCATATTATTCTTAAAAATTCTATGTATATTTATTTTAATTAATTTAATAAAACTAACATATAATTAAACAGTTTATAACTAACGTAAAATAATATCAATATTATCAACGAGGACGGAGTAAGTATATAAATAGATAATGTGACAAGAAAATAATAGAAGCGTAAAACTGTCCATTTTATATCTGCAAATTATATGTTATCAAGCAATATAGTAGACAATATGGCAAGAAAAAAGAAAGCTTAAAAACAACCCACATTATATCTGCATTATATTGTACAATTGTGCAGTAATACGTGTAAATATTTTTTCCCTTTTTAATGTACAGTATTATGTAGGAAAATTCATAAAAAGAAAACTGAACAGTAAAAGAATAAATTTAAACGCATCAAAATTATCAATGGGCCGACTTGAAAGTGGGCAGTTGAATATAATATAACACAATGAGTGATATGCTATTATGCTCCCAGAGTCCCAGTCCCACTACACACGCAATATATGTTAGTGACCAATTTGGAATATGGTTTTGATGGCGGCTTTTAATTCCAGAGCTATAATATCGGGCATGATTGTTTCATTTATAAAACTAATTTCAAAAGTATCAAAAATATATATACTTTTGAATTTATAAATTATTTAATAGATTAATCAAAATGGAAGCATTTTCTTATTCTCATCGTAACATACATTTTATCGGAACTTATTTGTTGTTAGTACGAAGGTATGATTTTGAGAGATCCGTAAGACTCGCATGGAATCTGAGACCGTGATAGATATCGCAAGAGCTAACATTTCACAATAAAAAATTATTCATATTTTGGGGTATTTGTTCTTCCAATACCAATTGATATAATTGATAATTTTGAACATTGAGTTACAGATGTCACTTATGATACTACTAGTTTCACAGCTGATGTAGGTTGAATTACTCGAGATGTCATTGTAATACTTTTTAGATTAAAGAATTTGAATATTTTATGTGTTAAGCGATATGAAAACAGAACAACTATTTGTTTAGCTGATTTTTTATTCCACAAACAGGTTGTAGTTGACGATTCAGGAGTTTGTATCGGCTGTGATTCAATGTTTGGCAATAGGTATTTTTAGGTTAATTTAATTTAACTTATTTCTTATAAATAAATATGTATTCCTCAAAGAAAGTATATAAATATATATTTTTTTTAAATGAATATTTTTACAACGTTAGTATATTACTTTTCTTATCTTGTTTTTGCATTCGTTTAGCAAAAATCCCTCCTCCTACCCTTCTTTCACTACGCATGCTTGTTATTTTCATTTCTGTAATTGTAATATTGTAGCATAATTTTGTTATCATGTTGCTTTTATATCGATAATATTTTTTATGCGTTCTGTTTAACGTTTATTTCATTAAAATTGAGATCTTTTGTAAGTTTAATTTTTTTAAATGAAGATAAATATGTGTATATTTTATTTTTTCCGCAAATATTTTAACTCTTTTTTGAAATAAAAGTAAAATTTACATCTATCTCATTCTCATTTATAATAAACATAATCTCATATTTTTTTGTATATATTTCATCCTCTCCATTTTTTAAGAGAAGGAAATATCAAGGAAATACCGAATATGTTTAATTGATCAATAAATATGTAAAATAGAATAATATAATTGTTGATAGGTGAAAATCGGTAACAATACCAAACACGGAAAACATATTATGGTTATATTATGGTTGTTCATATGTATAATGTATTGGGCTTTGAATAAAAAAATTTATTTGATATGAAATATTATGTAAATTAATAAATATTAATTTATTAATAAAATAACTAAATATTCATTAATACATAAACTAATAACCTCGCTAAAATCCCTAGAAACTCATCTCAAATACACTCAAACAAACACCCATTTTATTGTAAACCTCAATGGGACAGCCGAATGCCTCACGAAGACACGAAGTACTTGTTTTCCGTGTTTGGTATTGTTACCGATTTTCACCTATCAACAATTATATTATTCTCTCTCTCTCTCTATATATTAGTACGGGTGTTATATATTAGTACTAGTTTATGAAGAAGGTCACAGAGTATATCCTTAACTTTTGTATGAATTATAATAGTTTGATCTGTATTGTCTAGTACAAGTGTTTAGTTTTATAATAAAATTATTAAATTATTAATTCATTGGGAGGATTAATAATTTTATTATAAAACTAAACACTTGTACTAGACAATACAGATCAAACTATTATAATTCATACAAAAGTTAAGGATATACTCTATGACCTTCTTCATAAAATTAGGAATGATATTGAATTTGATTTGTTGCCCAGATAATCAATCTATTACAGAAGGGGGGGTTGAATATAATAGTACTAACTAATCGATGATGAACACAAGTATGTAGATTGGAATACTGTTTTGTATTAATAATGAATTTGAATACAAAACTCTCTCAATAAATAATGTTCTTAAGAGCTGCTAAGTTACAATAATAATGCTTGAAAACGTATGTTGAATTATAACCTATCTCTGTGTTTATATAGACACAGCTACAAATACAATTACAAATCAGAATAGAAATAGAATAGCTTTAATAAGGTAATTTAGACTTGCACTCGAATTCCTTCTTACTATCCAAATCAGACTCTGATTTGTCTGTTTCCTTTTCTGATAAACTCTGAAGTTAATCTCTGTCGGTTTGTCATTCTCTGATTTGAGCATTCTCTGTTAGAGTAAACTCTGACTGACAGCTTCCTTAATATCTGGTGACGTCATCATAAACTCTGTTTGGTATTTCCTGACAATCATCAGTGTTTGCATTCCTAACAATCTCCCCCAATTTATGCTTTAAGTATTAAAACATAAATTTCACTTATGATGTCAGAAACACAAGACAAATGCATCAGAGTTTGTTTTACCTTTTAGATTCAGATTCTTCTGTAAGAGAAGTCTTCTTTCAGAAATTGACTCAGGAGCTTTTTTTCAGCATTTTTCAACAACTCAACCAACTTCTCCTTCAATTCCTTCATTTGTTCAGAAGAATCATCTATTTGGAATATTGCAACCCTTAGAGCATAAATTGATGACCTCTTCATTCTTTCATCCAAGGCAATGCAACATGTCTTCATTCCATCAGGATTTAAGATTAGTGTAGGAATCCCTAACACCATTTTGACCCTTGCATCCCCTTTTTTCATTGCTCTTTCTGTTCCATCTTCAAGTAAGTAATCCAGGCTCATATTATTCAGAGTTTATCATCATCAGCATTTCATTCTTTTTCTTCTCAACAATCACTCCTTCAATTGTTTTCCTCCACCTGGAAGTTGCTTCATTTTCATCATTGAGTAGATATAGAACATGTTCAAGTTCTTTAGATGCTTTATCAATCAGATTTTCTTCAGCAGTCTTCAAAACTCTCCCATCTTCTAGAAAATATAGAAGCTTCTCCTTTGCTTGAGCTCCATCAAAAATGTCTTTTACTATGTTGACTGATATCAATTTGTCAAGATGCTCTTGTGTCAAATCTTTCTTAGGATTGTGCTTTAAAGAAAAATGATCACTGAAAATATTTCCTTCACCCCTGTAAACTTTAGTATGTGAATCACCAATGCCTCCTTTATTTTTACCAAGTCTGGCATTGAGAATCAGACTTTGAGTTATAGTCCATAGAGGATCAGTCTTTTTCTTTCTGATCAGAGCTTCTTGTTGTTCCTCTTCTTTAACATCAAAACTAGATCCACCTGGTAGAAATGTTGTTCCTTGCATAGTAAGAGGTGTCTGTGGTTTAGCAAAAGCTTTTTGTTAAATTCTTGCAGATGACCTTGTTTGAATTTCTGAGACTGATTTAGATTGAGCAACTGGCTTGGCATTTTCAACAGGTTTGAATTGAATAGGCTTAGATTCTGGTTTCTTCATTTAAGAGAGTACCTTTTTCTGAATTGGACCTTTCTTTATACTTCTCTTCTTTTTCTGGACTTGAACACTAACAGCTCCAGACTTCTTCAATTCAGCTTCCACAGCAACTGGATCCATTCCTGGATGTTCTTCTTCAAAAATTTTCTTTGCAAGTTCTGCATCTTTTAAATTTTGTACTTCAATCTTCTCAGGCTTCTCTTCTTCTTCAAGCCTTTTTGTTAATTCCAAATCAGCATCTATTAGAGTTTGCTTGTCAGAGTTTATATCAATCTTTGATGTCATCAGAGTTTGTGAGGTTTTCAGAGTTTGTCCAATCAAAGTTTGCTGCATCAGAGTTTGCTTCCCATCCTTATGACTCGCTTGATCTTCATCATCAGATGTGTTAGATTTGAGAATCACATCCTCTTTGCATTTGTCTGAACCCTTCTCCCCCTTTCTGACATCACTTCGGACAGTAATAAGTTCAACGATAGTATGTAGCATGCCCTGCATTGAACTAACAGAAGCAGAAAGAGTATCTATTTTAGCTTCCAATGCAACTTGTTTAGAGGAGACAAAATGGAGTTTTGATTCCAGAGAATGTTGAGAAGTGGAAACATCAGTTCCAAGAAGGACAGAATGCTTGTTGACAGATGTCTTCAGATCAGTAACTTCATGTTGAAGTCCCTTGGACATTATAGTAGAGGTTTTCAGAATTGTCTTCAGTTTACCAAAGGAGATTTCTCTGTCAGCATTATTAATTAAAGCAAGAATATGAGGCCAAGAAACATCTCTCTCAGGAACCTTCCAAGAGGAATCCTAAATGGATTGTCTGTGAAAAGTAAGAAAATCTTCATTTGATGACCGTGTTGTTGAAGATAGATCCCTTCTGATACCTTCTGCATTCAGATCAGCTTCAATTTGTCCTTTGAGATTTTCCACCACCAAGTAATCAGTATAATCCATCATTAATCTCTCATGAGCATCATGTGCATTAACAGGCCACCTCTTGGTGTTATATCTCTGTGTGAAGGGAATGGAGAGATTTGTGACTTCTTCATCAGCAAAAATTACATCATCAGAGTCAGTGTCCTTCCCATCAGAGTTTAAAACGTCAATAGAGTTTGGCACAACATCAGAGTTTGCAGAAACAGGTAAACTTTGAGTACCTGCAAAAGGAACAGAACAACCAAAAGCACTCTGATTTTTTAAAGTAATCTCATTACTTCTCACATCACATATATCATATCTTTTAAGAGTTAGATTTTGCTCACTAGAAGTAACTAACTTCTTTCTCAATTTTACCTCTCCTTTTGTCAGATCCAGTGTCTGCCTTTCATTAATTCTGTTTTCCACACTTTTTACCTCAGACTTCCTAGAAAGGCTCAACACACAATGTCCTACAGAAATAAGAGGTGGCTGAGAAAGAAGATTTGTGGTCATATGAATAGGGGTATCCTTTTCAGGACTATCCATGATCATCCCAGCAGTAAAGGTAGGGAATATAAATCATGAACTGATACAATCAGAGAATGTAAATTCTGAAATAGAGTCAGAGTTTATACCTTGAGCATTTGTAGATGGAGTCTCTATGGGAAGTGCATAAATTTGTTGCACTAAGAGATCATCAGAGTTTGCCTGTGGAGCTTCATCAGAGTTTGCCTGTCCAATAGGATAATCTTGGTCTGTAATCATAAAATGGATGATTGGTTCTTGTGGGACCCGAGTCATATCAGCAGCTGTTTCGCCACTTTGAGGTGAAGGTTCTTGTGGGCTGGACTCTGCCAGAGATTGGCCTTCAGCATCAGCAACGACAATATCTTCTATATATAATTGAGTGCCTGCATCCAAACTTTGATTGGATGGTTCTTGTGTGGCTGGGGCCTGAACAACTTCTTCAACCCTTTGAGCTGAAGGTTCTTGTGGATTGTACCCCTGATCAATGCTGGCTTCATTTGCTGGAACTGTGGCTTCTATTGAACTTTGATCAATAGGTTCTTGTGTGCCTGGCCCTTCAATGACTGCTACCTCACTTTGAGAAGTAGATTCTTGTGTGTCTTGGCCAAAAGTGGCAGACTTCCACTTCCTTCTAGAAAAATGTTTGGAACTTGGAGAGGCTGAAGTTGATTTTGATTTGTGTGCCTCCATATCTTTTCGTACTTGTTCAGCCAGCTCCCTAACCCTTTCATAAGACATCTCCTTGATAATTTGCTTAGGTGAGTTTGTTGGAGAATCAGATACTTGAACTGGAGCAGTTTCACTAGAATTTATCAAATCATCAGAATTTACCAAATTCTCAGAGTTTATCGCTTCAGTGTTTAAAGATTGAGGTGTGGGCTGATCAGAGATTGGAGCGTCAGAGTTTATGACTATATCAGAGTTTAGTTCTTCAAAATTTGCAGCCTCGGAGTGTACAGCCTTGACCAATCTTCTCTTCTTCTTCTGCACCACAGTCATTGGAGTCACTATGATTAGCTTCATAACAGGTAGAGAAGGTGTCTCAGAAACCTGTTCATCTATCGTTCTCTTAGCAAAAATGAACCCGTCATCAGAATCTGTATTTTCATCAATCAATTTTCTCTTTTTAGGAGAAGATGCCTTCACTGATTTCCCCTTCTTTTTGCTTTGGCCATGCTGTTGAGAGGTGTATTTTTAAACTACAGCCTTTTGGGAGACTATAGAGGTTGAAAAATGTGTTTTGGAATCAGTGTTTAGATTTTGACTTGGGTTAGAATCAGAGATTGCTAAACTCTGATTCGTAGTCACTGACAAAAACTCCCTCCCATACACAGTAGGCATTCTCTGATGTAAGAGAAGCTTGACCCATGTGGGATAAAACAATTGAGATAGATTATTTTTCTTTGTATATTTCCTGATTAGATCAGCAAAAATTCTCTTGTTCATGCTAAAACTAGCCAAAATTTGATCATTCTCAAACTTAATAACAGACAAAAACACATTAAAAATCAATTGTAAAAATCTAGTAAAGTAGAGAGTGTGTGAATCATCATTAATCTTACTAGCTAATTGCCTAATAATTAAACAGGGAAAATTGAAATTGAGATTATGGGTTAGAGAATACCCAATTTGTTGAGATAATTGAGGAATTGCATCAAAATTCGTGCATTTAGCTGTGAAAGCCCTTGTAATGCAATTGAAGAAGAAACTCCATTCTCTTCGAAGATGAGGCCTTGTAAGACTCCCCAACTTAGACAAATTTCCCTCATAGCCTATTTAATTGAAGAATTCTTTGATTTGATCATCACTAACCATATCATCATACACCCCTATTCTCGGAAGATTAAGAGCTTGATGAACCACTGCAGGGGTTATCGAATGATTGCCATTGCATTTGAATGTTATGATTGGCTTTTCATCATCACCAGCATTGTTAAACCTTGCAGTTGACCAGATTTTGAGCAGAGATTGAGCTGAGAAATTCATGGGTTCTTGAAGTGCGTACCCAATGTAACTGTTCTGCAGAAAATCCTGAATCACATGAAAATCCTGAGGTGCTTCATCCTTAGATAGAAGAGAGATGTAGTTTATTGCTGCAAAAGAATAATTCTGAAAAGTAATACCCTTAGAAGCCATTAAAGTTTTGAGATTTGTAGTGTGAATAATAATTAGGGTTTGATAATATGAGAGAGACAGATAGAATAATAGATGCAGATGAATAATTCACAGTGAAACAAAATGAATTAAACTGTTCCCTCTCATTTGCATATACCCTCTAGTGGGACACGTGGAAAGAAATAATTAGAGCGGTAATGAGTAGAACAAGTCTCAAAATACAGCAATTGTGTGTGTATCTGTGTAATGATATGAACCATCAATCGTGAGATACACACGCCTTATTACAAGTCCAATCAGAGAATGATAAATAAGATGACAAAAATATGAAATATGATGTCATAAATATAATCTCAGAGTTTACCACTTAATCAGAGTTTACAGATCAGAGTTTATATGAGTTAGAGTTTAGTATATACTATCAGAGTTTACCACACACTCTGACAGTGTTTACTACAAATACCGATAACTTGTGATCAGAGATTAGATGCTTCAATGATCAGAGTTTACTCCATTGACATCAGAGTTTATCCCATACTCTGACATATACTCTGAGAGTCTGAAATTAGCTAAGTTGAGCCACTTGTCACCATCCCTAATTCAGAAACCAGTCTGTTAAATGTTGCTTCAGGCAAAGACTTAGTGAATATATCTGCTATTTGTTGATCTGTAGGAACAAAATGTAGTTCTATAGTGCCTTCCTCCACATGTTCCCTTATAAAGTGATATCAGATACTGATGTGTTTTGTCAGAGAATGTTGAACTGGATTTCCTATCATTGCAATAGCACTTTGGTTATCACAATAAATAGGAATTTTTGAAAATTTCAAACCATAGTCTAGCAATTGATTTCTCATCCATAAAATCTGTGCACAGCAGCTTCCAACAGCAATATATTCAGCCTCTGCAGTTGATGTTGAAATTGATTTTTGTTTTTTGCTGAACCATGACACAAGTCTTCCACCTAAAAATTGACAACTACCACTTGTGCTTTTCCTGTCAATTTTGCATTCTGCAAAGTCAGCATCTGAATAGCCTATTAATGTAAAATCAGACTCCCTAGGATACCATAAGCCAAGATTAACAGTGCCCTTGAGATATCCGAATATCCTTTTCACAGCAATTAAATGAGGTGCTCTTGGATTTGCTTGAAATCTAACACATAGACATGTGGCAAACATGATGTCTGGCCTACTAGCAGTCAAGTAAAGTAGAGAACCAATCATCCATCTGTATGCTGTAACATCAACAGGTTCTCCAGTGTCTTGATCAAGCTTTGTTGCAGTAGCCATAGGAGTTGTAGCAGATGCAGAATCTTGCATTTGAAACTTAGTGAGTAGATTCTTTGTATATTTAGACTGATTAATGAAAATACCTTCTTCAGATTGATTCACTTGTAAGCCTAGAAAATAACTCAATTCTCCCATCATGCTCATTTGATACATGGACTGCATTAACTTTGAAAATCTTTCATAGAGTTTCTCATTAGTGGAACCAAACATAATATCATCAACATATATTTGAACCAATAATAAATCCTTACCTTGAGTTTTATAAAACAAGGTTTTATCAATGGTTCCTCTAGTGAAACCATTTTCAAGTAAAAATAGAGCCAAGATTTCATACCAGGCCCTTGGTGCTTGTTTTGGTCCATATAAAGCTTTATCCAGTCTGTAGACATGATTTGGATATTTTAGATTTATAAATCCAGGTGGTTGTTCAACATAGACTTCTTCTTCAAGTTCACCATTCAAAAATGTACTTTTAACATCCATCTAGTAAACTTTAAATTTCTTATGTAGAAAAATTCTGATTGCCTCAAGTCTAGCTACAGGTGCATAGGTTTCATCATAATCAATCCCCTCCTGTTGAGAATAACCTTTGGCTACCAGTCTTGCTTTGTTCTTTGTAATTATTCCATCAGAGTATGTCTTGTTCCTGAATACCCATTTTGTGCCAACAATAGATCTGTTCTTTGGCCTTGGAACTAGGGTCCAAACTTCATTTCTTTCAAACTCATTCAATTCTTCCTGCATAGCAGTGATCCAATCAACATCCTTCAAAGCATCTTCAAACTTCTTTGGTTCTGTTTGAGAAAGAAAACTATGAAATAGACATTCATTCTGAGTAGCTTTTTTTGTTTTTATTCCACTTTCCAGATCACCTATAATTAAATCAGGTGTGTGATCTTTGGTCCACTTCCTTGGATGTGGAAAATTCCTTGAACTAGATGCTCCCCTATGATTTGTGCCTTCATAGAATGATTCTTCTGTAAATGCTGATCCTCCCCCTGAAGATGTGCTTCCTTCAGTGTTTGATGACTCAGAGTTTAAGTACTCAGAGTTTGAGGTCTCAGTGTTTGTGGTCTCAGAGTTTGAATGATCAGAGTTTAGGTTTTCAGAGTTTGTGTTGTTCAGAGTTTGTGTTGTTCAGAGTTTGATCAGATTCTGATATTTCAATTACTGTGTTTTGATCTCCAATGTCAGTATTTGGTTGATATTGTTCCCCCTCAACATTTGTAGAATCTTCAATTTCTATTTCGATCAATTCTGAATCAGAGTTTAAAGAATCAGAGTTTTCTTCATCAGAGTTTAATTGAACAGAGTTTATTTCATCAGAGTTTGGTTCAACAGAGTTTATTTTCTGCAGTTCATTCTCAAATCTCAGAATTTCATGTGCATCTTTATCATGTAACCCAGCTATCTTCCCTTCATCAAAGGAGACATTAATTGATTCCATGACTGTCATTGTCCTTAAGTTGAATACTTTAAATGCTCTTGAAGAGGTTTTAGAAGTTGTTGCATATCTAACAAAAATTCCTTCATCTGTTTTAAGTTCAAACTTCTTCATTTGTTCAGGATGTGTTTTGAGAATAAAACACTTGCTTCCAAAGATGTGAAAGTATTTGACATTTGGCTTTCTTCCTTTCAAAGATTCATATGGAGTCATTCCATGTTTGTTTATTAAAGAACAATTTTGAGTGATGCATGCAGTGTTCACAGCTTCTGCCTAAAAGTAAGTAAGTAGCTTTGCTCCTTCTAGCATTGTTCTGGCAGGTTCTATTAAAGTTCTATTCTTTCTTTCAACTACACCATTTTGTTGAGGTGTGCCAAGTGCTGAGAATTGTTGAATAATACCTCTTGTTGAGCAGAATTCCTCCATTGCAGAGTTCTTAAACTCTGTTCCATTGTCACTCCTTAGTTTATTTACTTTGTGAGCTGATCCATTCTCAATCATTGCAATATGCTCAAAAATTATCTCAGCAGTTTCATCCTTTTTATGCAAAAAGTACACCTAGGTAAATCTAGTGAAATCATCAACTATTACCAGAGTGTATTTTTTCTTTCCAATGGACATGATGTTTACTGGACCAAATAAATCAAGATGTAGTAGATGAAAAGGATGATCAATTAAATTTTCAATTTTGCTATTGAAAGATGTCTTCTTTTGTTTGGCCTTTTGACATGAATCACAGAGTCCATCAGGATGAAATTGAACTTTTAGAAGACCTCTAACTAGGTCATTTTTCACCAATTCATTAATATTTCCAAAATTCAGATGACACAACCTTTTGTGCCAATTCCAGCTTTCCAAAGATGATGTTTTTCCAAGTAAACAAGTTAAGGGACCATTTAAATTACTATCCAAGTTAGCTTCAAATAGGTTGTTATGTCTGTGGCCAATAAGAACTACTTTTCCATTCTTCTTGCTTTTTACTTCACAATGAGTTCCATGAAATTCCTCAGAGAAACCTCTGTCTGTCATTTGACTCACACTGAGCAAATTATGTTTGAGTCCTTCAACCAGAGCTACATTTTTAATGATGAGATTTCCAATCACAATGTTGCCATATCCTAGTGTTCTTCCTATGTTGCCATCTCCATAAGATACTGCTGGGCCAACCTTCTCTTCAAACTCTGAAAGCAGGGATTTATTTCCAGTCATATGTGCAGAACATCCACTATCAATCACTAGGATGTTTTTCTTATTTCCCTGCAATCAGTAAATGCAATTTAATTAGTAGGTTTGGGGACCCCAACTAGTTTGGGTCCTTTATTTGAAAACTTGTTAACTTTTGCAGCAGAAGTTCTTTTGTCAGAGTTTGTGTTAACAGAGTTTACATGATCAGAGTTTGCATTCACAGAGTTTGTACTATCAAAGTTTACACTCCTCTTATCAGACTTTATCACATATATTTGCTTGACAGTATGTTTTGGAGAAAAATTTATCTGAGGTTGTGGTTCATAATAACTATAATATAAATCATGATATTCTTTGTATGTATAAATAAAATGCCATAAACTACCACAGTGAAAACAGGGATTGTTTCTTGTTTGTTTTCTAGCCTCAAAACCAGGTTTTTCAGGTTCTTTCATTCTCTTTTGTTTGCAGTCAATAGCAAGGTGATTAGAATTATCACAGGTAAAACAGGTTTTCCTAGGAGCATCAGGGATATTCATGTAGTTATTCTCCTTAGTAATTCCTACTTTACCATTCCTATTTCTTTTCACCTTTTTAGATTTATTAGTGACTGCCTTCAACTTTTCTTTAAGTTGCTTCTGTGAGAGTAACCCTATATTTACCTTTTTAGAACTTGACACATTATTGTTTTTAGAGCTTTCAGCAGATGTTGTTCTCTTATTTTTACCAGCTCTAACAAATTTCACAGGTTCACTCAATGTTCCTTTTGTGTGTGTTTCTTTGTCAGATTCATATCCTAAAGCAGAAGTCCAATTTTTATTAGTTAACCTTTGTTGGACTTTCTTTCCAGAGTTTGTCCAAACTCTGAAGGTTTCCTTTTCTTTTGCTATTTCAGTTTTTAAGTACTCAACTTGAATTTCTAATTGTGTTTGCATGTGAATAGCATTATCAAGGTCTTTCTTAATGTTTAACATATCAGAGTTTTCAGATTCAAGCATGTTATTCCTAGTAGTCAGAGTTTGTATCTCAGATTTTAATATCTCATTTTCTAGAGTTTGGGATTTAAAACTAACATGCAAAGAACTAAGAAAAGACTTTAATTCACAGATATTATCAGTTTGAAAATTGAAAACAGAGTCTGGTACCTTTTCAGAGTTTAGATCATCAGTTTTTGCCATGAGTGCATAATTGTTTTCCTGTTCAGAATCTGAAGAATCCATCCAATCCTTCTTTGATATGATTAAGGCTTTTCCTGATTCCGTACTTCTGCATTCAGTAGCAAAGTGACCCATCTTGTTGCACTTGTAACACTTGATCTTTGACTTGTCAACAGTCTTTGATTTCCCATCTCTATTTTCTCTTTTCTTGAATCTTTCTTTCTTGTTTGACTCATCAAGCTTCTTCTGAAAGATTCCTTGCTTCCTGAATTTTCTGTACTTTTTGAAGCTTTTGAAAAACATGGCAAACATCTCCATCATGTCAGTGTCTGAAGAGTCATCAGAGTTTATATCAGAGTTTTCTTCAAACTCTGATTCACTGTTTTCTTGGAGCACTACTTCTTTCTCTTTCCTTATTGAAGTTTTAAGCACCTTTTCTTTTGGTTCTTCATTCTTGGTTTCAACATTCAATGCAATAGATCTTGCCTTGTTGCTTTTTCTATTTCTTCTTTGCTGTAACTCCAAGTCACGAGTCTTCAGTTTTCTATAGACCTCATCTAAGGACATCTCATCTAAATCAGCTCTGTCTCTAATCAAAGATGTCTGCAGATCCCATTCTTCTGGAAGAGCCCTAAAAAACTTGGTGTTTGAGTCTTCATTATCATACACCTTATCACCTAATGCCAAGTTGTTCAACAGAGTTAAAAATCTGTCATAGATATCTGTGAGAGACTCATTTTGTTTATCCTCAAAATATTCATACTCTTGTATAAGTACAGATCTTCTATTTTTCTTGATTTCCCAGGTTCCTTGGTGAAAGGGAAGATAGGAGTGAAGGGAAGTAACTCACTGCACTTTCATGTGTACTAGAAATGCTAAATGTAATCTCTATATAATGGTTGATGATAACTCAACAATAAAATAGGACATGTAATAATATGCAGGTGCACAGAAATCTTGGATCACAGAGTTCAGTTAAGACAAAGTATCAAAGGATCATCTACAGACTTGAAGCTCGCTGGAAGAAGTTCATTAACATGTTCAGACCTCAGTGGAGAATAAAAGATGTTGACATCTATTTAAGGATGTGGAAGCTATAGAAGAGTGTCTTAGTCTATGAAGATTTCAGTGCATTACAATCGAAGCTACAAATAAGGTTTGCAAAGAAGAATGTGGAATCATGTTCGGAATCAAGAGCCCCTATCAAGACTAGTCACTTATGAACCAGACCGTTGCATCAAGTGTCAGGACATTGGAGGCAAGCTCTCGTCGATTAATATGGTTTTAATCATTCTAAAGTTGTTGGTTTTCTTGAGTCATGTAGAGGATCAACAAAGGTGGTAAATCAGTGTTGGAGAAATGTCAGCCTAATGGATAAGGGACAGACGGCACAACCTGATTGGATCTTACTAAAGCTTCACATATTAGAAGGCCAAATACTTGGACGTGGTGGAGTCACGTATACGGGGCCAAGTATTTGGATAAGGAAGTCTACACAAATTGAAGACTGGAATGAAAAAATATTTAATTTAATTAAATAAAGTATTTATTTAATTATTTATATATTTTATAAATAAAGATATTCTTTATTTATATTTTATATATTTATTTAAATATTATTTTTACATTAAATATTTCCAAAGGCATGCTTGGCACATGACTTTGAAGATAACATTTGAGTGGACAAGAGTAAAAGGTGGAAAAAGTAAAAAGCTACACCTTTTCTATAATAAAAGAAAAAACTCAAGTCTCCATTTTTTAGAGTGGTTGTGTGCATCCGGATGAGAAAAGAAAAGGGGATAGAGAGAAAAATTATTCTCTCCCCCATGGCCAAACTAGATCTTGAATATATTTGTAGCCATGATTTTCTTTATTATACCACTCCTCTATTCTTCTATTGAAAACACTTGTTAAATCTTGTACAGAAGATAGGGTTGATTTTTGTCTCCTCGATCTAAAAAATGTAATAGTTTTAGAGGAGACAAAAATCACTTCTTTGTTGTGTTCTTGAGCTTATGTTCTTGAACTTGTTTGTAGCATCTACCCCACTTCAATGAATATAAAGTTATATTCTTGGATCTTGTTGTGTTGTGTGTTTTGGATGATTTACCGTTCATTATCTTGGTTATTTTAATGATGTTCTTGAGGTTGAAGAAGATGATGAACAGTACCCGGGTTTGAACCAAAGTAATTTTTATGTTGTCCCAAAAATAATTAATAGTCAGATTTTTAATTTGGGAATCGTATTCATCCCCCCCCCACGATCTCCGGGACCCAACAATTGGTATCAGAGCTACTCGATTGACATACAAATCGATTGGATCTATTTTTATTTTTGAGATTAAAGAGGGTACGATTGGTTCACTGGGCATCCAGAAAGGAAGCAGTAAGTGTTTTGTTAATTGTTGAAGCCCAGAATTTTTCTAAGTACAAAATGTTCTAGATGGCCAAGTAGAATATTCCTATGTAGAAGTTCTACTTGATGTTCTACTTGATGTTCGAGTTGATGTTCGAGTTGATGTTCGAGTTGAAATTTCGAGATAGGAATTTCGAGATGGAATCTATGTAGAACATTCCTATGTAGAAGTTCTACTTGATGTTCGAGATAGAGTCTATGTAGAAATTCCTATGTAGAATTTTTACTTAGAAGGCTGTTTCTACATGACACATGGCTACATATCTTAACTTTTATTTAAAACAAAAATTGTTTTTCTCTCAAATTATTTTTAGTTTAATAATTAATTTAATAATTAAATTTGAATTTAATTATTTAAAATATTTTGGAAATAATTTTTAAATTTAAATAATTTATTTTTCAAGTTTATTTTACATCTTGGAAAATATTTTATTTTCTTTTAAATTTTAGAGTCAAATATTTTATATTTTTAATATTCTTAGTTAAGAATTTTATTAATTTGAAAACTAAAATTAATCTTAAAATCCAATTTAATTTCTTTTGAGTTTGATAATTTAATAATTATTTTTGAGGTTTAATAATTTATTTATTTTAAAACTTTAATTACAAATTTTATAAAACTCTTTGGAAAATATTTTTGGATTGAAATAATTTATTTTCATGAACATTTTAAATGTTTTGAAAATTTAGTATTTCTATATCAAACTTATATTTTCAATCTGTTTTATTTTAATTATAATTTAAGCTTGGAAGTTTTAATTATAAATCTCATAAAACTTTTTGGAAAATCATTTTGGTTGAAATAATTTATTTTCAAGAATATCTTAGATGACTTGAAAATTTATTATTTTTATATCAAACTTATATTTTCAATCTGTTTTTATTTTAATTATAATTGAAACTGTTTTGGATTATAAATTCTATAAAATTCTTTAGAAATTAATTTTGATTTGAAATAATTTCTTTTTCAGGATTATTTAATATACTTTGAAAATTTTGTTATCTCTATATCAAAACTTTCTTTTCGAATTATTTTATTTTATTTATAATTTGAAATTGAGAAATTTATTATTATTTATCAAAAAAATGCATTTTCAATTTATTTTGATTATTTTAATTTCTAAAAAAATTAAATACTTCTGTTTGAACAAAATGTTTTATTAAACGAAATAACAGGAGTTGATTCTTAGTTCGTTGAGGACAAACGAACTAACTAAAGAACATTCTAATGGAGTTGAGACCTGATCTTACCATTGGAGATGTATTTCTACATCGGTCTACTCAGCGGATCATTTGGTTATTGAAAGGGGATTAGTTCATTTAGGGAAGAGTCTTCGTTCAGTGGTTTTCGAATCAATATATGAAGAATTTGGGGTTTTGAAAAGGAATTCAGTTTATCGGTCAAAGAACCAAAACAACAATTGAAGATTTGGTTAAAGGACACCAGTGGCAGAAATACACAAGGTTTGATTATCACTGACATATGATAATCAAGGGGTTATTGCTACACATACAAAGAAGAGTGATCTTTTCAAGCAGAACATGAGACATTCTATGTCGGGGTCTTTAAGCAGAACAATCAGGTATCATTTTGGGTTGAAGCAGGAACATCATTGGTTACTGAGGTCAAATGCAAGGATACTTCCATGAGTGTTATTAGAATGGATATTGATTTGGATCAATTGATTATCACTCGAGATGGAATGCTAAGCATCGCTCAGGTATACTTTCTAACTAGTTTATACTTGTTTGATTCAATTATAGAGTATTAAGTGCTGAACTGCATTATATTATAAGTTTGATGTAATGCATGTCTCACCTTGATTTCTATATAAATTAGATAACTTATGCTAGTTTGTTAGTGTTGCTTGTTTATCAGTATTTGACTTCATGATTAGATCTTGTGTGATTTAATGCTTGCTTTACGATAATTGATCATGTTAGCATATAGAGTCTTAGGTATTTGTAGGGGTACATTTACCGGAAAGAGTATTTGCTGCATGCTAAGTGCCTTGATGTTTACATTGTCTATAATCTGTTTATACTCGCATGGTTGTATTAAATGCTATATCTGATCATGTGCTTGTTAAGATGAGTTTGTTTCTAATTTGGGAATTGCCTAGGGGTTAGTATAATAAACCATGAATTAAATTTTTAAATTTAAATTGACTCAGGTAATTAGAGATAATATAATGTTAAAGTGAACAACAAAGGTGATTTAGAAGAATTAGGAATCTGAGTGATTGATTCTTCTATGACTACATATATGTACGACATGATTCTTATAGACTGCTAGTCCACCTTAAGTTAGGTTGGGATCACTGAGATCATAGCCAAGACTACTTGTTGAGGCTGATATAGATGAGGAGTGATCAGTCAGATAAGAATGAGCATGTTGAACTTGAATGCTTTGTTGTTAACTATGTTTAGAAATATCTCTAACCCTTGGACTCAATCAAATTGAGGACCATGTGTCCTAATCATTTGTGAATGCAAAGTATCTTTCAACATGTACAAGTTATATATCTCTGACATTTTCATGTTCGACGCATGTAACTACTTTTGCTTTGGTATTCAAATGGTTAAGCAAGGTTACCTATTTTTCTTGAATGATCTGAAGCACAATATTAAGAAAGACCTAGGGAATTCTTTGCGAAGGGTTTCTTAATATCAGTTCGAGGATGAACAGTATTGATCGGGGTCAAGAGAAATAGAAGCTCACTCTACTGGAAGTGAGGTTATTGCTGACACGAAATATAATGCTTATGATGAAGTCAACTATTCGTTAAAGTTTATCAGAATGGAGTTAGCTGCAATAACAAGTGATGCTCTCACACTTGGTTTATCATCTAATACTTGGTTTATCAAGATAACGGATTCGACGGTAAAGATGAAGTTGGTGAGAAAGGACTACTTCTAATGAAATTCTTTTAAGAAGGACATTAGTGAAGTATGTCAGTTGAAGGGAAGTCAAGTCAAAGGCTACCCTATTTAGTTTTGGTGTTTGTTCGTACATTCGATAGATGAAGCATCTTAGTGATTAATCACATTCAAAGGATTAGGTAGATTGCTGTAAGAACACTTTGAGGGCAGGTAATGAAATTTGTTGACGAACGAAGTTCTATGTTATGTCTGCACTGAAAGGAGTATTCTAGAGTAAAGTTCAGTTTCCAGACTTCATGACCAAATGGACGAGTTAATAGGGAAATCCAGACCTTGAGTGGAATTACAAGGATAATGGATAGACTTAAGGTTTCCTATTCACTACGGCTGAATCAGTTGACACAGCAAGTCTAATCAGCAAATGTAAAGAGAAGACATCAAGTAAGATTAATCATGCCTGAAGTCACATGGTGTGATGGAAGGCTATCTTATTTGGAGTTAAGAGCTTACACAGAGTCTGTGATTGATTTAAGATGATCTAGATGGAGTGAACATCATCATCAAGCTCTCTAGCATTCATTTGATTTTAGCTCTGAATTTCTAAAGGTTGACATCCTATTTAGGGCTCAAGATCAGATGACACCAGATGAAGAAAAGATACAAGCAGCATCACAGGGGGAGCATCAGTAAGTTGGATCAACTAGTCGTGTTTGATGTTCAAAGGCTAGCAGTGCTCATTGAGTAAGAGTTGAGATTCTTAGGAGCACTGAGTGATCCAGATTGAGTGATTGCATATTAAAAAGGAAATTGTCAATTTAAAAATAATGCAAGATGATCTCAATCATATTTGAAGAAGTCTACTCTACCCACTGAATATCTAAAAAAACATTAAGGACACATCTGTCATGACAAATGGTTTTGTGTAACAACATTTCCTAGAGTCAGTTCTTGATGAATCTGGGTGGTAGAGTAGTGATTGGTAGTGCCATGCATGTATAAGAGTATTTCATTGGTTTTTCTGAGTGAATTCAATGAAGATTGAAGATGTACTAACTAATCAAGATTGAATAGGGTTCGAATCAAGGAACTAACTCAATTGAACTAGAGGCAGATACACTTAGCACAAGGAATCAATCCACATGAAGACTTGGTATTGATACAGAAGCTGAAGGGTAGTTCGGAGTTTTTGAAGGTTCTACTTTGCTAGTGTCAGGACTATTGGTTTCTAGAGTGCTGAGTTTAGTGAAGCTGCTGCCAAGACCAATATCTACAAGGAAATATTTGGGTGTTGAAGGTAATGCAGTTTCCGTCTGGATGAGCGTGGTATTGTTTCGAGGAACAATGTTAACTGGTAGCTGAAAAGTTATTCCTGTCCAAAAGGAGTAAACGTTCGATCTCGAAAGGAGTAAACGTTCGATCTTTAGGGCAAAGAGGAGTAATTGTTCATTCGACGATCATACACCAGTAAAAACTCTATTGACTAAGGTATGTCACTCTAGTCTAATATTGATTTATTTAAATGTAAAGTTTATAGAGAGTGTTCATGCTATTTAGATGTCTACGATCTCTAGGAACTGATTAATGTTTGGCTTGTGACCACCCGGGACCCAATATTATCGCTATGAGATTACCTATGATCACCCGGGACCTAGGGACCTAACAATGTAGCATCTCTTTGTATAGTCAATTTATATCCAGGACCTCGTACTTTGTGCTGTCATAAGTTATTCATGCTATATGTATCAAATGTTTCAGCATAAGTATTTGTATATATTAATTAATTATAATTTTATTTACTTCTAATTGTTTAATGCTAATATTAATGGAACCACTTAATATGTAGTTTAAGTGATGTAATTCATGTCTTTTGCAAAATCCATTAATATTAGTTGTCATTCTTTTGATATTAGTGATGTCACTTAGAATTTCTATACTAAGTGACAAAAAGATTATTTCAAAAACACTGATATTGAAAGTAATTTACTACATCGCGAGGGGTTGTCAAAGATCATAAATTTTAACATTAATATTTAAAGGTATTTGATCTCTGATGCAACTAGTACCTCGAGCTTACATACATTCTGATTGTCATGAGTATTTTCAATATGCTTATGTGATAATTGTTGAGATGTAGTGTAAGAAGTTAAATGTTGTCATTCGGTCAATGTATCTTCAGTGTTTAGCGGATGCTTATGTTTTATGCTTTAGAATTACCATGATCTATATTGCAATATGTGTTTGTTTCAAGCGACAAATGGTAATTGTCTAGCATAATGTAAGTATCTTATGTGCTTGATTATTTTGTAGTAAGATGCATTTTATTACAAAATGATTAAATGATGTTAGTACTTTTGAATGTCTTGTCATTCATATCTTTGATAATTCATTAGTATTAACATATATTTTTCATTCTTTAGAACTTGAATGCATAAAGAAATTTCTTGTCTATTTCTTGTAAAAAATGTTTTATCTAAACATGCATTCATTTGCCAGAGAATGAAAAGCCACTAAAAGTTTTTTTTTTTAACTCCCTTTGAAAGAGAACATTTCTTGAGGATTATCTTTCTATTTCAAAATCATATATCCCCTCTCTCTAAATATTTTGTAATGAAAACTGTTTTCTCTCCACGATTTGTTTAAATAAAGTTACTTGATAACTTGTAACTTAGGTTGCATGGTATCAGGCTATTTTATTTGAGTAAATTGTTTTGATCTTTAGGTATCAACTATTGGTAAAACGTTTTTCAAAACTCTTGTTAATGTCTGTTTCACATTGACCTGTAGTATTAAAACAATGGTTGTTTGCTTTGGGATTAGTGGCTTGGACTGTATGACTAAAGCATTCATTCGATTTTTTTTAATGATTTATATTTTAAGTCGAAGATAATATCAGATAAGAATGAATTGCAAAACAATTTCTGAAAACATACAGTGAGCAAGATGAAATAGATTTGAGTTATTAATCAAAATGTTTTTGATAAAAGAGTTGAATTTCAATTGAATATTTGTCTAAGAAAAATTCAAAAGAATACTTTTGTTAATCTGTTAAAAATTTTTTCAAAATTGTGAGTTTATGAAATTTGGCTTAATATTCTTTTACCTATTCTTTATTAATTCCCACATTTTAGCTCTGGTGCATTGTTTCTTGAGGACACAATGCTCCGATGCTATATTTCTGAGAAGGAATAGAGAATAAGTTTAATCATACTCTACTAAATTTTATATAGCTCTGATCAACTCTATCTATTTAGCCGTAATGGCTTGGCCTTAGTGGCTATAGGGGAAGGTCTAGAAGTTGAATAATCCATCAATTTCTAACCAAGGCCTTAGTACCAAACACTATCATTCTAATTCAAACTTTCAACCCTTGGTGATATAAGGAACTTCTGTAGATTAGTGGTTGTTAAGGGAGAAACTGCATTAATTGCAGCAAAGGATGTGTCAGAAGTGCACCCACAGCTCTACCTCTCGAGAAGGAAAGAAGTATACAAATTGAGGTATCTGTAGCTCATCTGTATTCTCTCAAAAGGATGCAGAGCTGAAAAGGCAATTCAACCGTTTCTGAATGAACTCTCTCAACAGGGTGATTTCATTGAAAATTCGTTCATCAGCCAGAGCACCTTGTAATGAGTCAAGCACACCAAAAGCATTCACGCTGATGATAATCCTAAAGTTTTTGCTTTTAAGGGATATTATAGGACCTAACAGTTCTCTAGCCTCTCTTGGGACTAACAATTGTGAGGACACATTGCAAGAAGTGCACATTGTGAGGTATAGGTAAAACCCCTAAACTTCTTTGTTTACCATTCATGGTGAATGAAGTTGTTGAGCCACCTTTACAGGCATTTGAGGGAAACTTGGATTTCTTGCCATATATTAGAATCCTTGTCAACCTTCCTAGGAGGAACAGTCCTAGTTCCCTAACGGGATTTCACATCCGCAGAGCAATCTGTTGATGTTGAGAGGCAATCACTAACAGTTTTCCATGACTGAAAATAGTGAGTTAATTCATCTTCACAGGTGATTGAGAGAGATGTTTGTACACGTCTACTCTCCCAGGAATTCAAATTCTGGAATACATGGATCGCTCAAAACTTAAAGGCATATCACCGTCAACGATCCAGTGCATGGATTTGCATATGGGGAGTCAGTTGATGCTTAGATAGCTGCTAGTACGCATACCACATTCAATGATCCAGTGCATGGATTTGCATATGGAGAGATTGTTGATGCTGAAAGTAGCTGAGCAACAACTCGTAGACTATGATTCAGTTGGTTTACCAATTTGATGAGTCTTTTGAAGATCAGGGTGTTGGGATTTCAGTCACTCCTGGAATGGAGGAGATTCCAATTTCAGAAGGGTTATTCCCCGACGACGAGCCACGTGTGCATGGATTTGCTCATGGTGAGTTGGGTGATGGCCTAACTGAAACCCTGTCTGAGATTCCATCTCAGAACCTAGATCTTTAGTGATCGACAACATGCTATAGTCAACGATCCATAATATCTTGGTGAGACTAGCATGTATTTACTTGCAGGTACAAATTGCTATAAATGGAATGAGTGCAAGTAAGGGAGAGAAACACTTGAGTGAAGTGAGGGAGTGATACACTTGAGTGAGAGAAATAGGGAGAGAAATGAGTGGAACACTTACGCTTGAAAGTGTAAACACCAACAAAACGTAGTAGAAGTGAGGAAACCATAGACCAAACATTAACCTTGCTACTATGCTTGAATCCTGTTACTGAATTTTCTAACTCTGGAATGTTGAAGAGATTCTTTTCTGGAAGACAAGCTGAAGAAGAGTCTAGCTGAAGCTTAGTGGGAATGTCCAAACTATTACCTTTGGGTCTATTAATTCATGTTGTTCTCAATCTCAAAGGGGGAGACATTAATTTTTAGGCCTAAGGAGGATTTTATGTTCGGTTGGAGGAGTGTTTCTTATTCGATTGGATGTAGATGATACTTTTATTGTTTTAAAGGATATTCTCAACTAAGGGGGAGAATTTGGTGATACAAGAAACGAGATTTGTCAATCATATCTTGTGGAGGTTACTTAAAAGATATCTAAAGACACAAGGGTGGATTGGAGCTTGCATGAACTAAGGGGAGAATTAGATAAAATTGAAACCTTAGTGATGCAAGGGAGAAATTACTAAGGGGGATTTTCTTAGTAATTGGTTGAAGCCTTATCCCTAAAGGTGTTGTAGACTTAACTAATTTTTCGTCTGAAGTGGAGAAGTTACTTTTTGTCAATTGGGAAGAAGTTACTTGTCGTACTAAGGGGGAGAAGTTATGAAGAATCTTAACATCTTGGTTTGCAATGCTATATCTTATTCTGAAAAGATATCTAAGGGATTTTGCTCTATTTATTTGAAGATCTGTCCTTGAAACATTCTTAGGAGAGGTCCGGCATAAGAATTCTTTTAAGCACGATCAATGAATGAAAATGAAGATTTCTTTGAAGAGTATCAACTCAGGGGGAGTTTTTGCTAAGTAGAAGTTTTCTGGGTAAAGAAGAATGCGAAAGAGATTTTCAAGGGGCATCTGAGAAGTGTCCAAGTGTGTTCTATTTCTTGTTTCAGTGATAGATGAAGTCAGTGGAGTAGTGCAGGGAAGAAAGAAAAATATGTTTCCTGGAAAAAGAACATCCTGAAGAAAAAGAGGAAGTGACTTTCATTCCAAGAGAGAACAACCTTAAGGGGAGTATGAGTTGACCTCTTATGGGGAGCATAGAGAGCTGTATGTTCTAGTTCGAATTGCAAGATGAACAAGAATGATTGTTCAGAAGTCTTTACTAATGATTTGTTTCTTTATTGAAAGAACCCCATCTTTGAAGAACATTGAAGTGAAAGAAGCTAAAGCAAAATGAAATTCAGAAATTCATCATTCATTTTCAGCAACTCAGGAAATCTGGATTTAACTGATTATATCTTTCTAGAACCTTTTGTATATTATTTTCATGTCCAGTACTTTAATTGTTTCTTGTATGTTAGTTGAGTTATCCTCTAGTAGTTAATTTTATTTAATTGCTTTTGGGGGAGATTATAAAGGGAAATAGTATTTGATTGCTATTCCGTATCAACTAAATAGGGGGCGATTGAAAGGGGAGATAGGAGTGAAGGGAAGTAACTCACTGCACTTTCATGTGTACTAGAAATGCTAAATGTAATCTCTATATAATGGTTGATGATAACTCAACAATAGAACAGGACATGTAATAATATGCAGGTGCACAGAAATCTTGGATCACAGAGTTCAGTTAAGACAAAGTATCAAAGGATCATCTACAGACTTGAAGCTCGCTGGAAGAAGTTCATTAACATGTTCAGGCCTCAGTGGAGAATAAAAGATGTTGACATCTATTCAAGGATGTGGAAGCTATAGAAGATTGTCTTAGTCTATGAAGATTTCAGTGCATTACAATCGAAGCTACAAGTAAGGTTTGCAAAGAAGAATGTGGAATCATGTTCGGAATCAAGAGCCCCTATCAAGACTAGTCACTTATGAACCAGACCGTTGCATCAAGTGTCAGGACATTGGAGGCAAGCTCTCGTCGGTTAATATAGTTTTAATCATTCTAAAGTTGTTGGTTTTCTTGAGTCATGTGGAGGATCAACAAAGGTGGTAAATCAGTGTTGGACAAATGTCAGCCTAATGGATAAGGGACAGACGGCACAACCTGATTAGATCTTACTAAAGCTTCACATATTAGAAGGCCAAATACTTGGACGTGGTGGAGTCACGTATACGGGGTCAAGTATTTGGATAAGGAAGTCTACACAAATTGAAGAGTGGAATGGAAATATTTAATTTAATTAAATAAAGTATTTATTTAATTATTTATATATTTTATAAATAAAGATATTCTTTATTTATATTTTATATATTTATTTAAATATTACTTTTACATTAAATATTTCCAAAGGCATGCTTGGCACATGACTTTGAAGATAAGATTTGAGTGGACAAGAGTAAAAGGTGGAAAAAGCAAAAAGCTACACCTTTTTCTATAATAAAAGAAGAAACTCAAGTCTCCATTTTTTAGAGTGGTTGTGTGCATCCGGATGAGAAAAGAAAAGGGGAGAGAGAGAAAAATTATTCTCTCCCCCATGGCCAAACTAGATCTTGAATATATTTGTAGCCATGATTTTCTTTATTATACCACTCCTCTATTCTTCTATTGAAAACACTTGTTAAATCTTGTATAGAAGACAGGGTTGATTTTTGTCTCCTAGATCTACAAAATGTAATAGTTTTAGAGGAGACAAAAATCACTTCTTTGTTGTGTTCTTGAGCTTATGTTCTTGAACTTGTTTGTAACATCTACCCCACTTTAATGAATATAAAGTTATATTCTTGGATCTTGTTTTGTTGTGTGTTTTGGATGATTTACCGTTCATTATCTTGGTTATTTTAATGGTGTTCTTGAGGTTGAAGAAGATGATGAACAGTACCCGGGTTTGAACCAAAGTAATTTTTATGTTGTCCCAAAAATAATTAATAGTCAGATTTTTAATTTGGGAATCGTATTCACCCCCCTTCTACGATCTCCGGGACCCAACACTTGGCATTGAACCTCTAGTGCATCCCAGATTTCTGTCTTGCATGCTATTACCCTGTTGGACATTACAAAGTCAAGACTGTTATGCAATATGTTTCTTACCTTGTCATCTTTGAGGACTTCTTGCTTTTCCTCATTGGTCCATTCTTTCTTATCATTTAATGTATAATATTCAGGAACTTGTATTCCTTCTACAACAGTTGCAAGCACCAGTTTTGTTGGAAGATACTGGCCTTTATTGATCCTGTCCAGATAGTCAAGGTCTGTTGCTTCTAGAAACATCAACATCTTCACCCTCCATGTAGGGTACTCAGCCTTCTTCAATATTGGAATCCTGATGCTTTCATACTTGTTACCAGACATGATTATTTGATCTTTTGAGTTGAAATTAACTGCCTGCTCTGATACCAATTGTTGCCCAGATAATCAATCTATTACAGAAGGGGGGTTGAATATAATAGTACCAACTAATCGATGATGAACACAAGTATGTAGATTGGAATACTGTTTTGTATTAATAATGAATTTGAATACAAAACTCTCTCAAGAAATAATGTTCTTAAGAGCTGCTAAGTTACAATAATAATGCTTGAAAACGTATGATGAATTATAACCTATGTCTGTGTTTATATAGACATAACTACTTATACAATTACAAATCAGAATAGAAATAGAATAACTTTAATAAGGTAATTTAGACTTGCACTCGAATTCATTCTTACTATCCAAATCAGACTCTTATTTTTCTGTTTCCTTTTCTGATAAACTCTGAAGCTAATCTCTGTCGGTTTGTCATTCTCTGATTTGAGCATTCTTTGTTAGAGTAAACTCTGACTGACAGTTTCCTTAATCTCTGATGACGTCATCATAAACTCTGTTTGGTATTTCCTGACAATCATCAGTGTTTGCATTCCTAACATGATTCTCACAAAAAACATAAACAATCAACCATTGACATATATTTTAGCAAAATTATCTAGAAAATATTTAAGTATTATGTGTTATATATATAAATTAATATTTTTAATGAATTATTATTTTATATTTATATAGGGCCTTCAAGTACTTCTCCAAAAATTATTATTTTATGCATTTAGTGGTAATATTAATTTATCTCATTAGCCCAAAACGGAACCAGAAACAATTATTATTTAATCGAGGTTATTAATTTATCAAGATTTTACTGTAATTCATATATTATTTCTAATTTTTATATTATAATGATTCATTTGATCACAATTTTTTTTGTTTATCTAATAAAAAATTATATAATTAACAAGGGCAATATCCTATATATAATAAGAGTAAGAGAGATCTTATCCAAATATTATCAAAAATCAAATGATCGATTTTTCATAATTACATAATATTATATATTATATACTCATTATTTATAAGTTATAATTATTATTAAAATTCTTAACAACTATAATTTTTCTTACCTCACTTCATATTATAACTCAAACTCTATTAGATATCTTAGTAATATATAATTTTGAACTTAAAGAAATACTAGCTTATATCTCGTGCATCGCACAAATGAATTTTTTTAGTTTTTTAATATTTTTATTTTAATATTTTTTTAATGATTTAAATTTATTTGTATTTGTATAATAATAATTTAAATTTTATTTAATATTATATGTATATGTTTTTATATAATTTATTTGTATTTATATTTTAATAGGATAGTTTGTGTTTGTTTTGTATAGAGATGTATTTTATTTAGGAGATTAATATGAGATATTTTAGTTAGAAGATTAATATGAGATTGTATTTTAATTAGAAGATTAATATTTTAAAATTAGGCCCAATAATTAATCAATTATCCGGCTCAAATATCGACCGACTACTAAACTTTCAATGTTATCATAAATTTTAATGATATATTAAATTAAAATTATAGGATAAACTTTAATGATATATTAAATAAAAATTATAGGATAAGTGAGATTCGTAAAATAAAAAATATAGAATATAATTTAAATATAATATAATATTATCATATCAACGGAATTATATTCTTACATAAAAGTAATGTTTATATTCTTTAGAATTATAATGTTTATGAGTTGTTTGCATAAAAGGAGGACTACTGGTGTTAGAATTGTATGTATGATTATATTCTTTTAAAATTATATTTTAATAAAATTCAACGGTTAAGATTGTTTCTATGGTTTACATAAAATTGGACGATCGAAATCTTTTCTATGGTTCACCCAGTACCATACCGACGACCAAAACTTTTAATCTTTCAGTTTTAATAATATAGTATAGATTTTGAAATTAAATTAAAAAGAAAATTCGTAATTATTGTGTTACTTACACGACAAACATTGTTAAAGTCATATTTTGAGTTTCAGAAGTCAGAATTGGACGGTTTTACAGCCCACGCGAAGTTTACAAAATTACCTTTAATTCTAAGGTGGTCCAAGATCCAAAATTCAACTGCAGCATCCTGTAATGTAGACGGAAAAAACAGTTACGAATTTTTATAAGAGAATTCTATTCCGTTTAGGAAACCTCTTTATAATTGATTTAAAACATTTAAATATGTTTTATATTACATTTATATAGAGACATAACATATATAAGATATTATTATGTATTATTATTATATTAGAGTAGAGATAGTATTAGGGTTTTATATACAGAGAGATGGAGGGATGCCGTGAATTTTCCTTGTGGGAGAGAAAATTAAAGATTTTTTATCCAAATATTTTCTATAAAAATATTTAATATATTATATAAGGTAGTTGGCTAACTTTCTACGGAGAACCAGTTACACTTTCATGAGAAATTATTATATTGAGAACTCAGAAACCTTATTAATTTCATTAGTCTAAATCGAATTAAAGAAATTAGGTTTTGTTTAAATAATTATTTGAGTTCTCCGGCTAGGAGTTCAACCTTAGCCTAAGATATTGTTACGGATAAAAAATGAGGTGTCTTTAATACGTAATTAATGCTAGGGTTTGGGAGAGCTTCAAGCTTTAATGGCTGCACTAACGTTTCGTGACTTAGCTCAGGTTCTCGTTAACTGCCTACGTATCTCAGTTCGTATGAGAATCAAGCCAAAAACGTAGTTCTAATGTTGAGGGTGTTGGTGTAGGTGCCCTAGAGGCAATACAATGTTTCTTTTGATAAACATTTATGTCATTTGATTATTCAATAAACGTATTTATTATGACTTTAATTACTGCGATATATTTGTTAGCATAATAAATGTCCTTAGAATCATGATACACATTGTATAGTTTAGTAAATGACTTGAACTTGAGATTATACAATATATCATATTCTTAAATGTCCCTAGTCGAGTATTATTATTATAGGACAATAATAATACATAAATAGACTAGTATGTTGTTTGACAGATAACCACATCTCATTGGTTATAAGTATGGGGATACTAAAGTCAACACATAGGTACATGCAGGAGTACATGGTACTGGACAGACTCACAGTGAGATTCTTCATGTTTAATAAAGTCATAAGAAAGACTCACAGTGATAATGGTATAATGATCCTCTGACTTGAGATCATTATATTTCTATACAAGGATTAATATACTTTGACTACATTAAAAGTTACCTTTGACCGGGTAATGATAAAAGTGGACATCGGGTATATCATGAGTCGTATGAGAAATATGAATGATAGATAAAGGATTTAACCCTCCTATAATTAGGAGAGATATTATTGGCCTCTTGATTGAGTGAGACTATAAAATGCATGACCGTGCTCAAATAATGATTTGTTTTCATAGTCTACTCATAGATCAAGTAAACCCGGATTAAATGTTGTAGAGGATGACTAAATACATGCCTCGAGTTTAATCTATAATATATATGGTTAAAGGGATTATATTACACGGAAACATTAATCACGAAAGGTTTTATCGAATCACGATTTAATTATTATTTAATTGGGTAGCAATGATGTATTACTAGATACCGCTCATTATTTATAATTTTATTGGAGAATAAAATTATTGCTAATTAAATAATAGCCTATAGGGTCACACACATAGAGCACTTAAAGGAATAGTTAATTTAAATTATAGATTTAAATTAATTGATGATTATTTGAATTTTATTATATTAATTAAGTGAGACTTAATTAATTGAAATAATATAAATTCGAATTTGAATTTCTGTCCTTAATAATTAAGTATGACTTAGTTATTAATTAAATAATAGAAACACGTTTTATTATTTAATCCTATACCTACATGGGTTAGGTTTTGCTCAATAGGCCCGTTAACCAGTCATTATAAATAGATAATGATAGGTTAAGTGGCTATGACGTTTTTGGGAAAAACCCTAGAGGCAGCAGCAAAGGCAGAGCAAGGCAGAACAAATTCGGAATCATCAAAGGAGCTAGTACATCCATTCCGTAATCAAGATCGTGAGACGTTCTTGAAGGTGCTCGTGTGGATACCATAGAGGTGTTTTTCGAGAGGAAGACACAAGTCGTGAAAGCTAGGATCTCCGTTGAGTTCGTGAAAGTCAAGACCAGAAAAGGTATAATTCTATTTCACCATAATCTGTCCAAGCTTATACATGATCCTGCGTTAGGGTTCCGAAATTTTTCGTTATATTTACGTTTAATCCGCTGCGTTTTATGCCTCGGAACCCAACATAGGGGTTAGGCCCTTTATATAGGCGCATGGAGGCCTTGGAATCAAATTAGGGTTAGGAGACTTGGGGGCCAAGTCTCCTAGCAATAGGGGTATCCAAAACCTTATAGGAATGAGAGTCCTTGTCGGACTCCTCCCACGTTTGGGCTCCTAGATCCTTCTAGGATGAAGGCCTTCAACAGGCTTTTTGGGCCTTTTCTGGGCCTTTATTAAATAATTACGAAATTAATTATTAAAAAGGGCTTACTGGGCCTATGGCTTCCACGGAGCTTCGCGGACCGGACCCAACAATCCAGCTATTACATTCCTAGTTTATTTCGAGGGCCTAAAGCCTTTGGACCATGCCAGGCCTAATAAATTCTATATTTATTATTTCTTTCAGGGCTATTTTTACCCATATCATTTGCCCCCCAACTTTTGGGAAAACTCTACAAGTTTTCGTAAAAGTTTCACCAAAGGTTCTCAATGCCTTCTTAGGCTTTTGACTTGTTTTAATCAATTTTACCTGGGCTCATGCCTTTCTCAAAGAGTTAATATTAAATAACTCGGCCCCCCAAAGGACTTTATTCGTAGCTAAATCGCCAAGGATGCTTTTTCTGCATTTCTCCCCTAAGTCGACCTGGATCGAGGTCGATATCGACCTAGATCGGAGTCGATTTCGACCAGGATTAGAGGGTCAAGGTCGATTTCGACCTCGTTTGAAGTTGAAATAGGCTTCAAAATATCTTGAAGTCGAAATGGTGGTCTGAGGTCGATTTCGACTTGGATCGAGGTCAAACAGGGCTTCAAAACACCTCGAGGTCGAACAGAGCGATTTAGGTCGATTTCGACCTGGATCGAGGTCGAACAAGGGCTCAAAATACATTGAAGTCGAAATAGTGGTTTGAGGTCGATTTTGACCTGGATCGAGGTCGAATAGGGCTTCAAAATGCCTTGAGGTCGAACATAGTGATTGAGGTCGATTTCGACCTGGATTGAGGTCGAACAAGGGCTCAAAATACCTTGAGGTCGAAATCCCTGGGGGGCTTCATGGCCTTTAATTTTCGACCTGGATTGAAGTCGAAATTGACCTCAAAACTCTTTGAGGTCGAAATCTCTTGAGGGCCTCAAAGCCTTTTATTTTCGACCTGGATTGAAGTCGAAATAGACCTCAAAACTCTTTGAGGTCGAAATTCCTTGAGGGCCTCATGGCCTTTTTATTTTCGACCTGGATTGAAGTCGAAATAGACCTCAAAACTCTTTGAGGTCGAAATTCTTTGAGGGCCTCGTGGCCTTTTATTTTTGACCTGGATTGAAGTCGAAATAGACCTCAAAACTCTTTGAGGTCGAAATTCCTTGAAGGCCTGATGGCCTTTTATTTTCGACCTGGATTGAAGTCGAAATAGATCTCAAAACTCTTTGAGGTCGAAATTCCTTGAGGGCCTCATGGCCTTTTATTTTCGACCTGGATTGAAGTCGAAATAGACCTCAAAAACTCTTTGAGGTCGAAATTCCTTGAGGGCCTCATAGCCTTTTATTTTCGACCTGGATTGAAGTCGAAATAGACCTCAAAACTCTTTGAGGTCGAAATTTCTTGAGGGCCTCATGGCCTTTAATTTTCGACCTGGATTGAAGTCGAAATAGACCTCAAAACTCTTTGAGGTCGAAATCTCTTGAGGGCCTCAAAGCCTTTTATTTTCGACTTGGATTGAAGTCGAAATAGACCTCAAAACTCTTTGAGGTCGAAATTTCTTGAGGGCCTCATGGCTTTTTATTTTTCTCACTTTATAAAATGGGCCTGTGAGGTTTTACGGGCTACGGGCTTGGCAGACCCAAGTTTTAGATCTTTCCTAGTTTATGGGTTGTAGAGATTTGGGCCTTAGAACATGGGCTTTCAAGCCCCTTCACCGGTGATACCGGTTGACTTACCCTTCGATGGTTGTGCGACCTAGAGATGCCTGTCAAAAGGCGAATTTAAACGGTCAGGTGACCGGCTGGGGTTATATATACGAGTGGTGTGAGGGCTTCATTTCTCACACTTCTCATCTCTTATTTCTCACTTCTCCCTTCTGTATTCGAGCTCTCAAGCTTCTAAGTAATTTAAATCGTTAGCTTCCTCAAGGAATTACATAAAGTCGAAAATCAGATGGCGGATAAGAGAGCTTCTAGATTGGCATCCCTGAACGCGGGATCAGCCAAGAGAGGTAAATCCTTAAATCGAATCCCCATTTTTTCTACATACATGTCCTTGATAGATATGATCAACCAACGGGGGGATGAATACCCTAGTCAATCCCATCTAGATTCATATAGTCGTAGTAGTAATTTTTTTGAAGCCGATGTAGTAGAAGAGTACAACAAGCTTTTTAATTTTCCACCTAGGTTTTCCATTTCCTTATTTGAACTTGGCGACAGGACCTGCCATTGGCATCCTAGTCGTTTATTTGTTTACGTAGATGCCCTCTTATCGGGGCTTAGGTTTCCTTTGCACGACTTCATCCCCACCCTCTTAGCTGATGTTCAAATAAATCTGTGTCAACTCGTGCCCAATGGATGGAGGCTCATCCATTGTTTCATGGTCTTATGTTTGGAGAATAAAATAAAAATGACAGTCCCTCTCTTTCGCAAAATCTTTCAATTCAAAAACTCTTCTAGCATTTCCCTAGGCTGGGTTCACATAGCTCACAGGCCTAACAAACCCCATATCTTTGATACCTCTTCGATCCCTGATAATAACCTTCACTGGAAGGAAAATTTTGTCCAAGTAAAGTGGGAAGGGGGAGACTGGGGTACCCTTTTTAGGCCCATGTTTAGCAAAGTGTCAGACGGGAGCTTTGATGCTATTAGGCTCTCAGGGGAAGAAGAAGAGGCTTATGCCAAGCTTACTCAGGTTGAAACCAAGCAGCTTGCTTGGGTTCTTCTTGATGAACACAGGTTGAGAGCCCTGGGCCTATCAAGGGCCTCGAGCAAAGGTATACTATTTTACTCGACTCTGTTCTCGTTTTACTCATTGATTGCCTAACTAATGTTTCTATGTTTTCTTTTTCAGCTGCTGCATTGATAAACGAGTGGACCATTCCACCCGTAGAAGAAAATGGTCGTATGAAATGGCTAAGACTGATGAACGACCCCAGGCAGGTAAAGGAACCTCCGGCTTTCTTACAGCCGCACACTGGGCCAATCGAAGCTGGGAGCAGCGAGCCGGTCAAGGCGCCCAAATCCCTGGCATACAAGCCTGGCTGGGGTATCAGGAAGTCGGATACGGTGGTCGGATGTACAGATCACGCGAGGGACTGGTCCCTTCACTCCCTCACTCCTTGCGATTACAAGGATATTGTCTTGGGACGGGACGAGAAAAGCACCAAGGCTTTGGGTGCGCAGGCATTAGCATCGGTAAGCTTATTTACTTGCTTACCTTGTAGTTCACACTTCTTCCGTTCATGGTCTGGGCCTTTCTATATGTCTTAACTTGTTTTGTTGCTTTTTCAGGCCAACGCCTATTTCCAAGCTTCTTTGCACTAGACGGAGGCTTGGAAAGCCCGGGCAGGAAAACATAAGAAGGATCTGACAGTGGCTCATGCCAAGCTCAAAAATCTTGAAGAAAAGCTGGCTGAGAAGGAGGAGCAGCTTAAACAGGCCCAAGCTGAGGTGGTCGAGCTACGGGCAGATAGGAATGCTATAATTGATCAATATATGGCCTCTGATGAGTACCGGGATTTAATCGAGGCTCATGACGACCTAATCTTCCCGGCTAACTATACTATCGGGTGGAATGACGCCCTCAAGGAAGTGCTGGGCAAACACCCGGGTTTGTTTAACCCAAAGGTAGACTTCAAATGCCCTCAATCAGCCGAAGCGTTGAAGCAGTTGTTCGAGGAGCACGAGGAAATCGATGGGGAGGACAGCCCGGATGTTAGAACGGAAAGGATTCGTGAACCTTCCCTTACTCCTTCCCAGTTCATTCTCCTCCCAGGACTACTTTGGAGAAGTCTGCCTCAGAAGCAACTCCCCAAGAATCAGAGCAAAAATCTTCTGAAGAAGAAGAAGGGTCGAGTGAAGACGAAGATGGTTCGACTTCTTCTAGCGGGGAGGAAGCTTCAGGAGAGGAGGAGTCCTCTAAGTAGTTAGGTTTTATTTATGTTGGCCTTAGAGTCTTTGTAAAAAACATTTAGCCTTCGTGCTTTTATTTATGTAACCATGTTTTCCTTTTCACTTTCTGCCTTAGCTTTGTTTGTTTTTCGTGTTTAACTTGAACATAAATAGCAAATACTTGCGTGGTTCACAAAAGACTTGGTGTGAATGACCAATATTATATAAAGATGACAAAAATGTTATATAGAACCTTTATCAGGTTTCCAAAGTAACTTAATAAAAAGATGCCATGCCTCCGAGGCTAATAAATGTCGTGCCTATAAGGCTAATAAACAATAAAACGATATCCGAAAGTTCTTCAAAGTCAAAATCCTAAACATTATAAATCCTTAAGTTAGCCGCATTCCAGCTTCTAGGGACTTCAATCCCTTCGAGGGTTTGGAGTTTGTATGCTCCTTGCCCGGTAACTTCCTTCACCTGGTACGGTCCTTCCCAGTTTGGGGCTAACTTGCCCTTGGGACCGACTCCAGATGCCTCGATCTTTCGCAGGACTAAGTCTCCTTCGCGGAAGAACCTTTCTTTGACTATTAGGTTGTAGTAGAACGAAGCTTTCTTCTGGCTTTCTACTATTCTGGCATTAGCTTCATCGCGCAGTTCATCTATTAAGTCAAGGGCCAGCTTCATGCCTTCCTCATTAGTGTCAACCTGAAACTCTTGTATCCTTGGTGACGTCTGAGCAACTTCGACGGGCACCACTGCCTCAGCCCCGTAGGCTAGTTGAAATGGAGTAGCTCCTGTTGATGTTCTGCAAGTAGTTCTATATGCCCATAAGATTGGGAGTAACTCATCAACCCAAGTCCCTTGGGAGCGTTCAATCCTTTTCTTGAGTCCATCTAGGATAATTCTGTTAGCAACTTCAGCTTGCCCATTTGACTGCGGATGAGCTACTGAAGTAAAGCGTAGTTCAATGTTATAACTCCTACAGTATTCCATGAAGTCCTTGCTGTTGAATTGAGTTCCGTTGTCCGTCACCAGGATTCGAGGTAGCCCATACCTGCATATGACGTTCTCCCAGAAGAACTGAGTTACGTTCCTAGTATCAATTTTGGCCAAGGGCTTGGCTTCTATCAACTTAGTGAAGTAGTCGATAGCAACAATGAGGAACTTCCTTTGTGCACTGGCCATAGGAAACGGGCCTAGAATATCCATTCCCCACATGGCAAAGGGGAGCGGAGAGTTGATGGATGTCAGCATCTCAGGGGGCTGCCTAACAAGGGGTGTAAACCTTTGGCAGCGATCGCACTTCATAACATATGTCTTGGCATCTTTAAGCATCTCAGGCCAATAAAATCCCAGTCTCATGACTTTGTGAGCAAGAGCTCTGCTTCCTAGGTGCTGACCACATACTCCTTCGTGAACTTCCCTTAGGGCAGCTTCAGCTTCATGGGGTCTCAAACACTTCAAGTAGGGTATCATGTATGATTTCTTGTAGAGTATTCCTTCTATGAGGGAATACCTCAGGGCCCTTACTGATAACTTTCGTGCCTCCATAGGGTTGGTATGTGTTTTCCTCGTTTCCAAGTAGAGCTTGATGAGATCCATCCAGCATGCTCCCAGCCCAACCGGAGCTACTAGTCTAACGTTAATGCTCGGGGTCTTCAAGACTTGGAAGTAAACACTGCTAGAGTAATTCTCATTCTCTGATGATGCAAATTTGGACAAGGCATCAGCCTTCATATTCTCCTCTCTTGGGATGTACTCAAAGTGACATTCTTCAAACTGTGTGGCTTGAGCTTTAACAATTCTCAAGTATTTCGCCATAGTCTCTTCTTTGGCTTCAAACTCCCCATTTACTTGAGAGATTACTAACCTTGAGTCACCACATACTTTCACGTTCTTTACCTTCAGGGTTCTGGCCAGACCAAGCCCAGCTATCAGAGCTTCGTATTCTGCCTCGTTGTTTGTAGTTGGAAAGTCCAATTTGATTGCATATTCGACAATGAAGCCATCTGTGCTTTGTAAAACTAGGCCAGCTCCACTAGTTTTTGTTTTTGAAGCTCCGTCAAAAAAGAGCACCCAGTATTCTTTGAGTTCTTCCTCTTCTTCCTCTTTTTCCTCCTCTCTTTTACCTTCTTTATCCTCTCCTTGCCCCCCGACTTCTTGGTTTGGAATGGTACATTCAACCACGAAGTCAGCTAGAGCCTGGGCTTTGATGGTCGTCCTTGGCTTGTATTTGATTTCGAATTCTCCAAGTTCAACAACCCATTTGATTAACCTTCCACTGGCCTTGGGGCTATGCAGTATATTTCTTAGAGGTTGGTCTGTCAGGACTTCAATAACATGCGCCTGAAAGTATGGGCGTAACTTCCTCGAGGCCATTATTAATGCTAAGGCGAACTTCTCGACTTTTGAGTAGTTCAACTCTGTACCATGTAGAATCTTGCTGACATAATAAACGGGCTTCTGAGTTTTATCCTCTTCTTTTACGAGAACTGCACTCAGGGCTAAGCTCGAGACAGCAAGGTATAGGAATAACACTTCTTCAGGTTTTGGTTTAGCAAGCAAAGGTGGCTCAGCCATATACCTCTTTAATTCTTCAAATGCTGCATGACTTTCGTCATTCCATTCAAAGTTTTTAACCTTTTTGAGGGCCTTGAAGAATGGCAGACACTTCTCTCCGGATTTGGATATGAAACGCCCCAGGGCGGCTACCATTCCTGTGAGCTTTTGGACCTCCTTAACAGTCTTGGGGGGCTCCATGTCCAAGATTGCTTGAATCTTATCGGGATTGGCCTCAATGCCTCTTTTGGAGACCATCAGGCCTAGGAATTTTCCAGACCCTACACCAAAGGCACACTTGGCCGGGTTCAACATCATTTTGTGGGTTCTCAGAATTTCAAATGCCTCACTCAGGTGCGCAAGATGATCGGCCTTGTCTAAGCTTTTGACTAACATGTCATCTACGTAGACCTCCATGGTCTTACCAATGAGGTGTTCGAATATCTTATTCACAAGCCTTTGATAAGTGGCTCCTGCATTCTTAAGTCCAAAATCCATAATCAGATAACAAAAAACACCAAAGTCAGTGATGAATGATACCTTAGGAATGTCATCGGGGTGCATTTTAATTTGATTGTAGCCACTGAAACCATCCATGAAGCTAAGCATCTCGTGCCCAGCTGTGGCATCTATTAACGTGTCTATCCTTGGTAAGAGGAAACAGTCCTTGGGACATGCATCATTTAAGTCAATGAAGTCCACACACATTTTCCACTTCCCATTGCTCTTTTTAACCATCACAGGGTTGGCCAGCCATTCAGGAAATTGGATTTCTTCAATAAACCCGGCTTCTAGCAATTTTTCTACTTCCTGCTTAATGGCTTCCTGTCTTTCAGGGGCAAAACTTCTTTTCTTCTGTTTGACCGCTGCCTTTCCAGGATTTACATTCAACTGATGTGTTATAAGCTCGGGGTCTATTCCTGGCATGTCAGCTGCTGTCCAAGCGAAAACATCCCTATTATCTTGCAGGAACTGTATCAGCTGTTGTTTCAGGTCCTTGGGGAGTGAAGCCCCAACATATGTCATTCTCTCAGGATATAAAGGATCCAGGGGAATGGACTCCAAGTCCTCCGCAGGTTTCCCCCTCCTTTCTTCGTGATCTCTGACATCCATATCTTCAATGGGGAGAACCTGCCCCCCAGTGCCACCAGGCTTCAAAGCAGCCACATAACAGCTTCTGGCCATCTTCTGATCTCCTCTTTGTTCCCCCACTCCATTCCTAGTTGGGAACTTGAGTTTCAAGTGGTATGTAGAAGCTATTGCTTTGAAGGCATGCAACCCTGTCCTCCCAAGGATTGCATTATAGGTAGTGCTCACCTTAATAACTAAGAAATTCAGCATTTGAGTGGACAGTCGAGGTTCTTCGCCCATAGTCATTGGCAGTTGTATGATCCCCTCGATCCGAGACTCCACTCCATTAAAACCGTATATGAGCATGTTGGAGGGGGTCAGCTGCGAATCGTTGTATCCCATTTTCACATAAGCATCATAAAACAGGATGTCAACAGATGAACCGTTGTCTACCAAGACTCTTTTCACAGGAGAATTCCCTATGGTGGGGGTGATTACTAAGGGATCATCATGGGGGAACCTCACCCCTTCCAGGTCGGAGTCGTCAAAGGATAACGAGACCTCGGTCCTTGCCCTCTTAGGAGGCTCTCCTACAATGCTCATTACCTCCCGGGCATACGCCTTCCTGGAGTTCCGGGAGTTACACGCTGCGGTTGGCCCTCCTGATATTACGTTAATCACAGGCCCTCTGGGCTGATTGTTTCTTTCCTTGGGGTCTGAGTCCCTTCGTTTGTCGTTCCTTCTATCGTCTCTAGCACCATCCTTGGTGTATTTTTCCAACTTCCCTCTTCTAATCAGAAATTTGATCTCGTCTTTCAACTGACGACAGTCGTCAGTGTCGTGTCCCACATCCCTATGGAACCGGCAGTATGCGCTCTTATTTCTCTTTTCAGGATCAGTCCTCAGTGGCTTCGGCCATCGAAGATCATTACCCTTCTCAATGTCCATTAGTATCTGGCTACGGACGGTGTTTAGCCTTGCATACTCAGTGAACCTGGCGCCTCCTTTCTTCTTGGAGTCATTGGCGTCACCATTCTTCGCATGCTTGGTATCAACAGTGTACTCGGTATCGCTGGATCGTTTTTTAGAATAGGCGTTCGAGGTCTGAAACCCTTGAGCTTTCCTCATACTTTCCTCAACCTTGATATACTTTCATGCTCTCTCTTGGAGCTCATTCATAGTTTCAGGGGCCCTCTTGGCTAGCGATCTCCTGAAATTTTCGTCAGAAGTCCCTTGCTGTAAGGCTATCATAGCTACCTTCTGGTCTAGATCAGGGACCTTCAAGGCTTCCTTAGTAAACCTATTCATGTAATCCCTCAAAGATTCGTTCTTCCCCTGGTGCATGTTCATTAGCGAAGCTGAGCTCTTTTCGTGAGTCTTGCTGCTAATGAATTGACCAATGAAGACCCTGCTCAGATCCTTGAATGACCCAACAGAGTTTGGTGGTAGACGACTGAACCACCGCTGAGCCATGCCACTCAGGGTTTGAGGGAACGCTCTACACTTGATGGCGTCGTTTACAGGCTGCAGCAACAGTGCATTAGAGAACGTGAGAACATGATTTGAGGGATCTCCTGTTCCATCATAGGCCCTGATTGTTGTCATCTTAAACTTCCTAGATATCTTCTCATTCATAATATTTTCTGTGAAGGGGGGTATGGGATCATTAAGATCTCCAATTGGCAATAAGTCTTGGGGATCAGCCCTAACATGACATGCCCTTGTTTGCCTTAGGGGCTCATCCAAATATATTACAGAGGTGTTTCTCATCAACCCTCCAGCACCCTCAACTCTGAGGCGCTGTCGCCTTGTCAATGCCTTCTCCAAGTCTTTCCTTAGTCGTTGAGCTTCGGCTTCATGAGCGCGTATTCTTTCCTGAAGGTTCAGGGAGTCATTACTTTGAGGCCCTCGGGACTGGGTACTCCTCCCTCCAAGGGGTTCCTTACCGGGTCGCCTCCTTCGTGGGTTAACATCTTCGTCAGATGACTTCTCGTCATCAGTTGAGTAAGGTCCAGAGAAGTCTCAACTTCTTCGTTGTGAGGTATAGTGGGGCAACAACCCTTGCTCATAAGGGGGCTCGTAGTTCCTTGGGAGCCCATAACGAGGGTCAGGTGTTATAGCAGACGAGACCTGCATAGTAGGAGGAGCAACAAAAGTTGTATGAAGGGGTGGAATTACCTGGAGTGGAGGAGCTGAAGCATGAATTGACACATCGGGGTTGGAAGGATGAACGACGATGCTAAGGGGTCCGGCACGCCGGGTGCTTGCTTCAGGGTCTTCAACGGAGGTGGTTGGAACAACAGCTCGTTGCTCCTGAGTTGTAATAGGGGGGACAGTGGTGTCGACAGCAGTGTCATGAATCTCTCCTTCAAGGGTGCTTGCAGTACTTCGTGTTCTCGCCATGGTTGTTATTCGATTCCCACAGACGGCGCCAAATGTTACCGATCAAAAACGAGGTGTCTTTAATATGTAATTAATGCTAGGGTTTGGGAGAGCTTCAAGCTTTAATGGCTGCACTAACGTTTCGTGACTTAGCTCAGGTCCTCGTTAACTGCCTACGTATCTCAGTTCGTTTGAGAATCAAGCCAAAAACGTAGTTCTAATGTTGAGGGGTTAGGCCCTTTATATAGGCGCATGGAGGCCTTGGAATCAAATTAGGGTTAGGAGACTTGGGGGCCAAGTCTCCTAGCAGTAGGGGTATCCAAAACCTTATAGGAATGAGAGTCCTTGTCGGACTCCTCCCACGTTTGGGCTCCTAGATCCTTCTAGGACGAAGGCCTTCAACAGGCTTTTTGGGCCTTTATTAAATAATTACGAAATTAATTATTAAAAAGGGCTTACTGGGCCTATGGCTTCCACGGAGCTTCACGGACCGGACCCAACAATCCAGCTATTACATTCCTAGTTTATTTCGAGGGCCTAAAGCCTTTGGACCATCCCAGGCCTAATAAATGCTATATTTATTATTTCTTTCAGGGCTATTTTTACCCATATAAGATATTAAATACACATTCTATTTTTTTAATATATTATATATAATACTATATCAGAAACATGTTATCACATATTTTGAATCATGTTATTTGAAAAATAAAATAAATCAAATTAAAATTAAAATAATAAAATCAATAAATTTTAATAAATTTTTTATATTTAATCAATTTATATATGGAAAAATTATATTGAATTTATTTCTAATAACTGAGTACCACTGTTAATTGTTTTTATAATTAAAAATTATTTGTATTTCTAAATTTTTTTATTATACAGGTTGAATTGTCATAACACACATTAAGTATTAATATGTAATAATATGTTTAGTTCACTAAAGAACCTTTCATATATTAGTATGAAAAAGTGGGATGTAAAAATTATTATGATTATGTATTATTTTATTTTTTAATATTAACTTAAAAGTTAAATCTGATTAGCAATATAATAACATCTATTATTTATTGATACAATGTTTAAAATATATATATATATATATATATATATATATATATATATATATATATATTATAGTTAGTTATAAATTACAATTAATACTATACCACTGAAAGTCTAATAATATAACAAAACTTATTCAAACGAATAATTATATTATCATATTATTAATAGATACATATATATTATATCTCATATACCATAATATCTATTAAATTTTATATAAAATAAACATAATAAAGATCTTATCAAAAATATATTTAAATCTAATATGCATAATCTTAAATATATTAATCATATGTTTGATATATTAAAAAATCATGTTCCTAATATTTTGAATCATAAAATTATATATATTTATATATTTATTATAAATTTATATTTTGTGTGATGTGCATATTTAATTTTAATAATCTATAAATTTCTTATTTATTTTTAATTAAGTTGATGTAAAAATATATAATTTAAATAAGTTAAAAATTATTATAATTATAATATCCGTGCATCGTCTAGTTAAACATGAATTGAGGAATAAGGGAAGATGCAAGTTAAACAAGCCACGTAGAAGCCACATGGGTCATGGACGATTGATGGGTGCCTTCAATCAAACCGGTGGCCTTGTCAAATTTGGCGAATGTGAACAAATTAATATTTTTTTAATAATATGTTGTTCTAAATAAAATTTGGCGAATGTGAACAAATTAATATTTCTTTTAATAATATGTTCTAAATAATTTCGACATAAGGCAGGGTGGAACCAAAATGTGCTCTCCAATTTTTATTTTTTCAATTGACCGTAAATTAAACGCATGCAAGCGTATTTTCAAGGACACTAATGCCGACAGATTACAAACCCTATCTTTCTAATTAAAGATATTTTAAAGGATACAAGCTTATAACTTGTGCGAAATACGGGTTGAATGACTAATATTTAGGTAAATTTATTTTTTATATTATATTTTATTGATATTTACTATAAAATTTTATAATTTCGAGAATCTATGTTAATATAATATAATATTATTCGTGAAGAGTTGTATAAATGATGACTATGAGAGTAAGAGTTGTATGTTATTATACAATGATATTTATATATATTAATATTCATAATTTAAATATAATATAATATTATCCGTGAGGAGTTGTATAAAAGTAGAACTATCGGGGTTAGAGTTGTATATACGATACACAAGAAAAATTCACGGTCTCTCTCCATCTCTCTATATGTAAAACCCTAATAATATCACTACTATAATCTAATAATAATACATAATAATATCTGATATATGATATGCCTCTGTATAAATCTAATATAAAAAGTATTTTAATGTTTTAAATCAATTACAAAAAAGTTTTCTAAATGGAATATAATTCTCCCATAAAAATTCATAACTGTCTTTTATGTCTAATTACGGGCTGTTTCAGTTGAATTTTGGATGTTGGACCACCTCAGAATTAAAGATAATTTTGTAAGATTCGCGTGTACTGTAAAATCATCCAATTCTGACGTCTGAAAGTCAAAATATGGCCCAAACAATGTTTTTCATGTAAGTAGCACAATAATTGCAATTTTTTTTAATTTAACTCTAAAATAGCTTTTTAAGTTTAAATTTATATATTACTAAAATATTTAATAGAGTTAGAGTTATAATATGAAGTGAGGTAAGAAAAATTATGATTGCAAGGAACCTTAATAATAATTATAACTTATAAATAATTAGCATATAATATTATGTAATTATTGATAATTGATTATTTGACCTTTAACAGTATTTGAATAAGATTTCTCTTATATACTATTATATCCTATCATATCCTATGTATAATAAGAATATAATAGTATATATTTGACATTGTTAAATAAAATTAGACAGTATAAACTTGGCCTTGATGGTGTGTCTGTCATTCTTTCAAAGCCACGCCAAAAAAAAAAAAGGACCCCTCCCTCCCTCTATCTCTTGTTTCTTCGTCATCTTCTCACTTTAACTTCACTCTTCTTGCTTCTCTCTTTCTCTGTAGACCCTCCCCATATTTCTGGGTGAAGAAAGGTATTAACTTTAAACTATACATACATATATAGCATATTTCATATATGGGTTCTTGTGTATCATCATCTGAAGAAAAGCAGAAGCCAGAAGAGTCTTCAGTGATGAAGTTTACTCACCCTTTTGCCTCTAAAACTCATAACCACCTCCTCATCCCTTCCCCTGTCAAAAACAAACCTTTGTCCATTCCCATAACTGGTATGATCATGTTTTACACATATACACTGTGTGTGTGTGTGTTTGTGTGTAAATATACTTAATTTTGATTCATGCATTTATTGCTTCTTGTTATTTTCCTACATTCTTTTATTGTGTGCATACAGTTTGATCAAGTTCTCTTTTGATGCTATTAATACTGATTTAAGCATCTATTCTTGTTGTTCTGGACTTTAACTTGTGTGTATATATATAGGGTGTTTGTTCAAATAAAAACTAATTTATGCTACAAACTGCAAACTTGTGATTTGTTCTATGGAGACGGGTAATTTGTATTACTGTGACAGATGATTTGTACTACTGTAACGGGTGATTTGTAGCTAGATTTTAGTTGAACATGACTACATGAGCCTGTATAAGTATATAGTTAACCCTCTTCAATTTTTCATTTTTAAAGGTGTTTTGGTTGCGGTGAATAGTGGTAATAGCTAGGTGGAGCCTGTTTCAAATAATTAACTAATAGGGCAGCTAAGCTTGTTGCTGTCTTACTTGGAATAAAAGTCGTAGTATCTTTATATTAAACATTATGATCGACTATATTCACTCCTAATTATTGTTTTGTTTCTGGTCCCCCTTTGTTGGAAGGACTTGTTTTGGTATTGAGTACAAAGTATAGATTTCATTTAGAAGTAACTAATATTGACAATTCTCTGCAGTCATCATTGAAAGTATTTGTTTTTAACAGTAAGGTGTGCTATCTACTTGATTTTTCTGTAGGAAAGTTAGATTGTAAACAAGTGGGATTATTATTGATCATCTAACTACTTCAATACCTTACTTTCACTATACTGGGACCATTCTTTATCAAAGAAAATATATTATTATCTTGTATATTTAGGTTGTTCTTTCAAATTGAATTATAACTGATCCGGATAATAAAGCAATATCTAAAGCCCTTTTAAAAAAAGTGAATTCTTTTCATTTTGCTCTGGCCTGTGGGTACTTCCCTGCATTATTGTTTAGTTGTTGCCCCTCGCGTTTTGGAGTGTGTGTAGTATTTTCTTTCGTATGTTGCAAAGAAAGACTAAAATCTACATCTCTTAGCACAAAAAATGCTTTTAATAGTCGTAGGCGTGACACCTATCAACTTCATAAATTCTGTAACTGAAATTCTTACGAAAAGGGACAATATGCCCACACTAATAAATTAGAACTACAATAAACTATGTCCTGTCTTGAAAGGGAAGAAGTTCTTCAATGCTAAATGGTGATTAAAATTTTCATACATAAATATATTTTTGCGCACTTTGTACCACTTAATTTTGGGCTGAGGGTTCTATTGAGGATGTCTGTGTCTGTCGGTGACCATGACAAAGCACTCCCTTCTTTCTAGTGTTTGTTCTTTATAGGTTTACTAGAAAATATGTGGCAATGGCAGATTATCACCATCTGTATTCTTGTGTGTTAGTTAAGTATTTAATAGTTGGAGATTGTGTAAATGGAATACCTGAATATCTGAGCACTACAGTGTGGGTCCAGGGTCCTCCGTCGATCTGCACATGTTTATGACTTGCAAGGCTGCGAAGCACAATGTTGTTTCACTACTTATCACTCTCTACCTTTGTAACCAATTTTTCTCAAATTCTAACAGCTCCTACCTCATGCTTCCTCCTTAATTACCTCAAAGTCTTTGCATGTACACCTTCAACACGGAATATATGCGTCTAGGATGCAAGAAGATGAGGATTGACGAAAAATCTGAACTCGTACCTCTTTTTTCTTATAAAAGGCAGGCATTCTATATTTTTCTGTCCTTTGATATGTTAACTTTCCTTCAAGTAATAAGGGTGTAATCGCCTCACGTTACTACTTACTAGTTTATAAGGTAGAATTACATAAATGGGACTGACCTTTTGAACACTGCATATAGAAGACCTAGCAAGACCACTGTAATGCTTATAGTATGGACAGTGTATTTTCATTATATTTTGCTTTTGTATTGATCAGTTATGTAGGAGTCTGTTGTGTATGCATATAATTTACTTTTTCTTCTGAATGCATTTATATTCTTATGTGATCTTTGCTCTGTACTTTCTAAGGTGGTAGTATCTATTATCATGTTTAATCTCAAATCTCATATATACTTTATTTCAATCTGGAGCTTCGAGTATCCCCTCTACAAGGTCTGGATTATTTTACCTCAGAGATTGCTGCTCATGCATATTGAAATGCCTCCTTTATTCCTCATATTTCAATAAAACCACTTTTGTAACAACCAATATACTCACAGCAGTTGAGATGCATAAAAAGGGAGGATGAAAGAGGATATTGAGATTTATCTGGTCAATTATTATATATCTTGATGTATCTATTTATATGTATACATATCTTGTGGCTGCTTGAGCCAAATATAAGTTCGAGCTTGTCAATTTAGTTGGCCGTTTACCTTTTGATTGCAGTTTAGATTTTATTCAATTCTCCATTGTTTAATATCTATATCTGAATTATATGCAGGTAGTAAAGACGAGACCTTCTTTGATTCTAATGTTTGGTTAGATTCTGACTGTGATGACGATTTTCTGAGTGTTAATGGTGGTAAGATACATTGATTGTGTTTATAATGGTTGTTTCTTACACGTTTGTTGTGTGTGAGTACGTGTTTGGGGGTACAACAATTTTTGTTAATTTTGACTTTTTTTGCTAAATGTTAATCTTGACCTTTTTCTTTTGGTAAATAAGTAATTTTGAGTTTTTTTTGTTGCTAAATTAAGTAATTTTGACTTTTGATTGCAAAGATTCAGTTTTCTCAAATTTTGAACACAAACTATAATCTATTCATGAATGGGAATAAGAGATGCGAAAGATAGGCAGACTCTGACTTGCCAAAAAACAAAAGATAGTCAGGAGATTACTATAGAACTTGTTTTCCAACTGTTTAAATCTACTTTTTATCCATACTGTTTATGTAGCCTGTTATGTACAAATTACAATGCAGAATTCACTCCATCTCGAGGTAGTACTCCAGTACATCATAACTTCAGTACAGGAGCCCCAAGAGTGAATAAAAATGGTGGTACTGACCTAACCCCTAATGGCAGACCTGAACCATCTCCAACAGATAAGAAACATAGGTTATCTGATCTCTTTAAAGAGGGAGGTGATCAAAATGAGGAAGATCAAAATACATCAGGTTCTGCGACGCCTTATGCATCTAGTATGCAGAGCAGTGAAAGAATGCCTGGTGGAAACTTCAAGGTCAAATCCTTAAGGTCGATTCAGTGTTGCCTTCCGAGTCTACGCTCAAGCAGTAGCTTTAATGAAAGAAAGAAGAAGATGAGCCCTGTATGTACCATTGCATGATAAAGTACGCAAGTCATCATTTTATGTAAATCTGTGAAACAAAAGTCTCCTTCCCCTGTCATATAGTTTATGGAGAGACTAAAAATACTCGTCGGCAAGGAGGCGGCAGGTAAATATTCGGAAAAATTGCAATGTCTAATACTTATTGAGCTTTTCTTTTCTTGAATTGAAAGTGTGTATAAATAAATCAATATATATTATTATGCCAATAGCATGGCATATAAACAGCTCCAGTTTTACAGAATGTAGTTGTACGTGTGATTTTCATGCTATATACTCTGATCCCCCGCGCCCCTCCCAACACCAATTGGATGGGATCGCAGTACTGTAAGCATCGTAAACAGTTTCTTTTTAGTAAATATTTCCAGTAAGCAAGAACTTTACAACAGAAAAGGCTCATAGGATAACAAAATATTGAGCTTCCCATTTCCAGAGCTAAATTTTCATTCGAGGCTAGAAATATAATGGACATAATATTACCAAGAGCTTGGCACATTTATAAAGAGCTCAACATTCCACTAAAGGTGGAGACGGTTTCCTGGCATTGAACTTCCTGTAGTCAGCCAAGAGCTTAGCACATTCATAACCACTAAGGTGTAGGAATTAGATTCTTGCACTACAATTTCTGTTGAATTGATCAGTATATTCATAGAAATGTTAGAGAGAATAGAGGTGATATCCTCAGAATTCTCTATGTATTACTGTATTAGAGCTTGTTTTAGTTAAGTTATCTACGTATGTAAAAGTGGCCTTCTCTTGATTTGAACATCGGTGATTTCTCTTCTAATTTTTCTTATTAAGTTAATTTTTCTTACAAATGAACCACATAATTTTTTTATTAAGTTAATTTTAATTAACAGAACAAAGGAAAAAAGTGTTCATCTTCCTTAACATTGCTTCCATCTTAAATCTGAAGGCCAACTTTTTTCCGTACTGAACCACATTCTTGGACAACACCAAATAGTAGAACCCGCTTCCTTGTTGCATCTAAGACAAAAAAAAAACCTTTCAACGGAAGTACAATAAATTCGATAACACATGAAGTTAACACATGACAATACAAAGATTTCCTCAATTACTCGAGGCAATCAAATATTATGAACAAAAAAACTGTCAGAATTATGTCACTGCCAGCAAAAAATTCATAATAATCATAGTCGTTGCTACTAAAATCTTAGTCATCAGAGACAATGCCGCAAGTAAATAGTCTTAAAGGGATCATCCTCGTTTTGAAGAATCAAACCAATAGTCCTCAGTAGAGTCATATGGGAGCTTAAGATCCTTCATCTCCTCAAATCTCATATCGCCTTGATGCTAAATCAGGTCCAACACAAGCAGCATTGAAACACTGATGTATATCAAGAGATTCAAGATGAGGACAGTTCTGAAGAATGGCCAGCAGGCCATCACTTGTAGCTGCAAATGATGTCTTCCTGGCATGTTTTCTGCAAGAGCCAGAGCATCCTCATCAAACCCGTTGCGTGGGCATCTATAACCTTGGTTGTTCATTTTGAAGGATTTCAGTTGAGGGCAACAAGACCCTGTAAGTCCAATACTTACAATATTAGAGATGTGAACGCAGTAAAGGCGAACTGTGTCCCACGACTGAAACCTTTTTAACCATTTTGCTCACCCCTCCATGCGTAATGTAACAGCAATATGCAAGATGTTGATGCTTCAGCTGACTTGAACTGTGAACATGTTGGAAAGGAAGGCAATGAAAGTCAAAAATTTATTATCAGTCATCACCAAAGAATGTCATATCTATTTGATAATTGCCAACATGTTTCTTAACTGCATATTTGAACTGCATTCAAAATTGTAGATTTCAGCATATACTTGAAGTAGATGCAGTTAAGAAGTACTGCATATACTGTAGATTTCAGCAATTATCAAATATGCAGTTCAAGTAGATGTTGGCAATTATCAAACACTCTGAAGTAACGCAAAATCCAAAACTTAGCATATACTGTAGATTTCAGCATATATTCCGTCACATACAGTACTTCTTAACTGCATTCAAAATTGTAAACATATATAGAATAAGGTACAGACCAAATGCATCATTTACATTGTTACTACTTACTGAAACTCAAATGCAGGAAGAGAACTCAGGTGAAACAAACGAAAAGAAGAGAGAGCCACTTCAAGTATTGAAATCAGAGTGTTTTTATGTTTTTGCTTCTTCGGTATCTTATTATGTTTTTGTTTCGTCACTATCGGATTTAAAGATACAGGAAATAGAAGAAAAAGGCAATACAAGTATATAGAAAGCAGTGGAAGGAGGGAGGAAGAGAGAGGAGGGTTGGAGGAAGAGACGAGAGATGTGGCGCCCTAATTATATGTTTTATCTCAAACTGAACCGAAACTGTGATTGCAATTTTACTGATTATTGATCATTAGGGTGCAGGTTTTGTTAATTAACCAAGTTAATTTTCAAATCCTTATGTCATATAATGACACCATCATTCACATTTCGTCATCATAGCATACAACAATAACCTTACAACTAAGATCTGATTAGAGAAATTTATTAAAATCACGAATTAGAAGCCACCTAAGACATTTTACAATAAACCTAATACTAGAGATATTGGAAGAGGTTGTCATATAAGAGCATGTCCAATGGTGATGTTATAGTTGGTGCTATTGCTATAATATAGCATCAAAGTAAACAAAAATCAACCCCAATGGTGAGCTATACTTGGTGAAATAATAGCAAAATGTTATAGTTGGTGCTAAATATAGCACCAAATATAGGTGGTGCTATAATTGCCACCTAATCATGCAAGTGATAAAATGAATTAATAAAGTAATAGTGACAAATATAGTTGTGTACCGTAAGATTAGTTAATTGAAATATAGCTTTATTTGGATATATTTGGTGTTATTTTGCATCTTATCATTGGAGTGTGAGTTCTATTTTAGCACCAAAAATCACTTTTTAGTTTCAAATTATAGCAATAGCTATACATATAATAAAATCACATAAGAGCAAGTCCAATGGTGGTGCTATTATATGTATAGCTATTGCTATATTTTGAAACCAAAAAGTGAGTTTTGATGTTAAAATAGAACTTATACTCCAATGGTTAGGTTAGAGCAAGTCCAATGCTAATGTTAAAATAGATGTAGCTATTCCTATAATATGAAATCAAAAAGTACACTTTGGTGCTAAAATAGATTTTCCAAGATTTCAAAATAGAACCAATAGATGTAAAATTAAGTAACTTATCAATTAATAATGTAAAATATAACATTGAATTTGCTAAAATAGGTGCTTTTATATTCATTTCTCTCCAATTTCCCACTTGCATGCTTATGTGGCAATTATAGCTACATCATTGCACCTCCGATAGCATTGCATTGGAGTACTATAACATTGCATTGGAGTACTATGTTCTATAATTAATGCTATATTATAGAAATAACACATCCAATAGCATTGCATTGGACTTGCTCTTAGAAATGACACCAAATAAATTATATTTAACTAACTATAGCACTTTGCTATTTTACATCCAAGTATAGCATCCCATTGGAGTGAGTTATTTTTTGTGGGTGCTATACTATAGCAATAGCAACATCTATAGTTGGTGTTATATTTAGCACAAACTATAACATTTTGCTATTTTGCATCCAAATATAGCATCCCATTGGAGTGAGTTATTTTTTATGGATGCTATATTATAACAATAGCACCCCTTTTAACATCACCATTGCAAGTCCAATGCAATGTTATAAGTGGTGTCATTTCTATAATTTAAAACCAAATGCTAAAACCTTCAACTCCAAAGGGGTTCTATACTTGGATGCAAATATGCATATATGCATCCTTGGTTTCAAATTTAGAATCAAGGATGCATTTATGCATCCATGTCACTTCATCTCACATCATCAAATAACCATAAATGACATGCATAGTGGTGAACTTTAAATAAAGTTTAGGAGAGAAGGACAAAAATTAGTTAAATTTGGAATTATTTGGATGCAAAATGCAACTAGCATTGGAGTTTAAGTTCTATTTTAACACCAAAAAGCACTTTTTGATGCCAAATTATAGAAATAGCTATAGCTATTTTGCATTGGACTTGCTCAATGCACAACCCAATACTAAAAAAGCTCAAAGTCATACACTAAATACCAGAGCAGTATAGGAGGTCTTTGCTGAAGCTCGAATGGAATTGGAAAATCAGTAATATTTTCCAGTACTCATAGTCCGGCAAAATCACTAGAAATTTTGTCATGAGCCCCGGCTAATCATTAAAAATAGTAGAATAATTTTTTAATATAAAATATTTTACACCTAGGTATTTAGGAATTTTGTATCACTCACTTACGGAACACATAAGATTAAACTAAATTTCCTAAGAATATTCTCTCCATCCCCTTTTACACATCTCTTTGGAGAAACAAAAAGTGTGTCATAATACATTTCCATCTCTTTTTTCTATACAAGTTTTAGTACTCTCCATCATCTCACAATAAATGTCTTATTTGATTTTTTTTATCAAATTTACCCAATTTTAACTGGTAAATTATTTTATTTTTTAATTTTTCAAAAAATGAAAAATACATTTTAAAGTTAATTAAATATATTTTCTAATGATATAACTTTTAAATTTTTCTTAATTATATACTCCATCCGTCTCTTATTACTTTTCCTGTTAATCATGTGCGCGTTTGCCAACACACACTTTTTGATCGTTAATATCTTTAATTTCATATTAGTATTAAATATAAAAATTTTACTGTATTAAAGTACTCACAAATACGAATCAAACAAAATCACTCATGACTATATTTTGTCTTATAAATTATGTGTAAATTAGTAGTCAATCGCTTATAATAAACAGTACAAAAAGTCAAAATAGGAAACGTATTCGGAGACGGAGGGAGTACTATGTGGTCAAAAATTGGTTATTTTGAGTGACAAAAGCCAAACCGGACAATTATTTTTATTAAACTATCCATATATTTATTGTTTCAAAGATTTGACTTTTTTAAAACTTAATCATATTCTCCTCTTTCAAAATGCATAAATTTTTCAAACGACGCGGATGGAGTATTAGAATACTACAGCACATAAATTATTACCGATGAGAAATATAATGAAGCAGTTGATCTGACACAAAATGATCGATACTAAACTCAATCAACTGTCCACAGCTCAAGTCCACAGCTTGCCTAGCCATATAACCCAAATCATCGTAAATGTCACCCGAAGACCTCAAATCCACAACCTTCCACAACGCAGGTTCAGAGCAAATACGAGCCCAGGTTTTACACACTTTCCTAACACTCATCAGTAAATCAACTGTACCTACACCCTGAAATATCAACACCATCACCTTCAGGGAATATCTAGCCAGTTCCGACTCATCTCCGCCGGGGGTGAGAGTGAAACGGACATGGAAGCCTTTAATTTCTTTAGAGGTTTAGTTCATTATTTTTCAGTGAAATGGTAGGGTTTGATGAAATGGTGTGCGCTCAAGGAGATGTGGATTTGGGCTTGTCTGTGTGTGTTGATTTTACTTTTTTTTTTTAAGCCCGTTTCGTTCATCAGCGGTCCAACAATGTTGTGGTCAGACATGACAATTCGGTTAACTGGATCGGTTTCAATCGGATCGGATCAATTTTTGGTTATTAGATGAGATTGAATCGGATCTAGTTCGGATGAAAATCGGATAAATTTTCAGTTCAGAGTTCGGACCAAGTTTGATTAAGATCATTTCGAATCGGAAAATACAGTATAAATTAATCGAGAATTAGTTTTTAATTATAATAAAACTAAAATAATTTAGTAAAAAAAATAATAAATAAAAATTGTTAAATAAGTTTATCAAAATAATATCTTATTCATTATCTTTCTCTTTGTGTTTTTTAATTTGTTAGATTTTAAAAAATTATTTTATTATTAAATATATCGGTTGTAATATAAAACAATATAAGTTTTAAAACTTTGTTTGTATAACCATTTTAATTTTTTGATATAAAATTATTTTAAATATGAATTTTACATAATAATATATATATTTAGTGAATAAAAAATGGGTCAATATATAAATTATATGTTATGACCCATTCAAATATGACTGTTACATTAAAATTTAATTAATTTATTTTCTAATTCGGTGTAATGTGTATTTATATCGAATTTAATTTCTTAATTTAAGTCATATTATGATTTTCTATTCGGTTTGAATCGGTTCCTAAGTCATTATCGGATCTAGTATTTCAGATTATTTTTTGTTAGTTTTTTGATTCGGATAATTTTCGGTTCGGGTTAAATCGGTTTTCGGATCATCATCGGATTGTATAATTCGAATATAAAATCGGATCTCGTTTCCATGTATTTCGGTTCAGTTTTTCGGATCCGATACCCATTTTATCAGGTCTGGTTGTGGTGCATTACCGGTAAATATTACTCCCTCTCGTCCTTTTTATGGTAACTCGAAGTTTTAATAAAAAAAACTATTCAATATTTTTTAATAATTCTTTTTTTGAATAAAAATATTTTTAAAATCCTTTAATTCATAAAAAAATTATTAAAAAATATTGAGTAGAACTATTTTTATTTAGATTTTGAGATGTATACAGTGCCTATGAAAAGGATGTGAGGGAGTGGTACTATAAAATAAGGATATATTAATTTCAACAATATTTTTATATTTATTTATAATAATTATTATGATAAATTAGTTTGTATCTCTTTTTTAATTCTTTTTTAATATTTTCGTATATAGTTTGGATTTAGTTTTATTTTTACAAATTTAAATTTATTTAATATTATATGTATAAATATTTTATAATTTTTCATATATTTTATTTGTATTTTAAAACAATAATGTTTGTGTATTTTATTTAGATATTTGTTTATTTAGTAGATTAATTTTTAAAAATTAGCTTCAATAATTAACCAATTATTCGACCCAAATATCGATCAACGACAATCGATTACCAAAATTTTAATATTTCGTTTTAATAATATGGGTGATATTAGTAATTATATATTAATTTTTTTTATATAATTTAAATATGTAATTCAATGTGAAATTATTTTATTATTATTTTCTTTCAATAGTTTTCTATACAATATTTTTTATATATTAATTACTTTTACTCACTTTAATATTTATAAAATTTAATTAAAAGTTATAATTTTAAATAAATTAAAGAGTTTGAATGATGATTAAATTGAGTTGAATGTGAGTATAACTATATTAAATAAAAATTATAGTGTAAGTAGAATTTTTAAAATAGAAAATATAGGCTATAATTTACCTATAATAAAATATCACTCGTGCAGTTATAAAAGGAGGGCTACACCGTTGATAAAATTGTATGTATGATATATTTGTTTTAAAAATTATAATAATATAATATATTATATTTCATATTTTACTTAATTAAAAGAGTTTGTATAAGGATGTGTTCTAAAAAAAGAGTTTGTATAAGATTGTATTTTATTTTTTATTTAATTAATTTTAGTTAAACAAAACAGTTTGTATAAATGTGTATTTTAATTAAAATTTAATTAGAAATTGTATTTAGAGTTGACTAGGAGATAAATATTATGATTAAATAAAATAGTTTGTATAAAAGTATATTCCAGTTAAAATTTAATTAAAATTATGTATAGTTTGTATTTAATAATATAGTATAGACTTGAGAGGAAAGAAAAAAATAGATAGAGAAAAATGGAGAAAAAGTGGGGGGAAATTTCTTTGTATTTTAGAAATGAAATAAAGAATGACTAATGATCACCTAAAAATAAGTAATGAGTAGCATGTCCTAATTTTTAGGTAATCACCAAAATATTGTTGGAGAATCATTTTTTATAACATTACATATATTTCATCTTATAATTTCATTCATGTTCTAGTATTTTTAATTTTATTTAATATTTCAACGATTACAATATATTATATTTGGCTACTTATTTATCTTAAAATTTTATAATTTTAATTATTATATAAATATAATTAATGTTGAATTAATGTTATCTGTGTGAGTTTGGTGATATTTAATTTGATTATATATTTTTTTTTAATTTTTAGATATCCGAAAAAATTTGATCCGAACCTAAAGTCGATGGATTTGGATATTGATTTTTGTTTTGGATTTGAATTTATTTTTCAAACCCGAAATATTTGAGTTTGAATTTTACAAAACCTAATCCAACACGATTCGTTGTCATCCACTGTTCTTACCACTTCCAACTTATAAATAAAATTAGACATATTCACCATCTCCAACATTTATTAACATTATTGAAAATAAGGTTAGATTCTTTTTTTTTTGTTTCCGCTAACTATAGTTGTTTGTTTGGAGCTCCTTGCTTATCTTTATGAAATCTTTTTACATCATTTTTCTCTTTTTGAAGATAATCGTGATACATGAATTTTTTATTATTTAATGAAATGATAAATTTCAAAATTTTATTCAAATTTATGTTTTTGAAAAAAATCCCAAATATAACGTTATCATGTTAATCTAATTAGTTTTAAGTATGAGTTATAGTCTTATGGATAACACTTATCTTTTTATATTTTTTTCTAGTTCGTTTAAGTGCGTAACTAAAATACATATTGGTATTAATTAAGTTACAAGTATATATATCATACATTAGTTTGTTATCTAAATGAGCTTATCAGAATTATGGCCTTGTTCTGTCGTGACAAATGAGATTATCCATGAACGAACACATGTCATAATTGACACAACTTGTCAATGTAACCTCAATCTCCCAACTGCATTCCGTTCAGATTCTCTTAAATAAAGTAAGTGTACAAGTGTGCGTGTGGATAAAATGTACACATATACACACATTTATTGTGTGTGTGTGTAATGTATATACATTAGTCATGCATATATGTACAAATAAAAATAACAATTCTTTAAGTTTATGCATAGTGGTCAAGTTAATGAATTTACGTTTTCTTATCAGTTTCTAATGAAGACGGTGTTTTTGAGTGTGTATATATAATATAGACAAACAATATAATGAAAAGTGGGGCCTATATATGGAAAAAATCTCATCTTTCATACCAGAAATCATATTTAACAATTAGTGCATATCAATAAAAAAATCTCAACTCCTTTTCCCATTTTCATTCTCATTACTTTTTGTTACATAACATTGTCTACAAATACTTCATTGTAGCAAAGACAGTGTTCATTCATAAATACTCATTCTTTCAACACAACAAGATAAAAAAAATGGTTGTCCATGGCTTATTGAGTGTGGTTACAACCATTCTTATTTTAATAATCACAGTTCATCCTCGTCTAGCTGCCTCGAGTTCAAGTCGAGGCCGATTCAGTCTCAACGAGGTCGATCAGGTTGATTTCGGGGTGACTGGTTTATGCTCCTCTGCTACGATCATGCATGCTGGTTATAAATGTCAAGAGTATCATGTACGTATGAGTTTTTCTAGTGTTTCGTTTGTAAATTATCATGCACTAACAAATAAGACCAGAGATAAATATATTATTATATTACTTGATAAATTATTTATACGTGTTTCGACATGTACTTTATGATAAAATTGTTGTTGATATTATAGGTTGTGACAGATGATGGATATATAATAAGCATGTCGAGATTTCCAGAGGGTCGAAATAGTGAAGATGATGGTAGTAATAAACAGCCAGTTCTGTTGCAACATGGCCTTCTTGTGGTAAGATGAATTAGATAATATTACAATCATACCAATAAATAATGTAAATAATTAATACTTATATGTTATCTTTTCATTATTTGATACAATTATAAATATTTATGTCACTTTTTCATTAAATTAATATGATTATTATTGTTTACTTTATAATATTTATCTTGATATATGTCCTTTTTAATTAAAATGATTATATCGTCTTACATTGATTTATTTTATACTCTTTATCTCTTTAATTATACATATATCAATAAAAATATATATTATATATTGATGTATATATGTAATTGTCATCAAGAAATATTGATACTCGTGTCAAATTTTTAAAAACTTAATACAATAATAAAAAGAGTTATATTATAAGTCAATAATATTTCTTTACCCGTTACTCCGATACCGTTGTCAATAATTAAAGTAGATTCAAAATTGAAAAAAAGATTAGAACATAGTTATTTTTAAAATTTATATGTGAAAAATAAACTTTACTTTATTTACAATTATACAATGAGGATTATAAAGATATTTGTGAGTTGTACGTGTGGCGCCCTAATGTTTATAGTTTTGTGTCGCGTAATTATTATTTTTTCTTAGTGTAAAATATGGCAAAAAGTGTAGTATCTTTTTTTTCTATGGTCGTCATATAGTTAAAGGTTAATGCTGATGCACTATAATTATTTTGATTGAAACTATAACGATAATTTTGACTTTTTATGTGTAATTAGAGGTAAGAACGTAAGGTGCATAAATTATTAATTTTTTGGTATATATTTTGTTAGGTTTTAGTATATTTTCTTGCAATAATATTTTTTTGGATAAATATATTTTTCTACATTTCAGATTAAATTAGTTACTAGGAACATGAACGGAGCACATTATATTTTATTGATAAAGATGCACCCATTTTAGAGAACTAGTGGATGTATGAAAGTTAAAAGTATTATGGGCTATAGTTACCTTTATAGATGCTTGGTTGGGAATGGTTCCAAAAAATTATGGCATGGCCGCTAATTGTAAATTGGGCTAAATCTATATTTTTCTATATCATAGTATCTAATTATCTATACATCATTTAATCTTCTCTACCCTTATCTATACTAACCGATTCTCGAATTATTAGTCTTTTTGTTACTTTTTAATTGTTACCAAAATGAGGGTTCAAGATTCATACATGTTAATATTTAAAAAAAAATCTAATTTTTTCAAATAATCATCACCCTGAAAAATAGTTTTTCTCTTCCCACTTTTCTAACCAGCCATGCATGCATTCGTACACAAATACGAATATTTTGTATAAATTTTACCTGATCTTTATTTTATAAAACTATCTCTAATATATTATTTTTAACACTCTTTTACCATACATCATCCTTTTAAATCTTTTGTCAGTTAAATCATTAAAGAAGGCATATGAGAATCAATGAATATAATAGTATGACCATTAGAACTTAAAATGATTAAAAATTGAAATATTTAATAATAATTTTTTTTAATGATTATTCAAGATTAACCGAGTCCTAATGTAAAATATATACTAATTTTTAAGAACGAAACGAGACTTGAAATAAAAAAGTCGACTAATTAGTGTTCTACCACTACAACTACTCGTAGCACTTGTGACTAAATTCAGATATTAACATATAATACACATATTACAATGATACAAATAATTTTATAAACTTATAAATAAATGAATGAGTGATGTAGGATGGAATGACATGGATGTTGAATTCAGCCAACGAATCTCTAGCATTTATATTAGCTGATAATGACTATGATGTGTGGATTGCTAATACTAGAGGCACTAGATTTAGTCGACGACATATTTCTCTTGATCCTGCCCATAAGGTATTTCTCTAATTAACCCCATATGTATATAAGCATATTCATATCAACTATATATAAGAGTTTGTGTAAACAAGTAACTAATATAATAAAAATATAATTATGAGACAGGAATTTTGGGACTGGACATGGGATGATTTGGTAACTCATGAGTTATCAGCCACTATTGATTTTGTCTTCAAACAAACTGGGCAAAAAATTCATTACGTTGGACATTCCTTGGTAACTCACATTTTTTTCGCTCTCTATATAAAGTTTTTATTAATTAATGTGAATTTTTTATTACTTTTCAAGCCTGATGTGTATAAGAAATTTGTGTGTGTGTTATACAGGGAACTTTGACAGCATTAGCAGGCTTCTCAGAAGGAAACCAAGTGGACAAGGTGAAATCAGCTGCATTATTGAGCCCAATTGCTTATGTTAGCCATATAACAACTGCACTCGGTAACCTTGCTGCCAAAGCATTCGTTGGCGAGGCATGTATTTTATCTCCAAGTGAATTATCCTTCTATTTACTTCTTGACATAAATTTATTCTTAACATCTCAATCACCTTTACTATATACATTAACAGATTACAGATTTGTTGGGCATAGCAGAATTTAATCCATTTGGGTATGTAAATAACTAATGATTTAATTATTTATATATAATGTCACATAATTATACATGGAATGAACAAATTGTATATATAAATACATTTATTTGACATGACCGCGAAGTTTTATTTTGAACAGAGAGCCAGTAGCCATTTTTCTCAAGACTTTGTGTGCTAATCCTGGGGTAGACTGTTATGATTTGATTACTGAAATGACAGGTATGTTTATATCATCTTCCTTTAAATTTTTATTCTCATTTCACTAGAAATTGTACATGTGCTCCAAAAAACAACAACTTAGTTAATTATAAGACCAATTGATCAATATTATAATTCCAATTATCTAATTTTGTGACTATTTTTTCCTTTGAATATTTGAAGGCCAAAATTGTTGTCTTAACACCTCCACCGTTGATTTATTCTTAAAGAACGAGCCTCAATCTACCGCGACAAAAAACTTGGTGCATCTAGCTCAAAGTATGTTATAACAATATGATTATTCTCGTCATATTCATATTAGATAAATTAAGATTTGTATTCTTCTCATTATGTATACAATATATATTTTTAATTTAACTTTATAAAATTTTTGGTTAAATAGCCATACGGTATGGGAAATTGGCGAAATTCGACTACGGAAATGTAAAGTCCAATATGGAGCATTATGGTGAAGCCAAACCTCCTATTTATAACATGAGCAACATTCCAAAAGATCTTCCTTTGTTTCTCAGCTACGGAGGCAAAGATAAGCTTTCTGATGTGAAGGATGTGCAAATTTTGCTTGATAACCTGAGGTTTCATGATGTCGACAAACTAGATATTCAGTTTGTTAAGGAATTTGCACATGCAGATTTTATAATGGGAGTTACTGCTAATAATATTGTGTATAATCAGATGATGGCTTTTTTTAGAGACCATCAATGATGATCAAGTGCACTATTAACCAACATGTATGATTCTTAAAATTTTATATCATCGTTAATAATAATGTTTATCAATATAATCTTGCGTTAGTTTTTTTTTGCACAAGTTCAACTGAATTAATATAAAATGAAATTATCCATTCAAAAAAATATAAGATGAAATTATTATTTTTAAAAATTAGTTTAAGTGTTGTCTAACTTGTGATTCTTACCAAATAACTGAGTCTTCTTCAAATATATTTGTAACGCCAGAGAAAGTTATGTGTATTTTATAATATTTAAATATGTTTTTAATATAATTTTTGGTGTATCATATTTTTTATGCATTTAATTGTGTTTAGATTTTTATTAAATAGGAAAAATTACCCGATATGTGTTATGTGACTTCTATATAGTTTAGAATATTTTATTCTATTTTACTATAATTTTTATTTCATTAGAATAAAATTATTTTTATTTATGATTATCGGGCCCAGTCCTTGTAGATGACTAGATACCTTGTTTTTTATTCCTCTATTTTTATGGAAATGATAAAATCCTCAAATTAAAATTATTTTATTATTTTTGAATCATTCATAATTTTTGGGGAATTTTAACATATATATTGTAATTATTCAAAAATATTTATTTTTATATTTTATCCCATAAAAAATATTTTTGGGCTTTTATTTTAATTATGAGGTAATTTATCTTTTAATCAATATTAAGCCCCTAGATTTTCTAAAAATATAAATAGTTTTTATTAATAAATTTTTTATTAAAAGCAATTATCACCACTTGATAATTGAGTAATTTGGGGAGGAACAAGTTTAGTTAGGGTTCTTGAATTCAAGATAGCATTTCGAGGTGATTCCTTGATCCATTTTCTTAGTTCGAATAACCAAATCGAATCTCATGTTAGGCTCTACGTGTCTATGTGTTTGATTTTGTTTGAAAAGTTTTTGATTTTGATTTCATATGTAACTGGGTTCGTTTAAATTTTGATTGTTACTTCATGTTAATTGCTGGTGTTAATTAGTGATATGAGTAGCTTCCTGGTAACAACCTGAGCATGCTAGTGGTATTTGTTTTGATTTTAGTACATGAAATCGAGTTGGCTGGCGTTTGGTCGAAGTTTACTCGTTTTTGGCCGGAGATCACGCGGCTGAGCTCGGTTTTTGTTTCTGATTACTTGATTGTGTTGTACTCGAGACTAGAAATCTGTGGGTGTAAATATTTATTGAGGTTGGGGTCGTTTTTGACTCGTCAGATTATTTATTCCGGTCGATTCTTTGTTTTCCGGCATGTTTCATGTGCGTATGGGTGTACGAGTTGTGTGTATGTGTTTGTGTGCCGTAGCTTAGTTTTGGGAATGTGTTTAATCGAGTTTGCAGTTGGGGGTCTGAGGGGCTGAGTTTTCCGGTCATCAGATTTTCCGAGTTGGTCGGAAATATAAACTGTTGGTCTGGTTGTTTGGCTCAGTTATGGTGATGTGCTACCATAATAATGTGGAGTGCGGAAGTGTCGTTTTATTTGGTGATGTTCTTTAAATTTCTGACTTGATTATTGCTGTGTTTTTTGTGTACATAGTTAATATGTACATGCTGTTGTAGACATTGGCTCTACTTTGATACTTGTTGTGTTGTGGCTTTTGTTTGAGTCTTCTGTTGCTTGCTTGTGTTGGCTAGTTGTTGTGGATAGGTACCTAGTGTTTGTAACTATTGGTTGCCATGTTTTGTATGAGGTTGCAGCAAGTTTGGAGGTGTATGGGGTCTCCGAGAAAAATTATTCTGGTTGTTGCATTTTTGGTTAATTAGATTGTGTCCAGGCTTTGTTTGGTTATCTTTTCTGTTGGGTTTTGTTGTGTTGGTGTAGATGTTAATGGGATCAAAAGTCAAAATTGATTTTATTTTCAAAAATTATTCTTTAATTCGAAAAATACTTTTAAAAACTAAAATAAATTATTTTGATTTCAAAATTATTTTAATTTAATTATTTTAATTTATGTAGATAATAATTTAATTAATTTAAATTGATTGATTAATTTACTTTGATCAATTAATTTAATTAATTAAATATTACTCCCTCCGTCCCACCCAATTGTTATCCTTTCGGAGAGAAGGTCCGGCACGCATTTTAATTCAGGACAAAAATTAAAAATAAATTATGGAACTATACTTTATATGCACCTTAAAATGCGTGCCGGACCTTCTCTCCGAAAGGATAACAATTGGGTGGGACGGAGGTAGTATTTAAATATAATTAAAAATAATTAGATTTAATTATTTTAAGAAATAAAAATGATTTATTTATTTTTAATTATTTACTATTTATTTAGGATAATAATGGTCCACCTCAACTCAAATAATATTTTAGAGTTTACTTTAGTTGTCTGACTGATCTTTAATCTGCGAGTCTTACCTGCTATATGATTTATGTATCTATTCACCTGCTAATTGTTGCTATTTGTTTAATTATTATTTGGTGTTCATTATCAGTAGAACGCATGTGTAGACACTAGAATCTAAATTAGAATATTTTATTTGTAGATACAAGCGAGGTAGTAGATAGACGAACAGTGTAGTCGTCCCATTCCAGATTTAGGACAACTTCGATATCAGACAAGTATTTCATCATTGATCATCCTAAACACTTTTATTTTACTATTTTGATTATTCATATCAGGATAAATAGTTATTGTTTAGAACTATTTATGAATCATGTTTTATTCTGTGCATCAGAGTTACTTGTTATTCATACTCTGAATATTGGAAGTTGATTATAATAAACTCATCATATACATCGAATTATTGTATAAATAACTAGGATATGGTCTATAGTTGAAATTAAGCATACCTTATTTTATTTGGGGTTGCTCTATTGGACTGGAATTCTAGCGTAAGAGGCTCTGAAAAAATAATCCAGCATTTAAAGAGGATATGGTAACCAATCCATCTTCCCATATGCTAACATTACTTGTCTATTTTGGTACCTATATTTTAAAATCATTGTTATATCTATGGGTATAGAAATGTATTGATGATCTATAAAGAGGTCCTATTGCTTTTGAAATCTGATCAGTGGGCAATAGTGTTTATATTTGTGTATCCAATCCATATTGCCAACATGGCTATTATATATTTAATTTGAGCAGTTGATTCATTTTTATGACATATTGCCCTGTTTCAGTTTGAGATAAACTGTGATTTATTTACTATTCAATTTTTATAATAAACTGTTTTATATTCCGTTCTCTATACAGATCTCATATCTTGATCTAATTTCAATTGTTCATATACTTGCTGAGCATTTCTTTGGCTCACTCTTGCTTTATATCTATTCTTGCTTGACAGTTAGTATGAGCAGTCTCAACCGTTCACGCAGAGCTAGAAGGAGAAGAGTTAGGGGACCGCACGCTTATCGGGCCTCCTAGGTAGTAGCTGTTTAGTTTATCTGTAGATATAAGTTGTAATGAAATAATCTAGACCTAAAATTTATCTAGACTGTTGGTTTGAGTTGTGCGTTACTTTTTGGCTTGTAATAAAGTATTTAGTTTTACTTTTAGTTTCAGCTGCTTGATTTCATATTATAACCTGTTAGCAATCCTTAGTTGTTGGTGGGGTCAGTGCGCCTCTGATTTATTATTTTATTAATGTTGGTTTTTGGCGGGCCAGTGTGCCTCTAGTGTTGTATAAATTCAAACTTGAGCGTCTAGTATGTTATTGAAAAATTCATGATGATCTAACGCTAATTATACTGCAATTATGAGTGTTCTGCTTAGTATTATGTGTGTTAGGGCTGGACCTGAAAAATTTAAAGCCCCAAGCCATTTCAAATTTTGTGCCGTATAATAATACAAAGATATATACAATTCTTTACTTCTGAAATATTATATATTTTTCTTACAATTTTGTTAGTAAAATCATTCACGAGCGTTTCATAAACACTGTACTGCATAGTTAAGACTCAAATCGTTGGTGCTATTAAAAGTCATAGATTTCAGCTACTAATATACTGATGTTTGAGACTTTGGTGACCGTTCGATACTTTGCCTCTGTTGTAGACTTTGGTACTTTATTAATAAGGTTGTTATCATTTCAGCTCAACGCCTATTGTGCTACCCTACTTTGAAATATTAAAAATGTTAAAGCGATCTTTTAAACTATAATTGGGCTACATGGGCCACCATAAAATCTGCATTTATTGATCATTGCGTTTGTCCAACATTGTGTCAACTAATAATGACATAGTTTTAAATGAAAACCAAAATCAAACCCACTAACACATTGTAACAACTTTGGTATTGTCTTCATGGATCAAACATATATGGTGTCATTTATATGAACTATAAATACTCTTATTACAACAGAAGAAATACAACATTCATCAACCGTTCTTTCATATTCTAAAATGTGTCATCTCCTCTTTACTAACAACTTACAAGGTATCTCAAATCTAGAGTTATAATTCGAACAAAGTTCACTCAAACTCGAACTTGATCAAGTAATTGAGGTTGATAAGAAATATGAGTCGGTTTGAGTTTTTGAAGAACTCGGTTCAAACTTGACTATATATCTATGTAAGGTGATTTTTTTCGATAATATAAGTTGGGCTCTTTATTGAGTTAAAAATATAACTTTAAATTTTAAGTTTTTCAAACTCAATTATAACTTGAAATTCGTTAAAAAGTTCAAACTCAACACTTTTAAATTTAAACATAAACTTTGATAAAATTTTAAATTGGCCCATAAAAATTAGAGAAAATTGAATTTTAAACTCATAAACAAGTTACAACTTATCCTAAAATTTCAAGTGGTGACAAAAAGTATCTCCAAAATTACTTACTTAATATAAATAATAATTTTTTCTTTTTTCTTTTATTCATGCCACATGACAACTTTTACTTCCAATACTTGGTAACCCATACAAGGTGTAAGTGCCTAAATAGTTCCCATATAAATTTAATAAATAGATAAAAATTAGATATAATAAAATAGGTATGCTTGACTTGTACTATTACTATAAAAGATTTGTGTTTTAACAGGTGCCATATCACATAAATTTTGATACCGTATCAAATATGATCTAAAAATAATCACTTATAACAATCAAAATATGTTTCATCTTCATTCTAAACTCCATCAACTAATATCGATAAATAAGTATTTGTAGTACGAAAGAACCTATTTGTGTCAATACACACGTGCATGTATAGATCAAACATGATTAAACATATTTGTGTCAAAGAAAATATAATGAGTTATGAAAAAAATCATTCGATTCAAGCCCAATTTGAAGGCCGATCATCCAACTCAAAACGTTTCAGTCAAATCACTAAATTATTAAAATTTTTAAACAGAGTTTCTACCTTTAGAAACTATTAAAAAATATGTATTAATAATTAAATTTATAAATTAAAATTTTAGAGTAGAAAATATAAAACACGAGAATATAAATTTTCATTTTTTTGTATAAATATAAAAATTAAGGAAATTATGAATATTTGGTATTAATATTATAATTATATATAAATATGTGTTATTTTTGTAACATGATTAAATTTTATTATTTAAAACATATTATTTTGTACTTATATAATTAATTATATATGCTATTTTCATCATCAATAACATATATATTATTATGTATGTAATTTTTTAATTTACTAATAATAATTATAAAAATGATAATTTCATAACAAAATTTAAAATTATATATATATATATATATATATATATATATATATATATATATATATATACGGGCATAAACCTCGAATAATCAAAATGTATTCATTTTTTTAAACACCAAAAAATATATATTTTTAAAGAGTTAAAATACGGGCATAACAAAACATATCTTTATATAACTCATAATTATCATTATCGTTAAAGGGTCCTGATACCTGATAATCGATTGTTATGGACCAAAATTACGCAACATATAGTTTTGTAGCCGTTGGATCGACCGTCTAATGACCCACATTAAAAATATATATATTTTTCCTATCTGCGCTAATTTATTGCGGAAAGGCAGACATTCCGCAAAAAAAAATAAAGAAACGACAGACACTCCGCGGGAAAAAACGAGGACGGGGTAATTACAGGTTTACCCTTCATGTAACCACAAAACCCTAGCTGATCATGTTGTACCATTTGTGGAGCTTTCCTTGGGATTTGTTTGGAGAAGTAAAGAGGCAATTTGAGAAGTTGAAGAAGAAGACTTGATTTGTAAGGTTTAGGGTAAGATTTCAATCTTTATTTTATTATTGTTATGGCGGATAAAATGTTTTTAAGTTTTGTACCCACGAAAAGTTCCAAAAAGATGGAAAATAATGATCTTGATAATATAGTAAATGTTGATATTGAAGATAGTTGTAGATCCATGGGTAAAAAAATGTCGAAGATTTAGGTAAAGAATATATTACTATTATTCATGATGATGAAATATATGTTATCATTGATGAATGTGATGAACCAAATATAGGAAAAGATGGTCATAATGGTGAATGTGAAGATTTATTTGAAAAAAATGATAATATTCTTGTACCTTAATTGCATCAAAGATTTGAAACTTTAAAAGGGGCGGAATTTTTTTTTAGGGCATACGCTCTAAGAAATGAATTTGCAATTAAAATTCAACTTACACAAAGGCGTGCTAAAGTTGATGAAATATATGCTCGCATGTATGTTTGTAGATTATCGGGGAAAAATAAGGTTGAAAAAAGTATAGATGAAGATGAAGTTAAAGTTTGCTTAGATACTAGTAAGGGTAAACGTCGTCGAGACATTCTTCCCCGAAGTGGTTGTAAAATTAGGATGTATGTTCTGAATAAAAAGAAAACAAGTCATTGGGTGATAATGACACTTGAGTTAGAACATAATCACAAAATTGTTACGCCTTCGAAAATGAATTTAATTCATTGTGAGAGATATGTAACATCGACAACAAGAAATATAATGAAAACTCTACATATGTCGGGTGTTCCTTCTAGACAAACAATGAATATTTCTAATAATTTAAAAGATGGAGTCCAAAATATTAGTTTTGGTGCGCAAAATGTTAGGAATGTGGTACGTGACTATAAAAAAAATAGATTGGATGTGAGTGATGCTCAAGCGGGTTTGGACTTGTTATATAGGTTAAATGAAGAAAGCGGGGGTAAGTTTTTTATTAGGCAAAAAACATCTTTTGGCATATGAACTTTACTTTTTTTCCCATTAGTCTATAGACTTCTAATATCAAATAAACAGCCATAAACTTGGTTGACGTGATATTAAAATGTCCATAATTAACAGAAGAGTAACGGGGGTAATTAAACTGCATTCAACATCTGACATGTACTGACATCTAGACAAATACATGTGACGTGGAATTTCTTTGACACCACAATGCAAAAAACTATTTTAATGGTTGCATGATCTCGAGAAATAATGGTCTGCTAGCAATATTCAAAATAAGTTATTTTTTTAATCTATTTTTAATTTTTCAACTTTTACACAATAATTTTTAACTTTAAAAATAAGAATACGGGATTCAATAAAAATTGATCAACGACATTAAAATCTTTATTCGAATAATTAGCAAAAAAATCTAAATGACGAGAATTCGATTCGAGTGAAGCATAATTTCACAATAGTCGCAAAACATCATAATAAAAGAAATCAAGTTAAGCTGATCACAAAATAGTGTTAGAAAGAAAAAAAACTTGATTCACAGTTGCTCAGTACATAAAAAACTTCAACAATTCAAATTGATCAACACCTCAGCTCTTTTTAAATTTATCACTTGTTTTTTGCTGGACAATTTATTGGAGCTCATTGGTTGTCATTGATTTGTTTCCCTTCCATTGCAGACCTTTGGTTCCATGACCCAAAATAGTTCTTTTTTTAGGGGGAACAATATGTGATGCTTGACTTTTCTCAGACATCTTACTTTTTATTGGCCATTTATCTAATTTTTAGGATGCTCTGATGTTGTATGTGTAGCGGTTGCAACACCTGAGGTACATTTTAAGATAATAATATATCATTAGTTTTGGTGTAAAATTTAAAAAAAATATAATGCTAATATTAGATACTTGTAATGTTTTTGCAACCCTTTTTATTATGACCCTGTTGATTGCATTGCACTGGATATTACTGGTTCAGATAAGTAGATTTTGCACAAGCCCAAAATGCTTTCTTTCTTTCTGTGCCTCTCCACTTCTTGGCCTAGACAACAAACACATGCCTTGCACATAATCTATGATAAACTAGTGGCAACTCATCACGCGCATATAATACTAATTAGCAATTAGTACAAGAAATACTAATATATGTATATAATATAACACCAATAATATGTATTATAAAATAATAAAGGTACCTTTTGCATATTACTAATAATGGTATAACCTTCACCATCTTCTAACTGCAAGTCATGTTTTAAGCACCTCAGAAACCATTTCCAATTGACTTTATTTTCCACAAAAACAACAGCCCGTGCCACCAGAAATATTTGATTATTTTAGTCTCTGCCTACAGCACAAAGAAGTTGTCCTTGGCATAGACCTTTTAAAAAGCACCCATTCAATCCAGGAATGGGCCTACAACTTTTCTTCCATCCCACTTTGCAGCCTCTAAAACAAATATAAAACCTTAAAAACTATTTTTTTTTATTTTCAGTGGAGCTTTGGACCATACATGTTGATCCAGGACTGGTTACCAGCACCTCTTCAACATAGTCATGTAATAATCCATATTGCAATTTGTAATCTCCAAGTATTTTTTTTCATTTACCTTTTGTTTCACTCTCATACAGGTAGCAATGCCTACATGAACTTTATATTCCAACTTACATATGGACTTTATATCTTTTAACTTCATGATGGGTTGTAGTGTAAACCTTTCCTGTAAAAGAGATGCTAGAAGTTTGAAATTTGTCATTGAGTTTCTACTAACTCTATAACATTTATGGTTAGGAATGTTGTTGGACCAAATCAAACCTACTCTATGTAGTTATTTGTCTTGTTGTAACATATATTGTACTTCTGTATTAAGTTAATGACTTAGATAATTCAATGTATTATTGCAGTTATAAAAATGATCAAATTGTAATTCCAAGCTGTAATTTAAAGTCAAAGAATAAAGTCTGTTAGAAGATTCAAGTTGAATCATGCAACTAGACAAATAAGTCTACTTGAAGAATAAGGAATGCAGTATGAGAATTCTTCCAAGGCAAACAATTCATTCAAGAAGTCACTACAACCGAGAAGTCAAAAATATGCAACTGGTCGAGAAGTCTCAAAACACTCATTGACTCAGTACTCGATCGAGAAGTGCTCATTCGAGAAGTCAAGGAATTGAAGCCAATCGAGTAGTATGAAGATGTCACACATTCGAGAAGTTCAGAAAAACAATTCGAGAAGTTAACCAAAGGAGCATTCGAGAAGTGATAGGGCTAAACCAATCGAGAAGTCTCAGTGTCAAGCATCCAATCGAGAAGTTTAGTCTAATCGAGAAATCGTCAAATGAAGTATATAATTGAGAAATCTAGACATTCGAGAAATAAGCCATTCAAGGACTAATCGAGAAGTCACAACATGTACCTAATCGAGAAGTCAATCACCATGACTTCTCGAAGCAAAATCAACAGAGTACTCGAATGTTTTAAAGAGCTAGTTTCAAGGAAAGTTGCAGAAGAACAAGACAAATAATTTGCAGCACTGTCATTACAGGGTAAGTCAAACATGTGATGATAGAGACAAGTCTACAATGAAGTTTGGAAGATAAACAAGACAGTGACAGAAGAGATAAGGTAGAATGTTACAGACTGTCAACAGAAGGTATTAGCTAGAAATAGATAATAGTCAAATGTAAAGTATTTCTTGTCTAGTTCTAGTTTTAGTTTAACTGACTAGTGAGAGTATGTGCCAAAAGACATATTGTCTATATAGCCCATGACAGCCTCTTTAGTCAAAAATAATCTTTGAATATTATTAAGTGTATTCATACCTTGTATCTTTCAAGAACAAGAAGCTGGAATTCTCTTTGAATTTCAGATTGTAGCAAAGTTCAATTCTAATACAAATTAGATTGAAAATTAATTTCTGTGTTTACTTTATTTTTTTCTTTATGTTTTGGTAAACACTTAAATTACTAAAGCTATTTACTCAATAAACAGTTCATCAAATTTAAATAGTCCAAGAAGAATCTGAAGTTATACATTCACCGCCCCTCTGTAAACATCTGTTAACTCTAATTCCTAACACATGTACGTTTTAACCATAAAAGTGTTATCATTCCTCTCTATGCTAGCATATATAGTCTAAGGGCAATGTTTTATACAAACTGCCTTAACCCTTACACCCTCATTTTTCACAAATTTCACACCAACTCCCTTCATTACAGCATATTTATATATCGTCATCTTGAATTGTTCTACATTATCAAATACCATACCTAATGCAAATTGCGGAATGGTTGTTGATTCATCAAAATAAAAAATTTCATCCTTTCTAGTCAATTGGTTGTCTGCCTCATCATCTACATCACTATTATACTCTCCAATTTCATCACTATCATAATATTCTGTATGCACTTCTTTGCCCTCAATTTCTCTTCCTTCTTGACCCTCATCCAAGATTGAATCAACATCATCTACTTGTTCAAACTCTATTCCATCCGCACCACGAGTATCTTTCTTTTTTCTGGTAATTATAGCATCTTCTAATTTAGCCTTTTCTGCCTCTTTCACTTTCTTTCTCACTTCCACTAGCTCCTCTTCCTCGTCATCTGTCAATATTAGACCATCATCATCATCATCATATATGACCTCTAACCCTAATGGAGTCCCTGCTATGTCATTTTTATCTCCTTGCTCCATAACTTCAATGTATATATCCAGTGTTTCTCCATGATTCAAGTTATTAACGATCTGTGCAACTTTAGAGTCATTTTTTAGTTCAATAAAGTCTCCCAAAATTTTACTCTTGCTCCATAGCTTGTCCACGTTTACATAACCCAAATCTTTAGCATAAGCCTTTATATTTACCAATGACAAATGGTCCAAGTCAAAATTATTGTCTACAACATCTGACGTGTTGGGAGTTGTCCCACATCGGTTGTGGGAGTGGCAGTTTGTTAGTTAATAAGCAGCCAAGTTAACTCCATTAATATGAGGCCTTTTGGGATATGCCTAAATACAAATCCGTGCGGGCTCGGCCCAAAGCGGACAATATCATACTATTGTGGATTAATGCTTGTTTATTTGTGGCAAATAAGTTAACTTATACTAATGGAGTTAACTTGGCTGCTTATTAACTAGCAAACTGCCACTCCCACAACTGATGTGGGACAAGTCCCAACATGACGTACCACCCAAATACGAGGACTTATCTTTGTTTCCATTCCATTTAATCAACTTGCCTCTATGATGAATAACTAAAGTCACAAATTTGTCACTCATCCTACATAATCCTAAAATAAAAACAACAAACAACTATTTTATAATTTAAGCCCAAAGTCCTCGAAACTTGAAAGTGAAACATTATAATAATTAAGAACAATATAAAAATCAGAGAAAGATCACAATTATTGAGACAAACAATAAAATAAATACAAACAATATAATAACAAAGTAATAAACATATATTATCAAGTCCATGCACAACGACGTGTGTGTGTGTGTATATATATATATAATCAACGCACTTTGATATGTAATATAGAAACTACATGCAATTTATAAAGTGAATAAAAATGTTAACCTTGATACGTTTGTACACTGTAATTCTGATATTATAGCCGATACATGACTTAAATTCTTGACAAGTGATTGCAAAGTTGCAAGATAGAGACTTCAAAAAGGGGCGTTAGAAATTAGGGTTTAGTTATATTAATAAATAATAATTGAAAAAAGGGTGTAATGTATATATAACTAAATTATGTGAAAGAGTTGCCACATCGAATGTTATTTTTTAGATACGAGTCCACGTCATATGCCAAGTGTACTTTCGTTTGATTCCGTTACACTTCTGTTAATTAGGGACTTTTTAATATAGTAAAACCAAGTTCTGGGTTGTTAATTTTAAATTATATGTTCATAGACTATATAGAAAAAATAGGTAAAGTTCGTATGTCAAAAGATGCTTTTTGCCTTTTTATTAAAACTCAAAGTTGACGATGAACAACGTTTAAAAAGCCTTGTATGGGTTGATCCTCGTTCATTAATGACACACAAAATTTTTGGGATGCGGTAGTATTTGATACAATATATAGAACAAATAGATATGGAATACCGTTTGTGCTTACGGGGGTCAGTCATCACTATCAAAAGGTAATCTTCGATTTTGCATTAATGTGGGATGAAATCCAAACAAATTTTGAATGAGTTTTAAGTAGTTGGCTTGAAGCCGTAGAAGACAAACCTCTTACGACTATAATTACTGATCAAAATCAAGCCATAACGAGGGCAATTGCATCAAGAAAATGGAAGTTGGTTTTATGTCCCGTCTATCCGCGTTAAATAAGTGCGGATATAATAATAACATTTTCAAAAATATTTACTATCCGCAGTTATTTAGCGCGAACATACAATTTTTTTTTAATTTTTCCACAATTATTTAGCGCGAATTGTTGATATTGTTTTTATAATCTTAGCCGTTGAATGTTCGATCCCCAACTAGAAAATAAATTGTTGGTTAAACGGTCACAGTCGATTGTTACGGAGAGACACCGAACCCTCGTTAAATTATGAACGAGTGGGTTACTCATATATAAAGATAAATCTGGCAATCATTTTATCTCTTCCCGCCAGTCATCACTACCAAGTTCAATCCAAATGCTCAGCTAAAACGACGCCGGAGCCTCAAGTTCAATGTCTTTTCTCTTTCTCTCACCGCCTTGTTTCTCTCTCATCACCTCTCAATCAACCACCACTTTCGCCCTTCGCAACTCTCCCTCTCCGCCGCCGCCCTCCACTATCTCTCTCCCGCCGTCGCCGCCAATCTCCGAGCAGTCTCCGCCGCCGCCGTTAACTTGCGCTCTCCACTGCTCTCACTTCAACTCGTAACCACTTTCATTTCATCTCTCTATACATGTATTGTAGCGCTTCGCTAAATTAATTCTTTTTCTCGGTCTAATTACAGTAGATGCAATGTATTTTTAACCTCGATAAATTAATAAAATTCTCGTATCCGGAGACTATTTGCGTGTGTATGAAATGTATTTCGAGTTATTTACTGATGAGATTTAGGATCCTGGTGTCATCTCACATATTTACACGAGGTATTAAAACAGGAGGGTGCTACTGTAATTTTAAAATATTATGTATAATTACAAATTTGTCATTAAAAATTTATATTAAAACATCCCATTAACTTAGGAATGAGGTCAATCTCGGGTTCCTTTTTCTCTTTACTAATTGTGTATGATGTCACTGTAGGTGTTCCGGTTGTACTCATGAGTTCAATCTCCATCGACCGGCTATTGTTGACGAAGCTTCGCTATTTTTTAAGAGTTTCGGCATCAAGGATTTTAGTTTTGATTCTTGTAGACTGGTAGCCCTAGTCTTTTTTATCTACTCAATTTATCCAAAATAATATTTCTAGTTTATCTGCTGATTGTAATCATATTCATTATAGGGAGTAGTGTGATTCGATTAATCAGTGATTAGAAGTTATTATAATAGTTAAACTAAGCCAAACATGCTATCACATTTTACAGCTCTAAAGTATGATAAGATGTAGGTAGACTTTACCTCCACGGCCAATAAGAGGGAATACTTTAGGGTTTAGGTCGATGAAATCGGGACTCCATTTTTGGGACTGAGGATTTTGTATAGGCTAGGAAGCCAAGATACTTGGGTTATTCAATGTATCCTCGTGTCGTATTCTCGGACACATGGATACTTGTACAATCTCAAATTAAAATATTTACTTTCACAATTGTCCTCAAAATTGGTGTTTACTACATACCTAAAAGCAAAGCGTCAATGTTAGTTAGAAAAGTAAATAACTTAGATTTTTTTTTGTTTTTTAGATGATTAAGTTATGCATTTGATTTAATTTGCATAAAATTTCATAATTAATTAATTTTGTCATTATATAACATCAAATATATATTTATAATATCTATACAAATGTTGTATCCCCCACAACCTGAATCCTCGTATTGTGTATTATTATGTTTGTTGAATCCATGTATCCCCGTACTATGCACCCACCCGCGCCCGTTTCCTCACTTCATATATGGGTGACAATTACAGGTTTTAGTTCATATTTGTGTTCGTAAACATTTCAACTTTGTGTCATTCTACAAGTTGCATAATTTTGATACAAATGCTTACATAAAGCTAAAGGAATTAATTTTAATAAAGAATTGAGAATTTTGTTTGTAATTGTTTCGATATTTGAGTTGGATTTGAGTGGGATCTGGGTCGTATCAGACATTGTCAGAACTAGGTCAAATTTAGGGGTTTTTGAGGAAAATGGAAATGGTTTTTAATTGTACAGTGGGGATGGAGGTGCCGTGCAAAACTAGCGGTTCGTGGTTCAGCATCTGACCCTGTGATAGGGCTCTATGAAGAGGGTACTCATAATGTAGTTGATATTCCTGACTGTAAAGGTGATTAAAAAGGAAAAGAGAGTATATCTTGCAATATGTTTTTTCGTATGTATATACAGATTTAACTTGAGTAGTATTTGTTGTTGTGCAGCTCATCATCCAAGCATTAATGCTGCTGTGGATCTTCTAAGAAAGGGTCTGTTCCATTTCCGACATATAAACCTATTCTGCTTCATTTACGTTTTTCATGTCTGTGCATAAGTACATATTCTACCTTAAATTTTCCTGATATTTTATTTTATTTTTGATTCTCAGGTATGGCCGAACTGAATATTCATCCATATGATGAAGACCAGGGTACTGGTCTATTGAGATATGTTCAAGTGAGTAAAAAATTAACTATAAATATCTGTCACTAATATTTTAATTCTGGGGTACATGTACGATGCTGGTGGTTACTATCTCTAATATTTAACTATTGTATTCATTGTTGTTGAAAACCACAGATGGCTGTGACCACATACAATACATCTCTCCCTGCTTCAGAAAGATACAGAAATGGTTACTAATCAAAACTCAAAAATAGTTTCTATAAATGATAATGTTTTTCCCTTTGCACAATTAACACTATTCACATTGTTTTTTAAATATAAGCATTTCTATGTGCAGGTAAAGTACAGCTTTCCTTGGTTTGGAATTCAAGAAATGAGAATTCACCCTTTTCAGATAGATTAGATGCCCTGGCTAAGGTTACTTTTACTTAACTTTTCTTCCTCTCGTATTATTTATCCTAGTATTTTTTATGATGTTTGTATATTAATTTGTAGTTCCTGTGGCGATATGGTGGCCCAAGCAGTAAGCACCACTTGATTCATTCTATTTGGGCCAACTTTCAAACATCAACCAACAATGTAAGTTAGTGAACTTTCTCTTTGTTCCATTATTTTGTTGAAGTTGAATTTATCAGCTTCCTCTATGTGTGAAACATGATGCTTAAGATAATTATATAGAATAGATTTTTCGAGCAGTGTTAGTTTCATCATTTTGCTAGATACTCTTAGTAGTACTCTAGAATGACAGCATCTTTATTACTTTCTCTATATGGTTGATTCTTTTTATCATTGATACAAGCGTTGCCAAAGTATGTGAGAAGCATGGGTCTGTATATTAATATATATCAAACTTTTTCAAATTTGAAAAATGATTGAAAAGTAGATTAATAAATCTAAAACTTTTTTAAATTAAATTTTTTATTAATAAGTAATATATGTCTGATGTAGTTATAATTAATAAAAATATATAGATTAATTATATATTTAATCTATTTTTTATACACTATGTAGGATCATATATTTACAAGCCATCTGTGTTTTTTTTATCTCAATTGTATAAAATTATCTACGATCCTATGTCCAAAAGTCCATATATCTATTGGTTTAACCCGACCCAAAAGACCAGCTGTATGTTATGTACTATCTAAGATTGAAGTCCATATTTTTATTATTTTAATCAGGCCCAAAAGATCAGCCTGTCCACATTTTTATTATAAATAATTCGATCCAAAGGATTGACCAGCCAACTACCAAAGATGTTACAGTTTGGCTTTAATAGTATAGTATAGATGTTTTAATACTGAATGTTTTGTAACTTAGAAGTACCCTTACTGGTGATGCAGATAATATTTGGGAATAGATGGAGGCATCTTCTAGGTGAAAGAGATTTGTGGGAACATATTGGAGGCATTGATGTTTCCATGGCTCCTTCAAGCTTTGGTCAAGCAAATACTAGGGTGGATATTCTTATTCTAATTTTTCAGTGTACTTTCTCATTCTTTCTTCTGTTGTCAAGTCATGGTCAAATGTGGAGGCTAGTTAGCATCATAATTTTATACCCTTGTGGAAAAACAGTAGTGCCATAAATGTTGTTCTTTTTTAAATCACCAGTTTTACAACTTACAGATTATGAATTTATCATTTGAATGTTTCTCATAGGCTTTCGATTCCTTGCTCCGGAAGCTACACAAGTATGTTCCTTACGGAACCTCGGTTGCTGATCTTTATGCAGGAGCTGGTGTCATTGGTCTATCATTGGCAGCTACAAGAAAATGCAGGTTTACTTCCGAATCAACTTTCCGTTTATGTTCAAGTTCACGTTCTTCCGTTAATTTGGAGTTCTTACTCAAAATGTTTCCAAAACATTGTTCTTATCATTAGGTCAGTTAAATGTATTGAGGTCAACAAAGAATCAAAGATATCTTTTGAGAAGACAGCAGAGCGACTACCAGTCAGTGTGGATAGTAGCATCAGCTGGCATCATGCTGACACTTCTATTGTTTGTTCTCAAAACTAAAACTTTACATATCTGAAGTATATTTATAATCATACAGATGGTATAGAAGAACATGTTGCTTCTAATTTTAGCCACTTCAAGCATTAAATTGTAATATAAACTATTTTCAGTCAGCTGTAAGATGGTGTATAACTTACGTCCTTTTATTCACAACTTGCTTAGGAACCACTTACATGGCTTGTGGGGTCCGATGTTGTTGTTGTTGATCCACCTAGGAAGGGACTGGACCCATCCCTAGTTAATGTATTACGAAATATATCGTCAGCGGAGCGTAAAATAAATATATCTGGAAGGTATCTGTCAGCAACAAAAACTTTCATTCTTAAGTTTTTTACATTTACCTTTTTATATAGAAAATTCTGGAATATTTGTGTTATGAACTTCACTTTCTTTCTCTAGCCCTGCCGCAAAAGTTAAAGATGAAAAGAGACCTTGGGTTATACGTTCGAAAGAAGCCTCACTGCAGATCCGGAGTCAAACAGTGCATGAGGAGAGTCAATCACTACCTCAAACTCTTATCTATATAAGTTGTGGCTGGGAGAGTTTTAAGGAGGTATTTTGGTATTCTGTATTACTGCATATTTGCTAAGATATGTTATCTGATTAACTAATTTTTCATTTGATCTTTGGACATCTTTGGTTTATTAAGTTCTAACCTAGCAATTATACTAAATAGGATTGCAAGTTGTTGCTAGCTAGTAAGGCATGGCATCTGGATAAAGCACATGGTTTTAATTTCTTTCCTGGAACCCAGAGGTATGTCTATGATTTTGTGATCTGATAGTTTCATTCTCTTAACAAAATAATTTTGCTCTCTCTGTTTGGATTGATGACTTGATTCATTATATAATGACCTATTTGGGTTGATTGCTTTAAATGTTAGTTATTAACTATTAGAATCTCTCTTCCAAATAGCATGAATATGTGAGGCAGCAGATTCTAGAAGTGTCCTGAAATTTTCTGAAACATCTGGAGAATTCTATAGTCTCTATGGGCTTCTGGAAAGTCTTCAAGTACTTAAAAGCTAACTAACAGGTTAATTAGAAATCTAGTGCTCCATTTAGTTTGGGGATATGAAATATGCTGAGAATTGAATGAAAGTGTACTATTCTGGTGGCATTATTCATAACTTTCATTCAATTTAAACTAGAACTCAATCTCACCGATATAGGAATAAATGCTCATTCCATCTCCTACATACCCTTGACCCTTTCATGTCTTTGTTTTTAGCGCGGGAGTCTTTTACATTGAATACTTGTATATTTACCTTGGTTACGACTTAACTTTAAGGCTATATACTTTCTCTAGATTTACATCCTTGTCCAGTAAAATTATAAGATTTTCTTGATGGAGGGTTTTAATTTAGTTGGAAAAGGACACAGAATTGTCAAGTGCTGAAAGAATAAGATGAAAATTAAAGGTATTGGGATGGTAGGAGGGAAACGTGATGTGGTAGCTGTAGCATAATGTATGTCAAGTAGAGTAGTAGAATATATAAATAATGACCATGCTGATATAAATTTATGATATGGTTTTAATGACATCTATTAATGATTATATTTTAACGTTCTTTTTTTTCTCACCACTGAGCATTATAAAATGATGATCATGCTTGTTTGAGTTTCATCTGTTTTCTTATAGATTTGTACCCTCTTACTGCTCCATAACCTTTTTATTTCTTTGGGCCATCATTGTAGTTGGCAAAATTATATCAGTTCTGTGAGCAATAGTTATCAGTCCACTATATCTCCCCAGATATTTCTCCTTGCCATATAATATTTACCGTATTGGTGCCCTCTTTATGTACCAATATGAGTTAGAATTTTCTGGGAATATCACTGTATCTTTACGTATTAGATTTTAACTTGTTTTCTTTTACTGAAGATAAAGTCCTTTATAGTTGCATGAGGGTTTGTACTTAGTGCCACACTTATAATAATAATTATTATTTTTTAATTAGTAAAGTCCTTATTGATGAGCTTTACTGGATGCAGCATTGAGGTGTTGGCAGTGTTTAAAAGAGGATCAGGAGTAAGCAACAAGAAAAAGAAATCTGGAAAGAAGAAGAAGAAATCCACTTTGAAAAACATTTAGTATTAGTTGCTGCATTCTGAGTTGGTTCTGAGTCTTCTGACTGGCATGCAGAAGTTGGTTGTTTTTCACATATGTGTTATGCCTGACCAGGAAGGAAACGCTTTGTTTGGATGTAAAACAAAAATTTCTTTAGCATTATATGTTTTTGTGAAGGGTCTCCAACCCGAGTATTTTGTCCATAATGTAACCTCCGACAATTTTTTAAGGGAAAATTTTCTACATGTGGTAGCTTTTCTGCTTCTGAATCCTGATGAAAGAATTATACTATAAAATAATTAAATCAGAATGAATGCGATCTTTCAGAGACGTGATAGTTGCCATTTTGTTGATACTCATTGCCCCTTTTTACTTCCCTTGGCTTTTAAAAGATGAGGGAAAACACTCAAAATGTTGTGGGCTCTCAGGTCCTGCCTGGTCAAGATCCCCACCACCGGAGACACCTGTAAAAAGAAACACAATGTCGAGCCAGGTTAGTGATTTTTGTATTTTACTGGCACATGGGAATGGTAATTGCCTAAACTTACCCCAGAGCCTTGAAACTTGGGCAGGACGAGCATATGGCGGAGACCCACCTCCCTAAATAGCACAAGTGCCTTTGCAACTGACATGGTCTCCACTACTGTGTAAGCAGTTGTATTGGTGAGAGGATGTAAATCAACGTACATCTCCATCTCATTCTTCGTAACAGCTACCTCTTCAAGCTTCACACTCCTTTCAGCCAGATCAACTGAGGTAAATTTTTCTCTCACTTCCCATTCTTCTGTTCTCCTTCTCTCTTGCAGGAACCATTTCTTCTTCAGCAGTAAAACAAGATGAGCTCTTAAAACTAGTCCATGCAGTTCCCTTTCTCCTATTGCCTGACTGCCTACCGGTACCTCCCGGTCATCTACAACAGGAAACCCATTGTGAGTGGTGTTCCGAAGAACATCTACAATGCGTCCTACCTTCTCGATTCCACGAAGGGCTACGACTGGTGGCTTGACATCAGCTAGTTCGCCAACTGTAATATTTCTCATCCACGGTTCTGGATGCGCATCCAAGAAAGGCAATCCTTTTAGATCCAGTATAATCTCATAGATGCTTGGATTAAAGCAATCTCCCACAGTTTTAGCAATCAGAAGAACAAGCATTGTTATCGGTAGCAGAAGAAGGTTATTAGTCAGTTCAAGAAATATTACGCAAAGGGAAACTGTCATTCTCATTGACCCAGCCATGAGGGAGGCTGCTCCTAGTACAGCATACAGTCCCTGGTCAATTTTTGTGTAATCTCCCATAGCAATACCAAGCATGCGGCCGTAAGCTGATCCCATTAGGATGATTGGGAGAAAAAGACCTGAAGGGACTGCAATACCAAAGGTAAAGAGTCCCAAGATGCAATATAATGCAAAGAAGATGGTCAGGGAGAAATATTGGAACTCTGTAGGAGTGTTGGTGGAAAAAATGTGTCGCACAGCATCATCATTGGTAGTATGTAGGAGAGTGGCCAGGTCATTGTAGTGGCCACTGGGGCAGTTGAACTGCTTGAAATTCCCTACACGTCCGGTGGTTGGACATGCTTCCTGAAGGGAGGGATCACAAGGTGTGCAGCTGGCAAGGAAAGGAAGTCCGTATAGACATACTGAGGTAAACAATGATACAGTGAGACTGAGCAAGAGCTTGTGTAATTTTCCCTTCCTGCAAATGAACAATAAGATATATTTACAGATGTCAGACTTACGTATTGGTATCACATTTTAGGTTGAGCTTTCCAGAAATATGTAGTTATCAATATGAATCATGTATCTCAAGTAGAGCCGAGTTTGATTAGACTAACTGCCATCATTTATTTGAATTAGCTTAAGCATTGTTATCAGTGGGTAGAAATGTAAATGTGTCGTTGGGTTGCGTCAATCAAAAAGCTTAGGATTGGATATGTTTTATCCTGCAATTTAAAACCTGAGCTTGCTTTAGTGAATCATATGGACCCAACCTTGGAATGTTCTGTGTATACTAATTTATGGTGTGTGCACAGTAGTAAATCTCATGCTTACTCGTTAATGAAGTTGTAAAGCCTGAGGATTTTGTGTAGAAGGTAGTTGTAGAGGCTTCCTAGAACTCCACCAATTACTCCAATAACAGCAACAGGGATGATGTCCACAACATGGTACCTTAAGCTGACGTCACTCACATCAAACAGAATTAGCCCTCCCTGCCCAAATAGGCCACAGCTTCCAGTTTTACAATATTCCATGGAAAGTCTCAACACCACCACCACAACTGCTGTACTGAAGAAGGTCCTCCAAAGTAGAGCACTTCTCCACCATGTTGCCACCTCTTCAAGAGCGAAAAGGACACCACCCACTGGGGAGCGAAAAGCAGCACATACTCCAGAAGAGGAACCACATGTTATGAGATCTCTGCGATCACGATCATTGTTGAAGTAACGGAGCCAATGCCATTTGATACGGTAATTGTCAGGCCCACCTTGGCCCAGTAACGAAGCAATGCAACTACCAATATGGACCAACGGCCCTTCTTTTCCTAAATCTAAACCTGCAGAGACAGCTCCAATGCTTCCAACTATCTGCAAATATAAGAACTTCCAGTGTTAATTGACTACCAAGCTACCAAACAGGCAAGTAAACTGTTTCTTTTTTGTTTATTTATTAAAAATGTTCTCACTCTCCCTCCACATCTTTGAAGATCCTCATCAATGGATACATTGATCAAAATAGGCAGTCACCTTAGTGTGTAAACTCTAATATCGAAGTCATGGTGTTATACCCAAAATTGGCTTTTCTACCGGTATATTGATAACCCTGTCTTGAAATTTTTTTTGTTGAATGACATGTCTATATTAGGAGAAATCTAAAGGATAAAATATGATAGATATTATAATTATTTTCAATTAGTTGCTCAGAATTGGTCTGTGATATTTACTGCACGGGTATATACTCCCCCCACCCCAAATAACTTATTATAATTATTGAATGCTCACACTAGCTCCTGAGTTGTGTTTGAACTATCCTCCCTGCTGGTTCTTGTGGATTTGATATATAAAGTATAGAGTTCTTTTACAATGGATGCTTGCATGAGAGTGTTAGAAACCTCTGTTTCATATGCTTAAGGTCAAACTTGAAAGTTGATAAACCCAGAATAATGAAAATTGATGATTCAAACTGATAAAACATAGTGTGATAGGATCATATCACTGATGTGTACCTGTTATGATATAAAGAAGTTTCAAAGGTTCTTTAATCAATGCACAAGAATAACAAAGGAACTGGCTCAAGGTTTGAAGTGTTGAATATAGTTCACTTAATGAGGGCCAAAGTTGCAAACATATCTGATGGAGGAAGGCAAAAATTATAGTTAAATACTTATCGGGTCAACAACGTCCTAGTGATTTCTTTACTTACTAGTTACTACTGATTGGAACAGAACATTGAAGAGGAAATTCACAAACCTTCACCATTAGAGTTGTAGCACCAAACATGTTTGGTGTGTCTACCCCATTGAGATAAGCTTTAATTTCAGGAATACCAGGGCCAGCTGCTGTAGGTGCAAAGCACACGCAGAGAGCAGAAGCAACCAGGGTCAGTAGAAAATTAGCTGTTGTGAAGTAGATGAATCCTTCAAGGTAACTGCATTGACAAATGAGGTAGCATATCAATTCACAATTTTATACTTTTTTTCCCATGATTATGCATATTTTTCAATGCATTAGATTTTTTTTAGTAGACGGGGACGAGGAGTATTCAAACCCATGACCTATGGTCATCGGTGGAGGCGGGGAGGAGGAACATTCTCAATCAGTAAATCCTTGTGTATCATCTCTTTAATGTAGAAGATCAACATTATAAAGTTGTAACAATGATGTTATATATGCTACAACCTTCTGTGGAATTAGAGAAAAGAAATCAATTATTAGTGCAAATACCACACCTTTCCTTCTCAATGTAGTTAGCCACAATAAGAAGCTTGTAGCCTGCGATGTTCTCAATTGCAAGGTTAATGAGGGTGGCAATGACACCTGTTAAAAGGCCAACTAGGAAGGCCAGTGTCCACTTTAAAAATATATACTGCAGCACTTGTACCTTAGATCTGCTTCTCCAGTCTTGCTTGAAGACATCATTTTCATTTATCCTGCATCAATGTATACATACAAAAGTTCTTAGAACAGTGAAGAAGATTAAGGCAGCGTCCGAGTTCTTGCAACATTTTTTTCTTAAACATAATATGATCGAGGATTTATGTGTTTACTCGTAATCCAAGCTTTCGATATGAGAAACCTTGGCGCCCACCATCGCTAGTGGACTGGAAGAAAGAGTCAGATTTCTTTTAAGCAGTGGCCGGTGCAAGGAGTTGTTTTCTGGATTTCCCTGCTCTTCATCTGCTTGCTGTTCTTCCATGTAGTTCCTTGCTGGTTCAGCAAGCTGGGTTTGCTCTTCCACCATTGGGAATTCAGGATGCTGGCACTTTCAAATTTTCAGAATGGTACAAGTGTTTAGAGCTCCTCTCACCTCTAGGTCCAACTTGTGATGAGCTTTAATATAATACTACTATTGTATATGTCTATGATTGTCTTGTTCTAGTGAAAAAAATACACATATATATGCATGTATGGTGTTTACATGTGGCACTTCGTGTTTATTATTTTATGGCTGGTGGGGGTATCATGGGGCCAATGAGAGTCACAAAATTAACATTTTATTAGTTGTGAAAATGAGATAAAAACACAAAAAAAATCCCCCCATCACCCACCCCCAAGGGAAAAAGAAAGGAAAAACAGAGTATTAGTTCTTATTCTGTTGTATATATTCTTGATTGTATATGTAATATGTTGGCATACTGCATAATTTGTAAATCTTTTTTACTTTACTAAAACTTGTTTTGTGGTGAGATCCTGATAAACTCAGAACTAAGCTCTCATAGAGATAAGATCGTGTACATTTCTATATCAAACCTTTGATTGAATGCCTATCAAATATCAAAAGTGTAGCAGGGCAAGGTGTCCACACATGGACCAAGTAGGCCTACAGAAAATTCGGTCTTTCTTGGGATTTAAATTAAAAATATAATAAAACAGATGTGCTGCTGGAATTCTAGTCCAAATCACACTTGTTTATTTACTAATCACACTAACATTATTTTATTAATGTGGTCTCAACTGTGCAATGCAACTGTTGTGACAGATGAGCAAAGGAGAGCCACATTGATCTGGATGAGACCAAGTGGAAATGTATGCGACAGGTCTATGGTGCAAAATTAATGACTCTTCAGCTAATTGAAAAGTGACCTTATCCACACGTTACATTATTGATCGACTATTATAGTGATGGTACATTGTAATATTGTATATGATTAAGAGTAATTTAGAGTATTATTAGGTCATAAGTATGGATTTCATGTCGCTAAAATGGATTAGGAAAGCAGTAATTATTGAAGGTAAGGATTTAGATGTGACAAGGCTAAGCCTAAGAGAGTAAGAGGCGACATGTGATGTGAAATATATGCATGGCCAGCAGTGAAGCGAATCAAACAAAATCATGGGATAGAATATGTATGCCTATGGACAAATCACAATAACTTCCATGACCATGTGCATCTGAGCATACCATTACTACTATTCTTCTTATTTATATCGATCGATGTGATTGGAAAATGTCGAAATTAGCTCTCAATTATGGAATTGGAACATGATGGTCCAAAATAACGCAAGGCTAGATACATAGTTAGTCATAGCAGCAGCTGAATTAAAGAGGGGCCACTCAAATCTCAAGTTTTAAATGATTTTGAAAAAAATAATATTAATAATAATATTTTTAACATAAAAATAAAAATGAATTCTATAAATTATATATATGAATGATAACATTATTTTTAACAAATAAAATAAATTATTCCAAAAAATATCTCCTACGAACTTCTAATGTTTACACTTTATTTTTAAAAAATTTCATTTATTGTTTAAAATAATATATTTTTATTTACTAATCTTAATAAATTTTATTATTTTAAATATATTATTTTCTAACTTTTTATAAATACAATTCAAATATTAACAATCGATTGACATCGAAGTAATATTATTTTTGAAGATACGAATGTATCGTTGTATGGGGAGTTTGGGCAAGGCATATGTTTATGTTGATGGTCTATATATTTTTATTTTTTTTTTTTTTTTTTTTTTTTTGCTAAGTTTGATGGTCTATATATTTGTGGAACTCGTGGCGCCACATGATTACAATAACTCACTAATCATAATTAAATGAAAATCTAGTTTTAAAATCAAAATATATTTAGCGGAACAAGTGGATAATTGTGGGCATCGATATAAAAAATAGGAGCACAACATTATGGGGGGATCTCGTCAACGGAATTGGCGCCTAGACATTGAACCCAATTGGTAGTGTCTATCATTGTATAAAATAGTGTCCGTTCCACGACTCAAACAACTTTACCATGCATCAGCCATTTCCAGCAGCTTCATTTTTAAGAGTCAAGTTGGAAAAAAAAAAAAAACGAAAACATGTACGAATTTGGACCCTGAAATTAGGTCTATCAAACGGATAATTCGGATACGGATCTGTCTGTATCTGTATCCAAATCCGAATCCAAAAATCCATATCTATATCCGTATCCGAATCTGAAATTTTTTAAAGGTTAATATCTGAATCCGGATCCGACGGATAATATCCGGATACGGATAATATCCAGATCCGAATCTGATTTTTAATAAGTTTTTTTAATTTATATTAAAAATTCAAAAAAAATGTAAAAAAATATTAAAATTTTAATTTATTTTTTTTTAAATTGAGTTAAGAGATAAAGGGATTTAAGCCTATTTTATTTTTTAAAAAAATAATTTTTATTTATATTTTCAATCTAATTTTGTTATCTTAATAATATTAAACTCAGATGATATTTTTATATATGTTTATAATATTTTTACAATTATATAACATTTGTATAAATATATTATTTAATGAATATATATACACACACTACAAAACTAATAGAATAAATTTTAAATTATATATATATATATTATTTAAATATCATATGTATTTAATTTCGTATTCGGATTTTTTTGGACACGAATATGCTTATATCCGTATTCGTATCCGAAATTGTCGGATTCATATATATATATATATATATATATATATTATTTAAATATCATATATATTTAATTTCGGATTCGGATTTTTTCGGATACGAATATGCTTATATCCGTATTCGTATCCGAAATTGTCGAATTCGGATAAAGATGCAGATATTCCGGACGGATATCGAATTATTAGGATTTTTTTCACAGCCCTACCTGAAATACAACCGACTCTTTTATCAATGATACTATTATCATATTGTGCTCTTGTTCCCGGCTTATAAATAGTTTCCTCACATTTTCAACTGCAATTCCAATGGTTTCACTTCATGTGACAACCCACACCCCTAAAAAAAAGAAGCTAAAAGCTAAAGAGAGAGTGCTTTACAGTACGTAACACCAAAATAAGAGTTACTGATTTATTTAAAAACAAATAAGATTAAAGAGCTATGTAATTCAGAACAATCTTAGATTCTATATACAGGACTACAGGTCACATATCAGGTGCGCGTCTGCACGATATACCAATCTTTAAACAGGGATGTAGATCAGGATATACCAATCTTTAAGCAGGATGTAGATCAGGTACGAGGCAGGCACTACATAAGATTTCTAAATTCTAATGGTGATGATATTCAGATTTAATACACATGGTTAAATAAAAACAATTGGTTTATATAAGGTATGACTTTGGCACTTGGATAAATACACTTTCCAGAAAATGCACTAGTGCTAACTATCTTCTTACAGGAAGATAAATTTAGTCCAATCATTAATCTGCATTCTAAAGACTAAATTATTTTCCCCAAGCTGACAAGTCAGTTCCAACATATCAGAACACCATACTCTTTAATCCACCCTTATTCATCTCTGCACATCTCGAAAAGAAATTGGAGACTTCCAACTTACCTGCGAACTTCATCTTTTCAGCCAACTCCTCCAATATATGAGGATTCCCGGCTCTAGAAAAATCGGCAGTAAACTTGTTGTAATCGATTTGGGGAGCTTTCATTCCCTTCTCGATCATTTCCTCCAAATATTTACAAGCCTCAACAGATCTTCCCAGCCTTATAAGCCCACCAATGAGAACAATATAAGAGTTATCATCAGGACAACACCCCTTCTGGTTCATTTCTTCCCAAGCTGCAAAACCCATGTCAAAGTTTCTTGTTTGGAAAAATGACTTCATCATCATGTTGTAAGTATGGATAGTTGGTTGAATGCCGCTCTGAATCATCTTCTTGTAAATTCTGACGGCATCATCTGTCATTTTGCGATTTGTCATCAGTTTTATTAAAGCATTATACATCCGCCCATCCGGGGGACAGCCTTTTTCCTTCATCTCCTTCAGTAATCCAAAAACTTTATCCATCTTATTCACATTGCCAAATCCGGTAATCAAACATGTGTAAAGTGCAGCATCTGGCTCACAACCATGATCAAGCATTTCCTCAAAGTACTCAACAGCTCGATCCATCTTTTTTTGCTTGCATAAATCCCTGATCATAATCGTGTAGCTTCGAACATTAGGTGCCGGGCCCTTTGCCTTCATTACCCCAAAAAGCTTAATAGCATCAGACACTTTTTTATCCTTCAATAAACCTTCAAGCATCGTATTATGAGCAACAACATCAGGTTTAATACCCTTGTCAATCATCTCATTCCACACCCGCCCTGCCTCCATTATATTCTTCAATCTACACCACCCGTTAAGCAAAATTGTATAAGTCTGTAAATTCGGGGTAAATCTCTCCTCCAACTTACCAAACAAAAGTTGAGCTTCTTTCCCAAGCTTCGCTCTCCCAAGAGCATCAAGCAAACAATTAATAGTCTCCACGTCAACTTTAAACATGTACTTCTTCATCAACTCAAAAATCCCAACCGCCTTCCTCCTTTCTTTTGAAGCCGCAAAAGCTTGTATCGCAATCTGAAACGTCTCTATATTTAAAACCCCTTTCTCCCCCATTTCTTCAACCAAACTCACCAGAGTCTCAAACTGCCTCGTCTTTCCTAATATCCTCACCATCACATTATAAGTCCTCGAGTCATGAACAAACCCCTCCTGATTTCCTGCCCAACAAAAAAACCTAAACGCCGGTTTCCTAGCATGTTTAAACCTCTCCAACACATCCACAACCAAACCATGACTCAACTTAATCCCACATTCATCCAAAACCGCCTCCATATTCCTATCCAATGCAAACAACTCCTCAATCACCTTACACACCCTCTCAACCTCTCGTAAATCCGCTTCCGACTTTTCAGACTCAACACCCTCACCCTCCTCAAGATCACTACAATCCTCATTACTACCAACACTACAAAACCCCCTAGACTTGATAAAAATCAAATCTTTTCGCGAACCCACAAAACTAAACAAACCAAAAGACCCTATGGGGCCCACATGGTGATCAAAAGATGGTGTATTTTTCAACAATCTTGATTCTTGTAAAAAATGGAGTGAAGTGGGGTGTGACAAAAAACATGAAATTTGACAACAAGGAACACAGAGAGTATAATAATGAGGAGAACGAAGCAAACTAGACAAGGGCAGAGAGCTACCGTGAAGCAATTGTTGTTGGTCAAGTCTTGTGAAACGTCGTCGTATGGAGGTCTGTCTCTGGGCGGAGGAGAAGTGAGAGTGTAAGGCATTGTAGAAGAGTCGTTTTGAGTGATTTGTTGAACTGGGTTTTCTTAGATTCAAACCCATTTCATTTTTAACCTTCTGATTATTATTATTATTAGTATGATAAAATTAGGGTTCTCATGTTTTTGTTAATATCGGCGGCGACAATTTAACGCCAGATCTGCTATATCTATTTGATGATATTAAAATAACAATTTATTTTGATGATATTTAGAATTTAACTACAAATATTTATATAATAACTAAATTTGCAAGTTATTAATATAAACAATGTTATTTTTTTTCATTTTCAAAATAATAACTAAAATACGAGAACTTTTACTCATTTAACTTTCGTAATAATTGAAAGAAAATTGAACAAGACAAAAATGTATTTATTACTTTCTTCTTCTCCTTCACCATCTTCTTCTTTTTTCCGTGCATCTCACTGAGAAATTAGGGAGCAGTATATGCGAAGAAGCTACAGGAAAAGAAATAACGCATACAATAGGGGTACTAAATTTGTTATAAAGAAATTGGCCCTGGGAATTATTTGCAATAGCTATAATATTATGGCTTTGCACAAGTGTTATAGCTTGAAACTGTCACATACAAGTGATACAACCAACATTGGTTCACCAAAGTTAATACATTATACTCCATGCATGATTTTCAAAGGGTGCAATTTGCCAAAAGGCATACAACAAATCAATGGCAATGAGTTTCTGCATTGACGAAAGCTCTTGATGAAATGAGTGTCATAGCCAGGCTAATTAGAATGTGATTTCTCAAAGTCTCCAGTCCCCTGAATTTCAACTTCTGCTAAGTGAAGAAATAAAGGTAGTTGCAATGTGTCAACTAGTCTATCTATTGACATAAATTTTTAAACAATAATACATTAAGGTAGAGTCCTGTGAAAAGGATGTCTTTACCTGATTACATTGCAACTCTGTGACTCTAAATGTGATCCTTTAGATCCCTTTGCCAGCTCGTCGTTGACATTTTTACAAACCGCCCAGTCAATAATTATAAAGTAATGAGCCTGAAATCAGCGGCAGCAGGCAATGAAATGAGCCAATAGAAGACCTAAGCAAATCCTTCTCCACGTCCAAGTATAAACTCAAAATATTGACTCTGGTATCCAATATGAGCCTAAAAACCTTTTGGTTTTGACATACAAAGCATCTTCCCACCTGTCTCCATCTCTTCCAATTGCGCGGGCATGGACGAAGACTTGTGTACTTTTTGGAATACTATAGTCCATGATCTTGGTTTCATGAATTAATAGCCTTTGTTGGAATTTAAAATGGGGTTGGCGCATGCAAGTTTGCAAAAAATGCAGAGCATCAAAGCCACCATCTTCCAACTTTATATTTGCTCCGATAACTCCAACAACCTCAGATTTATTATTGATCATTGCCTCGTGTTTTGCAGGAGCTCATATATTGCCCACTCAACTGTTGCACCAAACGTTTTCTCTCCACCAAAAAACATTTCCTGCACCAATTTTTTCATACATTTACGTGTACAGTATTTCTAAAATGCATGTAATTGTATAGATGCTGTAATTATATACATGTTGGTGAATATGCTGTAGGCATATAAAGAAGTCAGACCACAACTACATAATAGATGTTACCAGTAGGAAAATGGTGATTTGGTGCTCTGAATCTTTTCCGTTATCCTTATATAATCTAGCAACACATCTAAGAAGTATTTGCTCTCTCATTACTTTTTTTCTTTCTTTTTCTCCTGCTCAACATGATTGATGCAGGAAATACCCCCATCAACAAATCCGGAAGTAATTTCTACTGTGTATCCTAAATCACGATCCATTCTCTTCCCTAATCCTTGCAGGTCAAGCCATGGAATTATATCAGACACAGTGGGACAACCCATACACTATAAGAACCCTGTCGTCGGCATAGAAGTTTCTGAGGTGATCGTTAAATGTGGATTAACCAAGCTACAGCTGACATTAAAGAAGCGTCATAGTAAAGAACATCACACATATAGAGACTTAACTTTTGAGTAATTGTGGACTGGTAGCCAGATTAAGCATGATAAAGCATAGAAAAGTATTCATCAGGCCTGGTGTTTAGATATGACTTATTTATCCTTTTGCAAACTGGATGTCACCATCATCATCTGCGTTGATAAACCCTTAGAAAAAGCATTGGATGTTGTGAAAACCCAGTTTTTTTATACAGTAACACTTATAATCTAAATTACACAAATACATTTATTTTCGAATTTTTCATCTAACGGAATCTGTTCCATCTAGAGAACGAAAGTTGGAGAGACTAATGTCCCATTAGTAATGATAAAGCAGGTAAATTGGGCTTAATTTGTTGTCACTGTTTTGTGTTAATGTACCTATAAGGACATAAGGTATATTAAGCTCATGGGGCAATTAAGTCAGCATTAGTCCACTGAAATCATAAGCTATTAGTAGATATCTTGTTTTCTAATCCCATCCCTCTACTTTTTCTTAACTTATATACTTGTTAAGTTTTTATAGTTTCCACCTTGTTTCCTTTTCTTTTTTGTTGCTAATTATCTTGTATCCTTTCTTCATATCTTATATTGACAAAAGCTCTCACGTCCTTCACACAAGAAGCACACAACAATAAATAGCAGCCCCATTGCTAAGAAGAAACAGACACACACAAAGCGTGCCACAAGATTCCCCACCCCAACGGAGCTCTACATATAGGGGTGTCATAATGTATGTTCACAAGGCTCATGATCTAAATCAAATTGAATTTCCAAAATTTGACGGTACTGACCCTAAGGGGTGGGTCTCACAGGCTGAACAATATTTTAATTTCATCAATATTGAAGAGGGAAGGAAGGTGAAGTTAGCTGGGTTACATTCTGAAGGGACGGCAAATGTTTGGTATAGATACTATGTGAATAGTCGAAGTAATATAACCTGGAAATTGTTTATTAATGATGTCATGGTGAGGTTTGAACACCCAGACAACAGAGACGTTCAAGATCTGCTTAATAAATTGAGACAGCTCGGAACAGTTTCTGAGTATGAAGACAAGTTTGAGGAATTATGAGCACTTGTGGTGGCAAAGAATAAGCACTTCACAGAAGATTATTTTGTATCTAGCTTTATTAGTGGTTTGAAGGAGCACATCAAAGGCTCTGTTAAAATGTTTAGGCCTCAATGCCTTAATGATGCAGTGTTTCTTGCAAAACAAGAAGAATCGAAAGTCCTTAAAAGTACTACAACTACACCTAAATCCACTGCTAAAATGTACTCTTATACTGCTGTTGAAGTCAAGAGTACACCATCTTCACCTCTAGGGAAAGGGGACTACAAGGTGTTGGGGTTTGATCACAGGAGGACAAGGTCCGCATTAAGTAGTAAAGAGATACTCGAACGTAGGGAGCGTGGATAATGTTTCCACTGTGATGAGCCCTACCATCCTGGCCAGAATTGCAAATCTAAACTCTATTTGCTCCTAGGGGAGGAGGACTACCAGGGAGAAGATTCAGATTTGCAGGACTTGGAAGCAGTAGAAACAATGATAGAAGAACAAGAGACTTCTGGCGAAATATCATTGAATGCAATTGCAGGAAACAAGGTTTCTTCTACTATTGGACTTCAGAGAAAAATTAAAAATAAAGCCATAAGCATTCTTATAGAAAGCAAGTTCGACACATAGCTTCATAGACACTACTTTAGTCAAGCAACTGGGATTTGTAGCTGAAATTATTCCTCTGCTAGTGGTAACAGTTGTTGATGACTCTAAAATGATGGTTGACAGCTTGCAGGAACGTGGAGTATGTCATTCAAGGGCATAAATTTCGGTCGGAATTAAAGTTGTTCCCTTTGGGAGGGTCGGATATGGTATTAGGAGTTGATTGGTTAAAACTCCACATTCCCGTTACTTCTGATTTTCAGAAATGCACAATTCTGATTAACAAAGGTGGCAAAAAGATTCCACTCCAAGGGGAAATTTATCGGGGTTCCTTAAAAACCATTACTGGTAAGAGCATGCATAAACTACTTACATCTGCCAAAGGAGTAACACGGGTTTATCTGTGTGCTTACTTCTGATATCTCTCCTCCACCAAGTGCACATCCTAATAATGATAAGAAGTTGCAAGAGCTTTTACATCACTGCAAGGAAGTCTTTGCTGGACCTAAAGGCCTGCCTCCTTCTCGAAGCCATGACCATAGAATACCCCTAATGGAGGGCAGCCTACCAGTTAATCAGAGGAGCTACTGAGTACCTTACATTCAGAAAACTGAAATAGAGAAGAAAATCAAGGCAATGTTGCCAAGTGGGGAGATACAACCAAGTACTAGTCCTTTTGCATCACCTATAATTCTTGTCGAAAAGAAAGATGGTACTTGGCATATGTGTGTAGATTGCCGGAAATTGAATAACATCACTATAAGAAATAAGTACCCCATCCCTATCATAGATGAATTATTATTTGATCTTAAGGGTGCTTGTTGGTTTACTAAAATGGATCTTAGGTCGGGTTATCACCAGATCAGAGTTGCTGCAGAAGATGTATATAAAATAGCTTTTCAGACCCATCAAGAATTGCATGAATTTAAGGTAATGCCTTTAGGCATCCAATGCCCCCGCCTCTTTCTGATCCTTAATGAATGACATCTTTCAAGCACAACTCAGGGGGAATGTTCTGGTATTCTTCCATGATATCTTGATTTACAACAAGACTTTTGAAGAGCATCTCTTACACTTGCAGGAAGTGCTGCAAATAATGAAGGAACATCAAATATTTGCTAAAGAAAGCAAATGCTCATTTGCTCAACAACAATTAGAGTACCGGGGCCATGTTGTTTCAAAAGAGGGAGTTTCTACTAATACAAGTAAGGTCAGGCTATGATTGATTGGCCTGCTCCTAAAAACATTAAACAATTGAGAGGCTTCCTAGGGTTGACCGGCTATTACAGGAATTTTTTCAGAAATTATGGGATTCTTTGTAAGCCACTTACTGATTTATTGAAAAAGGGAGCATTTGCAGTACAGAAGCCAATACAGCCTCTGAGCAGCTGAAAGTAGCAATAACTACTACACCAGTACTAGCTCTGCCAGATTATTCGATCCCCTTCACCATTGAGACTGATGTTAGGCGAGTTGGCATAGGAGCTGTATTGCTGCAAAGAGGACAACCTATAGCTTACTTTAGCAAGGGGTTGTCCCTGAAGCATCAAGCCTTGTCGACTTATGAGAAAGAGCTCCTGGCTATTGTCATGGCAACACAAAAATGGTACTCATACATGCAAGAAATCACTTTGTGATCAAAAGTGCTCATCAAAGCTTGAAAATTCTCCTTGAACAAAGATTGTCTACCTTGTTCCAGAAGAAATGGATTGCTAAGCTAATGGGGTTAGATTACGAAATATATTACAAAAAGGAAAAGGATAATGGAGTAGCAGATGCGCTCTCTAGGCTACCTGCAGCAACAGAAAATGGGGAACTTGATGGGCTGACATCACTGCAGTCAATGATGGTTGAATGATATGTTAGAAAGTTATATTGACGATGAGGAAGCACAAAGCATCATACAAAGTATTGCTGTTGGGGATACAGCTTGTAACCAGTATAAATATGACAAATGAGTGATTAAAATAAATGGAAGAATTTTATCGGCAAAACAAGGAAAACAAAAGAGTCAATCTTATGGGAGCTACATGACAGTTCAATAAGGGGACACTCTGGCCAAGAGGCTACCTTCAGGAGAATTGAACCCTTCTTTTACTGGCCTGGACTTTGGAAGGATGTAAATGAGTATGTTAAATCTTGCGATACTTGCCAACGAGTTAAGACTGGTACAAGTTCTCCCAAGGGACTTTTTCAACCCCTTCCTATACCTACTCAAATTTGGGAAGACATCTCCCTTGATTTTGTGGAAGGTCTGCCACAATTTCATGAGGACTGTATTATGGTGGTAAATTGGTAATCGATAGGCTGACCAAGACTGGTCATTTTATTTCTCTGTCTCATCCATTCAGTGCCACTCATGTAGCACAAGTTTTTTTGGACAGCATTTTCAGACTCCATGGTATGCCAAAGACAATCATCTATAATAGAGACAAGCTATTCATTAGTCATTTCTGGAAGGAACTCTTCCAGTCGGTCGGCACCAAACTCAACATGAGTTCCTCGTACCATCCTCAAACGGATGGTCAAACTGAAAGATTAAATATTTTATTATTGTTGGTGGTTGATTGGTTGGTGATCCCAAATCTAGACCCCGGATTTGGAGGGCATCACACATAGACACCATCTCATATACACACACCATCTGCATACACACACACACCAACTTCAAACTCCTTTGTGATGTGAAATCGAAATTTACACTCCTTTGTGATTGGAAGCTTTAACATTAGGTCAGTCTTCAATCAATCTTGATTTGATTTTTTAATTTCGAAATTGATTGATTTGTTAATCATACTTGGTTGTGTAATTTCGAAATTGAATAATTTATTAATCTTGATACATGCTTGGTTGTGGTATTATTGTGAATTATAGTTTATAAATATTGTACTATAAAATTAGGGTTTATGAACTTGGGGATCAAATGAAGGTTTAATCTTATTTGGTAAAGAAGGGGCGAGACGCGTTTAATAACAACGGTCTGTACACACGAGCCGCGGTTATTAACATCGGTTTGTCCCTATTTTTTTTAAATCCTAACCGTTCATATCCTGATCCAATGGCTAGGCAACCATTTGTTGGATAAGGCTTATCCAACAAATGATCGCTATGGATCAGGACCCTTTAAAAATAAGAGTCGAAATTGAATTAAAATTTGTTGGTTCAAGCCTTTTTTTTCTTTTGGCAAGTATAGTTAAGAGTTGAGAAATTAATATATTGGAGGCCCGAATCGATCTACGTTTCAAAATAGGTTTACTCAAAAATTTATTGAATAATTAATTTTACACTTTCTCATAATGGTGTTCCATCGCATTCTTTTTCCATTTTTCATCTCCTCTTTCTCATTCAAATCAAACCTACCTCCTCCGACTTCATCATTCAAACTCATCTATTACTATAAATTAAAGCTCAACATAAGGGCAAAATTTGCCTTTTTATTAGCTATGAAATGGCAGTTAACTCTTATATTTTGCATAATTATGTATATACCACAATTTAAAAATTTTATTAAAAAAAGGATAAAATCATGTCATTATTTGGTATCGAACCAGTAACCTCATATTAAATATTCATTATTGCAACCATTTAATTTACTTGAATTTTTGTTTTTCTTTTAAAAACCTTAATACACAAACCTTCAGTTTTTTATCAGTTTATCTTTTTATTAGTTGCCTTTTTATTAGCTGTGAAATGACAGTTATATCATTATATTTTGCATAATTATGTATGTACCACAATTTAAAATTTTTGTAAAAAAAGGATAATGTCATGTCATCATTTGGTATCAAACCAGTAACCTCATATTAAATATTCATTATTATAACCATTTGATCTATTTGGATTTTTATTTTTCTTTCAAAAGTCTTAATACACAAACCTTCAGTTTTTTATCAGTTTATCTTTTTATTAGCTGTGTAATGACAGTTATACCCTTATATTTTGCATAATTATGTATGTACCACAATTTAAAATTTTGTATAAAAAAGGGATAAAATCATGTTATCATTGGGTATCGAACCAGTAACCTCATGTTAAATAGTCATTGTTACAACAATTTGATTTATTTGAATTTTTGTTTTTCTATTAAAAACCTTAATATACAACCCATCAATTTTTTAATCATATAATAATTTTTCATATTATAAATGCATCATATATAAATTATTTGTTAATATTTTTGTTCAATATGATAAATGAAATGTGTACAGTTGAGTTCAATTTTTTTATTAGTACAAATTACATGAAATTTTTGAAAAAGTTATAACAAAGTTAAATTTTAAATATATTAAATATTTGAATAAGATATGGAATTGAGTTATAGTTGCGATATTAACACTAAAATAATAATACTATATAAAATGATATGATTTCAATTATATTTTTTTAGAAATAGATAAAAAACAATAAATATTATGTAAAATATAAAATATTAAAATTTATTAGTTAAATTGTAAGTAGTGAAAATATTTAAATTTTAAATGATACATTTTAAAAATAAACTGTTATTATTTATATTTGTTTTTGGAAAGGCAAAGCATTTCATTACTAGAAAAGGGATAATCCAATACAACCATACTAAGCATATAAGCTGACAATGATTCCTCCCACGTACTAGATACTATATATATATATATATATATATATATATATATATATATATATATATATATATATATATATATATTAAATATATATTTTGGTATAAAAATGAATTTATAATAAATGTTTAAATTCATCGTTCATCCGTCCCACCCAGTTGTTCGGTCCCTTGTATTTTGAATTTATATCATTATTAGATATTGAACCGATAATCTCATAATATATAATCATAGTGATAGATTGCGGGTGTGAGAAACAAAATGATATTTTTGATACAAGAGTTTGTGGGTACAGAAAAGAAAATACTCATGAAATATCGTAATATATAACTAGATAAAATATAATAAACCATCAGTTATGATATGTACAATTAAATAAATGAATTTAAAAAATTATATTTAAGGTAAGAAAAAAGGATAGTTCTCTCTCGTATAAGTTGGGGCAAGTCATAATAAATACGGATAGAAAGCAGATCCGAACCGCAGAAGGCAAGGGGATGAGAAAACAAGAGAGAAGAAAGCAATCAATTCAAATTTAACTCCCAGTAGTGTGTGTGGTTGTCTAGTTCCTTCCTCCTCAACCCCACCACCACTATATATATTTGTAAGTCTCTCTTCCTATATTTTCTCATTTACTATACTTACACTCTTGCCCACAATTATGTACAATTTCAGTTCAATTTTGTCAATTAAATTTTACTACTTTGATGTAGCAGCTGAATTAAGCATTACCCTTTTCTGTTGTTATTGTCTTGTAAATCTTGTTTCTTGATTTGGGTTTTTATTTCATCATGAATTAGGGTTTTTTTAATTAATTTTGTTAGCTGAGTGATTGTTTTGTGGTTGTTAGAGCTTAACTTGCTTAAAGTTTTGATTTTTGTGTAGTGGTCTTATTAAAGACTGGGGCTTTTTGGTTGTTATTGTAATGAAGGTTGTAAAAATGTTGACTTTTTATATGATTGATGGTAATGTAAGGTTGAGGGTTGGAGGCATGTGTGCGTGAGTATTTGAATTTACGTAATTGACTATAACTGGAAAAATGTTTAGTTTTTTACATAAAGGTTTAATCTTCAGGGACTTGCATTTTGGGAGGCAGGGTTTTCGCTGGCCTCTGATATGATTCAGTTGTATTAGGGGAAAAGTGGAACGATTTTTTGTGCTGGTTTGGTTGAGAATCTTGTAGGGTGCTGGTAATATAGTTATGGAGGCGAATAACAATAGGCTACCAATGAATACTGTTCTTTCCTCCTCATTCGGGAATTCCATGCCACCAAATCAGAGTTCTTATCCGCAGGCTGGAGGTCAACACCAAGGTGGGTATGGTCCTCGCGGTCAGTTTCAGATGTCGCAGTTCTCTGCAGCTCAATCGCAAGTGATTATGCAAGCAAAAGCCCAGGCTCTTGCTCAAGCTCAATCGCAAGCAGCTCATGCTCAATTCCAAGCTCAGTTACAAGCCCAATCCCGTGCTGCTGGGATGGGGAATGTTGGTGGTACTTCACCCTCGGTTTCAACAAGTAATTCTAGTGTGAAACGACCACCACAGAAACTGGGGCGGCCACCTGGCTTGTCGAATAGCAACAATGTCTCACCATTGAGGACAATGGATCTTACATCTGCTTCTCGTAAGAAGAAACAGAAGCTACCCGATAAACATTTACAGGATAAAGTTGCAGCCTTTTTGCCTGAATCTGCTCTTTATACTCAGCTTCTCGACTTCGAGTCTCGCGTCGATGCTTCTCTTGCGAGAAAGAGAATTGACATACAAGAGGCACTTAAAAATCCTCCTTGCATTCAGAAAACCCTTCGAATTTATGTTTTTAATTCTTTTGCTAATCAAATCCGGACAATTCCTGGGAAGCCAAATGCCGAACCACCTACCTGGACCTTTAAGATAATTGGGAGGATATTGGAAGATGGGGTTGATCCCGAGCATGCTGCTATGCATCAGAAGTCAAATCCTATGGATCCAAAATTCTCTTCTTTTTTCAAGAGAGTCACCATATCATTGGACCAGAGATTGTATCCTGATAACCATATCATTATATGGGAGGGTGCTCGATCTCCTGCGCCTCATGAGGGATTTGAGGTAAAAAGGAAAGGAGATAAGGAGTTCACTTTAAATGTCCGTTTAGAGGTCAATTATATGCCGGAGAAATATAAACTTTCACCGGCTTTGACTGAACTTCTTGGGATTGAGGTTGAGACCCGTTCGAGAATTGTAGCTGGAATCTGGCACTATGTCAAGGCTAGGAAACTGCAGAACCCCAATGACCCATCCTATTTTATGTGTGATCCATCACTTCAGAAAGTGTTTGGGGAAGACAAGCTTAAATTTGCTATGGTCTCACAGAAAATTTCAAGTCACTTAGCTCCGCCGCAACCAATTCATTTGGAACACAGAATAAAGCTCTCAGGAAATAGTCCTGCTGGAAATGCATGCTATGATATTTTGGTTGATGTGCCCTTCCCGATACAAAAGGAATTGAATGCATTACTAGCAAATACGGAAAAGAGCAAAGAAATTGAAGCATGTGAAGAAGCTGTTTGCGCTGCTATAAGGAAAATTCATGAACACCGAAAGAGAAGGGCCTTCTTTCTTGGCTTCAGTCAATCACCGGTTGAATTTGTTAATGCATTAGTTGAATCTCAAAGCACTGACCTAAAGCTTGTAGCAGGTGAAGCAAGTTGTAGTGCTGAGAAAGAGCGTCGATCGGATTTCTACAACCAACCTTGGTAAGCTTTTAACTCCAAGTATCTATTCAAACTACTAATGACATACACTTATGTGAGATTATTGTGGTTGTGATTGTCATTTGTCCCTAGAGATGGAACTGAAAAGTCCACACATAAAATATAAAGTTTGTAGTTCTCTTAGGCAAAATAACGACTGTCTAGAGGTGACAAATTACGATCTTGAACTTCCATCTCGCTGTACCTTGAGACCTACAACCAGGACTTAAAAATCCGAACGTTGTCATATCGCTGACGTCATCAACGATTTTAAGCTACTCCCTAGATTGCTAGATTCGATTAGAATCCCTTTTGAATGGAAATGAGAAAGGACAGAATATCGGGAGAGGAGAAAAAAATTTCATCTTTCATCTTTTACCATAAAGTATATAATTTTTTTAATGTATTTTTCTAGTGGATGTTGAATCTATTAATTATTATTATTTTTTAAGTAGTTGAACCAATATTTTTATCTTAACCAAATCTTTTCCATTTATGTTTCCACTTTCGGATGAGTAGGCTAAGCCGTCTTAATACGGAAATGAAATATCATTTGGAAAGAAGTTAAATTGTTTTGTGCAATCCATTTCTTCTGTCACCTTATTTTTTTAGTAATGCTTATTCATTGGTTCTTCCCTTTGGAGTGTAATTTAAAGAAATGGCACCACTGCATTAAGGTTTAACAGTAGATGAGAGAAGTCCTTATCATTAGCTTTACTGAAGCCATAGGAGGAAAATGGTATTATTTTGTGGGCTAATCAGATTTGCTTCCTTGTATTGTTTCAAAATTGTTGCTTATCGTATATTAATCGATATAAATTGTTTATCCGAAGTCCAAGTAGGATTAACCAGCTAAAGAGGATTAGATATATAGGGAAACAAATTGTGACATTTATAATTGACTTTTCCGCATTTAAAAAGTGCTCAAAATAATAGACAGGCAACTTTGGAGGCAAAACCTTTACGTTTGTAACATAGACGTTCTATAAGAGCCTGAATGCTTGATTTTTAAGTTTGTGACATAGATATGTTCTACGAGGGGTTGATTTTGATGTTTAAATAGCTTTCTTGTGGTTCTCCTTTTCTCTGAAGTAAAAACAGAAGCCTCTTTTAGTCTACTTAATATATTCAAGATCGTGAAAAGCTTGGAAAGAGAAGGAAAGCCGAAGGCCATACTTTACCCTGTTCTAGGATAATGTAGGGAAATGGTTGAATTGGGGACTGGAGGCACAATGTTGCCATATGCTATAGGAGTTCAGTGTAGCACTATAAACTATAAGTACATGTTGGATATGATATGGCCATCATTGAAAAGAGTAACTGCTGCAGATTCTTCGTTTGAATATTATAATTAACAAAATGAATAGGGTACCACTTAGTGTCGAAACTATGTCAGCAGGAAAAAAAATTATATTCCCTTTTGGTACAGAGGTGGTTTATTTGTCATGTTGAGGATTCAGTTTGTAGGTATGAGTCTGAATGTCCGATGAGGTTCCTAAATAAAAGGTGGTTAGTAATGCGGTATGCTTCTTTCTAGCCTACTATATTATTATTAATTTTTATTTTGGCAAGTCGATGCGAGTCCTTGAAGTGATTAGTACTTAGTAGTAGCCAGTTAACAAATCAAAAATGATAAATAATATATAAATATATATGTATATTTATGTTCGATGACAATTTTAAGGTACTGACTTTGTAGAAGTTATAAGCTTTTGACTATTATAATAATTGTATGTCATAAGCTATATGACCATTACATAAGCCTACATAAGCTACCGACTATTATAATAATTAATCTATAATCTCTAATGTATAGATTAATTTAATTGCAGAACGAATAACAATTATTAATTATAAATAATATATGTGTTATAGGGAGGACTCCCACTAAAAAATTAACTTGTAGAATTCATAAATAGATAAACAATTATATTTACATTTAAATTTTTTACTTTTATTAGATATATATTACTTACTCTTTTGATGACTTGGTTAATCGACCAACTTGCCTCTAAAATCCAAGTCTCTTAGTTGAGTCAATGACAGTGTTCCGATTAGTCAGTGATTTTGGTGATTAGTACACCACTAGTCGACAACTTAAAAACCATGATTAATAATATATTATACCCTTTTACATTTGTCTTGAACTATATGGAGAAAACTTAACCCAAAATTATGAAATATTGTACTGTTTGCATTGCTTATCCTTGGAGGGTGTTTAAACCTGGACCTGGTAATATGTTTACCGATTTGATGTCATATTTTACTTTCTCGAAGTGTCAACAGGAGTGGCATCTGTTTTTAGTTCAATCTTTGATCAAAACACCCTTAGTATTGCTAATTTTCAGTCAGGGCACGAATAACTAATCATGCCAAAAACCAATGCTAAGCACGGGGAAGGATTAACATACTCCTTGTTAGTCAAGCTGGGTGGGACCATGACTAATGAACATAAAGACACAAAGTCTTTCTGATGATTTCTTGTATAATATAGCTCGGCTATATTACTAATATATCACGTCCTATATATAGAATTATAGATACTTTGTTAGAGCTTTACAGGTATAAAGATAAGTCACTACAGGATCTACAAATCAGTTTTGTGAAGAGGTGTGATGTAGTTAGTAGTCAACAAGATTGAACAAAATAAGATTGATAACTATTGGAGTCTGCACGTTTCATTATGTCCAAAGCTTTTATAGATTTTTCTTGTGGATGTGCTGAACTTGGACAAAAAGGGAATTGCCAGGTTATCAGTAACTAGAACTATAAAACTGAGCCACCGTAATTATTCCTGGCAGCTGATTGCATGCTTATGGTTAAGTGGTTGCTTGTCGGAATAGCAGCAAGGGTGGCGGGCTACAATTCAAATATATTAGTAGTCCAACAATCTTCTTATTGTCTTAAATTACTTTGTACTTGTAATAGAGATAGAGGGTAACGAAGGCGCTACGGGACAAAGAATACATTATTCCATGATATATGTTCGTTAGCCAGTGTTTATTTATTCATATGTTGATTGACAGTCTCCTCTTTTTACATCCTTAAACATGGATGACATTTAATGCATTTATAGCAAGTACCTGTATGTTTCCTAGACCATATGATTCCATCTTTATGTTTATAAAAGTTACTATTTTATCATCTTTTTCAGCTAGGTATTCACATGTCTGAGAATCAGTGTGGTTTCATGATACACGAGAACCCGTAATCATATGTGTATCTTTTATTATTCTATTTTGTAGGGTTGAAGATGCTGTTATCCGTTACCTGAATCGCCGACCGCCTCCTACTCCTGCTCCTGCTTCTGCTCCGGCTTCAGATGCTCCTGGAAGCACATGAAAGAAAACACTAAGGATCTCGAAGACAATTTAAATCATCACTATTTTTGTTCATAAAGCATTTGAATGGGCAGGGTAGGGAGAAAAATTAGTCCTTGAGTACTAGAAAGCTGAGAAAGGTGCTGCACTGGTGTTGTAGGCCACCTGAACCTAATCATGTCCTTGCTCTAGCTGTTGTCCTCTCTTGTAATGCTCATGCAAAGGACTTTAATTTGCATATTGTGCTATCTTGCATTACAAATTAGAAATACTGGAAAAATCTGGTTTGATATTTTGAAATAAATAAATTATTTAGGCTATAACAAAAAAAATAAAGAATTACTTGATTCATACTAAATTATTATTATCTTCCACATCACCTTTATATAAAATGGGCAGCCTTTCATCACTGGTAAGGTGTTAAACGCAAATGCATACGAATAATATTTAAATTTATTATTCTTTCATCGCTATCCTGATCATGTAATAATCGCTCAATAAAAGTTAAGATTTATTTAGCTGTATCTGAAGGAGAAAAAGAATGAAACGTAAATGGGACTAAAAGAAGTGAAATGTTCAGCTTATTTTTTTTGGAACTGAAATAAAGTTATTATTATTCCTTTGCTTCTGGGTTGGGAAAAAAAATCAAATTTATAGAATTAAATTAGAACTTTATCCTTTTAATAATCAGATTTTAACCTTTACGAACTACTCTGTAATTAGAGAACAGAATGGCATAAAACAATGAGATGAATTTTTGTTAGCTCCATGAACCTAAAAACTTAAGCATTGAGGGGTCATTTGTTAAATTTAAATAATATTTTCTGAACGGTTAAAATTCTGAACGAAAGTAAATCCGGATGTTGCAATAATGTTGTTTGATAAATAAATTGTGAAATTCTTTGAATAATATCTTTCTATAATTATTTTTAATACATATAATTCCTTATAATTTAAGTAGTTTATAAATTTCAGTATATATTTATAAGTATATATTTATAATAATATATGTGATTTGTTCTATTCTAAAATAATATATGTCTTACTGACAATAAATAAATAAATAATATATGTCTTATTTTTATTATTTTTATAATAGTAACTTATTAGTGCACAATTTGTCTTGTTTTATAATAATATATGTGATTTGAATTATTATTTGCATCCATTCATTCATAAACTACTCTGTAATTAGAGAACAGAATGGCAAGGGATAGGTAAGAGATCACTGAATGTATAGTACAAAGCAATGAGATGAATTTTTGTAAGCTTCATGAACCTAACAACTTATGGACCGACTCCTGGGAACACACACACATATTGGAAATTAAAACATGTTAGGGTACGATGGATTTGATTTATTATAATTTACTCAATTAATTGCACATATATCCTATAAATTAGATTCGAATGTGTAATGGAATCCCAACTTGGCATTTTAATATTTAAGTAAATATTGAGGCAATGGAGAAGCTGGATCAGCAAGGCACTTCAAAGCTTGAGACACTAATCAAGTATGGGACAGACATAACTGAATTGGCAAAACAGGTGATCTTGCAACTGACTGACTCTGAGATTATTGTTCTTTTATTTATCAAAATACTGCAAATTAATGTGTGTAGCACAAAGTAACACATTTTGTATGACCCTAAATGATGCATTAGTTAGGACCTGTTGAACTCTAGGCAAGTAAGCCAGATCAAGATGGGGTACACCAAATTTTATCTTATGTGACTTTTCTGTAGTGTGGCATTTGGGGACAAATTTAATCTTTTTCTGAAAGTTTTGTGCAATGATCATATAATTTACTGGCTGTTTTAACTTGTACATACAGAATAAATTGGACCCGGTTATAGGAAGGAGGGACGAGATAGAACGTGTCACTCAAATATTATGCAAGCGCAGGAAAAATAATGCGTGCCTCACTGGTGATCCCGGTGTAGGGAAAACTGTCATTGTCGAAGGATTAGCATCAAGAGTTGTTAATGGGAGCATTCCGTCTAAACTACAGGAAATTAAGGTTGGACATAACTTCTGTAAATATTCAACTAATAACTTGATAAATAGGAGTAGCCAATATGCATTCATCATTATATTTATCAGGTATTCTCCCTCGACATGGCCCGATTAATAGCTGGTGCGTCAAATAGAGGTGAATTTGAGGAAAGGTTAACTAAACTTGTTGATGAAGTGAAGTTAAGTGAAGGAAAAATTGTTTTGTTTATTGACGAACTACATACACTAGTTGGAGCTGGCTCTTCAGGGCCTCTTGATGCTTCTAACATTTTGAAACCAGCACTATCTAGAGGTGAATTAAAGGTATACCTTGCATTTTTATTTAATGTTTTTATTTGGATCTGAACTTAGCATTGAAATAATCTCCCTTTTTGCATTGGTGCAGTGCGTAGGAGCAACAACTATGGAAGAATACAGAAAGTACATTGAGAAAGATGGGGCGTTAAAGCGTCGCTTTCAGGTTGTTGATGTGCCTGAACCATCTGTTGAGGAGACGGTCCTAATTCTCAAAGGACTGATACAGAAATATGAAAATTTTCACAATGTTAAATACACTGACAAAGCCATTTACTATGCATCCTCGGCGGCAAGACTACATGTCAGGTTGTTTATGTAATATTTTATGTATGGTTTATTTATGTGAAAATAAAATTAAACTAACTTAATACTTCTTTTTGTCAAGAAATCATCTTTACTCTTAATTTGTACAGTCGTATATGAATCTGACAGACATCGCGTTTATGCAGTGACCGATTTCTGCCTGATAAAGCCATAGACTTGATTGACGAAGCAGGTGCGAGGGTGAGTCTGCAGGCAAAGCAAGGACAATATGATAAAACTACGGTTGCCACTAAAATGGATACAAAGTTTGGTTCGAGAACTAAAATGCTGCGAAAGCAAGAAGAAAATAATGGTAACATGGTTGTGACTGAGAAGGATATACAACATGTGCTCTCAACGTGGACAGGAATCCCGATTGAAAAGATATCACAAGAAGAAGCATTCAAGCTCTTAAACATGGAAACAACTCTGCAAACCCAAATGATTGGCCAGAAGGAAGCAGTTAGGTGTGTTAGCCGAGCAATACGCAGAGCCAGAGTTGGTATAAGGGAACCGAATCGTCCCATTGCAAGTTTTTTGTTCACTGGTCCAACTGGAGTTGGCAAAACTGAGCTTGCTAAATTGGTAGCCCAAGAGTATTTTGGGAAAAAAGACGCCATGGTAAGATTTGACATGAGTGAATATATGCAAAAACACGAGGCGTCCAAGCTTTTCGGGTCACCTCCAGGGTATGTGGGCCACGATGATGGTGGGCAGCTGACCGAAGCTATAAGGAGAAAGCCACACAATTTGGTACTTTTTGATGAGATTGAGAAGGCTCACCGGGATGTTTTCAACACATTGCTCCAGATATTAGATGATGGAAGGCTAACCGACGGTAAAGGTCGCGTTGTAGACTTTAAGAACACAATTATTATACTTACGTCTAACATTGGAGGTCATTTAGATGGTGAGCTTGAGCAAGTGAAACTACAGGTTTCTGAGTTGTTGAAGGCAAACTTTAGGCCAGAGTTCCTTAATAGACTTGATGATGTTGTCGTTTTTAAGCACCTGAAAAAGAAACAACTAAGAAAGATTGTTGAATTGATGCTGAAAAAGTTTATAGAGAGGGTGAAGGAAAAGAAGGAGATAGTGATTAAAATAACGGATCAAGTTCGTGAAAAGGTGATTGAAGAGGGCTACTCACCAATCTATGGAGCCAGGCCACTGAGGAGGGCAATCACTAGGATATTAGAAGATAATTTGTGTGATAAAATTTTGTCTGGTCATGTGAAAGAGGGTGACAGTGTGACAGTTGATGTAAATTTGCAAGGAGAAGTAATCTTTAAGGATGGGGCTATATTTTGGGAGTGTTGAAGATCGACTTGGTAGTTAAATCTATTCTCATTTGAAGTCATTTTAGCTCTTTCTTAGAAGATATTCAGTCTTTGATTTCCTATATTATCGAATGAAATATGTGCAAGGATTACGCTTTATGCACCTCTTGTCTTGTCAATTCTGCAAGTGTTACTTTCTAATGTTATGAATTAAATGTTTTGTTTTTCTAATGTTATGAATTAAATGTTTTGTTTTGATCAGTTAATTTTCTTTCTGAATATGATTGTAATATCCATGGGTTTTTAATTAATAATATTGTTTGTAAAGCAGGATTGTACTCTGTTTGTAAAACACCATTACCATTACAACGAGAAAAAACATTAGGCATAAATATATAATAAAACTCTAGAACAATAACGGGACATTTTAGATCAATTTCGAAGCAGCTCTGCTTCGAAATTATTTCTACTGAAATATATTTCATGTCAAAACACGTCATGGTAAAAGCTCAAAAGCGTGGTCTCCAAGCTCTTTGGACTTGGGTTCACCTCCAGTGTGTGTATAGGACATGCAGATTGTGGGCATCTAACAGAACTTACAAGGAGAAGGCCACATAAATTGGTACTTTCTGATGAGATCGAGAAGGCAAACCCGGACATTTTTAACACAATATATGCTCAAGATAGTGGATGGCAGGCTTACTGATGGTAAAGGTGGTGGTGTATACTTTAAGAACAAGGCCACTGAGGAGCTGAGGGCCGTTACTAGTGATTTAGAATATAATTTTTGTAAATAAAATTGTCTGGTGATGTGAAATTAAAGAGGGCAGCACGGTGATACTGATACAATTTGCAAGGAGAAGTCATTTTTCACTAATTTTTTTGTTGTTGTTATAGTGGCAACCCTATAGGAGATGGTTCTTACAGCTTTTCTCATCTACTGTCAAGTAATTTCAGCTCATATATTTCAACTTTATGTTGCCTCCAGGCTCCCAGCATTATGTAAATGCATGTCAACTATTTTGTTAGGGCTAAATTAGCCCTACCGTTGTAATGGGTTTTCTCTTCTTAAACATTGCCGATGTAATTGTTTAATTTTAATATATTTGATTAATTTTTAAAAAATGTATTAAATTGAACTTTAAAAATAATTCTAATGATATTTATTTTAATTTCTAATAATGATATTTATTTTATGTTGCTATCAACATAACTAGTTTTTTCTTCAAAAAAAAACATAACTAGTTTTAATACTGATTTCAAATATTTTTAAATTAATCTATTGCACTAAATATTTATAATATGTTATGAAAGATATATTGTATTTTAAAAATAAATCACATATATTGAGATGTGTTATTGAATTCATTTAGATTGTGTCGTAGATTCCATTTCAAATGACATAATTTAAGTTATCATTTTAAATTCAAATATCGTGTAATTCAAATTCAAATTTTTATAATCACTTATTAAATATGTCATTTGATTAAGTTCAGAAATTCAAATGAAATTCATATTCCAAACCATCCATTTATATCATCATCGGGTAGTTTAGGACATCACTATTTTAATTAGAAAATCGTAGTTAGTTGGGGATTGATATGTTTCTAATATGTCCAACTAGAACATTTGTTCATAAAATAAGGAAAATATTATTTTCAAGTATATTTTTTAATTTATAGAGCTACTTGTTCCGTTCTGAATTAAAATATGTTATAAATTGTAATATAAAGGGATTATGTAACAAATAATTTTGAAAATAAAAAAATATTCTGGAAATAATATTTTTCTAAATAAATTTACTAATAACTAATTATAACTAACTATTATTATTTATATAAAATAACTATAATGACAAATTTTAAAGTGAAAGGTTGTTTCAACTTGTTTATAACCCAAATGTCTAGAAAGTAATTTCGTGCATATTTGATGATATATAAATAGGGTCTTTGTAGTTTCTAATGTGTGTTCGTAGGCACAGTAACTTACTTTCATGTCATTTTTATAAGGTGATTTTTTTTATTAATGAGGCTTTTTGTCAGGTCATTATCATTAATAAATATATACCAATTAAATTAAAATTTGACAACTCGTTTTATTTTGTGTCCTTAGGCAAGATCAAAATGGATTCAACTTTTTGCAAAATATCGAAAGAGAAGAGAATATTTATAAATTATTACTTTTCAATTAATACTAAATTATTTAATAAAATTTAATGAATTAAATGTGTTTTGACATTTCATTTCCATTAATTATAAAGTTTCCAGTATCTTCTATTATTCCTCTCAAATTTACGTTATAAAGTGTTTTACAATATTTTTGCCTATAGTCTACCTTTCCCCCAAAATCTATTGATCCGCGTACGCACCTGCAAATTCAAGTAAGTTTATTCTCTCTTGTACAGTTTTATTCAAAATTAATTGGTGCCTAAATTTTGAATCCAAACAAATTATGGGTGCATTAGATTTATGTGAACAAATCTTCTATCAATTTGTTTTGTGTATTCGTTGGATGCAAAATGAAAATTTATGGGTACTATTAACTAGCAATATTTTAGTTAGTTGTAGTGAGTTTTTCTTCAATTTTGTTTGGTGTAAATATGACATTTCCATTTTTTTGATAAATTATGCTATATATATTATCCTTGCAACAAGAATTATTAATAACATTGTTAATTTGTTTAATTGATTTCTATGGCAAATGAATATTTTGTTAGCTAGGGCCTAGGGTCATATATATATATATATATATATATATATATATATATATATATATATATATATATATATATATATATATATATATATATATATATATATAACTTTAAATGTCAAGTAATTGAAATGAATAATTATTTGATTTGCACAAATTTGTTTCTGATGTTAGACAAACGATGTTAGAGAAATGTTTGATAATTGATGTTGCTGTACTTTTTCTTTTACTTATATAATCATTTATATTGATATAAATCTTATATATTTGTTGATATATTCTATTTAATTTTGTCACTCTGCATGATATAATTTGTTTATAATTTCTATCTTGAAAATAAAATATGTAACTATTTTCCCCTTTATTTCCTACCGTATATTTTAGTAATAAAATACAAAACTTTCTTTATCAATTAGCTTTTTGTCAAATTTTGTGCATTTTTTTGTACTTTCATTTTAGTTAAAGTGTTTTATAAATTATTTTCATTTTCTTTCTTATTATGACTCATATTAGTGGATTGCTATAATTATTTTTTTAATGATATACTAAACATTTTCGTTTGTCGTTTAATTTATTGTAAGTAATTTAAAGGGTATAAATATAATTTTTATAAAACAATTTATCAAATAAAAATTTACATTTGTTGTAATTTGTTATAATTTTTATATTCAAATGTTATTTGTTGTAAGCGTCTCAGTAACCCACTAGTGCATATCACATATTAATGTAGTGTTTTCTTAACGAAGCCATACGGTGTGCCGTTAGATAAAGCTAAATATGATAGTTTCTTTTTAATTTTCAAAATTAGTCCTGGTTCCTAGTTAGTGTTCAAATAGTTATGACTTGTGATATATTTCATACTAGCTTCCATAGATATTTTTCATTGGTACGCGGGTAACTATTACAATATATTGGTGACAATATTATGTAGGTTCAGTCATGGCCAATATCGGAGAAATATTTGTGAATTTCCTTCATGCAAAAAGAACCACTTTAGCCTTCATTAGAAGAAATGGAGAAGGTGAAGTATGCTCCATTTGCAGAAAGGTCTTTAAGGTAAACCAATATGTTTATATATTGGAATGTGGGCACGTACATCATTGTCAGTGCCTAACTCCATGGCTTCATGACAAGAACACATGTCCACTGTGTCGTCGGATCCTGTATGAAAATGATGGCGAATTCATGTTTATACAGAATGGTGCTGGCCAATACATGGCGTTCATGGCCCTTTAAGGTGTATCAGAAGACATGTGGATGTTCCCAATTAAATTATCAGATTGTACGACCTTCAATGGTTTTGAATTTTTAGATGCAAAATTAACTATCAATTTTCAAGTCCGGATTATTAAACACAGGGTGTTATTTCATCATTTTGATTTTATTTGACTTTGAAAGGTTTATGATGATTGCCACCTTCATGTTCATGTTGTTTTGATGTTCCAAATTTTTGATATTGTGTATGTAGACATGATATATATATATATATATATATATATATATATATATATATATATATATATATATATATATATATATATATATATATATATATATATGATAATATATATAACATAGCTTTATTTATTTTGAATTTGATAAAAATATTAAACCAATAAATATTTTGGAGTTATGTGAGTTTAAATTATAATTTTTTCCCAAATTCTCCAAATTTACTTATTTTGAATTTGATGAAAACTTTAAACTAAATAAACTTAATATTTTATATCCCTCTCATTATTAATTACCATTTTCCCTTAAATATCTTGAAAATACTTATTTTAAATTTGATAAAAATATTAGTCCATATACATTCAACGTGTCCTCACTCGACTATATATAGCCTGAAGTCCATATCTCAATATTCAAATTAATGTTTTTGTGTTTAATGTTTTTGAGCTTGAACAAATGGATTGATGTACTTAAAAATGATTCCTACACATTTTTCACATACACTGGATATAAGAAAGTAAGATAATACTCCCTACATCTCAAAATAATTATTCTATTTTAACTTTTATTAGTCAAATTAATCAATTTTCAATCGAATATTACACCTAATATATAATTAAAAAAATTAAAAATTATATCAAAGAAAATATATCTCCTAATAATTACACGTACAGATCGAGAAAACTTGAAAGGAAAATGTATATTACTGCAAAATGAATTACAAATTACAAGTGAGCGCAACTACTATGGGTAGACAGGATCCATGACCAACCTTTCCTAATGCTTTGGTCAAAATGACAGTAGCAATCAGGGTGACGGAAACTAAACACTCCATGCATGATTAATCTATGGTATGTTTTAGATATCAAGTAAACAAGGATAACCATTGTTTAGATGCATGCTTACCTCAAATCGTAAATTGATTTAATCAACTTATAAATTAAACAAACCAAATTAGAATGGGAAGAAGACGTACTGGTTATAGCCAAAAGTAAATCCATATAAACTTACTCCAATAAATTCACATGCAACAATTTGCATTGGGTGCGTAAACAAATTATACTTGTTGTTTAAATGATAGTCGACCCCGCGCTCCCTTTTTCTTTATCTTTTCCCCCTTCTTCTTCTTCTTCTCCCTCTTTTTTCTCTAACCCTAATATGGCCGCCTCCTTTTCCCTAGCTTCATTAACGTTTGTTCCTTACAGTCTCTGCACAATGTCCATCATCTCCATCTTCTCTTCGGGATCGGATCTCTCGAAACTCCATGATAAGCAACCTCGTCAATCGAATGGCTCTGGATCTTCTCCACCGCCAGTGCAAGCCAAAGAGTTCGGCTCTGGAACTCACCTTCCTACGCCCATGGAGCAAGCTAAGTCGTAAGGACAGGTTTTCTCAAACTCTTTACCTCAAGATTTACATGTTTTGAACATTAATCCTGTTAGTTGTAACTCAACTCAACATCAAGGAAATGCCATTTTCAAGTCTAATGGTACTGCTTGTTTTAAATCATCTACTGCCATCTTTGCTTTTGCTAAAAAAATTATGGAAAAATTGTTGTCTAGGCTACTTTGAGAGTCCTGTTGGTCCGGAGAGCGACGAGGTTGTTAGAGAATTGCTTGAAAAGTATACTTCCACTGGTTTAATTAATGTCTCTGAGCATTTTATTGGATACTTTGTTTTGAGATTTGATACATCCGAGTCTTACAAGCGAGCCCTTCATTATAGTCCCTTCTCTGTTGGGTTCATCAAGTTGCACATTGTTAGTCCCAAATATCGTAGAAGGGGGGTTGAATACTATATTGTCCAATTTATAAAATATTCGCGGAATGATTTGTTATGGACTAGTTGACAGTTCGAACAGATATTAAATCAAACATAAGGTATGCATACAGTTAACACAAACACAGTTCGTTTGGGAAATATATCGTTTTATTAATATAAACCACGATGGTGCTACACAAATCTAATCCGTAGATTAGCTTCAACTGATTCACTAGTACAGTTACAATACAACAACAACAATCAATACGAACAATACTTGTGACACTAGCTCAAACGACGTTAATGGCTTCTCTGTGTCTCTCTTCTTTGCTCTGTATGCTTTCTCTCTGTAACTGAATGAATTAATGAATGAATCACAAAGGCTTGGCTTTGCTGCTTTATTGTGTAGGCTTTTTCAATCTTCTACGTGGCCTTCTGAGAACCAAGTAAATAGATTGCTTCTCACTTCTTGAATTAACAACCGTCGAGACATTTGATTTATAACCATCAGTGAGTCTGTTGATAACCGTCGAGACTGAAATAAATCACTTAAAACAATTCTGCTCAAGGATATCAATGATATGTGGCATGCTGTGGCTGACTGTAGATTAAGCAATCTTAAACCCTCAACTATCGAAGTGCCATAACTATCGAGACTTAACCGTCGATGGAATAAATAATCTGGATATTTATCTGAGTCCCTTAACTATCGAGATGCTGTAACCGTCGGTTAATTTAGACGAAACAGTCAAACCAACTATCAGTTATAACTATCGACTCAAATGAATTATTAAAACCATAACCGTCGAGGAAATAGAATTAATAATATATCCAAAAGTGCTAATCGTCGAGTGATTTGCTAACCGTCGGTAAATAAGACGAAATAGCCAAACAGGAGACCCAACCGTCGGTAGATAAGACAAAACAGTCAAACAGCCAAAACCAACTATCGATAGTTCACCTTAGCCATTTTTCCAACGATTCAAAGCTCTGTATTATTTCCTTTCACTGCAACCAAGTTAATAAATTTACCTTTACTACTTGAACTTGATTTTCTCCGAGCTTTAGCACACAACAGTTATACAGCCAATTCTTTTCTAACATAGATGCGGTTCTCAATTCCTTTTGTGCTGATGTTTAGTGCAACTGGTCTGGTTCACAAACGACTAACACGAACTTGATCTTCACATCTTCTTGACTATTCAATTGGCTCTGTTTCTCTAGCTGTTAAGAAGTGCTTCTGTAATTCACTGAAATTTCTTGACTTCTCTGTTGTAAAACCTCTGACATCTTCTGAACCTCTGAAACACTACATCTTTATTCTTCACTGAGGCTTGAACATGTTAATGAACTTCTTTCAGTGATCTTCAATGTCTTCAAAGCTTCATCTAATGTTTTGGTCTTTTGTATTCAACTTATAAACGATTCGCATTCGATTTCATGCTTCATTTTAATATAAGTTACCGACCATCAGTGTTGAGTTAGTTTCCTCGGTTACATGTTACGTTACGTTACCTTATGCTTTACACACATTAATCCCTGGATGGAACATTTTCATAGTATGCATCCGGATGGAACCTAGTGTGCCTGGATATGCCTTGTTAATGTTCCATCTATGTATTGGACTCCTAATGGCTTTTCAAAACTATCGGTTTTAGATTTTCAAAACTAGTACTAGAATGTAGAAAAAGGAGGAAAGAAAATCAATTTTCTGGTCGATGGTTATAACAGCAGCTGAGTAGTGTAACTGGCGAGATGAATAGAAAGAAACTATATATATATATATATATATATATATATATATATATATATATATATATATATATATATATATATATATATATATATATTTAGTTAACTTAACTGGCGAGATGTTGTAGAAACAAAACAATACACCTGCCACCTCGATTGTTTAGTAAAATATATACATGTATACTTAACTGGCGAGTTGGCCACTTCGATGGTTACGATATTATTATTATTATTTTTAACAACTCGATGGTTAGCAAAAATAATAAAATAAAATCTATAGTAACTATCGAGATGTACACTAATATATTATACGTAACTATCGAAAGGTTAATTAATAAAATTATTCACTTCGACGGTTAGCTAATAAAAATAACTATCGAAGCAGATAAATCAACTAATCCAGATAAATATAGTAACTATCGAGATGGATAGTTTTCTATTATATGAATATATTAACCAAAAACTATATCGATTGTTATAATATTATATATTTTATCATAACTATCGAGTACTGTTTAAAACCACTTCGATGGTTACGAAAAATATATCTAATTGTAACTGTCGAGAGTTTTAAAAATAGTAATAATCATTTAAATATAATTTCAAATATTCATAAAATTAATTAAATAGAGATTTCTTAAATTAATGAATTAATATTCCTAAAATAGAAATATTAGAATCTTAATTTGGAAATAACTATCGAATTAATAATAATCCAATTTGAAATCCACAAACAGACAATATTAATAATTATTATAATAATACTAATAAACACAGGTGGTTGCTTTAAAATCTTTGGAACCAAAAAAAAATTTATTCCATATTCTGTTACTTTTGAAATTTCCAAAAATTTTAAACCAACTCAATCACAATCCAAACGATCATACAAGCATACTATGAATAATCATGCAGACAGTTATGCAAAATAAGATCATGAAAAGTAATTGCTACACATTTTTTTTCAGTGATAACCAGTACATTAAATAAACAAGTCTGTACAACCAATTTCTCACTAAAGATCACAACCTGTCTGATATAGAATCTCTCAGCCAGATCTCATCACATTGAAATCCACCAATTAATTCTAAACCACAGACTGTTATGCTTCTTGTTAACTACAAACACTTATGTAGCAGTTAACTACTTATGCTATATCGAATAATTACCACACAGCATAACTGGTATACTTATGATAATTAATATTGATATTCATAAGCCCGAGATCATAAGTTAGACTGGAGGTCACAAGTCCTTTGGATATAACAATTCAATAACTTGTGAATCCATACAACTCCTCGCAAACAAAAATTAATTTAAATTTAACATCCCTAATTCACTAACCAACCTAGAGAAAGTGGATTCGTCTAGTGGTTTCGTGAAGATGTCTGCAAGTTGTTGTTCTGTGGGTACAAAATGCAACTCCACAATTCCATTCATGACATGCTCTCGTATAAAGTGATACCTGATATCAATGTGCTTGGTTCGTGAGTGCTGAACCGGATTGTTGGTTATAGCTATGGCGCTTGTGTTGTCGCAGAATATTGGAATCTTGTTCAACATAAAGCCATAGTCTTGGAGTTGGTTTCTCATCCATAGGATCTGAGCACAACAGCTACCTGTTGTGATGTATTCTGCCTCTGCTGTTGAGGTAGACACTGAGTGCTGCTTCTTGCTATACCATGAGACCAATCTTCTTCCCAAGAATTAACAGCTTCCAGAAGTACTCTTCTTGTCAATCTTACAACCTGCAAAATCCGAGTCTGTATAGCCGATTAGGTCAAAACCAGTACCTTTAGGATACCAAATTCCCAAATTTGGAGTACCATTCAGGTATCTAAATATTCTTTTGACAGCTATAAGGTGAGACTCTTTTGGGTTAGCTTGGAACCGTGCACATAGGCAAGTTGAAAACATAATATCTGGCTTACTTGCAGTTAAGTAAAGTAGAGATCCAATCATACCTCTATAGCTTGTGATGTCGACAGATTTACCTGATTTGTCCTCATCAAGCTTTGTGGCAGTTGGCATTGGAGTCTTGGCGGAGGCTGAATCTTCAAGTCCATACTTCTTTAGAAGATCTCTGGTGTACTTTGCCTGGCAAATGAAGATCCCATCTTTCTTCTGACTCACTTGTAGTCCAAGGAAGAAAGTAAGCTCGCCCATCATACTCATCTCGTACATACTCTGCATTAACTTAGCAAATCTCTTGCATAGCTCATCATTAGTAGAACCAAATATAATATCATCAACATACACTTGAACTAATATCAAATTATTTTTTGTGCATTTTATGAAAGAGAGTCTTATCTATAACACCTCTGATAAAACCATTTTCAATTAAAAATTCAGATAGTGTTTCATACCATGTTCGAGGCGCCTGCTTAAGTTCATAAGAGCTTTAAAAAGGAAGTACACAAAGTCCATATGATCTTTGTTCTCGAAACCCGGAGGTTGCTCTACATATACTTCTTCTTCCAGCTCCTCATTCAGGAATGCACTCTTCACATCCATTTGATAAACTTTAAAGTCTGAATGTGTTGTGAATGCCAAAAACATCCTGATGGCTTCAAGTCTTGCTACTGGTGCATAGGTCTCGTCATAATCTATTCCTTCTTCTTGAGAATACCCCTTAGCAACCAGTCTGGCCTTGTTCCTCGTAACAATGCCACTTCATCCAACTTATTCCTGAATACCCATTTAGTGCCAATAACAGATTTGTCTTTAGGTCTGGGTACCAGTTTCCAAATTTTCTGCCTATCAAACTGATTGAGTTCATCTTGCATCGCAATCACCCAATCTGGATCTTCTAGAGCATCTTCAACCTTTTTAGGTTCTTCCTCTGATAGAAAACCAGAGTACAGACATTCATTCTCCGTTGCTCTTCTAGTCCTCACACCACTCTCTGGGTCACCAATGATTAATTCAAAGGGATGATCTCTGTTCCATACCCTCTGTCTAGGCAGATTAGCCCTTGATGATTGTCCTTCTTCATAGTTGTGTTGAGAACGACTAGATGATCCTTCTTCACCTCCCCCGAATTGCTGCCTTCATTATTTGATGATCCACCAGTTAAGCTAGCAGGTTCAGTAACAGACTGATTTTGAAATACAGACTGTGACTGTGACTGTGTGGTATTACCAACACTTTCACTGCTTTGCTCTGGATTATCAATCTCCGTGTGTTCATGACTACCATATGCAGCACCAGGTACGTCTTTATCTCCTAAGTAGTATTCTGATAGATTTTCAATTTCCAGAGATTCAGAATTTTTATCATTTTGAAGACTTGGGAGTTTGGTGTCGTCAAACGTTACATTAAGGCTTTCAATGACCTTATGAGTTTCAATCACATATACCCTGTACGTCTTAGACTCAAGTGAGTAACCAAGAAAAATCCCTTCATCTGTTTTAGCATCAAATTTGCCCAGATGTTCATCTTTCAATACATAGCATTTTCCACCAAACACATGAAAGTACTTCAGTGATGGCTTTCTGTTGGTCATAGTCCTATAGGATGTCTTTTCTATATCTTTATTAATCAGGGTCCTATTTTGAGTGTAACAAGCTGTGTTGACTGCTTCTGCCCAAAAATATGTAGGTAGCTTTGACTGGCTTAACATTATCATTGCTGCTTCAATCAAAGTTCTATTTTTCCTTTCTACCACTCCATTCTGCTGTGGAGTTCTTGGGGCTGAGTATTGTCTTGAAATTCCCCGCTCTGTGCAGAATTCATTTAGAACTGCATTTCTGAATTCAGTTCCATTATCTGATCTGATCATCCGCACAGGCAATCCAGCTTCCACCTCAATCTTTTTAATGTGATCGATTACCATTTGAGGTGTTTCATCATTAGAATACAAAAACAACACCCACGTGTACTTGGAGTAGTCGTCGACAATCACTAATGCATATTTCTTCTTTGAAACTGACATGACATTAACCGGTCCAAACAGATCCATATGAATCAACTGGAGAGGTTCACTGATGCTTGACATGTCCTTACTTCTATGTGACGCCTTCTTTGACTTACCCTTTTCACATGCTTCACAGAGTCCTTCTTGGTAGAATTCTATCTGTGGTAACCCTCTCACCAATTCTCATCTTACTAAAGAATTCATCGCCTTGAAGTTCAGGTGAGATAGTTTTCTGTGCCATAACCAACTCAATTCAGAGGATGCTCTACTGTAGAAACAATTTGCTTCTCCTCTGCTTGTAGTGTTTAAGTCAACTACGAACAGATTTCCTTTTCTTACTCCTTTAAGAGCAAGCTTTTCATCTTTCCTGTTGGTGATCAGACACTTTTTCCTTCCTGAAGCCCACATTATATCCTTTATCTGTAAATTGACTGACGCTCAGCAAGTTGTGCTTCAGACCGTCAACAAGAGAGATATTTTCAATGATGACATTTCCAACTTCCAGACTACCATATCCCTTAGTAAAGCCTTTGCTGTCATCTCCAAAGGTTACAACTGGGCCGATCTTCTCAACCACATTGGTCAGCAGGGACTTGTCTACTGTCATGTTCCTTGAACATCCACTATCCAGAATCCACATGACTTTTTCATTAGTATCTATGCCCTGCAACCACAAAGTGATTAAGGTTTCTTTGGAACCCAAACTTGTTTGGGTCCAAGAAATTTAGAGGTTCTTGCAGATGGTGTAATAGGTTCAGTTTTCACATCTTTAAGTTCTAATTTGACTAAACTCGGATCATGTTCCTTTGTCTTGACAGATTTGTCTTTTAGTTTAGGAGATTGAGTCTCTTTCCTAACTTTAGGAGGACTAGCAGTCTTTGCCCTTACCTTTTTCTTATTCATGCTTCTTTCTATGCCTATGCAATTACTAGAAGTAGATGCATTCATCAAATTAAAATAAGCATGCATAATATTAAAAGCACATGGCATACATCCAGTAATACCACAAGGCAAATGAGAACTATTCATGCTAAACATGTTCTGCACAACAGGAATATTATATTCTACTTTAACCTTATTACATGCATGATTAAGGTGTCCAACAGAATTGCAATTAGTACACAATTTCCTAGGCGCAGTGGGTGTAGGTGTAGCAGAATTAGCAATTTTAACACCTACTTTCCCATTCCTATTACTCTTTGACTTGTTCTTGTTACCACCTAATTCAGTTTTAGCATATTCAGTTTTAACTGGCTCATTAGGTGTAACTTCTTGTACATTATTTTCCTCAACTTCTTTCTCTTTTAACTTATCCTCAACAAGCATTTCTTGTTTCCATACGATAGTATCTTCGTCTAAGGGTTCTGAGAGTGGGAGCTTAAAGATAGGATTACTACTCTTCTTAATGACAAAAGGAACATTTTCATTTTCTAATAGAACAGTACTAGAAGCATTGAAAGTTACATTCCTTTTATCCTTTTTCTTATTCCTTTTGTGTTCATCGTAGTCAAAGCCTATACATGTCTTGTTATCTAAGCTCTGTTTATCCATTATGTCTTTAGCAATATTAGATGAGTTCTTAAAAGCTTCCAATTTTAACTCTAGCTCGGAAATCTTAGCCATAAGTGCTGTCTCAACCTCTGCATTTCAGTTAACCTTATTCTCCAAATATTCATTTCTTTCCTTAAGGTTATTAACTGTGATTCCAACAAGCTCTAGTTGTTCCTTTTCAGATTCTAGCTTTTTAATCTTCGCAACTAGTCTAGCATTTTCTCCTTCAGAAGCTAGCATGCTTGTATGAATGTTAAACATCTCTATACTCAAGTCATTAACAGTATTTTTATATTCAGATAGAGACATATCTACAGTGGTAAGAATAGGTACCTGTGATGATGATGGAGATTCTTCTGAAGTGTTTGCCATTAATGCAAGATTTCCATATTCTTCTTCTTCAGAATCTGTGTCATCCCAGCTTCTACCTTCAACAATGTAAGCCTTGCCTTGTTGTTTTGCAACCAAAGCATCCAATCTCTGTTTCAACTTCTCATTCTCCCTTTTCAACTCATCATAGCTTTTCTTCTCGTAGGAACTCTTCTTCTCATAAACCTTATTGTCTTTTGCTTGTCTTGGTTTCTTACATTCAGTGGCGAAATGCCCTAGTTCATTGCAGTTGTAGCACCGGAACTTACTACGGTCTACCATGTTTGACTTGTAACCACCTCTTGAGTTGGATCCCGAAAATGATCCTGTCTTCTGAAATCTGCTACCAAAACTTTTCTTGTACTTGGGATTCCTTCTGAATCTTATATGCTTGAAACGTCCTACCAAGTACGCCATAGATTTGTCTTCCATCTCAACAAGCTCTTCCAATGTATAAAAATCATCTTCCTCTTCAACTTGTGATTCTGTAGCCATTTCAGCTTCAATGATCAATTCTCCACCAATCTTGGTTTCAACAACCTTTGCTTCAGAAGTTTTAACTTCATCTGCCACAAGAGCTGTGGTCTTCATTAGTGCTGCACTCTTACTGTCCATTGAGCCGGAACCATAGATAATGAACCTCTGTTCTTGTTCTATTTCATAAATCTTCAATTTTCCATATAGCTTTTCAAAGGGCATGACATTGAAGTTGTCCCTTTCTCTAATTGAAGATACTTTATGCTCAACATGATGTGGAAGAGTCAACATAAACTTCCTGTTCGTTTCCCTTAATGGATAGTTCTTCCCCTGGATACTCAACTCATTTAATAATTTATTATATCGCTCAAAGACTTGAGTGATTGTTTCTCCAGGAGTAGATTTGAATGCTTCATATCTTGATGTCAGTATATCCAACCGGTTCTCTTTTACTTCTTATGTTCCTTCCATAATCAGTTCGATGGTTTCCCACATGTGCTTTCCAGATATACAATTTAGAATTTGATGGCACATGTCTTCATCCATTGAGTCAACAATAATCAACTGAAGGTATGTGTCCAATGCAACAATTTCTTTCTCTGTATCAGTGAACTCTGTAGGATCCTTTGGAGTAGACCTTTGAGGAACTCTTACTCCGTCCACTGTAGATTCATGAATCATCTTCATTGGTACAAACGGTCTGTTCTCTAAGATACCCATGTACAACAGATTTACAGCCTTAATAAACAGGGTCATCTTCTTTTTCCAGAGATTATAATTCACTCTATCAAACTGAGGAACCTTAATACTTCCTACTTTCTGAGAACTCATGATATTGAACTTTTTAAAATTATTTAAAGTTCAAAAAAATTTCTGAGTGAAATATTTTGAAAATTAAAAAATTCACGAAAAAATTCCAGAAGCTTAATACTGAAGTCCGAATAATAGATCCTGATTTGTAAACTCAATCAGTAAGCTCTGATACCAATTGTTAGTCCCAAATATCGTAGAAGGGGGGTTGAATACGATATTGTCCAATTTATAAAATATTCGCGGAATGATTTGTTATGGACTAGTTGACAGTTCGAACAGATATTAAATCAAACACAAGGTATGCACACAGTTAACACAAACACAGTTCGTTCGGGGAATATATCGTTTTATTAATATAAACCACGATGGTGCCCACAATTGAATGCATATCGGGCCCAACAACCCATCACAGGTCAGCCCATAAGAGCTAGTAAATTAGTATACATTAGTTGTTGACTTGCCCTTATAAAGGGCTCAAACACACACTTTCTATTTGATGTGGGATGTTATAAAATGTCTCGAGAATCCATATCCATTTCTGGGCGTTGTTAATGAAATCCTTCTGCAACAAGTTGGGCTTTGTACTTGTTGATGGAACCATTGAATTTCATTTAACACCAAAGTTCCACGTAGATGATATGACTTTCTGAGAACCAATTCCCGACTCACAAGTACCATTCCAAGAGAGGAGAGTCAAATTCACATGACATTTGTGATGTCCACCAAATCCGGGGTCTAGATTTGGGGTTCACCAACCAATCAACAACAAACAATAATAAAATAATAAACTAGAGGCACACTGACCCCGTCAACAACCAAGAATCGTTAACAGGTTATATTATGAAATCAAGCAGCTGAAGAGTAAAAGTAAATCCAAATATTTTATTATAAACATAAACTAAATCCAACTCATAACCAACGACGTCTAGATAAGTTTTTAAAGTCTAACTTCAGTTTTATTACAACTTTTATCCATAGTCAAACTCAAAACAGCTAGTACTTGGGAGGCTCGTGGAGCGAGCAGTCCCGTAATTTGAGTCTCCCTACTCCTGATAGAATGTCGGTGATGACTCATAGTGGTTGTCTGGCAAGATTTAAATAGAAAGCAAGAATTAGCCAAAGAATTACTCAGCAAGTAAATATAAAGCAATTGAACTAAACTCAGGATATAAAGTTTGAGTAAAGAACGGAAATATAAAATAATTTATTATAAAATTGAACAATAAATAAATCACAGTTTATATCGAACTGAAACACTGCAGCGTGTCATAGAAATGAATCAACTGCTCAAAATCAATATAAAATAGCCACACATGTAATATGGATTGGATACAACAAGGATTCACAAAATAGGTACCAAATAGGCAAGTAATGTTAGCTTATAGGAAAATGGAATGGTTATCATATCATCCTCAATAAATGTTGGACCAACTACGTGATTTCTTATGTTATTTTTTTCCAATTCAATAGAGAAACCGATCTCAAGTGTATGCTTAGTTTCAGATATACACCATATCCTCGTTATTTACTACGATAACACTGGATATGATGTGTTTATTGTAATCAACTTCCAATATTTGGAGTACTATCAAGTAACTCTGCTACATAATAAAATTATTTAATATTCACAAATAGCTGAACAATATCTATTTGTCATGATACAAATAATTAAAAATAATAAAATAAAAGTGTTTAGGATGATCAAGGAGAAAATATTTTCCTGGTAATAAAGCTAGTAAAGTAACTCGCTAAGTGCTGGTAAACTGATAAACTACTCTGACCCTCTGTATGGTACTCTGTTCGTATCTATAAATAGAATATTCTATTTTAGATAACTAGACAGACAAACAGTGCTAGGTATACTTCTATCTTATAATCTAGTGTCTACCCATACATGGTATTTAATATCGAATAACAATTAATAAACAAGTATTAATAATTAGAAAATAAATAAATATGTAAGTCACGTAGCAGATAGGACTCAATAAGAAAAGGTAACTCAAATAATTAATAGTAGACTTTAAGATATTATTCGAGTCAAAGTAGATAATTATTATCCCCTCCGGATAACTATTGGATCCCTAAAATAATTTATAAAATATTTAATCCAGATTTATAAATAAATTAGGGAGTCTCAAACTATTTTTATCACTTTCAGATTATTTTTATGGTCTCAAACAATTTTTTTCATTTAAAAAGGGTAAACGAATAATTAAATAAAAAAAAATATTTCTCAAAATAATTAATTCTAATTATTTTTAATTATATTTAAATAATATTTAATTAATTAAATTAATCGATTAAAATAAATTAATCAATTAATTAAATTATTATCAAAATAAATTAAAATAATTAAATTAAATTAAATTCAAAATTAAAATAATTTATTTTAATTTTCAAAACAATTTTCAAAATTAAAAATACTTTTTAAAATACTTTTTGGAATTAAAAGTTCTGACATTTATAAACCCATGGTCATTTTAAAATTTCTGGCTTTAGGTTGTCCTGCATTGCCTGACCCTGTAGCTTTATTCTGACTTCCCTGGTTGATGTTAACTTTACAGTCCTTTGTAAGATAATCTTTACCTCCATACTTGTAACAATTTGATTTGACTGGTGCTGGTAAACTACACATGGTAGCGTAATGACCCTTCTTGCCACATCGGTAACACGTCACCTTAATTATATTGCACCCCCCATGGTTTCTTCCACATATCTTACACGGTAATAGTGGTGGTCGTATTCCCTGCTGCTGATTGTTATTAAAGAACCGATTTCCTTGTTGCTGGTTATTATTCTGGAATTGATTCCCTTGATTTCCAAAGTTTTGGCCTTCATTCCCTCGGAACTGGAAAACTGATCTATTGTTGAAATTATTCTGAAATCGGCTATGTTGCTGATTCTCCGATTGGTTATCAAACTTTCCCTTCTTCACGTCCTTCTCCTTCTGGGTCATCGCTTTCAGCTTCTATGGTCATCGCTTTTTGTACCACGGCCATGTAGGTGGTTATCTCAAAAACAGCCACCATATTTCTGATCCACGCCTTCAGTCCTTGCTGGAACCTTTTGGCCCTCTTCTCATCAGTGTCTACAAAATCTGGCACAAACCTCGCTAGCTCTATAAACTTGGTCTCATAGTCCGCCATATTGCCTTCCTGCTTCAGCTCCAGGAATTTGATCTCTATTTGGTTCTGCATGTAGCGCGGAAAGTACTTCTCCAAAAATAGCTCATTAAATCGCTCCCAAGTGACCATTCATTCCCCTTCCAAAGCTTTCCTGGATTCCCACCAGTAATTTGCCTCCCCCTTCAGGAAATAGCTGGCAAACTCGGTCTTCTGATTCGCCTCTACTTTCACCAATGTAAAAGCTTTCTCTATATCCTTCAGTCATGCTCTAGCTTCTACGAGATTTGCTGCTCCTTGAAACTCTAGAGGTTTCACAAATTAAAATGCTTTGAAAGTTACAGCATGCGATGCTGGCGGCTGTTGCTGCTGACGTATAAGGTTATCTGTTTGCAGACATAATAGTTTCAGTATCTGCTGCATGACGTTTACATTTCCTGGTTCTACCGGATTTCCTTGCACCACTGGATTTCCTTGTACTACCGGATTTCCCTGTACCACGGGATTCCCTTGCCCCACGGGATTCTTATCATTGTTCAGATTTTCCAAGTCATTCCCAGTCGTGTTTAGATTGGCCATATCTCTGGTAATAAACAAAGAAGTTCTTTAGTAATTGGCTATATATGTTTTTGATATACTACCTCCGTTCCGGTCAAATGTTTACATTTGGTCCGGGTACGGAGACCAAGGATAGTAGGTATAATATTGTTAAAATAAATGAAGTAGTAGGTGTAATAGTGTAAAGTGTTGAAAAAGTGGAGTGAAGTAGTGGATGTAATAATGTATTTTATTGTTAAAAATTACTATTTTTAGTAATGTAAAGAATTGGTGGGACGTCCCAAAAAGGAAAGTGTAAAGAAATGGGAGGAATAGAGGGAGTAACATTTATCATGGAAAGACATGTGTAGAAAAGAAAGTAAATTTTCCTTTTTCAATAAAACTCTTTTCTCAATAACATTATCAAATCATGTCACACAATTACTAATTTGCTCGAATGCTGGTGACAAATGCACGTTGAAATATAAAAACACGAATCTACACTACCAAATTCATTGTCGATATATATATATATATATATATATATATATATATATATATATATATATATATATATTTTACAACGGTACAACAGTTGACTGACTGACTGACTACAACTGGCTTCTAATACGCAGCATCGGTAAAGATGTCGGCTATGTACACTCAAAATTCCGATATACTTTTTGCTACAAACCCCACACTAACATATATAGGCAGCATCACTACACACAAAAGAAGAAAACTGGTAGTCTATAACTACCTTCATCTAGCTAAATTGACAAATGATTCCTAATCCCAATCGGGACCAACCATACCTCTAAGACCCGCCATCAACTTTATAAGGATGCGATAAGCATGACGATAGTCCACGTTATCGGGACCCCCTAGATGCAAAGTGTCTATCTCATATCCGTCCGCCGCGATCAATTCCCTCATACTATTATATAACTCCCTATTTTGGGTCCTCATCTCTTTGTAGGCATCCAACAACCGCTAATACTCATGGAGTGGGACAGTGTGTGGCTCACCTATGTGGCTACTCGAACTAGCATCTGCCATTTCCATGATCTCGTCGACCATGGCATGGGCTCTCGCCCGTCCTACTAGCATCTATTGCCAGGGAACTAGCGGTGGTGGTGACATGTATGTATCCTATACTGAGGGATCAGTCTCATCAGTGTCTTCCCCGGGTACATACGGTGCTAACTGCTCGACTGGAGCTGTGGGTACTAGTGCTGGTATAATAGGTGACATTTCCACATCCGGCTGCTGCACTGGAATAGGCTCTAAGGGATATCCAAATCCCAACTAATGCCCTGGCTCAATGGGCTGATAGTCTGGTTGCATTATAGCAGTAACATGCTCTAAATCCTCTGGTAGAGGTGGTAGCTCAACTAGCTCGGGTACATGAATAGGCTGAGGTGCCATATCTGGTACCGGTTCGGGTACTACAACAGGTCTTGGCTACAACCAAGTAACATAGTATCACCACACAATTCACAACATAGGCTTAAGCTAAAATCATATATAAACCTATCTTATGTGAAGGTAAACTCATCTCATATGAATATAAACCTATCTCATGTGATCTACCAAATCTTTTCGGGTTATATCTCTGATTGTTTCAGTGACTACCAGCATGTAGCTATGATACCAACTGTGACTCACATCAAATCTGGGGTCTAGATTTGGGGGTCATCAACCAATCAACAACCAACAATAATAAAACAGAGGCGCACTGACCCCGCCAATAACCAAAAATCGCTATCAGGTTATAGTATGAAATCAAGCAGTTGAAGACTAAAAGTAAATCTAAATACTTTATTACAAACATAAACTAAATCTAACTCATAACCAACAATGTCTAGATAAGTTTTTAAATTCTGAGTTCAGTTTTATTACAACTTCTATCTACTATCAAACTCAAAACAAATAGTACCTGGGAGGCTCGTGGAACGAGCGGTCCTGTAATCTGACTCTCCCTACTCCTGATAGAACTTGGTGACGACTCATAGTGGTTGTCTGGCAAGATTTAAATAGAAAGTAAGTCACTAAAAACCTTGAAGAACACGCTAGAATCTTTCCAGATTCCGGTGAGCTCCATGAACTCCGGTGATATTTCAGCCATCCTCCTAACCCATAAAACACAGACCAAATCAAAAGGGTTTTGATGGCAAATCCATCCATAACAAATTAGCATCACAAAGCAACCAACAAACCAAGTAATAAAGCCTTCAATCGATCCAACCAATCAACCTGGAATATTTTCTAGGTGGCCACGATTCTAGCGAGATGAAAACAACCTAGAACTCAATCCGACTCAAGCTAAACAGAAGCTATAGATACTAGAGACCAAGATATGCATATCATATAGACTAGCAACTCATACACAAATCGGAATATCCATGGCGGCCATTAACGCCGGCCAAACTCCGGCAAGTACAACTCAAACACAAATAATTATAAAAAAATATCATATTTCCAGGCTTCGGTCTACATACCTCTTTAATAGTTGAGATCCATCATCCCCTTTGTGACATCTCGATTTACAAATATTCGAAAGGATCGATGGTCCAATACTTCGAGAGGGGTTAAATATTCATTCTCTTGGTTGAACCAAGAGAACTAAAGGAAGATCTCATCTTGAGCTACACAAATAAAGCTCTCACTTAACAACTTACAGTAATCATAATGATAGCTTGAAGCTTAGAGGTTCCTCAATATCCATCACAAACTAACGGTTGAATTTGACAAGTTCACTGGTATTCACTCGAGGAAATACAATAGCTCGAGGGTAGCCCGGTTCACATATATATTTTCATAAAGAAGCTTGCATAAAGGAAAAGAAGATCCTATCATGGCTCCTGAGGTTCTTATCATACTAAAACCCGAGAGGATCATAACATGGCTCCTGAGATCTGAATGTTCATTACTTATGTGTTTCCTATGTGCTAGAGGTTTCAGCTGCTTCTGAGGAACCAAAGGCTCTAAAGGTTCCAATTAGCCCTAAGAGGTTCCTGAAATTTATGAGGTTCCTTGTTATTCATCTCCTGCTAACAGGTTGCAAGTTCCTTGTAGCTAACAACTTGCATATTTATTACTATTCACCTGCAGTCAACGGGTTCCTTATTATTCACATATTGTTATCAGTTTACAAGTTCATTGATATTCATCTGTAGCTTACTGTTAACGGGTTCCTCGATATCACTTGTAGCTAACTGCTAACAGGTTTTTTGATATTAACACTAGAGCTACCAGGTTCCATGATATTCACATGTAGCTAACAAGTTATTTGTTTTTCGCCTATAGCTAACTGCTAATAGGTTCCTAGTTATTCATCTGTTGTTACATTTACAGGTTCATTGGTATTCATATGTTGCTATCAGCTTGCAGCTAACATGGTCCATCATATCCACATATGGCTAACAACTGAAGCCAACAAGTTCATTGGTATTCACCTAAATAATCTAGTGGCTCGGGGGTAGCTCAGTTCATCAATATCTTGTTAATAAGAAGATCAAACAATGAAGGATAGGTTCTTATATGACACTAAGCATAAAGGAGCTCACACCTAATTGGTTTAGTTGTCAAACTTGAATCTAAATTGAAGATAAGTTCTACCTTCATTCCTTTTCATATAAGCTATCATGCTTGTTTTTAGCATGCATAAGGAAAATGTCGTCTTTCACTTGAAAATTTCTCTGAGATGCATATTATTTTGTACGAATCATTATTTTATGGCATGCATACATTTATATATAACTGAGGGTGCATACCGCATGTTCCCCAGAAATGGTATTTAAAAGAACCTATTATCCCGAGGTCGTAGTCACTAACGATAAAGATCTAAGTACACAAAATATCATATTTATTTATTGAGGATTTACATCAAACAGGTTCCATCGAACCTAGTTATTGTTAAATTATAATCTGCAGGCCTGGAAGCTACAAGTATGCACCAGATCAGGAAAGTCAAGTGAAGCCTAAATCTAAAACGTCCACATGTGATAGGAAAATCGATGCAATTTCAACACAAACAATCAATAAGTAGTTGTAGTGTGGCAGCGTCAAGGAAGCACATTCCGTAATTAAGAAAATGATTGTGAGGACAGATTTGAAGCAGAGTACACAAGAGGATATCTACCTGTCGTGAGTTTGATTTATGTCATCTATCGATAAAATTGAAAGCTAAGTTTTTAAGGTTCCTTCAGTAGGTCCAAGAAGCTGTTCATGTGAATTAACATATTGAGGATGACTTGAGGTACATGTATTTTTGAAATCCTTTATACTATGAGAATGTGGATTAATGCATGTATGCTAGTGCATTGTGTTTCTTATTTCTTACGTCGAGTTAGCTCATGTAAGCTAAGAAGCACCATGTGGAAGTTATGCATTATTCAATATATTTTGAGATAAAGGATTGAACCTCAATTTAGGGATGGTTCATTTTGCACTCAATGGCTACAAGGAACCGGGGATAATTGTTGTGCCCAAAATCTCACATGGGCTAGGTTTAGGCCCATAGGTTGTTTGAGGTCCAATCTATTATATAATTGGGCTCTTAAAGAGGTTCCAACGTATGTTAAGGACAATTATAGAGGTTCCACTCTACTAGAGTGACCCATGAAGGCTATTGAGAGAGTCTAGAGGGTGAAGAGCCATTCAAGGATGAGGAACCGCTAAGGGAAAAGGTCCTAGTGATGCAGAGGTTCCACTGTCTAAAGAGCTTCCACTATGTCAAGGCTGGAACCTATTTTGGAGAGGTTCCAGGAGGCCAATGAAGCTGAGAATTCATCTGGGAGGTTGTAGCATGCTCTAGTTTCCAGAAAATAGGTTCCGAGTTCTATTGGACAAGTTCCATAAAACAGGTTCCGGGCAGTAGCTTCTGGGCAGAATAACAGAATTAGAGTTTGAGATGGATTCTTCCTCCTAAACTTTACGAGCACGTCTTATCACTCCAGAGGCAGCCTTCTAAATGGATTTTACTTGATCAAATGAGATAATTATGATATATGCATGATATATTTATATATATTCACATATATGGAGCTTCCAAGGAGTCCTAACTGGCATAGACTCTCCTTTCAACTCAACCACTATAAGATATACATCAAAACAAAGTATAAACCTTATCAAAACTCAGTTGATCACTCATCAACAAGAATCATAACAACCAAGAACTACATATGGACTTGATCCCTATAAATAGGGTATGTAGGCAACTAGCAAAGGGTTCGAAAATACTTGGAGGGGAGGAGAGCACTAAAGAACTCGAGTATTATTTGTTATTCTGAGGTGCTTGACTTGTATAATCTCATGATTATACGTTGGTGACTTGGGCCTTTGCTAGCTCAGTCCCTTTATCACACAAACTATCATTCGCCATTGGTGGAAGCTTGGTCAGGAACCTTTTTCTTGATCAAAGATCATTATTTTATTTTCGCTATTTCAGTAAAGAGTCTCCACGGGTGTTGTACCAAATTCCTCTCACAACAATAATCAACCATCTCATGATTACAATATATGAGATATTGATATAGCCAACATCTAAGATAGATGAAAGGAAACAAACCTATCACGGAAATTGATATAAAATCAAAGGAAATATGCCTAATTTTCTAATAATAATATATATTTGTTAGACAAATGCTAGAGACCCCAAAAATTATTATAAAATTTATCTCAAATGCTGAGTTGACATCTATATAATTGATAATTTCCTATAATAATATGAGACTCCGCGTGCATACATATGCACACACGAATTAAAACAAGTCATATGTCATGTCACGTCATTTGTGAAAGAAAATTGGTATAACTTTTGGGTACCTAAATGTCCCTCTCAAACTTACGATATCGTATCGGAGTTTGTCAAAATAAAAAATGAAATCATCCACTCCAATCACCATCCTTGTGTGGTCCATTCAACTTTTCCGTCAAGGTAGAATGTCCTTTTGAGAAGTATCGAGCGAGCCCAATTGTTGTAATTATCTTTGTGTAACATAAATAAGAGAAAAATGCAGTTTGTGTACTTCCGTCAAATCCTAATAACGTGAGGATTTTTTTGTCATATTATTAATTCAACATCTATATCATCATTGTAAAATATTGACCCTTACATGCATTAACGTCAGCTACTTAACCAGACTAACGTATCTTTTCTTCCCAATTTATTGACCCTAATTTTCAGCTGCCGTTTACTTCAATTGCAAACCATGCAAGCTCTCGACTCAGACAAATCCTCCTCAAGCTGGCTATATTCCCATTCAATGGTACTTAGATGATTGCAATCCTGAATGTGCTAGCGGTTTTTATGTTCGAATTCTGGGTACATCAATCTCCAGGTTCTATTTCTATTGATGCTGCGGAGGACAGAGAGAGGTTCAATGCTTTGCTTGATGAACTAGAAATTAAGCAACGAAAAGGTGGTAATTCCAAAAGTGAAGCTGATGTTAGGTCTTTTTATGTTTTGGGTGGAGGGGGAATGGAGATTGTTTATAGTGATGCGAAACTGGTGATCTATCTTGCAAATGTTGTTGAAGTGGACCCTGAAAATCCTGTCCTCGTTGACAAATATTTAATTGATGCCATTGAGATTATGTTTATGCACTTGCAAATGCCCATGGTAATGCGGTGACTGGCGGGGTAATGAAGCACATTGAACAGGCCAGGATTCATTCAGGTGATTCAGCTTGTGTGTTGCGAACAAAAGTTCTTTTTTGCAAAAGTAACCGTAGATGATGAATGAAGCTCTTCACATTGGTCATCATCTGTGTCAAAGGCAGGGGAATTAAACGACTTGGATTCGAGCCCCACTATTCTGGAAACAGGATTCAGATTATTTCTCCTATTTATATCAGTGAACATGCATCGTAAGGAGGACTAATCATATTATTCTCCAACATACGATTTAATTAGACTAGGATCTTGTGAATCAAGAGAGATGCATTTATAGCAAGTACCCCTATATTTTTCAGACCATATGATTCCATCTTTATTTTTATAAGAGTTCCTATTATATCATCTTTTTTCAGTGTGCTTTCGTGATACTCGAGAACTCATAATCTTATGTTTAGCTTTTTTGTTCTATTTTGTAGGGTTGAAGATGCTGTTATGCATTACCTGGATCACTGACCACCTCATATTCCTGCTCCTGCTCAGGCTTCGGATGCTCCTGGAAGCACAATGAAAGAAAACATTAGCTAAGGATCTTGAAGAAAATTTAAATCATCATTATTTTTGTTCATAAAGCATTTGAATGGGCAGGGTAAGGATAAAAATTAATTAGTCCTTGAATAAATACTTTAAAGCTTAGAAAGGTGCTGCACTGGTACCATATGCCACTTGAGCCTTATCATGTCGTTGCTTCAATTGTCGGCCTCTCTGGTAATGCTCATGCAAAGGACTTACGTTTGCAGAATGTGCTAACTTGCATTACAAATTAGAAATACTGAAATTCTGGTTTGATATTTTGAAATAAATAAATTCTTTAAATTTCACACACCAAAAAAATATTCATTCTCGATTCTTATACTTCTTATATTGTGCGAGAGGAGAGGGTTGATAAAATTTCACTTTCTTTTCAAAATGTAGCATATGGGAAGAAAAGTTATAGTGCTTATTTGGTTGTACATGAAAATTTAACTTCCTATAGAAAATACTACTTGTTTGGTATTCAAACTTTATAGGAAATGCAAAAAGAAGTTTGATCGTCCATGTAGATGTTTAAATGTATGGGAAGTTTAAATAACGGCCAAGACCCTTGAGGCTGTTTGGTTTTAACTTTAAGTTGCGACTTCATAACATTGTGCTAAACAAAAAGTTTGTAAGTTTGTACTACCTGTACCAGATGATGAATTTAACCCAACCAAATGTATCATTATATCAACAGTATACAGACACACGGTATGAGAGAATGAGATGTATGTCACCTCTACTTGCAGAAGTAGGGAGCCTGTTTTATGTACAAAGTCAAATTTTACTAAAATTTTGAATTAACAATTTCTAACAATTTTCTGAATGCACTACCTTTTAGGCATACATACCTAAAATTCCAGATAACTCCGTTACCTAAATTGACAGTATAGATGACGTAAAAAAATGAAAAGAAAAGTAATTTGGTAGTCGGCAGTAGTGACTAGTGAACAACAAATACATTCTTGGGCAATAGCAATGGCAAGTAGTATAAGGAGACATACATAGTACGTAATATTCAATCCTATACCATAAGAGCACAATTGGATATAGCCCAAAGTACAACCAAATACTCATTTGTAAGGCTATAAGCCTACTCATTCAAAAAAAAATCATACATATTCCATAAATGCATGTAGATCCCACAGTGGAAATCATTCAGTTTAGTTGGTACAATTGAAACCGACTCAATACCTTAGCTATTATTATTGGTAATGTGAAAACAAGGAGCGAAACAGGTTGGCCAACGAGTCCCATTCCTCTGCTCTATCACAATGAAGTTACATATTTGAGTGCCCAACCTGAACATGCACTCGATGCCATGAAGTGTTTAATATTCCTCTTAAGTTCCAAACGTCTTCCACATTTTCTGGTTGCACATTTGCAGCTGAATCCACCTGAAAATAATATGATATATAAATAATAGAAACTAAACAATCGTCAAGAAGTATAAAGTGTTGGGTTAAACCCAATATGGTGGTATGAGCCTTGGGTGATCCAAGACAAATATGAGTTTTGTAATAATTCTAATTTGATAATTCAATAATTATTATGAATGATGATAATTGTATTCAGACAATTATTATAGGTGGATGTTTTGGTCACAGACGTAGGTTGTTAGGTACTAAGAATGATAAGACATGAATAACAAGTATGGTAAGTTGGGTGGCTAAGTTTGGGATAACTATATATACATAGTCATATTATGCTTTATAGGTATGTTTTTAAACATGGATGTTTTGGGTAATATTTGCTACTTGGTTCTTCCACGTAAATATGTTTGAGAGAAACACCATGCATGTGAGGTTGATTACGTTAATAGTTAGACGATTAGCGATACAGGTTTACAAACAAATGTGAGGTGTGATTAATTGATGTATTATTGATAGTTGGTTTGATTAATAATACAAGTTGGGACGTGCTTTTTCCGTGTCATTTAATTTTGTGTGTGTTTTGCATTAATTGGTCATCTTGTACTTATTTATTGCCCAACAAGTGGTATCAGAAGTTGATCGTAGAGTTGCAGGGTGGAGTTGTGATGGTTTCGGGTGTTGAAATCTATATCGCAGTTGGAAAACTTGATAATTTGTGTCGAAAGTCTTCATAACACATTAGTGGTCATGCGGCGTGTTCCTCAAGATGAGTAGCCACATATGAATAGTGGCAGTATAAAGGTTACAAGATTGTTTGTTCTTAGATTGATGGGATATTATAGAGGGTGTTAATGCAGAGCATAAAATAATTAAATTACTTGTTAATTATTTTATATTATTATTTAGATATAATAGGTATGTATTGTAATTAACAATTATATTTTCTAGTAATGAAAGCTATAGATATATAGTAGTAGATAAATACCGTAGTAGACAAGTAATAAGTATTACTCCCTCTGTCCCATTTTATTTGGCTGAGTTACTATATTAGTTTGTCCCAAAAACTTGTCTGGTTTCCTTTAATATAAATTTAAGTCCTACAAATACCCCTATTAATTATACATCGGTAATCTTCTATTTACCTTATTCAATGCAAAAACTCATCATCTACTCAATTTACTATGTGCGACTATTCATAAATCACATATATACATTAATAGAACAACAAGGATATTATAGTCAATTTGAAGATAAAATTTATTTTTTCTTAATCTGTGTGCAAAAGTCAAACAAGCCAAATAAAATGGGACGGAGGGAGTACTTAATAATAAAAGGACTTGCTTCCTTTTATCTTATATATGACTTGTTCTCAAAGTTACAATATATATTTAAGCGATTGTAATCATTATTATTATTAGAGATTAGAGATGAATATTATTAATTAATTTTTTATTGGATAAATCTGAAAATTTATTTGTGACTCCACCGATTCTCTGCGAAGATACATATTTACCTTCTTTCTCACCCCTTGTCATGCGTAGCCACCGTTCTTCTACCCAAACACCATAAAACCCTGCTTATATAGATCCTCAAATACTTTGTCACCATCACCCACCACCAAGAGCCACCATCACCCACCACCAAGAGGCGCCAAAAATTTATCGGGTTTTATATCAAAGTGACCACTCATTGCATTCAAATCTCTCACTTAGACCACTCGTTTAAACGAGGTCTCATTTAAACCCCTAAATGCTAAAATATACATATATATCACGTTGTTAACGGATGACCTACAATTTGACTAAAAATGTTAAAATTTTTAATTTTTTGATAGAATATAAACCAAAGACTCTTATGCTCACCTGTTCATCCACGTTGCACCCACGTTTCAATGGTTTTGAACCTAATTTTCCACCCTTCCAACAAATTGTATACTACTAGTCTAATGCAACGTGGGTGCAGCGTAGGTGAACATGTCAACATTAAGAGCCATTGATTTATAACATAACAAAATTTTTAAAATTTGCAACTATTTTCGTCAAATTCTAAATCACTCATTAACAGCATGATATATATGTGCATTTTAGTGGTTTAAATGAGACCCCGTTTAGATTAATGGTCTAAGTGAGACATTTGAGTGCAATGAGTGGCCATTTTGATCCTCAAATACTCAAGGTTCAAGTATCGCAACTTGATGGATTACTTCGTGGTATTGAAGGCCTCCTTAAACAATCATACCCATATGATTCTGAATATTGGCAGTCGATAGTATGAATAATTGAAAATAAAACGTGAATAATTATATGACGAGTACGAAAAATCTATTAGGAATCAAATGAAGCTCTGGAAAGAGTTATATGCATCAAGTTGACAAAGCCTAAAAAAGCTTATAGGGTGGAGGAATCGATTGTGACAACTTCAAGTATTATTATAGATGAAAACACTTTTAGTAATTCAAATGTACAGATGAACATGTTTGTCATGAATTGATGTTCCAATACACAAGGTACAAGTTGGTAATGTTGATCATGTAAAGATCCTACATGATGATATTAATTATAATTCAAAGTTTTGAACATGTCAAAAATGTGAAAGAGAGTTTTCAAACAATTCACATTGACTTTTGTATTCCCCAATGGCTTTCTGAAGTCAAACATGTAAATGATATATCTCAATGGTTTCTAAAAAGCCATGTTCACCTCACATGGAGTCCTGTTTGAGAATTATCGATCCTTCTTCATTATAAAACTCGTGCTAGAGTTTTTTTTAAAGGAAAAGAGAATGATGTGGAACGAGGAATTAATTTATTATTTTATATATATTATACTATTTATTTAGGAATAAAATTAATTGTAATTGATTAGTTATTTTAGTTATATTATTAAGAACATTCTAGATTATAATACTAAAATGATTTGTTTCCTTTAATTAATTATGGTAGTAGATACAAGTATATAATTTTCTTTTCATTAGGAAATTACTTGGCTTCCAAGTAATAGTTTAACTATATAAACTCTTGTAATCTTTAATTGTTAGATAATGATGAATATTATGAATTGATTTTTATTGGATAAATCTTAGAATTTATTTGTGTCTCCACGGATTCTGTGTGCAGATAGGTATTTAACCCCCTTGTCCTGCATCAAGTGGTATCAAGAACCATTGTTCCTCGAGCCATCATCAGCCTACACCCTCCACCACCAGCGTCCCCACAGTTTTAAAACTTAAAAAAAAAACCATAGTCTCCGTTTTTCTTGCAGAAAATGATGAGAACTCCCGAAACAAATGATTTTAAGATATTTCTTGCTAAGACACATCTGTAAGGCTTATCTATTTCACTTTCATTAATGGATCCATGTAGCTCTTAAAATTTATCAAAATTTAGTCAAATTGACCTCTAAAAGTCAAACAAGACACTTGAATTGGGACGGAGGGAGTAATACAAGTTGGGGCGCGGAGTTGGGATGCGGTTTTTCAGCATATATAATTGTGTGTGCTTTGCATTAGTTGGTTATCTCGTAATTTTTCCTAATATAAAGAATAAACTCGTGATTCTGCAAGTCAAACTACAAAGAGAGCTCACACTCTATTTTCGGCCCATGCGACACATATGGCTGAACACCAGGTTACGCAGTAATGCAGCATTGCACCAATAGCTAAGCTAGTAGTTTCCTTATACAACATCCAATTACACTGGTAGTGATATCTTTGTTATTCCAAGATCAAGTCTGCCGAGATCGACAAATTACAAGATCAATTTTAAATTTATATAACAACAGAATACTTTATATTTATGGCGCAAAGTATGTTAGTGACTATTGTGAACCATGGTTGTAACAATGTTATGATATTAGCAAGAGGAGCGCCATGGTGACAAGGAATCACTATGATAATATGGCATTCACCCTATGTATTTTAAAAAAATATATACACATATATTGTTCATCTTTAATTTATAATAACTTATCTCTCTATATATATCAGAAATACTATATAGCTTAAATATTAGCTATTGGTGCAATATCCATTTCAGTTAGTCAACTTCCTGTATAAAAGAATATGCAAAAGGTTACTGTTTTAAAAAATGACCCATATCAGGTAGTCAACTTCCTGACATTAGAAATTAATAAATGACACCTATTTTCTTGTTTAACTAAGAAAATTCTGTCTACCTATTTTCATAGTTTATACGTTGAAATCAATAGGAGGATTTAAAAGAAAGGTCATTACTTTTATTAAGGCGCTGAGGTTCTATCACACGCCAAAACTATTGATTGGAAGGACTAGTCTACATATTTGAAATAAGATGTTCAAAACAATTTGGGTATAAGGAAGAATACTTTGCCTACTATTTACTTTTCTATAAGCGTAAAGCGTCTGATTTCCAGTTGTGCTACAGGATACCAACAAAAAAAATTTCCCGAGATGCACGTGAATATTCCTGTCCCGTTAACTACAAAAGAGGAGATATTAACCACTACCGCAAACTTGTACATTCTTAAACTTGATAAGAACCACAAGCTTGTACACTTTTAAATTTGGTTACATCTACAATTTCTAATAGAGATAAGATATAGCTACAAGTTAATATATACTCCATCTGTCTCTTGAAAAGTGGAGGGATAGAGTCATTTGCCTATTCTATGGTCAAAATAACGATATTAGAGTTAGAGTTTGAAACTTTACTTCTATGTTGTGATGTTTTAAAAGTTGTTGACTATTGCAGATGAGATCTAGTTTCTTGTGGTTATATTTTCTAAATTTATAATTTTGTTGAAGTTACAAATTTTAAACTTACAAGACAAGTAATTTGCCTAACAAAATTCAATACGATCGGCTTTTAAAGGAATAGAGGGAATAATAAACATACTGCTTTGGCAACTATCTCCGCAGTCCAGGGTATTTCAGCTTCAGTCTCAAAGAACACCCATGCCCATTTTTCGCTGTTAGAATCGTCGTCAGCAATGTATGTTGCACCAGATTTTTGGAATCTAGATGCTTCCACCCAAGTTTTGCCACCATCAACAGATACATCTACTCTCTCAATCCCACGCCCACCTCCAGAGACCGCATAACCCTTGATGGTTATCTGCACAACAGATTAATGAAACCAGCGGGTCAGGAGAAATACCATAGTGAATTATGTGATCACTCTAAAAGGCAAAATAAGGAGGGGATTATATTATGAGGCACAAGAGTATGCTAGAAAAGCACAAGTATCATTAAATAATGATCTATGTTGCATAAGCATCCCTCTCTTTACCGAAAAACATCCCTCTCTTTGAAATGAAGCGCTCGAGACAAAAAGAAATCAATTATATATATGGTGATAGAAAAATAGATATTAAGAAGATTCAAAAGAAAATAACATCCTTTACAACAAAAAGTAGTTCAAGTGGTTTGTACTCAAAATGTACAACATATATATAGTAGTATTCTAGGGAAAACTTTTTATATAGAGTTTAAGAGAGAACCACTATATAAATACAAAAGTTACATATATTCATCTCATTTTCACTAAATACAAGAACAAATAAATTATAAACGATGTTATATAATTCTTTTTATTTGAAAAAATATTGAAAATCACTCATAATAATAAAGAAATAATTTAAACTGATTCTACAGTAGAATCAAATTGTCCAAAATGATTATAAAATAGAATCAAATTTAAAATCAATTTTTTTGCTTATTTTTGAAGTATTAATTTCTTTGAGAAGATTATATATGATTTATATTATATATTAGAATCAAATTTTCTATTTAATGAAACATAAATATGGATAAATTAAGAATTATTTATAAAATTCTACATTAGAATCAAAGGATTCTCTCCGGTATTCTATATAAGAGTGTTCTCTCTAGAATAATGGCATATATATATAAAGGGTTAGGTTCTTTGGAAAACTTGGAGAACACTCCTTATTTTGTAAAAATTATCACAATTTTTGTCCAAAAATGCATGTATCTGTATATATACAAACACAGTTATGAGAAAAAATTATGTATCTTAAAAAAATGAGTGAAAAAATGTTTACACAACACATACATGTTATGCCAGTCCTCCACTTCTTGTTTTTGAAAAAAATATTACATGTTTCATCAAAAACACATGTATTTTGTAAATAAAAACAGAATTATGAGAAAAAATTAGTGAAGAATTGTTTACTAAACACATGATGTATTTACAGAACATAGTAGTTCTCCAGAGAACTAGTTATTTTAATACATACATACATACATACATATATATATATATATATATATATATATATATATATATATATATAAATCATGTGTAGCATCTTAATTATAATATACTTTACAAAATATGAAATTATCGGTTATACGTTTAAGTTTTTTTAATTAAAAAAAAAACATTGTTTACATGTATATACACATATTGTACTACTTCCTAATGAGTTTTAGTTTTAAAACAAAAAGATACAATGTATGTGTATACATCACTTTAAAAATTACCACTTACGGGCTTTTCTGGGCTTTGCGTTTTTGACAACTATGATACCAGCTACTGGTATCACTATGATACCAGCTACTGGTATCTTCATACTTCAGATACCTTGTGAATAATTTATATTATGATAAGTGAGAATATTGTGACTAATTACTTATGCGGGTATTGGCCAAGGATATTTTGAAGTCAATTTAAGACTGAATTTCACAAGGAAGTTAGTAGGCTGCTAGCCACAAAATATAACTCTACTTACGATTAAGAATAATAAATAACATTCAAAATCTGTCATTGTGCAAACAAGAATAGGATAGACAAGTATGCATATAAGGTGTTGCTGACCTTTCCATTTTTCACAACATTGACATCCTCCAGAGAGCATATTGCACACTGTCATGGGAAAAGAATTCAGAATTAAATTCACCTCAAAAGGTACAACACTATAACAATATATTTCGAGCTTGCAGGTAGTATTCAATGGTTACCATGTTTGTTTCATTATTATGTGATTCTTCTTACTTTTGTTAATTTATCACTGAGCACTTCACACAATTTTAGGAGTTATGAATCTCGAATTGTATCTATAGGAATTATAATAAATCGGGCGAGGAGTTGTAATTACATATATGATAGACGTAATTCAATTATTTAATCAGGAGATTAATATGCGAATTATGAAACTATAAATTCATGGGTCTTAATAGTTTATGGTTATATTTCGATTAATCATGGGAGTGACTTTCAAAGTATAGTTGTAGGCACCATATTGCATCTTGGGAGAGAATAATATTAACATTAGAAGAATTGTTTTAGCAAATTGAGAGAACAAGATATCACATAAGTTAGACTTTTATGAAAACCAATTGAAGAACCCTATTTCCTGGATTGTTTCTCCACATCGTTAAATCTTAATTTTTAATTGCTTTGTAGTTAATTTAGTTGATAGTAAAACATACAATTATTTCTCTAAAACTTCTAACTATTAAGAAATTGTCTATCTGGCTTAATATTGAGAAAAGAAAGGAGAGACAAGAAAACATCTTTGATTACGATTAAAAGAGAACCAAAACACATTTTTTTGTACTATCGCAGTCTCGACCAAAATTGTTTCGGCGCCAGATTTTCAAGACAACCCTGAAGACCTTTTTTAAGTCCGTTATAGCGTCCGATAACGGCGCTGAAGTAGTGAATCTATCGGCACCATAGCAGTGGCATACAACTTTGGACCTACTTCCCTGTGAACGAACTTCTACGAATTACTCCTTCAACGCATTGCGTTGGACGGTTCTGGCCAAATCTATGTGACATAGATTCAACCTACGCAACTCGGCAAACTCTTGACAACCAAAAGTGAATCCCACATTATAGAAAATTAGATTTTTTTTATCTTTTTAAAATAACCAAAGTAAATAGTAGATTTGACATAGGAATATAAGATACATATATATAAATATATTGTTGGATACAAATGTGGTTGATGTACTAAAACATTTTTACAGTGTGCTATAATTTGCAATATTACAAGATTGTGATAGAAAATGCTGCAAAGCATTATTTGCATTACGAGTGATCAGCAATATTGATGTTCGTAGTCAGTGAGACACTCCGATCTTGCATGTTTAAAAATTACCATGAACGTCTTAAAAGGAGATACTGCACAAATTCTACAATTTCTTTCCGCTACATGCAACATCGGCTCTTTGGTTAAGCTTTATTTCTAGCAAAGACAAGAATTATACAGTACCTGAACAGGAAAATCCATCTGGGGCTTCCTTGTGGACCAATTAATATTATCCCAATTAACTCTAGGTGGAAACATCTTGTAGTCCTTCTGCATAAAGAAGCCCTGCCCAGTAGGAACAGAAACTACAGTGAAGATGTGAAGATACAAATATATAAATGATATATCAACAGTTTACCAACCTGGCATTCTTCAGAAATTATGTTAATAGACTCAAGCCACTTAACTGAGCGGGCACCTATAACTCCTGGGACAACAACACGAAGTGGGTAGCCATGATCCCTGTTAAGAGTCTTACACATGACAATAAAAAAATCAGGGATAGAGCTAGAAATTGTTTCTTATGGGGATGTGAGATTTTTGGAACAATTATTAGAAGACAATAAAAATATGATTGCATCACAATATCTTATCCTACAACTTTCCTTCATTCTAGAGGTCCAAAAATCATAAAAACGTTGTAAGTAAAATGTTAAATATTTTCACATATTAAAATATCTTCAGTCCCCGAGAAAATTTGATACCAAGAAAATTGATATTAAATAAGAGTTGGCATGTATTATTATATCATATTTGCACAATTTGATGCAAGGATGTGGCTTACTCACTATGTACCATATACACTTGTCCAAGCATTCAAACCAAATAAAGTACAATTAATTAATAATACCATGATTTTCATTGCCAAAAATAATTAGGACCTCTTTATCTTGTATATATAATCTAGCGGCAGATATGTTTATTATCATAATTCACAACCGAACATATAAAAAAATAGGATAGAAGTTAGGTTATTATATATATATATAACTTTCCCATATAGTAAGTGGTCTCCAATTAAAAAGTGGTCACTATAGAACTTTTCCCATACAGAAATAATACAATCATAAGCATGATGAAAAAAGAACATATACCTCCCCGTTCATCTCATATGCAAGCAAGACATCAGCTTCTGGGTTTGTCGCCTGGATTAATGGAATAGATGCCTTGTAAGGGCCCCCATTCTCCTCCTTGAATGAAAACATCACGCAAAGTAAGTATTCTATCCACAATTAACAAACTTGCAAGGAAAGGGAAGGGAAACAAATTGAAAATGAATATTAAGCTTCATGAGCAAGACTAGATAAGGTAACGTAATACCTTACACTTGTCAATGCTTACAAATTCGACATGTTTCCCTCCTGATGGTGTGGAGCTGGTATATTTGGGTATTCCAATCAGTTCCAGAACATCTGCCAGTTTAGCCCCAGCCCAGACAGCTACAAGGATACAAAGACTATTTTCAGGTTAATAAAATACAACATATTAGAAAAAGAGATGAATTCATTCCGCCACAGCTATTATGGGGATCTTTTTCTTCACGAGCTAGAATATGAAATTTAAGTTTTAGAAAAATGGAAGCATAAAGGATATTCCACAAGTCACAAGTGTGAAAAAAAAAATCATATAATATCTCTCAATAATCAATAGGTACATGTGAACAGTTGATTGTTCCCTACAATGATATTGATGTGGAATTCTCAGAGGGTCATTGAACTCATTGCCGAGATTCGTCATATTTTTGGCAAAAAAATGTAAAGTATGTATTATAATTCACCAAAATATATTTAAAAATTCACTTTGAACAAAAGAGGTCTTCACCTCACTATATTGTATCTTATAGTTTTGAGCTATTAACTAATTATTAACCTAATCTATCTCCATTCAGTGTAAATAAATCATGAGAGCTATGATTAAAAAGATGGATTCTAACCATTTCCTATAGCAGCGACATCCCATCCAACTCCTTTGACTGTCCTGATTTTGCTCATGGCAGTCCTTCTGTTACCAGCACACTAGACATTGATACAAGAGAAACAAACTGGTTCACAAACTTAGATTAAGAGATAGTAATAATTGCATAAAATTGAACCCTGTCGTAGAAAAATGCAGAAAAATATATAGCAGAGTAATGTTCATAGAGAGACTTACCTGTAACGTTGCAGTAACATTATATTTCGGAAGCCTCCTGTAATTGGAAAAAGCAAACAATAAGTCTTCTCTTCCAGCTACTTAGAAAAAAGGGTCAAAGAAAAAAAAACAATTATATTACAGCAATCACCATATATCATTCATAAACAGCTCTTTGGAGTTTCCAGCTAAACCAGTCATAGAAACACTATATCTGCCGAGTGAAACTGAAACTGTCAGACGACCTTACATTAAATATACAGAAGTGAAACATGGCTGGAATAAGAACCTTTCTACATCGTCAACTATTGGTATTGGTCCATGGTTTCTCTTGTAGAAGTATTCAACAGGAGTCACATAAGAACTAATTAAGGCTGATCGTGGTGGCTCGGCATTGAAAGGCTCCTGCACCACATACAGACAAGATAAAAGTTTTTTATTGTATCTGAAAAATTGTACTAGACTAGAACAAAATAACATTTTAAGGTAGGAAAAAAGTGAAATTTGATAGTGTTCACATTATCATATCATCCACCAAAAATCCCAAACATGTTCCTTTCCAAGTTAAATGTAACCTAAGCTCTTCATACTATTTGATGCAGGACAACTATGATGAGTATAGATATATGATATAAAAAGAAGAATAAAACAAAGCTTGGTTGGATTGACCGCAGAAAACCCATTGCTCTAAGGATTTTCCAACCGCAAAAGAGATAAAAACAATGGATCATAATCCAAGAAATATACCCAATTCAATATTTTAACAATACTCCAATAATCAAGGCTAATAATATAACCTAACGGAACAATTAGGCTTTATTATAAATAAACTACTTACTCCAATAAACTCATAATCCCATTCCGTATAAAACATGTAGATAAATACATTATATATCTCTGAGAAATGGCCCTATATGACACAAATTGGAGACAAAATGCCCAAAATGACACAATTTATAAAAATGACCCTAAATGTCACTTTAAAACTCAACATAATGTAGCGTTTTTGTTCTTTTGATTTTTGAATACAAGACGTCACTTAGTGTCACGTTTTTCACAAATATTTTTAAAAAAAATTGTGCAAAACTCAACTTAAAGTAGAGTTTTGCCATAAAACTCTATTTCATCTTGCGTTTTGAACTTTAAAAATTTAACAAAAAAAAATTGTTCAAGACGCGACACGATATAGCGTTTTTGTAAAAACTCAACTTCATGTAGCGTTTTGGGGTGACATTTTGGGTCATTCTAACCGATTGTGTCATTTTGGTCATTTGTTGGTGTAATAGTGACACGTAGGACCATTGCCTTATATCTCTACACCATATATATATATATATATATATATATATACTAATTAATGACATATGAACTCTTCAAATCAAGTTCATAAACAAAAACACTTAAATAAAGATAAAACATCTGAGTTTAATAAAAAATAAAACATCTGAAATTGACGATCGATAATTTATTTGATCATTAATATAGAGCACTAACATATTTATGAATTATGATCAAATATGAGCATGAAAAAGCAAAATTGAGTAGTATCAATACTTGTATAGAATAAAAAAACATGGCAAAGAGAGAGAGAGAGAGGGAGAGAGAGAGACCTTGGCGTTGATTTGAAGAGAAGGATGGCGGGGAGGTTCTTGGGAGTAATCAGAGGGACCTGTTATTCCAGGCATATTTGTATATCTTTTTTGTGTTGTGCGTGGCGTGGCCGTCTATATATACACTACTACGTATCACCGATTATCTATTTCCCTGTGTCTACCCTTACTTAAACAAGCTTATTCCTATGGGCAGGGTTTCAAACCGGGGGAAGTTGAATAATATTATGTTTTTAATATTAGTGTTCTTTTACAATTATAACTAACTAATAATTTGTGTTAATCGGATTGGTCCGTCAGCACCGAGCAGTCTAATTTATTACACTAAAAACAACAGGTTAGTTTAATATTATTCGACTCACACACCAAGGTCTAGTTAAATATGCCCACAGTTATTCATCGATCGGTCCGACCGATTATCTCTAAATCAATGTTGCACACAGTATCAACAACATCACTTGTGGGTTATAAATTTGCATTTACATGATTATCTAAAATTAACATAAAATATAATACAATGTCAAGTCTATTTTCGTAAATATATGATAGTGAATCCTATTATTATAAAAATATCATTCAATTTTTATACTTAAAATGCGTGTGACTTTAGATCATTTATTTATAGTTAACTTTAATAACTTTTTTCTCTTTGAAAAATAGGATAAAAATTTTACTCAAAGAAAGAGTATTCTCAATTTATTAAAACTGCCCTTAACTCTTTGTTTATAATGAATTTTTTTGTAGTCCTAGTTTATATATTATCATTGGCGAAACCAGAATTTCTAAATAGCCAGGTCTAAACTAATAAATCACTAATTTTTTAAGTTTAGCCGGGCTCAAAATCAAATTTGTACTAAATCTTAACTAAAAATTATGATTTGAAAAATAAATTCTTTATTAATTTTTCAAGGTTAGATTAAGAAAAGTACAATTTTTCTTTCTCCGCATTCTGTTATAAAATGTATTATTCAAATACATCCATGCACATATATATATATATACATGAGCAACTTCAACTCAAACACTCTTTACCTATTTGTCGGTAAGTATACATTTTTTAGGGGTTTAGTTTTAAAATTCATAATCCAACGAAATTTCTTATCCTCTATAGTTTCTAGGGGAGAGAAAATTCAACCCCTTATTTAGAGAAACAAAATTGTCATGCCTATATCCTTAATCTCATCTGCCTCTCTCTTTTTTTCATCTCTCTCATGCAAATCTATACTATATTGTTATAGCCGAAAGATTAAAAATTTTGGTCCAAATTGAACCATTGAAAAGATCCTGACCGTTCAATTTTAGATAAACCATAATAAAATCTAATTTTAAAAATAATATATATCATACATACAACTCTAACTCCCGGTAGTATTCCTTTTATACAAGTCATTGCTGATAATATTATATTATATTTAAATTATATTATATATTTTCTATTTTAAAAATCATACTTATCCTATAATTTTTATTTAATTTATCATTAAACTTTATGAATATTAATATATAAATATCATTGTATAATAACATACAGCTCTAACCCCTGATAATCCTGCTTTTATACAACTACTTACGAATTATATTATATTAATATAAATCTCAATATTATAAATTTTTATAGTAAATATCAATAAAATATAATATAAAATTTATTTTACCTAAATATTAGTCATTCATTTTGTGCTTCGCACGGGTTATAAGCTTGTTAAATATTATTTTTAAAATATAGGAAACCAATATAGAGAATACCGTTAGAATAAAATACATTTTTGGTTACCTATATTAATAATTTTGTACCAAATAAAATATTTATAAATTCGAAAACACCTTTAAATTTGTAAATATTTAGGATAAAGGACTAAAATACCCATTTTTAATTATGTACAGACCAAAATATCTAAATACATACTCTACGGGCATCTTGAACTCATATATGTATGTGTTTAAATTAAAAAAAGAAAATTAATATTTTGTGGGAATTTGAACCTGCTTAAGGTTGCGTTTGTCACTGCCGTTGAAAATTGATGTGCGGTAAGAAAAAGTACAAGTGGAAAAAGTGATGTTAGGAAAATTAGATAACTTTTTGGTAATTTTTTTATTTATGCATATTTTGAGATATAATATATAAAAATAATGTTTTAGAGAATGTTTAATGATGAAATTGATAGTTACTTCCTGTAAAAGCTGAAAGCAACTTTTTCCAAAAGCATGGGAGACATGCTTTTGCTAACAACAACTTTTAAGACCAAAAACGCTTTTTCAAACAGCAGCTTTTAGAATTACGAAATACCTTTCTGATAGTTTTTTAGCAAAAAGTTGTGGTAACTCTCTACAACATCAATGCCAAATGAGGCCTTATTCACCTATCATGGACTGCGATATATATAAAAAAATTAATAATTAAATAGAAAAATGAAAATAGTAAGCGATATAAAACTCCTTTTTTTAAGAATATATATAAATTAAACTAACAACATGCACTTTAAAATTTTAATTAAAAAAATTTTACTCAATTTTTTCTAATAACTTTCTAAATAACATTTTTAGTAAAAAAGGTTTCTATTTATAAAAATCTATTAAAAAAATTAGTTAACGAGGCCAGCTAATTACTCCCTCCATTTTTTTATAAGTCGCTTTGACTTTTGATACACACTCTTAATTGTTTTGATCGCATAGTAAAAATTATAATTTTTAATTTCTTTTTTGAATTAAAATATGTAATTTATATTTTAATTCAAAAAAATAATAATTTTTAATATATTGTCAAGGGAGTATATCTGAATTTATGGAGTGATTCCTTGAATTTCCAGCAGCACCACACATGTTCCCGCTAAAAACACCCCTGTTGAAAATATTCACACTTTCCACCTTGACTAGCTCCACTTTTCACCCTCCTAACCTCTCTCTAATGGCCGATCGATGCACTTCCTTCACTCAAATCCAACAAATCCACGCCCAAATGATCGTCTCTGCTCGCATTTTCGATAACTTTGCTGCTAGCAGATTACTTGCATTTTGTGCTCTTTCGAGTTCTGGGAATCTAAATTATGCTTTCAAGATCTTTAACAATACCCATCAACCCAATTCATTTATGTGGAACACCCTTATTAGAGCCCAAGCTAATAGTGTTAATCCATTTTATGGGTTAATTCTTTATATCAAGATGCAGAGGATTGGGGTTTTGCCCGGTAAACATACGTTTCCGTTTGTTTTAAAGGCCTGTTCTAAGATACGGAGTGTGAAATGTTGTGTGCAGGTTCATACCCATGTTTTGAAATATGGGTTTGATTTTGATTTGCATGTTGTGAATGGATTGATTAGGGGTTACTCTGTTTTTGGTGATTTGGTGGGTGCTCGTAAGCTGTTTGATGGTGTTTCTGAGAGGAATTTGAGTATTTGGACGACGATGATATGTGGGTATGCTCAGAATCGTTGTGCTAGTGAGGCGTTGGCGCTTTTTGATCGGATGGTTGTGGATGAGGTTGAGCCTAATGGTGCTACACTGGCTTCTGTGTTGTCGGCTTGTGCTCAATCGGGATGTTTGGATTTTGGAGAGAAGGTTCATTTTTATATGGAGGATAGAGAGATTGAAATCGGGGTGATTCTTGGAACGGCGTTGGTGAATATGTATGCCAAGAATGGAGCGATATTGTTGGCGTGGAAGTGTTTTGATGGCATGTTAGAGAAGAATGTTGCAACATGGAATGCGATGATTTGTGGCTTGGCAGCTCATGGATATGCTAAAGAAGCAATAAGTCTATTTGGTGAGCTTAAAAAAGAGCATGTTGTTGCTAATGATATTACATTTGTTGGGGTTTTATCTGCCTGTTGCCATGCTGGATTGCTTGATTTTGGTCGAGAATTGTTTGAGTCAATGAATAAGGAGTATGCAATTGAGCCGAGGATAGAGCATTATGGATGCTTGGTTAATCTTCTAGGGAGAGGTGGAAAGCTAATGGAGGCTGAGGAAGTAATAAGGAGAATGAGATGGAAAGCGGATGTGATGATTTGGGGTGCCCTGTTGAGTGCTTGTAAGAATCATGGAAATATTGAGATTGCTGAACGTGTAGTAAAAGAAATTCTTGCTTTGGATCCCCATAACCATGGGGTTTATGTTGTTCTATCTAACATGTATGCAGAAGTTGGACAATGGACTGATGTTTCAAGGCTAAGGAAACTGATGAAAAAGGAGAGTTTAAAGAAAACTCCTGGTCTGAGTCTTATCAGTGGGGATGATTAATAGATGCTTCTCCATGTATCCCGTGATATCCCACTCATAGATTTGGACTTAAACCACAAGCTGTGACTTCTGATGCATGAAGATAGTCAAGTTCTATGCATTTAAAGGGGCTGATACTTCTTTTCTTTTAAACACCAGTAAGACGAAATATTGTGTTGACACTTTAGGGAGTCGCTATAACTGAATTCAGCTAACAGGACTCCTGAAATTTGAGTCGAGGAGAACCTAAGAATGTGAAGATCACTGACCTTTTATACCTGAAATCTAGAACCTAAATATGAAAGTACTGTTAATATATTAGCATCTTTGACTCATCTTCCTGTGAATGTCATAATTTAAGATGCAATTACCAGAACTTGGTAGAACTTATGATATAAAGATAAAAACTGTATATGCGCTTGCTCAATCTATCAAGCTTAAATTCCAAAATGAAAAATCTATCACTCGGATCTTCATTCTCTTTCCCTATTTTTTTGGGAAAGATTATGACATCAAAAGTTCAATATATAAAAGATTAAACATCAGGCCTGTATTTTTTTTAGTATGTCTGCCCTTATCGAATCACGAGCACTAGGTGCTTTGTAAGACTTGAAATAACTTTCTTCGTAGCCAAAATAAGGATGGCTAGTAGCGTCCTTTTGGACACTTGAAGAGAATTATGTGTTGTAGATCGAGGTATGAACAATGAAATAATAAGATCACATTGTTTATCAACCAAGAGAACTTTCTGCAATTATACAGCCTTATTGATGAAAAAACCTATATAATGATATATATCAGCCCGGTTAGCTATTATTGGTCCATGGTTATGCCAGATGCTACACATAATGTGTCAGCTATCTCTTAGGAGATCTTTGTTTCAACCTGACCTGTTCAACTTGATCCCTTTCAACTAATATATCCCTTCCAAAAAAACCCTCAGAGAGTTAATATAACTTGCATAACCAATAACACAAAACACAGTCTCAAGTTCAATTCTCATTCAAAATACAATCACCATATTACATATTGGTCCTTCACATTAAGTGTCCTTAAAATGCACTGCTATATAATAGTGTGAATCAACTTGCATCACACTCGCATACACCATTGCAATATTATTTGGCTCACTTTATAGCTCAAACCGATCAAACCAAACTTAACCTCTAAGCTTGCGCTTTACAGAAAAGATCTATCAAAGGACACTGGCAAACATGAAACCTAAAACATTCACATTACTACGACATCATTACTTCTGTTGGATGGTCGTCACATCAGATTTCTAAACACCAGCTTGTTCACAGAGATCAAGCAAGTCTAGTGTCTGCAGAACCAAAAATAAGAGCTATTACTTTTAAAAATGAGAACAGAGTAAACAATTCGAGAAAATTTAGAAACTACTAGTTTTGACACACCTCTGGGACTGAAAGCTCAAGTCGGAATTTCGGGCCATCGTAGTGATGCAAAACAGGCCTAAAAGCATCTTCCTCCAATGCCTTGCAGATTTTTCTAATACGGATCCTAACCTGTTTCAAAGGAAGGACGTACGTTAGGTTAAGAGGTGCACGACCCTTATTTGCAAGGAAATTATGACATCCATCACTTACTTGAGCAGGAAACCTCGATTCACCTTTGCACTTTTTATCTTCCCATGCAGTAGCATCAATGTTGGAACCGCCAAAACCCGAAGCCTGTACAATATAACATTCAAGGTATGAAAATCTTGAGGTAACAAACACATAATTGCAAATATTATATAATCAGTACAAAGACATAGAACCTTGGCAGAAATGCTTTGCTTAAAGAAGAAAAAAGAGAGTCCTAAATGGGTTATTAAAAGGGTGAAGCAAGTGCAGTTAGGTATGATGCCCAAATCGCCACCCACAGTTAACAAAGGTAGACATATCTATGTCTATATATATTATACATGAACTAACATCAACATATATTCCTAACAATAAAGAATAGGCTCTACTTTTACAACAGTTAATCAGGATGACTGGCGGGAGCTTTTCAACCATAAACCCACCCACCTCTTAAATTAGAAACAACATAAATTAAACAGAAGTATGACAAAAGCCGTGATGTGGTAGCATAAGGTGTTTCATACAAGGTAACTGCATATTTGAATTTTGAACTTCTTATCCGAAAATTAAATGCATGTTTGAACTTGATATTACCTCAAAAATACCATGCAACTGGTGAGTGGTGTAGTTGTAAAGAAACAGAGGTAAGCCAGGTGTTATTGCACGAACAGAGTCCCTGTACCTCGGTGGTAGGCCTGCAAATAACATCATTTAACATACAAAAGTGGATGGAGACAATATTAAGAGAGTGCTTTCTGAAAACCAGTATATGGTGGAACTTTGGGTTGTTAGTCAATCGTGTTAAGTACTTGATATGATAAAAAAAAGTTTGCTATAAGACAAGTTAATGATATAAAATACATACACATGCATGATGCATGTGAGTCAAGGAAGATATAAGCTAGACAGTGGTGCTTGGGCCACCTGATTCAACTAGAGGCAACAATTTATTATCATTTGGGCCAAATTATAAGTTGGCACTCGAGAGTTGCCTCTTCCTCATTATTAGTTGCTTTCGACTTCTGCACCTATTTTTTTTTCTTTTTGCATGATTTATCTGCACCTAATTTTAGGTGCCCAAAATACGACCTTAACATGAATTCATTTCATAATCCTATTTTAATCCAAAATTACTGAATGAATGAAGGATCATAAAATATGACATTTAGGTAATATTTTCATGCATCTGAATATACGTGCAAAAGCCAAAGGGATAACAATTAGGAACAGAGGAAATATCATAAGACACTTTAACTGAATACATTTCATAATTCTTTTTTATTTAAAGTACATAATTTTATTTTGGTCAATCGCTGAAGAGATATCTGAAATTTACTGTAAAATTGAAGCATTCAAGAATATAATATTTAAATAATATTTGTATGCATCTTAAAATATGTGGAAAAGTCAAAATGGTCAACAAACAGGAACAGAGGGAATATCATTTCTAAATCAATTGTCTGAGATCCACTTCTATTAAAAATCAGGAACCACTGGTATTGTCAAGAAACTTCTCACCACCAAATTGTAATTTTTAGTGTTACAAAAAGGATTCACATGTTACACTATGACGGGCTTAGGGGTCCAGGTATGGGGACATATAGTGAATTCAAGGGGTTGATAAAGGTATCGATGATAGAACTGAATAAGTTATCTTTAACATAAAAATATTATACAAGGGCAAGAACAAATAAAAATTCTAAAGAGTTGATGTTGTGTGAAACTTAACAAAAAAATCAAACAATTTCAAGCCACCTTCAGTACAAATAGATTTCATTGGTCATTTATCACATGAAAACAGAAAAAGATGAACTTATTCCGGAAAAAGTAGAGAATCGAGTTCAAATCATAATAAACAAAACTATAAGATATATAAGTCCAGCTGTCCTTTAATATATATATATATACATGTGTGTGTGTGCGTGAGAGAGAGAGAGGGAGGGGGAGGGGGAGAGGGAGGGTGTGTGTGTCCATGAATTATATTAGTACCAGAAAATTTTTACAAAATTTGTATGAGCCAAATACTAGCATTTTTGCTAGCAGAACTACAGACATTACATCAATAATAGAGTTAAGCTTACATTAAATGGGTTACTCATAACAGTGTTAAGATCAAATCAGCTGAATAACTGATTAGACCTCCAATGATAGGGTTTAGCTCAAGTTAGCTAAACCCAAGCAAGTAAAACATACTAAGAATAAAATTAAACAATCAATCATATCACTGAAAATAGATAACAAATAGTTACCAAATAGTTGACGCTTCAAATCCTCCTGCATTGTGTCATTATTACAGACAAATATGTATCCACCAAGAACTTCATTTCTTGGAAGTGTCTCTGCAGCAGGTAAGGTCTTAAACCTCTTGTCAACGGCATTACTCAAATTGGCACTCTCATGGTTATTGCTGTGGTTACCACTGTTCATACCATCTTTTTTATTGTTGTTGATGTTGTACTTGGTAACATTCATATTACCAATGTTATTAAGATTGTTTTTCTGATAGACAGTGTTCATACTGTACATTCCATTTCCCATAGAACTTTTGGCAACACTTTCATTCATTTTCATTTCCATGTTTAGCATGTTAAGGTTTAGGCTTCCATATCTATTATCTTCCTGCAACCCAAGATTTTCCCGTGGCCTTGTTTCAGTTGATCCTTTATAAAGATCAAGATTGTTCCTTCTTTCAACCTTGGAACGAGTCTGCTCAGCCAATTTTGAAGCAGCCATTGACCACTTGTGTTCATCAGAGACTTGCAATCCTCGGAGCTCATCACCCAACTGCCAGAAGCTACTCAAGTTCTCCATCCTGCTCAATGATATGATTAGCAGAAGGAAAATCGAACAAAAAACATTTTAAGCAAAGAATCAAGCAAGTTAGAAAACACTCATCTGTCTATAATCCTACACAAAACATACAACGAATAAAAGAACAAAAAATCACAATACAAGAACATAAAGAATTTTTATTCCTTCATTTATATATCTCATCTTGTGGGGGGTAAAGGGCTAGGAGGGCCTAGCACTTTTCGAGGATGTATAACTTAGTAATTGCTACACTTGATTACCATAAATTAATTCAATTCCACTCGAATCACATAGACTAATTATCTAAAAAGATATACAAACAGACAATCAACAGTTCCATGAGATGCAACATAAATGTATAACAATGTACCATAAAACCAAAAACATACTAGATACCGTCACAAGCTTACTATACTGAAGTCAACACCACCAAATTGGCTTAAAATTGTCCCGTTTGGCTTAATTTTCTTACAAGTAAATGTAATAGTTTCGACTTGCAAGTTATATTATATGTTTGTATAATTCGATTGATATTGCTTAATTTATAAGCTAATTAAATCAACAAAAAAAAACTAGAATCCTAGAAGTTACATATACAAAACTAGAAAACACATAAACAAATTACTGTAAACACACACACTCTCTCATAATCATGTATGGCAGTATAGCAGATAGTAAATAAATTCACTCCAAAAATGAAACAAAGACTTAAAATAATTACAATACTACGGATATCTAGGCTTAATTAAGTAATAATTGAAGATTTGAACTGACCTGACACAAGTTGAGCAATCAATTAAGGATCCAAGAGGGTTCTAATTAAAGTTGAAATTGATGAATTGTTTGAATATAGATTTGCGGTTTTGAAATTGAGGAACCCTAGATCACAAATGATCTGGAGGAACAAAGTGATAGATACAGATAGATACAGTATTGTACAGAGAGTGGATGAAGTTTTATTGGGATGACAGAGATGAATGTGTTTTCGGTGATTTATTATTGGGCTTTTATTATACGCAAATACCTTTGCTGTTGGAATTAAGGCTACGTTAACTTGACAAATGAATGTCGGCACTAATGGAATTCAGAGAGTGAAAATTTAGATTTTTCATAAATTTTTATTTAAACAAAATTAATATATCATATTTTCAGGGGGGGGGGGGGGAATTCAGAGAGCTTTTTTGTGAAAATTTTTCCGAGAAACTTCTTTTCAAAAAAAAATAATTCGAAAACCCTTTCTGAGAAATTTTTTATGAGAATTGTTTTTTGAGAAAATTATTTTCTAGAATTTTTCCGTGATAAGAAATTTTTTTCGAGAAACTTTTTTTCGAAAAATTTGTTCCGGGAACTTTTTTTGAGAAATTTTTCGAGAATCTTTTTTTTCGAGAAATTTTTTGCTGGAATTTTTTTAAGATAAAATTATTCCTAAAATTAATGTTCATTTTCAATTAAGGTTAAAATAGATAATCAAATAATGTAATAATTCATTTCATTCCGTTCTAAAAAAATTGGTAAGTGAAAAAAAAATGTAATGTTCATTTCTTTACCCATTTCATTCTTCTGTGCATTACATTCCGAAATCATTTCATTCATGTGAAGTGAACGTAACCTGATAGGAATCCGTGAACGGATGAAATTTAGGTAGTATCAACCTAAATTTATATCAGAATTGTGTTCCTAAACTTTGATTTCTTTTTCTCATGATGGATTTCAAACAAGGTCTTTCTAGTGTGTGTCGGACACAAATTAAGCACTAACATTTATGAGTTTGACTCATTTTAATTGATAGAATTTTTGTATATACAGGGGGTCCATCATTATTAATGAATAGAAAATCAATAAAAAATTGACAACTAAGCTTCTAATGTGCGCCACACTAGAAAAACCATTTCAAATAATATGATTTGAGTTATTATTTCAAATTTTCATATTTGTATTAATATTTGAATTGTTTGAAATTCAAATGAAATCCAAATTCTTATGATTATCCAAATATGTCATTTGATTAAATCTAAACTTTTAAATGAAATTTATGTTCCCAAATAAGTCATTATTTTATTTAAATTCAGATCGGATTCAGAGTTGGATTTTTAATAAATCGATTTATATATGATCCATTAGGATTATGAATCATCCGATTAGAAGTCTGATTTATTTAAAAATAATTTATTAAAAAAAATAAAATAAAATAATTGTTATTTTAATTTAGAGTTATGTTTAATATTAAATTTAGAGCACGATTGGATAACTCAAGTGGTAAGGGCTTATCTTCTGTAGTCCAAGGTCCTCTCATATTGTAAGGCTATAAGCCTAATTAGTCGAAAAAAATTATTAAATTTAATATTTAATATTTTTATTTTATATAATATTATATTATATAAATATTTACATATTATATATAATATATTTGGATGAGATAGTTAACGAATCGTATTTTACTAAATTCATATCCATAATTTAATATAAATATTAGAAGAAGAAAAATTATATATAAATATAACTTTTTTTATACTTTAAAGTGAAATGTGGGAGATGGAAATATTTATAATGAAATGAAGTTAATTATATAAGATTGTGTTGGGAAACTTTAATTTCATTTCAAATTGTTAAACAGTATGAGTGTTGCAGAAGGGGGGGTTGAATGCAACTTGATAATTTATCACTTTTTGCTACCAACAAAACAAAAGAGATAATATCAAGTAATGATGTAAACAACAATAAGCAGAATAAGGACACAAGATGTTTTACTTCAAAAATTAATTTTATTAATTTTTGTTGCTACAACTGACTGGAAGATATTTCCAGTTTCAATAGAAACAATAACAAAAGAATGCTAAGGTTTTCTATGTTTGAGAAAAGTTAAGCTCAGTTGCATAAGAGAAAGTGTTTGTGAGATATGTGTTTTTATGCTAAAACACATACCTCACTTACACGTGTACTTTCTCTCTTTTCCTGGACAATACTTGAAATAGAAACTTCATTTTTTCTTCTCAAGTCTATCTTCATTCCATTTGTAGATAAAGTTGCTCTGAGAGGATTTGACATTCTTGACTCCACGAGCATGCTTCACCTTTTTGCTTACTTTATCTCAAATTGCAGTAGTAGTCTTGACAGACTAGGTAGAGTTGTCAAGATCAATCTATGACAGAACTTTACCTAGTCTGCTTCTTGAAACAAACTGTCAACTTCTCCAAAAGGTTACTGTCAACCTTTAGCTTCTCTTTGGTGACAGTAACTTCGTCTCCGCATGTGTTGCTGTCGATCCTAACATTCTCCTGAAACATACTGTCGACCAAAGGTACTGTAAACAATCCCGCCAAACATACTGTCAGGAAACTTGCTGTCTTTGATTCTTCAATCTCCGCCAAGTTTACTGTCAAGGAATAGTTGTTGTCGTAAAACTTGCTATCTTAAAATCTTCATTCTCCGCCAAGTTTACTGTCAAGGAATAGTTGCTGTCGTCTGTTCCAAAAGATGCTGTCACTTGAAACATGCTGTCGTAGGCTTCAGATTGCAGAATGTTACTGTCAATAATTTGATCCATGCTGTGCATGAACACTGTGTGAACTTCTACTTCATAGATCATTTTATTACATTTGTACATGACAGTAACTATCTAAACATGTTGTCACCTACTTGGCTTAAGTGCATACTGTTACAAGTGACAATTAAACATACTGTCAATGTATATATGACAGTATGTTTTACTTAGTTAATTTCTAATTAATCTAAATAATTATTAGTTGATTACATTGATAGTACCACAATCCCTAACAATCTCCCCCAATTTGTTTTTATGATAAATAAAGACAAATTTAAAGAAAATTGCAGATGCTAACTCAACTAATAAAAGTAGAAGTGTTTGTACAGAAAATAAACAACATTACAAGTACAATCTTATCTCAAGTATGCTCCTCTAGACTGAACAAATCTTCAATTTAGTCTTGAGCTTCATTTTCACTTCTTTTCTGCTGTCAATCTTTTATACAAGCCCTCAAGAGATTTCAGTTCCTTCTTCTCTTCATCTGTCCTGGCATGATCAGAAACACAATCTAAAACTAACCTCACCATCATGTAAGAAAGACTCTTCACTTCCTTGAAGTTGTAGTAGTTCTCAGTTGGTCCTTTGGATATGCATAGAAACTTCATTCCAAACATGTCTTTGACAAATCTTTCCTTTATAAAAGAGAAAAACTGCTTCACTCTGAGTTTGTCAATGGCTTCATCTTCTTCTTCTCTTGACTCAATAATCTTCCAGACATTCTTGCTTAAGTCTCTTTCAATTTCCAGGAATGATCCTGTTATCTGTCTGAAGATCTTCCTTAAGAGTTCATTGTTGAGCACCCTGAAATTAATAGCCTCCACTTCAATGCCATCAATAATGATTCTCAGGGGCCCAAAAAGGACTGGAGAAACATAGTTAGGCCTTTTTTAGAATTGATCATTTAACACAGCATGCTTCATGTCAATCTCAGCCTCTTTAATTCTTTTGGTAATCCTCTCCACCTTCTTCTTAGCAGCTTCAACTTCTTTATCAAACTTCTTTCTCTTCTCCCTCTCCTCATTCTTCTTAGAGTCACATATCTCCAGTGCTCTATTCTTTAGATCAAAATTTTCAAAGTTTGTGATGTTGAGCAATTACTTCTTGATGAGTTCAATGATGTGAGGATCATTTTCAGCTAATCTTTTCAAATGGTCAAAAGTGATTTCTTCAGCTGAACCACCAGAATTGTAGAAGACTAATCTATTAGGATTCCTGAGTAGACATTTCTGAGTCCTCTCATACTCCACCTTCTTTTCATATTCTTTCTTTTCCTTGGTGGATATGATTCTCTGGAGTTTGGAAATGAATCCTTGTTCTTCAGGATATAGAAGTTCATGAAGTTGCTTCAATAACATCATCAGGAGATCAGTGTTTTTGTCTTTTAAGGAATTCATATCCCAGAATTCCTTGACTCCATCTTCATTTTCGAACATGACTCCATCTGGGTATATTATTGTCACAGGTTCATCATCTCCAATGAAATCCAAGGGATGAGGTTTGTAGGAGTCCATTAACTCCATGAATTTTCTGATCAGAATTCCCCTGAATAACTGAGTTCTAATATCTTGACCCTTGATGACTAAAAGCATTCTTCTCACCATGAAGTAGGTTGCATCCTTCAGATCAATCCCTAAAGCTTCTTCTTGACCAGTAGCATAACAGATGTTTATTTTGCTCAAAGCATTGAACTCAGACCACTCAACATCAACTTTAGTAATTAATTCTGACTTGAACTCATCTAAGTTATTGATGGTGGGTCTTCTGACATCAAGGACTTCTGCATGCATTTTCTTAATTGCTAGCTTCCAACTGCTTCTACTTGGCTTCTTCTTTGAATGAGGTTTTGGTCTTTCTGCCCTCACCTTTATGCATTTCTTGGATGTAGAAATATTGTTTGACAGCAACTTTTCCTTCACTTCTCTTGACAGTGGCTCTTGACAAGTTACTGTCACTCTATGCTCGACAGCAGGTTCTGTGGCAACACCTTTTGTGACAGCAGGTTCTGTGACAGCACCTTTTGTGACAGCAGGTTCTTCCTTATCACTCCTGACAACATCTTTTCTATCATTTTCACCTCCAAGCACCACTGTCTTCAAAACCTTCCCTTCAACACCATCTCTATACTCCTTCTCTTCTTTCTCCTTTTCTTCCTCCACCTTATTTCCAATTCCAGATGACCCTTCACCATTGTTGTGTTAGCTGGAACTACCTGCACCTCCATCAGGCTTTTCTTCATCATCTTCATCTCTTTTCTCCTGTGTCTTCTTCACATTCTTTCTTAATTTCAAATCTTCAAGTCTTTTTAATTCTCCTTCTAACACCCTCAACACTTCAATTCTATCTTCATTTAAGGGCAGTTGCTTGAAATGATCATAAGCTTCTTTCATAGATTTAGGCCTGCAGTAGCTCACCCTTTCTAGATTCATAGACCTGTATTTTCCATCTATGGAGCTACTGAATTTAATGCCCAAAGGATCCAAAGTTACTTCTGGCAATTTCTCAATTACCAGCTTCTGCAAGTTCTTTTCAAGTTTTCATTGAGCCATGACTTATCTGTTTTGATTTTGAGTTTGATTGCTTCAATAACTGCAATCTCTTGCCTGCTTAGATAGGCCATGCTCACACACCAACTGTAGCCACATTCAATTCTGACAGAGATCACCCACTTGTTGTTTTTGGACACCATCATAGCTGCTCCTGTTGTTGACTGTCTCATTGAATCTGAAAATTTCTTGGGGTCCCTGTTAGATGAGGCTCTCAAATCATTGATCCTCTTGTTGAACTTTGCATCCTCAAAGACTTTGTTGTTTTCATTTTCATCCACCATAAGGATTGAAGCTTGTTCATCATCAAAATCTTCTCTTTCTTCCATTACCCAGTCATCACTTTCATCTTGGAAGAGCTTCTCTTTTCCTTTTCCTGTAACATGGACCACAGAATTTTTCATTACTGCACCCTCCTTAATCACAATACCTTTCTCCTTAGGTCTCTCCTCCTTATCACCACCAAGCTGTGTAGCAATTTCAGCAGCCACACTAGACAGTAATTCTAGTTGACTCTCCCCCTGAGATGCAACTTGAGTTTTCTCCTTCTCCTCAACTGCCACCTTATCACTCCTTTCAACATCTGCAACAAACACTTCAGCCTTCTCCCCCTTAGTTGAGGTAGCAACTGCAGGGATTGAAAATTGTGCTTGAAACTCCTAAAGCTTGTCAAAGATGGCCTTGAACCCTTCATTCATGGTTTGCTCCAAACTTGACATCCTGTTCACCAGCTTCACCTGATTTTTGCCCATTGTGTCCAAGTTCTTTGACAATTTAGAGACCTTATGTGAAAGGGATTTCAACCTTTCATCAGCTTATTTGGAGGATTTGGAGGTTGTGGTGGTTCTCACACTCTCTTATTTTTTATGAGTGATCTCATCACTCCTCACCAACTCACTCTCCAGGCCTAATGCCTTTGATTTTTGGGCTCCCACATCTTGTTTTTTATTCTGGCCTTGCTCAGGACCCTCTCCTTTTGCCTGGGATTTTCCCAGCCCCTCATTTTTATGCTCACTTCTCTTTTCTTTTATCTCTCTTTTTCTTTTCACACCCTCACTCATCCTAGGTGCAAGAGACTGAGCAGGTACAGCTTGCACTAAAGTTATAGATTTTACCTTAAGTAGGGTAGAAATTGGAGCAAAATCTTCATCACTTGTCTGTTGAGAAGATGCAGCCATGTGAGAGTTGTTGTCTTGGATTGGAGTTTTGACAGCATCTTTTGTTGAGTCGATATCATCTTTTGAAAAGTTACTGTCAGGAGGATTGATAGCAACTTTGTCATTAACAGCTACAGAGGCTGTGACAGCAATCTCTTCCACCCTTTGAGTAGAAGGTTCTTGTGGATTGCTATGATCAGTTTCACTCAATTGTTGGAATAGTGCATCAACATTTTGATCTTCAATATTTGCAAAAAGTGATGCACTATAATTGAGTGAACTGTGTTCCACATTTTCTAGCCCTATAGTGTGAGTATCTTCAAGTGTGGGCTCAGGTTGAGTGTGTTCAACCTGTTGTGCAGACTCTTTACAAATTGCCATGGGAGACTGGCCAATTTCAATAGATGCCCCCTTTTGAGAGGAGACATCCAGAGATGTGTTTTGATCCCTATTAAGATCTGTGCCCTTCTGAGAGGACACAGTCTGACTTACAGAAGTTGATACCCTTGCCTTCTTTCTCTTAGGCTCACCAGGGCCCTCTGTGGGTTCTGTGTTCAGACTATCAGCCTTATTTGCTGCATCTAGTGCAGTTTCACCACCTACCTGTGGAAAGGTTTCTATCCTAGGTTGAGTGGTTCTCATCCTTTTAGAAACCTGGCCCTTTTGAGAGGAACCAAACCCTTGGCTTATATTTTTGACGACTCTAGAAGGCCGGATTCCTTCAAAAGGTTTAGAGTGTGGGTTAGGAATGGAGAGGTCAACACCATTCTCATCACTCAAAGAGAATACATGATGGTCCCCAACAATTTTTAAATTCAATCTATTTATTGTAGAAAAAATGAAATCAGTTATGAACAGACTCAATTCACTATTAAGAGATTTACTGGATAACAAGGAATGAGTATTTTTCTTAAGTGTTGGGGACTCCATGCACTGAACACTATCTAAATCAATTATGCATACAACAGAGTTAATTATAAGCATAAAAAATCGAGGATAGTAAATTACCGGTTTCCTGGCTTCTTTCTTTCCCAGCACCAACTTGAATAGGGGCATCAGGAGCTTCCCAATATTAATTCTGTAATTGTGCACCATGGAATGCACAATCTTCCTGATGTAGGCTGGCACTTCATTCCAGCCGCTAGTTTTGCTTGACATGGACCTAGAGACAGCATCTAACATCATGCTCCATTCTTTGTTTAAGTACTTTCTGTCCATGCCTCCCGAAGGATACCATTCATCATTGTTTGCACTCATCTTGGGTCCAGCATACCCAATCATCTTGAAGAACTTGGCAAGTTGTTCTTCACTCGGAGGCTCTTTAAATGGAAAGCCTTCAGCCTCTTCCACATGAAGAGCTTCATTTATGTGAGAGGAATCAATGGTGTAAGAGGTACCATTGATTTGAAAAGAGATAGAACTAGCATCTTGTTCCCCCTCACATACTGCAGTGGTCCAGAAATGAGAGAGTCTTAGGATTTCCAGGTGAGGACTTGCAGTTAGGGCATAGGTGATATATGAGTTGTTCATGAAGCCAACAAGAGGTTTGAAGGCTTTTCCGGCTTCACCAACTGAAGCCATGGTGGTGAAGTTGGTTTGGGCAAGAGAACAAATGATTTGGGGTCCAGACATGGTTGAAAGAAAATGGTTTAGATTTAGGTTTAGAAGATTGAAGAACAGTTTAAAGAAGAAGTTGCAGAGAAAATGGAGGGTTTCTAGGGCGTTAGAATATTTGGAGTTTAAAGAGAAATAAAGAGTGTGAGAGATTTAAACTGTTTGTATATGTATGATGTGAAAAAGATACTGTCAAGAAAGAATTTTAAATGATTTAAAGTGACAGTTGTCTTCAAGTTCCATTCCTTGACAGTAACTTCTACGCTAGAAATCACAAACACTCTTGACAATAACATTAGAGGTTAGAGAATATAAAATGAATAACCCTAATTTTTAATTATTGACAGTATGTTATGCGATGATTTTAAAAACTGTACTGTTAGAGAATTCTGACAGTAAGTTTTAGAATTTGACAGTAAGTTTCATTTCCGCATACTATACTGTCACCATTTCTCAACTCTTTGACAGTAGGTTTCACAGGATTCGACAGTAAGTTTTAATCCCGCGAAACATACTGTCAAGGCTTCACAGCCTTTTGACAGTAGGTTCCACAGAATTCGACAGTAAGTTTTAATCCCGCGAAACATACTGTCAAGACTTCTTAAACAAGTGACAGTAAGTTTTCACAGATTTTGACAGTAACTTGTTACCATATGATAAGTATAGATAAAACATACTGTCAAGAACTTTAACAGTACTTTTTATCAAGTTACTTAAAAATTAATTAGTTAACCTCTCAGTTAATTATCATCATGTCTTTTCACTGTGATAGAAATCAAAACACCTCTAGAGGCCATTAATTCACAGTGAAATTCAATTAACTAAATTTTTGTCAACTAAACAGAATTACATCAACAGGTTAAATTTAATATACCTAATTCACTCACTAGCCTATTGAATGTCTTTTCATCCAATAGTTTGGTAAAAATGTCTGCAAGTTGCTTCTCTGTGGGCACATAGATTAGCTTGATTGTGCCTTCCTCCACATGCTCTCTAATGAAATGATGTCTGATGTCAATGTGCTTAGTTTTGGAATGTTGAACCAGATTCTCAGAGATTGCTATAGCACTTGTGTTGTCACAAAATATAGGAATTCCTTGCAGTGTCAACCCATAATCCAATAGCTGGTTCCTCATCCAAAGAGGCTAAGCACAACAACTACCAGCTGCAATATATTCAGCCTCTGCAGTTGAATTTGACACTGAATGCTGCTTCTTGCTAAACCATGAGACCAATCTCTCTCCCAAAAACTGACAGCTTCCTGTTGTACTCTTTCTGTCTATTCTGCACCCTGCATAGTCTGAGTCTGAATATCCAACCAAGTCAAAACCAGAATCCTTAGGATACCAAAGGCCTAAGTTTTGAGTGCCTTTTACATATCGGAGAATTCTTTTTACTGCCATTAAATGTGACTCCTTTGGATCAGACTGAAACCTTGCACACAAACCTGTTGCAAACATTATGTCAGACCAGCTAGCTGTTAGGTAGAGGAGAGATCCAATCATTCCTCTATACATCTTGTTGTCCACCTTCTTTCCTTTTGGATCCTTGTCAAGTTGAGTTGCTGTTGAGATTGGAGTTTTTGCAGGAGATGAGTCTTCCATATCAAATTTTTTCAAGAGATCTTTAACATACTTAGTTTGGCAGATAAATATTCCATCTTCTTTTTGATAGACTTGAAGTCCAAGAAAGAATACTAATTCACCCATCATACTCATCTTATATTTGTTCTGCATTAACTCAGAGAATTTCTTGCATAAATCTTCATTTGTTGAACTAAAGATAATGTCATCAACATATACTTGGACTAGAATGATATCCTTTCCATGCTTTTTGTAGAAAAGAATTTTATCCACAATCCCTCTTGTAAAGTATTATCAAGAAGAAACTTGGAAAGAGTATCATACCAAGCTCTTGGTGCTTGCTTTAGACCATACAATGCCTTGAGTAGTCTGTACACAAAGTTTTTCATCTTTGGATCTTCAAAGCCTGGGGGCTGTTCAACATACACTTTTTCTTCTAACTCTCCATTGAGAACTCTTAACATCCATTTGAAAAACCTTGAAGTTGTTGAATGCAGTAAAAGCCAAAAAGATTCTTATTGCCTCAAGTCTGGCAACATGAGCAAATGTTTCATCATAATCAATCCCTTCCTGTTGACAGTAGCCTTTTGCCACCAACCTTGCTTTGTTTCTTATAACACTACCACAATCATCCATCTTGTTCCTATAAACCCATTTGGTGCCTATTATGGATTTGTTCTTTGGCCTAGGCACCAACTCCCAAACATAGCTTCTTTCAAATTTTTTCAGCTCATCTTGCATAGCATTAATCCAATCTGGATCAGCCAAAGTTTCTTCTAGAGTTTTAGGTTCTGTTTGAGATAGAAAAAAAGAGTACATGCATTCATTGACAACATTTCTTCTTGTTTTGACTCCAGTTCCTGGATCACCAATGATTAAATCATTAGTGTGATCTTTGTTCCATTTTGTTCCTCTTAAAGAGTCACTAGAATCTTCAACATTTTGTTGATTGACAGCATCTTTTGTTCTTGCACTGTTGACAGCATCAATTTCTTCAAGTCCACTATTCATTGGAACATTCCCAGAAAAATCAGTTGTTTGGGCAGTTCCTTCATTTTCTCCAGAAGTGTTGGGAACCATTATTGGACCATAAATTGTATAATCAATACTTGGTGAATCCTCTTCAATTTCTTCTAGATAGCCTTGATTTTCAAAGGCTAAAGCTTCTATTTCTTGACTTCCTTCAATTCCAGGAAATTTAGTTTCATCAAAGGTGACATTTACACTCTCCTCCACAGTCTTGTGATCAATGATGTAGACTCTATATGCAGTCCTGACAATACCATACCCCATGAAGATTCCTTCAAGTGCTTTAGTATCAAACTTTCCTTTGATCTCAGTTGAATCTTTCATGTAGTAGCACTTGCTTCCAAAGACATGAAAATAGTTGACAGTTGGTTTCTTTCCTATAAGCAATTCATAGGGTGTCTTCCCATAGGATTTGTTGACTACAGTCCTGTTTTGAGTGTAACAGGCTGTATTGATTGCTTCACCACAGAAATAAGTAGGAAGTTTTTCTTCACTCAACATTGTTCTTGCAGCCTCAATAAGAGTTCTGTTTTTCCTTTCCACAACACCATTTTGCTGAGGTGTTCTAGGTGCAGAGAATTGTTGAGTGATTCCATTGTCTTTGCAGAAATCATTCATGATACTGTTTTTGAACTCAGTACCATTATCACTTCTCAAAGTCTGTACTTTGTACTTGAGATTCTTGTAAAGAACCCTAACCAAATCAATAATTTCTTGTGCAGCTTCATCCTTGGATGCTAGAAACCTCACCCGAGTGTATCTTGAGAAATCATCAACCATTACTAAAGCATATCTTTTTCTTGCCAGTGATTGCACATGCACAATACCAAATAAGTCCATGTGAATTAGTTGAAATGCTTTATTGATTGAACCACTAGGAGTGCTTTTATGAGCAGCCCTCCTTAGTTTCCCTTTCTAGCAATCCTCACACAATCCTTCTTGATAGAATTCAAGTTGAGGTAGCCCTTTCACCAACTCTCTCTTCATTAGATGATTCATTGCTTTGAAATTCAAATGAGAGAGCTTCTTATGCCACAACCAACTTTCAGTTGAAAAGGCCTTACTGTAAAAACAGTAGACCTTGTCTTTCCTTACAGAATCTAAGTCAGCAATGTAGAAGGTTCCTTTCCTTACACCTTAAAGAGCTTCTTCTCCTGTCTTTTTGTTGATAATTGAGCATCTATCTTGATCAAAACCAACCTTAAAACCTCTTTCACAAAATTGAGTTACACTCAACAAATTGTGCTTCAATCCATTTACTAGAGCAATTTTCTCAATTTTCAAGTTTCCAACTTCCAGTATGCCATATCCCATTGTGAAACCAATGTTATTATCACCAAAGGTTACACAAGGGCCATCCATTTCCTTGAACTGTGATAGCAGGGCTTTATCACCTGTCATGTGTCCTGAGCATCCACTATCAACGATCCACATGATTCTTTTATTTTTCCTGTTGCCCTGCAAAGCAAAACATCTCAAGTTACTTTTGGTACCCAACTTTCATTGGGTCCATCTTGTTTAGCTAAATCACAGTTTGAAGTTGATTCAGTTGTACATCTTTCTTTTGCTTTTAACAAGACTCATGTAGCTACCCATTCAGTTTTGAATTTAGGTTTGATAGCTTTGTTCTTGGGTGACTTGTCCATCCTAACTTTAGGAGGACTTGGAGTCTTTGCCTTTCCAGTTTTAGCATTATTATGCAAGCATTTTTGATTACTAGTAAAAGGCAGATTAAAGCAAACACTCATCAAATTCATTTTGCATGAAATACAATCAAAGTCACCACAGTTAGTTACTTGTTTATTCTTTAAAGGCATGCTGTGTAAATTTCCATTGCTAGAGGTAGCATTCTTATCAATAGATTTATCCTTGTTGTAAACATGAGTTAGATGACTAGAAGACCCACGGCTATTGCACAACTTTCTAGGAGCATTAGGAATATAATCATAATTGTTCTTCTTGTTTATCCCCAATTTTCCATTTTTGTTCTTCTTGGTCTTCATGACAGTATGTTTAGAAGTTACTGTCATGCTGGAGTTGACACTAGGTTTAAATGGAGTTGTCTTGACAGTAAGTTTGGATCTTACAATCTTGACAGCATCTTCTGAACTTACTGTCGAGCCAGTATTGACAGTATCTTTTAAGCAAAGGTTACTGTCAGAGTCAAAACTAACTGTCTTGGGATTTATGACAGTATCTTTTGCCTTAAGGGTTTTTCTGACAGCATCATTTTCCTCATCATCTATCTCTTGTTTGATTACTAAAGCTTCATCATCAAGCTCAAATTCAGCCTTTTTGAACAATGGATTCTTAACCTTCTTTAGAATGGATGGTTTGACAGTATGTATGACTTCTTCTTCTTCAACCTGTTTCTTTCCAGATTTCTTCTCATAGTTAAAACCTATACCTACCTTTTGATTTTCAGTATTATTATCATGGTAAGATTTTAACAGAGAGGAGGAATTCCTATAGGCCTTGATTTTTAGATCATTCTCAGAAATCTGTTTTCTAAGAAATTCCTCAATCTGAGAAGCACAAACAATCTTGTTCTTAAGAATCTCATTTTCTTGCTGTAAGGACTCAAAAGCATTCTGTTTTAGTTCTAGTTCATGATTCCTAATTTTTAATAACTCATTAGCACTAGACAATTTAGCTATTTCCTCATTAGCAGCTAACATGCTTGTATGAATATTAAAAATTTCAGAACTTAGACTTTCAACAGTTTTCTTATACTGAGATGTAGTCATATCAACAGTAGTAAGAAAGGGTACCTGACTTGATGAAGAAGATGAACCTTCTCCTGAGTTTGCCATGAGAGCAAAATTCCCATATTCTTCTTCTTCTTCTTCATCTGAGTCTTCCCAACACTTTCCTTCAGCCACAAAGGCTCTTCCTTGTTGCTTTTTCAACAAGGCTTCATACTTTGCTTTGAGTTTCTCATAGTCATTGTCATTTCTTCTCACTTGTTTTGGCTTCTTGCATTCAGTTGCAAAATAATCCATTTCATTGCAATTGTAACACCTTATCTTGGATCTGTCCACCATACCTGTTTTGTATCCACCTTTGCCACTTCCTCCAGGTTTTGAAAAATTTGGCTTGTTGAACCTAGAGCTTTGTCCTCAGGGTTTGAAAGCTTTGTTCTTCTTGAATCTCATATTTGAGAACTTTCTTGCCATGTAGGCCATTATTTTGTTTTCCATGTTGTCCAGTTCATCCAAAGTGTAGAACTCATCTTCTTCACCATCCTTGAGTTCCAAAGTCACACTTTCATCTTCATCTGTGATTTCTTCAATCTTGATTTACTGTTAATGCTGAGATTCCTTGAGCTGCATCACCTGTGGATCTTGAGCTACTAGAGCATTTGATGTGTTAGCCATTTTTCCTCTTTGACCAGCTTGAATGGCTCTCATCTGTAACAACTCTAGCTCATAGGTTTTGAGTATGCCATATAAAGTTGCAAGAGAAACTTTTGATAAATCCCTTCCTTCTCTTATGGCAGAAACCTTGTGCTCCAGGTGGTCAGGAAGTGTCAACATGAATTTCATGTTTACCTCCTTTTTGTCATAAAACTTTCCATGCAGCTGCAAGTCATTTATCAACCTGTTAAACCTCTCAAACATCTCAGTCAACCCTTCACTTGGTTTAGCCATGAAGGATTCATACTGAGACACCAGAATTTGTCTTTGATTTTCTTTTACTTCTTCTGTCCCTTCATAGAGTATCTCAATGGTTTCCCATATTTGCTTTGCACTGATGCAGTTGACAATGTTGTTGTACATGACATTGTCAAGTGCCTCAATGATGATAAATTGTAAGCAATCATCCAGAGATACTTTTTCTCTTTCAGTGTCATTGTACCCTGAAACCTTTTTAGGAACCCAGTAGGCTGGCATTGTTTCACCATCTATTGTAGTTTCAGGTACATATGTCTGGGAAATGAAATGACCGTTTTCCAGTATTCCAGGATAAAGAGGATTGGCTGTTTTTATGAATAACATCATTTTTCATTTCCAAAGGTTGTAATGTTCTTTGTCAAAGGTGGGTATTTTTATGCTGCTTACTTTCTATGCACTCATATTTAGATCTTTTCAGGTTATGTATATCTAACCTCTAGCTCTGATACCAGTTGTTAAACAGTATGAGTGTTGCAGAAGGGGGGGGGTTGAATGCAACTTGATAATTTATCACTTTTTGCTACCAACAAAACAAAAGAGATAATATCAAGTAATGATGTAAACAATAATAAGCAGAATAAGGACACAAGATGTTATACTTCAAAAATTAATTTTATTTATTTTTGTTGCTACAACTGACTGGAAGATATTTTCAGCTTCAATAGAAACAATAACAAAAGAATGCTAAGGTTTTCTATGCTTGAGAAAAGTTAAGCTCAGTTGCATAAGGGAAAGTGTTTGTGAGATATGTGTTTTTATGCTAAAACACATACCTCACTTACACGTGTACTTTCTCTCTTTTCCTGGACAATACTTGAAATAGAAACTTCATTTTTTCTTCTCAAGTCTGTCTTCATTCCATTTGTAGATAAAGTTACTCTGAGAGGATTTAACATTCTTGACTCCACGAGCATGCTTCACCTTTTCGCTTGCTTTATCTCAAGTTGCAGTAGTAGTCTTGATAGACTAGGTAGATTGTCAAGATCATTCTATGACAGAACTTTACCTAGTCTGCTTCTTGAAACAGACTGTCAGCTTCTCCAAAAGGTTACTGTCAACCTTTAGCTTCTCTTTGGTGATAGTAACTTCGTCTCCGCATGTGTTGCTGTCGATCCTGACATTCTCCTGAAACATACTGTCGACCAAAGGTACTGTCAACTATCCCGCCAAACATACTGTTAGGAAACTTGCTGTCTTTGATTTTTCAATCTCCGCCAAGTTTACTGTCAAGGAATAGTTGTTGTCGTAAAACTTGCTATCTTAGAATCTTCATTCTCCGCCAAGTTTACTGTCAAGGAATAGTTGCTGTCGTCTGTTCCAAAAGATACTGTCACTTGAAACATGCTGTCGTAGGCTTCAGATTGCAGAATGTTACTGTCAATAATTTGATCCATGTTGTGCATGAACACTGTGTGAACTTCTACTTCATAGATCATTTTATTACATTTGTACATGACAGTAACTATCTAAACCTGCTGTCACCTACTTGGCTTAAGTGCATACTGTTACAAGTGACAATTAAACATACTGTCAATGTATATATGACAGTATGTTTTACTTAGTTAATTTCTAATTAATCTAAGTAATTATTAGTTGATTACATTGATAGTACCACAATCCCTAACACAAATTATAGGGTTTAAACGATAAAATTTGAATTATCATTTTAAGTTTTTATATTTATACTAATGTTTGAATATTTTGAAATTTAAATAAAATATAAAATTAAAATTTTACGATTATTAAATCCAGAATTTCAAATCCACACACACACACACACATACACACACACACACACACACACACACACACACACACACACATATATATATATTATAAATTGATGGATAACTCATTCTTTGGGCTTGATATCCATATTTAGGCTTAAATAAAATTTATAATTTTAGTTTGATCCATTGAATAATCCCTTTTAGGTTCGGACAAGATCCATAGTATTAATTAACCCATTTTAATAATTACCATTAATGTGATATATAATATTTATGGTAGTCTTAATTTATCAAAATTTGAGATATTATGATAAGTTTATTAATGTAAATTATATATATATATATATTTGAATTCATAATCTTAATTTGGTATCCAATGTCCATATCAAATATTGATATAACATAATATATGTTTTTATGTAAAAATTGATATACACATAATTAAATATTAAATATTAAATATAATTGATATTTGAATGTAAATAAATGATATAATATAAGTAAATTATTAAAGAAAAGATATATACAATATTATAAGTAGTTAAAAAAATAATTTTGAATAAAATTTAAGATATATAGAATTTAAAATAAAAATTATTTAAGAATTACTATACATAAAATATTATACTAAGTAAATTCTAAATAAAAATTAATACATATAAAAATTATAAATAATAATAAAGAAGAAATTAAAATAAAATAAAATTATTACGTTAAAGTTTTAAATTTAAAATAATTATTTATATATAATTATTATAATAATATTTATTAATATATAAATTATAAATTACGCGTATGCGACATAGGTAAATAATCTAGTTTCAAATAAATAAATGAATCGGTGCTGGGATGCAATGCAAATATGGATAGAGAGTGGGGTGGAGGTAGGCTTGTCAATGTGACGGATATCCGACCCGACCTGATCCGATACTTAATAGATGGATACGGTTGATTACATAAAAAAATTCGATTCGATAATAATCCGATTCAATAAGAAGCGAATATGAATTTCATATATTCTGGATAAAAATCCGATCCGATACATATATGTGTGTATATATGTGTATTATAAATATACATGATATAATGTATTTTATATATTATGAATTTGAATTTTGAAATACAGATAATTTATTTTAATTTTAATTTCACACTAATACTATATAATAATATTTGTTTACACTTGAAAATTTTCTTCCAGTATTAATTTCACACTAATACTTAGTAAGTGATATTCATCTATGTTCGATACTAAGTTTTTTCCTTTTAATTTCACGTTAAAACTTAATAAGTGACATTCATTTATTTTTTATACTGATATTATTTTAATAATGAGTGCATATTATTTTTAATGAGTATTTAAGAATGATTTTATATTATAATAATTATAAAATTTTATTTAAACAATAAAATTAAACGGATCGAATAACCCATCAAATAATCCGAAATGGATAATATGGATTCACTCGTAAAAATCCACAAAAAAATCTGATTCTCGTCCGATCCGATCCAAACCGTTATAAATAAATGGAGGTAGCTAAATCCGATTGGTTGACAATACGCGGAGGTTGCAGAAGAGTAGGAGGTGGGTAGAAGATGTCTTCGGGGGAGATGATGTTGTCAAAGGAGCAGCTACTTGAACTCTTTCAACGATTCTCTTTTCTCATCTCTCTACCCGGTTAGTATACTACTACTACTACTACTACTACTATCATCATCATCATTTTCCCTACATTAATTACCATTTCAATTGTTTCTAACTTGCGTCTCTCTCTCTCTCTCAGATGTTAAGAAGCGAATTGCAGATGCTGTCTTGGATAATCAGGCAACTTAACTTCCTCCTCCTTTTACTCTCTGCCTTTCTTTTACTTACTTGCTCCTGTTTTTGTTTTTAATGAGTTTGATAATTGCTGAATTCATCCTACCTTGTACTCATTACTCAATCGAAAAGTTGCTGCACAATATGGTATTGCGTTTGGCTCCAGCTCCTATTCTGTTATTTTATCGCATCTCTCTGCAAATTTCTAAGATTTCGATAGTTGAGATCAATGCCTACATAATTATGTCCCTACACATCATAATAATTTTTTTAGGACCAACACCTTTGTATACAATAAAGTAATAAATAAACTTCTGTAGTCCTTTAAGATATATAAAGTAATTATGTCCATGCACATGTCATCATCAATTTTTTCTCTTTATTTTTAAAATAATTTTAGACTATCAGATTATCCGGACAATATTTATGCAGGAAGCTGTTGCTGTTACCACTGCAATTCAGGAGGAAATACTTGTTGATATGGGAATTGGTAATTCTTTCCTCAAAATTCTCCTTGGGTTTATCCAGTAGCTCGTTTTAGTTGTCCATTTAATTTATGAAACATGTTCAAGTGAAAACTGCATTTTCAGCAGGTAAACACATTCTTTAGGTGGTTAATACATATTTAGAATATTCAAGTAGACGCCCGTGGTCGTTATATTGTATAAGATCCTACAGCTAGATTCTGCTTCGAGAGATGGATGGTTCTCCCCTATATATACGATCCTGGAGATCATTGGATGAAAATTGCTTATGTATTTTTCATCCGGTGAAACAGTGGTGCACAAAATTATACTTGAAAAGTACTTAATAATCCCTGTTTCGTTGCAGCCTCTAATTTTTAGAATCTAATTACTTCAGAAAAAGCTGTAAGCAGTTCTTTGTTGTGGCTGCTATTGCTAGTTAATAGGCTTTGAACAAGTATGTGGCAAATAAACTGAAACTGTACCCTATAGATTCTGTGTGAGAAGGTTGTCAATACTCAATATAAGAATGACTAAGTTTCTGTGTTTTCAAAATAACAGTCGATTAAGAAATAATATTTTGTCTGCTAAATTAGATAGCCATGTGTTTTTGTAGCCTTTTAACTTTGTCTCCATATTGACAAAGATAAAGGACTAACAATATTGTTGAGGAGGATACTTGGATATTTCTTCTACAAAGCTGATTTCAGAAGCACCACTTAAGTTCATACTAGCTTCTTGCTTATTCGTGAAGTAAGTGGTTGTTTCCACCTTTATTTTAGGACTGAATATCTAAACCAAGAACTTCACAACCACTCCAGTTTTTTAAACAGCCGAAAACTAGAAACCCAATAAAGCAGTAAAAAAACAAGGCCATCATATGTCTTCACGTTGGCAAGTGGTCTGAGTTAATCTGATATGCATAAATATGTCACTTGAATTTAATTTATCAGGCCTAATATATACTGCTACCAATCATTTTACTGTGATATGTTTTATGAGGATGCACTGTTTGAAGTGTTCTCTCCCAGGTGGCAAATCAATTGGTAATATATACAAATTTAAAGAACACATTTGGTGAATGTTGTGTTCAGTTTTGCCTATAGACCAAAATCCACCCCCTTTATATTGAAATAATTTAAAAATCAGTCATGAACTGGCTTAAATATTAAATCGGTCACTGAAGCGGATAAGATATATCACTTCCGTCACCGATTTCAATAGGGTATCATTTAAATTACTTAAGTTAGTATTAATATCATGTCGTTAAGCCACTTCACTTCACTGACCAATTTGAAATTTGAACAGTTGTGAACTTGGTGTTCGAGTTCCCCATAACATGATCAACTTCAGATGATAGTCTTGTGGTTATTTAACATAAAATTTAGTAACATACTAAAATGCTATGGTGTTTGGTCACTAAATTATAGAGACGTGATCCTGAATTATTTCCTCTCCTTTTCTCCTTTTCATTTCAGATCCAAGGTTTGGCCTTGCTTGCTTGGGAAAGGTTAACATGGCCTATGAAAATGATCAGGATTTGATGATTCAATTTTATGGATTTGTTGCAAAGTAAGATCTGTTACCCCCCCCCCCCCCCCCTTTTCGGGTTATATGTGGTAGTTGCATGTGTTTGTAGTATGTAGCTGCTCGAATCTATTGTATATTTTACTAGTAAGGGATTATTGATGTGATACCACTTGATCCTTACAAGGTAGTGCGGAAATCTTTGGATAATGTTTTAGTTTGTTTGATACTAAATCACATATGAAGTGTTTTACTTGCTAAAAATGATTTTCCTTGCACCATATTAGTATGATTTGTTGTTTACTTTTTATTTTAGCTGTTTTTGCTTATCATAGGAAGAAAACATAATCACGGTGTGAATTACTGAATTGGGAGAGAATTGTGGTAAATTCTTTCGTCCCCTCTCTCACCCTCACCCCCAATCTTAATTTTTGTATTTTTACATTTCCAGCATTCAGCCAGAAATTATTAAATTCAGATCTCCGTTCTTTTTTATTGCCGTATATGATTCCAAGGCATCTTTTTGTTTATGAATTCTCTCTCTCTCTCTCTCTGTATATATATAATCTGTCTCTAAATATCTATCTATCTATCTATATATATATATATATATATGTATTGTCATTTAGTATCTATGAACCTATGTATATATATAACATCTATGAAAAGGTTTCACACACTCCTTGGCTGCCACGTGCTCCGACTAAGTTGAATTTATATCCGTTGTAGTGAAAATTCTGAATGAATGGATTTTTATATGAACACGGGAGAACAATATCATTGTCTGAGCGATCCTCAAATTTGTTGTTGCTGAATACAATTATATATGCAATCCGATTTTTTTTTTCATGATCAATTCTATCATTCATGATCTTTTAGGAGCTGAACTGTTTCCAGTAAGACAATTTGGTATATATTGCACATGGATAATTGACTTTGTATTGTTTTACTTTTTCTCTTATATCATCTATGATATATTTAACAGATAAATTGTTTTCTTTGTTGCAATTGCAAGTGGTAAAAATAATCACCGAACTCGTTCTATTTCAACTGCTCTTGTGCTTCATCCTACTCAAATGTTTTCACTTCCTTCCTGTTATATCATCTCGCAGCTTTTAAAATAGTCTATCCTCATGTTTTATGAGTGATTTTTTTACAGATACCATTCACTAACTAATTAGTCATTTCCAGTATTAGTAAGTAATTGTCTCAGAAAGGGAAGTATTACTCAGGCTTTTATTCGGTCTGCATTGAACAAATAATTTGTTGGTAGTGGTATCCCAGGGACGATTGTTGGGTACCTGCTAAAGTTATTCTTTTTAGAAAACAAGTTATCAATTAATAAGATTCTGTATGTAAACAAATACCATTAAGAATTTAATATAATCGAACTTATTAAACAACGAAAGATTTAGGAATTAATATCTTTACCAGTTCTTCCCACTGTTCTTGATTTAATGTATCTCTTGGTTCTATAAGGAGCCACTATTGACTATACATATGTATTAACTCTCCAAATAATGCAAGCAGTGCTTTTATAATTACACCACCACTCCCTTGGTCATTCACAAAGCCAGTACAAACCATATTCCCAGAAAAAATGTGGAAAATTAAAATTTGGGGAAACAAGGTCGATGATGATCCTGAAAAAAATCGAGAAATTGCTTCCAAGTTCCATTACTACAAGATTTAGATTAGTCAAGGATACGAGAACTCCCTAATTTAAGGTTCTAATATTCTGTATGAGAGTTAGATTGAGATGGCAGTTCTAATATATTGTTTTACTCTTTTGGGTATAATAATACAAGAAAAGGCTCAAATATAACTTAGTAAAAAGAGACTAAAAAACATTCTGATTTCCGGCTAATAAAGTGGTGCCAATGGTCAACATGCCTGTATCAAATGTATGTACAACTGTGCCGTAAAAGCTAATTCATTTTCTGTCATGCACAGCCGTGTCATCTTAGGCAGCCTTGCTTTTTCAATCCTTGTGCCGGAATTCCTTGTTAGCTCTAAAGTCTGTAATGCAAGATTTAGAAAGTATAGACAAAAATAAAAACTGATTTAAAGAAACTACTTAAAAAGTATAGCCAACATGTATTTTGCATAATATTTCTTATACTAATAAATATTGCATAATATTTCTTAGGGGGCTGGTCCCGCAAGTGTTTGCTATAGCATAACTTACCATTGAAATTATGTGTGGTAAGGGGTTTCCTTTGTGAATACAGGGCACGGTTAGGGTTAGGTTTTAGTGTATTTTGCTTTATCACGGGAGTTGGGCATGGTAAGTATACTATGACAGACATCTAATTATTCTTATTGATTGGGCATTATATTTTTAATGCATTATTGACAAAAGTAAAAACTGATATAAAGAAACTTCTTAAAAAAGTTAGAAAGTTAAGGTATACATTTTATATTTCTTAAATTATAGGTAAACACTTTTGCACTAGAAGTAAACTACGGGTACACATATTATTTTACCCAATATATATTCTTAACCCACAAGTAGCCACAACCGACACACACGTATAGATAAAATAAACTTATGCAGAAATATTGACAGTGATATTATATTGAAATGTCAGGGAAGAGATAGCATGTGAAGAAGCCGAACTTGGACCTGATGAATTTGCTGAAAAATTGCAGATGCAGGAAAAGTTGCAACAAGCGGTACAAATCATTAATTCTAGCTAAGTTTCAAAGATAGGCAACAAAGTTAATGATATGAAAAGTATTTGTTAAACCCTGTTGCAGCAACTGGAGATGCTTACGCAGATCCGCAACTATCATCTAGATGACCAGTCTATAATTCTTGAAAAGGTAAGGGCGTACTTAATCACGTGTTGCATATTTTTTTGACATTATAAGTATCATCTTAAAATTAGTTAAATCAATGCAGGTATCATCTCTATAGAAATACTCACTTGCATTAATAGACTGGTAGGAAGCATTATTGTTTCCCAGTATACAAGCCTATGAATAATATTCAATAATCTTAGTTATTTTTAGTCCTTGTTTGAGATTCATCAAAAGTATAGCCTCAGTCTCTTTTAAAGCAATTCTGCTTTTTCTCACTTTTGTTCCTCTTTTATGCCTAATAATATATGTATATATGTATGTCGATTGCAGTTGCATCAGCAGATGGAGATGAACAATTTTGATAGTGAGGCATCACTTTTATCTGCGGAAGAGATTCAGGATATTGTTCGAAGGAGAGTAACACCTGTTTATAGGCCAAGGTAGCCTACGAGCTGACCTTTTTACTTTCTTTTTTTAAAGAATAAACTTATTTGCTCATTTGGCAAACTACATCAATACTTTTATAGATATAATGGTGATTTGATGGTCACATGACAAACCATGTTATGCTGTCACTCTACTGTTTTTTTCAGCTCTTTGTTCGTTTTCGTTGATACTTTCTGTTTGTGCTGTTTAAACTTCAACTCTTATTCTCTGGTAATGCGGGCGTATTTATTCATACGCAGATTGAACCTAAATGTGAAAAGGGCGATATATATAATCTCTGATACACTTGAACTCAAATTTATCGGAGGTGAGAACTAATCAGCAAGGCTGGCTTGTATAGGTTGTTCTAAACAATTTGAAAGGTGCAAAGTAAAACATGAGATGCTTTTTCCAGTGATGACACTCAAAAAAGGATACACAATTAGGCTAGAAAAGAAATCATAACAGAACTGTTTATGATCAGCAAGTCCAACAATGTCCTAAAGTATTGTTCTAAGTTAAAATTTGGGCACTTTGAGTAAATGAGTGCTCCAACAATATCTTAGTGGTGCCCTGAAACATTAGGACAACCATCACAAGCCTTTATTAATAGGGCATCATTACACATGACTCATTTCATTTTTATCAATAAAATATTCACTTCTCTCCTCTTTTTATACTTCTTTTCCCTCTTTTTATCTTTTCAAATATAAATGTAATTCAAATATAGTATTATTTTAATAATAGGGCATGCGAATAGAGCAAATTGTTGGAGTTGATGTATGTGTATAGTGTTCTAAATCAGTAGGACATTATATTTTATTATATTTATAAGACATCTTGTAGGACATTGTTGGACTTTCTGTGCTCACTCAAGCAACCAAGTCTATGAGATATGAATAGTCTTCTGAAGCTTGCGAGTTAAGGACCGCATTTATGGCTCTTTTGCATGCTCCCAAAGCATACTTGTGGAGTAAGGGGAAGACTGTCAAGTACAAGTAAGTTATCTGATAAGAGATACCAATGGAGATTGAACCTAATTGTGAACTAGCAATATATAATCTCTGATAAGCTTGAAGCCAAATTTATTGGAGGTGAGAGCTAATCAGCAAGTCTGGCTTGTATAGGTTGTTCTAAACAGTTTCAAAGGCGCAAGGGAAAATATGGAATGCTTTTTCTAGTGACGAACTAAAAGGAGGATACATAATTAAGCTTGGAAAAAAAGATCTAACATAACTGTTTATAATCCAAGTTGAAATTCAAGCAGGTGACTAGATATTTCGTAGCTACTAGACAATGAGATATGAACAGTCTTCTGATGCTCGTGAGTTAAGGACAGCATATATGGTTGTTTTGCATCTCCTAGAGCATGCCTGTTACGTTCACAGGAGGGAAGGGATACATAATTAAGGAGAAGACTGTTACGTTCACAGGAGGGAAGGGATACATAATGAGTCCCCAACTTCTGAGTGGTTCATTTACATTACTACAAGGACGTCAACTTTTAGACAAAAGATGACTAATCAGTTTTTGTATGTCATCTCCTTAGATTTTCAAGAAATAAATGAATAATATTATTAGAAGCTATCTATCTATCTGTTGTCTCCACCCCGTAGGTTTGTCATGTGGTTGCATTAGAAAATTAATTAATATTGGGCAACAACCAAATGAATACTAGTATAAGAAGCTATATATGTCTGTAGTTTTCATGTGGTTGCATTAGATCAAATCCAACAATGTTCTAGTAAATGCCCTATAAATATAATAAAATATAATGTTCTAGTGATTTATGACACTATATACATGTATCAACTCCAACAACATGTCCTATTCTCATGCCCTATTATTAAAATAATAATATATTTAAATGAGGGAAAGATAAAAGGAGGGAAAATAAGTATTAAAAAATGGAGGGAAATTAATATTTTATTGATAACATTGTCCTGGTAGTGCTCTATAAATAAGACACTTGATGGATGTCCTAGTATTTTAGGGCACCACTAGGACATTGTTGGAGCATCCATTTAGTTAAAGTGTCCTAAATTTTAATTTAGGACAATTATTTAGGACATTGTTGGACTTGCTCCAGGCATTCAAATCATATATAGCCTTGCACGCAAATGAAAATAAAAATAAAAAAGAATTCATCATAATCTCAGCATTATAAAAGATCTTATGCTAATAAAATTAACTGACTGCTACTCATCATAACCCGTATAGTGTGCACATCCCAAAAGAGCTCGTGTTATATAAATATAACATTTCGCTGCCTTCTCTCCCGGTGACCATACAGGAAGTCCACCTCCTAGCTTCCACTTACAAGCCCATCCTAGGAAAGTCCACCTATATACACCAGAATTCACGCACTTTGGGATGTATTTCAACCAATAATTCAAGTCGCTTTGGCCAACACCCAACTTGCCAAGAAGAGTTGAAGGAACCACGTGAGATGGAGGTATAGAGGCTTCATTTCTCTCCATGTTAATAATAATAAAAAAGTCAAGATTTTTTGTATTCAAAAAATGGTTGCTCGATTTGTGAGATAGAGTTATATAGAAGTTTCATTTTTCTTCATTAATTTCTTACAGAAGAAATGATCACACCCTACTTGCAAATAAGAAGAGTTGAAGGAACCATAGAAGGTTCATTTTTCTCCACTAATGTATTAATAACGAAACTAGCCTTTTCTAATACAAAATTGGTCACTTGCGCATTTGGTTTACAAAATTTTAGAACTTCAAATCTCTTATCTCTTGTATATATAATCGGAAAACATAGGTTTGTGGTGAGACATCATTTTATTCATGAATTGAAATGTCGAATTTGCTCTCTTTATTTTAAATTTTAATCATGAGTCATTTTATTGGGAGTTGAACTTGAGTCTACCAACAAATTCAAAATTCTTTTTACCACTATGTCACATGTAGTACATATCATACTCATAATATGTGTATCCATGTGTATGAATCGTGTCGGGATGATAAAATAATATTTTATATCTTATTTCTTCTCTTATATATATGTGTGATGACATAACATGGTTGAGTATATTATGTGTAATTTTTTTATTTCATATAAAAGATAAAGTACTATTATCAAGTATATCAATAAATCATGATCTTACGGGGTCATGTGATTCGCTTTTGGATTACAGAAGTTGTTATATTTGGATCATGAACTCGACCCTATGTGTGATACATATTCATAATTTAATTTAATTTCAAAATGGACTTGAAATTTGACCCGAGTTATCACATATGATATCAGAACCGGTTCTCGAAAACTTGATACGTTAAGTTATCAGAAGTGGGGATGGAAAGACAGTTGATATTATCACACAATAATTAGAGGTTTTGGGTGTAAGGATACGAAAAAAGTATCCATGTGTATGAGTCGTGTCGTTAAGATAAAATAATCTCTTATCTCTTATTTCTTATATCTTATATATATATATATATATATATATATATATATATATATATATATATATATATATATAATGGCAGAACATGAGTGAGTATATTCGATATTCAAATTAATAAAATAATATTTCATATTTTGAATAAAAAATTCATAATCAAAATAAGTAAATTTTAAATTATAAAACATATAAATGATTATTGTATATCTATAAATGCAAATTTAAAATATAAATTTTGTGTTTTAAATAAATAATATTTTGATTTGTGTACATAAATTAAATTTTTTAAGCAAAATCATATAAATTTAATTTAATATAGAGTCTATAGATGATCTAAAAATAATAATGTATTATTACGTCATATAAATAATATTAAGAAAATTATATTTTAAATAATAAAATACATTTATGTAAAAATTTAAAATTAGTGATCGTAATATGTACTACAACCTTAATCCCATGTCGATATATGTGTAAATTTTATTTCAGATAAAAGATAAATTACTATTATCAAGTATATCAATAAATCATGATATTCTAGGGTCATGTAATTGGTTTGTGCATTACCTCTGACCCTATGTGTGATACATATTTAGAATTTGACCTGATTTCAAAATAAACTTGACGCGTTAAGTTATTAGAAGTGATGACGGAAAGACAATTGATATTATCACACAATAATCAGAGATTCGGGTGTAAGGATGTGAAAAAATCAATATTATCCCATATTGACTAGAATTTTGGCATACCTATAAGCTATTCTCGGTTTGGTAACAATAAGTGAGATATAAATATTCTATTGCATTTTCAATTTTTACGAGGTCTACTGACAGAGTTAATTACATAAGATATCAGAACCGGCTCTCGAAAACTTGATGCGTTAAGTTATCAGAAGTGGGGACAGAAAGACAATTGTTATTATCACAAAATAATCAGAGGTTCGGGTGTAAGGATGTGAAAAAAATCAATATTATCCCACATTGACTAGAATTTCGGGAGACCTATATTTTCGGCTTGGTACCAATAGGTGAGGTATAAATATTCTATCACATTTTCAATTTTTATGAGCTCTACTGACAGAGTTATTAATGTTGTATAGACATCACTTGTATCACTTTTAACACGAAAATAATGATGAAAACATGGAAGACACACACGTTTCTTGAAAAAATTTGCACGGAGCTCTTTACAAACAGATATCAATCCGTTTATGTTCTATGTTGAGGCCAGTTATTGAAATACTCTTTATGATAAGAAAAATAATTCACTACCTTAAATGTAAGGTAGAAGTAAATAAGTCTCTGTATTATAAAAAGGTTCAAATAAATCCCTACAATTTTAATTATTAGTTCAATATAGCTAGATGAGTTATATTGAACCAACAATTTAAAAGTTAGGGATTTATTTGAGTCTTTTTAAGTCACAAATGTTTATTTGCTCCTACATCTAAATCACATAAGGTTTTTTGCGCCTCAATCCTTTTAATATTTATAATTCTTAATTTTATTTCATAATTACATTCATAACAATATAAATAAGAGTGAAATTCCACTAATTTGGGGAAAAAATGCTAAATTTGTAGCCATTTCTTACAAGGAGCAGACTAATTTATATGCTATGAGCCGTGCCCTGTAATTTGAGTAGCATCTTATACCAATATAAGCTAAATAACGTCTGGGAACTTTTATAGTATCCCTAGTAGTGTTTTGAATTAGAAATGCATGAATTAATATGGCAAGATTACTTGACAGAAAAGTTGACAGGATTACATGTATATAATTAGAGGAAGGAAAAAGAATGTATTCTTCTATTCATTCTAAATTCAGTGATACATCTTGAATGATCAAACAACAAAAAAAAAAAAAAACACCAAAGACAACAATACAAAAATAATAAAAAACCCCAAAGAAATTAAATGTCGACAACACCTGCAAACAGGAGTCGAACGAAACTCGATGATCAACACAATTACAAATAAAAAACCACAAGAGTACTTCAGTTCTCACTATGTGATTGCCTTCTGGAGTGGTAGCATTATTATTCCCAACAAAATTTTAAGGAGTATGCCAACTATCTGTCCACGAAGTATACATCTACAATTCTTATACATGCATGAATCCATTTTATTTTTCTCAACCAATCAATCATGTGCGAGACCTTCCATACAAATTGGCGTAGACCACCCTAGTCCTGTAGACGAGAGTCAGGCTTAAAATAGCTGCAAGAATACATAGGCCAGACATTATGAATAAAGTCAAGCTGAAGCAGACAACACCATAGCACCGCGGTGGTTCATCAAGACTGATAGGTAGGCCTTGAGCTTGCTTCGCTGCTTCACTGTCATATATACTGCTTGCGAGGAGGCTTGAGAGGATTAGAGTGCCAGCAGGGTTTGCAAGAGTAAGAAAATTGTACAATGCCCCAAATTTTTTTAAACCAAATAACTCAGAGGCAGCGGCTGGGACAATCGCCCAGTGAGCTCCGTAACCAAGCCCAATCAAAAGTGTGCCTACATACATTTCCCCGGGCCAACCCATTGCCATGAAAAGGTGACCAAATGCCATGATGAACTGAGCAATAGCCATGGCCAGATGTCTCGGATAAGCATAATCCCTGTTAAAATATTATGGCTGCGTTAGGAAACCTAAAAACAGAAACAAATAAAAGTAAAATAAAAAGAATTAGCAGGGCCAAACATCAAGAAGGATGAAGGTAAATTTATACTTGACAATTAACTCTGAAAAGTAACCCCCGCCAACACGACCTAGGAAATTCCAGATACTGATTAATGAAACAAATATATGTGTGTTATTATAACCAACAGACTGGCTCATTTGCCCCAAATTATCAATCACAGTCAACCCAGATCCCGATCCAAGTAAAAGTGAGAAAAAGATAAGCCAGAAGTCTGCCTTTATCAAAGCTTGCATCAGAGTGAAGTCTTCCCCTCTACGTGGACCCTTTCTTCTCTTGACCCTCACTGCACCTTCTGCAGCTGCTTGAGCTAACATTGTTTGCAGCTGAGCAATCCTCTTTTGCCTCTCTGTAGCCGGAAGCAAATCTACTCCCCTAGGCTTCTCATCTTCAACCTCACTAAATATAATTTCATTAGCATCATGTCCAGTTATGACGGGTTCTTCTCTCTTTGTCTCAGTTAAAAGAGCCTCATTTGCTGGATCTTCTGGTTCTTGGGTAAACATAAGCCATATAGGGATCACAACAGGAACTATTAAGATAATGAACAAAATTACTGTGAAAATAATGATCACATTGTGGTTCAAGTCAATTAGATCTTCAACAAGCATAACCCCCATCAAGTAAGCAGCCAAGATAAGGCATACACAATAGATAAATGAAGCACTTGCACCATCCGATGACCGAATTTGTCTGTGACCTCCTACAGGCCGGACAATGAACATAAGAGAAATGACCACCATTGCCGGCCCAACTGCCACCATGAATATAAGTGATGCACTGTCGGGAGAATTAATTAGAACATATACCTGAGACAGTATAGCACCACTCAACCCAGCAAATCCCTTTAATACACCCACCACAGGACCACGACTTTTGGGGAAGTTCTGCACACACGAGACTAGTGCTGCTGTGTTGAAGTAGGTTTCACCATTTGTTCCCACAAATATAAGAACACACATCTGCATGAAAACATCCATTTTACTTCCAACTAATGATATATGTTAAACAATAAAAAATGATTTAATTTTTCTTCTGGAATACAAGAATATAAAGTCTTAATATTAATTCGATCAGACAATGATTATAAACACCATAACACTCAGCATTTAGGAGATAGAAACTAATCATGGAGGATGTACATGTATTTTCTTACACCAAGATCCCTTGCTAAACTAATAATAATCATGTCAGAAACAGATCCCTAAAATTTTAAACTATCTTTCGGCCTTCCAGTTTAAAAAAGATTCAATCCAAATATCAATATATCCCTATCAGAGTCTATAGTGTACATAAGTGCATAAGATTATATCAAAGAATTATTTATACATGTCAAATTTTTACCAAAAATGACATCAATTTATGCGGATGGTGACAATGTATTACTATGGAGTATGCAACAAGTACATATAAGTCGGAGCTTTTCCTTAGAAAAGGCATACAATATTCTCAAATTCACTAAAACTATAAATGATATTCATAGCTTCACAAGGACAATATATAACAAGGTTTACAAGATGGATTATTAGTATCAAATAAATTATTATAGTTGAACTGCAAAAGCATCTCAGTGTATTAAGCTTTTAATTCCTAAAACTATGTACTTTAACAAATTCCTTGAATAAAAATTCTCTATACCAAAAAAGTCAAATTCCAGAGATAGCCATAATGTTATATGAGGTTTCTGATAAAAATTTAAAAATAAAGACAATAGTTGTTGAGCTTAATTATGTATAAAATGCCATAAATTAAAACATTTATAATACACCTAGCCTGCCTCTCAAATCATGTGTAGGTGACTGGCCAAGCATACAATCAATATGACTGATAATTAATTTTGCCTCGCCAAAAGTCATTGCGCTTAGAATAAGAGTGGCAGTGAGAACGACAAGAGAATATTTTACACACAAGGAACATATATGTTTGCTAACAAGAAAGGAATTACAAGGACTGGTATCAGCTACAATATTATTACTACTAATCAATACCCAATTCGAAAGTGCAACATAGAAATCGCAGACTGTATCAGAGGATTACTTTTTTTACTATGAAAAGCTCTATATACTACGTGCTTTCCAGTACTTTTAATTCAAGTTCTTTATTCTCTTGTTTCCATACTATGCGCATGTAAGAGTGCTTTTAATCATGCATAGATATTCTTTTTTTCTGGGGAAAGACCAACATGAGAAGTGATATTTTTAAACATGGCACGACGCTTAAATAATCACTGGTGCTAGAATTAAATTGCAAAATTTCTTTCCAATCTAATGATTCGAATAAAAGGTAATCTCAATTTTAAGAAAATGTCTTACATTTTAAATACGAACTGTTCTGGTTTGTTCATTTCCATATAGTATCAATAGTATCATTGTATGCTTGCAAATATAATCAGATTCAGGGCACAAAAATGATGAATAATGTATATTCTGAGCAATATACATCCATTGATTCTTGAATTGATGAGAAATCATAGATTTGAAGGAGTCATGTGCATATTAACTGATATCAGAATAAAGTGCAAGATATTTTGAAGCTGGAATCCAAACCCAAAATATTTTGTCGGACACTTGGTTTACAATTCTTAACTTTTAAAAGGAGACAAGGAATGTTAAGAGAAGTCAAGATGTAAGTAGTTTCCAAAATATAAAAGCCTATAACTCAGAATAAATGCATTAGTACTTGTGACTTACGAATCAGAAGTACACAAGAACATAAATTCAGTTAACAGAAAGAAAGCTAACATACACTAATTGCACAGAGGGTCTAATTTCAATCTATTACAAATACAATACCAAACTTTATAATTCAAATGTCAAATTAAGACAATTGGCACTTCCAAATCGATTTTTTTTATTACTATTACTATTTTTTTTTAATATAAAAAAACTACTTGTTAAGTTACCAGTTCTCCTAAAACCTCAAGGTGTTAGGAGACTGACTTACCAGGATCTTATATTGTATTCTAACATTCCCCCTCACTCGAGGGAGTCGAACCTGTGACCCCGGCCAACTGAAGTTCTGATACCATGTTAAGTTACCAGTTCTCCTAAAACCTCAAGGTGTTGGGAGACTGACTTACCAGGATCTTATATTGTATTCTAACGCTACTGCTACTGAACCGATATCAAGCACTAGTAAATAATCATCATAAAATTTCCACCTCGAATAAAGAAACATAAATCTTGAAAATATTCAAAATTTATATTACCAAGAGAAAAACAAAAAGAAGACAAACCAAGCATTGATGATCAAGAATCCTAAAGGGACAACATAAGTACATAGATATAAATATACTTACAACCCACAAAGGCAAGACAGGAGCTCTCCCAGTAACAACAAGCCACACCAAACCATACCCAAGAAAATTCTGAGCAGCCCCAACAAGAAGAGCAGCCCACATGGGTAAAATCTCACATAAACTCCCAGCTAAAAAGCCAACACTATCTCCAAGATCTTTAGCCACACCCAATCTTGCAACTTGCTTCTGATTATAATTCAAAGAAGACTTGATTGCTGGAGATATACTTCCAAAAAGATACCCAATTCCAGCACAAGATTGTATCCACATTGCAGCCACAAAGACTAGCCATCTGTTGTTGAAAAACTCAATCAACTTGTCATTGAAATGAACCATTTTGGTGGCGATGAAAATGGGGTTGTGGATTTGTGGTGGAGATGTTGAGAAGTGAAATGAAAACTGTGGAAGAGTTGGCTATTTTAAGTAGATGGAGAAGAGTAGCTAGCTTAGCCGGATGATGAGTGTTGATGTATATATGACGACTTTTTCATGGTCACATCCATCACTGTAATATATTTATATCACAGTCTTTTTATCAGAGCAGGTCATACCTGTTAAATATTTATTGCTATTATTATAATATAACATTAAAAAGTGTGATAAAATAAATATTGTACTTTAATACTAATTATATAACTATGTTAATTATATAACTAGTTTTATATTTAAATATTTTTTTTAACTTTTATCTACTTTTTACTAATATTCAATACTTTTGTCGAATATTTCACCAAATTCTTTAAATCTTTTATTTATTTTCTAGTTATTGATGATGTGGTAATGAAAGATGGATTTATTCTTAATTTTAAATAAATGATTTCAAATATAGAACCAATTGCATGGATGCATTCAAATATATTGCTCTTGAGATTTTTAATAACAATAAAAAGGGGAAAAACAGAACCGTTTTAGACCCGTTCTCTCTTGCGGCGGCTTGTAATGATATTTAATTATTGTTTTTGACGACAATTTTACAAATCATATCAAAAAAATTATATGTAAATTTAAGTTACTGAATATTGATTATATAATATATTATTTTCACATAAATTATTAATGGTAGAGTTTGAATGTATACTTTTTATTAAAAATAATTGGATTCAAGTAATTTATTTATCTTAATTTTGATATGATATTTATATTCATACGGTTAAATCTTTTATCAAAGGACTAATTAAAGTATATTTGAATGTTAATGTTAAATTACCTATCTATTTACCTCGGTCATGTCATATTACCGGCCTCTCTTTTGTTCGAAACCATTTTAAATTATAATATTTATGTAGTCAAATCTCTAATTTAACATTTTATCCCAAATCTCTAAATTCCAAACATGACGTTAACTTTTTTGGACGGTGTACTGGTGTATCAACTAGTTAAGGTAGGTTTTGTGTATATTCCAAATAAATTTGCAAAAAGTGGTTGCGTCGGAATTTTATATATCATAAAATTATTTAGTTTTGGATATTACTGAATGACATTGCCAACTGGTGGAATAGAAAAGATAAGCATACAGATTGCTGTCTGATGGATGCATACAAACGTACATTTGTTTGTTGTAAATTGATGAATATCCCCCACCTTGCCCCTATCCTTTATGACTCACGAATGCCCCTATCTATCCCATGTGTTTTTCGTGCATCTACTTGCCAACAAACACAATCCTCCTGTACTCGCCTCTCTGTCTGCTTGCCTCACTTGGTGTATCATTTCTAGAACCGTGAACCGGACATGTTCGGTAAACTCGGCATGTTCGTCCGTGTTCGAGTTCGTTAAGCTCGTCCGATAAATTTAACGAACTCGAGTTTGAATAATAAAATATGTTCGGTAAGGTTACCGAACATTGTTCGGTTCATTAGGATTTTCGTTCGAGTTCGTTAAGAGTTCGTCCGAGTTCGTTCGAGTTCGGTAAGCTCGAGTTCGTTCGATAAAAATAATAATATTTACAATTTTTTTATTTTTTTTATTTTTCAAATTATTATATTTATTTTTTTTACAATATTATATATATAATTACCGAACTGTTCGTGTTCGGTTCGGTTCGGTATGTTCGCGAACTGTTCGTGTTCGTTCGGTTCGTTACCGAACTCGAGTTCGGACAAGAAAAATTGTCCGATAAGCTTACCGAACATTGTTCGGTTCGTTAAGAATTTGTTCATATTCGTTAAAAATTCGTCCGAGTCCGAAAGAGTCCGTCCGAGTTCGGTTCGTTTACAGCTCTAATTCATTTCCATTTCGCTATCTCTTGTCTATTTTGGGTACACTATTTTCGTTTTTGGTTCTAAATAAAAATTAAAATTACGAGAATACTGAGAATTAAGGTTCTCAACCCAACCCAACATAAAAATTTAATTATTAATGAAATGCTAGTAGACAAAATAAAAAGTGGGAAAATCACTATATAAAAATAGCACATTATTTCTTGGTTCATATAATTTGGTGTTTCGGAATCCGACTCTAACAAGTTATTTTCATCTTCATATTAAAATACTTGTTTTTTTGAATAAATAAGTTTATAGCCTTATGAGAGTATCTATTCTAATAAATATAAATATCGGGGGAAGGAAGAGGGCAACTCACAGCCAAATCCTTTAACACTTTTAATAGTTATCTATTCGGCTTAAAAACAATAGTAAATTGACCAATTTAATTCTCAAAACTTCTAACGAAACGTAATTTAATCATTTGATATATTTTGTATGCTTAAAATTCTAGTAATTATTGAATTTTTATCATATATACAATCCTTCCTCTTTTACATTTTCATTTTTTAAATAAATTTTGTCTCTAAATATATGTTCATTTCTATTTCAATACAAATTTAGGGATAATATATCTTCCAAAACTATCCTTATATTTATCATTTCCAATGTTTCACTCTTTTAAAATTTAATTGAATTCTAATTTTTAAAACAATAATTAAGGCTATTTATAAAAAAAATTATTTAACTAATATTTTTTTAATATATGTTATTATTTCAAAACAGACATGTAAATAAGATAGAGGGAGTAATATATAAATAAAGTCCAATAACATGAGATATGGGCCTAAAAAAATAAACTCAAAACTTTCTTGGCCTAGGTCAAGAAACATAGCTCACCATCATAACAAAGCCCTACTGGACCAGTGAAAAGGATCCAAAAGAACAAGACTTGAGTGTGCAACTGTGCAACGTGCATAACTCAAAATTATAATATAGCTAAATGTTAGACAAAACGAGGCTTGATAGACTACGCTTGTGAACTGCACTTCTTCAAATATTTTATCGGTCTAGTAGTCTGCATTTCCTCCTCGGCTCCTCCATTGTCCGAGTTCGAACTCACCTAGTTTAAAATTCGATCTCTAACGTAGGAATGTGTATGTTTGTAATTCGAGTTTTACACTTGTTTGATTTGAATTTAGCTAGAGGTCGTTAAAAATATAAGTGTTTGCAAAATATTTGAGCTTGCATTATTTATTTACGAGTTCGACTTCTAATATGAAATTATATTCTCCTAGAAATGTTAGCTTGTCACTTGTGTGTGATTTTTGTTCTGCAATTTTGTATTTGTTTTGCTATGTGTGCGTGCCTATAGTTGTAATCAACGTCACACTTGCACCTTATTGCAGAACAAAAAGCACACACAACACAAGTGACAAGCTAACATTTATAGTCGAATGTAATTTCATGTTTGAGGTCGAACTCGTCAATAAATTTCATTTTCTGTGCGAGAGCTGTGTGTTGATAATCTAATATACTACATGTCCAGTGTTATCTTAATACTTCTTGCTTTGCTGTTATCTTATGAATCTTGCAACCGACTGTATCACGACGGTACTTGCTGAAGTTGATCTTTGTCAGCTCTAATTTCTTATTCCTTTTCTTAAAGTTCTGTTGTGTCTGCTTGGAAGTTGTCACCAAAGAGGTTGAAACGAGCATGAGGAAGGGTGTACTTGATCCGAGTTGTGAATATATGTACATAATTAATGTGATTTTGATGACATACCTTGCGAGGCCACCTGAGTTTTACTTGTGTTATATAATTGACTTGATCCAAACTGTCTGTACTCTGTTTTCCACGAGCATGACTCTTCTATGTTCTTCACAAATTAATATGTCTTTTAAAGCTTGTATATGCCATTTCCAGTTATATTAGGTATCATTATTTAACTTTACCCATCAGCTAAATTAATCAACTTTAAGCTTCTTACCACAATAAGCTCATGAAAAAATCTGTGTGAGTGTGTTCAATTAAAGTTTTAGGTTGCTAATTGTGGTAGTTATGTAAGATAATTAAGTTGAAGCTTAACTTGTTTATGAAAAATTTGGAACGAAATTAAAATCCTACAGTCGCAGTGCATGTAATGTGAAACGTATTCGAGTTGTATAATGAGGATGGGACTCTTTACCTAGTAAACACCACGTAAAATTGCCTATCATTAGGCTATTCCCGTTCGGATCCTCGTAGTTGTGGAGCTTCTTCTTCTTCTTCAAGGGATACTTGGTGTATTTACTGTATTCATTCATTTGTCATCGACGTGTTATTTCATTTGATTTTGATAGAATCATCCAGTATAATGCAATCTGTATATGTATCAGGCCAGGAGCTAGAGAAAATCTACTGTGTCTGTATGCATGCAGGCATTTGTTCATTGAATGTTACACATCGAACACATATAGTTGCGTATAAGATGCAAGTGTAGACTGCATTTACAAATATTTTAGATCAGTAAGGAAAAGTGGTGGCAGCTAAAGTAAATCTGAGCACTTGGGGAGGGGATGGAAGCTAACCAGCCACACAAGGCAAGCATTTTCTAATTGCTTTTGTAAACTTTTTTTCATTATAAAGCTCAAGCCGCTACTGTCCCTGTATGATCTACTAACAACTTATGTCATTTTTCATTAAAGCGAGCACAGAAAGATTACTTGCGTGAAAGTGTACATAGTGGCATGATACTTTGTTTCCTTTTTCGATTTCCTTGTAATATCCCTTGCTTCTCTGAGTCATGCTCCAACAAAGACTCATCCTATGTTATAAAATCCCCTGATTCCATTTCTAGATAGTCATAAACACATAATACAGAAAAGAGTGAAGAGTGAAGAGAATTAGAGAAGGAAAATGTCGGATTGGGGACCTGTGTTCATAGGAGTTGTTTTATTCATACTATTAACTCCCGGCCTGCTGATTCAGATTCCTGGCAGGAACAAGTACGTAGAGTTCGGGAACTTTCAAACGAGTGGCGTTTCGATATTAGTTCATTCCCTCATATATTTTGGTCTGATTTGTATCTTCTTGCTAGCTATCGGAATCCACATGTACATAGGTTAACATTTGTATGTTACACCTTCGTGCATGCCAAGATTGCCTTCCTCTACTTGTTCAGATTCTCCTGTTTGTTTTTCGTGTTGTGTACTCCATAAAAGTACCACGTCTATGATTTATAGGACTTCGATTTGAAAGTAATCTGTTTGGTTTCTTTTGTATTTGAAAGATATTGAGCTCAACCAAATCTAAGCTATGATGTTTCAGCAAGTTAACTGAACTTTTAAATGGAGATTGTAACAATTGATTTTTTAAAATCTACTTTTTCCCTTCTGTTCGTTTTTGTCTTAGTCTTGAACTATTGATCTGCCCAAAGGGAGTAAGAGCAGAGCATTACTGCTGGATCAAAAGAGTTTTGGTTTTTTGTACTCTTTTTTCCCCGTTCTCACTCTCGGTCTCTCCATGTTTTAATAATTGATCTTGAGGTATGTTACTAGAGAATTAGAGGGTGTATATAAAATGATATATACAAACAAATGCATGAGAAACATATATGTGAGATTCATAATACATAAACTATTTTCTATAATTGTGATGAGTTTGGGGAGAATTGATGTTTTAGATTGAAAATCTCTAATTGCCTTTAGGTGCTAGTCAGTTCTGTGCAAGTAAAATGGGAGAATGATAAAGAAAGAGTAATTATCAGTATGATGTGAAAACGTAAGTGAAGGTATCGTTTATTTGTGCTCCAAAGGGCCTTTATTTTAAATTGTGTCATTTGAAACCATTTACTTTAAAATTGTGCCGTTTGATGCCTTTCCTCATTATTAGAAGCCTTAATTATTTTCCTTAAAATTTATGTTATATCATGTACAGCTCTAGCAAGAAAATATTTTGTCCAAATTCCAAAATAAATTACCATCGAGGGTTCTTTCGGGTTATTATAAAAAAAGTCGGTTTTATTTAAAAGTATATTCATTACCTATAAATAAAAAGATATTCCATAATTTATGTAATCATAGTTTATCCTCTGTCGTCACATGTTGTGAGTTCGACTTTGGCTACTCAAGATTTATTAGAATAGATATTCATTTATAAGGCTACAAGTCTAATTATTAAAAAAAAGATAATTTTTAAAGTAACAGTGATCCGTTCTTGTCAATGTAATAGTGATCCGTTCTTCTCAATGTAATTGTAAAATTAGAGATTTCTGCAGCAATTTTATCTGAAGCTAGCTAGCAGTGTGAGGATGACATATGCAACACAAGAACACAGATACTTTAGCAAAATACTGAAATTTGACTGAAGCTCTTAAAACTTGGAATTACAACCAATTTTAATTTACCTTCAAAACTAACAGATTAACATAAACTACAACATCATTTGAGATTAGAAGTCTGATTTTAAAGACCCCAAGAAGTTTAAGATTAAACCAACATAGGCAAAGATGAAATCGACACTCGTGAACTGAGATTATGTATCACGCTAGGAGATGGATGTCCAGAACAACAAGGAAGAGAATAAGGAGCAAACCATAGAGAACCGTGTGCAAAAACATCGATGCTATCGTGGTCTTCATGTTCATGAACTCAAACGGCTTATGTTTTCCAGGCAGCTGAAACAATAACCCTGGTGCTAGAATTGCAAACAGAGCTGATGCAATGAGTGGTGCAGCCCAATCTTTCATTCTAACACACCTCCTATTTTACTTGGCCTTGAGAATTTCTACACAAGAAAATAAAATTTAAAGTATGACAAGTGGCTTTGGATGCCAATTAAGGAACCTTTTGACTACATGTCCACCACCCCAGTAGAAACGAGAAACAGAATAAGAATATTTAAAGCTGTTATACTTGCAAAGGAGAATAATTTATCACAACTTTTGTTCAGAGTCTTTTTGTTGGCACTGCTTTTGGTTATTCTATAATTAGGACAGAAGGACAAGCTTAGCATAGTAGCAGCTAGCTAGCTCAATATATGTGCCTCATTAAACTAACTGCAAATTGTAAGTGATTATTTCATGTAAAACATTCAAGGTGGAGAGTTGAGTTAGGTAGCTTAGGCTCTATCACCTTCATAATTCTTATTTAGATCAATTGGTTGTGTATGATTGTCAAGCTTTGTTTAATGCCTGTATATATGTATGTATCAATTGAAAATGAGAGCCTGGTGTAAAATTTACTATAACAAATTAATAATTTCTGTTAGGTCTTGTTCATTACTGAGTTATTAGCAAAAAAATCAATTAATTTATTGTTTTTTTTTGCATTTTAACAAAAGTTTACAAGTTTACTAGTTCATTGATTCTTTTAGCTAATAACTCTTCTTTCCTTCTTTTTAGCTGGAATTAAGCAGTGACTAACCCCAACTCCAGCTTCCATTTTTTTCAAAAAAAAAATATAATAATTTTGTCTTATATCAAATATTTTATATAGTAATTAAATAATTTTTATAAGTTGGTTATGAAGTATAATTTATTTTACATCCAAAATATATTTTTGAAAATATTTCTTAATAAATTTTAGAAAAAAATTAAATATCTCCAAAAAAATTCAATTTTTTTCTTAAATAATTATGTGACTATTTTTTATTGACTCAATCTTAAAATTGTAGTTTAAGTCGGCCACTTAGTCAAAAAGGCGACTCCACTCCGGTAGGAAATGAAACAGATTGCAAGCTGACTAGACAATGCAACTATAACCAAATATTTATAATTAAACATAGAGAATAATGATGTTAAGATTGATTTTATGTAAGTTACATGATATATTGAATAAAATAATTGTGTTTTGATAATTATGTTATTTTTATATGTACAATCAAAATAATATCTACAAAGATTGTGTATATCAAAATAACATAATTACCAAACACAGTTATTTTATTTACTATCTTAAAAAAAAATACATGAGATAGAATCTTAGTTTCCTTATTCTCTTAAACATAATATAATAATAGTTTTAAATATGTTTATAATCATACTTTGATTTAAAAAAATGCACTTAGAATGCTTATAAGTTGTGCAAATTATATAAATTTTGACTATTATTATATTTAATTACATAATTGAGACATTAGTTTTGAGATGCTGAAATTACCAAATTTGTTAATAAAATTATCCAAAAATGACTTGGTATGAACTATGTAACAATATAATATATTTTAATTTATTTATTTATGTGAATAATATAATTTTCCACTATTCAATAATTATTATGTGGCATATTTAATTATGACCCCTAATATTTAAAAGCTACGAGGATTCATCATATAATAATACACAGTACAACTGAACTGACTGCTGGTAGATAACACGGGTTGTGTTCCCTATTCCACTCACCTAGGCTTTCTGTAATCACGTGTTTTGTCGCTTTATAATTCGTATTATATATTGAAAATTAAACAAAGATTTCATTTTCGTATAAAAATAATAATAAGGTGGTGGGGCAGTGCTGACAACAAGTTGAGACTTAACAAAATGTTCCAAAAATTTCAAGTGTCCATATCCTGGCCACCCACACTAATCTAACTCACTCTATTCCTCTTCATCTCTCCTCCATTCACTATAACTTATTTGTGGCCATTCCAAAAGCAAACAGAGAGTGTGTGTTGAAATGGCAGATTGGGGGCCAGTGTTGATAGGAGTGGTGCTGTTCATACTACTGCAACCAGGACTTCTGTTTCAGTTCCCAGGCAACAGCAAACAAATAGAATTTGGAAGCATGAAGACCAATGGCAAATCCATAGCCCTTCACACCCTCATCTTTTTCGTTCTTTATGCCATCTTTGTTCTTGCTCTACACATCCATATTTACACCGGCAATTAATCCTGCATCTCATTGTACTCCCCTTGTAAACTAATCTTAACTCATCATTTACTCCTACCTTTTAGTTGCTTCTTTATTTTAATGTTGCTGCATCTCAGATCTCATCTCATATTTATGGTTGGTGAAATTGAAATTACTTTTGTGTCGGTATTCTATAGGGGCCTTATTACAGCTCATCTCGAAAATTTAGTGAAATGTTCTCTTAAAATTTAACTTTTTTTGTAATTTAAGGGTGTATATACGTGCAATCCGATTATTCTTGAATTGGACCATTAGCAAAATATTTATTATTAAGTGTTTTAATCTTTATTTATTAGTCTATTTTGCATATTACTTGTTTGTTAATCGTATGATTTTTTATAAACTACTGGGATTCGTGGTTTTTGTATAGATTTATGTTTTGCTCAACTGAATTATATAGCTATGTTTGGAATGGTATATGGTTCATGTATGTATGCATTGTTAGATTCATAACTGTTTTCTTTATGTTGTTCATCAAATGATTCAATCACTTGTAGATTTCTCATGTCGATTATAACTTATAAGCTTTATTCTCTAACCTTTTGTGCACTCCACTTTCACATTAATATTCGATAGTAAATTATTCCTACTAAAGCTGTGTGATATTTTATAAAGAGTTCTATAATTCTGGGCTTTTATTTCTACTCCAAGCTAGTATGTTGACGAAAAAAACAAATCACTTTTAATCCAAACTTATCTGTGTGCAAGATTGATTGATGGGGCGAATTAATGTGTGCTGTGTTATATAACTAATATTTAATCCAATTGAAAACTATGGATCCCCGAAATTCTATTTTATTATTGACTTTCATAAGAAGATTGCGAAGATAGATTTTATGAAATTTATTACTACCGGTTGGATGTTGAGGTTTAAAAGAAACAAACATTTACACAGTCTAGTTTATCCTTCAGATGTTATTCTTATGAATATGGGGCTTAGTTTTATTTCCTGGCGTCAGCCCCTGTTGCGATAAGTCAAGTTATTCATAATCACAAGGTTGAGGAGAAATGACTCCCACCTCCGCCTGATTTCATTCTTATCAATTGTGAATTTGTGATGCTGCAATTGTGAATTTGTGAGCTATGACATTAAGACGTGGCTTACTCTTGGCAAAAGAATTGGGATATAAAAATTTCTGCTTGACTTCTGATTGCAGCACTATTGTAAATTGTTTGAAAAATAAAGTGCTATCTCTCGTAGACTGGCATATTATCATCGAGGATATCATCTCTGAGCAAACTTTTGGGTACTGTTCTAATGTTTTTTACTCCCCTAGATCTACCAATAAGGTGGCTCATAAAATAGTTAGGTATAGTTTAATGCATCATGTCTCCGAATATTGGTGTGAGCAGGTTCCTTCTTGTGCATCTGCAAATGTGTTAGCAGATTTGCCAAATGTGATATAATTGTACTTTGATTTGTAAGTTTTATTTCAAAAAAAAAGAAAAGGAAAGGAAAGAAAAAAGAATCATAGCCTTAAAATGATCTGGTGAAGATTATATCAGATTATCCAATATAGAAGCTACTTACTCGGAGCAGAGCAAAGCTAATATACATTCTTTTTCAACAGGGGATTGCAAAGATTAATAGCACCATGCCACCATCTGCTACTGTCATTTTAATATCTATTTTGCCATGAACTCAAGAACACCCAGTATTGTATTTTCACTATATAGCAGTAAGAACTCAAGTTTGAAATTGCAAGTCTTAAGGACTTGAGTTCGGAACTGTTTGTGCTGGTCAGTTTATTTTATTTCCTATGGTTATATTTTGACTCCAGAAATATGTAAAGTGTTCACACTGTAACCGTATCACTTTTTTTGCAGGATATAGTATGTATAATTTAAGCTCTTCACGACGCATTGTCATGCATATGCACAAATTAACCGGATGACATTTACAAATTGATTTGCAATTTTTTGAGTTAGTTTTATATTTTACCATTCCCAATCTTTCATCACAAAATCACAACAAAAATATTATGTGGAAGATACATCACAAGAAAGTGATGTGGCGCGAATTAGATAAATTTAATGTAAAATTTTGAATTTAAATCCGTTGGGGGTGATTGCATAAACTATCCAACAATTTTTTGCCATCATTTATAATTAAACTAAATGAAGAGATCATAGCAGAACAATTTAGGAGAACTTTAGACAGCAGTCAACGAGGCAATCTATCCATTTCCAACACCCAGCCTGCCATGCTTCTCTTTAGATCCAACTTAACTCTTCCTCTACCCCGAAGTGCTTGTGGGTTAGCCCAGAGGAAGGATTATTATAACATCCCACATCGAATAGAATAAAATGAGTATGTTTGAGATTTTTATAAGAACAAGTTAATAACTAATAATGTATACCAAATTACTAGCTCCTTTGATTCTGTCTTCGTTCCATGAACACCAAGTAACGCTCAGTTTCAAACTGTGCGAGGATAAGCTGAAGCATGTCGATCTTCCACATTTCAAACAGAGTATGTTTGAGATTTTTATAAAAATAAGTTAATAACTAATAATGTATACCAAATTACTAGCTCTTTTGATCATGTATTCATTCCATGAACACCAAGTAACGCTCGGTTTCTGTGCGAGAAGCATGTGGATCTTCCACATTTCAAACGTTCACTTGAAGAATAATATTAGATTGTGTTTGAGTTGTCATTTCAAATCCTTAATTTATACATATATTTGAATGTTTTGGGATTTTATTCTAAATTTTGTGATTATCCAAACATTTTATTTGATCAAAATCTATAATTTTAAACGAATTCCAAATTTGCATCAGAGTCGAACTTGTAAGTCTAACTGGATTGAAATTCAACACATGATCAATATCAATCCGCAGAGATATATAGACTAGTGACGGAAGGTATATATAATTAAGTGAACAAGTGTGTATGCTTCTATGAGAATGGTGGTGCTTTGCTTAATGGAGATTTAAAGAACAACGTACCTTTTTGCATAATTTTGTTACTCGTATAATTCCAATAATTTTGTTCACGAGTGCTAATGATTTGTTTTCTTTAGAGATTTATCGAGATAGTGTGCGTGTCGATAAACTATTACTCAGGAGAAAAGCAAAGATGTATCTATAAAGTTGATGCTTACTCTTTTAGGTTACTTACCTTGTAGTTCCCAAGTGCTGGTTCATGAAGCTTCATAGAGGTTATTATTGCTTTAGTCGAAGATTAGAAGCCTCTCTGCTTGCTTGTCTCTTTTGTTATTGGTCTAAAATTTTATTACATTTCCGGGTAAAAGATATGCTATTTCATCACAGAGATTATATAAATTATATCTTATAAAAACCGTGATGTACGGATTACTTAAATTTTTTTAATATATTTAAAATAAATTGAATAATTTGAGCGGTAATTAAATTAAAATATTTATATTATACATAAAAGAATAATAATATTATATCATTCTTTATATGTAACTAATTAATTAGTTGTTATCTTAAAACTTAAAATAATAAAGTAATAATAATATTATAATATTTGTTAGATTCGATTATGGGTGATAATTTTAAATTAATTGAATAATTTGAGAGTGATTAATTGAGATGTTTAGATTGTATTTAGTATATAATTTTAATAAAATTTAATATTGATAAAAAATATTATTATTATTATATTCATAATATTTATTTAATTGATTGATATTTTAATTGAATTAAAAAGTTTGAGCGGTAATGAAGCTGAATTCTGTAGATAGATTATATTTTATACAACTACATTAAATAAAAAGTATAAATTTTAATATAAGTATAAATTTTATCTTATTATTTAGATATAATATAATATTATTATTTAATTTTAGGTGAAACAAAAATGAGGGATAATCAAAATATAGACTATATATATTTAATTTTTTAAAAATTTTAATAAGATTTTAAAAGAAATAATAATTTATAATTTTAATAGAATTTAAAGAGTTTGAGTAGTATTGAAATTGAGATATATATATATAAGTCAACTGTATTGGTTAGAATTGTATTATATCTGTACTGCTATATTATTTATATTATATTATTATAAGTAATATTATATTATAAATAAAATAAATTATATATTTTTAATAGTTTTGGAAAATGTTTACAATTTTATATAAGTGTTACCAACCACCAAAGTAACAATAAACATTTGTTTTGCTTATAATAATGTAATATAAATATATAATTAGAATAAGGGAGTTAGCACGGTCGTCAGGGGCAAAAATGTAAATTCATAATATGATTAATTAATTAATTTATCAAAGTTTGATTTTCTATGAATATAAGAATTAGTTTAATATTATTTATAAATAAAGTATTAAAGGTTCGATTATTAATAATAACACTAACTAACTTAATATTTAAAATTTAATTAATATAAATTTCTAAAAAAATAATAAATTTGACTATAATATTATTATTTAAAAAGTAACAATAATATAACTGAAATAAAATATGTTAAATTTTAATATTTAAAATTGAATAGATATAAATTTCTAAAAAATTAATAAATTTGACTATACTATTATTATTAAAAAAGTAACCATAGTATAACTGAAATAAAGGATATCATGTGTTTTAGTTGCTATCGGGTTCAATAATAATAAAAAGTAGGTACATCAAAAAAACTAAACAATATCTGGACTTCTATTTAAGATAAATAAATATAAAATATAAATCATACAAAATATTTAATAATAATTTTCAAATACACTTATAATATACACGTATTTCAAATAAAAATATAAGTAATCAATAAATAGAATTCAAATATAATAATATATTCTCGCATGATATAAAATAAAATTAATAAGAATAAAAATAAATATATAAAATAATATTAAAATATTAAAAAACACAGATAACAGAAAATATTTAATAATAATATTCTAATATTTTTATGATATACATGTAAAATATAAATATAAATAACTAATTAATAAAATTAAGATATATGATATAAAATTATATCCTATATATAATTGGAATAAGGGAGTTAGCATGATTTGGACGTTATGGTCAAAAATGTAAATATATAAATATTATTAATTAATTAATTGGTTAAAGTTTGATTCTTTATAAATATAAGATTTAACTTAATAATCCTATAGTTAGCATGATTTGGTCGTCATGAGCAAAAATATAAATTTATAAATTTTATTAATTAATTGGTTAAAGTTTAATTCTTTATAAATATAAGATTTAACTTAATATTATTTTTAAATGAAGTTGTGAGATACAACATTTTCTATAGGTTTTGATTAATTTTATCTTAACGCTAAGTATAAATTAAATTAGGTTTATGAAATTACTAATTAATATAGTAATTCTCCCTTAAATTATTCGAAGTGACAGTCAGCGAGTGGAAAGTCAAATTTGGTCAAATTATTTTATAAATGAAACAAAATGATTTTCTCTCGACATATAATTAGATAAGATTTATTAAAATAATGATAAAATTAAATCTAATTTAAATATGTGATACTTTGAGGTAAAGACTGAAAACGAACAAATACATTATTTTTGACACTGTTTTTATGAGACATAAAATATTTTATTAAATCAAAAGAGTGTTCGTTTTAAAGATTTTGAAGGGAATATATTTTGAATATGTTTTCTAAATATATTTATTCAAATTATCTTCAACAAAGTCCTGCCTAAAGGTAAAATGCAGATTTTATCCCGGAAGTCCCTAATTGTCTTATTTAATGTGATAAAATGCATTTTAATTCAAGCAAACATATTCATTGGACTTCATAGTCATTATTAATTTAGTAATATTATGTTTAAATATATTTCAAGTCAAAACTTTACTCCAAACGTCGACTAGTTCTGACAAATAGCTATCGAATTTTGTTTCTCTAAATAATAGCTACACATGTCCAATTGACTTGAAACTTGGGAAATGTCACTATAATATTTATAAATAATTATAGGATTTGTTTCATAATTTTTGGGTGATTTTTATTTTTGGCATGTATGTTCGATACCTAATTGATTATTCGGTCAATTAAAAGTCAATGAAGCTCAACTCCAAATTAAGTAAGATTTTTACCATAACCTATTTGGAATTTTTTTAGAGGTTCCCCAATTTTTCATAATTTATGGAGCATGTTTTGAAAAACGTCATATTTTTCATTGTATCATTCGATTTCGCATTTATTAGCTTTATTAATTAACTGAGTGATGTTAGCACGTTTTTCCAAGAACATATGTGACCTATTTCAGCTGATTCACTTTAATTTGAATTGATAAGACTCTCCTTGATCCATGTAGTAGCCTTGTCACCCTTTTACCCACCAAAAACCCTAATCTCTCTATTTAAATACATCCCCACCCCCCACAGTTCTCTTCAAGCCATTTGAGCCAAGTAAATGCTGCAATTTTCTCTCTCAAGAAGCTCTCAAGTCCATAAAAATTTCATCTCTTAGAGTTCTTGAGTTATAAGCTTAGTTCTTCCATAGATCTAATACCTAACAAGCTTATAAACACATTTACATGCTCACATAACACACACCACACAAGTATCTTTTGTTTACCGACTTACCATATCTTAGCAGCCCCTAGAATTTTTTTGTTGCCCCTAAAATTTTACCAAAAGTTGTTATTCCGACCATTTTCCGGCTACCCTTTTTGTGTGTTTTAGGCTTCAAACTAACTTTTTCTCTTGACTTCTTTATAGATCTCAAGGGTTATAAGTTGGTTCTACATATTATATATATATAATCAGTAGGTACATGTTTAGTAGTGTATACACCTTACTTGCTTGATTTTTAAGTGTATACATGAACTCTTGTTCCCGATCCTAACTCGTATCCCTTGATTTCATAAGAAATATTGTTTTCTCTCACTATAGAGCACAAAGGTCATAAGTTAGTTCTTTCTTTCCTATTATATATATATATATAATATTCAGCCCCAACAATATATATAAGAGCTTGCTTGGTTTGATTTTTAGCAAGTATATGTTGTTAGCCTTGTTCCTCGATTTATATATACATGAGCTTTCATCTTAACTTCTTATTCTCGTATATATAAAGAGTGAACTAAACCAAGAGAGTTATTAAATTATCTCTCTCCTTAGTTGGTTGTTAATACCCTTGATTTATTTCGGGATTAGAAACAACAACTATTTACTTAAATTCCGAGTTGAGGCTAGACTTGTATAAGTCGATATACACGACAAAAGCAAGAGGCTTCTTTGTTGAATTTTTGTATCTAAACCAAACTTATATCAAGAATGGAAACCGATTTATATAAATCTCATTTAGAGATATAAACAAAAGGTTACTCTAATATTTGTAAGGTAACTCACTTTTAATTCCGAGTTGAGTTTTGTGTATAAGTCGAGGTACGACATAAACACAAATATTTCTTGTTGAGTTATAAAGTGAAAGAAACCAACATACATTCCGAGTCATAATATTTCGTATAAATCTCATATATTATTTAGAGATATAAACGAAGACACTCGTTGAATATTTGTAGGTTTATTCTTTAACTTCGAACACCGAGTTAAGGGCTTTTCGTATAAGTTGAGGTACAACATAAACGAGCCTAACTTGTTGAGTTTTTAAAGTTAGTCCATGTTAGACTCCGAGTTAGATAATATTTCGTATAAATAGAGGTATGACATAAATGAAACATTCTCGTTGAATTTTAGTGGTTTATTTCGAGTTTGTTTTAAAGACCATTTTAATGGTTGTTTTAGGCCATATAAACAACTTGATTTCGAAACGAGCTTGATATAAATCAAGTCAATATATTCGGCCTTTAGTTTAGATCATATACCCTTGGCCTTATATATCAGACAATAATAAGAAGAAAAGAAAAAAATTTATTTTAAGTACTTGCATTGCATTCATACGCTTTACATATATCACTTTACTTTAGCATATTTACTTTAAGTGCTTGCATTCATACGCTTTAATTTCCACACCTTACTTTAGCATACACACTTAATTTTTTGCATACACGTTAGCACACAATGTGTGATTTGTCCTTTTGACTAAGTGACTTACCCTTTCGAGTGGTTCATCCTTTCTCACTAAGTGACTTACCCCGACTCACATTTATATATATAATTCCTTCAGCTATCTTATATATATTTGTTTGTCTCTTTAGTCTAGTACTATAATATACTAGTTCGACCACCTTTCTTTATTAAACAGAGATATAAAGTCGTAGTACTTGTTGTCTACACTTTGTTATGAGGTGAAAGTGAAGTGAGGTGATCATTTTTCTAAGACCCAAGTCCTAGACACGCCGATAGGGAGTTGGGTGTCTTTGTACCGTGAGGAAAAGGAAAGACCCAAGACCTAGGACTCAGATCCAAGACCTACATTGTTGTAGAGGAACACAGTCTACACATGGATTTTTATGTATCTTTGAGGAGGTAAAGGGGAAGTTACGCTCCAAGATAAGGTCGTAAGGGATATTACTTGCTTGTGAAGAGGTAATGAGAAGTTACACTCTAAGATCGGCTTGTAGGGGAACTACTTGTCTGTGAAGAGGTAACGGGGAGTTACGCTCTAAAACCAGCTTGTAGGGGTTCTACTTTGATTGTGAGGAGGTAACGGGGAGTTACGCTCTAAGATAAATCAAGTAGGTTTTTCTTTGTATTTTAAGGGGTTAACGGGTAGTTAAGGTCCAAGATAAATACTAAGTGTTGCAAAAGGCTTCTCCACTACTATAAGGAGTGCATCTTTTTATAGTGCAAAATCTCGAGTTCAGGGAGAGATTCGAGGACTGGACTAGGGGTGAACGGATCCGTTAGGAGATTGCGCCATCGCAAACCAGGATAAAAATTCCGCCGTGTACTCTATTTCTTTTCTCTACTTTTACTTTCCACACTTGTATTACTTGTTGGCTGGTAATATTTTAGAAGGAGAAAACAAAATCTTAAAATGCCAAGCTCAATTTTTAAAAGGGTATTAAGCCATTCAACCTCCTCTTCTGGCTTATACACCCCATTTCGGGTCGAACAGTTGGTATCAGAGCAGTGCTCTTAATCATGTTCCATGGCCTTTTTCAGTGCTTATGAACATAACAAAGAGTAGCTCTTTATGGCATATTTAAGTACCATTGGTTTTGGTGAAGGTCTCTCAAGTTCGAGACCCCCTCTATTCGATGACACTAACTTTGCTACTTGGAAAACAAGATTTAGAATTTATGTTAAATCCCAAGGTGTCAAAGTGTGGATGGCTATCGAAGATGGTGTTTTAGTTTCGACAAAAGTAGTTGACGATTTAGTCATCGAAAAGAAAGTCAGTAAATAAACCCGTGAAGAGGAACAGTTAATGAACATGCCACTAAATCGGAAATGGTCTTAACTAGTACACTTGCAGAAAAATAATACAAACGTGTTAATAACTATAAGTCTTCACAAGATATGTGGAACAAATTGGTTATCACCTACGAGGGAACAATGGATATTAAAGACTCTCGAATGGATACGTTGATCCAAGAATATGAGAACTTTAAAATCCTCGACAATGAAACTGTTAGGTCCAAAATCATCATAGAAGGGGAGGGGGGGTTGAATATGATATGATAGTTTTTCAAAATAGTTTGAGTTCACTGATATGTTCTGGTTGAGCAATAAATATGACAATAATAAAACACATCAACAAGAACAATCTTTGAGAATATATGTTGTATTATATAATCTCAAGGTGCTACACTTCTCACACAAATGTATAAGCTGCAAATGAATCTAACAACAACAATAAATACAAGCTTTAATGGCTTTGGATATTCTCTCTCTCTCTCTCTCAGCTGTATCTATTTTTGTGCGTTGTGTTATGATCACCTACAAAATATAAAAATATTTTGTTTTTATATGTAGATTTTACAATAAAGTGAAATACAATTGATTGTCGAATTCTTTTCCCCCTGTATGTTGACTTGAGTTGACTTTGAGAAATCCGTGGATATTTTCTAGGTCTCGAATATTGCCTCCATGCACTTGACCTTAGAAAATTTTCTAGGTGTCGAATTTCTCATGCTGCATTCTTCCCTTGGTCACAAAACAAGTGGGTGTCGATTTCTACTCCCATATAAAGCTAGGCGTCGAATTTCCTTAACCATTGTATGCCTTGAACACTTTAACAACTAGGTGTCGAATTCTTATGACTTGAAACCACTAGGTGTCGAATTTCCTTCATTGCATGGCTAGGTGTCGAATTTCAAGTGCTACAATTCTCTGTGTCGATTTCTTGACACATTGAAATATCACTTAACTTCTTTTGGTCATTGCAAGGATAAGTGTCGATTTTTTTCACCATGAATTGCCTTGGTGTCGAATTTTTTCACCTTGAATATCTAGGTGTCGATTTCTTCACCTTATACAATGACTTAGAGAATAACCTTGCTTACTTGGCTTCTGTCAATTCTTCTTTTACAATGAACATGTTAATCAAATTCTTTGTGTTGACACTTAGTGCACTGGTCTGGTTCACAAGTGACTAACACTGTATTGATCTTCATATTCTCAATCAAACCAATTAACATGAATGCTGTATTCCTTTATTGCTTCTTGTTTTCACTAAAATCTTCTGGCACTGACTACTTGAATCTTAATACCTGCTGAAACACTGAGTAACTTATTCTTTCACTGACGCTTGAACATAGTAATGAACTTCTGTCAGTGATCTTCAATATTCCATTAAATACCCTGAAACATGTAGCTACCTGATCTTCATTGTAGATTCCTTTGATTACATTAATAATATTATTTACCAGTCCTTTACTTTTAGTTGAGTTACAGATCCTCGATTACATTGCATGTTACATTATGCCTTACAATCTCCCCCTATTTGATTGATAGAGTTCGCAAGCAAATTATAAAGAAAAGAGGATAACTCAACTAACAATACAAGAAAAAGTAAAGTGCAGAAAGACTTGTAAATAACATTAATTGCATTCTGGATTAAATATTACAATTCCAGATTTCATTACAGCTAAGTTACAAGAATGATTTTGTTCCTTTAGACTGAACTAATAATTCTATTTGTTTCTTCATTCTTGGACCTTTGCTATTCTCCTTCTGACAATGTCGTGAGCCTTCCATTCTAGAAGATTTCTTGGTCTTGGATATTGGAGTTGATCAAAGATGAGTTGTAGCAGTGGCATACTCCTGAATCTTTTCAATTCACTGAATTTTGAGCTTAGTTGCTGAGTCCACCCTTGCATTATAACCCTCTTTGGATTAACATCCACCCAATTTGTAATCATCTGATCTTCTCTTAACACTCTGTCCAGATAGGCTTCTTCTACTTCTCGTAGCACGATCTTGTCATCAGGATTTGTGGAGTTCCTTAGCTTTTCCAATATTCTTCCAATCACTTTTGAATTTTCATTTCTGATCCTACTCATTTCAATTTGTCTTTCACTTTCATTTTTGTTTGAGTAGATCACTCTTAGTGGATTGGTGATGACCATTGGTTCTTTTGCTTCTATTATTTCAAAACTGGGATCTGTTTCTGGCACTTCTCTTAATAAATCAAACATGTGTTCATCACCCAGATCAGCTCTGAATGGTTCTCTAGGTTGAGTTCCTTTAGATGGATCAAATCTTTTTATGTTCTGGATATCTCTTCCCAAAGCTTCTGAGATGTTTAACCTGTAGGCAAATATTCTTTCTGCCGCTTTCCACTTCTCAGGATTTCTAATCCCTTTTCCTCTAAGTAAGCCCTCAACAAACTTTAATCGTCTGAGTGAGTAGAATGGAAATGCTTCATGATCCAATCTCAGTATCTGAAGAAATCTATCTTTGAAGTACCTGACTTGATACAGATCTTGTTGAATCTCTGGCTCTACTTTCTCCATAAGCCTTTCAATCAATTCTGTCATTAATTCATTTTCAGAGGATTCATGGATTCTGATCTTCTGTTTAAGTGCAAACAACTCAGTTAAAGACCTTTTCTTCAGAAATTCACTTGATATGGTCTTTATCTCGTAGTTGTTGAAAGACAAGGTTAATCTCCAACCTTCTGATTCCAGTGCCAAAGAAACTACCAGATAAGATATTTCACTTTTTAGCTCAAAGTAGTAGTTGTTCACGCTTCTGTTTCTTCTTCTGAAGACTTGAAACAGCCTAAAAACTTCTTCATCATTATTGATCAAGGCACCATTGTCGAGCCTTCTTAAGTTAACTCTTGCTGTATCCCACTTTCTTTCTATTTTTGAAGTGGAGAGCTTCTTCTTCTTCTTCTTCTTCTTTTGATATGTTACCCAGTTTGATTTCCTAATTTGCTCATCAATTAAATAAAGGTCTTCATATGTCTTGTAATCATCCTCTTTGACTTTCTTGAGCTTGTGCTTGTCAATATAGTTAGAGAAGGTCCTGGGATATGCAGCTTCATTAACATATGAATCCATTTCATAGAACGGGTCATCATTTGGAATTTCTCCTTTTTCTAACTCTTCCCCCTCAGCATATGCATGATCTTTTTCTTTTGCTTGTTCAAAAGAACCATCATCTATTTCCTTTCCTTTTCCTTTGACAGATTTATCTTTTTCTTGTCCTTGTCCTTGTTCTTCTTTCTCTCCCTTAGTTGTGTTATCCTCAGGAGATGGGGTTGATTGAAGAGGTAAGGAAGTTGATCTCTGTGCTAACAACTCTTTGAGTAAACTTTTGATTTCTTTGTTGTCCTGCCATAGCTTTTCTTGACCTTTCACAATTTTGGACATGGTGTTGGGATTCGGGCACATATACGCAGCGTAATTACGCTAAATAATAAAAATAATGAATCCCAAACGCAGGATCCGTGTATAATTGGCGGATGATTATGGAGAATCAAATGTTTACCTTATAAAAGCTTTCCTTATGATGATTATAGAGGTCCAGAAGCGATGAATCACATCAGCCCTTTACAAAGACCTGCTCTCTATCGGTATCCACACGAACGTCGTATCGTCTAACGATCACCGGAGTTAGGTACTAGCCTGTTTCTGCCTCTTTGTCTCTCTCTTTCTCTAGCATCTAAAAAACGTAGAGCTGCTAGGGTTTTATTAAAAATGAATTTATAAAACTATTAACCCTAAACTATACATCTTCATGTATATATAGGGGAGAGAGGGACTTGAGCCAAAACCCTAATATGATTGGACCTTTTAAAACCCATTCAGATTTTGAATTTATATTATTATTAAATTCGAATTCTAATATGTATATAATTAATCAAGTCTCACTTAATTAATTAAATAAATAAATTCAAATTAATAATAATAACAGTATTTGAATTCATAATTTAAATAACACTCCATTTAAAAGTTCTTTGTGTGTGACCCTTTAGGTTATTATTACGTTGGCAATAATTTTATTTTTTAATAATAAAATTATAAACAATGAGCGGTATCTAGTAATACATCATTGCTACCCAAGTAATAATAATAATTGGTGATTCAATTAAACCTTTCGTGAATAATGTACAATGTAATATAATCCGTTTAACCTTATATTATAGATCAAACTCGAGCCATGTATTGTGTCATCCTCTTCAACGTTTAATCCGGGTTTCCTTGATCAATGAGTAGACTATTAATCAAATCAACATTTGAGCATGACCATGCATTTTATAGTCCCACTCAATCAAGAGGCCATTAATATCACTCCTAAAATAGGAGGGTTAAATCATATATCTATCTTTCATATTTCTCACATGATTCATAGCATACCCAATGTCCACCTTTATCATTACCCGGTTAAAGGTAACTTTGAGTGTAATCAAAGTATATTAATTCTCGTATAGAAATATAATGATTTCAAGTCAAAGGATCATTACATCATTATCACAGTGAGAATTTCTTATGACACTTATTAACATGTAGATTCTCACAGCGGGTCTGTCCAGTGCCATGCATTGAGACATCCACTTATGTTCTTGACTTTAGTATCACCATACCTATGACCAATGAGATGTGGTCATCAGTCAACAAACATGCTAGACTTATTCCATTATTATTGTCCTTAAATAATAATACTCGACTAGGGACTTTTAGGAATATAATACTATTCATATAATCTCATTTTTAAGTCACATACTTAAAAATATATAATTCGCATTAATATTCCAAGGACATTTATTATGCTTTCAATTTATAATGCAGTAAATAAAGACATAATAAATATTAATTAAATAATCAAGTAAACATAATCCTTAATTATTTATCATAAAGTATTATCTCTAGAAAACTAACACTAACACATGAAATGTTTGAAGAGTCCAAATTGTGCTTCGAGATTGATAATTCTTTGAAGTATTGTTGTATTGTGCTGAGTTTGTTCAGAATCTGAGGAATTCCTCGCACCTGGTTCTTCCGAAGAATCATTACCAAGTGGATAATTACCTGTAGAAGGATTTGGAACTCTTTCATGCCTAAGCACTATCTCATCACAAGGCTTAGTAATTACTTCATCGCCGAGTGGAGCCTCATCTTTGAGAGATGGGCTGTCCCTAGAAATTAAATTATGGGAATCCCTTTTCCTTCTATGAAAGGGTTGCCTCTTCTCTTGACCATGAATGGCAATGAGACCTCATTTTTCAGGAACTGGAAGTGTTGGTTCCAGTGTGGTCACCACTTTAGATACTGTAGTGATTGGCAATTGAGTATCTGTGGTGCCAGCTAAAGCCTGTGAAGACATGTTCTGCTCAGGCTCAACCTGAGTAGGCTCTGCTACTTGAGTAGTTGTTCCTTGAATAGAACCCTCGCTCCCTCTATGGAGGAGTTGCCTCTCACCTATTCCATAATTGTATGGGAGAACCTCCGATAATGGAGCTGGAGATGTTCTATCCAGGGGGTCACCACCTCGAACAATGTAATGCGTGGCAAGTAAGAGTTCGTGATGCTCCTCGAAGCCTGTGAAGGCCTGTCCAACACAAGATCTACCTGTGAAGGCTCTGCTACTGAAATAACTTGTTTAACCGTCAATTCATTTTCATTTCCAAACAAAGAGAAACGGATTTGTGCATTTAATTGCTCCATCCTTTGTACATTTGAAGGCTCAGGTGAATCGGGGTTTTGGCTAGCAGTTGCCTCTGGTTCAAAACATATTCGCCTTCTTTTGTTAGGAGGCAGAGCTACTTCAGTGGTTTCAACATTCACCTTATTTGGTGCACTACAGGCACTAACTCCCTCATCCTCAATTAGGGTTTCAACAATAATGACGGAAAAAGTTGGGATAAGTGTTTGTTGTTCTATGACAGGGGTTAGAACCTGCTGGTTTCCAGGCTCATTGTCATGTTCTATAGCCACTGGGGACATTTGTGTGTGTATGTTCAGAGTCGGCTGTGAGTTGTCCAACATAGCAAGATAGTCTTCATTAAGTACTAGTGAGAGATCAAATTCAGGAAGAATACTTGTATCAGGACTTACTCTTTGTTTACCAGGGTGATAAGATTCTGCATCGATATCAGTCCCTACTTCATCAGCCATTTCTGTATCACTTGCAATTGGCTCATTTTCCAATTGTACCTCTTCTTCTTCTTCCGCTTCTTCTTCATTTTCGGGCTCAGGTTCAGCTTCAGAGTCCTTATCCATTGAATCTTCGAGTTCAGGAACCTCTTCTTGTTGTTCACCTGCTATAGAGAGCATAACACTTTCTATATATTCTGTTAGTCGTGCTACATTCCCATTTGGGTAATCACCCTTGTTTACTATCAGTGCAACGACACTACCACAAATTGTAGTACATTGTTTGAACTGACTTGCAGAGAAAGCAAGCATTTGGTCATTAGATAGTAGATCGTTGAGCACTAATTGTAGAAATCTAGGATAAAAACATTCAACATTGACTCGGTTGATGTCCCTTTTTGCACTAGATCCCATGGCCTGAAGAATGCTTTCATTAATAGTTTACCGTAATTTATATTGAGATTGTTAGAGATGGCATACCCAATATATTGAGTCATTTTAGGAATACAGAAGGGTTTCGAGGCACAAACGCAGCGGAATAAACGCGAAAAATAAATCAAAATAGCGAAACCCTCCGCAGGATCCATGCGAAAATAAAAGATTTAATTCGGAGATAAAGAATAAATACCTTTGGAAACTTTAATAGTTCATTAATGAAAGATTAATGGAGGTCCAAAGCTTGTTTAATCACCACGTATACCGCTTTCGCGATCTACGCTCTATGGTATCTAGTAATACATCATTTCTACCCAAGTAATAATAATAAATCGGTGATTCGATTAAGCCTTTCATGAATAATATTCCATGTAATATAATCCCTTTAATCTTGATATTATAGATTAAACTCAAGGCATGTCTCGTGTCATCCTCTTCATAATTTAATCTTTATTTTCTTGATCGATGAGTAGACTATTTAAATCAAATTAACATTTGAGCACATCCATGCATTTCATAGTCTCACTCAAACAAGAGGCCAATAATATCACTCCTAAAATTAGGAGGATTAAATCCCATCTAGATCATTCATATTTCTCATACGATTCATAATATACCCAATGTCCACTTTTATCATCACCCGGTCAAAGGTAACTTTAATGTAATCAAAGTATATTAATTCTCATATAGAAATATAATGATTTCAGGTCTAAGGATCATTACACCATTATCACAGTGAGAATTACTTATGACACTTATTTAACATGTAGAATCTCACGGCGGGTCATTCCAGTGCCATGCATTGATACATGCACTTATGTTCTTGACTTTAGTATCACCATACCTATGACCAATGAGATGTGGTCATCTATCAAGAAACATACTAGTCTTTGTGCATTATTATTGTCCTTAAATAATAATACTCAACTAGGGAATTTTAGGAATAAGATACTATTCATATAATCTAATTTTTAAGTCACATACTTAAAGATATATAATACGTATCAAAATTCCAAGGATATTTATTATGCTTTGAATTTATTACGCAGTAAATAAAACATAATAAATAAATAATAATCAATAAATCATAATCCTTAATAATAAATATTTTCCTTAAAATATAAGAATTATTGTCTCTAGAGCACAATTACTAATAATCTCCCACTTGCACTAGAGCCAATTACCCAAGTATCCAATACTCATGGAACTAGTGTGACTTTCGTGCTTCTGCTGCGACAAAGCCTTAGTCACTGGGTCTGCAATATTATTATTAGTATGCACTTTACATATATGTATATCTCCTTGATCATTAATCTCATTAATTAGGTGATATCTCCTAAGTACATGCCCAAACAGCCTCCTTTGCTGCTTCGCAAGCATCAATATACTCAGGCTCTATTGTAGAATCAACAACTGTCTTTGTTGTGAACCGTTCCAGCATACAACATCTCAATAAAAATAGATAAAACACAAAGCTAGACAGAAACATTAAATCATCATTGTCTGTCTAGAAACCAGCATCACTGAAACCTCTTACAACTAGCTTCACATCTCCTCCATATAACAAGAATGAATCTTTAGTCATCTTCAATTATTTAATAATATTTTTGACTGCCATCCAGTGACCTTCACCTGGATTAGACCAGTATCTACTCGCCATGCTTAAAGCATACGAGACATCAGGACGAGTACATATTATTGTATACATTATAAAACCAATTGCTGACGCATATGGAACTTTACTCATGCGGTCCTTATCATCCAATGATTTAGGTCAAATTTTTTTTTGAGATCACTATCCCATGAGATATTGGGACATATCAATTTTAGCCTCTTTGCATTCGAAATCGATGTAAAACTTTGTCAATGTATGTACTCTAACTTAGGCCGATCAATCTCCTTGATCTATCTCTATAGATCCTGATCCCTAATATATAGGTCGCATCGCCTAAGTCTTTCATTGAGAAATTATTTCTCAACCAAGTCTCCACAGTCTATAGAGAAGGAATGTCATTCCCTATTAGTAAAATATCATCAACATATAATATTAGGAATGCCACATGGCTCCCACTAAACTTCTTGTAAACACAAGTTTCATCTTCATTCTGAATAAAGTCAAACTCTTTTTGACTATTTCATCAAAATGAATCTTCCATCTCCTCGAGGCCTGCTTTAATCCCTAAATGGATTGACGCAACTTACATACCTTTCCAGCATCCTTTGGATCAACAAAACCCTCAGGGTATGTCATGTACACATCCACATCTTCTTCAAGGCTCTTATTTAAGAAAGCAGTTTTGACATCCATTTGCCAGATTTTATAGTTATAGTAAGCAACTATAGCAAGTAAAATTCTGATGGACTTGACCATAACCACTGGTGAAAAGGTCTCATCATAATCAATACCATGAATTTTCTTGAAACCTTTTGCCACCAATCGTACCTTATAGGTCTGTACATTACCATCCATGTCGGTCTTCTTCTTGAAAACCCACTTGCACCCTATAGGTTTTACCCCTTCAGGTGGATCAACCAAAGTCCATACTTGATTAGTATACATGGATTCCATCTCAGATTTAATGGCATCCAGCCATTTCTTAGAATCTGGAGTGTTTATAGTGTCTAGGTAGGTGAGAGTCTCATCTTTTTCCACAAGCATCACATCACCTTCTTGAGTCAAGAGAAATCCATAATATCTCTCGAGCTCATGGCGAATCCTACTAGACCTAGGAATAACCTGTGTTTCTTGAGCAGTATTATTTTCTTGTACATTCTGCTTAGGTTCCTCCATTGGTTCAATGTTATCATGTGGGTCTCGAACTTCATCGAGATCTATTATCCTCCCACTGTCTTTCTTAGAGAGCAACTCTTTCAAGGAACATAGCAGTTCAAGCAACAAATACTTTTTTCTCAGAAGGATTATAGAAAGAATAACCCCTTGTTTCAGTTGGGTATCCCACAAAATTATATTTGTCTGATTTTGGTCCTAGCTTGTCAGAGATTAGACGTTTCACAAATGCTTCACATCCCTAAATTTTCATAAATGACATGCTGTGACGTTTCTCAGTCCATATCTCATAAGGAGTCTTTTGAACCATTTTAGTAGGAACACGGTTAAGTGTATGTGGAGCCATATTCAGGGTGCAACCCCAGAAACTAATTGGAAGATTCCTCGACTCAACATTGATCGCACCATGTCCAACAAGGTGTGATCCCTCCTATCAAAAAACTTTTCTTTGATATTTTCTACTTCATCTTTATAGTCTTTGAACTTTTTAAATAATTTGGATTATTTCTTCAAAAGATACATATATCCGTATCTATTAAAATAATTAGTAAATTTTATGAAGTTAATAAAATCTACCTTTTGTCATCGTACACATATGACCACATACATCACTATGTATAAGTCATACCCGTTCAATGACCCCTTCACCATGTCCGGTAAAAGGAGCTTTAGTCATTTTACCAAATAAACCAAGATACGCATCCTTTTGTATAATTCATAATCAAACTTATCCATGAATGCATTCTTATGTATTCTGGAAATGTGTTTCTCATTAATATGGTCTCAATAACAGTGCCAAAGGTAATATTTGATTTGAGTCACTTTAGAACATATAAATTGTTAATTAGTTGTGCAACATTATAAGCCTCATCATCAAAATAGAATAAAAAAACTATTGTTATTTAATTAAAATAAAAAAGCCTTTCTTGTCCAAACAAGAAACTGAAATAATGTCTCTGCCAATTGCAAGCACGTTATAACAATTATCAAGTTCTAAATTTTCCTTATAGGCTAAAAGTTAAGTAACGAGTTCCTCTAACCAGAGCAACTACTTTTACTCCAATTTCAACCCGATACCTGAAGCTTGACCCTTATTGATCATCTTTTTCAGATCTTTCAAATAAGCATGACAGTTTAATTTTCAGTCTCCCAATTTTCCACAGAAGCGACAATCATCTTCTTTATCAATACCTCATTCAGACTTTAGAGTCTGCTTTAGGGATTGGACTTTGGTTTGACAACGGAACTAGATCAAATCTTCTCCTTGCCTTTCCATTTTCCTTTCCCTTTTACATTCCCTATGTTTACCATCAATATAGTAGTAGTTCATTCATTTATCATATTGTTTTCAGCAGTTCTCAACATGTTTAACAACTCAATGAGTGTTTTATCAATCTTATTTATTTTATTGTTCATAACAAACTAAGAATAATATTTGTCCAAAGATTGTAAGATCAAATCTAACTAAGTCTCCAAACCAATCTGGAAACCCAAAATATCAAAGGTACTCATTATACCCTATAATCTTTAGAACATGTGGTGTAACCGGGTCTCACTCTCCCTACTTGTAAGTGTATAGTGCCCTTTTATTTTCAAATATATCTTGTGCTCAATCGTCTCATAAACATCTATATGCTCCCGTTGCTTCTTAAGCTCAGCACACATATTTGCGAGCATGAGACATGAAACATCAGTCACAACATCAATTTGCTTCTAATAAGCACTATGATTTGCACATGTTACATTCTCAACTTTAAGAGCAGGGGAAGAGATTTGACTAACATTGTGGTGTCCGAGGACGATCTGTTAGTATTGGTGTCCTAGAGACAATACTTTTAATATTTTATTGAAAACAATTAAGGATTATATTTTATGTGATTATTTAATTAATATTTATTGTGTCTTTATTTACTGCGTCATAAATTGAAAGAATAATAAATGTCTTTGGAATATTAATACGTAATATATATCTTTAAGTATGTGACTTAAAAATGAGATTATATGAATAGTATTTTATTCCTAAAAGTCCCTAGTCGAGTATTATTATTTAAGGACAATAATAATGCAATAAGACTAACATGTTTGTTGACTGATGACCACATCTCATTGGTCATAGGTATGGTGATACTAAAGTCAAGAACATAAGTGCATGTCTCAATGCATGGCACTGGACAGACCCGGTGTGAGAATCTACATGTTAATAAGTGTCATAAGAAATTCTCACTGTGATAATGATGTAATGATCCTTTGACTTGAAATCATTATATTTCTATACGAGAATTAATATACTTTGATTACACTCAAAGTTACCTTTAATCCGGTAATGATAAAGGTGGACATTGGGTATGCTATGAATCGTATGAGAAATATGAATGATAGATATATGATTTAACCCTCATATTTTAGGAGTTATATTATTGGTCTCTTGATTGAGTGAGATTATAAAATGCATGACCATGCTCAGATGTTGATTTGATTAATAGTCTACTAATTGATCAAGGAAACCTGGATTAAACGTTGAAGAGGATGACATAATACATGCCTCGAGTTTGATCTATAATATAAGGTTAAAGGGATTATATTACATTGTACATTATTCACGAAAGGTTTAATTGAATCACCAATTATTATTATTACTTGGGTAGCAATGATGTATTACTAGATGCCGCTCATTATTTATAATTTTATTATTAGAAAATAAAATTATTGTCAACGTAATAATAACCTAAAGGGTCACACACAAAGAACGTTTAAACGGAGTGTTATTTAAATTATGAATTTAAATACTGTTATTATTATTAATTCGAATTTATTTATTTAATTAATTAAGTGAGACTTGATTAATTATATACATATTAGAATTCGAATTTAATAATAATATAAATCCGAAATCTGAATGGGTTTTAAAAGGTCCAATCAGATTAGGGTTTTGGCCCATGTCTCTCTCTCCCCTATATATACATAAAGATGTATAGTTTAGGGTGAACAGTTGAGATAATTTATTTTTAATAAAACCCTAGCAGCTCTACGATTCTGAGAGGCTAGAGAAAGAGAGAGACAAAGAGGCAGAAATAGGCTAGTACCTAACTCCGGTGATCGTTAGACGATACGACATTCGTGTGGATACCGATAGAGAGCAGATCTTTGTAAAGGGCTGCTGTGATTCATCGCTCCTGGACCTCTATAATCATCCTAAGGAAAGCTTTAATAAGGTACACATCTTATTCTCCATAATCATCCGCCAATTATACACGGATCCTGCATTTGGGATTCGTTATTTTGTATTTATTTTTCGCGTTTTTCCGCTGCGTGTGTGCTCGAATCCCAACAATGGTATCAGAGCTACGTGTATAATAGGATGATTTGGTTACGTGTTTAACAGTTTTTCAATATATTCCAGTATGTATATGATCTGCCATGCATGTATATTGATACTGCCTATGTATGAGATTTAATATGCATGCTATCATGTTGATGTATGATTAAAACTGTTATATAATGTGTATCTGGTTATTTATATGATAAGTACATAGATGACGATACTAGCATGTTAATGATTTGCCATGACTGAATTATATGTCTTATTGCGATTTGAATATTATGCATGAGGGACTGCCGCCCTCGGACCCCGCTCGGGGCTGCCGCCCCGGACCCCGCCCGGGGGCTGCCGCCCTCGGTCCCCGCCTGGGCCCCGGACCCCGCCCGGGGGCTGCTGCGCCCGTACCCCCGCAAAATTTTTCACGAGTTCCTTTTGTGTACTTGAGCATGATGTTGGTTATGGCCTTTAGACCCCTAGATTAATGGTTTTGGTTTTGGTTTTATAAATACGACTTGCATGTCGTTTTCTTCATTCTTGTAATTGTTTAATCTCGAATGTAACTCGAGTTTTCTTATGTAAGTACAATAGTATAGGTTGTATTCAATTATTTCAAGTAATGTACTTGAGGATTGAAGGATGATCCAAGAAGAGGAGCAAGCACCCATGGATACAAGAAGAATGAAGACATGTAATTGTATTTATATTTTACCACCATAGATTGACTTTGATCCTTTCATTAGCTCGAAAGGATCATATAGGAAAGAGGCCATAACAAGCACGTTTACATACTGCACTTTACATATTGATGTGTGAATGTTATTGTAGAATAGTTAATGATGCATGCTTTAATTAGATTAATCATGTATGTGTGTATTAGTTACGACACCCATGCCATGCTTGTTTAAACAAGATAAAATCTGTAACGACTCAAGATATTAAAATTGAACAAACGATTATGAGATTCTTGTGTTTATGAAACACGATATTGAATATGAATTTTCAATTTTCTGATATGAGGAGATTTTGTCAACAACAGATTATTAATTTAATCTGTATGAAAGTTGGGTTTTAAGTGAGACCGCTTGTGACTTCTCCGACGATTTGGAAATCAAACCATTGACGAATATTGAAATGGATTATTTAATCAAGGAAAAATTGAGAATCTCTTTATGATGGGATCATGATCGTTAAATAATAAATCCCTAAATAAATATTAAGTTAATATAGATGCCTTCCAATGTTTATACACATTAAGATCTAGATTGAGAAGGAGTGAGTTTGCCAAAGTAAAGTGCTCTTATCAATCATGGGAAAATGTGATAAGTAATTGTATTTTTTTATTAAACGTTGGGTCCAACTTAACTAAATCATCACAATAGGATTGTGGGTTTAGAGGCATAGAGTTTGGTGAGATTTATTGGATAAATGTGTACAAAATGTTATTCCACCAAACTATCCAAGAGTTATATTTGATATAATTGACAAATGTTGTCTACCTAAATAGTCGTGTTTTGGGTGTATTAGCCTACGCTATCTTGAAACATGGATGAAATATGGATCTTGGCTCACTAGAAGGATTTGATGAAATGCTTTCCGAATTAATAGTTAGGGCTATTGATTTGAATAAAATATTAGGAGATATATATTATGAATGTATATGATAATCACTTGAACATAATTAAAATTCTGCAGACTAACTAAATTTATGCATTTTAACATTGTAGATATTTAAATGACAAACAATACAAATACTTTCTCCGTACGAGCAACCCTTGAGAAGGACAAGCTGACAGGAAATAACTTCCTTGATTGGTATAGGAATTTGAGGATTGTCCTCAGGCAAGAGCGTAAGCTCCACGTCATTGAAATTCCTTCTCCTACTCCTCCTGCTAAGAATGCAACACGCGCTCAACAAAATGCTTATCAGAAGCATATTGATGATGCAACTGATGTGGCATGTCTCATGCTAGCAACCATGAGTGCTGAGCTTCAAAAACAACATGAGCATATGGATGCTTATGAGATGATTGAACACCTTCAAAGGATGTTTGAAGGACAGGCTCATCAAGAAAGGTTCGACACGAGCAAAACACTGTACGCTTGCAAGCAGGGAGAGCATCAACCTGTTCAACCACATGTTCTGAAGATGATAGGTTATATTGAGTATCTTGATACTTTGGGTTTCCCGATTGGTCGAGAAGCTCAGATTGACTTAATCTTACAATCTTTGAACAGCAACTACACTCATTTTGTTATGAACTACAATATGAATGAGATAGATAAAACACCTACTGAATTATTGGCTATGTTGCGAACTGCTGAAATCAACATGAAAAAGGCCGAACCTGCTCCCATATTGATGGTGAACAAGAAAGGTAAGGCTAAAGGGAAAGGTAAATGGAAGGGAAAGAAGAAGATTGGATCTGATTCTGCTCCCAAGCCAAAGGCTAATCCCAAACAGGCTTTAAAGCCTAAAGGTGCTGTTGCAAAGGGTGATTGTCACTACTGTGGTAAACCAGGTCATTGGAAGAGAAACTGTCATGCTTATTTGGAGGATCTAAAGAAGAAGAAGGCTAGTCAAGCTTCTGATTCAGGTATTTATGTTATAGAAGTCAATCTGTCTACTTCTACATCATGGGTATTAGATACTGGATGTGCTTTTCACATTTGTATAAATGTGCAAGAACTACAAAGGAGTAGGACTTTGGCTAAGGGAGAGGTCGACCTACCAGTTGGCAATGGAGCAAAGGTTGCTGCTTTGGCTGTAGGGACTTATCATTTATCATTGCCACTGGGCTTATTTTAGAACTTGAGAATTGTTTTTACGTGCCTACAATTTGCAGAAACATTATTTTGGTTTCTTGTTTGGACAATAAAGGTTTTGCTTTTTCAATTCAGAACAATTTTTGTTCCTTTTCTTTGAATAATGTTACCTATGAGGTTGCACATTTGTTTAACGGTTTATATGTTCTTGATTTAGACACTCCCATCTATAATGTGAATAACAAACGACTTAAGACTAATGACTCAAATCAAACATACCTTTGGCACTGTCGTTTAGGCCATATAAATGAGAAGCGCATTTCCAAGTTACATCAAGATGGATACTTGGATAAGTTTGATTTTGAATCATACGAAGCATGTGAACCTTGTCTCATTGGAAAAATGTCTAAAGCTCCTTTTACTAAACAAGGTGAAAGGGCCATTGAACGATTAGAACTAATACATAGTGATGTATGTGGTCCTGTGCGTACTATGGCAAGAGGTGGCTTTTACTAGTTTATCACGTTTACTGATGATTTCAGTAGATATGGATATGTGTATCTTATGAAGAACAAATCCAATTCTTTCGAAAAGTTCAAAGAATACAAAGCTGAAGTAGAAAAGCAAACTAGCAGAAGTATTAAGACTCTACGATCTGATCGTGGGGGAGAATACTTAAGCCATGAATTTAAGAGTTTCTTAAAAGAGTGTGGTATCGTATCACAACACACTCCTCCCGGAACACCACAATGGAATGGAGTTTCTGAGAGGAGAAATCGTACCTTATTAGACATGGTGCGATCGATGATGAGTCATGCAGATCTTCCAATTAGTTTCTGGGGCTACGCCTTGGAGACGGCTGCTTATACACTTAACCGAGTTCCTACTAAAACGGTTCAGGAGACTCCATATGAGATATGGACTGAGAAACGTCATAGCATGTCATTTATGAAAATATGGGGATGTGAAGCGTTTGTGAAACATTTAACTTCTGACAAGCTAGGACCTAAATCAGACAAATGTAACTTTGTGGGATACCCAATTGAAACAAAGGGCTATTCATTCTATAATCCTTCCGAGAACAAAGTGTTTGTTGCTCGAACTGCAGTTTTTCTTGAAAGAGAAATGCTTTTGAAGAAAAACAGTTTGAGGATAATAGATCTCGATGAAGTTCGAGACCCACAAGATAACATTGAACCAATGGAGGAACTTAAGCAGGATGTACAAGAACACAACACTGCTCAAGAAACACAGGTTGTTCGTAGGTCTAGTAGGATTCGCCATGAGCTTGAGAGATATTATGGATTTTTCTTAACTCAAGATGATGATGTGATGCTTATCGACGAAGATGAGCCTCTCACCTACCAAGACGCTATGAATACTCCATAATCCAAGAGATGGCTGTATGCCATGAAATCTGAGATGAAATCCATGTATACTAATCAAATATGGACTTTGGTTGATCCACCTGAAGGGGTAAAACCTATAGGGTGCAAATGAGTTTTCAAGAAGAAGACCGACATGGATGGTAATGTACAGACCTATAAGGCACGATTGGTGGCAAAAGGTTTCAAGCAAATTCATGGTATTGACTATGTTGAGACTTTTTCACCAGTGGCTATGGTCAAGTCCATCAGGATTTTGCTTGCTATAGCAGCTTACTATGATTATAAAATCTGGCAGATGGATGTCAAAACTGCTTTCTTAAATGGGAGCCTTGAAGAAGATGTGGATGTGTACATGACACAGCCTGAGGGTTTTGTTGATCCATAGCATGCTAGAAAGGTATGTAAGTTGCGTCGATCCATTTATGGATTGAAACAAGCCTTGAGGAGATGGAACATTCGTTTTGATGAAACCGTCAAAGAGTTTGGGTTTATTCAAAATGAAGATGAACCATGTGTTTACAAGAAGGTTAGTGGGAACAATGTGGCATTCCTAGTACTATATGTTGATGACATATTAATAATAAGGAATGACATTCCTTCTTTACAGGCTGTTAAGACTTGGTTGAGTAAAAATTTCTCAATGAAAGACTTAGGCGATGCAACCTATATATTAGGTATCAGGATCTATAGAGATAGATTAAGAAGAATGATTGGCCTAAGTCAGAGTACATACATTGACAAAGTTTTACATCGATTTGGGATGTAAAATGCTAAAAGAGGATTTGTCCCTATGTCTCATGGGATATCGATCTCTAAAGAAAACAGTCCTAAGTCATTGGATGATAAGGACCGTTTGAGTAAAGTTCCATATACGTCGGCAATTGGTTCTATAATGTATGCAATGATATGTACTCGTCCTGATGTCTCGTATGCTTTGAGCATGACGAGCAGATACCAGTCTAATCCAGGTGAAGGTCACTGGACGACAGTCAATAATATTCTTAAGTAGTTGAAAAGGACTAAAGATCAATTCTTGGTATATGGAGGAGAAGAAAAATTGGTTGTAAAAGGTTACACTGATGCAAGTTTCCAAACAGACAAGGATGATTCGATCTCTCAGTCTGGTTTTGTATTTTTTCTAAATGGAGGTGCTGTAAGCTGGAAAAGTTCAAAGCAAGAGACGGTTACCGATTCTATATTGGAGGCTGAGTATATTGCTGTCTGTGAAGCAGCCAAAGAGGCTGTCTGGATTCGGAATTTTATTGCAGGTCTTGGTGTGGTTCCTTCGGTCGCAGATCCGATAGATTTATACTGCGATAATAACGGAGCCATTTCACAGGCTAAAGAACCAAGGTCTCATTCCCGAACAAAGCATATACTCAGATGATATCATCTTCTTCGAGAGATTAATAATCGATGGGATATACATATATGTAAAGTGCATACAAATGAGAATATTGCAGATCCACTGACCAAGGCTGTCGCAGCAGAAGCACGAATGTCATACTAGTTCCATGGGTATTAGATACATGAGAGATTGGCTCTAGTACCAGTGGGAGATTGTTATGAATGGTGTCCTAGAGACAATACTTTTAATGTTTTATTGAAAACAATTAAGGATTATGTTTTATGTGATTATTTAATTAATATTTATTGTGTCTTTATTTACTGCATCATAAATTGAAAGAATAATAAATGTCCTTGGAATATTAATACGTAATCTATATCTTTAAGTATGTGACTTAAAAATGAGATTATATGAATAGTATTTTATTCCTAAAAGTCCCTAGTCGAGTATTATTATTTAAGGACAATAATAATGCAATAAGACTAGCATGTTTGTTGACTGATGACCACATCTCATTGGTCATAGGTATGGTGGTACTAAAGTCAAGAACATAAGTGCATGTCTCAATGCATGGCACTGGACAGACCCGTTGTGAGAATCTACATGTTAATAAGTGTCATAAGAAATTCTCACTGTGATAATGATGTAATGATCCTTTGACTTGAAATCATTATATTTCTATACGAGAATTAATATACTTTGATTACACTCAAAGTTACCTTTAACCGGGTAATGATAAAGGTGGACATTGGATATGCTATGAATCGTATGAGAAATATGAATGATAGATATAGGATTTAACCCTCCTATTTTAGGAGTGATATTATTGGCCTCTTGATTGAGTGAGACTATAAAATGCATGGCCATGCTCAGATGTTGATTTGATTAATAGTCTACTCATTGATCAAGGAAACCCAGATTAAACGTTGAAGAGGATGACATAATACATGCCTCGAGTTTGATCTATAATATAAGGTTAAAGGGATTATATTACATTGTACATTATTCACGAAAGGTTTAATTGAATCACCAATTATTATTATTACTTGGGTAGCAATGATGTATTACTAGATGCCGCTCATTGTTTATAATTTTATTATTAGAAAATAAAATTATTGCCAACATAATAATAACCTAAAGGGTCACACACAAAGAACGTTTAAACGGAGTATTATTTAAATTATGAATTTAAATACTGTTATTATTATTAATTCGAATTTATTTATTTAATTAATTAAGTGAGACTTGATTAATTATATACATATTAGAATTCGAATTTAATAATAATATAAATCCAAAATCTGAATGGGTTTTAAAAGGTCCAATCAAATTAGGGTTTTGGCCCAAGTTCCTCTCTCCCCTATATATACATAAAGATGTATAGTTTATGGTGAACAGTTGAGATAATTCGTTTTTAATAAAACCCTAGCAACTCTAGAGAGGCTAGAGAAAGAGAGAGACAAAGAGGTAGAAACAGGCTAGTACCTAACTCCGGTGATCGTTAGACGATACGACGTTCGTGTGGATACAGATAGATAGCAGATCTTTGTAAAGGGTTGCTGTGATTCATCGCTTCTGGACCTCTATAATCATCCTAAGGAAAGCTTTAATAAGGTACACATCTTATTCTCCATAATCATCCGCCAATTATACATGGATCCTGCGTTTGGGATTCGTTATTTTGTATTTATTTTTCACGTTTTTCCGCTGCGTGTGTGCTCGAATCCCAACACATAGATCATTTATTACATTTTTACAAGATAATAACTATTGATACTTACTGTCACCTACTTGGCTTTTGTACATACTATTACAAGTGACATTTAAGCATACTGTCAATATGTATATGACAGTATGTTTTACTTAGTTAATTTATAATTAATCTAAGTATCTTATTAGTCGATTACAATATTAGCATCACAATCCCTAACAATCTCCTCCAATTTGTTTTTATGAAAAATGAAGACAAATTTAGAGTGAACTGCAGATGATAACTCAACTAATACCAAATGAAGTGTTTGAGCACATCTTCAACTTTTAGCTTGAGCTTGCACTTCATTTCTTGTCTGCAGTCATCCTACCATACAAACCTTCAAGAGCTTTAAATGCATGTTTTTCTTCTTCAGTCTTGGCATGCTCAGAAACACAGTCTAGGACTAACTTCACCATTCTGTAGGAGAGATCCCTCAAGTCTTTATAGGTGTAGTAGTTCTCAAATGGTCCCTTGGAGATACAGAGATACTTCATCCCAAACATGTCCTTGACAAATCTATCTTTAGTAGAAGAGAATACCTGCTTCACCCTGAGTTTGTCAATGGCTTCATCTTCATCTTCTCTTGACTCAATGATCTCTCAGACAATTTTGCTTAAGTCTCTTTCAACTTCTAAAGATGAGCCTGTAGTTAGCATGAAGATCCTTCTCAAATTCTCATTTTTGAGCACCCTGAAGTTGGTGACCTCCACTTCAATGCTATCAATTATGACTCTCAAGGGCCCAAACAAAACTGTAGACACATATGTAGCTCTTTTTTAGAATTGATCATTTAGCATTGGATGCTTCATGTCATTCTCAGCCTCCTTGATTCTTCTGATAATCTTCTCCACCTTTTTCTTGGCAGCTTCCATCTCACTTTCAAATTTCCTTCTGAAAGTCATATTACTAGTCCAATTTGTAATAAGTAGATGACAACTCAACTCAGATAAGAAAGCGAAATAAATAATAAATATTGAATATAGAGGAAGAACAAAAGAAGCCATGACAGGGCAAGAGAAGACACAAAGACCACTACAGCAGAAATGAGAATCAACATTGTAGTTAGTCATCCGTGAACCAGACCAGTGCACAGGATGTCAACAATGTCAGTGAAGATTCGTCATCAAAAAGTTCAAGTGGTTAAAAAGGTTATTGTTGAAGAACAGAAGAGTCTTATCTACATCAACAATAGTCAAGCCTTTAATTTAATTCTCTGTTAATTAATTAAATTAATTAGTTAATTTAATTAGTAAATTGATTCACTCAGAATTAATTTATTTCTTAAATTAATTAAAGGATTAATTAATTTAGAATTATTTTAGAATGACAGAAGACAGAAGTTGGAAGCTCAAAGGGATACAGGTTTGTTTGGAATACAGTGTACAAGAGTCAGAATCCAAGATTGAATATTTGACTGGGTACATGCAGTGGTGAAAAGAAGTATTGTCTAGTTTAAAGAGTCAGATTATTTCAGTAACAGAGGTACTTCTAATTGCAACTGTAGAAACAACCAAACATGCCTGACAGTACTGACTTGAAGAAAAGACGGAAAAAGAAATGACACAGAAGAAATGCAGAGTCATATATTCTTAAAAGTGGAACCCCGGTTGGAATTGATTTATCATTTCCAAGTCAAAAGGAGTTCGGTTCCAAACCTTCAGGAGACCGCAGCTTAGAGCGTAAGGATTTATTTATTTAATAAATATTTTATTTATTTAGTAAATTATATTTATAAATATCTAAATAATATTAGATATTTATTTTTATAATTTCTGAATTAAATTTATTATTTATTAATTAAAGATTATAAGATGTGCGGGTCTAGAAGCATTTCTACGGGACTAATTAAAGTAACATGCGGCACATTCAAAGAAAAGGGGCAGTGGTTTTGTGTTTCAAAAGAAACTAATCAAGTGTTGCCACTTGTCAAGACAAAAGCAAATGAAAAAGGATAACCAACCAAGTGCTGCCACTTGTCAAGCTCAAGTCAAAAGAAAAGAAAAAGCTTGCCATTTACAAGAGTCATACCGAGAGAATTTCAAGTCATACCGAAGCCCAATTGCAAGTCATACCGAGGGATTTCAAATCAGTCATACCGAGCTTATTCAATGAGTCATACCGAGCTTTGATTTATTATATGACAAGTCATACCGAATTGTTTTCTTTATTAAATAAGTCATACTGATTTATTTAATTAAAAGAAAAATCGAATATGACTTTAAGATAAGTCATACCGAATTTTGAAGAGTCATACCGACAGAAATAAGTCATGCCCAGCTTTCTGAAGAGTCATACAAGGCTTAATTTGATGAGAAAAAGAGTCATATTGGAAGAGTCATGCTGGCTTTCCACCTCTATAAATATGAGGCCAGGGGCTTCATAATTCGGAGTAGAAAAACAGTCAAATTCAGCAATTTGTCTGCAACGTCATATTCACAGACTTTCTGTGCTAGTTTGGTTTTAATTCCTTAAGTAGAACAATTCATGTCAAATTTGTTCTAGGAATTAAATGTTTATTCTACCGAATTTTGTAATACCCTTTCAAGTTTAATATACGTATTTAACTTGAATCTTATTTACTTACTTGCTAATTTCTATATCTTAATTGTTATATCATAAAAATAGAAAGCTAGTAAGTCAGCCTCCCAAACACTACAAGGACTCTAACCCTCAGCTAAAATAATAATTTAATTCCGCAAATTCTGAAAAGAATTTTAAATTGTTGTCAGTATCGCATTCAACCCCCCTTCTACGATACTTCCGGGACCCAACAATTGGCATCAGAGCAAGCTGATTGATATACAAATCAAGATCCGCAGTCCAGTGAAGCTCAGGGTACCGAAACTGTTTTGAACTCTGAATGTCTAGAGGCCATGTTAAATAAATTTAGTTTATAAATTTAAATGTAGATAAATTTATTTTATAAATGTTATTTAAAATGAATTTATTTTACGAATTTAATTTAAATGAGTTTATTATTGAAACTTGAAAAAGTTTCTTTTATAAACTTAATTTAAATAAGTTTACTTTTAAATTTTAATTTAAATAAGTTTATTCTTTAAATTTAAATAGATTTCCTTTTATAATTTAAATTTATTTAGATAATTTTATTTTATAAATTTAAATTTAGATAAATTTATTTTGTGAATTTAATTTAAATGTGTTTATTATTTAAACTTGAAAAAGTTTCTTTTTTAAACTTAATTTAAATAAGTTTACTTTATAAATTTTAATTTAAATAAATTTATTCTTTAAATTTAAATAGATTTCCTTTTATAATTTCAATTTGTTTAGATAATTTTATTTTATAAATTTAACTTTAGATAAATTTATTTTATAAATGTTATTTAAAATAAATTTATTTTGTAAATTTAATTTAAATGAGTTTATTATTTAAACTTGAAAAAGTTTGTTTTATAAACTTAATTTAAATAAGTTTACTTTATAAATTTTAATTTAAATAAATTTATTCTTCAAATTTAAATAGACTTACTTTTATAATTTAAATTTATTTAGATAATTTTATTTTATAAATTTAAATTTAGATAAATTTATTTTATAAATGTTATTTAAAATAAATTTATTTTGTGAATTTAATTTAAATGAGTTTATTATTGAAACTTGAAAAAGTTTCTTTTATAAACTTAATTTAAATAAGTTTACTTTATAAATTTTAATTTAAATAAATTTATTCTTTAAATTTAAATAGATTTTCTTTTATAATTTAAATTTATTTAGATAATTTTATTTTATAAATTTAAATTTAGGTAAATTTATTTTATAAATATTATTTAAAATAAATTTATTTTGTGAATTTAATTTAAATGAGTTTATTATTTAAACTTGAAAAAGGTTTATTTTATAAACTTAATTTAAATAAATTTATTTTATAAATTTAATTTAAATAAATTTATTAGTTAAATTTATATAGATTTAATTTATAATCTAAAGATATTAAAACTTGGTCCATTTTTCCAAAAGGGTTTGTACTTGGAAAATTCTTCGTTTTGGCCCAGAATTAATTCGCAGAGCATATGACCCGGTTTCGAGGAAAGTGGTCATTTCGTATTAGTAGATTTATTCCGGAGCATTTGGATTTTATTGTGGATGATACGACTATTCATGTTACAGTTCCACAAACTGCTCAAATGTAAAGAAATGATAGATTTATTAGTGGGGAACTCTGAAGATTTTTTTTCTGACTCTACTGATTATTCTAGTTTTTGTACTTATACAAAACGGATTTAAGAATCGTTAGAGGTCACAACTGAAGAAACATATGAGACTAAAAGTAGTAAGGCAAGATCAGGGCTGTGTTACACTATTCAAGGAGCTCCCGAGCATTAAAATAAAAGTCTATTCTGAATCTGTGAAGCTTGACATCTTGTCAGAGTCATATTCAGATATTGATGATGAAACTGAGGTTGCAGAAGGAATCAATGTTAATGATGATGATTCAGATCCTAGTAGTGGAAATGGTAGTGAATCTACACAACTCATGGACTTTAACAGAATCCACTCAACAAGGTGAAGGATCTTTAACACATCCTAGCAGCAACTCAGGGGGAGCAAATAAAAGAAGGATATACTAGTCGTACTCAATACAATGAAGATCAAATGAATACATTAAGAACATATCTGCCGAGACAAAGGGTTTAGAGTCTAAGTCATTCCTGGAGTCTAGTTCTTAGTGATCCAGATACTAGAGTAAAGACTAGAAGTGCTATGCAAAGTAAATGGTTACTCTTCGGGAAAGAACAATTGTTAAAACAGTTGGAATCCTAAAGAAGATTGAAGAAGCACTGATTGATCCAGATTGAGTGATTGCAATGCAAGATGATCTCAATCAGTTCGAAGGCAGAATCTACTGAATATGGAACCCAGGCCACAAGACAAAGTTGTAATTGGTACTGTAAGGGTTTTCAGAGACTGGATGAAATTTGGCATTGTTATGAGGAACAAAGCCAAACTGGTTGCTACAGAAGGTATCGACGATGATGGAAACAGAATCTTCGGGACTTTCAAGATCTAACTAAAGCACCAGAGACGAAACTTGATACTATTTAGGGCTGAACAAGTTGATGTACAACAACTCCTGGACTTTGAAGTTTCTTATCCACTGGAATTTGTATATCATTCTCTTCACAAAGCTCTCTATGATGGAGGTAAGAGATCAAGCAATCGTCAAGGACATGGTATGACACTCTAACTGCTAATTACTTGAATATGATTTTATATTAGAGTCGTTATACACATATCTCTCTAGAATACAAGGCACACACACATAATGTTTAGTGCAAGTATACCATGATTATATTATATGTGGGTCTACTGTGTATAAAGACCATATATTTTATTCTCAATATGCCTATGTGTAAGTTTCCACGTGGATACTAGAGAATCTAATCTTATAGCTAAGATATGAATTGTTAGATATCTTAAGGGATTACCAATTCTAAGAATCAGGTACCCTAAAGATACTATGTTTAACCTAATTGGCTATATAGATATAGATAATGCAGGTTGAAAGAAAGACAGGGAGGTAATTACCAGAAGCTGTCAAACTCCATCAACTCTGCTGGATAATCTCTTTACGACTCACAGAACAAGCGCATGGACACTAGGTATCATTTATATCGAGAGTAGTCCTTAGTAGAATAACTTGCAAATATTTGCTAAACAGCTTGATGAATTCATTTTGTCTAAGTTGGTTAGTGAAGTTGGGATATTTTGTATGTGCATATTTGTTGGAAATCTCATCTGTAAGGAATTCTTAAATGAGTTCACAAGTTTTACATTTTCCATATTTAAAGGACTTGTGAATTTATTTGAAATCCAGAACCTCGTACTTAGTGCTACTACTTTAATTATCATGTTTACAATGTTATATGCATATGTGGTAATTAGGTGTTCTAGCATAAGTTTGAATATTATCTTAATTGATTTAAATTATGATGTCAGACAATTCGATGTCAGATCAGTCTCATGATTTAAATGAATTAAAATAATATGCAGCATAATTGTTTGTATGATAAATATTTAATGAGTATCAGTTAATGATATCTTACTTAATTGTTTTGATATTTTTCTCTGATATTTTTAAATGTTTTGTTACAAATAATTGTGACACTTTTAATATTAGTGACATTATTTAGAATTACTGATCTAAATAATCAATACATATTTCAAAAACACTAATATTGGAAAACGGAAATATTTTCTAAGTTATGCGTATATAAAATTCTCAATAGTTTATATACTTAGAAATATTTCTAAAATTATTTTTACTTCTAGGTATCAACCATTTGTAAAATGATTTGTTTTCAAACACTTGTTTCAATGTTTGTTGCACATTGATTCAAAGTACCTAAACAGTGGTTGTTGCTTTGAAGGCCTTCTACTGTATTGCTAAGAATACATCCACCCCTATTGTAATAAAATTTTCTATTTTAAGTTAGGGATAATATCAGGTGGACGAAAATGATGAATATCATAATTGCTTTATGAGTCGGAAAATCATAGTCCTCTATCTGATAAGGATGGTTTGCAAAACTGTTTTCAAATCATACAGTATTAAGGTATAAAGGAAAAGAGTCATTTTAACGAGATATAATTTGGTAAGAGAGTTGAATTTCTTATTTGGTATAAATTCTCGCGTTTTATAATGGGAAGTTTGCCTTATAGGAAATTCATAAAGGATAAAAACTTTCTTCTATGATACAACTTTCCCGCGTTTTATTATGGGATATGTATCTTAAAGGAAATTTCGTATCTTGCTTTTAATTGATAAATCTTTAGTTCTGACAAAACTCTTTTTACTGAAAGTGCTTTAATGCAATCTATTACCATTCCTTATTATATTTTTCCTTCTCCTTGGGATGAAAAATATGTTTTAGAATGTTAAGATGATTATCCTTTTATCTCGATTGGTTCTTTCCAGTTAGCCCCTAGCGGCTTTAGAAACTGGCCAAGAGGTTGAAAACCTATCAATCTCTTACCCAGGCCATAGTACCAAACACCAATTCATCCACTTCCATATATTAACTCCTGGAGATATAAGGAACTCATGTAAGTTAGAGGTTGATAAGGGAGAAACTGCACCTGATGCAGCAAATAAGGATGATGTCGGAAGTGCACCCACAACTCTACCTCCAGAGAAGAAAAAGAGTATATAACTGAGGTAACTGTAAGCTCATCTGCATCTTCTCAAAAGGATGCAGAGCTGAAAAGGCAATAAAACTGTCTCTGGAATCATTCTCTCTACAGGATGAATCCATTGAAATTCGCTCGTCAGCTAGAGCACTTTGTAATGAGTCAAGCACACCACCGGCACTCACGCTGATGGTAAGCCTAAATAGATATATTCTAGGAACACATTGCAAGGCGTGCACAGTGAGAGGTACATGCAACATTTTTAGTTTTATACAGTTTTATTTAATTGGCATTCATACTATAAATATATATATATTTTTCTTAAGAGAATTGAATTTCTTCTTTGGTACAAATTCCCACATTTTATTATGGGAAATTTGTCTTATAGGAAATTCATAAGTGATAGAAACTTTCTTCTCAGATACAATTTTTCCCGCATTTTATGAAGGGATATGTATCTTAAAGAAAATTTCGTTATATGTGTGTAAGTTTGTTTTTATTTTGTGTTTATTTTTTTTTCCTATTAAATTGGCATATTTTTATTTTATATTTTATTTCATTTTATTTTTAAATTTTATTTTTGTCTACGAGAAATTGTTCTAAGAATCATAAGTATTAAATGTCAATATTTAAAGGACTTGTGAATTTCTTTACATCTACATTCTCGAGCTTACATATATCTCTGATATAATGTATGAAGTTAAATGCTAATTTTCATTCCTATGATTATTTAGTATTTAGCAAGATTATTTTATCTTATTAAAATTATGAATTGAAGCAATTAAATGTTTATTAGCTTCATAGTTTTAATACGATGAGATATTAAAAGAATAATTACTTGCTTTATGAAATTATTATTAATTATCATATTTTGATAGTTTGTTATTATTTCATTGCAATTAGTTATGATTTTTGTTGTTAGTGATAATATATATTATTTATCTGAAAGTCACTAATAATAAAAGCATATCTGTGTCCTGCCGAACAAGAGCAATCGACTCGAGGTAAAGAAGGTAATATCGATCTTGATATATTGTTTAATCAATTGATATAAATATATATACAATTGTTATATTGAGCCCTCAGTGGCTATAGGACAAGATCAAGGGATTGAAAACCTACAATCTCTAACACAGATCATAGAACCAAACACTCAAACAAACACTCAAACAGATACAACTTCATATACTAAACCCCTGAAAAGGAAAGTTTATCAACTAAAGAGGGTGACAGAGTAAGTGCCTCTAGTGCACTAGAAAAGAGAAGTATCTATGAGTGTTCCAGCAGCTCTGCCTCTAGTTAGAATATGAAATTGAAACCAAGACAACTGCTAACTAATTTATATCCTCCCAAAAGGGTATAGATTTGCAAATGGCAAAACTGTTACTAGGTTCGTCATCTTAACATGATGAGTCTATTGAATTCGGCCTGTCAGCCAAGGCCATTTGTAAAGAGTCAACTTCATTTGGACACTCTCAAACACTGCAAACCATAAATATATATATATATATATATATTCAAATGCACTGTAAGGATTGTCACACACTAAGGATGAATTGACGGAAGCAATTATTCTAAACTTCCATATCAAGGAAGGAAGGATGATTGATGATTCTGACTGAATCAACATGCCTTCACAGGCGTCAGGAGGAAACTTGGATCATTTGCTACATTATAGATCATTGTCTCCCTCTCCAGATGGAACATATCTGGATTCCTAACGGAACAGATCATCTTAGATGATCAGCAACTCATTGAATCTATTTTTGAAGCAATTCAGTTTTTAAAGTCAAATATTTTAATAGAATCAATTGAGGACGGGGATTTACGAAACCCCATTGCAACACCAGTGACCTCTCTTGAAGGGGCTATGGTGATCTTTCTTGCAGGTACAAACGATTGTGTCATCCGTACCGAGAGAGAGAAATAGTGTTGTGAGGAAAGAGTGAAACACAAGTGAGAAAGAGTGAAAATATATATTCTATGAGTGAAACACTTAGAGAGTATATGAGCGAAACACTTGAGAAACACAAAGTAAAATCACACACTAACACAATTACCAAATCTCATTCCCAATTATCTGTTACAGATTTATAATGTTACTCAACTAAGGGGGATGAAATTTCTTCTATTAATAAGGATTCTGAAGAGGATTACTCAACTAAGGGGGAGAAGTGTTGAACAGTTCGAACTGTTGAACAAAATCCAAAAAGGGAGAAGTAGATCCAAAAAGGGAAAAGTGTTAAACAAGATCCAAATGGGAGAATTGTTTAACAAAGACTTTTACTAGAAGAGGATTACTCCATTGTTGAAAAGGGGGTATATAACAACATGCTTGGATTGGATCCATTTGATTTTAGAAAATTCTTGTATATAGGAATTTACCGGATTTTCTAAAATGCATAATATGTCATAGTTTGCATTTTTTATATCTGCGATGGTTTAATGTTGTATGTATGCCATGTCTGTTGTTACCTCTATTAAATTGGTTGGATAATTCACGTAAGGGGAGAATGAATTCACCGTGGGAGAGAAGTGAAGAAAGGAGTTGGAGAAATAGAGGAGAAGTGGTAATGAGAAGAGAACAAGACTTCATCCCTACCATCCTAAGGGGGAGTAGTGATGAGTCTGAGAAATGAAGATAATACTACTTGTATAATATGTTCAGTGCTAGAGGAACAAACATCTTTCATTTCAGTTTCTCAAGAAATCTGGAAATGCAGAATCTGATCCAGAGAAACCAGCCACTAAAGATGTACCAATGACACCTGGTCACAAAAGTTAAACTCTAGAAGAAGGTGAAGTTGATACTTCTAAAGCTGGTAATGATAGGTAAGTCAAGATAGAACATTGTTAAATATGTTCAGTCTAGAGGAACATCTATCTTATTTATCTTTCATAATTGAAATCTGGAAATGTATTATATGATCCAGAAAACAATTTATTATTTACAGTTCTTAAATGTTGTATTTATTTTCTTAGTTGTTAGTTGAGTTATCCTCTAGGAATTTGTGTGTTAAATATTTAACAACAAATAGGGGGAGATTGAAAGTCATATTACTAGTCCTATTTGTAATAAGTAGATGACAACTCAACTCAGATAAGAAAGCGAAATAAATAATAAATATTGAATATAGAGGAAGAACAAAAGAAGCCATGACAGGACAAGAGAAGACACAAAGACCACTACAGCAGAAATGAGAATCAACATTGTAGTTAGTCATCCGTGAACCAGACCAGTGCACAGGATGTCAACAATGTCAGTGAAGATTCGTCATCAAAAAGTTCAAGTGGTTAAAAAGGTTATTGTTGAAGAACAGAAGAGTCTTATCTACATCAACAATAGTCAAGCCTTTAATTTAATTCTCTGTTAATTAATTAAATTAATTAGTTAATTTAATTAGTAAATTGATTCACTCAGAATTAATTTATTTCTTAAATTAATTAAAGGATTAATTAATTTAGAATTATTTTAGAATGACAGAAGACAGAAGTTGGAAGCTCAAAGGGATACAGGTTTGTTTGGAATACAGTGTACAAGAGTCAGAATCCAAGATTGAATATTTGACTGGGTACATGCAGTGGTGAAAAGAAGTATTGTCTAGTTTAAAGAGTCAGATTATTTCAGTAACAGAGGTACTTCTAATTGCAACTGTAGAAACAACCAAACATGCCTGACAGTACTGACTTGAAGAAAAGACGGAAAAAGAAATGACACAGAAGAAATGCAGAGTCATATATTCTTAAAAGTGGAACCCCGGTTGGAATTGATTTATCATTTCCAAGTCAAAAGGAGTTCGGTTCCAAACCTTCAGGAGACCGCAGCTTAGAGCGTAAAGATTTATTTAATTAATAAATATTTTATTTATTTAGTAAAATATATTTATAAATATCTAAATAATATTAGATATTTATTTTTATAATTTCTGAATTAAATTTATTATTTATTAATTAAATTTAGATATTAGATATATTATATTTATAATAAGTGTCATAAGAAATTCTCACTGTGATAATGATGTAATGATCCTTTGACTTGAAATCATTATATTTCTATACGAGAATTAATATACTTTGATTACACTCAAAGTTACCTTTAACCGGGTAATGATAAAGGTGGACATTGGATATGCTATGAATCGTATGAGAAATATGAATGATAGATATAGGATTTAACCCTCCTATTTTAGGAGTGATATTATTGGCCTCTTGATTGAGTGAGACTATAAAATGCATGGCCATGCTCAGATGTTGATTTGATTAATAGTCTACTCATTGATCAAGGAAACCCGGATTAAACGTTGAAGAGGATGACATAATACATGCCTCGAGTTTGATCTATAATATAAGGTTAAAGGGATTATATTACATTGTACATTATTCACGAAAGGTTTAATTGAATCACCAATTATTATTATTATTTGGGTAGTAATGATGTATTACTAGATGCCGCTCATTGTTTATAATTTTATTATTAGAAAATAAAATTATTGCCAACGTAATAATAACCTAAAGGGTCACACACAAAGAACGTTTAAACGGAGTATTATTTAAATTATGAATTTAAATACTGTTATTATTATTAATTCGAATTTATTTATTTAATTAATTAAGTGAGACTTGATTAATTATATACATATTAGAATTCGAATTTAATAATAATATAAATCCAAAATCTGAATGGGTTTTAAAAGGTCCAATCAGATTAGGGTTTTGGCCCAAGTTCCTCTCTCCACTATATATACATAAAGATGTATAGTTTATGGTGAACAGTTGAGATAATTCGTTTTTAATAAAACCCTAGCAACTCTAGAGAGGCTAGAGAAAGAGAGAGACAAAGAGGTAGAAACAGGCTAGTACCTAACTCCGGTGATCGTTAGACGATACGACGTTCGTGTGGATACAGATAGAGAGCAGATCTTTGTAAAGGGTTGCTGTGATTCATCGCTTCTGGACCTCTATAATCATCCTAAGGAAAGCTTTAATAAGGTACACATCTTATTCTCCATAATCATCCGCCAATTATACATGGATCCTGCGTTTGGGATTCGTTATTTTGTATTTATTTTTCACGTTTTTCCGCTGCGTGTGTGCTTGAATCCCAACACATAGATCATTTATTACATTTTTACAAGATAATAACTATTGATACTTACTGTCACCTACTTGGCTTTTGTACATACTATTACAAGTGACATTTAAGCTTACTGTCAATATGTATATGACAGTATGTTTTACTTAGTTAATTTATAATTAATCTAAGTATCTTATTAGTCGATTACAATATTAGCATCACAATCCCTAACAATCTCCCCCCAATTTGTTTTTATGAAAAATGAAGACAAATTTAGAGTGAACTGCAGATGATAACTCAACTAATACCAAATGAAGTGTTTGAGCACATCTTCAACTTTTAGCTTGAGCTTGCACTTCATTTCTTGTCTGCAGTCATCCTACCATACAAACCTTCAAGAGCTTTAAATGCATGTTTTTCTTCTTCAGTCTTGGCATGCTCAGAAACACAGTCTAGGACTAACTTCACCATTCTGTAGGAGAGATCCCTCAAGTCTTTATAGGTGTAGTAGTTCTCAAATGGTCCCTTGGAGATATAGAGATACTTCATCCCAAACATGTCCTTGACAAATCTATCTTTAGTAGAAGAGAATACCTGCTTCACCCTGAGTTTGTCAATGGCTTCATCTTCATCTTCTCTTGACTCAATGATCTCTCAGACAATTTTGCTTAAGTCTCTTTCAACTTCTAAAGATGAGCCTGTAGTTAGCATGAAGATCCTTCTCAAATTCTCATTGTTGAGCACCCTGAAGTTGGTGACCTCCACTTCAATGCTATCAATTATGACTCTCAAGGGCCCAAATAAAACTGTAGACACATATGTAGCTCTTTTTTAGAATTGATCATTTAGCATTGCATGCTTCATGTCATTCTCAGCCTCCTTGATTCTTCTGATAATCTTCTCTACCTTTTTCTTGGCAGCTTCCATCTCACTTTCAAATTTCCTTCTGAAAGTCATATTACTAGTCCAATTTGTAATAAGTAGATGACAACTCAACTCAGATAAGAAAGCGAAATAAATAATAAATATTGAATATAGAGGAAGAACAAAAGAAGCCATGACAGGACAAGAGAAAACACAAAGACCACTACAGCAGAAATGAGAATCAACATTGTAGTTAGTCATCCGTGAACCAGACCAGTGCACAGAATGTCAACAATGTTAGTGAAGATTCGTCATCAAAAAGTTCAAGTGGTTAAAAAGGTTATTGTTGAAGAACAGAAGAGTCTTATCTACATCAACAATAGTCAAGCCTTTAATTTAATTCTCTGTTAATTAATTAAATTAATTAGTTAATTTAATTAGTAAATTGATTCACTCAGAATTAATTTATTTCTTAAATTAATTAAAGGATTAATTAATTTAGAATTATTTTAGAATGACAGAAGACAGAAGTTGGAAGCTCAAAGGGATACAGGTTTGTTTGGAATACAGTGTACAAGAGTCAGAATCCAAGATTGAATATTTGACTGGGTACATGCAGTGGTGAAAAGAAGTATTGTCTAGTTTAAAGAGTCAGATTATTTCAGTAACAGAGGTACTTCTAATTGCAACTGTAGAAACAACCAAACATGCCTGACAGTACTGACTTGAAGAAAAGACGGAAAAGGAAATGACACAGAAGAAATGCAGAGTCATATATTCTTAAAAGTGGAACCCCGGTTGGAATTGATTTATCATTTCCAAGTCAAAAGGAGTTCGGTTCCAAACCTTCAGGAGACCGCAGCTTAGAGCGTAAGGATTTATTTATTTAATAAATATTTTATTTATTTAGTAAATTATATTTATAAATATCTAAATAATATTAGATATTTATTTTTATAATTTCTGAATTAAATTTATTATTTATTAATTAAAGATTATAAGATGTGCGGGTCTAGAAGCATTTCTACGGGACTAATTAAAGTAACATGCGGCACATTCAAAGAAAAGGGGCAGTGGTTTTGTGTTTCAAAAGAAACTAATCAAGTGTTGCCACTTGTCAAGACAAAAGCAAATGAAAAAGGATAACCAACCAAGTGCTGCCACTTGTCAAGCTCAAGTCAAAAGAAAAGAAAAAGCTTGCCATTTACAAGAGTCATACCGAGAGAATTTCAAGTCATACCGAAGCCCAATTGCAAGTCATACCGAGGGATTTCAAATCAGTCATACCGAGCTTATTCAATGAGTCATACCGAGCTTTGATTTATTATATGACAAGTCATACCGAATTGTTTTCTTTATTAAATAAGTCATACTGATTTATTTAATTAAAAGAAAAATCGAATATGACTTTAAGATAAGTCATACCGAATTTTGAAGAGTCATACCGACAGAAATAAGTCATGCCCAGCTTTCTGAAGAGTCATACAAGGCTTAATTTGATGAGAAAAAGAGTCATATTGGAAGAGTCATGCTGGCTTTCCACCTCTATAAATATGAGGCCAGGGGCTTCATAATTCAGAGTAGAAAAACAGTCAAATTCAGCAATTTGTCTGCAACGTCATATTCACAGACTTTCTGTGCTAGTTTGGTTTTAATTCCTTAAGTAGAACAATTCATGTCAAATTTATTCTAGGAATTAAATGTTTATTCTACCGAATATTGTAATACCCTTTCAAGTTTAATATACGTATTTAACTTGAATCTTGTTTACTTACTTGCTAATTTCTATATCTTAATTGTTATATCATAAAAATAGAAAGCTAGTAAGTCAGCCTCCCAAACACTACAAGGACTCTAACCCTCAGCTAAAATAATAATTTAATTCTGTAAATTCTGAAAAGAATTTTAAATTGTTGTCAGTATCGCATTCAATCCCCCTTCTACGATACTTCCGGGACCCAACACCTTCTCTTCTCTCTTTCTTCTTGGAGTCACAGATATCCAGTGCTCTATTCTTTAGATCAAAAATATCAAAGTTGGTGATGTTGAGCAGTTGCTTCTTGATTAACCCAGTGATTTGAGGGTCAGTCACAGCCATATTTTTTAATCCTCAAAGGTGATTTCTTCAGCAAATCCACCAGTATTGTAGAAGATCATTCTATCAGGGTTTCTGAGAAGACATTGTTGGGTCTTCTCATACTCAATCTTTCTTTCAAGTTCTTTCTTCTTCTTAGCTTGAATTATTCTCATAACACTAGACATGAGATTGCTTTTCTCAAGATAAAGATGCTCTTTCAACTGTTTCACCAATTCTTCAAGTAGATCCAAATTCTTTTCTTGTAGAGATTCCATGCTCCAAAACTCCTTAACTCCATCTTTATTTGCAAACATCACCTCATCTGAGTAGACAATTGTCTCGGGTTCTTCAGCATCTGTAAAATCCAAATGATGAGGTTTGAAAAATCCATCAGTTCCATGAATTTCCTAATTAACATCCCTCTCAAAACTTGTGTACTTATGTCTGTTCCTTGAATTATGAGCAACATCTTTCTAATCAGAAAATAGTTTGCATCTTTCATCTCATAACTCATTTCTTCTGTTGCTCCATTTAAATAGTAAAGAATTAGCTTGCTTAGAGAGTTAACTTCAAACCATTCAACATCCACCTTGATCAATGATTCTGCCTTTGATTGTGCCAAGTTGTTTATTATCGGTCTTTTGATGTCAAGACAATCCTCATGACGCACCTCAGCATCAGATTGCATCTCCTTCTGCTAGGCTTCCTGCTAGAATGAGGTTTGGGTCTTTCAGCCCTTGCGATCCTGCGTTTCTTTGATATGGAGATTTTTCTTGATAGTAACTCTTCCCTTACTTCCTTTGACAATGACTTAGAAGTTACTGTCAATGCAGGCTTGACAACATCTTTCATGACAACATCTTTATTATCATCTTCAAAGCCAAGGACCAGAGTCTTCAACAACCTTCCTTCAATTCCATCCTTAAACTCCTTCTCATCCTTCTCATTTTCTTCATCCACCTTATTTACAGTTCTAGATAATCATTCACCATTGTTATTGTGTTGGCTGGAACTACCTGCACCTCCATCAGGCTTTTCATCATCATTTCCATCCTTATTTCTCCTCATTCTATCAGCCCTCAATCTTTCGACCCTTTCAATTTCCTTCGTTAGAATCTTCACCGCATCCATCACCTCCTCACTTTGATCCAATTTGCAGAAGTAATCAAATGATTCTCTCACCAACTTTAGCTTGTACTCACTAACTCTTTCCAGGTTCATGAATCTGTACTTGTCATCATTAGAGAAGCTGTATCTGATACTTAGATGATTGTAGGTGAATTCTGGTAGCTTCTCCCTTATTAACTTCAATAAAGTCCTTTTTAGATTCTCATTCAAGAAGGATCTCTCAGCCTTGATTTTGAGTCTGATAGCTTCAATAACTGGAATTTCCTGTCTGCTGAGAAACCCCAGGCTGACATACCAACTCAATCCTTCTAGCACTCTTACTGTTGTCACCCATTTATTACTGACAGATATCATCTCAGCAGCTCCCACTATTGACTGTTTTAGTTGTTCATAGAATTTCTTTGGGTCTTTGTTAGATGACATCTTGATTTCTTTAATTTTCTCATAGAAGTTGGCATCCTGAAATGCATTGCTATTTTCATTCTCATCAATCATCAAAATAGTAGCTTCTTCTTCTGTAAGATCTTCCCTCTCCACCAGAATAGTATCATCAGTATCTATCTGATATAGCTTTGCCTTTCCTTTCCCGGCTGTATGAACTATTGGAGCCTCCTTAACACCACCTCCTTTTATCACAATGCCTTTCTCCTTAGGCCTCTCAACATTCATCTGTTTCTCCACCTTATTACCACCAAGATGTGTAGCAATCTCAGCAGCCACACTAGACAGTAATGCTAGTTGACTCTCTCCCTGAGATGTAGCTTGTGTTTTCTCCTTCTCCTTTTCAGTTTCACCTACAAACATTTCTTAACCTCCACTTTTCTCCCCCCTTAGTTGAGGTAGCATCTGCAAGCTTGGAATTGAACTCTTCTAATTTTGCAAACATAACCTTGAATCCCTCAGTCATCATATTCTCCAAGGAAGACATTTTGTTGATGAGCTTCACCTGGTTTCTGCCAACTGTATCCAGATTTTTAGAAAGTTTAGTTACTTTATGTGAAAGGGATTTCAACCTTTCATCAGCTTGTTTAGATGATTTGGAGACTGTGGTGGTTCTCACACTCTCTTATTTTTTCTGAGTGATCTCATCACTCCTCACCAACTCACTCTCAAGGCCTATTGCCTTAGAAATTTGGGTGCCTTCTTTTCTTTGGCTTTGCTCAAAGCCCTCTCCTTTTGCCAGAGTTTTTCCCTGCCTCTCTATTCTTTTAGACTCACTTCTCTCTTTTCTTTTCTCTCTCTTTATTTTTCTATCCCTCACTGAACCTAGGTGCAAGGGAGTGAATAGGTACACCTTGTACTGAAGATTTAGATTGTACCTTTAGTAGAGTAGAAATATGAGCAGAATTATCATCATCATTCTGTTGAGAAGTTGTGGCCAATGGAGAGTGGCTGTCTGAAATTGGAATGTTGACAACATCTTTGGAGGAGTTACTGTCATGAGGATTGATATCAAATTTGTCTTTAACAGCTACTGAGGCTGTGACAACAATCTCTTCCACCCTTTGAGTGGAAGGTTCTTGTGGATTGTTATGATCAATCTCATCCAATTATTGAAATAGTGCATCAACATTTTGATCTTCTATGTTGGCAAAGTCTGATGCAGTATAGTTGAATGAGCTGTGTTCTACATGTTCTAGCCCTATTGTATAAGTATCTTCAAGTATGGGCTCATGTTGAGTATGTTCAACCTATTGTGAAGACTCTTTACAAATTGTCATGGGAGACTGACCAATTTCAATAGATGCCTCCTTTTGAGAGGAGACATCCAGAGATGTGTATTGATCCCTTTTAAGAGATGTGTCCTTTTGAGAGGACACACCCTGGCTAACAGAGGTTGATACCCTTACCTTCTTTCTCATAGGCTCACCAGGGCCCTCTGTGGGTTCTATGATCAGACTACCAGCCTTATTTGCTGCAACCTATACAGTTTCATCATCTACCCGTAGAAAGGTTTCTAGCCTAGATTTATTGATTCTCCTTCTTTTAGGAGCCTGGTCCTTTTGAGAGGAACCAGACCCTTGCCTAACTGATTTTGAGACACGAGAAGGCCAGACTCCTTCAAAAGGTTTGGAGTGTGGGTTAGGAATGATGAGGTCAACACCATTCTCATCACTCAAAGAAAATACAATGTAGTCCTCAACAAATTTTAAATTTAAATCATTTACAGTTGAAAGCATGAAATTAGTAATAAACAATCCCAATTCAGTGTTAAGAGGATTACTGGTTAACATAGAATGATATTCTTTTTAAGTGTTGGGGATTCCATGCATTGAACACTGTCTAAATTTATTATGCCTATAATAGAATTAATGATAAGCATAAAAAATCTAGGATAGTAGATTACCGGTTTTCTGGCTTCTTTCTTTCCAAGCACCAGTTTGAACAGAGGCATCGGTAGCTTTCCAATATCAATTATGTAGTTATGCACCATGGAATGCACAATCCTCCTGATGTAGGTTGGGACCTCATTCCAGCCACTGGTCTTGCTTGACATGGGCCTTGACAAAATATCTAACATCATGCTTCATTCTTTGTTTAAGTACTTCATGTCCATACCGCCATACGAATACTAATCATCATTGTCTGGTCTTATTCCGGGTCTATTATACCCAACCATCTTGAAGAACTTGGAAAGTTGAACATCACTTGCAGGCTCCTGAAAAAGTGAGCCTTCAACCGCTTCCACATGAAGAGTTTCGTTTATGTGAGAGAAATCAATGGTGTAAGAGGTACCATTGATTTAGAATGTGATAGTGCTTTCATCTTGCTCCCCCTCACATGTGGCAGAGGTCCATAGTTGAGACAGTCTAGGAATTTCAAGTAGGGGGCTTTCTGTGAGGGCATCAGAAAGGTGAGAGTTATTCATGAAGCCAACAAGAGATTTGAAGGCTTCTTGAACTTCACCCACTGAAGCCATGGTGGTGAAATTGGTTTGGGAAAGAGAACAAATAATTTGGGGTCCAAACATGGTTGAGAGATTGTAAATTTAGAAATGAAGAATGATTTAGAGTTTGAAGAACGGTTTAGAGTAGAAGTTGCAGAGAAAATGGAGATTTTTTAAGGCGTTAGAGAATAGAGAGTTTAAGAGAGAAATAAAGTAAAGTAAAGAATGAGAGAAATTTTAGCTGTGTATATATGATGTGAAAAAAAAACTATCAAGAAAAAATTGTAAATGATTTTAAGTGACAGTTGTCTTATAGTTCCATTCCTTGACAGTAACTCATGCGCTAGAATTTAGACACACACTTGACAGTAACATTAGTGGTTAGAGAATATATAAGATAAGTGAATAACCATAATATTTACTGTTGACAGTATATTATGCGGGGATCTTAAAAAACTATACTGTCAATGTTGTTTTACAGTAAGTTTCACAAGTATTTGACAGTAAATTTTAGTCCCGCATAATATGCTGTCAAGACTTCACCATCGTTTGACAGTAAGTTCCACAGGATTTGACAGTAAGTTTCAGTCCCACATACTATACTGTCAAAACTTCTCAAACATCTGACAGTGAGTTTCACAGATTTGACAGTAACTTATCATTATGCGACAATATGAATAAAACATACTGTCAAGCAACTTGACAGTATCTTTTATTAACCACATAATAATTTACTTAAAAATAAATTAGTTAACCTCTCAGTAAAATATCATCATGTCTTTCCACTGTGATAAAAATCAAAACACCTCAAGAGGCCATTAATTTAAAGTGAAATTTAGTTAACTAAATTTTTTAATTAAATAAATAGAATTACATTAACAGGACAAATTTAACATACCCAATTCACTCACTAGCCTGATGTGCCTTCTTCCACATGCGCTCTAATGAAATGATGTCTGATATCAATGTGTTTAGTTTTAGAGTGTTGAATAGGATTCTCGGAAATTACAATGTCACTAGTGTTGTCACAAAATACTGGAATTCCTTGCATAGTCAACCCATAGTCCAATAGTTGATTCCTCATCCAAAGTAACTGAGCACATCAACTACCAGCTGCAATGTATTCAGCCTCTGCAGTTGAATTTGATATTGAATGTTGCTTCTTGCTAATCCATGAAACTAATCTTTCTCCCAGAAATTGACATCTGCCTGTTGTGTTCTTTCTGTCTATTCTGCACCCTGTATAGTCTGAGTCTGAATATCCAACTAAGTCAAAACCAGAATCTTTAGGATACCAAAGGCCTAAGTTTTGAGTGCCTTTTATGTATCTAAAAATTCTTTTTATAGCCATTAAGTGAGACTCCTTTGGATCAGACTGGAACCTTGCACATAACCCTGTTACAAACATGATGTTAGGCCTACTAGCTGTTAGAGAGAGGAGAGAGTCAATCATTCCTCTATTCATTTTGTTGTCCAACTTCTTTCCTTTTGGATCCTTGTTAAGTTGAGTTGCTGTTGAGATTGGAGTTTTTGCAAGAGATGAGTCTTTCATATCAAATCTTTTCAAGAGATCTTTAACATATTTAATTTGACAAATAAATATTCCATCTTCTTTTTGATAGACTTGAAGTTCAAGAAAGAATACCAATTCACCCAGCATACTCATCTCATACATGTTCTACATTAACTAAGAGAATTTCTTGCATAGATCTTCATTTGTTGAACCAAAGATGATGTCATCAACATATATTTGAACTAGAATGATATCCTTTCCATGCTTCTTGAAGAAGAGAGTTTTATCAACAATCCCTCTTGTAAAGTTGTTATCAAGAAGAAACTTGGAAAGAGTATCATACCAAGCCCTTGGTGCTTGCTTTAAGGCATACAATGCCTTTAGTAATCTGTACACAAAGTTCTTCATTTTTGGATCTTTAAAGTCGGGAGGCTGTTCAACATACACTTCTTCATTAAGAAAAGCACTCTTTACATCTATTTGAAAAACTTTGAAGTTGTTGAATGCAACAAAATCCAAAAAGATTCTTATTGCCTCAAGTCTGGTAACATGAGAAAATATTTCTTCATAATCAATCCCTTCCTGTTAGCAGTAACCTTTTGCCACCAGCCTTACTTTGTTTCTTGTGACAGTACCACAATCATCCATCTTGTTCCTATAAACCCACTTAGTGCCTATTATGAATTTGTTCTTTGGTCTAGGCACCAATTACCAAACACAGCTTCTTTCAAATTGATTAAGCTCTTCTTGCATGGCATTAATCCAATCAGGATCAGCCAATGCCTCTTCTAGGGTTTTAGGTTCAGTTTGAGAAAGGAAACAAGAGTACATACATTCATTAGAAACATTTCTTCTTGTTTTGACTCCAGTTCCTGGATCACCAATAATTAAATCATTTGTGTGATCTCTATTCTATTTTATTTCTCTTAGAGAATCACTAGAGTCTTCAACACCTTGTTGATTGACAACATCTTTTGCTTTTGCACTGTTGACAATATCAATTTCTTCAAGTCTACTATTCATTGGAACATTCCCAGAAAAATTAGTTGTTTGAGTAGTTCTTTCAATTTCTCCAGACTGGATATGAACAATTGTTGGACCAGAAATTGTGTGATCAACTCTTGAAGAATATTCATCAATCTCTTCTAGATAGCCTTGATTTCAAAGACTAATGATTCTGTTTCTTGACCTCCTTCAATTCTAGGAAATTTCATCTAATCAAAGGTGACATTTACACTCTCCTCCATAGTCTTGTGATCAATGATGTAGACTATGTATGATGATGTCCTGTCAATGCCATATCCCATAAAGATTCCTTCAAGTGCTTTAGTGTCAAATTTTCCTTTGAACTCAGTTGAATCTTTCATATAATAGCCTTTATTTCCAAAGACATGAAAATAATTGACAGTTGTTTTCCTTCTTGTGATCAATTCATAGGGTGTCTTTCCATAGGCCTTGTTGACTACATTCCTGTTTTGAGTATAACAGGCTGTATTGATTGATTCTCCCCAGAAATAGGTAGGAAGTTTTTCTTCACTCAAAATTTTTCTTGCAGCCTCAATGAGAGTTCTGTTCTTTCTTTCCAAAACACCATTTTACTGAGGTATCCTAGGTGCAGAGAATTGTTGAGTGATTTCATTGTCTTTGCAGAAATCATTCATGATACTGTTTTTGAACTCAGTACTATTATCACTTCTTAATATATGCACTTTGTACTTGGGATTCTTGTCAAGAACCCTTACCAAATCAATGATCTCTTATGCAGCTTCATCCTTGGATGCTAGAAACCTCACCCATGTGTACCTTGAAAAATCATCAACCATCACTAGAGCATATCTTTTTCTTTCCAGTGATTGCACATTCACAAGACCAAATAAATCCATGTGAATTAGTTGAAATGATTCATTGATTGAGCCACTAAGAGTGATTTTGTGTGTAGCTCTCCTTAGCTTCCCTTTTTGGCAATCCTCACACAATCCTTCTTGACAGAATTCTAGTTGAGGAAGCCCTTTTACCAATTCTCTCTTCATTAGATAACTCATTGCTTTGAAGTTTAAATGGGAAAGTTTCTTATGCCACAACCAACTTTCATATGGGAAAGCCTTACTGTAGAAATAGTAGACTTTGTCTTTTCTTACAGAGTCCAAGTCAGCTATGAAGAGGCTTCCTTTTCTAACTCCTTCAAGAGCTTCTTCTCCTGTCTTCTTGTTGACAATATAGCATCTGTCTTGATCAAAGCTCACTAGAAATCCTCTTTCATAAAATTGATTTATACTCAGTAGATTGTGCTTCAAACCATTCACTAGAGCAATTTTCTCTATTATTAAATTTTCAACTTCTAGTATGTCATATCCCATGGTGAAACCAATGCTGTTGTCACCAAAGGTTACACAAGGGCCATCCATCTTCTTTAACTGTGATATCAGGGCTTTATCACTTGTCATGTGTCGTAAGCATCCACTGTCAATGATCCATATGATTTTTTTATTTTTCCTGTTGCCCTACAAAGCAAATATCTCAAGTTGCTTTTGGTACCCAACTTTCATTAGGTACATTTTGCTTAGCTAAATCATAGTTTGAAGTTGATTCAGTTGTAATTATTTCTCTTGCTTTTTAGCAAGACTCCTGTAGCTACCCATTTTATTTTGATTACTAGTTTGCTAGCTTTGTTCTTAGAAGGCTTGTCCATCCCAACTTTAGAAGGACTTGGAGTCTTTGCCTTTTCACTTTTATCATTTTTATGCAGGCATTCTTGATCATTAGCAAAAGGCATATTAAAGCACATACTCATCAAGTTCATTTTACATGAAATACAATCAAAATCACCATAGTGAGTAACTTGTTTGTTCTTGAAGGGCGTGTTGTGTAAATTTCCATTAACAGAGGTAACATTCTTGACATTAAACTTGATTTTGTTACAGATATGAGTTAGATGACTAGAAGATCTATAATTGTTGCACAATTTTCTAGGAGCATTAGAAATATATCCAAAGTTGTTCTTCTTATTTATTCTTAATTTTCCATTTCTGTTCTTCTTAGTCTTTATGACAGTATGTTTAGAAGTTACTGTCATACTGTTTTTGACAGTAGGTTTAGATGGGGGTGTCATGACAATAAGTTTTGATCTCACAGTCTTGACAAAAACTTCTGAACTTACTGTCTTGCCAATATTGACAACATCTTTTAAACACTTGTTACTGTCAAGGTTAAAACTAACTGTCTTGGGGATTTTGACAATATCTTTTGCCTTAAGAGACTTAGTGACAATTTCATTATCCTCATCATCCATTTCTTGTTTGATTACTAATGCTTCCTCATCAAATTCAAATTCTGCCTTTTTGAACATGAGATTCTTATCTTTCTTTAGAATGGAAGGTTTGACAGTCTATTTGATGTCTTCCTCAACATCATGTTTCTTTCCATTTTTCTTCTTATAGTTAAAACCTATACCTACCTTTTCATTTTCAGTATTATCATCATGGTAAGATTTTAACAGGGATGAAGAATTTTTGTAAGTCTTAATTTTTAGATCATTCTTAGAAATATGTTTCCTGAGAAATTCCTCAATCTGGGAAGCACAAACAACCTTATTTTTAAGAATCTCATTTTCTTGTTATAAGGACTCAAAAGCATTCTGTTTAAGATCTAATTCATGATTCTTAATTCTCAATGACTCATTAGCACTAGACAGTTTGATAATCTCTTCATTAGCATCTAACATGCTTGTATGAATATTGAAAATTTCAGAACTTAAACTTTCAATAGTTTTCTTATACTGAGATATAGTCATATCAGCAGTAGTAAGAATGGGTACCTGACTAGATGAAGTGGATGAACTTTCTCCAGAGTTTGCTATGAGAGTAAGATTTCCATATTCTTCCTCCTCTTCATCATCAGAGTCTTCCCAACATTTTTCTTCAGCCACAAAGGCTCTTTCTTGTTGCTTTTTGAGCAAGACATCATATTTTGCTTTGAGTTCCTTATAATCATTGTCATTTCTCCTCACTTATTTTGGCTTCTTGTATTCTGTTGTAAAATACCCCATTTCACTGCAGTTGTAACACATTATCTTGGATATATCCACAATACCTATTTTGTATCCACCTTTGCCACTTCCTCTAAGTTTTAAAATATTTGACTTGTTGAACCTGGAGCTTTGTCCTTTGGGTTTGAAAACTTTGTTCTTCTTAAATCTCAAGTTGGAGAACTTCTTTATCATATAGGCCATTGTTTTGTTTTCCATATTGTCCAGTCCCTCCAAAGTGTAAAACTCATCTTCATCACCATCCTTGAGTTCTAGAGTCACACTGTCATCTTCATCTGTGATTTCTTCAATCTTAATTTGTTATTGATGTTGAGATTCCTTGAGCTGCATCAGCTGTGGATCCTGAGCTACTAGAGCATTTGATGTGTTGGCCATTTTTCCTCTTTGACCAGATTGAATAGCTCTCTTTTGTAGCAGCTCTAGCTCATAGGTTTTAAGTATACCATATAAAGTTTCAAGAGAAACTTTTGATAAATCACTTCCTTCTCTTATGACAGAAACCTTGTGCTCTAGATGGTTAGGAAGTGTCAACATGAATTTCATGTATACTTCCTTTTTGTCATAAAACTTTCTGTGCAGCTGCTAGTCATTTATCAACCTGTTAAACCTCTCAAACATCTCATTCAACCCTTCACTTGGTTTAGCCATCAAGGCTTCATACTGAGACACTAAAATTTTTCTTATATTTTCCTTTACTTCTTCTGTTCCTTCACAGAGTATCTCAATGGTTTCCCATATTTTCTTTGCACTGGTGCAGTTGACAATGTTATTGTACATGACATTGTCAAGTGCCTCAATGATGATAAATTTTAAGCAATCATCTAGATATACTTTTTCTCTTTCAGTGTCAGTGTACTCTGAAACTTTTTTAGGAACCTAGTAGGCTGGTATTGTTTCACCATCTACTATAGTTTCAAGTACATATGTTTGAGGAATGAAGGGACCATTTTCCAGAATTCCATGATAAAGTGGGTTGGCTATTTTTATGAATAACATCATTTTTATTTTCCAAAGGTTTTAGTGTTCTTTATCAAAGGTGGGTATTTTTATGCTGCTTACTTTATGTGCACTCATGTTTAGATCTTTTCAGGTTATATATATCTAACATGCTGCTCTGATATCAGTTGTTAGACAATATGAGTATTGCAGAAGGGGGAGTTGAATGCAACTTGATAATTTATCACTAATCTTTCTAACAACAAACAAGAAGTAATAATATCAAGTAAAAAATGCAAACAACAGTAAGCAAGTAAATGAAGAAAGGTGTTTAACTTTAAAAATTAATTTTAATAATTTTTGTTTTGTTACAACTGACTGAAAGATGTTTCCAGCTTCAATAGATACAATAACAAATAGTTTGCTAGTGTTTCTATGCTTGAGAAAAGTTAAGCTCAATTGTGTTAAGTGAAAGTGTTTGTGAGATATGTGTATTTATACTGAAACACATATCTCACTTACAAGTGAACTTTCCCTTGTTCTTAGGACAAAGCTTAAAATAGAAACTTCACTTTTCTTATTCAAATTTGACTTCATTCCGATTGTAGATAAAGTTGCTCTGAGAATATTTGATATCCTTGACTCCTTGAGCATGCTTTATCTTTTTGCTTGCCTTTTCTCAAGTTGCAGTAGTGGACTTGACAGACTAGATAGAGTTGTCAAGATCAATCTTTGAATTTTCACTACCTAGTCTACTACTTAAAACAGACTGTCAGTTTCACCAAAAGGTTATTGTCAACCTTTAGCTACTCTTTGGTGACAATATCTTTGACTCCACATACTTTACTGTCAAGTTTGATAGTCTTCTAAAACATACTGTCGTCCAAAGCTACTGTCAACTATACCACCAATGTTCATGTCAACTATCCCCACCAGAGTTACTGTCAGTAAAACTTGATGTCTTCAATTCTTCAATCTCCACCAAGTTTACTATCAAGGGAATAGTTACTGTCAGTAAAACTTGCTGTCTTCGAATCTTCATTCTCCGTCAAGTTTATTGTTAAATTTCATGAATATTAAAATAATTAAATCTCATGAATCTCATGAATATTAAAACTTATTAATTAAATCTCATGAATATTAAAATAATATTATTATTTTATCTATAAATAATTTTTATTATATATTATATTATCATAGCCGATATAATAAAAAAATTTAAATTACATATTTAAATCATACTACCTTCATCCCACCTAATTGTTAACGTTTTGGAGAGAGCGTCCGACACACATTTTAAGGTGCATATAAAATATAGTTTCATAAAATTTTTTAATTTTTTTTTCTGAATAAAAATTTAATGTTTAAATTTTTATTCAGAAAAAAAAAAAATTAAAAATAAGTTATGAAATTATACTTTATATGCACCTTAAAATGATTATTGGACCTTCTCTCCAAAACGTTAACAATTTAGTGGAAGTGACGGATTATAAAATAATTAATATATAATTACATATTTAAGTCATTTTTTAAACAACCATAGAAAAACCATGCTACGAAAAATTGTGAGGGAAAGTGTGGAGACACCTGGCATAAAATTAAGTAGATACCACACACTACCGTGCACGTTTACCAGTAATCACCAACTTCGCTTCAACATGACCGATCAAACTTGTTCAACTTCATTTCAAAAAAAAAAAAAAACTTGTTCAACTTCCCACTTTTCTACAACCTTAACAAGAATTTCTTCTTCTATTGCCTCTTCAACTTCTCTTCCGATCCCTTTATTATAGACATACAGATTTATGTATATATGTTTGTGTTTTCTCATGAGCAGCAGTGGTGGAGGGTCCTGATTTGATTTGATTTGAAGGGGTACATCATTTATAAGTGCACCCAACTCAAGTGAGTTTAATTTGCATCTTTCTTCTTACTTATGTTTCCATGTCTTCTGCTTCTCTACGCTATTCTCTATGGGATCTTTCCCGCTTACTTTCATGACACTTTTACGATGTGTCTTCATCTTATTAGTGTGTTTTTGCATGTAAGGAGTCCATTATCATTAATAATAAGAATAAGTAAGAGCCAATTAAAATTTGAAAATTTATCATTTATTGTGACATGATACATACAGTAAGATGAAGAGTTTTAATTGATATGATTAATTTGAATGTGGATGGTTCCATCTGATTAATTATTTTCACAATCAATTAGAACAAGACATGTGTCATTTGGAAATTTTTTGAAAAAAACTTTTGGTTCCCTAACATTAGTCTTATGATAGAGTATTATGATAATGTCACACAATAAAGATAACGGGGAAAATGAGTTTATTTATACTCCATCAATCTCACCCATTTGTTTACGTTTCGGAGAGAAGGTCATCACGCATTTTAAGATGCATATAAAGTATAGTTCTGTAACTTATTTTTATTTTTATTTTTGAATAAAAATTTAAACATTCAATTTTTATTTAAAAACAAAAAATTGTAAAAATAAGTTACGAACTATACTTTATATGCATCTTAAAATGTGTGACGAACCCTCTCTTTGAAACGTAAATAAATGGGTGAGACGGAGGGAGTATATACATATGCTTGTGAATCATTATATTTTTGGGTAGATTACATAATTGTTTTGAGTGTAAGGAGAAGGAAGTGAGGACTCAACACATGCAAACAGGGTGAGACGAGACTTTACCATTAGGCAGAATCATTAGAGCTATATATTTTTATGTGTAGAAGATCATTCATGTTACATAACAAGGGTCAAGGGATCATTTAAACTGAGGATGAGTTTCATAATAGGATACATCATACATTCATACATGTACATTGACGATGCAGGATCAGTTGAGAATCACTACTAGGTATAGGATTTAGACCTTATCTATCTTATTAGTGTTCGTCATTATTAAACTACAACCAAGTTAAAATCATCTCCCTCATTTGGGTCACCAAGAACCAAGGGCAAAAGATATGTTGATTCTGGGGTTCCCAGGCAACTAATTCTCCTTAAGTTTTTACCTTCATATGTAATCGATGCCTTAAAGTGTTCGGTGGAACTAAGTGGAGAAGGAACTTCCGGAGTAAGTTGATCTTCAAACAAATATTTAAGCACAAGTATTTAACATAAGCATAGGGTTAATATGGTATACTAATACTTAAATATTCATTATCAATATAATTTATCATTTTACTAATTTCACTCATCATTTGTATTTTTTCCCCTTATTTATCTGTTATATTAAAATATTCTTTTGACATATTATACAATAAAAAGGGACCAAATAGCAAATATTTTTACACTTTATCGGAATACAACAATACAAGGATTAAGTAAGCCTATATTATTAAAATGCAAGCCCATTACAATAAGTTAGGTGCATATAACTTAAGATTTAAACTCTAACTTATTCTAATTTATTACTCATTAATGTCGTTTCTAGTCGGCTAACATTTATAAGTCATCTGCAAATTTACTAAAATATAGACATCAGACTGGCTATTAAACCTCAGCTTGACATCAGAGCAACTTGGCAACAATTGCAGCTAACGTTATTCTTTTCTTGCCTTCCACTGTATTCTATATATAATTGGAATAAAGGAGTTAACATGGTTTGATCGTCAGGGACAAAAACATAAATTCTTAAGTATTATTAATTAAATAATTATGATTTAATCTATGAATAAAAGAACTAACTTAATAACATTTTTTAATATTATTTATTAATATATATAACTAAAATTAGTATTATTTTTAAATATATATTCCCTCCGTCCCATTCATACATTTCGAAGAGGGTGTCCGACACGAATTTTAAGGTGCATATAAAGTATAGTTCCATAATTTATTTTTAAAATTTTTTTTCTCTGAATAAAAATTTAATGTTTAAACTTTTATTCAGAGAAAAAAAATTAAAAAAATAAGTTATGGAACTATATTTTATATGCACCTTAAAATGCATACCGGACATCCTCTTTCAAATGTAAACAAATGGGTGGGACTGAGGGAGTATATATTAAATATTAATATTAAAATTGAATAAATATAATTTTTTAAAAAAGAAAACTCATGCATTGCATGGGCTCTAAACTAGTTCTACATGATACATACATCACCTTCTAAGAATTATCTTTGCATTTCGAAAAAAAATAAGATTAATTAAGCAATTCTTTTGTAGCATGGTACAAAATCAAAGCGGACAGGGTTAAATTCTAACTAATCGTCTGTTAAAGCCCCTTTTAAAATGCTTAATATGACTTTTGGTATATTGTAATAAAAAGTGGTATAAAGCAAGTAATAACTGAAAACATGTGGTTTTCTGCATTTAGACAGATGGCTGGGAGAATTATGGATAAGATTTCAATAACTTAAAAAATCTCATTTCAGTCATTGGGAATGTTATCTTAGACATGGCAAACTTTTCTAGGAAAATCCAAAGTGGAAATAAGTACCTATTTACTTATTTATACTTGTAAGCGGAAAATTAGCCAACTTAAACAATCCTGCATATATCTGATCTTGAAAGACTTCTAGTCATGAAGTTAATAAGACATGATTTTTAAGAAAACACAAACCAAAACACATAGAGAAGTCCAAAGGGTCCCCTTGTAACTTGTTCTCTGAAATAAACAGCACCTGCAGGGTGGCATTCACACAGGATCACCTTTTTCTTTTTTTGTTGTTTACAAGAGACCTCAGGTATGCATCCTGAGAATTTACACATAAAACTACAGTTGAGTGAGTAAGAAAACAGATATTATAGTAGAAGTTTAGATTTGGGTTTTGAACACTAAGAATAATGTCATGTTCTCTATAGCATGCACAAATCTTATCACCCCCAACAACATGTTTTTCCCACCCTTCTCTTCTTACATGATTTATTTATTAGATTAAGCAAACCACAGGCATTCAGTTGGCAGGAAAAAAAAAATCTCAGTTGATACACAAGATAGACATTCCTACTATGTTTCCAACGATATATATGGAGATATGTATGTATTACAAATATAAGACATAAGTTAGATATTCTTTGTGACTATATGCTTATTGAATCATTCAGTCATGAGCAGCAGCAGTGGTGGAAGACCTGGTCATGACCGAAAAGGTTGTCCAATTATTCTCATGGTCAATCTTGAGTGGCGCAGTCTGAGATCACATAAGATAATATTAAAGAGATTAGTTAACAAACAATATCTTATCTTCCTACCACTATTATTTATCCGAGAAGATAAGCAAGTAAAAGCATACTTTCGGTTATTCGTAGAGAGCTTGCTCTTCATTATCTTCTTCTGCTTCTTGTTGTCCTTTTTCCTATTCAAAAATGATTTCACACATTATCATTATATTATAATTTAGACATAACAGTCATATCACATTCACTTTTCAGTATACTATATACTAACTAGTGTAATCATATTCTTACTGTCCTCTGAAACAAATAAAAGGTACTGCTTCCACCTCTATTACATAGGTTTTGTAGAAGAAATGGGAAATTATTGAGGAATCAGGAGATGTTGAAACAGAGTAAGTTTGAAAAATACCCTACTTGGAGTACAAGACACATAGTAAAAGAAACGGGGATAAAACTAGTAGAAAAAACAGTGACAGACGGACAGAAATTTAACCAAAAGCCTTGTAGGGTTTTTGTCCACATTTCTTAGTAGGACTACAATGAACAATTCTAAGACTCTGAGGAAAAATATGGTCCCTATTTGTTTTTCCCTGTAACCGAATAGCAAGTTACATACCAGACAAATGACAGCTGCATGCGCAGATGCATACTTGTGAGTCAAAATAAATGCACAGAACATACACGTGAACATGAACATATACTTGGTCATAAGCTTTTACCAACTCCTAAACTTCCGTTTCAAGCTACTCTGAATTGACTATATATATTGATTATCTACGTTGATCTTAAACTGGATACATGTTATATGTTTCAAGGGGTAACATGTAGCAAGATGCATATATTTTTGGAACTTAGTACCTTGATTTTATTTCATATGATTAGGCTTAGGGTGGGGCTATTTGTTTTACACAATCTTAGTACTATTTTTTACCATCCTCTACATCTCGAGGGACCGCATAATCTCATATTTTCCATGAGATTATTATGTGCTCAAAAACAATAACAAGTTGTCCATGGGATAACTTAAGTGGTTATAGTCCCTTTTAGGAAATAAATTTGGTTATAGTCATTTCAAGATGTTTTCTTAACGCTGTTTTATGTGGATCATGGATCAAGTACTTGCAGTTTCAAATTTCATTTGGATCACATATATCCTAACTAATTAGAACCATCTCATTTGGGTTATTTGGAACAAAAAATATACAACTACATGGCTGTGTGGGGCACTGATTGTTACATATTACATGTATATATATACAAGTATGGGCCAAGAAGGGGGTGTATACATTTCTGGACAGTGCAGGATTTTGATAATAAGCAAATTATCTGTAGAATTATGGTTGATACCAATTTCTAACTGCCCAATAATTTCCTAGGGGAACTCATTGGCAGAGAGTATTTTGAAAATTCATAGACTAAGTGCTATATTAAATGCTTAAGATTCTAATTTAGACCTATATATGTCATAGTTCTTTATCTACTGCATGTATGTTTTATTTAGAGTGGTTTGCAACCATGGACTACATATATATAAATATCTACGAGTATTCAACAACTTAACAACACACACTCACACACACGCACATATTTTATATATATAAGTATAGATATATGCACATATGTTTCAGACCTCTGGAAAAAGCATCCGGGAAATTGACCTAGGGACTTTGTTGGGGGGCTACATAGTCCCCTTCCCTTCCTGAGTAAATTAAAAGGGTAAATAAAATTCTGACCTTTAAAAGTCTTATTGAAGTAGCTATAATAAGTACAATGCATATGTCGGCCTTTTGTTCAAGAGTGTCAGGAACTACAAGTTCCTGAGTTGAGTTTCTAACTGTTTTTGGTGTTTTCTGGTTTATAAAGCAGCAAATGAGAGAGAAACAGAGAAATAAAGGTAGAAGTAGGCAGAATAGATCAGAAATAGACAGAGAAACGAGAGAGATTAGGGCAGAATTAGAGAAATACAGCAGGGAGATAGAGATAGATCAGAGATAAGAACAGAAAACTTGCAGAGAAAGATAGAAACCCTAGAGAGAGAGAGAGAATCAGTTATAGAGAGAGAAAGAGGAAATTGGTGGAACAAGTTCCATTTTCATATATTTCAATCATAATCCTCAAATTACAACTGCAACTTCTATTTATAGTCCCTCCTTACTAACAACTGAGAAATGACTTAACTGCCCTTACTCCTTACTAATACTTCTACTACTCTATTGTTGGTTTCCTGACATTCCTCCCTCCTTGAAATTGAACCATGTCCTCATGGTGGATCAAACACTTCAAGACTACACCCTAGCTGTTTTAAGCAGTTTGATCCGTCAGCTGATATCATCAAGATGCCATGACAAAAGAGCGACAAAAGCTTCTGGACATACTGAAGACGACCATAAGCGGAGGCCATCATTGCAACTTCTTGTTTGCCTTCACCACTTCCTTTTACTTGGATCAAATACACCACTAATAATGCTTCTGGTTGTCTACTGTTATGGTTTCTTTTCCTTTCATATATATCACTTTTCCATTGCGAACATCTTGTAACCATGGGCTGATCATTTAGAATTCCAGCAGAACAATCATCAAATTGAGCCGTATAGAAACTCAAAAACCCTCCTGGATCAAAAACAGTTATTACAACACTTCTCCTCGAGGCCTTCTTGTTTTCAAGTCTGACTGACTTGTTTATTTCAGGTCCGCATTTTCTAGACATAGTGTAACCGTACTCGTAGGTTAGCGCATTTAACCCAAATTTCACAGAATCAACAAATTGTTGATTAATCTCGCTTATAATTTTGTCAAATCCATCAATTTCTTCACTGACTTCTTGAATGTCCTGGTCATGCAATTGCTCAAGTCGATCACAAGCTACGATTATCACTGGCATTCCATCTAGTTTCACACCATTCTTAAACAGTTCCTTGACAATTTTGGATACAGCTGTTGACTCATGACCACAAGGATCAAATATAAGCGCATTGGCCTCACCAAAGTTGCTCTTACCCAAGCCATAAGAACCCTTCACTGTCAGAAAACCTTCAACAATTATTTTTCTATGGGAAGTGTTAACAATCTCTCTCATGTTGGTAGGAATTCTGGAAAATACTTCTTCACCAGCACTCTGTTTATCTTCAACTTTATAACTACCAGGCATGTCGCCATGTCCTGGCACAAGTCTATAGCACCGTAACTTCATATCACTTTTCACTTCATCTCCACTATCATTTTCACCAACCAAGACTGTTATTCTTTCAATACTTATTTCAAACTGCTTTGTCTCAAGTGGTCGAAGAGGAGCAACACTAATTGTAGGTATATGTGATATGGGGTGTGTGGCAAGTTTAGGTGTTTTTGGACGAGTGATGATTAGAGATGGTTGTTCTGGAGTAGGTAGTTCCAGCTCTTCACCTAGGCCATTGTGTACCAAACTCAAGGTATTCTCTCCATCTCTCAGGATGTTGAAATTTTTATCTTCATAACAACCTTCAGATTGTAAGGATTTAGGTGAGTTTGAGTGGTCTCCTCTTAGTGCTGCTAAGATGAATTCATTTTCTGGCCAACACTCCTGGCCCTCCCCTGATTCTTCATCATAGATAGGTTCAGCAGCCAACTGGTGCTCACAGTGCTGTGAACATTCAAAGACTTCTGCTCCTTCAAACTTAGGGAGTTTCAACTCCAAATGAGGTACTGAATCTGGTATAACACCAGGTTGTTGCACATTTCTATCGTGCCTAGCATTGGCATTCCAATTAGCAGGAGTAACAAAACCTCTCTTTTGGTGTTTAGCCTGGATACTCCTTAGTAAACTCATCTTTTGTGCCGCCAACTCAATCGTTTCTTCTAACTTTTGAAACTTACGATTAGTTCTCTCCTTGTGTGCCAAAAATTGTTGTTGAACCTCACACAAAAGATCATTGAAAGCCCTGTCTCCTTCATTTTCCCTTATATAATACATTTGTGATGAATCTTTAACCTCAATATCTTCCAGATTCAGAATCACAACTCAGGAACTAAAATTCTCAGCACTTATCAACAATTCAACAAACAACTTCACAATAGATCTCCACAGCACTTCACCAAGTCAACTCAACAACAGATTTACACCTCAAATCTAGCAATTCACAACAATTCTGACCAAATACAAACAGTTCCAGACAATTTTTTTCTCAGTCAGTTTATCAAACACTTTCTATGCACGATACTTAATGTATTCCAGCACTTATACTAATCAATTCTAAGTAGTACTTCACTCCTTCAGTATACACAGACTTCCTTCACCTCTGTAGTAACTCATTCTCATAGAAAATTTGTCAAACAGTTTGTATTCACTACAGTTCAATTACTTCAGCTCTGCTCTACTACTTCAACAAACACACAAGTACACTACACCTCAACAATAACACCAGTACACAACCTCAGTCACTTCAACAATCCACAATCCACAATTCACTCCAATTAAATCACACGACAACAAGTGAAATCAACTGAAAATTGCAATAACCGAGTAGATTTGCACTCTTATCTTTAACTATAACTAGAAAATATCTATAGAAACTAAAATAGCAAGTAACACAGCTAACACGTCTCAATTAACAACAGCTCTATGTAAATGAGAACAGGAATCAAACACCTGGTGTGCAGAATTCATACTCTCTGAATACAGCTGCGATTACTAAACTTTCAACTTCGCTGGACTTGTTTTGAACTGCACAACATGATTGAAGCAGTGGCTGATCAAATTTATAGCTCTGATACCAATTTGTCAGGAACTACAAGTTCCTGAGTTGAGTTTCTAACTGTTTTTGGTGTTTTCTGGTTTATAAAGCAGCAAATGAGAGAGAAACAGAGAAATAAAGGTAGAAGTAGGCAGAATAGATCAGAAATAGACAGAGAAACGAGAGAGATTAGGGCAGAATTAGAGAAATACAGCAGGGAGATAGAGATAGATCAGAGATAAGAACAGAAAACTTGCAGAGAAAGATAGAAACCCTAGAGAGAGAGAGAGAATCAGTTATAGAGAGAGAAAGAGGAAATTGGTGGAACAAGTTCCATTTTCATATATTTCAATCATAATCCTCAAATTACAACTGCAACTTCTATTTATAGTCCCTCCTTACTAACAACTGAGAAATGACTTAACTGCCCTTACTCCTTACTAATACTTCTACTACTCTATTGTTGGTTTCCTGACAAAGAGATAATAAAAAGGTGAACTAAAAAGTTGAAAGGGTATTCTCACACTCTGTTCCATCTCACATAGTGATTCCAGGGTACATCTTATCTGACAAGTCCCACTTTGTTGAGATCTTTGAAATCCATAACAAACGGCAGAAAAAGCCTCAAGGTTACAATACAATTATACTATCATGCTACTATTGCCCGCCACCATGGGCGATGAATAAACGAACCACTGATATATTTATCTAATAGAATAGAGGGAGGGATATCATTTTACTAATTTCGTGAAACAGTGGGTAGGAATATGATCTCACTAATCTATATAACAAGTGGGCATCAACTTACATTATTATTATCATAACACTATGCCACTACTGTCCACCAGAGTTGGTGATGAATAAACAAACCTCTTACATATATATATTGGAACGGGGTGGGAGGGGGTTATTTCATAATCAATATATGTGGAACGGAGGGCAGGTGTATGATCTAGCCAACCTAAATTACAAATCTCTAGGGGTTATTACTAGCTCATAAAATGATGGTTTTGTATGTTTGGATTATTACAGTCCTAATTTCATGGCAATGAATGTGTGATATGACGATGCTTATCCAGTCTAATAGGTTTTCACATAACTGTATAGGAATGTCCACCCAACTTTTAATAGGGTTACAGATGTGTATGGTGCTTGATGAATATATTTCTCCGGGATATAATGAGAATCTATTTACTACGTCAGAAAATCAGGGATGTTGGAGTCTTGGCATAGAAAATTTAGACGACTCTTTCACTTAAGAACCAATGGTTTTCTGTGGTTGTGTGCTCGTGTTACTTTCCACAAATGTAAAGAAGTTATTGGACTTAAAACTACTGACTGCCTCATGGGGGTGGCTCAGCTAGTAAGTTAGGTGGCAGTGCATATCAATCATAAGTTCGAATTTAACAAGAGAAGACGCACATTTTTATTTTTGGACTAAAATTTAGCTATGTATCAGGTAGTGTAGTATCGGGATCCCTACAGATCCCCACGGCCCACAGTTTGCGTTCTTACAGGTGTGGAAAATTTTTCCTAGGCAATAACATATCCTGGGGACCAGGATAGGGGACAAATTATCTACTAGTTAATAGTAGTATGTTATTCACTTGTTATAAGCGCCGACACAGGTGGTAGATCTTTTTAAATGCTGTGAAATTTTATCGCTTAAGTATTCACAAATGAAAATATATAATCTGGCATTCATGAAGATAATTTCATACATATTAAATTATAGATCATGTAGTTCTAGTTTGTGCTCTCTTTCACAATGAGATGTAAAAATGCTACTGTTTGTACCTTCTCGTGAAAAGCAGACCTTGCATTCCCCATTGCTTGTTCCTGTACATCACAGGGATAAAGTAAGAATCAATTTTTTTCGTTTTATGAAAAAAATTATATTGCTCTTAAGTTTTCTCAATTGTTTTGCCGTCCCGAGGTGTCCATGCCCAGAATAATATTAAAATTATAAGTAAACTATTAAAAGCTTGAGGTATGATGACTCCATCGGATAGTACAATACAATGGAACTAATATATATAGATATTCTATGCAGGAATGAACTCTATTCGGAATAAGAAACAAGTCCTGATGTGGACTGATTTTAGATAAGAATAAGGAATTGTTGCATTATATTTAAGAAAAATTAAGAAAATAATAACAGTAACTAGAACATTGTTGAAGACAAAGTATGTGTATATATCTTAAGATTGGGACGATGAATTATCTTTTTGGTTGCCACAGATATTGACATGTTCTTTATGCGTCCTCAGTTGTTTTAGGGTAAGGTCAAAGAATGGAACTCGAACATTCAAACTTTGGTCACACAGACAATTAGGTTAACTAGGGATAAATTTATAAAAAATATTTTTTATTATCTAGAACTATTATATGATATTTTATTATTATGGAACACGATAGCAACTAAACTACCACTTGATATCCGTTATTTCAGTTATACTCATGCAATGCATGGTTAGCTCGTGTACTAATACGGATTAGAACAGAATGAGGGGAAGACCCGCTTCGGGGTACCTACGGCGCAACCCCGCTTAGGTCGGAAGTGATAACCCTCAACAAAGTTTGATTTGGATTCCGAGTTCGAAAGGTTTTTTATTACTGCTCTGGACTAGGATGGTGCTGCTCTGCTTAAAACTAGGCTAGGAAAAGGGCCCCCCTCTACTCTAGGCAAATATAGTCAATCAAGAAGGTGGTAAGACCCTTGCAGAGTTCCCCAACAGCATAGAGCTTGGGAAGCTCGGACCCGGTCAAGATCCGAACAACAAGGAGCACTAACTACAGCTTCTATCTCCTCTAGGTCAATATTATAGTCAAATTTATTAATTTTTTAGAAATTTATATTTATTCAGTTTAAATATTAAAATTTAATATATTTTCTTTTAAAAATAATATTAAGTTAGTTATTGTTATTTATTGATAATCGAACATTTAATACTTTATTTATAAATAATATTAAACTAATTTTTGAATTCATAGAGAAATCAATTAATTAAGTAAGTAATAATACTTATGAATTTATATTTTTACCTCTGACGACCAAACCATGTTAACTCTCTTATTCCAATTATTTATTCCAATTATATATGTGATATAATACTCCCTCCCTCTATTCCCTTTTTTTAGTCTCAGCCTCAGTTGAGTTTTTAAAAGTTTGACCAAATTTTGACTTACAATTGAAAATGACATATTTATAATTATAAATTTACAAATTTGTTCTTACAATAGTTTTTATGATATTTTTATAAAAATATTATATTAATTATATAATATAATTAATTTGTTTGCCAAAATCGGTCAATTTAACCTTTAAAAGTCAAAATAAGACTAAGATTAGGGACGAACGGAGTATTAATCTATTGAATATAATACGCCTAGAGTGTTTGTGGCATGTCTAGGTTTTAAAAACATGACATGGATGTATAGTTGTCAGGTCTTCATGTGACTATCTTAAACTAAAATAATTTTACCAAGCAAGACTATTAAGGAATAACCTCAAAGAAAATATATATGTCCCACTGATTTTCAATGATTTTCATTTATATAGATTTTACTATATACTAGTTTATATCCCCTGCGATGCACATATCGAATTGTTTTAATATTTTTTTATATAATTTGAATATATTTTTATTTTTATAATAATAATTTAATTTTTATTTAATGTTATATGTATATATTTTATATAATTTTTGATATACTTTATTTGTATTTTAATAGAATAATATTTCTGTGTTTTATCTAAAGATGTGTTTTATTTAGGAGATTAATATGAAACGTATTTTAGTTAGAAGATGATTAGTGTTTAAAAATTAGGTCGGAAATTTTTAATCTTTTAATTTTAATAATATAGTATAGAAGTGTTCCGAACCTCTCATAAGCTTTTCGTAGAGCAATCATCCTCTTTTTTCATGCATAACACTTCAGACGTGCATTTCCATTATCAAGCACCCCATTGTGACATATTTGTTCACGTGTGTCTAGAAAAAGTAGTACTATTGAATAGACTCAAGTGTCACAGAAGGATTTGACATTGACCTTCCAAAGTCTACCTTACAAAATCGTATTATCACTTTACTATTTGTACGAGTATTGTTCGCTTGGATAGAATGGGATGAGAGGAAAATAAAATGAAATTTATACCCTTATTAGGGTGATATTAGGGAAAATGTTTATAATTTTCATTCATTCTTTCATTCCATTCCAAACTATTTGAACTAGAATTATAACTCACATGTTCATTCCATTTTTTCACCATTTTCCCTAATTCTCATCATAACAAATTTAAACTCCCTCATGTTTATTCACAATTTCACTCATACATTCTTCTTTCTACACAAAATTTGTTTATAATTTTTCATTCCACTCATTTCCCATTCCATTCTCAACAAGTGAATACAACCTATGGAGAATCATGTTCCCTAACAGTTGTCTAGAATCTGACTTGTTGGAACTGACCTTTGTACTTCTTGTTCGTCGTAATAGACCATCAAGTTGATGCTCCACTCGATTAAGCTCTGCCATATTTAACTGTTCCACCTTTTGCTCATCAAGCTGCCTGCAAAAAGAGCAAATCAGAGCCATGTCTTTAAAAAGTATATTTATGTTTCAGTATTAGAAGACTGGATAAGAAGTTAACAGCCATATCTTGTTATAATACAATCCAGTATTGACCATCACCTCCGGATCTCTTCAAGATGCTTACAAATCGTAGAAGCTTCCCCATGTTCTGTTCCAATCCTGAGCTGCAACTTCCGGAATACAGCTTAAGGGACTCCGATTCTCTCATGGGCATAAAATGTGACAGAATAGAAGAGTCTATTTAAACAATCATTTTATGTTATGTTTTTAGTTCCGCACTTTATTATATCAATGCACCACGCTGTTTAGAATCCATGGAATATATATCTTGATTTTTGAAAATCAAAAATCCTAAAATTTAGAAAAATAAAATGAAACCATAAATCAATACAGGGAAGATAACCTCAGTTTCTTGTGTGTTATGTAAACTAGTGCTAGGAGCTTCTCTGCCGAATTTTGGCCTCCGTTCTTGCAAGTGATCAAAGATTTTTCTCAGACTGACATGAAAGAAGAAGAGGTTAACATATAATTGTTGCATGGTAGAAGTTGAATCAATTGTGGATAAATTATTGTGCATGAGCATTGGACAATAAACATTGTAGAACGTAATGGAGTGTATGTTAATCCGAACAAAGTGGGGCTGCAAATGAGTCGGGGTTTTCCGTGAGCAACTTGGTGTTTTATTAGATAAATGTTCTTTATTGTTCGATTTAAAATGTTGAACGTGTCAAATTTTCGTTTTGAATCTGAAACAAATAAATGAGCAGGCAGCACTTGATCAAAAAGAAGCTTGGTTGGGACTCGATTTATAAATCATGAACATGCCAATGAGGTTAACTAGCTATTGACATATCTTTGTCGAACCAAAATCCTAAATAAATCAATGTCAAATTTAACATATTCAAACATAGTATATTATAAATAAGTTTATATAGAATACTTTCTAAACATATTTTTCTAGTTTGAATGGTATGCGAGGTTCTAGCTCTATAATTCTATAACTCCTTAAAATTCCAACTTTATGGCTTAATTTTTGTCAGGTTGTTCACAATCCTAGTCTATCCTATCCCATTCCACACCGTGTGATATTTGTTAGACTATCTCCGATGGATGACACTAAAATAGTGTCTATAATGAATCTTTTACACTATATTCTATACTATAAGAAATTTTTTATTTATTAAAATAGTAAAGAATTGAATTTTGGGACTCAAAAAGAATAAATTTATTTTTGTTAACAAATATGAGGGTATAGTTAAAATTTTGAAAGCGTCAAATTTGGTGTCAAATGACACCAAATATATGTTTGACACCAAATTTGGTGTCACTCTAATTATTTAGTGTCATCTTAACACTATTTTAGTGTCTCGTTGAAGTTGGTTTTATACTAAAATAGTGTCACTTACTAAAATAGTGTCAAAGTGACACTATTTTAGTGTTTTGGTGTATCATTGGAGATGCTCTTAGCGTGGTTCAAGTTTGGTTTACGTGACTCCTAGTAAGTTGACACATTTTTAAGAGTCTCAACTCCAACCATGCTTTTTATTCTTGTTCTTAACTAATATTTTATTAATATTTCAACCTCATTTATGAAAAAATAATAGAGAAATTGGAGGCATGTTATTATTTTATTAATAAAAACAAGCTAAGTTTGGGCTAGACACTACTCTATTATGCAAAAAATTATATTTTACGATCAAAACACGTATAGGATAAGTCGACAAAGATCTTGAACAAATTTAATGGAGCCATAAATAACAACACTTAAGAAATACAAAGAAACAAGTTATTGGGATGAAGAAACATATGACTAAAGGTTAATTGAGAATAATTGGAATTCATTTCATTAATTTCCTTGTTAAAATGACAAACCACGAGAGAAGGGATAGAAGAAAAAGAAGCATTTCGAGGAATTTAGATTATGTATTTTACATTTTCATAACTAAAGATAAATAACTTCATTGGGGTTTTAAAAATGATAGTTTACTTGATACTTGTTATCTTATTAGTATTTAGTGTATGAATTGTATGCAAGTTCATATAAGTAATTTATCTCTTAAAAAGTGGAGGATCTTCAAATCAGATTAGCAATGCAGATGAGCAGAAGGAGAAGGATATGTCAGTCACATTCAAAACAACTATGAATTTGGTAAGTTGTCAAGATCTAGTCTGCCTAGACAAAAGGTATGGAATATTTTTTTATAGACCATCCTTTGAACTTTGTTACTGAGGAATTGTCCATACTTAAAATCATAACTTTTGATACAAGCCTTTTTCTTATTGAAAATTGTATATTATAATAAAAGCCGAAGTGATGTGGAATTTTCAAGAATCGAAGTCGATCTGCTTTATAAAAAGAAGATATCAATGAACTTTTGGTTTCATGAGTCTTGATCTCCGCTTAATTATTGGTGATCGAGAAACTAGAGTGAGGAATAAAGAGAAACATAGAATGAATGTAACTTTCTTGAGTTTCCATTTTATGGAACCTTCGAAGATGTTCTAATTATTTCAGATTGGATAATTGCAGTGCAAGATAAACTCAATTAGTTTGAAAGGCAGAAAGTTAGGAAGCTAGTACCAAGGTATATTTAGAAACAAATTAGATGAAGATGACATTATCACGAGGAATAAGACTAGGCTAGTTGGGAAATGTTACTCTCGAGAAGAGGGAATGGATTATGGTGAGACATATGCACCAGTTGCAAGACTTGAAGCAATCAGGATGTTTTTACCATTTGCAGCACACTCCAACTTCAAAATTTATCAGATGGATGTGAAAAGTGATTTCGTGAATGGAGAGTTAGAGGAAAAAGTATATGTGAAACAGTCTCTAAGCTTTGAAGATCCAGATTTCATGGACATCGTATATCTTCTATTCAAAGCTCTATATGGGCTCAAACAAATAACAGGGACGTGTTATGACACTCTCTCAGAATTTCTAATATAATATTATTTTATGAGAGATTTCATAGATAAAATTTTCGTTTACAACAAAATGTATAATGATGATATGATAATAGTATCAGTATATATGAATGATATTATATTTAATTCTGCTTGCGACAACCTATTAAGAGATTTAATAAGTTAATGTAGAGTAAGTATGAAATGAACATGATGGAAGAATTGAGTTTTTTTTTTGGACTACAAGCGAGTCAAAGAGATGATGGGATATCCATTTATCAATCTAAGTAGATCAAAGATTTTTTAAACAAATGTTATTTAGAAGATGCAACTTCAGCAAAGACCGCGATGTTCATTACCACTAAGCTTGATTAGGACAATACTTGTAAGAAGCTTGGCATCAAAAGCTACATAGATATGATTGACTTGCTTCTTTATTTAAATGCAAGTAGGTCAGATATTATGTTCGCTACATATTTATATGCTAGGTTTCAAGCTGAGCATAAAGAATCACATTTTATAATAGTTAAAAAAATGTTTAAATATCTTTAAAAAATATAGCATAGTTAAAAGAATGTTTAAATATCTTAAGGGAATATACCACTACTGGTGAAAATTGTGGCATATTTGACAGTGGATTTTTATTCTCCAGAGTAGTTATAATATTACTTTTTAGAATTATAGACTCAGATGTATCACTCTCTTAAAAGCCCTGTAGCTCATTTGCAATCAAAACATTGTTAAGAATAATCGATAGATATTTATGATAAAAAAATTCGACATATGTTTCGTCAATATTCCTTATCTCCAAAGATCCTATTATAGTGAGAATATGTTCCATTAAAAACTTTCTAAAGTTAATATTGATATTAATAGCAACAATATAACCTACTTTATGAAATGAGACGGGTTATGTCATGAAAACCACTTTCTTTAGGTAAAAAGAAAAAGCACATGAATCAGTAACCTTGTATGTTTATATATATCACCCATATTAGTATGAATAATGTGAAAGAAATTTAAGATCTCGAATGGTTGTAGATCAGGAACAAAATTCTCTTGAGAAAATTGTAAAATTGTTATCATTATTTCATGATTACCCGAAATCGAGGATTAGGTATCGAGTTAACGGCATAAATTTTAATCGAAATTGAGGATTAGGTATCGAGTTAACAACATAAATTTTTGTATAATTCTTATAATACTATTGTAAAATTAGCACCACTTTTATTTATTAAAAATGTATGTAAAATTAGCAACACTTTTAATATATTCATAATTAAATTTTTAAAGATGGGTCAAAGATATATATTTTATATGTATTTGTAACTAAATAAACACTCGGGGATCAAGGTCTAATTAGGCTATTAGCCCAATAAATTTAGATAATATTACTGATCTAATATTTCATTCACTTGACACAAGCATAAATTGTTTGTTTCACGTCATATAACATATTTATATGTAGATCTAAAAAACCTCTCAAATACATACATAATATATGGCTCAATCAATTCCACTCCATGTAAGTTCTATACTATTATTCATTTATAATTATATTGTAGTTATTGCTCTATATTTAACTCTAGCTAAGTTAATTTATTGTTGATAATTGTTGTCTTGTTGAATGTTTGATGTTGTGGTAATATATTAATATAGTAACATAGTTAAAACTGTGTCATAAAAGATTTTGAGAGTCTCGAAATACTCAGCGCATGAGATGGTAAATTTTTCATCGCTTTTGAGACAAAAAAATGTCGTTTTTGTTTAGTTACTATCGAAGGAAGGCTCGAACGTCTACACATTCATGTTCTATGTTGTGGATAATGATCAATTTTAGAGAAAATATTGAATATTCAAGAGGCTATTAAAGATTTTGTAAAGATAACATTCAAGAAAAGAAGTAAGTTCTATAAATATCCCCCAACAACAAAGTATTCTCGGTTGAGTTTCTAAATCAATGTCTTCAAAAGTGCAAAATATTTGCGACAATTTTCTCTTAGAAGTAACATATATAGAGGAGTTCCCTTTATATTTGAGAATAATATTCTATTCAAAAAGTTCGTCAATTCTTTGTGTTACACATACAAAATCTCTTCTAGTGAAATTTAAGGAGGGTACTCAAAATATGTTCTCAAACCTTCTTGGTAAGAAACTTGAATACTTTCCTTTTTTTTATAGATTACACTATTTATTTTGATGGATGGAAATATATGTCTAGCAATTCAAGATATGCATTTATGGTATTAAAAGAACACGAGGATGCCCTTGACATTATTAACTTGATTTGCTTGAGAGTTTTTCATAACATGAAAAGCTCTCATTACGCCATTCAAGATTTTCAACAACATATATTTGGTGTAACTAGGAAAAGGATAAAAGATTGTTGCTTTATTTTGGCATCCAGGTTGCAATAAGATGACAAGTTATTTGATTATTAACATGACAACGAAAATTATTAAAAATTGAAAATTTCAAAGCATGAGTTACTCCTACTTATGAGATAGCTTAATAATTATAAAAATGGGGATGATTTTTTTGATGACCTAAACGAGACACATAACCATTTTTCTCGTGTCTTCTGGAACAAATTTTGTGATACTTCAACCATGCTACGAAGATTTTTCTTCATAGTGATTCATGTGAACATCTTTTCTCCACACATGGTTTAATTAAAACATAATCACATAACTGTTTAGAAGTAGGTAGTTTAAATATGATTGCATAAATAAATGTCAATTGGCTAGTCAAAGTCTAAATCAAAAATAATCCTTGCAAATCTGATTCTGAAGTGGCGGATGGACCACCGATGGATGACTTTGATGATCAGATGAATGCGGCGATGGTGGGAGGATTTTCTAAATGAAGAAATTGATAATGTCCAATTTGAAGATTACATTCAAATTCAATTATTAGAGTAAAGTTTAATTAATTTTTATTGCATGGTTAAATATTCTTTTTAAGCACTTTTAAGGCCTCCAGAATAAGGATGTTTGAAAAGTAATGAACCGTTACGTTTTTGAAAGGTGAAGTGGTCAAATCAAGCTTATAATGGCTATATTATATATATCCACGCCTTTAAATCCTGATTTAAAATATCGCGGTGATTAGAAACTCAAATTTTATTAAACTCAGATACCGTAATAACACATATTAGCCATTAAATCTGAGTTTCTAATCAGTAGGTTGTTTTAAACTAGGGTTTAAAGCTGGGATATATATATTTATATACACACACAATATAGGCAAAAGTTCTGTAGAGAACCGTATATAGAGACTAAATGGAGAACATATATGTCCTGCGTATATATAAACAAAAGTTTTATTGAGTATACAGTACATATATGTTCTCCGTTTATTACTCCATATAAGGTTCTCTGTTGAATTCAACTCTTACAATATAACTGTTATAAGATTGATTTTGTCATTTTACCCTTCAAAAACGTAATGGTATGTTACTTTTCTAATGTCATTATTTCGGAGGCCTTAAAGTGCTTTAAAAAGTATATTTAGCCATGCAAATGAAGAGTCGTTTTTTATTCCCGTCACTAAAGTGCAAAAGTAAAATATTTCAAGTATTCAAACTGCAATTTTGTCTTTTATGAAATGATATTTAGTGGCAAAAATACTTATTTTCAACTATTTTTTTTTAAAAAAAAATCCTTAACAAAAACTTAGAAAAATTCAAATGCCAAAAATTTAGCAAAAATAATTTCTCTATGTGAACTAGTTATATTTGCTCATTATAGCCTTTTGTGGGATATATTAGTTATTTCCCTAAAATGAAAATTTAAATACTTGCTGAGTTCTTTCAATGAAATAGTAATTTTTGGGAGATATAACAAATGGAGAATGGATATCATGCACAAACATGAAGCAAGTATCTAACAATTAATTTTATCTCTTAGTTCTTACCTATAAATGTATCTACAGGAGTGGCTAAAAACATAGTTGAAAAGCTTAATTTCATCGGTAGAAATATTTACTTGGTTATAGCTATGGAATTTTTATATTTTATATTTGATCATCTTACATGCATTTTCAAATTTTAGAACTCTTTTGTAGCTCTGAAATATTTTTATTTTAATCATTGTTTTTACGTTAGGCTTAAGACACTTTTGCACGGTTAGAGAAAACTAAAATGTTATTAAAATGGTGAATGATAAAATTTTTAAAGTGTTATTTTTATTGGTTACCATGATGTATCTAACCAAAGGGATCACCTTTGGTTAGATTTTATCTTATTTATTTTTTTAAAAATATTACTTGTTTTATGTATTTTTTAAAATTTATATTCTCTGTCTTTCTTTTTCTATTCAGATGGATACTAATTTTTAAATTTTTTTGTAACAGGTATTCTGTTTTCAGACATTAAAATCTTATTGTATAAATTTCCAAACACATCTATGCTTCAGACATTAAAATCTTATTGTATAAATTTCCAGAGACATCTATGCATGTCTTTTGGTTAGATAATAAACTTTCTTATACGAGAGAACTCCGTTTCTTGCGGAATTTTATTTCGATACAACTAATTAACGTGAAAGTTGTTTCTGATAACACACAAAAAAAAAAAAAGCTCATCTGTTTCTATAAAAAAAATTTCATTGTTTCTATAGTAGTCTTAGAATACTTTCGTACAGTTTGAAAAAAACCCTGAATATTTTGAAACTTTGTACAATTAAAATGTTGTTTCAATCCTTAAATTAGAAATACACTATGAATTTGCACCACTTGTTTTTTCCTTCTTATTTTTATCTCATTTGTATAGTGATCATTTCAAAAAGACAGCGAATTATAAAAATATTATATATTGTTTCTAATGATCCCATAATATTGTTTCTAATGTAGTTCATGACTTTGCACATTATGAATTGAATGCCTCTTCCAATTCCTAAAATACTTTTTGAAGGATCTTGATTTAAATAAGTTGATCCTTGTTTAGTAATATGATGATATTGATGCTTAAACTAATGGTTAGCATGCATCAAATAAAAATAAAAGAACCTAGCTTCAGTCATGCATTCATATTATTATTATGGGTTCATTCATGTGACATATACTATAGGCTGTATCTAATAAACAGCCACTGTTCGAGGCCCAAGTCTTTTTCCATAATGTAGACACCTTCACAACTTGGACAATTGCATGTTTACGTACATTCCAGTTAAAGTTTGATGGTGGATTGTCACAGTGTTTTTCTTTCATTATAAATTACTAGCTTATAACCCGTGCTTTTGCACGAATGCTATTAATAAATTATATATTAATTATTTTATATAATTTAAATATTTCATTTTATTTTATTATTAATTTCTTTTTACATTTTTCTATATAATAATGTTTATATATTAATATTCATAAATTTTAATGATAAGTCATAATTTTAAATAAACAAAAGAGTTTGAATGATGATGAAATTGAGTTGAATATTAGTAAACTATATTAAATAAAAATTATATGATAACTAGTATTCTTGAACTAGAAAATATAAAATATAATATAATATTATCTGTGAGCAGTTGTATAAAATGAGGACTATCGGGGGATAGAGTTGTATGTATGATATATCTTTTCTAAAATTAGATTTTATTAAAATTGAATTGTTAAGATCGTTCCTATGGTTCACATAAAATTGGACGATTAAAATTTTTTCTATGTTCTTTCTATGTTTCACCCAAATAAGATGAAAAAAAAGTTTCTTGTTTGGTTAAAATAATATATATGTTAATAAATTATATACTAAATAAATTAAATGGACCTATATTATGTCCATATCACATATTTTGAAGAATCTATTAATTTAGTAAATTTATTTGGCTTATCATAAAAATATTACTTCCTCTATTTCAAATTAATAGTTATTTTTAAAAAACAATTGTCCCGTAATACACGTAATACATATTTATGATCTACTTCCAATACAATCTTACAAGTAAATTTTCAAAACAACCTTTTTTTACTAGAGTATTAGTATTAGTGCTAATAATTAATGTAAAAATAATTATTAAAATCAACTCAGTCATTAGAATTAATATTTATATAAATAAAAAAATAATTTTTATATTAAAATTTGATAATATACGTAATTTTTTAAAACATGACTTGTAATTCGAGACGAAAGAAATATATCTTATACAAAATTATAATAATTTATAAATTACATATTTAGATCCTTATAGTTATAAGTTTAGAAGCATGAGTGCGGTTGCGGGGGTGCGTGATACGAGAATTCGGCAAATAAAGAAATATAGGGATACAGATGCGGCGTGATCGGCAAATTTTATATTATTTTAAATGTATATTTTATATATATATTTCAAGAATAGCATCTAAATTAAACTAAATAGTCATATAAGTAAGTTTATTATCCTTAACTATTAATATAATAATTACTTAAAAACATAAGTGATGAATTATGAAGTGTTTAAGTGACTAAATAATTAACTAATTACTTAATTAATTAATCAATAATAATCTCCAAGAATCCCTAAGAAGGCGTGTGCGGTGCGCCACATAAGAGAAGAATCTTTGCTTCCTAGGTTATAAGTCAATTAAAATTGCATTTCTAATTGTTAAGTTTATGATTATAGGTAACCTATGAGTTATAACAAGAATGCCAAAAAGAGACCCAAAATTAAATCAAAAATATTCAAATTATATTCAACTTGAGAGGATTACATACTCTTAATATAGAATACTAATCTTATAAACTCACATTATAAATTTGAAAGCTTACTAAAATAGGGCTTCAGGCAAACATTAGTTGATCAAACTAATGCAAGCCCTCCACACATTGTACATAATCCTTTTTTTGGGTTGAGTTAAAATAATAAATATAAATTATTTAATATTTATGTTGAATTAATAAAATAAAAAAATATAAATGTGAGATCTATGACACATTTGAACTTTCATACCCCAATTAAAATAAGAAACTTTTGAGTATAAAAAATATTATCGTCTATGTCCTATATGTTGAGTTAAAATAATAGTATATATTGATGAATTTTTCTTTTAGGCCTAAATATATAAAATATGAAGATCAATTGATTGGAATTCTTAATTGAATTAAAGTAATGGATTTACAAATACGATCTTTAATGCATATATATTCATTTTAAAATGATGGTCTTCCAAAATTTGGATCATAAATATTATATAAAAATTATTTATGTTAAAATAAAACTTAGTTAAAAAATAGTTTTAAGAATAAAAACCTATATGATATACAAGTGCATTAGATATGCACTACTTGGTGCAAAAGTTTTTGATAAAAAATGGTGACTTGTCAAATTTGGCCAAAGTTCAGTATATTACCTTCAAATTGATTCTAAAAGTAAGACTTCGTTTATAATACTAAAGGTAAGACTTGCCTTTTTTATGCATGTTCTACGGAGCATACAATATATTTAGTGAATATTGCCGTTGGAATATATACAAAATTTCAAATTCTATATTTAATATTAACTTTAATATACCACATATAATAAAACCCACAATAATATTTCAAAATTATTTTAAGACACAAATCTAATTTTAATACACCATACAACAAAACCCACAATGGTAGTTATTTGTTCGTATATGAATAAAATAGAGAAAAAGGAACCTAAGATACATTTTAAGTAATTTCCTAATATCTTAGTATAAAATGATAGTATATTAATAAAATTTTAAATGAATTCTGATTTTACAAAAATACGCCTACCATTTTTGCATATAAAATCCTGTGTATCTTAGGTATACCTAAGATATATCTTAGAATCTCCAAGGCTATGGTCTATCCTTATCCCCTAAAATATTCTTAAATAATGATTTCCTAAAATATAGGAAACTAAAAAGTTGTTTTACTCCCATGGTATTCCCTATTTTAGTTTCTTATATTTTAAAGTAATATTTAATTAGTATTTTGAATTTGAAACTCTAACAACTATATTCGAACCGTTATAATCAACAGCTATAATTTCAACCACTATAATTCCAACGGCTATATATATATATATATATATGATATGTTTGTTAAAATTTCAATATACTATCACAACATACTTAAATTTATCTCACAATGTCAAACAATATACGAATTATTCATGAGTTGACGAGTTGATAAATGTGGAAGAAGACGAGTTGATAAATGCGGAAGAAGACGAAGCGCTAACAATGAGTGATGCCGCAAAATGATCTTGTTTAACATCTTTGGGAGATTTATGGTACAAAAATGTAATAATTATTGTCATGTACTCGATTATTTATAAGTTTATTTTCTGTTATTATATTGTTGTATTATGTACTCTTATTAGCTAATTCATTTTTAAATTTATCTTGTACTCAATTATTTATAAAAAATTTAATATTTATTTTTTACTCGCTTATTAATTAATTTATTTTTAAATTTATCTTATAATCAATTATTTATAAAAAAAATTCTTATTACTCTTATTAGTTTTTAATTCACTCCAACTAATTAATTAATTAATTAATTTTCAAATTTCATAAATTTATTTTAATTTTTATTAGTTCATTTTTTAACAAAATCAAATCTAACTTGAATATATATATTAAAAACTACAAAATTAAAGCACACAAATACACAAGTTCTGAGATACAAACAGTACTCCATCTTCATCTACATATCGTCACCCCCTCCGTGTACATAGCCTCACTCACCAACACCACCAAGCAAGTAGTAGTGGAAGATGAGTCATCAAAAGTATAGGGAAGCAAATCCAATTCCAAAGATGGGTAACCTCTTTCCATTCCCAAAAAATTTTTGGTAAGGACTAGTTCATGTTTTGATGTTAAATCCCTATTTTACTCCGGCTGTCATATATATAGGTAAGGACTCTTTAGCCTTGGAGTTGCTCTTAGGCTCCCTAATCCCATAAAATAAAGATCAAATTGTCTACTATGTATGTCATCCCTCTTGAAGAATATATGCACCACTAAACTGCCACTTAAAAGTGGCGGCCTTTTATTTTGGTCAATTTTCCTACTTGTATATTCAACTTGCCATATTTATACATATCCAACTTGCCATATTTATACACTTCTATTATCAGTGCTAGTGCATATGTCCGATGTCTCCATATGTTTGAAAAGTTCTAAAAGGTGAAATAATATGATTCCAAACATTGAATACATATTTTGACCAAGCTGACCACAAATCTTCTACTATTTAGAAGGGAAAAAAAAAAAAGCTCACTTCTCTACGAGTGAAAAGGTTAGTTCGCACTTTGCACAAGCAATTGTTTTAGAAAAATAGTGTTTAGAGCATGTATATAAAAAGTACAGTTGGAATTAGGAGGACAGGAAAAGGCATGTGTCATAATCAAGGAAAAACATGCACCAGGGTTAGCTCCGATAATATCACAGTAGCAAGAATTTGACTTAGCTACGGTTAAAGTTTGCATAATTCTATAAAGTTTGTTGGTTAAACGTGTGAAAAACAAACATGATTGGTTAATTTGCAAATTAGAGAAAAGTTTAATGGGTTTTTCGGCGGTTAACTCAATTTTAATTTAGCAAGAGTAAAATTCAACTTGCATCTCTAGAAGTCAGAGTCCAATCTCTCTACGAAAATAATTTCTCTACTTATTATGTAATTATGTGGAGCTTTAACCGGTCGAACATTATTAGGCTTAGCGCCTTTGTTATCCGGACTCGGCTAGAAGTGTCCAACATGAATACGTGTTCAAGTATCGCACTCGGCTAGAAGTGTCCAACATAAATACGTGCCCAAGTGTCGCACTCGAAAATATTTTACATATTTTTGGCCTAAAATAAGTGTCCAAGTGTCTATACACATGTTCGAGTGTCGAGTGTCCGACATGAATACTCCACTCCAGACAAAATGAAGAGGGGGTAACTGAGAGCGTGAATAGAAGAATGAAAGTTCGAGCTTAACTTGATCTAGCTACAAATTTTAAACTAGAAACTCTACTAAAACATAGGTTTGAATTCTTTATCAAATGTTAGATTCGACTCGATTGTGGTTTAAACTGAATAAACTCAACTTCAGCATTGAATAAATGCGTAAAATACAATTAATTTTACATATATATATATATGTATAATATAATTTATAATTAAATACAAAGGTAAAAAGTTTAAATGTGTTTTAGACTTGTCAGAAGCCGAATAATTTGATACTTGAACCCGACTAATAAACTACTACTACTCGACTCGATTATTAGGAAGTTAACTTTGATTACTTCTAGTTGACAGGTAATTTCGCTCCAAATAGCTCACGAATAATTTTACTCAAAATAATTCACGAAAAATTTCACTTGCCAGATAGCTCACAAAAGATACAACAAGAATAGTTCATAATTGAATATATCCATGAAACAGTTAGCTCGTTAAAGTACGAGTATACAAGTAACCATTAAACATCTCCACAGTTAAATTACAATCAATAAACTCTACTAATAAACTTAAAACTAACTATCAATTGTGAATATACTGGAGTAGTATAAATGAAGTCATCATGAACAACACGAACAGGCAAACAAACAAACACATACATACATACATACATAGATACATAATTTCATGGATCGATCAGCTGATAAAAAAGCCGATCCAACTCGGACAAGTACATTTGAAAGTGTACCTTTCACCGCTATGGAATTGAAACATCTTGCCACGAGTAGAGAAGATATGAACAGCAACATCGACATCGCACAGAATCGAAAGCTCCTTAGCTTTCTTCATTAATCCAGGCCGTCTCTTTGAAAATGTCACTTGTCGATTCGCCTTGTCTTCGATCTTCTTCAATTCTACCTTTCCTCTTCCCATTAAAACCCTAACACAACCACTGTGTGACTGTGTGTGAGATGTTCCAATTTGGGGGAAAGGTGTGTGTGTGTGTGTGAGGTGTTTGGAAGAGTGAGCCTAGTGATGATTGTGTGTGACTGTGTGTGAATAACACCGTCGATTCTTTACTCATACTTGTTTTCTGCCTGACACGTGGCGTTTCACGGTGAAATTTTCGTCGTCTATTGTTTTACAGTCCAGTCACGATGCTAAGATATTTTTTGTGTTTGTGTTGTTTTTGTAGGCGAGTGGGAGTGCAATCTGGCCTCGCCGCCCTATTTACCCATTCACCCCTGATTTACTATTCTATCTTTTTTCTTTAATGTTTCTTCTCGATCTGCAGGGGGTCTCATCAAAAATTGTTCAAATTGATTTGAAACCTCGAGTCCATCGCATTATTTATTGATTGAAAAACAATTATAATTTCTAATTGAATTCGACTCAATTAGAACCATATTTATTTAAAAATTAATTTACATAATAACATTACTCATTTGAACACAATTTTTTTTATCTAATATTAGAGTATCAGTTATACTTATTATTATTATACTATACTAACTTATGTCCTGCGATGCACGGATGAAATTTTTTAGTTTTTTAATATTTTATTTTAACATTTATTTTATGATTTAAATTTTTTTATTTGTATAATAATAATTTAAACTTTATTTAATATTACATGTATATATTTTTATATAATTTATTTATATTAGAGTATCAGTTATACTTATTAGTTATTATACTATACTAACTTCATTGGCCCGATTCCAGTCATAAAACACAAATCTGACGGTGTTTCGAAAATCGTATCATATATAATCCCCATAACAAGAACAAGAATATATCATCTATACATACACAGTGATACATACAATCATCACATGAATATCATATATTCATAATATATACATACATATACTCAAAATTTTAGAAAATCAAATAATTTTTAAAAAATAATAAATCACCGTTTTGGGGCCTGTAACGACATCTAATGGCTTACAGACGCAGAGCTGACTATGTCAGTATTGCTCAGTGACCCGATTCCAGTCAGAAAACACATATTGTTTGCGAAAATCGGACAACGGACACAGATTTCAGAAAATCTACGACAGCAGTTTCAGAATTCGTATCGAATACGATTCCCATAATAAGAACAAACATGTATCATATACATACATCAATACATACAATCATCACATGATTATACATCATATGAATATCATATATTCATAATATATAATAACATATACATATTGTATCAATACAAAATCATGATAGATCGCATACATGCTTACATATCAAAAACTGTTAAGCACATAACCGAATTAAAACGTTTCTCAAGTAGCTCTGATGCCATTGAAGGGTTTCGAGGCACAAACGCAGCGGAATAAACGCAAAAAATAAATCAAAATAGCGAAACCCTCCGCAGGATCTATGCGAAAACAAAAGATTTAATTCGGAGATAAAAAATAAATACATTTAGAAGCTTTAACAGTTCATTAATGGAAGATTAATGGAGGTCCAAATCTTGTTTAATCACCACGCATCCCGCTCTCGCGATCTACGCTCTACGGTATCCACACTAACACTTTTCATGAAGGATTGATGTGTACTAGCACCCGAAAACTGCTTCTCTCTCTCTATCTTCCTCTTTTCTCAAAACGGCTAGGGTTTTAGTAAAAATATGTCTCTCATTGTTTTTTAAATCAGCCCATAAAGAGATTATACAGAGAGAGGAATAAGTTTTCTAATTATAATCCAATTATAATTAATACTAATCCACAATTCTAAATTATTTAATTAAGTCTCACTTAATTAATTAATTATTAATTTTGGAATTAGTTTAAATAATTCATTTATTCTATTTATATAATTAATTAAGTCATACTTAATTAATATCATAAATAAAATAAATTACTTATTTAATTTAAATTCACAATTTAAATTATTTCTCCTTCAAGCGTTCTTTGTGTGTGACCCTGTAGGTTATTATTACGTTGACAACAATTTTAATATCTAATTAAAATTGTAAACAATGAGAGGCATCTAGTAATACATCATTGCTACCCAAGTAATAATAATAAATCGGTGATTCGATTAAGCCTTTCGTGATTAATGTTCCATGTAATATAATCCTTTTAATCTTGATATTATAGATTAAACTCAAGGCATGTCTCGTGTCATCCTCTTCATAATTTAATCTTTATTTTCTTGATCGATGAGTAGACTATTAAAATCAAATCAACATTTGAGCACGGCCGTGCATTTTCATAGTCTCACTCAAACAAGAGGCCAATAATATCACTCCTAAAATTAGGAGGATTAAATCTCATCTAAATCATTCATATTTCTCATAAGATTCATAATATACCCAATGTCCAATTTTATCATCACCCGGTCAAAGGTAACTTTTAATGTAATCAAAGTATATTAATTCTCGTATAGAAATATAATGATTTCAGGTCTAAGGATCATTACACCATTATCACAGTGAGAATTACTTATGACACTTATTTAACATGTAGAATCTCACGGCGGGTCATTCCAGTGTCATGCATTGATACATGCACTTATGTTTTTGACTTTAGTATCACCATACCTATGACCAATGAGATGTGGTCATCTGTCAAGAAACATATTAGTCTTTGTGCATTATTATTGTCCTTAAATAATAATACTCGACTAGGGAATTTTAGGAATAAGATACTATTCATATAATCTCATTTTTAAGTCACATACTTAAAATATATAATACGTATTAAAATTTCAAGGACATTTATTATGCTTTCAATTTATTACGCAGTAAATAAAATATAATAAATAAATAATAATCAATAAAACATAATCCTTAATAATAAATATTTTCCTTAAAATATAAAAAGTATTGTCTCTAGAGCACAATTACTAACACTTGTTACCATCCCTAATTCAGAAACCAGTCTGTTAAATGTTGCTTCAGGCAAAGGCTTGGTAAATATATATGCTTTTTGTTGATCTGTGGGAACAAAATATAATTCAATTGTGCCTTCCATAACATGTTCCCTTATGAAATGATATCTGATACTGATGTGCTTTGTCAGAACTGGATTTCCTGTCATTGCAATAGCACTTTGATTATCACAATAAATAAGAATTTTAGAAAACTTCAAACCATAATCTAACAGTTGATTTTTTTCATCCATAAGATCTGTGCACAACAGTTTCCTGCAGCTATATATTCAGCCTCTGCTGTTGATGTTGAGATTGATTTCTGCTTCTTGCTGAACCATGACACAAGTCTTCCACCTAAAAGTTGACAACTACCACTAGTGCTTTTTCTATCAATTTTGCATCCTGCAAAGTCAGCATCTGAATAGCCAATTAATTTAAAATCAGACTCTCTAGGATACCATAAGCCAAGATTAATAGTTCCCTTGAGATATCTGGAAATCCTCTTCACAACTATCAAATGAGGTGCCCTTGGATCTGCTTGAAATCTAGTACACAGACATGTGGCAAATATGATATATGGTCTACTTGTAGTCAAATAAATTAGAGAACAAATCATTCCTCTGTACGCAGTAATGTCAACAGGTTCTCCAGTGTCTTGATCAAGTTTTGTTGCAGTAGCCATAGGAGTTGTAGCAGATGCAGAGTATTGCATTTGAAATTTTGTGAGTAGATTCGTTCTATATTTTGACTGATTAATGAAAATGCCTTCTTCAGTCTGTTTTACTTGTAAACCTAGAAAATAACTCAATTCCCCCATCATGCTCATTTGATACCTAGACTGCATTAACTTTGAAAATCTTTCATAGAGTTTCTCATTAGTGGAGCCAAATATGATATCATCAACATATATTTGCACCAATAATAAATCCTTACCTTGAGTTCTATAAAACAAGGTTTTATCAATTGTACCTCTAGTGAAACCACTTTCAAGTAAAAACAGAGCTAAAATTTCATACTAGGCCATTGGTGCTTGTTTTAGTCCATATAAAGCTTTATCCGGTCTGTAGACATGATTTAGATATTTTGTATTGATAAAGCCAGATGCTTGTTCAACATAAACCTCTTCCTCAAGTTCTACATTTAAAAACGCACTTTTAACATCCATCTGGTAGACCTTGAATTTCTTATGTGCAGCATAAGTAAGAAAAATTCTAATTGCTTTAAGTCTGGCTACAGGTGCATATATTTCATCATAATCAATGTCTTCCTGTTGAGAATAGCCTTTGGCTACCAGTCTTGCCTTATTTCTTGTAATGATTCCATTAGAATCTGTCTTATTCCTGAATACCCATTTTGTGCCAACAATAGATATGTTCTTTGGCCTGGGTACCAGTGTCCAAACTTCATTTCTTTCAAACTCATTCAATTCTTCCAGAATTGGAGTGACCCAATCTGCATCCTTCAAAGCATCTTCAACCTTCTTTGGTTCTGTTTTAGAAAGAAAACTATGAAATAGACATTCATTTTGAGTAGCTTTTCTTGTCTTTACTCCACTTTCCAGATCACCAATAATTAAATCAGGTGTGTGATCTTTTGTCCACTTTCTTGGATGTGAAAAATTTCAAGAACTAGATGTTCCCTTATGATTTGTGCCTTCATAGAATGATTCTTCTATAAATGCTAATCCCCCCCTGAATATGTGCTTCCACCAGTTGCAATTGTCAATTTTTAGGTGGAAGACTTGTGTCATGGTTCAGCAAGAAGCAGAAATCAATCTCAACATCAGTAGCAGAGGCTGAATATATAGCTGCAGAAAACTTTTGTGCACAGATCTTATGGATGAAAAATCAACTATTAGATTATGGTTTGAAGTTTTCTAAAATTTCTATTTATTGTGATAATCAAAGTGTTATTGCAATGACAGGAAATCCAGTTCAACATTCTCTGACAAAGCACATCAGTATCAGGTATCATTTTATAAGGGAACATGTTATGGAAGGCACAATTGAATTGCATTTTGTTCCCACAGATCAACAAATAGCATATATATTCACCAAGCCTTTGCCTGAAGCAACATTTAACAGACTGATTTCTGAATTAGGGATGGTAACAAGTGGCTCAACTTGACTTAGCAAGTTTCAGATAATCAGAGGATATGTCAGAGTATGGGATAAACTCTGATGAAATTGGAGTAAACTCTGATACAAGTTATCAGTGTTTATGGTAAACTCCGTCAGAGTATGTGATAAACTCTGACAGTATATTCTAAACTCTGATTTCATGCTTAGTAAACTCTGATTAAGTACTATACTCTGAGATAATATTTATGACATCATATTTCATATTTATGACATCATATTTTTTTGACATCATATTTCTCATTCTCTGATTGGACTTGAATTATGGCGCGTGTATCTCACGAATGACGGTTCATATACTTACACAGATACACATTTACATGCTGCATTTTGAGACCTGCACTAATAATTGTTAATCCTATTATGTGGTCGTTTGGGGTTCCTTAAACTTAAAATAAGTAACTTATTTTATTTTTATTTTTTACATATTTTCATATTTTTTAAAGATAAATATTTATTTTAGAATTTTAAAATCAAATATTATCTTCAAAATAAAAAATAAGTTACTTATTTTCAGAAAAAGTACATACATACCTACTTTTTCCCGAAAATAAGGGCTTATTTCCGGAAAATAAGTGTGGCCAAACAGCCCCTATATCATGTCATGTGTCCCACTAACAGGTTATATGCAAATGAAAAGGCACAAATTAATCTTTATTGTCATTTTGAGTTATTCGTATGTATCTATTATTCTTCATTTGTTCTCTTTCTCCCGTTTCTCATAAACCCTAACTGTTCAAACCTGCACACTCTTATTATTTCAATGACATCAAAAGGTCAAACTTTCCAAAACTACACTTTTGTTATTACTAACTATATTTCTTTGTTAAATAAGTATGATGCACCTGAAGACTATCATGTTGTTCAAGATTTTTTAAGACAGAGTTATATTGGATATGCTTTGCAAGAACCTTTAAACTTCTCTGCTCAATCCCTGATCAGAGTTTGGTCGACTGCAAAATTTAATAATGCAAGTGATGATGAAGAACCAGTCATTGCGTTCAACTGTAATGACAAGCACTTGATAACACCGGCTGTTGTTCGTCCATCCCTTCATCTTCCAGAAGTGGCTGTGTATGATGAGATGGTGGAAGATGAACAAATTAAAGTATTTTTCAGATCTATAGGCTATGGAGGAAGTCTATCCAAGTTAGGGAGCCTTACAAGACCTAATCTTATAAGAGAATGGAGTTTCTTCTTCGATTGCATCACAAGGGTCTCACAGGCAAGTGCACAAATTTTGATGCAATCCCACAGCTAGCACAACAAATTGTGTATTCTCTGACCCATAATCTTAATTTTAATTTTCCTTGTTTGATAATTAGGCAGTTGGCTAGCAAGATAAATGATGATGCTCATACTGTATATTTTTCTAGACTTCTTCAGTTAATTTTTAATCATTTGTTACCTAATTTAAATTTTGAAAATGATGAGAGTTTAGCTAGTTTTTATATGAATAAGAGGATTTTTGCTGACCTAGTTATGAAGGACGCCAAGAAAGGTAATCTCTCTTCTCTCTTTTATCCTACATGGGTCAGGCTTATCTTAAATCAGAGAATGCCTATCATGTATGGAAGGGACTTTCTCTCTGTGGCTATGGATCCGAGTTTAGCACCCTCTAATTCAAACCCAGGCCACCCTTCAAACACTGACACCCAAACACTTTTTCCAACCTCTATTGTCTCCAAAAAGGCTGTAGTTGCAAAACACACCTCTCAACAGGGCACAAGCAAAAGTAAAGGGAAGGCAGTGAAAGAATCTGCTCCTAAAAAGAGAAAATTGAATGATGAAGATTCAGATTCTGATGAAGGGTTTGTTTTTGCTAAGAGAATGACTGTTGAACAGGCTTCTGAGATACCTCATGCACCTTTTATGAAGCCATTCACAGTGAATCCAATGCCTGAGGTGAAGAAGAAGATGAGAAGATTAGTCAAGGCTATAAACTCTGAAGCTGCAAACACTGAAGGACTAAACTCTGATGCAGCAATAAGCTCTGATGTCCTAATCTCTGATCAGCCAAATTCTCAAGCATTAAACTCTGAAGATATTCTAAACTCTGATGTCTTGACAAATTTTGTTGAAGCATGGCGTTGCTGGAAGGCAAATATTTCTTGGAAGGAACCTGGATTACCAATTCCAATTAAGAACATTATTCTTTGCTATGTCAAGTCAAAAGCTGATTGGTGGACAAATGTTGCCCATTATAACCGTGAACGTATTAGACGAGGGGCTACTGTTGACAATACAGTCTGTAGGAAAAATTTGGGGAATCTAAATGATCTTTGGCTCATGGCTGAACAGGAGTGACAACACAATTATTTGAAAGATGGGTCATATGTCACTCTAGAGAAATCTGTTGATCAAAGTTCAACAGCAGCCACTATTCCAGCAGATGAAGCCAGCTTGGATCAGGGGTATAACCCATAAGAACCTTCAGCTCAAAGGGTTGAAGAAGTTATTAAGGCCTCAGCCACACAAGAACCATTCAATCAAAGTTTGGATGTAGACAATTTACCTATTCTACCAGACCTTGTTGTTGCTGATGCTGAAGGCCAATCTCTATCAGAGTCAAGCCCACAAGAACCTTCACCTCAAAGTGGTGAAGCAGCTAAAGATATGAATCAGGTGCCACAAGAACCAATCATCCATTTTATGATTGCAGACCAAGACTCAAATATTGGACAGACAAACTCTGATAAAGCTCCATTGGCAATCTCTGATGCTCTTATGGTGCTACCAATCCCTGCACAACCAATGGAGACAACATCCACATCCATAACTCAAGGTATAAATTCTGACTTTTTTCAAATATGCATTCTCTGATAGTTTAAGTTCATATTTTACTTTTCCTGTTTTAACTGTTAGAATGATCATAAATAGTCCTGAAAAGGGTACCCTAGTCATGTAATTACAGTAAACCTTTCTCGGCCACCTCTTATTTCTGTAGGACATTGTGTGTTGAGCCTTTCTAGTGAGTCTGAGGTAAAATGTGTGAAAAACAGAATTAATGAGAGGCAGACACTAGATCTGGCAAAAGGTGATGTAGAATTGAGAAAGAAGTTGGTTACTTCTAGGATGATCCATATCTTTTGCAGGTACTCAAAGTTTATCAGGTGCAAACTCTGATACTTTGCTAAACTCTGAGAAAGCTGCAAACTCTGATGGGGAGAACACAGACTCTGATGAGCCTATTTTTGCTAATGAAGAAGTTACAGACTTGTCCATCCCTACACACAAAGATACAATACAAAAAAGTGGCCAGTAAATTCTCATGATGCACATGAAAGACTGAGCATGGAGTATCCTGATTACATTGTGGTGGAGGAGCTGAAAGGAGAGATTGAAGCTGCTCTAAATGTTGAGGGAGTAAGAAGAGATTTCACTTCCAAGCCAGAATCATCCAAAGATGTATTGATTGATGCTCATAATCAAAGAGTTTGGACTATGTCATAGAAGCATCCTAAGGAAGATATATTTTGGGCACATGTTCATGATTTAGTTGATAAAGCTGATAAGGAAGTCAATTCTGCAGAAATAAAGTCAATTTTGAAAGCTACTACTGTATTATCCAAAGGACTTCACACTAAAGTTTGTGCAATCAAGGATTCAATCACCAAAAACTCTGCTTCTGTTCAATTTGCTGCTACAGCATCACAACACTCTATGGAGCTAAAACTCAAAACTATCTCAGAAAAACAGGATGCTTTGGAAGCTAAAGTGGATAATCTTTCTAAATCTGTTAGTTCTATGCAGGGGATGCTACACACAATAGTTGAAATTCTTACTGTTAAGCAAGGGCATGATATCAGAAAGGGGGAGAAGGTGTCAGACAAATACAAGGAGGATGCTGCACAATAACCTGACAGACCTGATGATGAAGATCAAGGGAGTCATAAGGAGGGAAAATAAACTCTGAAGCAACAAACTCTGATTGGTCAAACTCTGATGACAACAAACTCTGACAAACAGTTAATCTCTGACAAACAGCAAACTCTGATAGAAGCTGACATTGAATTAGCAAAGAGGCTTGAAGAGGAAGAGAAGCCTGAGAAAATTGAAGAACAAAATCTGAAAGATGCAGAACTGGCAAGAAAACTCTTTGAAGAAGAAAATCCAGAAATGAATACAGTTGTTATGGAAGCTGAATTAAAGAAATATGGTACTGACAATGCTCAAGTCCAGAAAAAGAGAAAATATGTAAAGAAAGGTCCAATTCAGAAAAATGTACATGTTCAATAGAAGAAACCAGAATTAAAGCCTATTCAAATCAAATCTGTTGAAACTCTCAAGCCAGTTGTTCAATCAAAACTAGTCTCAGAAATTCAAATAAGATCATCTTTTAGAATTCAATAGAAAGCTCCGGCTAAGCCAAAGACTCCTCTCACTATGTTTGGAACAACTTTTCTTCCAGGTGAATTCAGTTTTGATGATGAAGAAGAAGAACATCAACAAACTCTGATAAGGAAGAAAAAGTCTGATCTTCTGTGGACAAAGACTCAAACTCTGACACTCAATGCCAGACTTGGAAAAGACAAAGGTGGTATTGGTGATTCACATGCTTAAGTCTACAGGGGTGAAGCAAATATCTTCAGAGATCCCTTTTCATTGAAAGATAAACCTGAAGAAGAGTTGTCTCAAAAACATTTGGACAAACTAATCTTTGTGAACATTGTGAAGAATATCTTTGATGGTACTCAAGCTAAGGAGAAGCTCATTTATTTCTTAGAAGATGGGAGAGTTTTGAAGATTGCTCAAGATGATTTGATTCAAAAAGCATCTAAAGAACTTGAACATATTTTATATCTGCTGAGTGATGTAAATGAAGCAACTTTTAGATGGGTAAAAATTCTTGAAGGAGCAATAATCGAAAAGAAGAAGAATGAGAGGCTAATGATGATAAACTCTGAGGAGTATGAGCCTGGATATGTACTTGAAGATGGATCAAGAAGAGCAATGAAGAAGGGAAATGCAAGGGTCAAAATGGTGTTATGAATTCCTACACTAATTCTAAATCCTGATGGTATGAAGGCTTGTTGTATTAAACTAGATGAGAGAATGGAGAGATCATTTATCTATGCTCTAAGGGCTGCTATATGTCAGATTGATGATTCTTCTGAATAGATGAGGGAATTGGAGGAGAAGCTGGTTGATTTGTTGAAAATTGCTGAAGAAAAACTTCTAAATCAATTTCTCAAAGATGATTTCTCTTATAGAAGAATTTGAATCATGAAGAAGAAACAAACTCTGATGCATTTGTCTTAGATTTCTGACATCATAAGTGAAATTTATGTTTCAATTCTTAAAGCATAACTTGGGGAGTTAGGAGTTCCTACACTGATTTTAAATCATGATGGTTTGAAGGCCTGTTGCATTGCTCTGGATGAAAGAATGAACAGATCATCAATTTATGCTCTAAGGGCTGCAATATTTCAAATAGATGATTCTTCTGAGCAAATGAAGCAATTGAAGGAGAAGCTTGTTGATTTGTTGAAAAATGCTAAAGAAAAGCTCCTGAATCAATTTCTGAAAGAAGATTTCTCTTATAAAAGAATCTAAATCATAAAGGGTAAACAAACTCTGATGCATTTGTCTTGTATTTCTGACATCATAAGTGAAATTTATGTTTTAATACATAAAACATAAATTAGGGGAGATTGTTAGGAATGCAAACATTGATGGTTATCAGAGAATACAAATCAGAGATTACATCGCTGACGTCATCAGAGTAAAGAGTTGTTGGTCAGTGTTTACTCTATCAGAGTTTACTCTAACAGAGAATGCTCTATCAGAGAATATTCAACCGACAGAGTTTACAATCAGAGTTTGTGAAGGAAGCAATTCAAATTAGAGTTTGATTAGGATAGTGAGAAGGAATCCTAATGCAAGTCTATTTCCTTATTTAAAGCTATTTTTTTCTTAATCTGATTTGTAATTGAATTGTAACTGTGTCTATATAAACACATACATAAGATAACATTATTATATCTTTCAAGTCTTATTTTTCATAACATAACAGCTCTTGAGAACAAAGAACTTCTTGAGAGAGTTTTATAACCTATTCATTATCTTTAATACAAAACAGTGTTCATCTTTTACATACTTGTGTTCTTGATCGATTTACTAGTATTATTACATTCAACCCCCCTTCTGTAATAGAATATAGAATATTATTTTATTGTTAACTATATTTATTAATTACTTGCATAATTGTTCTAATATATATTGCATATCTATAAAAATATTAATATATTAATATAATAAAATATTTTTAGTTATGTATATATTTTTATTATATATTATATAAAAATAATATTTATATAATAATTATTTGCTTATAATTTACTTTAGAATATGTACATATTTATAAAAATATTATATTATTATTATTTATTTATTTATTTGTATTGAATATATAAAACTAAATGAATTATAATTATAATTATAAAATTTATAATGATTTTATAGCCTATGAAAGTTATTTGATATATGTTTTAATTTTATTTGTTTTAGTTTCACGTAACTACTTTTCTAGGTTCTAGTCACACTAACCATGACGACCACGTTAACCACTTTACTACAATTATATATAAGTATATAATAGGGCATTGTTTTATCGGTTTTAATATTTGGATAGGATAAAAAAATTATTAAACCAAATTATTAATTTTTATTCTGAAGTGTTTCATCTGTATTAGATAGTGATAAATACTATATATTTATTTAATTACTATTGAAAGAAAAATAAAATAAAATATTGCGGTCAGATAACCCGAAAGACCGAAATGCTGACATGTGGATTTTCTGTTCTTATCTACGTAGTGGTAACGCAGATATTGTGGCCGTTTGGAGTTCCTTAAACTTAAAATAAGTTACTTATTTTATTTTTATTTTTTACATATTTTATATTTTTTTTACATATAAATATTTATTTTAGAATTTTAAAACCAAATATTATTTTCAAAATAAAAAATAAGTTACTTATTTTCAGAAAAAGTACATACATCCCTAATTTTTTCCGGAAATAAGGGTTTATTTCCGGAAAAAGCTGTTGCCAAACAGCCCCATTATTATATTATAGTGGCCAGGAAAGAGAGATATAAATTGTGTATCTATTTCTCCTTTGAAGCCAAAATAATTGGACATGACTTTAAACATGAACCACGAACTCAGGATCTAGCAAACGACTGGGCCGAGGAAAAACCTAAATAAAATCGGAAACGAATTAAAATCGGTAAAAATTAATTTGTATAAAATTGATATCGAAAAATTAAAAAGTGAATTGTTTAATCTGTTCTGGTTCCGATTATAAGTTAAAATCAAACCGGAAAAAATCAAACTCAACCGATTATTAAATTAATAAATTTATTATATATAATATATATATATATATATATATATATATATATATACATAATTACATACGTAAATTTGTGCCTAAAACAACTTGCACCAACCATAATTAATTGGGTCTAAAAAATAATGTGGACTCCTGGACTGGTCCTAAATCCTGATGTGATAAAACAGAACATACATGCATAATAATAATTACGTAGAGCTGTAAACGAGTCGAACTGTTCGGTAAGCTCGTTCGTGTTCGCTCGAGTTCGATAACCTCGGTTCGACAACCTACCGAACTCGAGTTCGAATCACATTTTTTGTTCGATAAGCTCAACAAATCGAACCGAACTTTTTACGTGTTTGACTCGAGTTCGGTTCACGTTTGATTCGAGTTCGACTCGTTCGTTAAGTTCGAGTTTGGTTCGATATTTTTATAATTATTTAAAACTAATATTATACTGGTGAGAAATATTTATTTAGTAGTTGTCTCCAACTTTTTACACTAAATAAAGTTTTAGAAAAAATTAATAAATATGTTTATAATATTCACTAACAGTTCGTGTTTGGTTCAGTTCACTATGTTCGCGAATAGTTCGTGTTCGATTTGATTATTACCAAACTCGAGTTCGGACAAGAAATTTTATTCTATAAAATTACCGAACATTGTTCGGTTAGTTAAAAGTAGTTTGTCAAAGTTCGTCCGAGTTTAATTCGTTTACGGCTCTATAATTATTGAAGCAGCTAGCGGATTACAAGTTTATAAGCAGTAGTTTTTCATATATAGTAGCTTTTCAACCAGGAGCATGAGCCTGGAGGGCGGAGGCTAGGAGCATATTACTACTATTTTTTTTAGCAAGTACTGTAAATCTCGGCGAACATACATATACACAATAAGCTCACTACCTATTAATTAAGAATGAATTAGGGTTCAATTTCATATATATTTTAAATTGATGGTTTTGTTTGTTTTCTGTTTTGCGTTTGAAGATAACAAGTCTGTTATTAAAATTCTATATATTTTTAAAATTTCCTTAGATAAAGATCTATTTAAAAATATTATTTTATAAATTATAGTAGTTTATTTCTATAAAGTCAAAAAGTTGTGGTTTTTATAAAAATATATTTTTGAGATTTTTTTAATAGGATATACTTTTATTTTGACATTTGATGTGAATAAACTTAATTTTTATTAACACAAAAAATAAAATGAAAAATGGTATTATATTGAGATTTTTGTATAACATACTTTTTAAAAATAGTTGTGTTCAATAAAAAATTTAAATATAATAATTTGTTGTAAATATTTTAACACATTTATATAATCATAATTATTTAACCTTATAGAAATAATTTACTATAATTTATAAAATAATTTTTTAAAAGATTACATAGATGATATATTATATATATATATTTTTAAAAATATATAGAATTTTAATAAAAAAATATGTGAAAGTGAACCCTAATATGTTTCTAATTAATAGGTAGTGAGTTTGTAGTGTATATGTATGTACGCCAAGATTTACTCTTTGTTTTATTGTGAATATTTGACCGTCTTTGATTATTATTAATACTTTTTATTTATATAAAAAAATTATTTAAATTATAATTTATTTTTGCTTTATTTATATTTTATTCAATTTTATAACCGAAACCGAAGCAATTAAAATTGAACAAATATTTTAAAAATATAAACTGAAACCGACGGTTTGAATACACTTGTAATTTTTAATTTTTAAAATCGAAGACGCGCGATCGCGATTATGAACTACAGTTGTGATTTTATTCAAAAATGGCCCCGAACTGGCTCTACCTAAATGATACCGTCTCTGATAAAATCACAGCACGTGATATCAATCACCTACATAATAAAGGAGAGTGACGTGAGTGGGGGCACACACAGAGTGAGTGAACTAAAAGGATACTACTACAGAACTACTCTATATTATATTACATGGATAATTAGCACAGACTATCTGGACTGTTCATCATTATTGGTTCCTGAATTATGGGGATGTGTGCTAGCTGCTCAGACCCTGTTATCTGGACTGTTCATCAGTATTGGTTCCTGAATTATGGGGATGTGTGCTAGCTGCTCAGTACCCAACAGGGTCGTAGCTACTTGGTTAGTAGTCGTGATGTCTTGTATATTGGGATTTCATTATTACCTATGCTCAACGCTGCCACTACTAGTATATACTCAATGCTCATCGACACGTTTTATAGACGTTGCTACACATCTCCTTCGGGTAGTCATCCAGATATTTACCTCAGGTGTATCACGTTGGATCATAATTAAAAATTACACATAATAATAAGACAGTTATTTAATAAAAATAGATAGATTAAATTAATTAATAAAATAAAGCACGAAGGCAGAAATAAGTTATGTATATCAGTAACTGTAAGAACAAGAGAAAAGATAAAATACTTAACTCTAACAGAATCTTTAAGCATACATTGATAGAATCAAAACAACTGTTGAGTCGTCAAACCTTACAAGAAGTCTTGACTATTCTTGAAGAGATTATTTCTCCACTACGCTGTGTTGGTTTGCAGCAATATCACTTTCGGGATAAAACAACACATAGTACTTCGTCCACAGATACGTAGCATTCAACAACGACCTGCACCTCAGTTCGCCCAGAAAATCTTATGCAAAAAACTGTATGAGTGTGTAAGACACAGAGTATGGCTGCTAGGGTTTTCTCAAAATTGTGTCAAAAATTCATCTCATCTATCTCCAACGTTTTTATGTATATATAATACAATAAAACGTAACAGCAGATAAAATATTAATTAAAATAATTATTCTGACTTTAAAAGCATTCAATAGAATATTCAGAATAGGTAACAGTCAGCTTAAGTCACGATAGTAACTTTACAAATTCTGTTGACAGCAACTTTGCAAATTCTGTTGACAGCAACTTTGCAAATTTGTTGACAACAACTTTGCAAAATTCTGTGACAGCACCTTTGCAAAATTTTGTGACAGCACCTTTGTAAAATTCTGTGACAGCACCTTTGCTGACAATAAGTTTTTCTACGACAGTAACTTTCTGTGACAACACCTTTGCAAATCCTTGACAGCAACTTTGCTGACAGTAAGTTTTTCTCCGTCAGTAACTTTCTGTGACAGCACCTTTGCAATCCTTGACAGTAACTTTGTGACAATGTTGACAGTGTGTTTTGATTCACTATTCATATTAAAATAATATTTAAAGTCATAATTAAATTAATTAATCATGTAATAAAACTCCTCGCCCAGGTTGCCTCGCGTACGCGAGACGCCGAGACATTCACCCAAATCGTCCTTCGACCCGACCCGAGTTGTGGCGGCGGCGGCGTGCGTGCGTGTGCGCGCGAGGGCACACTAGTACACCATGCACACAACATGTCTTAGTATTTGACACTACCCTTGCACATCCATGCATATAAAGCACCCACACACATATTACATATTCAATGTGGGACAAACTCTTTAAACCCATTTCAAACTAGCAATTTCTATTCAATTTATTTATGTATTACACTAAAAAAATGTCTTAGATCCAAATATGAAAGTTTAAGTCCTCATAGCAAGGAACAACTTCCAATCGTTAGTTTCCGGAAATTACATCAAGAACATATATAAAATATGTCTCAAACTTTCCATTTTTCTAACACATCATGCATGTGGGGGTGATGGTGGGCGCCTGAAATTTATAGCAGGCCGGCCAGCTGACATGGAAATAAATTTACTCGAAAATACATTATGTTGCGTAATTAATTTGTTTTGAAATTAACTCATACGAGTACAATGTACTCTAAAAATAGAGTTATATATGTATATATTATTTTAGCATATTATTTCAATAATTTACATTTATATACATTATTTTACATATTACTTATATATACTAGTTTCTATAAAATGAAAGTGATGAGAAATGTGAATTAGCTATAAATGCATCTGTTATTCCCATATTTCAGCATGTGTTATTTTTTATGGGTCAATATTTACAGTGTGGATTATTATTGCTGTTATTGAAGACCCTCCGGGGTTAATCATTTATGATGGTCATCCGGGATTAATGGTTAAAGGCCCTCTAGGGTTAATTATTGAAGACCATTGCTCTATACTCCACGAGTTGTCGCTATTTCCCTGTACTCAGGAAGGTTGTACTCGTCTGTGGGTTTAGGGTGCGTCCTGCATTCGCTGTGGATCTAGTGCTAGCATCCGGTCAAGGTATCTGGGAAATAGCTGTAGTGGACCGACTAGAGCCCTTGGTTTCTGGGTCAACGTCAGATTCATGAACTTTTGAGCCTTATATTGGGCTTTGGACTATCCAAACAAGCCTTCATGTAGAGACCTCTTCTAACTAAGTTTCGATTATCGAATCATGGTTGAATAAGAGGGTAGATAAGGTGGACTTTTCCTAACGGGCTTCTACTTCAGCAAGAACTACGTGGGATTGATCCCCTATAAATAAGGGTACGTTGGCACATTGTTAGGGGTTGGACGTTGAGAGCCCCGACCAACTAAAAAACCCTAACAATCTCAGCTCACAATATTCAACAACCACCACACTCCGATGACTTTTCAGGTAAAAAACACCACCCTAGATCTTGATTATGGCGATGAACCTTAAATTTTGTTGTTATTAAATTCCTCCATCAACAAATTGGCGCTAGAAGGAAGGAAAAATCCACATCTTAGGAGGAAAGATGTTACATCAAACCTGGGGTTTTAAAGATTTTCATGGTGGATATCAAAGGCGACTATGAGAGACATCGAAGGGGGAGATATTGAATAAATTTTATAGGGGTTGTTGGAATTCAATATGTTATGGTTATCATCATGGTTTGAAAGTATGGTCTCAAGTATGACTTAATGGCTGATGGGTAATCGATTTTGGAGTCAAAATAGAAGAAAATTTGTATGTATTGTGCTACATGCGCTAACTACACTGTTTGGGTCATATCTTGAGTGCTAGAAGTTCGATTTGGACGATTTTACTGCCCACGCAAATCTTGTTGAATTCTCTTTAATTCAGGGATGATAAAATAAGAAGAAACCATCCGGTATCAGTCTGAAACTGGAGAGCAAAAATAGTTTCGAATTTTTATTAAAGAATTCTACTCGGTTTAAGAAACCTGTTGTCGGACGAAATTCACATCCAATTCTGGGAAGGAGGATATGGTTTAAGTTAGAGCATGAGAAAGTTAAGGTGCAAGCACATGTAGAAGGTGTCTTGCGCATATGGGACACAATTATCTCTCAAAGTGCGCTTAACAGGTATACCCTAACATTTTAATATTTCCTGTTAATGGGGTTTTTGCAGGAAAAAATCACATGAAGACAAATATCTAAAGATCGTTAGATGAAGGAAAGAAGAATGCTTAAAGTTAGAAGGAATTTAGTTTATTTTAGCTTAAATCAGATGAAAATTCGGATTTACGGAAGATTTTGTGCAACAATCATTGTTTCAGTTATAATTTGAGTTTCAAAAGTCAAAATTGGATGATTTTACAACCCATGCATAGATAAAAGAATTTACTACAACTTGGATATGATCCAATATTCTATTTTCAAGTGAAAAAGCCCAGAAAAAAGCCTGGACAACTGAGTTTTATGAGGAGCTGAATCTCCATCTCCCAAGTCACGCCTTCCAGGTAAAAATCTAAATTTCTTGATACATTTTTGTTGTTGGTTGAATTTTTGCTGGTAAGAAATAATATTATTAAAGACCCTTCACGGGGTAAAATTTTTATTGAAGGTCTTTCATGCCATGAGGTAAAATTTTATTGAAGGTCATATGATGTTAATTTTTATTGAAGCAAAGATTAATTTTATTGGAGGTCTTTTGAGATCGCGTGGGTTTAGTTTTTCTTGAAAGGCGCATGAGTTTAGTCTTTCTTAGATGTTCCATGGGTTTAGTTTTTCTTGAAGGGCTCATGGGTTTAGTTTTTCGTGAAGGCTCCCATGTGTTTAATTTTTCTTGAAGTCTCTTTCGGGTTAAAATATTATGGAAGACCCTCTGCCTCCAAGGTTAAAAATTTATTGAAGGCCCTTGATGGGTAAAATTTTATTGAATTCCCTTCATTGGTAAAATTTTATCGAATGCCCTTTATGGGTAAAAATTTTAATGAAGAAATTTATGAGTAAATTTTATTGAAGGTCCTTCATGACATCGGGGGTAAAAGTTTTTATTGAAGGTTCTTCATATGGTAAAAATTTATTGAAGACCCTTGATGAGTAAAATTTTATTAAATTCCCTTTATAGAATTTTTTTTATTGAAGGCCCTTCATGGGTAAAATTTTATTGAAAGCTCTTCATGCCTAAAATTTTATTGAAGGTCATTCATGGGCAAATTTTATGGAAGACCTTTCATGGGTAAAATTTTAGGGAAGACCCTCAATGGGTAAAAAAAATTTGAAGGATTTTTCGTGGGTTAACTTTTGTTGAAGGTCCTTCACGGGATAAAAATTTATTGAAGTTCCTTCCTTAGTTAAATTATATTGAAGCCCTTTAGAGTTAAAATTTTATTGAAGACCCTTGGATAGCATGATTATTGTGATTATGGGACCTAGAAATTGGAGAATAAGATGTTAGGAATTATTAACATTTTAATGTTATTTTATATATTTATATTTATTCTTAAAACCTTATTTGATATCATGTGTGAATATATTTATTGATTATTTATATTTTTATTTGAAATATGTGTATATTATAAGTGTATTTGAATATTATTATTAAATATTTTATATTATTTACATTTTATTTTTATTTATGCTAAATAAAATTTAAAATATTGTTTTAATTTTTTTGGTATACCTTCTTTTTATTATTATGGAACCCGATAGCAACTAAACCATCACGTGATATCCTTTATTTCAGTTATACTCATGAAATGCATGTTTACTTTTTTAATAATATTACTATAGTCAAATTTATTGATTTTTTAGAAATTTATATTTATTAAGTTTAAATATTAAAATTTAATATATATTTAAAAAAAATATTAAGTTAGTTATTGTTATTTATTGATAATCAAACCTTTAATATTTTATTTATAAATAATATTAAACTAATTTTTATATTCATAGAGAAATTAATTAATTAATAATACTTATGAATTTTTATCCCTCAATATTTTCAAATATATAATATGAATATTTATGATGTAATTCAGTATGGAGTTGCATATTTATTCTAATTAGAAACAATCAAATGTGATTATGTTCCAGAGTCAAGATAACCAAAATTAATCGTTAAAATGTAAAATATTAAGTATCCGTTTGATATCACTACTATAGACATTAACATTAATTTTTTGCTGAAAAATATTTAAAAATTGTTTAGTAAAATTCAAAATTTGTTTTTCTGGAAAAGTACCTTTGTTAAAAAAAACTGCGATTAGAGAAAACATATCATCGTACTTTTGGAAAAATTTATTTTTCATGGCTAGGCTGGTTCAAGAACAATTTACATTTATATGTTTCCCGCGTCGATTAAATCTTCATTCTCTCTATCTGTTGAATTAACAAGTGCTTGAGCAGCTATTCATTTAGGGTCTGTTTGGAATTATTATTTAAAATTTTTGTACTCTGAGTAAAAGTGTTGTTGAAAAAAATGTTATTAAAAAATCTAATAGTTGTTTGACAAAATTTTTGTGATATTTATGTTTTGAAATATAATATTAAAAAAATAATATTTTTGGAGAGATTTGATAATTAAATTTATAATTAATTCGCTAAAAAATTAATGTCACATGAGATAAAAAAATTCATGATTGTAAAATCAATATATATATATAAAGGAGAAGACGGAGACGGTTAGGTGGCGCTCCGAAATTGTCTCAATGTATTTTTCTAATTTTCTCGAATTTTTAAATTAGTAGATATTATAAATTATAAAAAATATACAAGTTACTTTATATTCTCCACTATTGTAGGATCTTCTTTTGTCATTTTGTTCCTGCTCCAGCTCGTAGGTCTTTAAAACACCATACAGCTTTTCGAGAGAAGTATTTTTCAAGTCTCTTGACTCTCGAATGGCAGTGATCCTGTGTTCCAGATGTTTAGGCAAATTCAAGAGAAACTTGATATTTGAATCTGCCAGTGGATAGACTTTATCTCCTATACTCAGCTCGATAAGCAATTTACTGTAACGTTTGTAAACATCCGCTACACTTTCTCCTCGTTCGTATCTGAACGATTCATATTCAGATATCAGAATGCGCTTGTGATTATCTCTAACTTCATCGGTCCCCTCCATCACTACAGCCAGTTTATCCCACATGGCTTTAGCTGTTTTTAATCCCTTTATCTGAACATAGTACTCTGAGTCTAGGGATTCAATTACGACGTTGCGTAACGACGCATCCATACCAACCAATTCTTTATCTGCGTCTGAAAACTCCATTTCCTCTTTAGGAACAGACCGGGATGGTATTAGTATCCCTCCTTCCATTCGCTCTGGCTCAATTTTCATGGGTATGTATGGACTGTTCTCCAATATTCTCAAGTATACCTTGTTTATTGATTCAAGGTAGGCTTTCATCTTTCCGGTCCATTAGTCATAATGTTGTGCATCAAACGGAGGTATCTTAAATTTGTGTGCGGCGGCCATTTTAATAAAGTTTAAAATTAAGATAATACACTTTTCAAATTACAATAAATTGTATTTACTTGAAAAATTGATTATCTCACTTTAAATATCCAACACTTAATATCCAATGGGTTTCGCACTTAAGATTCAAGCAAGTTAGTTCTAATCACAAGAACAGTAGCAGGGTCCACTAGTTTTTCAAGTCCAAACAAAAAAGTTGTCCACTTTCTAGTTGACAGAAGTTCGAATATGTCCTTTTTGTTCAGTCAAACAGTTGATTCAAGTTACCTAGTCAACCAATCAAATATTCTTTTATAACCAGATTTTTGACCACAAGAAAACCCACAAAGCTCTAAAGTACAACGTTTTGGAATGTTGTACAAATATTCCTTACACCATGACTCAGAACTTTTTAGATCTATGAACTTTTCAAGAAGACACAAATAAAAGCTTTCGGCACAAACTTAAAAAAATGGATCTGGGATTTTCAAGAACCAACTCGAACAACACGGTAGGATTTCTGTTAGATGTGTTTAACAGTTACTCTGATAGCAATTGTTAGGTCCAAAGTGTTGTAGAGGGGGGGTGAATACAACTGTTTAAAAATAATGAGAGAATATATAAATATGCAGGTAATAAATGATGACACAGAATTTCAAGAATATACCTTTATATTCATTGAGGGATTTGCTACAACATTCATAAAAGCATCATGATCAGTTGAACAATAAATACATCAATTAAAGCTTGATTCAACTGATCCTCTCTCTCACTATTGTTTTACAGTAAATGCTATCTCTTGAAAAATATCGTAGAAATACAGAGATGGATAAAAAATCAAATACAAATGAAAACAAAGTGCTGCTTTTATAATGTCGTGTAGTCTTGATCTTGTCCTTTTTGTGTACGTGGCCCAATCAGGACTCGACAACAAAAAGTACTTTCCCAACCACTCTGGATCAACCGTTCACAATAAGCCACTTGTCCCTTGAATATTAAATGCTACATATCGACCCGCATCTCGATCTCGGCCTGGACCCATCTCGATCTTGATCTTGGTCGACAATCTCGATCTCGATCTCGATCTGTGAAAATCTCGATCTCGATCTATGAGAATCTCGATCTCGATCTGTGAAAATCTCGATCTCGATCTATGAGAATCTCGATCTCGATCTGTGAGAATCTAGATCTGTCGTGGATCGAGATTTGCCTTGCAATGTTTTTCTTCAATTATCAATCTCGATCCGCATCTCGATCTGCTGTGGATCGACATTTGCCTTAGCAAATATGCACTCATCCAATGTTGACTTTCTTTAGTGACTAATTGTGGATTAACCTTTATGAGAAAGTTTCCCTAGCTTCTTCAATTTCTTTTCCTCACTCAATTCAAATGAGATCTTCTATTACTGACATGAACTTGCCTCCAATGTCCTGAAATTTGATGCAATGGTCTGGTTCATAAATGACTAGTCTTGTAGGGGTTCTTACTTCTGAATGTCAGTTCTCATTTGTTGATTAACCTTTACGTTATCCAGTTGTTGAGATACATTACATGAAATCACTTTGGTCTTCTTGATACTTCTTTGACATTAATTTGATTCTCCATTAGATAAGTTAGGGAATGAGCAATACTGAGATTGAACTTCTTCTCACTTAGGCATTCTTGATTAACCAAATTAGTTACTTGTAGTTACCAAGTATCATTACCATTTCTTCAGTTGATTTATTCCATGTGCTTCTTCAGTTTCCCTTGTTTTGCTGTTGTTTTATCTTTTACCTAGTTGAGTTACATAGTAATTAAGTGTTACAAGTTAGTACACCTATGCCTTTCAGAGAAGCTGGACCAAACCCACAATACTGACTCTTAGGGTCTGGAAAAGTATAGTGTGGCAAGGTTCCTTGATTTCAAGCTGGTGAATATAAATCCATAACTGAGCAGGTGCACGAATTTGAGATGTTAGTTCATGCTTTGAAGGAGTCTGGAATGGACCTTCCTGAGAAGTTTCAAGTCATGTCAGTGATTGAAAAGTTCCCGAAATCTTGGGAAGAGTTTGTTCTCTTCCTGAAAAGACAGAAAAGAGATATCACATGGACTAACCTGATGTTGGACATCTCTGTGCAAGAGCAACACAAGTCCAAACATAGATATGTGATGCCTGCTAAACATGGGAGTTCGAAGGTGAAAGTAGTGATTGCTTGACATAAAAAGAAAGTTTGTCACTAAGAAGGAAATTCCAAACCTAAAAATGACAAGAACAAGGCTAAGAAACCATAGGCAAACAAATCATGTTGGTCTTATGGACATGTTGGTCACTGGAGAAATGACTGTCTAGTAAAGAAAGCAAAGAAATCTGATGTAGTAGCGCAAGTTAATACTGTGCTTGGAACCACTGGTGGGCATGTGGTTAACATGGTTATTGGTGAGGCTATTGCTTCTGAAATCAGTGACGGGTATATTACCTACAACCATACACTACTTTCCACTTATCTGTCAAATGAATGGTTGATTAATACCGGAGCTAACCATATTTGTATTGATATTACTCTGTTTGTATCTTATCAACAGATTCAAGGCATGATAGTGATGATGCCGAATGCTAGTGTTTCTCAAGTACTTAAAGTAGGAAACGTGGAGATGAAATTTGCTTCTGGGCGTGTTCTATCCCTTACTAGAGTGCATCATGTTCCTGACATTCATAGAAATATAATAAGTGGAAGCTGTTTAGTTAGAAATGGTTTCGAACTTTCTTTGAAGTGTAATAAAGTAGTCATTATACATACTGGTGTATTTTTTGGCGAAGATTACTTGTCTGATGGATTGTTTTTAATAAATGTGGAGCCTGTTTTGGGCAGTTTTATTAATGATAATGTTGTTTCTTTTGTAAATTGTGTTGAATCATCCGATTAATGGCATTTATGTCTTGGTCATTTAAATTTTGATGCTCTAAAGAATATGATGAATTAAGAGTTGATTCCAAAGTACGCCATTGAAAAGAAAACTAAATGTCAAGTATGTGTGACTACTAAACTAACTAGGAAACCCTTTCATAATGTTGTTAGGGAATCAGAAGTTTTAGAATTGGTTCACATAGACATATGTGAATTCGGTGGTGTTTTGACTAAGGACAATAAAATATATTTCATTATCTTTATAGACGATTATAGTAGATACTGCTATTGTTGGTGAGATTATGAAGCTGTATGAATAGTAATCGTGATAACTCAACACTAGAACAAGACAGGTAAATAATACTACGCCTACACATAAATCAGGAAGAAATGAAGACAAGGCAAATACAGTGAATCAAGACATTAAAAAAAGTTTTGAAGTCTACTACAGGTCATTGAGAGAAGTTCATTAATATGTTCAAGCCTCAGTGAAGAATAATGTGTAAAGACTTTTAGGGTTTCAGAAGTGTTGAAGATTCAGTATAAAGTGTCACTAGAAGATTTCAGTGTCCCAACATTGATTGAAGATAGACAGTGTTCGAAGCATAGGAATCTAGAAGAATTGAAGACATGGTAAAGACAAAGGATTATGAAGACAGTTGCAGTCTTGGAGTTATACTCATTGAAAGAATTTCATTTGTATGTTCAAACGTCAGTGAAGAACATAATGATGTATTCAAGATTGTGGTAATTGTTGGGTCCCAAAGTATCGTAGAAGGGGGGGTTGAATACGATACTCATAATAATTTAAATTCTTTTCGGAATTTGCGGATAAATAAATTATTGCTTCAAAGTGGATTTGGCCATTTGAAGTGTTTAGGTGAACTGCCTACTAATTTTTTGTGTTTATGAATAAACATTAAAGTTCTAGAAAATTAGCAAGTAATTAAATGAGACAAGTTTCCGAGAATATATCTTTCGTATATAAACCCAGAGAGGTGCTACACCCAGTTAAAAATATAACTGGTTTCCAAAGAACAAATTAGTTCTTTGCTACTAACACAAAAATATTAGGCTACGTTCCTATATAAATATATCTAAATTAGTACAAGGTAAAACTGAGTCAGTAGGGAGTGATATCTAGGAGCCCTGAGCATTTTTCGTTAAAGAACCGGGTCCTAATATCTGACCAGGAGCAAGGTACGGGTGTGTATAAAATTGAATCTCTTGCTCCGGCCATGGCTGCTCTCTACATATTTTTGTGTTGAAGAAGACGACTCTCCAATGAGTGGCTCTCCTTTTTCTTATCTGTGTAGACTTTTAAATCAATAAAGTAGGCTGCTGTAATTTGATTGACTGAGGGATATGCGGGTCCAAGAAATATTTGTTGCGCCAGAATATTTTGTTGCGCCTAGGGGAACTTTTTGTTGCGCCTCTACACCCATATCCTTGTATAGGCGCTACAACCTTAGTTAAATAAATGCCTTAGCTGATTTGGATTTTTGTTGCGCTTGACACTTGGGTTGCCCTGTTATGGCGCCACATGCAAATGAATAACTTCAGATATATCCATGTTGCGCCAAAGTCATTTGTTGCGCTTCTTCAATGATTTTTATAGTCAAAGTACAGTTTAGTCACTGAACTTTGACTCTCTATTTATTCCTTTATTGAAGTTCCTCAACTTCCATTTCTTATATCAAAGTCTTGTCATATTACACCTTGTACCCTGAGCTATTTCCGTTCTTCGACTGTAGTTCAGAAACTTTCACTTTGCGTTCCAAGGTTGCGACACTTTGTACCCTGCACTCTTTGAGCTGTTTAGCTGTTAGCTGTTTAGCTGTTTGGTTGTAGTCTCTACAAATCAGTTTTCGTACTTTAATAAATAACCGTTCTTTCCAAGTACGTTCTTCAACTTAACAATTCTTCTATAGTTAATACTCAGATTCCTTTCACAAACTGCTGACGCCTAGTGCAACTGGTCTGGTTCACAGACGACTAACTTTGATCCAGGTCTTCGTATTATTGCTTTACTTGCATTGTTAAGTTTGCAGCAACTTCAATGCTTCGTACACTGACTGTCAATAAACACTGTAACTTCACTTGAATCTTTTCTGGTACTTAGACAACGTCTCCATTACTACCATAATCTTGAATACTTCATTCTCTGTTCTTCATTGACGCTTGAACATACAAATGAACTTCTTTCAGTGAGTATAGCTCCAAGACTGCAGTTGTCTTCTTTAACCTTCTACATTCCTATGCTTTGAACACTGTCTATTTTCAATCAATGCATCTACACCGAAATCTTCTAGTGGCACTTTATACTGAATCTTCAACACTTTTGAAACCCTGAAAGTCATTACACATTATTCTTCACTAGGCTTGAACATATTAAAGAACTTCTTTCAGTGACCTGTAGTAGACTTCAAAACTTCTTCTAATGTCTTGATTCACTATATTTTCCTTCTCTTCATTTCTTCCTGATTTCTGTGTAGGCGTAGTATTATTTACTTGTCCTGTTCTAGTGTTGAGTTATCACGATTACTATTCATACAGCTTTGTAATATCAAACAATCTCCCCCTATTTGATTGTTAAACTTAGCAAACAAATCCCATAGAGAGGATAACTCAACTAACAACTAGAAAAAGTAATCATTCGGGACTTGTAAACAATGCTACTGGTTTTTCTAGATCAGATTCTGCATTTCCAGAATTCTCGTGTGACTGAAATGAAAGATGTCTGTTCCTCTAGCACTGAACTGATATTCATGTAGTATCATATTCATTTCTGTCTGTGTTTGAGCTTTCTCTGCATCAAAATCCTTCACAGTTTAACTTAAAGAATTTATCATAAACAGAGCTTCATAAGAATTGAAATTCCTGGGAATGTCTTCAATAGAACATAGAACATAGCTCAAGTAATGTTCTCCCCCTAAGAATGTGATTCTTCTTCTTCCTCTTCTTCTCCTTTTAGATAATAAATGGAAATGTCAATTCTTATCTGTACTTTCCACTTAGATGATGAATCCTCTACTGACAACTCCTTTCAAGTATAGGATACAGTTCCTTAATTCTATCATATTCTATTGTTTCTCATCAGGGTCAGAAGATAAGATTTTCTTCTTCTTCTTGTCTAAAATCTCTCCCTAAGGATATTAACTTCTCCCAAGTACGAAGATAAGACTTTATTAACTTCCTTTTTCTTCCTATAAATTCTCCCCCTTAGTTGAGGAATCCTCTAATGGCCCATCTTTGGAATGGTTTGTCTTCCAATGAAGGTTCTCGTCTATCATTGATTGGGAAAATATAATAGCTTTTCTTTCAGAAGTAGCATGTAGCAAGGGTAAGCATGTGGTCTGTGGTTTCCTCACTTTACTACGTTCTGTTGGTGTTTACACTAAAGTGTCGAGCACTTTGAAGTGTTTCACTCTTTCTCTCTCTATCTCTCACTCAAGTGTATCTCTCCCTCGCTTTTCAGGATCTGGAAATGTTCCTTCCAGGAGGGTCAATGTAGTAGACAATGTAATGAATGACAATTTAGAGTCTACGTTTCCCTCAAAACGCTATGACGGTAATTTTATATAAAATACCCTACTTGACTCATCCGAAGAATTCTTGTCAAGCAGTTGCCTCTCAAGCCTAGATAAATCTGAACAAGAGATCTCTCTTTCAGGATGCAGAAGATTAACTTCTGTTTGAGGTAGATACATTGGACAATGTAGTGTATGGCTAGAGTCTGTATCTCCTCTAATGCCTATACCTCTCACTGTGCACACCTTGCAATATGTTTCTAAATTTTACATATTTAGGCTTACCATCAGTGTGAGTGCCAGTGGTGTGCTTGACTCATTACAAGGTGCTCTGACTGACGAGCGAATTTCAATGGACTCACCCTGTTGAGAGAATGACTCCAGAGATAGTTTTATTGCCTTTTCAGCTCTGCATCCTTTTGAGAAGATGCAGATGAGCTTACAGTTACCTCAGTTTATATACTACTTTACTGAAAGGGGAGATTGAAAGGAGAGATAGGAGTGAAGGGAAGTAACTCACTGCACTTTCATGTGTACTAGAAATGTTAAATGTAACCTCTATGTAATGGTTGACGATAACTCAACAATAGAACATGACATGTAATAATATACAGGTGCACAGGAATCTTGGAACAAAGAGTTCAGTTAAGACAAAGTATCAAAGGATCATCTACAGACTTGAAGCTCACTGGAAGAAGTTCATTAATATGTTCAGGCCTCAGTGAAGAATAAAGGATGGTAACATCTAATCAAGAATGTGGAAGCTATAGAAGATTGTCTTAGTGTCAGAAGATTTCAGGGTACCACAATCGAAGCTACAGTAAGGTTTAAATAGAAGAGTGTGGAATCATATTCGGAAACAAGAGCCCCTATCAAGACTAGTCACTTATGAACCAGACCGTTGCATCAAGTGTCAGGACATTGGAGGCAAGCTCTCGTCAGTTAATATGGTTTTAATCATTCTAAAGTTGTTGATCTTCTTAAGTCATGTGAAGGATCAACACAGGAGGTAAATTAGTGTTGAAGTGCCAAAGTTCCAGAATATGCATTGGAGTTGTATTGGAAGATCGAGATACGGGTCGAGATACAGTATTCAATGTTTAAGGAACGAGAATTAAATGTACGAAGAATTAGTGGCACAACCTGATTGGACCTTTACTAAAGCTTCACAGAATAGAAGGCCAAATACTTGGACGTGGTGGAGTCATGTATACGGGGCCATGTATTTGGATGAGGAAGTCTACAAAAATTGAAGAGTGGAATGGAAATATTTAATTTAATTAAATAAAGTATTTATTTAATTTAATTAAATAAAGTACTTATTTAATTATTTATATATTTTATAAATAAAGATATTCTTTATTTATATTTTATATAAATATTAAATATTACTTTTATATTAAATATTTCCAAAGGCATGCTTGGCACATGACATTGCATTAGGGTTTGGTGGAGCAAGTAAAGAAAAAGGAAAAAGGAAAAAGATATACTTTTCCTTTTTGACAAAAGCACAACCAAGCCTTCTTTTTCACGAGGTGGATAAAAAAAACACTGCAAGTGTGCAGCCGAATGGAGAAAAGAGGGGAGAGAGAGAAAATCATTTTTCTCTCTCCCATGGCTAGATCTGTTCTTGAAAATACTTGTAGCCATGATTTTCTTTGTTACACCACTCCTCTATCTTTCTTGTATAAACACATGTTAAATCTTGTATAGAAGATATGGTTGATTTTGGTCTCCTAAGTCCATAGACTTTAATATTTTTAGAGGAGCCAAGAATCATTTCTTTGTTGTGTTCATGAGCTTATGTTCTTGAACTTGTTTGTAGCATTACCCCCACTTCATGAATATAAATCTATATTTGTGAATCTTGTTGTGTTGTGTGTTTTGGGTGATTTTCTGTTCTTGGTCTTGGCTATTTTAATGGAGTTTTATGCTTGGAGAAGACTATGAACAGTAACCGGGTTTGAGCCAAATTAATTTTTATGTTGTCCCAAAAATATTTAAAAGTCATTATTTTTATTTGGGAATCGTATTCACCCCCCCTCTACGATCTCCGGGACCTAACAATTGGTATCAAAGCTACTCGATTGACATACAAATCGATTGGATCTATTTTTATTTTTTGAGATTAAAGAGGGTACAATTGGTTCACTGGGCATCCAAAATTTTTTCTGAAACCCGGAATTTTTCTAAGTACAAAACGTTCTAGATGGCTAAGTAGAACATTCCTATGTAGAAATTCTAGATAAGTTTCTACTTAGAGCCAAGTAGAAATTCTGGAAGTGGAAAAATTTTCTAAGTAAGAATTTCTACTTAAAGTTCGAGATAGGACCCAAGTAGAAATTCTATGTAGAAATTCGACTTGATGTTCGAGATAGGACCCAAGTAGAAATTCTATGTAGAAATTCGACTTGATGTTCGAGATAGGACCCAAGTAGAAATTCTGGAGTTAGAAATATTTTCTAAGTCAGAAGTTCTACTTAATGTTCTACATAGAGCCTAAGTAGAACATTTCTATGTAGAAATTCTACTTAATGTTCTAGATAGAACCTAAGTAGAAATTCTGGAGTTAGAAATATTTTCTAAGTCAGAAGTTCTACTTAATGTTCTACATAGAGACTAAGTAGAACATTTCTATGTAGAAATTCTACTTAATGTTCTAGATAGAACCTAAGTAGAAATTCTGGAGTTAGAAATATTTTCTAAGTCAGAAGTTCTACTTAATGTTCTACATAGAGCCTAAGTAGAACATTTCTATGTAGAAATTCTACTTAATGTTCTAGATAGAACCTAAGTAGAAATTCTGGAGTTAGAAATATTTTCTAAGTCAGAAGTTCTACTTAATGTTCTACATAGAGCCTAAGTAGAACATTTCTATGTAGAAATTCTACTTAATGTTCTAGATAGAACCTAAGTAGAAATTCTGGAGTTAGAAATATTTTCTAAGTCAGAAGTTCTACTTAATGTTCTACATAGAGCCTAAGTAGAACATTTCTATGTAGAAATTCTACTTAATGTTCTAGATAGAACCTAAGTAGAAATTCTGGAGTTAGAAATATTTTCTAAGTCAGAAGTTCTACTTAATGTTCTACATAGAGCCTAAGTAGAACATTTCTATGTAGAAATTCTACTTAATGTTCTAGATAGAACCTAAGTAGAAATTCTGGAGTTAGAAATATTTTCTAAGTCAGAAGTTCTACTTAATGTTCTACATAGAGCCTAAGTAGAACATTTCTATGTAGAAATTCTACTTAATGTTCTAGATAGAACCTAAGTAGAAATTCTGGAGTTAGAAATATTTTCTAAGTCAGAAGTTCTACTTAATGTTCTACATAGAGACTAAGTAGAACATTTCTATGTAGAAATTCTACTTAATGTTCTAGATAGAACCTAAGTAGAAATTCTGGAGTTAGAAATATTTTCTAAGTCAGAAGTTCTACTTAATGTTCTACATAGAGCCTAAGTAGAACATTTCTATGTAGAAATTCTACTTAATGTTCTAGATAGAACCTAAGTAGAAATTCTGGAGTTAGAAATATTTTCTAAGTCAGAAGTTCTACTTAATGTTCTACATAGAGCCTAAGTAGAACATTTCTATGTAGAAATTCTACTTAATGTTCTAGATAGAACCTAAGTAGAAATTCTGGAGTTAGAAATATTTTCTAAGTCAGAAGTTCTACTTAATGTTCTAGATAGAGCCTAAGTAGAACATTTCTATGTAGAATTTCTACTTGATGTTCTAGATAGAGTCTATGTAGAACATTCATATGTAGAATTTTTTTCTTAGAAGACTGTTTCAACATGACACATGGCTACATAGTTTAACTTTTATTTAAAACAAAAATTGTTTTTCTCTCAAATTGTTTTTAGTTTAATAATTAATTTAATAATTAAATTTGAATTTAATTATATAAAATATTTTGAAAATAATTTTTAAATTTAAATAATTTATTTTTCAAGTTTATTTTACATCTTGGAAAATATTTTATTTTCTTTTAAATTTTAGAGTCAAATATTTTATATTTTTAATATTCTTAGTTAAGAATTTTATTAATTTGAAAACTAAAATTAATTTTAAAATCCAATTTAATTTCTTTTGAGTTTAATACTCTTAAAATTATTTTGAGAATTATTTTTGAGGTTTAATAATTTATTTTTCATAAAACTTTAATTACAAATTTTATAAAACTCTTTGGAAAATGTTTTTGGATTGAAATAATTTATTTTCATGAACATTTTAAATGTTTTGAAAATTTAGTATTTCTATTTCAAAATTATGTTTTCGAGTTGTTTTATTTTAATTATAATTTAAGCTTAGAAGTTTTAATTATAAATCTCATAAAACTTTTTGGAAAATCATTTTGGTTGAAATAATTTATTTTCAAGAATATATAAGATGACTTGAAAATTTATTATTTTTATATCAAACTTATATTTTTAATCTGTTTTATTTTAATTATAATTGAAACTGTTTTGGATTATAAATTCTATAAAATTCTTTGAAAATTAATTTTGATTTGAAATAATTTCTTTTTCATGATTATTTAATATACCTTGAAAAATTTGTTATTTCTATATCAAAACTTTCTTTTCGAATTATTTTATTTTATTTATAATTTGAAATTGAGAAATTTATTATTATTTATCAAAAATGCATTTTCAATTTATTTTGATTATTTAAATTCCAAAAAAATTAAATACTTCTGTTTGAACAAAATGTTTTATTAAACGAAACAACAGGAGTTGATTCTTCGTTCGTTGAGGACAAACGAACTGACTGAAGAACATTCTAATGGAGTTGAGACCTGATCTTACCATTGGAGATTTATTTCTACATCGGTCTACTCAGTGGATCATTTGGTTATTGAAAGGGGATTAGTTCATTTAGGGAAGAGTCTTCGATCAGTGGTTTTCGAATCAATATCTGAAGAATTTGGGATTTTGAAAAGGAATTCAATTTATCGGTCAAAGAACCAAAACAACAATTGAAGATTTGGTTAAAGGACATCAGTGGCAGAAATACACAAGGTTTGATTATCACTGACATATGATAATCAAGGGGTTATTGCTACACACACAAAGAAGAGTTATCTTTTCAAGCAAAACATGAAGACATTTTATGTCGGGTTTTTAAGCAGAACAGTCAGGCATCAGTTTGGGTTGAAGCAGGAACTGTTGAGGTCAAATGCAAAGATACTTCCATGAGTGTCAGTGGAATGGAAATTGATTGGGATCAATTGATTATCACTGGAGATGGAATGCTAATCATCGTTCAGGTAAACACTCTAACTAGTTATACTTGTTTGATTCAATTATAGAAATATTAAGTGTTGAACTGCATTATATTATAAGATTGATGTAATGCATGTCTCACCTTGATTTCCATATGAATTAGATAACTCGTGCTAGTTTGTTAGTGTTGCTTTTTAATCAGTATTTGACTTCATGATTAGATCTTATGTGATTTAATGCTTGCTTCACGACAATTGATCATGTCAACATATAGAGTCTTAGGTAATTGTAAGGGTGCATTTACCAGAAAGAGTATGTGTTGCATGTTAAGTGCCTTGATGTTTACATTGTCTATAATCTGCTTATACTCGCATAGTTGTGTTAAATGCTATATCTGATCATGTGCATGTTAAGATGAGTTTATTTTTATTTTGGGAATTACCTAAAGGTCAGTATAATAAATCATGGATTAAATGTTTAAATCTAAACTGACTTAGGTAATTAGAGATGACATAATGGTTAGTGAACAACAAAGGTGATTTAGGAGGCTTAATAATCTGAGTGATTAATTCTTCTATTTCTACATATTTGTAAGACATGATTCTTACAGACTGCTAGTCCACCTTATGGTAGGTTGGAATCACTGAGCTCATAGCCAAAACTGCGAGTTAAGGCTGATATAGATGAGGAGTGATCAGTCAAATAAGAATGAACATGTTGAACTTAAATGCTTTGTTGTTAACTATGTTTATAAAAATCTCTAACCCTATTGGACTCAATTAAATTGAGGACCACATATCTTAATCATTTGTGAATGCAGAGTATCTTTATACAGGTATAAGTTATATATCTATGACATTTTCATGTTCAAGGCATATAACTACTTTTACTCTGGTATTCAAATGGTTAAGCAAGGATACCAATTTTTCTTGAATGATCTGAAGCACAACATTAATGAAGACCTAGGGAATTATTTGCGAAGGGTTTCCTAGTATCAGTTCGAGGTTGAACAGTGTTGATCAGGGTCAAGAGAAATGGAAGCTCACTAAGCTGGAAGTGAGGTTGTTGCTGACACGAAATGTAAAGCTTATGATGAAGTCAACTATTCGTTGAATTTTGTCAGAATGGAGTCAGCCGCAACAACAAGTGATGCTCTCACACTTGGTTTATCAACAAATACTTGGTTTATCAAGACAATGGATTCGATGGTAAAGATGAAGTTGGTGAGAAAGGACTACTTCTAGTGAAATTCTTTTAAAGAAGGACATTAGTGAAGTATGTCAGTTTAAGGGAAGTCAAGTCAAAGGCTACCCTGGTTAAGTTTGATGGTTGTTCATGCATTCTTTAGATGAAGCATCTCAATGATTAATCACATTAAAAGGATTAGACAGATTGTTGTAAGAACACTTTGAGGGCAGGTAATAGAATTTGATTGACGAATGAAGTTCTATGGTTTGTCTGCACTTAAAGGAGCATTCTAGAGTAATGTTCAGTTTCCGGACTTCATGACCAAATGGAGGAGTTGATAGGAAAATCCAGAACTTGAGTGGAATTACGAGGATAATGGATGGACTTAAGGTTTCCTATCTACTACGGCTGAATCAGTTAATATAACAAGTCTAATCAGCAATTATAAAGAGAAGACATCAAGTAAGATTAATCATGCCTGAAGTCACATGGTGTGATAGAGGGTTATCTTATTTGGAGTTAAGAACTTACAAAGAAGTTGTGATTGAATTGAGGAGGTCTTAGATGCAGTGAACATCATCATCATCAAGCTCCCTAGCACTCGTTTGATTTTAGCTCTGAATTCCTAAAGGTTGACATCCTGTTTAGGGCTCGAGATCAGATGACACTAGATGAAGAAAAGTTGCAAGCAACATCGCAGGGGGGGCATTAACAAGATGGATCAACTAGTCGAGGTTGATGGTTCTGAGGCTAGTAGTGCTCATTGGGCAAGAGTTAAAGATTCTTAGGAGCACTGAGTGATCCGTATTGAGTGATTGCATATTGGAAATGAATTTGCCAGTTTAAATTCAATGCAAGATGATCTCAACTAAATTGAAAGAAGACTACTCTACCCACTGGAAAATCTAAGGAAACATTAAGGACATTTCTGTCATGACAAAGGGTTTTGTGTAACAACATTTCCTAGAGTCAGTTCTTAATGAATCTGGGAAATAGAGTAGTGATTAGTAGTGTAGTGCTTGAATGAGAGTGTTTCATTGGTGGTTCTGAGTGAATTCAATGAAGACTGAAGATGCACTAACTAATCAAGATTGAGTTGAGTTCGTTAAAGTTCGATCCTAAGAAATTAGTTAGGGTTCGAATCAAGGGACTAACTCAATTGAACCAGAGGCAGATACACTTAGCACAAGGAATCAATCCACATGAAGACTTGGTAGTGATACAGAAGTTGAAGGGTAGTTCGAAAATTCTGAAGGTTCTACTCTGCTAGTATCAAGACTGTTGGTTTCTAGTGTGCTGAGTTCGGTGAAGCTGCTACCAAGACCAATTTCTACAAGGAAACATTTGGGTGTTGAAGGTAATGCAGTTTCCATCTGGATTAGCAAGACATTGCTTCGAGGAACAATGTCAACTGGTAACTGGAGGGTTATTCCTGTCCAAATAGAGTAAATGTTCGATCTCAAAAGGAGTAAACGTTCGATCTCTTGGACTCAAAAAGGGAGTAATTGGTTATTCAACGATCATACACCAGTAAAGCTTCATTGACTAAGGTATGTCACTCTAGTCTAGTATTGACTTATCTAAATGCAATGTTAATAGAGTGTTCATGCTATTTAGATGTCTATTTTCTTTCGGCTCTGGTTAATGTTTGGATTGTGTTTACCCGGGACCCGATATTATATCTATGTGATAAATTAGGAGCTCTCAGGACCTTACATGACCATTAGAAACCTAACAATGTAGCATCTCCTTGTATAGTCAATGTATATCCAGAACTTTATACTTCATGCTGTTGTATGTTATTCATGCTATATGTTAAGTGTTTCAGCATAAGTATTTATATGTTTTCATTAGTTGTATGTAAGGTTATTGACTTATACCAGTTAATGGTAGTTAGTCGTAATTTTATTTACTTCTGATTGTTTAATGCTAATATTAATGGAATCACTTAATATGTAGTTTAAGTGAAGCAATTAATGTCTTTTGCAAAATCCATTAATTTTAGTTGTCATTCTTTTGATATTAGTGATATCACTTAGAATTTCTGCACTAAGTGACAAAAAGATTATTTCAAAAACACTAATATTGAAAGTGATATACTACATCGCGAGGGGTTGTCAAAGATCATAAGTTTTAGTATGAATATTTAAAGGACTTTGATCTCTGATGCAACTAGTACCTCGAGCTTACATACATTATGATTGTCATGAGCATTTTCAATATGCTTATGTGATAATTGTTGAGATGTAGTGTAAGAAGTTAAACACTGTTATTCGGTAAATGTATATTCAGTGTTTGGCGGATGCTTATATTTTATGCTTTAGAATTACCATGATCTATGGTATTGCATTATGTGTTTGTCTCAAGCGACAAGTGGTAATTGTCAAGCAAAATGTAAGTGTCTTATATGCTTAATTGTTTTGTAGTAAGATGCGTTTTATTACAAAATGATTGAATGATGTTAGTACTTATGAATATTTTGTCACTCTTAGATATGAATTCCATCCGTTTTGGTAGTCATTGCTTGGTTAAGACCATGTAGTTGGAATTCATACCCTTGATAATTCATTAGTATTAATATGTGCGTTTCATTCTTTAGAACTTGAATGCATAAAGAAATTTCTTGTCTATTTCTTATGAAAAATGTTTTATCTAAACATGCATTCATTTGCTAGAGAATGAAAAGCAACGAAAAGACTTTTTCAAAATTCTCCTTGAAAAGTTTCTTGAGGATTATCTTTCTATTTCAAAATCATATATCTTCTCTCTCTCTAAATATTTTGTAATGCAAAATGTTTGCTCTCCACGATTTGTTTAAGTAAAGTTACTTGATAACTTGTAACTTAGGTTGCACGGTATCAGGCTATTTTATTTGAGTAAATTGTTTTAATTTTTAAGGTAGCAACCATTGGCAACTCATTTTTCAAAATTCTTGTCGGTGTCTGTTTCACATTGACTCGTAATATCTTAACAATGGTTGTTGTCTTAAAAATTAGTGCCTTGGACTGTATGACTAAAGCATTCATTCGATCTCCCGTTGTCATAAATGATTTATGTTTTAAGTCGGAGATAATATCTGATAAGAATGAATTGCAAAACGATTTCTGAAAAACATACAGTGAGCAAGATGAAATAGATTTGAGTTATTAATCAAAATGTTTTTGTTAAAAGAGTTGAATTTCAATTGGATATTTTTGTCTAAGAGAAATTCAGAAGAACACTTTTGGAAATCTGTTAAACTCTTTGTCAAAATTTTATTTAGCTATTATATAGCTCTGATTAACTCTTTCTGTTTAGCCGAAATGGTTTAGCCTCACTGGCTATAGGGGAAGGTCGTGAAGTTGATTAACCCATCAATTTCTAACCAAGACCTTAGTACCAAACACCGTCATTCTAATTCAAACTTTCAACCCTTGGTGATATAAGGAACTTTTGTAAGTTAGTGGTTGTTAAGGGAGAAACTGCATTAGTTGCAGCAAATAAGGATGTGTCGGAAGTGCACCCACAGCTCTACCTCTCGAGAAGTAAAGTAGTATACAAACTGAGGTAACTGTAGCTCATCTGTATTCTCTCAAAAGGATGCAGAGCTGAAAAGGCAATTCAACTGTTTCTGGATGAACTCTCTCAACAGGGTGATTCCATTGAAGATTCGCTCGTCAGCCAGAGCACCTTGTAATGGGTCAAGTACACCAAAAGCATTCACGCTGATGGTAAGCCTAAAGGACTAACATTTTTTTTATATTGCGAGGAGTGCACTTTGTGAGGTATAGGTGGAACCCCTAAACTTCTTTGTTTACCATTCATGGTGAATGAAGTTGTTGAGCCGCCTTCACAGGCAATTGAGGTACACTTGGATTTCTTGCCATATATTAGAATCCTTGTCAATCCTCCTAGGAGAAATAGTCCTAGTTCCCTAACGGGATTTCACATCCGCAGAACAATCTGTTGATGTTGAGAGGCAATCACTAACAGTTTTCCATGACTGAAAATAGTGAGTTAATTCATCTTCACAGGTGATTGAGAGAGATGTTGTACATGTCTACTCTCCCAGAAATTCAAATTCTGGAACACATGGAATGCTCAAAGCTTAAACGCATATCACATTCAACGATCCAGTGCATGGATTTGCATATGGGGAGTTTGTTGATGCAGAAAGTAGCTGAGCAACAACTCATTGACTATGATTCAGTTGGTTTACCAATTTGATGAGTCTTTTGAGGATCAGGGTTTTGGAATTTCAGTCACTCCTGGAATGGAGGAGATTCCAATTTCGGAAGGGTTATTCCCCGACGACGAGCCACGTGTGCATGGATTTGCTCATGGTGAGTTGGGTGACGGCCTAACTGAAACTCTGTTCAGTGATCGACAACATGCTATAGTCAACGATCCATAATATCTTGGTGAGACTAGCATGGATTTACTTGCAGGTACAAATTGCTAAATTGAATGAGTGCAAGTAAGGGAGAGAAACACTTGAGTGAAGTGAGAGAGTGATACACTTGAGTGAGAAATAGGGAGAGAAATGAGTGGAGCACTTACGCTTGAAAGTGCAAACACCAACAGAACGTAGTAGATGTGAGGAAACCATAGACCAAACACTAACCTTGCTACTATGTCTGAATCCTGTAACTAAATTTTCCTGCTCAAAAATGTTGAAGAGATTCTTTTCTGGAAGACAAGCCAAAGAGGAGTCTAGCTGAAGCTTAGTGGGAATGTCCAAGCTATTACCTTTGGGTGTATTAATCCGTGTTGTTCTCAATCTCAAAGGAGGAGACATTGATTTTTAGGCCTAAGGAGGATTTTATGTTCAATTGGAGGAGAGTTTCTTATTCGATTGGATGTAGATGATACTTTTATTGTCTTAGAGGATATTCTCAACTAAGGGGGAGAATTTGGTGATACAAGAAACAAGAAATATAGTTTGGTATCAAGAAATATAAATTGATACCAAGGGAAAATTTGAAGAAACTTGGAACATATCTTGTGGAGGTTAAATAGAGGATATCTAATGACACAAGATTGGATTGGAGCTTGCATGAACTAAGGGGGAGAATTAGATAACATTTAAAGCTTAGTGATGCAAGAGCTTAGGGGAGAAATTACTAAGGGGGAAAGTCTTAGTAATTTGTTGGAGCCTAATTCCTAAAGGTGTTGTAGATTTAACTGTCTTTTCATCTGAAGTGTAGAAGTTACTTTTTGTCAAATGGGAGAAGTTACTTGATGCACAAAGGGGGAGAAGTTATGGAGAATCTTAACATCTTGATTTTAAAATGCTATATCTTATTCTGAAAAGATATCTAAGGGATTTTGCTCTGTTTGTTTGAAGATCTGTACTTGAAACATTCTTAGGAGAGGTTCGGCAGAAGAATTCTTTCTAGCACGATCAATGAATGAAAATGAAGATTTCTATGAAGAGTATCAACTCAGGGGGAGTTTTTGCTAAGTAGAAGTTTTCTGGGAAAAGAAGAATGTTGAGGGAGATTTTCAAGGGGCATTCGAAAAGTGTCCAAGTGTGTTCTATTTCTTGTTTTCAGTGATAGATGAAGTCAGTGGAGCAGTACAAGGAAGAAAGAAAAATATATTTCCTGGAAATAGAACATCCTGAAGAAAAAGAAGAAGTGACTTTCATTCTAAGAAAGAACAACCTTAAGGGGAGAATGAGTTGACCTCTTGTGGGGAACATAGAGAGCTGTATGTTCTAGTTCAAATTGCAAGATGAACCGGAATGATTGTTAAGGAGTCTCTACTAATGATTTTATTCTTTATTGAAAGAACCCCATCTTTGAAGAACAATGAAGTGGAGAAAGCTCAAGGAAAATGAAATTCAGAAATTCATCATTCATTTTCAGCAACTCAGGAAATCTGGATTAAACTGATTATATCTTTCCAGAACTCTTTGTATATTATTTTCATGTCCAGTACTTTAATTGTTTCTTGTATGTTAGTTGAGTTATCCTCTAGTAGTTGATTTTATTTAATTGCTATTGGGGGAGATTGTTTGGAAATAGTATTTGATTGCTATTCCATATCAACCAAATAGGGGGAGATTGAAAGGGGAGATTGAAAGGAGAGATAGGAGTGAAGGGAAGTAACTCACTGCACTTTCATGTGTACTAGAAATGTTAAATGTAACCTCTATGTAATGGTTGACGATAACTCAACAATAGAACAGGACATGTAATAATATACAGGTGCACAGGAATCTTGGAACAAAGAGTTCAGTTAAGACAAAGTATCAAAGGATCATCTACAGACTTGAAGCTCACTGGAAGAAGTTCATTAATATGTTCAGGCCTCAGTGAAGAATAAAGGATGGTAACATCTAATCAAGAATGTGGAAGCTATAGAAGATTGTCTTAGTGTCAGAAGATTTCAGGGTACCACAATCGAAGCTGCAGTAAGGTTTAAATAGAAGAGTGTGGAATCATATTCGGAAACAAGAGCCCCTATCAAGACTAGTCACTTATGAACCAGACCGTTGCATCAAGTGTCAGGACATTGGAGGCAAGCTCTCGTCAGTTAATATGGTTTTAATCATTCTAAAGTTGTTGATCTTCTTAAGTCATGTGAAGGATCAACACAGGAGGTAAATTAGTGTTGAAGTGCCAAAGTTCCAGAATATGCATTGGAGTTGTATTGGAAGATCGAGATACGGGTCGAGATACAGTATTCAATGTTTAAGGAACGAGAATTAAATGTACGAAGAATTAGTGGCACAACCTGATTGGACCTTTACTAAAGCTTCACAGAATAGAAGGCCAAATACTTGGACGTGGTGGAGTCACGTATACGGGGCCATGTATTTGGATGAGGAAGTCTACAAAAATTGAAGAGTGGAATGGAAATATTTAATTTAATTAAATAAAGTATTTATTTAATTTAATTAAATAAAGTACTTATTTAATTATTTATATATTTTATAAATAAAGATATTCTTTATTTATATTTTATATAAATATTAAATATTACTTTTATATTAAATATTTCCAAAGGCATGCTTGGCACATGACATTGCATTAGGGTTTGGTGGAGCAAGTAAAGAAAAAGGAAAAAGGAAAAAGATATACTTTTCCTTTTTGACAAAAGCACAACCAAGCCTTCTTTTTCACGAGGTGGATAAAAAAAACACTGCAAGTGTGCAGCCGAATGGAGAAAAGAGGGGAGAGAGAGAAAATCATTTTTCTCTCCCCCATGGCTAGATCTGTTCTTGAAAATACTTGTAGCCATGATTTTCTTTGTTACACCACTCCTCTATCTTTCTTGTATAAACACATGTTAAATCTTGTATAGAAGATAGGGTTGATTTTGGTCTCCTAAGTCCATAGACTTTAATATTTTTAGAGGAGCCAAGAATCATTTCTTTGTTGTGTTCATGAGCTTATGTTCTTGAACTTGTTTGTAGCATTACCCCCACTTCATGAATATAAATCTATATTTGTGAATCTTGTTGTGTTGTGTGTTTTGGGTGATTTTCTGTTCTTGGTCTTGGCTATTTTAATGGAGTTTTATGCTTGGAGAAGACTATGAACAGTAACCGGGTTTGAGCCAAATTAATTTTTATGTTGTCCCAAAAATATTTAAAAGTCATTATTTTTATTTGGGAATCGTATTCACCCCCCCTCTACGATCTCCGGGACTTAACATTTACTTCTCTGGAGGTAGACCTGTGGGTGCACTTCCGACTTCATCCTTATTTGCTGCATCAAGTGCAGTTTCTCCCTTATCAACCTCTAACTTACATATGTTCATTATATCTCCAAGAGTTAATATATAGAAGTGGATGAATGAGTGTTTGGTATTATGGCTTGGGTAAGAGATTGATGGGTTTTCAACCTCTTGGCCAACTTCTGAAGCCTCTGGGGGCTAAGCGGATAGAATTAATAAATAAGATAAAAATATAATCACCTTAACATTCCAAAACATATTTTTCATCTTCAAAGAGAAGGAAAAATATAAGAAGGAATGGAAATTGATTGCATTAAAGCACTTTTAGTAAAAGAGTTTTGTCGGATCTAAAGATTTATCATTTAAGAACATGATACCAATAGAAATTTTTCTTTAAGATACTTATCCCATAATAAAACGTGAGAAAGTGTATCAGAGAAAAATTCTATCCCTTATGAATTTCTTATAAGGAAAACTTCCCATAATAAAATGCGGGAATTTATACCAAAGAAGAAATTCAACTCTCCTACCAAATTATATCTTAATAAAATGACTTTTTTTCTTTAAAATCTAAGTACTGTAAGTTTTGAAAATAGTTTTGCAAAATATCATTATCAGATGGAGGACTGTGATTTTCCGACTCATAATGCAATTATGATTTACATCATTTTCGTCCACCTGATAGTATCCCTGACTTAAAATAAAAACATGACAATTGGGGTGAATGAATGCTTAACAATACAACACTAGGCCTTCAAAGCAACAACCACTGTTTAGGTACTCTGAATCAATGTGAAACATACATTGAAACAAGTGTGAAAATAAATAATTTTACAAGTGATTGGTACCTCGAAGTAAAAACAATTTCTCTAAATAAAATAATAGTCACAAAACTTCTTTCACTTTAAAAAGAAAAATTAAGAGAGAAAAAACTTTTTAAGATAAAACTTTTAAAACTAGTTTTCGGGAGATGATAAAAGATTCTGAGATTGGAGAAAAATTATCCTCAAGAAAAGTTTGATTCACACCCTAGGATTTAGAAATTAAAGTAGGGCTGTAAATCAAAAGATTTTCAAAAGAGAAGTTTTGAAAAAGAATTTTAATATTTTCTTCTTTAAAACCGATAGAGAAATGAATGTATCTTTGAATAAAATGTTTTGAAAAAGAATCAGACAAGAAATTCTTTTTAATACATTCAAGTTTAAAATTCAGTCAAAGAAAGAAAACTAAATATACTAATACTAACGACTTTTTCAAAAATCAATTTTTACTTAGAATAAAGACTAAGCAAATCCATTAGTATCAATATATCACAATTATTTTATAATAAAATATTATTCAATTATCACAGAGTAATAACAGAGAATAATTATACTACAAGTAATCATGTTGTAAATCAATTTTAATATACTTAAACCATGGAACAGATATTTCACAGAATTGCTTTATATTATCACAATTTAAGTACATCAAAATAAATTAAATACTTATGTTATACTAAGCAATTACCAATAACATGCATATGTATATCAAATAGAGATGACAATCATTCAGTAGAGCAATAAGCATTAAGACATATTTTTATTACTAGTGATTTCAGATTAACAACTTGTATTATCACTAATATTAAAAATATCATAATTAATTGCACGGAAACATTAAAAAGATAACATTATTTGATATTTATCAATAATTTCAAAATGCAAGAAATTATGCTTCTAATATTCTATCAAATCAAAATTATGAAACTAATAAACATTGAGTTGCTTCAATCCATAATTTTAATAAGATAAAATAATTTCGCTAAATACTAAAATATTCATAGGATTGAATATTTGCATCTAACTTCCTACGCTATATCTAATAATTGTCACTCTAGCATATTACTATAATACTCATAACAATTATTATTGATATACGTAAGCTCGAGAAAATAGTTGAATAGAAATTCACAAGTCCTTTAAATGTTAACATTTAATACTTGTGATCCTAATTACAACTCATCGCCAAAAATCAAATTTAGAAATATTTCCTAAGTATATAAATATTGAGAATTTTATACAGATTACTTGGAAAATACTTCAGCTTCCAATATTAGAGAGTTTTAAAATATGCATTCATTACTTAGAACAGAAATTCTAAATAATATCACTAATATCGAAAGTGTGACAATTATTTGTAATAAAATATTTAAAAATATCAGAGCAAAATATCATAGCAATTAAGCAAGATATCATTGACTAATACTCATTAAATATTTAACAAACAAATAATTATGCTTCTAACTTATGCTAGAAAATTTAACTACCATATATGCATATTACATTATAAGCATGATAATTAAACTAATAGCAAAAAGTACGAGGTACTGGATTTCAAATAAATTCGCTAGTCCTTTAAATATAGAAAATTTAATACTTGTGAACTCATTTGAGAATTCTTTGCATATAGATAATATCCCAAGTTCACTAACCAACTTAGATAAAATGAATTCATCAAGTTGTTTAACAAATATCTGCAAGTTATTCTACTAAGGACAACTCTCGAAAGAAATGATACCTGGTGTCCATGCACTTGTACTATATGTGGTGTAGAGAATATCCAGCAGATTTGTTGGAGTTGAAGAAGTTTCCTTGTCCAGAAGATCAGAGAATCACATTCACATGTTGCTTTAATTTCAGCCTTTGCTGCAACTGTGTGTTGAGTGCTTCTTTTCATTTCAACAAGAATCCAACTTCTTCTACGAAATTGACAGCTTTTAGGAATGACTTCTCTGTCTTTCGTATAACCGACATTATATCTATATAGCCAATTAGGTTAAACCTAGTATCTTTAAGGTACCTGATTCTAAGAATTGGTAATCCCTTAAGATATCTAACAATTCATAACTTAGCTATAAGATTAGATTCTCTAGTATTCACTTGGAAAGTTGCACATAGGCATATCGAGAATAAAATATATGGTCTTTACGCACTTGAATAAGTAATGAGCTAATCATACCTCTATAGCTTGTCACTTCAGTTCATATACCTGATTTGTCTTGATCAAGCTTAGTGGTTTGTTGGAAAGAAGTCTTGGCAGGTCTAGAGTCTTCCAAATTGCGCATCTTCAAAAGATCTTTGACTTACTTTAATTACCATCATTCTTTTGAATTAATTGTAATCCAAAAAGAATTGCAACTCTTCCAATATGCTCATATTGTACCTACTCTGCATTTACTTAGCAAATATCTCTTGCCAAATATTTTCGTTAGTAGACCCACATATAATATAATCATGGTATTCTTACACATATATTACATTGTGTGTGCTTTGTATTCTAAAGAGATATATGTGTATAACTACTCTACCAACATCATTTTCAAGTAATAAACTAGTTAGAGTGTCATACCATGTCCTTGATGATTTTCTTGAATCCCTAACTCTGTTAGGTCCTCATCTTGTTAGGCCCAATTGTTAGGTCCTAAAAGGATCAAGTTTCATCACTGGTGCTTACTGTTTGATCTTGAAAGTCCTGAAGATTATGTTTCCATCATCGTCGATACCTTCTACTTGATATTAACCTGTAGCAACCAGTTTCGCTTTGTCCCTCATAACAATGCCAATTATCATCCAGTTTCGGTGAACCCTTACTGTACCAATTTCAGCTTCGACTTTAGTGGTCTGGGTTCCAGCTTTAATAATTTCTGCCTTCAAACTGATTGAGATCACCTTGCATTTGCAATCACCCAATCTGGATCAATCAGTGCATTTTCACTATTCTTTGGGATACCAGATGTTATGTCACGAAAAATATATGTTCATTTTGATTAGCACTTCTAGCCTTCACTCAATAATCAGGTTTACTAAGAACTAGACTCAATGATTGACTTTGACTTCAAACCTTTTGTCTTGGTAGATATGTTCTTGATGTATTCATTTGATCTTCATTGTGTTGAATACGACTAGTAGATCCTTCTTTATTTGCTCCCCCTAAGTTGCTGCTAGGATGTGTTAAAGATCCTTCACCTTTTTCAGTGAATTCTGTTAAAGTCCACGAGTTGTGTAGTTTCACTACAATTTCCACTAATAGGATCTGAATCAACATCATTATCATTGTTTCCTTCTGCAATCTCAGTTTCATCATCAGTATCTGAATTTGACTCTAACAGGATGTCATGCTTCAAAAATTCAGAATAGTCTTTCATTTGAATGCTTGGGAGCTTGGTGTAATAGGTCGACACATTCAAACTTTTAATCACCTTCTGGTTTTTCATCATCAATGAGTAGCCGATGAAAATTGTTCCTTGAGTCTTAACTTCTTTTCAAGATACACATATAAGTCTTCAGTAAATATCAATTTCCTCCAAACACATGAACGAGTTTCAGTGTTTGCTTTTGATTGGCCATTAACTCATATGATGTCTTTTCACGATCTTTGTTGATTAAAGCAGCATGCTGTGTTAATTGCTTCATCTTCAAAGTACCTTTATCAGTGCAGAATTCATATAGAACTTCATTCGCGAAATTCAGTTCCATTATCTGACTTCAAATTTCTCACAACTTACTTTGCTTCCAACTTGATCTACCTGATGATCAATTAACATCTGTGACATTTTGTCTGTTGAATGCACGAACATCACCACCTTGTAACTAGGGTTGTCATCAACCACCACTAAACATATTTCTTCCATGACATAATTTGCTTCAGTGTGATGTTTTCATTGACTTCCCTATGTGACATACTTCAAAATGTCCTTCTGGATAGGGAAGTCAATGAAAACATCATACGAAGAATCCATTGTCTTGTTCACCAAGTGTGAGAGCTTCTTATGCTATAGCTAACTCTTTATTGATGAATCTTTACTGAAAAGTTCACTTCACCTTTGCATACAAAATCCATGTCAGCTACGAATAAAATTTCCCACTCTCAGTTGAGTTAGCTTCCAACCTTCTTGTTTGAGATCAAACACTTTTCATTTTCAATGCTTTTTCAAAAAACCATTGACAAGGAATTCCCTAATGCCCTGTAGATAGTGCTTAAGTCCTTCCACAAGAAAGATGCTTCCGGTGATGACAATTCCAAAATTATGATAACCAAATCCCTTGTACATCCTTTGATGTCATCTCCAAAGGTTACCGTTGGGTAAGCTTTCTCAACCAACTATGATGTTAGAGCTTTAATCTTAATCATGTGCCTCGAACAATAAATGTCACGAAGTCACATAACTTTTGCCTTTTGTTACATACTCTGCAATCACAAATAATTAAGCTTCTTGGTACTCAACTTCAATTGAGTCCAGATGGGTTAGAGATATTATCAATGGTAACAACAACTTTAATATGCATAAAAGCACATGGATAAAAGAATGAATAAGTTAATTACTAATTCTTCCTAATCCATTTATGTTATTGTCTAACATTTTTAACTATATCTAATTATCCAAGTCAGTTTTAGATTAAACTTCAAATCAACAAATGTTACTGACTACTTAGATAATTCTACCATCTTTTATTATATTATCCCTAACAAGCAATACATGATATGATATAGCATTTAAGTACAACTATGTGTGTGTGAGCAAATCATGTGAAAATAAGCACATAAAAAATTTAAGAATATGCAGAATATTTGAATAAGACATTATGAGCAGTATCAAATTTCACATATACTTATCAAGTCATTAATAAGAGCAAATATAAAATATCTGATCTATGACCTGTTTGTCTATTTAGCAATTTTCACAACATTAGCAGATGTATTAAATAACAGAAGATTTAAATCAAGTTTAAGCAAATGTTTAGGGATATACCTAACCATCTAGAACACCCTATCTAATTCTAGATATTCATTTTACTGCATATAAAATCAAGTATGAAATATACTAATTAAACTCATGAATCTTAGCATGTAATCTTATTCTTAGCAATCAATTAAGCATTTAAGTCCTAAGATGTTGTCCTGCTGACATGAATATAATACATTTCAATACCTAATAATCATACATTTCTGAATCAGATAAACGTATATTAGTTAGAATGTGTACCTGTGAAGTGCTTAGTGATTCATCTCCAGTGTTGGTTATTGATGCCAGATATCCATTTGGTTCATCACTGTCACTGATAGAATCAGCCTTGCATTTAACTTCACCAACAAATGCTTTCCCTTGCTGCATCCCCACTAATGCCTGAGATTCCTGCTTCAACCCAACATAGTGTCTATCATCATTTGCTTGTACAGGCTTCTTCAAACTATGTAGCAAACCCTCTATCTTGTCTTTGATTTCCAACCATCCCTGTTTTGCAACCGCCTCTTGAACTGGTCTTGAAAATCTCATTTATCGAATCTATAGGTAAGGACCTTAGATTAAGAATTTGGATTCCGTCTGAATCTGATGACACTGAACTTCCTGTTTGCCCTGGAGGCTTGACTTGCAGTCCAGTTCTCAAGATATTCTAAAGTGTAAAATTCACATACAACACCTTGACCACTACCTCGAGCTACTACATCTTCAATTCAGCTTCTTGGATCATTTCGTTTCTGTTCAGAGGTTCTCAACCTTGAATTCAATCAAATTTGGTTCTTGGGTCACAAATACAGTGGATATGCTAACAACCTGCTTTACCAAATATTATATTCTTCAGCTCTTGTTCTAGTTCACAGGCCTTCAGTACATACAGGTCTTCTACAGATAATGTGGTTGTATCCTAAAATCCCTGTTGGCTGTATCCCTACGTTCCAGATAATCTGCAGTGTTAGCACGAACGTCTTGTAATCTCCCTGTAGAATAATCTTTAAGGCTTGTACAGAGATTCTAGGTAGTCCAGTCTATTCTCTTTCATTACTTCAAACCCCTTAGATTTTTCATCCAAAAATATTTAACTCAAATTGTACCCAATTAATATCTTCTTTTGCAGCTTCCAAAACATTAGTGTGATCCTATGAAGTAAACCTCTGAGAAAATTAGTACCACTATTTTTTCAACCTATTCCAGAATAAGCTTCATCGGATAATCTTTAGTCAATTTTTAGTTATCTTCAATACACGGAAAAATCTTCAACTACAAACCCCTTGAGCACCCTCAAATTAATATTTTTAAAAAAAATAAATTTATAGGATTTTTAATTTTCTTAAAAAATAAATTAATCCAAAATAAAAATTTATAAATAATTAATTTTCAAGAATATTTAAAATATCTTAAAAATTAAAAAAATCCGTAAATTAATATTTTAAGAAAATATTTTGTTTTCAAGAATTTTAAATTTTCTGGAAAAATAAATAAATCTAAAAATTAAAATAAAAAAATTAAAGAATACAAAACTTGGGGTACCAAACTGATATGTGGGTATAAGTGGCGCCAAGCTAGTTATCGCAAGAAACTAGCGCAAGGTGACGTCATGTTTTGTGGCGCCTAGTTTTTTTTTTGTTGCGCCAAAGTTCGTAGCAATTGACTTTTTTTTAAAAAAAAATTTATGAGCGCTACTACTAGTCAAGGTCACAGGCGCAACAAACTTTTGTTGCGCTGCGCGTCAACTCACGAGACAATCTACCAGCTGAGTCAATTGACAAACTTTGATCGAATCATCATTTTTTTTAAAAAAAAAGGACTACAATTTTGTTTAATAAATTTAAATCTTAAACTTTATTAAATTTATAAAATAAACTAATTAAAATTTATAATATAAATTAATAAAAGTTTATAAAATAAATTTTATAAAAGTTTATAAAATAAATTTAATATTAAGTTTATAAAATAAACTATTTAAAATTTATAATATAAACTAATAAAAGTTTATAAGATAAATTTTATAAAAGTTTATAAAATAAATTTAATATTAATTTTATAAAATAAACTAATAAAAATTTATAATATAAAATAATAAAATTTATAATACAAATTTTATAAAAGTTTATAAAATAAACTTATTAAAAGTTTAAAATTAAACTTATTTAACAAGGCCTCCTTTAGAGTAAACAGCGTGGGCTGGGTGAACTTCAATGGGTTACGGATCCTGACTTGTATATCAATCAGCAAGCTCTGATACCAATTGTTGGGTCCCAAAGTATCGTAGAAAGGGAGGTTGAATACGATACTCACAATAATTTAAATTCTTTTCAGAATTTGAGGATAAATAAATTATTGCTTCAGCGTGAGTTTGACCATTTGTAGTATTTAGGTGAACTGCCTACTAATTTTCTGTGTTTATGAATAAACATTAAAGTTCTAGAAAATTAGCAAGTAATTAAATGAGACAAGTTTTCGAGAATATATCTTTCGTATATAAACCCAGAGGGGTGCTACACCCAGTTAAAAATATAACTGGTTTCCAAAGAACAAATTAGTTCTTCGCTACTAACACAAAAATATTAGGCTTCGTTCATATATAAATATATCTAAATTAGTACAAGGTAAAACTGAGTCCGTAGGGAGTGATATCTAGGAGCCCTGAGCATTTTTCGTTAAAGAACCGGGTCCTAATATCTGACCAAGAGCAAGGTACGTGTGTGTATAAAATTGAATCTCTTGCTCCGGCCATGGCTGCTCTCTACATATTTTTGTGTTGAAGAAGACGACTCTCCAATGAGTGGCTCTCCTTTTTCTTATCTGTGTAGACTTTTAAATCAATAAAGTAGGCTGCTGTAATTTGATTGACTGAGGGATATGTAGGTCCAAGAAATATTTGTTGCGCCAGAATATTTTGTTGCGCCTAGGGGAACTTTTTGTTGCGCCTCTACACCCATATCCTTTTATAGGCGCGACAACCTTAGTTAAATAAATGCCTTGGCTGATTTGGATTTTTGTTGCGCTTGACACTTGGGTTGCCCTGTTATGGCGCCACATGCAAATGAATAACTTCAGATATATCCATGTTGCGCCAAAGTCATTTGTTGCGCTTCTTCAATGATTTTTATAGTCAAAGTACAGTTTAGTCACTGCACTTTGACTCTCTATTTATTCCTTTATTGAAGTTCCTCAACTTCCATTTCTTATATCAAAGTCTTGTCATATTACACCTTGTACCCTGAGCTATTTCCGTTCTTCGACTGTAGTTCAGAAACTTTCACTTTGCGTTCCAAGGTTGCGACACTTTGTACCCTGCACTCTTTGAGCTGCTTAGCTGTTAGCTGTTTAGCTGTTTGGTTGTAGTCTCTACAAATCAGTTTTCGTACTTTAATAAATAACCGTTCTTTCCAAGTACGTTCTTCAACTTAACAATTCTTCTATAGTTAATACTCAGATTCCTTTCACAAACTGTTATCTGCCCTTAAGTACATTAAGTTTGGAGAAGGGGGGGTTGAATACAAACTTAAGAATTAAGTTTAATTCTTGCGGAATAAATTTTGTTCAAGGACAGTGTTTTTGTGTATAGAGAGAACTGATGTAACTAAGAACTTGATAAGAAAAATATTGAAAACAAAACACAACAATGTTAAAAATTACTAGTGGATTGGTTTTCCACTAGTATGTTTTTACTTTCAATTGATCTTAGTACGAATACCAAGCTGCTTACAAAATGAGTTTTTGAACTCAGAAAAGCACTACAAGATACTGCCTATTTTTACTGTGCTTTTTGAGTTCTTGATGTTTTTCTACACACTTTGCTACTGTGTACTTCTAACAACTATATAGAAGTTTTTTTTAACACCTAATTTCTATCGACAGATAGCAATATAAAATTACAACTTATATTGTTTACATGAAAATAGAAACTAGCTACTTGCACAGTCTTCTTTTTGAACTGACTAGCCCTGGAAGTATCTTTGTCTTGATACATTCCTTGAATACTGTGTTGCCTTGAAAGTCTTCACAATCCTTGTTGGTGTAGGTGCCCTAGAGGCAATATAATGTTTCTTTTGATAAACATTTATGTCATTTGATTATTCAATAAACGTATTTATTATGACTTTAATTACTGCGATATATTTGTTAGCATAATAAATGTCCTTAGAATCATGATACACATTGTATAGTTTAGTAAATGACTTGAACTTGAGATTATATAATATATCATATTCTTAAATGTCCCTAGTCGAGTATTATTATTATAGGACAATAATAATACATAAATAGACTAGTATGTTGTTTGACAGATAACCACATCTCATTGGTTATAAATATGGGATACTAAAGTCAACACATAGGTACATGCAGGAATACATGGTACTGGACAGACCCACAGTGAGATTCTTCATGTTTAATAAAGTCAAAAGAAAGACTCACAGTGATAATGGTGTAATGATCCTCTGACTTGAGATCATTATATTTCTATACGATGATTAATATACTTTGACTACATTAAAAGTTACCTTTGACCGGGTAATGATAAAAGTGGACATCGGGTATATCATGAGTCGTATGAGAAATATGAATGATAGATAAAGGATTTAACCCTCCTATAATTAGGAGAGATATTATTGGCCTCTTGATTGAGTGAGACTATAAAATGCATGGCCGTGCTCAAATAATGATTTGTTTTCATAGTCTACTCATGGATCAAGTAAACCCGGATTAAATGTTGTAGAGGATGACTAAATACATGCCTCGAGTTTAATCTATAATATATATGGTTAAAGAGATTATATTACACGGAAACATTAATCACGAAAGGTTTTATTGAATCACGATTTAATTATTATTTAATTGGGTAGCAATGATGTATTACTAGATACCGCTCATTGTTTATAATTTTATTGGAGAATAAAATTATTGCTAATTAAATAATAGCCTATAGGGTCACACACATAGAGCACTTAAAGGAATAGTTAATTTAAATTATAGATTTAAATTAATTGATGATTATTTGAATTTTATTATATTAATTAAGTGAGACTTAATTAATTGAAATAATATAAATTCAAATTTGAATTTCTGCCCTTAATAATTAAGTATGACTTAGTTATTAATTAAATAATAGAAACACGTTTTATTATTTAATCCTATACCTACATGGATTAGGTTTTGCTGAATAGGCCCGTTAACCAGTCATTATAAATAGATAATGATAGGTTAAGTGGCTATTACGTTTTTGGGAAAACCCTAGAGGCAGCAGCAAAGGCAGAGCAAGGCAGAACAAATTCGAAATCATCAAAGGAGCTAGTACATCCATTCCGTAATCAAGATCGTGAGACGTTCTTGAAGGTGCTCGTGTGGATACCATAGAGGTGTTTTTCGAGAAGAAGACACAAGTCGTGAAAGCTAGGATCTCCGTTGAGTTCGTGAAAGTCAAGACCAGAAAAGGTATAATTCTATTTCACCATAATCTGTCCAAGCTTATACATGATCCTGCGTTAGGGTTCCGATAATTTTTCGTTATATTTACGTTTAATCCGCTGCATTTTATGCCTCGGGACCCAACAATCCTGACATGACTGTCTTCCATTGATTCAGTTTCTGCACAGTTCCCATACTTCTTGTCTTTAACTAAATTGGGAAACCTTAATCAACCGATAAATGCTGTTAAGCTTATCAGTTGATTCTCCTTTGCTTATCCATCGATGGATAGGATATCTGTTGATCAGTTGATGTGTCGATGGATAATTGAGTTATCCATCGACTCCCTATCCATTGATGGTTCCTTATCCGTTGACTGTCTTTATCCATTGATGACTTTTATCTGTTGATAGCTTTCATCCGTTGAGTAGTGTCTTCATCCATCGACTTCAACATCAGTTGATCACTTCACTTGTGAGAATTCTGACTTAGAATATTTACAATTGATCAGTCATTCTTCACATCTATTGAGAAGCTAGAAATTGAAGTCAATAACATCAGTCGACTACTTCATAGCATCCATCGAGGCAATACAATCAATTGATAGTGAAACATAAATCAATGCTACAATCCAGTTTATCAGTTGATAAACAAGCTTCAACTGATAACTGGTTTCCTAGTCAATGGATATTTATAAGTCATATCCATCGACCAGTTACAAAGTAATTTTAAGTCCTTATTGAAATTCTAAGTAATTTGTTATCATCAAAACTCATAATTCTTAACACAAACTGCTGACGCCTAGTGCAGCTGGTCTGGTTCACAGGCGACTAACTTTGATTCAGGTCTTCATATTATTGCTTTACTTGCATTGTTAAGTTTGCAGCAACTTCATTGCTTCGAACACTGACTGTCAATAAACACTGTAACTTCATTGGAATCTTTTCTGGTACTTAGACAACGTCTCCGTTACTACCACAATCTTGAATACTTCATTCTTTGTTCTTCACTGACGCTGGAACATACAAATGAACTTCTTTCAGTGAGTATAACTCCAAGACTGCAGTTGTCTTCTTTAACCTTTGTCTTTACCCTTCTAGATTCCTATGCTTCGAACACTGTCTATTTTCAATCAATGTCTCTACACTGAAATCTTCTAGTGGCACTTTATACTGAATCTTCAACACTTCTGAAACCCTGAAAGTCTTTACACATTATTCTTCACTAAGGCTTGAACATATTAATGATCTTCTTTCAGTGACCTGTAGTAGACTTCAAAACTTCTTCTAATGTCTTGATTCACTATATTTTCCTTCTCTTCATTTCTTCCTAATTTTTGTGTAGGCATAGTATTATTTACTTGTCCTGTTCTAGTGTTGAGTTATCATGATTACTATTCATACAGCTTTGTAATATCCAACAGTAATGATGGAGACGTTGTCTAAGTACCAGAAAAGATTCTAGTGAAGTTACAGTGTTTATTGACAGTTAGTGTTTGAAGCAATGAAGTTGCTGCAAACTTAACAATGTAAGTAAGGCTATAATACGAAGACCTGGATCAAAGTTAGTCATCTGTGAACCAGACCAGTTGTACTAGGCGTCAGCAGTTTGTGAAAGAAATCTGAGTATTAACTATAGAAGAATTGTTAAGTTGAAGAACGTACTTGAAAAGAACAGTTATTTATTAAGGTACGAAAAGTGATTTGTAGAAGCTACAGCCAAATAGCTTAATAGCTCAAAGGGTGCAGGTGGCAAAGTGTCACAACCTTGGTACGAAAAGTGAAAGTTTCTGAACTACAGTTGAAGAACGGAAACAGCTCAGGGTACAGGGTGTAATGTGACATGACTTTGGTACAAGAAAGGAAAGTTGATAAACTTCAGTCAAGGAATGAGAAGAAGGTCAAAGTGCAGTGATCAAATTGCACTTTGACCATGAATGAAATGAAGAGCAACAAAACTAGCGCAACAAAAGTACTTGAAGAATTGATTAGAATTTGGTGGCACCATTACAAGGGTAATGGAGTAGAAGCGCAACAAAAAATAGCAGCAATCATATTTTAAGTACTAAAGCGCCACTTTGATTTACACAGTGAAGTCACTCTACAGGTGCAATAAAGCAAGCCTTGCATAACATAAATTCTAAGGTACAAAAAAATATTTCTTAGCCCCACTTAACCCTCAGCTAATCAAATTGCAGCAGTCTACTTTATTTGATTTAAAGTCTACACAGATAAGAAGAAGAAAGCCACTCATTAAAAAAAGTCGTCTTCTTTAACACAAAAATGTAGAGAGCTACTTCCATGGCCAGAACAAAAGATATAATTTATACGCACTCATACCTTGCTCCCTGTCAGATATTAGAACCCGGTTCTTTAACAAAAAATGTTTAGGGCTCCTAGATATCACTCCCTACGGACTCAGTTTTTTCTTGTACTAATTTAGATATATTTGTATAGGAACTGAGCCTTATATTTTTATGTGAGTACCAAAGAACTAATTTGTTCTTTGGAAACCAGTTATATTTTTAACTGAGTGTAACATCCCTCTGGGTTTATATACGAAAGATATATTCCCCGAAACTTATCCCATTTATTTACTTGCTAATTTTCTAGAATTTTAATATTTATTCATAAATACAGAAAAGTAGTAAGTCAGCCTCCTAAACACTATTCACCTCATGAATTCGAACCCACTAACCGAACTCTAAATTATTTATTCACAAAAGATTCGAAAGAATTTTTTAATTTAGTGAGTATCGTATTTAACCCCCCCTTCTACGATACTTCGGGACCTAACAGCTATGTTTATTTATTTAAACATAAAGATGAAGCACTTGAAGAATTCATTATATTTAAAACTAAAGCTAAAACACAAACTGGTAAAGTACTTAAACGTTTGAGATCTGATAGAGGTGGAGAGTATACGAGTACCTTGTTTAAAGGATTTTGCAAAAGCAATGATATAGTTCATAAGATGACTCCACCATACACTCCCGAATGAAAGAACTGAACACTTAAAGATATGATTAACAGTATGCTAATTAATTCTGGGTTGCCTAAATATATATGGGGAGATGCTCTGAATACGGCTTGCCATATTCTGAACAGAGTCCCACTGAAATATATGGACAAGACACCTTATGAATTATGGAAAGGCAAAAAGACTAGTTTAAAGTATCTTCGTGTGTGGGGCTGGCTTGCAAAGGTACTTGTCCCTGAACATAAGAGAAAGAAATTGGGACCGAAAACTGTTGATTGCATCTTTCTGGCCTATATTGAAACCACTACCGCTATGAGATTTTTAGTGTTAAAATCTGACATAGATGGTATATTGGAAAACACTATAGTTGAGTTTCATGATGCAACATTCTTTGAGAATGTGTTCCCTGTGAATACTGGTATACCTCAGGATATTTCTGATGATGATCCCATTCGCACATCGAGTTCCATTCCTGATCTTGTGGAAAGGATGATAAATGTAGGGGTGGATCCTGCTAGTAGCTCTACTCCTAACGAAGTAGAGGAACCTAGAAGGAGTAAGAGTACAAAGGTGGTTAAGGACTTTGGAAGTGATTTTATCACTTACAATGTCGAGAATAAACCTTTAACTTTTCGGCAGGCCATGGACTCTTTAGAGTCAAAGCACTGGAAATGTGTTGTAAAGAGTGAGATCAACTCTATTATTTCTAATGGAACATGAGAGTTGGTTGATCTCCCTCATGGTGTACTATTATAGGATGTAAGTGGATCTTCAAAAGAAAAATGAACTCAAATGGCTCAATAGATAAATATAAGGCTAGGCTGGTAGCTAAGGATTTTAGGCAAATGGAAGGCATTGACTATTTTGATACATACTCTCATGTTGCAAGAATGATAAAAATTCGAATGTTTATAGCATTGGCTTCCGTATATGGTCTTATCATCCATCAAATGGATGTAAAGACATCTTTTCTTCATGGTAATCTTCAAGAAGAGATTTATATGGATCAGCTTGAGGGATTTGTTGCTTCTGGTAACGAAATGAAAGTTTGTAAGTTAGTCAAGTCTATCTATGGCTTGAAACAAGCTCCTAGAGACTGACACAAAAAGTTTGATGAGACTGTTTTAACTTTGGATTTTTTGGTTAATTAAAGTGACAAGTATGTCTACTATAAGGTTAAAGGAAATGATAAAAAGAATTTGTGCCTGTATATGGATGACATACTGTTGTTTGGAACCAATATTGAGATTACTAATGAGATAAAAAGTTTCTTAAAAAGGCACTTTGAAATGAAAGATATGGGTGCAGCTAACATGATTCTTGGCATCAAGCTAACTCAATCAGCTGATGGAATAACCTTGTCACAATATCATTATATAGAAAAATCTAAACTTGAGAAGTATGGTTATTCAAATTATAGAATCGCAAGCACGCCATATGATTCAAAAGTTGCGTTTATCAAGAATAAGTCAGGAGTTCATGTGTCTCAGTTAAGATATTCTCAGATTATTGGGAGTTTGCAATATCTTACTAATGATACTAGACCAGATATTTCATTTTATGTGTCTAAGTTAGCTAGATATATAAGTTGTCCAAACAAGACTCATTGGGATGCTATTGATATAGTGCTTAGATATCTAAAAGGCACCATTTACCTTGGTTTACATTACAGAAGGTTTCCTGGAGTGCTAGAGGGATATAGTGATGCAAGTTGGATAGCTAAGAAATCTGGTTTCAATGGAGTGACTGGATATGTGTTTACCCTTACGGGTGGAGCTATATCCTGGAAGTCTGCTAGACAGACTATTGTAACTTGGTCTACCTTTGAGGATAAGTTGTGTGCATTAGATGCCACAGGAACGGAGACTGAATGGTTGCATGTACTTATGTCTATGATTCATGTAGTAAACCAACCACTTCTTGCTCTTGCTCTTCATTTTGATAGTCGTACAACTATCGATAAGATAAACAGTAAGAAGTATAATGTGAAAACAAAGAGACACGTCCAAGTTAGACTAAAGTCTATAAGGAGTTTGGCGTCTGACATGATCATTATTATTGAGTTTATTGGAACTCAAGATAACCTGGCTAATCCTTTGACTAAGGGACTTGAGCATGCTGTTGTCCTTAAGTCGAGGTTGGGGATGAGACTAATAACCCATTTTGAGTCATCAATAACGGGAACCCAATACACTTGAAAGGAGATCCCTCGAAGTGTATTTAATGTGATAATAACAATTTGTGAGGATGATTCAGTAGTACCTCTACTACATATATCTGGATACTCACGTATCTAAGTCTTTCCCCTGTAAACCTCAAGAGGTAATATAACTGCTAGTTAGCAAGAGTTTTAAGAACTCTGAATGGGGTCAAGTCGTGAGACGAGATGTTGGCAGTACATCTTTGGAGATGCCCAGCTAAGAGAATGTTATTATGAGGTCGCAATTAGAGGATAGGGTTATTCCTCGAAGCATTCGATGAACAGGATCGAGACATGACCATTAATGTCTCAAAGCCGTAGATTGGCACCATAGCATTTGACTTGTCGTCGTCTATGGAGTGTGGTTACACAAAAATGGATAAAGATTCAAGGTAAAACATTCCATCTATATCTAGTATCCATCAAAGTAGAAGACTTAAGAGAGTCCAAACCTTGACGGGTACTGACTCTGAAAAGCAAGTCATGAGTAGAACCTGATATGCATTTCTGTATGGATTTGTGGGGGATTGTTAGAAAATGGAAAGTTTAAGACATATTTTATATATGTTCTTGAAAGTTGTCATTACTATGAGGACTTAAACTTTCATATTTGGATCTAGAAATTTTCTTAGTGTAATCCATAGATAAATTGAGTAGAAGTTGCTTGCTTGAAATGGGTTATGTGGGTTTTGTCCCGAAATTTAAATGACTAAGTCGTGAGTGCCACAAATCGGATGATTCAACACAATTTACAGAAGGAACAACATTATCATTAATAAAACTGCCCAAAACAGGCTCCACATTTATTAAAAATAATTCATTAGACAAGTAACTTTTACCAAAAAATACACCAGTATGTGTAATAACTACTTTATTATACTTCAAAGAAAGTTCGAAACCATTTCTAACTAAACAACTTCTACTTATTATGTTTCTACGAATGTCAGGAACATGATTCACTCTAGTAAGGGATAGAACACGCCCAGAAGTAAACTTCAGGTCCACGTTTCCTACTTCAAGTACTTGAGCATCACTAGCATTCCCCATCATCACTGTCATGCCTTGAATCTGTTGATAAGATACATACAGAGTCATATCAGTACAAATATGTACATTAGCTCTAGTATCAATCAACCATTCATTTGACAGATAAGTGGAAAATAGTGTAGGGTTGTAGGTAACATACCCGTCATTGGTTTAAGAAGCAATAGCCTCACCAATAACAATGTTAACCACAGGCCCACCAGTGGTTTCAAGCACAGTATTAGCTTGTGCTACCACATTAGGTTTCTTAGTTTTCTTTGCAGGACAATCCTTACTTCAGTGACCAACCTGTCCACAAGAGCAACATTGTTTGTCTGCCTTTGGTTTCTTAGCCTTGTTCTTGTCATTTTTAGACTTAGTGTTTTCTTTCTTAGTGACAGACTTTCTTTTCTGTCCTACATTCACTACGTTCACCTTCGAACTCCCATGTTCAGCAGGCATCACATGTCCCTGTTTGGACTTGTGTTGCTCCTACACAGAGATGTCCAACATCAAGTTAGTCCAGGTGATCTCTCATTTCTGTCTTTTCAGGGAGAGAGCAAACTCTTCCCAAGACTTAGGGAGCTTTTCAATTACCGACATAACCTGAAACTTCTCAGGAAGGTCCATTCCAGACTACTTCAAAGCATGAACTAACATCTCAAATTCGTGCACCTGCTCAGTCATGGATTTTGTATCCACCAGCTTAAAATCAAGGAACCTTGCCACATTATACTTTTCCAGACCCTGAGAGTCAGTATTGTGGGTTTACAGATTGCAATCGATTATTCTGACAAAAACACAAGAGTCAGCACAAGTATAGATCAGAAACTTCATGTTGAAGGCCTTTGGACATAATAGTAGAGGCTTTCAAGATTGTCTTCAATTCTCCAGAAGAAATTTCTTTGTCAGCTTTATTGATTAAGTCAAGAACATGAGGCCAAGAAATCTCTCTCTCAGGAATCTTCCAAGAAGAATCCCAAATGGATTGCCTGTGAGAAGAAAGAAAATCTTCAGCAGATGACTTTGCTTGGAAACTGAAATCCCTTCGGATACCCTCTGCATCAAGATCAGCTTCAATACGTCCTTTAAGATCTTCCACCACCATGTAATCAGGATACTCCATCCCTAATCTTTCATGAGCATCATGTGCATTAATAGGCCATTTCTTGGTAGTATATCTTTGAACGTAGGGAATGGATAGATCTGTGACTTCTTCATCAGCAAAAATCACATCATCAGAGTCTATGTCCAGCCCATCAGAGTTTGAAACCTCAACAGAGTTTGGCACAGCATCAGAGTTGGATACAGGTAAACTCTGAGTACCTGCAAAAGTAACAGAACAACCTAAATCACTCTGATTTTTTAAAGTAATCTCATTACTTCTCACAACACACATATCATAACTTTTAAGAGTTAGATGTTGCTCACTAGAAGTAACTAACTTCTTTCTCAGTTCTACCTCTCCTTTTGCCAGATTCTGTGTCTGCCTCTCATTTATTCTGTTTTTCACACATTTTACCTCAGACTCACTGGAAAGGTTCAACACACAATGTCCTACAGAAATAAGAGGTGGCTGAGAAGAGAGATTTGTAGTCACATGAATAGGGGTATCCTTTTCAGGACTATCCATGATCATCCCAGCAGTAAAGGTGGGAAATATAAATTCTGAACTAATACAATCAGAGAATGTAAATTCTGAAGTAGAGTCAGAGTTTATACCTTGAGCATTTGTAATTGATTTCTCACAAAGATCATTAGAGTTTGCCTTTGGATTTGCATCAGAATTTGTCTGTTGAATGGGAGAATCTTGGTCTGCAATCATAAATTGAATGATTGGTTCTTGTGGGACCTGAGTCATATCTGCAGCTGCTTCAACACTTTGAGGTGAAGGTTCTTGTGGGCTTGACTCTGCCAGAGATTGGCCTTCAGCATCAACAATAGCAAGATCTTCTAAATTTGTGTGGGTGCCTGCATCCAAACTTTGATTGGATGGTTCTTGTGTGGCTGGGGCCTTGACAACTTCTTCAACCCTTTGAGCTGAAGGTTCTTGTGGATTGTACCCCTGATCAATGCTGGCTTCACTTGCTGGAATTGTGGCTTCTGTTGAACTTTGATCAACAGGTTCTTGTGTGCCTGGCCCTTGAATGACTGCTACCTCACTTTGAGAAGTAGGTTCTTGTGTGTCTTGGCCAAAAGTGACAAACTTCTTCTTCAGTCTAGAAAAATGTTTCGAACTTGGAGATGCTGAAGATGATTTTGATTTTCGTGCTGCCATTTCATTTCTTACTTGTTCAACTAACTCCCTTGCTCTTTCATAGGATATCTCCTTTATAATCTGCTTTGGTGACTTTATGGGAGAATCAGATACTGGAATTGGAGCAGCTTCACTAGATTTTATTAACTCATCAGAGTTTATCAATTGCTCAGAGTTTATCACTTTAGTGTTGAAAGGTCTTTCAGAGTTTGGCCGATCAGAGATTGGAGCGTCAGAGTTTATAGCTGCATCAGAGTTTATCCCTTCAATCTTTGCAGCCTCAGAGTTTGCAATCTTGACTAATCTTCTTTTCTTCTTCATCTTCTCAGGAATTGGAAGAACTGTTTCTTTCTGAGGAGAAGTCTGAGAAACCTGTTCAACTGTCGTTCTTTTAGCAAAAACGAATCCATCATCAGAATCAGTACTTTCATCAATCAATTTTCTCTTTTTAGGAGAAAATGCTTTCACGGATTTTCCTTTCTTTTTGCTTTGGCCATGCTGTTGAGAGGTGTGTTTTTCAACTACAGTCTTTTGGGAGACTGTAGAGGTTGGCAAATGTGTTTGGGAATCAGTGTTTAGATTTTGACTTGGGTTAGAATCAGAGATTGCTAAACTCTGATTCGTAGTCACTAACAAAAACTCCCTCCCATACACAGTAGGCATTCTCTGATGTAAGAGAAGCCTGACCCATGTAGGATAAAATAGATTAGAAAGTTTACCTTCAGCCTTCTGTGCATCTTTTCTTGATAGATCAGTAAATATTCTTTTAGTCATGCTAAAGCTAATTAAAGTCCGATCATCTTCAAACTTAATATCAGGTAATAAAACATTAAAAATTAATTGTAAAAATCTAGCAAAGTAGATAGTGTGTGAATCATCATTAATCTTATTAGCTAATTGTCGAATAATCAAACAGGGAAAGTTGAAATTGAGATTATGGGTCAGAGAATACCCAATCTGTTGAGACAGCTGCGGAATGGCATCAAAATTTGTGCGTTTGGCAGTGAAAGCCCTTGTAATGCAGTCGAAGAAGAAACTCCATTCTCTTCTTAAATGTGGTCTTGTTAAACTTCCCAGTTTAGATAGGCTACCTCCATAGCCTATTGTGTTGAAAAATTCCTTGATTTGATCATCTCCAACAGAATCATCATACTCAGCCACTTCTGGAAGATGAAGAGCTTGTCTCACCACAGCAGGAGTAATGGAATACTTGCCATTGCATTGAAATGTTATTATCGGCTCCTCAGTATCATTAGCATTATTAAACTTTGCAGTTGACCAGATTTTGAGCAGAGATTGAGCGGAGAAGTTCGTGGGTTCCTGAAGTGCGTACCCAATATAACTGTTCTGCAGAAAATCCTGGATCACATGAAAATCCCGAGGTGCTTCATCCTTAGATAGAAGAGAGATGTAGTTTGTTGCAGCAAAAGAATAGGTCTGAAAAGTAATACCCTTAGACGCCATTGAAGTTTTGAGATTTGAAGTGTGAATAACAATTAGGGTTTGATAAGACGAGAGAGAAAGATAGAATAAACGATGTAGATGAATAATTCACAGTGAAACAAAATGAATTAAACTATTCCCTCTCAATTGCATATACCCTTTAGTGGGACACGTGGCAAGAAATAATTTGAGCAGTAATGAGTAGACCAAGTATCAAAATACAGCAAGTGTGCGTGTGCTGTGTAATAATAGGAACCGTCATTCGTGAGATACACGCGCCTTATTACAAGTCCAGTCAGAGATTAATAATTATGATGTTACAAAATGAAATATGATGTCATAAATATGATCTCAGAATTTACCACTTAATCAGAGTCTACAGATCAGAGTTTATTTGAGTCAGAGTTTAGTATGTACTGTCAGAGTTTACCACATACTCTGACAGAGTTTACCATAAACACTGATAACTTGTGATCAGAGATTAGATGCTTCAATGATCAGAGTTTGTTCCATTTTCATCAGAGTTTATCCCATACTCTGACCTATACTTTGAGTGTCTGAAACTTGCTAAGTTGAGCCACTTGTCACCATCCCTAATTCAGAAACCAGTCTGTTAAATGTTGCTTCAGGCAAGGGCTTAGTGAATATATCTGCTAATTGTTGATCTGTAGGAACAAAATGTAATTCAATTGTTCCTTCCTCCACATGTTCCCTTATGAAGTGATATCTGATACTGATGTGTTTTGTCAGAGAATGTTGGACTGGATTTCCGTCATTGCAATAGCACTTTGGTTATCACAATAAATAGGAATTTTTGAAAATTTCAAACCATAGTCTAACAATTGATTTCTCATCCATAAGATCTGTGCACAGCAGCTTCCAGCAGCTATATATTCAGCCTCTACAGTTGATGTTGAAATGGATTTCTGCTTTTTGCTTTGCCATGACACAAGTCTTCCACCTAAAAATTGACAACTGCCACTTGTGCTTTTCCTGTCAATCTTGCATCCTGCATAGTCAGCATCTGAATAGCCTATCAATTTGAAATCAGACTCCCTAGGATACCATAAGCCAAGATAAGCAGTGCCCTTGAGATATCTGAAAATCCTTTTCACAACAATTAAATGAGGTGCTCTTGGATTTGCTTGAAATCTAGCACACAGACATGTGGCAAACATGATGTCTGGTCTACTTGCAGTCAAATAAAGTAGAGAACCAATCATTCCTCTGTATGCTGTAATATCAACAGGTTCTCCAGTGTCTTGATCAAGTTTTGTTGCAGTAGCCATGGGAGTTGTAGCAGATGCAGAATCTTGCATTTGAAATTTAGTGAGTAGATTCTTTGTGTATTTAGACTGATTAATGAAAATGCCTTCTTCAGTCTGTTTCACTTGTAAACCTAGAAAATAACTCAATTCTCCCATCATACTCATTTGATACCTGGACTGCATTAGCTTTGAAAATATTTCACAGAGTTTCTCATTAGTGGAACCAAATATAATATCATCAACATATATTTGAACCAAAAATAAATCCTTACCTTGAGTTCTATAAAACAAGGTTTTATCAATTGTTCCTCTAGTGAAACCATTTTCAAGTAAGAATAGAGCCAGAGTTTCATACCAGGCCATTGGTGCTTGCTTTAGTCCATATAGAGCTTTATCCAGTCTGTAGACATGATTTGGATATTTTGTATTGACAAAGCCAGGTGGTTGTTCAACATAGACTTCTTCTTCAAGTTCACCATTTAAAAATGCACTTTTAACATCCATCTGGTAGACCTTGAATTTCTTATGAGCAGCATAAGCAAGAAAAATTCTGATTGCCTCAAGTCTAGCTACAGGTGCATAGGTTTCATCATAATCAATCCCCTCCTGTTGAGAATAACCTTTGGCCACCAGTCTTGCTTTGTTTCTTGTAATTATTCCATCAGAGTCTGTCTTGTTTCTGAATACCCATTTTGTGCCAACAATAGATCTGTTCTTTGGCCTTGGAACTAGGGTCCAAACTTCATTCCTTTCAAACTCATTCAATTCTTCCTGCATTGCAGTAATCCAATCTGCATCTTTCAAAGCATCTTCAACCTTCTTTGGTTCTGTTTGCGAAAGAAAACTATGAAATAGACATTCATTCTGAGTAGCTTTTCTTGTTTTTATTCCACTTTCCAGATCACCTATAATTAAATCAGGTGTGTGATCTTTGGTCAATTTCCTTGGATGTGGAAAGTTTCTTGAACTAGATGCCCCCCCATGATCTGTGCCTTCATAGAATGATCCTTCTGAAAATGCTGATCCTTCTCCTGAAGATGTGCTTCTATCAGTGTTTGATGACTCAGAGTTTAGGTACTCAGAGTTTGAGTTATCAGAGACTGAGGTCTCAGACTTTGTGGTCTCAGAGTTTGAATGATCAGAGTTTAGGGTTTCAGAGTTTGTGTTGTTCAGAGTTTGGTCAGACTCTGATATTTCAATTACTGTGTTTTGATCTCCAATGTTAGTATTTGATGTTGCTCCCCCTCAACATGTGCAGAATCTTCAATTTCTATTTCAATCAATTCTGAATCAGAGTTTAAAGAATCAGAGATTACCTTTCCAGAGTTTAGTTGAACAGAGTTTATTTTCTGGAGTTCATTCTCAAATCTTAGAGTTTCTTGTGCATCTTTATCATGTAACTCAACTATCTTCCCTTCATCAAAAGAGACATTAATTGATTCCATGACTGTCCTTGTCCTTAAATTGAATATTTTGAATGCCCTTGAAGAGGTTTTAGAAGTTGTTGCATATCCAATAAAAATTCCTTCATCTGCTTTAAGTTTAAACTTCTTCAATTGTTCAGGATGTGTTTTGAGAATAAAACACTTGCATCCAAAGATGTGAAAGTACTTGACATTTGGCTTTCTTCCTTTCAAAGATTCATATGGAGTCATTTCATGTTTGTTTATTAAAGAACAATTCTGAGTAATGCATGCAGTGTTCACAGCTTCTGCCCAAAAATAAGTAGGTAGCTTTGCTCCTTCTAGCATTGTTCTAGCAGCTTCTATTAAAGTTCTGTTCTTTCTTTCAACTACACCATTTTGTTAAGGTGTGCCAAGTGCTGAGAATTGTTGAGTAATACCTTTTGTTGAGCAGAATTCCTCCATTGTTGAGTTCTTAAACTCTGTTCCATTGTCACTCCTTAAATTCTTTACTTTGTGAGTTGATCCATTCTCAATCATTGCAATATGATCAATGATTGTTTCTGCGGTTTCATCCTTCTTGTGCAAAAAGTACACCCAAGTAAATCTAGTGAAATCATCAACTATTACCAGAGTGTATTTCTTCTTTCCAATGGACATGATATTGACTGGACCAAATAAGTCAAGATGCAATAGATGAAAGGGTTGATCAATTGAATTTTCAGTTTTGCTCTTGAAAGATGTCTTCTTTTATTTGGCCTTTTGACATGAATCACAGAGTCCATCAGGATGAAATTGAACTTTTGGAAGACCTCTAACTAGGTCCTTCTTTATCAATTCATTAATGTTTCCAAAGTTCAGGTGACACAACTTTTTGTGCCAATTCCAGCTTTCCATTGGTGATGCCTTTCCAAGTAGACAGGTTAAGGAACCATTAGAATTAATATCCAAGCTAGCTTCAAATAAATTGTTATGTCTGTGGCCAATAAGAACTATTTTTCCATTTTTCTTGTTTTTCACTTCACAATGAGTTCCATGAAATTCCACAGAATAATCTTTGTCTGTCATTTGACTCACACTTAGCAGATTATGTTTGAGTCCTTCAACCAGAGCTACTTTCTCAATGATGACATTTCCAATCACTATGTTGCCATATCCAGTGTTCTTCCTATGTTGCCATCTCCATAAGATACTGCTGGGCCAGCCTTCTCCTCAAACTCTGAAAGCAGGGATTTATTTCCAGTCATATGTGCAGAACATCCACTATCAATCACTAGAATGTTCTTCCTGTTTCCCTGCAATCAGTAAATGCAATTTATTTAGTAGTTATGGGGACCCAAACTAGTTTGGGTCCTTTCTTTGAAAACTTGTTAACTTTTGCAGCAGAAGTTCTTTTGTCAGAGATTGTGTTAACATAGTTTACATGATCAGAGTTAGCATTTACAGAGTTTGTACTGTCAGAGTTTACACTCCTTTAATCAGTCTTTATCACATATTTTTGCTTGACAGTATGTTTTGGAGAATTACTCATTTGAGGTTGTGGTTTATAAGAATTGTAATACAAATTATGATAATCTTTGCATTTATAAATAGAATGCCATAAACTATCACAGTGAAAACAGGGATTTGATCTTGTTTGTTTTCTAGCCTCAAACCCAGGTTTTTCAGGTTTTTTTTTTCTTTTGTTTGCAGTCAATAGCAAGATGATTAGAATTACCACAAGTAAAACAGGTTTTCTTAGGAGCATCAGGGATATTCATGTAATTATTCTCCTTAGTAATTCATACTTTTCCATTCCTATTTCTTTTCACCTTTTTAGTTTTATTAGTGATTGCCTTCAACTTTTCTTTAAGTTGCTTCTGTGAAAGTAATCCTATATTTATCTTTTTAGAATCTGGCACACCATTGTTTTTAGAGCATTCAGGGAGAGTTTTCTTATAATCATTAGCTCTAACAAACTTCACAGGTTTAGTCAATGTTCCTTTTGTGTGTGAATTAGTGTGAAATTCTTTATCAGATTCATAACCTAGGGCAGATGTCCAATTCTTTTCAGAAAGCATTTGTTGGACCTTCTTACCAGAGTTTGTCCAAACTTTGAAGGTCTCTTTTTCCTTAGCTATCTCAGTTTTCAAATATGTGACTTGTATTTCCAACTGAGTTTGCATGTGTATAGCATTCTCACAGTCTTTCTTAAAGCTAAGCATGTGTACAAGTTCAGTTTCAAGAAAGTCATTCCTAGCATTCAGAGTCTGTATCTCAGATTTTAATCTTTCATTCTCAAGAGATTGTGACTTAAAGCTAACATGTAGATTTCTAAGAAAAGACTTTAATTCATGAATATCTTCAGTATCAAAAGTGAAAACAGAGTTTGGTACCTTTTCAGAGTTTAAGATGGGAGACTCAGAGTTTGCCATGAAAGCATAGTTAGTTTCTTCTTCTGAGTCTGAGGAATCCATCCAATCTTTCTTTGATATGATGAGAGCTTTCCCAGATTCCTTGCTTCTGCACTCAGTAGCAAAATGTCCCATCTTGTTGCACTTGTAACACTTGACTTTTTATTTATCAAGAGTTTTTGATTTTCCATCTCTATCTTCTCTTTTTCTGAATCTGTCTTTCTTGTCTAACTCACTATGCTTCTTCTGATAGTTTCCTTGCTTCTTAATTTTTTTGTATTTCTTGAAGCTTTTGACAAACATAGCAAACATCTCCATCATGTCAGAGTCTGAAGAATTATCAGAGTTTTCATCAGAGTTTGTCTCAAACTCTGATTCACTGCTTTCTTTGATTATAGCTTTTCCTTTTCTTGTTGAGGCTTTAAGGACTTTTTCTGTAGGTTCTTCAATCTGGGCCTCAACATTCAAAGCAACAGATTTTGCCTTGCTACTTTTTCTGTTTCTTCTTTGCTGTAACTCCAGATCATGAGTTTTCAATTTGCCATATACTTCATCTAATGACATCTCATCCAAATCAGCCCTGTCTCTAATCAAGGATGTCTGCAGATCCCATTCTTCTGGAAGAACCCTTGGAAATTTGGTGTTTGAATCTTCATTGTCATATACTTTATCCACCAAAGCCAAGTTATTCAACAGAGTTAGAAATCTGTCATAAATATCTGTGAGGGACTCATTCTGCTTAGCCTCAAAGTATTCATACTCTTGGATTAGAACAGATCTTCTATTTTTCTTTATCTCCTTGGTTCCTTGACATTGAACCTCCAGTGCATCCCAGATTTCTTTGGCAGTTTTGCATGCTATTACCCTGTTGGACATTACAGAGTCAAGACTATTATGCAAAATATTTCTTACCTTTGCATCTTTCAAGACTTCCTGTTTTTCTTCATTGGTCCATTCTTTCTTGTCCTTTAAGGTGTAATACTCAGGGATTTGTCTTCCTTCCACAATCGTAGATGGCACTAGTTTGGTTGGTAGATACTGTCCTGTATGAATTCTGTCCAAATAATCAGGATCAGTTGCTTCCAAGAACATCATCATCTTCACCCTCCATGTAGGATATTCAGCCTTCTTCAATATAGGGATCTTGATGCTTTCATACTTGTTACCAGACATGATTATTTGATCTTTTTAAGTCGTAATTAACTTCCTGCTCTGATACCAATTGTTTCCCAGAATAATCGATTATGAACACAAGTATATAGAATGGAATACTATTTTGTATTATTAATGATCTCGAATACAAAACTCTCTCAAGAAAATAATGTTCTTAAGAGCTGCTAGGTTATATAACTATTGCTTAATGAATTCAACATTGAATTATAACCTATCTCTGTGTTTATATAGACACAGCTACAAATACAATTACAAAACAGATTATGATAAGAATAGCTTTAATAAGGTAATTAGACTTGCACTTGAATTCCTTCTTACTATCCAAATCAGTCTCTGATTTGTCTATTTCCTTTTTCTGGTAGACTCTGAAGCTAAACTCTGTCGATCTGTCATTCTCTGATTTGAGTATTCTCTGTTAGAGTAAACTCTGATTGAGTATTCTCTGATAGAGTAAACTCTGACCGACAGCTTCCTTAAACTCTGATGACGTCAGCATAAACTCTGTTTAGTATTCTCTGACAATCATCAGTGTTTGCATTCCTAACAAAGTTAGTCCAGGTGATCTCTCCTTTCTGTCTTTTCAGGGAGAGAGCAAACTCTTCCCAAGACTTAGGGAGCTTTTCAATTACCGACATAACCTGAAACTTCTCAGGAAGGTCCATTCCAGACTACTTCAAAGCATGAACTAACATCTCAAATTCGTGCACCTGCTCAGTCATGGATTTTATATCCACCAGCTTAAAATCAAGGAACCTTGCCACATTATACTTTTCCAGACCCTGAGAGTCAGTATTGTGGGTTTGGTCCAGCTTCTCTCATAAGAGTTTAGCAGTGAAGGCATCTGATGAATAAACATCGAACAGAGTGTTCGCTAAAGCTGTCAAAATGGCAGCCCTTGCCACTCCATTTTTTTCAGCCCACAAAGCATAAACCTTAATAGAGTCAGCCTGCTTTTGATTCACAATAGGAGGATTATACTGCACCACCGGTCATAGACCCTTAACCGTTAACCACAACTTCATCTTTTTCTGCCAATGAGAAAAGCATACTCCACCGCTGAACTTATCAGGCATACCAGATAGATCAATAGGTTGTGGGAAATGGTACGTAGTTCAATCAATGGCAGTAGCAGTAACCCCAGACCCAAAACTAGTAGCACCAACAACAGGAATTTCAGTTTCATTAACCATGTTGTTAATTTCAATATATAACACAGATAATCTCTTCAAGATTGTTGAGTATAATTAAAAACTAAACACAACAATGGGGCAGTTATATAAACAATTAATAAGAACAGGCAGATTAAACCAATTAACAAAATAAAACAAAACACGAAGGTTGAAACAAAATATATAAATCAGTAACTGTAAAGACAAGAGAAAAGATAGAAAACTTAGCTCTAACATAAGCTTTATGCATACACTGATAGAACCAATAGAACTGCTGAGTCGCCAAGCCTGCAAGAAGTCTTGACTGTTCTTGAAGAGATTATTGCTCCATTACACTGTGTTGGGTTGCAGCAATATCACTTCTAGGATAAAACAGCACAAAGTACTTCGTCCACAGATACGTAGCATTCAACAGCGACTAGCATCTCAGTTCGCCCACCTCAATTTTCACGACAACGTATGCAATTTATTTTTAACTATGCAAGGTACATAAGCAACTAGATGTGCACGCCTCAATATATAAACATCTTGAGATGCTCCTCTCTTATTCTACTCGATGTGGGATGTAAAATTTTACAAAGAAAATAGAGTTTTGCAAGATGGGTTTTATTTGTTACTTATGTTATTCAGATTAAGTAATATTAATATTATAATATATATATATATATATAGTCTGATTATTGAAATAATCCGTACTCAATATATTTAATATTAATATTAAATAATCAATATAAATAAATCAAATAATTTGCAATTAAAAGATATAAAGTACTCAATAGCATCATGTGACATAAGCATTCTACTTACACTAGTAGTTGTAAACAACACTAACACAAGATGTTATATAAACTTATTATCTTTCCTTTACAAATTCAATGTGGGACAAAACTCACATAACCCATTTTTAACAAGCAACTTCAGTTCAATTTTTTTATGGATTACACTAAAAAAATGTCTTAAATCCAAACATGAAAGTTTAAGTTCTCATAGCAATGAACAACTTCCATTAATTAGTTTCCGGAAATTACATCAAGAACATATAAAAAATATGTCTTAAACTTTCCATTTTCTAACACAATTAATCTCAAAGCTCGATCAAAGATAAAGCATGGTTTTACGAAAATCAATCTCAAATAGATGCATCAAGCATTTGAGCTTCTAATCACCCCTGGATAAAATACTTTTTCAAAACAAAGATGATAGCATGGCCTGCAAATTGCATTTCAGTAAGTGCATTATCGTATTACATCAATATTCATTAATAGCTTTGTGATTTTAAGTTCTTTCTTTAACATAATATCATACTATCATAGCTAATGTTTAGTATAATGTAAGAAGTACAAGATATTAATTAACTGGACACACTAGAAGGAACTAGCCTTCTGGCGCCAATGTCAAGATCAAAGGTACAATCTGTATATGATTTCATAGAATAAATGATAGACGACTGAACAAGTAAAAATTGCTCACCTTTTGGAGCATTCACAATGCTATTTCCCACTTTTTACTGTGTTCGGGCTCCACAACATGCCAATACATATAAAATTGGCCGGACATAAAAAATGGACAACTCCCTCCAATGGTAGAAAACCCACCTGCCATTCTATAAATGCTAAGCCCACTTGCCCTATTTTGTAGGATCCAATTTATTCATATTATATTATATTTTTAGTTAAATGATTATTTATATTTCTATTTTAATTTAATTTTATAATGTTAAAATTGTAATAATAAAATTAAAGTATTTAAAAGTTTATAAAATATTATTAAATTAAAGACACTCCCTGTAATTAAATTGCATCATATTATTAAAAAAATATTAAATTGAAAACATCACACGCAAAAGTAAAATTTAAATATTTTTAAGGAGTAAGTTATTACCTTTAATAAAATGAACGTTACAAATAGACGTTATAATTATTAACGTTATAAAAGAAAAAGAGAAGTTGTGATTACTTTACTTTGCATGCATAGGAAAGAAAAATAATAAAAAAAGAAAAATAAACCAAACGGCCATGGCCACTAGGTGGGCGTGCCCATTTTTTTTTTGTTTCACTGCAATGCTAATATCACTGCCCAGGTCACTTAACGTGTCCCAATGCAACAAATGCCTCTGCACTGGAGCTGCTCTTAGGTACCAGTATACCACTACTAAAAGATAAAAAAAACTTTCCAATGCGAGAAGATTCCCATTTATCAATGGGTCTATTTTAGAACATTAGTTAGCATTCAACCTTTAAACATTTCGAGTTTGTATATATGCGTTGAAATTCACTCACAGAAGATAATGAAGTAAATCAAATAACTTGCACTCATTTATATTAGTTCCCGCTCAGAATCAAGTATTAAAATGATCATAAAGTTGGTTATTAATTCCCAATTTTCTAACAATAATTTATCTGATTCCTACAATTTCATTTGTTTACCAAATGTGAAGTTATACAATTTATACGGAAGGTATGATTTGAAGAAGTTTACGATTTTTCAGTTTATACAATGCCCTTTGAAAATTTTGTTACACTGAACATGCATTATTCATTGAGGAACAAGATACTTCTATGGTTTTTCATTTCCTCTTCGCAATATAAACAGTAAGAGGAGCTTAATCAATATCTAAAAGTTTATCGTTTTTATGAACTCTTTTGTTAAGAATTGCTTTTTCGGTAAATTAGTCGGAAAGATATGGATGAGCAACACAAACCTCAGACTGATGAATAACGAAAGGCCTGAGGCTGCAGCCTTGTTGCGATATATGCCACGAAACAGAAAATATATGTAACGTATTACTTTGTGAAATTTTTTTGAAGTACAGAACCAACAATTCTATGTAGTGATATGATATCATCGTCTCGTATACTAGATTGAAAACCACAGGTTTTTTTATTGTTCATAAATAATACAACTCCATGCCTTCCGCTGATGCTACATATTGCACCTACCTAGACACAAATAGCTAGAATAAATTAACAGCAACAATAATAATATAAAGTTATACTTGAAGATCACTTGCCACATCTATATATAGTTAAAGATTAATATTACTAATAGATACTATTGTTAGTATTCTCTAGCTTGTTAAGTAGTGCTGCATGTCCTGAGCAGCATAAGTCATGTTACGCTCCGAATTCAACCTCTCAAGCTTAAACCGTTCATGAACGCATGAAATGTAGCTTGCAGCTCTGACATCAATGGGGTTCTCAAATATTTTTCGATACGAATCTCTTGTACGGTTATCCGGTGGTATCACAAAAGCGACCTGTTTGGGTTGAGTATGAACCTGGTCCTGATTAACGATATATCCTACTGTTGAGGTAGTAGAAGGAGCAATATTCTGCTTGGGCTGATCGGGGATAATTTTATCCCCGATTTGATTAGCCACATCCTTATTATTGTTATATAGTTTTGGCTTAGAAGCTGAATATGGCATGGGGGAAGGCTTGGCTGCTCTATAGAAAGACATAGTTAGCTTGGCCTTCATGATCCCCTTTCGTAGCTTGTCATTCGACTCCATTGTTAATAGAGAGCTTTTTCTATTTGTTGTCTTAAGAAATTTGTGAGAGTGTTGGTGAAGCTTGATGTGTTAACTTGGAAATATGAACTTCTATTTATACTAGTTTGCATTTGCAAAAGGGTTCATGATAGACACAAGGAATGGGTGCGGTCCAGAGTTTATACTGTTTGTTCATGGACCATTATATATAACTTTAGATTGTGTAGATACAGGTCTGTGCACACACTTATTCTAGTTATCAGTGATATTTTAGTTAGTTGCTTTGTAATATGTTTGCAAATCAAGAACATTAAGAGATGAGAATATATAGCAATATAAATTGTGTTTTTCCTGTTATTTATGCAACCATCGGTTGATAAGTACTCGCTTAATGGTACAATCAGTTGATTGTGTGAAGAGTAGTTTGATCAATTATAGTATATAATTCGAGAGGTAAAAGTTTAATTGAGGTGTCGTTTGCATCATGAGATTCTAACTCGGTTAATGGGACCTCGATCATTCTATCCCATTAAATGGGTTAGAAATTACATGATCCAAACGTCATCCAAAGTCAAGTTCATTTTTTGAATGAGATGGACATGAGCTAAAATGATACAATAATTCGGTTGGGTTAAGAAGGTTATCTTCTCAACTGATTATAAAGTAATTAAGTGTCGAGCTTCTAAACTGATTATAAAATAATTAAGTGTTGGACTGCAAACAAGCCTTAACTCTACAATATGATATCGCTTTGGGCCGAGCCTGCACAGATTTATTATTGGGCACACCCAAAAGACCTCATACTAATGAAGTTTATGTTGTTCTTTATTAACTAGCAAACTGTCTCTCCCACAAACGATGTACGACAACTCCAAACAATCGCCAATTCTTGAAGGCCCACCTTCCTCCCCTTAGACACTAACACATGTGTTAATATGGAGCTAGAATATATACTTCATGCTAGCATTTCCATTTTCCTTACAAAAAGATCTTGTAGAATCGTGAATCATGATACCGTATTAATGTTGTTTAAGCTATTATAAAACGGCACCCTAGCTCTTTGCCTTTGCTGGATACACTTACTTTTAAACTTGCTTTATTGATTATAAATCAGATTCTTGTACACAGAATGCAGATTGATCAGGATATTCCCATATCCGAACTTTTAGTAATAGTTATGATCCAGGAGGACTGTATCAATTAACTGCACAGAAAGGCTTGAAGGTTTAAGACTCACTGGAGCCGAACTACTAAAAAGGCTACTCGCTTTTTCTTGATTTTGGTCTGATCCAGGTGAATGATCAACACACTAAAACTCACTCAGGCATCAATATGAACTTAAAGTACTATATATATGCTGAAGTTATCAGGTGTTCTAAAACCTTACAGTTTTTAGGTGGACTTAATAAGATCTTGCCCCCCAATTTGTAATTTTTTATAAGTTTGGTTCTTTGTAAGTCGTAAAATATATACATTTTTTACAATATAAGGCAAACCGACTCCTTATATTATATCTAAAGCCCTTTTTTTGGGGTCGAGAGTGGATTAACTCAATTCTGAAACGATACTAACCAAAATGCAAGTATGCAAAACCAGAATTGTGGTACGCTTACGCCGTTGATAAATAAAGATACCACTGTGAGAAACAGTTGCATATGGAGATTATTATCAAAATTTCAAAAGAAAAGCAAGAATTCTTTTTAGAGGTATCATATATGGATCCCTACATGTATTTGGATTATTGGAAGCTATACTTTTAGATGATAGGGCAAGCTACGGTCGACAAGGATACCACACCACAGAATGATAAAAATATATACGCTACTGCTATATATGTATTAGTGTATGTATTTTATCAAGTGGATACATGGTTTGCTTTACTCAGACACCTACTTGACCTGAAAATTAAAGCTTCTCATGTTCCTCTCTTTAATTATTCAGATAAGATTTATATTATATTCCCACCTGATTGATAAGACCCACATATTGCTTTTTCTATATACCAGTGGGTCGAAGTAAGGTATATCTCAGTCTAAGAGATGGAATGATATTTTTGTCGTTCAATTTATCAAACAAATAATTTATTAGTTGAAAATGAATTTTTTAAGTTATAAGTTATTTGTGGGGAGAAGAAAAACCCCGAATCCGTTCGGTTTATCTTATAAGTACTTTATAAGTTGAAAAATGTATATAAATTTTAACTTACAAATCCAGACAAACGGCATATCCACGGTTGTGATCGAGTATCTGTATCTCTCTCCAAGTACAACTCACTTCCCTTCTTTCTTTTCAAGTGTTTTTGCGTAGAATCGTCCACAAAACACGAGTGTGCCCGGATTGTTTGGCCTTAGCTAGCTAGTGGTTCAATTATCTGAAGTCTGAACAAATGCTCAAATGTACTCATTTGCAAATGACTATTAAGTTCTTCTTCCCTCTCATTTCTTAGCAAACATTATCATAGAAATTTACATTTTCCTATTTTAAAATTTTAGTAATTTATTCTTTTTCATTCTATTTTTCCCCATGATGAAAGAAAAGATGTGTATAATATCTGAAGTTTCTTTTTAATTCTCTAACATTAGGTTTTTAATATTACTGGTAAATGAATTTATGTTTTTGACATAATCTGTACATAATAAAAAAAAATTACAAAAAAATTAGGTGTTCGACTAAATCTTATCGTCAAACCTATGAAGTATCCGACTACAAACAATTAACAAGACAAATTAATAGTTCTGTTAAGTTTGCAAAATCAACCAATAACAGTCGAATTTATAAAAAAAATTGAAACATCAGTTATTTTTAAGAGTTCCACTACCATCATAATCGCAACACTTTAAAAAATGATTGCTTATTATTTTCAATTAAATTCGACTTATTTTTCAGCAAATATTTTCAACCAAGAGTTTATTGAGATCTGAGGTCTAGACTATTATCTCAATTACTTCATTCACTTGATCACTTTAAATCAATAAATTAAAAATAATAATAACTTGATATTTATGAAAAGGTAACATTCTTTTGAGTCATTTATTTTTTGAATTTGTATTCCCATATCGTTCCAACTAACGAAAAGTAGCCGTATCAAATTAGGAATAGATTCCAAAACTAAATAGTATTGCTTGACAGCTCTATCGTATTCAGGATAGCAAAAATTCAATATTTTAATGGATACTTTATTTGTTTTGATCTAATTAAATTTTATTGCATTCGGAATTTTAGATTTAGATTTATTTTTTTAATTCTAATTAATTTAAATTTAAATTTGAATATTAAATATTTCATATTAAAATTCAATTTGAACTCCAAAAATCAATTCAAATTCAATTTAAATCCGAAATCTAAAAAAAACTCATAGAATAATTTAATCACTCCCTAATTGATTTTTATAATAATAATAAAATTTTAATTTACCAAGACACAAGTTACAACATTTCAAGAGCCAAACATCTCGAGTGTGACAAGAATTTATCACCTAAAATTTCTCCTAGAGTCTGATCCTTTCTCATGGCTTCTTTAATTTTTCATATTTATGGTGGTTTTATATTTGAGTTTGAAAATTAATTATAGAATTTATAATAATTGTGTGTAATTTTTTATTTTGAGATTCGTAACTACTTATTTAAAAAAAATTGATTTGTAAGTTTAAAATATAGTTTATATTTTAAACATGAGAAAAATGGGCATGATGTTGTCATCGGGTATTCCCCCAGATTATGTGTTTTTTAAATATAATATTAGAAGGGTAAATTTATAAATGTAATACAGCATCCCATGTATTTACAAAAATATCTTTATTCTTGTATTATGTTTTGTTTTAATCTCAGGTAGCACCCGAGTTCATCCTCAGAGCCAGCAATCTCTTTAAATATTATGAAATTCACATTTAAAATTAGAATTATTGCTATTGTTATGTCACTTTCTATACAAGTTCTAAGATTAGGATTTTGGAAAATGTGGACCGATCCGAAACCTGCTTAAAAATACATTTTTCTAATTTTATTTTGTACAAAAATATGAATTTTCTAATTTTTTTTTACAAAAATATGATTGTACAACCAAATGCAAAGTAGAATGTTCGAACCGAATGGTACTCTTGCATAGATAGGATCCAGTCAGCAATCCAGGTTGAGTAGCAGTGTGTCCACTAGAAGCCGTTACTTAATTATATAAATCATTTTTTGAGTAATATATATGAATAAAAGATAGATTCATTCCGCTATCCTATCCGATTTATATTTTTATATATAAAATATAGAATCGATTTCATTCAACATTTAATTCAAAGAACTGTGCTTAGCCCCCGCTCATGAAACGAATATGCTGCAATGGACGTGAGAGGGTCCGTAGTACCCGAAGCACTACTAATTTATCGGTGGACGGAAGGATTAATTATTATAAACTACATTCACTATATAGAATTTCATTAATCGAACAATTTATCGGTTGACGGATGAATCCCGCTTCGATTAATTAATTATATAATTAATTACTATAAAATACCTTCACTATAATCTCATCTACATACGATCATGAGTAAATACTGACTAGTTCTGATTTCTATATTTTTACAACACTAATTTTCATATATAAATATGTATTTATACTTATTATAAATTAAAAATACTTTACCCATTTTTATATATTTACACCGGTTAATACTCGGCCTAAAAGAATTTCCGTGCATGCGTAGGGGTGAGCTAGGGCTAACAATTTCGAATTCTGGGTCGGGTTCGTGTCAGATTAGATTGTACTTGTTTGTTTCGGGTTTATTTTTTCCACACCCTAACCCGTATCTACCGGGTTCGTGTCGGGTTTCGGGTCATTTTAAATTTCATCGTCTCTATTTTTTTTAGAGTGATTGAAAATATACTCTTATATTATATAATCCCTCTCTCCCGATTTATATGGACTGATTGTTTTTACACAAATTTTAAGAAAAAACAGTTCATTTATCTTTCATTGCACGTGAAAGTTACATTTTAAATGTATAATATGTACTGTACCCACTTTGTCAGATGTAAAATAGGGCAAGACATGTATAAAATATTTTTATTACTATTTAATAATTATGAATCAATTAGCGAGTAGCTATTATTTCACGTGAAAGTTATTTTATTATAATTAAATTTAGTTGTTTTAAACATAAAGTATTTCAACAATAGGATTATAAATATAGGGTTTTTTAATTTTCGGGTTTCGGGTTCGTATCTGATTGTATCTAATTGTTTCGGGTTAAATATTTACTGATTCTAATTTATATTTTTTTAGGTTGTATTCGTATCAATTTCGGTCGGGCCGGGTCTAAAATTGACACGGATAGGTGGGCACCTCCGCTATATCAAGGTTTGTTTTATTTGTATATTCTTTGGATAAGAAAAGCTTCTGTCTACGCATAAATTCCTAGGTTCATCTATTTCCCGAACCATGAAGTGTGTACCTTGTTTTATTGCCGCGCGAGTTGGTAGATTGACTTTATGAGAATTTGAGTAAATACAAATGTAAATGATTTGTAATTTTGATGAATATGTAGTTCAAAATATTTGTAATTTTAAAAAGTTTGTAAAAAATAATTTATCTGGTTGATAAGGATAAAGTTACCACTTCAATCAAAAAAATAAGTTTTCAAATTTCGAACACGAGAGAGTTTTTTATTCTCACGAATTCATTAAAATCATGAATTAAACATTCTCTTAAATGAACTAAATTAAACATCATTGAGAATCAATGTAATTACAGTGAGAATTGAGATTTGAGGAAGATGCTTGTCTCCTTCTGTAATTAGTTAGATTGACACATATTTTGGAGATGAGTATTACTCTATATTATACAGTATGAATTTTGTTCGGTGATATATTATTAAAAGGAGTATTATACGACACTAAAAAAAAGGAGTATTATACGTCTCATGCTCTGTAATAAATTTATAATATTATATCTTATATATAATAAGAGTAAGAAGGATCTTATCTGAATACTATTTATAAATAAACATAGTGTAGCATATATAATATTCTATTTAAAAGTTTTCAATTGAATTTGTACCTTTATTAATAGTATTATAAAAAACAAGATAATAACAAATTTGAAATGCAAAAGGGATTTTTTTTTAAAGAATTGAAGTCGACAAGATGTACAGCACATTTGATGTATTGAGTATTTGTTTAAAAAATCAAATATTTGATTTATTAAATATCAAATTTGGGTATATTAATCCTTTTTCTCTTTTAACATGCATTTTTGTTAACAATTGAATTTCCACTTCATAAGAGCACTCCCAACCCCATCATTTAGGAAAACTAGGGAAGATAGCGGTGCTACACACGAGTTTAAAATTATTCTTTTCAAATTAAAGAAATTACTTAAAAAATATTATATATTATATATAATTATTAATTTGAAATAATATTCATAAAATTTGTTCAAAAAATAATATAATATTCACAAAACAGAAAAAATAATTATTAAATTTATTTTGAACATATTTTATTTAACCGACATCTCTCTAAATCTCAAACTACTCTTCGTTATAATTAATAATACAATAATTTTTTTTATAATTATTCAACTTCAATATAATATTTAGAAATTTATATTATGAAATAATTGAATAATTGCCCGCAAAAGTTGCTCAGTTGGTTAAAAAGAGGAATATAATCCTTTTGGTCACATGTTCAAATGTCACGAGAGGAGAATGTGTGATTATGTCATCCTGGACTAGAGCCTGTCGCATTTGTGTACTTTACCTGGTTGACGTGGTTTGTAAGCTATTGCGTGAGTTCTCACAATAAAAAATATAAAATAAAAATAATTGAATAATTTTCTTAAAAGCGGACGTCCCTATCAAACCTAGCATGTCACAAGAGCATGCGAAATTTGGAATTTGGAATTGTTGATTAATTGCCTGGTTTGGTAATGATGTAACACTTCATGTCAATAAAATATTATTTTATCTCAATATAATATGTTATAGTATTAGATATTCATGAATTATAATGTATATTGAATAAATTAGTTTGATTATTAATATTTCATTGATATTAATAAAAAATCAACATATTAATTAATTATAATATATATTCCATTATAATGATAAAAAAAATTATATAATTAAAAAAATCAACTTATATATTAAATAAATAAATAATGTATTAAATGTATTATAAACATACTTTAATGTGAGATTAATCTCTAAATACTCTCCTCCTTATAAATCAAAACGCGAGGTAAAAGATCTATATATAACTTAGTGAGGTGAAGTGATTACTTTTTCTAAAATATGTAAACCCAAACTTGAATATGACACAACAATTTAATAAATATTACGGATATAACATTTTAAAAATAATTTTTCCATTTATTCTGTGATTATAAAAAAAGATATAATTAATTTTAGCATGTGATTACCAAAAAAGAACAATAATTTTGGATATAATATTTGAAGATTTAACTGTTAAAATAATTTAACTTATATTATTAAAAAAAGGGAATTGTACGGGATCATAAGCATATCCATTTTTATAAAAATTAGAACAATATATAAAGCCAAAAAAAGAAAAACAATATGTAAAGTTTGCTTCCAGCCTTGTAAGGTGAAACAACTGTAAATGACAAAAAGTGCCGGAGGCGACACCAAAATAGGAGCCAACTAAACTACACATCAAAAGAAATTACTTTAAATTTTTTTGAATATATATATATATATAATTTTATGGAAATATGTTTTATATTCGGTTCCCTATTTTAGAAATTTTTTTAAGGAATTAAAAATAAGTTTCCAAATTTTGGGACTTATAATTCACTCCCATTTCATATTATTTATAATTTTATATGTAAATGAGGAGTGAGAAATGATAAAATAATAGTTAGTAAATTAAAGTTGTAAAGAAAAGTGAAAGAAATAATTAATAAAATAGAATATAAAGATAAGGATGAGGTTTGGGCTGTTGAAATTTTTTAAAAGACAAATAAATTTCAAGAATAATTTTGAGAAATTAGTTTGATTTTGGGGATGTGAACGGGGAGTCCTTTGTGAATACTCTCTTTAGGGTCATTTGTTAAATTTGAACACTATTATCTGAATGAATAAAAAATCTGAATGATTATTAAATCTGAATACTGATAAATAATGTTATTTGTTAAATAATTTTTTAATATTTCTGAACATTAATTTTCACTATTTATAATTTTTGCTCTAGATTTGTTATCTATATTTGGTATCATAACACATTAATAATATTTATGACAGACAATTTTAAAAACATTAATAATAAATAAATAAATCACATATCTATAATTAATGTTATATAACAAAATTTGTGATAAAAAATAAGGTGAATACAAAGTTATTATAAACTTTTGAATAAATTTCAATAAATTTATAATTTAAAACCCTCAATTCCACAAATAGAAAAAAAATAATTTATACGAGAAAATGATAAATTAATTTCCATATATACATAAATATTTAATAGTTACCTTCTATACACAGTATTGTACGTATTCAATATGTTTCTTATTGGTCCAGATAGAATTTTAGAGAGGACTCGTTCAAGTGTTTTTTAATTCATCCAACAAACAATTTGAACAATTCCAATATTCCAATATTCCATCCTACTCGTTCAGTTCAGTTAGGCTCTATTCAGTATTCAGTATTCAGTATTCAGTTATAATCAAATGGCCCCTGAGAGCACTTTCATTGGGTGCCTCGTCCCTAACCCCATCTCTATAATAATTTGAGAAAATTGTGGTTTTTAGTTAAAAAAGTGTTCTACATTCAATCTCTTATTTTGAGAAAATGTTTAGGAATTAAAAAATGAGTCGCTCATCTCCGGTTTTATATTGTATACAATTATTATATATAAAAGAGGAGTGAGAAATAATAAAATAATATGAATAGTTAAAGTTATAAATAGAAAGGAGAGAAATAATAAAAAAGAAAATAGAGATAGAGATGAACAATCTAATGTAGGTAATATTTAATAAACAAAATTTGAAAATAATTTTAAAAATTACCATTTTTAATATGATTTTGGAAATGGGAAAGTATCCGATATGAAAGTATCCAATGATCGGTGTATAACAAATTCACCTTTATAATTATGAATTTAACAGGGAGGGAAAATCTTCATGTCATTCAAGATTTGCTGGAAATTGTCAGAGGGCTTCTCACTAGAGTGTGTGTGCACCCCTTCATAAGTAGTCACTACAATTGTTTCATCCTTGTCTAGGCGTTGGACTTGCTTCTTCACATTGCATCCTTGATGTGTACACTTGTAGTAGTGTCTGCATTCACATATATGCGCAATTACTAATTACATAAAAGTATAAAACACTCCCCTTATCTCCACTTATGTATGAATATCCATTTGTCAATGAAATCCAGAATTAATGTATGGTTAAACGCTCCCGTTTACTCGAAAATCCTGAATTTTAATGTATGGTTGATACTCTAGCTTACTCGAAAATCCTGAATTAATGTATGGTTAACAATTTCAATAATAACTTTTAGAATATTGGGTTAGGAGGCTAAACTCGTTTTTAAAACTGAGTTTACAAGTTGAGCTGAGATTCTGAGAATGCACTTAATTTACTGAGGAAGAAAAGTAAAGAGTAAGTTGCAAAAGAAACTGTTAAGTTACCGGTTCTCTTACAACCTCATGGTGTTAGTAGACTGACTTACCAGATAATATTATTCAACAGAAACAAAACAAACCTTGGGTATGAGTTATATTTAAGAGCCTTTTGGCCATATTTCCTCCATCTATATCCATCATCAAGAATATCAACCTGGCTCTTCGTTTGAAAAGCATATCTCTGCTTCTTATTCTTGTTCTTCTGCTTAGCATCTACGTTCACTTTATCATTTCGATCATTTGTCCCCATGAAGTTGATTCCACCACCAACATTAGTTACGACATTTACATGATTTTTAGCTTCTGATGCTGCAACGGAGCCATGAGATATATCTATCTCTGAAAATCCATTAAAGTTGTTAATAAAAAAATTATTGCTAGTAGAAATATTATTACTTGTGGAGCCATGGGAACTAGGCAAAGTCGATGACTGTTCCCCAGCGGATGAACCAAGATGCAGCACCGGATAAGTATTATCCATCAGTGATAACTATTCGAGTTTTCGAAGATATGAACAATGAGAGAAGTAAAAGAATATTTCTAGTAGCATAACTAATCATATACATGTTGATATGTTTTGGTCATGTGTGTGCGTATGCAAGTATGCAATATGTTTTGGTCTAGAAGTCTAAGAAGAAAGTGAGGCGGCTTGGTAGTTGGTAAAAGTTGTAATCTAGCTATTGACGTTATGAGATGTTAAAGTTCATATTTTGAGATGGTCATTCAAGATTTGATTTAAGATCATTGAACGTGTTTGAAAATTGTAATTATAAAATGAAAGATTGACAAATTAAGCATAGCCAACCCCTACAAACCCCAAAGTAGTTTTTGCCTGTACGAGTTGAATTCAATGAAATACTCTTGAATGGAGTATAAATTGAAAACTTATATATATCATACATTAGATTTTGCAATATATAATAAACGGGTTAAATCTCAAAGTGATCACTGAACTCAGGGCCATGTATCGATTTACTCACTCGAGTTATCGGGGACTCAGTCTCATCACTATAGTGGCCAGTAATGACAGTTCCGTTAGGCGGTGACTTTGACTTGACAGAACCGTTAAATTTTAACAGAAGTTAGTGACGTGACCTGACGTGTACATCACGTGGTATGTATGTGAAAAAAAGGAAGCTTTGTTTAACAATAAAATTTCAAATCTCCATTTATGTATGTATGTACTACAGCTTATTTATTTTTTATTTTAAAATCTTAATTTCTTTTTTTATTTTATAAAAATATTAATTTTTCTTATAAATTGAAATTTAAGTTTTTATTTTTAAAATCCCAATATATTTTTTAATTTATATACGAGAAATTTAAATTGATAAAACATTATCAAAAACGTTATTAAAATTAAAAAATCTTGATTTATACATAAATTGAAAACCAAAATTTGAGATATTTTAAAAAATTTACATTTTCCTTATTATTTTAAAATATAATTTACATATATAAATCAAATAAAGATTGATATTTTAAAATAAAAAACTAGAATTTGAATTTTTAAGAAAATTCTAATTTTTCTTTGAAAATTTTATTTTATAATTTTTCATATAAAAATTTAAAAATTAAGATTTTCAAATAAAAACTGAATTTGAATTTGTAAAAAAATTTAAATTTTTCTTTAAATAAAATAAAAGATTAAGATTTGAAAATTTTGTTTTATATTTTTCATATATAAATTAAAAAATTAAGATTTTCAAATAAAAACTGAATTTGAATTTGTAAAAAAAATTAAAATTTTCTATAAATAAAATAAAAGATTAAGTTTTGAAAATTTTGTTTTATATTTTTCATATATAAATTAAAAAATTAAGATTTTCAAATAAAAACTGAATTTGAATTTGTAAAAAAAAAAAAAATTTCTATAAATAAAATAAAAGATTAAGATTTGATTTTTTTTATTTATATTTTTCATATATAAATTAAAAAATTAAAATTTTCAAATAAAAAACTGAATTTGAATTTTTAAAAAAATTGAATTTTTCTATAAATAAAATAAAAGATTAAGATTTGAAAATTTTGTTTTATATTTTTCATATATAAATTAAAAAATTAAAATTTTCAAATAAAGAACTGAATTTAAACTTTTAAAAAAATTGAATTTTTCTATAAATAAAAAAATTAAGAATTGAAAATTTGATTTTATAATTTTTCATATTTAAATTAAAAAAATGATTAAGATTTTTTTGTTACTTTTTTCGAAATATATTATACTGAAGTCTCCGTGAGTCTCTGTGTGTGTCGAGCATGTGTCAGTCTGTATTTCTATTCCGTTAAGTCAAAGTCACCGCCTAACGGAACTGTCATTATTGGCCACTATAGTGATGAGACTGAGTCCCCGATAACTCTGAGTTCAGTGATCACTTTGAGATTTAACCCTATAATAAACAGAATATAATGCAGAACATATATGTTCTCCGATTAATATTTCATATAAGGTTCTCCATAGAATTTTTGCATATACTTTTATACAAGTAAACCTCCTTTGATGTTTCTCAGGGACTTCTTCAGAGCCTTTTATATAAAATTGAACATAGACATGACATAAATTTAGAAAGTAAAAAGATTAATGCTCGACAATAAAGAGACAGAGATCTGAAGCCAGAAAGTGTATGATTACCTAAAGCTTGTAGTCTAATGCCGACAGAAGTTCTTGTGCCAACCAACCTACTTCGACGAAGGAATAGGACAGTAAGCACAAAGGGAAATTATGAATACATATACCCACGAAATTTATAAATTTCAACTGATTTCATTTCTTCAATCACACAAAGCGAAAATCAATTTTTTACAAAAATAACTTCAGTACTCATTCATATAAATTACTGTTATACAAATGCCATTACATCAACCGATATTCGAGTTGTAAATTATTACTGAATACAGAATAGGCGACAATGTCCTATCGTAGTTCATGGCACTTTTGTCAGTAGCACTTGCACATAAACTTGCAAAACTCAAATGCAAGTTCACATAAATGATCGCATCCTAGGCCTTGCCAAAGATTGTGCGCCATCAACAAATATGGTTGTGCCAGTCATGAAGCGCGCACCATCACTTATCAAATAGATGACAGTTGAGGCGAGATCATCTTTGACATCAAGCCACCTGTTTAGTGGTGCAGCATCTGCCACCATCTTTTCAGCCCTCTCCTTCCCAACTGAGACAGGAAACTCATCGTTTAAATGCAATCCACGTGCAATACTATTAACCCTGATTTGGTGTTTCCCAACCTCCAGTGCAGCTGTCTGAGAAAAGTCATTACTATAAGAGATAATTATATGAATCATACATGGATCAGATACATGACTCAAGTTTATAGAGGAATTTGAAAGATCAGTGGAGATATAAACCACACCATAGAAACCAATCACAGAGAATAATTAACCTACAAGCCTCTAAATCTCTAATGACACTACTTTTATATGCGAACTATATACACCATATATTCACTATAATAGAACCAGCTATTTCCTTCTTTATACTTGCTTTTCTTCATGCATTTTTGCGCGAATTGATAGGGCCTTGTTTATTCTAACTTCTGCTGTGAACGAACTTTGCAATTTGAACCTAAACAACATTGATGGCACCATTTTGACTGTTATAAGAAAGGGGTTTTATAAGAATGGTAATTGGTAGCTACATGATTCACATTGAGCATATAAGCACCAATAATGTGCAACATATAGATGTTATAAAATGAGGGAGAGGGAGTAAAATTGTACTCAGTTGAGAGAAATACGGGTGCGGAACAACATCAGCCTAAGGATCATTTCATAATATAATGACTTTTCATGAATATTCAATATTTAACCCCCATACACACTATCTTTGAGTGCGCTGAAAATTTGTCCTTTCTCTGTTCGGATTTGAGTATGAAGGGTCGACCAACTAAAATTATCCCCAAGGGCCTCACAGAACATGGCCTTATAATGAAAAAACAAGGCTGTTGGGAACTAAAAAATTTCCGACTATATATTCATTTGTGGTTTATAGCAGATTTTATCTTATTTTGGTGTGAAATATACACAATAAACAGATTCAAATATCTCTAGACACATCTGTTCTTGATGTTTGCTAAAGACAAGCCATATGATAAATCTGTTGATGACCAAAAAGGCAACGAACATAAACTGGACATTCGATCATAATCTTTTACAAAAAATTGATATGAATTTTTTTCCCAAATCCTAATTGGCCGAGTAGACAAGGTTCATGAATATAGCAAGGTCTGGATTTGGTCATCTAACCACTATATTGAGAGACAGCTAGTTATCAAGGACTCGGCATATAAATCAACTAACCACTTGACTATCATGCCAAAGACTACTTCCACAATGAAAAAGTGCAAGTTTGAATAGGAAAAAAAAAAGCTTACCCTAACTAATTGATTTACTCCAGCCAAAGCAGAACCATATGCAGCAGCTCCAGGATATAACCCTCTCTCGGCACCTATTATTGAGGTTACAAACACAACAGAACCACCTTTTTTCTGATCCCGAAGTCGCTTCCCCACAGCTTTAAACAGGTACCATGCAGACATATAATTTATTTTGACAATCTTTTTAAACTCAACTCCTTCCAGATGCAGAGGATCTTGCATCTTTCCTGTTTAATATTAGAGTAGAGTTAATAAGAAAGAAGATGTGCACCTTTTTAAGATTGCACTGAGGAAAGTGAAAGGATACATCAAGAAAGATCGGCTAATTAAGTAACATTACTAACAATATATAAAATCTATTATTAACTTGTAGTGAAGCTACAGAACTAATTCAAAGTGGAAAGTCAAGCAAATACTTCAAATCTCACCAGAACACAACAGTCTCCAATATTTCAGCATTATGATAAAACCAAATTTACTATTATAATCTCTTGCACCATGAATTCATTAATTTGCGCAACAAGAGAGCTCGTGTGTATTATGTTTTAGATGATTTAAACGTTCAAAACATTAACATGTACATGAAAAATAGAGAGATATTCACTGCCTTGATGTAAATCACAGTATGACCTCAATCCTCTGTATCTCTAATTATGTGGTATTATTGGAAGTTATGATTTTCTACTCACCCATATATTTAAATTCACCCCAAGCTAATGTAAAATATTGAAAGTGTCCAATAGTCGACGCAAGATGCACATAGCAGGAGTACTAAGAGAGTAAAAGTCTTCCCTATCCTGCCCATTTTATATAAATTAAATGCTTAATATTAACAATGAAGAACCGATATTTAAGAAAGAGTCCTCGGATGTGCACCACCAACATACCCCTAGCTCAATACCAATAAAATCACAGAATTCACTACATTTTAATGGTTGGTTTCTTTTTCCTGAATAATATGGTCCATTTGCCCATTTACAAAGTCACCTTCCTTCTATTTAACAACACCATAATGTCCTTAATTTCATAAACACAAACATTCAAGTAAACTAATATACTGGCCAACGGCAAAAAACTGTAAACCAAAAAAATCTCATTTGCCATAAATGTTTTTTTTGCTAACTTCCATAATGTTAATATCAAGGACTCAATTTTGTTTCATCCTAACCATCAAGAAAGAGGGTTTTCAGGAAGAATGAATTGCACAACAAGTGACAGTAAAGTTGAAAGTGTACACCTTACGGAAAGACAAAGTAGTTTTCAGATGAGACTTGTACTTGCATAAGTACATAATTATCCTACATTGAAAACAAGAAATCTCAAGTTCATCACCTAGTAAGAGTTCACTTCAAAAATATAGTGTAATGGTCTTGTGATGTTTAAAAATTTAATCTTACCATTATTTTATTATTTGATTGTCATTATTAAAGTTACTATACCACATTGGCGATAGTAATATCAGCTTCCAGGTCATTTTGTAACATGTCAATTTCATGATGTCCTAACTCCTAAATCTTACTGAAATTTGATAAAAGTGAACAGATAAGTTTAAAGAAATAATCTTTATATGAATGAGTCATTCTGATCATCGAGGACTTGACAAAATCATTTTCATTTTCGGATTTTAAGTTGGGTCTCGGGTCTTGTTCGAGACTGTCATACCTAACAACACAAAGAGCAATTTTTTTTTTTTTTTTGTAATTGACCTTTACCCAAAAAAACAAGAAGCTCAATACATAGAAATAGACTACCTTCATATGAATAACAGCTAACAAAAGAATCCAAACCACCCAAAATCTTGGAAGCTCGATCAACGGCTAGGTCGAAAGTTGATTCATTTTCATCTTCCATATCCACTCCCACAACTTGAACCTTTACAGCACCATTTAGACTACCAGTAATCTTCTCTGCAATTTTCTTTAAAGAACTCTCATCCCCCAACAACACCAACCTAATCAAACATACACAAATAAATTAGCTATCTATTAACAAAATAACATCATACTATATACATAAACAACAGTGATAAACAAAATAACATAAATCACAAATAATTTTTAATCTGCATAGAAATCACTAGTTTTCGGTTCTTTTTTAAGGTGGTTCTTGAAAGTGCACATGGGGTTATGTGTTTGTGCAACATATGTACATGAGTAAAATGAATGATGACAAGTGATAAGAAGAAGAAGCTAGCTTACCAACAGCCCTGTTTGGCTAGATGGTAGGCAATATTTTGGGAGATCTCGTCGCCGTTTGATGTCAGCAACACTTTCTTTGTCGGAGTTGCCATGTTTCTAGATTTTTATATCTGTAAAAAAAATTATTATTAAGAACTCGAAACAACTGAGCAACTAAATGGTTATATTGTATTTGTATGTATACCTACACATATATACATAAGGTAGGCTGGTTCGGACTTGTTTAGCCGCACGGGGATGAAAACAAGAAAAGGCTTCGATAATATATTTATTTTTAATAAAATGGGATTTAAAGTAGAGTATTTATTAAAAAAAAATATTTTTTTGCGATTTTATTATATTTTGAATATTTTTACAAAAATACAATTTTCAATTAAAGGTAATCAAATGCAATTTTTTTATATACAATTTGTAATCAAATGCAACTGAATACAATTTTTTTATAAAAAAATTTGAAATTGCTCGTAGTTGTATTAGAAATGTTGCATTGGTCGTAAAAAAACGTATTTTTGTAAAAAAAAGTTCAATATTTTTCAAAAAAAACCTTTAAAATATTGAAGAGAAAAAAATATATGTGGTGTACAGTGTCCTGCAATATTGGGGTGTTTTAGACGAGTTTAATAGTGATTTTATTTAAAACTAGAATTTCATAAAAACCATTATAAAAAACATTAAAAATAGTTTAGAATTGATGTCCGGTTTATACTTGGAAAAGAACAAGAAATATGAATGGGGTGGTGGGGCCATTGGACAGTCCTGTATGAACTGTTATTGAATTCTACTCTCTTTTTTTTTTGAACGCTGGGGTGTTTGAGAGAACTTTTTCCAGAATAAGTTAACTTATTTTAAGATAAAGTTAGAGATTCCTAACTTTTTTCTGAACAAAGTTAACTTTTTTTTGCAACTTATAGAATCTCAAATATACATTAAATACTTGTATAAAAAACATTTATCAAAATATGAAATTTTTACCCGAAAATAAGTCCAAAAAGACTTATTTTAAGGCAGGCCAAACAGGCCTGCTATTGAATTCTACTTGCTTAATTTTAGAAATAAGTTATTTATTTTTGAATATATATAATTTATTACTTAGTTTAAATAATCCAAAAGAGGCCTATTTTCTATTAATATTTGGTATTATAATACGGAAAATAAAGCAGAATAACGTGGGAATAATCCCAAGCAATGTTTTGTTTCTGCATATGACGTGGGTGAGAGAGACAAGTCAATTAAGGGGGGCTGAGCCTCTCTGTGTGTGTACGCTGTTTCAATTTGACTTTGATGACTCGGACAAGGGGCAGTGTGGCACACGCCACACACTCTATAAAATAAATAATTATTTAAATTATTTAAAAGAAAAACGGTCTTTTATTTCACAAAAATTTAAAAAGCATGGTTACCGATAACAAATTACTTCGAGCATCTCCAGGACTGTCCAAGATATATCAAAATCAATTTGGCGTGTTCCTGCTTGATGCTTTTTTTTATTCTAAGTGAGTGTTTAAAGAATATTATGACGAGTTGTTAATTTTTGGAAATTTATATAATATGTCCCGAATTAATGAGGTATTTTATGATTATATTTTTCTTTATTCACTAATTATAAATATGTCTCATAGTTAACTTTTAACTCATGTTTAACTTGTATAAATACAATTAAGTTATATATATTAATAATTATCTATTAAATAGGACTAAAATACCCCTAATGCAATATATAATTATGGTTTAAGAAATCACCTAAAATATTATACTCCCAACAAGATTTGAGTTTAGGTCTTTAGAAGTATGATTAGTGAGTTAATGGTTCTTGGTTGTTTTCCATCACATATCACAATTAAAGAACCCTTGTTGCACTGTGTACAGTATTGAATCCTGACTTGTATGCATAGCGAGTTGCAACAGCAGACCATGTGGCCCCGTTTAAGCTATCACGATGAAAATGCTCATATAATTACATCTTAGCTTGGTCATCTAGCACACGAGAGGTCATCTTAGGGTGGTTTTAAAAATAATTTATTTTATTCATTTTTTGATAAGAAATGTTATATATATTATTCAAAAATAATAAAAGAGTGAAATTGACCATGATTACTTTAAAATGGTAAACATTTTGAATTTAGGATATATCTATAAATACAATTATAAATGGGATATATTAGTAAATTAGTTTTTAAAATGGGACATATTAGAATAAAACCCTTAATTTTTTAACATCATTCTAAATAAATAAAAAAATTATTTATTATGTTATATGTAATTTTTTTATTATTTATTTGAGACCATTTAAGTATTTGTATTGAATACTAATTATTAAATTGAGAGTGTTAATATGATATGAATGAAAAATAAAATACAAAATTATATTATTTATGATGAATTGTACTTTGACACTCCAAAAGAGTATTTTTATATTTTTTTACGCATTATTAAGACGAGCGATTTTTTACATGATTGCATCAATTTTATGTTACTAAATTATTAAAAACTAATAATTTAGGAAAGGATTTATATAAAAAGACAATTTAAATTACAAATGTAAATAAATAATTTTCATGTCATTTTAAAATATATTATCGGTGATTAAATTACATCTAAATTATATGGGACCGTGTGTTGGCAAATGAACATTTTTCTATGCTAATGTTTTTGATAAATGAATATTAATGAATTATGTACCGGAGCTTTGAATGCTGGTAATGTAGTTGGTTTGGGCCCGTAATTTGATTTATCTTGTCTTGTTGGTTTGGGCCCTGACTCTGGTTATGGGTTGATATCCCTTAGCTCTTATAAAGTGTTTACAAAATTTTGTTTGAATCTCACTTCAAAGTATGCATGGACCTCAAGATTCGTACACAATATCTTAAATAAAATATAAAATACTTTAATAAGTAGGTATATATTTGAAAGTAAGAGTTAGAATGCAGGTACTCGTGAAAAATTTGAACGAAAGAGGATACTTGCGAGAAGCTGAACTAAAAGGGTGTTTGGATGGTTTAGAAGAAAAAGAAAAAAGAAGAAGAAGAAGGGTGTTTGGATGGTTGTTGGGAATGAGAATCGGAAATGAGAATGGAACATATGGGAATGAGAATGATATGAAATCCAAGAATGACTAATTAATCATGATCCAAACTAGGGCCGTAAACGAGTCAAGTCGAGTCGAGTTTTTCCTTAACGAGTCCGAGTTCGAGTTTTTTCTTAACGAGTCGAGCCGAACTCGATTATCTTAACGATCAAATTTTGTTGTTCGAACTCGAGTTCGTTAAGAACCGAGTCGAGTTCGAGTTGTTCACGAACTTTTCGAGTTGGGTCGAACTCGAGTCAAGTTCGAGTTTGGTCAATTATATTTTTAATTTTTTTTTATTTAGACTTGTTTTTATTTCATGTATATTTTATTATTTTTATAAATTTTTATGTATATTGCTTAACGAGTCGAGTTTAACGAGTCGAGTCGAGATCGAGTCAAATTCGAGTCGAGTTCGAGTCGGACACTAACAAAACTCGGATCGACTCGTTAAGTTTAACGAGTTTTTTTCGGGTTCAAGCTTGATTATTAAATGAGTCGAGTCGAGTTAAATGAGTCGAGCCTAACGATCAGCTTGATTCGTTTACAGCCCTAATCCAAACACCCAAAAGAGTGTAGTTCTTGATGGAATTCAACCCCATACTTTAAAAGTTTATAATTCGTGTGATGCACAATTAAACGGTAATAAAATTCTACTTATTATTATGCCACCTCAATATTTGTTATATATTGTGCCAGTTTGAGTCCGAGTCGATGGAGACCTCATGGTAAACCAAATTACCACACCATGTCAGCTGATTGAACCTCCCATAATTAGGTTCAAACCGTTGAGAAAAGCCATCGACATATATAGATAATATATTAACATATTTAATAGAATACCACTTCATCTCACACTGCAAATTCTGAAATTCTCCAATATTGATTTACAAATTCTTAACAATTATATTATGATTACAACACCTGTTTTGACCATAATTACTAGCTATGACACCATAAGAATAAGAATGCTTAATTACTCTCACAGCCTCACTTGACTCAAAACCATTATCACTCATATAAGTTATCATTAAATTTTGATGCTTATTAAAATAATACAACGTACATCCATTGAAACTCACACATCACACTTATAAATGAAAAAGATGAGGGCATAAAGGTATTGTTCGCCTCTCTACAGCTCCAGCACAAAATCTGCAATGGAAAGAAATGAAGTGTAAAAATATAGTTGCATGTATTTTCACGTGCATGTGTTCCTTGCAGATTTAAGCTATTAGTACTTACAGTCTGCATCTGTTTTTATCCAGCGTTCCCGGATTCCTGTCGAATGGCTTCTATGAAGACTATCGTTATTAATATTCGCATTGGTTACTTTTTCCTTGGAATTGATCATCTCTGGAAACTTGTGATTGCCTTTTTTGAGGATTGTCATACCTGTATCTTGATGTTTGGTTGTGTTGTTGTAATCGTGTGACTTGCTTATTTTCTGGTCAGCAAATGATCTTTCTGGGTGAATTTTTTTGTCCGATCTTCGGAGGGCCTGCATGCACAAATGGAAACTTAAAATTTAGTTTATCGTCTGTCTTATTCTTGTCGAAAATTCAGCATAATGTAAGATTTGCTAAAATCACTGGTTGGAAGTTTGAGCATCCTTCCATATGATTAATTATATGAACAAAATACAATTCCAGGGTTTGATAATGTTTACATAGCGTAACTATTGCATATACATTACGATGAAGTTAACACTGATATAAGGCTTAAATATAACGAGGTGACCAACCTTGGGGATTTTCCACTTGGTTGAAACAGTGGTAGTAGCATGGTCATTGACAGAAGCATTGCTGCTCCTTGAGCTAACATTAATCTTTTTCAAAATCTTCTTCATGAATTCCTTGGCACATGTTCCTTTGAATGGCGTTCCCTCTTCTTTTTGTTCCTTCCGTAGTTGCCCCATGGTTTTGTAGTTCTTGTCAAGTGATACCTTTTCTTTCTTCATCTCTTCACCAGTTTCTAAACATTCTATTGAAGAATATAAAAGGTATTCCTGAAGTGGGCATGTTACCATGTTTTTGTTCTCTTCGAAATCATTCACTTCAATCTGATAATTGCTGAGAGTGATGGTGCTAACAAAGCTGCTCCTTTTCGATGAGTCATAATCCACATCATGATCTGCAGCTTCACCTTCAAGAAATTTCTCTAGTTTTTCGCTCATGAGCTTCAATTCAGTCTTGGTGACTTCAGTTTCTTTTTCATTTAAATTGTCATACGAATCAGCAAACTTTGGTGTTGTGGCCTCTGCAACTCTAGATTCTGAACCAAGTGTTCCAACTGTTAAAAAACCATGGAAAAAATCGGGTTCGTCATCATAGAATTCTTCCTCCTTCATAGCTGTAAGGCCTGCAGAATACCTTGAACATTCTGTTTTTGTCTGCCTTGAGCATGTAGAGGTGTAGCCATGTTCCAAGTGGTGTAGCTGCTTGCCAAACGATGGATGTACATTGAGAGAAGCACAGGTGTTCCCTGAAAACATAAATTACAATTGCTACTTAACAAGACTGCAGATGCCCTTTCATATATAATGGTAAGGATCAAGGATGTATGTTTTCTTGATGTGGGGGTTTAATTGATTCCTTTAAAATTATCTTTAGTACGTCTCAGCACCCATATGAAGACAGCACTATACAGTTTATTAGTCATTAATTCAACGAGGAATAGCTCCAGAAAAGAAGTAATATGAGATAAGGTGGATTTGGTTGGGTGGACATACCAATTGAGAATGTTTTCCGTGGTTCAGTGCTATCTTGCCTTGATTTTCGATTCATCCAATCTAGTAACTGCAAACAAGAAGAATAAATTTATACACATAGTTATCTTATACAAACTAAACTAAATTTTGATTAATGCGGCCTCACCTTCATTTTGACTTGGTGCAAAGTAGTTGATGATAAAATAGTTTAGCTGGGAAAGGTGCAGTGTGCAGATGATTTATAATGGAGACATGGGGTGTGAGGATAGGAACAAATTGGAAGATCTTTGCTGTGGATTGTCAATGATAAAAAAAACCCATATAAGAAACCATGGGCTTCTAGAAGTGCTTGAGATAGAGTTAAGCAGAGAGATACAAAGAGAAGAATGAAGATTATCATATTGTTGGCTGTTCATTGTCAAAATCGTGTCACGCGAACAAGTTGAGTATTCAGCTAAGACCCACATGTTGCGGATGATACTACTCCCATGCACATGCTTTCTTGCAGTTGGTTATGCATTTTTAGCTAGTAATGTATTGATTGATACAATTGGTACAAGTAAATTTAAATTTGTCCAAAAATGCAAGTCCTAATTATATCAGATGACATCAATTACTGCTATGACAAGAATGAAATTTATCAAGGCAAGTTCTGAAGGATTCTTATTAACCAAATCAGACAATATACAATAGTTTCACTGAATTTTACATTCCCACATCATAGTTAGCTTCTGCATGAGATGATGATAGGTAATGGAAGGTGCTTATAGAACTTTTTAACGAGGCTCATGCTTGCTGAACAATCAACGAACGGTGTCAGGATATAAAGATCATTGAATAATGAAACAAACTTTAATCATCAGGGTCACCGAAGGGCTTTTCATCAAGTTTTTTAGTAGATTTAGCTTTTGGTATGGTGCTTCATGATGAAGAAGGGTGTATGAAAGATATATAAATCTAATGTTGTGTTTGGTAGGGGAGAAAGGAATGGAATGGGTGAAATACTAGACACGCACAATTGTTAGCTTGGGAATCAACCAATCTGTGTGATTACTTCTGTTTTTTTCCCTTTTCAACTTAATTATTTATATGTTTATAAGCTTAATTGCTTGCAAATTGAAGTGTGATTTGACTTGATAGACATGTGTACTAATTAACATGTTTGGGTGACGTGAAGAACAGATAAATCGCACGTGATACTGTGGAAGATCTCTCTATTGTGTTAAAAAAAATTGCTATAGCCGTATAGGGGGTTGATGTAGGCATTCTGATTGTTAGTCCATAAAGTTTTGCTTTGTGAGAAATTATATGTATGAAAGTTTATTGCATTAAGCACAAAACTCCTATGTCTGTATCAATGGGGATTTTTCCTATTGAAAGTGTTAAATTTGTGAGTTGCATTTATTAGTTTCTACTATAACACTAATGTTTTGTGTTTCATTTGTTGCTCCTTGGTAATATTCGTGGCTCTTGGAGGGCTTACTATGATGGTTCACTCGCGGGACTGAGGGGAATGTTTAAAGTACAAGATTCATTTATTGGGGTTGTTTGGTGTAGATTGAGTTGCTCATCTAGCAAAAAGATTACCTGAACCCTTCTATTCATTGTGATTCTGATGACTCTGTTTTGTTCTTGTATTTTATTTGATGACAATGTCATTACTAAAGTTTCAGTACTAATGATGCACGCCTAGGCATCCACTTTTTGAGAAAGTTCTTTTAAATTTGCATGATCTAAATGAATTGCAACGTTTCCTTCATTCTAGCTGATAGCGCGCTCATAGCATTCCTAAAATTGTATGTCTAATTGTGTATGCTATTGGTACTTCAGATGCTAATTTAAATGCTAAACAACAAGTTTAGTTGGTTGTTGTGAAGTTCTTTCACTCATTTCATCTTTTAGGTTAGCCGCAATTATACTGAATGAGAGCCACATAATACTTAACACTGTTTATGATTTTGTAGTCCAACGGTACCAAGTCTCTCTGAATAATAGATCATTTGAAGATGTTACTGGAAGCTGCTAGTAATCAAATCATCTCTCAGCATCAACTGTCACCAGGTTTCATGGCTTTACTTTATTTATATGTCAAATGTACATCTCAATCATTGTATGTTTCAGGAGAGCATATGTCAAATGTATATACATCAATTATTATTTTTCCTTTTTGCATCCAGTTGACAAAAGCAATACCATCTAAATTTTCTATGAGCAAAAATAAATAAAGTTATAACTGTACACCGTGGGGAACCTCATTTTTAGCCAAGTTAACATTAGCTAGAAAACAATGCAGTGGCCTTTTTTGTTGGAAAAAAGCCAAAAGCGGTTAAGTACCTAACCCACTCCTGAATTCTTAATGTTGATCAATATCAATCTGTCGGGGATGCCCAAGTTCAAAGAAATCATTCTGGTCGATTAGTTGTCACACTGTGGGAACATGTGTTTTGGGTAGGATTCGAATGTTTCTGGATATGGGTGTAACAAATTGATAACCTGGTTTGAGGAAGTTAGGCTTCTTTTTTCAGTTAAGGATGATATTTAATATTTTAAATGTTAGTGTTGATGCCTTCAATTTAAAAAGAAGAAATATTATGCTCCATATGCGAAGAACCGTGTATCCTAGTTTAGAGAAAAATATCAGTTTACATTATTATATTTTAGATTTTTACTTGTCGAAATCAATATTATCATGTGATCATTTGTTTTTTTTTGTTGGACGCTGCTGGAACCGCCCGTCTCTTGTCAACCTCTTGCTCTACTCCAAGCTGCCATAGCAACAGCTTGTACTGCGGGTTGTGTCTGCCTATTTGACCACTTGGTTTATTTCCGTGCAATGCACCTGTATCCTTGCTTCTAAAACTGATAGTAGTAACCAGCAAAAAAAGAATTGATAGTAGCGTCGATTACTGTTATCATGATACATCAGAGCCAGCCAATTAACAGCCTCTCTGTACCAGCCACCAGGTGAAGTGCACTCCCTGTTAAGTATTGTAAGATTCTATACAGATTGTTGTGACACTAGTTCTGATATTACTGTTAGTGCAGTTGGACCTTTTTAACAACCAATTGGCTAATATAGGTGAAATAGTACAAAACAACAATGACAATTGCATGCGTTAAAATATACTGCTGTCTCACAAGAGAAGATTTTTTCTCTTTAAAGTTAATTCAATCAGAGATCTTCATCTTAATCAAGTGGCAATTAAAGGTGGATGCTAAGCTCTCTTTATTGATATTATCTGAACCTGCAAACAATTATGCCTTCTCTAACTGGAGGATAAGGAATTAACCAATCAAGGGCAGATAAAAACAATGGCTACCCTATAACAACAGCAGCCGAGGTTCCTTTTCGAATCAATAATTATAGTTACATGATTACATCAGACTCAAGTGGTTACTATAAGAACAATTAGAAAATGCAAATTCAAAATGTGCCCGGTTATAGATATTTTGTATAATGATGAGAGATTACGATTAATAAAGACACACCTGTCAATTTTTCCACAATCAGTGAAATATTCTGTGTGTTAATGTTCGTAGTTGATTAGGCCTCGATTTCCATCAAACCATGTGTAGTGTTTTGGAGAGTAAAAATTAATTGACCAATGAGTAACAGTATCTAGTTAATTTTACAGAAAGTCAGGATTCGAATCTTGTCAAAGCATATAGTTATTGTGGGTAATCCTCATATCCCTAAAAAATGAGCGGTTTGAGCTGACCTAGTTGGATGTGGATGGAGCCTGACTTTCAATCTTCATGAAATCATTAGTTAGTCTTTTAAAGTTACATGAATCACCCTCATTCCATCTGGTAGTCCTGGTGTTCTAAGGATTACCAACAAAAATTTCATTCGCAAAATTCCTTAACCTAGCATAATGTTCTTTCGGAGCTTCACACCCTCTAAGGAAGCCTTTCTCACACTCAAGATTTTAATTCTAGGCACCTCTATCTCTATATCCTGTTTTACCGTCTCTGCCATTTTTTTAACTTTCACTGTGGGTTTTTCCTAATCATATCTTGAGATACTCAACACTAACAAGCTTGTTTGAGCAAGGTTTACTGCAATTTTCCTCTGAACAATGTCTTGATTGTATAATTTTCACTATCTCTGTCTTTATTACATCATAAGTAGATTTTACAAGTAGCTTCATAGTAAACATGACATCTTTTTGCATCATTGGTTACAAATTGGACGCCTCTTCTTTTTCTTTCCTAGCTTTATCCTATACTGCCTTGCAGCATCCCTAAACTTTGCCGTACTCGCAAATTTTATCCTTATATACCACTTTGTAGTCTCATCCTTATGTCCTACGTGTGTTTCTTTTTCTCTTTTTAGGGTTTGGAGGCCAACATACTCAATCTTGTGGTTCTCATCTTCACTAGAAGATGTTCTAACCTCAACTCATCATAAACATATTCTAAACATATTCATATTCATTATCAATGACTCTATTTTTTTTTTTGAAATCTCTCTAAATTGTCTCAATTCATCGTCACTCACTAAAAGAATCATATAAACTTACCATCATTTTTAAAATAAACTAAATCTGAAGGGTTATAGCGATATTTAACAACAAATCATCCAAATCTCTAAACGATAACCAAATAGTGTCAAATTCATTTATAACTTCAACCTTACCACCAATGTATTTCGTGTTAGGAGGAGAGCCAAAATCACCATGCCGGTGTAGGTATATAGTAATTTTATACTAGTTTATATAACATTTATATTAAAAATATTATTGTGTACTTATTTGTTAATACTAGAAATGGATTATTATAATTTATTTCCAGGTTTATACACGATAAAATTATAGCATACCATTGTGTTTGGACTTTCAATGAAGAGTAATGAATTTATACTCTATCGTCCCGGGTTCTGGTTGGACTCTGGCTCGGGAATTACAGTTACCCATGAGCTTCCTAAGACCATCCACAATGGATGGCCATTTGGTGCCTCGGGGCACTAAAAGTAGAAATGGGCAGCTGCTTTATCTCTGTTTTGCATTGCATGAGTAGAACAAAAACTGGCCATAACCGTTTTCCTGGCCAGGCCACTTCCTGTGACTTTGTGCAGCTTTTTATTATTTAATTATTATTTGTCCAAACAAGTGCAGCTCATGTTCTGTGTTTTCTGAAAAAATGAAACGTTAACATTATGTCATATTAACGTTAACATTATTAGTAACGTTCATATTAACGTTACAATTTTACTCCTATATATACTCCCTTATTATTATTCATACTCTTACATTTCAAAATTTTTAATTTTTCTCTCTCAAAAAATGAATCCAAATAATCCCTCACCTTCAAATTCTCAAAATTCAAATCCTCAATTTCCATATCCGTATCCAAATTCCTATTTTCCAAATCCTCAAAATTGTACGTGGTCCTGCACGTTTTTGAGATAAAGCAGATCTTGGGAGAATTATGAGAGCATGCATCATAATACATAATATGATTGTTGAAGACGAGAGGGACACATACGCCACTCAATTTGGTCCCCTACCAATTTATGATGACGCAACAAATGGTTTATCGCAACCTAATTTAGGTGAAGAACCTCCAGTCCAGTATGAAACGTATATTCAGAAGACTATACAGATGCGTGATAAACGGACACACCGCCAGCTACAAAATGACTTGGTTGAGCATATCTCTCAGTTCCATAATAATCGTTAATTTTTCATATCGCAATGTTTTAAATTTAATGCTTTCTCGTGTGATGTTTTTAATGTAATATTTTCTCATGTATTTTTTTTAAATAATATGATGCATTTTAATTATGAGATATGTCTTTTATTTTAATAATATTTTAAAAAAATTAATCATTTTAATTTGAATTATTAAAATTTAAATATTATTAAATTAAATTAAAATTGAATTATAAAATATCACATAATTATAGTTATAATACAATCAGAATAAAATGGGACCAACAACATAATTATAGTTTAATTTTAATATTGTTAAATTAAATTAACATTGAATTATAATTTATTAGTTTATTATAAATATAATTATAATGTGTTATTTATTTATTTAAATTCAATTATTATATAAGAAGTATTGTGAAAGAAAATAAAATAAAGTTTAATGAGACCCAGTTGTAAATGGGAAATGGGCTTGTGCATTGCAGGGGAGTGGCCACTTTTTTTTAGAAGGTCACTTGATGCTTAATTGGAAAAAAAATAACCCCACGCGTAAGTGGGTTGGGCACTAGCATTGGAGATGCTCTAAGTATCACAATCACCACTACTCCATTGCCAAAGCAACCTAAATTCTGGAAACATTTATATTGATATGTGATTATGATGAGTTTCCGATATTGTGGTCATATGTCTTACAAACTGGTCGAGCTGACAAGCTCGAAAACGTGTTGGTGATGCATGTCCACGTTAGAAATAAAAAAAATTTAGCAACAAAAAATATTTGTGCATGTTACAATCATCTCCTTGATACGTCTAAACTATGAACAAGTCAACAACTGAGCTTGCTAATCTAATAAGCCGATCATTAATATCCACCTCAAACAAATCATTTCCAACTCGTACATGGACTCCTCAACTCGAACAAACTCTCCACCAACTCGGTTGTCGCGACTCACTCAACTCATCACTCGTCGCCCGAGTCATCGACCCGTTTCTCCTTCACCACCATTCTCTTGCTTTTGGCTTCTTCAACTGGGCTTCTCAACAACCAGGCTTCTCTCATTCATCTCTTTCTTATCAATCTCTCCTCAAATCTCTCTCATTTTCCCGCCAATTTAATGATCTTGATAAAGTGTTTGGTCAGGTCAAGTCGAGAAATATTCAGCTGGAACCGTGTGTGTATGCATCGATTATGCACTCGTATATGGTAGCCAAGAAGACCCAGAAGGCGTTCTTGATGTTTAACGAGGTGGGTTGTCAAGTTGGGGAGGAGATGTGTAATTCTTTAGTTGCTGCATTGGCGTCTGATGAGAATGTTAGGGATGCACGGAAGGTGTTTGATGAAATGCTTGTGAGAGGTGTTGAGTTTAGTACACTCGGGGTTGGTGTGTTTTTGTGGAGGTTTACTAGGAATGGGGAGTTGGGTGAGGTGTTGAGGTTGTTGGATGAGGTTAGGAAGAGTGGTTCGGGTTTTAATGGGTCGGTTTTGGTTGTGTTTGGAGGGTAGGGTGGAGGAGGGGGTTTATGTGCTTGATGAGTTGAGAGGAAGAGATTGTAAGCCTGATTTTATGGCGTATAGAATTATTGCTGAAGCGATAAAAAAATGCTTATTCACTGATGGAAGCATGTTGCCAAGGAGATCTTATTCGTCCTGCAAAACGATTGTGGGATGAAATGTTTGCCAATGGTTGTGAGGGCAACTTAAAAACTTACAACATCCTTATTGTAAAGTTTTCCAAGATAGGTCAGGCAGAAGAAGCTCACCGTATTTTTCACAAAATGCTGGATAAAGGGGTGAAACCTGATACTACAACATACATATCTCTCCTTGAAGGCCTTTGTGAAGAAAAAGAGATAAAGACGGCTCTTGAAGTCTTTCTCGAGTCCATTAATCGTGATGCAACGCTTGCATGGAATGTATTGAATTCGTTCATATTATTCCTATGTAAAGAAGGTACTATTGAAAACAAAAGAAAACTTTGTTGCTACATATGACTGACACTAGGTACTTAAATATTACTTATTGCAGGTTATTTTTCGGATGCTTGTGAATTGCTCCGTGGTTGGTACACTGAGGTAAAACATGCCAACTCTCATGCAATGATGCTGAAGTGTATGGCTGATGCTGGGGAGCTTGCACTGGCCATTGAACACGTGAATTGGGTTTCTGATAACTCACCATCAGTCCTAAATGCTGTAATAGCTGAACTTTTGGTTTCACTTACCTCTTCAACAAAGCCGGATCTCATCAGACAGATCATTCAATCGGTTCAGAGAAAAAACTTGTGATCTTTTAGTGCATATGATACATGCAAAACAGAGGTTTCAAATGAGTCCTAGAGGCGATTGTTATATTGCTTATTTTTCATTAAGGTGAACATCAGTTAGGTAAGTTTATTTATGTTTTGTATCCTCCCATTCTCCTTGATTGAATTGAAGGGAAACAGGAGCAATCTTCATATAAATGCTTATTCTTCGAAATAGCTTTTCTGTTTGGAGAGTAACATAAACTTCTATATTTTAAGATAAAGGTTTCCAACGGAAATTTTGAGGTATACCAGCAAAAATTTGTGCGCCTGTCAAATCTAAAGATATAATTAAACAATTAGTTGGTGAAAGTTGCCCAAAATTTTAGGATGTTGTTATGGCTCTGCTATCTGAACCTTCCTTTATTGCCTTACAATACTCTGTTAATGGATGGTGAAGGGAGAATAATCTAGCCAGGTCTATTTGCTTATCCTCTTTTATTTCAGTGAACGGAGTTGCTTACTTGAATACTAATGTTTATCTTGTAGTCTCTGGTTATACTAGGTACTATTTGCTTATCCTCTTTTATTTCAGTGAACGGAGCTACTTGAATACTAATGTTTTACTTGTAGTCTCTGGTTTACTCAGTAATGCAGTAAGATTTACAATACTCTGGAATGCATAGCCAAAGTACAGCACTGGCAAAGCAACAACTGCAGCACATCAAGCTAGCTGGAGGCAGATCCAGGATTAAACCTGTAGCACATAGTTCATCTAAAGCTACAAGCCTACAACTACTTGCCAAAGAAAAGCTGAAGTCCTGAAGTTGCGTATGTATACCATTAGGAGTTTAGGATCAAGAACAGAACTGCAGAACTTTTTAAAAGCTTATTGAAGCTCTAGAGTGGCATTTTAATAGTTTACAAGTACTTAGTTATACAAAATTCTAGCTTACACCGTCTTTTGAGCTTGTGAGATTCGTGGTTTCAGTGGAAATTATTCAAATATCATTTCAACTTCTGAGATTCGTGCTTACAGTGTTAATATACATATAAACTTAAAAGAGCTTGAACAAACTTATAAGTTGCTCTATCGAACTCATGATTGAAGCCTTAAAGCATGCATTTCAACTCATAGACTTGCAAAACTGATATATAACAGTTCCCAAAGGTGTTTCACAATTTCTACCAACATGGTCCTCCAAACCAAAAATAGGTTACTTTAATACAAAGACCGATCATCCATTCAAGTCTAACACAAAAATGTAACATAAACATCTTGACTTTCACCTGAGAAATATGTCTTACAGAAAATCTAAATAAAGAACTCAACAAGTCACCAAATATGGAAAAGCCATAACATATTGACCAAAGCATCTTAATTCATTCTCTGAGCAGCTTCCTTGGCAAGGATCCTCTCTTTTGCCCTTGTTTTGGCCTGTGATTTCGAACCCATGACACCACCTCCCCATTTCTTGCGGTACTCCTCATATTTATCGTTGAAGTTCGCCTGCGGTAACAGAAAAAAGACTATTAGCTTCTGTCAAACCTATGATGAGAAATCTCCTCTTTCAATAAGAACTCAAATCATCATATACTGACCTTGATAGCTTCCAGTATTTTACTGAAATCCATCTTATCCTCATTTTTCACAGTGGTCAGACACAATACAGACGCAGTTTTCTTGTGAACAATCTGGCAACAATAAACATATTTAGATCCAACACAGTTTGCAATCTTTTTAATAAAGATGAAAGAAATCAACACAGGACACTTACAGTTCCTAATCGTGCTTTGCCCTTGACAATGCAGTACGGAATTTCCATCTTCCTGCATAGTGCAGGAAGCCAGACAACCAACTCGATAGGATCCACATCGTGGGCAATCACTACCAATTGTGCTTTATTCTGCAAAATAATATAAACAGCTGTCAGAATGAAATTAGCTAAATACAGATTTGCAATAGATAGTCAATTAACAGAAGTGTGGAAGGAAAACCTGCTCAATAAGGTAGGTAACATGGTTAAGACCATATTTCACAACTATAGGCTTTTTGGACTCGATAGTTTTTCCTTCTGTCTCGGCCTGAGCTTTTTTCAGAAGGCGCTCTTTCTTTGCAGCCTTGTCTTCGGGTCGATACTTGAGAAGCATCTTGAACAGGTTTGTTGCTGTATTTTAACAACAGTTGTAAAAGCTATACATTCAGCATCAACAAGCAAACTCAACTACACTTCGTATTAATGCTAGAAGAAATACAATCACTAATTCAATATGAAAACTAAATTCTCTATTTTCAAACACCACCAATGCAGGCCTTGGCCAAAAAATAACCTACTAGGGACCATCCATGAAATACCAAGGTAAACTGAATAACAAAGTATATTCAAGAAAAGAGCTCATACATTAACAACATTAAAAATGGTGCCCAAAGGTAGAAATTGCTTTTATGAAAATGGATGTACTTTTGTAAGCTGTTTCAGTCTCTTCATACCCTTTACATTTTGCTCTACTAAAATATCCATCACCAACAAAGCTACGTCCTAGACAAACAAGCCTCTTAATTGACTCGTATAATAGTTGCTTCATGCCTGCATCTAAACCTACTTTGCTCAAACAAGGTTCCTTTGGAATCCTCTTGAAGTATACCTTCTCCTTCACATAAAGTTTTAATACGGACTCAGGGATTTTTCACACATAAACAGTTTGGCAATAACTTCTGCTCATTCCGAGTCACTACTCTATTAACACAAAAATAAGTTCAGCATTTCATAATCGTCCTAAAACAAAATACACGGCATTTAACTAAGCAACATATAGCATATGCTTATCCACAAATTGCAGATAAGATCATACAAACAAGACATTAAAATGCTAACAAAATTCCAATTACAATCAAACAATACAAATACATACAATAATAAGCCACCAGTTACAAAACTGTAAAATTCCATTCAAGCAACAAAAATTACGAAACATTTAAACTGACCGAGATTCTTGTCCAACGTCTTAGTAAACTGATTCAAAGCTGGGGGGACCTTCAATCGCTGCTTGAGAATCATTCTCTTCCTCTGAATCTGAACCACCTTGGGCCATTTAACAAATCTGTTCATATCCCTCTTAGGCGGAATGGCACCTCCAATGCCAAACTGCTTCGGGCGCTTCTCGAATAAGGGATTCATCACCTTATCCTATAATCACAATCACGATACATTTAAACAACATATAAATCTACAGAAACATACAATCAAATAAAAAGAGCATAAATTCATACCGCCTTCTTTTTCGCTGCCACCGGAAGCTTCACACCTTTCTTTGGAGCCTACAAATCAAACAACAATTAAATTCACACAAATAATACATTCAGTATCAAAACACACACACACACACACATATATATATATATATATAACAAATCAGTGTTTTTAAAGTAATACAAACAAAAAAGGCATTGTGAACACACACGCACATAAATGATTAAAAATGCTCACAACCATTTCTTTGATAAATGTTTAATTCAAATTGACATAAACATGTACAATAGATCGAAAAAACTAGCATTAGCATGTAAATTAAAATGATAATAGATACAAATATAGATAGATAGATACAAGAGAGAAGAGGCTCACCATTGGAGAAGAATAGTGTTGGAGCTGTGTGAAATTAGGGTTTTACAACGGCGTGACAATGAGAGATATATATAACCCTACACTGTACGGGCCTTCTGTAGTAGCCCAACTGCACTACTTATGTTTTTGGTTTAATAAGCCCAGCCCAGATACATGTTGTCTTGCCATTTGGGCCATTTTAGTGATTTTTCTCAAAAATCATCATCACATTCAATTTTAATATATTTTTTTTGAAAAAAAAAGTATATTAAAAAACAAGTACTGTATATTAAAAGTATATACTTTTAAAATATCTATTTATGAAAAATATATTTATAGCAAACAATTATTTGAATCATATTTTATTATAATTTATTGCTCTCAAAAGATCAAGATAATTAGTTATATTATATCAGTTTTACTCAAAGTGCTTAATAATAAATCGACTATCATATGTATGGTAACTCAAATTTAAATAATACTTTATAATATAAAAATAATACTTTATAAATAATATTTTATTTAAAGTTGAGTTTTTTTTATTTAAAAAACTCTAACTTTAAATAAAGTATTATTTATAAGAGCTCATATTTTTATTCTTTTAAATTTAACCTGAAAAACAATTCATTCATCTTTAAATAAACCATATATGACCTTTCGTCACGCCAAAAAAGTGTGAAAAACTGAAAAAAGTATAACTATAGGGCATGAAAACGATTATGGTAACACTTTTGTCAAAAACGGCTCTGTCACTAGTATCGGCGCTACTATAGGAGTCTATGGTAACATTTTTCGAGTTTTCGATTACAACGACAAAAGTATAACCATAGTCGATCTATGGTCATAATTTTTTTATAGCATCAATACTTTTGTTACCATAAACCCTATGGTAACACCACTTACAGCTACTTTAACACTAATTTTAGAAACACTTTGTTTTCAATGGCAGCACCCTGTTAATTATGGCAACACTTATTTTATAAATACTTTTTACTTTTGCCAACACTTTTTAAGATCTTTACCTATACACGAATATCAATAATCTAAATCAATGGCTACACTTTACAAGACTATTGTCTCCACTTTATATAAAAAAAAAAAGACAATATAACACCTAAATATATCATTTCCCATTACAAATCTGCCAAACATTCACAAAAACATCATAAATTTTTAACATTTTACACAAAATATTAAAGACACTAGTAACTATTTCGTATAATCCAGTGCATAACAGTTGCATCACAATATCGGAGGATTATACGTCCGAAAATTGGAAACGGATGCATGGATTCATGTGCCTCCAGTAAGCGGATCAATAGTAATCAATGTTGGTGATGCTCTTCAAATCATGAGCAATGGTAAAATACAAGAGTGTTGAGCATCGTGTTGCTGCTAATGGAAGCAACAATAGAGTTTCGGTGCCTATCTTCGTTAATCCCAGGCCTGAAGATATTATTGGCTCGCTACCTGAGGTTCTCAACAACGGAGAAAAGCCCTTATACAAGCAAGTTTTGTATTCGGATTATGTGAAACATTTCTTTAGAAAAGGGCACGATGGAAAGGAGACCATTGATTTTGCTAAGATATGATTGTTTGCTAGAACTGGAAAACGTTGAGAGTTCTATATTAGAAATATTTCTTTATCCAAACATTTGTTTAATTCTTGATCGTTGAGATGATTACATTTAATATACGGAATATGTATGATACATTGATGATTCTTATATACTTTTGACAACATTTCCTTCTATTTCTTATGTTAATATCGAAGAACTTCTATACCTAAAGGCTAAATCGTTCAGAACAACTATCAAGTTCTTCTTTTTTTAACTAGGCTACTAAGAGAACTGAATTGTAACATCTCACATCGAATAGATATAGTGTATTTAGGCTCTTTATAAGGACAAGTCAATAACTAATGTATACCTAAAATTGCTAGTTTTTTATGGGCTGACTTGTGGTGGATTGTTGGGCTTGGTATGCATTCAGTTATGGGCTTAGGTTGTTATAAATGGTATCAGAGCCATACCCGGCCGGAAGTGCTAAGGCACTGCTCGGGTTCCGTAAGTTTGTCTATGGGCTCGACGAGTACGTCGACCCAATAAGGTAGGGTGTTTGTAACATCCCACATCGAATAGATAAAGTGTATTTAGGCTCTTTATAAGGACAAGTCAATAACTAATGTATACCTAAAATTGCTAGCTTTTTATGGGCTGACATGTGGTAGGTGTTGGGCTTGGTATGCATTCAGTTATTATTCATTTTAACTGTTTTGATTCTCCGAAAGTTAATTTAAAGTCTGTTTTAAAATATTTAAATATCTGTCTCTGCGATTTTCGAAAATTATATATGTTACATATATGCGTAGAATATTTGAAATATATGCTCAGGTGATTTTAAAATTGTGAAAATTATTTTATTTGAACCCTTAGAGTGATATAGGGTATACCGATTTAACCAGCTGTAGGGGTATTACAGCCACGTCATTGCGGCACCAGTGACATGACACTTCCGTGGCTCTGTTACCTCAGGAGGCGAGCTTTGGCCATTTTGATATTTGTTTGAGGATACGTGGGTGCACCCAGATTTGATTTGATTTGTGATTTGTTATTTGACGGTGACGTTGTATATGTCGTACACGTTGTCCGGTTTGTTGCACGCATTAGGTACCCTATGATGTGTGTATCTGTTATCTATTCTGTATCGGTATAAAATATCCTAATCCCTCTTTGCTTTAGCCTTGTTTTAAAAATTAATGTTTATTTATAACTGTCAAACTATATATCTTGTTTCTGTTTTATAAACTGTATTCCAATCCGTACTGGGCATTTGGCTCATGTCGTATTCTTTCTTCTGGCAGGTACTTAGAGGGGATCTTGAACTGTGTGATGGAGAGTTCCCTTATTTATATTTATTAGGACTTTTGAACTTCTCACATTTCTTTTTAGACATTGTTTATTATTAGAGATTTTGGATTTATTCGTATTTATCATTTTGAATTATTTTGGAGGTTTTAATATTATTTTGGGAGACATTGTTGGACCTATTTATTTATTATAAGGTGGATTTTAGTATTCTGTATACATGTTTATGGTTTGGAACTAACGCCTGTCTCATTTTGGGAAGGGGGTGTTACATGAATCTGTATTGAAAATGAATGATCTATATTTAATGCAGCAAGCAACCAAAACTACCCGGGCATTGATATTTTATCTAGACCAGAACTTTTAGTCTATGAAATTCAAAAGTTCCATTAAAAAAAACTTTATACTCTGAACAACTCTATAACATTTGACTCTATGTATTCAGGGACATAAATATAGAATTTATTAACCCCTATACAACATGATTTCTCGATAATCCGAAGCAGACATAAGAACGGAGAACAACTAATTACTTTCCCTGACTATGAGCTATCTAAAAGTATCACGCCATCACCTTCTTACAGTTGCCGGGAGACTGGTGGTGCCGGGAAGGACTGTTGGCCATAGAATCTACCTGCATTCTGATAACTCTGATAAGCCATCGCTGGAGGAGCTTGAAAATTTGAACTTCCATTATATTGAGACCCAACGCCAGGGTAAGGAAAGGGTGGTGGCTGCTGTTGGATTAAGCCATAGCTATATGGTACACTAGCCATCGACCCTGCACACGGCATGAAGGGAGGCACAAGGAATGGATTTTGAGGTGGTAGTAGTGGTAGTGGCGGTAGGGGCGGTAGTGGTGGCATAGGTGGAGGAGATGACGGGAGTGGTGGTTGTTCTTGTGGAGTCAACTTGTCGGAGGTGATTGCAACATGATGCTGCAGTGAGTCTGGATGCGGATAAGGTGGAACAGGTGGCTGAAGATTCTGAGCTTGAAGGTAAACAGAGTGAGCACTCTCAGGCTTCAGTTTTTTTTCAGGTGGATAATCATCTGAAGGTCCCTTTACTGTGTTAACAATGACACCATCTGCAAAAGAAGGTAGGACGTAAGGCAGAACCTGAGTGGAGGATGTAGATGCAGTCCCCTGTGCAGCTGGTGCAGCTACAGCAGATTTAGAATTTTCTTCAATGTGGTAAAGTTTCTCATTATATGGCACTTGTTTTGTGTGCATCACGGGAGCAGTTTGTACTTCAATTTCATCCATTAAACTTTGAGATGCCTCTGAGATTTTATGAGATTCCTTCGTCTTTTCAGCCAGAGAATGAACAGTGTTCGTAATTTGTCTGCAAAGATTTTCAGCCTTCTCTGACTGAGATTGTGCATCCTGCAAATAAATCATGAAATAAAAACCATGCTGTCATAAAAGCTGAAAATCCTGACCAATTTGCGGAGGCTAAAAATCCAATAATTGCTTCGAAAAACTAAAAAAAATATTTCAAGAAACCAGAATCTAGCAAGTATTGGTTTCATGACCATGCTGTCATGCCATGCTTTCGGGTAGAACCATCTCCATTGAGATAATTCCGACAAGAAAACCTTGTGCTTTTTGCACTTCATTCCATAAAAAATGCAATCTAATACTGAATTTAGCTTCTCAAACATAATGATAATATTTTTATATATTATGAATCATTAATTCAGTTATGGTATGTCGTATCAGTTATCTTAATCAAGTATAGTATGATCTAACAAGCATTTCGTTTACCAGTCGGGACTTGGTAAACCAAGATGATGGCTGTACTGAATCATTTAAGTTCACATTCAGATGGAAAATTATAATATCATTATATTATCCAAAGAAAAAATATTGTTATGCCTACCAATAATCCTTCTTTCAATCAAGCACATTAAAAGATAACAACTATGGTTGTTACCTGTAGTTGATGTCGAATATGACTTAGCTTCAACTCCTGACATGAACAGACAATGACAGCTCTTTTTTAGGGATAAAAGAAAACAAAATAAAAGTAATTACAAGCACAAGACCAATTTTGACTGTTAAATATAAAAATGAGTTCGAACTTATATTATGCACTTTAAACGCAAAGAGTTTAGAGTGTACACAGGCTGCAGATCAAAAACCTGTTCGTGAATAGCCTCTGTAAGATAAGACACAAGATTTCTCCTAGAAGACTGTACAGCTATTAGCTGTTCAATACAACTCATCAGTATAGCTTGCTGCCCCTTAATCTCCTCCACGGTGCCAGAACGGATGAGTTGCTCTATTTTCAGAAGGCAGTGAGAGTAAAAGGAAATTCAATGAAATAAGTACGCTAAAAGGTAACAAAAAAAAAATTGAGAAGAAAAACAAAAATCAAACTGCATGTACGAAAAAATGGGTTACCAAAGAGAATTAAAAGGAATACCTGAGCTTATACCGCCACCAATTTCCTTGCCTACCTTCTCAATGTATCTAGTAGCATTCATACACTTATCCAAGATAGTTTCTTCATCTAGTTGGCCGCCATAAAGAACCTTATAAGAAGATGCTATATTGTCCAGAGCATTTCCGGTAAAAGTTGCCTGTTTATAAAAAAATTATAAGAAAATAAGCTGTTCATATAAGATTCTAGAAAAACCAACATCTTTTTAAAAAACAAGTTATAAGGACTTGCTTACCAATTCGAATCCTGGAGGAATTTCACTCATGTTACTTATGTTTAGGTTTTTTCCTAAAACCTCTTCTTTAAGAAGCTGACCTTGAGAGCCAAAAACTTTTCTTTCTTCCCATATGTTTATCTGCATTCAAAGGGAGATTTATAAACTTATTACAAAGAACACACACAATTTCTATAATATGGGGCAACTATGACAGGACACATAACAGAAAAGAAAACAGAAATCACTACTTTTTTCAAGGAAGGTAAGCAATAAGCTTAGTTCTATATTAGTCTACTGTGTCACATATTTATCCGAACAACTACAAATAAATCAAATTAGGTTTGAAGCATCGACTCCTATTAATCCCACCTGAAGATTAGGTGTTAGTTTCCAAGACTGCTACCAATGGTTCATATATATAGTATAATAATTCTTTTTTCCTTTTTTATGTTTACTATTATAAGATTTGCATCCTCCACACGGAATGGTGAGTATTGTGCAAACTTCTTTTTGATGTAATCACATTCCATTGAGGATTCCATTCATAGCATAATTAAAGCATCAACAATTTTAATATCTTTAATGTACTTCTTATTGATATGAATAAAGAAAAAGCACGTTTCGATACATATATTCATCATATTAAAAAGGAAAACTCATCAGAAAGTCCTACCATAACTCCAGTGACGATGACAATCCCATCAGGAGTTTCATCTCAATTTCATTAAAAGTCTAAACTTGATTGGAAGGGTTCAATGATTACACAACAAGGATAATGTATTGGACCTTAGTTCCTCTTTATATAGAGGAAGAGGAATCGATATTCTACTGCTGAAACATGGCCGATAGGTTTTGACTTTAACGAGTAAAACACAGCCTCAATCTTAGGAACATGAAACTCATAGCCCTTGATATCCAAAATATGGAACAGGCTCGAATAAATCAAAACCTCAGTACATAATTAAACATTCATTAAATGGCAGAAGGATAACCAAAAGACTTGTGCTGGGCCAGAAATGGTACATGATGCTATTGAATTTTACTACTGCCATCCTGATAGGTACTTATTCAATGATTAATATATAATTGCAATCATTTGAAATATTAGAAGCAAAATCGTAGCAACAAAAATCGAAAATTAAATTTGTTGCTGAAAGACTTTTTGGGTTATCTCCTTGCACAATTATTTTGGATAAAACGTAATTCAAATATAATGTTAGATTCACACATCATTGCATGACAGATCTCTGTAAGCAAAAGGAAAAATCAGAATACAACAGAACGATGCTAAAAAAACATTTGTGGATGTTAGAAATATTACCAGCCGCAGTGCAGCATTCCTTTCAGACCCGTCTCCATTTTCAAGTACAACATGAAGTGCATCTGGAAGAACCTTCAAAAACTCACTAACGAACACTGAACCCTTTCGCCTACTATTTTGGAGAATATCGTTTGCAAGATACAGAAAAGGCAACCACTGTTCACGTGGTGAGCAATGGAACCGTGTGGCCCACGTTTCAACAACATTCTTTGCTTGTTTCATATGGAAGATACACCAATGGGATAGAGCTTGATTGCATCAAAGATCACAATTCATAGAGTACGCATGGACTTTTAATAAAGAAAATACATTTCTAATGTGTGAGATTAATTAAAATTACTCACAAACAGTACTTATTTGAATATAGTGTTATATAGATAAAATTAGGAAACTAGAAGTTAATAGGTTGCAGAATAAAAGGACAGTAGATCTATGAAAGGATTGCTTTATAATATACTGGGATAAGATGAAGAGAAGCTGTGCTCATTTATATTACTTTATGATTTTATTATATAACGATGTCCGCTTTTATAGCCATAAATAAAAATAATAAATCGTACTACAGATAATCAAAACTGCAAGGGTTTTATTTAGAATATATATATATATATATATGTCTAGAACAGAATATTAGAATCACATCAGCCAACTAATCTTCATAATACTTTCTAAAAGGATACTTTCGATGCTTTGTTGCGAACTGTTAAGCTTGCCTAGCTTCTCCGCCAAAATGTGTGGTTTAAATGTGCTGCCCATTATTTAAGATAGAAGTCCACCGGAGAAATGAAACACTGGCTGACCCTTGAACCGATTAACCTTTGAATCAAATGGAACTGCAAGTAACATATAATCAGAATCTTGCACAAACTTTAGTAATATAAAACATCAATTAGAGGAAACTGATTGATTTGACATAAGCACCCTTATCATATCAACTAAGAGTGGAAAGTCATAATAATATTGTATCAAAAAGGCTTTGTAGTCATAATATTCTGCAAATATGCTGTCCTAAAAAAGGCCTATGAGCATGGAGAGGCAAAAAAAAATAATCTGAAACTACAACAATGTGTCAGAATCTCTAAAATTGCTGCTAACTAACAATGGAAGATATGGAGATCATTCGAAGAAAAGGTTTCAAATTTTAGAGCTAAATGTTCATACAGATAGTTGTCTTATTTAAAGCATCTTCGTAAAATTCACATGCAACTTTTGATAATCATATAAACTTGTCGTTTATTGTCATAAATAGCTAAATAAGGCGGTTAGATGAAAAATCACATTCCAAGATAGAAGGCACAAACCCTAAATGTAGTGTAGCTGAGGCGCCGCAAATTCCCATAAATTAGCCAATCAATAGTATTCCACAACAAGTTCACTCTAAACCCCATTTCATTATTACCAATCACTTCGGAAACCCTCAGCATACAAAGATTTCAATTTTATCTATCCAAACCCTTAGCAAATAAAACATTTCAACACAAAAAACTTAAAAATCACATAAAAAACACGCAGACAACCAAAAACAAAGAAACATTTCATAAATTCAAATCAACACAAACAAAATCACACACATATATGCAATAAAAATAAAAAAAAATTATTATCAGGCCTTAATAATTATTGATATAAAAACAGGAAAAAAATCACCAAATTCAAAACCCCTCGAAACAACTGTAAGCATCAAACAAAAAACACACAGTAACATCTCAATTATACAAAACATATATATAAAACACAAGAATCACAAGTTAAAAAAGTGAGAACTAAGTGAAGTACCTACACTAAAGCTCTTCAAATACAATGCAGTGCTTCTTCGCAGCTCGAAATCGATATCTTGATAAATTACACCTGCCAAGAAACTCGAAATTTAAGAATTTTACAAGTTGAATTTATATAATTGAGAAATTAATTTTAATACCATGTGTATAAATTTATAGATACAGTGAATTGTATGTAATTGAAATGAGAGAGAATGAGTTACAATGAGTTTGGTTCGAACCTGTGTTGTTAAGGTAGTTGTCTCTGCGAGTTGCTGGTTTTGCTGTTGCTGCTGACGATGCATCGCTTTATAAAGGTCTTGTCTTGTTTTTACCAAAATACCCTTGACTGCTGTACGCCACTACTGTTGCAAATCTTATTGGGTTTTTAAATTCTTAATTTGTATCATTGGGTTTTGAATAGGATTGGGCCCAAAACATTTTTTTTACATCCAATTATTTTCAACTTTTATAGAATTGATGTACAATTCATAAATTCAGGAAAGTTAAAGTACAAGTGTTAGATTCATCATTATGTAATTATTAATTTGTACTTATTTTTAGTAAATTAAAATAATTTATAATATAATTATTATGTAATTTGGAAAAATTATGGGTTAGTAAGATAAATAAATTATCATATTTTAGGATAATTTTAAATATTTTGAAATTAGAAGTTATATCGTAAAAATCAAAAATCAAACCAACCAAATATCATGACCCATTTTGAAGTAATTCAAGTTATATATTTTGGTTGTATTGAAACAAATAAGACCTTAGAATACAAAATATGGAATATGAGCTACAGTCCAAATGTGAAAATTCTAATTTTGAGTATTACTCCCTCCTCCGTTCCCTTTTTGTTGTTCTTTTTGAAAAAAGAGTAATGCTAGATAGCTCAAATATTGTCCTAAATTTTTTTCTCAAATAATTTAACATGACATATAACTTATTTTAATTCATGGGCGCATATGTATGTACGCGGGTCTCGTATTATTATAAGAAGTTTAACAATTATACACGTAACAACTCAGCATTTGAGACAATTTTTGGGGTCTCTAGCATTTTTCTTGAAAAAAATACACATATTAAGAAAATATTAATTATATAACTTATTTTCATGACTACCCCTTATAATTGTATTAAATTAGTTAAATTGTTTGTATATTTGAATTAGACAAGCATTGGAAATAGTAATATAATGGTAATATTTGGAAAAATCTTTATAAAATTGTTTTGAAAAGTGAGAAGGACAGCTAATTATGAACAATTTTTTTTCATAAGGGACAACTAAAAGAGTACCGATGGAGTATAATTAAAAAGTATCAATAATGATTTTTTGGGACATGTATAAGGCTTATAAATTATAAAAGTTATTGCATTTGGACCAACATAGTTTGACATTTTACTTGATACAGATTTGACATCGAATTATCACATTTGGCAATAGAGTCATCAAAAAATTGATGTATTAAATTGACGGAAGTGGGGATACAAATGCAGATGGTTTTTCTCTCATAATGGACAGAGTTTTGGAGATATGAATACAAAACTAGCTAGTATTATCCCCACAATTGCCAGAGAGTTATAATTTGTGCCTATGACGAGGATATCAAGAATTTGAAATGGAGGACTTGTAATACTTTAGTCCCACGTCGATATATGTACAAATTTTAATTTAATATATAAGATGGAGTACTACTGTTAAGTGTACTAACAAATTATGATCTTTTTGGGGTTTGTAGTGGATTTGTTAGATTACCCTACTTATTATTTTTGGGATAATATACTTCAATTTTATGTATATGAATTTTAAAAATAATTCAAGATTTGACTCGAATTATCATATGAGTAGAAATGTTACCCATACACCTTAAAAAAAAAGAAATATTACTCTTACGAATCACAAAAATGTGTACTAGTGCCATACATAATTGTCATATTTAATTTCTTTTTCATTCTGTTAGATCCTAAATCATCATAGAGGGGGGGTAGAATATGATGTTGGTAGTTTTTAGCTTTTAAACGCGGATTAATATTTGTGTTCTTGAGATATAAAGATTGGTAGACAAACAACACAAACAATTCAGGGAAATATTGGTATATTAATAAATTCCTGACCTGATACACTTCTAATAAAATGATTAGTTATAATGAGTTTACAATTAATTCGTTTCAACAAGATACATAGGGTGTTTATGATATGGCTTTGATGGAGTTTCGTAGGTTGTTGATAGAATTGAAGATGATGCACTCTCGAATTTATTCTGATGAAAATGAATTCTATTTATAGTGTAGGCTTTAACAAAAGAATGTTGGGGGCGCTTTGCATGTTTACACTTGAGGCGCCATGAGGAAATTGGTTGGATGCACCATGAGGTAAACCTTAGAGGCGCTTAGCATATTCAAACTAAAAGCGCCATAAACTTGCTGGAGGCGCCTTGAGATATTGTCTTGGTGGCGCCTAGTATTACAAGCCTTGGTGGCGTCAAGAGGTTGTGACTTGGAGGCGCCATGAGGTAATACAACCTTGGGCATCGCCTTCAACACTTAACAATTTCAAGGACTACTTCATTCGAATGTTTGGCTTGACTTGACTTTGTTCTTGACCTTGACTTTGACTAATCTTGATTTGACTACAGAAATACCTTTTGATCTGATTCCTGTAATTATTTATTCATCTATCATTGGTTCCACTTGCTGCTAACTGATTCCTTGACATTGTAAATATAATTCTTTTCTTGTTGTGCTGACGCCTAGTGCAGTGGTCTGGTTCACAGACGACTAACACTGAATAGAATATTCTTCACTTGTATTTAAAATATCAGTTAACATTTTCTCAGCTGTTCCTTTGTTTCTTTCCACTGAAATCCTGATACTCATACTTGTACCACTACATTGCCTTGATTCTGAAAAATCTTCTGATCTTTTTTCGTCATTGAGGCTTGAAAATTTTAATAAACTTATTTTGTTGACGCTTCAAAAAGCTTCAGTCTTTAATTCCCTATAGTGGTGTATGCAAGTGTCCTGTTTTATTATCCTTGAGAAATCCTATGCTTCACATTAATATTATTTATATGTCTTTCTTTTTATGTTGAGTTATCATTACTCAATTGACTACGTTACATTATGCTTGACAATCTCCCCCTATTTATTCGTTAGAGTTCGACAAGCAAATCCTGTAAGAGGATAACTCAACTGACAATACAAGAAAAAGTAAAGTGCATAAAGACTAATAAATATCATTAATTACATTCTAGATTGGATTAATAAATTTCCAGATTTCTCAATTCTAGACAAGTACAATGCTGTGTTCCTCTAGCCTGAACAGATAGACTAATTTCTTCTGCTTGATTGCCTTGTATCTTGTCTCTTCTTTTGTTGTTATTCCTGACGAATTTTTTGAAGCTCTTCCATTTTTGCTTCAAGTCTTTCTTTCACTAAATCTCGAGCTCGACTTCAAGAGTGTTGGTGTTAGATATGAGATTTTCAAAAGTAACACAAAGGGGGGGGTTGAATGTGTTTTGATTTGTTTTACTTTACTTTTCTTATATGAAATGTATTTGATGAACTTAACTAACAAGATATGTAACTTATGAAAGATTACAGTATTCTATAAGATTGCAGAATATAAATATAAACACAGTTAACTTTCAATCTAATATTTTATTAGACTTGAATTACTACAATCTGAGATTTTTGAGTTGAATCTCAGCTTCTTGTTCTTAGAAGTTACAAGGTATTGAAAAACACTTGACAATTTTCTAAGATATCTTTACTAATGAGGCTGTGCATAGGCTATATAGATAATATATCTTTTGGCACATGCTCTCACTAAACAGTTTAACTAAAACTAGAAATAGACAAGAAATACTTTACATTTGATTACTATTTATTTTTAGCTAACACAATCTGTTGACAGTCTTTTGCTTTCAGTCTTATATCTTCTGCCTTTTGTCTTGTTCTTCTTCCAAGCTACATTATAGATTTGTCTCTATCTCCACAGATTTGACTAATCTTGTGATGAAAGCGCTGCAAATTATTTGTCTTGTTCTTCTGCAATTTTCCTTGAAACTAGCTCTTTGAAGCAGTCGAATACTCTGCTGATTTTGCTTCGAGAAGTCATGGTGATTGACTTCTCAATTAGGTACATCCCGAGACTTCTCAATTAGTCCCTGAGTGGTGTACTTCTTGAATGACTAGATTTTTCGATTGCATACTTCATTTGATGACTTCTTGATTAGAGTAGACTTCTCGAATGGATACTTGAAACTCAGATTTCTCGATTGGTTCAATCCTATCACTTCTCGATTGCTCATTTGGCTAACTTCTCGAATTGTTCTTCTGGACTTCTCGAATAACTACAATTACTTTGACTTCTCGATCACTTCTCACTTCTCGATCGATTAATGAGTTACGTGAGCATTTGAGACTTCTCTATCAGCTTCACATGTCTGACTTCTCTACCAGGATGACTTCTCGACCGCATACTTGCCTTAGAACATTTTTCACTGTAATTCTTATTTGATGAAGTCTTCATTATTTTGATGCCTGATTCAGACTTGAATCTTCTATCATTCTTTATTCTTGACTTATTATTTATACACAGTCTTTACAATATAAACATACTTCTATCTGCAAGTACATTGAGATATTCTAAGTACACATCTTAATACCGAAGCAATACATGTGTTACATCAAGACAAGTAATTCCATAGAGTAGGCTTGATTTGGTCCAACAATCTCCCCTAATTTGGGAAAAGACAATTTTACAAGTTAATACAAGATATCAAGCCTACCTATTTCTGTTGTTGAAGTTGTTGCATGAACAGATCATATTTTGCTTTCTTTTCTTTTGCTTCTCTGGCTTTGATTTATTCAATGGCTTGAAGAATTTCTTGCCTAGCCATGACTTCTTCAATAAAAATTGTATATTTTAGAATATCAGCTGCAACTTATAGAGATTGTATGGGATAATCTTTGCCAAACTTGAGCCTTATTCTTGATGTTACTTCATCTCTGAGTTTAAACTCAACTTTGCTGGATCATTGAAAACTCTGCACTTTCCCAATCTCCTTAGTTCTTCAGACTTTCTTTCTAACTCCTCTTTCTCATTGATCTTCCTCTCTGTCATTTCCTTCCCCTCCTTCACTTTGTCAATCTTTTTCTGATATTTTCTTGCCAAATACTCAGCTATTTCAACCATCTTCAATTTGTTCACCATGTTATTTTTATCATAAAGGCTGATTACCCTTTTGATGTCATGAATAGTAGACTTTGAGCTATCATGGTAGAATTCCCTTTTTTCTCCATCAAAATTTATCACAAACACCTTCATGGCCATTAGCTCAACCTTACGGATCATGTCTGTCTTATCAATTACAACTTATTCTTGGATGGGATGGATATGTAGACCTTTATTAGGTAAAATAAGCTGCTTCTTCCATTTTGGACACCTTACTAGTAGAGAACTAGTAGGCTTCTTGAAATTTACTCTAGTGGCAGTATTGACCTTTAGTTGTTGACAAGGCTTCAACTTCTTGATTTGATTCTTCTTCAATTCCTTCTTTATAACTCCATTTGCAGTAACCTTGACTAGAAGTGTTCATAGCAGTTTCAGAAATTGTTGGAGCCACATTAGCACCTTGAATTTTGGTAGGTGTGCTAGTATGAACACCAACAGTTTGTTGCTTGGATGGTTTCTTCCTTTTATATTTCTTCTCTTTAACAGAATCCTCTTTCTTTTTCTTGTTCTCACTCTTCTTCTTCTTGTCATCTTTCTTTCCTCCCTTATCACTCCTTGAATTTGACTTGTCTTCATTTTCCTTTTTGTTCTTGTCTTCATCATCCTTCCTTTTCTTTTTGAGCTCATCATTGGCAAATTTAGAGACGACCACTTATGAAGGCTTTCAGCTTCTCAAAAATCTTCATGTCATTCTCTGATTTCATGCCCTTCTTATTTTCTAACATATCAATCAATGAAATGATTTGACTCATGTTCCCTTCATCCAGATGCTTTTCTAGCATAAAATGTGCAAGCTTATCTCCCTTGGCTAAATACATAACTCCTTCAGGATTGGTGAATGCCTCAGGAAATGACTATGATAGAAGTGGTCTAATGACTTTATTTTTGAGTTCTTCATCTACCTGAGTTACAATCTCAATTGCTTTGGAGATGCAATCAAGTTCTGTGAAAGTGAGTTATTTGAATGTACTGAGTGAAACTTTGAAATAGCCAGATTCTATCTGCACTATTAGCTCCTTACAGATTTTACCATTGTATTCAAATTTGACTCCTCTAACCATAAATATGGCTTTCTCCAATAACTTATTGTATTTTCAATGGTGGTCTTTAACCTGTACCTTGATGGCCTTCAAGGTTAGTAGGAATTCCGTATCAACATGAGGCTTTACTGTTTCTTGCCTCAAGATTTTGAGCAGTTCCTTTTGTCTTTCAACTTCAATTTCATCCCTCCTTTCTTTCTCCCCATTAGGGTTGATATCTTGATGTTGTTGAGGAAGAAATGAAGAGTGACTAGGCTTTAGTTGTGAAGAGACTTGAATTATTACAGCTTGATTTGAACTTGCCAAATTTGATAGAAGAACGTGCATTGATTCTAGTCAAGTAGAAATTTGAGCAAGTGTGGTGCTTTGAGTGGCATTAGAGGTGTCAAACTCCTTCTTGAGAGTGCTCACATTTGACACAACTGAAGAAACAATAGATGTGAGTGATTCAACCTTTGCATTCAAGTCATCAATTACTTTGGCCTTAGTAACTTCATCATTGGCCTTGGATTGATAATAAATGTCCACTTGAAGTGGTGCCAAGTAGTGAAGAGGCACATCCTAAGGCAGCCTGTCTACATGCCTGTTTGCATACAACACTTGAACCATGTTATTGATTTTTTATTGATTCTCAAGAATGGTTGCATTGCTTTGAATCATTTCTTTGTTAGCCTTCTCCATTGCATCAATCTTGGTGTAGAAAAATGATGATTTTCAGACTCAGCCCTAGATGAGACATTTCCATATATACCTCCAGGTTTCATCTTCTTCTCAATAGTTTTTAAAGTGCCTTCTAAATTGGTTCTATGGACATCAATCTCAGATTGGAGGCCCCTTGCAAGATAATGATTTGCTTGGAATTGTATTTTGGCAGCCTCATGAATTGCAGCATAGATTGCACTCGGAGTAAAGACTTTGGAACTTGAGCTTAGAGAAGTTAAGTACTTTTCTCTCATCCACTGTAGCATCTCCTCCATGCTCACATTTCTTTTGATATCCAACCAAGCATCTACATTGGCCTCTTCATCTTCATCCATATGAGCATTTTTATCTTTGATTTCCTCTTGGTCTCTAGCATACTCCAACATTATTTCAGCATAGTCTTTGTTGGATAGATGAGATGTAAGAAGTTGTTGAACAATATGGTACCATCCATCCAATTGATCTCTATAAATATATCTTAATTTTTTTATCTGATAGTGACCCACCATGAGATGATGGCCTTGATTCCTTGTCAAGTTGCACATGTTTCAGCCATTGTGACATAAAGTGAGAGTTATGGCCATTTGTTATAGTGATCCCCTCAGAATCAAATTCATCATTCAATTGCTCAGATGAATCCTTTGATAATGGATGGATATGTGATTTCTTCCTAGAATACAGTCTCTGAATGACTTAGGAGTGTCCAGGGGATGCCATTTGCATGGTGTGGAGGTCCCCTAGATTACCCAATGTTTGTGAAGACACCTGATGCTCCAATGGCTAATTAATGAGACAAAATGGAATTGTTTCCTCAGCCACCACAGACTCTGAAGTAAAAACTCCTGGAACCTCTTTGGTTTTGATGGTGTCATTAGGATATTCCTCAGCTTGCATTTCCTCACCATCCCCATCTTGATCTGAGTTGTGAGCACAGTGTCATGCACTATGTCACTTGAAATTGGCTCACCAGGAGAAAAAAATTCCTGATGATCAGCAACCTTTTGTGTTTTGCTAGACACAATTGGTTGAGAACAAATTTGAGTATTGAGAGAAGTAGAGTGCATAGAATTGAGTGTTGACAACTCCCCCTGAGAAAATGGGGAAGTTTCAATAGTTTGTCATATGTGCACCTATGTTTCCTTTTCAACTTCACACATATCATCAACATGAGTGTGTTTCTATGATGGTGCAGACTCTTTACAGAGTAGAGTGGGCTGGCTCCCAATTTTAATAGATACATTTTGTTGAGAGAATGCATCTAGTAACAAGTCTATTCCCTTATTAATCTCTGCATTCTATTGGGAGGGTGCGTAGTGGCTTTGTGTGGCCTCTTTATTTTTTCTCCTCTTTAGAGGTACCACATGTGACTCAGGTTCTTCTACTACTATTTCTAATTTCTTTTTAGCAACTAATTTCTTCCTTTTCTTCTTTTCAACTACACCCTGTTGAGAGGATGTAGAGGTTGGCTCACTAACATCTAGTGGATTTGAAAGAATAGGCTCAGTTTGGTTAAGGTTCCCTGGGTTAGGTGCAATTAGTACTTCTGCAACCTAGGGATCCTCTACTGTATGCAAGTAACCATATGTAAGTTGAACAAGTGGATACCCTTCAAACAAACTCCTCATATAAGGTGTGATTCGAAGAGGTACATTCACCGTGGTTCTCCTATCCAATGTAGCAAAAATGATTTTTGACATGGATTTAGAGTTGCCAATTCTTTGTCTATTCATCCCAGGAGTTTAATCAAACTATCATTTTTATAATTAAGAATTGATTGAATAAAATGAGGGAAGAAATTTCATTACCTCTCTTGGGAATCCTGGTTATGAGTTCCCCAAGATCAGCTTCCCAACATTGAGCTTCTTGTTATAAGCCAATGAATATGCCAACTTCAAGGCAATCAAGCTAATCTGGTCAAACCCTGTTTTCCTGCAAGTGAACACTCTTATGATTGCATCAAACAGGAATGACCACTCCTTCCTCATGTACTTCTTGTTGATTTTTCCAAGCCTGTACTTCGTCATCAGCTCCTTTCTCCATTGTATCTGCATACCTAATGAATTCTAGAAAATCTAGAAGATCACTCTTACTTGGCTCTTCGTCAAATTATTTGGTTGGTAACAACAGGCTTTCATTTATATCCTTTTCATCAAACATTATATCCACCTTTTCAATTTTGCAGGTTACTTGAATCTTGGAGCTCCCATCCTCCAAAGCAACCTCCTCCCAGTTAGCAGTGTTCCAGAACTTTTCTAATATGTCCATATACAGTGGTGGGTTTGTCAACAGAGCCTCTTTTAAGTAGGAACCATTAAGAAACCTAGTGAAACATTTGTACTGTGGTTTTGCATCTGCATCTCTCAAAATGGCTAGGAAATTTGTTTTTGGGATTATATAAACTTCAGTTACAGGGGTGGAGCTAGAAGAAGCCATTTTATTTAGTGTATAGAAAGGAAAAGTGAAGAAGCGAAGAAGGTTCAGAGAAAAGTTGTTAGAAATCGAATGATACTATAGAGAGAGCAAAAATTTCTTTGAGTTTGCGATTAAGCATATAAATGAAATGTTAGATCTACTTTGCTATTTATATGACTTAAACAACTCGACTGGAATTGAAATCGATTTTCTATATTCGAGAACTCAGAAAGTGAATAAAGTTACTTTAGTAGAGAACTGTTAGAATTTGATCGAGAACTCATGTTTTGTTTGTTTATTCTAGAAGTGGTACAATCGAGAACTCAATATGACTTAATCGAGAACTCTAGGATTCGAGAACTCAGATTAGTACTGAATCGAGAACTCTGGAAAATATATTTGATCGAGAACTCACTAAAGTGGACTATTCGAGAACTCACAAATAGAAACACAGTCGAGAAGTCAGAAAATAATGACAACTTAATCACAAACTCAAGTTTTTGAAGGATTATTCTATTTTTACTTGGAAAATAAAATAAAAATTTGTCAAACACATTTTTCAGAAATAAATAAATGAAAATTTATTTAATCTGGGATTAAACATGTACTTGAAACATATTCCTGAATAAAAGAAAATAACATTTGTTATTTAAGGATGCACAAGTATAATAATTCTTTTCAAGTTTGCTTAGTACAAATAAATAGTTCCAAGCTACTATTTCATTTTATTTTTGAAGTAAAATATACAATAATATAACTGATGCATTTATAAGTACACACCAATCTGTTTCACTTAGATAAATCATGTAAGGATCATGTCTGTGAAACAATTATTGCAACAGTTGGTGAGATATATTTACTTAGCCACTAGTCAGAAGAATTTAGCATTTCAATCTCACTTACCAACCTGTTAAAGGTGGCGTCATCTAGTGGTTTAGTAAATATATCAGCCAACTATTTTTGTGTAGGAACATAGAATAACTCAATTACTCCATTTTCTGGATGTTCCCTTATGAAATGGTACCTTACATCAAGGAGCTTTGTCTTGGAATGGTTGACTGGATTGGAAACAATTAAGATGACGCCAATGTTGTCACATATGATAGGAATTCTTTCCGACACTAGTCCATAGTCCCTTAGTTGATTTCTTATCCAAAGCACTTGAGTACAACAGTTTCCAGCAGCTATGTATTCAGCCTCAGCTGTGGAAGTAGAAACTGATTGTTATTTTTTACTAAACGAAGACACCAACCTCTGTCCAAAAAATTGACAGCTTCCTGAGGTGCTTTTTCTATTCACTCTGCATCCAGCAAAATCAGCATTTGAGTATCCAATTAAGTTGAATCCTGTTTCTTTGGGGTACCATAAACCCATGAAAGGTGTTCCTTTGAGGTATCTCAAAATCCTTTTGACAACAATGAGATGAGATTCCTTTGGATTTGCCTGAAACCTTGCACATAGACATGTAGCAAATATAATATCAGGTTTGCTAGCTGTGAAATAGAGTAAAGATCCAATAATTCCTCTGTAGGTCTTCATGTCTATACTTTTTCCTTTCTTATCATCATCAAGTTTTGTAGCTGTAGACATTGAAGTTTTGGCAGGTGAGCAATCTTACATGTCAAACCTCTTGAGTAAGTCATTGATGTATTTAGTTTGACTTATAAAAATACCATATGTTCTTTTACTTATTTGAAGACCTAGAAAATAATTGAGCTCTCCCATCATGCTCATTTCATATTCACTTTGCATTAGCTTAGAGAACCTTTGACATAGTTTTTCATTCGTAGAACCAAAAATGATATCATCCACATAAATTTGAATCCATATGATATCATCACCATGCTTCTTGTAGAAAAGAGTTTTGTCAATTATGTGTGTCATACCATGCTCTAGGGGCTTTTTTGAGTCCATACAATGCCTTGATGAGTCTGCAGACAAAATCAGGAAAATTGGAATCCTCAAAACTAGATGGTTGCTGCACATACACTTCTTCTTCTAATTCACCATTAAGAAATGCACTTTTAACATTCATTTGATAGACCTTGAAATTTGAGTGTACTGCAAAGACTAGAAAAATTCTAATGGCTTCCAGTCTTGCAATAGGAACAAAAGTCTCATCATAATCAATGCATTCTTCTTATGAGTAGCCTTTTGCAACCAACATTGCCTTGTTTCTTATCACAAGTCCATGTTCATCCATTTTGTTCCTTATCACAACAATGAATGAGTTTTGGTAAGATCTTATTTTCAATTCATTCTCAGAAATTTGTTCTTTAAGAAATTTTTCAATCTGCTCAGAGCAAATAACTTTGTTTTTGATATACTCTTTCTCTTGTTTCAAGTTTTTCAGAGTTATCAAGGACAATTGTAAGGTCTCATTCTTAGCAGTCAGTTCATCATTAGCCTTTAGCAATCTAGTAATTTTCTCATATGCAGTAGTCATAGTAGTATGAATATTAAACATCTCAATGCTCAATTCTTCAACAGTTTTCTTATACTGAGTGTTTGACATGTCAAGTGAGACTAATAAAGGTACCTGAGTGTTTAAGACGATTCTCCATCATGTGAGTTAGCCATGAGAGCCAAATTGCCATATTCCTCCTCCTCATTTTCATCTGTGTCATCCCAGCATTTTCCTTCGGCTATGTAAGTCCTTCCTGTCTGCTTTTTAAGGAGAGCCTCATACTTGGCTTCCAGTTCCAGGTAATCTTTGTCCTTCTTGATTGCTTTAGATTTTCTACACTCTGTTGCAAAGTGTTCAAGCTCATTACAGTTATAGCATCTTATTTTAGATCTATCAACTATTCCAGTTTTATATCCTCCATTGGTGTTGCTTCTTGTTGGAGCTTTTTTTTTGCTTGAAGAGTTGAAATTTGGTTTTGGTTTGAAACCTTTGTTTTTCTTGAATCTTAAGTTTCCAAATTTCTTTGCCATGAAGGCCATGGTTTTGTTGTCCATTCCTTCAAACTCTTCAATAGTGTAGAAATCTTCTTCACCTGATTCACTCTTGGCAAAACATTGCACACAAACAGTCTGGTTGTGTCTTGGCTGCTATTGTGCTAGGAGGATCTGTGAAGATGATTTGGTTAATGTTTTGGCTTCTGCTACTGGATCATGCATGTTTATGTTTTATTACACGTAACAAGTAGATCTGTTTTTATTTGTTCTGCACAATGCACACACATACACGGTGTCTTTGTGGGGGTTGGCTATTAGTGCTAATATCTGTGAAGATGATATGGGAATTTAGATTTCTAAGAATATTTCTCGTAAGGAATTCAACTTCAATCTTACCTAATGAATGTAGATTTGCCTTGGTTTTGGAAGCAAAAGTGTTGACAAGGAATACAGGAAGAAAGTTCTCGGACTATAAATAAGACTACCAAATTTATAAAATTTATACATTGAATCAAGCAATGCCTACAGTTATGTCTTCCGTTTTGTGTAGATGTGGTTAATATTGGCTGAGATCTAATAATTTTCTTTAGATCTCAAAGCATGATCTTCTTTTCCATTTTAGAGTGTTTCATTCATCAACAGCTACAATGGTTTTTGTAGTTGGTATGTGCTTTCCGTAAAGAACATCCAAGGCATGATAGACAAAACTTTAATCTAGATTTCATTAAGCTTACTTTAACATAATATTTTCTTTTCCCCGTTGGTTTATAAATATGTCAACTATTGCAATGTGTCTCTGGATAGATTTTGATCCTTTATTGTACTTTCACTATTCTTGTTGCTTCTCAAATTATAATCTATTTATTAGTAGTTAGAAAATGTTTACCATACGTTTATTCAACTTATAGTAGCACCAACATTGTACTCATTGTTATCTTTATGTTTGCAAGGTATCCAGCAACATTGATGCTCATTTTTACTCGTAACATATGTTACTGCAATATACTCTTTATCAGGCATCAACTCATTTATGCTTTAGAGCTACTTACAGTTTTAGATGTTTTCAGGTTTTCAAGTGTGCCACTCACTTGGCGGAGGGACGGGCTCTGGCATGGGAACACTCTTGATTTCAAAGATAAGGGAGGAGTATCCAGATAGGATGATGCTTACATTTTCTGTTTTCCCTTCACCAAAGGTCTCTGACACGGTTGTGGAGCCTTATAACGCTACACTCTCAGTGCATCAGCTTGTGGAAATTGCTGATGAATGTATGGTGCTCGACAATGAGGCACTGTATGACATTTGCTTCAGGACCTTGAAGCTCAGCACTCCAAGTTGTGAGTACCTATCACTTTGGAAATTATAATATATATACATGTCTGTGTGTTTCATTAACTATGCTAATGATGAAGTTGGATTCTTGTTTTGAACCTAATGTTCACAGTTGGTGATCTGAACCACCTGATCTCTGCAACAATGAGTGGAGTGACATGCTGTCTGAGATTTCCTGGCCAGCTCAACTCAGATCTGCGGAAGCTTGCTGTTAACCTGATTCCATTTCCACGTCTACATTTCTTCATGGTTGGCTTAGCTCCACTGACCTCACGTGGATCACAGCAATACATTTCCCTCACCGTCCCTGAGCTGACTCAACAAATGTGGAACTCCAAGAACATGATGTGTGCTGCTGACCCATGTCATGGGCGCTACCTGACAGCTTCAGCCATGTTTAAGGGCAAAATGAGCACCAAGGAAGTGGACGAGCAGATGATAAACGTGCAAATAAGAACTCATCATATTTCGTGGAGTGGATCCCTAACAATGTCAAGTCAAGTGCGTGTGATATTCCACCTACAGGCCTGAAGATGTCATCTACTTTTGTGGGAAACTCCACTTCAATTCAAGAGATGTTTAGGAGGGTGAGTGAGCAGTTCACAGCTATGTTTCGGCGCAAGGCTTTTTTGCACTGGTACACTGGGGAAGGAATGGATGAAATGGAGTTCACTGAGGCAGAGAGCAATATGAATGATCTGGTGTCAGAGTATCAGCAATACCAGGATGCAACTGCTGAGGAAGACGAAGACTACGAAGATGAAGCAGAAGAGGAGCAGTACAACTAAAGGTGATGCCTGTGACTTCAAGTTAGATTCTGCAGCCACACCAGCTTCCCTGTTATATTCTCTACGTAATATGTGGATGGTTCCTCCTCAAATTTTCTCTTTGTTCACGACGGTTTTAGCTTGTTCATTCTCATTTGTTATAACTTTTAATTCCGTGCTTTAATAATATTATGTGGTTGATGGTTAGTCAAATAAGTAACTAGTTCATGTGCGTATTGTTATTGAAGCAATAGAAATGTTTCATTCAAAGATTTGTTGGTTATATCGGGATATTTTGTGTGAGTTTATTTCAATTTAACTTATGGGATTTGATCCCGTTTACTAAAGGTTTGATGGTAAGATGTTGAGCTAATCACTCCGGAATAAATCGAGAAACTGGCCCCCGGTATAACAAAAAAAAATTACACACGAAATTCAAATTATTTACAATTGAACTCGGACAATACAGCAACAAAGTAAAAAAGGCAGAGGCCAGTATCGAAATCCCACCGGTGTCTACCACAAAAAAAGTTTATATATAATGCAAAACCATTCTAAAACTCAGTTTATAATAGTTGTTGGAGTAGATCTTCTTATTCTAAGAGAACCGGGCCTCTTTTTACTATCGAGTTTCATCTTTCTTCTATATCTTGCCTCCTTAGCAGCCTTGCGACTTTTATCATTGTTGACTTGATAATATGGCACTACTGGATAGTATATAGAGGTAAATTGGTGGGGCCCCGTTTTTATATTGAGGTCAAACCCTTTGTTGACTTGTTGTTGGGGATTCTCTCTCTCCAACTCATAATTTTTCTGTAGAAAAGTAAAGCAGAAAAAACACATCAAAGTTAAAATTCATACATGATTTTCGTTACAGTCGCGGAACCAGAATTTCGAAAATAGTAAATGAAAATAATTATGATTAATAATGAGATACTCCAAAATAAATAATTATGATACCTCATCTCTTTTGGCCTTCAATTTCACATTTAACTCCAACAGTGTTTGGTGATATCTCCTTACAGCATCCAAACTCTGTTTCATTAATCATACAAAACACAAAAAATAATTTTTGAACCCCAACTTAATAAAATCTCACAAATTTAACAATAAAAAGATTGTTTGGATGTTAACTTACCCGTTCAAGCTGCTCTAATTTTTCAATGTGCTCTTTCCACTCCTTCAGTTTCCACAAATTTTGATCAAATTTATACACAGACACACATGTAAAGTACTATGTAATAAGGCCAAGACAAAATACCATAAAACCTAAAAACAAGGTGCGTAACCAAAGTAAAAAGGTGCATAAGAATCTTAACCCGAGTATATATGTTAGAATTCTGACATATGATCCTCGTAAATCGGTCTCCTCTTTTAAAGTTTTAAAACATCGACTTACCAGGATGACGTATTATTCTAACCGTATATATATTATATACGAAACGGATGAGAAGAGAGAAACAACAAGTACCCTTTTGCTAGACTTTATTTTCGAGTGGTGTTTTGAGTGAATATTATTAGTATAATGCTGAGCAGGAGCCTGAACTTCAATGTGACTCAGAGTAGACGAAGGGCTAGCCGTTTTATACTCTTCTTGTTTAGTTTTTCTCACTTTAATTCTCATATCTTCGTCTCTACTTCTTTCTTTCTTAGTCTCGATACGCGGCGGACTAGTAGGATCATCGAGAACAGACCTCTTCCTCTTGTTGTGCCAAACTAGTGGTTGTGGGTGCGAATTTTGTATTGAATTATTACGAATTAAAGTTTTGAAATCAACCAAGATATCAGATACGATATAATCATCTTCAGTAGCATCATCGAAAACAAATCTCTCGTATCTCTCCCCACCATTATCTCCCTCCATTCTCTCTACAAAAAATTTATTTTCTCTCGCTATAAAATCTCGGAGAGAGAGAGAGGGTGTGTATTTTTCATATTTATTGGGGTAGAATAGAATAAGACAAGAGTCCTGATTTATAAGGAAAGAGAAAGGAATACGGGTACCCCGTAGCTTTGCCAAGTGTCCGAGAGAGATAGAGAGTGAGAGAGCGAGAAAGAGGGGACTCGTCTGTGTTAGAATATGATTTACAAAATTTCCTTTTATAAATCTAACTCATCTTTTAATCTTTTTAATATTTGTAATTTTGTTTTATTTTCTAAATTTAAATTTATATTTAGTTTTATTCTTTTATTAGTTTTTTAATAGAACATTATTAAAAATACTAATTTTTTAAAGTTCCCCCCCCCATTTTATTGTTTTCTCAACATATTTGTAAAAATACGATTTGCAACCAAAAATAATCTCATGCAACTTTTTTTTCATTTTTCTAGAAAATAATTGAAGTTGTTGTTGGATACTTATAGTTGCGCTTGATTTAACTGATACCACTTTTAGCACACGCATTATGCAACCAAATATGATTATAATTATTAAATTTTAAAGTTGCATTTTGTAGTTGATTTTGGTTAATTTCAGTTACAAATGTGGTTGCAAACCGTATTTTTGTAATTTTTATTTTAAAAAAATTGTATTTTTGCAAAATACTTTAAAAAAACTAGTATTTTTGTAAAACAAAATTCTATCCTTAAATATTTTTGAACCCCACCTTTTTTTTAATTCTATTTACTGCTATGTATAATTATACATTTATATTTTATATTTTAAATTTAATTTTCTATTTTTTTATTTATATATATTTTTGTTCTGTTGATGATATTTTTATTTTCATTTCATAGCATGTCTAATTATATTATTACTGTTCTTATAAACAAAAATAAAAGTAAGACAATGCAAGTAGTATGAAAGTTTTTATAAAAAAGTGAGTGAGATCAAAATTTCTATGATGAGATCTGGGTAAAAAAATGGGTGTAGGAAAGAATGAAACATTCCTTTTCAAATTGAGGTGTTTGAGCTCTAATTAGATGATTAGGAAAGGAATGGAAGAGTGAATAAAAATTTTGGACTTTTATTTATAATTTAGTTCAAATATTCGTTACATTTCTTCGATTTCATTCATTCCAATCAAACACATCATAAATTTTTAAAGTTATTTTTACGATTTTACTATTTTTTGAAAATATTTGCAAAGATATGATTTGTAATCAAAACAATCTCATGCAACTCTTTTCTCTCTCCATTTTACTGGTAAATAATTGAAGTTGTTCTTGTATGCATTTTTAGTTGTATTTAATTTAACTGATGCCACTTGTTAAGAAACAAGTATGACTTTCCCTAAAAAAACGCTTATAACTATAATTACTAAATTTTAAAATTGTATTAGGGTTGATTTCATATTTGTTACAAATATGGTTGCAAAATTATAAACTGTATTTTTGTAAAAATATTTTAAGAAAAAGGTATTTTTGAAATTGTTATTTAAAAATTGTATTTTTGTAAAATACTTTAAAAAAGGTTCTATCCTTAAGTATTTTTGAAAAAACTATTTTTTTAATTCTATTTACTACTATGTATAATTATACTTTTATATTTTATATAATGGTTTAATTTAATATTTTATAATTTTGTATGTTAAATTTAATTTTCTATTTTATTATTTATACATATTTTTTTCCAGTTAATAATATTTTTATTTTCATTTAATATCATGTCTAATTATATTATTACGGTTCGTCTTTTAATCTTTTAATCTTTTTTACTTTTATTTTTTGATTTATATTTATATTTATGTATTAAATAATAATATTATTTCTATTTAATAGAATATATGATTTTATTATTACTATATTTTAGTTTATGGAATCTTGATGACGATCAAATCACATTAAATTTATGTTTATATTTAGAAAGATTATTGATAATTTCTAATTCTTCCTTTATTGCTTTTCAAATAATTTAAATTAAATCTTTAACTCATCATTTTCCAAAGGGATGTTGCATTCTTCCTTTTCCTCATTATCCCTGCAATCTTCGTTATAAAGAAATTTTACACTCCATTTTATTTATATTTTCCTACCTCCTTTCTTTTATATAATTTTGTTTGTAGTTAATGGTTTAGAAAATATAAGTGCTCTTTTAAATTTATATGGTACTTGTGACAGGTTTTCTAACATATATCAAAAGCTACTTGCTTAGCAGAAAGACTCTGAGGTTGCCGTATGCAAAAATGATATGTGCATAGATTATAACAGGAGAGCGAGAAGGAGATAGACTGAGCACTCAAACAATGTTTATAATGTATCATTACCAGCTATAATTAATTAAGAAGCATACCGTCAACTCCATTGTCCAACGGATCATAATCATATTCCTTGTCGAATAATGGCCCTATACGGCATAATTGGAGACAAAATGTCTAAAATGACACAACTTATAAACATGGTCTTAAATATCATTTCAAAACCCAACATAGTGTAACGTTTTTGTTAATTTAATTTTTGAAATAAAACGCCACTTAGTGTCACATTTTTCCTTTTTGATTTTTATCATCACCATATTTTCTTATGTCTTCCTTCTTTAACCAACATTTAATGTAGTGTATTTAATAATAAAATAAAATTAAAACATTACCCCCAAAACCAAACACACATGATTTAATCCTTTTTAATATTTTAGGGTTCATCAATTCCGTAATTGAATTTTAGAAATATTAAACTTAAATTAAAAGTTAAATATTTGAATTTATAAGCCTGTAATATAATGTTCAACAATTTAGGATTCATCAATTCCTTAATTGGGCTTTAGAAATACTAGCATGAAAGCTTGTGCGAGGCACGGGTCGCTAGCTTCAAGCGGTCAATAAATGGATGGCGTCATTAATGTCAAAATTAATAATTTTTGTAAATGAAATGTCATGGTATCTAATAATGTTATCACAATATATTCCATCCGCGTAGGGAGGAGCTACATACAAAATAACCCATTCGAGCCAACAAATCGAGGCATTCCAGTTTCCAGAGATCGAGGCATTCCAGTTTCTAGAGATCCTGTAGAAATTTTCTAACCATTTCTTCTGAATCAGTGGCTTCTCAGGGTTGTACAATGAAACCATCCAAATTGAAGGACATGAAGCTTTATAAAGGATTCCTTCTTAACCTTGTTTATGAAGTTTTATGCCTTTATTTGCAGCCCGGAAAAATTACCGAATAAAAAATTGTACCCTTTTCTATAATTCTCCTTTTAAAAAATAGGACTCTAATTGATTAGTGCTGATAATTTTTTTTCCTGGCAAATCAATTTTTTCAAAACAATTCGAAGTGTTTATCTACTAAATCACAAACAAAAATATTTACTTTAACAATTTTAATACTCTTATTTTCTAATCAAACCTCTATAGAGTGACTACCTTAAAAATCCAGGAAGTGTACTCCACATCCGTACCACAAATCTTATCTATCTGCTTAGAAGTGTACAGTCCTCTATTCATCCATGCCTAACATAATGACAACCTGGTTATGGAAGAAATATAGAGAGCACATACTCCAGAATTCAGTAAAAAGCAAGATATTTGAATATTGCTTTTGTCCGAAGGATCTATGTGCACAGTTTTCTATCTAATATTTTAGCAAAAGTAAGATGTGTTATGCAACTCGCTCCAACTCACTGTAACAAAGCTTTAGCATGATTCAAAGTCATCATTGAAGATGTGGATGCAATGATTCCAAATTTTTTATGTTTTACACTGGTTGGAAAGATCAACTCCAACAAAGCTTAACCTGATTTAAAGTCATCAATGAAGATGCAGATGCAATGATTCCAAAAAATTTATGTTTTGCATTGGTTGGAAAGATCAATCCTCATCAAATATTAATTTTACAAAGAAATTTACTATTATTATGAATATTTTATTCTCAAACTATTTAAGCACCGGTTTTTATAGAATCTTGATTCCATCACGGCTTCTTCAACTAATTACTAATTATAGTATATGTTGTTTATATCTAAATATTTTTGAAGTTGGTTTTTTTTCTTGTCTAAATAGGTTAATCCAATAATATTTAACAAGCCTGCAAGAGTTGACTCAGTTGGTTAAAGAGATGAATATCATTCTCTTGGTCACAAGTTCGAATCACACGGGAGGAGAATGCGTGATTATGTCATCTTCATCCTGAGTCTGAGCCAGAGTCTGTCACACTTGTGCGGGTTTACCCGGTGCGCATCTAAAAAGGGTACCTTTGGGTCCCAATTCCAATAGGATCCCCATGCTTCATTAACCCATACTGCTCTTGAAAGAATACCTATAGTTAAAAAGAGAAACCTAGACTAATCACACGATAACTCCAATAATCCAACTGTTGAATCAATTAGGACCTGTAATGATTGTTAGCAAAAAAAAAAAGCATTTCCTAAAATATTGTTTCTTTCATTTATGTATTGTATTTCACCAAAGGAAAATTTTGTCAAGTCTTCTTGCAAGTTTTGGTGACTCAACTGTTCAATTGGTTCTATTAGTATATGCGAAAAATCTTCTGTTAGAGCTAAGATTTTTATCTTTTCTCTTGTCTTTACAGTTCCTGATTTATTTATCTTGTTTCTACCTTCGTGCTTTGTTTTATTAATTGGTTTAATCTGTCTGTTCTTGTTAAATTATTTATATAACTGTCCTATTGTTGCTGTATAGTTTTTAATTACTCCCGACATGATCAATTTTAGGTTTTGTTCTCAGGGTTAAATTCGATCAATTTTTTGGTTTATTTTGGAATTAATTGATTGACTATAAACTAAAAAAAGTTAAAAGATAAAAAGTAAAGTATTTTAAATTTAATACGAGATAATTGTGAGCTTTAATATTGAGAAATATTTTATATTTTTATATTTAAATGATTACTAAAATTTTAAAATTCATATTCCATCAACAACATATCGAGATTAAATATTTATATTATATTAATTTTAAAGATACAAATAAATGTATATGGTTCAAATTCTATAGATTATATATTATAATTTCTTATTTTATTTAGTTAGAAATTAGTTACTCTTATAGAGATTATAATTATATGATAATTAAGTTTTAATCTAATAATTAAAATAATGATTTTAATATTTAATTTCTTACTAATATTAAAATTTATTATTTACATTAATTTATTATTTACATTAAAATATAAATATAAATTTTCTCTCTACAATATATGTGTAGGACATATTTAATTTTTATTAAAATTTTAAATCATGTGACTTTAACAAAAAAAAACTTAGTAACAATTTATTAGTATTAGAGTAATTTTTTAAAAATATTTGAGTATCGTAGATTTGTTTATATTGACTGTAATAAAGACTTTACTATCCAGTGGTCTTGATTGTCATGCGTCATTTGATTGTTGAACATGGTATTGTCAATCCCTGGCGTGACGCAATTTATGTGTAACTCGTTTATTAAAGTTTGGAATTTTTCTGAAACCTCGCATTAGAAATGAGAAAGGATGTGAGGGAGGACAACTCCCTGCCGTGGCCTTACCTTTTCATGCCACCTAATTATATGGCGATTTTTTAAAAAAAATGGGTCACGTTTTCTAATATAAAGTTCAAGTTTTACTGACAAAAAAAAAGTTCATAAGCCATATTTTGTAATTTTTTTTAATAAGCCATACTTAATCAATTTCAATTAATTTATATATTATATTTAATTAATAATATAATTAAAATATAATATATTCTTTTAATTTTAATAAAATTATTAAAAAATTTACAAAATAAGAAATTTAAAATTAAAATTAAAACATGACTTGTAATTAAAATGTATTACATAATAAGATAATTTAAAACATTACATTTTAAACAAATTAACCACTATTATGGAACCTTATGATATGCTCAACTAGATTGGATTGCAGTTGACGATATTTTTATCTAAATTTGGATAGTTCTTTCAACGGGCTTCCAATGGCTATTTTCAAAGAGAAACAAACAAACACCTAGCTTTCAATGGCTTTATTCGTCTTGATTTGACTTCCTCAATCATTTTGATGAATCTCTCATTGAGCCTCATTCATTAGTATCTAAGTATAAGAAGCTACATATATACCTCCTTCTACTTCATATCTACTTTTTTTTGTACAAGATCATTAAAATGCATCATTAAATCTAATCTCCTGCATGTACTAACTTTTAATTCTTCATACTCATCAACAACTTTGGATTTTATCTTTCCCTTAACCTTCTTCTTAGTTTCTTTTGTACCTTTAGTATAAACATGGGATTCTATAGCATTTTCATTTGTTGGTATTGCATTCATAGATGATGAGTAGGTCCCACTTAATTTAGTTCTCTTATACTTCCATTATTTGTTGAAGGAGTTTTTCATTTGTGCTATCTCCGAATCTCACTCCAATGCTTATTACAATTGGATTTCTTCTTGTATTTAGATTTATTATGGATGTCATGAGCTACCTCAATTATGTTGTCCAAAATTGAACCACTCCCTGCTCTTCGTTCAGTTTGCTCATAACATGATTCATATCGCTGAGTCCCTTCATTTATTTGTTGTCATGTCTTCTTGATAGTTACAACCCCTCACTTAATAAGTCTGAAATTGCTTTCTTCACAATGATGCGAATTCGATCCTAAAATGATTCACCTTTTTAATTTGTATCAATCATAGGGTCAATCAACACATTCAACCATGCACTAATTAAGAGTTTATCTTCACTCCAATTCCACCGAGTTATACCTCCCCTTGGGTCATCGAATTCATTGACATCGGTGGTCCGATCAACAAAATTTGTAGCATCAAAGTAAGAAGTTTGTGAGTGTGGAAAATTTTCATTATTGGTAGGTGCTTGTTGGCTTCCAAAATGTGAAGGTATTATTTGAAAATTTGGAACATATGGAAATTGTGAATTTTGAGCATACGGAAAAAAAGAATTAAGAAATGGAAATTTAGAATTTGACTTTCGAGGATTGTAACACAATTTTTATGGGTTAAAAAATTGAGAGTTATCGATATTTTTATTTTGGACAAACGGATAATAAGAATTCGGAAATGAATAGGGAAATTGAGTGTTCGAGAATTGAGAATTCAGGTTTGTATTTTGAGAATTCGAAGGTGAATATTTACGGGGATTCATTTTTTTCTGTTTAGATAATTTTTTGAAGAATTGAGAAGTGTGAAAAAATGGGTATGAAAATTTCATATTTATAATAGTTTATAAAACTTATGGACGTTATATTTTCTGTAGTTTGTAGTAGTTAATTACTTTTCAGAATTTTGTAACGTTAATATTTTTTTATCTGTTTAAAAGGAATTCTCGGGGTGAGTCAGGGTCGAACCAAGGACCTAGGACGTGGGACGACAAAGGATAAGCCCTCAACTACTTGGGCTATCCAACTGTGCTCTTGTAACGTTAATATTAACATTATATGTTCAGGCCATCATTGAATTTAGAATGAATGAGAGATAAAACATAAATAAAGGATACAACAGTACACACATACAACAATTGGTCAGCCCGTGTTCGTGGCCTTGGACAACTTTCTTATTTTGCTCCCACGCCTTCGATACAATTAGGTCTCCTATCTCCTCCATGTCATGACTTAGGCCGCATGCTGCACCAGCTCTCATAGTTTTATTGTGTTTCCGATGAGCTATCATTAGGGATTTCTCAATTGGAATACTCGAGGATAATAGGAAGTCTGATGTACCTAATGAGTTGTACAAGACCAAACATTGCGTACTCAATCAGTAAGTTGAGTAGATTCTCAAGTAATCCAGGAGCTGATCACTGGAAAGCGATCATAAGAGTAATAAAATACTTAAGAGGAACTCGAGACTATGGACTACATTATGGAAGATAATCAGCAGTACTTGAAGGGTACACAGACGCAAATTAGATATCTAGCAAGAAGGCGTTGAAGTCTACGAGTGCCTACGTGTTTACACTAGCTGGGGCAGCCGTGTCATGGAAATCCTCAAAATAAACAGTGATAAATCATTCCACGATGGAAGCTGAGTTCGTGGCATTAGACAAATGCGCACAAGAGGCTGAATATTTACGCCAATTCATGGAGGATATTCCTAGATGGTCAAAACCTGTGACTGCAATAGGACTACATTGTGATAGTCAGTCAGTTATTGGCAAAGCACAGAATATGTTGTATAATGGTAAGTCTCGTCACATACGACGACGATACAGTTCCATTAGACAATTAATATCAAGGTTACGCTTACGCTTACGCTTTTAATGATCTTTTGGTGAATACATGAAATTCAAGGTTGAATGCATGGAATTCAGTTGAGTAAACATGGGTTACTCTTTAAGATAAAGATCACCTATGTAGGAGAGAAGTGGGGCCGCTTCAAAGGAGAATTGTGAGGCACAATTCTTTAGAAACTCCCACAGAACCAGGACGATGTCCATGGCCAAAATGGACATAATCATGAGAACTGAACGAGTCAGAAAAGATGTGGTGATAAGTATATCACTGTTTACATAAACGGTCGAACAGTTCAAGGACACTCGCGTCTACTGTCTACCAGTAAGGTCGGTATGCTTACTCGAGCGAAGGTTCAAGGAGCATTCTCTACCTATCATATGCTATATCTCATCGAAGAAACTATCACCAAGCCAAATTTCGTGTCTGTCTATCTGATGAGTGCTACTGAAACATCAATCTCATCAATGTGGGGGATTGTTGGAAAATGTGGGTAGAAGCTCACATTGTCAAGTCATTTTGAGCCTAAGTTTGAATGCTTCTTGGGTGTGTGCGCGCAACAAGTTATGATTGAAATATGTTTCTCTTCGAGAGAGCTTTCCAACGCATATTTAAGTATTTAAAATGATCAAGAAATGGATGAGATATGATTATCCAAAGTTGGTACCTTGAAAGTGGAAATCTAGAAATGAGAACTTGAATCCCACATTGAATTGGAAAAGAGTTTTCCATGCCTTTATATAGTAGAACACTTATGTAGTGTTTAAGATGTGTTAGTATGGATTTCTGCACCACCCACGTGCGCGCAGGGGGGGGTGCAAATCATGGGATTTCGAGGGCAAATTCGTGGCTTCGCAAGCCTTCGGGCTTTCCGCGTGGCCGACCTGCGAACACAAATGCAGCAAAATTTGGGGCGAATAAATCCGGACCAGTTTTGCGAAGTTACTGTCAGACTCAAACTTGCTGTCGAAGAAGCAAAGTTACTGTCAGACTCAAACTTGCTGTCGAAGAAGCAAAGTTACTGTCAGACTCAAACTTGTTGTCAAAGAAGCAAAGTTACTGTCAGAATTGCTTAACTCATTTCAAAGTTGCTGTCATACAAAGTTACTGTCAAGGAAAGCCTGAAAGTAAACTCGACGGGCAAGGCAATATCAAAGATGCTGTCAAGCCTGACAGTAAACTCGGCGGCCAAGGCAAAGTTGCTGTCACGGTTGACAGTAAACTCAAAGCTGCTGTCGAATTTCCACTGTGAATTAGCTCAATATAATAATTCGTTATTTTGATTTAATAATGAGTATTATTATTAATTCGAAATTGATTACGAATTGATTTTGACAACCGATTTTCTTTATTAATTAACGTGTGGTAATTTAAGAAATTGTGTAGCGCCCAAGTTTTCCTGGTCTATATATTCATCTCATTCGGTCTTAGGTAAAAGCAAGTCAATCTTCTGTCCTAAACCCTAAACACAGCCGTCCTCTTCCTGGTGATAGTTTTCTTGCTCTGTTCAAGCTCGCTGAAGGTGCTGTTCTTCGTGACATCATCGTGTTCTCGTTTTATCCTGGGAGGCTATCGACTCAAACATACGGTGAGAGGCGAAATAGCTTTAAGGAGACAGTTCCGCACTGGACTCGAGACATCATCTATTTCTTATCCCTTCTCTTTAACAGTTTGCTTATTGTCACACACTACTCTGTTATTTGCACACACAATCACTCGTGATTTATTATTATATTTTTGGCAAATTGTTTCACAAGAAGAACTAACATCCAGATATACCAAAGTGGTTCTGAAAAACCATCTTCTCGTCGAAGAGATTGAGAATAATTAATTTTTGCAATTTTTATGCCTAAAAAAGGAGGACTATCTGATGGCATCTTGATCACAAAGTAGGTATTGATAAAGACTTTGCACAGGGTTATGATATTTTGGAGTCTTTTACTTATAACATGGTGTAAGACTTCGTTAAAGTGCCTGCATCTAGATCCCGATCACCCAAAGAGGTCGAGCTTCGCCTTTTTTTTTCGAGGTTCGTTGAGAGTTCAACCATTCTATAGGCTCTTCTTGGTTACTGTTATCATCGTGCAACAAGTCCTCTGTACAGAATGGATATTGCAAGTACTATGATATTTTAAGATTTGCCTTGTAAGTAGACCGCTAATAGGCATCGTATTTCCTAGTTTTATAAGTTTGTTCCATATGATTAGATTTTTCATTCTCTTTCTAACCTGGTTGCTCATCTTAACAAAAGGAATGTTTCCTATTTAGCAAAGAAAAAGAAGATGTTTAATAGTTACGGTGACTCTGTTACCGCCTTCATTGCGGGGAGATTTTAAAAAAAATTGCAAACGCAGTTGTTAAAATATTTATTTGAGACAGGAGTAATAAGCATAGTATTTTTTTCATTCTTTATCAATTTCATTAATTTCAAAAATCAAACAATTTTTATCAAAAAATAAAAAAATCCAACAATATATCCATAAAATCTTGAAATTATTTAACCAATCTCAATCAAGTAGTAATATATAATGCATAATTATATGTATTTAATTATAAACATAAAATTATAGAAATCAGTCAAAAGAATAAAAAAAATTAATCACAAAAAGAAGGGGAACACACCATAACTTCCCTTTCATTCGTAAATTTGATTTTGATTTTGATTTTATTGAATCGAAAAAGAAATTAATGAGATTTGATGATTCTTATCAAGATTTGGCAAGAATTGAAGAAAGTATGAGTTCGAAAAGACGGGAATACGTGCGGAGAATTTTCAAGAATGAAATTCACTAATAAATATGGAGTATAAGAATTATAATTTTATAAATGTTTAGATTAGTGTATAATCGGATTTTTAAGTGTTTAATATTTTATTTAATTGTAATTTTTTAAACGAGTTTAAGCGAAATTAAGTGAGCTGATTTAATTTTTTTAATATTTTATTTAATTGTAATTTTGTAAATGTTTATATTATTATAATATTATTTATTTTAATATTTATGCCATTATAATTGGTATAAGATGACCTAATTAATATATAATTATATAATTATATTTTTAGAGTTCCTTTAATTAACTGCTTTTAAAATCACTTAAGCGGTGACTTTTACATTTAAACATTAGAAGGTCGTCTCATCACTTATGCCCCCTAATTTACGCTTTTCACAGCACCGCTTACTTGTATGACCCGACGTCTTTAAGTTTTTTTTAATCAAACACCATGATCTTTGAGCAACTTTAAACAATTACTCCCTCCCTCCATCTTATATTACGAGTCTTATTTTGATTACTAAGTAGTCAAATTAACTAAATTTTGATAACAAATTATATATATTATATAACTAAGAAAATTTTAAAAACATATTTTATTAAAAAATATATCAAATCTTCAATTTTTTTAAATAATTAATAATTTTTTAATTAATGGTCAATATTTAGTCAATTTGATCACATAATAGTCAAAACAAAATACATTATGAGATGGAGGGAGTAAACAGTTAATAAGAAATTAATACTCCCTCTATCCCTAATTAATTCTTCATTTTGACTTTTTTGTAGTTAAATTAACTAATTTTTTATTGAAAAATAAAAATAAAAATTTTATAATTTTTAAAAACTAAAAAATATATTTTAAAATATACTATATATAATTTTTAAAAACATAAATTTTTAATTTTTTAAAATTTTTTATTATTTTTAAATTACAATAAAAAATTAGTCAATTTGACAGTAAAAAAAAGAGAACAAAATGGACAACTAATTATGAATGATGGAAGTATAATATTAAAATTAACCAATCCAGTAAAAATGAAGGGAACAGGGCTAGAAGTTAACAATGAAATGGAAGAGCTACACCGGCGGTCCAAAGTCTTGGGAGCTAACAAAGAAAACAAGACAAACTTCAGTTTTCAAGACTGAGATTTTATCAAGAGAATATATAGGGAATCACAAGCCAAGCCAAGTCAAAAGTTTAGGTCCCAACAAAAAAATGACGACATTATATCGACAAAAATTCGAGCATGGCGACACATTACTCTGCTTCCCATATCTTAATGTGACTGCCTCATTTACAAACCATGCTTTACATGACCACATTTACTATTCCTCCCCGCCATTTTCAAATTTAGACCACATCAACCTCCCTATTATATATACAAACACACGCATTCACAATTAAGCCACATACTCTCTATATTTACGAGCAAATTTCTACTACTTCTCATGGGGTCTTTTTCTGGCCTGGAACACGAGCCCCTGCAATATCCAGTCGCCCGTCGCGATGAATCTGTGGTTGATGATTATCATGGTGTTATTGTCCCCGATCCTTATCGATGGTAAATTGATTTTTAGTACATTTTTAAATTTTTTGTTACACTTAAAATTATTTTTTTTAATTTTTTTCAACATGAGGCATTAAAATTTTTTAGACTAGTTGTTCATATTTTTTGTTTTCTTGAAGTAATGAAATATGTTATATGAGAGTAAGTCTAATAGTGGGCCAGTTATTACTTATAAATATTATAAAATAACGAGTCTAAGTAGTTTTGAGTAATCACTAGGACATATGAACTTCAACGATAATTCATATATTCATTACATATTGTTATAATAATAATAAATTTGAATCTAACTACTTTTAAAAAAGAAAAAGAGGGAAAAAAAATTTATTCAAAAAAATGAAATAGGTAATGATTAGTGGTTACCTATTTTGTAATGAGACTGTTGGAGCAATTTTTTTCTCATGTTACCTATATTCTACATGATATAGGTAATCTGTTGGACTTGCTCTAATGACACAGCTATTATTTTTTCATGTGTTTGAAGTTCAGTTTGTTGTGTAAATTGTAGGCTAGAGGATCCTGATTCGGAGGAGGTGAAGGAGTTTGTACAGAAACAGGTGAATTTGACAGAAACAGTGCTTAAGAAATGCGAAACCCGTGAAAAGCTTCGGGATAATCTAAAAAAGCTGTTTGATTATCCGAGGTACGATGTTCCATTTAGGAGAGGGGACAAGTATTTCTACTTCCATAACACCGGCCTTCAACCACATAGAGTTCTCTACATGCAGGTTTGTTTTTTCAATACATATTTGGAGTGTGGATCAATACCTTTGATTTAATGACCCTTAACTGTAAACAAGACAGTACTCGGTGCACATATACACTGTACAGAATCTTAACCAATTTACCGATTTATTTTACAATTTCATATTACTGATTATTTTGAAGCTTACACGTGGCAAATTATTAAGTCTCAGCTCTAATGTATTTCTGATTTGTTTCACCTTACTGTCTTTACTGATTAGCTAACAAGTGGCTCAAAATCTTGATATTGCAAGCTTAGATATATAATTGATAGCTGTAGACCGACTTAGACAAAAAAAATGAAAATAAATAAAAGCTGTAGTCCACGGTTCATCTTAAAGGTCTCTTATGTGTGACAGGCTTGACAGGCTTATGCTGGGGCTGATCTTAACAAGTTAATGTTTTTTGTATACAGATGTATGATTGGTGATGAGTTTCAGTTTTAGTTTCGATTGTCATCGTATTTTCTGAAAAATTATTAATTTCCAGGATAGTCTGGATGGAGAGCCATCAGTTTTGCTCGATCCAAATGAGCTCAGTAAGGATGGCACTGTTTCACTTAACAGGTGTGCTGTTAGTGAGGATGCCAAGTACTTGGCATATGGTCTTAGTTCGAGTGGAAGTGACTGGATGAACATTAAAGTCATGAGAATCAAAGATAGGATGGTTGAGCCAGATACATTGTCTTGGGTCAGTTTTCTAAAGATTGTCGAGTTTTCACTGTGGCATATATATTTAGGTGATGTTGTGATAGACAGGAATAAACACATCCCTCTTTTAGTAAAATTTTATGGATAATTTAATTTGTCTGTTAAAATTTCTTCTTAATTATTTTTTCTAATGGATGAGTTGCATACTTGTTTTATAGGTCAAGGTTTCAGGTATAAGTTGGACCCATGATAGCAAAGGATTTTTCTATAGTCGCTATCCGCCTCCCATGTAAGTCAATGTGACAGATTTAATTATCATTATTTTCTTGCTTATCGATGAGTTCCTAGTAACTGGCACTCCGTTTGGTTGGAAGAGATGAAACTTGGTGGGTATGGAATGAAAATCGTACTATTTTGTGGTTAAATATCGTAATATGATTATTCATGTTTCTAGTTATATATATCTAGATATTTAATTGTTCAGAAAATTGGGGTATATTTGATTAAGTAGTACCAGAGTTAGATTTGAGGCAAGGATCTTGTGAACAATTTAGTCCCAAATGGATCTTTATATAGATGTTTTATCTTGCCGTTGATTTAGATCTTATCTGTGGTCTTTCTAGAGGGAAAGAATTTGCTGCTGCAACGAAATTCAGTGTTGGGACTGAAACAAATGCTAATCTTGATCATCAGCTGTACTATCATTTCTTGGGTACTGATCAGTCTGATGATATTTTGTGCTGGAGAGATCATGATAACCCTAAACATACATTCATGGGATCAGTAACAGAAGATGGAAAGGTAGCAATATTCTGAAAAAAATATTAGTAATCATTTGACTATTATTAAAGCAGCCCTGGCTTATAATTTTTCCAGTTGTTTCAGTGTTGTAATAGATTGATTGCTTATCATAACTAAGCCGATAATCGATAAAACAAGAAAATTTGTTTGTTTTCATATTTATTTACAGTTGCACTGTTTCTATCTCTAATTCGTAACAAAAGCCATATTGTTCAATAATATTTGCTCTCACTAATTTATTAATTGCTCATTTTATCTTCTTATAATTTTTGTTAATGTGTGATGCAGTATGTTCTTCTGTATGTCTATGAGAACTGTGACCCAGTAAATAAGATTTACTACTGCAGCCTTTTCAATTTACCTAATGGACTTCAAGGTCAAAAGGGAAGAGATATGCTTCCTTTTGTAAAGCTTGTTGACAATTTTGATGCAAGTTATCAGTATATTGCAAATGACAACACTGAGTTCACATTTCTGACTAACAAGGATGCTCAAAAGTACCGCCTTATTCGATTAGATCTGGAGGAACCAAGCACCAGCATTGACGTACTTCAAGAAGCTGACAAAGATGTTCTTGAGTCAGTTGTTGCAGTCAACGGGAATCAAATCATTGTCACTTATCTAAGTGATGTTAAGCATATACTGCAGTTGAGGGACTTGAAAACAGGAACCTTGCTGCATCAGCTCCCTATTGACATTGGCACTGTATATAATGTTAGTGCTCGTCGTAAAGATGACACACTTTTTATTGGCTTTACAAGCTTCCTTACACCTGGTGTTATATATCAATGCAACTTAGAAAGTGGAATACCTAATTTGAGAGTATTCCGTGAAATTTTGGTTTCTAAATTCGACCGGACAGAGTTTCAGGTTAATCAGGTAACAAATTGTGAAACATTTCTTTATTGCCTCTTTCTTTTCCCTCTTCTGGCAACACACGAAAACATGGTGTGCTAACAACTTTCAAGTGCATTGCTTATGACTTCATTTCAATCAAATACTTCATGTCATTCAATAAATAGTCCTTCAAGCATTCCTATGTTTCATCTACCGTAGTAATTTTGCATCTTTTGCTTCATTGCTTACTTTGGTTTTCTTTCCTTTTCAGGTATTTATTCCCAGTAAGGATGGCACCCTGATACCAATGTTTATAGTGGGTGGAAAGAATATTTCACTCGATGGCTCACATCCTTGTTTACTATATGCATATGGGGGATTTAGTATTAGTCTTACACCATCATTCAACATCGGTCGAATTGCTCTCATGAAGCATCTAGGTATTGTCTACTGCTTGGCGAATATTCGCGGCGGCGGAGAGTATGGAGAAGAATGGCATAAAGCCGGGGCTCTGAGAAACAAGCAAACTTGCTTTGATGACTTCATTTCTGCTGCTGAGTATCTTGTATCTGCTGGTTATACTCGGCCCAAGAGGTTGTGTATCGAGGGTGGAAGCAATGGGGGCATTCTTATCGGGGCTTGCATTAATCAGGTATTCATATACGTTGTACAGTTCATGGACCCATGTAATTTCATTATTTGCAACATTTTATTTTTTACATGACTTTAAATTATCGGGGTTCCAGAGACCGGATCTATTTGGCTGTGCACTTGCCCATGTTGGTGTCATGGACATGCTCAGATTTCACAAGTTCACTGTAGGTGTGAATCACTCTTTCGTCTCGTAGTTTATGCATTCATTAAATTCTTCCTTTTCCTCTCTTTCCCATGGTTCTTGATTTTACATGTTTCCAGGCCATACTTGGACTTCAGAATTTGGCTGTTCTGAAAAGGAGGAAGAGTTTCACTGGCTAATTAAGTAAGTTTCAACTTCATTTTAGCATTTGGAGGTTTTATCTTCCTCCATATTGTGTGTTGTATGCAATATTATCTTCTAAGTAAAACGATGGGTTCATATCATGGTTTGAGTTCACTATACAACAATACACACATTTTCATGATTTACTTGCCGGCCTTTATAATTTCTTTGTTTCATTAGTCAATTTATTCTTCATCGCCTTGTCCACACTAATATTTTTTTGCATCGATTACCTCTCACTTGTTTCAAACATAAAATGTCTTCTTTAGGTACTCACCATTGCACAATGTCAGTCGACCATGGGAACGTTCTTCTGATAAAACTTCTCAGTATCCACCTACATTGTTATTGACAGCTGATCATGATGATCGGGTTGTGCCATTACATTCCTTGAAGCTTTTAGCTGTTAGTATCTTTTAACATATTGCATTATACCTACAAAGAATATCGCAAGTGGTCCATTAACATACCACACGTTTGTGCCTTTGCACTTTTAACACAGGATTTTTTGTATTCATATTTCAGACCATGCAATATGTCCTATGCACAAGTACATCTGTAAACCTTCAAACCAACCCGATTATCGGAAGAATTGATTGCAAAGCTGGCCACGGTTGTGGACGTCCAACACAGAAAGTGGTATTTTTCTGCTCTAATCTGAGTGTGTTTATTATACTTGTACATGATATAAGGAACAAAGGGACAGTGCCCAAGTGACTGACATTGTAATTACTGTGTCCATTCTCTTTCAGATTGATGAAACTGCAGATAGGTATAGCTTTATGGCTAAGATGTTAGGCGCAACCTGGGTTGATTAGTCAATGTTGTTTGCTTCATTGCTTGCAAGTGGAAATATTAATGCAGCATGGGTTCTGGTAGTTTGCAACTTGATTGATTACATAGAATTTGTGTCGATAGAACTGGAATTCCTAGTAAATAAAAAAAATGGCAACATGGAAATTTAAAAAGCAAAAACCATGGTGACCCTGCACTGCTTTCATTTTTTGTTCTTGATTTATGTTGTATAATAAGGTCGGGAACCAGGAATTGGAAAGACTGAAACTCATGATAATATTTATTTATTGATTATTTAAAAATAATCAAGGCTCAAATGAAAAAATATAAGTAATTTTTAAGGACAAAACATGATTGAAAAGTAGGGATGGCAACAGGTCGGGTTCTAGTGAAATTCAAATTCAAATCCAGATATTTTCGGGTTATCCAAATCCAAATTTATCGGATTTTGGATCGGGTTTTTTTCGGGTATCCAAAATTTTATTGAAAAATATAATAAATTCAATATATATCTTCAACACAAACGGACAACAATAACTATATTTATAAAATTATAAGTGATTAAATTTTAAAAGATAATTAAATACAATATATTATACGAATTGTAATATTAATTTATCATTAATATACAATTAACAATTAGCTAATAGTTCAAATATTAATAAAAATGAAAAGTTTGTACAATATAATACTAGTAAAATATATTATACGTTGATAAATGAAAAACTAGTTTACTAAATAAGTATTGACTATTGAGTAAAAATGAAATAATAAAATGAACATATATAAATTATTTATCTTATATTATATATAATAAGTTACATTTATAATATATGGGTAAGGTTCTAGGGAGACCCTTATTATCAAGATACCCCAATATTCACGGTCCATTATATACAATATATAGATAATTATTAATACATTACATAAGGGCAGTACATTATGTATTTTTATAATACGGTTCTACTCTTTTAAAAATGGTAAGAAACGTTTATTTAGTTTTTGAATAATGAACAAGAATATTTTATTTTTGGTAAGTTTATAATCAAATTATATATTACCTTATACGTTTGATACATTACTTAAAATCATTCTTATAGTGTTACAACGTTTTGATGAGCTTATTCTAGTAGACAATGGAGATACAAAATAAGATTATCGAGTTTTTATTTTTTTGGGGTTAAATAAGTATATTATATGAAGGTTATTGTTATAAAACACTAACAGGAACAACTTTATTATTGCAGTAAAAAAGAGATAGCGTTGGAAGTAGAATCACCAGAAAACAAAGTTCTGTTAGCAAGGTTTCAGCCTTTGTTCGTTAGCGAGAACATTTTTATATTATCCGAAGTAAAGAATCAAATTTTGTTAACTAATCGAATAAAAACATAAATGGCGATCCTTCTGAGTGTTTTAACAAATTGGGTTTCCGTTAAGTGAAGTGAACAAAAATGAATGCAGGATTCCTTTGAGTGCTTTGCCTAAGACCCCTTATAAGGCTTAACAACAATCAGGATTCCGTTAACTGTTTGTAAATAAAAATATATGGAAATTTCATTCAATGTTTTAAAGAACATGAATTTTGTAAAGTGATTGTTGTTATGCCCAATATTTGGACATGGGTCCTAGGCAGGTCCGATGACATAAATTGGCCGGCCCACCTTGCATTTGGGCTCACATGGCTTCAAAGCCCACATCCAGCTCGCATTGTGTTAAAGAAGATAAAATATTCTAAGGCCCTTGGCCTAGCGTGGGGTCGCATCGCTAGCTCACCAGCCTTAGACTCATTCGGCTTCGATAAGGAAAAGAGAGGAGAACCGGCCCCCCAGCCCGGTTCGCTTCTCATCATCACCTCTCAGGTCGCATAGATTTGCCAGAGAGGCCCTCAGCCCGGCTCGCTTGGCCCGGCTCATTGCCTCCGGATCGCTTCGCTAGCCCGGAGTACTTAGCACGGATTTCTCATAACTGGCTGAAAGGCTCCTAGCCTCATGGGCTCACCTCACTTGGTATTATTTGCTAATCTGAAGACTACAGAAGGCCCCCCGGGGTAATATCTCAACATATTTATCTATTTGAAGACAGCTAGCCCTACGGGCTCTCATCTCATCAAAGGATCCGCACAGGATCATCTCTACATACTGCTCCACGCGAGGCCACATCGCGCATAACTCCTTACGGGAACCCCTTGCTCTACAACTCCATGACAGCCCCCGGAGCCTGACAGGGCTTGGGCCATGGCAGTTACAGATATCTGGGAAGTTTGCCCTCCACATCCACACAGACTTGGGCCAAAGCCCAGCATGTCTAAGGATCTGGGCTTGATGGACCGGACCAATACCTAGCCCATATAGGTAACTTGTCCTCCAAGAACTACGTGTGGCTTGAACCCCTATATAAAGGGTACGTAGGCCTCTTGTTTCAGTTGAGACAACAGTTGGCAGCAAGAGAACACATATTTTCTCTGGCCTTCTAACGAATCAACAACAAGATCAGCTACCAAAATCCATCACTTTCCTCCCGTGTTCTTCGCGTTCTTCATCAAATTCATAGCAAAATCATCATATTTTGCTCCGTGATTCCAGCAAACCTCCAAATTACTGTTATACCAGTTTCTCCCTATAACAATTGGCGCTAGAAGGAGGGGCTACTTGACATCTGAGGGAGAAGGATGTCTAACTCTAGGAGAACCGGAAACTCGTCAGAAAGTGATAGAGCTGAGGATGACGAGACCCCGAGACATGCCAACGAGAACCCGCCTCAGACCGACCCCAAACTCTTGGAATTCCTTGATGAGATGGGCCAGCAGATGCTCGAGTTCAACAAAAGAATGAGGCGGATGGAGAGGAGAGGCGCCTCTAAGAAGGCTAGCGCGAGCGCCCGGCGACGAATGAGGAGGGCCAATAAATTTAAGTGGCCCTGGTCGACCGTGAAACCTCGTGACCTCATGAATGATTTTAATGATGAAGCCAGAGATGTAGGGAAGGATGAATCATTAGAGTGGGATGAGGTGCCCCCCAGTCAGGCGCGGCAGGCCCATGAGACCCCTCACAGGTCGTTTCATGGCCCAGCCCCCTCTGAGGCGAAGGCAACCAGTGTTTTTGACAGGGTCGGGAGAAGACTAACAGAGCATGATCTAAGGATAAAGCTGGAGAGAGCCCGAACTAAAAACACTGAGGTAAGGCCCCCGAGTCTAGCACGTGAAGCAGAGGGACCCCCTCGCCATCGCGAGCGCGCCAGGTCCCCATATCGTGCTCATGTACCGGAGAGGCCCCCTCCCAGGGGAAGAAATCAGGAGGCTCAGTCCGTGATAAGTGGAGAAGGTGGAGGCCGAAGGCGTGAACAGGCACCGCCCCCATCGCATAGGGCCAGTAATGAAAATAATAATGAGGAGAGGCTGGGAAACCTCCGCATGAACGATCTTAGGCAGCTCCTAGAGCGCATGGAGAAGGAGAAAACTGCTCCAAATCCTATCTCCACCCAGTCGCCTTTCACCAATGAGATCCGGGTCGCACCTCTGCCCGCCATCTTCAGAAACAACCCGAATCTCACTTTTAATGGTGATACTGATCCAGCCGAATACCTAATCCGCTTCAATATTGAGATGGAAGTTTACCAGGTTTCCACTCTAGCCCGGTGTCGGCTATTCGCCGCCTCTCTCAGGGGTAGTGCCCAACAGTGGTTCTCCAAACTCGGGCCCATTATGATCGACTCATGGGAACTACTGGCAGATATATTCATCAAACAATTTCAGTCTTCCATGCTCTATGCCCCACCTGTGGCGACCCTTGCTAATATTAAGCAAAGGGAAGGAGAAACTCTGCAAGATTACTTCAAGAGGTTTAATGCCGAAGTACCCCGAGTTAGAGGAGCAACTGAAGAGGCTGTGAAGAACTTCCTGATAGCAGGTCTTAAGGAGGGAACCGACTTCTGGAAAAGCCTACAAGCTAAGACACCTGAAACGTTGTCTGAATTTTACCGGCAGGCTGAGCCCTTTAAATGGGTAGAGAAATCTATGCTTGACTTAAAGAAGAGTAACAATAATGGAGGCCGGGGAAAGAATAACAAACGCAAGGGATCCCGGAGTCCGGATAATAGATACAAGGGCCGTAGAGAAAGAAGCCCCAGCCCGAAGAGGTATGACAAAAGGGAAAGAGAGAGGTCCCTTGAGAGCAATAAGTCAGAGGACAGGAGGCCCTACCCGAAATACAATCGCCACACCCCACTAGTGGCCCCAATCGAGCACATCTACGCAATTAATGCCTCTAAAGGAATCTTCAAGAAGCCTCCACCAATGACGAATTACGGTAGAAAGGACTCTCGGAAGTTCTGCGCCTATCATGAGCAGTCGGGCCATGACACCGCCGATTGCAGACATTTGAAAGACCAGATTGAAGACCTCATTAGAAGTGGTCACCTCACTGAATGGGTGGTAAGAGAAGTGAAGAGACATCAGAGGAGTGATTATCATAGCGTCCCGCCTCCTCCTTCGAAAGATAAGGCTCCGCAGGATAAAGAGAGACCTGGGCTTGGCAATACTAGAGAGGGCAGTATCCATATTATCATCGGGGGTCCTCATATTGGTGGAGATAGCAAACGAGCCATGGAGAGATATGCCAGAGAGGCCAAGGAGCGTCCCCTCACTAATATCCACCACCTCTCGCAGAGACCTCCCAAGCTGTTTAAGGGAGAGGAAACTGATATTATGTTTACCGAAGAGGATGCCAAATGGGTCCATCACCCCCATAATGATGCCCTGGTAGTTAAAATAAAGATCGGATCCTCGAATGTGCACAGAGTACTTGTCGATAATGGAAGCGCTGTTAATGTTCTCACTTATGACGTCTACCAGAAGATGGGTCTCCTTGACAAGGATCTCACGCCTACTATCGGCCAGCTCTACGGATTCACCGGGGCCTCGGTTAGCGTCAAGGGCCTCATTAAACTCCCCATCACTCTAGGGGAGGAGCCCTGCATGACCACCCAGGTTGCTGATTTCATGGTGGTAGACCAGCACTCTGCCTACAATGCCATAATTGGCAGGCCCATACTGAAGGAAATGAGGGTGGTGACCTCTATTTACCACCTTTCAATGAAGTTTCCCACTCCAAAGGGGGTAGGATGTGTCAAGGGCTGCCAGTATGATTCTCGAGAATGTTATAACAAGGCCCTCAAGTCAGCCGAGAAGACGAGTAGAGAGGTAAAAGCCATCAATGTAGACGATTACAAGCCAAGTTCATGTGATACCATGATCCCACCAAAAATAGAGGACGCTATGTGCAACACCATCACCGTCGAAGAGCTTCCGCAAGATTATTTTGAAAGCATGGGAATTCAAGTAGAACCGGTACCGGGGGCACTCATGATGGAGCCCTCCCAGCCAGTTCAAAATTTGGTAGAAGGAATTGTGGAAGAGGCTAGTGATGATGAGGAGACCCCAGAGCAGTTAGAAAAAAGACTCAGTAAAGGAAAATGGGTTCCAGAGAAGACCTCAGCAGTGATAGATCTCCCCAACGGATTCTCTCGTGAAATCACAGGCATCACCGAAAGATTAGTCAGTCCGAAAGGACCCGGGGGGTACACATTGGAGGATCAAAACAGGGAAGTGCTCTCTATTGAAGAAGTGGGAGAAGCGGATATGACTCAGGATTTCGAGATGGATATTGATCCACGTATGCCCGCTTATGTAGAAAGAGCTGGGGCAGCCGAAGATACTATCACGATTCCGGTGGACGCAAATGATCCTTCTAAGTGGCTGAAGATCGGCTCTAATCTCGACCCAAACATGAGAGACTCTCTGGTCTCCTTCCTCAAAAGTAACCTGGATGTGTTTGCCTGGTCTCATGCTGATATGGTAGGGATTGACCCTAAAGTTATGTGTCATCACCTCAACATTGATCCAAATAAAAAGGGGGTGAGGCAGAAAAGGCGCCCTGTCAGTGGAGAGAGGGCCGAAGCCCTCAAGGAAGAAGTGGACCGGCTCCTCAAGGTCGGGCTCATCAAGGAAGCTTTCTATCCCACATGGTTGGCCAATCCGGTTCTCGTAAAAAAGCCAAATGGGAAGTGGAGGACTTGCATAGACTTCACTGATCTAAACAAACATTGCCCCAAAGATAGCTTCCCTCTACCAAGAATTGATCAACTAGTGGATGCAACTGCTGGTCACGCACTACTCAGCTTCATGGATGCTTATTCGGGATACAATCAAATTCCCATGTATGAGCCCGATCAGGAACACACAGCATTCATCACAGATAGGGGTCTCTATTGTTATGTTGGGATGCCCTTTGGCTTACTCAATGCCGGATCCACCTACCAGAGGCTGGTCAATATGATGTTCGAGAAGCAAATTGGTAAAACCATGGAAGTATATGTAGATGATATGTTGGTTAAGTCTAAGGAGGCCACGGATCACGTCGGCCACTTAGCCGAGATGTTCGACATCTTGAGGAAATACCGGATGAAGCTCAACCCCCAGAAATGTGTCTTCGGAGTAGAATCCGGGAAATTCCTAGGCTTCATTGTTAATCACCGAGGGATCGAAGCCAACCCGGCCAAGATCAAAGCTCTAATAGAAATGAGGTCACCCAGGAATGTCAAGGAGGTGCAGAGCTTAACCGGGCGGATAGCAGCTTTAAATCGCTTTGTCTCCAAATCATCTGACAAATGCCAAGAGTTCTTCAAAGCAATCAGGAGCATAGGAAAGAAGTTCGAGTGGACCCCTGAATGTGAAGAGGCCTTTCAACAGATCAAAGAGCATCTAGGCAGCCCACCTCTCCTATCCAAGCCTCTAGCAGGGGAGACTTTAATTCTCTATCTTGCTGTTTCAGACTACTCGGTTAGTGCTGTTCTGGTTAGAGAAGAAGCGGACACTCAGTTTCCTGTGTACTACGTGAGCAAGAGGATGCTTGATGCAGAGACCCGATATACTAACATGGAAAAGTTAGTTTATGCTCTCATGCTGGCATCAAGGAAGCTCCGACCTTACTTTCAGGCTCACAAAATTGAAGTAAGAACCGCCTATCCATTAAGGCAAGTATTGCACAAACCAGAAACATCTGGCAGGCTATTGAAGTGGACGATTGAGCTAGGCCAATTCGATGTTTCATACAAACCCCGCAGTGCCATAAAGGGGCAGGCTCTCGCAGACTTCATTCTGGAATTTCCATCTCACAGTGACGAGAGCACACAAGTCCCCACTAGGGTCTCGAGCACCACACAAGAAGAAATCAACGAAAACAGCGCTCCTTGGTGGACCTTATATGTTGATGGAGCAGTGAATAATGAAGGAGCAGGTGCAGGGATAGAGCTTGTGACTCCGGAGGGACACAAACTCAATACAGCTATCCACTTCACCTTTCAGGCCACAAACAATGATGCTGAATATGAGGCCCTCATATCTGGCCTCAAACTAGCCTTAGAAATGAAGGCGGAAAACCTTAACATATTCAGTGACTCTATGTTGGTCGTCTACCAAATAAAAGGGGGGTTCCAAGCTAGGGGTCCTCGTACGGAGCTATATCTTAATTGCTCCCGACGGCTCCTCAACCTCTTTAGAGAAGTCAAAATCGAACAACTCCCACGGGGTCAAAATGCCCATGCAGACGCGCTGGCAAAACTCGGCTCTCAGCGCGAGGCCACTCTGTTAGGGGTCATTCCCCTTGAAATCCAAAGGAGGCCCAGTGTCCCTGAGGAACTGAATGAGAAGAAAACTTCATCACTTGAGCTAATGGAAATTGAGATTGAAAATCCGGCCCCAACTTGGATGACTCCAATATGGGAGTATATCAAAAGGGGTTCATTACCTGAAAATAATAATGAAGCTAGAAGAATCAAGTACAAGGCCGCACGGTATGTTATTTATGATGAGGTCCTTTACCGAAGGGGCTTCAATATCCCACTTCTCAGGTGTGTTGATGGGACCGAATGCAATTATATACTTCGAGAAGTACATGAAGGTATTTGTGGCAATCACACGGGGGGTGGTTCTCTAGCCCACAAGATCCTCCGACAAGGCTACTACTGGCCTACTCTCAAGCACGACGCCATTGAATTCGCCAGGTCTTGCGACAAGTGTCAGAGATATGCTAACTTCAGCAACATCCCCGCTGCTCCACTCACCTCTCTGATGAGCCCGTGGCCCTTTGCCATGTGGGGGATTGATTTGATAGGAGAGCTGCCGAAAGCTAAGGGAGGGGTCAAGTATGCTGTGGTGGCAGTTGATTATTTCACTAAGTGGGCCGAGGCCGAGCCCCTAGCCACTATCACCGCCAAGAAGCTTAGGGATTTTGTGTACAGGGCTATTGTGTGCAGGTTTGGGATCCCCTACAAGCTCATTTCTGATAATGGAAAGCAGTTTGATTCCAAGGAAATGCGAGAATTTTGTGACAACTTGGGCATCAGGAAGGATTTCTCCGCTGTCTGCCACCCTCAATCAAATGGCCAGACAGAAGCAATAAACAAGATAATCAAGCACACTCTGAAAGCTAAGCTGGATGAAAATAAGGGCAACTAGCCCGAGGAGCTCCCTAGGGTCCTCTGGTCCTACAACACTACCCCGAGGAGCACTACTGGTGAGACCCCATTCTCCTTATCATATGGATGTGAAGCTATGGTACCTGTGGAAGTTGGCTCCGGATCATTCCGTCGAGATCATTTTGACCCCAATAATAATGAGGTCAACCACCGACTCTACCTCGACATGATTGAAGAGACCCGGGCAGACTCTCAGGTCCGCCTAGCGTCGTACCATCAAAGGACAGCTAGGCATTACAATGAGAAGGTGAGGGCTCGTCCACTCCGAGTTGGAGATCTAGTCCTACGTCGGGTCATGCCAAACACCAAGATTCAGGCACATGGAGTCTTCGGTGCCAACTGGGAAGGCCCCTACAAGGTCAAGACTGTTCTCTGGGAGGGAACATATCACCTCTCTGATCTCAAAGACAAGCTTATTCCGCGAGCATGGAATGCGGAACATCTCAAGAAGTATCTACCTTAACTGCCCATGTAACTGGCAGTACTATTTATTTTTAGACTTCGTATGAATAAATCATCCTAAGTCTCGGGGGGTAGTACTGTTATATAAACACCCCTCCGAGCTGATGTAATGACTCTATTGGCCCTATGTTCTTCAATTATTCAAGAAATATGCATGGTTTTCTTTCAAATTTTATGTAATGTGTATCAATATTCATGAAAGTTCGTGCAGTTAGGGTCGAGCAACGACAATGTGCGGCCAGAAATTGCTTAGCTAGGCGAGGCCTGTTGGCCAGCCAAGCGATGCGACGTGGGGCCCCGTCGTCATATAAGTGAACGATGCGAGGCCATAACCACGGGCCCCGTTGGGACGAGCTCAGGTCAGCATAGGTGCGAGGCCATCTGGTTCAAAAATGAACGAGGCAGGGCCCCCAATGCGAGGCCACAGTAGAACGGGCAGGCAAGACTGGGATCATTGAAACGACCTGAAAACAGTTATCAGTTGTGAAGAAAAATAATAAAGAAAATAAAGCAAAGGCTAGCACGAAGGCGACGCCAGCCATTCCTGTTCGAAGTTGCCCGAACTAGGCCCCCTCAGCACGAGCTCAACACTGTGTGGCCGGAAATTGCAAAGCTAGGCGAGGCCTAATGGCCAGCCAAGCGACGCGACGTGGGGCCCCATCGTCACATAAGTGTGCGATGCGAGGCCATAACCACGGGCCCCATTGGAACGAACACAGGCCAGCATCGATGTGAGGCCATTCGGTTCTAAGTCATTCGAACCAGGCCCCCATGCGAGGCCAATAACGATGGGATCGCAGAAGCGACCTGGACCTACTTAAACGTTTGTGGAATGAAAGAATAAAGCCGATAAGTCAGAAATACTAGCTTCGCGAAGTGAAATCACAACCGGTTCATGAAGATATACTAAGCGATGCGAAGCAAAAATTAAGACATGGGTAAATAAAACGAAGCGAATACAAAGGAGATGGAAGAAATCAAAGCATTAAAATATAAGTTAAAGTTATTACAAACGCGAGGCATAGACGGTGCCCGCAACCCATCAAATTCGGCTCGCAAGCGAGCATAAAGTACTTGTTCAAAAAATGAATTACAAATGAGAAAGCAAACTACGAGGCCTCCTCCTGTTGCTGCTCTTCAGCCCGCTTCGCCTCGAGCTCTGCGGCTCGCTGAGAGGCCTCTTCCTCTACTTCTTTACGAAGCTGTTCCGCATAGACCCGGGTCGCATCGCCTAGCAAACCCCAGTCGAAGTCAGGAACCTTCTTCATAAAAGACTTCATGAATTTGACCTGCCCAAGAGCCGAGGCCTCAGCAATTGCCTCCTTCTTCTCTCCAGCAAAAGCAGAGATCGCAGCCTCTTGAGTGGCGATCTGAGTCTGGAGCTCGTTCAACTTCTCATCTAAAGCAGCTCGCTCCTTCTCCAGCTCTTTGGCCTTGTCCTTCGCGGACCGGAGATCCCTCTTCAGCGGGCTGAGCTCATCCTTCAGTTTTTTCTGCTCCTCGAGCAGCTTCTTCTTCTCGGCCCCCATCGATTCGACCTTAAAGTGAAGGATGGCATTTTGCTGAGCTTGAGCTCGCATCTCCTTATGACGGCTCGCTTGCCTATAAAATAGCTCAGCCGCGGCCCGAGTCAGAGCAGCATTGTTCTCCTCGATAGAAGACTGGGCCCATAAGTTTAGATCGCTCTCGGACACATGAGAGTGACCCAGCTTCGCAAAAGCATTCGCAGCAGGGTGAGGAGGAACAACGGCCACAACTTCGCTTCGCTGTTTTTTCGGGTCCGCTTTTATGACCTCAGCATCTAGCGGCCTTTTCCTCAAGTCATCCCGAGGAGGCTTGCTACCCGAGGCCTTTACGTCCTTTGGCCTGGAGGGAGGGGCAACCACTGCGACCTCATCGTCTTCGTCGGTAAAAGGAGGAGGGACTATGTTAGACTTTGACATATCTGCACAAAAAACACGAAGCGATCAGAGAACAGTTGTAAAAATATAAAATAACCAACAATGCAGAAAAATGCAAGCATGATACATATGAATGCGATGCGAAGGGGAAAATGCAAGTAGCAACGGAGGCAATATACCGGACTCGGTCCGGGCCCGTTTCGCAGAAGGTTTCTGAGCTGAGCTCGCGATGGCTTTTCCTTTCTTTGGAGTCAGCCTCGCCCCTTCTCTCAAGAATCCATGGGTGACCAAGTTCGAGGTCGTCACCAGCTTCTTCACATTCCTCTCCTCGACAGTAAGTTGGAGGATGCTATCAGCTCGCTCTTTGGCTTCGCCAGTGAGAGGAGTGCGAGGAGGAGCGACTTGTAAAAGAGAATGAATAAGGTAGGGTCAGTTTCAAGAAAATAAAAGCGAACTAAGGGGAACGAAGCGAAGTGGTCGCACTTACTGGGTTTGTAATTAAAATGGGTCTGAACCCGGGTCGCATCGAACACGAAGAAGAACGGCTCCTTCCAATGCCCAACGTTGCTCGGAGCGCCGTGCAACAGGTTCTTGCCATTGAACTCAGGCCAGACTGATAAATAAAGATAGCCGAAGTCCTTCTTCCCCGAGGACTTTAAATTCAAAAAATATCCAAGGGTCCTCGCATCGAGGTCAGGATATTTCAGCTTCTTGTACAGCACGAACAGGGCAATGGCCGACCTCCAGCCATTTGGATTTACTTGAAGGGGAGCGATGTGGAAATACTTGCACACATCCTGGATGAACGGATGCATTGGCGATGCGATCCCTACCTTCAGAAGCGAGGTGGAGAGAACCATCCGAGGAACGCGACCACCATTCTCTAGATGGTCAAATTTGTAACATCTCTGATGAGGCCGGGGGAGAATGATGCGACACTCCAGCCTATATTGTTCAACCGCCTCGGCCAGGGTTTCTGAAGTAAGGCTAGTGGAGAGGTCTTTGGCAGCAAAATGGCGAGGAGAAGATGGCCTCGTTGTTGAGCTGCTCGTTCCGTCACTCAATGGCTTCGCACCCAAGAAAATTGACCCCTCTAGTTCGGGCTGATCAGGAGGAACATAGGCCTCGCCCTCGGATTCTTCAGGCACAAAATCATAATTTTCCAAGTCGATCGACCTGGTCACAGCGTCATCTTCCTCGCTGTCCGAAGATTCGACCCAATGAGAGGTGGCCTTATCTTCCAGATCAAGATTGATCTCGGGGCGAACCCTCTTATTCTTTGGGTCGCGAGGTTCATAGTACGCACTCCCGAGCTCACTCCAGCTCGAATCGCTACGGACAGAAATTGGTTGTTGTGGATGAAGGGGCTCTTCACCAGCTTCCCCCTCAACGGCTCGCTCCGAGATCCGCCTAGCGATCTCTGCCTCGGCCTCCTCCTTCGACATGGCCCAAGGCCCGCGGTTTAAAAATGAAAGATCCAGCGAACCGGGCACCACGGGCCTCTTTCGCTTCCAGGCGTTGAGATCGCCGTTGCGAGGCGAGTCTTCTATCGACCAGGTTGGGTCCATGTTCAAGACAAACGAGTCCGAACTCGACTGCTCGATCCGAGCTATGAGGGTAGCCGCTTCGGGGTTGACTTCAGTCCCTGGGATGATTGGATGGCGGCTCGTGCCCGATATCTCATTCAGTTCGCGTTGGAATTCACGCGAACCCCTCAGTTCCTTTGGGTAATGGCTGAGAGGCGAAGAGGTACTCGTATCCGAATCGCTCGACATCTGAAATAGATGGTGAATCAATTAAGGTGTGTGCTCTTAAAGAAGAAAAGGAAAATCTAAGTGTCCTCACATCGCACACGAGCCGGTCCTAAATCTAAGGTCGAGATCGCGACGCGAGGAGAAGTGGGGGTGTGTGAGGTGATGCGACCCGGTGAGTAGGATCGCATCGCATACAATACACTTAATTGGCTAAACATTCAAACATAATAAAAGAGCGAAGACAAAATAATGAGTTCGGGTCGTTACCTTTCGTGTTGGAAGGGGGGCTCGAGTCGCTGGATGAACGTTGATCGGAACTCCGCTCGCTTGAAGATTCCGGCGAAGAAGGATGAACAAATCTGGTTCGCACTTGGATTCTTGGCATAAAAATCAGCTGAAACCACCGTTTGATCCTTGAGCTCTCGGACAGATTTTCTCGAAAATGATTTTGGAAATGATTGAAAATGATTGGAAAGTCCACCTATTTATAGGCAGCTGAGGAGAGAGAAACGACCAGGACACGTGGCATGATCTTGGCCACCCATCTCGATCTGGTGCATGCGACCACACCGTAAGCATATATTGCCTCACCTTCAACGGCTATATTTGAGGTCGCTTCGCACAAGGAATCCCTTCAATTGCCCTGAAGTTGAAAGGGTTTTTTGTGGTTAGCTCGGCCCATTTGATATCCAGATCGCTATCAAGATGGATCATCGCAAGAAGACTATCAATTCCACCAAGGCTGGGCAATTCGCTTCGCATCTCTATTAGAAGCCTTCTTCTGGTCGCTTCTCTTGGAGGATTTCTGGCTTCAATTACTATATGATTCCACCTCGCATCGCTAATGGCGAGGAGGAATCGGGGGGTAGTTGTTATGCCCAATATTTGGACATGGGTCCTAGGCAGGTCCGATGACATAAATTGGCCGGCCCACCTTGCATTTGGGCTCACATGGCTTCAAAGCCCACATCCAGCTCGCATTGTGTTAAAGAAGATAAAATATTCTAAGGCCCTTGGCCTAGCGTGGGGTCGCATCGCTAGCTCACCAGCCTTAGACTCATTCGGCTTCGATAAGGAAAAGAGAGGAGAACCGGCCCCCCAGCCCGGTTCGCTTCTCATCATCACCTCTCAGGTCGCATAGATTTGCCAGAGAGGCCCTCAGCCCGGCTCGCTTGGCCCGGCTCATTGCCTCCGGATCGCTTCGCTAGCCCGGAGTACTTAGCACGGATTTCTCATAACTGGCTGAAAGGCTCATAGCCTCATGGGCTCACCTCACTTGGTATTATTTGCTAATCTGAAGACTACAGAAGGCCCCCCGGGGTAATATCTCAACATATTTATCTATTTGAAGACAGCTAGCCCTACGGGCTCTCATCTCATCAAAGGATCCGCACAGGATCATCTCTACATACTGCTCCACGCGAGGCCACATCGCGCATAACTCCTTACGGGAACCCCTTGCTCTACAACTCCATGACAGCCCCCTGAGCCTGACAAGGCTTGGGCCATGGCAGTTACAGACATCTGGGAAGTTTGCCCTCCACATCCACACAGACTTGGGCCAAAGCCCAGCATGTCTAAGGATCTGGGCTTGATGGACCGGACCAATACCTAGCCCATATAGGTAACTTGTCCTCCAAGAACTACGTGTGGCTTGAACCCCTATATAAAGGGTACGTAGGCCTCTTGTTTCAGTTGAGACAACAGTTGGCAGCAAGAGAACACATATTTTCTCTGGCCTTCTAACGAATCAACAACAAGATCAGCTACCAAAATCCATCACTTTCCTCCCGTGTTCTTCGCGTTCTTCATCAAATTCATAGCAAAATCATCATATTTTGCTCCGTGATTCCAGCAAACCTCCAAATTACTGTTATACCAGTTTCTCCCTATAACAATTGTAAATATATATACATGGATATTCCTTTGATAATAATGATTTATTTTCTATATACCCAATTCTAGTGGATTCTGTTACATGATCTAACGAAGTAAATACAAGATTCTTTTGAGTTTTTTTGCCTGTGTTGTAACTAAAATAAACATTTGTAACCATATTGAATTTCTTGAACGGGATCAGGATATTGTAAAGTGTTTGTTAGTATATAGATAAAGAGAGACCTTTAGTTGTTGACCACATGTGACTCAGTTTGTTTGTTTAATTGTTTCTTTCCGAGATTTATTACTCTATATAGAGATTCTCTTAAAGTGTTTCACTAAACACGTAAGTGATCCGGAAAAAATGAATGCATGACTCCTTTGAGTGCTACAAGAATATTCTATTATAAACTACAAAAATCTCTTGTTGTAATTTGTTCCTAGTTGGATTGAAGGTCAGAGATATTCTATTATAAACTACAAGAATCTCTTACTGTAATTTATTTCTAGTTGCATTGAAGGTCAGAGATGTTTTTGTGGGGTTTTTCGGTTTGTCGGTGTATCTTGCCAAGAAAAACTAACATACTGCATCTTCCCTTGATATGGGACCCTCCTTTTATGTTCCTCTACTACAATATATGTCATCAACTCCCGAACTAGTGTCTCTGTTGCTGCTACTTCCATGTCTCATGGATGATGGATGAGGCTTTGTCTTTATTCATAATTTATTCAGAGTTTATATTAGATTGAATTTTATATTGAAATAATTAATTAATTATGAAAGGCATATGACTAAGGCTATTTGTAATAATTAGATGACAACTCAACTCAAACAAGAAATAGAAGTAAATAATAAATATGAAAACAGGAATTAACACGAAAACAGTCAACTAGACACAAAGTATCATAATATTAGAAGTGTTCTGATGAAGTTGTTACTCTACACCGGAAGAAGTTCATTAATATGTTCAAGTGTCGGCGAAAAATAAAGAAGTATTATTTCAGAAGAGTTCAGAAGATACAGAAAATTCCAAGTGGCTACTACAGAAAGATTCCAAGAATAGAAAACTATAGATTTAAAGCTAGAAGCGAGAATAATACAGAAGATCACAGATTTAATGTTAAAAGGTGAAGAACATTTGTTTTATTAAGACACAAATGAACCAGACAGTACATTGTGTGTCAACTATTTAAATGAAGGTTCAACATCAAGTACAAGTGATTTTCAGACAGAAGACAGTGAAGAAGAAAGATTCAAGGCAAATCTACAATGGTTGTGCAGTGAAGAAATTAATTAATTCCACTATCAAAACTTAATTAATTATTTAATTTTACTTAAATTAATTCATCTTTGAATTGATTTAATTTATAAATAAATTAATTAAAATTAGTGAAATTAATTAAATTAAAAAGACCTTTTATTTATCATTTAAAGAAAGTCTTGCTGCACTATTTTAAAAGTCTTACCAAATTATTTCTCCAAGACTTATAAAAAGTCTTATCGAAATAATGATTCAAGACTTTTATTTTAAAAGTCTTACCGAATTATTTCTCTAAGACTTATAAAAAGTCTTACTGAAATAATGATTTAAGACTTTATATAAAAGTCTTACCGATCTGCTTTTTCAAAAGTCTTACCGAGTTTATTTAAAAGTCCTACTGAATTTTAAATGTCTTGTCAAGCTTATTTAAAAAGTCTTGAAGGCTATTTAAAAAGTCTTATTAGATTTTTAATAAGTTTTATTCAAAAGTCTTGTTAGATTCAACCTCTATAAATATGAGGTCTTTGGCTTCATTATTTTCGTTGTTGAAAATATTCAATTTCAGTAATTTGTCTGCATTGTAATACTCACAGACTTTCTGTGCTGGTTTGTAATATAATTGTTAAAAAATAACAATTCACGTCGAAATCGTTCTAGAATATTTTATCAATTATAAATATTTTCATCATATTAATTTTGCCCAGAAAGATATCTATTATAAAAGGAGGGTTGAATATAATAGTACCAAATAATCGTTTAAGAACACAAATATTTGAATGAAATACTGTTATGTATTGATAATGAACTTTGTACAAATCTCTCTTAAGAAATTCTTTGTTCTCAAGAGCTGCTAGGTTATTAAAGATAAGACTTGAAAGTTACTTAGATGTTAACCTATGTCTGTGTTTATATAGACACAGTTACAATTCAATTACAAAATAAATTATGAAAGAAATAGCTTCAATAAGGTAATAGACTTGTATTTGGATTCCTTCTTGTCTATCCTATTCAAATTCTGATTTGTTTGTTTCCTTCACAAACTCTGATTCACAAACTCTGTCGGTTGTTATTCTCTGATTTGAGTATTCTCTGATAGAGTAAACTCTGATTGAGTATTCTCTGATAGATTAAACTCTGACTGACAGCTTTCTAAACTCTGATGACGTCAGCAACATAAACTCTGTTATGATATTCTCTGCCAACATCAGTGTTTATTTTCTAACAATCTCCCCCAATTTATGCTTTATAAAGTAAAACATAAATTTTACTTATGATGTTAGAAATATGAGGACAAATGCATCAAAGTTTGAATCTTCATTCTAGAATCAAATCCCCCTGTAAGAAAAGTCTTCTTTGAGAAAATTATCCAACAGCTTCTTCTCAGCAATTCTACCAGCTTTTCCTTGAGTTCTCTCATTTGGTTAGAAGAGTCATCAATTTGGAATATAGCAGTTCTTAGATTATAGATTGATGATCTCTCCATTCCTTCATCTAAGGGAATGCAACAGGCCTTCTTACCATCAGGATTCAAAATTAGTGTAGGAATGCATAACACCATCTTGACATTTGCATCTCCCTTTGTCATTATTTTCTCAGTGCCATCTTCAAGAACATATCCTGGTCTGTATTCTTCAGTGTTTCCATCAATAGTCTTTCATTCTTCTTCTTTTCATTTATCACTCCTTCAAGGATCTTTACCCATCTGGAAGTGACTTCATTTTCATCATTAAGAGGATATAGAACATGTTCAAGTTCTTTTGATGCCTTGTGGATTAGATCTTCTTCAACAATTTTTAAAACTCTCCCATTTTCTAAGAAATATAGTAACTTCTCCTTGGCTTGAGCACCATCAAAAATGTCATTTACTATGTTTACAGAGATTAACCTGTCAAGATGTTCTTGTGACAAATCTTCCTCAGGCTTGTCTTTTAATGAAAAAGGATCTCTGAAAATATTGGCTTCACCCCTGTAGACTTTGGCATGTGAATCTCCAATATCACCCTTATTTTTACCAAGTCTGGCATTGAAAGTCAGAGTTTGAGTTTTGGTCCACAAAAGATCAGACCTTTTCTTTCTGATCAGAGATTGTTGTTTCTCTTCTTCATCATCATCAAAGCTAGACCCACCTGTGAGAAATGTAGTTCCTGAAATAGTGAGATGAGTTTTTGATTTAGGTGGAGCTTTTTGCTGGATCCTTGATGTTGACCTAGTTTGGATTTCTGGAGTAGGCTTTGACTGAGCAATTGGCTTAGGAGTATCAAGAGGTTTGGCTTGGACAAGCATAGATTCAATCTTCTTTTGTTGAATAGATGTCTTCTTTTGAATTAGAGCTTTCTTCAAAAAAATTCTCTTTTTCTTCTGGACTTGAGCATTGTCAGTACCAGATTTCTTCAATTCTTCCTCTACAGCAACTAGATCCATTCCTGAATTTTCTTCTTCAAATAATTTTCTTGCCATTTCTGCATCCTTTAAATTTTGCTCTTCAATCTTCTCAGGCTTATCTTGTTCTTCAAGCTTTTTTTACCAATTCTATGTCTGCATCTATCAGAGTTTGCTTGTCAAAGTTTAATTCAGACTTTGATTTCATCAGAGTTTGAGAGGTTGTCAAAGTTTGTCCAATCAGAGTTTGCTTCTCATCCTTATGACTCCCTTGATCTTCATCATCAGGTTTGTCAGATTTTTGTATAGCATCCTCCTTGCATTTGTCTGTAGACACCTTCTCCCCCTTTCTGACATCATTGCCTTTTCTTATAGTGAGAATTTCAACAATTGTATGTAGCATACTCTGCATAGAATTGACAGAAGTGGAAAGATTATCAACCTTGGCTTCTAAAGCATCCTGTTTTGCTGAAACATTCTTGAGTTTTAAGTCTAGAGCATGTTGAGATGTTGTAATAACAGTTTTAATAGATGTAGTGGTTTTGTTGACAGATTTTTTAAGATCACAGACTTCATTGTGAAGTCCCTTGGACAACACAGTAGTAGCTTTTAACACCGTTTTCATCTCCTCGGAGATTATCTCTTTGTCAGCTTTATTGATCAACTCAAGAACATGTGGCTAAGAGATTTCTTCATTTGTGTATTTCTAAGACATATCCCAGATGGATTGTCTATGTGAATTTAGAAGATCTTCATTAGATGGCCATGCTTTGGATCTGAAATCCCTATTGACACCTTCTGCATCTAGGGCAGCTTCAATTTCACCCTTGAGGGTTTCTACAATCATGTAATCAGGATAATCCATCCTTAATCTTTCATGTGCATCATGTGCATTGACAGGCCACCTTTTGGAGTTATACCTTTGTGTGTAGGGGATTGACAGATCTGTATCTTCTTCATCAACAAAAATTAGCTCATCAGAGTCTGTGTCCTCCCCATCAGAGTTTATGGCTTTATCAGAGATTGGTAAAACAGAGTTTGTGGTAACTGATAAACTCTGAGTACCTGTAAAAGTAACAGAACATCCTAAATCACTCTTTTCTTTTAAAGTAATCTCATTACTTCTCACATCACACATATCATAACTTTTAATAGTTAGATTTTGCTCACTAGAAGTAACTAACTTCTTTCTCAGTTCTATCTCTCATTTTGCCAGATTTAGTATCTGCCTCTCATTATTAATTCTGTTTTTCACGCATTTTATCTCATTCTCACATGAAAAGCTCAAATCACAGTGTCATACAGAAATAAGAGGTGGCTGAGAAAGGAGGTCTGTAGTCACATGAATAGGGGTATCCTTTTCAGGACTATTCATGATCATTCAAGCAGTTAAAACATGAAAGGTAAAATCTGAACTTAAACTACCAGAGAATGCAAATTCTGAAGAAAATTCAGAGTTTAAACCTTGAGTATTTGTGGATGTGGATGGAGTCTCTATAGGCTGTGCAGAAAGATGTTGCACCATAATTGCATCAGAGATTGCCAGAGGAACTTCATTAGAGTCTATCATCTTAGCATCAGCAAAAGCAGAATCTTCATTGATTGATTGTGTGCCTGCATCCAAAATTTGATTGGATGGTTCTTGTGGGGCAGGGGCCTTAACAACTTCTTCAACCCTTTGAGTTGAAAGTTCTTGTGGGTTGTACCCCTGATTTCTGCTGGCTTTATTTGCTTCTTCTTCAATGGCTGCTGTTGAACTTTGATCAACAGGTTCTTGTGAGCCTGACCTTTCAATGACTGCTACCTCACTATGAGAGGCAGGTTCTTGTGGGTCTTGGCCAAAAGAGACTGACTTCTTCTTCCTCCTTGTAATTTTTTTTTGTACTAGGAGAGATTGCATGTGATTTAGATTTCTTCTCAGCCATCTCCTTTCTAACTTCCTCTACTAGCTCCCTTACTCTTTCATAAGATATCTTCTTAATAACTTGCTTTGGTGAATGAGAAAGAGAATCAGATACTATAATTGGAGCAGCTTCACTAGAATGTATATCAATATTTACATTATCATCAGCCAATTCAGGTTACACCAACTCATCAGAGTTTATCAAGACATCAGAGTTTATCAGATTCTCAGAGAATATTGGCTCAGAGTTTAAGACTGCACAAGAGTTTATCAAATTTTCAGAGTTTATTGCTGCATCAGAGTTTATCACTTCAGTATTTGCACCTTCAGAGATTGCAGCCTTGATCAATCTTCTTCTTTTCTTTTTCAATTCAAGCATTAGATTTACCGTGAATGGCTTCATGAAAGGGGTAAGAGGAATATCAGAAGCCTTTTTAACAATCTTCTTCACGGGAAAGACCAAACCTTCATTGTTATCATCAAAATCAGTATTTTCATCAACTAATTTCCTCTTCTTTGGAGAAGATTCCTTCACAGATTTGCCTTTTCTTTTGTTTGTGCCTTGTTGAATGGTTTTTATTACAATTACAGTCTTTTGGAAGACTGTAGAGGTTAGTAAAAGTGTTTGGGTATCAGTGTTTGGTGGGTGGCTTGGGTTAGAATCAGATGGTGCTAAACTCTGATTCATAACCACAGATAGAAAATCTCTTCCATACTGGTAGGCATTCTCTGATTTAAGAGAAGCCTTACCCATGTAGGATAAAACAAGCTACAGAGATTACCTGCAGATTCTTTCTTTCCATCCTTCCTAGCTAAGTCAGCAAAAATTCTTTTGTTCATATAAAAACTAACTAGACTCTGATCATGCTCAAAAGTTACACCAGGCAGTAAATAGCTAAAGATTAACTGTAAAAATCTAGCAGAATAAACAATATGTGCATCATCCTCTATTTTACTAGCTAACTTCCTAATGATTAAACATGGAAAATTAAAATTTAAATTATGGGTCAGAGAATACCCAATTTGTTGAGATAATTGAGGGATGACATCAAAGTTGGTACATTTTCCTGTGAAGGCCCTCATGATGCAATCAAAGAAGAAACTCCATATCTTCTTAGATGAGGTCTTGTGAGACTCCCTAGCTTTCACAGGCTTCCTCCATAGCCTATTGACCTGAAAAACTCTTTGACTTGCTCATCTCCAACTATGTCATCATACACAACCTCTTCTAGAAGATGATGGGCTTGACGAACCACATCAGGAGTAATTGAATGTTTCCCATTGCATTGAAAAGTGATTACTGGTTCTTCATCATCACCAACATTGTTGAATTTTGCAGAAGACCATATTCTGATCAGAGATTGAGCAGAGAAATTTGATGGTTCCTGAAGTGAATACCCAATGTAGCTTTGTTGTAGAAAATCCTGAATAATATGAAAATCTTGAGGTGTATCGGTTTTATTCAAAAGAGAGATATAATTAGTTGCAGCAAATGTATAATTCTGGAATGTAAGACCTTTGGATGCCATTGAAGCAAAGATTTGCAGTTCAAGAAAAATTAGGGTTTGAGAAGAAAAATGAGAGAGAAAACAAGATGCAGATAGTGAAAATATGAATTAAACTATTCCCTCTCAATTGCATATTATGTATAGTGAGACACTTGGCATAAAATTATTGGAAGAGTAATGAGTAGTACAAGTCTCAAAATATAGCAAATGTGTGTGTATCTGTGTCTAAAAATGAAATGATTTACGTGAGATACACGCGCCCTAATGATTAGTCCAATCAGAGAATAACTCAGAGTTTAACATGTAATCAGAATTTAAAGCAAACAGAGTTTAACATGTAAACAGAGTTTAAAGCAAATAGAGTTTAACATGTAATCAGAGTTTAGATTAATCAGAGTTTAACATATAAAATATGAATCAGAGTTTGCATTATCTGTCAAAATTTACCATATACTATGATAGAGTTTACCATAAACACTGATAACTTGTGATTATAGAATAGATATTCTAAAGATCAGAGTTTACTCCATTTCCATCAGAGTTTACCACATACTCTAACAGAGTTTATCATATACTCTGATTGTCTACTACTTGCCATCTAGAGTTGATCCACTTGATACCATCCCTAATTCAGAAACTAATCTTGCAAGAGTTGCTTCACACAGGGGCTTGGTGAATAGGTCTGCTAACTGTTGATCTGAGGGAACAAAATACATTTTAATTATTCCTTCAATGGCATGTTCCCTTATGAGGTGATACCTGATACTGATGTGCTTTGTTAGAGAATGTTGGACTGGATTTCATGTCATTGCAATAACACTTTGATTATCATAATAAATATGAATTTTGGAAAAGTTCAAACCACAGTCAAACAGTTGATTTCCCATTCACAAGATTTGTGCACAACAGCTTCCTGCAGCTATATATTCAGCCTCTATTTTTGATGTTGAGATAGATTTCTATTTCTTACTAAACCATGAGACAATTCTTCCACGTAAAAATTGACAACTGCCACTTGTGCTTTTCTTGTCAATTTTGCATCTTGCAAAGTCAGCATCTGAATATCCTATTAATTTAAATTCAGACTCTTTAGGCTACCATAAGCCAAGATTAATGGTGCCTTTGAGATATCTGAAAATTCTCTTGACAGCAATCAAATGAGGTTCCCTTGGATTTGCCTGAAATCTAGCACATAGACAGGTTGCAAACATGATGTTTGGTCTACTTGCTGTCAAATAGAGTAGAGATACAATCATGCCTCTGTATGCTGTATATCTACAAGTTATCCAGTGTTTTGATCAAGCTTGGTTGCAGTGGTCATTAGAGTTTTAGCAGATGCAGAGTCTTACATTTGAAATTTAGTGAGTAGATTCTTTGTATATTTAGACTGATTTATGAAAATACCTTCCTCAGTCTATTTCACTTGTAACCCTAGAAAATAATTCAATTCTCCCATCATACTCATTTAATACCTAGACTGTAACCCTAGAAAATAATTCAATTCTCTCATCATACTCATTTAATACCTAGACTGCATTAGCTTTGGAAATCTTTTACAGAGTTTCTCATTAGTGGAACCAAATATAATATCATCAACATATATTTGAACCAATAATAAATCCTTACCTTGAGTTCTATAAAACAAGGTTTTATCAATTGTACATCTTGTAAAACCACTTTCAAGTAAAAATTGAGCCAGAGTTTTATACCAGACTCTTGGTTCTTGCTTGAGTTCATATAAGGCTTTATCTAGTCTGTAGACATGATTTGTATATTTTGGATTGACAAAGTCAGGTGGTTGTTCAATATAAACTTCTTCTTCAAGTTCTCCATTTAAAAATGCACTTTTAACATCCATCTGGTAGACCTTGAATTTTTTGTGTGCAGCATAAGCAAGAAAAATTCTGATTGCTTCAAGTCTAGCTACAGATGCAAAGGTTTCATCATAATCAATACATTCATGTTGAGATAACCTTTGGCAACTAGTCTTGCTTTATTCTTTGTAATAATCTCATCAGAGTCTGTCTTGTTTCTAAATATCCACTTTGTGCCAACAATTGATCTGTTCTTTGGCCTTGGAACTAGGGTTCAAACTTCATTTCTTTCAAACTCATTTAATTCTTTCTGCATTGACTAACCCAATCTGCATCCTTCAAAGCATCTTCAACCTTCTTTGATTCTGTTTGAGAAAGAAAACTATGAAATAGACATTAATTCTGAGTAGCTTTCTTATTTGTACTCAACTTTCTAGATCACCAATAATCAAGTCAGGTGTGTGATCTTTAGTCCATTTTCTTGGATGTGAAAATTTTCTTAAACTAGATGCTCCCCCATGATTTGTGCCTTCATAGAATGATTCTTCTGTAAATGTTGATCCCCCCGAAAGATGTGCTTCCATCAGAGTCTGATGTCTCAGAGTTTATGTACTTAGAGTTTGAATAATTAGAGTCTGAGTGATCAGAATTTGTGGTTTCAGAGTTTGATTGATCAGAGTTTAGGATTTCAGAGTTTGGTCAGACTCGATATTTCAATGACTGTGGTTTGTTCTCTAATATCAGTATTTGATTGATGTTGATCCCCCTCAACATGTGCAGAATCATCAATTTCTATTTCAATCATTGTTGAATCAGAGTTTAAGGAATCAGAGTTTAACTCATCAGAGTTTAACCCATCAGAGTTTGGTTCAACAGTGTTTAACTCATCAGAGTTTGTCTGAACAGAGTTTGTGTTTTGTAATTCATTCTCAAATCTCAAAGTTTCCTAAGCATCTTCATTATATAATCCAACTATTTTTCCTTCATCAAAAGAGACATTACTTGATTCCATGACTGTTCTTGTCTTTAGATTAAATACTTTGAATGCCCTTGAAGAGTTTTTAGAAGTTGTTGCATAACTAACAAAAATTACTTCATCTACTTTAAGTTCAAACTTCTTCAATTATTCAGGATGTGTTTTGAGAATAAAACACTTCCTTCCAAAGATGTGAAATTATTTAACATTTGGCTTTCTTCCCTTCAAAGTTTCATATGGAGTCATTCCATGTTTGTTTATCAAAGTGCAATTCTGAGTAATGCATGCAGTATTCACAGTTTCTGCCCAAAAATATGTAGGTAGCTTTGCTCCTTCTAACATTGTTCTAGAAGCTTCAATTAGAGTTCTGTTCTTTCTTTCAACTACACCATTTTGTTGAGGTATGCCAGGTGCTGAAAATTGTTGAATAATTCCTTTTATTGAGCAGAATTCTTCTATTGCAGAGTTCTTAAACTTTGTTCCATTGTCACTCCTCAGATTTTTTACCTTGTAAGGTGATCCATTTTCAATCATTGCAATATGATCAAAAATTATCTCTGCAGTTTCATCCTTCTTATGCAAAAAGTACACCCAGGTAAATCTAGTGTAATCATCAACTATCACCAAAGTATATTTATTCTTTTCAATGGACATAATGTTGACATGACCAAATAAATCAAGATGCAATAGATGAAAATGTTGATCAATAGAATTTTCAGTTTTACTCTTGAAAGATGTCTTCTTTTGTTTGGCCTTTTGACATGAATCACAGAGTCCATCAGGATGAAATTAAACTTTTGGAAGACCTCTAACTAGATCCTTTTTCACCAATTCATTAATGTTTCCAAAGTTCAAATGACACAGCTTTTTATGCCAATTCCATTTTTCCAAAGATGATGCCTTTCCAAGTAAACAAGTTAAGGGACCACCAGAGTTTTTATCCAAGCTAGCTTCAAATAAGTTGTTATGTCTGTGACCAATAAGAACTACTTTGCCATCCTTCTTTTTTTTCACTTCACAATGAGTTCCATGAAATTCCACAAAATAACCTTTGTCTGTCATTTGACTCATACTTAACAGATTATGTTTGAGTCCTTCAACCAGAGCTACATTTTCAATGATGACATTTCCGATAACAATATTGTCATATCTCAGTGTTCTTCCTATGTTGCCATCTCCATAAGATACTGCTGGGCCAGCTTTCTCCTCAAACTCTGAAAGCAGAGATTTGTTTCCAGTCATATGTGCAGAACATCCACTATTAATCACTATGATGTTTTTCTTATTTCCCTGCAATCAGTTAATGCAAATTAATTAGTAGGTTTGGGGACCCAAACAAGTTTGGGTCTTTTCTTATGAAACTTGTTAACTTTTGTAGCAGAATTATTTTTGTCAGAGTTTATGTTAATAGAGTTTACATGATCAGACTTTGCACTATCAGAGTTTATACTATCAGAGTTTACTTTTCTTGTATCAGATTTTATCACATAAATTTATTTGACAGCATGTTTTGGAGATATTTTCAGTTGAGGCAATGGTTCATAATAAGTGTAATACAAACTATGATATTCTTTGCAGGTATAAATGGAATGCCATAAACTACCACAGTGAAAACAGGAATTTTGTGGTCTATATCTAGTTTGTTTTCTAGCTTCTGGACTAGGTTTCTCAAGTTCCTTCTTTTTGTTTTGTTTGAAGTCAATGGCAAGGTGATTTGAATTTCCACAAGTAAAGCAAGTTTTTCTAGAAGCATCAGGGATATACTTATAGTTATTCTCCTAGTAATTCCTAGTTTGCCATTTCTATTTCTTTTTACCTTTTTAGGTTTGTTCATATTAGTGATTGTCTTCAACTTTTCATTAAGTTGCTTTTGTGAAAGTAATCCTATATTGACAGGTTTATTCTCTGACACGCTATTCTTTTTGCCTTTGTTATTATTAGAACGTGCACCAGATATAGATTTCTTGTCATTACTAGCTCTAACAAATTTCACAGGTTCACTCAATGTTCACTTTGTATATGCTTTAGTGTGTGTTTCTTTATCAGATTCATAACCTAAGGCAGATGTCCAATTCTTTTCAGAAAGCATTTGTTGGACTTTCTTGTCAGAGTTTGTCCAAACTCTGAAAGTCTCCTTTTCCTTAGCTATATCATATTTTAAATATTCAACTTGAATTTCTAATTGAGTTTGCATGTGTATTGCATTTTCACAGTCTTTCTTAATGCTAAGTATGTTAGAATTTTCAGATTCAAGAGAGTTATTCCTAGCAGTCAGAGTTTGATCTCAGATTTTAATCTTTCATTTTCAAGAGATTGTGATTTAAAACTAACATGCAATGATCTAAAGAAAGATTTTAATTCATAGATATTTTTAGTGTCAAAATCAAAGACAGAGTTTGGTACCTTGTCAGAATTTAGGATGAGAGCATCAGAGTTTGCCATGAGAGCATAATTTGTTTCCTTTTCAGAATCTGAGGAATCTATTCAATCTTTCTTTGATGTGATGAGTGCTTTTCCAGATTCCTTACTTCTGCACTCAGTAGCAAAGTGCCCCCATCTTATTACACTTGTAACACTTAACTTTTGATTTGTCAAGATTTTTTTTATTCTCCATCTCTATCTTCTCTTTTTCTGAATTTGTCTTTCTTGTCTGATTCTCCTTGCTTCTTTTGGAAGTTCCCTTGCTTTCTGTACTTCCTATATTTCATTTTCTTGAAGCCTTTAACAATCATAACAACCATCTCCATTATGTCAGAATCTAAAGAATCATCAGAGTTTACATCAGAGTTTGCCTCAAACTCTGATTCACTATTTTCTTGGACCATTGTAGCTTTTCCTTTTCTTGTTGATGCCTTAAGGACTTTTTCATTAGGTTCTTCAATCTTGGCTTCAACATTCAAAGCAATAGATTTTGCCTTGCTACTTTTTCTATTTTTTCTTTGTTGTAACTCCAAATTGTGTGTCTTCAGCCTTCCATACACTTCATCTAGAGACATCTCATCCAAATCAGCCCTGTTTCTTATTAAGGATGTTTGCAAATCCCATTCTTCAGGAAGAGCCCTTAGAAACTTGGTGTTAGAATCCTCATTGTCATACACCTTATCCATCAAAGCCAAGTTATTTAACAGAGTTAGAAACCTGTCATAAATACCTGGGAGGGATTCATTCTGTTTTTGCCTCAAAATATTCATATTCTTGAATTAGCACATATCTTATATTCTTCTTTATTTTCTTGGTTCCTTGGCATTGAACCTCTAGTGCATCCCAAATTTCTTTGACAGTTTTGCATGCAATTACCCTGTTAGACATCACAGAGTCAAGACTATTATGCAGAATATTCCTTACCTTTGCATTCTTGAGGACTTCAAGTTTTTCTTCATTGGTCCATTCTTTTTTGTCCTTCAAGGTGTAATATTCAGGGACTTGTCTTCCTTCCACAATTGTAGATGACACTAGTTTTATTCAACCTTCTTCAATATTGGGATCCTAATGCTTTCATACTTGTTTCCAGACATGTTTATATGATTTTTGAGTTGTAATTAACTGCTTGCTCTGATACCAATTGTTTGCCCATAAAGATATCTATTACAGAGGGGGGTTGAATGTAATAGTACCAAATAATCGCTTAAGAACACAAGTATGTAGAATGAAATACTGTTTTGTATTGATAATGAACTTTGTACAAAACTCTCAAAAAATTCTTTGTTCTCAAGAGCTGCTAGGTTATTAAAGATAAGACTTGAAAGTTACTTTGATGTAACCTATGTCTATGTTTATATAGACACACCTTGTACAAAACTCTCTCAAGAATTTTTTTTTCTCAAGAGCTGCTAGGTTATTAAAGATAAAACTTGAAAGTTACTTTGATGTTAACCTACGTCTGTGTTTATATAGACACAGTTACAATTCAATTACAAATCAGATTATAAAAAGAATAGCTTTAATAAGGTAATAGACTTGCATTAGGAATCATTCTTCACTATCCTAATCATATTCTGATTTGCTGTTTCCTCTTCAAACTCTGATTGTTAAACTCTGTCGGCTGTTTATTCTCTGATTTGAGCATTCTCTGTTAGTGTAAACTCTGATTGAATATTCTCTGATAGAGTAAATTCTGACCGACAGCTTCCTTAATCTCTGATGACGTCAGCAGTGTAAACTTTGATCTTTATTCTTTGACAACATCAGTGTTTGTTTTCCAACATATATAATTGTTATCAGCATTTTCAAAGTTGTTATCTTAGTATTGATTTAAATTTTAAAAAATTCAATTTTTTTGAATGAATAAAAATTACTAAAATATTGATATTGATGTATTTAATTTGAATTTTAAATTCTTTATGATATTTAATAATAATTTTAATTTTTTTTTTATCAAAATTGTAATATTCAATAAAGATTTTAAATTATCATAAAAATCTAGAAGTTTTTAATGAAGAACTTATAGATTCTTTTAAAATATAACAATATTAAAATATAATAAATTTCTTTGCATTATATAAAATTGTGAATTTTGATTAATTTTTAAGTATTTTTTTATATTTTTTGAAAGCTCTCATAAATTTATGATATTTTAAAGGATTTTCACACGTCTCTACTCAACCGGTGAAACTTTACATAAATTCTACTAGAATTTATATCAACTCTAAAAAAAATTATAATATTTTAAAAATCATAAATTATTATTAATTCATTAAAATTAAATTATATTAAATACACCCTCTATATTAGCAAAATGAACACCAAAGAGTGAAAGTATTGCACCCAAAATATGATTAAAGATCAATATTTTAATACTTAACAATAAAATATTGGGGTTTTTCCAAAAATATATAAGGATACAAATTTTTTTGCAAAAATACTGACTTGTTAAAAAATATTTTACAAAAATACGATTTTTTTAAATTGTTTTTGTAAAAATATGATTTTTATAAATTCTTTTGCAAAAATATGGTTTGCAACCTTGCAACCATATTTGCAACTGCAATCAATCGAAATCAACAGTAAATGTAACTTTAAAATTTAGTAAAAATAATTATTTTTTTGTTGCATAATATGTTGCTTAACAAGTTATATGGTTAATATTAAAATGCAACAATAAATGCAACAAAAAACAACTTCAATTATTTTTCAGAAAAATAGAAAAATAAGTTGCACCTAGTTGCTTTTAGTTGCAAATAATATTTTTCCCAAAAAAATAAATAGTAAAATCACAAAAAAAACCAAAAAAATTAGTATTTTTTGTAATTTCTCTAAAATATTTAAATTTAATATTTATAATTCTAAAATTTAAAATTTAATATTTATAAATTTAAAATTTAAATATAATCAACAACATATTCAAATATAATATTTATATTTAAAGTTCAAATATCATTAACAACATATTAAAATATAATATTTTGATTTTGATTTTTAAAATTATAATTTCAAATTAAAATAATACTAACATTATATTTATTTTTCAACTTTGATATTTTTCATTATACACAAATATAATAAAATAATTATACATAAAATATTTATATTAATATTTAATTAGTAAATACGAATAAATGGATTGTTACGAGAGGATAGCCCGACACAAACTCACAAAATAGAATCACATCTCAATGTCAAAAAAACATTTTATTTAGAGAAATGCTACATCCATACAAAAATCCATAGAAAAGAATATATAATTTATACACAATAAAATGAGGTGAATTGATGTGTATTTATTACGAGTATTAATTTCTTGTGTGCCACTGACTCTACTTAATATTTATTTATTTCTTTCTTAGTGCTTTAAAATATTTTTATTTTAAATTGATTATATAATTTTAATATATTAATATGCATAATATAACATAAATATTATTTTAAATTTTAAATTGTTGGTAATTTATACTTATAAACATTATATTATATCCTATATATAATTGGAGTAAGATCAAATCCAATCCTAACTCATTCCTTAAATATAATATAAAAAATTAGTTCACAGTAACTTAGGACATGAATAACTAATTTCATCCCTTATCATCATTTTCTATTTAATATTTTATTATTAAAAGTATTATTCATCATTAAAGTATAAAATATGATAGAGACAGAAATAAAATGTATTTTATAATAAAATATTATTTTGGACAAGGAGAGAGATTTCTAAAAATAATGAATTAAGAGAGTGTCCAATGATTTAAGAAATTACTAGGACATTGTTGGAATACTTTTTTTTGTTAATTTGCTTAAATTTTAACTTAAGATGAGAAACTTTTGGATTTGCTTAAAAGGATTTAATGTGGTTAGAGCTGTAAACGAACCGGACATGTTCGATAAGCTCGGTATGTTCGTCCGTGTTCGAGTTCGTTAAGCTCGTCCGATAAGCTTAACGAACTCGAGTTCGAACAATAAAATATGTTCGGTAAGGTTACCGAACATTGTTCGGTTCGTTAAGATTTTCGTCCGAGTTCGTTAAGAGTTCGTCCGAGTTCGGTAAGCTCGAGTTCGTTCGATAGAAAATAATAATATTTACATTTTTTTTATTTTTTAAATTATTATATTTATTTTTTTTACAAAATTATATATATAATTACCGAAATATTCGTGTTCGGTTCGTGTTCGGTTTGGTTCGGTATGTTCGCGAACTGTTCGTGTTCGTTCGGTTCGTTACCGAACTCGAGTTCGGACAAGAAAAATTGTCCGATAAGCTTACCGAACATTGTTCGGTTCGTTAAGAATTTGTTCGTGTTCGTTAAAAATTCGTCCGAGTTCGGTTCGTTTACAGCTCTAAATGTGGTAGTACACTGGTCATGGTCGTGGTTGGGCTTGAGCCTATACATAATCTAATATTTAAAATTTCACATATATCCATCTTTCAAGTAAATCTTTTACTATGTATAATTATATGATTTTTAAATTTTAAATAAGTGAATTATTATTGTTAAGTAATTAAAATCTCAATTTTTATATTTTTTAAAATAAAAAGCAAATAATAAAATAAATACTAAATTTACAAATAAAATAAACTCAAATTCAAATCTAAAATTAAAGTATAAAATAAAATAGATATTATTAAAATGTAAAACATTCGTAGCTTACAATATTATATATGTTTTTAATAATATAAAAAAATAAATTACATTAAAACACTCGTATAAGAAAAATACTCATTTGTGATATTGAATGAAAGTAATAAAATTTAATAATAGAAATTGTATATAAACTTCTTCAAAAAATAATAAAAAATATAAAGAACTTCTATTTTAAATTTAATACTATAATATAAATTAAAATACTAAATATAATTATATGATTATGAATAAAATACATATAAATAAATTTAAATAATTAAATTATAAATATATATTTAAAATAAAATAATTAATATATTTATATAAATAATATTTATAACATATTCTGTGCATCGCACAGCTATAAAGCTAGTACAAATATAATATAATTATAAAAGTAAATGACAAACATAACAACAACATAACAAACATAATATGTATCTATAGTAGAAGTGTTTTTGGAGAACAAGTAGAAGTGTTTTTGTAGTGAGTAAGAGAAAAAGAAATAAGTATTAAATATAATAGAAAATAGATGAGTAGTAAAGTTAATGACAGATAAGATACTAATGACAGGTAAACTTCATTTTGGAAGTTTATTTACAAAAATTCTGTATCCTTTTCTATGAATGTAATATTTTATTTTATGAAAGGAATTTTCTATTTCTACTCTTCAGAAAATGTACGCCAACTATTTTCCGGAAATAAGAGTTTATTTTCAAGAAAATAAACAAACACGGCGTTTTCTGATTTTAATTGGGGGAGATCGTTTACAAAAATGTTTTGGCCCATAATTCAAGGTTTTTTCCTCTCTTTTCTTCTATTTTTCCTCAAGACAAGAGTCACAAGATAGATAGGCATACAGCACAATGTTGAGTGCGTGTGTTAACACCATTTTCCCGTCTAACATTATCATTCGGCAAGCCGGCTTTAACACTCTTGTCTTGGCCGCCAACGCCACTAGTCGTCACATTACTACAACTATACTTCAAAAACACTTCTACTTGTTCTCCAAACTTCATTACAAACATAACAACAACATTAACTACAATTTCAGTACAAAACTCTATAGCTCATTCTCCTGTTCTTCTCAATCTTCAACTAACACTACTATGCATTTACAGTATCCACTTGTTCGTCGCGACGAGTCCATTGTCGATGACTATCATGGTGTTCTTGTCTCTGATCCTTATCGTTGGTAATACACTTGTTTTTCTATTTATTTATATTAATTGTGATTTGTATTATTTTGATTAGTTGTTTGTACCACTGTAATTGATTGATTATGTTAGAAAGTATGCAAAGTATTTTTAGGGAAGTCTAGTAGTATACATGTATGATCGATTGTTGCGTATCGAAATTGACCCAAATGCAATAACTTGGGTAATCACAAACTCACAGAAAACCTCAAAAGATCATGATTTGTTTGTTGTGCACTTGCTAGTAGTACTGTGCCTTGTATACTTAACTGAAGTTTCCACGTCTCGATGTGGGACTATGTTACAAATATAGATGTAGAAACTCTTCCCTAAAATGCAATGAATTATAGTCACCGTGGATAGAGAAAAATTTTACAATGTTTAGGCTGGTAAGAAGATCGCGTATTGCTCAGACCTTAAGGAAGTGCTAATATGGATTGAATTGGCTGGTTATTAGGTTAGAAGATCCTGATGCGGAAGAGGTTAAAGATTTTGTGCAAAAGCAGGTGAATTTGGGTGAATCGGTTTTTAGACAATGTGAAACAAGAGAAAAGCTTCAAAAGAAGCTTACGGAATTTTATGATTATCCGAAATATGAAGCTCCATATAGGGAAGGTGATAAGTACTTCTATTTCCATAATACCGGTCTTCAACCTCAGAAAGTCCTCTATATGCAGGTATATAGTTTAATTCCTGTGTACCAGTTATAAGGATCACTAGTTCTTTTATATTTCCAGTATATTTACTCAATTTTAAAAAGTTCATATTGATTTTCTTGATTTCCTGTTCATTTCCCGAGTTTTAGGATAGATTGGATGCACAACCTGAGGTTTTGCTTGATCCAAATGAACTGAGTGAGGATGGAACAGTTGCATTGAGTACGTGTGCAGTCAGCAAAGATGCTAAGTATTTGGCATATGCTCTTAGTTCAAGTGGAAGTGATTGGGTTACTATCAAAATTATGGGAATTCAGGACAAAAAAGTTCACAATGATACTTTGTTATGGGTAAGTAGTCGGTTGATATTCTTGAGGCCTACTGTATAAAGTAGTCATTCCAGTGACCTGACTACAATTAGTTATACTTTATTGATGCTATACATACTTTGTTACAGGTTAAGTTCTCAGGCATAAACTGGACCCATGATAACAAGGGTTTTTTCTACTGTCGTTTCCCATCTCCCAAGTAAGTTAGGGATATTGAAGTTTGTTTTATAGTTATTTCCTAAAATGATTTTTATACCTTTAGTGGAAATTAGTTTTCTTTAAGACAATGAGCTTCTTTTAGGGACGGTGAAAAAGTGGATGCTGGGACAGAGACCAATGCTAACCTTGATCATCAGTTGTACTATCATTTCTTGGGCACAGATCAGTCTGAAGATATTTTATGTTGGGAAGATCCTAAAAATCCAAAGCATACTTTTGGAGCTGAAGTAACAGATGATGGAAAGGTTACAAATAATTTTATGTGATATATTTTCTCTGGAGTATCATATATTGTTTCATTTAACGTATGAAATCAGGATGCGTCTAAATGTCATTGAAATTTAGAAAAATCGTAGAGAATGTTAGAATTCAAACTCTCCCGTCAACAAAGACTGCAACACCGTGTTAAAATAAGTGCTGGCTAGTAAAATATATATGCAGCAGGTGTATTAGCTGGAGTATGCAAATAAAAATGTAATCATGCATATAAACAGAGGCAGCTGTACAAAGCGTGCAGATAAGGTTTAAAGCTAGATAGAGTTTAGAGCTTCTGGATAAATCAAGCTGGTAAATTTATAAAGTAAAAAATGCAGCAGCTGGTTCTTAAATAAAACCCTAAAAATATGGTGTGCTACACATATAACAAAAAGAAGCAGATGTAAGCAGCTCTTCATTTTCAAGGATTCACACCAGAAGAAGTAGGTTGCCTGGTCATAGTCTTCTTTTGTACGCTGTTGTCATAAATGAATAATGACATATGCCATGATGTTAGAATGTATTTGTAACACCTATAAATAGGGCTCATTGCTACATGTAGTATCCTGCACCGAGTGAAGTAGTGAAAAACAGAGTGAAGTTGTATTAGAGAGAAACTAACAAGCTGAAGCTTATCTCTCCTACATATATATGGTCGTGTAGTCTGGTGTTTAAAAAAAAGAAGCTGTAGCTTTGTTTTGAGAAATAAAAGTGTGCTGTGTTTTTTTTTACTTTTAACAAAATCGTGTCATACACTATATATATTGTATTGTATTTTAAGTTTATATATTTGGTTAAGCTCATACACGTTTCCAACAGAGAATTGTAGTTTAGGTCATTCCCCTATGCAAAAATTCTCAAATATATTTGTTAATAAGTTTTTCTCCATGGTAGCAAGCTCACGATTCTCATAGCTTCTCATATGGATATTGATCTATGCTCCCTGTGTTTCGATCTATATAGGTTAATTAATGTAGTCACAAAAGAAAAGATATATTTATCTGTATAACTTTTTGATTGAATCTTGAACCGATCTATCCTCTCATTTTTCATGCAGTATGTTCTTCTATATACATCAGAGAGTACTGATCCTGTCAACAAGTTTTACTACTGTGATATTTCTGCTTTCTCCAATGGACTTGCAGGTTATAGGGGAAATGGTCTTCTTCCCTTTATTAAGCTTGTTGACAGCTTTGATGCATATTATGGAGCTATTGCAAATGATGATACTTCATTCACCTTTCGGACAAATAAGGATGCACCAAGATATAAGTTAGTTCGGGTAGATTTGAAGGAACCAACTACATGGACGGATGTCGTCCATGAAGCTGAGTATGATGTTCTTGAATCAGCTATTGCTGTTAATGGAAATCAAATGATTGTGAGTTACATGAGTGATGTCAAGGATGTTCTACAGTTGAGAGACTTGAAAACTGGTACTCTTCTACATCAGTTGCCGATTGATATAGGCACCGTGTTTGATGTCTCTGCCCGGCGCACGGACAGCATGGTTTTCATTTCTTTCACTAGCTTCCTTAGTCCTGGCATAATATATCAGTGTAACTTGGAAAGTGGCGTTCCAGATATAAAAGTATTTCGTGAAATCATTGTTCCTGGATTTGATCGGAAAGAGTTTCATGTTAATCAGGTAGGGGAAATATTTTGTGGGTATATCGAGTCTAATCTTGCTTAACTGCTATCGTTATTTGTTAAGTTTCGAAGGCATGCCATAATAAATATTATAATAGGCGTCTATTAAATCTACTTAAAACATCCATGTCCCGTCTTCTATCTATCTGGGGGCTCTCCTCTCCCAAAGATAGATGTTGTCCTTACGTATGTATGGTATAGCTTCCTCTTTTCTCATCATAGTATAGGTTTAATTTCTCTCTCATCTTTATCTTTTTTGCTTCTCCCTCTTGAACATATGCAGTAACTGACACATTCGTAATTCAGCTTGAACTCCCCTATTTAAGAATTCTTAAGTACCCACTATGCACGTCCTCATATATACCCCAGATAATTTGCATATGCAGTGTGGCAGATGATTTGTCACCTGTATTTATCAGTTTGCGTTTTTACTCTTTTCTGTTTCTGTATGCATTTTTGGAAAGTTTTTCTGATGATCTATCTTGTACTTTTACTCTGTCTCCGTAGAAGAACCCAGCAGCAGATTAATATTTTAGGGTGTTTTGGGGATTCCGTTGGCTAGTTTGACTTGGACTCATGATGCCTATATTTCACCATCCATGAAATATCAATACACTTATGTCTCTTTATCTTGATCCCCAAGCTTGTTTTTTTCTTTCTTGATAAGTTATTCAATCTTTTTCAGGTTTTTGTTCCTAGCAAGGATGGTGTGAAAATACCGATTTTTATAGTTGCTAAAAAGGATATTTCTCTGGATGGGTCACATCCATGCTTACTATATGCATATGGTGGATTTAATATTAACATTAAACCATCATTCAGTGTTAGTCGTGTTGTTCTTATGAGGAACTTAGGTGCTATCTACTGTGTTGCAAACATCCGAGGTGGTGGTGAGTATGGAGAGGAATGGCATAAAGCTGGTCGCCTTGCTACAAAACAGACTTGCTTTGATGACTTCATTTCTGCTGCTGAGTATCTTGTATCTACGGGATATACCCAGCCCAAGAAGTTGTGCATTGAAGGCGGAAGCAACGGGGGACTTCTTATTGGAGCTTGTATCAATCAGGTATCATGATTGATTAAAAGTTTCATTGTATTATGAGTTCCCATATGAACAGCTCAACATTGTGATTACAGAGGCCTGATCTCTATGGCTGTGCTCTTGCTCATGTTGGTGTCATGGACATGCTCCGATTTCACAAATTTACAATAGGTGAGTCTACATACACAGATTTTTTCTTGTGAAGTTAATAACTTAATGTATCAGCTCTTGATCTTTTTCCTCCTCTTCTGTCTCATCCCTAATTCATAGGTCATGCATGGACTTCTGAATATGGTTGTTCGGAGAAGGAAGAAGATTTCCATTGGCTAATCAAGTGAGTTAATTTATAAATGTATATCAGAGACCCTGTGACCTTCTTGCTTTACCTAAATGTGGGTTGCATCTCCTTCATTATTTTATTTTTCAATTCCCTTTATATAGTTATTTCTTTTACTTCTAATTCATTTTCCTAGAATTACCACAGCATAGTGAAATAATGAAAGGATTTGACATCAATTGTTTGATGTAGTTTTGCCAATATTTTGACTTGGCCCTTCTTAAGATACTAGTTTGCACTAACCTTTCTGCTAGACATCTTGTGTATGCAATCTGTATTGCCACCAGTTCTTGATTGTTTATGAAAGTTGGTCCTCTTTAATTCTGATCCGATAGACCTAGTCACTATGTTTTTATTAAAATCTTTTCCTGATTTGGAGTTTTTAAGCTACGTTTCTTAGGGTTTGGAAGGGGCAGTGAGTACAATCTATACCTCTTCACACTCTCTATTGTGTCTTCTGTAAAAGCAAAAGTGTTTCAAGCGAAGGTGCTACGAATAAAGTCAATTACTAGCAAACCTCACACTTTGAGAGGTGAGCTTCTCCTAAACAATTCCACACAATAATCAGATGAAACCCTACTTGTCCCTCTTTTCCCTTTTATATTTAATCCACCAAGTTTACTGTCATGGTCCTCAGCTGGCTTCTCCTCCGGATCATCCTCTGGGTCATCATCCGGGGTCTCCATGGGGTCCTCGACCGGCTCTAGTAATGTAGCATCATGCTGCGCCTCAAACCACCAATTCCATCTCAAATATGTGGGTGTGTGGTTAGTCTCATTTTGCTCTTGTTGCTGTGTAATAACCCGAATTTTTATAACTATTCGAAACCTTGATGAATAGTGATTCTACGGATTTATAAAAAACTTTTTAGCCCAAACTATGTCACTATGTAAGTGATGGAATATTAGAAATCCGAATATGTAATATTGTTGTATGAGACAAATGAGTGAATGTAAAAATCATCAGATTTCGAAGATTTTCACTTTTACTATTTGTTTCATAATTTACGAGTTTACGAGGATTATATTATGATCGGGAGGATTATAAATTAGAAATTTCATTGTTATAATCGAATTAAAGTACTTGGAATAGTAAGGGTTTACACCAAGAAATTCTTACTACGAAACGCTTTCGAAATTAATCACACTTTGTAAGAAGGATCAAGTGATAGTTGTTGGATGACAAGTAATTACACCAAAGCCATGCAAGTCCCATGCAAACTAGAGGAGTTGGCAACTAAATAAAAGTAACCAAGCAAAGAAGTAACTAGTTAGTACCAAACCAAGGAAGTATGGTTTCATAAAGCAAATGGGAAGTACACCATTCTTAGCCTAGGCCATGTTTGGAAGGACTAAAGTGTAGAAATTGTATTGGTATTTGATTGATGTATGATCTGTACATTATATACCAGGCTACAGGAATAATTACAGGCAATATTACATGTGCGATAATCTTGTGTAATTACAAATCAAAACTGATCCTAAACTATAGCCTATGAAGCACCGACTCGGATACGGGGACACGGGACTCGGGTACGGGGACACGGGGATTCGCCAAACTCCAAAGAGTCCTGGATACGGGACTCGGCAAATTTTAATTTTTTTACAATAAATATATATGTCAACATTCAACAAATTCATAAATAATAGTTCCATTCAAATTTGATAATAAGTCGTGTAAACTTGGTACAAAATAAGTAGTAAACTAGTAAACTTTTAGCCCGTAAAAAAAATTAGAATCTGCCTTGTTCCCATATATTAATTTATTTGGCATAAATCATTTTATTTAGATATCTACATGTTCTAAATCTAAATTTCTCTACATTTTTTTAATAAAAAAAACACATATAAAGAAACAAAAGGGATACAGAATTTAATCGAATTGGGTATTAATCGAATTTTTTTCAAAATTAATTTTTTTTTAAAATTAATATGAATATTCATTAAATTCTAAAATTTTCAAATATTAAAAAAATTACCATTAAAAAATATTAGTTATTTAAATAGTGTAGTACATAAATGGGAACCGTAAATCAAACAAGAGTAATGCACATCTTATGTATACCGCTGTCAATTACATACAATATACATATATATTTTAATATACAAACTGAAGGCATACAGCTGGCAAGCATCACATGTTATAGTAATATATCATCGTCTCTCTCTTCATCTGCCCCCTTCTTCGCTTTCTGTGATTAAAACATCGTCTCTCCCTTCTTCATCTTCTTCTTCATTAGATTTTCTGTAATAACATATAGATACATACATATATATATATACCACCCTCTCTCTCTCTCTATGCTACAAGGTACCCTCTCTCCATCTCTCTCCCTCTCTCTTCCTCTTTCTCTCCTTCCCTCTCTCTCTCTACATTTTTATTCATGTTTGAATCATAGGATTCAGATTTGTTTTTTCAGTTCCGTTTTGTTCTGTAATAATGTACAAAATTAGTATGACCCGAATCCGACCCGAATCCGTCACGCGTCTAACCCGAGTCCGAAGCGAGTCCGCTGCCGAATTCGTCTTGACTCGCCACTTGGCGAGTCGGACACGTACTCAGCCGAGTCTGTGCCGAGTCGCCGAGTCGGCCGAGTCGGACTCGCATACGGCACCGATTTTGCCGTGTCCGTGCTTTCCAGACTATAGCTATATTTGAATTCAAATGAGATCTGATTTGTGATGGCTTGATTATTGCTATGATTTAAATGATGTGCTGATTTTGTGGGATTGCTTTAACACCCTCCTGCAAACTGGACGGTCCTTGACGGACAAGTTTGTGAGTTAGAAGGGAATGTCGGTGCTTATGAAGAGGCTTGGTGAGAAGGTCAGCTGGCTGATCGACAGATGAGATATAACACACACAATGACTACCAAGAGCAACTTTCTCCCGAACAAAATGGTAATCTAGTTCAATGTGTTTGGTACGGGCATGAAATACTGGGTTGAAGGCCATGTATATTGCACTTAAATTATCACAGTGAAAAAGGATAGGAATCTGGATTGGAGTTCCAAGCTCGTATAATAAGTAAGCTAACCAAGTGGTTTCTGCACTAACATGTGATAGCGCTTTGTACTCAGATTCTGTGCTTGATCGGGCAATTGTAGGCTTCTTTTTGGAGCACCAAGAGACCAGATTATTGCCGATATAACAAAGATATCTAGAGGTTGATCTGCGAGTTTCTGGACAGCCTACCCAATCTGCGTCAGAGTAGGCGCAAAGATGTGTTGGTTGACACTGTGGACGGAAGAGCAGGCCTTGATCAAGAGTACCCCCTTAATGTATCGAAGTATGCACTTTGCAGCAAGTAAATGAGAAGTTCGGGGCTGACTCATATACTGAGAAATTGAGTTAACTGCATAGGCAATATCAGGACGAGTTATCGTCAAATACTGGAGGGAACCAACAATTTCCCTAAAAGCTGTAGGATTGGGAAGTATGTCACCATCAGTGGAACTGAAAGTGGTTTTTGCTGACATGGGAGTATTGACTGGTTTAGAGAAGAGCATGTTGTGCTTGACCAGAAGATCATGAGCGTACTTGAGCTGGCCGATATGAAGACCATCATTCTGGGAAGTTACTTGCAAGCCAAGGAAATAATGCAAAGGGCCTAGATCTTTGATGTCAAAAGTACGACTAAGTACTTGAATAAATCGTTCAAGAAGTTTATTATTGTTTCCCGTAATCACAATGTCATCGACATATAACAAAAAGTAGATCGTGTGGTTGTTATGACGAAAAACAAAGAGAGAGGGATCAAATAGACTCTGAACAAAACCAGCAGATATGAGAAAAGATTTCATACGACGAAACCAAGCACGTGGAGCCTGTTTAAGATCGTAGAGTGCTTTGTGAAGCTTGCAAACATAGTCGAGTCTAGATGGATCGACAAACCCGGGGGGCTGAGCCATGTAAACATCCTCATTTAGAAATCCATGTAGGAATGCATTTTTGACATCTAATTGGCGAAGCGCCCATCCTCGAGAGACTGCAAGACTGAGGACAGTCCTTATAGTAGCAGGTTTGATAACCGGGCTAAAAATTTCTTCGTAATCAATGCCATGTCGTTGATGGAATCCTCTTGCAACAAGACGAGCTTTATGTCTTTCAATTGTGCCATCTGAATTGTGCTTGGTGCTGAATACCCATTTGCAGCCAACTGTGTTTTGGGATGGTGATGGAGGCACAAGAGTCCAAGTTTGATTTTTCAACAGTGCATTGATTTTCTCTGTCATAGCATTGCGCCAAACTCCATGTTTGAAAGCCTCTGTATAGCATGTTGGTTCAGAATTTTCAATGACAGTAAGAAGAGCGTGATGAGGAGGATGTTTTGTAGTTGTATCATGTCGTTTGTTCTGTGGAAGTGTGCCATCTCTAGAACGAGTGATCATTGAATGTTTAGTAGGCGGAGGATGAATGGGTAAAGCCTCTACTGCTCTGGTACTAATGCCGGTACTGGTTCTTTTGTTGTCATGGTTACCTCCACCGTTGGGACTGATTCAATTGTTGTCATGGGTTCTTGTGTCACAAATGGTCGAATTGAGTTTGGAGTAGCTTTATGGCGACGATGATATGTGAGCACGGTGATTGATGAATAGAAGTCGGTGCCTGATTTGGTGCTGGTGGAGTGGTAGATGGCAGCGTTGTCTTTGTTGTTGCTGTTGCTGTCTCTTGAGAGGATTGAGACACTTCAGTAATGTATGGAGGAGAATCTATAGATGGAGTAAGGTGCCGAGCTTGTGATGATTCTTCTGATGGCCTCTCAAATGAAGTTGGACTTGGTAAAAGAGCAAATTCCAATGGACCAGGTGGATGTACCTGCATATCTTTGTAAGGAAAACAAGTTTCGTTAAAAATGACATGTCTAGACACATAGAGGCGACCAGTCTTAGGATCGAGACATCTATAACCCTTGTGTTGATGACTATATCCTAAGAATACACATTCGATACTCCGGCTCGATAATTTATCAGAGACATATGGACCAAGATAAGGAAAGCAAGAGCACCCAAAGACTCGAAGGGCAGAATATAAAGGATTACTACTATAAAGACGATGATGTGGAGTGTCCCAATTCAAGACAGAGGTTGACAGGAGATTAATAAGATAAACAGATGTTAGAACGGCTCCCATCCAAAGTTTGTGTGGAGCACCAGAAGTAAGAAGAAGGTTACGGGTCATGGTTGCAATATGACGATGTTTTCTTTCGGTTAACCCATTTTGCTGAGGAGTATGGGGACATGAGAATCGTTGTTGAATTCCTAAAGAGCTGCAATATTTAGTGAATTCATGATTAACATTTTCATTTCCATTGTCACTTTGGAGAAATTTTATGGTGATGCCAAAGAGATTTTGTATTTTCGCAACCAATTTCTTAAAATGAGTGAGAACTTCATTTTTCCGATGCATTGGATAAATCCATGAATAGCGAGAAAATTCATCTGTGAAAAGTACATAATATTTAAATCCACAAGTAGATGGAGTGGATGAATACCAAACATCACTATGAACAACATAGAAAGGAGAATCAACATAAGATTTATTGTCTTCAAATGGTAATTTGTGTGACTTGCTTAAAGCACATTCACGACAAAAATTGCAAAAAGAAATTTTAGAACCAATATTAGTACTTATACGGGACAAGACATCAGAAGAGGGATGACCAAGACGATTGTGCCAGGTGGAAGAGTGTATAGCAGCAAGAGCTTGTGGAGTGGAAGGGGTATGAGACAACTGAAGTGGATATAACCGTCTTTACAAGGGCCCTGAAATAATAAACGACCAGATTGTAAGCAATATATCTGATAGAAATCGGGGGCAAATAAAAAGAAGCTTGATTATCTTTAGTAAAACGAGCAACATACAATAAATTTTTACGAATAGAAGGAATGTGAAAGACATTTTGTAATGAAAATTGAGAAGAAACTATGGAAATTGGCAAGTTACCGGTATGGGAAACAGACATTGAATTCCTATTACCCATATAAACATTATGAGGACCACTGTATTTTTTAGGATTGTTGACAGGCATGGAGGTCATATGATGGGTCGCTCCAGTATCTGGGTACCAATTTGGATCAACAACAAAATGGGCTCCAGCGAAGGGTGCAACTGTAGCTGGACCTAAGAACTTGTGAGGACATTGTTGTTGATCGTGCTGGTTTGTGTGACAATTGGAACACCAGTTGGGAGCTGGCCCGAGTATTCCATTGGATGGTTGAGAACGAGGAGCCCAATTTTGCGGCGAGTAACGTCTAAACAGATGAATTTGTGGCTGATGAAATTGTTGTGATGGAATAGTATTCCTCTATTGTTGCTGGTAGTTGCGCCTTGAATAGAATCGCCTAGATCGATTGAAATTTCGATTATTTGAATTAGTGTTTCGGCCATTTTGAGCATGATTTTCACAGCGAGTATTGGAACCATGAAAAAGAGCTGTTGCTGTTCCTTGTTCCTGGTGACGTGGTTGTTGGGCATCGAAAGCTAAGATGCGAGGACGTAGCTCAGTAAAATTGGGAAGAGAAGATTATTGTGAGAGGGCCGTTCGGAGCATGAGTCTGGTCCAAGCCCGTGAAGTGTTGCCAGTACTAAATCTTCATCAGAGACGGGCTTTTGAATGGCTGCCAACTGATCAGCAAGTGACTTGGCATGACGAAGATAATCATCAATTGATTGGAAGCCTTTGTTGAGCTCAAGGAGTTGAAGCTTGAGGCTAGAAGCACTGGCGGCAGAACTTTGCGAGAAGTGGCTAGCTAGGCAGTCCCAAATTTCTTTTGAGGTGTCGAACCTAATTGTGAGTTGTGAGACGCTTTCAGACAAAGAAGTAGTGATAAGACTAACTATTTGTTGATATACAGTAAACCAATCCTCATATTTTGGGTTGAGAATTTCTTTTTCCGGCTCAGTTTGAGTGGCAGCTGTCATGATGGTGTGAGATGGTTTTAGTATGGAGCCATCAACGTATCCCCAGAATTTGGCACCATGGAGGTAGGGCTTGATTTGTCTCAGCTATATCAGGTAATTTGTTTCAGTGAGTTTGGTGAATTGAGCTGTGTTTTGAGAAGGAAAAGAAACAGATGAAGAAAATGAAGAAGCCATGGCAGAAAAATAGAGAGGTGATGCAGAGAGAAAAACAAAGATGATGTAGAAAATGTAGGATCCTAAACCTAGTCTGATACCATGTAGAAATTGTATTTTTGTTGTATTTGATTGATGTATGATCTGTACATTGTATAGCAGGCTACATGAATAATTACAGGCAATATTACAGGTGCAATAATCTTGTGTAATTGCAAATCAAAATTGATCCTAAACTATAGCTATATTTGAATTCAAATGAGATCTGATTTGTGATGGTTTGATTATTGCTATGATTTAAATGATGTGCTGATTTTGTGGGATTTCTTTAACATAAAGTCATGCTGGGAAGGACAAGCCAAAGGACTAGAGCCATGCCTTAGAAATACACCCATTTAACATCACACATTATTACACTTTATCAAACACAAGTATTCAAGCAACCAAAAAGCTCTCTCTGCCCCCCCCCCTCATCACTACATTCGGCCCAAACATGGAATATGAGGAATTAGATTTCAAAAATCAAGCTTCACTCATCCATTAATCACAAGATTTGAACCATAACTTCTATAATTCATAACTAAGGTATGTACAAATTTTCATGGTCATCTAACAAAGATTCATAGTTAAATCTTTATTAAAAAATGAGTATTAATAGTGATAAATAGTAACCATGTTGGTATTCTTGATGTTTTCTTCTAAGATTAAAGTTTTTAAGATTAAGACAAACACCCACCATTAATAGTGATAAATAGTAGCCATGTTGGTATTCTTGGTATTCTAGTTAAGTGTTATCAAGCTTCAAGAAAGGTATAAACATTCTCCACCCCCTTGTAATTATTTTGAGTTGTATGAAAGAAAAGTTAGTATATGAAAGCATGACTAAGTTTTGGTACTTTAGTAGAAAGATGAGTATGTTTGGTGGATGACTTTTGTAGAATGATTTTGGTTGCAAGTTATTGAAAGTATAGTTTGTATGACATGTTAAAAATGATATTATGATGTTTGGGTTGATTGTGAATGGATTTAACATAGTTAAATCCTATGTTAAATCCGGAAAATGTTCCATTTGCTTTTAGACTCATTTTGATTAATAAACCCAAAATGAAAATGTACAGGACATTGTCACCACTGACCATGGTTGTGTTGATCTTGTTTCATATTTTGTTTTGGTGCTTGAATCGTGTTATTTCGATTAACGGTTTAGGATAAAACCTAGTTTTAATGGAAATAGCTAAAAAGACCAAACTGCTACGGTGAACTCACTTTGGAGACATAACGAATCACTTAACAATTGTCAAAACTTAGAAAATTTGGAGGTTAAGTAGTTTGGACAGTTGATAAGGTCTCTGCAAAATTTCAAGTGCAGATGTTAATTTTTCGATTTTATAAAAATGTGGAAGTTAAGGGTGTGCAAATGAAACTCTTTAAGTGGTGTACTTGAAAGGTGGATTTTTAGAGATGGTTAAGTGGAATTAATAATGGATCATAGACCAATTATTTAACTTAAACGATTAAGACATGTCCTTAAGTTAAAACGGATCTAGAATGAGTCGTCTAAAACGTGTCAGAATTTCGGTTCGTGTGTGCGTATTAAAAGATGATTAAATGACTCGGGTAACTAGTAGTACGTTCTATTTTATTTTTATAGATCGCCCGACCAACTCACGAACCCCTAATAACCCAAGGTCACCAGACAAGTTTTCGAAACCTGTGCTTTATTTATTACAGTTGTGTTTAAAAACTATTGATATTGTGATATAACTGTTTACTGAAATTACGAATTGATTTAACTGATGTTTAATCTTTCGCAAATGTTTTGGTTTATATGCTATAAAATATTATAGATATATGCCGGTGTATATAAATGCTCTAGAAGTAGAGCGGGTATTCGTATTTTCAAATGTAGACCGGGAGTCGGAAGTGTCATTCGTATTACTGTCGTAAACCCCGGATTTTGCCGAAGACAAATTGTTTTTAAATATCGATTATAATATGCCAATAAATAGATTTTAGATATTTAAAATTGTTAATTATTTAAAATAATGATAATAAATATTATTTGAATATTTATTTAGTTAAATGAATATTAATCTGAATATTCATTTTAAAAGGTTTTTTAATTGTTTATCAATTTATAAATATTATTTACATATTTATTAAATATTATAAATTGATTTTAAAATTATTTAAGGTCTTTAATAATTAATTAAAATATTTTCTGACCTTCAGAAAATTTAATTAAATATAGTTGGGGTTCCTAAATATTTATTTTATATTTAATTAATTCTTTAAATACGAATAAACTATTCTGTGACTTATCAAAATTGATAATCCATTCTAGGAAGTATACAAATGATTTACTTTCCTCGAATACAATTATGTTTTGGGATCACTGCCCTACTTTAATTAGGGTTTTCAACTTATCAAAATCAAAGAGATTGTCCGACTGACTCCAGATCATGATTTTCAAGTGATTTTTCATTCCTTAATATGTAAGATCAGTTGACGGAGGTCAACACATGCATTGTGATATTATTACTCCCTCAAATATTATCCAAGAATGGTAGAATTTCCGTTGGCTCCTCTTCTACATGTAGAGAAACAACAAGAGCTGTCGTGTATTACGACTGATCATCGTGTATGTATGGTAGAAGCGTGGTGAAAGGCTCTAGATACAGTCCCATCTTCCAATTGGAATTGTGTTGAAACATCGTAATGAAAGTCTATGAGCTGAGTTATCGATGAAGTTGTCAGTGATTGATATCTGGATATTTCTCCTTACTCATCCGAGATGTTTTGACAAAAAGTTATTTTGAAAACTTAAGCGGTTACATGATGTGCACCAAACAATTTATAAATCTTGAAAATGTTTAAAAAATTATGTTGCAGTTACATTTGCTTGCTGGGCTATATTGCTCACTCTTGCTTTCTTTATACTACCTCCGTCCCACCCAATTGTTAACGTTTCGGAGAGAAGGTCCGGCACGCATTTTAAGGTGCATATAAAGTATAGTTTCATAACTTATTTTTAATTTTTTTTTCTAAATATAAATTTAAACATAAATTTTTATTCAGAAAAAAAATTTTAAAAATAAAATATGGAATTATACTTTATATGCACCTTAAAATGCGTGCCGGACCTTCTCTCCGAAACGTTAACAATTGGGTGGGATTGGGGGAGTATATCACAACACAACATGTGAGAAGAATGTCCCACATGAAACACACTACGAGGAAGCGCGTGGGCAACACACTCGCCTTCCGTAGACTCTTCTCAGCTCTACCTCAGGTAGAGAATATGATTAGTATAGGGGTGCAGCTTCTTTTGGTACACCTTATTTTTAAGTATGACTTATGTAAACTTATTAACAAGAACAAACGTTAAGTGAACAATATTGTTTCAAGTAGAAACTGTATTGGTTTCATGAGTCTAGCACTTTCCCTTTTGGCCCCAAGTGATTGCATTCGACAATAAATCCTTCCCCACCTTTCCTTATGGTTTTAATCATAGCTTTTAAAGAAATTGGTTGACACTGTTCCTAGCTTTTCCATCCACTGAACACCCAAAATGAGGTCAGAATTTCCTAGTGGCAGTGGTAGATAGTCTTTGATTATGATTACCCCTTGTAAATGCAACACCACCGACTTACACTCTCCCTCACTTTATACATCATCCCCGGTCCCCAATGACACGTCAAACCCTTTTGAAGGAAGCAATGGCAATCCTAATTTTTTCACAGCGATCCATTGATATAAAATTATGCATGGCCCCGGGATCAAGCATCACTACGACCCGGTGACCCATGATATCAACATTTAACTTCATTGTTTTAGGACTTGAGATTCCCACCACAGAGTTGAGAGAAATTGAGGTTGTGCATGTAGAGGGAGTGTATGAGTGAGATTGGTTTCGAATAGAAGAGAAACTAGAACTACCAGAAAAGACGGAACTAACCTCTTTACTGTCATTTAGCCTGCTTCTTAACTTCTCCTCAACTTTGATGGAGAAATCCATAGCATGGTCTTAGCTCCTCCGCCCAAGCAGTCGGATCTCGGCCTGTATGTCATCCTTCAAACCCGTTATATACTGGCCTTTGACAATTTCTTCCGGAACCCCAACTAATGGTGCAATAAGTGCTATAAAATTTCGTCAATATTCTACCACATCTGTGGTCTGGTGATGACTCAACCTTTGTTCATGCAAGCTTTCCACAGCAGTTGGCCGAAATTGGTGAAGGAGCATCCCTTTAAGCTCCTCCCAGCGGTGTATCGGTCGGCGCCCATGCTCCCATTGATACCATAACAAGGCATCCCCATCCAGAGATACAACCGCTGCTTCCACATGTTCCTCCTCTGTTAAACGATAGAATTGGAAATATCATTCTGCTCTCAGAATCCACCCGTTGGGATTGGTCCCTTTGAATGTGGGAAGGTCCAATTTCTTGAATCTCTAGTTCTTGCATCCCATTGGACTTTGTTGATAATTTCCCCCACTTTCAGCAAAAACCCTACCCGACCCGAATTCACCAACCCACTCCAGCCCATTTTCTCCGTAGCGACCCGTACCGACTCCAGAGCCCTCGGGTCCACCCAACTCCTCTCCGTCAAAAACCGAGCGCCCTCTCCCCGATCTGTACTCCGTTGGTTTCTGGACCTCGCCGTGTAAAGTGTCTGTTGCTCGGAGGGAGGATAATGAGGAACGCATCTCGTCCTGAAATTTGTCCTACTCCCCCTTTAACAAGCTCATAAATACATCTTGGTGTTCTCTTGCACGAGCGATTCGATCCTCCAATCGTTGAGTGGTCTGTTCTAATGAAGAGGTAAGCTGTTCAATTAAGGTCTTTTGCATTTCCTGTGTAGCTGAGTTCACGGCGGTAGAGATCTGTTCCGCCATCGTCGCCTGCAGATCTCCAAACCCACGTTCCAATATCTCTATACGGTGCTGATTTGAAGGTGGTGCTCCCATGGTGGCCTAGAGATGGAATCGTATGGCTCTGATACCACTTTGCTACGAATTAACGTCGATTACTAGCACATAGAAACTATTACAAACCTCACACTTCGAGAGGTGAGCTTCTCCTAAACAATTCCACACAATAATCAGATGAAACCCTACTTTTCCCTCATTTCCCTTTTATATTTAATCCACCAAGTTTACTGTATGTCCCTGACTATATATTATTATTCCCCTTGTGTCCCTGGTGTGCATATTTTCTTTTATATGTCAACCTAGGATGCTCGGACTCTTTTGGAAGGATCCGACACGGACACATATCGGTGTGTCTGATCCTTCAAATGCTAAATTCACAGACTCGGGGACACGTTTAAAAAGGATCCGACACTGGGATATGGACACTGGCATTTATTATTTCTAATATAATATGAAACTTTTTATAAATAAATATCTACAATTTTATATAAAATAATAATATATAAACTTCAGAAAAAAAAGGTAAAATAATATTTATTATATGTCAAATGTTAAAGAGTTAAATTATAAACAATTGCACAAATCAAGGCACAGAGTTAGAAGACTATTTGTCTTTTCTTTCTTCTTATATTTTCTTCTTCTCTTCCTTTTAGAGATGAGTTATCAAAATTATAGATGAGATAGAAGTGTCCATTTTCTAGATGGGGTTCGGATCCGGATCTAAGTATCCATGTCCGTGTCGTGTCCTGTCGACACGGGTACGGCTGGGTTCTCTGGAGAGTCTGAGCATCACAGATGTCAACAGTGTAGGTGTCCCTGTTCTGTTCTTAGCAGAAGGTTGTAAGCTTTTCCATATGGATACCTCTTCCGTAGAACCATATTCTGGCACCCCACAAGATTTAACCTTTTCCCTTTAAGAAAGTGTTCTAGATTTCGTGTATCTATTGGTATTTCTTATTTCTTTACTTGACTCCTCACTAATATCTTTAGTTCACTTGCTGTATACCAGTTTCATGTTCTACATGTACTTGTTATTAGCCGTTCTTTTCCTTTTTTATTTCTTTTAATTATCAGGTACTCCCCTCTACACAATGTCAAGAGACCATGGGAAAATTCACCTGATGAAGCTTCTCAGTACCCACCTACATTGCTACTTACAGCTGATCATGATGACCGAGTTGTGCCACTACACTCGTTAAAATTCTTGGCGGTGAGTTTAAAAATGCAAATTTAGAATATTTCCTTTATTATGGCACTTGCTTAATATTCTGCCAGTAACATAACAACCATGGTCTGTTCATGTACTTTTTTAAAAGAACTTTAAACCTGACCCTGTATCTATTAGATTCGTAAATTTAGGTTCATGAAAAAAAGAAGAATAGGTTCATGAATTAAGATTTGGTCCTCGAGGAAAAAAGACTACAGCTGTGTAAATTATGGCACTTGGCTAATAAATAATTATAAAACAATTTTATTGTTGTCCCCTGCATGCTCCATGAATGTTTTTTCCAATTTATAGCTTGATGAAGTTCAAATTGTGTCTTACTTGAAAATTTATTCTCTTATTGCCATCTTATTAACCAGAAATTTTGTTTATTGTGTGTGCCTGCACGTTTCAGACCTTGCAACATGTGCTATGCACAAGCTTGGACAAAAGCCCGCAGACTAACCCAATTATTGCTAGAATTGATTGCAAGGCCGGGCATGGTGCCGGACGTCCTACAAAGAAGATAGTAAGCAAATAAATCGCAAAACTTTTATATATCGATACTGCGTCTTGTCATTTCAGATTCTCGAATCATGGGTGTGGAATCTTATATACTGTACATTTTTGTTATGTGCAGATTGAGTCAAGCGCAGACAGTTACAGTTTCATGGCTAAAATGTTGGGTGCTTCCTGGATTGATTAGCTGATGGCAAGGCTGGCTGATTGTCCATATAAACTGTACTTGCTCCTTACAAAATGGGACAAGTTGTCAATAATGGCTTCTACTAATTTCTAATATTTGTCTTGAAACTTTAAGTTCTTTTTCTATAAAACGTAGTTCAAGTTTCTTTATAAATGGATTAGTCTAATATATATTATATTCATTTCTTAGAGCTTTTATTGAAAAAAACTGGAAATGAAAGGTTACTGAAAGCTGTTTTTATGACACTTTTTTCCCGTAACATATCTGAAATATTCTGAAGGTAGGATATAATATGTTGACGTACGAAATCAGTAGGGGATTGTGATTTGTTTTCAGTGAGTCATCAAGTTGAAAACTTAAAATGCATGCATTCTTGCCACATGTCATCAATATGACTGCCCACATGTCTCGCAAAAATCACATCCTTTGTTTAAACTGGAAATCGGGTTATCTATACCATATATTTCCAATTAACTTGATAACTAACTATCCATTCAAGAAATTGTATCCAAAGGCAATAAAGTTTTATAAATCTAAAAGTCGTATGCAGTGTACAAAACACCGCACTAACAGATACCTAATCTGCAGGAAAGAAGTTAGATTTCGAGGAATCTAGTTGCATACAGAGAGACATGAATGGGTTCCAGGGAGGAGAAAGAGTACGGTTAAGCTGGACGGACAAAGTCCGAGATTCCATAGCTTTACCTCCCATTCACTTGCTGGGTTTTATTGTTCTACTTGTGCTTGTTACTTATTATTCAATTCATTACAACTACAAGGAACGGATGCAGGAAACAATCGGACACTTTAGAGTATTATTGTTGAGCTTCCTTCCTGTAGTTTTCGTGCTGGTTTTGCGTAAAATCATTAGCAAGTTTCGAGCATCATCACCGTCGTCATCATCATCATCAAGTTCATCACCGTCTCAGTCTGAGCCACCTACCTTCCCGTGGGGCGTGTCATTAATGCTGGTGCTGGTTTTGGTTATGCTAAATTACCATTCCTATATCTTTTCAATCTGGTTTGGAACCAAATAATATCTTGCAGGCTACTTTTATTTCGCAGGTTAAGTTTGTGTATATACTAATTATGTGGTTAAGAGGTTTATGATATCCGATATATGCGAGTTTTTGTATGTACTTGAGTAACATAAAGCAACAAGTGCAATTTCATAAAATGAATCGATGGGCAATGAAAAATACTAAGGTCAAAGATAAAGATAAAGATACCAGAGAAAAGTGTTCCGTAAGTGCCGATTATTGCATCAAAGAGACTTTTGCACGGATGACACTAAGGTCCATTTTTATTTGTTAGAAAGTCACTCTTCGTTATTAAAAGTAGTTTAATTATTTATAATTGGAATACAATTTTTAATTTATAAATTATTACCAGTTTTAATAAATTTAATAATAATAATAATAATATATAAAAATTAAGAAATTAATCATATAATATTACAAGAAACTTTTAAACAAAATAATACTCCTTCCGTCTCACCCAATTGTTTACGTTTCGGAGAGAAGGTTCGATACGCATTTTAACGTGCATATAAAGTATAGTTCCATAACTTATTTTTAAAATTTATCCCGTCAGAGGAATTTTCATTAGATTAGCCTCATCAATAGCGGACCTGAAACCCTTCATAAGATACTGAGGATGCTCTATGTTCCCTTCTTTGTCACTGGCATATAAGAGATCGTTAAAATCTCCTGAAATACACCAGGGAAGATCAGAAACCTGAGACAGATGCTTGATAAACTCCCACAACTCTCTTCTTCGATCTCTCTCCGGATATCCATAAAAACAAGTAAGTCACCACTGGGCCACTGAGTTCTTCATCATGATAACATCGATATGATTATTGGAATGACTCTCAACTTTACAAGCTACATTGTGTTTCCACATGATTGTCAGACCTCCTCCCATGCCCACTCTATTAACAACAAAACAATGAACAAAACCAAGCTTTAGACACAATTCTTTTATTGTGTTACTAACTGATATAGTTTCCGACAAAAATAAAAAATCGGGTTTTCAAGCCTTATCAGGTCTCTTAAAACACGAACTGTCCAGTGATTCCCCAATCCCCGACAGCTCAGGTGATTCATTGGGGACGGTTAGCTTGCTTTGCAAGCGTAGCCAAAATAGGAGATGTAGATTCGGCACAATCCATTTCAGAAAGTACCATATCTGTATTAGAGAACTCTGAGTTATTATAGACTTTTATGTGAGCCACCATCGGGTTGTATGAATGTCTAGGCCTCCCCTTCCTTTCTACGTCTTTTCTTTTCTAATATGGTCAGCCCATCTAACTCACTCTCTCCTGGCCCAGTCAAAGCTAGCTGTTTGTCTTTTGGCTCCAATTTATCTGTATTTTGAATTTGAAAAGCTAGTATTATCGACTTATTTTTAGCTGAAGATATGTTGCTCCTGATATTACGTTCCTAATTTATCTCAGCACTCTCTTTCCTCAAAACTGCTTCCTCAAAATTAGGCGATCTGTTATCCTTTCCAAATCTAGTTTCCGGCCAATCTCCGTCACCGTCTTCTCTCAGCCACTTACTCTTGATTTGTCCGGCCAGTCTACGCGCGGCGTAGCACGCAGCCAACTTCCTCATTCCTTACTGACTTCCTCACCACTACTTTCAAGGAATTTCCTATAGAATCTCTCAGTATGCGTCATCATGCCACAAACGAAACAGAACTCTCCCAACCTCTCATATTTGCATTGCACGATGAAGTCATTGCCATTTCTTCTGGTGATTTTCTTCTTCCTCTTTAGAGGTTTACGAACATCAACCTTCACTTTGATACGCATACATTCCCTTCACAAGCTCGTTTCATTCTTCTGATCATACATAACATATTCACCAAAAAAGTTCCCCAGTTGCTTCCCCACGGCTTCAGTCATAAACCCCGATGGTAGATCATGTGTTTGGATCCAGAAATTCAGAAAAAAGAGTGGTACCTTCGCAGGATTTGCTCCAGGAGGAATTACATCCAAAACCAGCATTATGTTATCGAAAGACCATGGTCCTCCATTCAAAACCCATTGCAGATCTTTCTTGTGATAAAATTGAAATAAAAACAAACCAGCGTCTACTTCCTTTATGTTGATGCCCATTGTTGGCTTCCAAACATCTGCTAATTTGCTTTTCATAGCTCTACTATTAATAGTTTTTTCTGATAGAAAGCGCCCCACAAGACAAAGATCATACCTATTAATCTCCTCAGTATCTTCTTCGAAAACCAACTCCTCATTTTCCTCTCCCTCGATATCTAATTCGGCCATCTTCTCATCAATATCGTTAATATTCGCCATTATAAAACTAAGGAACTCCCACAGACTCCTAGACAAATGATAGGAATATTGGAGAGAAAAACACAGCTCTCACAAGGAGAGAAAAAACTAAAATGCAACTTCCCTTGAGTGTTCTAATATTCCGGTGTCACTATGCTTTGTTTCTTTCATTTTTCGTAGTATACAGTCACTAATACGATTAATAATATAATAGTATTTTTATACATTAAATAATAATAAAAATTATTGAGAAATTAAGAATAAATATAAAAAAAAAAATATTCATGAAACATAAACTAGAAATTCATAAAAATAAAAATTCCTGTTATGCGTAAGCGTAGCTAATTCGAGGGTATATACCATTTTTAATTTGATCATCAGCTTTTAAAATTCACAAATTTTAATAAACTATGAACTTTCATGTCGTAAGAAAAGTTAGAGATAAATTTCAAACAAAATTTAGATATTTTAATTTATATATTCAAGGAGAGTATATATTTATATTAAGATTTGCATAAAAATATTATCTTAATATTTTATTTAAATTGATAAATTTTTACATTCACCGAGTCATAACAGGAGGAAATTATTCTAGTTAAGACACGTACATCCATCCTTACCTTGCTCATTGCAAAACAAACCATTTCGAAAGATTAAATTTATTTATTACGCGAATAAACCCGGGCCGCCAATTGTGTTATAATTTTAAAATTCTAATATAAAATTTTGAATTTCTTTTAAAAATGTATAATCGGCCTCCTCGAAATTGTAAAAATAAGACTCCGTAATTGAATGAAATACTACAAATGCGGTTAACAATGATAAGACTATTGTAAAATTTGTATTTAATTAAAAAAAGAGGAGCACGTCTCAAGTAAATCGATATGTTTTTTATTCTACCTGGGCTAAAATACTGATTTCGCCCTGAATAACGATATATCTGTAAATATGGTTAGGGTCCATATGGATGATGCGACAATTTATCTGATTTTCATGAATATTTTGGACTTCGAACAATCAAATTGAACGGCTGCAGTGCAAGAAGACATGCGGATCTCATCAAAGATGGACCATATATACCTTTACAGTTGCAGCATGACATGAGACAACAATGATATGTACTGATATATATACCAAGTGTTATTGTCTCAATTTCTCGTTCAGACCGAAAGAAAAAAGGCGAAGAATATATACCTCATCAGCTCTTTCTTATCACTACCTTTCTTTAAACTCTATCCCCCATTTTTTGATTCAATCCTTTTTGGACTGCGCATAAATACAAAACATAGTCGGTTCAAGATAACGTCCCTTCCGAGCAGGAATTCGAGTTATCGGGGTCAAAATATTTCGATGTCAAAAATTGTCACAAAAAAAAATTTAATGAGGTCAAAATTAAAATATAATTCTATAAATTTATTTTTTAAGTAGGGTCAAAAATAAAATTTACTACTAAAAAACCAAAATTTAAAAAATTTAAAATAGAAAATTCCGAAAATTTTAAAATTTGAGTGGAATCAGTTGCACCCGCGGCTGACTATACATTGGCTACGTCCCCTCAAATTCCAATCAGCTAGCTTTACTTTATCGACAAGTATCTGTAAACCCTATAAATACACTCATTAGGATCCGATTCTAAAAATGTAAAGAAGAAAGAAGCTAGAAAAATATGGGGTGGTTTACGAGAGAGAGGAGAGGAATAAGCTGGGTGGATCAGAGCCTAGACTCAATATCTGCACCTCCAGCTCACTTGCTAATGTTTTTTGGATTACTTATGCTGGTTATGTACTATTCAGCTCGGTCTGAGTTCGAGGAAAAGATGAGAGAAACGAGGATGGAGTTGAGGTTGTTTCTGGTGATCTTGTTGCCCTTGCTTGTGATATTAGCAACTCATCTAACAATCAATTGGTCTGATGTTCGAGATACGTCACAGGTGGTGTACGAAACGTTACATGAAGAAGGAAGCTCTCCGTGGGGTGTGGCCTTAGTGTTGCTGCTGGTTCTCCTCATGGTCAATTATCATTCTTCTATTCACTCAGCTTGGTTTCGGCCCTAGCTAGCTAGCTGTTCATGTTCGAATATAAGCAGTTTTGTAGTCGGTTCTGTTGTGGTGAAATCAAATTATGCTTTGATTGCTACCTACTTATACTAATATATATATATATATATGCACATACTTAATCAATCAGAATAAACAGCTTGAGTATTTGGATTAATCCATGTTTAGTCGTTTAGATAGAGGCTGTATCCACTATTACGAAACACAGTTATGATCAATGAGCACATTAATAAACTATTATTTCATGTACACAGAATAATCAAAGTACCAAGCATTCAATAATATGAATACAAAAATCGTGTATAATTAGTTGACTATAACGAGGTCGATCAACATATAGATGAATCTGGACACGTCGAATTATTATAGACAGTGTAACAGAAGTGCTCTGAGAGATGAGCGATCATATTTGAATTTTTTTTCGATCCTACCCTTTTAAAGTTCTTTATATAATTTGTACGGTATTGTGTTGTCCCTTTGACTCTTTATATGTATTTTAACGTGCATAAAAAACATAGTTTTATAAATTGTTTTCCAAATTTAAATTATTAATATCATTATTTAAATAGGTTCAAGAATCTTAAAGTTATTTTTAGATAACTCTCTAAAATTAACATTCATTAGAATACAATATCAAGGTTATTTTTGTAAATATAAGGGGTAATATTCTATTATTACAAAAATGTCATCCATTTTTTATACTTAAAATGCTCATGAATCATGACTTTAAGTAATTTATCTAAAATTAACTTTAGATTCTTTTTACCCAAATATATATGAAATACCGATATACTAATATAATAAAATATAACTTTAGTTATATTTCTATAAGGTATAAAAGTAATTTTTATTAATTACCTTTTCTGATGTTTAAATATTTCATTATATTTTTATTTGTACTAATTATTTATTTTTATTTCAAAATTCATAAATACGTATAAAAATATTATAGTATTTTCATTAAATATCTTTACATTAATTATACTTTATATTTTAACTTGTATTGAATAAAAAAATTATTTAATTTTAATTTAATTTATAATATTTTCTTTTCTGTATATATAATTAATTATTATATAATTGTTGTAATATAATTGTCGGATTTTGAAAATAATAATAAATAATCATTTTTTGAATATAGCTATTTATTATAGCTAATATAATTGAAATACAATTTCTTACGGGTTCATTAAATTTTACATAATATTTATTTTATATTATTTTAGCTAATCCTACTCCCGTTAGAGATGCTCTAGGAGAGTTGTATCTAATCAGTTGATCAGATTGAGGCCAACACGGATGAATCTGTGCAGGTCTGAGTTCTATAGACAATGCAGCAGAAGTGCATTTAGAACTGGACTCAACTTCCTAAATTTTAGGAGCATGTCGTTACCCATCATAGATGAATTTTGAACGTGACTTAATCCTAAAAATGTGATAATATTATCCTATATATGTGTCGATAAATATATGCATCGATAATTATTGTGCTTGTTTGGTATATTGTAGGAAGAAACTTCTTAGAGGAAGTTCCATTTCCTGTCTATATGAAATTTCTGGGAAGTTGAAAAAAAATTTGGTTAACATTTTAAAACTTATACTTCCTGATCATCTATTTTAGTTGATATAATATTTTATTTCTTACATATTATTTATTTTATTTTAAGTCAATAATTTGTTTATTTAATATATATCTTAAAATATTTTTTTATTAAATTTAATTATTTAATTACTAAAAAAATCTTTCTTTTATATTTTATTTAATTTATGAAATTTTGCATTATTAATGTTGATTTTTTTTCTTTCTTAAATGTTTTATCTAATTATAATTATGCCTTTTCAATGTAATTATGAGTTTCAAAATTTCATTTTTTGTAATGACTAATTTAAATATTTTTTTCATTGTGATAATTTTTTTATTTATTAAATTTGTAATTATATATATTATAACATTTTTTAATGGTAGTTCTCCTCTTTTCAAATATTAATATATTATAATTTTAAAAAAATTCATGTATTATTGAATATTGAATTAAAAAATATATGTAAATTATATGTGTGTGCAGTGTGTGCAGTGTTTTTAACCTAATATATATGTGCTAATATATATGTGTGTGTTTTGTATACGGGAAGAGTGGATTATCAAGGGGGACTGAGTCAGTGACTTCATATAATGTGTTATATGGGTATTTCAATTTTATATGCAACTCCTACTTTCTATCACTTTGACAATCAAACAACTTCATCAAATTGGGAAGTTAAAATTCCTACAACGACCTCATTATTTCATTCAATTTTTTAAGAGTTCTACCTGAGTTAGGATATATACTTGCTACAATTAAAAAAAATCCCGTATATGTGTCAATAAATTCATGGATGGATAATTATTACTTTATTCAAGTTTTAAGCCTACATAATTTAGGACACTAGTTACAACTGGACAAAAAATTATAAAAATAGTGTGTAAAGAGTATGAATATAGTTTGCATATATAGGTACGGAAAACAAGTCATATTAGTTGCGTTTGAATTGGAATAGGGTGTTATTCGTCCTTGTTCTCTTAAAACCTACAAATTTAATATTAAATATCATAAAATAGCCACAAACATTCATCGAATAAAATTGTCTACCTTGTTTAGACAATTATAAATCTAGTATTTTAATATTTTTAACAAATTTCTGAATTTAATGTTATAAAATAATTTCAATAACAAATGTAATGTAATAGAATAAAATGAACTTGCGTTGATCTCACCGAAATTTCTCCTTTAAGCGTATTTAGTAAATAGATTTTTATATATAGTTAGTCAAGCAGCTACTAAAGCGACAGAGACAAAAGTGCGTAAACATTTGACGCCGTTGAGTTTCTTAATTAGGAGAGTTCAGAAAGTTATGAAAAAGAACGCTACGTAGTTTCGGAAGAATATGTATTTAAAAGAATTGAATTTGATATTGGGATTTGCGCACAGTTTGATATCCCTATAACTTGTACATTTGTACAAGTTTTATCCATGGAAAATATAATTATATTTTTTTTAAAAAAATATGTCATAATTATGAGAAAATGAACTCAACAAATCTAAATTTTTCCCTCCATAAAATTTTACCAAATTACAAGATTGATACCTTGCTAAAGTGACGTCAGGTATATATATAGGTCAAGTTATGGAATTTATATATAAACACACAAAGATAGTTTTGTAAATAAATTATATAATATATATTTAAAATAAAAAGCATCTCAGCTCCCTTTTTCTAGGATTCCAATATTAAGTTATGTTATATATTTTGATACTCCAACCGTTTTAAAATACGGTACTTTAAGGTGCATAAAAATGATATTTTTTTCTAAACAAATATTTAAATATTAAAGTTTTATAAAAAAAATTAAAAATAAATTACTAACTATAATTTTTATTCAACTTAAATTACGAAAACATTAGGCTACGACGAAGTGGATTATAGATTTCCAACATAAAAAAGCCTCTCCAAGTCACGAACATATTAATTATAGTCAACTGGACCATAATAATTTTTTTTTTAACTAAGTTGTTTAATTTTATAAATAATAAACGGAAGGAGACTAGCTCCAACCAACCTCCAAAGAGGAAAGAGTACCAACGAAGGAGGTTCTAAAGAACCTGTTCAAAGCAGTCATAGTTACAAGCTTAACAAAGTTTAAGTAACAACAAATAGAATTAACTTAAGCAAGTTAAACAAAATCAGTGGCGGTAAAGTTCTGCGCTTGGCCACATGCCAATGGCCAATGCGTATATCCTTCGCGCTAGGCAATCCAACAACTGTCCGACCTGCTTCATGTGGAGTTGCACTTGCTGTTCCTGGGCTAGGGTGCTCCTGTTAGCTTCATTTGTGGCTGCACTAGAGTCCTCCTGAACTGGCCTCACCCTTTTGTCTGCTGCCTTTGTCTGTTGAATTGATTGTTGCCTTGTTCAGTGCCTTGTTAGCATGTTCCTGGTTCCTGCACTTCATATTACTTGTGACTTCCTGCATGAAATTAGATTGTAACATCTTGTGCTTGTCCTCATCCTTGTGCTGGACCTGTTTTGTAATCTCATGCACAGAGTCAAAATTAGCTTCTTTGGAAGTTTTGTAATCACCTGCACAGAGTCAGAATTAGCTTCTTTGAAAGTATGTTCCTTCTGAACTGGATCATTAGCACGAGCATCAGAATGAGAAGTTTCAGAGGAAGAAACATACTATGTGCTAGGATTAAAAGTTGTTGCCTGGTGACTAGCACTTTTCTTAACCATAGGCATAGTTTCAACCAATACATAGCAAAGAGCATTTGTTGGACTCCAGTTACAAGAAAGACACATCGGGCAGAAACCATCTTCATTGACATAACTTGGATTTGAGCAGGGAATCTTTCATTATGCAGTCATATAGAATACAGAACATAGCATAAAAAATGTAGATTAATGAGCAATTATGTCAACTAAAGAAAGAGTATCGATTTCTAGTATGTACTGTTACGAATCACCGAGTCGACCAACCAATTTGTAAGTTTATCCTTATAATAATATTAACATATAACCCGTGCAAAATACGGAAGGAGTAATAAATAATATATTATATATTTTAAATTAAATAAATATTTAATTTGATTATTTATGTTATTAATATTTTTTATGTAATGTTGTACATGAGATAAATTATTTTTGAATCATATTTATATTATTTGTTTAATTTCTCATTAATATATTGTTATATATCTATAATAATTAACATAGATTAATAACTCGTGCAAAGAATTAATAAATTTTTATTAATAAAAAGAGTTTCCAATATATTAGAAAATATTGTAATTAAAATTTAAATAAAAGAGTGTGTTTTAATATATATAAAATATTAATATAATTTTAATATTCAAAATTTTTTATTATAAAATTGTAATTTTAAATAAATTAAAGTGTTTGAGCGATGAGAAAATTGAAACATGCAATTAGATTTGAGTACAACTCTGTATTCTAATTAAAAAAGAAGTTCGTTTAGAGAAATATAATATAAAAGTATATATAATATAGATAGAGCACAATAATAAAATTTAATTAATATATATAATAATATTATTATTTTAATATTCATAAAATTTAATTAATAAATTACGATATTAAATAAATTAAAGAGATTGACTAATAAAGAAATTAAAGCATGATTGTTTATTGATTAAAAAAATGTGTTTGAAATTGAGTAGGAGACACACTGTGTATTTGAAGTTGAGTGAAACACAAAAGGACTAGATCGACGACGGACCAAACATTTGTCCTTACGACTTTAATAATATAGTATAGATATCCAATTAATATTAATTGATTAATCGCTACACGTTCGTCTTTGATAATATATTTTATTAAAAATTTTAAATATCTACAACTGTTTATAGTTAAATATACTATTATAATTAGGGCCGAGGAAAACCGAACAGTGTAATTTCGGTTCGATTCAGTTCTTTTTTTAAAAAATTTCGGTCTATTCGGTTTTTATTATATATATATATAATATATATTTATATAATATATGTTCGATAAATGCAGTTTTGCATTAATTATTGTATTATTAATTTATTATTTGGCCTATATATGAATCTACTTAGTTTTATTTATATATATTCATGTTTTCTTAAAAATTCACCTTATTTAATTTTCAATTGTTTTTAAAAAAAATGGACTGAACCGAATGGGCCGAAATAATTCGGTTCAGTCCGGTCCGGTACATAATAAAATTTTGGTTCGGTTTGGTTCCAAAAATATTGACTATTCGATTCTCGGTCTAGTTCGAAATATAATATATCATATTAATTCTCCCATTGATAATTCAAAATAATCGTTAATTATCCGATTATTCGCAAGAACAACATGCCTATTGGGATAGATATTGGTTCATGAGTTCCAAATATCATGTATGAGTTTTGTCCATTTCATACTCATATATGATGTTTGGTTGAAATTTTTTATTTTTAAAACACACAACTCAAATTCATAAGATATGAGTTTCTGATACCTTAGGGGAGGTGAGTACGAGTAATTAAATCAAAATTTTACTATTTTTATCTTTATTTTTAAAATAAAAAATTTATAATGATGTTATTAATATTTAATAAATAATAGTAATTTATTTTTCATATTAACTACACATATTTTTTTTATTTATGAACAAATATATTAAACTAACAAATTCATTCCATCATTCAACTAAACACATGATATCAAGAATGTTCATCCTGATTCCAACCCGATACCACTCGATGAACCAAACGACTCCTTAAGGCTTCGTTTCTATAATTTCTTCGGAAACCGTCAATTTCTTAGAACTGGGTAATAATTCGACAGTTCATAGTACCTTAAAAAAAATTAAAATACCAATTTTTGATTTATTGTTGCGTAATTCTAATTTAGACAACTATTTATGATAAATTGAATCATTTACACAACTATTTATGATAAATTGAATCATTTATTATTTAGGTGGATTGTGTAACCCACAAAAACCATGAAAATATATCTCACTTCCAAGAATGTTGTATTTATTTAATTGGGTTATGTCAAAGCAAATGAACTTAGATGGCCGTTTTAGAAATGTCAAGGGAAATTATATACAAAAAGGGAGATCAACAACAGGGGAATACAAATGGGAGAGGGATGAATTTAAATATGAAACAACAGAAAGATCACTGCCCTACTCAGTCCCTGACATTCAAGATTCATCAGCTGAAATACATTTTCAGATAGATACAAACAGGGGGATATTTTCCCAAGCAAAACAGAAAAATGGAAACATGCCTCAAAATGAAGCATGATACCCTTATGCTAGTACTCAAATCTATAAACTGCCTCGAAATGAAGCATGATGGTCTGTTCATATATAAACAAAGGAGGCAAGGAGCCATTCTATAGTCTAATAATATAAAAACAATCACATTTACCATATAGAAGCTACTCGTGATAATATATCATGTAACACGAGGAGAACGCTTTACTTTTGGAGCTTTGAATTTCGCTGTCATCAATCTCGGAGGCCCTGAGAGGGAGGAGCTCTCAACAGTTTTTCTCTTTGAATTTCTAGATCCCTACAGTAATATTAAATTTAAATTAGCCAGCTTAAAAGATCCACATTCAAGAATTTATTCAGAAGTGAGAGCTACGAGCAAGAAAACAATTTGGCAATTCTAAATTGAAACCACTAAGTCGTACTCAAAAAGACTATAAAACACAGAGCATTTCCAGACTTTCGCGAAGTATTATAATCTCTCCGTCCCACTTTCATTGTGCATGGACCATAATCCACATTTTTAAGAATCACACATTACATTAATTAACTACAAAGATATATTTAATTTTTTCAGTTTACCCTTTAATTAGTAGCATACTTTTAATCTTGTATTATATTTTATTCTTCACAATTAATAAGATATAAATGGAACTCAAATGTTCAATATACCTTAATTGAATATGGCCAAAATTTTACGGACAAATAAATAGAAAATGTGGTCAATATAAATGGACAGAGTATGCATTTGCACAAGAAAGAGCTCCCTAATAGGTGATGCTCTACTAAAGAAAGAAAAAGGCAACTCTTACAAAGAAAAGTATCAAGGTTTTTTTACTTGCAAACTTCAGAAACCATCTCTACGGATGTAGATACCTAACCCAGTTCTGATCAAACACAGCAGCTAAACTAGACCAATTTTGTATAACATCAAAGAATCAAAGAATCCTAAGCCGCGAGCAACTCTAAGTAAATAGATGAGATCAACAAACTCGTGAAAATGCAGGGGGTGAACAACACAAATTTTCCAGAAGACCTCTTTTTTTGGACATGCTTGGGTTCAGCAGAACAAGGCTTATACATGAGTATGGTCATCTTACATGCATGTAATGATGCATAAGACTTCAACAAGAAAGAACTCATCTAGATCACATTAGATATGTACTACATCTGTTTAAATCTGATCAACGATACCAATATCTCCAGACATCAAGCAGCATAAATGCACTAAAATGATAACAAAGGTTCCAAGGACTAGGGGTTCAGATTAATCACTTGTTACAGCAAGATAGGATTAGGGGTGTAAATAAGTCAAGCTATTCAACAGCAGCTAGAGCTTGACTTGTTAAAAATTCAATTTGAATAAAAAATAATTGCACCAAGTTCAGTTCTCGAGTTATACATCTAGCCGAGCTTAAGCTTTTAACTTTTATCATTTTTAAATTATTATTTCATATATTTTGTCAATATTAGTAAGTACAGTCATTTAGACATTTTAAGCCGAACTCGAACTTATCGAACTTCAGATTTATGGCTAGGTCGAGCTGAGCTCGAACTTGACCCCAAACTTTTTAGTCAAACTTGAGCTCAAGGCTAATAATATTCAGATCGGATTGGGTCGTTTACACCCCTAAATAGGACTTCTATTCGCACATATTGATATAAAAGCATTAAACAAGGTAAAAGTGACATCTCTATCCAGCCAAGAAAGATGGTCTACCTAGATCTCTCAACTACATATGTACTACATCTGTTTTGGTCAGATGAAACGTACTGATATCTCCAGGTGCTAAGCAGCATTTTATATATTAACCAGCTGCCTGTTGATGCATATAACTAATAAAAAGTGAACATTTTTATGTGTGTGTCTGTTATGACCAACTACACAAACTAATAAATTGCAGTCAGTTGATAGTTTCACTTATGATATGACTATGACACTGCATGACAGAGTATACAATAATTGTGGTAAAAGTGGAATCTGATATTTAATCCATCATTTATCACCGCCTAATTTAATATTTGCTTAGTATTTTACAATATAAGCAGGTGTTGTAGTATGCTAAATGTTGACTTTATGAAGCATAGGGTCATGGATTTGTATCATCAATTCACTCCTGACCTATAAACTTGAATATATTTTCCTAATGACAATTTAGCACTTCAATTATAACCCGTAACTTACGTCTATGCAAATGAGGATATTACTTATTAAAAGGCAAGTATAAGAATTCAAAAACTAATGAAAAAATCAATCAAGTGATAATCACCTCTTTAGCGACTTGAGAAGAATTAAGCCCTTTCTTCACTGTTACATTCCTGTTATGGGAAATACTATTCTTGCCTCCCAGTTGCGCCCGTCTTGTTTCTGCTGTACAGCCACGTAACACTGGTGTCACAGGATCACTTTTGGACTTTTTTATTGACTCTAATTCCCTGGAAAGTCGGGAAATCTCTTCGGTCTGTATCAGAGAGTCAGCTTCCAGCTTAGTCATGTTACTTTTTAAGTTTGCAATCAGATCTTCCTTTTCTTTGTTTGATGCCTGCAGTTCTTCCATACCAGTCAAAAGATTTTTGATCTTTTCATCTGCTTGTTCAACTTCAACTTCTTTATTCTTCAACTTTTTAGTTAAATCAGTCTCTTGCGTCTTATATTGGTTCCACACAAAATCCCTCTCCTTCAAAAGAGCAGATACTTCAGCCGTTTTCTTAGAATTTAGCTTCTCATTCTCCTGTTTTAGTTTCTTCAGTTCTTTCTCCAGTGGCTCCTGGAAAATAATACGAAAATCATAAACACATACATACCATAAACAAACACACATATACAGAGAATGATAAAGCAATCAAACAAACTTACTTTTGGCTCAGCACATTTACGAGACAACAGGTCAAACCATTCCTTAAAATCTTCCAGATCACTTTGAGTACTCTCTGCATATTCACATTATATATTAAACTCACGAAACTATATAAACACTATAACAAATACAGTTAGGACTCGTAACAAATCACCTAGGGTCGTTAATAATTACACACCGCAACTACCCCGATAAACAAAATATACCCCTATAATCACAAAAACTACACACAGATGCAAATAGTTATTAAATACAGAATTAGGGCAAAGAATGAACCTAATTTAAGTTTATGCATCAAAGACTCAGTCTTCTTGACAGACAAAAGCATCTCAGCTTTCGCAGCCTCCACCATACGCTCCATCTCTCGAGCTTTACAAATCCTCCGCATCTGAAACACACACAAACATACAATAATCCAAAAACCCTAAATCAAGAAATCGAGAACTTATCATAATAACTAACTTACACCTAAAAAACTATATGCATTTAATAATTCAAAAACCCAATTAAAGAAATCGAGAAACTTCTATATTTTTAACTTATAAGTTACTTTTCGGGTTTTCAACTTATAAGTTACTTACCGGACAAACAAACGGAAACCCAAATCGAGAAATACCTGTGAGCGTTGTTGTTTGAGGAGATTAACATCAGACATCCAACGGTCATGATGCAATTTAAGCCTATCTTGAAGAATTTGAAGCTGAGATTGTTGCTTCTGAATCATTGTAACAAGCCCATTGAAGATCACATTCCATTTTTTTCGATCAGCACGATGATTTGGATCTTTCAGTACTGCCATTTAATTGAAACAATAAAATTCGAGATTTGTTTAATTAATATGTTTGTGTGTGTGTGTAAGAGTGTGTGATTTGAGATGGAGAGAGCGTTTGGGGATTAGGGATTCAAAATGAGTTACAACGGTCGTTTTATTTTAACTTTATTAACGAATCAGTAAAAGTTTGCGGTGAATCGGGTTTGATTCGACCCACTTTCTTTGGTACAGGCCCAGGCCCAGGCCCATAAGTTTATGTGTGTGGCCGTGTTGTAGAAATACTAATTTCATACCGTGATTTATAAATATATAAGTTTCTAACCCATTGGAAACATGAGATAACTAATATTTAAGTAAATTAATTTTTTATTTATATTTTTATTAATATTTAATATAAAATTTTATAATATTAAGAATTTATGATAATATTATATGTTATCTTATTTTATAGAAATTTATTCTATTTAATATAAATATGTTATAATCTGGACCCGTGTTGTTAGAAAACAAACACTGATGCTGTCAGAGAATAATCAAGAACATATTTTATATTGATGCCATCATCAGAGTTTATGAAGCTATCGGTCAGAGTTTACTCTATCAGAAAATACTCAATCAGAATTTACTCTAACAGAAAATGTTCAATATGAGATTATCAAACCGACAGAGTCTACAATTAGAGTTTGTGAAGAAAACAGACAAATCAGAATATGATTTGGATAATGAAGAAGGAACTTGAATTCAAGTCTAATTACCTTATAGAAGCTATTCTTTTCATTATCTGTTTTGTAATTGGAATTTGTAACTGTGTCTATATAAACACAGAAATAGGTTAACATTAAAAAAACATTCAAATAATATCTTTCTTATAGCCTAGCAGCTCTTCAGAACAGTGAATTTTTTGAAAGAGTTTTGTACATAGAATCATTATTAATACAAAGTTGTTTATCTTTTATACTTGTGTCGATTATTTGGTGTCTATTATATTCAACCCCCTTCTATAATAGATTATTTATCTGGACAAACAATTGGTATCAGAGCAGACAATTATTTTCAACTAAAAGATCATATAAACATGTCTGGAAAAATATATGAAAGCATAAGAATTTCATTCTTGAAGAAGGCCGAATACCCTACATGGAGGGTAAAGATGATGATGTTTTTAGAAGCAATTGATCCTGATTATATAGACAGAATCATTGAAGGTCAATATCTCCCAACCAAACTAGTGCCATCTACAATTGTGGAAGGAAGAGAAGTCCCTGAATATTATACTCTGAAGGACAAGAAGGAGTGGACTAATGAAGAAAAGCAAGATGTCTTAAAAGATGCAAATGTAAGAAATATATTGCATAATAGTCTAGACTCTGTGATGTCAAATAGAGTAATTGCCTGCAAAACAGTAAAAGAAATTTGGGATGCACTAGAGGTTCAATGTCAAGGAACCAAGGAAATCAAGAAAAATAGAAGATCTGTTCTAATTCAATAATATGAATACTTTGAGGCAAAATAGAATGAATCCCTCACTGATATCTATGACAGATTTCTAACTCTGTTGAATAGCTTGGCTTTGGTGGATAATGTGTATGACAATGAGGACTCAAACATCAAGTTTCTAAAGGCTCTTCCTGAAGAGTGGGATCTACAAACATCCTTAATAAGATATAGGGCTGATCTAGATGAGATGTCTCTTTATGAAGTCTATGGAAGATTGAAAACTCGTGATTTAGAATTACAGCAAAGGAAGAATAGGAAGAGTAGCAAGGCAAAATCTATTTCTTTGAATGTTGAGGCCGAGATTGAAGAACTAAAAGAAAAAGTCCTTAAAACCTCAACAAGAAAAAGAAAAGATGTAATGGTCAATGAAAGCAGTGAATCAGAGTCTGAGACAAACTATGATGCAAACTCTAATGCAAACTCTGATGACTCCACAGACTTTGACATGATGAAGATGGTTGCTATGATTGTCAAGGGCTTCAAGAAGATGAAGTATAGAAAGAATAGAAAGAAACGGAACTTTCAGAAGAAGCATGGAGAATCAGACAAGAAAGACATATTCAGAAAAAGAGAAGATAGAGATGGAAAATCAAAAACTCGTGACAAATCAAAGGTCAAATGTTATAAGTGTAATAAGATGGGGCACTTTGCTACTAAATGCAGAAACAAGGAATCTGGAAAAGTACTCATCACATCAAAAAAAGATTGGATGGATTCTTCAGATTCTGAAGAAGAAACAAATTATGCTCTCATGGTAAACACTGATGCTCCCATTCTAAATTCTGATAAGGTACTAGGCTGTATCTTTAACATTGATACTGAAAATATCTGTGAATTAAATTCTTTCCTTGGATCCTTGCATGTTAGTTTTAAATCAAGTCTCTTGAGAATGAAAGATTAAAATATGAGATACAAACTCTGACTGCTAGGAATAACTTTCTTGAATCTGAAAATTTAAACATGTTTAGCATTAAGAAAGACTGTGAGAATACCATACACATGCAAACTCAATTAGAAATTCAAGTTGAATATTTGAAATCTGAGATAGCTAAAGAAAAGGAAACTTTCAGATTTTGGACAAACTCTGGTAAGAGAGTCCAACAAATGTTTTCTAACAAGAATTAGACTTTTGCCTTATGTTATGAATCTGACAAGGAAACACACATTAAAACATACACAAAAGGAACATTGAGTGAACTTGTAAAATTTGTTAGAGCTAGTAATGATAAGAAGAATATCTCTAGTGAATGCTCTAATAATAACAAATGTAAAAATAATAGTGTGTCAGAAAATAAAAAAGTGAATATAGGATTACTCTCACAGAAGCAACTTAAAGAAAATTTGAAGGCAGTAACAAATAAAAATAAACCTAAAAAGGTGAAGAGAAATAGAAATGACAAAGTATGAATTACTAAGGAGAATATCTATAAGTATATTCCTGATGCTCCTAGAAAAATCTGTTTTACTTGTGGTAATTCAAATCACCTTGCCATTGACTGCAAACAAAACAAAAAGAAGGAACTTGAGAGACCTAGTTCAGAGGCTAGAAAACAAACTAGATATAGACCACAAAATCTCTGTTTTCACTGTGTTAGTTTATGGCATTCAATTTACATATGCAAATAATATCATAGTTTGTATTATAATTATTATGAACTATTGCCTCAACTGAATAAGACTCCTATCTTTTCTAAACATGTTGTCAAACAAAAATATGTGATAAAAGTTGATAAAAGAAAGATAAACTCTGACAGCATAAACTCTGAAAATGCAAACTCTATTAACATAAACTCTGATAAAAATATTTATGCTACAAGAGTTAACAAGTTTTAAAAGAAAGGACCCAAACTTGTTTGGATCCCCAAATCTACTAATTAATTTGCATTAAATGATTGCAGGGAAACAGGAAAAACATCCTAGTGATTGATAGTGGATGCTCTGCATATATGATTGGAAACAAATCCCTACTTTCAGAGTTTGAGGAGAAGGTTGTCCCAGCAGTATCTTATGGAGATGGCAACATAGCAAGAACACTCGGATATGGCAATATTGTTATTGGAAATGTCATCATTGAGAATGTAGCTCTGGTTGAAGTACTCAAACATAATCTGTTAAGTGTGAGTCAAATGACAGATAGAGGTTATTCTGTAAAATTTCATGGAACTCATTGTGAAGTGAAAAGCAAAAAGGATGGTGTTAGGAATCTACATGTGATTTGATGATAACATTAATCTTAGAATCATAGAAATTTTATTTGATGTAACTGATCAATTGATATGAAAGTTATAAATATCAATTGATCAGGAAACCATTTATCAGTTGAAGTGTTTATATGAATCAACTGATAATTTGGATTGTAGCATAGGTGTTCTTAGTTTATTTCAATCGATAAGGTGTAAATCAATTGATATTTTGTTCATCAATTGATGTTAGAGTCAATTGATATAGATCATCAATTGATGTGTAAATTAAACTGTTAAATTGTAATTACGTTGAAGACAAGAAATTACACAAGTGAAGGATGATCAATTGATATTGAAGCATCGATGGATGAAGGATCAATCGAAGAAGCCAAGTCAAGCATTGAAGACCATCAACTGATGTGAAGACCCATCGATTGATATATCGATTGATAAAATCTATCAATCGATAAGCCATCTTTTATCAATCGATGGATAGAAAGATCAATCGAAGAAGTACATCAGTTGATGGATTAAAGAATGGATCAATTGATATGCTTAAAAGCAAATTATCAATTGAGTGTGACAACACAGAAAGAATATCTGTTGAAGATCCAGAGAACAAAAGCACACCTATGGAAGACAGTCTATAGTGACTGTGAAGACTCAATCAGAAGCTGTCTTTCAAACCTTTTTGTAAAATAGAAAAAGGTAAAAGGAAGGCAGGTAGAAACAATCCTAGAATAGGTATTGTAAAAGTACACTTGTGATATATAAACAAGTGTAGTAGCATTATTAGAAAACATACAAGTTAGACATTATTTTACAATCAATTGTTCAAGCTTGAGAGCACATTTGTAAGAACAGTTGATTTGTTTTCTAATCTTATAAAAACGAAGCTAGGTTTCTTCTAACCTAGGAGCATTGAGCAAAAATACATATTGATGGAAAAACCAATCCATCAATAATTTTAAATCTCTTTGTTCAGTTTTATTTTTCAGCATTAATTTGTTCGAACTTATTCTCTTATTCTATCAAACATCAAGAACAAATATTAGAACACACAAAAAGTTTTAATATTTGTATTCAACCCCCCCTTCTACAAATATTGACATTGTTCTAAGAAATAACAATTGGTATCAGAGTAGGCTTTCAACATACAGAAAGTTTAAAGATCAAGAACAGTCAATATGGGCCAAAAAGATTCAGGTGTGAAAATTCCAGTTTTAGAGAAAGATGAATATTTTCCATGGAAGGTCAAAATGCATCTGCATCTTCTTTCTCTTGACCCTTCCTATGTTCACTGCATAGAGAAAGGTCCTCATGTTCCCAAGAAGCTAGTCACAGGTGTAAACCCTGATGGAACTCCTGCACTTGACAGACATGTTCCAAAACTCATTTCTGAGTTCACAGAAGAGGATGAAAAAGAAGTACTCAAAGACAAGAAGGCTATGAACATTCTGTTTAATGGCCTAGATAAAGATATGTTTGACAATGTTATAAACTGTACTTCATCAAAAGAAGTATGGGATACACTTCAAACTCTGTGTGAAGGAACTGAACAAGTAAGGAAAAATAAGATGCAACTCTTGATTCAAAAATATGAATCATTTCATTTCAAGAGTGGAGAATCTATCAATGACACCTATAGCAGATTTCAGAAGTTGTTAAATGGACTGAAGCTATATGGTAGGGTTTATGCAACTGAGGATACAAATCTAAAATTTCTTAGATCTCTTCCAAAAGAATGGAAACCAATGACTGTTTCCATTAGACAATCTCAGGACTTCAAGGATTTTACACTAGAGAAACTTTATGGTATTCTCAAGACATATGAGTTGGAAATCCAACAAGATGAAGAGATTGAGAAGAATCAAAGAAAAGAGAAAATTGTGGCTTTGGTAGTCAAGGGAAATGAAGAGAAGAAAGAAAATGGCTATGAAGAAGAGTCTGTCATGATGGCTGGTGATGCTGTTGAAGAATCATTCAAGAGAAAAGGAAAGAGCAAGTGTGAAGAAGATGAAACATGCTCTCAGGATGATTTGGATGAGATTGATGAGCACCTTGCATTTCTATCAAGGAAACTTTCAAAGCTAAAATTCAAGAAGAATCCATATGCTCAAAGGCCTGGATCCCAGTTTAGAAGCAACAATCAAAATAAAAATTTGGTTGATAGATCTAAATTCAAATGTTTTAACTGTGGATTGGCTGGTCATTTCTCAAATGAGTGCAGGAAGCCAAAACAAGAAAAAGCAAAGTCATATGAGGGTATTGACTATAAGTAGAAATACTTTGACCTTTTAAAACAAAAAGAAAAGGCTTTTGTCACTGAGGAGAAGGACTGGGCTGCTGAAGATAGTGATTCTGAAGAATATATCAATCTAGCATTAATGGCCAACCATGAAGATGAAGAAGCTAGTTCAGCATCTAATCAGGTACTAGCTACCAACTTTTCTGAGCTTACATCTGAGGAATGCAATAGTACTATTAATGAAATGTCTAATGAACTGTACAATTTGCATGTCACTCTAAAATCTCTAAACAAAGAAAATCTCAAGTTAAAGAACACCATTGATGCCTTAACTGAGAGGAATATTTTTCTTGAAAATGAACTTGTTTGTTTAGATAGATTTAAGCAAGAAAGAAAGGATGCTAGGAATGAACTAGTAAACAGTTTGAAAAGAGAAGAATTGTTGAAAGAACAATTGGCTGAAGAAATTGAAACCATTAGCAAATGGAATAGGTCTGCTAAAACTGCCAAACAAATTATTGATGTTCAGGGTGTAGATACTCTAGGAGAACTCCCCAAATCAATAGGCAAGTCATTGGCTGATACTTCAATGGATAAAGATCAATCGACTGCTAATCCTTCATCAACTGATAAGGATTATCAATCGATTGATGCTGAATCAATTGATAAGCATCCATCGACAAGTAAATCATCAATGGCTAATAAAAAGAACAAATTTAGCACTCCTATTAAGTTTGTTAAGGAAACCAAAAATCAAGTTGAGGCTGAGGCTGAGAAAATCAACATAGGAAGCTTATCCAAGAAACAACTAAAAGAAAAATTAGAAAAGATACCACCTGTGGAAATTACTCAACCTAAGTCTGAGAAAAAGAAAAAGAATAGGAATGGTAAAGTAGGCATAATTAAGCACAACAACTACACTCCTGATATGTATTCCCCTAGAAAGGTATGTGCTAAATGTGGTAGTGTAAATCATTTGTCCATGCAATGCAAGAATGAAAAGAAATCTATATCTGCAAATGATTTAAATATACATGCCATGACTGCAAATGCCATGTTTACCAATCCTATGCTCATGAATGTCATGTCTTCTAATTTGGTTGCACCTAATGTTCATATGCCTTATGCACAAGTTCCATACATGTATAATCCCTTCTTTGCATATCCTAATATGAACATGCCTGGTATGCTATAGAACATGCCTAATGTAAATGATGAAATCCATGGAAATTCTGCCATGAGTTCTAAGGTGTCAAAGCCCCAAAAGTCAACTCCCAAAGATAAAGTGGATTTAAACCCACCAAAACAAAAGGAACCTAAGTTGACAACAGGGGCTCAGACTGCAACTAATAAAAGAGGACCCAAGGCAACTTGGGTACCAAAAGCAACTTGATTGTTTTATGTGTGTGCAGGGAAACAGGAAGAAAAATCTCTGGTATTTGGATAGTGGATGTTCAAGGCACATGACTGGAGATTTGTCCCTACTCACAAAGTTTGTGGAAAAGGCTGGCTCAGGAGTTACTTTTGGAGATAACAGCAAAGGTTTTACTCTGGGATATGGCTCAATTGCAAAAGAAAATGTTATCATTGAAACTGTAGCACTGGTTGATGGATTGAAGCACAATCTGCTCAGTATAAGTCAACTGTGTGATAATGGTAATGGTGTGTGGTTTACAACTGAATCATGCATCATAGCCAACAAAGAATCTGGTGAAATTCTCTTAACGGGAGAAAGAAAAGGAAATGTCTATGTGGCTGATTTTCTCCCTGTAAAAGCAAATTCAATGACATGTCTACTTAGCAAAGCCAATACAGATGAAAGTTGGATTTGGCACAAGAAACTAGCCCACTTGAATTTCAAAGCCATGAATTTATTGGTTAGAAAGAATCTGGTTAGAGGCATTCCACAGATGGAATTCACCAAGGATGGACTATGTGATGCCTGTCAAAAGGGAAAACAAAGAAAAGCATCGTTCAAGTCAAAGTCTGAATCATCAATTGATAAGCCTCTGGAATTACTGCACATGGACTTATTTGGACCAGTCAACATCATGCAAATTGCCAAAAAGAAATATGCCTTAGTAATTGTGGATGACTTCACAAGATTTTCATGGGTATATTTCTTACATTCTAAGGATGAGGCAAGCAAATTAATTATCAATCATGTGAAGAATGTTGACAATGGCACTGAATGGAAGGTCAAGAAATTTAGAAGTGATAATGGTACTGAATTCAAGAATTCAACCATGAGAGAATTCTGTGAAGAAAAAGGTATCACTCATCATTTCTCTGCTCCAAGAACTCCACAGCAAAATGGAGTAGTTGAAAGGAAAAATAGGACCTTAATTGAAGCTGCTAGAACTATGTTAGAAGAAGCAAAACTACCTACATACTTCTAGGCAGAAGCAATTAATACTGCTTGTTACATTCAAAATATCTCCATGGTCAATAGATTTCAAGGCAAAACACCATATCAATTGATAAAGAAAGACAAGAAGCCAACAGTTAATTTTCTTCATGTCTTTGGCTGCAAATGCTTTGTACTGAGAAATCAAGGTGAAATTCTAGGAAAATTCGAAGCCAAAGCTGATGAAGCTATATTTGTTGGATATGGAATAACAACCAAAGCATACAGAGTCTACAATCTTAGATTACACATTGTTATGGAATCTATGCATGTAGTCTTTGATGACAAGAAAATTCAAGGGTTGTTTGATGAAGGATTTCATGATCTATTGCAGTTTGAAAATGAATCCTCAAGTAACATTGAAGATAGTGATGATGATGTGGAAAACACAAGAGTTCAAGTACCTAGAATCCTCCCATCAATTGATGTCAATGCATCAACAGATAACTTATCAGTTGACAATCATCAATCGACTGATAATACATCAATTGATAATAATTCGATGGATATTAACTCTGCTCAACAATCTTCAAGAAGAGTGTCCATCTCAGGGGGAGGGTTCTCAAATGGTCAATCACATCACAATGATCATAACACTTCCAATGATCATGAAGCATCATCTTCAAGGACAAGTTTACCATCACAAAGGAAATGGACAAAAAGCCATCCATTTGAATTAATAATTGGAGATGCAAATGATGGTGTCAAAACTAGAAGTGCAACTCAAGATGAATGCTTGTATAGTAGCTTCCTGTCTCAAGAAGAACCAAAAAGGATTGAAGAAGCCTTGAATGATCCTGATTGGATAATTGCTATGCAAGAAGAGTTGAATCAGTTTGAAAGAAACAAGGTATGGAAGCTGGTGCCCAAACCAAAGAACAAGTCTATCATTAGTACAAAATGGGTGTTCAGAAACAAAATGGATGAATCTGGTACAGTGACAAGAAATAAAGCAAGATTAGTGGCAAAGGGCTATTCACAAGAAGAAGGCATAGATTTTGATGAAACCTTTGCACCTGTTGCAAGGTTGGAAGCAATCAGAATCTTCTTAGCATATGCTGCTCATGCAAATTTCAAGGTGTATCAGATGGATGTGAAAAGTGCTTTTCTCAATGGAGAACTAGAAGAAGAAGTATATGTAGAACAACCTCCTGGTTTTATTGATCCTATTCATCCTGGATTTGTATACTATCTTCTCAAGGCACTTTATGGATTAAAACAAGCACCTAGAGCCTGGTATGACACCTTGTCTAAATTCTTGATTGAGAATCACTTCACAAGAGGTACTGTTGATAAAACTCTCTTTCATAGAAATGTAAATGGCTCTATGATTCTTGTTCAAATCTATGTAGATGACATTATTTTTGGCTCAACTAATGAAAAACTTTGTAAAAAGTTTGCTAAGTTGATGCAGAGTAAATATGAAATGAGCATGATGGGAGAACTTACCTACTTTCTTGGCTTGCAAATCAAACAAGTCAAAAATGGTATTTTCATAAATCAAACCAAATATATTTCTGATTTATTAAAGAAATTTGATTTAAGTGAATGTTCTTCTGCTAAAACTCCCATGGCCACTGCAACTAAACTTGAATTAAACACTAAGGAAGCAATAGTGGACATTTCAAGTTATAGAGTGAAAGACATATGACTAGGCCTATTTGTAATATTTAGATGTTAACTCAACTCAGATAAGAATCAGTAGTAAATAATAAGTACTAAGCAGGAATCAAGACGAAGAATGTAAATTAGACACAAAGAATCCGCTTGTCTGAAGGATTTTTGTTGAGGTTGCTACCTAACACCAGAAGAAGTTCATTAATTTGTTCATGCATTGGTGAAAAATAAAAAGGTAGCATTTCAGAACAGTTCAGAAAATTTAGAAGATTCCAAGTGCCTTAGACAGTAAGATTCCAGAAAAAGAAATAATGAAGACAAGACAAGAAGCAAGAAGAAGACAGAAGATCACAGCTATTAATATTAAATAGGTGAAGAATATTTATTTAGTATGACACAAATGAACCAGACAGTACATTTGTGTGTCAACTAAATTAATAAATATTCGTTACCTAGCTCAAGTGATTTTCACAAAAGACAGAAGACAGGAAGACTCAAGTCAAGACAACAAAGATAGTGCAGTGAAGAAACTAAATTAATTCTACCATCAAAAGATTAATTAATAATTTAATTTATCTACTTAAATTAATTCACCATGAATTAATTTAAGTTATAACATATTTTATTAATAATTGGTGGAATTAATTAAGTTAAAAGAAGTTAAATTGTTATTTTTTTTAAGAAAGTCTTGCTGCATTTATTCATAAGTTTAAATCGAATTATTTCGGTAAGACATTTGAAAGTCTTACCGAGTTATTCTCAGTAAGACTTCCAAAAAGTCTTACCGAATGCTTTTAAAAGGCCTGTCTCGGTAAGACCTTTTCAAAAGTCTTACCGAGCAGAAAAATCATTTAAGACCTTTTAAAAATGTCTTACCGACCAGAAAAGGTCTTGCAGACCTTTTTGAAAAGTCTTACCGAGTGTTTTAAAAGTCTTACCGAGAGAAAAGTGTCTTGCCCAGCAATTTAATAAAGTCTTTTTAGGCTATTTAAAAAGTCTTGTTGATTTTTTAAATAAGTTCTATTCAAAGGTCTTGCCAGCAGTTTTCTCTATATATATGAGATCAATGCTTCATTATTTTAGAGTTAGAAATCAGATCAAATTCAGTAATTTATCTGCATTGTAATATTCACAGATTTCTGTGCTGAGTTTGGAATATAATTGTTAAACACGAACAATTCATGTCAAATTTGTTCGAGAACTTTTATCAATTATATATCAGTTATAAAATCTAATCTTCATATTAATTGTGTAATACTAATCAAGTTAAAATTATATCTTTCACTTGAACAGTATTTCATTATAATTAATATTTCACGAGTAATTAAAATAATATTTTTAATCCGATTATTCCGCGGTTAATTTTCAGATATTGTATTCAACCCCCCTTCTACAATATCAGAAACCAACATAGAGGCATGGTTGGCTCATTACTTTATTTAACTGCAAGTAGGCCAGATATAATGTTTGCTACATGTCTTTGTGCTAGGTTTCAAGCTGATCCTAGAGAATCTCATTTGATTGCAATAAAAAGAATATTCAGATATCTCAAAGGAACTCCAAATCTTGGAATTTGGTATCCTAGAGATTCTGGATTTGATCTAATTGGCTATTCAGATGCAGATTATGCAGGTTGCAGAATTGACAGAAAAAGTACAACAGGCTCTTGTCAATTTCTAGGAAATAAGCTTGTTTCATGGTTTAGCAAGAAGCAGAATTCAGTGTCTACATCTACTGCAGAGGCTGAATACATTACAGCTGGAAGTTGCTGTGCACAAATATTATGGATGAGGAATCAACTACTTGACTATGGGTTCAACTTGAACAAGATTCCTATTTTCTGTGATAATACAAGTGCCATTGCTATAACAGAAAATCCTGTGCAACATTCCAGAACCAAGCACATTGATGTAAGGTATCATTTCATTATTTCAGAAAATCCTGTGCAACATTCGAAATAATTTTTTTATTCGAAATAATTTTTTTTCTCTGAAAAATTATTTTTGATCAAAAATTGTTTTAAGTCAAAAATTAAAATATTTTTTGAAACACTTAATTTTTAATCTTATTAAAGATGAGTACCCAGAAAGTGACTAGCATTAAAATTCCACAGTTCAATAGAGAACACTACAACTTGTGAAAACACAAAATGCTACTGTTTATCGGGATTGCAAATCCCAAGTACGCATTGATAATGGCCAAAGGTGTTGAGACCCCTATATCAGTTGTTCTAGAACATACAGTAGATGAGGTCGTAATTCCCCACAGACAGTTTCCGAAAAGTCCGGCAGACTATACAGATGAGGAAACAGAAGCTGTATCCCTTGATAATAACCTGAAGCTCATATTAATTGAATCCCTAGACTACATCATGTACAACCAAGTACTCAATTGCAAGAATGCAAAACAGATCTGGGAAACAATTGAAATTATCAATGAGGGAACTGAAGAAGTTAAGGAGAATAGACTGGAGATCCTGACCACCCAATATGAGCAGTTTAGATCCAACCCTGGTGAGGGTATCTCTGAGGTGTTTCAGAGATTAAACAAACTGATAAACGAGCTCAACATGAATGGAAAGTTTTATCAGAACCAAGAGGTGAACAGGAAATTTTTACTGACCTTACCAGAGCATCTGGAGCACAGGATTGCAGCCATCCGGGAATCTAGGGACATGAAAAAGGTAACCCTAGAAAGACTCTACGGAGTTTTAAAAACTTATGAGCTGGAACAGATCCAAACCAGAGAGATGTACGGAAGAGGTAAGGTACTGAGTTCCTCCAAGGCTTTAATGGTAGAAGCACCAGAGAAAGAAGAAGTGAAGGCTGTTGCACCTTCTAACAGTACAACAGAGTATGTGGTTCCAGAACTTGGACATACTTCTGACAAACAAGAAGACAGTGATTTCTACTCGCTGGAAGAACTAGATCAGCTAGAAGATGAATCTCTAGCTATGGTTGCCAGGAAGTTTGGCAACATGAGATTCCGAAGAAACTCCTCATTCAGAAGTAAGCCTAATTTTGGAAGATTCCAAAAAGGAGGTTCTTCGAAAGCAGTATCAAAAAGCGGCTACAAGACCGGATTAGTTGATAGAAGCAAGTTTCGTTGCTTCAACTGCAATGAGCTAGGCTACTTCGCAACTGAATGCAAGAAACCTAAGCAAGGGAAGAAGAGAGAGTCTTACGAAGAGCTCAAGGAGAAATATGATGCGCTCGTAAAAAAGCATCAAGGAAAGTCCTATCTAGCAGCAGGCAAAAACTGGGATGATTCAGATAACGATGATGAGGAAGAGCTAGGAAATCTTGCTTTTATGGCTTCATCCGAGGAATCACTGTCTCCCACCCGTGACAGAGGAATAGAGGTAAATCCTTCTTGTCCTAAGATGTTTGCTTTGCTAGGTAAAGAGCTAGATGGTGAAAGAGATAAAGTTAAGAAACTCAGACTCAAAGTCAAAGAGTTAATTGATGAGACTGAAGTTCTTAAACAGTTAAAAAGAAATCATGACAAGTTGACTGTTAAGCTGACTGAAGACTTAGCTGTTCAAGTCAGTAAAGTCAGTTGTCATGTTATTGAAGAAACTAATCTCAGAAACCAAATTGAAGAAGAAAAGAAGAAGTGTCTTGCATATAAGAATTCCTCATATATTGTTAAGAACCTAGTTGACCAACAAGAAATAAATCGTAAAGTTGGAATAGGCTTCGAGTATAACAAATTTGTAGGAAAGCCAAGCAACATAACCCCCTTTAGAAAAAGTGCTGAAGAAAGGGGTATCCCACATGTTGTTAAAGACACACCGAAACCTCTCTTCATAACACCGATAGCTGAACCCATCCTTGAGAGCTCTGTACTAATTGCATATGAAATGCAGTTGGAAGATCTTGAGGAAGAGAAGAAGAGAGGAGAACAGGTTAAGGACATAAAAGGAGTTAATGTCCAGAAAGAAAAATGTGTACCAAAGACACCAGTGAAAGATGTGGGAACTTCTGATTCCCCCAGACCTGGTGTAGGTGCAAAAGACTTAAAGAATAAAATGAACAGACCCAACACGTTTGTGAACAGTAGGAACAGTAACAATAAATTTCATTCTACTGAAAACTTCAAATCTGTTGATAAAAATGAAGTAGAATCTGTTAAGCCCCCTACTGTATTGAATAACATGCCTACTATTGATGCTTTCCATAAACCATGTGGTATAATGAATTGCATGTTATGTGCCTTTAATGCTATGACTGCTTACTTTAAACGCATGATAGCTAAGAAAGATAACATGACACCCAGACAGCACATCAATAGTAAATTTGCTAAATCCAAGACTGCAACTCCTTCACCTGAGAAGAAGGAATCATACATTCCTAAGTCTAAACAGAAAGTTGTTAAGACTGTTTATAGGAAGGTAGGAACAGTCAAGGAAGAAAATGATGTTATTCGAAAAGGATCTGTTGTCAAAGCAGACAAAGGTCAATTTTTTAAGTATGCCGGGCCCAATCAATTTTGGGCTCCGAAGACGAATTAATCCGTTTGATAATTGCAGGGAGTTAAACAGGTAAACCGAGTTATATGGATCCTGGACAGCGGATCGTCAAGGCATATGACCGGAGATAGAGCCCTGCTATCAGACGTGGTTGAGAGAGCTGGCCCAATCGTCACCTTTGGAGATAACAGCAAAGGAATGACTACGGGATATGGCAAGTTAAATACAGGAAATGTTATCATTGAAAATGTCTCTTTGGTGGAAGGACTTAAGCACAATCTACTCAGCGTCAGTCAATTCTGTGATAGAGGTTACAAAGTAAACTTTATCAAGGAGAAGTGCTTAATAGCTCATTCTAAAGAAGACAGACTAGCCTTGCGTGGAGTAAGGAAAGGAAACTTGTACGTAGCTGATTTCAACTCAGGTACTGAAGCTGAAGCAAACTGTTTTTATTCAAAAGCCTCAACAGAAGAAAGTTGGCTATGGCACAAGAAGCTCTCACACCTGAATTTCAAAACAATGAACTCTCTAGTCAAGAGGGATTTGGTGAGAGGACTGCCTCCGATGGAATTTTCACAAGAAAGATTGTGTGAGGCATGTCAGAAATGGAAGTCAAAGAAAGCAACTCACAGAGGCACAGACACTACAAACATCATTGAACCACTTCAACTCCTACACATGGATTTATTTGGTCCAGTAAATATACTGTCTATGTCAAGGAAGAAATTCGCCTTAGTGATTGTGGATGACTTCACAAAATATACATGGGTTTTATTCTTGAACTCTAAGGATGAAACTCCACATTTGGTGATTGATCATACAAAACTGATTGAGTTAGATTCAAAGTTACCTGTCCGGGCAATCAAATCAGACAATGGAACAGAATTCAAAAATGAAATTCTGAATAATTTTTGCTCAGACAAGGGAATAACAAGGCAATATTCAGCACCAAGAACTCCGCAACAAAATGGAGTTGTAGAAAGGAAAAATAGAACCCTGATTGAAGCTGCAAGAACAATGCTAAGTGAATCAAGGTTACCTATCTACTTCTGGGCTGAAGCGGTAAATACAGCTTGTTATACTCAGAATCGAACTCTGATCAACAAAGATCATATGAAAACTCCCTATGAATTAATGGCTGGCAAGAAACCTACTCTCAAGTACTTTCATGTATTTGGAGCCAAATGCTTTGTGCTAAAAGATGGAGATGAACATCGTGGTAAATTTGAGGCCAAGGCACATGAAGCTATTTTTGTCGGATATTCAAAAAGAGCATATAGGGTATACATAATTGATCAGCACCAAGTGAAGGAAAGTGTCAATGTAACTTTTGATGACACTAAACTCCCAAATATCCAAACTGAAGATTCTTCTGAGTCATTAAAATTTAACAATTATCCAGACTCACATTCTGATGACGAAGAAGAACCTAAGGTTGCAGCAGGAAATAATGACAACAATGATGATAATGATCCAGGTCATCCTGGCAGCAACTCAGGGGGAGATGAAGGATCAACTGGCACAACACAACATCACAATGAATTTCAAGGCGAATCATCAAGATCATCCCTTTGAATTGATCATAGGTGATCCAGATGTTGGAGTAAGAACCAGAAGTGCAACTTCAAATGAGTGTTTATTTTCAGTTTTTCTATCTCAAGAAGAACCAAAGAAGATTGAAGAAGCACTAATTGATCCAGATTGGGTTCTTGCCATGCAAGAAGAGCTCAATCAGTTCGAAAGACAAGAAGTCTGGACACTGGTACCCAGGCCTAAAGATAGATCTGTTATTGGCACGAAATGGGTATACAGGAACAAGTTAGACGGTGATGGCATTGTTACAAGAAACAAAGCCAGACTGGTACCCTAGGGAATCTCATCTTATAGCCGTTAAACGAATTTTTAGATATCTAAAGGGTACACCAAATCTAGGAATTTGGTACCCTAAGGATACAGGTTTTGACCTAATAGGCTATACAGATTCAGATTATGCAGGGTGCAGGATGGACAAGAAAAGTACTTCTGGAAGCTGTCAGTTTCTAGGACGACGGTTGATATCCTGGTACAGCAAGAAACATCACTCAGTATCTACCTCGACAGCCGAAGCAGAATACATTGCGGCAGGTAGCTGTTGTGCTCAGATCTTGTGGATTAGGAATCAGCTAAATGACTATGGACTTGCGTTGAACAAAATTCCAATTTTCTGCGATAACACAAGTGCTATAGCCATTTCCAACAATCCTGTACAACATTCACGAACCAAGCACATTGACATAAGGTATCACTTTATCAGAGAGCATGTCATGAACGGAATTGTGGTGTTACATTTTGTACCCACAGAAGATCAAATAGCCGACATCTTCACGAAACCACTTGATGAATCCACTTTCTCTAAGTTGGTTAGTGAACTAGGGATGTTAAATTATGGCCAATTTTTTGGTTGCTAGGAATTGATTTGAGTTCATAAATATTAAATGTTAATATTTAAAGAATTTATGAAGGTCGAATTAATAAAATCCTAGGGCTTATGAATATTTGGATAAATTATCTTGAGAATAATTTAATACTCTTAATAGATAATTATTTCAATTATAACATAAGTACTTATATTCATTTCTAGTATTTTATAAGCTTTATATATATATTTATCTAATTATTATTGCACATTAATAAATAATTATGTTATTAAGTACTTAATTAATTTAGGAATTAAATTAATTCAATGAATTAATTTAGTGAATAAATTAATTAGAAAAATTAAGAATATAAATAATTATTAAATGTCCTTAATAATTTAATAGTTTGTAAGTTATTATCTTATTATTAAATAGTTTAAAACTGTATATATTTAGTTTTTGTATTAAAAAGGACTCGGCAAGACTTTTTATAAAAACTCGGCAAGACTTTTCAAAAGTCTTACCGAACGTTTAATCAAAAGTCTTACCGAGTAAATACTATCCATATTTTATTTTATTTTATTGTTTTATTTAAATTTCAGCAAGACTTTTTATTAAAACTCGGCAAGACTTTTTAAAAGTCTTACCGAGATTTAACAAAAAGTCTTACCGACCTTTTAGTATTTTTTTATTATTAAAAGTCTTGACAGCTAACAGTTCACTTCATCTTCTTTATACACACATACACGCAGTCACATACACACGAACAACCTTTTAATTTTCTTCAAAAACTCTTGACAAAAGCTGCGATTTTTGATTATTTACAACTGCCCAGTTGCTATTACTTCGATTTCAAGCTATAAGCTTGCTTAGTTTGGTAAAAATCGACTGATTAAGTCGTTACTCTGCCCGATTTTTGATTAATTTCGAACTGTTCTTAACTCTTATTAATCAGCTAGTGTTGACTGCCTAAAGTAGAACTAAAGTCTGTTAAGGATTGATTAGAAGGGTGATTAATTGTTAAAAATCGTAGTAAAGATTTATTGAAGTTAGGGCTTGATTTATTGTAATTTTTAGTCGAACTTTGGACTGTTAATTTAATTTTTTTTTGTAAAATTCGAATTCATAAGTGGTTAAAAGTCAGTAATTGTTAAATTTATTAGTAGTAATGGCAGCCACTTTTGTAATTGCGAAGACAAATTTTGTGGGCTACTTTGATCCGGCTAATTGCAAAGAGGCTAGATTTAGGCCCTGGATCCGGTTCATGAACGAGCACTCCTTAGTTCGAACAGCAATTTTTCTGGACGCGCCACTACAAATTGAACCCCTGAGAGCATTGTACTCCACAGCAAGAAATTTGTCGAATGATAGGGTGGTTCAGTTTTCATTTAAAATGGGAGAGGCAGTTTTCGTAATAGATGAATCTGACGTAAATAGAGTGTTAGGGTTCCCGACAGACAATTTCGAGACCCTACCAACAGTTGAAGATATCACTACCTTCTTACAATCAATTCACTACCAAGGTCACATTGACTTGGTCAAACTGTCCAAATCCCAGCTGGTGGCTGAATGGGATTATTTCTTCGACACCCTAGCCAAGGTGTTTGCACCAACGATGAAAAGCAACTTCCATAACATCTCAACTCTCCTTCAAGTTATTGGGTATTCCGTGGCCCATAACCGGAGAATAAACTTTGGGAAATTGATTTTGACAGAAATGATAAGGAAGATGGGCACTGCTGAAAGCAGACGACTAGATGTTGTTCAAAGAGTGACGTGTTTCTATCCAAGGTTTTTAATGCTGCTGCTGAACAATATACTACCAGAGGAGGTCAAATCCATCTTTGCAAACAGTTTAGTGGAAGCTTCCCCATCAACACAGAAGAATTTGTTCACTCGACTGAGCAATCTAAACAAATTTCCAGGGGTAGTCACTGCAACAACAGAATTCATGGCAAGCATCTTCAATCAGATAGCCATTCCTGCACTGGCTCAACCGATTCAGCAAGAGCCACCACAAGTACCACTAGAAAGTGAACAAGCTGCACAGCTTTTACTAGAAGTTGCTCAACGTGCAGAACATGAAGCCGAGGTACAACAGGTAATATCTCACACTTTAGCTTCAAATTTCCTTCCTATAGATATATTACCTGCACCTTTAAATATATCTGTGATGGACTATGATTGTAATTTTACAACTCAGGATTTCGGCTATGAACCTGAAATCACACAGGTTCAAACCCAAGCTGAAGTAATACACCAAACAGTTTCTCCTTCTTCAACTTCCATGAGTCATTTAAAAAAACGGAAACTACCTGTTAGGAAAGTTAGAGGAAGAATTCTAGGGGCTACAATGAGTGAACCCGCAGCTCTGTCTCCACCGTCAAAAAGATTGAAAACAAATGAACCTGAGGCAACTGCAAACCCATCCTTATCCTCTCAATGGGATATGGACTTTGATATGGCAATTCAACAGTTTCTAGACACACTCGATCAAACGGGTGAGTTTATTGATATTCGCCGTCCGGCCGCGGCATCCTGTGAAGAGTCACGCACTCTGCTAGCGCTCACACTAGCAGGACTTCCACTTTCAGAAACACACAGTGAGGAGGGCACAGGAAACGAAGAAAATGTCTTTGAATCAAATTGGTCAGATGCCACATTTATAGTGGACCAAGACATTTTAGATGCAGTGCAGCATCCATTGCCTTTACAGGCATTTAGGGGCACCACAGACTCTTACGAGCCACACATTACATTGTCTGAGGTGGTGACCCCGCTGGAACTCACTCTTCCAGTTTCGTACGAGGAAGTTCTCTAATCCACTGGTGGATTCGAGAGGCAACCACTCTTTAGAGGGAGATGGGACTCCATTCATGGAGTAGCTACGTCAGTAACGGAGCCACTACAAGTTAAATTTGTAGAGGACGCGCCTTCACCGGCATCAGAAGAGCATTACGACTCTTCAAAAGCTATTATTATATATGCAGGTACAGCTTCAGGATCTGGAAAGGAGCTAAACACTAGTGATGTGAGACAAACACAGAGTGAAACACATGCACAGAGTGACAGTGAGCTAAACAGGAGTGCAAGTGAGATGAGTGCACACACACACAGTGAACTTCTCTTAAAAATGGAAGCTCTCCAGTCCGAAATGCAGATTGTCAAAGCTGAATTAGTAAAAGTTAAAGCACAAGCAGAAAAGAAGTCTTCATCTACCTCTGTAACACAACAGCTGACAGTTATGAGAAACGATGTTGCAAGTGTCAAGTCATCCATACTTCTAAAAACACAAGATATCCAGAATGTACAAAGTCTAATTGCTGAGGATATGCAAGAAGTTAGGTCTTTAAATGAAAGAATTGATGAGGTGGAGAAAAGCTTGACTCTGACAATTATTGAAAATGAAAAGATCTCCGCCAAAAGATTCAGCAAACTGGATGATGGAATGACACATCTAAATGAGGGAATGAAACAGGTCTACGAGACCGTACAGAAACTTTTCAAATCTTTCGAAGCTTCTAAATCTGAAGAGGATCCCTCAACCAAGGGGGAGAAGGACCAGAAGAAAGTAGCTGAAGATGAAGGGGCTACACAAGATAAAGGCAAAGCCAAGCTATATTCAGAAGATCTTCAAGAAGAACATTACTATCCGGAAGAGCAGTTTATTGAAGATACAAATACTGGTGTAGATGATTCGTTCAATCCTGACTACTGCAGAGCTGAGGAAGAAACTAACTTTGATGCTGATTTTTTGTTTCCTAAGGAAAAATAGTCTGATCCTGCCTATGAAGAGGCAATGAGGAAGTTAAAAGAAGAAATCAAAGTGAGTAATGTCAAAACTGAAAAATTGAAAGCTCTAGTCAAGGAAAAAGCTAAAGCTGAGAAGAAAGCTAATCTGGAAAAGCAGAATCTTTGGGCAATTGCTGTAAGAGAAAAGAAGAGAGATGTGCTTCTGAAGATAGGAGAAAAATGGGATACTGCCAGGAAGATCATGGACAGACAACAGAAAGGTCCATTTGATGACAAGAAGTTTCAGTCATTAATCAATCGCTTAAAAAATTCTAATGACTGCATTGTCAATTTCATGAAAGCCTTAATTGAAGAAGTAGACTATGTCACAATAATTGTTGATGACATTCTTGAAGATTGGCAGATCCTGATCTATACAAACAGAAATGGCACATTCAGAATCTCTTTGGAATTTTTCCGACAAAGATCATTATCTGTAATTTGGACATTGTTAAACAAAGTCAAAAGAAGTTCAGAAGAGAATGAGCTTCTAAGAGACAGACTCAGGGACTTTGCGAGAGTCGTCAGTCCACAGATTATTCAAGATCCACATGAAGTAAGATTTTACAACAAGTTCTATCAAATCTTCAAATTGGATGAGGAGTCTCTAAAAGGCTATACTGTCAGATATATGGTTGAAGTTGAAAAAATGTTGAGATCCAAAGGGTATAGAACTCAAGAAAAGCTAGATGCTGCAACAAAGATCAGAAATTACTGCTTATCAAAATCTATTCCATCATATGTGAGGCAAATCAAGAAGATAGACTCCAGTCAGCCATATGGCTTGGAAGATGAGATAGTAGATCCTGTTGAGCAGGAAGTGATGTGGCAGTTAGCAAAGAAGGTTGTATGGAAAGACCACAACAACAGAACAAACAGTAACCGAAGAGGTACCAAGGACACCTGTGCATAAAAGTACAACCCTGGAAGAAGGTGAAATTGATACTTCTGAAGACTGAAGAAGTAGATAGGTCAAGATAGAAACTTTGTAATATTTGTTCAGTACTAGAGGAACATCTATCTTGTATTTATCTTTCAAAAAATTGAATCTGGAAAATTGTTAAATATAATACCAGAACTTTTTATTATTTACAGTTCTTACATGTCAAATTACTTTCTTAGTTGTTAGTTGAGTTATCCTCTAGAAATTTGTTTGTTAAATGTTTAACAACAAATAGGGGGAGATTGAAAGGCATATGACTAGGCCTATTTGTAATATTTAGATGTTAACTCAACTCAGATAAGAATCAGTAGTAAATGATAAGTACTAAGCAGGAATCAAGACGAAGAATGTAAACTAGACACAAAGAATCCGCTTGTCTGAAGGATTTTTGTTGAGGTTGCTACCTAACACTAGAAGAAGTTCATTAATTTGTTCATGCATTGGTGAAAAATAAAAAGGTAGCATTTCAGAACAGTTCAGAAAATTCAGAAGATTCCAAGTGCCTTAGACAGTAAGATTCCAGAAAAAGAAATAATGAAGACAAGACAAGAAGCAAGAAGAAGACAGAAGATCACAGCTATTAATATTAAATAGGTGAAGAATATTTATTTAGTATGGCACAAATGAATCAGACAGTACATTTGTGTGTCAACTAAATTAATAAATATTCGTTACATAGCTCAAGTGATTTTCACAAAAGACAGAAGACAGGAAGACTCAAGTCAAGACAACAAGGATAGTGCAGTGAAGAAACTAAATTAATTCTACCATCAAAAGATTAATTAATAATTTAATTTATCTATTTAAATTAATTCACCATGAATTAATTTAAGTTATAAATTATTTTATTAATAATTGGTGGAATTAATTAAGTTAAAAGAAGTTAAATTGTTATTTTTTTTTAAAGAAAGTCTTGCTGCATTTATTCATAAGTTTAAACCGAATTATTTTGGTAAGACATTTGAAAGTCTTACCGAATTAACTCGGTAAGACATTTAAAAGTCTTACCGAGTTATTCTCAGTAAGACTTCCAAAAAGTCTTACCGAATGCTTTTAAAAGGTCTGTCTCGGTAAGACCTTTTCAAAAGTCTTACCGAGTAGAAAAATCATTTAAGACCTTTTAAAAATGTCTTACCGACCAGAAAAGGTCTTGCAGACCTTTTTGAAAAGTCTTACCGAGAGAAAAGTGTCTTGCCCAGCAATTTAATAAAGTCTTTTTAGGCTATTTAAAAAGTCTTGTTGATTTTTTAAATAAGTTCTATTCAAAGGTCTTGCCAGCAGTTTTCTCTATATATATGAGATCAATGCTTCATTATTTTAGAGTTAGAAATCAGATCAAATTCAGTAATTTATCTGCATTGTAATATTCACAGATTTCTGTGCTGAGTTTGGAATATAATTGTTAAACACGAACAATTCATGTCAAATTTGTTCGAGAACTTTTATCAATTATATATCAGTTATAAAATCTAATCTTCATATTAATTGTGTAATACTAATCAAGTTAAAATTATATCTTTCACTTGAACAGTATTTCATTATAATTAATATTTCACGAGTAATTAAAATAATATTTTTAATCCGATTATTCCGCGGTTAATTTTCAGATATTGTATTCAACCCCCCTTCTACAATATCAGAGACCAACATAGAGGCATGGTTGGCTCATTACTTTATTTAACTGCAAATAGGCCAGATATAATGTTTGCTACATGTCTTTGTGCTAGGTTTCAAGCTGATCCTAGAGAATCTCATTTGATTGCAATAAAAAGAATATTCAGATATCTCAAAGGAACTCCAAATCTTGGAATTTGGTATCCCAGAGATTCTGGATTTGATCTAATTGGCTATTCAGATGCAGATTATGCAGGTTGCAGAATTGACAGAAAAAGTACAACAGGCTCCTGTCAATTTCTAGGAAATAAGCTTGTTTCATGGTTTAGCAAGAAGCAGAATTCAGTGTCTACATCTACTGCAGAGGCTGAATACATTGCAGCTGGAAGTTGCTGTGCACAAATATTATGGATGAGGAATCAACTACTTGACTATGGGTTCAACTTGAACAAGATTCGTATTTTCTGTGATAATACAAGTGCCATTGCTATAACAGAAAATCATGTGCAACATTCCAGAACCAAGCACATTGATGTAAGGTATCATTTCATTAGGGAACATGTAATGAATGGTACAGTTGAATTACATTTTGTCCCTAGTGAAAGACAACTTGCAGACATTTTTACCAAACCATTAGATGAATCTACCTTCAATAGATTGATCTGTGATTTAGGAATGGTTAATTATATTTAATCCTTTAAATGTCTGACAAGTTATATAATTATATTGATTGTAGCCATTGATTATGTTAATTTACTGATAAATATTTTACATATCAATGGATATTATTGGAGCTGTCGACAGATAAATATATCAATTGATGATATATTTGTTTATCGATGGATAGGGGTAACTATCGACAGATAGATATATCAATCAATGATATATTTGTCTATCGATGGATAATTGTACCTGTCGATGGATAAGAAATTTATCAATCGATGACCTGGAATTTTAATAGTCCAAGTCATCAATCGATCTGTACAAACTCTAGCCGTTGATTACTTATTTTATCAATTGATTAATACATACACTCCTGTATGTATATCAGTCGATTGCCAAAATTGGTAACTTTTACTCTTAAATACTCTTCCAACGGTCAATTTTGTTCTATTTTGAGTAAGTAATTGATTGAGAAATCAGTAAATATAAATAGTGAGATTAAAACATCTTTTAATTCTTACTTGCAATTTTTACTAACGACTTCTCTATCTCCTTCTCTTTCTCAATCTTAGATCTCTCTCTCTCTGTATCTACACTTTGCTAATAACCCTAATTTACTACTGTTTAATTGTTGTTTCTGCTTTATTACTAACAAGTTTGCCAGTTAATTCTATTATAAATCTTCAAACTCGATAATGGCATCTTCAAAGAAAGTCTCTCAATCAGGATTCTACTATGAGCTCAACAACTTCGTTGCTTGCACTATGGTGGAGGAAGCCCCAACAGAATTCCATCCTCTAATGGAATTTCTAAAGAATTCAAAAATTTTAAAGGCCCTCTCAGAAGCACCAAAATAGTGTGCAATCTAGTTGAAGAATTCTGGACAACAGCAGAAGTAGCAGATGATTTATCTTCCATCTCCTTTGATTGCAAAGGACAAAGGTATGTTCTAACCACTGTGGTCTTGGGTGAGTGTTTAAATATTCCGTCAAATAATACTGCAAATGCACCCACTGACACAGATATTAGAAACATGCTTAGGGAAATTAATTACCTTGCTCCTGATGCTAGTCTAGGTAGTATTGTTAGAAAGAATCTAAGAAAAGAATGGTCATATTTCTTTGATGCTTTAATAAAGTGTTTTTCTGGTAAGGTTAGTAATTTTGATGCAATAACAACAAGTATGCAACAAGTAGGGTATATCATTTTATATGATAGATATCATAATTTAGGAAGCCTGTTACTCAATGAAATATCTGCCAAATTGGGGAATAAAAGAAATAGATCTAATCATATTTATTATGCAAGATTTATTATGATTATTATTAATCACTTTGTCAAGGATATTGAGATTGACAGGAATACAGAAATTTTGGATTGCTGGACTCAAAACAAAAGGGTCTTTAAAGACTTGGTTAGGATCAATCTTCACAGCAATGTGGAATTGATCTATCCCCCTTTTGTTCAGGTATTTATCTCTACTTTAAACTCTTCTCAACCTAATTCTTCTTTGCCTTCTGTGACTATGGAGGGTGGTAGTAATGACCCCAACCCTCCTACCCAAGCCACACAACTAATCTTTAAATCCAAATCTAAGAAACCAACCTCAACAGGTTCTCAAAAACCTGCTGTTATAAAAACCAAGAAAAGAAAATCAACTATTGTGGTAGATAGATTAGAGGAGGATGTGGGTGGTGAGGGAACTGGGGAACATCAAAGAACCCAGAAGGATAAGGAGAGTGAGGGTGTGCAACCTCAACCAAGCCACTCCATAGTTTCCCAAAAGACTGTGGATGTTAACATGGAAAATACCACATCCCTATTGCCATCCTCTCAAAAGGATGACAGTATTGAAAATAGCCCACAACCAGGGGCACAGAATCAAGTTGGGGACACAAAATCCAAAACACTAACACCATACAAAAGAAGAGAAAAGAAAGTCACCTTTGCACTTGGGGAATCACACACTGCAAAACCACAGGAAACTGTGGAGGAGCCTTCACAAAGTCTGCTTGATGCATCTCATATAAATGATGAGATGCTTTCAATTCCTATCTCTTCTATTCTTCTTTCCCCATCTCAAACTTCTTCAGAAAATGTTTTGATAGATTATCGAACATTTTCAGATTCTCCTTCTTTGTTTTTCAAGGAGAAGCCAACACTCTCTCCTGAATCTTCTTCTCAGAATTTTCAGGATTCTATTTCTAATATCATCTCAAACATAACTTCACAAATTATCTCAACTGTTTCTTCTCCATCAATTGATGTTCCTTCATCAATTGATATTCAGCCATCGACTGATAAGCCATCGATCAATACTCAAGATCAATCGATGGGTATGCATCAATTGATTGATATCCCAAACACCACTTCAACTGATAATGTCAATACATCAATTGATGCTCAATCAATTGATGTTGCACAAACACTCTTAGGATTGAGTGAGTTGAGTGAGAGGCAGGATTGTAACCTGGCAAAAGGAGAGGAAGTGAGTAAAAACATTCCTATTTCTTCCAGGAATGAGAGTGAAACACTTGAGGGCCCCACCTTAGTAGGTGCACAAGAAATGAGTGAGGGAGAGGTGAGATTCCAGGATGAGATCTTGATGCAAAATAGAAAGATGAGTGAAAGTGATAAAAATATTCTACTTTTTGCACAGGAATTGGAAATTGAACTGATGGCAGAAGGAGTAAAGGAGATAGGGGGAACAAATAATGCTGAAGCTAGTGGGAGTGGAATTGCTAAAGACTTTGAAGAGGAAATAGATGCTGGTGAATTGGATCCAAAGAATTTCATTCATCCTGATCCACAATATCAAGGGTTGGCTACTTCAAGTAACAGGAATGCAGAACAACTCTTGGGCATTGATCATACAGATCAAAGGACCAGGAATCTGAAGGAAAGCATTGCCAATACAACAGACACTTGTTATATGGCACCTGAAGAGTTAGAGAGTGATTCTGATGAAGAGCCATGGATGAGCACTATTGATGGTTCCTTAGAAGCTGCTGAGACTGAAATTCTCTCTCAATATAGAAGAATAATGGTGGAAGGAGACATTGAAGATCCTACTCAAAGGAGAATTGCTCACTATATGAGAGAATCAATGAAAATACAAAAGATGACAGTAACAAGAGTAAGGAGGGAACTGGAGAGGATTAAGGACTCTATCTCATTTAACAAGGATGCAATGGACAGGAGATTGGATGAGAAGCTACCATTCAACACCATGAATAGCATCAAAGACAAGCTTTTCAAAGAATCCAAAAATTTTACATCTTTGGAGACAAGAGTAGGTTCTCTGGAAAAGAAGATGGATGATATTATCAGAGGTCAAAATCTCCATGCTTCCATTCTTCAAAAGTTTCTTGACAGACTTCCACCACCCCCTCCAATTGATGATAACAAAAAGGGGGAGAATACAAAGAAGAAGGATGATGGTGATGGTAAAGGTGGTTCTGGTATGGATAAGTCAAGTGGCATTGGTGGTTCTGCACCCAGAAGAGATAAAAGCAGAAGTAACATGGACAATCAATCTTCAAAGAAATCTAAGTCATCTAATTCTCCAAAAGATAATTTAGAACAGAAAAAGAAAGATTACAAGAAGTTTGATGATGATCTTGAAGCTAGGAGAATTTCTAGGGAGAAAGAAACTCAATCAATGATTGAGAGAGAAAAGAAGAGAATTGAAGATCTAAGGAGAAACACTGAGTTAGTAACAGAGGCAGTAGAAAAAGGAGACTTGGATGAGTTCATTGCTCAAACAAGAAAAATAAATAAAGATGCACTAAAGGCTGTCAAGGAAAGCAACTCAGATGTTGAAGCCTTTTTATCAGTTGATCAAGAAGCCCTTAAAGAGAAGAAAAAGGGTAAAGCCATAATGATTGAAGAAGAGAAGAAAAGAAAAGAGCCAGTTGGCCAGAAGCTTCTTCAAGGAGCCATTTCATCAGGATTGTCAGATGCTGAAAAGAAAGAGAAAGAAAATGAGGAAATAGCAAGGCAAATGGAAATGGAATGGAATATGGAAGATCATCTAATAGATCAACCACTGAGGAAAAAGAGAAAAGTTACTATGGCCAAGAAAAGGTCAAGTTCTACTCAAGAAATAGTGGTTCAAGAAAACCTCCAGGGTCAACAAGAAGAAATCAAGGAGGAGGTCACAATTGAATGATATGATTTGAAGGGAATACCAATAATCAATGAAAAAGGATTAATTGGAGTAAGGACTCACCCGACAACCTCTAACCATGAAGAATCAATGAGGTTGGAGTATGAAAATGGAGTGAAAACAATCTATTCATTGAAGGTGATAATGAAGCAAAGCTACAATGTTTTAAAGACTATTCTTCCTCTACTCAACAGAAAGTACAAACTCAACACAACAATTGCTCAGGAGATACAACAACAAATTTCAAAGTTAAGAAGATCCAAGGCAGAAGCTGAACCTGATTCACCTCTAAAGCTATGGAAGTCACAGGTCAAAAAGGTGGTGTTGGAGCCAAAGTATGCTATGATTTTTACAGATATAGAGGGCAATACAAAGTTCTTTGATATCTGCAAATATCTGGACAAAATCACAGATGAAGAAATACATTACCTTATGAGGCAACTTGGAGAAACTGACAGGGATGAAGCAATCTTGAGAAGTTCTTTCATGAGGCAACTAAAGGAAAATGCTGAGAAAAGGAGGAAGAGGAACTAAATTAAATTATGAAGACATTGAAGCTGCTTGCAGGAGTTATCTATCAATCTGGTACTTCCAAAATTAATGTGCCAATTAAGTTTCTTGATTCTATCTAAATGTAAAATTTTTTTAAAGGTTTTTGTTATCATCAAGTAGATTTATGCCTGTTAATAACACAGACACAAATAGGGGGAGATTGTTAGGAATCTACATGTGATTTGATGATAATATTAATCTTAGAATCATAGAAATTTTATTTGATGTAACTGATCAATTGATATGAAAGTTATAAATATCAATTGATCAGGAAACCATTTATCAGTTGAAGTGTTTATATGAATCAACTGATAATTTGGATTGTAGCATAGGTGTTCTTAGTTTATTTCAATCGATAAGGTGTAAATCAATTGATATTTTGTTCATCAATTGATGTTAGAGTCGATTGATATAGATCATCAATTGATGTGTAAATTAAACTATTAAATTGTAATTATGTGAAGACAAGAAATTACACAAGTGAAGGATGATCAATTGATATTGAAGCATCGATGGATGAAGGATCAATCGAAGAAGCCAAGTCAAGCATTGAAGACCATCAACTGATGTGAAGACCCATCGATTGATATATCGATTGATAAAATCTATCAATCGATAAGCCATCTTTTATCAATCGATGGATAGAAAGATCAATCGAAGAAGTACATCAGTTGATGGATTAAAGAATGGATCAATTGATATGCTTAACAGCAAATTATCAATTGAGTGTGACAACACAGAAAGAATATATGTTGAAGATCCAGAGAACAAAAGCACACCTATGGAAGACAGTCTAGAGTGACTGTGAAGACTCAATCAGAAGCTGTCTTTCAAACCTTTTTGTAAAATAGAAAAAGGTAAAAGGAAGGCAGGTAGAAATAATCCTAGAATAGGTATTGTAAAAGTACACTTGTGATATATAAACAAGTGTAGTAGCATTATTAGAAAACATACAAGTTAGACATTATTTTACAATCAACTGTTCAAGCTTGAGAGCACATTTGTAAGAACAGTTGATTTGTTTTCTAATCTTGTAAAAACGAAGCTAGGTTTCTTCTAACCTAGGAGCATTGAGCAAAAATACATATTGATGGAAAAACCAATCCATCAATAATTTTAAATCTCTTTGTTCAGTTTTATTTTTCAGCATTAATTTATTCGAACTTATTCTCTTATTCTATCAAACATCAAGAACAAATATTAGAACACACAAAAAGTTTTAATATTTGTATTCAGCCCCCCCTTCTACAAATATTGACATTATTCTAAGGAATAACAGACATAACAACTTATTTGAAGCAAGCTTGGAGGTAAACTCTGATGGTCCCTTAACTTGTTTACATGGAAAGGCATCATCTTTGGAAAGATGGAATTGGCATAAAAAGTTGTATCACTAAAACTTTGGAAACATAAATGAATTGGTGAAAAAGGATCTAGTTAGAGGTCTTCCAAAAGTTCAATTTCATCCTGATGGACTTTGTGATTCATGTCAAAAGGCTAAACAAAAGAAGACATCTTTCAAGAGAAAAACTAAAAATTCTATTGATCAACCTCTTCATCTATTGCATCTTGATTTATTTAGTCTTATCAATATTATGACTATTGGAAAGAAGAAATATACTCTGGTGATAGTTGATGATTACACAAGATTTACCTAGGTGTACTTTTTACATAAAAAGGATGAAATTGCTGAGATAAGTTTTGATCATATTGCTATGATTGAAAATGGATCACCACACAAGATAAAGAATCTAAGGAGTGATAATGGAACAGAGTTTAAGAATTCTGCAATGCAGGAATTCTGCTCAAATAGAGGAATCATTCAACAATTTTCAGCACTTGGAACACCTCAACAAAATGGTGTAGTTGAAAGGAAAAACATGACTCTCATTGAAGCTGCCAGAATAATGTTGGAAGGAGCAAAGCTACCTACTTACTTTTGGGCAGAAGCTGTGAATACTGCATGCATTACTCAAAATTGCACTTTGATAAATAAACATGGAATGACTCTATATGAAACAATGAAGGGAAGAAAGCCAAATGTAAAATACTTTCACATCTTTGGAAGCAAGTGTTTTATTCTCAAAACACATCCTGAACAATTGAAGAAGTTTGAACTCAAAGCAGATGAAAGAATTTTTATTGTTATGCAACAACTTCTAAAACCTCTTCAAGGGCATTCAAAGTGTTTAATCTAAGGACCAGGGCAATCATGGAATCTATTAATGTCTCTTTTGATGAAGGAAAAATAGTTGGGTTACATGATGAAGATGTTCAGGAAACTCTGAGTTTTGAAAATGAATTGCAGAACACAAACTCTGATGAGCTAAACTTTGATGAGACAAACATTGTTGAGCCAAACTCTGATTCCTTAAACTCTGATTTAGAAATGATTGAAATAGAAATTGAAGATTCTGCACATGTTAAGGGGGAACAACATCAATCAGTTACTGAAATTAGAGAACCAACCTCAATTATTGAAATATTAGAGTCTGACCAAACTCTGACAAATACAAACTCTAAAATCCTAAACTCTGATCAATCAAACTCTGAAACCACAAATACTGATCACTCAAACTCTAATCATTCAAACTCTGAGTACATAAACTCTGAGTCATCAAACATTGATGGAAGCACAACTTTATGGGGATGATTAGTATTTATAGATGAATCATTCTATGAAGGCACAAATCATGTGGGAGCATCTAGTTCAAGAAATTTTCCACATCCAAGAAAATGAACCAAAGATCACACACCTGACTTGATTATTGGTGATCTAGAAAGTGGAGTACAGACAAGGAAAACTACTTAGAATGAATGTCTATTTCATAGTTTTCTTTCTCAAACAGAACCAAAGAAGGTTGCAGATGCTTTGAAGGATGCAGATTGGGTTACTGCAATGCAGGAAGAACTAAATGAATTTGAAAGAAATGAAGTTTGGACCCTTGTTCCAAGGCCAAAGAATAGATCAATTGTTGGCACAAAGTGGGTTTTTATAAACAAGATTGACTCTGATGGAATCATTACAAGGAACAAAACAAGATTAGTAGCTAAATGTTATTCTCAACAAGAAGGTATTGATTATGATGAAACCTTTGCACCGGTATCTAGACTTGAAGCAATCAAAATCTTTCTTGCTTATGTTGCACACAAGAAATTCAAGGTTTACCATATGGATGTTAAAAGTGCATTTTTAAATGGAGAACTTGAAGAAGAGATTTATGTTGAACAACCACCTGGCTTTGTCAATCCAAAATATTCAAATCATATCTACAGACAGGATAAAGCCTTATATGGACTCAATCAAGCACAAAGAGCCTGGTATGAAACTCTGACTCAATTCCTACTTGAAAGTTATTTTACAAGAGGTACAATTGATAAAACCTTGTTTTATAAAACTCATGGTAAGGATTTATTATTGGTTCAAATATATGTTGATGATATTATATTTGGTTCCACTAATGAGAAACTCTGTAAAAGATTTTCAAAGCTAATGCAGTCCAGGTATCAAATGAGCATGATGAGAGAAATGAGTTATTTTTTAGGGTTGCAAGTGAAACAGACTGATGAAGGTATTTTCATAAATCAGTCCAAATACATAAATAATCTACTCATAAAGTTTCAAATGCAAGACTGTGCATCTACTACAACTCCAATGGCTACTGCAACCAAACATGATCAAGACACTTGAGAACCTGTAGATATTACAGCATACCGAGAAATGATTGGATTTCTTCTCTATTTGACTGCAAGTAGACCAGATATCATGTTTGCAACCTGTTTATGTGCTAGATTTCAGGCAAATCCAGGGGAACCTCATTTGATTGCTGTTAAAAGAATCTTCAGATATCTCAAGGGAACTATTAATCTTGGCTTATGGTATCCTAGAGAGTCTGACTTTAAGTTAATAGGCTATTCAGATGCTGACTTTTCAGGATGTAAAATTGATAGGAAAATCACAGGTGGCAGTTGTCAATTTTTAGGTGAAAGAATTGTCTCATGGTTCAGTAAGAAACAGAAATCTATCTCAACATCAACAGCAGAGGCTGAATATATAGCTGCAGGAAGCTGCTGTGCATAGATTTTATGGATGAGAAATCAACTGTTAGACTATGGTTTGAAATTTTTAAAAATTCCTATTTATTGTGATAATCAAAGTGCTATTGCAATGACATAAAATCCAGTTCAACATTCTCTGAAAAAGCACATCAGTATCAGATATCACTTCATAAGGGAACATGTAATGGAAGGAACAATTGAAATGCATTTTGTTCCCACAGATCAATAATTAGCAAATATATTCACCAAGCCTCTGTGTAAAGTAACTTTTACAAGATTAGTTTCTGAATTAGGAATGGTGACAAGTGGCTCAACTCCAGATAGCAAGTAGCAGACAATCAGATTTTAGGATAAATTCTGTAAGAGTATGTGGTAAACTCTGATAGAACATGCAATAAACTCTGATCAATGGAACATCTAATTTCTGATCACAAGCTATCAGTGTTTATGGTAAACTCTGTCAGAGTATGTGGTAAACTCTGACAGTGAATGCAAACTCTGATTACTATAAACTCTGATCTAAGTCTACATGTTATACTCTGAGATTTTATTTATGACATCATATTTCATTTTGTGACATCATAACTGTTATTCTCTGATTAGACTAATCATAAGAGCGTGTGTATCTCATGAAAATTGATTCATATCTATACACAGATACACACACACTTGTTGTATTTTGAGACTTGTACTACTCATTACTCTTCCAATAATTTCATGCCACGTGTCCCACTATATACTTTATGCAAATGAGAGGGAATAGTTTAATTCTTATTTTCACTTTGAATTATTCATCTGCATCTCTTATTTCTCTCTTTCTCTCTCATTTTCTATAAACCTTAATTTTTCTTAAACTGCAAATCTCTGTTTTAATGGCATCCAAAGGACTTTCATTTCAAAACTATACATTTGCCGCTATAAATTACATTTCTCTCTTTTCAAAAACTGATATTTCTCAAGAATTTTATGTGATTCAGGATTTTCTTCAGCAAATCTATATTGGGTATGCACTTCAGGAACCCAATAATTTTTCTGCTCAGTGTCTGATAAAAATTTGGTCCTCGACAAAGTTCAATAATGCTAATAATGATGAGGAGCCTATTATCACATTCCAATGCAATAACAAACACTCTATAACTCCTGCTGTGGTGCGACAAACCCTTCATCTTCTAGAAGTGACTTGTATGATGACATTGTTGGGGATGATCAAATAAAGGCATTTTTCAGAGAAATAGGCTATGGAGGAAGCCTATCAAAGTTGGGGAGTTTGACAAGACCCCATTTAAAAAAAGAATGAAGTTTATTCCTCAATTGGCACAATAAATTGGGTATTCTCTAACCCATAACTTGCAATTTAATTTTCCATGTTTAATTATTAGGCAATTAGCTAGCAAAATTGATGATGATGCACATACTGTATATTTTGCTAGATTTTTACAATTGATTTTTAGCCATTTATTGCCTGAAATTAGTTTTGATAATGATCAGAGTTTAGTTAGTTTTTGTATGAACAAGAGGATTTTTGCTGATCTTACTCGAAAAGATGCCAAGAAAGAGGCTGAAAGTAAACTTTCTAAACTTTTTTATCCCACATGGGTCAGGCTTCTCTTACATCAGAGAATAACTACTATGTATGGGAGAGAGGTCTTATCAGTGACTATGAATCAGAGTTTAGCACCCTCTGATTCTAACCCAAGTCAAAATCCAAACACTGTTGCCAACCTCTACAGTTTCCCAAAAGACTGTAGTTATAAAACAAACCTCTCAACTACAAGGACCAGGCAAAAGAAAGGGAAAATCAATAAAGGAGTCTTCTCCAAAGAAAAGGAAATTGATAGATGAACCTACTAATTCTGATGATAGTGGTGAAAGTCTGGTTTTTCCTGTGAAGAAGGTTGTAAAGAAGGCTTCTGAGATTCCTCATGCACCATTCATGAAGCCATTCACAGTCAATCCTATGCCAGAAGCTAAAAAGAAGAGAAGAAGATTGATCAAGGCTGCAATCTCTGAAGGCTTAAACTCTGAAGGAATAAACTCTGATGCAGCAATAAACTCTGAAGCAATAAACAATAATCAATTTCAAGCCATAAACTCTGATGTTGTACTAACTCTGATACAGCTTTAATCTCTGATGAAATCATAAAGTCTGATGAAGTGATGACTAAGCCTGAGTTATTTGGTGATGTTACAACTGTTGATAAATATGTTGCAAGTGAAGCTGCTCCAGTTCTTATATCTGATTCCCCTGTTAACTCTCAAAAACAGATAATTAAGGAGCTTTCTTATGAAAATGTGAAGGAGCTAGCTGAAGAAGTTAGAAAAGAGATGGCAGAGAAGGAGTCAAAATCAACTTCAGCTTCTCCAAGTTCAAAGCTCTTTTCAAGAAAGAAGAAGAAGACAGTCTCATTTGGCCAGGACACACAAGAACCTGCCTCTCAAAGTGATGTAACAGTCATTGCAAGTCCAGACTCACAAGAACCTTCAGCTCAAAGGGTTGACGTAGCCATCCAAGAAGCAAATGAAGCTAGCATGAATTAGAGGTACAACCCACTAGAACCTTCAACTCAAAGGGTTGAAGAAGTTTTTAAAGCCCATGCCCCCAAGAACCATCTAATCAAAGTTTGGATGCAGGCACTATAACTATCAATGAAGATTCTACTGTTGCTGATGCTGGGAAGTCAAACTCTAAGACCATTCCATTGGCAATCTCTGATGCTATTATTAGTAATTGTGCTCTAGAGACAATACTTTTTATATTTTAAAGAAAATATTTATTATTAAGGATTATGTTTTATTGATTATTATTTATTTATTATGTTTTATTTACTGTGTAATAAATTTAAAGCATAATAAATGTCCTTGGAATTTTGATACGTATTATATATCTTTAAGTATGTGACTTAAAAAATGAGATTATATGAATAGTATCTTATTCCTAAAATTCCCTAGTCGAGTATTATTATTTAAGGACAATAATAATGCACAAAGACTAGTATGTTTCTTGACAGATGACCACATCTCATTGGTCATAGGTATGGGGATACTAAAGTCAAGAACATAAGTGCATGTATCAATGCATGGCACTGGAATGACCCGCCGTGAGATTCTACATGTTAAGTAAGTGTCATAAGTAATTCTCACTGTGATAATGGTGTAATGATCTTTAGACCTGAAATCATTATATTTCTATACGAGAATTAATATACTTTGATTACATTAAAAGTTACCTTTGACCGGGTGATGATAAAAGTGGACATTGGGTATATTATGAATCGTATGAGAAATATGAATGATCTAGATGGGATTTAATCCTCCTAATTTTAGGAGTGATATTATTGGCCTCTTGTTTGAGTGAGACTATGAAATGCACGGCCGTGCTCAAATGTTGATTTGATTTTAATAGTCTACTCATCGATCAAGAAAATAAAGATTAAATTATGAAGAGGATGACACGAGACATGCCTTGAGTTTAATCTATAATATCAAGATTAAAGGGATTATATTACATGGAACATTATTCACGAAAGGCTTAATCGAATCACCGATTTATTATTATTACTTGGGTAGCAATGATGTATTACTAGATGCCGCTCATTGTTTACAATTTTAATTAGATATTAAAATTTTTGCCAACGTAATAATAACCTACAGGGTCACACACAAAGAACGCTTGAAGGAGAAATAATTTAAATTAAATAAGTAATTTATTTTATTTATGATATTAATTAAGTATGACTTAATTAATTATATAAATAGAATAAATGAATTACCTAAACTAATTCCAAAATTAATAATTAATTAATTAAGTGAGACTTAATTAAATTATTTAGAATTTTGGATTAGTATTAATTATAATTGGATTATAATTAGAAAACTTATTCCTCTCTCTATATAATCTCTTTATGGGCTGATTTAATAATATAGAGATTTTACAAAAACCCTAGCCGCTCTCAGAGAGGATGAAGATAGAGAGAGAAGAAGTTTTCGGGTGCTAGTACACATCAATCCTTCATGAAAAGTGTTCGTGTGGATACCGTAGAGCGTAGATCGCGAGAGCGGGATACGTGGTGATTAAACAAGCTTTGGACCTCCATTAATCTTCCATTAATGAACTGTTAAAGGTTCTAAAGGTATTTATTCTTTATCTCCGAATTAAATCTTTTGTTTTCGCATGGATCCTGCGGAGGGTTTCGCTATTTTGATTTATTTTTCGTATTTATTCCGCTGCGTTTGTGTCACGAAACCCTACAATGGCATCAGAGCTACTTGCGAAACGTTTTAATTCGGTTATGTGCTTAACAGTTTTTGATATATAAGCATGTATGCGATCTATCATGATTTTATATTGATACAATATGTATATGTTTATATATATTCTGAATATATGATATTTTATGATATATAATCATGTGATGATTATGTGTGTTGATGTATGTATATGATACATGTTTGTTCTTATTATGGGAATCGTATTCGATACGAATTCTGAAACGGCTGCCGTTGATTTTCTGAAATCTGTGTCCGTTGTCCGATTTTCGCAAACGATATGTGTTTTTTGACTGTAATCGGGTCACTGAGCAATACTGAAATAGTCAGCTCTGCGTCTGTAATCCATTAGATGTCGTTACAGCCTCCAAAACGGTGATTTATGATTTTCTGAAAATTATTTGATTTTCTAAAATTTTGAGCATATGTATGTATATATTACGAATATATGATATTCATGTAATGTATAATCATATGATGATTGTATGTATCTCTGTATATGTATATATGATATATGTGTTAGTAATTGTGCTCTAGAGACAATACTTTTTATATTTTAAGGAAAATATTTATTATTAAGGATTATGTTTTATTGATTATTATTTATTTATTATGTTTTATTTACTACGTAATAAATTGAAAGCATAATAAATGTCCTTGGAATTTTGATACGTATTATATATCTTTAAGTATGTGACTTAAAAATGAGATTATATGAATAGTATCTTATTCCTAAAATTCCCTAGTCGAGTATTATTATTTAAGGACAATAATAATGCACAAAGACTAGTATGTTTCTTGACAGATGACCACATCTCATTGGTCATAGGTATGGGGATACTAAAGTCAAGAACATAAGTGCATGTATCAATGCATGGCACTGGAATGACCCGCCGTGAGATTCTACATGTTAAGTAAGTGTCATAAGTAATTCTCACTGTGATAATGGTGTAATGATCCTTAGACCTGAAATCATTATATTTCTATACGAGAATTAATATACTTTGATTACATTAAAAGTTACCTTTGACCGGGTGATGATAAAAGTGGACATTGGGTATATTATGAATCGTATGAGAAATATGAATGATCTAGATGGGATTTAATCCTCCTAATTTTAGGAGTGATATTATTGGCCTCTTGTTTGAGTGAGACTATGAAATGCACGGCCGTGCTCAAATGTTGATTTGATTTTAATAGTCTACTCATCGATCAAGAAAATAAAGATTAAATTATGAAGAGGATGACACGAGACATGCCTTGAGTTTAATCTATAATATCAAGATTAAAGGGATTATATTACATGGAACATTATTCACGAAAGGCTTAATCGAATCACCGATTTATTATTATTACTTGGGTAGCAATGATGTATTACTAGATGCCGCTCATTTTTTACAATTTTAATTAGATATTAAAATTGTTGCCAACGTAATAATAACCTACAGGGTCACACACAAAGAACGCTTGAAGGAGAAATAATTTAAATTATGAATTTAAATTAAATAAGTAATTTATTTTATTTATGATATTAATTAAGTATGACTTAATTAATTATATAAATAGAATAAATGAATTATTTAAACTAATTCCAAAATTAATAATTAATTAATTAAGTGAGACTTAATTAAATAATTTAGAATTTTGGATTAGTATTAATTATAATTGGATTATAATTAGAAAACTTATTCCTCTCTCTATATAATCTCTTTATGGGCTGATTTAATAAGATAGAGATTTTACAAAAACCCTAGCCGCTCTGAGAGAGGAGGAAGATAGAGAGAGAAGAAGTTTTCGGGTGCTAGTACACATCAATCCTTCATGAAAAGTGTTCGTGTGGATACCGTAGAGCGTAGATCGCGAGAGCGGGATACGTGGTGATTATACAAGCTTTGGACCTCCATTAATCTTCCATTAATGAACTATTAAAGCTTCTAAAGGTATTTATTCTTTATCTCCGAATTAAATCTTTTGTTTTCGCATGGATCCTGCGGAGGGTTTCGCTATTTTGATATATTTTTCGCGTTTATTCCGCTGCGTTTGTGTCACGAAACCCTTCAATAGCATCAGAGCTACTTGCGAAACGTTTTAATTTGGTTATGTGCTTAACAGTTTTTGATATATAAGCATGTATACGATCTATCATGATTTTATATTGATATAATATGTATATGTTTATATATATTATGAATATATGATATTCATATGATATATAATCATATGATGATTATGTGTGTTGATGTATGTATATGATACATGTTTGTTCTTATTATGGGAATCGTATTCAATACGAATTCTGAAACGGCTGCCGTTGATTTTCTGAAATCTGTGTCCGTTGTCCGATTTTCACAAACGATATGTGTTTTCTGACTGGAATCGGGTCACTGAGCAATACTGACATTGTCAGCTCTACGTCTGTAAGCCATTAGATGTTGTTACAGCCTCCAAAACGGTGATTTATGATTTTCTGAAAATTATTTGATTTTCTAAAATTTTGAGTATATGTATGTATATATTATGAATATATGATATTCATGTAATGTATAATCATATGATGATTGTATGTATCTCTGTGTATGTATATATGATATATGCTTGTTCTTGTTATGAGAATTGTATATGATACGATTTCTGAAACACCGTCAGATTTGGAGAAATCTGACTGCTGTATCCGATTTTCGTAAACGATATGTGTTTTCTGACTGGAATCGGGCCAATGAACAAAACTGATAGCTATGCTATCACCGACGGATCTGTAAGGCGTTTGACGTCGTTAAGGGCCTCGAAATAGCGATTTATTGTCTTCAGAAATCTGTTTTTAATTTTCTGAAATTTCAAAATTTGTTATATATGATTATATGATATGATTATATAATATGAGATATATTATATATGTTATATGATAGCATGGTGGATGGTTATGGCCTAAAGACCCATAGGATAGTGGTTTTGATTTATGGTTTTGGTTTCTAAATACGACTTGCATGTCGTTTATTCATTGTAATTTAATTATCTCGAATGTAACTCGAGTTCTTCTTGTAATTTCATTAGAATAGTTTTATTTTTATTATTCAATGTAATTATCAATGAAGACTTGCAAGCAAGGAGGCGATCCAAAAGGGGATGATGAAGCAATGAAGAAAGAAGACATGTAATAGATAGTATTTTTAAAACCACCATAGACTGACCTTGATATTTCCATTAGCTTGGAAATATCATATAGGATGGGGCCATAACCAAACACGTTTAATTTACGCACATTACATATATGTATATGATTGCATGTATTGGTATGCATGCGTAGATATAATTGAGATGCATGCTTAATATTGATTAATCATGTATGTATTAGATACGACACCCATGCCATGTTTGCTTAAACAAGATAAAATCTGTAACGATTCAAGATTTTAAAATTAACAAACTATCATGAGATTCTTGTGTTTATGAAATATGGATTTTTAAAACACGGAATTAAATATGGATTTTTGATATCTATAATTGGGATTTTCTGACAAAAGCGGATATGCGTATTCGTAAGGCTGATGGGTTTTAAGTGTGACCAGTGGTATCCTCCATCTACCTGGGAAATGAACAATTTAAGATGTCGATTTGAAATATTTGGTTCAAGGAAAAATTGAGGATCTCTTTATGATGTGATCATGATCGTTATAAATTTTCTAAAACCCCTTAACAAAATATTAAGTTTTACTCGGATGCTTTCCAATGAATGAACACTCATCGAATCCTAGATCGATAAGGGGAAGGACTGTCAGTGGCAGGGGACTCCTATCTATCGTGGTGAGATGCGACGAATATAAACGGTTATATTCGGCCGTTGTATCATTGGGTCTAACTTAACTGAGTCGTCATAATAAGTGAAAATAAACGGTTATATTCAACTATTATGAACTTAGAAGCATAGAGTTTGGTTAAAAGTCTATTAGATAGATAAGATCAATCGTTGTTCACCAAACTATCCAAGAATTATATATGATATAATTGACAACTGTTGTCTACCTAAATAATCATTTTCTAAGGACTTCCAGTGGTTGACTTAGGACGTGACGAAATATGGATCTTGGCTCACTAGAAAGAATTATGGGATATACTTTCCAAATTAATAGTAAGGGCTATTAGTTTGATAAAAATAGTGGGAGGTATATGATGATATACCATAATAACTTAAACATAATTAATATTAAATTTGCAATCTAGTTTATTTTATGCACTTTAATATTGTAGATATCAAATGATAAACACAAACAACTTCTCTATGCGATCAGTTCTTGAGAAGGACAAGTTGACGAGAATATATTTCCTTGACTGACATAGGAGCTTGAGGATCGTCCTCGGGCACCACGATATTAGTCAAATCTCTTCCCCTGCTCTTAAAGTTGAGAATGTAACATGTGCAAATCATAGTGCTTATTGGAAGTAAATTGATGTTGCGACTAATGTTTCATGTCTCATGCTCGCAAATATATGTGCTGAGCTTAAGAAGCAATACAAGCATATAGATGCTTATGAAACGATTGAGCACAAGATATATTTGAAAGGGCACTATACACTTACAAGTAGGGAGAGTGAGACCCGGTTACACCACATGTTCTAAAGATTATAGGGTATAATGAATACCATTGATATTTTGAGTTTCCAGATTGGTCTGGAGACAGTTAGATTTGATCTTACACTCTTTGGACAAATATTATTCTTATTTTGTTATGAACAATAAAGTGAATAAGATTGGTAAAACACCCATTGAGTTGCTAAGCATGTTGAGAACTGCTGAAAGTAATATGATAAATGCATGAACTACTACTATATTGATGGTAAACATAGGGAATGCAAAAGGGAAAGGAAAATGGAGAGGCAAGGAGAAGATTTGATCTAGTTCTGTTGTCAAACCAAAGTCCAATCCCTAAAGCAGACTCTAAAGTCTGAATGAGGTGTTGATAAAGAAGATGATTGTCACTTCTGTGGAAAGTTGGGAGACTGGAAATTAAACTGTCATGCTTAATTGGAAGATCGGAAGATGATGATCAATAAGGGTCAAGCTTAAGGTATCGGGTTGGAATTGGAGTAAAGATAGTTGCTCTGGTTCGAGGAACTCGTTACTTAATTTTTGGCCTATAAGGAAAATTTAGAACTTAATAATTGTTATAGCGTGCTTGCAATTGGCAGAGACATTATTTCAGTTTCTTGTTTGGACAAGAAAGGCTTTTTCATTTTATAACAATAGTTGTTTATTCTATTTTGATGATGAGCCTTATAATGTTGCACATCTAATTAACAATTTATATGTTCTAAAGTGACTCAAATCAAATATTACCTTTGGCACTGTTGTTGAGGCCGTATTAATAAGAAACGCATTTTCAGAATACATAAGGATGCATTCATGGATAAGTTTGATTATGAATCATACAAAAGGATGCGAATCTTGGTTTATTTGGTAAAATGACTAAAGCTCCTTTTACCGGACATGGTGAAGGGATCATTGAATGGGTATGACTTATACATAGTGATGTATGTGGTCATATGTGTACGATGACAAAAGGTAGATTTTATTAACTTCATAAAATTTACTAATTATTTTAGTAGATACGGATATATGTATCTTTTGAAGAACTAATCCGAATCATTTGAAAAGTTCAAAGACTATAAAGATGAAGTAGAAAATATCAAAGAAAAGTTTTTTTGATAGGAGAGATCACACCTTGTTGGACATGGTGCAATCAATGTTGAGTCAATGAATCTTCCAATTAGTTTCTGGGGTTACACCCTGGAAACGGCTCCACATACACTTAACTGTGTTCCTACTAAATTGGTTCAAAATACTCCTTATGAGATATGGACTGAGCAACGTCACAGCATGTCATTTATAAAATTTTGGGGATGTGAAGCGTTTGTGAAACGTCTAATCTCTGACAAGCTAGGACCAAAATCAGACAAATGTAATTTTGTGGAATACCCAACTGAAACAAGGGGTTATTCTTTCTATAATCCTTTCGAGAACAAAGTGTTTATTGCTCAAACTGCTGAGAGACAGTGGGAGGATAATAGATCTCAATGAAGTTTGAGACCCACATGATAACGTTGAACCAGTGGAGGAACCTGAGTAGAATGTACAAGAAAAATAATACTGCTCAAGAAACACAGGTGTTCGTAGGTTTAGTAGGATTCGCCATGAGCCCGAGAGATAATATGGATTTCTCTTGACTCAAGATGGTGATGTGATGCTTATGGATGAAGATGAGCCTCTCACCTACCAAGACGCTATGAACACTCCAGATTCTAAGAGATGGCTGGATGCTATTAAATCTGAGATGGAATCCATGTATACTAATCAAGTATGGACTTTGGTTGATCCACCTGAAGGGGTAAAACCTATAGGGTGCAAGTTGGTTTTCAAGAAGAAGACCGACATGGATGCTAATGTACAGACCTATAAGGCACGATTGGTGGCAAAAGGTTTCAAGAAAATTCATGGTATTGACTATGATGAGACCTTTTCACCAGTTGTTATGGTCATGTCCATCAGGATTTTGCTTGCTATAGCTGCTTACTATGACTATGAAATCTGGCAAATGGATGTCAAAACCGCTTTCTTAAATGAGAGCCTTGAAGAAGATATGGATGTGTACATGACACACCCTAAGGGTTTTGTTGATCTAAAGGATGCTGGAAATGTATGTAAGTTGCGTCGATCCATTTATGGATTAAAGCAGGCCTCGAGGAGATGGAACATTTGTTTTCATGAAATAGTCAAAAAGAGTTTGACTTTATTCAGAATGAAGATGAAACTTGTGTTTACAAGAAGTTTAGTGGGAGCCATGTGGCATTCCTAGTATTATATGTTGATGATATGTTACTAATAGGGAATGACATTCCTTCTCTACAGACTGTGAAGACTTGGTTGAGAAATAATTTCTCAATGAAAGACTTAGGCGATGTGACATATATATTAGGGATCGAGATCTATAGAGATAGATCAAGGTGATTGATCGGCCTAATTTAGAGTACATACATTGACAAAGTTTTGCATCGATTTCAAATGCAAAGAGACTAAAATGGATATGTCCCAATATCTCATGGGATAGTGATCTCAAAATAAAATTTGTCCTAAATCATTGGATGATAGGGACTGCATGAGTAAAATTCCATATGCGTCAGCAATTGGTTTTATAATGTATGCAATGATATGTACTTGTCCTGATGTCTCGTATGCTTTAACCATGATGAGTAGATACCGATCTAATCCAGGTGAACGTCACTGGACGACAGTCAAGAATATTCTTAAGTACTTAAAGAGGACTAAAGATTCATTCTTGTTATATGGAGGAGATGTGAAGCTAGTTGTAAAAGGTTTCAGTGATACTGGTTTCTAGACAGATAACGATAATTTAATGTTTCTGTCTGTCTTTGTGTTTTATTGAGATGTTGTATGCTGGAATGGTTCACAGCAAAGACAATTGTTGATTTTACAATAGAACCTGAGTATATTGATGCTTGTGAAGCAGCCAAGGAGGCTGTTTGGGCATGTACTTAGGAGATATCACCTAATTAATGAGATTAATGATCAAGGAGATATACATATATGTAAAGTGTATACTAATAATAATATTGCAGACACGCTGACTAAGGCTTTGTCGCAGAAGAAGCACGAAAGTCACACTAGTTCCATGAGTATTGGATACTTGGGTAATTGGCTCTAGTGCAAGTGGGAGATTGTTAGTAATTGTGCTCTAGAGACAATACTTTTTATATTTTAAGGAAAATATTTATTATTAAGGATTATGTTTTATTGATTATTATTTATTTATTATGTTTTATTTACTACGTAATAAATTGAAAGCATAATAAATGTCCTTGGAATTTTGATACGTATTATATATCTTTAAGTATGTGACTTAAAAATGAGATTATATGAATAGTATCTTATTCCTAAAATTCCCTAGTCGAGTATTATTATTTAAGGACAATAATAATGCACAAAGACTAGTATGTTTCTTGACAGATGACCACATCTCATTGGTCATAGGTATGGGGATACTAAAGTCAAGAACATAAGTGCATGTATCAATGCATGGCACTGGAATGACCCGCCGTGAGATTCTACATGTTAAGTAAGTGTCATAAGTAATTCTCACTGTGATAATGGTGTAATGATCCTTAGACCTGAAATCATTATATTTCTATACGAGAATTAATATACTTTGATTACATTAAAAGTTACCTTTGACCGGGTGATGATAAAAGTGGACATTGGGTATATTATGAATCGTATGAGAAATATGAATGATCTAGATGGGATTTAATCCTCCTAATTTTAGGAGTGATATTATTGGCCTCTTGTTTGAGTGAGACTATGAAATGCACGGCCGTGCTCAAATGTTGATTTGATTTTAATAGTCTACTCATCGATCAAGAAAATAAAGATTAAATTATAAAGAGGATGACACGAGACATGCCTTGAGTTTAATCTATAATATCAAGATTAAAGGGATTATATTACATGGAACATTATTCACGAAAGGCTTAATCGAATCACCGATTTATTATTATTACTTGGGTAGCAATGATGTATTACTAGATGCCGCTCATTTTTTATAATTTTAATTAGATATTAAAATTGTTGCCAACGTAATAATAACCTACAGGGTCACACACAAAGAACGCTTGAAGGAGAAATAATTTAAATTATGAATTTAAATTAAATAAGTAATTTATTTTATTTATGATATTAATTAAGTATGACTTAATTAATTATATAAATAGAATAAATGAATTATTTAAACTAATTCCAAAATTAATAATTAATTAATTAAGTGAGACTTAATTAAATAATTTAGAATTTTGGATTAGTATTAATTATAATTGGATTATAATTAGAAAACTTATTCCTCTCTCTATATAATCTCTTTATGGGCTGATTTAATAAGATAGAGATTTTACAAAAACCCTAGCCGCTCTGAGAGAGGAGGAAGATAGAGAGAGAAGAAATTTTCGGGTGCTAGTACACATCAATCCTTCATGAAAAGTGTTCGTGTGGATACCGTAGAGCGTAGATCGCGAGAGCGGGATACGTGGTGATTAAACAAGCTTTGGACCTCCATTAATCTTCCATTAATGAACTATTAAAGCTTCTAAAGGTATTTATTCTTTATCTCCGAATTAAATCTTTTGTTTTCGCATGGATCCTGCGGAGGGTTTCGCTATTTTGATTTATTTTTCGCGTTTATTCCGCTGCGTTTGTGTCACGAAACCCTTCAATATGCTTGTTCTTGTTATGAGAATTGTATATGATACGATTTCTGAAACACCGTTAGATTTGGAGAAATCTGACTGCTGTATCCGATTTTCGTAAACGATATATGTTTTCTGACTGGAATCGGGCCAATGAACAAAACTGATAGCTATGCTATCACCGACGGGTCTGTAAGGCGTTTGACATCGTTAAGGGCCTCGAAATAGCGATTTATTGTCTTCAGAAATCTGTTTTTAATTTTCTGAAATTTCGAAATTTGTTATATATGATTATATGATATGATTATATAATATGAGATATATTATATGTGTTATATGATAGCATGGTGGATGGTTATGGCCTAAAGACCCATAGGATAGTGGTTTTGATTTATGGTTTTGGTTTCTAAATACGACTTGCATGTCGTTTATTCATTGTAATTTAATTATCTCGAATGTAACTCGAGTTCTTCTTGTAATTTCATTAGAATAGTTTTATTTTTTATTATTCAATGTAATTATCAATGAAGACTTGCAAGTAAGGAGGCGATCCAAAAGGGGATGATGGAGCAATGAAGAAAGAAGACATGTAATAGATAGTATTTTTAAAACCACCATAGACTGACCTTGATATTTCCATTAGCTTGGAAATATCATATAGGATGGGGCCATAACCAAACACGTTTAATTTACGCACATTACATATATGTATATGATTGCATGTATTGGTATGTATGCGTAGATATAATTGAGATGCATGCTTAATATTGATTAATCATGTATGTATTAGATACGACACCCATGCCATGTTTGCTTAAACAAGATCAAATCTGTAACGATTCAAGATTTTAAAATTAATAAACGATCATGAGATTCTTGTGTTTATGAAATATGGATTTTTAAAACACGGAATTAAATATGGATTTTTGATATCTATAATTGGGATTTTCTGACAAAAGCGGATATGCGTATTCGTAAGGCTGATGGGTTTTAAGTGTGACCATTGGTATCCTCCATCTACCTGGGAAATGAACAATTTAAGATGTCGATTTGAAATATTTGGTTCAAGGAAAAATTGAGGATCACTTTATGATGTGATCATGATCGTTATAAATTTTCTAAAACCCCTTAACAAAATATTAAGTTTTACTCGGATGCTTTCCAATGAATGAACACTCATCGAATCCTAGATCGATAAGGGGAAGGACTGTCAGTGGCAGGGGACTTCTATCTATCGTGGTGAGATGCGACGAATATAAACGGTTATATTCGGCCGTTGTATCATTTGGTCTAACTTAACTGAGTCGTCATAATAAGTGAAAATAAATGGTTATATTCAACTATTATGAACTTAGAAGCATAGAGTTTGGTTAAAAGTCTATTAGATAGATAAGATCAATCGTTGTTCACCAAACTATCCAAGAATTATATATGATATAATTGACAACTGTTGTCTACCTAAATAATCATTTTTTAAGGACTTCCAGTGGTTGACTTAGGACATGACGAAATATGGATCTTGGCTCACTAGAAAGAATTATGGGATATACTTTCCAAATTAATAGTAAGGGCTATTAGTTTGATAAAAATAGTGGGAGGTATATGATGATATACCATAATCACTTAAACATAATTAATATTAAATTTGCAATCTAGTTTATTTTATGCACTTTAATATTGTAGATATCAAATGATAAACACAAACAACTTCTCTATGCGATCAATTCTTGAGAAGGACAAGTTGACGAGAATATATTTCCTTGACTGACATAGGAGCTTGAGGATCGTCCTCGGGCACCACGATATTAGTCAAATCTCTTCCCCTGCTCTTAAAGTTGAGAATGTAACATGTGCAAATCATAGTGTTTATTGGAAGCAAATTGATGTTGCGACTGATGTTTCATGTCTCATGCTCGCAAATATATGTGCTGAGCTTAAGAAGCAATACAAGCATATAGATGCTTATGAAACGATTGAGCACAAGATATATTTGAAAGGGCACTATAAACTTACAAGTAGGGAGAGTGAGACCCGGTTACACCACATGTTCTAAAGATTATAGGGTATAATGAATACCATTGATATTTTGGGTTTCCAGATTGGTCTGGAGACAGTTAGATTTGATCTTACAATCTGTGGACAAATATTATTCTTATTTTGTTATGAACAATAAAGTGAATAAGATTGGTAAAACACCCATTGAGTTGCTAAGCATGTTGAGAACTGCTGAAAGTAATATGATAAATGCATGAACTACTACTATATTGATGGTAAACATAGGGAATGCAAAAGGGAAAGGAAAATGGAAAGGCAAGGAGAAGATTTGATCTAGTTCCGTTGTCAAACCAAAGTCCAATCCCTAAAGCAGACTCTAAAGTCTGAATGAGGTGTTGATAAAGAAGACGATTGTCACTTCTGTGGAAAGTTGGGAGACTGGAAATTAAACTGTCATGCTTAATTGGAAGATCGGAAGATGATGATCAATAAGGGTCAAGCTTAAGGTATCGGGTTAGAATTGGAGTAAAGATAGTTGCTCTGGTTCGAGGAACTCGTTACTTAATTTTTGGCCTATAAGGAAAATTTAGAACTTAATAATTGTTATAGTGTGCTTGCAATTGGCAGAGACATTATTTCAGTTTCTTGTTTGGACAAGAAAGGCTTTTTCATTTTATAACAATAGTTGTTTATTCTATTTTGATGATGAGCCTTATAATGTTGCACATCTAATTAACAATTTATATGTTCTAAAGTGACTCAAATCAAATATTACCTTTGGCACTGTTGTTGAGGCCGTATTAATAAGAAACGCATTTTCAGAATACATAAGGATGCATTCATGGATAAGTTTGATTATGAATCATACAAAAGGATGGGAATCTTGGTTTATTTGGTAAAATGACTAAAGCTCCTTTTACCGGACATGGTGAAGGGATCATTGAATGGTATGACTTATACATAGTGATGTATGTGGTCATATGTGTACGATGACAAAAGGTAGATTTTATTAACTTCATAAAATTTACTAATTATTTTAGTAGATACGGATATATGTATCTTTTGAAGAACTAATCCGAATCATTTGAAAAGTTCAAAGACTATAAAGATGAAGTAGGAAATATCAAAGAAAAGTTTTTTTGATAGGAGAGATCACACCTTGTTGGACATGGTGCGATCAATGTTGAGTCAATGAATCTTCCAATTAGTTTCTGGGGTTGCACCCTGGAAACGGCTTCACATACACTTAACTATGTTCCTACTAAATTGGTTCAAAAGACTCCTTATGAGATATGGACTGAGCAACGTCACAGCATGTCATTTATAAAATTTTGGGGATGTGAAGCATTTGTGAAACATCTAATCTCTGACAAGCTAGGACCAAAATCAGACAAATGTAATTTTGTGGAATACCCAACTGAAACAAGGGGTTATTCTTTCTATAATCCTTCCGAGAACAAAGTGTTTGTTGCTCGAACTGCTGAGAGATAGTGGGAGGATAATAGATCTCAATGAAGTTTGAGACCCACATGATAACGTTGAACCAGTGGAGGAACCTGAGTAGAATGTACAAGAAAAATAATACTGCTCAAGAAACACAGGTGTTCGTAGGTTTAGTAGGATTCGCCATGAGCCCGAGAGATAATATGGATTTCTCTTGACTCAAGATGGTGATGTGATGCTTGTGGATGAAGATGAGCCTCTCACCTACCTAGATAATATAAACACTCCAGATTCTAAGAGATGGCTGGATGCCATTAAATCTGAGATGGAATCCATGTATACTAATCAAGTATGGACTTTGGTTGATCCACCTGAAGGGGTAAAACCTATAGGGTGCAAGTGGGTTTTCAAGAAGAAGACCGACATGGATGCTAATGTACAGACCTTTAAGGCACGATTGGTGGTAAAAGGTTTCAAGAAAATTCATGGTATTGACTATGATGAGACCTTTTCACCAGTTGTTATGGTCATGTCCATCAGGATTTTGCTTGCTATAGCTGCTTACTATGACTATGAAATCTGGCAAATGGATGTCAAAACCGCTTTCTTAAATGAGAGCCTTGAAGAAGATATGGATGTGTACATGACACACCCTAAGGGTTTTGTTGATCTAAAGGATGCTGGAAATGTATGTAAGTTGCGTCGATCCATTTATGGATTAAAGCAGGCCTCGAGGAGATGGAACATTTGTTTTCATGAAATAGTCAAAAAGAGTTTGACTTTATTCAGAATGAAGATGAAACTTGTGTTTACAAGAAGTTTAGTGGGAGTCATGTGGCATTCCTAGTATTATATGTTGATGATATATTACTAATAGGGAATGACATTCCTTCTCTACAGACTGTGAAGACTTGGTTGAGAAATAATTTCTCAATGAAAGACTTAGGCGATGTGACATATATATTAGGGATCGAGATCTATAGAGATAGATCAAGGTGATTGATCGGCCTAATTTAGAGTACATACATTGACAAAGTTTTGCATCGATTTCAAATGCAAAGAGACTAAAATGGATATGTCCCAATGTCTCATGGGATAGTGATCTCAAAATAAAATTTGTCCTAAATCATTGGATGATAGGGACTGCATGAGTAAAATTTCATATGCGTCAGCAATTGGTTTTATAATGTATGCAATGATATGTACTTGTCCTGATGTCTCGTATGCTTTAACCATGATGAGTAGATACCGATCTAATCCAGGTGAAGGTCACTGGACGACAGTCAAGAATATTCTTAAGTACTTAAAGAGGACTAAAGATTCATTCTTGTTATATGGAGGAGATGTGAAGCTAGTTGTAAGAGATTTCAGTGATACTGGTTTCTAGACAGATAACGATAATTTAATGTTTCTGTCTGGCTTTGTGTTTTATTGAGATGTTGTATGCTGGAATGGTTCACAGCAAAGACAATTGTTGATTTTACAATAGAACCTGAGTATATTGATGCTTGTGAAGCAGCCAAGGAGGCTATTTGGCCATGTACTTAGGAGATATCACCTAATTAATGAGATTAATGATCAAGGAGATATACATATATGTAAAGTGTATACTAATAATAATATTGCAGACACACTGACTAAGGCTTTGTCGCAGCAGAAGCACGAAAGTCATACTAGTTCCATGAGTATTGGATACTTGGGTAATTGGCTCTTGTGCAAGTGGGAGATTGTTAGTAATTGTGTTCTAGAGACAATACTTTTTATATTTTAAAGAAAATATTTATTATTAAGGATTATGTTTTATTGATTATTATTTATTTATTATGTTTTATTTACTGCGTAATAAATTGAAAGCATAATAAATGTCCTTGGAATTTTGATACGTATTATATATCTTTAAGTATGTGACTTAAAAAATGAGATTATATGAATAGTATCTTATTCCTAAAATTCCCTAGTCGAGTATTATTATTTAAGGACAATAATAATGCACAAAGACTAGTATGTTTCTTGACAGATGACCACATCTCATTGGTCATAGGTATGGGGATACTAAAGTCAAGAACATAAGTGCATGTATCAATGCATGGCACTGGAATGACCCGCCGTGAGATTCTACATGTTAAGTAAGTGTCATAAGTAATTCTCACTGTGATAATGGTGTAATGATCTTTAGACCTGAAATCATTATATTTCTATACGAGAATTAATATACTTTGATTACATTAAAAGTTACCTTTGACCGGGTGATGATAAAAGTGGACATTGGGTATATTATGAATCGTATGAGAAATATGAATGATCTAGATGGGATTTAATCCTCCTAATTTTAGGAGTGATATTATTGGCCTCTTATTTGAGTGAGACTATGAAATGCACGGCCGTGCTCAAATGTTGATTTGATTTTAATAGTCTACTCATCGATCAAGAAAATAAAGATTAAATTATGAAGAGGATGACACGAGACATGCATTGAGTTTAATCTATAATATCAAGATTAAAGGGATTATATTACATGGAACATTATTCACGAAAGGCTTAATCGAATCACCGATTTATTATTATTACTTGGGTAGCAATGATGTATTACTAGATGCCGCTCATTGTTTACAATTTTAATTAGATATTAAAATTGTTGCCAACGTAATAATAACCTACAGGGTCACACACAAAGAACGCTTGAAGGAGAAATAATTTAAATTATGAATTTAAATTAAATAAGTAATTTATTTTATTTATGATATTAATTAAGTATGACTTAATTAATTATATAAATAGAATAAATGAATTACCTAAACTAATTCCAAAATTAATAATTAATTAATTAAGTGAGACTTAATTAAATAATTTAGAATTTTGGATTAGTATTAATTATAATTGGATTATAATTAGAAAACTTATTCCTCTCTCTATATAATCTCTTTATGGACTGATTTAATAATATAGAGATTTTACAAAAACCCTAGCCGCTCCGAGAGAGGAGGAAGATAGAGAGAGAAGAAGTTTTCGGGTGCTAGTACACATCAATCCTTCATGAAAAGTGTTCGTGTGGATACCGTAGAGCGTAGATCGCGAGAGCGGGATACGTGGTGATTAAACAAGCTTTGGACCTCCATTAATCTTCAATTAATGAACTGTTAAAGCTTCTAAAGGTATTTATTCTTTATCTCCAAATTAAATCTTTTGTTTTCGCATGGATCCTGCGGAGGGTTTCGCTATTTTGATTTATTTTTCGCATTTATTCCGCTGTGTTTGTGTCACGAAACCCTACAATGGCATCAGAGCTACTTGCGAAACGTTTTAATTCGGTTATGTGCTTAACAGTTTTTGATATATAAGCATGTATGCGATCTATCATGATTTTATATTGATACAATATGTATATGTTTATATATATTATGAATATATGATATTTTATGATATATAATCATGTGATGATTATGTGTGTTGATGTATGTATATGATACATGTTTGTTCTTATTATGGGAATCGTATTCGATACGAATTCTGAAACGGCTGCCGTTGATTTTCTGAAATCTGTGTCCGTTGTCCGATTTTCGTAAACGATATGTGTTTTCTGATTGTAATCGGGGCACTGAGCAATACTGACGTAATCAGCTCTGCGTCTGTAAGCCATTAGATGTCGTTACAGCCTCCAAAACGGTGATTTATGATTTTCTAAAATTTTGAGCATATATATGTATATATTATGAATATATGATATTCATGTAATGTATAATCATATGATGATTGTATGTATCTCTGTGTATGTATATATGATATATGCTTGTTCTTGTTATGAGAATTGTATATGATACGATTTCTGAAACACCGTCAGATTTGGAGAAATCTGACTGCTGTATCCGATTTTCGTAAAAGATATGTGTTTTCTGACTGAAATCGGGCCAATGAACAAAACTGATAGCTATGCTATCACCGACGGGTCTGTAAGGCGTTTGACGTCGTTAAGGGCCTCGAAATAGCGATTTATTGTCTTCAGAAATCTGTTTTTAATTTTCTGAAATTTCGAAATTTGTTATATATGATTATATGATATGATTATATAATATGAGATATATTATATGTGTTATATGATAGCATGGTGGATGGTTATGGCCTAAAGACCCATAGGATAGTAGTTTTGATTTATGGTTTTGGTTTCTAAATACGACTTGCATGTCGTTTATTCATTATAATTTAATTATCTCGAATGTAATTCATAGTGTTTCTAAAAAGTTGATTTAATGAACTGTTAAAGCTTCTAAAGGTATTTATTCTTTATCTCTGAATTAAATCTTTTGTTTTCGCATGGATCCTACGGAGGGTTTCGCTATTTTGATTTATTTTTCGCGTTTATTCCGCTGCGTTTGTGTCACGAAACCCTACAGCTATCATGGTGGCAACCACTCTCTACACAGCCTACGGAAACTACATCCACTTCAATTACAACTCAAGGTATAAACTCTAACTTTTCTTTAGAATTTACATTATCTGATAGTATAAGTTCAGATTTTAACTTTCCAATTCTTACTGTTGGGATGACCATAGATAGTCTTGAAAATGGTACCCCTATTCATGTGACTACAGACCTCCTTTCTCAGCCACCTCTTATTTCTGTAGGACACTGTGATTTGAGCCTTTCATGTGAGGCTGAGGTAAAATGTGTGAAAAATAGAATTAATAATGAGAGGCAGATACTAAATCTGGCAAAAGGAGAGGTAGAATTGAGAAAGAAGTTAGTTACTTCTAGTGAGTAAAATCTGACTATTAAAAGTTATGATACGTGTGATGTGAGAAGTAATGAGATTACTTTAAAAAATCAGAGTGATTTAGGATGTTCTATATCTTTTGCAGGTACTCAGAGTTTATCTGTCACTGCAAACTCTGATGCTATTGCAAACTCTGATCTTGCTGCAAACTCTGATAGTGAGAATGCATTCTCTGTTGAGCCGATATTTGAAGATGAGGAGGTCATCGACTTATCAATTCCATATACTCAGAGATACAACTCCAAGAAGTGGCCTGTAGATGCATTTGATGCTCATGAGAGATTAAAGATGACATATCCTGACTATCTTGTGGTTGAAGAATTAAAGAATGAATTTGAAGCTGCTTTAAATGCAGAAGGTGTAAAGAGAGATTTCACTTCAAAGGCAAAACCATCTCATAAAGATCTTCTAAACTCTCACAGACAATCCATCTGGGATATGTCTTGGAAATACCCTAATGAAGAAATTTCATGGCCCCATGTTCATGAATTGATTAACAAAGCTGACAATGAATTAAATTATGATGAAATGAAGACTGTGTTGAAAGCTACTACTGTGTTGACCAAGGGTCTTCACAATGAAGTTTGTGATCTAAAGGAATCAGTCAACAAAACCACTGCATATGTTCAGACTGTTGTTACTACATCTCAACATGCTCTGGAATTGAATCTCAAGAATGTCTCAGCAAAATAAGATGCTTTGGAAGTCAAGGTTGATACTCTTTCTGATGCAGTCACCTCTATGCAGAATATGCTACATACAATTGTTGACATCTTGACAATCAGAAAAGGCAATGATATCAAAAAGGGAGAGAAAGTTTCACTTGATAAATGCAAGGAGGATGCTGTACAAAAATCTGACAAACCTGATGATAATGATCAAGGGAGTCATAAGGATGGAAAACAAACTCTGATTCAGTAAACTTTGATGACTAGACAAACTCTGATGACTTTTCAAACTCTGATTCCATCAACCTCAGGAATAAACTCTGATAAAAAGTAATCTCTAATGGATGCCGACATGGAGTTAGCTAAAAGGCTTGAAGAAGAAGAGAAGCCTGAGAAAATTGAAGAGCAAAATTTGAAGGATGCAGAACTGGCAAGAACTCCTCTCATTATGTCAGGAACAACATTTTTCCCAGGTGGATCAAGTTTTGAAGAAGAAGAAGAAGAAGAAGAAGAACAACAACAATTTCTGATCAGAAAGAAAAAGCCTGATCTTCTATGGAGAAAAACTCAAACTCTGACTCTCAATGCCATACTTGGTAAAAATAAGGGTGGTATTGGTGATTCTCAAGCCAAAGTCTACAGGGGTGAAGCCAATACTTTCAGAGATCCCTTCTCATTAAAAGATAAGTCTGAGAAAGATTTAACTCAAGAACATTTGGACAGATTAATATCTGTTAACACAGTGAAGGATATTTTTGATGGTGCTCAAGCCAAGGAGAAACTACTTTATTTCTTAGAAAATTGGAGGGTTTTAAAGATTGTTGAAGAAGATTTGATCCACAAAGCATCTAAAGAACTTGAATATGTTCTTTATCTCCTTAATGATGAAAATGAAGACTTCCAGGTGGGTGAAGATTCTAGAAGGAGTAATCAATGAGAAGAAAAAGAATGAAAGGCTTTTAATGATAAACTCTGAGCAGTATAAACCAGGGTATTTGCTGGAAGATGACACTGAGAAAACAATGGCAAAAGGAGATGCAAAGGTCAAGATGGTGTTAGGAATTCCTACACATATTTTAAACCCTGATGGAAAGAAGGTCTGTTGCATTCCTTTAAATGACAGGATGTAGAGATCATCAATATACAATTTGAGAGCTGCTATATTCTAAATTGATGATTCCTCTTAGCAAATGAAAGAATTGAAGGAGAAGCTAGTTGAATTGTTAAAGAATGCTGAGAAGAAGTTACTGGACACTTTTCTGAAAGAAGACTTCTCATATAGAAGAATTTAAATCAAGAAGAAAGATTCAAACTCTGATGCATTTTTCCATGTTTCTGACATCATAAGTGAAATTTATGTTTTACTTAATAAAGCATAAATTGGGGGAGATTGTTAAAAAACAAACACTGATGCTGTCAGAGAATAATCAAGAACAGAGTTTACTCTATCAGAGAATATTCAATCAGAGTTTACTCTAACAGAAAATGCTCTATTAGAGATTATCAAACTGACAAAATTTATAATCGGAGTTTGTGAAGCAAACAGACAAATCAGAATATGATTTGGATAGTGAAGAAGGAACTCGAATTCAAGTCTAATTACCTTATAGAAGCTATTCTTTTCATTATCTATTTTGTAATTGGAATTTATAACTGTGTCTATATAAACACATAAATAGGTTAACATTAAAAAAACATTCAAGTAATATCTTTCTTATCACCTAACAGCTCTTAGGAATAGTGAATTTCGTGAGAGAGTTTTGTACACAGAATCATTATTAATACAAATATGTTCATCTTTTATACTTGTGTCGATTATTTGGTGTCTATTATATTCAAGCATCCCTTCTATAATAGCTTATTTATCTGGGTAAATACGTGTTATAATAAATATATAATCGGGTCTAAAAAATAAAATTTTAGTTAATATAGATAGGTATATAGTTAGGACACGTATTATAAAAAGTAAAATTATATAATTTGGGCCCGTAGTATAATAAATATATAATTGAACTTAAAAGATAAAATTTTAGTTAATATAGATATGTATATAGTTAGAGCCCGTATTATGATAAGTAAAATTATATTTAATACATGTATATTTTTTAGGTTCATGACCGAGTACCGACGATCGACCGACTGACCAAAACTTTCAATATTTCGGTTATAATAATATAGTATATACTAGAGAATATATCTCGACTTCACACACGGGTTTTATGATACTAGATTTTAACTCGTGCGATGCACAGATATTTTATTTTATAAATTAAATTATTTATTTTAAAATTACTCATATTTTTATAATTTTAAAAAGTATTAATATATTATAATTATATTAGTTTTTTAACTTCTTTAAATTATATATTTTTACATCAACTTAACTAAATATAAATACGAAAATTATAAAATATTAAAAATAAATATACACATCACACAAAATATAAATTTATATTATTAATATATAAATATGTAAAATTTTGTTATTAAAAATATTATGAATATTATTTTTTTAATATATCAATCATATGCTTAATATATTTAAGATTATACATATTAGATTTAAATATATTTTTGATAAGATCTCTATTATATTTTATATAAAATTTAATAGATATTATGGTATATGAGATATAATATATATGCATGTGTTAATAATATGATAATATAATTATTCTTTTAATAAATTTTTTTATGTTATTAGATTTTCAAAAGTATAGTATTACTTGTAATTTATAAATAATTATATATTATATATAATTTAAACCTTGCATCAATAAAAAATAAATGTTACTATATTGCTATTTAATCGCTGGCTATTGATATTGAGTTATTTAAATTTTAAGTTAATATTAAAAATTAAAACGATACATAACAATTACTATCATAATAATGTTTACATACCACTTTTTGATGCTAATATATGACATGTTCTTTATTGAACAAAACATAGTACTTCATATTAATACTTAATGTGTTTTATGAAAAATTAACATATGTAATAACATTCTTTCATAAAAATAAATGACTTTTAATTATAAAAATACTTAACAGTAGTTCTCAGTTATTAAAAATTAATTCAATATAATTTTCTCATATATAAATTGATTAAATTTAAAAAAATTATTAATATTTATTAATTTATATTATTTTAATTTTAATTTAATTTAATTTATTTATCAAATAACATGATTCAAAGTATTTGATAACGTGTTTTGTTATATTATTATATATAATATAATAACAAAATAGAATGTGTATTTAATATCTTAGGCTAAGATTGAACTCTTAGCTTGGGAATTCAAATAATTATTTTAAAAAAAACCTAATTTCTTCGATTCGATCCAGACCAATAAATTAATAAGTTTTCTGAGTTCTTAATATAATAATTTCTCCTGTAAGTGTAACTGGTTCTCCGTATAAAGTTACCCTAATATCTAATATAATATATTAAATATTTTTATAAAAAAATTGGATAAGAAAAACTTTAATCCTCCATCTCACAAAAAAATTTTAAATTTACGGTCTCCCTCCATCTCTCTGTATGTAAAATCTTGATAATATCTTTACTCTAATATAATAATAATATCTTATATATGATATTTCTCTATATAAATCTAATACAAAAAGTATTTTAATGTTTGAAATCAATTATAAAAAGGTTTCTTGCGTGGAATAAAATTCTCTGATAAAAATTCATAAATGTCTCTTCTGTCTATATTGTAGGCTGTTTAAGTTGCATTTTAGTTTTTGGACCACCTCAGAATTAAAAATAATTTTGTAAGCTTCATGTGGGCTGTAAAATCGTCCAATTCTGACTTCTAAAACTCAAAATATGGCTCAAACAATGTATGTCATCCAAGTAGCACAATAATTACGATTTTTTTTAATTTAATCCCAAAATAGCTATATTTAAGTTCAAATTTATATATTACTAAGATATATAATAGATTTTGCGTTATAATATGAAGTGAGATAAAAAAAATTATAGTTGTTATATAGTATTATATATAATATAGTAACAAAACAGAATGTGTATGTAAAATCCTAATATTATCTATACTCTAATCTAATAATGAAAGGCATATTACTAGGCCTATTTGTAATAATTAGATAACAACTTAACTCAAATAAAAAACGAAGCAAATAATAAATATGATAACAGGAATCAAGACGAAGAAAGTCAACTAGACACGAAGAATAAAATTATCAGAAGTATTTTTATGAGGTTGTTACTCAACACTGAAAGAAGTTCATTAATAAGTTCAAGCGTCAGTAAAAAATAAAGGAGTAGTATTTCAGAAGAATTCAGAAGATACAGAAAATTTCTAGTGGCTACTACAAGTAGATTACAGAAGAAGAAAACACAAGAGGAAAGACAGTAAAGCAGAAGAAGGACAGAAGACCACAACTTAAAAGTTAAAAGGCGAAGAATATTTATTATAGTATGGCACAAATGAACCAGAAAATATATTTGTGTGTCAACGAAATTAATAAATATTCATCATCTAGCTTAAGTAGTTTTATGATATAAGACATAGTGAAGACGGAAAGTTTTTGGAGCTGACAACACGGTTATATAAGTCAAGATAGTATTTTAATTCTATTATCAAAAGTAAATTAATTATTTAATTTATTTAATTAAATTAATTCAAGTTTAATTTAATTTAATTTATAAATTATTTAATTAAACAAAGTAGAATAAATTTATTGTAAAATATATGGCTTAATATGACTTTTAATATAATTCAAAAGACTTATTAAAAAGTCATACTGAATTATATAATAAAAGTCATACCGAATTCTTTACAAAAAGTCATACCAAATTCTTTATGAAAAGTCATATAGAATTCTAGTAATCAAAATTCATATTGAATTAAAGACAAAAATGTCATACCGATTTATTCTTTAAAAGGTCATACCGAATTCTTTTGAGAAAGTCATATCGATTTTATTTAATTAAAAAGTTATACCAACTTTTTTAATTAAAAAAAGTCATACATCATCTTTTGAGCAGCTAGAGCCTCTTCCTTTTTGTCAATCTGCATAATTAACATTAATGAACTTTCATCCATCCCCTGCCCCAACTCATTGAACCAACTCTTTGGAAAATCTTGATCCCAATAAGTGAAGCTAGGTTCAGGATACCCTAGTCTCTCATCCTCACAGTGGGGTTGGGCTCCCACTCTCTCAATCTCATTCAGGCTCTCTAGAGCCTTTTCTACATCTCCTTTTGCCTCGATCAGTGTCATCCTCTCATTTATTTTTTCACTCAATTTGGAGGGTGCACTCAAATATCCTACAGAAGAGGGTGTGAGAGAATTAAGATTTGTTTCATTACCTGAACCACCTTGATGGAGGGGCACCCTTTCAAATGTCTGAAGGCTAGGGGTTTCCACCAAGGGGTGAGCAGCAACAGACCCTGAACCCTTACAAGCTTCTTCTTTCTTTCCAGAGTCTGTTGGCTCCAGAATTCCAGTCTCAGGGTCTACTATAGACTCTGACTGCTTCAATATAACTTCATTAGAAGTCAGAGTCTGAGTGTCACCATCTTGGACTGGATTGTTTTTCAAAAAAGATTTCAGCATATTATCTTCCACAATAGCAAAAGCTTCACCAACATACTTCTTCAATTTCTTCATTTCTTCATTGGAACATTTGATTTGACAATAGGCTGCTCTCAGATCATTTGCACTGCATTCTTGTCCATTTAGATCTTTAAACATTAGAACACTAACCATACCACTCATAGGTTGAAATCCAAAGTAATGACCCACACCTTCTTGAAATTTGATTTGCTTTTCTTCTACTGATATGTCTTGATCATTTCTTTCAGCATCAACATATTTTAAGGAAAATTTGCCCATCTGTCGATTTGTATGTCTGTGCAAAGTCAGCTTTCTGTCAATCTCCTTGAACCATTTGTGGGTTACAACTTCTTTGCTTTTGTTCACCTCATAAGCAATTTGCATTAATATACTGTAATTCCTCAGCCTATTTGAAAAAGATAAAGTTTGATTGACTGATCCATTTGACAGAACCACCTTCCAAAAAGTATACCAACATCTCATTTTGCACCTTTTATGTGCCTCCCTGACCTCCTAACACCTTCTTTTCAAAAACATTATAAATAATTTGAGCAGACACCACTTTGTTTAAGTGTTTTTGTGTAATCTTCTCAAATTGCCTATCTATCAAGGATTGAAGATCCCTAGTTAGAGTTGATGTTCTATCAATGTCAGATTCTTCAAAGCCTCCAAGTCCTGTCTTCTTTTTAGCTCTCAGTTGTAGATTATATTGATTGCATTGCCAGTATGTAGGTTCTTGAACTTTATCAGAGTCTGACTTCTTTCTTTGTTTATTAGAGTATGTCCAAGATTCTGATTTCCCATGTCCAGTCCCTGACTGGTGTGTTTGAGATTTTGATAATACAGCCACTCCAGATTGCTTGTGTGGTACACCACCAGGACCCCTAGGACCATGAGAACTATCACCAGCTTCATCATCATCACCATCTCACCTCCTTTTAACTCCCCTTTTAGCCTCCTTGCATACATCATCCTTATTTCTCCTGGAGGAATCATAAACTTTCTTCTCCCCCTTTTTGACATCATCACCACCTGTGACAGCCAAAAGAATTTGTTCAAGTACCGTGGAGATATTGGTTTGTGCTGCAATTACTGAATCAACCTTGGTGGTTAGATCAGAGACTGTGGTTTGGAGTTTGGCTTGATTATCAGTGATATCAGCAATAGCATCCTTGAAAATGACCTCTTTGGATAATTGAAGGGAATGGATTCTGTCAAACTGAGTTTTGAGGAGAGAAGTAGTATTATCAACATCAGTAAGTTTGTTTTGAATATGAGAGATGTCCTTGACCACACTAGCCAACTGTGTAGTTACATTCTCTGTCTCAGTCTGAATATTTTCCTTGATAGCTTATTCTTCTGCAATAAGTGAGGCATCGGCAGCTTCATCAGGAAAATGACCATGTTCTTGCAAAAAAGACATCTTTTGAAAAGCCTTTAGTCTTTTTGACTGGTGAATGGCCAAGATGCACTCAAAAGTATCTTGATCATCAATGCCTTTGAGTTGTGCAGATTCCCAAGATTGAGGAAAAAACTGATCAAAATAAATAAAAGATGGATTCACTGGTCCATTATCCTCGGAAGTGTAAACCTCCTACACATCAGCATCAACGGGCTCAATCTTTGTAATTGGAGGTATAGACCCTGATGGTAGAGAAGACTCTGAAACTAGAAAAGGCACTATAGACCCTGAATCCTTCTTAGAGTGATTAGAGTCTGTAGATTCTGGAAGCCTATCCCTAATGGGCATGATCAAAATTGGTTCTTCTGACTTCAATTCCGCAGTCTTAGGCTGAATAGTAGGTGTATCCACCAAAGCCTCCATGACTCTTTCTGCTCTCCTTGCTAAAGAATCCACTAAGTGTTGTTGTGATCTTTGAGTAAATGACTTTTGAGCAGCTAGAGCCTCCTCCTTTTTGCCAATCTGCATGATTAACATTAATGAGCTTTCATCCATCCCCTATCCCAACTCATTGGACCAATTTTTTGGAAAATCTTGATCCCAATAAGTGAATTTAGGTTCAGGATACCTTAATCTCCCATCCTCAAAGTGGGGTTGGGCACCCACTCTCTCAATCTCACTCAGGCTCTCTACAGCTTTTTCTACTTCTCCTTTTGCCTGGACCAGTGCCAGCCTCTCATTTCTTTTTTCACTCATTTAGATAGGTGCACTCAAAATTCTTACAGAAGAGGGGGGTAAGAGAAGTGATAGTTGGTTCAATACCTGAACCGCCTTGATGGAGGGTTACCCTTCAAATGTCTGAAGGCTAGGGGTTTCCACCAAGGGGTGAGCATCAACAGACCCTGAACTCTTACAAGATTCTTCTTTCTTTCCAGAGTCTATTGGCTCCAGTATTCCAGTCCCAGGGTCTACTCTAGACTCTGACTGCTTCAATATGACTTCATGAAAAGTCAGAGTCTAGGTGTCACCATCTTGGACTGTTGTTGCTTGAGACTCCCCCTCAAGGTGGATAAACTCTAATAGAATAGATTGTAGAAATTCTTCACGAGAATCCATCAGATTCTGTCCTCCCATATCACAGAGGTTCCCAACAGCATATTTGAGAGTTGCCAATGAGGGCCTAACAGCATGCTCTCCTACCCTATTATCACCCAACCTCTGACTAGGTGGTTCTTGTGTGGGTGAGGCAGACTGAGCATCTTTCTCACTAGTCACCACTGGTGCACTAATCCCTTCCACCTTCCCTATATTGTGGATATGAAAATCAACCACCTTCCTTGGAAGAGGCTGAATAGTAAAAATCCAGTCAATTGATGTCCTATAGGTAATTCCTTTACCCCAAATTGCTTCATAGTCAAAAACTGGTTACTCACTCTCATTTTCCAACTCAGCAACAGACTCTGATTCTCTCCTTTTGTGGACCTTAAGCTTTTTAGGCTTCTTTGTATGTTGCTTTTTAGAGTCTAGCACACCAAGTGCTTTCAGAACTTCATTAGTCCTGCCTTCTATGAGCCCTGCAGCTTGAGTTTGTAATGAAGAGTTGAAGAGATAGCTGTAAAGATTGGTGACTGCATCCTGTGCAGACAAATGTAGCTCCACCTCCATTTTCTTCCTTAGGGCCTCATAAGTTAAAATAAGATCCAATATTTGTTGCTTTATCTTATAGAGTGAAGGATCTTCTAGTGATTATACCAAAGGATATAGGAATAGCAGTACATCGTCAGTTGGAGTAATGATTTCATCAATGAGACATGAGGCTGCATCCAATGGCATTCCTTCCTAAAATGTGTCAAAATCAGAGTCTGAAGATAGTCTAGACTCTGACTCAACATTAGACTCTGGTTCAGGAATTTGCTTGATTTTAGAGTCTGGCTTTGCAGGAGCCTTGAGAGCATTTGTTTCCTGTAAAACATGGTTAGTAACAATTTTAGGCTTGTGTGTGTGTAAAGAATAGGCCTTCCTCAACCTCTTATACTTCTTAGCAAAAGAATTTTTCAGGAGTCTCAATTTGAGAACCCTGAAGTGCATCCATTGGTTTATTAGAGTCTGTAGCCTTTTGAGAGTCTACATACCTGACTTTAAGGTTAGAATAAAGGGTATCATGACCCTCTTTGAGCAAAGAAAGTCATTCAACTTATTTCTCTAGGGGGTTGAACTCCTCATCACTTTGCTCATCTATGAGCCTTTTTTGAACCAGTCTCCTCCTCTTTATAACTAGTTCCTGTTGAGAGACACCAGAGGTTGGTTTCTTTTTAGATTTTGGTTTTAGAGATTGTTTAGTGGAAGAGGATTTGGTTACTTGGGTAGGTGCAGGGGGACTCTCCATAACTTGTTCCTGCACCATTTCACCACCAAAAAATGAAGCATTGTAGAGAGAAGGTTTGTAGTTACAGAGTTTTACCTGCATTACCTGTGGATAAGTCATGGAAGGTAGACTCTTCTTTTTGTCATCAATTCTCTTAATATTAGAGAATATCCTTCTTTGTTATTTGTATGCCTGCACACAACAATCATCTGTCAATCAAGTTGACATGTCAAGAATGAAGTGATTTAGGATAATCATAAGAAATCTATGATAGTAGATTTTCTTCCTCCCCTCTTGCACATTGTTTAAATTAGCTCACATTTGAGTGAGAAACATATCACCAATGTTGATCACCTTATTAAACAAGAGACTATGACCAATTTGATAAGGAATAGCAGTAATAACATCAAAGCCACTACATTTACCAGTAAAACACTTAGCAAGTTGATAAAAGAAAAATGACCATTCTTTTCTGAGATAAGGCCTAAACTTACTCATATTTTCCAAACTAACAGAATAACCTAGTGATTTAAACATGCTTTTTATTTTAGAATCAGACACAGTTTCATCAAATGGTTCTTTAACAGGCAACTTAAACACAGAGTTGAGCACATCAGCAGTTACATCAAAATTAGTAGAGCCAAAGGTGAACATAATTTTACCTGGTTGATCCTGAGAAGGATTAAATACCTTAACTGAGCTCCATGCCTGAGAAACAACATCCATGTGAATAACAGGAGATGCTTTGAGAATGTAACTAAGTTCACTCTGCTCCAAGAAATCCATCACTGGGTAGTAATCAGCGTCTACCCCTTTCTTGCCTCCAAGAGCTGCAACATGATTCGTGGTCATGAATTCAAATTCCCCAAAAGTGAATGCAATTGCCTTAGGTCACCTCATGAAGATTGAGATAGCAGCCATTGAAATTTTTGAGTTGAAAGTGATGAAATTTCTTGAGAAAATTAGCGAGGGTTTGTGAAGAACTCTGTGAGTATATTTTCCTTAGAATATAATGCAATAAACAAGTGATATAATTGTATAAAAAATTCTATTTTGTTAAAGTTGCATACAATACACACGGGTCTACAGCCTGTATCCAGTAAAAAGTAACTAGTACCGCCTATTTCAAGTCATTTGAACAGTTTAAACGTAATTAGAATCTGCAGGCGCGAATTTTAACCATTTCAAAGTCTAGGCGCTTTTATTCTCAGAGTCTACAAACTCTCAGAGTCTACAGACTCGTCAGAGTTTAGAAGTTAGACTCTGTCAAGATAAAGTACCTCACAAATTTTGTAACACCAAATCATAGTTTGATAAAACAGGGACTATAATTAAAGTACATACCTTGCTTCTTATTATGATTTATCACTTACATGTTTAACATACCTAAATCACCTACCAGTCTGAAAAAGGTAGACTCATCAAGAGGTTTTACTAAAATGTCTGCAATCTGTCTGTCAGTTGGAACATAGTGAAGTTCAACAGTACCATTTTCAACATGTTCTCTAATAAAATGATACATGACATCCATGTGTTTTATTCTGGAATGTTAGACTGGATTCTCTGTAATTTTAATAGAACTAGTATTATCACAATACATAGGAATATTTGAGAATGTTAGTCCATAATCAACTAACTGATTTCTCATCCACAGAATTTGAGCATATCAACTTCCAACTGCTATGTATTCAGACTCAAATGTGGAGGTTGATATAGTTTGATATTTCTTGCTAAACCAAGAAATTAACATGTTGACAAGAAATTGGCATTGACCTATTGTGCTTTTTCTATCCACTTTGCATCCTGCATAGTCAGAGTCTGAATAGCCAATTAGTGAAAAATCAGACTCTCTAGGATACCAAAGTCCTAGAGTCTGTGCAACCTTGAGATATCTAAAAATTCTTTCCACAGCTATTAAATATGATTCTCTAGGGTCAGCTTGAAATCTAGAACACAGGCATGTTACAAACATTATATCTAGTCTACTAGCAGTTAAATATAACAATGAGCCAATCATACCTCTATAACTAGTGTTGTCAACTTTCTTACCCTTTGAATCAGAGTCTAGCTTAGTGGCTGTTGACATGGGAGTTTTGACAGTTGCACTGTCTTGCATATTAAACTTCTTCAATAGTTCTTTCACATACTTTGATTGATTGATGAAAATTCCATCATCATTCTGTTTGACTTAAAATCCCAAAAAGAAGTTTAATTCTCTCATCATGCTCATTTCATAATTTGACTGCATTAATTTGCTAAACTTTTCACAGAGTTTTTCATTAGTAGAACCAAATATAATATCATCAACATAAATTTGGATAAGCAAAATATCACCTTTATGTTTTTTAATAAAGAGAGTTTTGTTAATGGTACCTCTAATGAATCCATTTTCAAGAAGAAATTTTGATAGAGTTTCATACCATGCTCTAGGTGCTTGCTTCAATCCATATATTTCCTTGTCTAACCTGTAAATATGATCAGGAAATCTTGGATCAACAAATCCTGGTGGTTGCTCCACATAGACTTCTTCTTCCAATTTTCCATTTAAAAAGGCACTTTTCATATCCATTTGATACACCTTGAATTTAGAATGAGCTGTAAATGCAAGAAACATTCTAATAGCTTCCAATCTTGCTACTGGTGTAATAGTTTCATCATAGTCAATTCCTTCCTCCTGAGAGTATCCTTTTTGTAACTAGCCTTGCTTTGTTTCAAATCACAGATCCATTCTCATCAAGTTTGTTTCTGAACACCCATTTTGCACCAATAATTGATCTATTTCTGGGTTTTGGTACAAGTTTCCACACTTTGTTTCTCTCAAATTTATTCAATTCCTCTTGCATTGCAATAATCCAATCAGGGTCTTGCAAGGCTTCCTCAATTTTCTTGGGATCATTCTTTGAGAGAAAAAAGCTATAAAGACATTCATTTTGAGTGGTTGTTCTATTTTGTACACCACTATAAGGATCACCAATTATCAAATCAGGAGTGTGATCCCTTGCCCATTTTCTAGCATGTGGATGATTGGTTCTTGAACTTGAAGCTCCCCCTAAATCATTGGCATTTTCTGTGTGTGAGTGAAATTCAAATGAAGAGGCCCCCCCTGAATTGTTTTCCTCTGAGAAGGATTCAGAGTTGCCTGATCCAGACCCTGATCAATTAGACTTTGAAAAACTTGATTATGTCTGTCTAGACTATGTCTGGGTAGACTCTGAATTGCTTGGAGTTAAATTTTATGGCTCCCCCTCAGAGTTTGCAGGTTCCTGTATTGTTTCAGGAGTTATTTGAGGTTCTTCATCTTCATCTATCTCAGAACTTTTCAAATTTTCAAATTCCAGTGTTGTAGACTCTGATTCATCCTGCATTCCTGTAATCTTTTTGTCATCAAATGCAACATGAATAGATTCCATAACAATTCTGGTTCTGAGATTAAACACTCTCAATGCCTTAGTGTTTGATGCATATCCAAGAAAAATTGCTTCATCAGCCTTGGCTTCAAATTTGCTTAGATTTTCAGGATGTACTTTTAGTACAAAGCACTTGTATCCAAATATGTGAAAGTGTTTCACACTTGGCTTCTTGTTCTTTACCATTTCATAGAGAGTCTTTCCATGCATATTAGTTAAAGTACAATTTTGCGTGAGACATGTTGTACTGACTGCGTCAGCCCAAAAATATACTGGAAGCTTAGAATCTGTCAACATTGCATCTTCTATGAGTGTTCTATTCTTTCTCTCCACAACTCCATTTTCTTAATGTGTTCCTGGTGCAGAAAATTGTTGAGTAATTTCCTTTGATGCACAGTATTCCTCCATGATTGAATTCTTGAATTCAGTATCACTGTCACTCCTTAGAACTCTAAATTTCTTCTTTGATTTTGTTTCCAGAAAAGTGATATGGTCTATTATGTGTTGTGGAGCTTAATCCTTTGAATGCAGAAAGAAAACCCATGTGAATTTTGTAAAATCATCTACAATGACAAGAGCATATTTATTCTTGTTAATTGACATCACATTTACTGGACCAAATAAATTAAAGTGTAATAAGTAAAAGGGTTCTAAAATTTTGTTTATTGTCTTACTCTTGAAGGATGTTTTCTTTTGCTTTCCAAATTGACATGCTTCACAAAGTCTATCGTGCACAAAATTAACTTGTGGTAGTCCTCTCACAAGACTCTGTTTCACAAACTTGTTGAGTGTTTTGAAGTTGATATGTGACAGTTTCTTGTGTCATTTCTAGCTTTCTTCAGTTGAGGCTTTGCTATATAGACATGTAACTTCATTGTGAATGCAATCCTTCAAGCTGGCTTCATATATGTTACCATGTCTGTGTCTTTTGAAAATCAAAATGTATGTTTCTTTGTGAGTCACAAGACACTCTTTGTTGTCAAAGCCAGTATGATAACCTTTATCTCCAAGTTGAATTATGCTAATTAATTGTGTTTCAATCCATCAACTGGAGCTACTTCATCAATGATGACATTTCCAAGTACTATCTTGCCATATCCCAGTGTTTGTCCTTTGTTGGCATATCCAATGGATACTTCTGGGCCAGCCATCTCCACAAAGTCTGTAATTAGGGATTCCTTTCTAGTCATGTATCCTGAGCATCCACTGTCCAGGATTAGGGTTACTCTCTTTACCCTGGTCCCTTGCATACATAAAGTAACTAGTTAGATGTTTTGGGGACCCAAACAATTTTGGATCCTTTTCTACTAACTTTGGGTGAAACAGGTTTAGTATTCTTTTTTTTTCATGTTTCCTTTATTGCCTTAGACTCTGGTGGAGTCTTGACAGTGTCATACCAACTTTTATCTATTGAAAATTTTAGCTCATAAAAATTATAATACAAATCATGATAGTCTCTACATATATAAATAGAATGAAATATGCTACCATAGTGATAACAAGCCTTCTATGGAATGTAGTGACTTTTTAGAGTCTGTGAAGGAATAGACTCTGATTTCTTCTCAATTTTTGTTTTACAGTCTAAAGCTAAATGGTTGTGGTTGCCACATCTGTAACACTTCTTTCTAAGAGCATTAGAATCCTTTTGATATTTATTGGTCTTATTAATGCCTTCCTTACCATTCCTATTTCTCCTATTTTTTGTAGACTCTGATAAGTTCTCTAGCCTTTTCTTTAATTTAGACTTAGACATATACCTAATGTTTATGTTTTTCCTAGATTTCTCTGCTCTTGATTCATCTGTGTTTTTGTTAGCAATAGGGAAATCATTGACAAATGATTTTGTAGTTTCTTTAGGTAAATTAATCTTTAATTTAGAAGTTACAAACTTAAAAGGAGTAAAGGTACTTTTCTCCTTAATATTTTTAATTTGGCTAGCTTCTTCATTGTTATCATTCTTAACAAAAAGTATTTTGCCTTGACTCTTATCATAGCCTAGACTAGCAGTTTGACAAACATTTTGGTTGTTGAGAATTTTCAGAACTTTTCTATAAGAGTCTGTCCATACTCTAAATTTAAGCCTTTCTTCATCTAGTTCTATCTTAACAAATTCATAGGCTTTCAAGACTTCAATGTAGTTGTGCCTGCATTTCTCAGAATCCTTTTTGTATTGTTCCAATAATTCTAACTCAGACTCTAAATGGTTATTCCTGTTTGTTAAGGTTAAATTTTCTTCTCTTAACCTTTCACTTTCATTGGTGAGAGACCTACAGTTTGTCATTTTATTCTTAATCTCACTTTACACAATTTTTATACTATCAGAGTCTAAATTAAGTAAGGATTCATGAGAGAAGATTGATACCTGAGTCTTGGGAGATGAAGGTTCTTTAGGAGATTCTGATTTTCTTGAGGAGGAAGCCATCAATGCTAGATTTTCATAATCAATTTCATCCTCTGAGATTAAATCTGCCTAATCATTTCTTGTTGAGAGAAGTGTTTTCCCTTTGCCTTGACTATTCACTTTTCTACATTCACTAGCAAAGTGCCCTAGTATTCCATAGTTGAAACATTTTACCTTTGCTTTGTCAAGCTTGATAATTGTGCTTTTGCCCTTCTCATTCTTTTCATCTTCCTTATTGAACGATGGCTTCTTGCTAAATTTACCAGTTCTTTTGTTGAATTTCATTCTTTTAAAATTCTTAGCAAACATAGCCATCATTTGACTTAGATCAATCTCTTCATCTGAATCAGAGTCTGTGTCAGTAGACTCTGACTCCACAACAATTTTTCTTTCTTGAATCCTTGATTCTTACTTCTGTGGGTTCTTCTTGTTGTTCTTTTTCAGACTCCATGAAGAGTGCCACATATTTTGTCTTCACAGATTTCTTATTATTTCTCTGTTACATCTCTAAATCATATGTCTTGAGTATGTCATACAATTCTTCTAGAGTTATTTCATCCAAATCTCTAGCTTCCCTTATGGCTGTAGTTTTGTTGTCCAACTCTTCAAGAAGTGCTCTCAGAAACTTGGTGTTTGTATCTTCAGAATACAAGTATAGTCATCTCATTCAGGAGTTTTGTGAACCTATCATATATCTCAGTAATAAATTCCCCAGATTTTGCCTCAAAGTACTCATACTCCTGTATTAATCATGTCTGTGTTACCATGTCTGTGTCCTTTGAAAATGTATTAATCATGTCTGTATTAATCATGCTAGACTGGCTTCATATATGTTACCATGTCTGTGTCCTTTGAAAACCAAAATGTATGTTTCTTTGTGAGTCACAAGACACTCTTTGTTGTCAAAGCCAGTATGATAACCTTTATCTCCAAGTTGTATTATGCTAATTAATTGTATTTCAATCCATCAACTGGAGCTACTTCATCAATGATGACATTTCCAAGTACTATTTTTCCATATCCCAGTGTTTGTCCTTTGTTGCCATCTCCAAAGGATACTTCTGGGCCAGTCATCTCCACAAAGTTTGTAAGTAGGGATTTCTTTCCAATCATGTGTCCTGAGTATCCACTGTCCAGGATTAGGGTTACTCTCTTTACCCTGCTTCTCTACATACATAAAGCAACTAGTTAGATGTTTTGGGGACCTAAACAGTTTTGGATCATTTACTACTAACTTTTGATGAAACAGGCTTAGTATTTTTCGCTTTTATTTTACCTGTCTCCTTTGTTTCTTTTGACTCCGTTGGAGTCTTGACAATGTCATACCAACTTTTGTCAATTGAAGATTTTAGCTAATAAAAATTGTAATACAAATCATGATAGTCTCTACACATATAGATAGAATGAAATATTCTACCACAGTGATAACAAGGCTTCTATGGAATGTAGTGACTTTCAGAGTCTATGAAGGAATAGACTATGATTTCTTCTCAATTTTTACTTTACTAGAGCTAAATGGTCGTGATTGCCACATCTGTAACACTTCTTTCTAGGAGCATTAGGATCATTTCGATAGTTATTGGCCTTATTAATGTCTTCCTTACCATTCCTATTTCTCCTAGTTTCGGTAGACTCTGATAAGTTCTCTAGACTTTCCTTTAACTTAGACTTAGACAAGTACCCTATGTTAATATTTTTCTTAGACTTATTTGCTCATATTTCATCTGTCTTTTTATCAACAACAGGGGGACCATTGGCAGATGAGTTTGTGTTTTCTTTAAGTAACTCAGTCTTATCTTCAGGAGTCACAAACTTAATAGGAATAAAGGTATTTTTTATCTTAATCTTTTTAACTTGGCTAGCTTCTTCATTGTTATCATTCTCAACAATAGGTATTTTGCCTCGACTCTTGTTATATCCTAGACCAGTAGTTTGACATACATTTTAGTTGTTGAGAATTTCCTGAACTTTTCTACCAGAGTCTTTCCATACTGTAAACTTAAGCCTTTCTTCCTCTAGTTCTTTCTTAACAAATTCATAGGCTTTCAAGACTTCAGTTTAGTTGTGCCTACATTTCTCAGAATCCTTTTTGTATTGTTCCATTAATTCTAACTCAGACTCTAAATGGTTATTCCTGGTTATTAAGGTTAAATTTTCTTCTCTTAACCTTTCACTTTCATTAGTGAGAGACCTATAGTTTGTCATTATATTCTTAATCTCACTTTGCAAAAATTTTATTCCATCAAAGTCTAAATTGAGTAAGGATTCAGGAGAGAAGATTGATACATGTGTCTTAGGAGATGGAGGTTCTTTGGGAGATTCTGATTTTCTTGAGGAGGAAGTCATTAATGCTAGATTTTCATAATCAATTTCATCCTCTAAGCTTGAATCTGCCCAATCCTTTCATGTTGAGAGGAGTGATTTCCCTTTGCCTTGACTTTTTAATTTTCTGCATTCACTAGTAAAGTGCCCCAATATTCCATAGTTGAAACACTTGACTTTTGCTTTGTCAAGTTTGATTATAGTGCTCTTGCTCTTCTCAATCTTTTCATCTTCCTTCTTGAATGATAGCCTCTTGCTAAATTTACCAATTCTTTTGTTGAATTTCATTCTTTTAAAATTCTTAGCAAACATAGCCATCATTTGACTTGGATAAATCTCTTCATTTGAATTAGAGTCTGTGTCAGTTGACTCTGACTCCACAACAGTTTTACCCTTCTTTCTTGAATCCTTGATTCTTGCTTCTGTGGGTTCTTCTTGTTGTTCTTTCTCTAAATCATATGTCTTGAGTCTGCAATACAATTCTTCTAGAGCTATTTCATCCAAATCTCTATCTTCCCTTATGGATGTAGTTTTGTTGTCCCACTCTTCAGGAAGTGCTCTCAGAAACTTGGTATTTTTATCTTCAGAATCATAAACCTTACCAAGTATAGCCATCTCATTCAGGAGTTTTGTGAACCTATCATACATCTCAGTAATAGATTCCTCATATTTTGCCTCAAAGTACTCATACTCATTTATTAGCAGAGATCTAGCATTCTTCTTGACATCATTAGTCCCTTCACAGTGCACTTCAAGTTTTGTCCACATCTCTTTAGCAGTTTTGCATGATATAACGCAGTTTGTAAGAACAGAATCCAAACTGTTAAAGAGAATGTTTTTGACTTTGGCCTCCTTAAGGGCATTCTCCTTGTCCTCCTTTGTCCACTAAGTCTTTAGTTTTTCAACAAAGTGTTCTTCAACTATTTTACCATCTTCAGTTTTTTGAGGAACAAGCCTTGAGGGTACATAGGGTCCTTCACGAATCCTGTCAAGATAGTCAGGGTCTATAGCTTCTAGATGGTGCAGCATCTTAACTTTCCAATGGGTGTACTCATTTATTTTAAGTATAGGAATCTTAGAATTGCCATCTTTGTTTCCAGACAACTTTGATCGATTTTAAACGTTAGGCTCTGATACCAATTATTTTCCCAGTTACACAAGTAGAAGGGGGGTTGAATACTTGTGTGCGTTTTCTGCCTGATCACGTAGTAAGGTATCTGAATGAATCTTGCCTTAATATGTTAGTTCATGTATTCCAGGCACTTACTCGCAACCAATGTGCCATGTTTGGGATGGTTTGTTGGAGCCTTTGGAAATGTCGAAATAAATGGGTGTGGAATCGAGTAAATGGGTCTACCTTTGGTGTTATGTTTACAGCCATAAGTTTATTTTCTGAGTGGAGGAGAGCTCGTGAAATTGATACTAGCCGAAAGCATCCAGTAAATGTTAAGAATATAGGCTGGAATAAGCCACCTGGAGGTCGGATAAAAATTAATGTTGATGCTGCTCTTTGTTGGGTTAACTGTGTTGGAGTTGGAGTAGTTATTCAAGACTCAGTTGGCCAGTTTGTGCGTGTAAGATGTTGTCGTGTGGCTGGAGATTGGCATCCTCAAGAGGCTGAGGCCTTGAGTCTAAGGAAAGCTCTTTCCTGGGTTAAAAACTTGAATTATGATCATTGCATTTTTTAGTCAGATTTTAAACTTCTGGTTGAGGCTTGTAAAGATGAAGATGGAGCAAGCTATTTCCACACAATTGTTTCGGATTGTATTGATTTGTGTAAGCACTTTAATCATGTTCTAGTGGAGGATGTGTGTAGGTCTGCGAATGAAGTAGTACACTTATTAGCTATTCATTCTATGTCTGGCCTGAGGGAGTGGGTTGATAACTCTCCCGATTTTATTCATCATGTATTGAGTTTTGATACTATTTAAGCAATGCAAGTACGTTTTCTTCAAAAAAAAAGTAAATAAGTATGATTAATTGTGGTCATAATTGATTTTGATTAATAATATGCATTTATTATATTTACACAAATTTTTTTTGTTTGACGTAAATTTTCATTTACTTATTTATGGATATATATACAAAATGATTTGGTATTTAAAAATCAGATATATTCAATTTTCAAATTTAACAATATCATGCGTACTCATATTTATAACTGATTTTGAATGATATTATGGATAATCACTGCCATATATTTTAAAAATCACAGTAATAATGGCTTTCTGATATTGATAAGTCGGTATATATTTTCTTGAGTCATAAGTCGGTATATATTTTCTTGAGTCTTATACAACTCTCTCTATAAAATTCATACAGTTTAAAGAGACACTTTTGATAACGTACTCCATAATACAAAGCGTACTTTCATATCATTACATTGTGTTACACAAAATATTTTGAGGTTTTTTATGTGACCACTGAGTAGGGGTGGCAATTTCGGGTAATAGGTCGGGTTTGCTATACTCGGTCCAGTTTCTGGGTCAACCCGAACTCAACCCGAACCCGAAACGGATTGAAAATTTGAACCCGAACCCGACCTGGTCAACTTGAAAATGACCTGTTTTGACTCGAAAATTATAAAAAACTAAATATTTTAATTATATATAATTTTATTTATTTATAATATATTGTAGTAACTTTTCATAAATTTATATTTTTTATAATATAAATTTATATTTATATATTATATATTATAAATATTAAATTTTCGGGTCGGGTTCGGGTATTTTGGGTCAATCCGAACCCGACCTGAACCCGAACGGATAAAAATTTACCTAACCCGAACCCGAAAGTCAAAAACCCCGACCCTAATTCGTATTTTTCCATTTCGGGTCGTGTTAGATTTTGCCGCTCCTACCGCGGAGGGTTGTTAGTGTTAGCAGGTGCCTGAAATAGCTTGCAGTAATGCTTCTAATCATATCTATCTGATGGGACCAATTTCATCTAATAAATATTCGCAATGTGGGGTCTAGCATGCAGAGGAAAATGTGCTACCCCATGAGCTTGCTGAAAATATTACCTTGACAAACCAGATTATCGAATGAGGAATTTTATTAATGTCAGTGTACATCATTGAGTGGTGGATTTTGGTCTTTAATTGTTGTTTTGTACTTGAGTTGCAAGGAGTGGCACCTTGTAGATGTTCAGATTACAAGTGGCATAAAAAGGCATATACGATTGATGTAATCTTGCTTACTCGCTGTCCTAGTGATTATTGCTGATGTGAAACATTTACTGCAGGATCGTGTGTTTACTTTTGTGACAGTTGAGCAAACTACACAGTGTAGTAATATCTCAGTTTCTGTGAAATGAAATTTTAAATCTTCCTAATGTTGCTTTAAAGGTAGTAAAGTACCTTCTGGATATACAGGATCGCATTTAGTCGAAGATAACATTGTCTCTTGCAAACATCCGCTTAGCAAGTTAAAAAGCTTTTTGCAGTAGGAACAAAACAAACTAAAAGTATAATTATAGTTGGCCAGAATTCCAGTCAAGATTCTATATTGAGAACCTCGAACCAGAGGAAAGACAAATGAAGCATACTACACTTAATTTTAGCAGCAGATTTATAGTTCAGTACTGAATCCATTTGTTCTGACTAAGCTTTCCAAACTTGAAAGTGCAAAGCGTTGCAATTATAACTTTAAAAGTTGATTACTATCTAGCATTGAAATGTAGTTCAGAATCATGAACATCAGTCTTCAGCACAAAACTTGGAAAGGCTTGAGTTATTTCCCTGTAATATGTAATCCCAACAGTTAACATTTTCAAGCACATAATACTGCGTATAAAAACTGCAATCAGGCAGTAATACATCAATCCGGTTGAATGTGCAGATAGGGAGTGGTAGGGTTTCTTACAGATGGCGGAATGAAAATTTTACAAATATCATATTTTATGATAAATTTTAACTATATCATGTACATTATCATAATTTAGAAAATAGAACTATAACTCGTTTCTCACCTTAAAAGTGGGAGGGTCATATTCTTCATGAGAGATGGATACCTTGAAACAAAAGCTTTCCACTCTTCCAAGTCGATCCTACCATCTCCGTTTAAATCTGCCTCCAAAATTGTCTGGTAATATACTTGCATAAATTAGATTAATACGTAGAAAAGACCATATAATCTAAAATATACCAGGAGCACCACCTTGTCTAAAATTGCTTCTACATCATCATTTGGCAGTGTCAAATCTGATTCTCTTAAATGCTCCAATACCATCTCCTTTAACTTTAATTATGGAAGATAAATGGCATTCAGAAGTTATATTTGCATCTAAAAAAGATTATTTTAAAAACTATCCGGTATTCACCTCTTCTCGTTCTATATATCCAGTGTGCCTTAGATCATACAAGTTAAACAAAACTGCAAGAGATTGTTGGCCTTAGTACCAATAAAATTACAAATCGTAGCAATTGATGTAGTACCAAGTAATTTTAAGATCATTTAGAAATGAGGAACGCAGATGTGTTACATATCTTACATTCTATTTTATCAGCTTCAGGTGCATAGGGGTGAAAGATGCTTAGAGATCGAACAAATTCTCCAAATTCAATAACCCCATTACGCTTAATATCAAATAAATCAAACAGCTGCAGTAAATTGATAGTGGAACTAGATTAAATTTGTAATACAAACTACATACGGGTAACTAGCCCAAAAACTATTTCATTAGATGAGTAAGAGTTTTCATTTGGATAATTCAGGAGAAACTAGAGATTTAATTATTGAAAAATATTATTCTCCAGACTTAGCAGCATAAATCCATAGGGAAAATATTGAAAATGTTTAATGTTAATTTAATCTGAAAATCTTGTGAGTTCCCTAATAAATCTACATGGGTAAAATACTATTCGGAGGGTGCAAAACCATCATCTTACACCAGTTTGTAAAAGTTATACTTTTTCAACAAAGCATGAGAAGCGAATATGAAATATGCTAATGCAATTTTTCCATAGCCTCTAAAGAAAGTTCTAGATATCATACTTCATACTTAATGTAACAATTGTGATGAAGTATGTTACCTTATTGTGCAACAATTAACGGTGTGGATACTTAAGCAATATGTCAACTTACTCTGTCTGCAAAGAGATTTTGTTTGCTTCTATTGCTGAAAAGTGCAAGCTGAAACTCTTCCTTCAGATTGAGAAGCAAAGTGATATTTTCATGCCAATAAAAAAACATATGTCAGTACATATACACAGCTAAAACCCTATTGGATCCAGACTTTCATAACTGAAATTGTATTATGTTACCTTGTGAATAAGGCCATCGTCGATTATGGAGCTGCTCAAATTCTTGAAAAGGTCAAACAGAGCTTCTATTTCATTTATTGTAACTGCAAATCAAAAGAAACTGCTTCAGTATAAGCAGTTTATACACGTATTAGACACCAAGGACAAGTTTAGAAAATCTTTAGCTGCATGGCAACAAACTATAATATCAGTATAACGAAACCAGAAAAACCTTAAAATAGCGATTGTAGCCGTTCACTGGCTTAGATTGTATTCTGATATTCTGATACCGGAAGCTTTTAAGTGTCACTCGTGTTCAAGAATATTTGTATAGCCTTGCATTATGTTTTAAATCATTACTATTCATTCCAAAGAGCACGTAGAAGCATGCGTACACAGTACTTAAGGTGAAATTTATAAATTCAACAATTATTCTTGTGAAAAAAAATTGATGAAGGGGTAGACTTATAGATGCATAGATGAAGTATACTAACAATGTTCTTGGTGATTATTTGCCTATATACTCACAGGTGGTTTCCGACGCAAGTATAGCCCGCTCCTTGGATAGTGGCTTATGTCCATCTTTCTTCGACGAAAAACAGCCAAATAAAGAGGACATCTTTCTTCCTAATGAGGGCAGGATCACTCTTCCTTCTACTTCAAAGTAATTGTAAAACAAAAATATATAACTACATAATTTCATAACAATGTATATTCAGTACATAAACTTTTAGTGAAGTTTCTTCTAACAAATAGGTTGTGCTTATATTGTGCATTTATTCAATTCAATTACACGGAACAACACTGAGGGAGTTAGAATATATAGATATGTTGTTACAACATGTTAGCCTGCAATTCAAAATTGCCTAATCGACAGAGCACTGATGATGATTAAGATGGCACCAATCCTAGTAACTATTGGGGAAGCTGAAGAGTAAAATAATCACTGATTGATGCTGAAGTGCTCTTCCAGCACATAGTATATATAATACAAAGAGCAACATCAAGTTCTTTTAAAATAAGTCAAAATAATATAATGCAATTCAGTATTTAAAATCTGGGCTACAATAGTTGACCATGATCTTCTATAACTTTCTAATGACGTTATAGTATCTCTTTATGTCAAATGGATTGCATTTCTCACTCATCTAATTATACCCTACCTTTCTTTGACATCTTTAAACACCCTTCAAGAAATTTCCTTTTTTTTTCTCGAAAAGATCCTAAATCTCTTATATATGAAATATATGCTCTACTGAAAAGACCAAATCAAATAGGTCGCGCTCAGCCGCTCAGAACCAGGGTGTCTTAAAGTTAAGATGTATGCAAAAGCAAAAAAATTCCGGTTAGAATTCAATCCGGAAAGGAGTCTTAGGAGTTTGGATTAGGATTCGAAAGGGTTTTTTTTCTTGAAGAGCTCAAGTTTTCGAAAATGTTGAAGATCGTGAAGTTCTTTGAAAAATCTAACGTTGGACGCAAGTTGTTGGACCTCAAGCAAGCCTTAACTCCACAATAGTATGATATTGTCCGTTTTGAACCGAACCCGCACGGATTTGTATTTGGGCACAACCAAAAAGGATCATACTAATGGTGTTAACTAGATGTTTATATACAAGAGTAATTTTTCTTATCTCCTCGATGTAAGACTTAGACTGACACCACCCAAACACGAGGATGTACTTCCACCGAATCATTTAACCTTAAATAACAGAAAACATGTACAAAACTTTACAGAAAATCACAACAGTTTGTACATTGACCAACATGAAATTAAGCATCAAAACTTATATACTACGAAGATCACAGATACAAACACAAATTAATCGAAAGTACAATCATATGAAAGGAAATATACCTTGTTGTGGTGGTGTTGGATATATCTGACAACTTGTGCTATATTTTCTTCCACATACATTCACTTCTCTTTCTGTTCTTCTCCAGTTCTCCTCCTCTTTTAATGTATATGTATGTGCATGTATATTGTTTTCTAATCAAGCAAGTTGTCCCTTTTTTTATTTAAGTAATGCTGTGTACGTGACTCTGTCCAATAATATTATTGAATTATGTTAATCTAATTATAAATGTTTAAAGTACTTGGTAACATGATCCTTAATAATGTAATTTTATAAAAAAGTTTGTTGGTGCATACGTATGTATACATTTTTTATGAATACATTTTTTATGAAGTATATATAGGAAATATATTCTTGATTTGTGCTTCAGTGTGAATTAGTGAAACCTAGAGTTGACTCGTGATTTACATTTAAAAAAAACCACCAATAAATTTCGTATATTCTAAAGCATCATTCTATAATTCAAAAACTAAAATTATCACCTGTCTCTTCCGAATACTTGTATAATTTAGTTGCAAATAATATATCAAGTTAGGATTAGAAAGTTTATGCATTTTTAAATATATAATAGAGAAACGATAGTCATCCCAAAAATTGCTCTATATAATATTAATAGACTTGTCACTAATTTTGTCTCTTTAGATTTTATGGTATTTATCAAAAATACTAGTTTTTTTTAATTTTTTGCGATTTTACTATCTTTTGAAATTATTTGTAAAAATGCGATTTCCAATTAAAATTAACTAAATGTAACTTTTTATATAAAATTCATAACTAAATGGAATTGAATGCAACTTTTTTTGAAAAAAATTGAAGTTATTCGTGGTTGCATCTGAGGTTGATTTTAATTGTATTAGTCTCAAAATCATATTTTTACAAAAAAAACTTTGAAGATCGTATTTTTACAAAATATATAAAAAAAGTATTTTTGCAAAAAAATAAAAAGTTTGATATTTTTCAAAAAAAAACCCATAGATTTTATTAACTTATTTTTAGTTTAATTTATTGGAATGGGACATTCATATCTTATCCTAACTATTATGAAAGTACTTTGTATCAAATAAATTGACCGTCACAAAAGTTTTATTAGATATGTTAGGTATGTAAAAATTATCAAAAAAATTATGAGTTGTCACGTGTGTAATTGGTAACTTTCATAACAATAATATGAGATTCACATGCTTAATGCGCTTATGTTGAACGGGGTTTTCTGCAATAGCTAAGGCAGCTTAGTTGTCACAATTGAGTTGAGCAGATGACAAGTTTTTGAAGTCTAAATCTTTAAGTAAGTCGGACAAACAAATAACTTCACGTCATTGCACGGTATTCGGCTTCAGCCAAGGAGCGGGCCACCACACTATACTTTTTCATTTTCTAAGAGATCAGCTAAATAAGTTGTGCTAGAAAAAACAAGTAAGATTCCCTGTGATGGAGACCTAACTAGATAACGTAACAACGTTTAGCTGCTTGTAGATGGACCGTTGTAAGGAGCATTCATGTATCGGCTCAAAGTGTGAATAGTGAAAGATATATCTGGACGAGTGATTGTAAGGTAGATAAGTTGTCCAAAGAGACATTGATATGGTGCAGGATTAATGGGAAGTGGTCCCCAACAGTTGGCGTGAGTATGAGATGTGAATCCATTGGAGAGACATATGTTTGTAGTTGAGCAGTTCATGTTCATTGAGAAGATCAAGTGTATAGGTTTTTTGAGATATAAAAAAATCGGAGGTAGCCCTGTCCACTTCAAGGCCTAAGAAATAGCTTATGGGGCTTAGGTCCTTCATGTGAAATTTAGAAAACATTTATTTTAATTAGGTGATGTCATCCATGTTAGAGCCACAAATCAAGAGTTCGTCCTCATAAACAAGAATGGTCATGAATGGGGATGATGTTTGTTTCAAAAACAAACTATAGTCAGATTTCGATTGCTTAAATAAATTAAACAATAATAAAGTTAAAGAAATCTTTGAAAATCATAAACGTGGGGCTTGTTTCAAATGATACAGGGCTTTAAGCAACTTACACACTAGATTGAGATTAGTGTTACCATTATTTGTGGCATTCAGTTGAAACTGACATCCCATGTGTGTATAGCCATGAGGCATTTTTATGTATACATCCTCTAGAACCCATGTAAAAAATGTTTGAGACGTCCATTTGCAAGATGTGCCAGCCTTGATGGCAACTACATCTGGCATTGTGCGAATCATTGTCATCTTTGTGACTGAGGCGAAAGTTTCTTTATAATCTTCACCATATTTTTTATGATACCCTAAAATTACCAGTCAAGATTTGTAATGCTCAACACTCCCATCGGGATTAAATTTAGTCTTGAATAGCCACTTACACTCAATTGATGTATTGCCTTGCGGTAACTCAGTGATTGACCATGTCCCATTACGTTCAAGAGTTATAAGTTTGGCGTTCATAGTAGAAACCCAGTGAGTTGTTGTACTGCCTCTTTAAAGGAAACCAGATAAGTTGTGGAGATGATTGTAACAAGAAATAAATTGAATGAAGGGTTAACATCCATGTTTGTTACCCTTGCAACTATTTACTTATGATTGGAGACATAATCTTATTGGCTTGTCGAAGGTCTACGATTTTTGGTGATCTACGTACATCAGCATCATTGGTCTATGTGTCTTCATTGCTTTGTACAGGGGGTGAAGGGACTTCACAAGTAAGGATGGCCTTGAGAAATCAGAAATATATATTTCATCAAACGCTAATGGGCTATGATCACTGTCTGAAGGCATTGTAATTGGGACCGGCTGCATGTATTGGAAGTTTACACTTGAGTGAAACTGAAAAATCTTTTCATGAAACTTAATATCCCTTAAAATAAACTCGATCATTGTTGGTAGATATCCCAAGAAGATACATGGGATCCCACGAGCTATAAACCTATCACTTGGCATATATGGATTATAAGTTATGACGAGGCAGCCAAATACACGGAGATGATCATACTATGGTGCTTCTTCATATAGGACTTTATAAGGAGTTTTTTTGTCCAACAAAGGTGTGGGCAATCGGTTGATTAGGTGACTGTCATTAGAACACCATCCCCCCATAGATTCATCAAGGGATATTTGCTTGAAACTTTGAAGCCCTTGCAATTTTTAAGATGAACTTGTATTTATGTTCTACCCTGGTATTTTCTTGCGGTCTATAATGGCAGGATGTTTGATGAATGATACTATTTGCATCAAAAATTGATTGCACAAAATATTATCAAACTCCAACCCATTATCAGACTAGATAGTCTTGATTGAGATTTTGAAATATTTTCGAACATAGATGAGAAATATCTTTAGGGTTGATAAAGAGTCTGACTTTTTAGATAATAAGTATAATCAAGTCTAAGGAGTGATGTCATCCACAAGTGTTAGAAAATACCTACAATTATCATTTATGCATTCTTTATAGGGTCTCCAAATATCTATGTGAACCAGGTCAAAGGTTTTGGTAGTATGTAATTCACTATTTTGAAATGGAAGTTTAGTAAATCGAGCAAGTGGAGATGTGAGGCACACTGTAGAGTACGATTTGCTTATAGTAGGTAGGTTATGAATTTTCTTTATTTTAGCAGGGCATGGCTTAGTCTATAGTGCTAGATATCAAGACTTGTGCAATTTGTAGTCACATGTGAGGTGGAATTCACAACATTATTTATGCTTGATGGGTGGTGGGTAGAGGTGGCCACTTGTGCGGGTTGGGACTGCACAACTAGACCCGACTCATGAAATTATTCGGTAAATTCGGCCTGAACCGAGCCAGGTCAAAACATGCATAACCCATTTAATTTATAGGGCCGGTTAAGAGTTCAAAAACTAAAAACCGCAGCCCGAATCGGATCGACCCATTGGATAAACAGGACTGGCTCGAGCCCGCATAAGCCCGCTCACTAGTGTTACAATTTGTATGCCAAGTTATCAACAACCAAAATTTGTATACCATGCCACGTGTTAAGTCACCATTCACCAACCACAGGTCACCTTACCAAGTCACTAATCCCTAGTCACCGTACTATAAGAGCAACAACCAGCCAATCATAGACCATAGTAATCAATCAAAAAAAAAGGCAAACACGCCAAACCCGCCCACCCAAACTGTTCAACCCGTCTGAATCGCACGAACCGCTCGAACCCGCCCAAACCTGCCGAAGCACCAGTGTCGGTCCTGTATTCCATTTTTACGGTTCAAGCACGAGCCCGACCAGGCCCGTTTCAACTCAGTGTCGTTCCAATGCCCAAATTTCTATTGTCCAACCCCTTCTAACCCGATCTGGCTCGCACGACCCGCACAAGTGGCACCTCTAGTTGTGGGTTTCATTTGGGAAAAAGTGCAAAGTTGATAGAGTGTATTTACGTGGAATGTAATAGTATAAACCATTTTTGGCATGACTCAACCCTAGTACTTTATTGGAGATATTATTTATAATGTAACGGTGATTCGGAAAGAATTGAACTTGACAATTGTTTTCCCTTTTCAGCTTTTAAATAAATAATAGTTATGTTTGAAGTGGGGGACACACAATACACCAATAAGAGACAAGTCATTAGGTAAAGTGATAGTACATGTGTGTGATATAGGAGTGGTGTCCCCATTTGGTAGATTGATATAAGGAGAGTTAAGTGTTGAAACAGATGTATGAAGATATTCCAAACATGGTGTCATGTTGTCCAAGACACCCGAATCAATTATCCAACCATGTGCTTTCGTAACGGCATTGTGACATGATATGATTATGGAAATGATACTCTACATCCACCTTTATTTCAGGTGTATATGTTGGGTTTAGATAAAGTTGAGGCACAAGCTGAGCCAATTGCTCGAGTTGTTCTGGAGTAAATAAGAGGCTAGGCGTTGAGGAGTTAGGGACAGTAGTGACTATGGTAGCCATTTTTATTGGTGAAGCTTTAAAGGCCATCTAGTTTGCTGGGGTGAAGAGGTGTGGTTTCGATCTCTATTTAAGAATTGAGTGGGTTTGTATTTTGGATGCCATTTTGGATAACCAATAAAAGTACAACAGTTCTCTTATGAGTGGCCTTTCTTACCTTGCAAGCAGAGTAAATGATTGATCTTTCTGTTGTGTTGGATGGACTACTTCTATTATACATCATGGTTGACAACTCGAGATCTGGTGTGATGAAGTGCAACAAATTTCATTATGCCTCCTCTTGTGGTAAGGTAGCCACAACTTGTTCAATAGAGGGAAGAAGGTTAAGCATTGACAGTTGACTTCTTTGAGTGTCATAAGCCTCATTTATACCATTAAAAAATTGAAGCAACTGTGCTTCCTCTTGTTGCAAATCTATTGTGCTTCAAAGTTTTTGAATTTCTGCCATAGGGCTGAGAATGGCAGAAAACATGTTCATTGAGTCTAGTTCTTCTCACAGAATTTTCAATGTGATGTAATATTCATTAATAGATACAGTGTGTTGGCGGACTTCGTAAATATCCTTGTTCAGTTTGTATTTGTGAGATCTATTTGTAAGAGTGAATCTTTTTTCAAGGTTTTTCCACATTTCACAAGTGTTGGTCATGAACATAATGGATTTATAAATTGTGGAAGAAACATGACATGTTATCCATGCTATGACCATATTATTGCATGTTTCCCATATCTTCGCTTTGGTGTTATTATTAGTTGGCTTTGTGACAGTGTCAGTGACAAAGTCCAAATTTCATTAAAGCCTAAGTTAATTTCCATGGAACGGCTCCACAATCTATAGTCAGTTGAGCCTTGCAGCTTTTCTACCTAGATAGATATTGCATTACTAGAGGGGTGAAGAAAGATATGATCGAGCATGTCTTGGTAAGAGAAGCGAGCAGGAGTACCCATTTATAAAGTAAGGTTGATGTAGACAAGAGATAAAGGTGAGTGTTTTTATGTGGTAGATGAGAAAAAAAAAGTAGATCTGAAAAAAGATGTGTGAAGGAATAGAAATGCTATTAAAGAAGAAAAGACAAAGAATGATTAGACAAGATTTATAGGCAGGAAAGATAGCTCTGATACCATGATAACTACAATGAGTTTACAGAAATATATGCTTTAAGGAATATTAAAGAAATCATTGGAGGAGAAGGATTATATTTCTCATTCATTCAACTTGATTTCATACAAACACCGATTGTTCATATATATTGAAAGCAGTTGTATATGATTTACTAGGTGACAAAAGACCGGAAAAAATTTCAAAATAGGAGCAACATTCCTTCCTAACAACCTAACAACCTTTATCTTCTTGTAGTCTGACAGTTGAGATGAACCATTATTCATGTGATCCCTCTCCCTCATTTTAGTGTGATCCAGTATTCATCACATTTAGTACTTCGTTTATATATTTTGACTTCCGTTGTTTTGGTAGTCATGGACCATTAGGATTTAAGTTCAGAAAGGAGTATATAGTAGTATTTGTCTTAAAAGAATCTCATATCGATTTAATTACAAATAGTGGACAAGTACATAAACGTGGCTTTGGCTTTGGATGGCGGTGTAGAGCATTGCAAATCCTTTGTTCTCTAAAATCCCTTGAAACTCACTCTTAAATACATACAAACAATCATCCATTCTTAATAGGATTCAGTTGTGAACTTTGATCCGCGAGGTAGTACCTCGCGGATTAACTGATTTTCGTGCTTGGTGTTGTTACCAATTTCCTCCATCAATAACTATTATTTTTGTACCGCTAGTTATATTTAGATCTGAAATATGTGGGTATATATAACACCTTACTTTAATCATTAACATAAATTGAAATAATTTAATTTAATTTAACCTAGTTTTTGAATAACATACTAGTTTCATTTTTTAGGTGTGTAAACGAAACGAGTGAAACCTAACACCGTCAGACTCAAGTTCGAACTCGATCGAGTCATAATTTTCGAACTCGAAATTTGGCTCGGCAATTAATCAACATGTTTGAGTGTTTGACTCTAAATCTCAAATCAATTTTGTTAAATATCGGCAAAAAGTAGAATTTGATAAGCTTGACTCGAGTTTGATTAAATTAATATGTAAAATGTTGAATATTTATATAAAAATACATAAATAATAAAAAATATAAGTTCGATTAGCCTCGCAAACCTAACGAGCTGAGTACTTTGACGCTCGAACCCGACTTGGTAGAATATTCGAATATTTCAAACTTTAGTTCATCTCGATTATCATCAAACCTAATTAAAATATTATCGGAACTGAATTCAATTATGTCACGAATAATTTGACTCGTTTACACACCTATTATCAATACGTTCTCATATAATTTTCTCAATTGATATGTGTTGTAAACGTATAGAAAAAATTCATAGTATGGAAAGTATCGTTAATAAAAAATGATATGCAACTCAAATTTGTTGTTCCATTTAAAAGATTACAATAAAGGTACAGCACGATTGACACGGAATTGTGAGCTAGAACATACAAAAGCTGATGTTTAAATACTACTTACAAAAACTTCGAACCGAAATTCCTAAACTTGTATTTTTTTCAATCCTTACTGTTCTCAGTGCCCTGTTTCTGAATGAAACTCAATAGCACTCCCCACTCTGTAACAATTTCATTTATTAAAATTTTATAAACAATATGGTCCAAGAATTCAATGCTCATACTTCGAATTTGTAGCTGCAAGGAGAGCAGCTCCGATTCCAGAGCCATCTTTAGAATGTTCTATAACTATGTTTTTTGATAGTTCAGGTCCTAAAAGTTCATTGACAGCATCTTGAAGGTATTTTCTGTAGTGGGGATAGTGTTCATACAAACCTCCATCCATTGCAACAACTGTCCTTTTTCCGTAAATGACACCCTTCGAATCCTCCTCCATTTTTTGGAGAATCCCGACAATTCCTGCACCAGCCAAGCGCCCTCCACGTTTGGCTATGGTATCACAAACCTCCCACACAATTTTTCTTGCATTTACATTGGAGTCTACCTGATAAAAGAGGCAAAAAATAGTGATGGTTTAAAAATTTGAAGCTCCTGAAAGAAACTATAAAACTTCAGAGATGTTCAGAGAAATGTATATCACAATTTTGTGCTTCTTCATGCATAAATTGCCGTTGGATGTGATCCAAAAGTATATGATTCCCTTCTCCCTTCTTCGTCTTATTATGAACTTGTGGTATTATTTACAGTTTTGATAATGTATGAATCTGGATCGTCACTATATAGTAACAAAGGAGACTTGTGCAAAGATATGTAAGATGCAAAGGATGTTATCGAAACTCACCCCAACCACATCATATAGAATTGTCCCAACAGCTTCAAGATTTTTTGAACTATCCTGCTGCATGGCTGATATATGCGGGGTTCTGCAAGACACAAATTTTAGAGAATACTTGAGAACATATCAAGTTGTAATCAGTTAAACCCAAAAAATTTCAGATAAATACTAATACTTGTATGTTGGTGGATAGGGATAGCTAATGAGGAGTAAATAACAGATCAATTTTGGAATCAGTTCAACATCGAGCATAATGCCAGAAATAGTATGCATCTTATTTAGAAAGTAACGAAAGCTTTAAAACTGTACTTAGACATGGTAAACCAAATATTTTGACCTATAGTCTGTCTTGCTTAAAGATTATAGTCCCTAGAAACAAACATGGCCTCAGAGAATTACCCAAGTATAAAAGGCGTGGAAAGTTTCGGTGATGCATGTTCACCAAATAAATCAGCTGCTTCAGCCATTTTGACAAGCACTCGTCTTACAATTTCACCAAGGTACATACCAGAAATTGTCTTTTCAAATATCTGTTCCAATGAAATTCAACAATGTTATACTTTGTAATGTGTACGCCATGTAAATGATAATCACGACCAGTGTAAAATCGGTACTGACCTGCTCACCAGGATTTATACTATCAGCATCCATTTGCCTATCAAAGTCGGTTAAAGGAAGACCATTAGAGAATGCTCCCCATTCTGTATTGACAATCTGAAACAAGTAATAATCATCAGCGTGTAGCTTGTTAGTAACACGAGGCCATTAAGCAATTAGAATATTCACAAACCGTATTTCCTGTTGTAGACTTTTGGCCCTGAAGTTTAGGGATAGAATCTACCCTTTCTACGTAGCAAGCATTTGTTCCGGTTCCCAGGATGACGGCAACCATTACATCATCATCCCAGTATCTGGCTCCGGCTAAAGTTCCAACAGTATCATTGACCTAACTTGATAAAACCACATGCAGTGGATAACCAGTAAATATTTGCAAAACAAATAAGTTAACCACTCTACTGATGTATCTTGTGGAAGCTAACATACCAAGGCAGATACCCGCATATCTAGCCCCTGCCTCTGCATGGCTTCATTTAAACAAGACACAACATCTTTCCCTGCCTGCAAAAAAGAGGTGTTCCTTCAATTATATATTAGAAAAAGTGATTACAATGATATGTGCAGCAGGGAATTTTTTCATATAGCAACTAATATACTCAAACACTAACCGTTCCAGATACTGCAAAACCTTTAGTCCACTTTATCAGTATGCCAGAATCAATAGAAGTTTGCTTCACTGGGAATGAAAATGTAAAACCAATTTCCCTGGTCCGTTCATGTGGCAGATAAAACTTTCCACCCTCTAGTGCAAATTTTGCTAGCCCAGAAGCTATGAAATCAAATAATGCCTGAAAGCATGACAATCAATATTAATAGATAGTACCTATCAACAGACCATGCAATTTGTTGGGATTATAATTTATAAATACAGACCTCAGAGGTACCAAACATTAATTCTTGTGGTATAGAAACTTGGTCGAACTTTGTAGCAACCACAGGCTCTTCCTTCCCTCCCAATTGCACTCTAAGCACTCGGAAATTAGTGCCACCAAGATCCAGTGCATAAAACAATCCCTTCTCATTCCTTGAACACATACATTTTATATCACATCAGTATCAAGTCAACAAACTATATGAAAGCATAATGTTTGCACTAGTACCATCTCAGCCTGATAACAAGACCCATTGATTCATATTTTCAGTTTACCTTCCTTGTGCATACAAATATTTATTGTCTTAAAAAAACCGTTACGTCAAGCTCAATGCTAATACTAAACTGTTTTGTAGAATCCAAAAGTGGTTCTTGTTCTAACATAGAATCAATATTCCAAAATTAATACTAAAATAGTTATAGCTAATTGTAAATCTAAATCAAAATATATGTAGCACAGGCATTTCCGTTCCTTTATAATCCACTCAAAAGTCAAATCTAAATAATTTAGTTATAGTCATTTTGCCCATAGGTAGAATTACATCATAATTAATTCAGCATATTATATACTTGAAAATAGTCCATTATAATTATCTTAAAGTATAGAATTTGAAATTAAAAGTAGTAAACTTTAACTTGATAAATATGATAGAAATGAGGATTCCTTGATGGCTTAGTGGGGGCAAGGCCTCTTTCATCCTTCCCTCAAGGGTCAAGGCCCAGATTCAACTTTCAAGTTCTTAATCGACAAAAATATAAGAAGCAGTTGATAGCTTATTGTGATTTGTGAATCCTCCATCATCATTCCCTTGGCAATCATGAGTTCAAATCCTTAATTTTCCCTGTATTCAATCTCAAAAACTAATACAATGAAAAATACTCCAACTCAAAATGTTGGTCTCGTCTTAAAATGTTTCATGTGTCCTTTTTTTTTATGGGATAGACCCCAAAATTTTAGCAAATTTTTTTCCAAATTCTGATTTGTCACGTGTGTAATTGATAATATCATAAATCAAAACGTGCCATATGTTATGCAAAACATCATTTGATAAAAATTTTGAGTACCTAGCACTACTCTTTTTTTTATTCAATGCAAATTTATTCATGATTTTCCAAGTCACTTTTTATATGTGTATTTCCATTGTGAGATTTCTTAATATTTCTTTATATATATATGAAATTTGTAAACTAAGAATAACATTTTGGGACGGAGGGAGTACGTACCAAACGGAAAAAAGAAGTATTCACTAACAAAATTATTGACTCCACAGGAACAAATCAAAATCAATGGACTTGAGAAAAAATGCATTGGCAAAATAATATTTAAAAAGAAAAAAAAATATGACATGAGATGACAAGACATACCCTGTTGGCAAATTGTCAACATAACTAAGTATCATCTTGAGATCGCTGCCACCGTCAAGTGCCAGGCCAGCTCGCATGTCAGCAGCCATGGCATCAGCCACATGGCGCAACACAGGAAGTGGAGTAGCACAGTCTCTTTGTAGGTTGATCAATATTGGACCAAAAGACAGGAGGTTGGATCGGACGGCCATCCTCACACCACTCATTGCATTACTCATTGACTTGTGTGATCGGCCCCGGGTTCGAAATGATCGGACGGCGGGTAGAGTTGCCGTCATCGACATTGTAAGAGAAATCAAGTTGAAAACCGAACGAGTGATGAAACAGAGGACAAGTAGAACAACAAGAAATGGGTTGACGTTGTTAATACAAAACTAATACACTAGTTACTTTTATATACGAGTATTTTACACCACCTCTGTTCCGAAATATTATTTAGATTTAATTTTTACCTTTATTTTAAAGTATATTGAAAATCATTTTTAAAATTATATAAAATTTTATTTGAATTAAAATATTTAGGAACTTAAAATACTAATTAAAGTTGGAATGCTAATTTAAAATAAGTAGAGTATTATTAGATTTCTAGTTGATTTTTTTTTGAAAAAAATTATACAATTTACAAAATGGCAATATTGTGTATTTAATGTTACAGATCGAGCAAGGACAGGTTGGAAGCGGAGAAAACGATGTTGACGGTTGACAAATGCAATGTACTGTATCATCTGGCATTGATCTTGTAGTACAGACGTACAGTACCTACTCTTGCTTAATCAAGTTTATCTTAAATTTTTCATTTGCGTGACTGCGTGAGTGTGTTGCCCTCTACAGATGCACACTTAGCCCGGTGGGCCGAATTTTAAAAAATTAGAATTTTTTAAGGATGGAGTGGGGCCGGTCTTTTCTTAAAATCGGGTCAGGTTGCGTCGGCCTTTTCTTAAAATCATGTCGGCTTTCTCTAAAAAAAATAGCGTTCATTTAAGGTCCGAGGCCAGGTCGGGTTATACTTTGTATAATTTATATATTAATATTATTAGAATTTATTAAAAGTTTCATATATTTTTGAATTTTCATTATAAACATCGGACTTTTTTCGAACTTCATCAAAATCCCCGGATTTTATCTGGCTTTATCCGAATCTAGGCTTAAATTCGATTTTAGGGTTGGGCCAGATTTTAATAAAAAATAGTATGCTTTTCAAATGCCCGGGCCCGGACTTTTAAACAACACCAATGTTGTAGTTATACAGTTATGTTTCTTACGTACTAAAACTCTACAAATGTTTATTATTTATAACCTTTAATTGTTTTCTATTACTATTATATACTCTTTAATGTATAATAAACTTCTTAATTATAGAATTCTAATATAGATATTTGAAACTTTGTACTTAATTTAATAATTTTACTCTTAAAACAATATAATGCAAATGCAACACTAACATTATTAAATTTAATAAGAAAACTTCCAATAATTAGGAGTGTTCGCAGTGCGGACGGTGCAGTTTTTTTCTAAAACCGCAAATCAATCCACGCATGCGATTTGGTCAAATTTTCAAACCACAACCGCACCGCGTAACTCAAAAATTGCGTAAACCAAACCATGAAAATGTGGTATGGTGCGGTTTGTGTGGTCTATGATATTTATAAATATTAAAAATATTTATTTTAAATAAAAATATAAATAATGGAAAGATTAAAAATTATTATAAAATAGAGTTCTATAATATGTATAATTTTTAATATACATTAAACTATTAATTATATAAACATTTTGACTTACATATTAGAAGGCAATAAAATAATAATGAATATTGAAAAAGTTTATAATCAACTAATTGTAACATGTGTTTTGTAAGAAAAAATATATATCTTTATTAATAAATTTATAATATTAACTCTAGTCTTAATCTGTAAGTAAATTATCATAACTAGTTATAAATGTAAAATAAAAAATATATATAATACACACACACACACACACACACACACACACACACACACACACACATATATATATATATATATATATATATATATATATATATATATATATATATATATATGATAGTTATATGTAATTATAAATAATATATATGTATATATATAAATATATGCAATAATGAGTAAACTTGTTTTATTTTCACACATAATATATTATCAATATCTAATGTAACAGATATATCACATTTTTTTACCAGATTATTAAACTATGAAGATTATTAATGTAACATTTACTAACATTATAATTTTGAATAAAAAAATTCAAACCAAAAGTTTAGCCCACGGTGATTTTTATAGTTGGCTCCGCCCCTAGTCTGAAGCACAATCTAAGTATCAATCGATGAATGACATTATCAATCGATGAGAGTCTGAGTTGTTAATTCCTATAAATCAGGAGAAGCTTATGATTAACAAGGAGATAAAGGTGTTGGTCACAAGAAGTCAGGAATTACCTCTATCATCTAAATACAGAGAGGAAAATATTTCTATATTCATGTAATTGATATACCTTTTTTTATATGGTTGTAGTTGTGCATATTTAAGCATAGAATAGGTTTACTTTATAAGTATTCGAATAATAACATCTTTCTAATAACATAGCCGCTCTTAAGAATATATTTTTTCTTAAGAGAGTTGATTTTCATATTGTAACAGATTTTAATAAGTGAATAAAGCTTTTAAGTTGTCACACTATTGTTTTGATTATTCGATAAGTTTTCACAATTATATTCAACCCCTCTTCTACAATTGTTAATTACTGGGCAACAATTGATATCAGAGCAAATTGATAACGTACGTCTAGAAAAGATATAAGGATGTCGAACACAAACAAGTATGAAAGTATACATATCCCAATCCTGAAGAAAACTTAATACCCTATTGAATCTAGATAAGCCTGCCTTATTTGAATGTCATTACTTGTAATGTAGTTGCAACGTATTAATATTTCTTATAATATGATTGTGACTTAGAATGTTACTATGTATATTTTCATATAGAAGTTTTCTCTGCTCTGTTCAAATTTTAAATAATGGCCACATCAATAACACTCTAGTAGAAGATTCAAGTCAAAATGAATCATACATCAAAATGAACAAGACCTTATCAAAATAAAGAATTCAAGCTGAAAATTCTTCTAAGGCAATATACTTTTAGGCCCCGGAAGTATTGTAGAATGAGGGTTGAATACGATACTCACAACAATTTAAAATTCTTTTCAGAATTTATGAATAATTAAATTATTGTTTTTCTTGAGGGTTCGATTCCTTGTAGTGTTTAGGGGAACTGCTTACTAATTTTCTGTATTTAGGAATTATCATTTCGGTTCTAGAAAATTAACAAGTAATTAGAGAGACAAGATTCGAGAAATATATCTTTCGCATATAAACTCTGAGGTGTGGATGCTACACCCGGTTAAAATAAACTGATTCCCTAACAACAAATTTATTCTTCGCTGCTAAGACAAATATAAACTCAGTTTCCTATACATGTATATCTAAATCAATACAAAGGAAACTAAGACCGTAGAGAGTGATATATAGTGGCCCTGAACATTTTTCGTTAAGGGATCGACCACTAATACATCTTCGGTGAAGAGATATGTGTATGTTTGTATGTGATCTCCTCTTCGGCATCGTCTTTTCTCTTTGGTTATTTTGTGTTGAAGACGAATGAACCAAATGAATGGCTCTACTTCTTTTTGTGTGCAGACTTTTTCAACTCCGCTACGTGGCTTCATGTGGTCCAAGTAACTGAGTTGATTCACATTCTATTTTATCAACCATCAGAACAATTAAACTTAATCATCGACGAGTGAGAGAATAACAATCGGAATAGAAATAAAATGAATTAAAATAATTCACTTTATTTTATTTACTAACCATCAGATGAAAGTTAGTGGGATAAGTATAGGTCACTTTTAACTCCATAACAATCGGAGCAACTTTGAGTGCCGTAACAATCGGTGAATCATTTTGCTTTGCTTTTTCTTGGATAATGCCTTAACAATCAGTAAAAGAAATCTTCAAGTTATAACCATCGGCCATTCCAAGTGCCTTAACAATTGGCAACTTATTTAAAAGAAATAAGTTTTCCAAGTGCTTCAATAATCGGCTCCTTTGTTAGTGCCATAACAATCGGCATGTGTTTAATCCATTTGCTTCCAAAGTGCTTTAACAATCGGCAAGGCACTTCTCCATTTATTCTTTAAAGCTTTTTGTACTTAGCCAGTATTTCAAACACATAAACTGTATACCTTGGATTCCAATGAGTAGCCAAGAAATATTCCTTCATGTGCCTTGGATTCAAACTTCCCAAGATGCCCATCATCTTTCAATACAAAGCACTTAACTCCAAACATATGAAAGTATTTCAGTGTTGGTTCTTTGTTTGCCATTAGCTCATATGGGGTCTTGTCATGATCTTTGTTAATTAGGGTATGGTTCTGAGTGGAGAAAGCTATGTTGATTGCTTCAGCCCAAAAGTACAAAGGTAACTTAGCTTCATTCAGCATTGTTCTTGCTGCTTCAACCAACGTTTTGTTCTTCTTTTCTACTATTCCATTTTGTTATGGAGTTCTGGGCGCTAAATATTGTCTTGAGATACCTTTCTCAATACAGAATTCATTCAGAGTTATATTCCTGAATTCTGTTCCATTGTTGGACCTAATCTTCCTGACAGAAAAATCAGCTTCCAATTCTATCTTCTTTATGTGATCAATAATTGTCTGAGGGGCTTCATCCTTTGAGGCTAGAAACAAAAACCATATGTACTGTTATTTACCCTTAAGTACACGAAGTTTGTAGAAGGGGGGATTGAATACAAACTTAAGAATTATTTCATATTCTTACAGATTTAAGTTTGTTCAATAAAAGTGTTTGAGTGTTTGGACAGATTAAACAAAAAGAGAGAATTAGAATAGCTAAAGTAAATTTGAAAACAATTTTTTTAAAATTACTAGTGGATTGGTTTTTCCACTAGTGTATTTTTGCTTTCAATAAATATTGGTAAAGATATCAAGTTGCTTACACAATGTGATTTTGAACTAAGAAAAGCACTACAAATATTTTCTATCCTTATATTGTGCCTTTCTTGAGTTCTTGATATTTTTCACCACTTTGCTACAATGGACTACTACTACATATATAGTAGTTCACTTTCTACTTCTATTTTCTATTCTTCGATTGATAACATTGTGAATTATAAATTACAGTTTACAATGTATTCACTAAAATAGATTGTAGCTTCTTTTCACAGTCTCTTTTGCATTTGTCTTGTTCTAGAAAAATCTTTGTCTTGATCTTTTCCTTGAAGACTGTGTTGCCTTGAAAGTCTTCACATTCCTGACAGGACTTTCTTCCATTAATTCAGTTTCTACAAAGATCCTATTCCTTTTGTCTTTAACCAATTTAGGAAACCTTGATCAACTGATAATTGTTGTCAAGCTTATCAGTCGATCTTTCTTTGCTTATCCATCGATGGATAGGTTATCCATCGATCAATTGACGTATCGATGGATACCCATTTTGTACCAATTACTGATCTATCTTTTAGTTTGGGTACCAGCTTCCACACTTTGTTTCTTTCAAATTGATTAAGGTCCTCTTTCAAATTTTTACAGATTTCTTAGGTAACTTCTCTTTATCTTCTTCTTCTTCTTTCTTTTTATCATCGGCAATGATTTCTTCTTTCATAGTGATTTGTTCTTCATCTATGGGTTCTATGACAAACTTCTTGTATAGGGGCTGATTAAATTTTTTTAATACATGTTGAATGTCTTGTTTCACAGGACTTTCCTCAATAATTGACTCCACATGTCTTTTTCCTGCTTTCTTATCATAGTCGAAACCTATACCAGCTTTTTGATCTATGACATGTTTATCTATTGCCTCCTTAACAAGATTAACATATTTCTTATATGCCCAAAGTTTTAACTCTAACTCAGAAATTTTGTTCCTAAGTGCAGTTTCTACTTCTTGGTTGCATTTGTCTCTATTCTACAGGTATTCTACCTTCTGTCTAAGATCTTTTAAGTTTACACATGCAAGTTCTAATTCTTCATTTCTAGCCTCTAACATTTTATTCCTTAGAACTAGTTTAACATTTTCTTATTCTGATGCTAGCATGCTTGTGTGTATAAAACATTTCTACACTAAGATCTTCTAAAATTTTCTTGTAATCAGAATCATTATCAGAATCATCCCAGCTTTTTCCCTCAGCTATATAAGCTCTGCCCTGATGCTTCTTCACCAATGCATCAGACTTTTGTTTCAGTTCGTCATACGACTCCTTCCTTTCATTTCCTTGCTTAGGCTTCCGACATTCTGTAGTAAAATGTTCGGGTTCATTGCAATTGTAGCACTTAAACTTACTACAGTCTACCATTCCAGTCTTGTAACCTCCTTTGCTAAAAGAACCTAAAAATGAACCACCTCGGTTGTTGTTTCTGAAGCTGGAACCACTGTAATTTGAGTTACTCTTGAACTTGTACTTAGGGTTCCTCCTAAACCTGAGGTTCTTGAACTTTCCTGCCATATAGGCCATTATCTTGTTTTCTGACTGTTCAAGTTCTTCTATTGAGTAGAAGTCATCTTCATCACCTGTTTGAGTATTTTCTGTAAATTCAGCTTCTAGAATCTCTTCTTTCTCAATTACAGGTTTTTTTGTGTTGGTCTCTGTACCAATAAAATCATTGGATATAAGTGTTGTAGTCTTCAACAAATATGTATTCTTGTTATCCACTGTCCCTAAACCATAAATGATTTATCTTTGCTTCTGATCTATTTCATGGGTCTTAAGCTTTCCATATAGAATTTCAATTGACATGTCATTTATGTCATTTCTCTCTCTTATTGCACAGATTTTGTGTTCAAGGTGCGCTGGTAGTGTCAACATAAATTTTCTATTGATCTTCCTACGTGAATAGGTCTTTCCATGCAAAGACAAGTCATTCAACAATTTATTGTATCTTTCAAAGACTTGAGTGATACTCTCTCCAGGTAGTGACTTGAATGCCTCGTATAGGGATGTAAGAATATTCAGTCTATTTTCTTTCACCTCTGTAGTACCTTCCATTAGCAGATCAATAGTATCCCACATTTGCTTGGCACTTGTATAGTTAATCACTTGATTTAGCATTGTAGTGTTCAGTGAATCCATTAGGATACATTGAAGATGATTATCCCATGCTACTTTTTCTTTATCAGTGTCAATGTACTATGAAGGTTCCTTTGGGGTAAATCCTTGAGGAATCCGTTCTCCGTCATCTGAGACTGTTTCCGGTATTAGTTTCTGAGGAACATAGGTCCATTTTCCAAAATACCAATGTATTGAGAATTACCTGATTTGATGAAAGTGAACATCTTCTTCTTCCATAGAATGTATTCATTTTTGTCGAAGGTTGGGATTTTGATGCTACTAAGTTTTGTAAGTACTCATGGTTACGAAGAATTCTAAATCTCAAGAAAAATTAATTTCTTAAAAAATTAAAATTAATTTGAAATAAAAATAAAATTTCTAGAAATAAAATTTTTAATTTGAATTCTTGAAGATTGACAGTCTTAACAATTAGTGAACTCAAAATCTTGGAAAAATTCGAAATTGAATTTTTTTTAATAAATAAATAAATTTTTCTAGATCTCAAAATGCACTTTTTGAAAAACTCTATATGATGTTGATTTGTAACTTCAATCAACAAGCTCTGATACCAATTGTTAGGTCCCAAATCATCATAGAAGGGGTGGTTGAATTTGATATTGGTAGATTTTTCTTGGATTGCGGATTAATTGTGTGTGTTTTTGAGATATTTAAATGGTAAGCTATGCAGCATAACGATTCAGGGAAATAAAGATATATTATTAATTCCCTGAGGTGATACACTTTTAATCAATAGATTAGCTAAAATGGGTTTACAATCAATACACAAAACAAATACATATGAGGTTTAAATGCTTGGCTTTAATGGAGCTCCCGTAAGATGGTTGTGAATATTGAAGATGATTCACACTGATACTTTTGATTTAATCCCATATATATTGTGTAGACTTTTGAAATCAATTGAATTGATTTCCTTCACAATTGTCAAGTCCTTTCTTGCGCCTGCAACAGTGTATATGGTGTATAGGCGCCACAAGGAGCTTTGTTGCGCCCGAATACTTTTGTTGCACCAAGGTAGGGGTTTTGTGCACCTCTACACTTATGGCGTTTTATAGGCGCCACCAAGATACTTAGAATCTTCAATAAAAGTTTCCTTACGCCTGAGGTTGTTGTTTGTTGCGCCTATACTCTTATCGCCTTGAACAGACGGCACCAAAATACTTAAAAACATAAAATTATGTTTCTTTGCGTCAATATAACTTTTGTTGCGCATGTACTCCTCTTGCCTTGTATAGGCGCCACCAAACACTTAAAACGTTTCTTTAAGTGTTTCATTGCGCCAAGATGATTTATGTTGCGCCTAGGAGGTTTGTGGTGCCACATACATCATACTAAGAGTACAAGAGCCATTAAAATGATATTACTTACCTTAACCATATTCTTGAATAGCTCTAAGTAATTACCACTTTAACTATATGGCTTGATCAACTGTTTTCTTCTGATGAATCAAGGTAATTCTTTTCTTGTTGTGATAATGCTTAGTGTACTGGTCTGGTTCACAAACGACTAACACTGAATCAAATTCTCTTGACTTCTATTCTTTTCTAATTGATTAAACTTTGACTTTTGCATTGCTTCTTTTCACCGAAACCTTTTAACATCCATAATTGAATCATTGCATTTTCTTTTCATTGAAAATCTTCTTTTGTTTTATTCATCATTGAGGCTTGAACATATTAATGAACTTCTTTCCTTGACGATTCTGAAGATTTCAGAGTTTAATACCCTGTAAATATTCATGTATATTCTCTGACTATTTGTCCTTCTAGATTCGTGTGTTATATGTTAGTATTATTTATCTGCCTTTCTTTATGAGTTGAGTTATCATTGTCACTATTACATATTACGTTATATTATGCTTTACAATATTGATATTACATTATTTTGTAGTAATTCATTCATGATGTGGTTCTTGAACCAATCAATAAACGTACGATTGTGCTCAACTTCTATCCAGTTAACACCTCTACCTGGATAAACTAAAGTGATAGTTTATTTATGCAGATCTACAAACGGAACAACATCAACACTATTGTGTAGAACACAAAGATACACCCAACGCCATTGTGCACTATCGATCTCTACTTGTTCACCTCCAGTTACACCTTCACCATCAACCTACCACTATGACAATAAATGGCAGACCAATTTCTTCCACGTTTGGGATAAATTCTGACCAAAACTTTATCAGTTCTTCTATGCAACCTTCTAGTCGAGACCTATTCAACACATATTCTTTCAAAAAATTTAAATATTACTCGACTGGGTACATCCATCTCATACGAGCTGGACCACACATCATAGTCTCATAAATTAGGTGGATAGCCAAATGTACCATGATGTCAGAACAAAGATGATGGGAAATACATCTCAACATCACAAAGTGTCTCCCCAATTTGTCGTTGCTACTCATTGATTTAAAGAACCAACACAACTTTGTGATTGTGACCCTCACCTTTTCTGGCAAGATGGAACAGATAGCAATGGGAAGGAAATTCTCCATGATGACATGAAAATCTTAGGATTTTAAACCCTTTAACTTCAGGTCATTCAAATCCACAAGACTCTTGATGTTAGATGAATATCCTTCTAGGACCTTGACAGAATGAAATGTTTGTAGTAATACTGTCTTCTCATTCCTATATAGGGTATGGGCAGTATGAGGTAAATAGGGTTTTTCCCAGTTCGTCCACAGGGGCCCGTTCGCTTCTTAATCACATATACATCAATACATTCTTGTGCTAAAACCATCTTTAGTTTTACCCTTGACACCCAACATAGTACCAATTAGACTATTAAGCACATTTTTTTGCGCATGCATGAAATCAAAAAAAATATCTGACATATAGGTGTTGTTTCATCGGATCCTTAGGGTTTGTTTGTGTTTCAGTTTGAATATGCATGAGATAGTAAGAATATCCACAATCTTTTATTGTATTCCTTTACCCCCTTGAACGAAGTGTGGGCCTCAATCCTCTAAGGTTTTTCACTCCAAGTGAACCCTAATTCTTCCTCTCCTTCAAACACCTGCTACGAATTATATATATAATATATATATATTTCAGCTTTTATATTTGTGTAGAGGCTGAAAAATGAACTAGCTTGTTAGAGTTTGTATCAAACTTAAACTCTGATAGAACAGTCACAAGGTCTAGAAAATCCCAAGCCGTAAACTCTAATACTGTGAAAGACAAAAGATAGAAGAAAGAATTTGAACCTGCTTCTAGAAAAATATGTTTAATATTCTCTTTTGAGGCATATGCCTTCAATGAATAAGAAGTAAAAAAAGAGGTTTCATTGAAGAGTAAGTCAAGACCTCTCTGAGCAAAAGTTATTGAAGCCATTACTAAGGCTAGAGTATGTTCTATATCGGCTTAAGGAGAAGAATGAAGCTACAAGCAGATGAGTTAAAAGCATCAAGAAGACAATTTAAACAAGCAAAAGGGAATGAGACTAAATTCTGATGGGGTATTGATGGTAAAAGATAGGTTGTATATATTTGGGAGAAAGTATGAGTAAAAATCCAATTTATAATCTGAGAGCTGTTATCTTTCTAATAGAAGACTCAAATGAAGAGTTGAAAAAGATCAAGAAAGAAATGAAGCAGGCTCTAGAAGCTGCTCAAGAGAAGCTACTCAAGGATTTAATCATTTCTGACTTTGGACTCAGAAGAATTGACTGAGTAGAATGGTAATCTATTCCTACATATATCAATGCACCTGTCTCTTCCGTTTTTTGACATCATCATATAAAAATTTATGTTTTATTTCACAAAGAATAAATTGGGGGAGATTATAAGATCAGAAGATAAGAAAATATCAGAGTTTATGAAAGATCGGAGTTTAGACATATCAAACCTTTGAAATAACCGAACTTATAACTCATTAATGAAAATACATAAAAAATGAAATATCCATGGGTATTTGTAGGCTTGGAGTTCGATATGGGTAGGATTGGAGTTAAGAAACTGTTATTCAACTATTATATATATAAAGATGAATGTGTAAGAATTAGGTTTTTGATTGAAAAGAATACGAAGTGTGCAAGAGTAGTATGACACGTATTTCAAACATCCGCATTTAAGAGGTTATGATATCATTTTTTAGAGGTTGTGACATAATTTAGAGGATTATGACATCATCAACCATTCAAAATTCATTATTAATATTAATAAAATTAAATATCAATTTTATACCATGTCTTAATTCATCAGTCTTTTTTTGACTTTTTACGATTAAATTAACTCAACTTTTAACTAAAATTACATGTACTATATAATTCAATTTTTTTTATAAAAACTATATAAACAAAAAATATATCTAGTATACTTTGATATGCATTTTACTTTCTTAAAATTAAAAAAAAAAATCTAGTATAATTCAGATTTGGATTTGAGGCGTACCGATCTGAAACTCAATACGAAATCCGATCCAAATCCGATCCGAACCCGAAAGCCAAAATTTTTTTGATTAATATATATATATATATATATGTGTGTGTGTGTGTGTGTGTGTGTGTGTGTGTGTTTATATATATTGATTACATATATAATTTTCAATATTTTTTAATATTTATTCAAGATAAAATTATTTTAATATTTATCTATTTATTAATATATATATATATTATTTAAATATTCAAAATATGTAACAGTTGTGATTCGATTTAAACCAAAAAGATTAATAAAGTGATAAACACATTTTTGATTAAATTTTTATTATATTTTTTATTAAGGTATTAATCGGTGAAAGATGCATATAAATTATTGTATAAATATAATGAATATTAAACAAATTTTCTATGTACGCTATTGATAATTAAAGTACTTAAATTATTTTTCAATTTTGGATATCCGAAAAAATTCAATCTGATTCGAAATCCGATAAATTTGAATTTAGATATTGATTCTAAAATTTGAATTTATATTTAAATTTAATTTTAAAATCCGAAAATATTTGGATTGAGATTTGTATTCACAAAACTCGACCGAACAGGATTTTAATGGATATTTTAGTTTAATTGTTGGGATCCGGACCGTTTTGATTTGACACGGTCCAAAAAAACAGACACATGGTGCCTTTTCCTATTCCAAAAGCATATCAGTAATTGGCGTCCCCTCTATATGCAATCTTAAACATCAATAATTCATAATACTATCTATCATGTCTTGTGAAACGAAGAAGATGATTGTTTTGAAAAGCTCGGATAACGAGACATTCGAGGTAGATGAGGCAGTTGCAAATGAATCTCAAACAATCAAACACATGATTGAAGATGATTGTGCAAACACAACAATCCCTCTTCCTAATGTAACGAGTAAGATCTTGGCTAAGGTTATTGAGTATTGTAAGAAACATGTTGAGGAGTCTCCTAAATCTGATGATGTTAACAAGACTGTTGAGGATGAATTGAAGAGTTTTGATGCTGAGTTTGTTAAGGTTGACCAGGCCACACTTTTTGATCTCATTTTGGTACACACCTAACACCCATTTTCTCTTATTTGTGTGTGTATATGTATGTTTTTGTGTGTATATGTATGACCCTTTTTGCCCCTTTTCTTGATTTGTATTGAATGTATCTGTGTGTATGTAGATTTGTGTTATATGTTGATTGAATTAGAAGTTAGGGTTGTTAATACTGATGGTGTATAAGGGTTTGTTTGTCTTGTGCTTTGTGGTTTGTATGCCGGTTGTTATTTTGTGTAGCTTGTTATAGGTCTTGCGTGATTGTTATTGCTCAATGTTTTCTATTATTTTATTATGTTTAATGAGTTTGTTGGAAATAGATAGGCTTTATGTTTGAAGATTAGTGGATTAAACAGAAGTTATCTCTGTTCTACGCGTATTTCTGTATTTCTTTTATAGTTAGGATTTGAAGGACGGATTTTTTTATATGGGCTCATTTGTATAAATCTATCTCGTGAAGGATACAGTAAATATATATGGGTTAAGTGTTGCTGACCACTGACATGTATAGAAGTTTCAGGGCTTTGTTATGGTGCTGTATGATTTTATGAATGATTGTGGATGAATCCATTTAGGCTTTTGTAAAAATAAAAAATAGAGCTCTCGTTGAGTTATTGGCTACTCAAAGTGTTGGTGTCGAAGAACATCCTGTGATATGTTATAAGACAAAATCATGCAATATTTCAATCACGCTGGGATGCATTTTGAGTTTATATTGTTATTTCCTGTCAAGGCTTTAAAACCTCGTTATGTATAAAGTTACACACATGTATGTTGCTTTCATGTACTAATGACTGGTATTTGTATGGACGCTTCTTAAAGAAGGGACGGATTTAGCACAATTTTCGTAGTGGAGTTTAATTTGCCATTGGAAATAGTCAATCATTGAGTTCTTTTTTTAATTTCTTACGAACAGTAGTTTTACCAGCTTTGTTTATATATGTTTTTTTGGAAATAATTATATGATGACCTGGGTAGGCAAACCGGTTGTCACTAGCTAATATTACCAAATGCATCGACCTATGATTTGTGATCAGCTTCATATCTTTTTTTAACTATTGCCATGTCTCATTATATATAATTTTTTAATTACATTTTTGTTGTGATGTTTTCATACTATACACAATCTCGTTTTGGTAATTGTTTCATTTTCTAAATTTCAGGCTGCAAATTACCTTAATATCAAAAGCCTTTTGGATTTGACGTGCCAAACTGTAGCAGATATGATCAAGGGAAAGACTCCAGAGGAGATCAGGAAGACTTTTAACATCAAAAATGATTTCACTCCGGAGGAAGAAGAGGAGGTTCGCAGGGAGAATGCTTGGGCATTTGAATGAACCAACCCAAGTCATCTGAAATTTCAATATTGACGTAGGATTTTGCTGCAGTATCTACTCTTAACTAAGTATATAAGGGATTAATGTTTTCAAAGCTTGCCTGGCTGCTGTTGAATTATGATCTGTGGACAAATGATTGTTCTTTTGCTATGATATGGATAAAACTTTGATTTCCTTATGTTCTTGTAATGTGGTTAATCCTGTTTTGATCTTTCATTATATAATTCCAGATATAATTCCAGCTGCAGGGATTTTAAAATAAGTGTGAAAGGAATATTTATATTTGTGTTGGCTTCAGATACTTGATGTTCATGGTTCAGTGAAAGTATGTAGCCTTGTTGGAAATTTACTGAACTATCAAATCTGTGGCTATTAAGTTGCTGATGTCTATGAATTTTCTTCATTATAAGATTCGTGTGAGTAATAGTAATCCATTTTGCGTCACATGGTGGAAATATCAAGCAATGGTATCCCATAGATGTGCATACTTGGCTAGTGTCTCTCATTTTCGAGTGTTCACTTTACGACTGGTAATTGTGCATGTTATTCTCTACTACCTCGTTCCTACTTGGCTAAAATCTCTCATCTCCTCATTCATGTTACAACCCATTATTGTGCATGTGATTATCTCATTTTAGTATTCACGCACTTTTAATTTGTGGATTCTTTCTAGTTGGAAAGCTTGAAAAGTGTAAAATTTTCTCTCAGCACAATCTGAAATAGGTAATTCTAGTCTTGTCTCTCATTTCATTACTGAATTTCTTTTGGTTGGGAAAGTAGCAACTAGCAAGTGTAAGAAGCTTTGGGTCCGAGGTACTCCTTACGCGCAATCTATTCATGGGGCTTGTTGGACTACACATGAATTCTACAATTGAAGTAGCCACCGTACCCCTGGATCCTGTTTGTGCAGTGCCAGACTATGCAATCACAGCATACGGATGGTTGATGCCAAGTTACAGTGCTGGCCCCGAGTTAAAATAAGTCCCCCACGAAATTGATTTGCAGGGTACTGAGTTTAAAGAAGTCTGCGACAGGAATCCATTTGCACGGCCCTATTACAATTGTAAGGAGTCTTCGACGAAATGTATTTGCACCACCTCGAACACAGTCGTGGTTTTAGATGCACCAGAGTATAGTAATGTCTGCAGTCTGTTAATTTTCATTTCATTCCTAAGTTCCTCTACTTGAGAAGGTAGAAAACAACATATATTATCATGAGCTACTACGCAGCTTCATTTATTATCCAAAGATGAGTGTGTTTTTGGCGATATTTATTTTATTTCTTATTTTCTATCCATAATGTATACGTGTCCTTGGTTAGTGTGGCTGTCTTATCTATGGCAGAATGGAAGGACCAAATGTATTCTCAAGTGAAGATAACTACAAACCAACATGCACCACAATAAATTGCTCCTTTTCCATCTCACATTACTTGATCAACACCAATCATCAAGTTGCTAACACCAATTAAAAATTACCAACAGTACATGATGTGGCAGAGCCTCTTTACACTTCACTCTAAATAAAGAACCTCATACTACTTAAAATACTCATCAGTTATCACAGACTCTTGGCTTGTTGGTTTGGGAAGGTGAGGCAATCCCAGATTATAAAATGGCCAAGCCAGTTTCAATTGAGGTGTGGAATCCAAATGGAAAATACAGAGTTGTCAGCACTAAACCCATGCCTGGAACTCGTTGGATTAACCTCTTGACTCAACAAGATTGTCGTGTTGAAGTAATAATTTTTTAAGCAATTTTTCGTGTTTCTTGTTTTTTTTTTTAACCTTGATTAATCTTATGACTAATGAAGCTACTTGTTGCCACTTCATCATGATCAGATATGCACACTCAAGAAAACTATATTGTCTGTTGAAGATATCATTGCTCTTATTGGAGATAAGTGTGATGGAGTTATTGGACAGGTGATTTATTGACCGATTGTTACTGTATTATGTTCTGTTCATCGATTGAGATGCGGGTTGACTAAATACAGTTAGATACCCGGTATGTTACACTTGAAGCAGAGTTAGTATAACTAACTCGTAAGTAGGATCTGGGGACATTGGGTTTTGTTGACAAGGTGATATTTTTCTCTGTTTGTAACCTTTTGTCTGCATATTTTTTTTAGTTAACTGAAGATTGGGGAGAGACACTTTTCTCTGCATTAAGTAAAGCAGGGGGGACAGCTTTCAGTAACATGGCTGTGGGGTACAACAATGTTGATGTTAATGCTGCAAATAAGTATGGTGTTGCTGTTGGAAACACTCCTGTAAGTTTTTTCTCGTTGTATAGGTGATTGGTGTTTCTGTTATCTTAGCCGTATAATTATAGGAAGTAGTGTAAACATATTCTCTTTATTTCAAGCTACTCATTCCTGTAAGCTACTCATACTTTACCATTTTCTTCACTAATTTATTGACAATATTTGAATAAAGAAATTTCAGAAAAAATCATCTACATGGAGAAACAAGATTCTAGACACTATTGCTTCTAACATTACTGCTTCTGCATTTTTAATATTCGATTGGGAAATTTACAGTGTTAGAGCAATTATTTTTAAAAAACATTTGAATTAGCTTGCCTTCATTGTGTTAACAAATAACTTTACTAAATAAAAATTGCGTAACCATACAAATTTACATAAATAATAAATTTGTATATGTTTGCTCCATCATAAATTTGTGCATTGAAACATACTCGGGCTATATGTTTAGGGTGTACTTACTGAGACAACAGCAGAACTAGCAGCATCACTTTCGGTGTCTGCAGCCAGAAGAATTGTTGAAGCAGATGAGTTCATGAGGGCTGGTTTATATGATGGATGGCTTCCTCATCTGTATGACTACGATTGTTGGCCTGAAGTTACTTTATTATTTCGTGTCGAATCCAATTGTGTATTGTGTGATTTGATATGTAATTCATTGTTAGGTTTGTCGGGAACTTGCTCAAGGGACAGACAGTGGGAGTGATTGGAGCTGGTCGTATCGGATCTGCTTATGCTAGAATGATGGTAATGTATTTGTTTAATCTTGGAGCCAGCTTTTACTTTTTATGATCTTGAGTCTTTTAAGATTGGTCAAATGTGTGAAAGGGTGGTAAATTGTTTTATGAAATACAATGCAATTAACTATACTGCTAGATTAATGGTTAGTAACACCACTAAACCATAAAGTTCAGCATAAAACATTATATGTTGGAGCTTAATTATGCTTTAATATCCTTAGAATTTCCAGTGAGCCAAATATTATAGGCAGTGTCTATAATCAAAACATTTACTGATTTCATATTCAATCCCGAGTCCCGTCTTTTGTCCAAATTTATTATTAATGAGCTTCTAATCTTGATTCAGCAGAATCCATAAGTGTATTGTGATTGTTAACAAGATTAATATGATGTTTTCATGTGCAGATTGAAGGATTCAAAATGAACTTGATTTACTATGATTTGTACCAAGCCACGCGTCTAGAAAAATTTGTTACAGGCATGTTTTGATCCATAAATTCTTTAGGAGAATCTTGCAAATTTAATAGTTACGTGAAATAACAGTGGCTTCTTGTTGCAGCTTATGCTCAGTTCCTGAAAGCAAATGGCGAACAACCTGTAACTTGGAAAAGAGCATCATCCATGGACGAGGTGCTCCAAGAGGCTGATCTGGTAAGACTTCTTGTAGAATTTAGAGGCAGATTACTAATCTTAGGTTTCTTTTCTTTTAACATAATCTTGATTTGTGATGGAAACTCCTTGTAGATAAGTCTGCATCCAATTTTGGATAAGACAACTTATCACCTGATAAACAAAGAGAGGCTCTCAAAGATGAAGAAGGTGAACATTGTTGAACCACTTGTTTTTAAAGTTCTTCAAGACTTTAAAAGTGGTATGTTTTCTTAAGTTTATGAAATCTAAATTTGTAGGAAGCAATTCTTGTGAACTGTAGCAGGGGACCTGTAGTGGATGAGGCAGCTCTCGTGGAACACTTGAAAGAAAATCCTATGTTTCGAGTAGGCCTAGATGTCTTCGAGGTAAAAGAATATCAAACCATTTAATCCATTTGTATGATGTCTTCATGTCATGTTCGAGTAGGCCTAGATGCATAATTCATTTGTATGATGTGTTGCATCAGGAAGAGCCGTACATGAAACCTGGTCTAGCTGATATGAAGAATGCAATTGTTGTTCCCCACATTGCTTCTGCCTCCAAGGTAATGTTCAATAGTATACTTTGTAAGTGTCAAAATCTTCTTTATGATACTTTTTAAAGTTTAGTTTGTGGCTAAATATCCGAATAATCTTTCCTTTAGAGAATTGTGTTATTTAACCAGATTGTACTTACGAGTGGGACGGAGTAGGTTTGGTTTGGTTAGTATTGTGTTGTGCAAGTAACTAAATTCAAAATTTTGTTTATGCAGTGGACTCGAGAAGGAATGGCAACACTAGCTGCTCTAAATGTTTTGGTATAACTCTTTGAAATCCTTCGAAAACATTTTTATAGAATTTGACCTCTGTTTTGGCTTTAAAGTTGAGGATATCTGCTAAAATTATTTGCCTGCATATACAGGGGAAGATTAAAGGATACCCTGTTTGGTCTGATCCCAATCGGGTCGAACCGTTCTTGAATGAAAACTCTTCACCACCTGCTGCATCTCCAAGCATTGTCAATGCTAAAACCTTAAGTACTACAAATAATTCTTTTCGTGGTTTCGATTTGATTATATTAAAATCGATCTCTCTGTTTGATTGCAGTATTTTGACAAATTTCCTTATAAATTGGTATTATTATAATGCAGGTTTGCCTGTTTCAAAGCTGTAAGGGGTGAAGAATTTGTTCAAGGCAGGCCTCTCGTGCATAGATACTAGCTGAGGTTTATGAAATTCCAGCGAGTTTCAGTTTCAAACAGTGCTTATAAAACTGTAGTAATAATGCTTATGGAGTTGTTTTAATACTACCTGTATATGTTACTGCTCTACCTAAAATTTTCTTCGGTCATGAAATTCTATGACTAAAAACATTTTTTGTTTGTAAAAATAAGATTAAAACAAGTTAAGATAAGAGAAACAAAACAAAACAAAAAGATACAAAATATGATATACGAGTACTAGGTCTAGACTAGTGGCAATTCAATGCAACGTTAATGAAGCCAACTTTCGGGCAAAATTAAAAAATTTTGAATTAAAGTTTTTTAAAATGAAAATTATAAAGTAATATTTATTTAAATAATATTATTTTTGTTTAAATTAATATCTCATTTTAACAAAATCCCTTAGAGTATACTGGTTTCGTTGCTTAAGCTTTCTGAGGACATATTAGGATATTAGGACATATAAACTCAAATCAATGTAAGGGGTCATTTGTTAAATTTAAATCATTATTTTTGAATAGTTAATATATCTGAATGAATAATAATTTGAATGAAAAACACTAAGATCATTTGTTAATAATTTTGTGAAACACCTTAATGAGAATATTTATCAACACTTTCTTTGAAAATAAAAATCAACATTTTAGAAATAATTTTCAAGAATAATTAATTTATATATTTTTAGATATAGTTATTGTTAGAAATTATGTAGTGTGATGATAACAATTTACTTAAAATCGTAAAATTGATGTAACAATTTATAACTAATCGATGGATATCAGTCATATAAATATCCATTGATTAGAGAACCATTTATCAGTTGAGCGTCTGACCATAAATTTGCATCATAGCGGAGACTTCTTAAAGACCCAAGTATTCTGGTGGCTTGTTTGTGACATTTTACATGGACCCTGACTTGTTTTCTTACTCTGTATTGATGGAATATGTTAAAGAGCTTAAATACGATGAGATTGGAGGCATATATGTCAGTAAAGAGAAGAATGGTGGCTAGAATCTTTTGATAGATGATCGAAGTGTTGGTGAATATATTAAAGGGAAATCTGCGCTTGATTTTACATCGACTGCAATGTCGACAAAGCTATCCCGCCAATGAAGCAAATGCAACTACACGTGTTGTAAGGGAAATCTTTTGTTATATTTTGGATTGGATGATATTACTTTTGGTACTTGTTTTTAATTAGATTTTAAATGATACTAAAGTTAGCTATTCGATGGTAGTTAAGTCAGGTTTTGGCTATTAGTCTATGTAGTTAATTTGGATGGTTAATTATGTATTGGAATGGCTTGCGGACAACCTGTTAATGCAGTTATTTTGGATGGTTGGTTGTGTTGGGATGTGTGACAGTGTTTTGGATGGTTATTTATATATTGGAATGTTTCAGTGTTATGGGAAATTCTATTTTTCAATATCATATGTTGCCTTTAAGCATTCAAAGTGCTGGTATAAACCTATTTAAAATGTAGCCATTGACTCCAAAGTATTATCATTTATGTTGGCAAAAGAATAACAATGTGTTGCCTGAAATATAATACTGTTTAAAAAAAAAGTGTAGCTATACAGGTAAAGGGTCTTGCTAAAAATATCACAGTGTTTCCCGATTTGATGTTACAGTAGTACAAAACAGGTGTTGCCATAGGCCTACTGCAACGCCTTCTAGGATGTTGCCATAGAACCCAAAAGTGTTGGCAAAGGGATCTACTGCTACACTTTTTGTCCGTGTTACCAAAAATCAAAAATGTGTTACCATAGATCTCTATGGTAGCAACTGTTTTTGTAACACCCTCAAATTTGGTCAAAGTGTAGCCATAGCCTGTATGACAATAGTTTTTGGGCTTTAAACACACTTTTTTAGGTGTTGTTGAATCCCATATATGGTGTCGTATGTTTTAGTGCAAACATTGTAAAATGTAATTTGTACTTTTATCAGTCGATAGAAATAGATGTGTAGGTAGTGAACTACTATATATTACATAGTAGTGCATTGTAACAAGAGTAACACACAAATAGAACACACAAGCAACTAAAGCACTTTAGAAGATAGAAATATTTGTAGTGTTTGATGTGTTCTTTCATACTTGTAAGGAACTTGGTTTTTAAGACCAAGGTTATTTGAAAGCAAAAATATTCACTAGTGAAAAAATCAATCTACTAGTAATTTTTAAACACTTGTTTTCAAATTGCTCAATATTTATCTTATTGTTTCATTTTCAGTTTTATAATCCAAATACTCTACACCTTAGAATACAAATTCATTAATCCGCAAGAATTTCAAAAAATTCTTGAGTTTGTATTCAACCCCCTTCTACAAACTCATTGTTAAGGTTAAGGGAAAAATAACAATTGGTATCAGAGCCTAGTTTTCAACATACAGAAAGTTAAGATCTAAGTACACTAACAATGGGTCAAAAAGACACATGAGTGAAGATTCCAGTTCTTGAAAAAGAAGGTTACTTTCCCTGGAAAGTAAAAATGCACTTGCATCTGCTATCCATTGACACCTTTTATGTTCATTGCATAGATAAAGGTCTACATATACCTATGAAAATAGTTACAAGTGTGAATACAGATGGTACTCAAGCACCAGACAAGCTTATTCCAAAGCCTGTGACTGAATACACAGATGAGGATGAAAAGGAAGTGCACAAGGACAAGAAGGTTATGACCATTCTGTTTAATGGTCTTGACAAGGATATGTTTGACAATGTTATCAACTACACAACCTCTAAGAAAGTCTGGAATACTCTTCAAGCTCTATGTGAAGGCACTGAGCAAGTAAGGAAGAACAAGATGTAACTCTTGATTCAAAGATATGAGACTTTTCACTTTAATAGTGGTGAATCAATCAATGATACATATAGTAGGTTTCAAAAGCTTTTGAATGAGCTAAAACTATATGGAAGAGTATATGCTGTTGAGGATACCAGTATCAAATTCTTGAGGTCCTTACCTAAGGAATGAAATCCAATGACTATGTCCATTAGACAGTCTCTTGATTTCAAAAACTACACACTTGAAAAGTTTTATGGAATTCTGAAAACCTATGAGTTAGAACTACAACAGGATGAAGAAATTGAGAAAAGTCAAAAGAAGGATAAGTCTGTGGTCTTGGTGGTAAAGGATAAGCAAGTTGTAGAGCCCTGTGAAGATGTTGCTGTTGAAGAATGAAGGATGGTGACTCATGAAAAAGCTATAAGTGGTTGTAGGCATTATGAATCCTCAACTAGTAAAAGAAAAGAATTAGTTCAGGATGATGAATCATATACCAAGGAAGACATTGATGAAATAGATGAGCATCTAGCTTTTCTATCAAGAAAATTCTCAAAATTCAAATTCAAAAGAAATCCAATGCAAAAGCCTGGATCCCAGTTTAGAAAAGAGAGTCAACAAAATAGGAATCTTGTTGACATGACTTAGTTAAAATGCTTTAAGTGTGGATTGACTGGTCACTTTTCTAATGAATGCAGAAAGCCAAAAATGGAGAAGAAATTAAAGTTCAGTGATGGTATTGAGTAAAAGAAAAAGTACTTTGATTTGCTAAAACAAAAAGAAAAGGCTTTTATTATAGAAGAATAGGATTGGGCTGCTGATGATGATTTTGAAGAAGAAGAATTCATCAATCTTGCACTTATGACCAACCATGATAACCAGAAAGCTAGTTCCTCTAACAATTAGGTAATATCTACAAATCTATCTGAGTTATCTAAGGATGAATGCAATACTACAATCACTGAAATGTCTAATGAATTGTACAATTTGCATGTCACTCTTAAGTCCTTGAATAAGGAAAATACTAGACTAAAAAACTCCATGGAATCTCTAACTAAAAGAAACACACACTTATAGAGTGAGATAATGCAAATGGATAGACTCAAAATAGAAAAAAAAGATACCAGAGAAGAATTAGTTGAGTGTAAAATGAATATAGAAATACTGAAGGAACAACTAGAAGAAGAACTAAAAACTATTGACAAATGGAATAAATCCAGTAAAGCTAGCAAACAGTTAAATGACATTCATGGCTCAAACTCTTTTACCATGTTGTTAAAGAATCTTGAGAAATTAGCTATTGATGAAAATCAATCTTTGGAAAAGAAGAAATCGATTGTTAATCCTGAATCGATGGATAAGGATTATCCATCGATTGATGATATTGAATCAATGGATAATCATCCATCGATTGAGAAATCATCAACTGCTAAACACTATGTTTTAAAAACCAAGCTGAACAGACCTGTTGCATTTGTAGAAGAAGGTAGCTCCTCTAATCCCCAAAACAAAGTTGAGAAGGCCAATATAGGGTATTTATCTAAGAACCAACTGAAGGAAAAATTAGAAAAGATAAAGCCTAAAACTAAGCCTAATGGGAAAAAGAAAAAGAAAAGGAATGGTAAAGTAGGCATAAACAAGCATAACAACTACACACCTGACATGTATACTCCTAAAAAAGTATGTGTTAAATGTGGTAGTAAAAATCATCTGTCTATTCACTGCAAATCTGAAATGCTTGCTATACTTAACATATCTACAAATTCTTTTTTCCCTCAATTTGTTACACCTCATGATATTCATGATCAGTATGCTTCTATGCCTTATATGTTTAATCCATATCTTGCATATGCTAATATGAATATGCCTGCTATGCCTTGGAATTTGAATACCAATACTCATGCAACTAATTTCTCCAATTCTACAAGCATGAATAACCCAAACATTAGCACTGAGAATCCCGAGGTAAGGAAACCAACACCTAAGGTTAGAATGGAACTAAAATCATCTAAACCAAAGGAACAAAAGTTGGAAACCAAACCAAAGGTAGCAACAAATAAGAAAGGACCTAGGCAACTTGGGTACCAAAATTAACTTGATTATTTTTGAATGTGTGTAGGGAAAAAGAAAGAATCTTTGGTACTTGGACAGTGGGTGCTCAAGGCACATGACTGGAGATAAATCCTTGCTTATATAGTTTGAGGAGAGAGTTCTCCCTGGAGTGACTTTTGGATATGACAACAAGGGTTACACCATGAAATATGGCTTGATTTCAAAAGAGAATGTCATCATTGAACATGTTGCACTAGTTGATGGCTTAAGACACAATCTATTAAGCATCAGTCAATTATGTGACAGTGAAAATAAAGTATGTTTCACAACTGAAGCATGCATAATTTCCAACATGAAAGATGGAAGCCTAGTAATGACTGGGAACAGAAAAGGAAATGTGTACATAGCTGATTTCAATTAAAAAAATGTAAATTCAATGACTTGTCTTCTTTCAAAAGAAAGTACATATGAAAGTTGGCTAGGACACAAAAAATTAGCTCACTTAAATTTCAAAGCCCTGAATCAGCTGGTCAAGAAAGGAAAAGTGAGAGGATTGCCACAAATGAAATTTGTCAAGGATGGATTGTGTGATGCTTGTCAAAAAGGTAAACAGAGAAAAACATCATTCAAATCAAAGTTGGAGTCATCAATTGAGAAACTACTTGAGCTATTATATATGGATTTGTTTGGTCCTCTTAACATCATCTACATTGTAAAGAAAAAGTATGCTCTAGTCATTGTGGATGATTTTTCAAGATTCTCTTGGAAGTAGAAAAAAATCAAGGAAGTAGAAAAAAATCTTGAATTGGATGTCAAGAAAATAAGAAGTGATAATGGAACAGAATTTAAGAATGTCACAGTGAGGGAGTTTTGTGAAGCTAAAGGAATCATTCATACTTTATCTGCACCAAGAACACCTCAACAAAATGGGGTAGTTGAGAGAAAGAATAGGACACTGATTGAAGCAGTTAGAACAATGTTGGAAGATGCAAAGTTATCAACTTATTTCCGGGCCGAGGCCATCGATGCAGCATGCTACATACAAAACATTTCCATAATAAATCAAGCACAAGGAAAGACTCCATATCAATTGATCAAGAAAGACAAAAAGTCAAAAGTGAGGTTTCTTCATGTCTTTGGCTGCAAATGTTATGTCTTGAGGAATCAAGGTGAAAATCTAGGAAAATTTGAAGTCAAGGCTGATGAATAAATTTTTGTTGGGTATGCACTATCAAGCATAGCATACAGAGTCTATAATCTTAGACTACACATTGTTATGAAATCTGTACATGTAGTCTTTGATGATAAAAAGATTCAAGGATTGTTTGATGAAGGAAATCATGACACACTGCAATTTGAGAATGAATTAAATGGAATAAATGAAGAAAGTGATGAAGAAATGGATCCAGTAAATTCACAAGTACTCAAAAACCCATTATCAGTTGATGCTACTGCATCAATGGATAATTTATCAGTTGATAAACACCCATCAACTGATAATGCATCAACTGATAATCCTTCAATGAATAACCAACATTCTACATCAAGGATATCCAACTCAGGAGGAGGGTTTCAAAATCAATCTTCAACTTCAAACCAATATGAGTACAATCATAATGACAATGAAGCCTCTTCATCAAGAGAGAATTTACCACCACAAAGAAAATGGACCAAAAGTCATCCATTTGAGTTAGTCATTGGAAATGCAGAAAATTGTGTCAAAACAAGAAGTGCTACTCAAAATGAGTGTCTGTATAGTAGTTTCCTATTACAAGAAGAACCCAAAAGAGTTGAAGATGCTCTAAAGTATTCTGATTGGGTATTGTCTATGCAGGAAGAACTCAATCAATTTGAAAGAAACAAAGTATGGAAGCTGGTACATAAACCAAAAGACAAATCATTAATTGGTACAAAATAAGTATTCAGGAACAAGATGGATGAAACTGGTACAATGACTAGAAACAAAGCAAGGCTTGTGGCTAAATGTTATTCACAAGAAGAAGGAATTGACTTTGATGAGACGTTTGTACTAGTTGCAAGGCTGGAAGTAATTAAAATTTTTCTTGCCTATGATGCACATGCTAATTTCAAAGTCTACCAGATGAATGTGAAGAGTTCATTTCTGAATGGAGAATTAGAAGAAGAAGTCTATGTGGAACAACCAGCTGGTTTTGAAGATTCAAATTTCCCTAACTTTATCTACTATCTACTCAAAACACTCTTTGGCTTAAAACAAGCACTAAGGGTCTGGTATGATACTTTATCTCAGTTTCTCATTGAGAGTCACTTCACAAGAGGTATTGTTGATAAAACCTTATTTCATAAAAATGTTAATGGCTCAATTATAATTGTTCAAATCTATGTGGATGATATTATATTTGGCTTCAGTGATGAGAAACATTGAAAAAAGTTTGCCAAATTATTGTAAAGTAAATATGAAATGAGCATGATGGGAGAACTTACCTATTTTCTTGGTTTCCAAGTCAAACAAGTAAAGGATGGTATTTTCACAAATCAAACCAAGTACATTCATGATTTGTTAAAGAAATTTGACTTAAATGAATGTTCTTCTGCTAAAAATCACATGGCCACTGCCAATAAACTTGAATTGAATACTAAGGAAGCTAAAGTGGACATTTCAAGTTATAGAGGCATGTCAGGATCACTTTTATATTTAAATGCAAGTAGGCCAGATATAATGTTTGCTATATGTTTATGTGCTAGATTTCAAGCTGATCCTAGAAAATCTCATTTAGTAGCTATTAAGAGAAATTTTAGATATCTCAAGGGAACACCAAATTTAGGTATTTGCTACCTTAGAGATTCTGGTTTTGATCTAATAGGCTATTCAGATGCAGATTATGCAAGTTGAAAAATAGACAAAAAAGTATAATAAGCACCTGTCAATTTCTAGGAAATAAACTTTTGTCATGGTTTAGCAGAAAACAACACTCAATATCAACTTCAACTGCAGAATCTGAGTACATTGCTGCTCTAAGTTGCCATGCACAAATATTATGGACGAGGAATCAATTATTTGATTATGGGTTCAATATGAACAAGATTCCTATTTTTTGTGATAATACAAGTGTCATTGCCATAACAGAAAATCTTGTGCAACATTCCAGAACCAAACACATTGACATAAGGTATCATTTCATTAAGGAATATGTAGTGAATGACACAGTTGAATTATATTTTGTCCCTAGTGAATAACAACTTGCATATATCTTTACCAAACTTCTAGATGAATCTACTTTTACTAGATTACTCTATGAGTTAGGTATGCTCAATTTTACTTAATTTATTGCAAGTTTATCAAGTTGTATTGTACCCATTGTTTATAATTATCTGTTGAAACTATGTGATCAATTGATAAGTATATTAAATATCAATGGATATTTTTAGCCATCAATGGATATATCTTTAATCAATAAATAAAATATGTATCTATGGATAGATATTTATCAGTCGACAAGTATCTGCCTTAGTAGTTATTTATTGATTGATAATTTTTTTATGGATGTAATTACCCATTGATGGTAATAGAATTTCTATCGTTTCTAAACATCCATTGATAACTTTACCAAATTAGCCGTTGATACTCTATTTTATCCATCGACAGATACATACACTTCTGTATATATAAAGTAGATTGCTATTTGGGGTATGTTTTATTTATTTATTTACAATGGTCATTTATTTTCAGTAACTTAGTAAAATTAATTGAAGTGACTTATTTTCAAGTCATTTTATTCTTGAAAAATATAAATAGCATATTCATTTTTCATAATCTCTCACCTATTATTTTTCTTATCAATTATTCTTGCTATTACTCTCCAAGAACCCAAAGACAATTAACTCATTTCCTTTTAGTTCTCTCTTTCAATTTCTTTGCTTCTACAGAAATGGCACCACAGAAGAAAATCACTTCATCAAAAGGCTTTGTCTATGAGCAAAACAACTTCATTGTGTGTATGACTATTGAAGATGCTATTGCATACTTTTATCCCTTGATGAGATTTCTCAAGGAGTGCAAACTATCTAAGGCTTTGAGTGAAACACTTGCATTTGTCTGTGAACTTGCAGAGGAATTCTGGAAATCTGCAGAGGTTTCAGAGGATGGTAAGGAAATTTCCTAAAATTGTAGAGTTAAACAATATACCATAACTAGTGTGATTATATCCGAATATCTTGAAATTCCTGCTAATAATTGTTTAGCATTGCCTAAAGATAGTGAAATTAAAGAGATGATTGTTTCAATTAATTATGACAATCCTGATACTGGGCTAGGAGAAGTAGTTAGAAAGAACTTAAGGAAGGAATGGAGCTATTTCTTTGATGATATTATCAATGTATTTTCTGAAAAAATAAGTAATTTTGATGCAATTACAATAAGTGTGCAACAAATTGCTTATAGTATCCTATTTGATAAATATTTTGGTCTTAGCACTCTGCTCCTAAATGAATTAACTGCCCAATTAGGTAATAAAACATCTATAAAGAACAATCTCTATTTTGCTAGATTTATTTTGTTATTCATTAACCATACTGTTGGAGAAATTGAGATCATAAATGTTATGAAAACTATGGAGCAATGGACTCAAAACAAAAGGGTCTTCAAGGATTTAGTGAGAATCAACTTACATCCTATGTTGTGTCTCACTTATCCTCCCTTTGTTCAGGTATTTCTCAAATCTAAAAACGTCTATTTTACTCCTTTTGAGGTACCAATTTCTTTGTCTTCTGTAACAATGGAGGGAGTTGGAAATGCCCCTATCCCTCCTATCCAAGTTGCACAACCTTCTAAACCCAAGTCTAAGAAAATCACATCAACAGTTTCTCAACAAACTATTGTTGTAAAATCCAAGAAATGAAAAACAACCAAAGGGAGTGTGAAGGTAGTTGATAAGGGTGAGGGAACTGACCAACATCAAGAAAGCCAGAAAAATAAGGAATGTGAGGGTGTGATTGTCCAGCCAGCCTCTAGTCTAATCTCTCAAAAGATTGAGACTTTGATAAATGAATTAAACACATCTCTAGTTACATCCTCTTAACAGGGTGTAGTTATTGAAAAAGGGTCTCAACCAGGACCATCAGCTGGGGTTAAGGGACACAAAGAAGTTCAAGCCTTTAAAAGGAGAAAGAAAAATAGATTAGATGCACAAAGGGCACACACTTGCAAAAACTAAATGAAAATTTGGTGGAGTCTTCAGTTTCTTCTGTTGATGTGTCTCAGGTAAATGCTGAGACACAGCCTCACTCTCTATCTATTCCATTTCAACAATATCTTTCAAAATTAATTTTGATTGGGAACATAAATGTTTCAAATTCACCCTCCTTACAACTTAGGGTGGAGCCAACATTCTCTCCTTACTCACCCTAAAAGGATAACACCTTGGTTGAGTAGGACAAAAGTTTTATTGATCAAAATTCACCTAAGTCAATGGATATTTATCAATCAATTGATAATATCCAACATCCATTGACTATTACTCATCCATCGATTGATACTGAATTATCCAGTGATCCCACATCAGTTGAAATTGCAAATGCTTTATTAGGAATGACTGAAGTGGGTAAGGTGAGTGAGAGACATGATTTGCATATCCTGGCAAAAGGAGAGAGTATGAATGAGATGCCCTCAATTTTTTATGAGGTGGAAAAAAGAGAGGGTGTGAGAATTGATGGTTCCACCTTAGTAGGTGATGAAAAATGTGAGAATGGTGAGGGAGAGGTGAGAATCCAGGATGAGATCTTGATGAAAGAAAAGAGAGAAGAGAGTGAGAGAGAAAAGAATAGAGAGAAACCATAAACAAATATCAATGAATCATCAACTTCTAAAACTGAGCAACTTGCTGTAAAACTCACCCAGAAGTTGGGGTTGGAGTCAGGGGAGATGGAGAGAATGGAGTTCCTATAGGAGTTGCAGATGCACAAATGGTGAATGATGATGAGATTGATGTGAATTTAGATGCTAATACTTTTCAACATATTGATCCTCATTATCAGAAATTGGCAGCAACTTCAAATCAAGAGGGTTAGTTCAAACTAAAGAGGAATTCAGGAGTGGAAAGGAGAACTTAACAAGGATATCTGATGATATTTCTCACATGAACCTTGAAGACTTTGAATCTGATGAGGATGACAACACACTGGAGCCAATAATGAGAGAAGATAATGTCACTTTGTCTGATACTATAAAAAAAATAGTGAATATACATGGCTGAGGTTGATATCCAGGACCTTGTTCAAAGAAGAATCTTAAATTTCTATAGGGACAACCTTAAAATTCAAGTAACAGGAACAAGGAATGCATTGAAGAGCATTAGGGAAGATCTTGACTCAAACAAGACTCAATATGATTCTTACATAGATACAAGTTTGAACATCACTACAATGCATAGAATCAAACAAAGGTTATATGCTGATTCTACAGTCAAAGATAAGGTGAATGTTTTGGAGAAGTGGGTGACTAATATGGAGAGGAGTATGCAACTCATTCTGAAGAATCATGTTACTCAGGTCAAACTCCTTGATAGACTTCTATAGACTCCTCTAGCTTCTCAATCTCTTGATTTTGTTGCTGATAACAAAAAGGGGGAGAAGGATGTTGAACTGAGAAATGAGGTAGAAACATCATTGCAGGAAACACAAAATATTCTAGACAAGAGGAAGAATGATGAATCTAAGAATGACGTAGTCCAAAGAAAGAAGGCTGAGATAGTGCAGAAATTTGATGCACTGCTGAGTAAAAATAAAGCCATCAATGAAGAAAAGCCAGTTGAGATTGCTTTTACAACATCAAGGCCATCAAATTCAGAAGTTGTAGATGAGATTTCTAAGTCTCAAGAAATTGGAGAGATAATGGTAGATGAAAGTAGCTCACAGCCTGGTGATAGAAAAGGTAAGGGAATTTTAATTGAAGAAGAAAAAGTCTATCACAGGTGGTGGTGAGAAAATAATGCAAAGAGAAATAACATCTGGAATTCTATATAGAGAAAAGCATATCAAGAATGGTGATGAATTGGCTATTCAACTTTAAAAGGAATTTGATCTTGAACATCAATAAATTCTAGAAGAAAGGAGGAAACAGGCTGAGAAGAAATTAAGAACAAAGCAAAGAGCCAATAGATCTTCAAAGTCTGGGAGAACAAAGAGGAAGCTGAATGTCGATGAAATTGAAGTGGATGAGGAAAAACAGTCAAAGAAGACAAAGGTTCAAGAATTTGGAAATGATCAACCAAGGGAGATAGAACTGTTTCAAACCAAGATAAACAACTATGTCCTAATCAAGTTTCAAGGACTAATTGCTATAAAAGGTCAAAGAATGAAGGATGTGGATCTTCTTCATGTTGAATATGAGGATGACACACATCTAACCTATACTTTCTCACAAGTGATGGAACATGATTATGTTACTTTAAGGAAAATTTATACTCTGCTCAACAGGAACTACTACTTGACACAAGGACTTGCCAAATATATTTTAGCAAGAATGACAAACATGAGAGAGGCACCAATTCAGGAAGAAAATGAGGATAAGGCAAAAATTTGGAATCCTGAAGGAAAGAAAGTCCTTCATGAGCCTTTCTACATGATGATCTACATTGATAGGGATGGCAATGATAAGTGTATTAACATTTGCAAAAAAATCAATAAGTTGCCAAACCTGGAGCTAAACTACTTGGCAAGCCAACTAGATTACAATGTTGAGGATGAGAAGATTCTGAAGGGGTCATTATACAGACAGATGAAGGAAAATGAAGACAGGGAGCTTGAGGAGTCAAAAAAGAGAGGAAGGAGGAGATAGTTAATCAAACTCATCAAGGACTTCTCAAAATTTATCTGCTACTGGTACTTGAAAATTTGTCTCATACTTTATGATTATCAATTTATGATTCATACTATATTGATAAATGTTAAGGGGTTTTGTTATCATCAACTCATATTTATGTCTATTTCTGATAAACATAAATAGGGGGATATTATTAGAAATCATGAAATGTGATGATAACAATTTAATTAGAATCATAAAATTGATGTAACAATTTGTAACTAATCGATGGATATGAGTCATATAAATATCCATTGATTAGGGAACCATTTATCAGTTGTCAATTGAAGTATTTGTTAATCAATTAATAAATTAGGTTGTAGCAATTGATCTAGAGTTCTTTTTATTATCAGTTGATTGTAATAAGTCGATGGATGCACTATATTAGTCAACTGATATTTATTGGTTTCGATTGATAGCTCTTCAACGGATATGAATGATGGCTGACAAAGTGTAAATATTCTAAGTCAGAATTCTCATAATTAAAGTGATCAACAGATAAAGGAATCAATGGATATCAATCAATGGATGATAGTCACCAAAAGTCAATCAACGGATCTTCATCAACGAATGCATCTATCAAAGACAATCAACGGATAAAGGAGCAATCGATGGATATGGATCGATGGATACTCAAATATCCATTAATACATTAATTAATCAATAAATAACCTATCTGTCGATGGATAAGCAAAGAAGAATCGATTGATAAGTTTTACAGTATTTATTAGTTGAAAGAAGCTACATTCTTTTTTAGTGCAAACATTGTAAAATGTAATTTGTACTTTTATCTGTCGATAGAAATAGATGTGTAGGTACTGAACTACTATATATTACATAGTAGTGCATTGTAACAAGAGTAACACACAGATAGAACACACAAGCAAGAAAAGACTTTAAAAGATAGAAATATTTCTAGTGCTTGTTGTGTTCTTTCATACTTGTAAGCATTTTGGTTTTTAAGACCAAGGTTATTTGAAATAAAAAATATTCACTAGTGGAAAAACCAATCCACTAGTATTTTTTAAACACTTGTTTTCAAATTGCTCAGTATTTTTTTTATTGTTTCATTTTCAGTTTTATATTCCAAATACTCTACACCTTAAAATACAAACTCATTAATCCGCAAGAATTTCAAAAACTTCTTGAGTTTGTATTCAACCATCCCTTGTACAAACTCATTGTTAAGGTTAAGGGTAAAAATAACAGCTATTAATTATATAAACCGATTCAAAAAAATTAATTTTATTTACATCTTTGAATCTAGTTATAATTAATATGCCAGTGAAAGATATTGATAGTAATTTCAGTATTACCATTTATTATAAAAAAATTTAAACACATGGGATATACCCACCGTAAAATAATAGTAATTGTTGTTGTTGTTATTTTATTGTTAAATAATATAATAAATATTTAGTTTTGGCAACAAAAATATATATTTATATTTGTATAATTTTAAGGAGTGTGAATTTTTTTAGTTAGCAAATGAAACCTAAATCATATATATAAGTATTATAATAATAAAAGTGTAAAATAATAAATACATGAAACAAGATAGTTAAAACACAGGTCACAGAATACCAGGCTACGTTCCTACATAACGATTCGGACAGGAATTTGTATATGAGCGATTAGGCTGATTTTGAATCATTAAGATAAATTAAAACTTTAGACAAATAATATTATTGACAGAATGGTTAAGATAAGTTCCATTCTACATCATTAAGAAGAAAATAAATGGCCCCTAAATATACTTATAATTTTTTCCCCAATTTTTTCTGGGGCAGTTATACGTAAAAACAACACATTATACCTATATAATAGTGGTCTATATTGGTTAATACTTACAACTAATTTTAAATTTTTAAATGCTATAATTATGATAAACTAATACTTAACTTTTATTATCCAATTATCTCTGTTATTGTTCAAAAAATTTAATTGTATGTAATCCATCATTTATTAAATATTGGATATAAATAAATTTGGTGTGATTTATTTCTCTGATACTTGAACTTCAATTTATATAAATGGTTGTAAAATATATTTTATATAAAAACATATTCAATATAATTAATAGCTATAATTATATTGTACAATATTTCCTTTCATATATTATTATATAATTATTTTGTGCAACTATTTCCCTTTCTAAAAATCAAAACGTAAAAATAGTAAAACTCTAAAAAACTTTATTGTTGATGGAAATCGAAGTTTTAATTATTGGTATTTAAAATTATAAAACTCTAAAATTTTAAATTATAAAACTCTAAATTTTTTTAGTGTTTTGAGAGACGCCACATCACTTACATTCGTCTTCTCCTATATATATTGATGTGAATGAATCTCAAATCAACTTTGAAACGTCCTAATATTTTTTAATATTCAATCACATTTATTTAAAATTTTCCAATAAATTTAAGAGTATTTTAATATGTATTTACTCTTGTGTTCGACTTCAATTCGTATTATATACCATACATATATCTTACATAATATTTCACTAAGATAATACTCTAGAAAATAAGCATGTTATTATTAACAATTATATGAATGTTTTAATTTTATTTTAAACAAATTTGAATATGTCATAAAATGAGTAATTAAGATTTATTCGAGTCAAGTATTAAGTGTTTGCGAAAAATTTTATAATGAATTTTTATTATTTATCAAATCTTTAAATAATGAATTTTTCTTTCTAATTCGGATGCGGGAGAGAGTCCGGGGTTTTATTATTTACTATGTCTTTTAATATTAAATATAATATTATTTTATAAAAATATGAATATGAATATAAAATTTATTATTTAGTATATTTAATTTAAAACATGTTAATTTTCACGAAAAAAGATAAATTTAAAACATGTTAATTAATTAAAACAGTTTTTTTAACCTGTGTCACTATGGACAGGATAAAAAAGAATCTAGTTATATTATTTTCATACATTTAGTCATAAAAATAAGAGATGTATAATTTTTTTCATCAATTAACTTATACTCCTACTTTTTAGGCACATAATCATAAAAATTGGAAATGTATAGTGATATTGTTGTGAATATATCCTAATTTTATGGTTGAAAACCTAGAAAAAATAAATAAAAGATTCTTCTTATCTGTTTGACCTAATGATAAGAAGAATCTTTTACTATTTTTTGTAGGTTTCTGGTTAGTTCAGAAAATTTAACTGCAAATTAAGTACCGGGGAATGACTGAACAAATTAGGTTAGTTGAAAATTTAACTCCAGCTTTCTTCCTTAAATTCCTACACAAATTGCTCTGGGCCATGTATCTTTGACATACTCAACAATCAAAGAAACTTCACTTCAGCAACTAATATAATGATAAACTTTCATATATGTATGTAAAACTTGGATGTAAATTCATTGATTGCTTAACATACAGGCATATAAGTAAAATTCAGCATAAAACACACTTGGGGTTAGCAGCTATGCTTCGTGCCCAATGCATGTCTCATATTGAAAGGAAACCACACATATAACATTCATAACATTCATGAAGGTGATCCAATAATCTGCAGAGACCACGTACATAATAATTTGACATAAGAATATAGCAGAGCAGGCCACTAACAGAAACAGCAGATTTTCCCTATAGGAAAGCGAATTCAGTGGATCATAATTGCAGCACATCTTAGTCAGGTAAAGCAGTTCCTCTCTCAAGATTGTTCTTGATCTCTAGTGTGTATCTGCCAAACGCTCGCTCAATCTTCTTATTGAAGTGCTCATTCCGGTCATTGATCGAGTCAATGTCCTTTTCTTCATGGAACTTTCTCCTCCTGCTAAACGTGTTCCGCTTCTCATCCCTGTCCTTGAGCTCCTTCACCATCTTGTCAATCTTATCCTCTGAAATCTTTGGTGCCTGCCAACAGATGTGATTAAATTTGTGACCGCGTTCCAAAGTGTTCTAAAAAAACATATAAAAGTCTAGATTACTTAGAAGCAGAGTTGCTTACCTTCCCATATTGTAGACTCGAAGCATCTCGATAAAATTCAGGATCAGCTTCTTTCATTTTATTGTACTCTACGAGATCAATATCAATGTTTTTTGTCCTTTTCTTGTATGCATTAAATAATGTTTTCTGGTTAAAAACTGTCCAAACAAGACATTAAACATCAGGTCCAACAATAATATCTAAAAAGAGACAAAACCGTTAAAAAGACAAGCTAGGAAGCATTCTCTTATTGAACTTAAAATGCTAAACAGGTAGCAGCAAACATTAATACGATATGCATCTTTAAGATTTATAGTTGCCAGCAAGCATGGTGTGCACGGGTCGGTTCGGGTCGGTTTTTGGTAAAAACCGTTACCAAACCGTATATGTCGGTTCGGTTCGGTTTTTACCAATTAACCATAACCGAACCATCCGGAACGGGTTTTTTCGGTTCGGTGAACCATTTATCGGTTTCGGTTTTTTTCGATTTTTTACCTAATTAAAAAGTGTTATATAAATTTAATAATATTAAGTTTGAAAATATTATAACATAAAAGAAAATAAATTTATAATTTATAATAACACAATTTCTATTATCATAAAATTACAAGTGAGTTTATATTCAAATTTCGAATTAAAGACTACAATAATACTAGTATTAGAAATAGCACGGAGAAATAAAAATAAATAAATAATAATTTCTATTAATAGCAAAAGGAGTAAATAATATTGTTATTTTTATTATAACTAACTATACTAGGTTTTGTATAGTAAATAATGTATTATATATATTTATATGATAATATTTAATTATATATATAATATTATATAAATAGTTCGGTTTTTCGGTTTGGTTATAGGGATAAAACCGTAACCGTTACCAAACCGTTCTGTCGGTTCGGTTACTGTTTTTATCGGTTTGGTTTTTCGGTTTTTCGGTCCGGTTTCGGTTTTTCGGTTTTTTTTTTTGCTCACCCCTAAGACCAATAGTCGTAGACTAGTTGTTGAATTAAATAATATTTACATAAATTTATCTTATGTTATCAACCCACCCTTAGTACCGAAATGGGTACGTTACAAGAAAGAAAGAATTTATCTTATGTTATTTCTTGCTACAAAAGTCCAGTTTTGAAAATAGATATATTAATCATGAACTTAAGTACATATATATGTGTGTCTGTGTGTGTGTGCGCACCACTGACTATACATATATAAACACATACTATACATACATATATATGTATATATATATCAGTTATATCAATCCAAACACATACATTAACACACATAATATCATATCATATACGATTCAATGGATAGAAGAAGAAAAATTATACATTGTTGTTGTTGGTTAGGATTTTTAAAAATTCTTTTATTTTTTCCAATTTATTCAATTAATTTAGACCGGGTTTTGAACCTATTTCACACCAGTCGACCGACTAATTGACAATTTGCAAGTCGACCACTGTAATCGAACCTCAGAATCCGACTAGTCGAGCGCAGTGACAAAAATGACAGCAAGATGAAGAAAAAATTAGATTATGGTGCGGCAGATCTACCTTAAGTTTTTCATCACATATTACTATATTAGATTATTCTAACTTGTTCCTTAATGCATATAGGAAAATGAAGAATATATTTATTATAGGGTTAAATATCTATCAATCACATGATTCATTAGGCGCGGATGTATCACTTTGATATTTTATTACAAAAATGACTCAATGTGATCATCGAGTTCTTAAATTTGTACAAAATGTTTGAGTCAACTAGTATTTTAACAGTCAAAGAAAACGACATGGAAACAGTGTGGCAGTATTAGATTTTTTTTCTTTTTTGCAAAATTCCCATGTGGCTATCAGATTGTATTACGATAGATGTATGTACATAACACATATATATACATATATGAAGAGAAAATTACGGTTCTCCATAACCCAATTTAGATTTTATCATATCTTCATAACTCGGTTGAAACAAAAAGTTTTGGTACGATGACAGAAAAAGTTCCGGCAAGTATGTTCCTCTTCTAATCATCCTTCTGAGTTTTGCTTTATTCTCACTCTTTTCTGGACCTGATATATTCTGTACTTCAACGACTTGATTCCACGAATGAGTTGTTTGGTGATAGTTTTCATGCAGTTGGAGTAAATAGGCAGTGGACAGAATTAAGAAATGTGATATTAGATATTTGTTTTGAGGAATGGGTCGGCTCTGATTAAGGAATTAGGGTTTGGACCAAGGTGAGTTAGGCTTTTGATTTGTGGATTCAGATTTTTAATTTGGGGGCTATTGAGAGAAATAGGTTTTGCAAATGATTTGGTGTTTTGGTCTTTTCGAGTGATTGAGGCCAACCCAAAAAGTCATTCAGCATCCGGTGACATGCCAAGTTGCCAACTAAGCACATTAACGGGACATTTAACAGAAAACATTACGTTTGACTTATTTTTAAGTTGACTCTAACATTTTGTACAAAGTTAAGAAATAAGTGAGTACATTGAGTTACTTTTGTAATAAGTGACTACAGTGATAATCATGTGATTGATATTTAACCAATTACTATATGCAGATATGAGTGACCATAATCTCTCTACCAAAAGTGTTCATACTAGATGTTACCACTTTGGAAACTGAAGATAGACCCCCATCATGCTTTTAAACAAGTTCGATTTTCCCAACAGGTAATACGTATTTAGAAGAGGGAGAAAGGCATACCATCCCAACCAGAAGGAGCATGCTCCTTTTCCCATTTCTTATACTTCGTCTCTGCCATCTGTTCAGTATCCAGCATATATGCTTTACTCATATCTAAACCATTGGCATCAAGAAGTTTGCCAATTTTTTTCTTCCTCTCTTCATTCCATTTTTGTTTCGAAATACCTCTAGATTCTTGGGGAGCTTCCATTCTTTTCTTCTCAGCCATCATATCAGTTTGGTTGGCTTTCCTTGCTTGATTCTATATGTAGGATACACACATAAGATAAAAAAGTAAATCAAAAGAAGCATCATGAGAAATCGAGCACAGCTTTCACTAATAAATTAGGAGAATAGTGCCTAATTACCATTTTTAGTTTTAATTCAAAATACTTTCTCTTTGTCCCTTTGAGCTGCGTGAAGTCTACATCCACATTGTCTTCAACATCATCACTATCATTCACAACTGTCTTCTCTTCACTTGCATGCCTTTCATCTAGTAGATCTTCACACTGCTTTGGATTGGCAGCAGAAGCCGACTCACCATGATCTTTAGCTTGCACTGCTTTGGAAAATAAGTTAGGTAAGCCAGGTAAATTGAGGAGAAAATTGAAATGATATTTGGTCAAAAAATTATAAAATATCTAAACACCAAACTAAAACCCTGTTTATTTATCGCCATCACATGATATGCAACGGAAACTCGTGTATAATCATGCAACTAAAATAAAATCAGATAGGCATTTAATCAGTAATAAAATTTAGTCATCTCTTGTGGAAACCAAAATATTCTATACACAAATAATTAAGCTCTTATATAGGTTCCAAAAATTCAATGTACCAAAGTAATCATTAAAACAATATTTGGGATGAGAAGTATGAGAACAATTGTAGATAAACATGAGGAGAAGACCAAGAAAGAGATCTGGACATAAAAAGCCAAAGACAGAAAGGTGTATGCATGACAAGATAAATAGTTGAGATAGTGACAGAAGCAACAAATCACAAACCATAAATCATTTAAGGCACAGAGGATGGATTGATATTCATATTGAAAGTAATCAAAACCTTATGGAAAATAGCCAAACTCTCAGTCACAACCGGGATAGGAACTGCAGTTGCTGGTGTGTTTATGTCAGGATTGCGAAAATATGTGTAATAAACTAGTTTGGACAGTAGTAGTATAAGAACTGGAGTAATAGGCTGAGTATTACTAAAGCGTACTTGTCATTTCATAAGCAGTAATCAGGAACTTCTATAAATAGCATTACTGCATTAGTGAATGTATTTTCAGTTGAGCATTTGATATTTGAAAATGGAATGAACATTCCACCTCCCTCCCTCCCTCGACCTCTCTCTCTCTCGACCTCTCTCTCTCGACTCTAACTTTCTCTGCAAGTTTCTTATCTCTCTACCTGTTCTTCTGCTATCTCTCAACTATTTCTGATCTAATCTCCCTAATTTCTATCTCTAAGCTGTTATTCTATTTGTTTCTATTCTCTGCAACTGCTATCTCATATATAACAGAAAATCACAAAAACTTTGAAAAAATACAAAAGAAACCCTAATTCCTGACAGTTTAGCAATTGTAAATTACATCGAGTAGTATCACCTAAGAGATGCAAACTAAGAAGCATGGGTGCGGGTGCGCCCGTGCGCGGTGCCATCAGACATGTGAGTCAACTGGTCAACACAACATATACACACATATATAACTTAAATACAAAGCTGCAAGTTACAACCACATAGATACACACATATACACTTATATACACAGAAAATCAGATGCCCAGTCGCAAATATACATAGAATGGAGAGTGGAGAAGTTGACAGCGAGTTGAAGGCGGTGCGCACAGCGGCATAAAGAGATGAGGAATTGAAGGTGAAGCCCCAATCTATTCTTCAATTAGGGCTTAGAGCGGTCAATTGGGAAGTCTAGGTAACTAATTAAAAGTCCCGTTCTGTTTGTTTTTATTTTAAACCCAAGTGAAATTACATTTTATGCCCCTCCTGCACCCCTCACGAATCTTGCAGCTGAATTCGTGGATAAGCCGGGTGGCCCACCCCGTACGCACCGCGGCGCACCACGGTGCACCCCCGCACCACGAACGAATCCCACGCACGATTCTTCACCAAAGTGAAGAATCCCTGCTACCTAGGATGCAAACGTATGTAAAAAACATGTACATTGACATTCATTCCCCAAAAAAAGATAGCACTTGTCTTGATCTAATCCCTTCAGCAAACGGAAGAAGCTTCTAGCAAATAATTTCCTTTCACTGGTCAATTTAGTTCTGAAAATTCCGTAATTGCACAATAGATGCTTCATAAAATACTAGTGTGGTATAACTGAATATTTTTTTAATCCAAACCATTAGCCAAACATATGAATCCTAAATACGAATAAGCAATTTATTCTGCAAACATACTTCTTCAAACAAGTAACGACCAAGAGTAAAATCTTTCAAAGCGAAAGAAGACACTACAGCAGTAAAAGATTTGATTTTATGGACAACTGTACCAAATTAAAATATACATAAAAAAACTTATTGCAACATGATCATTGACAAATTCAAAATAGCAAACTCACCAGGTTCATCTTTACTTATCCGTTTCTTGGCTTCAGCAATAATTGTGAAACAATATTCACTACATTCATGATATGGGTTGTCTGCATTTCTGCAATCTGGGTGCACTCTTCCTTCATCAACCATATTTAAGATCTGTCGCAACAAATACATTGCAAATAAGTACAAACATATAATGTAATACATCTCAAATTAAACCGTATTACTTCCTCCGTTCCTATTTAATAATAGAAAATAAACGAATACTTCCGCAGATACTTAAATAAAAGTATATATATTTTTAATTAGTTTGGTATCATGTAATGCAGCTGTAGTGCTATGGGAAGGCGGGAAGGCAGTGAAGGTGGAAGAGATAAAGGTGGATCCTCCAAACAGGGGAGGTCAGGATTAAGATGCTCTTTGCAAGATTTTTCCACACTGATATTCTCTACCGCGATGGCCTCCTGGTACTCACTTCTTATCGTATGTGTTTGTGAGCGTGAGTATCTAAATTTATTACGACAAGAGAAACCATGATGGTCAGGATCACATAACATACTTTGTACAATCGTTGTGGGATTTTGTCTCTTGTAAATTCGAATTATTTGATCTTGAATTTCTATGTTTGCATACAAATATATAATCATCTTGATACCTGTCCCAAGTGTTACAAATTAATCACCACCACGAAAGTTCCCTCAAAAAAAGATATAATCTAACAATGAAATTGTATCCTCCCAGTACTGCTCTCTCTCTATTTTTTGGTCAAGTACTAATAAATCTGCAGATGTTAGCCTTTATGTTGAGTATATGACCATCTTTATCAACCGCCTAAACTGAAAAAGCTATCCAAAATATCACTATCTTTCTATCATTTATGCAACACATTTGAAATGATTTCCTCAGGGCATTATCCATAGTCTACATCTCGTGTTGCATGTGTAACCTATGCATATACACAGACTAGTATTTATACTTGTTCACTTTTCTTTTCCTCAGCCTCTGTTTCCACAAGCTCTCGGACACGAAGGCATCGTGTAAACATCTAACCCTCTCCAAATACTGATCGATTCTTTTATCTTCTTTAAAGTCTTGCATTGCTTACATAGTTACATATCTTTTCCTATGAGTTACATTACCTGCCTGCACCGTTGTTAACTAAAGATAAATGAACTAAAACATATACGACATCAGTGTTTTACTCCATTCTTAAATCCAGTACATAAGACTGTACAAGTATTTCTAATATCAGTAACATTCTTATACCAAATGCCTATCTAATAGAGACTGAGATCAGTATTCAATATACATACATTTAATAAAAAAACTCAAAACAATCCAATTAATAATCAAACAATCAAACAATTATTCAATTCAACTAATCTTACACACACACGTTCTCATTAAAAACCTACCAATCATACCCACGGATTAAAAACCCTCTTTTACAAACCCTAGCTCAAAATCAAACACAAAATCAAAACCCTAATTTCAAAAAACAACAAAAAAAGACAAAAAGATCGAACCTTAAAGAGCTGAAGCTTCTCCGTAGTCTCAGGGTGAAGCGCAACCACGGAATTATCAATACGCGAGGGGAGAGAGAGAGAGAGAGAATGGGGGTGTGGGTTATATTTGTATCCATATATATACCTGTATTTATTTATTTTTTCAAAAGGTTGTATAAATCGGAAATTACTTTCCAGCTGTCGTTGGTAAATCGGAAATTAATTGAAATTATTAATCAGCACATTAATCGGTTGTATTTAAATATTATTTTTAATTTTTATAATTATATTAATGATAAAATATAACTTTTTAAAATTACTTATATATATATTAATCATAGAAAATTATTGTTAATATTATAAATAATAATTTCAATATTAATAATTAAATATAATATATAGATATACATATAAAAGTTTAAGAACAATCCATTTTAACCGAATTATATCGCTTAATACTGATTTTGACTAATTTTTATAACCGATTTTCAGAACACTGATTATTTTTTAGCTACTCAATTACACAAATATATATCTCGATATATTTACAGAGAAAATTAGCCCGAAATAAACCGCACGAAATTATTTGAGGTTAAGTTAATTTATAATATAAAAGTACGATAGTGGAGTTGTAATACTCCCTCCGTCCCGTTGAGTTGTTATCATTTCAAAATGGGTTGTCTGGCACGCATTTTAAGGTGAATTTTAAGGATAGTTCCATAATTTATTTTTGAAACTTTCCTTTTTTGTATAAAAATAGAACAATCCTATTTTTATACAAAAAAAGAAATTTTTAAAAATAAGTTATGGAACTATCCTTAAAATCCACCTTAAAATGTGTGCCAGAAAGTGGAAAAAAAAGTGATAACAATTGGATGGGACGGAGGGAGTATTAGTCTCACCCCTATATTCACATAAAATATTCTTTTATTATGATTGAATTTATCTTAATCTTGGGTTGCCCATGAGATAGCAATTTCATATTTATAATATTTTTCTCTAAATTACTAGCATTAAATACTTTTTATTTTAGTATTTAAAAAATAAAATTTCAGTATGTCATGTGTTTATCGGACTATCGAATGCATTTATATATAATATAAAATATTTTTTTATACTTTTATCTTTTTAAATTTAATTATATATACAAACTCAACTGTTATAATATATTTAATCCAAATTTAAAAATTTATCCTTTCAAATTAAAATCTAATTAATTATATATATTATCTTCAACCATTTTAAAAACTGATATTTTGTTTATTATATATTTCAGACAAAATAGCACTTTGCACCCCCTTTTAAATATTCACTTTTTTCAATTTAATCCTAAATTATTATATGTACAATGCGCATCCCGTGGCTAATAATTTTAATTCAATTCGCACACATCTGGTTAACTCCCATTAATTTTTAACAGTCCACATTACTTTGATCAAGTTAAATAGAATATAACGGCTATTTCTTTATTCCTCTTATATATATACCGAGTTTAGTTGTATGTATGTATAACACCTTCAATGCCCTAATTTCTTCCCCCTTTTCCCCTTCATTATCATGGCAGTTAAATGCTATTGTGGAGCATTGGTGGTGCAACAAACAGCATGGACATCAGGAAATGCGGGTCGTCGTTTTTTAGCTTGTCCGTTTCAAAATTGCAGGTTTTTTTAATTGGGTGGACCTGCCTTTGTGTGATAGAACTCGAGCAATCATCCCATGTCTGATACAGATGGTTAATCGGCTAGAAGCAGAATTGAAGAATGTTCAACAAACTCAAATGATTCGAAACCATGGGTTCGGTGAAGACTGTGTGATGAGTGAAAAGAAGATTGATGAAAGAAACTTGATCGAATAAAGTGACATGGTTGATGAAAGCACTTTTGTGGAAAACATACCAAATAGAAGCCATTGTAGCAAATCACTTATTCTGTTGTTATTGACATGGTCTTTTATTTTGTTTGTTTATGTAGTCTCTGAATGAAGATTTTGCTTGTAATGGTTTTTAATATTGCGATGCTTGTACTGGTTTTTAATGTTTTCAATAAAAATGGAGTAACATTTAGTTTAAATTGTGGTGTTGTTTATTGTATAAATGTGGCCGTATAAATGTGGCCACAGTTGGTAGTTGGAGTGTAGGATATGGCAGCTAAGAAAAAGTGATAAAAATAGAAGACAAAATATAAGACAAAATAGAACAAGCTGCACTTTCATTTAACTCCACTGAATGACCAAAAGAAAGTAGCTAAAGTTGCAGTCATTACAAAAGTAGGTTTGACAAAAGTTTAACCACAAAATAGACAAGAAATTAAAATAGTTCAAATATTTTTAGGTCTGAAAATGAGATTAAAGTAGCATTGTTTTACTCCTTCCTGCCAATTCTTTTCTTCAATTTTGACCTAGCTGCTTCCAAGTTTTTAAGATTTATAAACTTCTGGCCTTCAACTGGTTCCACACCTAGTGGTCCATTGATTTGAGATGGTGCCTTGAAAGGCCTGATGATACCTCCATGACTTGAATCACCAACATTGGATCTCCAAACTCTCTTATTTGGACTAGGCTGCAACTTTGCTGGAAGCACTTGTTGAGAGGTAGGTTTTTTAGTAGTCAATGGTTTTTTGTCATTCTTCTTTTTCCCAGAAATTGGTTGTTTGCCATCTTGTTTAGTATCACATATCTGTCAAAATTCAATACATTACATATGGTCTACAATGCATATGCAATAAATTAGGAGTGGAAGATAAGGATTTACCTTGACAGTGCAAGTTCTCTTATTGTGTCCCACTGGTTTGCATTGACTGCAAACTCTTTGTTTAGGTTCCTGTTCTTCTTCAGGCCCTCCATCTTCACCTCCTTGTTCTTCTTGTTTCTTTTTTCATGTCAATTATCTAGTAGATATACAGTTGCATTCATTACCTCACAATAAGATGTACCAGTTCTTGCAGTTGGTAGACATACAAAGAGGAAATTATGCATTGTAGACATACAATTAAATTTGAAAAAATATCATACTTTGTCTTGCAGGTCCTGCTATTGTGTCCCCATTATTTACACCAGGTACATTTGACAGAAGTACCAGTTCTCTTCATCATTGTAGGGTCATTGACCCTTGTTTGGAAAATATCATTAGTTTTATCTCTTTTTTTCTTAGGCCTATCAGGAGCAATTCTAGTTTTGGTTGTAATATTGGGGTTTCAAAAGTCTCCTCCCAGAATTTCTCTCCATTTAAAGGTTCAAGAGTATGACTATAAATTCTAAAGTACCACTCTTTTTTGTGTCACTGATGCATATAATCAAGGAGACTTTGCTTTTGAAAAAATATGCAAGCACAGGCATGAAAACAGGGGATACCTGTCAATTGCCATTTTCTACAAGCACATGTATGGTTTTGAAGATCACATACTAGTTGATGCCCTCCCTCAGTCATAGTGACAAGATATTTGTTTCCTCCATTCCAAGAAGGCCTAGCCTTACCAGCCATTTCCATTGCCCTAGTAATCACATAAGAAACATGACTATAGCAGTTTATAAAGAAGAAAACAACAGCACATCTCCAATAGGTAATGAAGAAAATATTTACTTGTGTAGTTTTTTCAAAGGCTTGTTGCAATATATAGTATATTTTTGCCCCATTCTTGTTAACCTCTTACAAATCATCTCCATGCATTTGTTCTGAATAGACTTCATCATTGTCACTGTGCCCATTTCCCTGAACTTGTCTATAGCATGATTGAAAACTTCACAGTTGTTATTTACAAACATGTCACTTTTACATGTTACTCTGAATGCAGACCTGCTCCATTGTGATTTTGGCTTACCTGATAACCAGTCATATGCCCTTGGTGCAAGCTAAATTACATGTACAAGAATTACTATACATTGAAATTATGATAAACTTAGAATTACTATACATTGAAATAAGTAATACCTTTTTTAATGCTTCCATATTCATGTTATAATGGTAATCTGTAGTGGACTTAGCTGCACTTCATAATAATCTTCTAACTCCAATGCCCTTATGCATGCTCCATAAATTCTTATACAAGTGCATTACACAAAACCGGTGCTCAGCTTCAGGAACTTGGGATTCAAGTGCATTCACCAACCCTTTCTGTCTATCTTAAATGAATGTGTATGACCTTGTGTTTTCCATTCTTAGATCTTCCTTCAGTAGTCTGATAAACCATTCCCAAGAATCATTGTTTTCAGCCTCTACTTGTGCCCAAGCTAGTGGATACATCCCATCATTGGGATCAGTTGCATCTATTGTCAATAATATACCACCTAAGGGGCCCTTGAGATGGCAACCATCTAAACCAATCAATGGCCTACAACCATCAAGTAATCCTTCTTTTAGTGGCCCAAGGCACACATAAAACCTCTTGAACCTCATTATATCCATTCCTGATTCAGCTAGCTCAGACATTATCTTCACTGTTGAGGTAGGCATTTTCTTCTTAATTTCATTTGCATATGCAAAAAGCTTGGCAAACTCCATTTCATGCTTTCCAAGGATATTTTATTTTGCTTTCTTTAGTGCTCTATAGATCATGAATAATGATATTTTACACTTCAAATCATTCACAACTCTAGAATGAAATGCCTGTGTTGGCTAGGTAGGGTTCATTCTTATTTCATCTTCATATTCATTAGCAATCCATGTAGAATTAACACACTTCTGTTCCCAGGTTGGATTGCAAGTGTGAGTGTTATACAAAGTTTTTATCTGAATAGACTCTGATCTTTGTTGCTTTATCCCATAACATTTCCAGGAACAACCATCTTGGCAAATCCATTTAATCTTGCCAGCCAAGTTTTTCTTCAATCTTATAGGTCTCTGGTGGACTATAGCATGCTTTCTCACTGCAGCTCTGAATGTCTGCCCACTGATGAATAACATTCCAAGTTCAAAATGTGAATCATCCATATCTATCATTTCATTAAACTCTAGAAACTGAAATTCCATTTCATCACATGAAGACATGGCCATTCTTTCATCATCACTATGATAACTGGACTCAGAACTACTATCAGACAAATTCTCTTTAAAATCATTTTCAACATACTTTGTCTTCATTTCTTCACTATTTTCCATGTCTTCAACTGCCTCTGTCTTCATTTTTTCCTCAGCTTCATTTGTCTTTGAAGTTTTAGCTTCCTCTAATACTAGCTTCACTTTCTTTCTTGGCACTGATTTTTTTCTTGCCACCGGCTTCTCTTCAAGGTCTTCTTCTTGTGTAGGTTGGGTTGCATCAGGTCCCTCAGTATCATCCAAGATGACAGGAGTATCCACAGTATTTTTAAAAATTCTCCTTAACATTGAATATCTCCCTCTTCTCCTGGTCCTCTAAGGAGGATTTCTTGGAGGAATTTTTTTCTTCTTTTTAGGTATTATATCAACTTCACTGTCACTTGAATCCACATTTGAACTGTCACCTTCAAAGCTTAGCTTATCTGCATCTTTTTCTTCATATTCATTGTCTACATCATCATCAGCCTCACCTCCATATTCACACTCCTCCCTAATATTTTCAATCCTATCAATTCTTTCATCCTCTTCTAGTTGAGTAAATGAAAAATCATGAAAGTCACCTCCATAATCAATCACAGAGTCTGTGGTGTACAAATTCAAACACCTTGAATAGCATATAAAATCACATAATGCTGCAACATCTACAGAAGTAACAATAGGCAATAATCCCTTAAGCAATTCGGTATCAGGAATGCAAAACCACATACAATATTCTCCTGCAACTAGCCCTAATTCAGTCATCATAGATTCCATATCCCTTACATCAAAATGACCTTCCGAATACATATCAAAAAAGTTAATTTCACCACCACTATAACTCCCAAGATCATCATCAAACATTCCACCATGGTGTATTTTGATTGAGAAATATTTGGAATAAGCTGTAAACAAACATATACATATACATGAACATACTTAAACAAGAACATACTATAAAACCCTAAATAACAAATTATACAGGCATGCCATAGAAATATATACATATGATATGCTTTATAAGAAGAAAACTGGGGAAAAAGAATAGTGTACCTCCATAATCTGGTATCTCATTTCCAACAAGCATATTTGGTTCTTCAATGACCGGAATTTCTTTGCCTTTTGCCAAAACACCATCCCAGTATACTTTAGGCACTTCAGCCCAAGTGATTTTGCCGGAATCGCCATCAATTAGTCGTAATCGCCCTCGCATTATATTGATTTAGGGTTTTAGTAAGTAAAGAGTATAATGGTAAAGAGGTGTATTTTGGGTCGAGGTGAATTTAGGGTTTGATATAGTTAGAAGGGGGAAATGAATTGGTAAAAAGGGTGGGTTTTGATTTATTTGGACAAAAGAGTATTTTTTTAAAGTAATATTGCTATTATATTTTATTTAACTCGGTCAAAGTAACATGGACTGTTAAAAATTAACGGGAGTTAATCAGATGGGTGCGAATTGAATTAAAATTATTAGCTATGGGATGTACATTGTAACATATAATAGTTTAGGATTAAATCGAAAAAGTGAATATTTAAAAGGGGTGTAAAGTGTTATTTTGTCTATATTTTAAATAAATTATGTTCATATGATTAGTATTTGACTAATTAACTAAAAAAGTTCTGTTAAAAAAAACTAAAAAAGTAATTTTATTAATAATTAACAAGTGTCAATAAATTAATGTCATTTTTATCGTAATGACAAGTATTTTTACATCATTAATATTCCCGTCTTTTCCTTTATATATTGATTAATGGATTAATTAATTTTATTCAACCGAACCATAAAATCAGATCTTTCAATAAATTTGAAAACATCCCCTCGAATTAACTGACTAATATAAAACGGAACTGAAGTCAATTTTCTGACTTTAAACCTAATTTATGAACGGCAAATCAACAAGTGACACGTGTTTTTGGTAGGTTCTTAATTATGATGCTTGATTTTATAAATAAAATAAAATCTTACAATTCTGAAGTACCACTTTTCCATATGTAAGTACTATACATCATACATGTAGATGCACCTATATATGACACATTACAATATATATCCATTAGTCGCATGTCACAATAAATAATAAATATAATAAACCCTTCCTAGCGACACAACATACAATATATATTCATCGGTCCCATGAAACAACAAATAATTAAAATAACAAATTTTTTCGAGCAATATCATCTTTATTTTTTTCCTACACAAACCTATGGTAAATAAAACACTACTAATATAAAATAAATAAATAAATAACAAGTGAACAATCAAAAAAGAGTTTCATATTCCTATCTAGTTTATCATCTTTGCATCGGTAAATTTATTATGTTCCTAGCTATTTTATGTATGCATTTGGTCAGAGGAGGACGAGGGGGGTCAGTTGCCTACCCAGGAAAAAAAATTAACTTTTTTTATCCTTATGTTTTTTAATACGACCCAGTTTTAACATATTAATATAAGGGCACTAATAACAGAGAGAGACATAGTAAAATACATATTTACATGTTATAAACAGGGGACCAGTCACAGTGGGCCACTGGACCAGGACTCCATCTCCATGTTTGATGTTGTAATCTTGTAAGCTGGTAAGTGTTAGGGCCGTTCCTGAGTTATCGGGACACCCGGGGCGAAAATTTAAATCCGCCCTTATAATTTTTTCGACATAAGTATAAGAAAATTATATAATGTAATAAAATTTTACGGTAAATTTTTTCAAATTTTCACTTATTTTCATCAAATTTTTATCAAGTTTTCTAGAAAAGTTTACTTTTTTATAATAAAATTATTCATAGCTCTTCTAACTTGATCAACTTTTTTTTCGATTTTCACATCCAAATAATTGCTTTTTAAGTAACATCATATAAACCAAAACTCAAACAATTGACTTATAAAGAAATAATAAGACCTGAAATAGATAGCTTGAGTTCAAAATTCTCACTTAAAATTTAAAAAATAATGAACTTTTACTTCAAAAGAAAGACAAAATATATATATGTTTATATGAATATTGAGCCATCTATACTATATTATTATAACCGAAAGATTAAAAGTTTTGGTCCAAGGTGAACCATAGATAAAATCATAACCGTCCAGTTTTAGATGAACCATAGAAACGATCTTAACCATTAAATTTTAATAAAATCCAATTTTAAAAATAATATATATCATACATACAACTCTAATCCCCCATAGTTCTCCTTTTATACAACTCCTCATGAATAATATTATATTATATTTAAATTATATATTCTATATTTTCTATTTTAAGAATCCTACTTATCTTATAATTTTTATTTAATATTGTTGTTGATTAAAATCTAGGGTGTATTAATTGTGATGTGTGTCGGAGCTTATCGAGCTTTAATGGCTGCACTTGTGTTTTGTAGCTTAATTCTGCCCTCACAAGATACCTACGTAACTTAAGCGTATTGAGAATCAAGCCAAAACGTAGTTCTAAGAATGAGGGGTTATGCCCTTTATATAGACGTAGAGAGTCTAAGAATTAGAATAACTTTAGGAACCTTGATGGGTAAAGCACTTCCTAGAAAGATTCTGGATCCTTCTTGTGATAGAAGTAGTTTCCACGTAGGAATATGTTTCCTTGCTAATTAAGGTGTCTTGGGGGCTACTCCTTGGATTAGTTTCCATGTAATTGGACTTAATTAATTAGCTGTATATTTAGCTAATTAATTAATTACGAATTTATTTAATAATTAGGGTTTCGAGCCTCATTAAATGGGCCTCCCTTTTGGACCAAACTAGGTCAAATTAATGCTACATTAATTGTATTTTTAGGGCTTACTTTTAACCCATATCATTTGCCCCCCAACTTCTGTAAAGCGTGCAACACTTTGTAGAAGTTAAGGTCCATAGATTTTGTCGTTGAAGTCAGTCTTTGTAGCTTCCCATGTTTTGCTAAGATCCATCTTGCCTTCGTGGGTTTTTATGGATTTTTCCTTTATTTGTAGGGAAATTTCTCTTAATTTATTTGTACCCACATGTATATTTCTAGGAACTTTCCTCTATTTATAGAGAATTTTCCATAATTTATTTGTACCCACATGTATTTTTCTAGGAATTTTTCTTTATTTATAGAGAACTTTTCATAATTTATTTGTACTCACATGTATTTTTCTCTATTTATAGAGAATTTTTCATAATTTATTTGTACCCACATGTATTTTTCTATGAATTTTCCTCTATTTATAGAGAATTTTCCTTAATTTATTTATACCCACAGGTATTTTTCTAGGAATTTTCCTCTATTTATAGAGAATTTTCCATAATTTATTTGCTATTTAAATTATTTTTAATGATGTTTTAGCATTTTTCTGAGTTATTTTCAACAACCCTGGTCGATTTTCGACCAGGATCCTGGTCGGTTCTGGGCTTCCTTAGATTCCTGGTCGAATAGGGTTCCTGGTTGATTTTCGACCAGGATCCTAGTCGATTCTAGGCTTCCTTGGAGTCCTGATCGAACATGAATCCTAGTCGTTTCTGGGCTACCTTGAAGTCCTGGTCGAACATGAATCCTAGTCATTTTTTGACCATCTTTTGGCTTCTGGTCGAATGAGAATCCTAGTCGATTATAGGCCATTTTTGAGACCCTAGTCGATGGGGACTCTTGGTCGAATTTGGGCCATTAATTGTCTTTTAGTCGTTGAGGATTCCTAGTCGTTTGTGGTGAGATTCCAGACTCTAGTCGTTGAGGATTTCTGGTCATTTGATCGACCAGGATCCTAGTCGTTTGTGGTGAGAATCCAGACTTTAGTCGTTGAGGATTCCTGGTCGTTTGTTCGACCAGAATCCTAGTCATTTGTGGCAATAGGCCCCATAGATTTGATGATTAATAGGCCCTGGCTCATTTCATTCTTCAATATGTTTTTGTCTACATCGATTTTTGGGCTAAAGACTTGCTAGGCCCAATTAGTTTGTGGGCCTTGTTTTTACCGGCTATAGGAAGTTTAACCGGTTGAGTTACCATTTTTCTTGGCTATAAATCAGTGAAGTGAGAATTTCATTTTCACTTCTCACTTCCTTAGTAAAACTCTCTCAGAATTTCACTCTAGGGCTACTTAATCAAGGCGATTTCCGCCGAATCTTTTCTGATGAATCTTCATCTTTATCAATTTTCAAGCTTTCGTCCTTCGAAGATCCATGGCGGCAAAAAGAGGTAACGTTGTTACCGTGACTTCTACTTTTTCTTCACTTTCTGATCTTTTGCAAACCATGGGCGATGAATTTCCTACGTTGGCTGAGTTAGATGCCTCTAGGTTTACTAGCACCTTCACCAACCAGGTTCATTGTGATAAATTTACAAAGTTGTACAAACTTCCTCCTAGGTATAAGTTTGTTTTGGCCGAGCCTGGAGATCGAGCCTGTCATTGAAGGCCTAATAGGCTATGCATTTTTAGAGAAACCCTTCTTGGTGGGCTAAGATTCCCTTTTCATGAATTTGCAATGAGGTTACTAGCCGAGGTTAGGATAAACCCATGTCAATTGAGCCCAAACTCGTGGTGGACCCTTCTTTATTTTATTATTTTATGCCTTAGAAAAAATTATCCCATTCAATATCTGTCTTTAGGAGTATTTTTCAATTAAAAAATAGCTCATCAAATATATTGGGTTGGGTCTATATAAGCCATAGGCAAGGGATGAGCCCAATCTTTAGCAATAAATCTCTACCTGACTCTAACCAAGACTGGAGAAGGGACTTCTTATATTTGGAATGGGAAGGAGGAGACTAGGGCACTCTTTTTAGCCACAAATTTTGCAAAGTCAAGGATGGGAAAGCAGGCCTGATCCAACTAACTCCCGAGGAAAAGCTTATTATCGCTGACTTGGGCCAGGACAAGGGCTTGACCCATCACATGAAGCTTTTGAAGGAGTTTTCTTTGAAGGTCGTGGGCCTTTCAAATGTTACTGATAATGGTACTTTTCTTTTCTTGACTTGTCATTTCTTTTCAACTTTTCTGAGTCCAATTGTTTATTTTCTTGTTTGTTTTGCAGTTACGGAAAATATCAACTTTCATTTGGGCATGGGTGATCAAGAAACCCACAAGACGAGGAAGGCCCGCGAGGCTATCGAAGGCCCAATTAAGGAGCCCAATTTTCTTGGATTCCTTCAGCCTTGTGACAAGGCCCAAGGAAAGAGGCCTCAAGTTGATGAGGAGGTGAACCCAGATACTGCGGCTTTGAGGCCTAGTTGGGGCTTAAGGAGGCAAGATACTGTCGTTGGGAGTACCCTGAACTTTGTCGATTGGTCGCAGAATTCCATTTCTCCAGTCGACAAGGCCAAGATTGTCCTGAAAATGGACATAGAAGAGGCGGAGACTCTAGGGCCCAAGCTGTTACTATGGTAAGGCCCATTTGTTTCCCATCTTTCTACACTTAGTCATTTTTTGGTTTTTCTAGTTTTTCATCATGTCATGATTTTTAAACAGGTCAACACTTACTTCCAGACCATGGCACATCAGGCCAAGACTTGACATTCCTCTGAGAAGACCCAAAGGAAGGGCAAGGCCAAAGCCGAGGGAAAGGTGGTCGTCCTTGAGAAGAATCTGCTCGAGAAGGAGCAAGAGCTGGTGGCGGCCCATGCCGAGATGTAAGAGCTAAGGGCCGGGAAGAAGGCCGTGATTGACGAGTACATGGGGTTAGAAGATTTCTACGCTTTCATCGATAAGCATGATGACCTAGTTTTTGCGACTGCTGGTGCTCAAGCTTGGGACAAATATGTCAATGCCATCTTGGCTATGCATTCGGGCTTGTTTGATCCGGCTGATTTCCCATGTCCCATGGGTCAGCCATTGCCCTTAACTTCTACTACTCGAGGGATAGGTTCGGGTGACTTATCAGACAGCGAGGCCTTGGATGAGTATGATCGGGTTTTCGACTCTACTCCCGAGGCTGAAGACAACGCCCGAAAGGAGGTAGGGGAAGAAGAGAAGATTAATGAAGAGAAGAAAGATGAGGATGATGATATCAAAGAACTCCCTTAGTTTCTTTTTCCTCTTTATATCATTTTTTTCGTATTCCTTTTATTTTCTTTTTTCGTTTAAATTATGTACTCCCAAGACTCTTTATCTATAAAAAGTCCTTTGTCGTTTGTTCTTTTAATTTTCGTGTTTTAGCATATTTGATAAAATACACTTTATCGAGCATAGAAGAACAAATGGGATAGTAATCGAAATGCCAAACAGGCTTCTTATTCCTTTATCTTAAAGGAACTAACCAAAATTGATTGCCAATCTAGGCTAAGCACGCATGCTTTTGGAAATGCCATAAAGCTAAAAACTTTATTAATAATGCCTTCGAGGCTAAAGTGGGCACAACCCTTACAAAACGGAAATCCTATCTGGAGCTAAAGGCTCTTACATCCTAATGGTTTCATCGAACCTTATTTCTACTTGGTTCTTAAGAACTCGTGGTTGAATTCTTTAAGTTTAATAAACCTTCAAGTTTGAGGCATGCCAAGTTCTTGGCACTTCAACATCTTCTAGGGTTTCAAGGATGTATGATCATTCCCCTTAACTTGTTTTATCTTATAAGGCCATTCTCAGTTTGGGGCTAACATGCCCTTGGGGCCTAATCCGGAAGCTTCAATTTTTCTGAGGACCAAGTCCCCATGTCTGAAAAACTTTTCTTTAACCCTTAGGTTGTAGTAGAAAGATGACTTCTTCTGATATTCAATGATCTTTGCATGAGCCATGTCCCTGACTTTGTCAATCAAGTCTAATGCAAGTTTCATCCCTTCCTCATTTTTCTCAGGCTCAAAGGCCTTGATTCTTGAGGATACATGTGATATTTCAACTAGGACCACCGCCTCGGCTCCATAAGCCAGGAAGAATGGAGTTGCATCAGTAGTAACTTTATGAGTGGTTCTGTATGCCCAGAGTATTGGCAAAAGCTCATCCTCCCATGTGTTAGCAGAATGCTCGATCCTTTTCTTGAGTCCATCAAAGATGATTTAATTGGCTACCTCAGTCTGCCCATTTACTTGGGGATGTGCAATAGAAGTAAAACGTAGATTGATGTCATTATCATTACTATACCCCTTGAATTCTTCATTATTGAATTGTGTGTCATTGTCCGTCACCAGGATTCGTGGTATTCCATACCTATATATGATGTTTTCTCAGAAGAATTGAGCTACTTATTTTATGGTTATCTTGGCTAGTGGTTTAGCCTCAATATATTTAGTGAAGTAATCAATTGCAATGATTTGGAACTTTCTATGTCCGCTAGCCATTGGGAAAGGTCCAATGATGTCCATTCCCCACATAGCAAAGGGGATGGGGGAATTGATGGATGTCAATATCTCAGGAGGTTGTCTGACGACTGGTGCATGTCTTTGGCACCTGTCACACCTTCTCACATACTCTTTCGAATCTTTTAACAAGTCAGGCCAATAAAAGTCAAAGCGGTCGATTTTGTGAGCCAAAGTTTTGCCCCCAAGTGTTGGCCACAAATTCCATCGTGTATTTCTTTCAAAGCCTCATGGGCTTCATCTGGCCTTAGACATTTCAAGTATGGAATAATAACAGATTTCTTATAGAGAATTCCATCAATAAGAGTGTACCTTAATGCCCTCACAATAAGTTTTCTAGCTTTCATGGCATTGGCAGGCGTCCATCCAGATTGAAGGTGGGCTTTAATTAGATCCATCCAGCAGGTGCCCAAGTTTATTGGGGCTACCAGTTTTGCATTTATGCTGGGGGTTTTCAAGACTTGGAAGTAGACACTTCCCATATGTTCATCCACTTCTGACAAGGCGAACTTTGATAAGGCATTGACCTTTACGTTCTCTTCTCTAGGAATATATTCGATCTGACATTCCTCAAATTGAGTCATTATAGCTTTTACTAGTCAGCACTTCGAAAGCCTCTCTAAGGTACTCAATGTGATCGGCCTTATCAAGGCTTTTAATTGCATATCATCAACATAGACCTCCATGGTTTTGCCAATAAGATGCTTGAATATTTTGTTAACCAGTCTTTGATAGGTGGCTCCTGCATTCTTTAACCCAAAGTCCATAACAAGATAACAAAATACACCAAAGTAAATGATGAAAGATACCTTGGCAATGTCACCCTCATGCATCCTGATTTGATTGTATCCACTAAAGAAATCTATGAAGCTTAACATCTCATGTCCTGCTGTGGCATCTATAAGTGCATCGACCCTCGGAAGAGAGAAGCAATCCTTTGGACATGCATCATTTAAATCAGTAAAGTCTACACACATTCTCCACTTGCCATTAGATTTCCTGACCATCACAGGTAAGCTAGCCATTCGAAAAATTAAATTTCTTTGATAAAACCAGCCTCTAGGAGCTTTTCCAATTCTTGCTTTATGGCTTCTTACCTTTCTAGAGCGAAATTTCTCTTCTTTTGCTTCACCGTTTTCCATTTTGGATCACGTTATGCTTGTGAGTGATCAGTTTGGGGTCAATCCCTGGCATATCAGTGGATGTCCAAGCAAACAAGTACCCATTTTCTTTTAAGAACTTTATTAATTTTTCTTTCATAGGGTCTTTTAATGAGGCCCTAATATAAGTGACCTTCTCAGGTTCTCCTGGAACTAAGGGAATTGGAACCAAGTCTTCAGTTGGCTTCTTTCTTCTTTCTTCACCCTCTCTTGAGTCCATGTCCTCTATTGGCAGGACTTGCCCTCGACTTCATCGGGTCTCAGGGCTGCCACATAGTAAATTCTTACCATTCTTTGATCTCCTTTTTCCTCCCCAACGCCATTTCTGGTGGAGAACTTGACCTTCAAGTGATAACTCGAGGCAATAACCTTAAAAGCATGCAAGCATGTTCTTCCAAGAATTGCATTGTACATAGAAGGTGCTTTGATTACTAGAAGGGTTAGCATCTGAGTGGACTCTCGAGGCTCTCTTCCCATTATCATGGGTAGTTGAATGGTTCCTTCCACTTTTGACTCCACTCCATTAAAATCATAGGATGGAACATCCGAAGGGGTTAGATGGGAATTATTGTACCCCATCTTCACAAAGGCATCATAGAACAAGATATCAACTGATGCTCCATTGTTTACCAGGACTCTCTTTACTTCTGAATTTCCTATCAAAGGGGCTATGACAAAAGGATCATCGTGGGGAAACTTTATCCCTCCAAGTCCGAGTCATTAAAGGATATGACCATCTCTGTTCTAGCACGTTTAGGTGTTTCACCTACGACTTGCATAACTTCTCTAGCGTATGCTTTCCTTAAGTTTCTTGAATTCCCTACAACTGTAGGTCCTCCAAAAGTCATATTAATAACTGGTCTCTAGGTAGGGGATTCCTATCCCGACTATCATTATTTCTCCCATTATCATCGCGCCTATCACGGCTTCCATCTTTGGTATAATTAGAAAGTTTTCCTCTTCTGATAAGGAATTCGATTTAATCCTTCAATTGTCTACAATCATCCGTGTCATGTCCGGTATCCTTATAAAAGCGGCAAAACGAGTTCTTGTTTCTCTTCTCAGGATCAGACTTTAGGGGTTTATGCCATTTCAGGTCTCGATCCCTTTCAATATCCATCAGGATTTGGCTTCGAGGGGTATTCAGCCTTGCATATTCAGCGAACTTTGGTCCCAAGTTATTTTTCATAGAAAGGGATTTAGAATCCTTGTTCGTCTTAGAATATTTGTCATGGGCATCATATTTCTAATCCCCTTTTCTTTTCTTATTGCTATTATTCCCGTTAGTCGCCACTAACATGGTGGTTTTCTTCATGCTTTCTTCTTCCTTGATGTATTTCTCATCCCTATCTTGAAGGAGGAGCATGTTTTCTGAAGGATGTTTGGCTAATGACCTTTTAAAGTAAGGATCAGTCGTCCCCTATTGCAAGGCTATAATAGCTACTTTATCATCCAAGTTTGTTACCTTCGAGGCTTCCTTGGTGAAACAGTTCAAGTAGTCTCTCATGGATTCGTTCTTTACCTGCTCCAGATTTATGAGAGAAGCTGAACTTTTTTCATGCACTCTTCCGCTTATAAACTAGCTTATGAAGGCCTTGCTGAGTTCTTTAAAGGACCCAATAGAGTTGGGGCCAACCTGTTATACCAATATTGGGCCATGCCCCCCGGGGTTTGAGGGACCCAATAGAGTTAGGGGCAACCTGTTATATCAATCCTTGCATAATATTGCCGTTAATCCTAAATTAATATATTAACATTGTTTTGATATATATATATATATATATATATATATATATATATATATATATATATAATCGAATACTAGTTCAGTTTTATTTATTTTTTTAATAATGAATTATCTAGTTTTGTAGAATACATACATATATGTTGTTGGTTCCTCAGTTACTCAAATAAGAGAGTTCCTCATTGAACCTAAGCCTACATATATATATACACACACACACACACACATATGTAATAAGATAGCAATAATATATATTTTTTAAATTATTAATTTATATGTTGTGAAATTATTGGTTTTATAAATTTTAATTAAATAATATACATATATACTAATTGTTTTTTAAAAAAAATGTTCCCCCAAAATTATTAGGCCCCGGGTGGTCGCCCCTGCCCCTCCCTCAGGGCGGGCCTGGTAAGTGTACAACACTGACAACTACCATATTCAACTCAGTGCCCAGATTATTTCTCTGTTTTCAAATCTTAAATTTTCATCATTTCCCAAATTTGAAATTCAACGGAAACACAAGAACTGATTTTATTCACATAATTATATTACTAAAGTCTAAATACTAAGTGGTATTGCCCATTATGAGAAGCTTAAACTTGATAATTTTTTCTTGTTAGATTAGAATTTTAAATTTTATTAAATTGGGTCTTTGATTATTCTGTGTTAAGTGTTAACTTAGGAAGGTTGTAAAGTGTTAAATATTAATTTTAATTATTAGTTTTATTGTAAAACTTTTGAAGGTTAGAGAATTGTGAAATTCGAGATTTTAAAAAACTACTAAAGCTTTTGCCTTTTGCCTTAAAACATGTAGGTTAAATTCTTTTGTTTAATTTTAGTTATACTTCTATTTTTAATTTTTTCGTTAGTTTTTTATACCTGAATTTTATTTGTGGTACTAGAATTATCATTGTGTTTGCTTATTTTTAATAATTTTAAGATAGTGGAAAGGTATTTTTCTAAGAGGCCGAGGAATTTGGTTGATTCAAGTAGCCAAAGTAGTCCCTCTCCTCCAATTCCTATTCCTCAAATTCCTACTCCTCCAATTCCTACTCCAATTCTTACTCCAAGTCCAACGGAAGATATTGTTAGTAATTCGGGACTACGTAAAAAAATTGATGAATATGATGTTGGTATTAGAGATCGCATTCGTAGAGAATACCTTTATCCCTTGTCAACAACTTCAACACATATATCAAAAAACTCAATTTAGGCCGTCAATGAGGCATTTCAGAGGTGAATGGTTTATTACATTTGCCTGATTGGAATATAGTTTGACTAATGATGCTGCTTATTGCTTTTGTTGTTATCTTTTCAAGCCAATCAATGTCAATCGTTGTGGGGATGAGGTCTTTATAAAAAAAGGGGTTTAACAATTGAAAGAAATCAATTGATAATAATCATGTTAGTGAGATTAATAGTCCACATAATGGTGTTAGGCTACTACTTGAAGGTTTTAAAAATCAAAGGCAAAGTGTGTCTCATCTATTATCATCTACAAGTCGTGAGATTGAAGTTGCTTATCGCACTCGTTTGACAACAACTTTGGACATGACCTCGATTTTGTTGCGGCAAGTTTTATCTTTTCATGGTTATGACGAGTTCTCGACATCAATTAATATATGAAATTTTCTTGAGTTTCTTGATTGGTATAACACAAGAAAAGAAGAACTATCCAAAGTTGTTACTCAAAATGCTCCTGGAAACAATCAATTGACTTCTCCCTTGATTCAAAAATAAATGAGCAATGCTTGTGTTGTGGAGACTACACTTGCAATATTGAATGATATTGGTGATAATTTGTTTACTATTTTGGTAGAAGAATCTCGTAACATTTCAGTGAAGGAACAAATGGTTGTGGTTATTAGATATGTGAACAAAAATGTGGAAATTATTGAATGTTTCTTAACTGCGGTTCATATAGAAGACACTTAATCAAAAGTCTTTTTGTGTGGCAAATAATATTAAAGTAGTCAATATGGAAGACATAATAAGGTCACATACACGAATGAAACGAGATGGACAAAATGTTATTAATTATCATCATTATTGGGTGGAAATTTATTGTGAGGTAACTAGTTTAATTTCTATTTCATAGTAATAATGTCTAAATTCAATATTTCGATATTTCTTTGATTTGGATATATATTCTTCTTTCTTGAACTAGGTGATTAATTTGATTGCTCATGAGTTGGATACTTATTTTCCAGAAGTATACACGGACTTGCTTCTTACTATAGCATGTCTTGATCTTAGGAATTCATATTCAGACTTTGATGTTGATAAGTTGGTACATCTTGCTGAACTCTATCTACAGGATTTCTCATGAACTGATATTTTGATGATTCGGTCACAACATGAGATGTAAATTTATGATGTGAAAAAAGATAGAGAATTTTACAACATCGAAGATTTGAGAAGTCTTGCAAATAAGATGATTGCAACTAGGAAAGCTACCACTTTTCCATTAGTGTATCATTTAATTGAATGGGCATTGCTTCTTCTTGCAGCAACTACTTCCGTTGAAAGAGTATTTTCAACAATGAATATTGTCAAGATGGATTTGAGAAATCTAATAGGGGATGAGTGGATGAACGATAGTTTGGTAGTATATATTGAAGTATTTTCTAAGATTGATAATGTTATTATTTTACGTCGTTTTCAAAATATGTCGTTATATATTGAAGTATTTTCTAAGATTGATAATGTGTTATTATAATTTTTAAAACTATTATAATTTTTTTAAATCTAAAAGATGCCCCCCTCCTCGATGAAATCCTGGTTCCACTACTGTATGTGGTTATATAACTAGTTTTGAAAACCGTGTGAGACATGAACATATTTTAATAAAAGTTTTTATATATATTTATATTTTTTAGTAAATAAGTTATTTTTTTGTAAATTAGTTGATTACTTTAATGAATAAAATAGATTTTGTGTTATTACATAAAAAATATAAATAATTTGAAATAATATAAAGTACATAGATGATGAGAAAGTTCACGATTTTTTTTAATATTACCTTTTCATTTATCATGTATTTTAGTCGTTTATATATATAAAGTTTTAGTGAATTAATCGCAAAAGGTAGTTGCAAATAGATAGCAATCATTAGATTTTTAGTTAACTATATTTATCATATATAATATTTTATAATTATTAAATTAACTATTCTATTTAATTTATTATCACCCAGCTTTAACAAATTTACATAAAATAAAAAAATATTTATGTATTAAGATAAGTTTTCAATTCTTAAAAAAATAATATAAAAACTTATATATTCAATATCAATAAAATATAAAAATATATTTAATTAAATATTAATCAATTTGTTCATCGCATAGGTTATTAACTAGTAATAACAATATCCAAAATCCTACCCCCTCCATAAAAAAAGGGGAGTCATAAAATTTAAAAATCAAATTAATCCAATTTTAATTATGAATTATTGTTAGCGGTAAAAATTATTATTGAAAAATATATTAAATTTATTAGTAGACTTTATTTTTAAAATATTAAAATTATAAATTTGTAATATATAATTTACAATCAAATTTAAATATGTTTGATTTTTTAAAATGATAAACCGTCAATTTTTAAGGATAGAGAGAATATTAGGATGCTGTATTTATTTGAAAATATTTGCAATTTTAAATAATTATATTTATTTAAGGTTGGAACTTATCAACGACATTTTAAAATTTAGTATTTATACTTAATTTTAAATTTTAATAATAATATATTAAAATCTAATATTTTAATTATTATATTTAAAATTACTAATAAAAATGTAGGGTTGATGTCATATTTGAAATATATTAAAATTTAATATTCAAGTTATCAGTTCTAAAAATAATAATCATTGTAAAAGATTTCATCATATATAACTAAAAAAACATTTATATTAATATTGTTACCCAGATAATGAACTATTACAGAAGGGGATTGAATATAATAGTACCAAACAATGGATTATGAACACAAGTATGTAAAAGAAATACTGCTTTATATTAATTTTGATGAACTTGATACAAAAAACTTTCAAGAAAAACAAAGTTCTTAAGAGCTGTTAGGTTATGAGAAAGATGATAACTTGAACGATACTTCAATGTAAACCTAATCCAATGTTTATATAGTACACATCTATCTATCTAATTACATCAAAGATATTGATCAATAAATATAAATATACGATTTCCATCATTATCTTCCTAAAAGATAACTTCCATAAAGGCAATAGACTTTTACTCGAACACTTTCTTCTTTATCTCCAATCATCTCCTGATTTGTCGAACCAAACTCTGATCACCATAGACTCTGTCGGTTAGCAAACTCTGATTGAATAAACTCTGTCGACAACTTCTAGTCTCTGATGTCATCAGCTAAACTCTGATCAGCTTCAGTAAACTCTGATTCAGCATTCTCTGATCTCATAAGTTCTTCATATCTAACAATCTCTCCCAATTTATGCTTTATGCAGTAAAACATAAATTTGAACTTATGATATCGGAAACTTCTAAGACAAATGTATCAGAATTTATCCAACCTGCCTTTTTATACCTTACTATAGAAAAGGTTTTCGGCTAGAAAGTCATCAAGTAACTTCTTTTCAGCTGCCTTCAACAATTTCATCGGTTGAGATTTTACTTCATTTATCTGCTCACTAGAGTCATCAATTTGATACATAGCATCCTTAACTTGTAGATTGGTGACCTCTCTATTCTTTCATCCATAACAATGCAACAAGCTTTTTGATTACCTGGATTCAGAACAAGAGTAGGAATACCAACTATCATTTTGATTTTTCCATCTCCTTTGCTCATTTCCTTTTCAGTTTCATCCTCAAACATGTACTTTGGGTTGTACTCTTCATCAAAGTTTATCATCATCAGTTTTTCAGTCTTTCTTTTGCTAGTGATTGCACCTTCTAGAATTTTCACCCATTTAGCTGTAGTCTCATTCTCATCATTTAACAAACAAAGAACATATTCAAGTTCATATGATGACTTATGAGCCATATCTTCTTCAACCAATTTCAAGACTCTTCCATCTTCTAGAAAATACAAATGTTTTTTCTTAGGGACATTACCATCAAAAGTAACCTTAACCAAATGAACAGCAATGAGCTTGTCCAAGTGATCTTGATTCAGTTCTTCTTCAGGTTTGTCCTTGATTGAATTTTGACAGGTGCAGATACAACAGGTTTCTTCTTGATCAGAGTTTTCTTAGAAATAAGAACTTTATTTTTCTTTGACTGGACTTTAGCATTGTCAGTAGCAGCAATCATTTTCTTCACTTCTTCCTCTGCAGCAACTGGATCCAATCCTGGATGTTCTTCTTCAAAGAGCTTCTTTGCCATTTCTGCATCTTTCTTGTTCCTTTCTTCAATATTTTCAGGCTTCTCTTCCTCTGAAAACCTCTTAGCCAATTCTTCATTTCTTTTAATTTGTTCAATATCAACTATAAGATCAAGCTCCATCATAGTTTGCTGACTGTCTTGAACTTTTCCAGATCCTGAGTGAATCAGAGTTTGCATTTGAATTTGTATACTCTTTCCACCCTTATGACTTCCTTGACTTTTATCAGCTAATCCATCACTACCACCTTCAGGTTTGTCATCAAAGTTTAAGATAGTATCCACTTTGCATTTGTCCTTAGCTACTTTCTCCCCCTTTCTCACATCAAAAGAAATAGTCAGTATGTCTGCAATTGTATGCAACATAGTCTGCATAGAGGTCACAACAGTAGCAATTTTTTCAACTTTAGTTCCAAGGCTTCCTGCTTAGTGGAAACAACTTTAATTTTAGACTCCATGAATAGTTAATATTTGGAAACAACACCCTGAACAGAAGCATCTTGCTTATCCACAATCTCCTGAAGATTATGAATTTCACTATGAAGACCCTTAGTCAACACAGTGGTTGCCTTGAGAACACCTTCATTTCATTAGAGTTTATCTCAGAGTCAGCTTTTTGGACATGAACATGTGGCCAAGAAATGTCTTCATCTTTCTAGGTCATGTCCCAGATGGATTGCCTTTTAGATTTCAAAATTTTTGCACCAGATGGCTCACTCCTGATGTTACTCCTCCTTACACCTTGTACAATAAGGGCAGGTTCAATCTCACCCTTCAACTTTTCAACAACACAATAATCAAGATATTTCATCCTTAATCTGTCATGAGCATCAAAAGCATCCAGAGGCCATCTTTTAGAGTTGTATCTTTGAGTGTAAGGAATAGAAAGATCAGTGACTTCTTCATCCTCAAAGATAGGAGTGGAATCCTCAGAGTTTACAGCTTCACCATCTGCAATATCATCAGAGTTTGATAGTTTAGAGACTGAGGGACAAGTTGAGCAGCAGAGCCTGTTTCATTTATACTCTGAGTACCTGCACAAGGAACAGAACACCCTAAGACACTCTTTTCTTTTAAAATAATCTCATTACTTCTCACATCACACATCTCATGACTTTTGAGAGTCAGAGTTTGCTTACTAGAAGTAACTAACTTTTATCTCATATCTAACTCTCATTTTTCCAGAACCAGTGTCTGCCTCTCATTTTCAGTTCTGTTTTTCACACAATTTACCTCAGTCTCACAAGAGAAAGAGAGAATGGGTGCCCAACCCCATGGTGAGGATGAGAGATTAGGGTATCCTGAACCTAGTTTCACTTATTGGGATCAAGATTTTCCTCAGAGTTGGTTCAATGAGTTGGGGTAGGGGGTGAATGAAATTCATTTTGTTAATTATGTCAGTTTGTAACTACTTGATAGCGGAAATCATCCCTTCGTTACCAATTACGTTGTCACCTTGACTCAAAGGACCTGCATGTAGAGGATCATCGGTCATTGTTGAGTATGTCATCGGAAATCGCCTAGACGCTAAATCAATTTTTCCCAGACGGCGCCAAACTGTTTTGGTTAAATTTTGAGAGTTAAAGATTTTAAGTTTAATAGATTTTAAGTGTGTTTAATTTTCCCAGACGGCGTCAGGATGGTTATTGACCAAGTCTTGTTGCTGTGTTCACGTCTGATTGCTTCGTTTCCGTTGCTGTGTTCACGTCTGATTGCTTCGTTTCCGTCGAGTCCTCAATGTCAATGTCAAGTTTTATTTGTCGACTCACAGATGTCCTCCTTAATGTCTGACGTGTTGAAATCCAACTCCACCATATATAAAGATCATAAATCATTTAGATAAGTACGTATTTTAATTGAAAGATAGATATTTATAAGTGAAGCTTAATTATCTAGCTAACGTGGTTCAAATATTAACCCATGGTGAATTATCAAACTTTTAATATTTTAATTTAATGAAATAGTAAAGATGTGTTAAAGTAATTTAGTGCTTCACTATTTAAAAGTAAACTATATATTTAGAAACTAAAAGAGTTTGGTATTTAATTGTTTTCCAAGAGTTAAGACAAAGAACAAATATATATATATATGCGGTTTGATTAGAAGTTGCAAAGTGTAAGAAGCATGAAGAATATTAAACTCAAACGGAATGAAAGACTCTTAAGAAGGTAGTTGGAGTTTTGTAGGCCATATATTTAATTAGCTCATGCATTCCATCCCTTCCTATTATTTTTCAATCTAATATTTAACTAACACTTCATTATCTTATATATGAAAATAAGAAAACTAAAATTGATCTTAATTAGATAATTTTATCTGAGATAGTGAATAAAATAACTATATTTTGATAATTATGATATTTTGATATGTACATTCAAAATAATTGAGTAATTAAAATACAATTATTTTATTCATGGTCTAAGAAAAACTTGTCAAATATCAATATTAGTTTACTTATTCTCTTTATATATACACTAATTACATTTCTCTCTTTAATTCCACTAAACTTGCTCCTCTTTCGGAAGCAAACCCCTCTCCCCCTCATGCATGTGCTGCAGTTCACCTACTACAATAACAGCCAAGCTAGCCACATATATAGAAGTCATGTATGCATAATTCAATAACCATTTTAATTTTATTTGAGTTCATATATAACACTCCAACACAAAGCAAAACAAATGAATATTATATTACGTATTCACAAAGGCATACAGTACCTTTATAATATTTAAACGAGTATATAAGATGGTGCATGCTAGCTAGCTAGGATAATATTGAGGTGAGAAATGAGGGATATCACAATATATATGATAATATTGTTGCAGTTACTCTTTGGTTTCCAACTATTTATAAGTTATCTATTGGTATGGACATCTGCTGCTACTTTTTATACTTGAGTTTTGTTTCTTGCAGCATCCTACTTTTTTTCACCATAATTTGTTCAAACACAAGATATAGATACATCATCTCATTTTTAGTCAAGAAAAAAAGCTACTGTTTGTGGGCAGGTATGCATTACATATACACATATACTTCATTTAGTTATCTTTCATGTTTTAAGTTGAAACAAGGCAGAAAGTGTTTTATTTCATCAACCTTTGTATGAATGTACTAATAACTGATGCACTTTATGCCTTTACAACCTTTTGATTCGCTTACGAAGTTGCTTGTAGGGGTTTTTGTAAGATCCCATATCGATAAGATATAATCAGTTTGAGGTCTTTAGAAAGACAAGTCAAAGTTGCCGGTACTTTTGGACTGATCTGTGATGAATTATTTGGTCTGGTATGAATTCAGTTGGGGGTTTGGATTGTTATAGTTTTGAGTTGATATGTTCATGCCTCTGTCCCAAATTGATTGTGAAAAATAAGTATGGATGTCTGATTATTTACAAATCGATCTATGAAATATAAATTTATTGAAATCGAATCGACTTCTGAAGGAATATATAATGATGATAAATTAATGTCGAGTTGCAGGAAACATGAGCTTTTTGCAACCTATCATGGAGAAAATACGGCCAATACTTGTGGGTGTCAAAGGCTGGAACTACTGTGTTTTCTGGAAACTGAGTGAAGATCAAAGGCAATAATTTTTTGTCATATTTATATGGAAGATTTGTTTAGTCCTGTCAGTTATCGATCTTTTTCTTTGTTTGTGATGTGTTGTCATTAGGTTCCTTGAGTTGATGGATTGCTGTTGTGCTGGGAGTGAGAGAAGAGTAGTTGTTGATAATATTGGTGAAGCTGGGGATGACCAGGAGCTTCTGTTTACAGTTGTTTCTATTAATCCTTGCAGAGATGTCATGTTTCCGCACACAAGAACCCAGGCTTGTGAACTGCTTTCGCAGTTACCTTCTTCCCTTCCCATGGATTCCGGGTACATAAACATTAACGATGACATATCTCTCCCCTGATCATTATATTTAGTACTCTATATCATGTGTTTGTGTTTATAGATTAATTATCTTAAATAATCTGTAATAGTATGAATGCTAAACAATTTTCCAATAAAAATGTATGTGTGTAAAACACAGGATTCATGCACAGGCTTTGATAACAAATCAACCCAAATGGCTGAACTTCTCTAATAGCTGCCACTCAGACATAATGCTGGAGGTGAAGTATTACACACAGACAAACACATGTTGATGTCTTTACGGGCAGCATTTCGAATTTTTATCCACTGATTTACTTGACAGGATGCAGTAGAGACTAGGGTTTTAGTTCCGGTTTCAGTTGGACTGATCGAGCTCTTTGTAGACAAACAAGTAACTCTATTTCCTTCCTGAATGTACTTTAGATAATATCTTTGTGCATGATTGAAAAGTGATATATTTACTTTATATTTGCAACTCTATGCATTCATAATTCTCAACTGCTAAGGTGCTAAACTAGTTGTCATTGAGAAAAGTTGAGTGACCAACATGCTTAAAATATATTTTCACACACAAACCTCTACAAAGTATAATCTAATACAAGAGTTTTGATTTCTTGTTAAAAAATCCCAAAACATACTAAAAGGATTTTATTAATCAAAAAGGTAACAATAAAAAGTAATTTAATAAATGGTAGAGGAATGAGTGAGAAGATCAAGAACGAGACATTACACCTATATAAAAACATAAGTTGCATGCAATTTTTTGGTAGTTCGCATCGTTTGTAACTTATATTTAAGAGGAGAGTGAGGATTTGAACTCGTGACTTTGTCATCCGAATAGGGTGAGTGATAAAATGTTGTAGCTAGACTATCTTTGAATCATCATAATTCATGCATATATTTTGCCTATGCATTGCCAACTGATTACTTTACTTTTTGCAGGTATCTGAAGATCGACGTTTGATAGATTTTATAACATCACAGTTTGACATCTCACAAGATCAGGAAAGCATGATGACTTCAAACTTCTCATTTAAACCAACTTCAATAATCAGTGAAAATGATCATAAAGTTCAAAAGGAGCTTTTCCAGCCACCGGTGTCTCCAGCAACAATGATCCAAAATCTGAATCTTCAAGATGACATCAGCACAGATCAAATTCATTTACACAACTCTTCAATGAATTTCTTTCAACAATTCGATGATCACAATATGGAAAATGAAAGCAAGAGCTTGCTAGAAAGTCTCAATGAACACTTGAATGCAGATCATAGGCAGTTAAATGGTTATGATCAGGAAGATCTTGACACATTCCAAAAGTCCATGATTAATAATGCTAGTGCAAGTGTTAATGCACAGATGATCAATACTACAGTGGAGCCTACGAAAAGCAAGAAACGGCAAAGTGATGATAGAGATTCGATGAATAGATCAGATTCGGTCTCTGATGATGAAGATAATAATGATGATGAAGATAATAATGATGGTAAGTACAGAAGAAGAAATGGAAAAGGTGGAACTCAATGTAAAAACCTTGAAGCTGAAAGGAAGAGAAGGAAAAAACTTAATGAAAGGCTTTATCATCTCAGATCATTGGTTCCCAAAATTACCAAGGTACTATATATAATGACTACTAAGAGATAAACATATCTTTAGTACTAAAAGTTTTGACCCTCTATTATTACCCGGAGAAAAGGGTATCCGTTAGAATAAAACTAATGGATTACATACTACAACTAAATACAACTATGATATCCTTTTCAGTTGGATAGAGCTTCAATTCTTGGAGATGCAATTGAATATGTAATGGAGTTAAAGCAACAAGTTGAAGATCTTCAAAACGAGCTAGAGAGGAACATAGACGATGAAGGTGGACAACCAAACGATAATGATCAAAGCACACTTCAATCAGAGGTGGTACTTGGAAGTGAAGTCAAAATTGGAACAAAATCTGAACTTGGTAAACCTTACAACAGGGCTTATAATGTGGGAGCATCATCAAGTATTGGAACAGAGGTCTCCACTAAGAAAAATCTAAACTCTGAAAGTACTAGTGATAAGGTGCAGCAGATGGAGGTGAGATGTGTGTGTTTGTGTGCACGCATGTCTGTGTGGTGTATATTTGTGTGTTATTTATATTGTGTAATTATATTGAAATGTTATTACAGCCGCAAGTGGAAGTGATTCAATTGGATGGAAATGAGTTGTTTGTGAAAGTATTCTGTGAGCACAAACCGGGCGGTTTTGTGAAGTTGATGGAGGCTCTGAATTCACTTGGGCTTGAAGTAACTAATGTCAATGTTACTAGCTTACTATCCCTCGTTCTCAATGTCTTTAAAGTTGAGGTATGTATATCAATATCATAACCTGTACATAATTAACATTTGACATATTTGTATATGAACTGAGTTTTTGCAACCAATGTCTGCTGTCAAAAGCAGAGGAAAGACTGTGATATGATTCAAGCTGATCATGTAAAGGAGTCTCTGCTGGAGCTAACCAGAAACCCGAATCGAAGTTGGCCCGAGATATCTAAAGCAGCTGCATCAGAAAATGTAAATGGCAATGATCATCACAATTACCATCCTTATCACCACCATCAGCATCCTGTGCACTTCCATCACAATCATCATCTCCACCATCTTCATAATTAAGCATAATTAATAAATGTAGGTGCCCTCTTTTCAGATTCTGTTGTTTCCTTTGCTGCCTTATAAAATTAAGAACTAGCTGGTGATGTATGGACTTTGGGTTATATTTACCAGAATAAAGAGAGGGTGCCTTTTCATCCTCATAGATTACTACTGTTTCTAAATACAAGAGAAAGAGCATCTGACTTGAGTTCATGTTAATACTGTGGATTATGCACGATTAGTTTATCCCCTAATCCTCACCTTACTGGATTATACCTTTTCATCTCTAGTATTTGACAGAAACAATCACTTTCTCCGCATACCATTATACATTTCCCTATACAATTTTAAAAGATAATCTTGTTCGGATATTATACGTACACGGATGAAGTAAAAACTACAGGGAGGTATATAAAAGGTTTATGTCCCTCCATGTACTCTTGATGAACGATGCTGTTGGACGATTAAAAAATGAAGTTCAATTTATATAAATCTTCAAAGTATAACAATGGTTCTGAATTGCATAAATTAACCAAAAATATGATCGCAAAGTAATAACATTATGTTAGAACTACAAGTAAGAAGGCTAGTAGTAATGAGGCTACACAATATACAAGTAAACTAGCACCCCTTTCTTCATCCCACTGTTTTTATCCATACCTGGTGGCGGATCAGGAGCAGTATCATTATTTTCGTTTACATTGATAACAAATCTCATACCACCAGAACAATGGCCCGGTATATCACATATAAACCAATATTTCTTGGCCTCATCCAGTACAATTTGATCATTTCCACTCTCGTATCTCGCCAACACTCCGCTGCTAGAATTGCAGGACTGGTATGTAGCTTGTGTTACCACAGGCGTTATGCTGCCTTAATACATAATTGAAAACTGCATCATATATTACCAAAACAAAAATTAGACCACACCAAACTAGTATCGAGATGTACGTCGACCATATCCTTACTCGTCAAAGTAATGAGTCTTTTCTTTAAATACCACGGATTTTAAAAATATTTGTTCTGCATTTGAAAAGTTATGGACGAATATGAGCCCGTTTGGGATTTCTGATAAGTAACTTATAAACGGGAAACATTGAACATTAAGAAAAACAAGAAACTTCAGAATGATGAGAGCATTTAGAAGCGAACATTAGCAGTAAAAAGAATGATAATCTATTTGATTAGACACATAACGACATGCAGAGAAGCAGCAAAAAAAAACAAACAAACAAGAAACGCATGATATAGTCATACAATCGGGAGCAGATGCAGAAATAATTTTTCCGGGGGTAAAAAATTATTTCTAATAAACACCTTTATAAATGTTCATTTTTATCGGGCACTTCAATATTTTTGTATCAATTTTAATGTTGAAAGACCGATAAATAAAATTTCAAGATACGTGTCCCGTACCCCTTACTAGGGTCGTGAGTCAAAGAGAATGCTAGCTAATTACCAAGAGTGTCACCGACACTATGCTATTCTTTAACATTCTCCTCACTCGAAATCCCATTTTTTGGGTTGAATAGTAGATCACCGGTACCCATTTTTGGGCATAGTTAACCTTAAGGTGTTAGAGAGAGACCCAAATGGATCTTATACTACTCTTTAACATTCTCCCTCACTCGAAATCCCATTTCCCTCATAAATTGTGAGAATATTGGGGGAGGGCTTTCGTGTCTCTCATAAATTGTGAGAATATTGGGGGAGGGATTAGAGAGAGACCCAAATGGATCTTATACTAATCTTTAACATTCCTCCTTACTCGAAATCCCATTTTTTGGGTTGAAGAGCCATTTTTTGGGTTGAAGAGTGGAACACCGGCACCCATTTTTTGGCATAGTTTTTGCATTCGTGTACCTCATAAATTGTGAGAATATTGGGGAGGCAGAGAATCGAACTTGTGACTCTTGCCTGCCAACCTCAGCTCTGATACCATATTGATTAACCAACTCATTTAAAATCTTAATATGTTACAGAGACACTCAAATGGATCTTATACTATTTTTTAACATTATAAATACGGGATTCAACTGTCCTGCTGCTTAGAAATAGAGGATACATGAAGAAATATATGATAAAGCAACTCAAAGCTTTTCATTGCTTTACTAACCCGAGGAGGAAATTGGTTGAGTACAGAAAAATGCACATATATTGCTTCGAGTAACTGTAAGATAAACAAGTAAAGCCAAATTGATGAAGCACATTCGGACTTCTCAACATTACACAACTTCTGGTGTCATAGTTATTAAATTATTTCGGATAATTCAAGGCATAATTAAGGTTGTATAATTGTAGTGGTTATATTATTACATGATTGTCTTTAGCTCAAAACATATAGTGGTTGTACTCGAGGATTAAATCCATTAATTAAGATTCTAAATATCACAAGTTTATATGCCGGCTCCGTATCACAATTGGGATCCGTTCCATGGATTTCGCACCGATTAATTTAGATAATTAACCGGGGTTGACGGGTATTGGTGCGGGGCGGAGTGGATAATTATATCGTATCTATACTATTATATCTTATATATAATAAGAATAAGAGAAATTTTATTCAAATACTACTAAAAGTCAAAAAATTGATTCTTAATAATTACATAATACTACTTATTTACAAGTTATTATTATTATTAAGATTCCTAACAACTATAATTTTTCTTACCCGCTTCATATTATAACTCAAATTCTATTAAATATCTTAGTAGTATATAAATTCGAACTTAAAGATCTATCTTTGAGTTAAATTAAAAAGAAAATTCGTAATTATTGTACTCCTTACCCGACAGATATTGTTTGAGCCATATTTTGAGTTTCAGAAGTTAGAATTGAGTGATTTTACAGCCCACGTGAAATTTACAAAATTATTCTGGTTTGTAATTGATTTGTAACTGTGTCTATATAAAGATAGACATAGGTTAACATTGAGATCTCTAAGCAAATTATATTTTTCATAACCTAGCAGCTCTTGAGAACAAATAACTTCTTGAGAGAGTTTTGTAACATGTTCAATCTTTAATACAAAACTGCATTAATCTTTTACATACTTGTGTTCTAAATCGATTTACTAGTACTATTACATTCAACCCCCTTCTGTAATAGTTCATCCTTCTGGGCAAACAAGTGGTATCAGAGCAGACAGTTCAAAATCAACTGTAAGATCTCAAATCATGTCTAGAAACAAGTATGAGAGCATAATAATTCCAATCTTAAAGAAAGTTGAGTACCTACATGGAGGGTGAAGATGTTGATGTTCCTAGAAGCAACAGATCCTGATTACTTGGATAGGATCAATGAAGGCCAGTACATGCCAACAAAACTGGCACCTGCAACCATTGTGGATGGAAGACAAGTACCTGAGCATTATACCCTCAAAGATAAAAAGGAGTGGACTAATGAAGAGAAACAAGAAGTCCTCAAAGATGCCAAGGTAAGAAACATATTACACAATAGTCTTGACTCTGTAATGTCCAACAGGGTTATAGCATGCAAAACTGCAAAAGAGATCTGGGATGCACTAGAAATTCAATGTCAAGGAACAAGGGAAATCAAGAGAAATAGAAGATCTGTGTTAATTCAGGAGTATGAATATTTTGAAGCCAAACATAAGAATCCTTAACAGATATCTATGACAGATTTCTAACACTATTAAATAACTTGGCTTTAGTGGATAAAGTATATGATAATGAGGATTCAAACGCCAAATTTCTGAGGGCTCTTCCAGAAGAATGGGATTTACATACATCTTTAATTAGAGACAGGGCTGATTTAGATGAGATGTCCTTAGATGAAGTTTATGGCAAATTGAAAACTCATGATCTAGAATTACAGAAAAGAAGAAACAGGAAAAGCAACAAAGAAAGGTCCATTGCTTTGAATGTTGAAACAAAGTCTGAAGAAGCAAAAGAAAAAGTGCTTAAAGCTTCAACAAGAAAAGGAAAAGAGATAGTGACTCAAGAAAGTAGTGAATTAGAGTCTGAGACAAACTCTGAAGTAAATTCTGATGACTCCACAGACTCTGATATGATGGAGATGGTTGCTATGATTGTAAAAGACTTCAAAAAGATGAAATACAGGAAATATAAGAAGCAAGCAAATTTTCAAAAGAAACATGGAGAAACAGAAAAGAGAAAAAGGTTCAAGAAAAGAGAAGATAGAGATGGGAAATCAAAGACTATTGACAAGTCAAAAATAAAGTGTTATAAGTGTAACAAGATGGGGCACTTTGCTACTGAATGCAGAAGTAAGGAATCAGGAAAAGCCTTAATCACTTCAAAGAAAGACTGGATGGATTCCTCAGATTCTGAACCAGAAACAAATTATGCACTCATGGCAAACACTAAAGATACAAACTCTGATAAGGTACCAGACTCTGTCTTTAATTTTCAAACTGATAATATCTGTGAATTAAAGTCCTTTCTTAGATCTTTGCATGTTAGCTTTAAATCTCAGACATTGGAGAATGATAGATTAAAATCTGAAATTCAAACTCTAACTACTAGAAATAACATGCTTGAATCTAAAAACTCTGATATGTTAAAAATTAAGAAAGATTTTGATAATGCTATTCACATGCAAACCCAGTTAGAAATTCAAGTTAAATATTTAAAATCTGAAATAGCAAAAGAAAAGGAAACTTTCAGAATTTGGACAAACTCTGGAAAGAAAGTTCAACAAATGCTAAATAATAAGAATTGGACTTCTACTTTAGGTTATGAATCTGAAACACACATTAAATCACACATAAAAGGAATATTAAATAAACCTGTGAAATTTGTTAGAGTAAGTATTAAGGAAACTCTCACAGAATGCTCTAAGCACAATAGTGTGACAGAACCTAAAAAGGTAAATATAGGATTACTTTCTCATAAGCAACTTAAGGAAAATTGAAAGCAATCACAAATGAAATTAAACCAAAAAGGGTTAAAAGAAATAGGAATGGCAAAGTAGAAATCAATAAGGAGACAAATTACATGAATATTCCTGATACTCCTAGGAAAACATGTTTTATTTGTGGAAATTCAAATCACCTTGCTATTAACTGCAAACAAAAGAGAAAGAAAGAACCTGAAAATCCTAGGTTTGAGGCTAGAAAACAAACAAGAAATAATCCTTATTTTTATTGTGGTAATATGAATCACTCAATTTATACTTACAAAGAATATCATGATTTGTATTACAGCATTTATAAACCACAGCCTCAAATAATGAATTTACCAAAAAAAACTGTCGAGAAAATATATGTGATAAAGTCTGATAAAAAGAGTGTAAAATCTGACAGTACAAACTCTGTAAATGCAAACACTGTTTTTGTAAACTCTGTTAACACAAACTCTGATAAAAGTACTTCTGCTGCAAAAGTTAACAAGTTTTCAAAGAAAGGACCCAAACTAGTTTGGGTCCCCAAACCTACTAATTAAGTTGCATTTACTGATTGTAGGGAAACAGGAATAACATCCTAGTAATTGATAGTGGATGTTCTGCACATATGACTGGAAACAAATCCGTGCTTTCAGAGTTTGAGAAGAAGGCTGGCCCAGTAGTATCTTATGGAGATGGCAACATAGGAAGAACACTGGGATATGGCAATATTGTGGTTGGAAATGTCATCATTGAAAATGTAGCTCTGGTTGAAGGACTCAAACATAATCTTCTAAGTGTGAGTCAAATGATAGACAGAGGTTATTCTGTGGAATTTCATGGTACTCATTGTGAAGTGAAAAGCAAGAAGAATGGAAAAGTAGTTTTTATTGGTCACAGACATAACAATTTATTTGAAGCTAGCTTGCATAATGATTCAGATGGTCCATTAACATGTTTACTTGGAAAGGCATCATCCCTAGAAAGCTGGAACTAGCACAAAAAGCTGTGTCACTTAATTTTGGAAACATCAATGAATTAGTGAAAAAGGACCTAGTCAGAGGTCTACCAAAAGTTCAATTTCATCCTAATGGACTTTGTGATTCATGTCAAAAGGCCAAACAAAAGAAGACATCTTTCAAGAGCAAAACTGAAAACTTAGTTGATCAACCATTTCACCTATTGCACCTTGATTTATTTGGTCCTGTCAACATAATGTCCATAGGAAAGAAGAAATACACTTTTGTGATAGTTGATGACTTCACTAGATTTACTTGGGTATACTTTTTGCATAAAAAGGATGAAACTGCAGAAATAATTTTTGAACATATTGCAATGATTGAAAATGGATCAACTCACAAGGTGAAGAATCTAAGAAGTGACAATGGAACAGAGTTTAAAAACTCTGCAATGGAAGAATTCTGCTCAACAAAATGTATTATTCAACAATTTTCAGCACCTGTAACACCTCAACAAAATGGTGTAGTTGAGAGAAATAACAGAACTCTAATTGAAGCTGCTAGAACAATGCTAGAAGGAGCAAAGCTACCTACTTACTTTTGGGCAGAAGCTGTAAACACTGCATGTATTACTCAGAATTGTTCTTTGATAAACAAACATGGAATGACCCCATATGAATCTTTGAAGGGAAGAAAACCAAATGTTAAGTGCTTTCATATCTTTGGAAGCAAGTGTTTTATTCTTAAAACACACACTGAGCAATTGAAGAAGTTTGAGCTTAAAGCAGATGAATGAATTTTTATTGGATATACAACAACTTCTAAAACCTCCTCAAGGGCATTTAAAGTATTCAATCTAAGAATAAGGACAGTCATGGAATCAATTAATGTCTCTTTTGATGAAGGGAAAATAGCTGGATTACATGATAAGGATGTACAGGAAACTCTGAGATTTGAGAATGAACTGCAGGAAATAAACTCTGATGGTTCAAACCCTGATAATACAAACTCTGTTAGGATAAACACTGGTGAGGAAAACTCTGATTCTTTAAACTCTGATTCAGAATTGATTGAAATATAAAGTGAAGATTCTGCACATGTTGAGGGGGAGCAACATCATTCAAACACTGACATTAAAGATTAAGATGTTGTAATTGAAATATATGAATCTGACCTAAATCTGAACAACACAAACTCTGAACTCTTAACCTCTGATCCATCAAACTCTGAAACTACAAACTCTGAAATCTCAAACTCTGAGCATATAAATTCTGAGACATCAAACACTGATGACAACACATACTCAGGGAGAGGATCAGCATTTATAGAAGAATCTTTCTATGAAGGAACAAATCATGGGGAAGCATCTAGCTCTAGAAACTTTTCACATCCAAGAAAGTGGACAAAAGATCACACACCTGATTTAATTATTGGTGATCTGGAAAGTAGAGTAAAAACAAGAAAAGCTACTCAAAATGAATGTCAATTTCATAGCTTTCTGTCACAATCAGAACCAAAGAAGGTTGAGAGAGTTTGATAGTCGGTGTTCGATAAATCAGGAACTGATTCAGGATAAAAGAGAAAGTGTTTCTGTGAATATCAATTACATTATTGGAAGCTATCTATTCGGGAGATAATGATGGAAGTCATATTTTCTATATTTATTAATCATTATCTTTGTTATAATTGGATAGGTAGATGTGTACTATATAAACACAGGTTTAGGTTTACATTCATGTATCGTTGATAAAATATCATTCACATAACCTAACAGCTCTTAAGAAAATCTGGTTTCTTGAGAGAGTTTTGTATTAAATTTGTTAAATTTAATACAAACAGTTTTATTTTCACATACTTGTATTCTAGAATCGATTGTTTAGTACTTTTATATTCAACCCCCCTTATATAATAATTTATTTACTGGGTAACATGTTAAGAACACAAGCAGGTATTATAGTACTTAACTTCATGTTTGTGTATATCCTAAGTGCTGAACATTCCTATTTATGGTCTTTCTTTGTGTTATTATTGTTACTAGTTTATATCCCGTCTGATGCATGTATCGAATTGTTTTAATATTTTATATATATTTATATAATTTTTCATATATTTTTGTATTTTTATTTTAATAAAATAATATTTGTGTGCTTTAATATTTAGAAGTATGCATTAGTTAGGAGAGTAATGTGCGATGTGTTTTAGTTAGGAGATTAATGTACAATAGGATAATATTTGTCTATTTTATTTAAAGATGGATATTAGTTAGGAAATTAATTTGAGATATGTTTTAGTTAGAAGATTAATTTTAAAAAATTAGGCTCAATATTAATTTAAATTTCATTTTTAATTTTAATTTTAATTTTTTTAGTATTTTTTATATGATTTGGAGTTATTTTTATTTATATAATATTAATTTAAATTTTACTTAATATTATATGTATATATTTTTATAATATTTATTTGTATTTATATTTTAATATGATAATTTTTGTGTATTTTGTATAGAGATGTATTTTAGTTAGGAGATTAATGTGAGATGTTTTAATTAGAAGATTAATATGAGATGTATTCTAGCTAGAATATTAATATTTTAAAATTAGACTCAATAATGGTCTAAATATCGACCGACTACGGACTGATTATCAAACTTTTAATATTTGGACTTTAATAATATAGTATAAATTTGTGGCTTCTGATATTTCTTCTGCAATTTATACGTAAAGTATAGTCACGTAAATTTTCTTCAAATTGTTGTTATTATCTATTCCTATTTGAGGATGCGATCTATTTCACTTCTAGTACTATTAAAATTTGGAGTTATAATAACTGAACCAGAATTGTAATTTTTTTTTTGTCAGCATAGACGGGTAAATCGTAAGATGAATTGTATCCGAATACAATAGCCGGATCAAGAAGTTCCTTTCATTCAAGAAATTTTATCATTTAACCGACAGGTCATGCAAGATGACCGCAGACATTTAGACAATAAAACTTTAATGTTTGATAAAAAAAAACATCTATAGTGTCAGATCTCATAAAACCTTATTGGCTCCCCTTCCCGTATACTTGAAAATCAAGAAAAATAAAGAAATACATAAGTCTCTATAATATAATCAACCATTTACTAAAAACTAAGATAAATTAATATGATGGAAATAACATATATATTTAAAACCATTTATATAAGGAAGTACAAAATTTTACATTAAAAATCAATAAAGAATAAATGAATTATAAAATTTATGAAAATAAAACTAATATAAATTAAATTGAATAAATCATTAAAATCCAACCAAAAGGGTTTCTTTGATTGGACATGTCAAAAACACATAACTAGGTAAAATGAAATTAATATAAATTTAATGAAAATTTTGAATTTTAAAATTCTATATAAAATAAACAAACCATCAAAATGACATGTCTCCTAAAAACCCAAAATATACGTCATCAAATATGACCATCCATAAATGGTACAAACTCCTAAATTATTGTCTAACTAATAATCATAATCTACTTAATAAATACTATAATTAAAAACTCCCTAAAATATTGCCTATTAACTTAAAATCCTAATTAATAGTCTAATTAAATTCAACATATTTATGACACCTTTTAATGCACATAAACACCTATCGTTACAAAATTAATTCTAAACGAATTATCAATAAATTATTAGTAACTAAAAAAATTGTGTTGCGTGTGAATAGTAAAAACTAGAAAACCTCGTAATCAGACTCACAAAAGTAACTCAACTTAGCTGACTCTTCAAGCACAAAAAGCAAAACAAAAACCTATAAAAATAAAAGCAAATTTATGCAGACCACATACGCAACTAGCTTCCATGATTCATTCACATCATAATTTTAAAGAAACGGGGGCACTACCCGTCTCAAGAATTAATTTCATGACCATTTGACATACCTTTAACAACTGCAGTTAGTCTAAAGATTGTCAATTGATCAACAAACCAAGATAATACATTTCCTTAATAAACACATATGTAGCACAAGTCAACTTAACCTTACCCGTTATAAGGATGAAGATGATAACAACTTGGTCAGCAAATAAATAAAGTATCTCATATATTAACTGTACCACATATCACTCATGACTCACAAACAAGCATGTCTTGCAATCAATGTACGGTTTTCACGATGAAATTAAGGGCCGAAATAGGATTGAAAATCATAAAAGACCAATAATTCTCAAACTTGAAATTATCAAAACACTTTACTAAATTTCAATAGAATTGTAATATTTTAGTTGTGAAATATAATCATTTATTTTATATTAAACCGACCCAACCCAAAATATAATTTAATAAAATTAGGTTAGATGATATAAAAAATTTATAATAAATTTAAATTTTATAAACTTAAATTAATTGAATTGAGTTATTTATTTACTTATAACCCGTCCACTCTACCCATGGGCACCCTTAACGGAAGGAGTAGTTATTTTTAAGGAAATAAATTTAGTCAAAATGGAGCTAATATGATTGACTGTTAATGCTAGGAGACCCACAACAGTAATTCGAGCCGAATTTTTGTTTATTAAATTCGAGTCTGAATTTTTCTATCGAATTGAGTTACACTTATATATTTTTGAATTCAAAAATTATATTTGAGTTCGATCCGTACATACTTATTTGAGTTGGAGTTGTTAAAAAGTTTTTGAGTTTATCTAATTGTTTAACCAATTTTTATATTGAATTTTCGATATTTTTATATTGAATTTTCGATCGTATCACGTTATTATTTTTTTTAACTTATCGAGTCTATAGTGTTTTGATTATATTTTTTTTAATCTAGATAAATTATTATATATTTCAAATTAACCTAAAAAAATTTCCCACATCAAAAATTGCAATAAATTTTCAAAAAATATCATGTGATTATGTGAATTTTTTAAATGTATTCATTTTAATACAACGAAGATATCAATAAATATAGTCAACTTATTAAATAATCTGGGTTAATTCACTTAAAATTATACAGTATTTTATTGGCATATTATAATGTTAGAATAGTTATTTTAAATTAGTAAAAGTATTGTGTATAATTAAATATTAGAATAATTTAATAGATAAAAAGAATTAATGACTAATAATTATTTGTTATCATTTCATACATAAAAAATTTATACTATATTATTAGTCGAAGTAACAAATTTTTGGTCGATACTCTGGTCACTATATTATTATAATTGAAGTGGCAAATGTTTGGTCTGTCATTTGTCATATTTGTCTTCTATTTAACTCCAAACATATTTTTTAGTTGAATTTTAGTTAAAATACATTATATAAAAACTATTTGAATTAATTAAAATGTAATTAAAAAATAAAATACACTTTTAAAAAAATCCTTTCATTACAATACACCCTTGGATAAATTTTTTTAATAATTAAAATTAAATACAAAATAAAATATATTATTATAATACTTAAAATAAGTATATCATACATAAAACTTTATCATCAGACTAGTCCTACTTTTATACAACTGCTCACATGTAAAATTGGATTATATCTAAATTATTAGCTATATTTTCTATTTTAAGAATTTTATTTACACTATAATTTTTATATGATATAGTTGTACTCACACTAAACTCAATTTTATTACCGTTCAAACTTTTAAATTTATTTTAAATTATAACTTATTACTTAAATTTCATGAATATTAAAATCAAAAAATATTTAATATATAATAATACTAATAATAATAATAATAATAATATAAACAATATTGCATAGAAAAATATAGAAAAAATGATTAATAAAATAAATTAACACATTAAATTAAATATTTAAATTATTTAAAACAATTAATATATAATTTATCGGTTTTTCTATTGTCGTGTTTTGTACGAGTTATAAGCCAGTAATTATATAAACTTATTGTAAGAATATATTATTCAATATATGGTAATCGCATAAATTAATTTAATTTAACAAATATAAAACACTAATAACTAATAATAATATAAGAAATAAATAGTAATTAATAATTTAAAATGAACTTTAAAAATGAAAAGTTATCGAATTTGAGTTCGAATCGAACCGAGTTTTAGTTTAACAAATCGAGTTCGAGTCACATAAAATTTGAGTTTGACATTAACGAATATAGTTCAAATCGAGTATCAAAATACTCAGTTCAACTCAAACTTTGTATGAAGCCTAAAAATTTGTTCGAATTCAAGTTCAAAAATAAATTCAAAGCAAATTTTAACCCAGTTATCTAGTCGAATTCGAGTTGCTAGAGATGCATTTTTCAAAGATACACACCATATCACAAAATTAGATGTGCAAATTTTAGATATCGCATAACTAAAAGTTGTAAAAAATATATATTTTGAACTTTTTTTCCTTGGGACTATAGCACTTTGATCTACGTTTCGAACATGTTTTCAGACATTTTATCTAGTTTGTCTATTACTATCACAGTTTCGATTCACTCCATTTGTAAGCTCTTCCCTCTTGTGGCTCATTTAGGTAGATACATAATTACTATTCTCACCGTATTGAAGTATGAAAGTACGGTTAGAATTGTACTATTAGATTAGTGGAATTAATTTAGTAGACCAGCTTCGCATAGTAGACTCGTTGGTCCATTACGAAATATTGTCGAATTGATCCAACTATATCACAAGGAATAAGATATATTCTCGTAGAAACATAGTTCTCTAAGAGCTAAAAGTTAAATTAGAAGCATTTCTTCATTCTCATGGATAATTAACTTATGAAGAAAATGCAGATTCTCTTCTAACGTGGTCATTTATTTAGTCAGAGGCTGTTAGTAGTAGAGTCTCTGCTGTAGAGATAAACAAAAGTATACCACTTCATTCGCAATCAGAATACCACTGGAACATATCCAATGTAGTCATTAAAAAACGATTCCCTATTCACTCCTGAATAAAAGCCAAGTGACCAAAGGAGGAAACTACGAAATTACTCCTCAATCCAAATGAGAGTAACGAATGGTAAGAAATGTACAGACGTTACATCGGAGTGGCCAAAATTTTGCCGATATTACATGATGGGGTTGGCTCTAAATGTATGATAAAGATTGATCTATTGGAGTCATGTCATCCGGCAGCTTAACTGCAGGACCAAAAACTATAGTTCGGCTGCCAGAGTTTTCATGACAACAAAAGAATGTTTTCAGTCCAAATTATATTAAGAAAATTTCTCACACTGCAACAAGGGATGTAGAAATTTTTATAAAGCCTCTATCCTTCATCTTGGATAGGCTTGCCTGCTCTTTCCTTGTCAAAATCTTTCGAAATACAAAAGATAACTGTCAAGTCACATGGGCTGACTTCTTCAACATGTGTGCTACGACTGTAGGAGATGCTTGAACTCGTCACAACAAGCTCCAACTTCAGTGAGTGCCAGAAAAAGCTTTGGCACAATTTTAGTCAACATTAGCTTGAAACCAACAGAATTGACATCAGGAATGCTCTTATCACTTAGAGAGGCATCCTCAGTGAGCGAGGCGATCAAATAACCTTTCATATAAGTATCACATGCTTTCAGTATGTAATAACCACGCTTCTTAAAATGCTCTCTAACAAGTGCTTCAAAGTCCTATAAAATTAATTAACCTGATCAGTAGGAGGAACCATTTATCACCAGCATATATAATAAATTGAATACACATTGAAATGTTAGAGACCATAGTAGTGATACCCATCATCACATTATATGTAGTTGAAGAACAACCATTAACGGAATGCACTAAATAAGACATCATTATATATGGGACCAAGTTGCTTTCTTTTTAATAAGATTTTTAGTCCAGTCACCATATGTAGTTTTCTCCACCTATGTGACAAACTGTTATAAGGCGCCAAGCCAGAACATGCAACTGACTTTAGATCTGGAGCTCAGGTAATGTCCTCTGCGGGGTAGTCTTTATTCTACCACCCTATAAATTACTATCCTCTACACTGTTGTCTCCTCGGATTCAATTTAGCAGCTGAAAGATAGATCTGGAACTCCTACCAAATTTTTTAAGAAACTAAACCTCATACTTATTGCTATTTCACCTCGTATGCTCCTTAGTCCTTAACTTACTATTTGGTTGTGATAAGCATGGGTTGGTAAGTCGTATGACCACACTGGCCAATCAACAAGATCCAACCTGGCTTAGGGATAGTCTTTCAGTTTATAGACCAAAAAATTAAGTGATAAAATTTGTAAAAAGTATCTGGATGGTAATTCAATAGTCACTACCCATGTTCAATTCTATTTGTCAACATTCAAGCCATGTATCCCACAACTTATGACACACTAATCCATTCATTATATTCATATTCAACCCTGTATACAGTTTTCACAGAACTGTGTAAAAAAACAGGATATAGAGGATAATTCATCCCCATTCCATGGTGATGGTACTTGGAGGATTGGGGATTTATATAGATAGAACAAGATGGGCCTTTGACAAAGGTTGCTGCTCCTAAACCAGAATAGAAAGACTACGAGATATGCCAGTAAGCAGAGTAAACCAGAATAGAAAGAGAAGGATATATGCCAGTAAGCAGAGCAAGAGCGATGGATATAGATACCCTAATTATCATGTTATGTTACTCGTATATAACTATAACAAATATCTCGTAATTCTATGGTTTGCATATTTCACGTCCAGGAAGATATAATCATTACAAATTTGATGGGATTGGACATTTAGATTGTTAATACTGAATCTGATAGCATAAGCCAGTAACCAGGTGAGGCTACATCACTACACAGAAGGCGACCATAGAAATCTTGAAAACAGCAGAATAAATGTAAGATAAATTATATAACATGTGTATACCAGTAATAGATTAATAGTTAATTAATTACCTTGGGCGGTGTCCGCATAAGATACATCATTGTCTTACAGCTCAGTAAGAATGTATTCTCATTGTATGATAATGAGTTCTTCTCTCCTTCAGCTGTTCCAATCTGTTTATCGTATCCAGCTTCATTAAAATATGGCTTAGAATTCAGAACTAGCCCCTGGAGTGAAACTAAAACTTGGAGGATGCTTGACGATGCCGGATCCCATACTTCATTTCCTCTGCCTGTCCAGGTATTTAGAAGGCTAAGGCAAACTTTGCCTTCTTCATACAGATTAGGATTTATCCGCCATCCCCCGGAACGATAATATGCTGACTGTATCCATTCATAACTTGTTAGCTACAGGCACACTACAGAGTATGTTAAGTAATAACTTTGGTGAATAAAGATTATCTTACAGGTGGAACATTAGGGTAGTCCGGCGGAAGGTGAAAATCAAAGAAGTAAATCCCGTCTTGGTAGGACGTCCCATATGCTCCAACGATCACAGCCCTCAAAAGATCCATTCTATCTTCATAAACCCGTACATATATTGTGTCTGTTTAAAGAGATAAAACTGTTCACATTATCTAGCAACTTCCAACATAGTCAATAGTTCTACTAACAGATCAGTTACATAAACAGAAACTCTACTCACCAGGCAGATTGTTCTGAAGAATGTTCCAATCTTGTTGAACCTTTTTAAGCCATTTCCTTCCAGCATTATTCTGCAAGTATGATAAATCAAAATCAACAGATCACTAATAAGCAGATTGTGCTTCCCTAAGGTGATCATGATACTACATCATATTAAAACCACAATTATGCCTGGATAACATAAATCATTGAGAACCAAACTCCCACACGTAACCATTATTACTGTAACCAAACCTTGGTAGATTTTCATTGAAGAACTGATGTTCTACAAGTCAAGTGAATAAAGAGAAGGTGTCTACAAAAATTGTGGACTATGGTAAAACTTGAATAAATTAGCAAGCAAATATTTTTGGAGGAACATATCAAGCAGCTTCAAAACGAGGACTACTAGAAAGATTACCTGTCCATTAGCACCAACAAAATAATGGTCATAAGGATCCTTCGCAATGTCAAATCGTTTGAAAGTAAAACCATCTGCGTCGTTTGATACAGCATTTGATTCCTTGGGCTTTGAGCTGCAAAGAGCTTCTATAACTTCCAAAAAGTCCGTTTTCTTTCTATCAACATGCTCCTCAACGTCTCCATGAGATGATACAATGTCACAATCATTAGTAGTGCTATCAGGTTGTTGAGAGCCTGATTCATCACCATCATCTATATTCACCGAATTAATCATCTCCTGAACTTCATCATCTCTCGCATTTGAATCAAATGTATCTAAATGCTTGTTCCCCCTTGAAAATATCCCGCTTGCTAGTCTAGACATAAATCCAAAGGCAGCCCGAGGAAAAGAAAGAGCTCCATTCCTTCCTGAATTTTCTGCATTAATTATCCTCTCATCCACCTCAGAACTGATTTCACTACCATCTGGGGTTTCTAGGTCCTGAAACCAAAATAATCAATCAGTAACTTAATAAAACGTAAGGAAATATATGAATTGTTGAAACAGGAAAAGATATATATTTTCTGTATATACTAGGAATTGTTTAATTGTGATGACAACTCAATAAATGCAAAGATATATAGATACGACTTACGAGGAAGAAATCACCCCTAGCACGTAAAGTGACTACATGATATATCAGATATGCCAAAAAACACAATTATGCCACTTCAGATGACTACACACTTATGATTGCCACATACTTTTAGTAAAGCAAGAAATACATTCTTCACAGTAAAAGAGGATTTAGCTCTAAGAAAGTACAATAGCAACAGCAAAATGACAAGCTTGGTAAGGAAAAACATATCAATGAAAAGTGGAAGTTACGACAAATGTGGATAACTTGGGAGTTCTGACAACTATGGTTGACTTAGCCCTAAGTTTGCCTTGAAAAGCAAAGAGAACAATTACAAAATATTTAGGTATCTAAAAGCACTATCCATAAATCAATAAAAGGTTTGACCATAGTCAACACATTTAAAGTTATTGATTTTTGATATTCAATCCCATAAAAGAGAGTATTTATTATATATAGCAGTACTCTCAATGTGTCACTCCTACATCCCACATTCCCACCATAACCTGCATCAGTCAATCAGAAATAGAGAGCTAATAGAACAGGGTGGAATCTAGAAAGTGTAGGAATTTTTATATGACATGCAACATCCTAAAAGTAACAGGCCAACTAACATTTGCCAAATTATACCTAGTTCGTTTATATTACGGTGACTAGGTTACAAAAAATAATTCTTAAAACCAGTGTTATGTGATTAACCTAATATACCTTGAAATTTTCCTTAATTCTTGAATGTATGTTTGTGTCACAATAACTTATGAAACAGAGTTATATTGAGAATTTGAGAGACAAAATAATAGGTTAAAAATATTTGTGCTCGTGTCACTTTAATTTCTGGTGGAACGATCTAAATTACACTAAGATTGTCCCATCTGCAACTACAAGATGTAATAGAGACGAAACCAGAAAGAATCTAAAGAGCCATTCATTAAGACAACATTACAACACAAAATTGCAGCAACTACCTACTAAAGAGTACGAAACGATATAACCATATTCTTGTTACCAGAAGAAAATAAATTTGTATTAGCATCATAAACCTGGAGAATAATTCCAACTGCATCACCTCACGATGATTTAAAAATCTAGGAAAAAGCTTTCATATTTATGAGATACTTCTTCTTGTGTTCGTAGGACTCTCTCCTAATGGCAGGTATTTCATAAATAATAAAACAAACAATCAAAATTGATAGTTGCTTATCTACTTCTAAACAATCTCCTTAGTTATATAACACGAACAAAAAGAACTTGCAACAATTGTAAGCAGACATGATAAGCACCATGGTCCTGATAAGCAACACATACTATATATCATAACCAAATGAAACTATTTCCGAATTTTTATCAACACATAAAAGATACATTAAAGAATATAACATTATTTACAAGGACAATTGCACCTCTTCAGCATTCTCAAGGACTTCCCTTTCATCATCTTCAACTGTTTCCCAACTAGCTGCATCATCACTAACATCACTTCCAGCTGCAATTGAATCATCATCATCACGATCCACAACATATATTGCTTGAGGCCCAACCTAAAAACAAAATCTCATGAATGAGGAAATTTCACTACAGTAAATAAACCAATCACAAATTAAAATTCTTATACAGGATGCAGAAAGAGATAGGAATACAGGAAGCAATGTATTGTTATGTGACTATCTTAGCATATAGATACCATTCTCACTTGTTAATAATTCCATAAACGTAAGAGGAGATTTTACTACAATTATTATCAATGAAGTACAAAGTTAAACTCTTTGCTAGGATGCAGAAAAGAAGAGGAAATACAGGCAACAAATGTTCTGCCAACTAAGACGTAACATCATCAAGTATAAGGAATTATCATATTAAATTAACTCAAAAAAAAGTCTATTTATTTATCAAAAAGAATAATGATATTTATGCAAGAAAGATTTACATATCAAAGAATGAACAGATTATTAACCACTGTTTGGGCATCCAACATCAAACTACTTGGTTGAGTTATAAACTTCCAGCACTTCTTCACACCCAATAGCTATCAGCCTATCAGACTAGCTCAAGCACTAGCTATTTTGCTACCTATGAACTTCACATCAGTTCAATCGCACACTCTTACATATAAGTGGTGTCCTTATGATAAACAAGTTATTAGATCAAACTGAGCTACGGCTACCGCGTTACATGCATGAAAGTTAAAGACTTGGTAGATCTAATTAATAGAGATTACATACCGTTGTTATCATTCCATCAGCCCACGTGACTTCGATATCACCATTTCTAAGCCCGGTAATATTCCCAACCCATGAGAGTTCTGAAATTTCTGCGATAGTTTCATCAGTTAAAGCACCCTCCAAAGTTGTACTACATGAGTTCTTCTCCAACTCCTGGCTAACATCTGACGAGTTGTTTAATTGTTTAGATTCCTTAGTAAAGACTTCAAAAGAAGGCATCTCTTCTAGTACAGAGACAGGGGATAACCTAACAACGACATCTCCATAACAGTAGTCATAGTCCGGATGGGCCTCAAGCTCATATACACTCACTATCTCGTCCCCAGCAAATTCTTTAGGATCTTCCGCCCTAGAAACAGATTTCAACCACCTCACACAAGTTGTTTTGTCTTTTGCATTGACACTTTTAACAATCCCAACTCGTGCAACTGCACCAGTAATATCACTTTCATCACCTGCCTTCTCCACTACATACTGTTCAGCAACAAAATCATGGTCACCAGGACTGTCAATTGAAATCAAATTCTTGGAAACCATCCCACATTCTGTGGTTCCATCCTGCCAAATAACATCAACTCTTGTCATGGTTTTGACAATCAATTGGGCTTTTTCAAAGTCTTCCTCTTTTTTTCGGGCCTTTTTGTCCCTTCTTACGACTTTATGTATTTTTTTGCGATGAAGAGGCCAAGTGTCACAGATATTATCTTTCGATGCTGATAATGGACTACTACAAGAGCCTGATTCGGCAGATTTACTATCTATATTTCTATCATTTCCATCTAGTGGAGTATCTGCATCACAGTGCATCGCTTCACCGTTATCATCCAATGTCTCTGGAGTGAGGATGTCGGAATCACTTTCTCCTTGTGTTAGATGATACCTATTATCATGAAGCCCCAAGTTTGATGAACCCTCACCAAGGGCTGTAGATGATGATCGTTTGGTTGTTGGAAGAAGGCACCAATCACCTAACTGCCAACTTGCAGGCATGAAACAAGACAATAGCTTTAGGTTCTTGGGACTCTGCTCTTCAGCTGGGGTGGTTGAAGAGTCAGGCCCATATCCAGCAGATGCTATCCAATATATAAACACCGACCCTACAGTAACTTTAGTTACTGTACCCTCCAATCGATTAGCTCTCCAAAGACCAGATAACCACCTTGAACTTTTGAAAACAGATGAAGAGTTTGCTTTAACTCGTTGCCCAGGATAAAAAGGGAAGTGTACATCATCAAGATTATTTTTACCAACTGGTTTCAGACACAAGGGATCAGCCTTCATAACTTTACACACAGAACCATCATCAAACATGACTGTAACATTGTCTAAAATATCTTCAATTCGACCAAGCCAGGGACCAAGGACAACATAATCACCCACAGAAAAATCTCTTACACGTTTCAAGTTTCTTGATGACACGTCGGCTATAACAGATCCATCACCTGTCATTAGATCAACAGATATGTGGACGTCAACCACAACACCCACTTGACCTGTTGGGTCGGAAGCAGAGGCCACGTAATCTCCATGTAAGAATCCTCTGTCAACTAATTCGACATCATTCACATTTTGTATCGTTTCAGACTCGCCCATCCAAATCACTCTGACTTGGTCAGCTGCAAGGTGGCTACTTTTGTAACTGCTGTCATCTTTGCTCTCATCATCACTCTCATCGTTGTCTCCATCATCATCAACACCTTCCTCATTATTACTAGTCTTTCCATTTTCATCATCATCCTCATCTTCATCGTCGGTAATGCTACTATCTGAATCAGAATCACCATTAACTTCAGTAACCATCCCAATCTTGTCACTGTTTTTGCACCTGACAACATCTTGTCTAAATATAGGTATCTTTCTTTCTGTACCCGTATCCGGAATAACAGCAGAACTTTTCACTCTTGAATCACCTTGGTTTGAAGTAGCAGTATCAATACAAGGTTTTGTCGCCTCATTAACTTTTAGAGTATCAAGATCTTGTGCAGTTTCCATCTATAATGAATAATACACACATGGTGTAAATTCAATAAATTCAATATGTCAATGAAAATATAATAATGACAAATAAAAATAATAATTATAAAAATAACAATGATAATAATGACGACAACAAAAACAACAATAACAATTATAATAACAATAACAACAAAAATAATAACAACCAAAATCAATCCTGGAAGTTATGCCTAATATCAAATGGCTAAACAAGTGAGTACAATGATATAGAACTAATTTGAAGGATGACATGTGTTATCTAGTACCTTTGAAGTTTAGTTCATGCGTCATACCACGTACATTTAGATTTAGTGGTCTAAATGAGAAGACCAAATAACATACTAAATACTTGACATATACATAACTTCCGGTTCTCAAAATAATGTGTCGTACATTATGATTTAAAATTTAGATAAGGACATTGCTTACTAATAGGTTTGTAGAAACTACACACTACTATAATAACTCGTCCCTCATTGGAACATGTAAACTTTGATCAGAATATAAGGCTAAACTTTATTGACAAGTACCTAAGAAAAAACCAAGAAATTTGGGAGCAGCGTGGGTGTGTGGTTGGCCAAAAATTTGCTACATATGTGCCAGAAGAGTGGTCTTATTGCCATACAAGCTCAAGAATTGACCAGGTTGTTACAACTACCAATCACCCAAGACTATGTATGCTGATCTACCAACGAATGAAGGATTAAGCTAAGCTCCAAGTCACTTTTTTTTTGTTTTCCTTTACCTAAGTTTATTCAGCATTCAAACAGATTTTCCCCACACACACGGAAAAATATAAAAAAAATACACCCTACTGCAGCTGAAAAGCACAATATGAATCAACCATTAACTGAAACAAATAAAATCAAGATATATTAAGACCTATGGCGGGTATATAGTTGGACCAAACTTCTTGCACACGGGCCAGCATAGTGAACTATTCATAATCCCAATTCAACATTCGAACCATATTTCATTCGAGCTCAATAATCAACCAGAATGTTATAAACAATCAACCATGAACCACCTAAAACCACGAATCTTACAGCTTCAACTGCAAATTAATATTCTACACACACCCATTATATATCCATATAAATTCATACTTTTTATCATCTTTCACCTCAGTTTACTCAACATATGCACACAAAAAACCAACTAAATCAATCAAAACCTAACAAACATACACCCCAAATCAGCTAAAAACTAAAGGTGAATAACCCATTTTATTAAACAAATGAAATCAATAAAACCATCGAAAAATATTCATTAATAAAACAACAGATTTAAAAAAAAATCAAGAAAAGTAATTACCTGAATAAACAGCAAAGAAAATCGAGCTTGTAGTTTGGAGTTTGATTACACAGAATATAGATACAAAATATATGTATTTATATATAGGTAATATGGGCTTGTGGGTTTCGAACTTTTCGCCGTCCGACCGATCGTCGAAATTCTATTTTATATAAAGAGGGAGAGGGCAAAAGAGAATAGCCGAAGCTTGAAGCTACCTTTTAAGATGAGGGGCATCTATGTAATTACATATAGCTATATATTTATTTGTTTTATTTATTTATTTATAATGCTAAAATTTTCAAAAAAATCTAGTTATTGATCTATATTATAGGTTATTTATCAAATATACAGTTTTTTTTAATTTTTTGTGATTTTATTATTTTTTAAATTTTTTTACAAAATTACGGTTTGTAACTAAAAGTAATCCAGTGCAACTATTTTATAAATAATTTGTAACCAAATACAATTGAATGCAACTTTTTTTTGAAAAAAAATTGAAATTACGTGTGGTTGCATTTGAGGTTAAATTTTAGTTGTATTAGGTTGCATTGGTTGCAAAAACCATATTTTTGTAAAAAAAATTAAAGATCGTGTTTTTGCAAAATATAAAATAAAAAAACGTACTTTTACAAAACAAATCGTATTTTTCAAAAAAAAACCCCTAAAGAATACTTATATAATTTTAAGAACATAAATGTAAAATTTGAGTTCTTGATAAATTATAAGTTACAGTGTTAATGCGAGAGAAAAAGATTGCTTTATAAAATAATTAGTTTATAAAAGCCGAAAGACGAGACACCACTTGCCTCGAGTGTGATAGTTTCATCACCATTCACGAATAAGGTTAGAAAACTCGTTCTTACCTAAGTCATATCGTATGTCTAATAATTAATCTTAAATATGATGGTACTAGTGATCTGGCAGAATATTTGAGTCATTTTGATACTAAGATGAAAGTCTATCAATTTAAAAATTTGACGAGGTGTAGGTTATTAGGTGTAACCCTCCACGGTGGGCTCATTAATGGTTTTAGAGGTTACAAGTTGACTCTATTGATTACTAGGAAGAGATGGGGAAGCTCTTTGCGAATCAATTTCAAACTTTTATAGCGTTTGCACCCTTAGCCAACACTCTGGCCGATATCAAGGAAAGACCTAATAAAATCTTAACCGAGTACTTTAAAAGGTTTAATGCATAGGTTCCTAAAGTCAAAAGACATTTGAGGAAACTTTGAAGAATTTTTTCATCGTTGGTGTAAGAAGAGGTTTAGATTTCTGAAAGGCACTCCAAGGCAAAGAACCTGAAACGTTAGCGGAATTCTACACCCATGCAGAATCTCGAAGATTGATAAAAGAATCTTGAGCTGACGTGAAGAAAGATCACGATTTTGAAAAGCAAGACACTTGGACTAGAAGTAAAAAATCAAGGTCTAGAAGTGCTAATGGTCGAGATTCCAGCAAGAAAACGGTAAATAAGACTACGAGGGTGAAATAACAACCAAAGCCTACAGAGGAAATAACTAAGCTGTTTATGAGCCAAGTTCCTCCACCACAATCATATAGACGTGAAAGACCTATCTATGAAACTCACACCGCTCTATTAGCTCCTACAGACCACATCTATGTAGTCAATGAAAAGCCCACTTGATTTAAGAATCCCTTCAGGGCAAGACCTCTTGGGAATAAGAATGAACGACCTTAATGTGATTTTCACGATGCCAATGGTGATAACACAACAGATTGTAGACAATTAAAAGACATTATCGAAGGTCTCATTAGACAATGTCAACTTACGCTTAAACCTGTTAGCTTACACCACTTTCTAAAAGATGGGGTTCTTAGACAAAGACATCACTGCTACGAAGGATTCACTGTATGGGTTCACCAATAACCTGGTACGAATGAAAGGGAAGATCCAACTACGAGTCATTCTGGGAAAAATACCTTGTTCTGCAATGCAATTGGCAGAATTCATAGTTGTAAACGAAAATATCTCTTACAATGCCATTTTGGGAAGACCTATATTGGAAGAGATGAAGGTTGTAACCTCAATCTACCACGATACCATGAAGTTCATGTTGGGACAATCGAATCATGATGATGCGTTTTATGATATGAAAACAAACGAGTTTGAATATAAAATTAACCTTAATCGCTATGGCGCAAGCGATTCTAATCCATGTCTTCTACTATATTTCTGTATTCACCTTGAGCGGGGTGTGGTCTTCAATCCTCCCAAGTTTGTCTCCCTTCTAGCTTCGAGATCTTAGAACCCTAGTTCTTGGCTGCCTCCGTGAACGGCTGCTCCCAAAAACCCTAGTTTCCAACCCCCTTTTGCTAGAAGAGAATAAGATGAATATATAGGCTACAGTAGGGATCCTGGATAATTAGGTTGGGTTTTCCAATGACATTCTTGGTCAAGCCCGATGTCATTAAATATTAATTCAATCCACTAAAAAATTAATATTTGCACAGCCTTTCTTAATGTCGTAATTTAATTATTTAATTCAGCTCCAATATTATTTGCTTATTAAATTCACCATGTTTAAGATATCGAATGTCCATTAATTAAATTAATTTCTGACAATTAATTTAATCAACATCTTTTATCATTGATCATCCACTCAACCTTATAATTATACAAGAACAAATCTGCCTGCAGGATTAAAGCATAATTATCTTTATAAGCTTTCAAGAGTACATCATCACCCGAATATTTTCGGACATGGTGTTCTTTTATAGTCAATATCTCACTCTGTATGCAATGTCATTGTCCAAAATATAATATTGTGATTAACAATAAATCACATCACATATGAATCAAAGCATATGCATTGCATACAAGTGTCAATCACTATATGTGGATTAAGAATCTAAGCAGTAATAATATTATAGAATCTTAGTTCTTCTTTATTGTCAGAATAGAAGAGCAATTCTAATATTTTAATCTCGTTCAATATACACAAGGCATACAAGTATTATTCAATAATCAATATATATTATTTCCAAATAATACTTCATTCATTCTAATGTTTTGTTTAATTCCACTTAAACTGTGAACATTTATTATATTATATATAAATACTGACAATCTAATCTTCTGATATCCCATTTGATACAAGATTATCCACAATATATAATATATAAAAAAATGTGAAAATATGAATTCAAGATTCTCAACAAAAAGGACAATGTCGTATATTTCAAATGAATAGTTCAGTATACTTCTTAACAGTTCCAACTCCAAAAGGTGTGGGTTTAGTTAGAGGATGTGAGTATTGTGAAAGAGAATGTCACAGCAGAACTCCATTGAATGCAGAAAAGTTTGCCAAGCTATCGGAGGTATCAAAAAGGGTTCTAAGCAAGGTTCCCAATAAAAATACATGGACGATCAAGGAATGACTCCAATTGAGTTGTTAAAACCTTTTGTAATGTAATTAAGAATAAGCGAATGAGGCAAATCTAAATTACTCGTAGAAATTATCGAAAAGGAACCTCGTGCAGAGATTCCAATTTTTCAAGGAGAAGATTCCCCTAGACTTTTGCTTTTAGAAGGCATTTCCCCGAAAGACAAGGATGGTGGTGTCTGCATGATTGAAGGAATAGTGGAAGAAGTTACGAATAGTGACTCTGAAGATCAGGTCCCCAAGGAACCTAAAAGTACTAAAGTTAGACGATTTAAAGATGCTAAAAATAGTCCAGTGTTGTCGAAGAAAAGGAATGTGACCACTGAGCAGGTTCAGATTCCAGTCCCCGAGTTGCAGGAACTTGTAGCTAATATTTTAGAAATTGACATGTATTCTTGGATGCTGGAAGTTTTAGTCAAGACAGGTTATTCGGGAGATACAGTGGAGATAGAAGTGGACGATAATGAACCCCACCAAAATCCTGAAGATTGGAGCTTAATTGGAACCTGTTATCAAGACATTTTTCACCTCCTTTTTGAAGAATAACCTAGACGTTTTTACATGGTGTCTTGCAGACATGGAAGCCATTACCCCTAAGATCATGTGTCACAGATTGAACATAGATCTTGAAAAGAAATTTGTTAGACAGAAATGAAGACCACATCAGTGATGAAAGAGCTTAATACTCTTTTTAAAATTTGAGCTTGGCGTTTTAAAATTTTATTTTCTCTTTTAAAATCTTTACTAGGTAACTAGTAAATAAAATACAGAAAGTAAAAGGAGAGAAAAAATAGAATACAACATAGTCATTTTTATCCTGATTTGCGATGGCGCAATCCCTAACGGATCCGCTCACCCCTAGTCTAGTCCCCGAGTCCCTCCCTGAACTCGAGATTTTGCTCTATAAAAAGAATGTACTCCTTTTAGCAGACGGAGAAGCCTTTACAATACTATGTATTTATCTCAGACCTTAACTCCCCGTTAACCCCTCAAAATACAATAGTAAAATCTACTTGATTTATCTTGGAGCGTAACTCCCTATTACCTCCCCATAATCAAAGTAGACCCCCTACGAGCTGGTCTTAGAGTGTAACTCCCTGTTACCTCTTCACATGCAAGTAGTAACTCTTACGACCTTATCTTGGACTATAATTTCCCATTACCTCCTCAAAGATACGTAAAACCTTGCATATTCTATGTTCCTCTACAACTTTATAGGTCTTGGATCTTGGTCTTAGATCTTGGGTTTTTCCTTTTCCTCACGGTGCAAAAACACTCAACTCCCCGTCGGCATGTCTAAGACTTGGGTTTTAGAACAAGGACGACATCATCTCACTTCACCTCATGACAAAGTCTAGACAACAAGTACTACGACTTTATATCCATGTTTAAGAAAGAAAAGATGGTGGGCTAGTATGTTACAGTACTAGACCAAGGACAAACAAATATATATATATATATATATATATAATAGTCGAAGCAACAATATATATAAATAACTTTTAGCTTCATTCTTGACTCATTTGAACATGAAAACAACTTGTAACTCTTCTAGCATCTTTCTTGTCTCATTTGAACATCAAACCAATTCGTAACAATTTTAGGCTTCATTCTTGACTCGTTCGAACATGGAAATAACTTGTAGCTTCATCTTGACTTGTTTGAACATTGAAACAACTTGTAAACTCTTGTAGCATTATTCTTAACTCGTTCGGGCTTGGAAACAACTTGTAGCTTCATTCTTGACTCGTTTAAACATGGAAACAACTTGTAGCGCCATAAAAGATCTACATTTTGTCGCATTCGTAGGCACTGAAAAAGGCCACGGAACACAATTAAAAGCACTTATCTGATATCAAATGTTAGGTCTGTAATAATAGGCGGTATTAGCTAGAAGGGGAGTTGAATATATTAATACCCTTTTTTATAATTTGAGCATGGAGTTTAAAAAAATTCTTTTCTCTTTTAAAATCTTTACTAGACAACTAGTGAATAAAGTGCGAAAAGTAAAAGGAGAGAAAAGAAACAGAGTACAACACGGTTATTTTTATCCTGGATTGCGATGACGCAACACCCTAATGAATCCGCTCACCCCTAGTCCAGTCCCCGAGTCCCACCCTAAACTCGAGATTTTGCATTATAAAAAGAATGTACTCCTTCTAGCAGATGAAGAAATAACACTATATATTTATCTAGGACCTTAACTCCCCGTTAACCCCTCAAAATACAATAGCAAAACCTACTTGATTTATCTTGGAGCATAACTCCCTGTTACCTCCTCACAATCAAAGTATACCCCTATGAGCTGGTCTTAGAGTATAACTCATAACATGAACTCATATCATATACAAAAATTCAACAAGGAAGTCTTTTGTTTATGTCGTATATATCGACTTATACAAACTAGCCTTGACTCAGAATTTAAGTAAATAAGTATTGTATCTAATCCCGAAATAAATCAAGGATATTAAAAACTAAATAAGAAGAGAGAAAAATTAATAATTTTCTTGGTTTAGTTCACTCTTTATATATACGAGAAGAAAAGAAGCGAATAAAGCTCGTGTATATATAAATCGTAAACAAGACAAAATATATATACTTGTCAAAAATCAAACCAAACAAGAACCACAAGTATATGGTAGGGCCGAATAATATATATAAAATAGACAAGAAATAACTAACTTATGATCCTGGTGCTCTATAGACAGAGGCAACAATATTTCTTACGAAATCAAGGGATACGAGTTAGGATCGGGAACGAGAGTTCATGTATATATTCAAAAATTAAGCAAGCAAGATATATACACTACTAAGAACAAACCAAGAAGCTATTATATATATATATATAATATACCTAATCAACTTATAACCCTTGAGATCTAGGAATAAATCAAGAGAAAAAGCTAGTTTGAAGCCTAAAACACACAAAAAGGATCGCCGGAAAAAGTCGTCGGAAAATGGCCGGAATTTCAACTTTGGGTATAACTTTGGGGGCAAAAATACAAGTCTAGGGACTGCTAAGATATGGTATTTGGGTAACCAAAAGATACTTATGTGGTGTGTGTGGTATTTGGGATAGATTTGTGGAAAAACAAAGCTTAAACACCAAGAACTCTAAGAGATGATATTTTTATGGAGTAGAGAGAGTTCTTAGAGAGAGAAAATCAGCATTTACTTGGCTCAAATGGTTTGAATAATGGTGGGGGTGAGGATTTATTTGTAGGCAAAAATTAGTCATTTTTGGTTTATTTAATTAGGGATCAAGGCTCCTTAATTTAAGAAAAAGTTAATACAATTCAAATACGTATCCCCCCAGCTGTACTAGTGCCCATGTGACTCTAGGAAAATGTACAAGCCTCATTCAGTTAATTATTAAAGCTAATAAATACGTAACGGAACGATACGTTAATAAATATGACATTTTTTTAAATATTCTCCTAAAATTGTGAAACTTTGGGAACCATCTAGTAATAATCTCAATAGGTCATGGTCAAAATGCTACTCAATTTGGATTTGACTTTCATTGACTTTTATGCGACCAAACAATCAATTACGTATCAATATTACGGTCTAAAAATAAAAGTCACCAAAAAATTATGAAAAAATTCCTAAATTTCTTTTTCAATATTCTAGTTACATTCCTCAAGTTTCAATTCATTTGGAAATATGTAGCTATTTCTTTTAGAAAAATATCGTTTCGATGTCCCTATAACCCGAATCACTAATTAATAGCCATTTGCCGGAACTTGTCGACGTTTGAACTAAAGTTTTGACTATAAATATATTCAAACATAACATTCCTAAAATAACAATTATCATGAAGTCCAAGAAATATTTTATTTGAATAAAATACATTTTTATCCAATTAAATAGAATAATTAAGGGATTTTGGGATAAAATCTGTATTTTATATCTAGGCAGGACTTTGTTGAAGATTAGTTGAGAAAATATTCTTAGAAAATATATTAAAACTATATTCCCTTGAAAACCTATAAAACAAACATTCTTCAGTCTTGACTCAAAATATAACATATAAAAATTAAATTTGATTTTATCATATTTTGATAAATCTTATCTAATTATATGTCGAGAGAAAATCATTTGGTTTCGTTTATAAAAGCATTTTGATCAAGTTTGATTTTCTACTCATTGACTGTCACTTCGAATAACCTAAGTGAGGATTACTATATTAATTAGTAACTTCCTAACCCTAATTTAATTTACACTTATCGTTAAGACAAAATAATCAAAACCTAATAAAAAGGATGTATCTTACAAATCTAAAACTTCTAGTAAAATACTGAAGTGGGTAGTAGAGTTGGGATAGTTTGATATTGAATACAAGTCAAAAGACATTTATCAAAGCACAAGTCTTAATAGATTTCATGTAGTTTCTACCTCATGTTGAGGTTACTGGTCAAGAGATACCTGAATTAATATTGGCTGAAAAGGTCAAAGATTATAATTACGTTCATTGGTGGATATTGTATGTTGATGGAACTCTGAACAACAATGGAGCTAGAGCTAACATATAGTTTATTAGCCCAGAAAGACACCTCCCTTCACAGTTCCATTCATTTCTCTTTTAAAGCCACAAATAATGAAGCAGAATATGAAGCACTTATTGCATGTCTCAAACTAGCTCTTGAAATGAAAGTTGAGAACCTCAAAGTATTTAGTTATTCGATGCTCGTAGTTTGGCAGATTCGAGGTGGATTCTAAGCAAGATTTCCACGAACAGATTTATACTTGAAGTATTCGCAAGAGTTTATAGGTAAGTTCAGATAAGTGAAGCTGGAACTGATTTCAGGTCAAAATTCTAATGAGGATGCGCTTACAAAGTTTGGTCGCAAAGGGAATCTATACTCTTAGGATTTATACCACTTCATATATCAAGTTCATCCTAGCTTTTTTTAAAGAAGAAGTGATGGATGCGGAATTCGTGCAATTGAATTGTAGACCACTCCAATTCTTGATTACCTTGACAAAGGAGAGTTTCCTGCAAACTCTGATAAAGATCGGAAGCTCAAGTATTAGGTAACTCGATATGTGTTCTATGATGGTGCTCTTTACAAAAGTGGTTTCAATTAGCCGTTATAGTGCATTGCTGGAAATTAATGCGAGTATATTCAAGTCGAGATTCATGAAGGAGTCTGTAGAAATAAAATTAATCTATTTTCATTATTTATTAGTTAATACATCTTATAACTCGAATAAAGTTTTTACTCGTTATAATATTCAATTGTTCATTCTACTAATATAAAATTCACTACACATAATAGTTTACTTAATAGAAACGTATACCATTATCAAAATCATATTTAAAAACAAATATTATATAAGAAAATAATAAATTAAATAATTGGGAACTTACTTCTATTAACTTAATGAGAGTTTTCATTTTTAAAACTATTAGATTTAACCAAATCAATTAATTTAAAATGAATTTAAATTTGAAATTGAAAAAATATTTAGTATTAGAAAATAAAAATTTACATCTATATATTTTATTATTTTAAAATTTTATTTTCTGAAAATTATTGACTTTAATCCAATTTTTGATTATTTTAATCGATTAATTTCTGTCTGGTCCGATTTTTTAAAAAACTGATCTCACACTTAATTTTCACTTAATTATGTTCAAATTCATCCATTTAATAATTAATCAGCCCATTGATTAAATTAATCACCAATTTTTCTGTGTATGTCATTCTGAAGTGATCTATTATTACACTAATAAGTCGTTTCATGGCAGTTTTGTCTCTCAAACCGAATCCCAACGTTATCGGATCCAGTCAAAGTCGTCCGTCCCCCTTCTCAAGTTTTGGGCACTGTCTCGAAGAAAGGCTCAGTGAAATAGACATGTCTGTGAAGATGCGGACTACTACTGCTCCACTCTGCTGCGGTCCGGTGCACCCCTACTATACAAAGCCGTCCCAACTCACTTAAAGGATTGAAAGTAGATGATCGCTCTTGAGACTTTGCTCAGTTAGGGAAGGCCAGAACAGGCCTGTACAACCGATTTTTGAGCATTCGGTAGAGGAGGTAGGATGGGTAGTTGGTCAGATCCAGTATGGATCGTAAGTCTCGACCGATCCATCTCTTCGACTTTCAAAACATAAGAACATCTATTAAAGGAAATTTGCTTAAGGCAAAAAAACACGGAAAACGAAGCTTTGTTTTGATCAAATCTAGGGTTCGTTTTTTTAGTTTGACGGGAAAGCGAAGCGAAGAAGGATAGTTCTTTCTTAACGTGCTACCGATTGTCGCGGCAACAAGGGAACAACGAACCGTCAAACCCCAATCAAAGACAAGTTATACCAAGACCATAATCTGAAAGAGAAGCCAAATATCCCTGTGTTAGAAATTCGAAAGTCCACTGATGAGTACACATTGTCTGGATTCACCTTCGCTATTGCGATAGAGAATACTACAAGGGAAAGAATAAGCCCATCTTATGACCACCTATGGAAGGACCAATGTGCCCTGTATGCTGTTAAATATGGAACAAAGTAAGTTTTTATTTGTACACATAAGTCCTTCTTGGAGGAGAAACGAACGCCCTTTAAAATACTCTTTCCTTTTGAATATACAATATTAGATTTTTTTTAGAAATGTCACATATATTAAAAAAATTTAATTCCGATTTTGACCAATTAATCCAATTTTTGATCAATTTATTCAATTTTTGACTGATTTTTATAAAAAAACGTTTTTTTAACCCAATTAATGTAAAATCAATTTTAAAAGTCATTGAACAACGATTAATCTGTGATTAATCCCGATTGGTCGTTGTCTTTTACAACAGAGGTTATTACATAAAAAGCTTATTCTACATAAAAATTTAACTTGTTGAACATCAAAATCAAAACCCCATAAAACTTCGTTTGGATAAGTTTATTTTTTAAAAATAAGTACTTATTTTCTCTGGAAATATATATATATATATATATTTTTTAAATATTTATTTTTAAGAGATAAATATTTATTTATAAAAAAAGTAAATAAACGGACTCTATATGTACATCGAAATCAGAGGATAAACATCCAAATTCCAGGCAAGACCCGAATGTTGGTAATAAACAGAGAATCTAAAGCTCCGTGGATTGTGTAATGACAACAAAAGAGTACAGATGGTAGGTCACCATATATTTCATGCAGTATCCACAAGATTATGATAATTATGACAAATCATCATCCATTTTTCGTTAATCTAACACCGATATTGAATTGTTGATGTTACTTTCGTGAAAACTGAAGTGTTATTTTTCCTAAAAAATATTAATTATAAGAAAAATATTTCTTTTAATATAAATAATTATGGGTTGAATTTTTTCATGTTCTTGTAATCTTTTTTAATAATACATTTAGAATTATTATTAGTATTATTATATTTCTCGTTTTGTAAAATAAATATTAATTAAATATTTTTATTTATGAAAAGAAAATTTCAAAAACAATATTTTAAATTATATTAGTTATTATAATAAAATTTATATAAAATGACTACAATCACAGTAAAATTTATATCAGATCACAATGTTTTTGGAACATTCATAATTTGTTGAACAATTTTGATCTTGATTTTTAATCATAATATTTTTATCTTATTATTTTCTTAAATTTATAAATCGTAATCACATTAAACCAGATTTGTTATATGCATCATATTTAGAAATACATATAGGATTGAGATAAAATAAAACTTATTTTTGTAAATTACAGGTCAAATGCAATGTGGCAATTGGGAAAATTTTGGTGAAACAATACATACTACTAGGGTGAGCACGGATCAGATCGGTTTTAATATAAAACCACACCAGCGCATATCTCTAGTTTTAATAATTAAAAATTGCAACCGCAAGGTTTTAAAAATTTCGGTTCGATTTTTATCGGTTTTAAAACCGAATGAATAAAAAATGAAATAAAAATATATTATATTTAAAATAATAAAACTTTTTTTTCTTTATATAAATATTTTCGAACAACATTTACGATAAACAAGATACTCGGTTGCACACTCAAGACTCACTAAATTATACTCCCTCGGTCTCACCCATTTGTTTAAGTTTCGGAGAGAAGATCTGACACGCATTTTAAGGTACATATAAAGTATAGTTCCATAATTTATTTTTAATTTTGAATAAAAACGTCATGTAAATTTTTAATCAGAAAAAAAAATTAAAAATAAATTATGGAACTATACTTTATATGCATCTTAAAATACGTGTCGGACTCTCTCTCCGAAACGTTTAATAATTGGGTGGCACGGAGGTAGTAAATTCTTTGCGGTAAGATTTCTTTTAACACAATAACAAAATTTGGCTATAAGTAAAAATATTTGAACTTGGCCTGACAGTAGATAGATGATGTTTTCCCTGTATAGATCAAATGTATCTGACTGGAAATAGACTAAATCATCAAGATATATGTTACGTTGGAATGATAGGACTGTGTTGGTATGAGAATGAATAAAAGGAATCTAATGAGTTGAGATGAGATAAGAATATTTATTTCGTTTAGTAATATTAATTTTATTGAAAATAAAATGATCATTTATATTAATTAATTTATTTAATATATAGATAAAATAAATTCTAGAAAAAAAGTTTATTCAATAATAAATTTAATAAATAATATAGAAAATATAAGGCAAAATTAATTTACATGAGAAATAAGATTATATTTATAATTTAAATTTAAAAAAGTAACAATTAAAATTTTTATAAAGCTAAACAAGTTTTTTCATTAAATATATTGAATTACAAATATATTATATTCAAGAGCAAAAATAAAGATAAAAAATTATATTTAATAAGAATAAAAATGGTTATGCCATGTGGAAGGATGAGATACAAAATTGACTTATTAAGAAGGATATGAATGACACGAGAATGAATGATTTCATTTCCAAGTACTCAACCGAACAACTATTTTTTCATTCCCGACTGAATGGTCATTCCATTCCCACGAAAATTTATTCATATCCTCCAACCGAACACACTTTAGTATTTTTTTTTTACTTTGAGTCCCTATACTTCTGTAGACATATTATATCTAAAATTGTTACACTACAATAAACATATTACAGTGACATGTAATTGATATCAGTCCAAAGAAACAAATATCTTAAATAAAAAATTATTGGCACAAAAATACAATACAAGATATTAATTAATAAATATATATTAAAAAATTAAATCATATATAATATATATTTAATTTAATTATCGGTTTGGTTCAATTTTTTCAATTCAGTTTTAACCTATAACCAAAATCGGAATCAATCAAACAGTGCGAGTCGATTTTTATCGATTTCAATTCGGTTTTATTAAATTTTTTTGCTCAGGCCTGTTTACTCTACTCTACTATACTCCGTAATACAGAGTATATATTTTTTGGAAGAGAAAAAATGAAAACTTATGGCACTTAAGATTTCATAATCCTGAACTGACAACATGAGAGTACAGTGTATACCTATATCATTAATACTTGATCAAGCTCTTAAAAACATAAAACATGAAATCTCTCTCCCCCTCTCTCCCTATCTCTGATGTCTATCTCTATAAAGACTAAACAACATAAACATTGGTACTACTCCCTTTAACCAGTGATTGACAAACTTTGACTCCTCGTTTCTCTCACTAGTCAGCTAACCTGTCTCCCTCCCCCCAAAAATCTCTGCTATATTTTGCAGCAACTTTATTTTCAGCAGAGAAATGAAGAGAGAGAATCAAGTGCCCTTGTACTTCCTAACTTATTACTCCTTTTTACAATTCTTTTATATGCAATGAATTATTAGTAAACGTGGTATCTTTAATTAAAATACAGATATAACGTCACAAGAACACTAGTAATTATTAAAATACTGTACAAATATTCACTCACACATTTGTGATTATTTATCACTTGAAAAAAACAAACATGCCCCACTGCTCCGTTTTTATATATCGCTTCGACTTTTAACACATTTAGATATTTTAATCGTATAATAAAAATAATAATAACAGTTAACAAATTGCCAAACAGAAGGTTTTCACCTCTCTCCTCCTCGAGCCCCTACCTTCTTTACAACCATTTGGCTTGGACACCCCTACCCCTTTTCTGTATCTATATATTACTGTATTTTACAGTAAATAAGTAAATACGGAGTATGTATTTGTACGTGATGTGTGACTGTCACCTTATTTCACCAGTTATATTTCATTCAAAATGCACATTTTCACATAGCTCTCTGTCAAGCTACCTTCCTTGATTCAAGAAATGTAAAAAGAATATTGCATAGAAATTAAAAAAGAAACAATATTTTAATTCAACTTCTTTCTCTTTCTATCTCTCTAGTCTAGTCACTTGTGTGATTGTGACCTCCTCTGCTCCAAAACCCCAACTTTACTCTCTGTATTTTTGGATGAAATGGGCTATGGGGTTTCTCTTTTAGGGTTCTTCCAAGATTATTACCGTGTCTTCTAGCACAACCCCACTTCAGATTAACCTAAAACAACTGAGTTGCTTCTAATTTTTACTAAAAGTTTGAGCATTTTTCACTTTTACACTAAAACCCCACTCAAAAAATCAAGAAAGACTCCATTTTGACGAACACACCATTCTTTTTATCAGAAAAGACATACATTTTTCAAGATTCTTACCAAAAAAACAACTTTTTTCTCTCTACTTAAAGTGTGAGAAGAGATGGGGTGTGTAGCTTCAAAGTTAGAGGAAGAAGAAGAAGTTGTTTCTATATGCAGAGAAAGAAAGAGACAGTTAAAGCTAGCTGTGGATAGAAGATATGCACTTGCAGATGCACATTTTAGGTATTGTCAAGCTTTATTTGGAGTTTCAGCTGCTATAAATCTCTTTGTTGCAAGACATTCTTCACCATCTTCATCATTTCTCATCACTTTCCCACCACCATCGCCTCCTAAAGAGAATGTGGTTTCAAACCCTTTGTTTATCCAACAGTCAACATCATCAGAACCTGCTCAAACAGCTATATATTGTGAGGCATGCGAGTCTACAACAACATCAGATTTATCTGAAGAAGAAAGAGTGGAACAAGCTTGTTTGTACCAAAAAGCTATGAGAGAGCAACAACAATCTTGTATGTATCAGAAAGTTGAGAGAGAAGAGCAGCCTTGTATGTACCAAAAACAAGAAGAGAAGTACTGTGGGTACTTCTATATGGGAATGCCCCCATCAATGCCTTCACCACAGAGAGATTTTGGTTGGGATTTTTTTGACCCTTTTGTTGGTATGAGACCAGAAGTAATAAGTGGTTATAGTAGAAACTCTGATGATGATTTGAGGGTGGTTAGGGAAGAGGAAGGCATTCCAGAGCTCGAAGAAGAAGAAGAAGAACAAGAACAAGAACAAGAAAGGCATACATTGCATGAAAATAGCAATGTGGTTGTGCCTGAAAAGAACATAAATGTGAAGCATGAGAAAGTTGAAATTGAGGAGATTGTCAAAGCAGTGGATCTTGATTCTAACATGAGCCAAGCAGGAGATCAGCAAAAGGGTTTAACAGTGATTGATACACCTGTAAGGGGAAGGGAGTTGTTGGAAGCATTGAAAGATATTGAAGATCATTTCCTTAGGGCATTTGAGTCTGGAAAGGAGGTATCCAAGATGCTAGAGGCTAATAGAGTTCACTTGCAATCTAATCTGGAGGAAATTAAAGGTGTTTTTCCTCTTTTTGTTATTTGTTGTATTTATATGTTTTAAGACCACTTTTAAGGTTCACAGATCTGAGATTTTGCCAGTTATGACCCTCTTCCTTTTACATTTTATACATCATATTTGCCTTTGTATGAGATAGACTACTATTTTGGGTGGCAATATGGTTTATATTATTGGTGTCTAATTATGCCATTTTTCTTTGCCCCATTTCCATATTTGTTTGTCCCAAAAATGTTGTCAACATTTACTAAATATGATAAATTTAAGTGATAATTTTGGTAAGTGTTATGAAATATAATATACATTTTTAGTAAATTTTAGTTTGTTTAATGTAATTGAACAAGAGATGGAATTTTATCCGTGGATAAGTAAAATGGGATGGAGGGAGTATAATCTTTTGCATGTTTGAACTTTGGATGGAAAGTTTTAGTTTATGACCTAATCCACCTTGTTATTGTGGGCCTCATATTTCCATTTTTTTTCTAAAAGAAGAATTGCTTTTTGTCAATTTTATGTTTTTTTAAACAGCACTCAAGGTATGATGCTTTACATGAAACTGTGGAATGGACATCATTCGGGTTGATCTCAGAAAGTTTTTGCTGTCTACACTTTGTATATGGCTTCTCAGTTCTCACTTTGTAGTTCACCAGTGTGACAGGTTAACGGCATTATTGAATCTCTAATCCTCCTGTTTTAAAACTTAGCTGGTATAAAGGCAAAGATGGACTTAAAACCTTTGGATTACTTCACAATCTCAGCTGCCTTGATGTTCTTCACTATTCTTCTACTTTTCTCTTCCCTCTTCATCATTGAAATGTCTTGGCCAAGCTTTGTAAACTTAATTGGTCTTGACAGTTATGCGTATATTATGTGAAGTGTGAACTATTAGGTACTCAGAAACATCTTTTAATCAATATTTTTCAGCGTCTCTTGATTTTCTTAAAGAGTATCATATTCATTTGCTGTGCATAGGATGTGTTCACTTTATTTTCATTTTACTTGATGGTCTTCCTATTGCCTCAATACTTATGCTGAAACCTGTTTTTTTATTTACATTCTTTTGTTCATTTCTGCATTCTGAAACACAATTCTTTCTCAATATTGATCTTCTCCCTCAATGTCATTTTTTTTTGTTTTCTTATGCAGAAAAGTCAGCTAAACTCATCCAGGATATCTCACTGCGGTCCAGTTCATCTCGCTCGTCCTGCAAGAGTCTTGCAGTATCAAATTCCAAAAACTCTTCACCATGGACCGAGTTTAAGAATGATCTATTTGATGACTATGGGGGAATGGACTCAGGAAGTCATTCATTGACCCTGGGGAGGCTATATGCTTGGGAGAAAAAGCTTTACGAAGAAGTTAAGGTAACCATCACTGAAATTGTGTCAGCTCTCCTAGTTATAAGTTTAAAATTCAATGTGCTTTCTTGCATAATTTTTTTATGGATGCTGAACCAAGTGTGTGGACTCGTAGAAAGCTGAATATTGCGCAGAATTAGAACACTGTACACTCCAATGTCTACTGTATCTATATACAAAATAAAATTGCTATCTCAGTTAAGTGTGGAAATTTAACTCAAACCACAAATAGGCAGGCATTGATCAGACGTCCTAGTCTTTCATAAAATTATATATTTCTGCTACAAACAATTCACAAAGAAAACGAGAAGGCCAAATGTTAGGAGTCGGGTACAGTAGATCATATTTTCAGCTAAAAGTCCAGCAGATTATACGCCTGTTTTAGTTTACCTTCTTTGCATCTTATTAGAAGCAAAACTACCTCTTATAAGAAGTAAAAACGCTAAGCCAGACACCCTCATCCCTTGTTGAGAATGGAAATCCATCTTTTATTAAGATTCAGGAATGCGTCTGGAAGGCTATTTACACTTTAACAGTGCCATGGGATTGTTTCTGTCTCACCCTTCAAGATGTCTTCATGTAAACTTAACTTTCTATGAATATTAGAGAATGTTTTTGTCATTCCAGCAGTATGCTCTTTCAACTTATTTCATACTTTCATCTTGATTTTACTTTTTGTTAGTAATGACATTGAATGTCTTTAGGATGGAGATTGCATAAGGAAAATGTATGAGAAGAAATGTAACCAACTAAGAGATCAAGATGCAAGAGGAGATGAAGGACAAACAGTGGACAAGACTAGGGCTGTAGTCAAGGATTTATATAGCAGAATACTGGTTGCAATTCGAAGTGCTGAATCAATCTCCTTACGAATTGAAAAACTAAGAGATGAAGAACTGCAACCTCAGATCATTGAACTGCTACAAGGGTAAGTAGATAACTCCTACACACTATTGGGGTTAATTGAATGTTTGAGGATAACTACTTTACTGTTGTTATTTTATTTTTGTTAAGTATTTCTGTTATTTTACGTTTGCAGTATGATGAATACATGGAAGATTATGATGGAATGCCACGAAATCCAGAATAAAATTATGTTTGAAGTTAAAACATTTACCTGCCCCTCATACGGAAAATTCAGTAACAACACTCACCTACTTGCTACTATTCAGCTTAGGGCAGAACTTCAGAATTGGCACGCATGCTTTAAAGAGTACATGTCAGCACAGAAGGCATACATTGAAGCTCTCCATGGCTGGCTGTCTAAGTTTGTGGTACCTGAAATTGAGTTTTACGACAACAGAAGGGGTTCCGCCCCACCAGGTGGAACTAATGGGCCCCAGCTGCTTTTAATTTGCAATGATTGGCTTACTCTCTTACAAAAGTTACCTGATAAAATGGTGGGTTATGCCATTAAAAGCTTTGCAAAGGATGTCAAGGCTTTGTGTAATCAGCAAGAAGAGGAACAGCAGCAGAAGAGGAAAGTTGATAGCTTATCAAAGGTGCTTGACAAAAAGATTTTAACACTTCATAAAACAGAGAATAAGATATTCAGACCCAAGCATTTTGACCACAATCCAGAGTTAGACTGTGATTCTCAGATCGAGTATTTAAGAGAAAGGAAGGATTTATTGGATGATTTTAAAGTGAAGGTTGAAATAGAGAAGGAAAAGCACCAGAACAGCATGCAGGAAACACAAAGGATAACGTTAAATGGATTTCAGACGGGGTTTTGTAGAGTATTCGAGTCCTTGACAGATTTTTCCAAGGCTTCTTTAAAGATGTATCAGGACCTTATCAGTTACAAAGAAAGTGCTAAGAATGTTGAGAACCCCTCATGTATAGAGACCTCTCACGGTGAAGATGGTATTAGATGACATAGAGCTAGTACAAATGATTCTTGATTTCCAACTTTCAGGGAGTCATGAGTCTGTAGTTGCTGTATATTTGATTGTGCCAAAGCAACTCGCTGAGGCACATTCATTTTTATATGTAGTTCTCATTAGTAGTAACTATCACATTTTAGTTATGCAGAAATTATTATGTTGCCCAAATTTTGTTTAGAATAATTCCAAGCTTTCCTAATCCCTTGCAATTTTGTAGGCAATATCTCACTAAGTCGATAGAGATGGAGCTTAGGGTGGGCAAAAATTGTGTAAGTTAGTTATTGCAGAGGATGATATATTTCTTTTTTGCTTTAGCTTTCCTCCTAAAATCTAATTATGTCCACATCACCTCTACCAGAAGTTGGTTTCAGTTAAAATTCAGCAATTTTCCAGATTGCTTATAATACAAAATATTTTCGAAAATTATATTTTACTTAACTCGATATATATATTTTCCATCTTATTATATTATTTCTCTAATTTATGTAGGGAATTATATCGACAACTTTTGGGATTATGGAGTAGATTTTGAATATGGATGATAGGGAAATTAAAAATAATACTGTAATACTATGTTGTGACAAACTTCTCATCAGGCAATCTTATTGTAGATGCTCTGAGAGTGAAAAGTTAAAGCTGTACAAACTCCCTTGACATTTCAATGCATATGTTTGAAACAGATACAAATATTCTAAAGCATTCTATTTGTACAATCATATAGTTGCACATTATACAGAAGCAAATGTACCAACTTCTAGAGGATATAAATGTACTCCTATCGTAGAAACAAAGTAACCAAAAACTGAGAAAATAAGATAAATTCACTCACAACGGTAGCGGGGGAGTGTATGCCTAAAAATGGGACGATTTCTACCTGCAACCAGTTCTCAACTGCTGAACCCACAACTGCTCCAGCTGCAAGACCCCCAATTGTTATTAAAGTTGCCTTTCCTGTCAAAGATGCACAACATTCGTATCATTTTTTGAGGAATTATTTTTGGACAAGTCGTTTTCAAAATTTTAACATCATCGACAGTTTAGCAAACTTCGGATACCAGTATAACGTTTTGATTGAAAGGTAACTGTAGTTCTGAACTACTAGATGACAACTATTACAGGGATGGGCAATACATTGAAAATCCATTACCTTCCGAAGGTTTACTTGATCATACTGCAGATCTCAGTAAGATGGAATATCTATCTTACAAATCAATTGTAGGTAAAATAATACATATTCCCTCCTTTCTACATAAAGATTCACATTATCACTCCATAAAATAACGTTTATCCCTTTAAACATTAACAATCAAATGACTGCATAATGCATATGAACCGCTAAATGATTCATAACATCTTCGGAAAAAACAAAAAGATATTAACACAATCTTTACGATTGTAATAATTGTATAAACTAATTATTCATATTATTCACATTAGCATTGCCGTTTAGCATGCCATTGCTTAAACTTCAATAGTCAAAAGGGGAATCTTGAAGTGACAGAAGTTAACAAATTCCAACAGTTTTGAAGACGCATGAAAAAAATTTAAATGGAGGACATGAAAATTCGTTTCCTTACCTAACTGAACATTGTTTTTGGTCAGGAAATATAAGGATGCCCCAAAACTAGATGCTAAGATCAACCCAGGAACATCAGGTCCACCGTATGCTGAAGATGTAGAAGCTCCATTTGCATAAGTTAACACCATTAGAGCTCCATACACTCCAGCCTGTATGCCTAAATCTGTAGTAGATGGTGATTCAACTGAAACAAGTGAATTTCGTAAACTTGTCTGCAGCCACTTCGGTGCTGATTCCAGTTGAGTAGCTGCAACAGGTTTAACATCAGCATAACGAATGCTACTATTTACAACTTTTCCAGCTCTTCGTTGTGAAAAGCTCTGCATGAGTAACATATCATATGCAGCTTCTACCTGCGAAAGGTTAAACTTAACTACTACAGATTAAAAGTAACAATAGAGTAGGAACGGAAGGTAGTTTCATACGGTTCCCCATTGGACCGCAATTAAGTATATGATACATATGACATCTGCAAGAACTAAGACTTTAGATCTGGCCTCCAAAAATATATTAATGAAATACTTATAACAGCTAATGTTAACAAATCCATCTTTATCAAATGAAACAGAGCTAATAAAAGATAATAGCTAAATTCGTGAAACTATGGATTCTAAATGAAACAGAATATAACTGATGATAATGACTCGCCTTTTTCTTCCAATAAATTTATTCACGAACTAAAGATACTTCCTTCAAGTTTCGACTAGCAAAGATGAAACGTAACTGCTGACATTATACAGTTACTACCTTTACTCTGCGTAACACCTTAAACTACCATATACAGAATTAGACCTTTAAGACAATAGCAGATGCTAAAGTATAATATTATCATTATACAGACATTCTGTTTCTCCTTTGTTAGTCTATTTCATTAATTTAGTTCACATAATTTTATCATATGCTCAGTATTTTAACAGCTACATATCCTTTCTTATAAATCTAATACTGCATCTGTCATGAAGCTTCGACTTTAGACAATTGCTACAAGCCTAACTCAAAAGATTCCACTTTGATTATCTATACAATTATAAGTTTAAATGAATCAGTACCAAATAAAACACTTTAAACATCCAAGAAGCAATAACAAAAATGAGACGAATATTGAACTATTCGTCCGAAGCCTACATATAAAATGAAATGATAACTTCAATTAAGAAGCGATAATGACCAAAATGAGACGAATTATAATTATTTCTAGAGCAGCTTTTTATCTCAATTATGATTATTTTTTAGTTCCACGCATAAAACACCTCTGCATACAATGGCAGAGCCAGAGCTACAAATGAGATAGTGGAACAAAATTATATAGAAATAATTAATACATAGAAAATTTAGCCCTCACTAAAACAAAGATATAAAGAAAAATATTATCTTATAATTTCATTTCTAGTGCACCATTCGATCGCAGAAATTTAAAAAAAAATTATCCACAAACGAAACACCTGGAGGGTTGCATTTTATGAAGAACACCAACAGTTTTAACGCGAGAACATTCAAAAAAATCAAAAAAATTCTCCACAAACAAAACACCTGGAGGGTTGCGTTTTATGAAGAACACCAACAGTTTTAACGCGAGAACATGTAAAAGAGGACCAGAGAACACGTAAAAAAAGGGACGAGCAACAGTTTTAGCACGAGAACACGTAAAAAAATGACGAACAGCAGTTTTAGCACGAGAACACGCGGTACTTACCTGAGCAATAGTAAAAGGATCATCTTTACAAGAAGCAAGAATAGAATTCTTGGCCGTAAGAATATCATCAAAGCTGTCAGTTTGAGACACACCCAACAACTTCAAAGCGTTGTCCAGTGTCATCTCAAACGAAGCTGATGAGTCATCGGGTCTTGACCCTGCAGCCAATAATAATGATGACCACCTACGGCTAGGATAATTTAGCAACGTGGCTCGGTTGTTGAATAGTTTAACGAGAAGGGTGGTTTGAGACGGTGGCGCCGGTGAATATGGACGGCGGAGATCGGCGGTGGAGGTGTGGTGGAAGATGGCGCGGTGGGGACGGAGAGAGAGTGTGATAGACATTTGCGGATATGATTGGCTGCAAAGATTTTTACAATATTATATACTCTTTTGAGCACATTTTTAAAAAACACATTTTAAATTAATTAATTATTTTGTTTATTTTGTCAGGTTAAATTAATTTATTTTAATTGCATAGTTAAATATCATTGTTTTTTAACTTCTTTTGTGAATCATAATTTTTTTTATATTTTTGTTATTAAAATAAATTTAAAATAATGATTATGTATATTGTGAAAAATATTTTAAAATGTGTGCAAATATTTAAATGATAAATATGAATATCAATCTATACTATCTATCTATCTATACTATATTATTAAAGACGAAAGATTAAAAGTTTTGGTCGGTATGGTACTAGGTGAATCATAAAAAAGATCTTGACCGTCCAATTTTAAGTGAACCATAGAAATAATCTTAACCGTTGAATTATAATTTTAAAAGAATATAATCATACATACAATTCTAACACCAATAATCCTTCTTTTACGTAAACAACTCATAAACATTATAACTCTAAAAAATATAAACATTACTACTAAAATACAATCTCATATTAATCTTCTAACTAAAATATCTCACATTAATCTCCTAACTAAAATATATCTCTATACAAAACAAACAAAAATTATCCTATTAAAATATAAATACAAATAAATTATATAAAAACATATACATATAATATTAAATAAAATTTAAATTATTATTATACAAATACAAATAAATTCAAATCATTAAAAAATATTAAAATAAAAATATTAAAAAATCAAAAAAATCCATCCGTCACGGGATATAAGCTAGTATAGATTATTTATTATTTTATACAAAGGGTGTAAGAGGGCCGACCCGTGTTTGACCCGGGCTAGATTTTTTTATTATATAATATTAAAAAAATTAAATTCTAAATATAAACTATGGTAACAAGAATGATACATATTAATAATTTATAGTATAAAATTTTGACTTTGTAGGAATTTTTTTTTGATAAATCAAATAAATCTTTAAAGAATTATTAAAATAATTTTGAAATCAAACAAACGTCTAAAATTTTAAAAATGAATTTTTGTTCACAAACGTTTTTCTAAAAGTAATAAACTTTAAATAAAACGAAATTTTTTCATATGTAATTTTTCTTTTAACTAAAATTGGCCAAAACTTTTAATTAAAATTAGAGCATAAATTAATTTTCTATAAAAAAAAAATTCACATAGTGTATTATAACTTCTTAAAAAAAGTATATTATAACAAAATTACATGTTTTATATGTATGTGCGTGCATATAAAGAAAAAAGTAAACGGAATAAGTTTGTACTGTAGAACTGCAAGTAATGCTCATAATTGTGGTTTGTTGCCGTAAATTGAAATTTTTTACCGGGGCTTAATTAATAAAAATCAGAAATTATAATATAATCTATATCTATATGTTATAAATTGTTGGAGAACACATTCCTTCTCATATCCATATTTAGGTTCGGATAAAATTTATATAATTTAACCCATTGAATAATGCATTTTCATGTTCTTTATCTTCATACAAGATCCATGTTGGCCCAGTTTGTTTTCACTTATTTTGTGAAAATAAGTGCTTATTTTCATAAAAAATAGGTATGTATGTATTTTTTTTGAAAATAAATAACTTATTTTTTATTTTAAAAATAATATTTGGTTTTAAAATTCTAAAATAAATATTTATCTTTAAAAAAAATTATGAAAATATGTATAAAAAAATGAAATAAGTAACTTATTTTAAGTTTAAAAAATCTCAAACGACCACATTCTTATTTAACTCATTAACATTAATATCATTAATGTAATATATAATATTTATGGTAATCTTCATTTATCAAAATTTGAAATACTATAGTAAGTTCATTAATGTAAATTATATCGTATAACATATATATATAAAACTCATAGTATTAATTTGGTATTCAATAACGCTATTAAATATCAAGATATAACATAATAAATATTTTTACATAATAATTGATATATAAATAATTAAATGATAAATCTATATATTATAAATTGCTGGATAACTCATTTGGATTGATATCCATATTTAGGCTCAGATAAAATTATATAAAGTATTATGAAAGATAAGGAAAAATGGGTAAAGTGGTGGGGTAGATTGATATTTAATTGATAGATTTGAAAAAGTGAATGAAAGTAGTGGGTGAGAGTAAATTTTATAATATAAAAGTTTACTATTTTTAAAAAGTTTTGAAATGTAAAGATTCGGTGGGACATCCAAAAAAGAAAAGTGTAAAGAATTGGATGAGAAAGAAGGTGTATAATTTGACCCATTAGATAATCCATTTTCAGGCTCTTTATATTTAGGTTCAAACAAGATCCATATTCTTATTTAACTCATTAACTCATTTGATTAATATCATTAATGTGATATATAATATTTATGATAATCTTCATTTATCAAAATTTGAAATACTATAGGAAGTTCATTAATGTAAATTATAACGTATAACATATATAAGTTCCATATATATATATATATGAATAAAATTCATAGTATTAATTTGGTATCCAGTATCAAATATCAAATATTGATATAACATAATAAATATTTTTACATAAGAATTGATATACATATAATTAAATGACAAATTTTAAATATAATTGACATTCGAATGTAAATAAATAATATAATATGAGTAAATTATTAATATATATATATATATATAGTATTATAAGTAATTTGAAAAAAATTAATTTTGAATAAAATTTTTAAGATGTACAAAATTTAAAATATGAATTACTATACATAAAATATTATTATATGAGTAATCATAAATAAAAATTAACACATATACATATTATAAATAATAATAAAGAAAAATTAAAATATCTAAAATAAATTAAAAAGTTTAAACTTATTATATTAAAATTTTAAATTTTAATTAATTCAATATAATTATTTATATATTATTATATTTATAATAATAATATTTATTAATATATAAATTATAAATTACCGGTGTGTTTGATTTTTTTATTAATTTTTCTTTTCTTGAAAGAAATATTTTAAAATTTATGTTTTAAAGAATTAATAAATATTTCAGAGTTTTAAATCCACTATCATTTGTCAAGATATCTTTCCTAGGCTAAGGTTTAAATGGTAACAATCATTAGCTGGGGAACTCGGAAACCACTAAAAAAACCCTAATTTTCGCGATTTGACCTATGATTATTAAGGTTGATATATCTATATTAGATTAGATGTTTAATTACATGTTAATAATTTTATAAAAATATTAGAAATTTGTTCTGTAAAATTATAGTAACACAAGAGAGAACTTATTATAAAATATATGTTTAAGAATATAATAAAATATAAATTATAGAACTTACATTAATAATATAATATAGAATATAGTGTAGAATATATTTATATTAAAAAAAATATTAATTATTAGTAGGCGGTCTCTAGAGTTCCCAAAACCTTACCCATCTTTCACGATAAATCATGTGTTGCCTCATAATTATGAGTGAGCGGCCTTGTGATAACTGATAACTAACCAAGTCAAGTTGGATATGTATTTTTAAGTCTCATAAAATATTTGTTTTGTATATGAACAATTTGTGTTTTGTTTATCAATTTATTTTTGAAGACTCTTTCCTACTACTTATTTTATTTATTGATGTGGTCAAGAATCGATCACTTAATATACCTCTATTTTTTAATATATATCACATTTTGTCATTTGGATAACACAACTGATCAGCCACTAAGGCAAGGCCTACCTAAACCAGTTGTTTAGTACATGTAAAGTTGCTATAAAACTACCTATTCATTCATTATATAAGTGTAAGATTAGTGAGATTTCAAAAAAAAAGAGTGCAAGATTAGTGAATAGTGAAAATCAGATCAGCTATTATATGATGTTGAGCATTTGCAGGATCTCATTTTGCTCAATCTTGAAGAGTAAAAGGAAGAATGCAAATAGTGGGGTCTGTTGCAAAGCAGAGAATCAAGAACCTCAATCTAATGAACTATCAATAAAGAAAAAACACAAAGTTGTTGTTGTTGGCTCTGGTTGGGCTGGCCTTGCTTCTGCACATCACCTTTGCAAACAGGTGCTTCAAGGCTTTTAAACACACACAAACAACCTTTACCTGATAATATGTTTTTTTTTGTTCAAAGATGATTAATGATTCTTTGGATGGGATTGCAGGGCTTTAGTGTCACAGTTCTTGAAGGTTGCTATGAATATGGGTCCAAGAATATCTCCCTTACTACCGATGTTATTGGTATTCAGGGTAATTGATCTTATATTCTGTTTTTTTCGTGTAGTTAAAGTGAGAACTGTTCTTCGATATGAGGATTCGTTGATAGCTTAGGCACAAGAATTCCTCCCTAAAACCAAAGTATATATCTTATTATTGACTATGATTAGATTGTGATCACAATGCTAAGGTCCATATATGAATGTCTAAACTCTTCTTTTTCATTTAAAATAGGTAGCAGTTAAATTTCTAAAGCTGATTAGCATTTTTGTGTTTTTCCTTAGGTTTCTATCACCCCTTTCGGAATATATTTAACCTCATTGATGAGCTTAATATTAAGCCCTTCACAAACTGGATGACGTCTGCACAATATTCCGGAAATGGGTTGGAGGTAAATTTGGCATTTTGATTTATCTCAAAGTTGTTTTGAATTATATTACATTTGGGGCCTCATTTTTCAGGTTAAATTTCCGGTATATCAAGAATTACCTGTGTGGCCAACACCCTTTGGAACTATTATGTATACCGAGGTAAGTTCACAGTGCATCAGTATTAAAATTTTGTTTTTATCTGTTAAGAGTAACATGATTTTATGAGGGTATTCTGAATTATCTTTATACTTCTCACATTACATGAAGTTTGCCCGTCTGCCATTGGTGGATCGATTGACATTACTTCCTCTAATGGCGGCAAGTATGTATAATCAGATTTTTTCAGATTGCGACGATGTACATGATGGGGTTTCGTAACATTTTTCAACTCATGTAATATTTCCTCCTTTGATTTGCCTTTCGCAGTAATAGATTTTGATAACACTGATACTGCCTGGAGAAAATATGACCAACGTAAGTTCAATCGCTTTGAGGGTTAAAATGGTACTTGTGGGATTAATATTTTGGAAACTTCTCAACCACTTCAAATATATAAATTAAAGGTAATTTGTTCCAGTGTCTCATTTAAGAGATCTCAACTGTTAGTTACTGCAAGGGAGCTTTTTAAGCAATATGGCTGCTCAGAAAGGTTTTATCAAGATGTTATTAGTCCATTGCTTCAAGTGGGTTTATTTGCCCCAGGCGAGCAATGTAGTGCAGCTGCAACTCTGGCAATTATCTACTACTACATTCTTGCTCACCAGGTTTGATGCTTCGAGTGCTTTTCTATATAGTATGCACGTTATCACATGTTATTTGAATTCTAAATAATTTCCATTCATTATTTAAAGTAAATGCCTGTGGCCTTGTTATTTTGGCTACTGCATATGCTTTGGACCACAGAAATCCATATAAATAAGAAAAAGAAAAATTCTTCTAAGTGAAAAAATGTATAGGCGCTTGTTAACACACGATTAGAAGATTTTATTTTGGCCTTTTGGAACTTAATAAAAATGCTATACATATTCCCCATTTTTCATCTTACTTGTACATTACATAAGAGAAGATTTATCTGTATTTCAATAATGTGAACCGGTGCAGAAAGATTTCGACTCGGTATGGTGTCGTGGAACAGTTAAAGAAATGATATTTGAGCCATGGATGAATTCCTTAAAAATTCTCGGGTGTAAGTTTCTGGAGGGCAGAAGAGTGACAGAATTCTCCCTTGATGAGGAAACAGGTTGCATTTCACGAGTAGTTTGTGGGAAAGAGACTTTGGAAGTTGATGCTGTAATTTTAGCTGTTGGAATTTCTACTATGCAAGACATTATACAAAATAGGTTTGTTTTTCACTTCCCTGTTAATCCTATACATTTCACGCGTAAATAATTATTCTTTATGTTGAAGGTTGTCTAGAACTTTTCATTGAGATCCCTAACATTAGGTAAATGATAATAGTGTTGTCATAATAACCTACTTAGGAAGTAATGTGATGTTCTAGCTTCTTATAGTACAGAGTAGAAATGTAGATTTAAATTTGTAACGAATGAAACAGATGAAAGTATCACTTGTTTTGTAACATGAATACTTGCTTTCAGTCTCGTAAAATTCTTGGAATGATTTTATTATTCAAAATGAAATCCGATTGATTTGTTTCTCATTGTTTTTTACTAGTTTAACTGAAAATTGGGTTCTATGCAGTGCAACACTATGCACTAAGAATGAGTTCTTGAAGGTGCTGAACTTGGACACCATCGATCTCCTTACCGTGAAACTGTGGCTTGATAAGAAGGTGCATGCAGGAAAATTTTATAATTTTTTTCCCTTCCTTTTTAAGCTTCTTTCTGGAATTTGTTTTTCATTTATTGAAGAAACCTGAAACATAGGTAGCTAAAAGTGGGGAACGGGGATATATGGTCATAGGTGAAATACTACTGAGGGGTTCCTTTTGAAATATCAATAGCAAGCTATCTTGATCTGGTTTCGAAGTTCATTGTATGTTTGCTTGTTGAACTGTCGAATTGATTAAATCAATAAATCAAAAAATCATCAGTAAATTTTGAGATTATGCTTTAGGGGATTCCTTATATGTTTTGAAAGGATGGACAGTGGCTCGTAGTGGTCGTTCCTGTCATTCTATGTTTACAGTCATTTATGACATCTGTGTAACTTTATCTGGAGAAAAAGGTGGTGCTACCAAATCATACTCGTAAAAAGTACACCAGTTGTGTGTGAACATGTATTCGAGTTTTCTGTGGTTGACCTTCACCTGATTGTTTGTCTCTGCTATTACTTAACAAGCTTTGTTGAAATCTAGAAAGACTAAGCTTTTTCACTCAATCATGAACAGGTTAACATGCCAAATGCAAGCAATGCTTGCTCTGGCTTTAATGATGCAAGTGGCTGGACATTTTTCAACTTGAATGTAATCCATGATAAACATAAAGATGATCCAGTAACAGTGTTGCAGGCTGACTTTGTACGTACACTATTCTTCAAAATTAGCTCGGTTGTCTTTTTCTTTCCTCCCCCCCCCTGAAAGACAAGTGTAAAGTAGCAAAAAACTTTGCTTAAAGTATAACGAAACATCTGTTTATATGTAATAATGGTGTATTGTAGTACCACGCCAATGAGTTGATCCCTCTAAAGGATGAAGATATAGCTAAAAAAGTGATGGCTTGCCTTTCTAATTGCATCAAGGACTTTGAGAATGTTGTGGTGGTTGATAAAGATATAGGAAGGTTTCCAAAATTGTTGACTCACTTTTTTCCAGGTAATTTTTTATACTTCTATTCCCTTGTACTTATTAATTTTATGCAGTTTCATAAACGATTTCTGTTTAAAATCGATCAGTCGGCTTTGGTGATGTGGACATAATTTAAGGTCAACTCAGTCACATCCAATACACTTTACATCCCGAGTCTGGTCAGATAGTTGGCATTATTGGTCACTTGTTCTTATACTACATGAAATTCTTTTTGGGATATTGCATAGGGTCTTTGTACAAACCAAACACAACCAGTGTGTCTCATTCGCAGTAGGGTAAGATTTACGCAGATTTATGCACTATTCAAATGGCGGACCTTACCCAACATCCAAGGGGTAGAGACTAGAGTAGTATTCGTGAACCCCTATCCCTGGCCTAAAAAGAAAGGCTGGACAACAAAATATAGAAGACAGTGTGAATGAAAGAATGTGTGCGATAACCACTGTCATAATGTGTTGTGTTCAGTGGAGGTTGAGTATGATTTGTCATATAACTTCTCTGAAACATTTTAGTTCCAGTCTCATGTCACAAACTAAATTTTTTGAATATATTAACCATTCTGAAGGTTCTTACAACTACATGATGCGCGGATCCACATCTTTCCCCAATTTATTCATGGCTGGAGATTGGATAATCAACAGACATGGTTCATGGTCACAGGTTCAAATTCTCAAATTTCGTTTGCCATGAATCCATGCAAATCATATATCTAGATATAAGTCCCTTATGTATCGGTTAACAGGAAAAGTCATTGGTCACTGGACTTGAGGCTGCTAACATGGCGGTGGATCATCTGAAAGATGGAATGTTTGCTAAGATACTCCCTGTAGAGGAAGACGAACCTCAAATCCAAGCGCTTCGCAGTCTTAATAGGAACCTGAGTGAGATAACAGCTCAACTTCCATGGTCCAACTATTTTCTTGACTGAACTCATTCTTCCTTGTGCTCCTTTAAGAGCCCATGCACACACAAGCATTTGACATTTTCAAGCTCTGTTCCTTTAGAAGTGTGATGCCAGAAACAAAGAGATGTGGAAATGATTGAAACATATTGCTGGCATCAAATTTACTTATACACATATACAGATAGACAAGGATACTATTGTTGTAGTAACTTTATATGAATGTAAAAATTTCCTTAACAAAAGGAAGGTATAAGAGTAATGAAAAAATTTATTCACAACTTGCTGTATATTTTGTACCATGTGAACTTTGAAGAAGAATAAAACAAAGTTTAGGAATCTCTTTTTTCAAATTTAGTTTTGGAAATTATACCAATAGACCCAGCCATACTACCACATTGGTGCACTACTGCAGTGAAAATAACAGGAAAAAGCAATTAATCTGGCAATTATAAGAAAACTGTTATAATATTTAATAAAACTAGCATAAAATCCAATCTAGCATAATGTGTTTTAATTATTATTTTTATTTAATATGGTTTTTTATTTTATATTTGATTTTTTTTTAAAAGTTCACTTTTAAATGTAGTTATATATTTTAATTGATCTCGAGTGTACCTAAATATATAATTAGATATCACAAACTCAACTTTATATATAAATAATTTTTTAATATTTAAAATATAATATTTTTTTAATAATACATATATAACGTATTTATATTTCATGCATGATCATAAATTTAAAATTTAATCCTTTTTTTGTCAAAAAAGTTAATCCTTTTTTAGTTCAACTCCAGTATATATATTTAATTTAATAATTGATATATACGCCATGTAGGTTTTTACTTTAATTTTTTATGTTTTACGCAAATTCAAATAATTTTTGTATATAACATAATATTTGTTTTTAAATTAGTTTTTCAAAATTTAATTATTTTTAAATAGTTCAATTCCGTCACAAAACAGCTATTTAAAAAATAATAAACAAAGAAAAATTTAATCATTATATATAATGAATAAAATGTCTCACAAAACCCCATTTTTAGGTCATTATATATATATATATATATATATATATATATATATATATATGAATAGTATATTAATAAATTAGAAATATTAAAAATTTGGTTGTCAGTTGTTGTTCGGTATTTTGGCCGAGTAATTGCTCTATTATTGGATCGAATATTTAAACATTAATCTCCTAACTAAAACAGATCTCTAAAAAAAATGCACAAATACTATTTAAAAAAAATATAAATACAATAAAATATATGAAAAATGTATAAAAATATTTATCTAACATATAACGTTAAATAAAGTTTATATAATTATTGTTAAAATAAAAATAAATTCAAATTATATAAAAAATAGTAAAACAAAAATAGTAAAATGTGAGATACAGTTTTTTGATTAGGTTTAGATTATTTTGCTTAACTGTAAATGTAAATTAAATTATAATTAGGAAGTTATTAATTAATATAATAATCTTCCATTAAGTTTATTCGAAGTGACATTCAACGAAAAGAAAATCAAACTGGGCCAAACTGTTTTTATAAACGAAATCAAATATTTTTCTCTCTACATATAATTAGATATGATTTATCAAAATAATAATAAAATCAAATCAAATCAAATTTATATATGTTATATTTTAATTGGATAACATGTATTTTAACTCAAACAAAAATATTCCATGGACTTTATGATTATTATTAATTTTAAAATATTATGTTTGAATATATTTCAAACTTTAGTCTAAACGTCTACAAATAGCTATCGTTTATTGTTTTGGGTTGTAGGAACAATGAAACGATCTTTTTCTCAAAACAATAGCTATACATGTCCAAATGACTTGAAACTTGGGGAATGTCACTAAAATATTGAAAACAAATTTAGATTTTTTTTCTCATAATTTTTTGTAGAACTTTTATTTTTTAGACCGTATATTGATACATAATCAATTGATCGGTCGCTTAGAAGCCATAGAATGTCAACTCCAAGTCGAGTAGGATTTTAACCATAATCTATTGGGATTATTTATAGAGAGTTCCCAAATTTTCATAATTTTTGGAGCATGTTGTGAAAAATGTCACATTTATTAACGTATTGTTCCATTACGTGTTTATTAACTGTTAAATAATTAATAAATGAGGCTAACACGTTTTTCTAGAGTAACATGGGCTCTTCAACAGTGGGCGAAATAAAAATTCAAATTGTTGTACGTTTTCTTGATTTAAGGAAGCTAGTTTTTTCCTAATTAAATAAAGCTAAGATGCTTTATTTTTTGCTATAAATAAAGCCTCACCCCTCCCCCAACATTATTCAAGCCATTTTATGCCAAGTATATGCTTCTATTTTATCTCCAAGAACTCTTTCAACTCCAGAAATCTTTCATTTTTAAGAGTTCTTAGCATTTAAGCCTTGTTCTTTCATAGATCTTTCACTTTTAAGGTTTATAAACCCATTTACTTGCACAATTAACACATCCACCATACAAGTATCTTTTGACTACCTAAAGACCATATTTCTATAGCCCATAGACTTGTTTTGTTGCCCCCAAAATTATAGAAAAAGTTCTTATTTTGGCGATTTCCAAGTGATTCCTTTTTGTGTATTTTGGTTTCGATTCTAACTTTTTCTCTTGATTTCTTCCTAGATATCAAGGGTTATAAGTTTTACACACACACACACACACACACACACATACATATAAGCATCTTGGTTCAAATTTAGTAGTGTTTATATTATCTTGCTCGATCGCTTGGTTAATTTTAGGATACAAATATGAACCTTCGTTCCCGAACCTAATTCGTATACCTTGATTTCTAAAGAAATATTTTTGTCTCTAACTATAGAGTGCAATGACCACTTATATATTGTTAACTAAATATATAAGCCCCCTTAGTCCAGTCCCCGATCATTTCCCTGATCTCGATATTTTGATACTTAAACACACTCCTTAACGTAAGCGGAGAAACCTTTACAACATACAAATATTTATCTCGAAACGTAACTCTCCATTACTTTTTCAAAATAAATGTACAAAACCCTACAAGACTTGTCTCGGACAATAACTCCCCGCTATCTCTTCAAAGCCGTCATAGCCATTGGTGTAGTATTTGTACTTCTAATAAATTACGGTCTTGGATCTTAGATCGGGTCTTGGGTCTTTCCTTTTCCTCATGGCGCGCAAAGGTAACGAACTCTCCGTCAGGATACCTAAGGCTTGAGTCATAGAATAAGGATCAGCTCACGTCACTTCACCTCACGCAAATGTAGAATACAATATCTACAAGAATAACTTTTAAGAAAAAAGAGTTTTGGTCTAGAATGTTATAGTTCTAGGCCGATGGAACAACAATTAATATTCTAATAAGTCTAACAAGTAAGAATATTAAAGTAACAATCTACACAAGTTATATTTAAAGCAATCAAGCAATAAATGCGAAAGTTACCCTCCGAAATCCTCTACAATCTTGAGAGAAAGAAGTTGTTGTTAAAAGGCATATGACTATGCATATTTGTAATAATTAGATAACAACTCAACTCAGATAAGAAAAAGCAGTAAATAATAAATATGATAACGGGAATCAAGACGAAGAAAGTTAACTAGACACGAAGAATCAAACTATCAGAAGTATTTTTATGAGATTGCTACTCAACACTAGAAGAAGTTCATTAATATGTTCATGCGTCAGTAAAAAATAAAAAAGTAATATTTCAGAAGAATTCAGAAGATATAGAAGATTTTAAGTGGGTACTACACTAAGATTCCAGAATAAGAAAATACAAGAGGAAAAACAATAAAGCAAAAGAAGGACAGAAGACCACAACTTAAAAGTTAAAAGGTGGAGAATATTTATTGTAGTATGACACAGATGAACTAGATAGTACATTTGTGTGTCAACTAAAATAATAAATATTCATCATCTAGCTTAAGCGGTTTTATGATAGAAGACTAAGTAAAGACGGAAAGATTTCGGAGCTGACAACAAGGTTATACAAGTCAAGATAGTATTTTAATTCTACTATCAAAAGTAAATTAATTATTTAATTTATTTAATTAAATTAATTCATGTTGAATTTAATTTAATTTATAAATTATTTAATTAAACTAAATAGAATTAATTTATTACAAAAGATATGACTTGGTATGATTTTTAATAAAGTCTAAAAGATTTATTTAAAAGTCATACCGAATTACAAAGAAAATACGTCATATAAAGCTATGCAAAATGTCATACCAAGCTGTGAAGAAAAGTCATACTGAAGTCTTGAATCAAATGTCATACGGAGCTAGATCTAAAAGTCATATCGAATGATATTTGCAAAAGTCATACCGAAGCTCAAGAGAAAAAGTCATACCGAGCTCAAGTTGAAAAAGTCATACCGAAGCAAAGAGAAGAAAGTCATACCGAATTTCTTTATTTAGAAAGTCATACCGATTTTCTAAATGTCATACCGAGCATTTCAAAAGTCATACAAGTGCTTTTGAAAAGTCATACAGGCTTAAATAAAGTCTGAAAAATGTCCTGATCAAGAAAGTCATACAAGCTTTAGAATCCTCTATAAATATGAGGTGAACACTTCATATTTTATGTTAGTTGAAAACATTCAAATTCAGAAATTTGTATGCATTGTAATATTCACAGATTTCTGTGCAAGTTTGGATATAATTGTTAAATCAGAACAATTTATGTCAAAATCGTTCTAGACATTCAATCAGTTATATAAACTATCATCATATTAACAGTTCAATGGAGTATGTGGTTCCATAATTTGTACATACTTCAGATAACCAGGAAAATGGTGAGTTCTACTCTTTGAAAGAACTGGATTAGCTGAAAGATGAATATCTAGCTTTGGTTGCCGGGAGGTTTGACAACATGAGATTCCGAAGGATCCCCTCTTACAAATTTAAACCTAATTTTGGAAGATTCCAGAGAGGAGGTTCTTCTATAGCTGTATTAAGAAACAGTTATAAGACCGGTTTAGTTGACAGAAGCAAGTTTCGTTGCTTCAACTGTAATGAGCTAGGTCACTTTGCAACTGAATGCAAGAAGCCGAAGCAAGGGAAGAAGAGAGACTCTTATGAAGAGTAGAAAGAAAAGTATGATGCACTTGTGAAAAAGCATTAATGAAAGTCTTATATAGCAGAGGGCAAAAGCTGGGACGACTCAGACAACGATGAAGAGGAAGAGCTGTGAAATCTTACTCTAATGACTTCATTTGAAGATTCATTGTCTTATTATCATGTTATTAATTATTTAATTAACTTATTCATTAAATTAATTCAAGTTTGAATTAATTTAATTCCTAAATTAATTGGAACAGTTAATAATATAAATAATTATTATATGACTTTAATAATTTAGTTATATGTAATTTATTGTCTTAATTGTCTATTTAATAATAAACATGTAAATGTTTAGTTATTTTATTATTAATTAATCTAAATTTCGAATAAAATTTCCTTTATTTTATTTAAAATTTTGGAACAATTAATAATATATATATATAGTTGATTGTTTAATATTTTATTTTATTCTCTTTTATTTTACTTCATTATATTATTTTATTATACATTAGCATGACTTTTATTTCAACATGACTTTTAAAAATCGGCATGACTTTTAAATAATAAAAGTCAAACCGAATTTTGTCAATAAAAGTTATACCGAAATTTCTTTTTCTATTTTCTTTTATTTCTAATAAAAGCCATACCGACTTTTATATTTGAAATGTCATACCGACTATTTCCTTAATATTAAAAGTCATACTAGCATATTTGAAGGTCATACTCAGTTCAGTTTTACATAGCAGTGATATATATATATACACCGCATACACACACTCGATCAGACTTTTCCAAAACTTTTGAAAAATATTTGATTTTGAACTCTCACAACTGATAATCAATTGCTTGTTTCCTTGTCTACAAGTTATATGCTTGCTGGTTACTGATTAGAATCGATCAAAACAAGAGAGGTGTTGCCAATTTTTTTTCCTTTTCCCCGGTTTAGAACCAAGTTGGGTTAGATTCAAAAACTGATTTTGGTTGATTGTGTAGTAATATTGTGATTAAGGACTGATTTGGAGAATCATTTGCAGTTAGGGTTTCAATTAATTGGGTTGTTAATTCGAATACTGTGTTTTATTCAAAATAATTAGGCGATTATTACAATTTCTAATCTTAAAATTGTATTAAAAGGATTAAAAATGGCCGGTAATTGTGAAATTGTTTAGACTAATTTCGTAGGATATTTTAATCCCGTGAACTGTTCAGTTGAGAGGTTTAGGCCGTGGATCATATTTTTGAACGAGCATTCATTGGTTAGAACTGCAATTTCACTTGATGCCCCACTACAGGTTGATGCACTAAGGGCTTTGTACACCTCAACAAGAAATAGGTCTGTTGCAGCGAGAGTAAAGTTTTTTTTTCAAAATTGGAGAAAATAAGTACATGGTGAATGAGGATGATGTGAACAGAATTTTAGGATTCCTAACTGAGAATCATGACGATCTTCCAACTGTTCCCCAAATAATTGAGTTCTTTCAAGCTATTCTATATCAAGATGATATTAATCTCGTAAAAATGTCTAAAGCTAAGTTAATAAGTGAATGAGATTATTTCTTCGATACATTGACCAAGGTGTTTGCACCAATAACAAAGAGCAACTTCAACAATATCTCCTCGCTTCTTCAAAACATTGAGTATTCTGTGGCCCATAATAGGAGAATTAATTTTGGGAAGTTGATTTTAACTAAAATCATAAGGAAGATGAGTACGCCAAAAAGCAGGGAACATAATGTCTCATGCTATTATCCAAGGTTCTTAATGTTAATTATGAATTATCTTATTTCAGACGAGGATAAAACATTGTTCCAGAATAGCCGAGTAGAAATATCTCCCACTTCTCAGAAAAATCTTTTCACAAGGCTTAGAAACAAAGACAAGTTCCCACAAGTACCAATTGTGAGGACTAAGTATATGAGTGAAATCCTGGAACATATTGCAAAACCTGCACAGGCTTAACCGCTTCAGCAAGAGCCAGATCAAGTGTCAATGGAAATTGATCATCCTGCACAGCTACTACTAGAAGCTGCACATCCTGGACAAGAGGCATATGTACAACAGGTAATATCTCACACCTTAACTTCTAATTTCTTACCTTTAAATATATCTGTGGAAGACTATGATTGTGGTCTTACAGTACAGGATTTCAGCTATGAACATGAAAAGACACAGGTTCAATCCCAAGTTTAATTAGAACCTCAAACAGTTTCTTCTTCTACAAGTTCTATGAGTCAAGTCAGAAAAAGGAAGAAACCTGTTAGGAAAGTAAGAGTAAGAGGTCTTAGTAGTTCAATGAGTGAACCCACATCCCTGTCTCCACCTTCAAAAAGATCGAGAAATGAACCTGAGACAATTACAGACCCATCGTTATCCTCTGAATGGGATTTGTACTTTGAAGTGGCAATACAATAGTCTCTGTACATACTCGATCAATTGGGTGAGTCACGCACACTGCTAGCGCTCACTCTAGCAGGACCTCTACTTTCAGAAACACACAGTATTGAGGGCACAACCAATGAAGAAGAAAATGTTTTTGATACAAATTTGTCAGATGTCACATTTTCAGTGGATCAAGACATTTTCGATGTAGTGCAGCATCAGTTGCCTTTACTGGCTGTGCGGGGGCACCACAGACTCTCAAGAGCCTTTCAATACATTGTCTAAGGTGGTGATCCCCCTGGATCTAATTCATCCAGTTCCTTCCGAGGAAGTTCTCTTATCCACTAATGGATTTGAGAGTCAACCACTCGATAGAGGGAGTGGAGACTCCATTCACGAAGTAGCTGCATCAGTAGTGGAGCCAATTGTGGACACGCCCTCATAAGCATCAGAAGAGCATTTCGACTCTTCAACTGCTATAATATTATATATAGGTATAACAACGGATTCTGGAAAGGAGAAAAACACGAGTGATATGAGGCAAACACTCAGTGAAACACATGCACGTAGTGATAGTCAAACATACAAGAGTGCAAGTGAGGTGAGTGCACACGCAGAGTGAACTATTGTAAAAAATGAATGCTCTCCAGAAAGAAATGCAGATTATTCAGGCTGAGTTAGCCTAAGTTAAAGCACAAGCAGAAACAAGTTCTAAGTCTGCTTCTGTAACAGAACAGCTGACAATCGTGCGAGAAGATGTGGAAAATGTCAAGTCAAGTATTCTCCTCAAAACTCAAGATATCCAGAATGTTCAAAGTCTCATTGCTGAGGATATGAAGGAGATTTCCAACATAAATGAGAGAATTGATGATGTTGAAAAGAGCCTGAATCAAAGAATAATTGAAAATGAAGTGTTACCCAGATAATAAACTATTATAGAAGGGGGGTTGAATATAATAGTACCAAACAATCGACTTTAGAACACAAGTATGTAAAAGATGAACTGTTCTGTATTAACTTTGCTTGACTTAATACAAAAAACTCAAGAAAAATAAAGTTCTTAAGAACTACTAGGTTATGAGAATAATATATTTTTTTAACGATTACAATGTAAACCTAATTCTATATTTATATAGTATACAACTACCTATCCAAAAATAAACAAAGATAATGATTATTAAATGTAGAAATATTGTTTCCATCATTACTTACTATCACCTACTTATGCTATGTTAAACATACTGTTTCAAGTGACTATCTAAACATATTGTCAATATACATATGACAATACATTTTACTTAGCTTATTATAAATTAAGACTAAGTAACTTTAGTTGATTACACTGTTAACACCTCAATTCCTAATAATAACAATGGTAATAACAACAATGGAAGGATCAACGGATATTGAATCGGTATTGTATTTGATGTCAGTCGTTTAACTGAGAAAAACAATCGTAAAGGGAACACTATTATGAAATATTTCGTGTGTTCCAAAACTGGTTCCGATGAAACAAATAGTTCAGATTATTGTAAAAAAGTTCATCGAAAAGTATAGTTACCTTTGTATGCAGTATAGCTCCAATATATATTACAAATTTGTTAATACATTACAGATTGCAGATTTGTTAATAATTATTTAAATAATATATATTTATATTTTTTATATAATAAAGAATTTGTAATAAAATATAATTTTTATATGATTTACCATTTCATATACGTAATTGATGTTATATGTAACATCATATAGTATTAAACATTTCATTTTCAAATGATCGTTTTTACCTAAAATTTAAATTTTGATCAATTATTTTTATAAAATATATTCAATCATATATTTTAATTTATCTACAAGTAATTCAATTATATAAAGTATATGTAAATCTCAAATCGCATATTGTTATGTTGCTCATAAAAATGATATTAAATATAAGGTTAAATATTTATATCTCTATATATATCATCAGAATATGTACACACACATATATTATAATCTATTTTTTAGTTTTGGTAATGACGCATTGCTGCTTGTCTCATGACCACATCTACTCGTGAACCTAATTTCGATCTTCAATGTTGTGTTTTGGGAGAATTTTATTAACTTCCCCCAAATTTTGTGTGAGTATTTTTTCATAGAAAAAGAATAAGAGCAAATGCGTTATTTTTTTACAGTAGTAGCAAGATTAGAAGGATACAAATGTCTTTTCAGAAGAATAAATTGGCTCATGATTGAATTGTCTCAAGATAAATTGACTCATGATTAAATTGTCTCAAGATTAAATAATCGAAATAATGATTAAAATACTCATTTTTGAGTTTAAAGTGATAACAATAACAATTAATTACCAAATGATGAGTATAATTAATGTGTAACACTAATTATGACTGTATATTTTGATGTTTGAGTATCAAAAGTCAAAAATCATAAATCATATTAATTACCAACCATTTTAATGTTGTATACAAAATTATCATATATCTAACTATAACTTAATATATTAAACTATAATCAACCAAATTTGTGATATGCCGATTTTAGTAATATTAGCATATATCGCACGGGTCGAATTGTTTTAATATTTTTTTATATTTTTTAAATAGTTTTATTTTTTTAATAATAATTTAAATTTTATTTAATGTTATATGTATATATTATATATAATTTTTTAAATACTTTATTTATATTTTAATAAAATAATGTTTATGTGTTTGATTACGGGATGTGTTTTATTTAGAAGATTAATGTGAGATATATTAGGAGATTAGTGTTTAAAAATTAGGTCCAATAATAACTATCTGGCAAGAACAACTAACTACCAAACTTTTAATTTTTTAACTTCAATAATATAATATAGATAGTAGTACATATATGTTAAATTGTTGATGGAAATACAAGGAAGCGGAGCCTATACTACTGGTATCTACAAAAATATGGTAATAATTTTAGAAGAGGAAAAAAAATTAAAATTTTATCTTTATATCTAAAAAATACTAATTATTTAGGCAATAAGTCTTTCTTTGTTTAAAACATTTTCCCTAATTTTTTAGTTTCACAAAAGAATTATCCAATGCAATAACAAATAAATGCAAAAATATACAAATTTCTTAAAAATATCTTATAAAAATTTCTAAAAGAAAAATTTATTGAGAAAGAAAAATAAAAAATTATTTCAAGTAAATGGGTTTCAATTGGGAAAAAAAATGATATGCAGTGATACAAATATAATACTGGTATATACATATCTAGTTGATTCATGCCCTAATCTAATCTAATAGGTCCGCCCACAGACAATCACAATCATTCTCTCGCTTCTTCTTCTTGTTCTTCTGTGTTTAAATAAATACATACAACTATACAACTAGTCATCATCATCATCAATTGATAATCATCGATGGCGGTGAGTCAGTGGCAACCACAAGAGGAAGGGTTTAGAGAGATCTGTGGTTTATTAGAGCAACAAATATCACCTTCTTCTGATAAGTCTCAGATTTGGCAGCAACTTCAACATTACTCTCTTTTTCCCGATTTCAATAATTATCTTGCTTTTATCCTCTCACGCGCTCAGGTTCCCTCTCTTTACTTTTCATAGTTTCCTAGTTTCTGTGTTTGTGTGTGCGAGAGAGAGAGAGGGAGGGAGAGAGAGGGACAGAGTGAGAGGGAGAGAGAGACAGAGAGAGAGGGAGAGGGAGAGTAATTATAGGTATATACATGATTGAGTATCCATAGTGACCTAGTGTGTGTAAGAGAGAGAGAGAGAGGACGTAAGAGTGTTTGTTGTTTGAGAGTGGCTGAGAGGTGTTTGTAGTGTTTGCTTTTTGAATATTGAGATGTTTAGGATTTGATCCAATCTTTTAGTATTTTTTACAAGAGGATGCTTATTTAGTTGGTTGACTGTAGATATATCTCGGAAAGATGAGAAATTTCAAGTATACGATAGAGATACTAATTACAGTTGAGATGCAAATAATTTTTATATGTAATAGGGAAATTGGGGTGGATTGGCAGTTGTTGTTTGTTGTTATTGCTTTAGTGACTAATAATGATGGAATAAGCACCTTGTGTTATAAGATATGCTTATGTTTGTTAATTTTTTCGATTATTGAAGTATGATAGTCTTAACTTTGGAAGAAAAGGAAAAATGCTCTCTGGCCTATGAATTGTTGTGTTAGCGCATCTTTTCAAGAGGGGCAGAGCGTGTATATAGGAAAAAAGTTATAAAAAATATATTCTTTTTATACATGTTTGACTCTACTACTGTTGATGATATCTCCTTATTTTTCCTTTGGAATCATAGAGCAAATCAGTGGAGGTTCGACAAGCAGCGGGCTTGCTTTTAAAAAATAACCTGAAAAATGCATATACAGCCATGCCGGTGGCAAATCAGGAGTTTATAAAATCGGAGTTGCTACCTTGTTTGGGAGCAGGAGACAGGCAAATCAGGTCAACTGCAGGGACGATTATAAGTGTACTTGTTCAGCTAGGGGGTGTTATAAGTTGGCCAGAGCTTCTGAATACCCTTGTCAAGTGCTTGGATAGCAATGACTTAAATCATATGGAAGGTGCTATGGATGCTTTATCAAAGGTATGTTTTCTGTTCTATTTTCATTTTTAATCTTCTGTTTCAAAATTTCCAAGAATATACGTTGTCATCGAATTGCTGGAATGCTATTGGTTATATAATATATCATAGCTCTCTGAAAACATGGAAGAGAACTTCAGTGAAATGATTTAAGAGATAATATGCTGATAAACAGATTTGTGAGGACATTCCCCAAGTGCTGGATGCTGAAACACCTGGATCATCGGAAAGACCTATCAATATTTTTCTTCCCAGATTATTCCAGGTGACAAACTACTTTGTTTGATTAAGAGAGACATAATCCTTATGGACGGGCTTTGTTTTTAGGGATAGGGTACTGGGTGATTAGCTGCAGAACTGTATTTCTCTGTTTTAGTTCTATCGATCTAGTGGAGTTGAAACTTATATATCCGTTGTTTTACCCAAATGTCAACAGTTATTCCAATCCCCACATGCCTCGTTGAGAAAATTGTCGCTGGGCTCGGTTAATCAGTACATTATGTTGATGCCAAGTGTAAGTTGTTGCTGATTTCACGTTACAATATATTGTTACTTTTGCAATGATGTTTTTTACCAACTGGTTAGCTTTTATGCATTGTGCCATTTGTTTGCAGGTACTGTATATATCCATGGATAAATTTCTGCAGGGTTTATTTGTTCTTGCTAATGACCCGAATGCGGAGGTCCGGAAATTGGTAAGTAGTTACTAGTTGCCCAACTGGGAAAATATTCTTTTACTCCATTTGGTTTTGGTTTATTATACGATAAGTTTATTACAACTGTCTACTTTTGAGTATGTTAGATATATTCAAATGTTATTTTAGTTAAATACTCGGATTTTTCACTTGACGTTTTTAAGAGACCCGGATTTTCAATTTAAGCTTGGGATATGACTTGGCTGTAGACACACACACACATTGTCATCATATTAGAAAGCGATACCGTTGTAGGAGACATACATTTTTCATCTCTTTCGTTGTAACTTTTAATTGGGGAATCTAATTATCTTCAACTGGAGTTTGTAGTGTCTTTTCTAAAATAGTATAATTTGGATGGTACTTATGTAGCTGCACTATTTGCTTGCCTGGAGAAGATGTTTATTCTTTTTATTTTTTTTGTGGGGAGGGGGAGGATTGGGAGGTATCATGGCCATAAAATTTAGTTTAGACCCTTGATGTTGTCATTAGATAGTTGTTGGGCGCTCTGGCAAAAGTCCATAATTTATACTCCCTCCGTCCCCTTTTACTTGACCCCCTTTGAAAAAACACACATTTTTAGAAATATTTAATTTTATGATTTGTTTTCATGTTTGCCCTAATCAATGCCTCAAATAGTGAAATAAATTTGAAAATGAGCTGTAGAGTCAAACATGGGGAATAGGAGTAAGGGGTAATCTTGGAAAAATATGTAAAAAATGTATTAAAATAAGATATGGACAACTATTTAGGGATAATTTTTTTTTCAAAAGGGTCAAGTAAAAGGGGATGGAGGGAGTAGAAGATTCAGTTGGATATTTGAAAATTCTTTGTTTTGTATGTGCTTCTCTGTGCAGTTATAGCTAAGACTCACTTGCATTATTGTCCTCGATATATCTTGAACAGGTTTGTGCGGCCTTTGTTCAGTTAATAGAAGTTCGTCCTGCATTCTTGGAGGTCTGATCTTAATTTTTTTCTTTTAGTGCATATTGTACCATTTAGTTAATTAATAAACTTTATCTGCATTTTTTTTTGGGTCTCAGTTAAGCTTTTATGTAGACAAACTCAAGTAGTTTTTTATTTCTATTTTCTTATATCTAACGACTTGCACTATGATTTCTCCTCCCATTTTCGTCCCTTCTGGTGGTATGATGTCAGCCACACTTGAGGAATGTAATTGAATACATGATGCAAGTCAACAAGGACCCTGACGATGAAGTGTCTCTAGAAGCCTGTGAATTCTGGTATCCTTCAATCCATACACCAATTTACTGAATTATTCATCAGTTCAGTACTAAGTTGGCAATAAACAGCACACTTGCCACAATAAACAAATAATCCATATAACATCTGTAATCTTTGATCTATTTTTGGAACAATCTTAAAAAGGTTTAGTGCGTGTTTCTGTGTGTTTGATATGCTACTTTCTTCACCTCAGTTATTAAATTTGTGATCAGAGACTATCTTATTTGGCATGCCGACAACAGTTATTTCAAACTCATTTCCTTAATAAAAATTTAAAGATCTGACTATATTCTTCTTATACAACATTCTCAACATTTTGTTTTATTTCTTGAATGAGCCTATTTAACATTGTTTCCACATAATAAACAAGTACAATAACACACACAATATTTGGTAATAAAGGGCAATTCTGTTTCCTATGCATTTCATTTTGGCCTCTTTGCCTCCATCCCCTCCCCCTCTGTTTTTGTCGTCTTACCTGTTTTAATTTAATACTTTGACAGGTCTGCATACTGCGAAGCTCAGTTACCACCTGAGAACATCAAGGAGTTCTTACCACGTTTAATACCAGTATGCCTTTATTTCTTTGTCTTCTTTCCAGTTTGCTTCTCCATATCATATAAAAGACTTTGAAGATCATATTCAGTGTATCTTATGTATAACACAACTCTTTAGGTTCTATTATCGAACATGGCTTATGATGATGATGATGAATCGCTTGTCGAGGCTGAGGTTAAGATCTATCTTTTTCGTGCTTTAGTTTGATCTACCTATAATATGGAGACTTGATGTCATATATTTCACTGCAGGAGGATGGTTCTCTTCCAGATCGAGACCAGGTTCATGTTCATGGCCATCTCTGTTTGTTCTCTCTTGATATCCTCTAAACTAGTATCTTTGCGGATTATTCAAATAAATTCCTTGCCATGCAGGATCTGAAGCCACGTTTTCATTCATCGCGTCTTCATGGATCAGAGGATGCTGAAGATGATGTAGGCATTCTATTAGCTCTCAAATTTATTATAAATTATGATTTAGTGCTTAGCCGTTTTTTCTTTAATTTTTTGTATGATCTTGCTGGTCTTTCCCTAAATATATTTCTACTGAATTAAGAATGAGGTTTACACGCGTTTCTCTTCCGTTCAGTAATTTTGATATCTTGCAACTACAGGATGATGACATTGTAAATATTTGGAACTTAAGGAAATGTAGTGCTGCTGCCCTTGATATTATTTCAAATGTATTTGGGGATGAAATTCTTCCAACACTAATGCCGTATGTCGAGGTAAAGGATTTATCTTTATCAAAATATTATTTATTTTGTTTGTTCATTTGTATACTAGTTTCTTCTCATTTTTTTCCTATTAGAATTGGGATGGTGCAATTTTCGCACCTAATTAAGAGTAGGTGTCAAGGAATACTTCAAACGTTTTGTGGAATATCATTCAATAGATTTATATGGTGGTTGATAAGCAATGATAAAGTATAATATGAAAAGCAGATGACTTCTTTGTTATTATTATGTTGCAAACTATATTCTTATTATCCTGAGGACTTGTTGCATGGTGTTGGGTGAATACAATTATGCCAGCTAGTTATTTTAAACTTTGCAGGCTAAGTTATCCACCTCTGATGATGAGACTTGGAAAGAAAGGGAAGCCGCAGTCTTAGCTCTAGGTGCTGTCGCTGAGGGTTGCATTAATGGTCTTTATCCACATCTCTCGCAGGTATGCTTAAACTTCTAGTATCTGCATACCAATCCACTTGACTCTGGGGAAAATGAATAGAAGGTTAAACTCTTTGTGGCCCTCATATTGGTTTACCTATAATGTATTGTTTCTATGTTTATATTGCTATTAATTATTAACTTGATCGTATGCTGCTTAAATGTTATCAAGTTGTGTGTTCTAATTGTTAGCTTTCTGGAATGCTTCACACTCGATTAAATGTTTGCGGTTAGTTTATTTGCCCTAGCACTAGCTTCACTGGTGTACTTTGTGTTTATTTGCATTTTCACATGAATTCATGACGGTCAGATCGACATTCAACCACACTTCCCTTGGCCGGAATTAGAACACTTCAAAGAGTAAGCAAGAATTTGCAAAACTTTAAGGTTTCAAATGTAATGCGAAGTACTTAATTTTCAATCTTGTTGTACTTTTTCCTTGCTAGCTTCACACACACAGAGCCTGGCTGAATAGAGGTTTAAACACTAGCACGTGGTAACTAAGAGTAGAACTGTAGAATGGTAACACTAGTTTAAAGCCTTCAGTTAATTTTACCCTGTTGCTTGCCTAAATGATGGAAGCTCAAAACTTCTAAATGTTATAAATTGGACAAATGCTTGGGGTTCGTATAGGCAAAAGGAACACGTTTCCAGATATGATATGTGGGTCATTCTTATGTTGATGTGTGATGACTTGCTATAATTGGTGCCATGCAGAACTAGTCCAGCTCCAGCATGAGTCAAGTTTTTCTGTTAATACGAAATAATGAATTCTCTGGTTGCTCTTCTATCAGATTTAGTGTAAATCATAACTTTGATACCTTGATGCTGATTAATGATTGATATTTTGCTCTTTTTGTAGATTGTTGCTTTCCTCATCCCTCTCTTAGATGACAAGTTTCCCCTGATCAGAAGCATTTCCTGTTGGACACTTTCACGTTTCAGCAAATTCATTGTTGAGGTATTGTCAGTTTGTCATTCCATTGCCTGCATCTTAATGCTTCCTAGCTGGATAGCTGTTTGAGAGAACATATGTTTTCTGGGAAGCGATGTGCAATAATGTCATAGTAGTTTGATAAGAAAAGATCTAAATAAGTTCCAGTTTTTCAAAGATGATAATAGTATATAGCAAAAAAAAGAAAAAGAAAAAAGAAGATGATAATAGTGAGGATCATGGTATAGCCTAGTGGTAAAGGTTAGCCTTTCTTATGTCTAGTTAGATAAGAAAAGATCTAAATATGTTCCGGTGTGTCCGAAGATGTTAACAATGCGGTACAAGGTATAGTCTAGTGGTAAAGGTGTATCCCTTACGTCTAGGTCATGGGTTCGAATCCTCGTCCCCCCTTCGCCTATATAAAGACTGCTACTTGTCAATAAAAAAGGAAAAGAATAAGAAATATTGTATTAATGAGAGCAGAGAGTACTTTTGGAACTGTTAATTTTTATTGAGATAGTTAATAAATCAAAATAACTGTCGTTATGGGCTGATACGGTGACATATGTATGGAATGCACATCCAACCTTCCTTTTTTTAATACAATAATTGTTTCAATACATAAATAATTAGGCAAGTCATTTAATGTAAGCGTGACAGATGTTTAAAGAATTTTATTTAATTGGCTTGCTTTGTATCGTTATATATCTGTGAAGTAATAAAAACACATGATACATTAATGCAAGTACTGCGCCTGGTTCAGGGTATTAATCATCCAGAAGGTCATAAACAATTTGACAAGGTCCTTATGGGTCTTCTGCGGAGAATTTTAGATAATAACAAGCGGGTGCAGGAGGCAGCTTGTTCAGCTTTTGCAACTCTGGAAGAGGTTTCCTTTTAAATTTAGTCAGCACTGCATTCCTACTTTTGAGAATGTCTTTTTTGTGAAATGTTTTTTTTGGTTTGTAGGAAGCTGCAGAAGAGCTGGCGCCACGATTAGATATAATATTGCAACACCTTATGTGCGCATTCGGGAAATACCAGGTTGATTTGCCAGTGATTAGATATAATATTGCCAGTGTTGTCATGTGGTTCTCTATTTCCCTACTAGGCTACTTCCATTCTTATGTGTTCTAAATGCTTTCACACGCTCAGAGGCGGAACCTTAGGATTGTGTATGATGCTATTGGAACTTTGGCAGATGCTGTTGGAGGGGAATTAAATCAGGTGCACGATAAATTTATTTTTTTCAATCTGAGCAGATCATTAATATTACCGTTCACTGGATTTTGTTCAGGTCCAGACTTGTACTCTGACATGTATTCTGCCTCTGTTTGGTTCTTATTTCTGTTTTTTGGTTCTCATTCTGATGACACAGGCTGTGCATCTTGATGTGCTCATGCCACCGTTGATTTCTAAGTGGCAGCAACTATCAAATGCAGACAAAGACCTATTCCCACTGTTGGAATGCTTTACATCTATAGCACAGGTATGCAACTACCTCTTATGCGAGTATCAGATTGTAGGTGCTTGTCTATAAGTATCCATCTTTTTCATCTACATTAATAGTAGCTGTTAAATTTTCCTATAAGTTTCTTACTTCTTTACATTACCCCCCCCCCCCCCCCCCCTCCCTCCCTTATTCTGAATTCTATTTTGTCACATGAGCATTGATAATGTGATTGTCAACCAGTCAGCGAAGGTTGATTCTCTTATTTAGTGGCCGTTTGGGGTTCCTTAAACTTAAAATAAGTTACTTATTTCATATTTTTTTTACATATTTTCATATTTTAAGCACTTATTTTCAGAAAATAAGTGGAAACAAACGGGGCCTTAGAATGATGGAGCTAAGAGACCGAATGCTCAAACCTTATTGTGAGATGTGAATTGTGATTATAGTAGTATGTTAGTCGGGATATTACGTGAGGACCTTGTGCTTGTCAATTTATTTAATATCGTAAAACACCGTTATGGAGAACATAAACTATTTTTATTATGTAAATTGCATATAGTATTATTAAGTTTGAGTATGTTCTAAACAACTTCACGATAAGGTATGATCATGATTATAATGATATTCTGGTTTGGTTGAATTGAAATATGCTTCTATTTAATTTGCAAGACTGTCATTGTGTAAAAGGCTTTTGCTATCTGTAATTGATATCTAGTGCTCGTGGTTTACTAATTAATTCTTGAGTTGTAAGAAGAAGATTATGATTTTCTTTTTTCCTTTCCAGGCATTGGGCACAGGATTCTCACAATTTGCTCAGCCTGTATTCCAGAGGTGCATTAACATCATCCAGACTCAACATCTAGCCAAGGTCTTAATTGACATGATATTGTCCTATCTTTATTTTTGTCTCAGTTCTAAATTGTTAGTTGTGCAATATACATGACATTGCCTCATTTGTCACACGTTTCTTTGTACTATTTCTTGACAACATATGATGACATTTCGTTTGTATTTGGTTTTGTTCATAATTCTTTGCATTTGCAGAATTTTACTGTAGTTAATTAACTTGGCTTCGAGTATTATATGTTCTCCATGCCCTGTGAAAGTATTATTTTACAAGTATTACTTGATTTTTAGTCTTTTAGTACATCTGTTGTACAGAAGTTAATTGGGTGAGTCTGATACGTGGTGTTGGTGTAACTAAAACTTCTTGAAACACCAATTAGGTGCTACATTGTGGCTTTTGGTTTATGTCATCTTGGCATGGTTTGTATGTTTTTAGAGGTTGCTGAAATGCTGGTATATGCTCAAAAGGAGCTTTAATATTATCGAAAAGCAATAGGAAACAAAACCCACCATTGCATCCATGCTATACCTCATCAGTTTTAAGAAGTCAAAATAATTGAATATTCATAGAAGCCACAAGAGAAAGGGCTCTTTATAGCTTAGATGTTCTTAAAGTAAAAAGATTGTTAAAATAATTAATTGAATACTAATTCAAAACCGTAATAGTAAACTATACTAGTAGTAAGAATGTACTTCCAACCATTGAGATAACTGTAAGAACTATAAAGAAAATATGGGCAGGAATATATCAAACTATGAAGTAAATATGGGAAGGGCATATGTGACGATTCAGCTGTGTAGATGAGCTATATACACTAATGGTATTTTTTTAATGGATTTTCATGTGCATTTGTGATTTAAAACTTTTATTCATAGGATGCGTTAGAGTTCCCTTTGAAATCTGCGACACTTCATCTTTCTGAATTATTGTTTTGAATATTAAAAATTATTAGTGTATGACTTCTATCACGGGGATGTTTATCGTATATTTTCTATTGTGACATACACATACACATGCATCATGTATGTAAATCACAGCTATGAAGTGAATAGTCTCAGAAAGATTTTAAAATTAAGTTATTGATCTCAATCTGCTTGTTAGTGCCAGAACTAGACATAGTTTGAGTTGCGGTCAAAACTAGGAGTTCAAAGCGACCAAATATTCAGTAAATTCATATGGATTCTTAAACGAGGAGAGTTATTTGTGATACTACCATGGTTCCTTTTCATGTCCCTCTTACCTACTCTTGTTCATATTTTAAGGTTTAAACTTATGCACTTGCATATAATTTTTTCTTTTGTATGCAAGATACACACATGCAATCATATATATGACAGACCTCAAAGTATGCGAAACATGAATATAAAAGAGAATGGGGGAGTGCATTAGAATCTTAAAATTTAAAATTGTAATGCATGCTTGTTTGCTACTAACAGTACAGTTAAGTTGTAGAATTAGCAAATTCTTTCGTCAAGTTTTTCTTGTGTTCGTGTGTGAGACTTGGTTTTCATGATTCCTGATTGTTGATAGTTCAATTGTTTTAGCTCTGTTAAACATATTAACTGTCTTATCTCTAAAATGCTTATGCATTTAAATTTATTTGAACTGTGTATTTTGTTTATCTTATAGAAGCTGTTTTAATACTATATCTATTGACAGAGAAATAATTACAAGAACACTTTTAAGATGAATTTATAGGAAAATATTTTGCAATAGTTCACTGCAGTTTGCGATATATTACTATGTCAAACTAAAGGGAAATATTTTGACGTTTAAGTTTCTACTTGTTCTTCCACATATAGTGGCTCCTCCATGGTACAAGTACTAATTTTGTATTATGTATGGTCAAACAATAATTACAACTTCATTTCAGGTTGATGCTTTGGCTGGAATTCCGTATGATAAAGATTTCATTGTTTGCTCCTTAGATCTTCTGTCTGGACTTACAGAAGGTCTTGGAAGTGGGATTGAAAGTTTGGTATATTCGTTCTCCATATATTTACATTACAATTCTTATTTGCTTCGATGTTAAGAATATCTCTGCTTTCTGATTGTGTGCTCTATACAGCTCTCTTCTTCTCTTATCCAACCATTCTGCTTAATGATAATCTATAAGAATGATAGTGAAGGATTATATCTTGTCATTTGTTTTGAAAATCTTAATATTAAATGGAATTTTTTGTTTAACCAAAACGTTGAATTCACCAACCTACAAAATATTAAAACAATGCTTAAAAACTCAGTCTATGAAGCTTTGTTAAATATATTAACAATAGTATGGGACTGGTCCGACTGGACAAGTCTCACTTTCAAGCTTTTACAGAAATTCTAAATGATGATCATATAAATGATTCTTAATATGTAAAAACCAAGTCAGATTGTAGCGAAGGGACTTACATTGAAGCTCTATAATTTCTGTTAAAAAAACCACTTGTTTAAGCGTGTATAATGAAGTCTGTTGTGAGCAACCAGTGTCTTATTTTGAGAGGTTTTTATTGTTCTTTAGGTTTCAAACAGTAACTTGCGGGATCTGCTACTGCAATGTTGCATGGATGATGCTCCAGACATCCGACAAAGTGCCTTCGCACTTCTTGGAGACCTTGCAAGAGTAAGTTGAAAGTGAAGTACTTTAAACTTTTATTAAATTCTAAATGCTGTGTAAATGATATACACATGCTTTACTAATCTGTGGTGCTTGAATCTTGATTAGGTTTGTCCTATTCATTTACACCCTCGGTTGTCTGAATTTCTTGACATTTCTGCTAAGCAACTAGTAAGTAGGCCTTCAATTCTAATCCTTTGGGTCATTTCAGTTGGTTTACAATTATCACAAGTCCTATTTTCTTTACAGAGCACTCTGAAACTGAAAGAAAATGTTTCAGTGGCCAACAATGCTTGTTGGGCGATTGGAGAACTAGCAATCAAGGTTAATACACTCCACAAGGCTTTGAATGCTTCATTTATCCTACATAGTGTGAAAACTAGTGTTTTAAAAATCGCAAGGCGGTTGGGGTGCCTTCTGCCGATTATCGGATATTCGAGGATTAATAGAAAGGATTTAATATTGGTTTTAATTAAGAATAATATTTTTATAATTTCCTCATATGCCGAATTCATTTTTAGCTATGTTTGTCCAAAATGTGATTTAGGCCGATTTTTTCCTCCTAGGTCCAATGATTTTATTGAATATGCCTAGCAGCCTGTCTTTTCTCGAATCACGCGTGCTTACTATCTTCTAGCACCTATGTGCTGCCTAGTCTGATTTTTACAACACTGAAAAAAAGATGGATATTTTTTTCTTTGAATTAATCTAGCTAGCAACAAATGACAAGGATCACAGTTTGTGGAGTACCATATACAGTAGATTTTGATATTGAGATTTTGTAATATTGCAATAAAGTATATTTTGATCTCCTTTATAAAACATTTCGGCAACTAACTTCATTACCTGAATTATGGGCGGATTTAATGATATTGCAAATATCAACAATTAAACATATGCATTTCCTAGGTACACCTCCCTTGAGCGTACTTGTAAGTTGTAGCATTAACAGATTATGTACATAGATGACGCATGATCTTATGAATCCACAGTCTCTTATCCTAATAAAATTTGACAGTATACCAACAGTAACAGCTCCATTTAAATAAATTATAAGTTGGCCTATCAAGCATTATCCCTGATTTTGTACTGTTTGCTATTCTCTTCCAAAGCACATAGTAATAATGGAAAGAGTTGTCACATGCTATTTATGACATCGTCTCTATTTTCTGAAATCCGATAACACTACTGCTAAACTAAAATATTTTTGACGCATTCAACTTGCAAAATTCAGGTACGTCACGAAATTTCTCCGGTAGTAATGACAGTGATATCATCATTGGTTCCAATACTTCAACATGCTGAGGTTAGTTCCGTTTTCTCAATGTATCTTGTGCTGACAATGTTTTTTTTTATCTTGTGCTGACTATTTTTCTTTAGAGCATCTGTATCTTTGTGCATAGCTTAATTTTCAGTTGACATCTATATAACTATATATTATATTATTCCGGGCAAGCATTTGTGAACCTCTTTTATGATGTTTAACAGGGGCTCAACAAATCACTCATTGAGAACAGTTCTATCACCCTTGGCAGGCTTGCATGGGTTTGTCCGGAGCTAGTATCACCACATATGGAGCACTTCATGCAATCTTGGTGTCTTTCCCTATCTATGTATGTTATTTCATTCCCCATTTGTGGTGTCTTTCACTATCTGTGTATCACTTCTTCTAATTGCTACATATTACTACTAATATCCATAATACTGCATAACTGCTACATGTGCTGTCTAAATATCATCTATAAGCCCGATTAATATAATAAATGCATTGCACAGAATATGGTTTACGGTATTAATATACTATGGCTTTTTATGAAATCTAATAGACCAAATTTCACGGTATTCATTTGAGTTGAAAATTTTAGGGGGGTTTAGAATTGGAGTGTTAAGTCATTCTCTCGTTAATAAAGTGTAAGAACCATTGGCTTGTGGTGATATTTATTTTATGTTAACTTTCTCACATGTCTTCGTCCCTAATTTCCTTCCTAATTTTTATTAGATTATCAGCTACTTTAAGCTTTATGGTAGATGCGTGCTAAAATTAATAAATGACATGTATGTGTAATACACAAACACACACACTCTCGCACACGTGTCTCTGTACATGTTTAATGCTGTAAATATAAAGAATTAGTCACCTGTTTTTCACCAATAGAACTACAGAAGACAACTAGCATTTAGTGCCTCTCTGCTTCCTACTGCTGAAAATTACTCTACTCATCAGCGGTATTATGGATATATATATGTATATATCATGGCAGGATACGTGATGATATAGAAAAAGAGGATGCCTTCCGTGGATTATGCGCAATGGTACGCACCTAAATGTTTTTATTACCTACAATTAAATTATGATTAGAATTTTATATCCAAGTATTTCCATCAACGTCATGCAGGTGAGAGCAAATCCATCAGGAGCGTTGAGTTCACTGCCTTCTATGTGTAAAGCGATTGCAAGCTGGCATGTAAGGAAAAGCTACAGAATTACGTTGTTGCTTTAAATTACGCCCTTGATATTTGTACTTGTACTCGGGAAGAAAATTCTGAACAAGAAATTCCAGATGTTAATCCTGTATTCTTGTTTTTTATTAGGAAATAATGAGCGAGGAACTGCGGAATGAAGTTTGCCAAGTTTTGCTTGGATATAAACAGGTATTAAAATGCTTACGTACTCAATGATGTATTCGTGTTGAATCATTGCTCTGGTATGCGTGTTGAATCATTTCTCTGGCACATTGATGTGTTAAATAATGACATTTATGGAAAATATAATGTTACAGTAAAAACTATAACAATATAGTAGTATTTTGAGTTAATGATTTCAGAAGTTATAGAATAATCTTACATTTCTCCTTGTGAATGTGAGTATGAAAATTTCCCTATTGTGTTATTATATCTAAAGCATAGTTAAATTATTCCTTTCTTGCATACTCTCGTTATGGGTTTGTGGAAGTTGAAAAGTATGCTTTTGGTAAGTTTGCTGAATGTGGTAAACAGGAATCTTACCATACTTTTTAAAATCTGAAGTGCAAATTGAAAGTCACTAAAATCTTTAGTTTGGAAATGAGTTCAAACATCTTCCATTATTACCGTGGTTTTTCTAAGTAGATTGAGAGATAAAACGAGGCCAAGTTCTTGTTTTCATTTGTTGCTTGTGCAAATACACAAGGTAATTTGGAATGTGTTGCTTCAATTGTGTATCTATTGTTGTCTACCTGCCAGATGCTTAGGAATGGAGCATGGGAACAGTGCATGTCCTCTTTGGAACCTCCTGTGAAGGAAAAGCTATCGAAGTACCAAGTGTAGTTTCCAGACTGAATTTGTGGTCTGATTGGTTCATAGATTTTCCTGAAAGAATGTAACTTATACATCATATTGTACATTTTCATATTGAAAGTGGATCTATCTTGTCTTCAAGCAGCGGCCAAAACATGTTTCAAACCACTGAGAGATCACGCATTGAAGCTATAAAGCTGTATTTGTTTCTTGCAAGCCAAAGGTCTATAAATGTTACAAAAGTAATCAGTTTAATTAAGATTGAAGCTGGGAATCAGACATGGTTATGATGTACAGGGTTGCAGTTTTCAAGTATTTGGGCTTTCTTTCTTGTTCCTTCCCAAGTAAGAAGGGAAAGTTACATCTTGCATTCAAGATTTAGGTTCAATTGTTACTGTTTTGTAGTTTCTTTTAAACAGTTTTGACAATTATTTTGGGGTAGGTTTAGTCTTCTTTTGACCGAGGTTGTGAGGAAAGGTTTTTATAAACAGCTGTGTATTAATTTTCATGTTTTTGGTCTAGTGTTTTCTATATTTTGTAGTGCTGGAAGAATTTGTTGTAATTGGACGTTTGAGGTGGATGGTGACGGGTTGGGAATAATAATTGTGAAGCGTAATCTAGTTTTTTGCGTTGAAAATTATGTCTGTCCTGTTTTAAGTATGGCATGTACCTAATTATTGGGTATATAAACTTTAAGTCGGTGATTCTAATACTTTTGTAATTATATAAACATCTTAAGAGTATAGTCGAATTTATAACTTCTGACAAGTAAATATTAGTTATCTGATTTAAATGACATGAACGTGAACGTTGTATTGATGGAATGAATAAACATCAAATTAACATTTTTTTTAATAGCCATTTGTAACGGAATTATTCTTTTGAGGGGTCAGTTGAATTATAAGGTGGTACTAGCTTATTTTCCATGACATGGATGAAATTTTTTAATTTTTTAATATTTTTATTTTAATATTTGTTTTATTATTTAAATTTATTTTTATTTGTATAATAATAATTTAAACTTTATATTAATATTAAATGTATATATTTTTATATAATTTATTTGTATTTATATTTTAATAAAATAATATTTGTGTGTTTTGTATAAAAATGTATTTTAGTTAGGAGATTAATATGAGATATTTTAGTTTAGAGATTAATATGAGATATATTTTAGTTAAGAGATTAATATTTTAGATTTTATTAAAATTGAATGATTAAAATCGTTTCTATGGTTAACCTAAAATTGGACGGTTATGATATTTTCTATGGTTCACCTTAGTGTTTCAAATTTTTTTATATAGTTTGGTTATAATAATACAGTATAGATGTGTTTGGTATCAGGAGTCGAGTCGGGTTAGGGTGGTTTGTGGATTAAACTTGATTATTGTTATCATGTGTTTGATTTTATTCAGGATTGAAATTATTTAATTTTAAGTATTATTAATTTAATTTTTTTATTAAGTAAAAAATATAAATATGTTGTTTTATTATTAGCAATGCCTGATTGTATATATTATTATTTTTTTGATTATTAATAATATTAATTAATAATAATAAAATAATAATATTAAAATGGGCTTTATTGAAAATATCAAAATTTTTAACTTTTTTTACAAAAATATGTCCTTTTTTACTTTTTATTTTTCAAAAATATAAATTTTAAATTTTTTATTAAAAAAAAAGATTTTGCAACTCATGTAGTCTGATTCACTAAAATCAAACTCAAATGCAATTGAATGAACTTTTTTTTTGAAAATTATGAGAAATTTCATTTTTTTCATAAAAATTTGCATTCAATTGCATTTGAAGTTAATTTTAGTTACATTGATCTTAAAACTGTATTTTTGTAAAAAAATCAAAAAAAATAAAGTTAAAAAAAAGGTTAAAAAAAATATTTGATAAATATCCTATTAAAATTGTTATCCATAAGCTATAACCCTTTTCTTATACCCACGTAAAGGTCTAAAAAACTAATATATTATGTGTTTGAGATATGAGATTGTAATTTAAAAATATTTAAACAAACACTAGATATGGGTTAAGGTTGATTGGTTCATGTGCAGGAGTTCCAATCATTCTAAACCTATGCTTATTATTTGGTTCATATTTTGATTTTCAAATTCCCATCTAGTATGTGTTGAAGCTAAAAACTTAGGATCGGAGAAATGAGAATTATTTATTGGGTTTACCTGTACTGTAGAATTAGTTATTCTCATTCCTAGTTGTATAGGGATTATATGTACAATCGTCTGTCAAGTCATTTTTCTGCAGAATGTTAATCTCATTTATCATTTCCGGCTGTATTGGGTTTATTTGGTTGGCAAACCTTGGGGTAACTTTCTAACCGGGCGGATTTCCCTGACCCGACCCATTAGTTGTGCAGGTTGGCTTATTGGATATGTCTAGCGGGCTGAATTATTGGGCCTGGATCGGATAGATTATTCTTAATCTAGTTTAAGTTAGGGAGAGCACGAATCAGTTTGATGCGATTTTAAGATAAAACAGAAATCGAATACTTTTATTTTAAAATTAAAAATCGCAAACGAAATTGACGGTTCGGTTTCGTGTTTAAAAATCTTAGTTCAATTATAATTGGTTCGGTTTCGATTACAAAAGCGTCCCAATAGAAAGAATGAGATATTATTAAAATTAAAAAAATTAGTTAACTAAAAAATATGTAAAATTCATACCAACATCGAATAAAGATCTTATTCCCAGTAATCCTCTATCCGCCCATAATAAGAATTTATACCTTATGTCTTGTGTACCAGAAGAACCGTCTTTTAAACTTTAAAACAATATTTGCAGGATATAATATAGATAATCTATTATAAATCTTCGTATAATCGGGTGAGCAAATGTTTTGAGTATATTACAGTATAAAATACTAGCTAGAAACAGAAACTTGAATGTGTTCTGTAATAAATATATAATATAAGTCTTAGTGTTGGATGATAGACAAGTAAATGAATGAGAGATAATTATATATAAACCAAACTTCACTTCCTGTTGTCCAATCCATCTATATCAATTACATAATGGGAGTCTTATTTATAGACAAGTATTTGGCTACGTGTGGCTACATGTACTCGTAGGTGTTGTCGACGTAGCTGCTGTGTAGTGCAATATGAACATGTATTGTTTCCAAAGACTTTAACAATCATATATTATGTAGTACTTCCCCTTGATTGTTAAAAGTGAGTTATTACAGAGTTTAATTGTCTCGTTAAAACCTTGCAAGGAAAAACCCAATGGGATAAAAACCTTGACGAATGAAAAAAAGTACAACCTCCCATTGAATAAAATTTCTCACACTTTAACATCTTGATGTAGCAAGTTCCTTAATCTCCGTATGCCAATATTATTTCACAACTTTTTAAATGTTGATGTGGATAGTGACTTTGTAAGTAAATCTGTCAGATTTTCACTTGAGCGGATTTTTTGTATGTCAATGTCACCATTTTGTTGGAGCCCATGACTATAAAAGAATTTTGTTGGAGCGGATTTCTTCCACACTTTGTGGTTCAGGATCAGAGTTTTCAAGAATATCACATGCCACTGAAAAAACATATAACATCATCAATTTCAATACTCCCATTATGTACATAATTTAACGATATCTCATAATTTTCAGGTACCTTTGCTTCGATGGAAGCATGTGCCACTTCAGGGGCAATATCCTCTTCTGGAGGCAATACCACTTCCGGGGTTTTAGTTACAGCCACTTTAGGGGCTCGAACATCTTCAGGAGGCAATACCTCTTCTGGGATATTTTCTAGAACATTTGCCACTTTAGGGACAAGTCTAGTTAATTTTCGTTTCCGTGGTACAATATCTTTTGCACTAATAGGTCTACCGCTCTTCTAGCGTGGATTTGAATCATCAACCAATTCTTCAGGAATTGATTTATGTTTAGGGATTTCAATCCTCACTGGAGCATTAATAGTAGGTATATGTGATTTTATTATGTGTCTAAAATCACTAAAAGTATCTAGCATTTGATTAGCAATGTTTTGCATATGAATAATTCTTTTGACCTCATTTTCACATTGATTAATACGTGGGTAAATAGAATTCAATCCTGATGCATGCCATGATATTTTAGAATTTAATTTATGCAAAACTTTATCTCCCCCTAATGAATGGAACACAGACTCATCAAAATGACAATCAGCATAACGAGTAGTAAAAACATCACCAGTCAATGGTTCAAGATATCTAATAATAGATGGGGAATCAAAACCAACATAGATACCAATTCTTCTTTGAGGTCCCATTTTTGTTCTTTGTGATGGAGCAATAGGGACATATACTACACTACCAAAAATCTTAAAGTGGGAAATATCGGGTACTTGATCGAGAACTAATTGATGAGGAGATTCTTTATGATAAGCAGATGGTCTGACCTTAATTATGTTACCGGGCTTTAGTATAATATGACCCTAAACAGATGTAGGTAATTTGGCCTTTAATAATAAAGGACGAGCAATAAGTTGAAGTCTTTTAATTATCGACTCCGCCAAACCATTTTGTGTATGAACATGGACTACAGGGTGTTCGATTGAGATTCCTACTAACATACAATAATCATTAAAAGTTGAGGATATAAATTCAACAACATTATCTAATCGAATAGATTTGATAGGATGATCAGGGAATTGAGTTCATAATTTAATTATTTGGGCTAATAATCTTGCAAATGCTACATTTCGCGTAGAAAACACACAGACATGAGACCACCTAGTTGAGGCATCAACTAAAACTATGAAATACATAAATGGACCAGAAGATGGGTGAATCGGACCACAAATATCACATTGGATTCTTTCTAAGAATTTTGGAGATTCGGTTTGGAGTTTCACAGGGGATGGTCGGATAATTAGCTTTCCTAAGAAACATGCTGAACAAGGAAGTTCATCATGTGGTATGACCTTTTGATTTCTAAGAGAATGTCCTGTAGAATTCTCTATAATGCGACGCAACATAGATATTCCTGGATGACCGAGTCTTTCATGCCAAAGGGTAAATGATTTTGGGTCAACAGTTTTAGGAATGACGATTGTGTGAGACTCAATAATCTAATTTTCATAGTATATAATGGAGGAGATTGAAGGTAGTTTTTCTAAAATCTTCTTATGGCCTGAGATAGTGGAAGTGATAAGAAGATATTCTTTTTCATCCTCACTAGTAGTTTCAACATGAAAACTATTAAGACAGATATCTTTAAAACTCAGAAGATTTCTAATGGATTTACTATAGTAGATGGAATTTTGTATGTGAATTTGTGTCTCATTTGGTAGGATAAAATTGGCTTTCCCAAAACCTTCTATTATACTAGATGTACCCGAAATCGTCCAAACATGTGAGTTGGTTTTGGTTAACTGGGAGAAATATTATGGACTTTGTAAAATAGTGTGAGTGGTCTCACAGTCAGCAATGCATATGTCTCCCATATTTATGTTGTATATATATGTAAACAACGATCTTATTCAGATAAAATAAGTACATAAAGCAAACACATCAAACAAGTACATGAAAATAAAGAAAGTATAAATGAAACCTAGCCATCTAAATCATAATAAAGATTAACACCAGTGTGAAGTTCGTTTGAAGTTTCTTTGGTCGGTACATTTCCTAAATTTTGATTATATTCAGCTAAGTTTGTTTCCATCTTCATTCTATTAGGCCTTTTTTATAATTGGTAGAGTTCAACCAGATGTTTTGGAGTACGACAAGTACGTGCCCAGTGTCCCTCAGCCCCGAACCTATGACACATATCTCTATCATCTCCTTCATGTGATGCCTTCCTTTTATTTGACACTTAATGCTGCCACTTCTGGTGGCCAGAGTTGTTGTAACCATCACGTTGCCACTTCAGGTGACTAGAATGATACTGATTTTGAAGCCGTCCGTGAAAATTTCCATGTCCACAGTTTCGCCATAACCTCATCCTCCTCTATGCCTTTTCCCATATTCATTCTTCTAGAATGACATGTTATGTACTTCAGGTAACTGGGCAGAGCCTGTGAGACGGATCTGATGATTTTTCATCAACAACTCATTATTCCTTTCAGCTACAAGAAGGAGAGATATCAAATCGCTGTACTTTGTGAAATTGCGCTGCATATATTGTTGTACCAGAATTATAGTGTTGGGATTGAAGGTTGAGAGAGTCTTTTCAATAATTTCAGCATCAGTAATTTTCTCACTGCACAATTAATTTTGAACTCGTTTTGAACAACATACTGTTATATTCAGCAATGAATTTAAAATCTTGGAACCTTAGATTAATCCAATCATATCGGGCTGAAGGCAAATAAACAAGTTTCTGATGATCAAATCTGTCTTTAAGATTATTCCAGAATTTTTGACAGTTAGGTATTCAGATTTTAAGTCTGTATGAATGTGGTGCCTAAAAAAGAAAATAGATTTTGCATTTTGTTCAACAGTTGGAGTATTCCCTGTTTCTATAGTGTCTTTTAACCCATTTGCACTCAAATGTAATTCAACATCAAGCACCCAAGACAGATAAATATCCCTAGAAACATCCAAAGCAACAAATTCTAATTTTACAAGATTCGTCATTCTGATTTATAAAATAAATATTTAAAACATGATATAATAATATGCATATTAAAATATAAACAATTAATCACGTACATATAATAGAATTTATAACATAAATGACATAATTTATTTAAAATTACGACATCATAGTCAACTATAAACTTGTAACTAAAAATATTAAAAGCATAACAATTTTAACATATATTAAAGAGTAATATAAATTCATAAATAATAAGGAGAACCATTATAATAATATTTATAAAAGAAAATAAATAAAGTTAAAGCGTACCTCCTTTGTTAAATAAAACTTATTTGGGCAATACCTCCTTCATGATAAAACTTATTCGAGCAATACCTCATTCGTCAATACTTCCTTCGTAAATAAATTTTTTCGAACAATATCTCTTCCGTGAATAAAGCTTGCTCAGGCAGAGACTCGTGCTGATAACGTGTTATAAATCTTCTTATAATCGGGTAAACAAATGTTTTGAGTATATTATAATATAAGATACTAGCTAGAGATAGAAGCTTTAATGTGTTATGTAATAAATATATAATATACTCTATCTCACCCATCCAATTCTTTATACTTTCCTTTTTTGGATGTCTCACCCAATTGTTTACATTTCAAAACTTTCTAAAAATAGTAAACTTTTATAGTATAAAATTTACTCTCACCCACTACTTTCCTCCACCTTTTCAAATCTATCAATTGACCTCACCACTTTACCAACTTTTCCTTCTCTTTCATCCACTTTTCCTTCTCTTTCATAATACTTTATATAATTTTCTTAGCCTCCGTGCCCAATCCAAATATAAATAATTGGGTGGGACGGAGGGAGTAAGTCTTAATGTTGGATGATAGACAAATAAATGAATGAGAGAGAATTATATATAAACCAAACTTCACTTCTTGTTGTCCAATCCATCTATATCAATTACATACTGAGAGTCTTATTTATAGACAAGTATTTGGCTACGTATGGCTACGCGTAGCTACGTATACTTGTATATGTTGTCGACGTAGCTGATGTGTAGTGCAATACGAATATGTATTGTTTCCAAAGACTTTAACAATCACATATTATATAATATAATCAATATAATTAGATCACACAATATAATCTTGACAAAGAACTATTAGTAAACACTATATGGTCTGTTATATTGCACAATGATAAGTTAGTTTTCCCATAGTAAATGACCTGATGTGAAAGAATGTGCCATTCGGATACACAATGATCTCTTTGATATGAGAGTTTTTGTTATCCATCACAATCATCGCTCTTGCATAAATGATATTTTTCTTCAACTACTTCTTATATTCCTAGTAATATTTAAACACTTTTTTCTTGATGTATTGCAGATTTGACAAGAAGCCTTTGTCATTGTATGGCTTTATGGCTTCAGCTCTTAAGACTTTAATTAAGGTCTTCTGTCTTAGGGCCTCCTTCTCTTCTTCACTAAGAACTTCTAAAGATGGCACAATAACATTATCCCCCATAGGCTTAGGATCCTGATAAGTAGAAGAGAACCTTGAGGTTGCAAAGGAAGAAGAAGCCATTTTACCTAGCATGACATTGATGCAAACTAATTAAGTTTGAATACCGGTGAATTTGTTGGTTAATTTAGGGGACAAGAAGTGACCTTTCCCTTGATGTCCTTAAACTTTCAATTTTCTAACATTCCCCCACAAATCCATACAGAAATGCATATCGGTTCTCATCATGACTTATTTTTCAGAGTCGATACCCTTCTAAAAAACATCAGCAACAATAATTCTTCAACCAACTTGACATCGCTTCATTCATCTGGGCTTCAACTCTTTGTCAAACTATTCATAACTAGTTATATCCCTCCTTACAGTACCCAAGAAGGATGATTATACTTTTCGATGAACTTCTTGACGATAATCTAAACTATTTGTTTCAGTGGAACCCATTTTGGAACATACAAAATATTATTTCTGTATAATGTTCCATTGCACGATTATAATGGATCTGGTGAAAGTTTTTGTTTTCACAAAGGAGAAGAGAGTTTACTTGTGCAAAAGAAGAAACATAACAAGATTGAAGAGCATAATAAACTGTTAAAGATTTAAATACAATCTTAAATCGATGAAGATGGAAAGTTTTAATTACATATAGTAATTATGGCAACAAAATAAACTGAAACCGTATATATATTCTTAAAAATCTTTACATGTATATGATTAAGTTATACATATTTTCAAAGTTTCAAAACTGCCCTTATTTCTATATATGGAAAGAACTCTGTCAAAAATAATTAATATCTAAAATTATCTTAACCGTTAGATTAACAACCGATCAATAGCTAAAATATAGGTTCTCTGGTTCTCTCATTTAGCCGGTTCTCTCTCGATCATTGTCCTATATATATATATATATATATATATATATATATATATATATAGGTAGGGTTCTTATATATAATTTTTAATACATCATAGAGTGACATCCATGTAATTAGCTAACAAAAACAAGGCCATACGATATGTATTTTTTTTTTGTTTTATATGGTCCAAAAATGCAGATACATGGTAATAGATGTTAATTGAGTGATTGAAGATTGTTTAAGAATCTTTTAATTTTGGTAACTACACAATCAAAGAATATATTATGTTACTATAGAATTTGTTATTTTGTAAAAAATTGAATAAGCTTATCACAAGTTTGGATGTAGTGGTTGAACAAGGGGGCTGATCTTGTAGATCTTTATGGTCATTATGGTTGTATAGACTTCATCTCCTCTAGGTAACAAGTGTTAAGGATCGTAACAGGTATGAAGGCTTTCCATGGGTTGAATGCAGTTTGCAATAAGTGTTTTAATATTATATAAGATTCGTTTGAGTGTTTGTGAAGATTATTTAAGGGGTTGAGTTGTTTTAGCATTATTACTTTCAATTTTAAGGTTTTAAAAAGGTTCCTTTAATTATTCAGGCATATTTATACTTGTTAGGAATTATGTAGGCTTGATGATAAACTTAACTTTAGAAACATAGAAATTAATTTTGTAACTGATCAATTGATATATGTTATAAATATCAATTGATTAGAGAACCACTTATCAGATGACATGTTTATGTTAATCAACTGATAATTTGGATATGTTTTTGTAACATGGTTATACTTAGTCTTTTAATTGATATGGCTAGATCAATTGATAGTGTTCTACTCATCAATCGATACTATAGTCGATTGATATAGATCATCAATTGATGTATGTCTTAGACTGTCAAATTATAAATATTTGAAGACATGAAAAATATACAAACAAATGATGATCAGTTGATATTGAAGAATCAATGGATGAAAGATCGATTGATATCAAGTCAAGTCAAAGTGAAGACCATCAACTGATATGAAAAACCATCGATTGATATATCGATTGATATCATTTATCAATCGATAAGCCAACTGTTATTATCAATCAATGGATATCTAGATCAATCGAAGAAGGACATCAATTGATGGAGACAAGGAAGAATCAATTGATATGCTTAACAATAAATTATCAATTGATATGAATATCATAAAAGGACAAAATGTCAGGAATCTTCAGACAAATGTACAACTATGGAAGATAGTCTACATTGACTGTGAAGATTCCAATTGAAGCTGTCTTTCCTAGATTAGAGACTCAAATTTTATATGAACATGGAGACAAAAAAAAAATATCGAATATTAGTAAAATACTTAATATATCTAAAAAAATTGAATTTGAATAAAATACTTAGTAGAACCTTAAATTTTTTTATTTAATATTACAAGTTATATGAAAATATACTTGCAAAAATATTTGAGATTCTCTAAAGTGATGTTCAATTGTTTAATTTTTCGAATTAAGATTCTTTCATGTGATGTTTGGTTAATTTTATCATTTTTCTAAAAAGATATTATTATTTATAACAAAATCAAATTACATTTTTTGTTAAAATTAATGTTTAAAATTTGATACCAATTTATTTAAATTTTTAAATAAATTTAAAGAACAATAATCATATAAATTTTTTCATTAATAAATTATTATATATTAATTTTATTCTCTAAAGTGATTTTGTAAAGTATTTTACAAGATTCTCGAAGATGATCTTACAAGGTATTCATCAAAATATTATTTAAAATCTTGTGTAATTTCATTGATTTTATTTAAGATTCTACGAAGTTTTCACAACTCGGTCAAAATAATTAGCAAAACACTTTATTGAACCTTGATATAATTTTAAATAAAGTGTAAAACATCTAATAAAATGGTAAAACATCTAAAAATTAGGCAAAATATTTGTAAAAAAAATAAAAAATAAGGCAAAACAATTTGGAAACTCTTATTATATTCATAATTAAAATGCAAAACACTTAGAGGAATCTCATAGAAACACCTTAGAGCTTGTAGTATTTAAAGTATATTTACAACTAAAAGATTCCGATAAGTGTTTTTATTAAAAAGTTTTGTATTTTTATATTTTTATTGTGTGATCAAATATTATAATGCAATGTCTGACAAAAAATATATTATAATGCAATGTATTTTTAAAAAAGATATGTAAATATTTTTGCAACTTATACATGGAACTCAGTTATATTATATTTATTTCAAAATTATTTTAATATTTTCAATATACTAATGTAATAAATTCTGATAGATTATTCTTTGTTATAAAAAAATCTTCGCATAAGATTTTTTTTGTTTATATATATATATATATATATATATATTTTGGATGTTTAGAATTCTTGTATGTATTATATAATTAAATCGAATACACATTATAAAATATACATACATTTTTTTATTGATTCACTCATGTTAGAATACATAAAAATGGAATGGAAGGTAAGAAATTAAGTACAAATCTTTTTATATATGGAAATATGAAAAAATGAAAACTAAACCGTTAAATATGCTATCTAATATTAAGTTTTCATATATATGGAAAGAAACATAATCTTCTGATATATGGAAAGAAATTAATTGACTTTTGTATAAATATTTTGTATTTTCTGTATGCCAACAATATCCTTATAATATTAAATTAGTATAAATATCATTATATTTGTATGAATTCTTGGCCACAAGATTTAAAAGAAATCAACATCTAAGGTGAGGGTGTCTCGATCTCAATCCTATATATATAAATGTATGTTATACATTGTTTATAAAATATTATAATTTTATATAAAAAAAATATTTTTTACTTAATTTTCGGGTTTGAATTTCATATTCGAGTTCTGGTTTTCAAATATGAAATATTGAATTTTATCTTTTAATTTTGAATTTCAGATTTCGGATAATTCCGATGCAATTCGAAATCCGTCATATTGGGTTCGGATTTTAAATTTTGGATTTTTTTTAATTCAAGTTGAATTCAGGTTTAAATAAAAAATTTAAGTTTAGATTTGAATTTTACTAAGACGTGACTTGATCCGACCCAATTGTCATCCACAATTCTACCCAAATTTTTCACACAATTATTCAAAAAATGAATATGCATGGTATGGTCGCAAGATATAAGCCAAGTAATTAAGACTTAAGAGTTCAAGTTGGGGTGTTTCATATTCAAACTTTCCTTTATTTGGAATCTAGCAAATTAAAGTCACTGTTATTTGTGCAAGTTTTGTTAGTATCTATTTGTTTATCAACGAGTAAAATTATCATATATAAAAGTCATTTTAGATTGAGTTTTTGTGTTAGATCGGTAGCACTAAAGCCTCCCTTTTTTCAATACTAATATTCTTTAATCTACAAAGATGGCTCTTCTTATTTGTTCATATGCTTAGACATGTGCTTTGATGTTAAAACTATATTGTTAGAATATTAATAATTGGGTCTCAACATTATATTCGGTGAGTAATTTTTTTGGCACTACATGTATTATGAGCATCTAGAAGACAAGAAGGACACGAAGAAAGAGCCGGTGGAAGAAAAGTCTAATATCAGTTCGGTATGTAATAAAGTCCTGATTGTTTGCTTTATCAAGGGAAGTCAAAATTGATTATTAATGTATTGTAAATTAATCCATTTAGGTAAACTTTAAATTATAAAAATACTGAAGGGCAAGAGTTGTTTCACCAGCTACTCAGCTAGTGTTATTATTTTTCCTATTAAGTCCAACTAGTCCCAAGTATGTACTTACACACTTGTAATTAGTGTAATGCATAGGTTTTTTAATATCTTATAATTTTATTATATATAAAGTCATAATATAACATATGATATTTATATATAATATTAGTTAAATTTTAGTAGAAATTAGAAATTTTAAATTTTAAATAAAATATAATAATATATTTTGTTTGTATTTTTAGTACGAGTAATATTAATATTTAATTTTAATATATTATTGACGAAATTTGAGTTTTGAAATTTCGATAGTATTTTATATATTAAAATATATATTATTTTTAGTATTGTATCTTACAGTTCTCATTTTCTTAAAGATAAATTCTCATTTATTTACTTTAAAAAAATTAACAATTATAGTATAATGGATCATACTAAACTAATAACCTACGAACAAATTTGAATTTAATTTTGATAGTATGTGCAGGAAGATTCTTATATATTTATCATATATGTCATTGTATTTATATTTGAAATGATGAATATTAACTACATTGTATACATAGCAAAGATTATTTCTTAAATTCAGAAATAAAATGCATACAATTTTTTCATCATTTAACTTTTTAATATATTAATACTCCCTCCTGTGTCTACTTTTATATATGTGTTCTTTTTTAATACAAAATTTAGTCTTTATTTACTAGTTTCAAGATTTAACTGTTTTAAAATTTAATTGTACTAGTTTATATTCAGTGCGATGCCGGATCAAATTATTTTAATATTTTTTATATAATTTGAATATATTTTTATTTTTATAATATTAATTTAAATTTTATTTAATGTTATATGTATATATTTTATATAATTTTTATTATAGTTTATTTATATTTTAATAAGATAATATTTGTGCATTTTGTTTAGAGATGTGTTTTATTTAGAAGATTAATGTAAAATGCGTTAGTAGATTACTAAGACAAGCTCAATCCGACATTTCTTTGTTGTTTTTTGATAGGGCTCGATCAAAAAATTTAAGTAAATTACATATTTCAACTTATTAATCAAGGAGATACCACACCACTTAAATTTCACTTGGATAATATTCTATTATTGAATCAAAAAATTAGTTAAATTCATTTTATAAAATATCTTTCTAGCTATTTGTGTATATATACATTTAAAAACTTTTCCTGATTTTTAATCAGGTGTATACCAATTATATACAATCTAATTATAGATTGGCATACAATTTTTACTTTTAACATGAATTTAACTTTTAACTTGAATTTAATAATTTTTATTTCAATTTTGATATATATTTTATGATTTTAGTAATTAATATAATTTAAGGTAACAATTAAGTAAAAACTTTTTAGTCTGAGAATTATGAAATATTTTATTAAATTTTGGAGAACCATAATAAAAATGCAAAAATAAATGTTTAAATAAACCTTTTATTATAATTTTGAAAATAAAATTATGATTATGCACTATTTTCTCATTTTTTATTATGATCATGCGTAAAAGTTTTCACGAGTCTGGTTAAAAAGTTTGCAGTGTTACCATATAAATTAATATATAATATTATACTATTTAATATAAAACAAGATTCAACCTACAGTAACCATGCCCGATCTAATCTAAGTGAATTACTGTGTGTTTTGAAGTAATTACAACGTGACTTGGATTAAATAAAAAGTTATACAACCAAATACAGTAAGGGGCGTTAATATATAGGTCTGGGGAAGGAGTATGTGTTGGCTACATCAAACTAAATGAGGTTTTATGTTAATATATAGGTCCCGGGAAGGAGTTAATTAATGTGTTGGCTATATCAAACCAAATGAGGTTTTATGTGTATGGAATCCGGCACCACTAAAATTATCCGTCCGGTGAGAAATTTAAAGTAAAAAGCTTGATATATAGAAAGTTTCTTTTTGACAAGGAGTTGGGAAGTTTCTTAATAGAGCATAAAGCAAGCTTTTGACAATCTTTTGTAACACTTCCCCTTAGTCGTTGATTTTTAGTTAATTATGCATGCACACTTTAGCCAGTAGACTTGTTAACAACTTTGTATTAACATATAATTCGCAAGAAAAATTGTGTGAACACACGTTGTACTTGATGGAAATATTCTATACATGACAAATTATTGTGCAGCCGAGCAGTGCAAGTGGGATCGAACCTTTTGAAATTTCTTTCGATACCCACACGTTTATCCCATTTCTACTCTTTCGTTTTAGTATAAATACACCATCCTCGTTTGCTTTAATTCCCACAACCAACTTTTAAGAACACATCATATCACAAGCTTAAATGGATTCTTATGGTAACAAATTCTCTCTGCTAGTGCTTCTTTTAATTGTCACACCCTTAGCATTGGCACAAACTAAGGTTGGATTTTATTCAAGTTCTTGTCCCAAAGCTGAAACCATTGTTCGGGACACTGTTAAGAAACATGTCAAGGCCAATTCTGCTGTTGCTCCGGGATTGCTTAGAATGATCTTCCATGATTGCTTTGTTCATGGTTGTGATGCTTCGATTCTTATCGATGGAAGTGATTCCGAGAAAACAGCTACACCAAATCTTTTGTTGAGAGGATATGAAGTGATTGATGATGCCAAAACACAATTAGAGGCAGCATGCCCTGGTGTAGTGTCTTGTGCTGATATTCTTGCTCTTGCTGGCCGTGATTCTACCGTTGAGGTCAGTCAATTATTTATACAACTAAACATCTACTACACACAAAATCATTTTTAGCAAATTTGTTATATTTTGATACATGTGCAGGTTGGTGGATTGACATACAATGTGCCAACAGGACGGAGAGATGGACGAGTGTCATTGGCATCTGATACAGCCAATTTGCCAAGTTTTACGGATTCAGTCACTGTCCAAAAACAAAAATTTGCAGATGTAGGTCTCAGTGCTCAAGATCTTGTCACTCTTGTTGGTAAGCCATATGATGTTTGATATATTTTATGCCTTTTGCTTTTACTTTGCATGCAATATTTTTATCATTTAAGATAGTTTTTGCTTCATTTTAGATATAAACTTCTATAACAAATTCTAAACCTTGTGTTTATGTATTGTAGGAGGACACACTATTGGAACAGTTGCTTGTCAATTCGTAAGTTATAGACTATACAACTTCACAAGCTCTGGAGGTCCTGATCCTAACATTGATGCTAAATTTCTTCCTACACTTCAAGCTCTCTGTCCCCAAAATGGTGACGGCAATAAACGTATTGCATTAGATTATGGAAGCGGGAATAATTTCGATAACTCCTTTTTCAAAAATGTGCAAAACAACCGCGGAATTCTCGAATCAGATCAAAGTTTGTGGCAGGACAGTACAACAAAGAATTTTGTTCAGAGGTATATTGGTATTCAAGGCTTGGCTGGATTGACTTTAAACGTTGAGTTCGCAAAATCAATGATCAGAATGACTAACATTGGAGTAAAAACTGGCACAGATGGTGAAATTCGCAAAGTTTGTTCAGCAATCAATTAAGAAATTCAAAATTTTCCAGTAGTTATGGATGATTTAAATTTTGTAAAACAGAAAGAAATCTGTTCATAATATATATGATCGAGGGTACTTGATGTAAGTTATGAGGGTACTTGGTGTAAGTTATAAGTTGTTGGCTTTTATAATTTGTACTACTATTCCGATAATTATCAAATGAAAACATCTATATACATATACGTGTGGGTGTAATAGCTGTAATGTGGTTTGAATAATTATCAAATGAAAGATGTTTGTTAGTGCATATAAAAATGTGGGTCAATATTGAAATGGCTTGTTGGGTGAACTTAAAATTTAGTTTACACTCTCTGCATGCTAGTAACTGTAATCAAAGAATCACATGTAGGGTGTGTTTTGGGATTGTTGTTCCGGATACTAGCACAGCCGCTTATAACACCGCGGCTTATTTCTGAAAAATAGTAAATAACTGTTTGATAAATTTTAAAAGAAGTTTTCTGAAAAAGTAATTTTAGTCTAAAAATTATTTTTAAAGGATATAAATGCCCCATATTTTTGAGAAAAAATGATTTTCAACTTTTGCATAAAATAACTACATCTTTTACTATCAAATCATGATTTTTCACACAGTACAACAGTTTTAAACGCTACATCATATATGACATATACCAACACCTAAAAAATATGTAAAAATGGTTGAAAAATGTTGTTGTAAGTCAAAAGTGCTACCGTAGGTGTCTAAGGCAACATTTTTCAAAACTACAGCAACACTGACTTTTGTATTGCAATAGACCACCTATGGAAACACTTTTTTTTGTCTATAGCAACACCATAAACAATGTTACAGTAGACCTATTGCAAAACCTTATAATCTATTGCAACACCAAAAAAATGTTGCAGTAGACCCTATTGCAACACCATTTCTCCTATGGCAACATGGGAAGTTATAACACTTATTTTTTTTAGCAACACATTTTTATTCATTGCAACGCTTCTTTTTTAAATACTTTTCATATTTTGGTATCACTATTTTTATTTTTACCAACACATACAATTTTAAACATTTTTCATATTTATATTTTTTGGTAAATGAGGGCAGAATCTGTAAAATTAAATTAATCAAAAAAAATATTTACAAAAGTGTCATGAAAGAACTCCTTTAAAAAACAAAGAAACAACTTCCCTCGGAACACCCTCCAAGAGAAACACAAAAGCTACTAAGTAATAAAAATGTCCACTATAGCTAAGAGACCATTTAAGAAAGCAAAGAAAAATGACCAAATCTAGATCAACTCCAACTAGAACACTAGCGCCCAAAAATCTGCATCCAGTGCTTCAAGCTCCACACGAAAACAACACAAGTTCTACATCCACTTCAAAAGCAGCCAATCAGAACACTTACCCTCTGCAACTCCAGGACATCTACTGCCTATGACTTCACCAAACTAGCAAAAGCCTTTCTGCACCACTGAGAACTCACACCCCCAAAAACAAAACCATCTGCATAGTGTATATAAAATATTTTATTATTGAACATAACAACAATGCACATTATCTGGTCACTGTTGTATCTACACAACCAAAATTTGTTAAGGAAATAGCACATTAGGTGTAAATGTTTCCTATTGAGGCAAATATATCTTACAAATAAAATTTTATGCTTGTCATGTTTCATATGAGGTTAATATGTCCAACAATAGATCTGTAAGATTATGAATTTGTGCCTCTTTGTTAATCCTTTTGGGCAACTATACACACTGTTTAAATTACGATGCCATTATTTCAAGGGGACTATATAGTATATGACTCATGATTACTTCGTCAACTGTCATGAATCCTCTAATGACTTGCTCCACCAATTTTTGTGTGATTGCAGATTCAGGAGGTCCATACTCCTCAGGATCTAGCTGACTTTTCAATGGCTGTAAAGGATAATGTAACGTAATATGTAATAGTGGTATCGATAACTCAACTAAGAATCAATGACAGTCAAATAATACTAATATGCAGCACAAGAATCCAGAAGGACATGTGAACATGAATCATACATACATCATTACAGAGCATTTCAAGATGAAAGGCTTACTGAACGTCAGCGAGAGAAGTTCATTAATATGTTCAGGCCTCAGCAACAAATAAGAGTTCAGAAGATGTCATATTAAAGACAGTGTAATGATTTAAGTATATGTGTCAGAGAATTTCAGTGATCAGAAGTAATTCACAAGTCAAGGTTAATCAGTTGAAACAGAATAGAAGTCAAAAGAATTTAATTCAGTATTAGTCATTTGTCAACTAGACCAGTGCACTAAGTATCAGCACAACAAGAACAGAATTACCTTGATGTATCAGAAGAAAATCAGTTGATCAAGCTAGAAGAGTGAATATAAGATGGATTTACTTCAAGTATCTCAAGAATATGATTAAGGAAATTTATATCACTTTTGGTGTCCCAATACACTTGAAACCATGTATGAGGCGCAACAAATCAACCAAGGCGCAAGGAAAAGGTTGAACTTAGTTTCTAAGCAATTTGTGGCGCCTATATATGAGAACAAGTGTATAGGCGCACCATTACTCAATATTGGCACAAAGAAAAAGCTGAGAGATGTTCCAAGTACTTTATGGCGCCTATACAACGGAACAAGTGTATAGGCGCAACAAAATTATTTAGTGACGCAACAAACTTCTTTGGCCCAAGGAAACATCAATTGAAGGATTCTAAGTACTAAGTGGCTCCTCTATAAGGCAAGTTATGTACAAGGTGCAACAAACAATTATTCTGGGCGCAACAAAAGTATTGGGGCACAACAAAAGCTTTGTGGCACCTATACACCATTCACACTCTTGCAGGCGCGCAGCATATGACTGGGTGGAAATTGGAAAATCAACTACGTTTGATTTTCAAAGTCTACAGAATATATATAGGTGAAATCAATACAGATAAAAATTCATTCTTCTTCAACATTCAACTCGAACAGACGGGAAGCTCCATTAAAGCCATACATTAAATATACCCAATTATATTCTTGTTGTAATATTGTTTGAACCCATTGAAGCAAATCTCTTGATTAGAAGTGTAGCACATCAGGGATTTAATAATATATCTTTATTTTCCCGAATCGCTGTGTTTCATTTACTGTCATTGTTATATCTCAAGAACACACACATTTAATCCGCAATTAAATGAAAATCTACCAACATCATATTCAACCTCCCTTCTATGATGATTTAGGACCTAACAATTGGTATCAAAACTTGTTGATTGAAGTTACAAATCAAGATCCAAAAATAGTTTTACGAAAAAGTGTATTTTTAGATCTAGAAAAATTCATATTGAAATTTCTTTATTTAAAAAAAAAATCAATTTCAAATTTTTTTAAAGAATTTAAATCCACTAATTTTTTAAAAGCTATCAATAATGAAGAATTCGAATTAAAATTTTATTTCTTGAAATTTCATTTTTATTCGAATTGATTTTAATTTTTAAGAAATTAATTATTTCTTGAGATTTAAAATTCTTCGTAACCATGAGTACCCAAAAACTTAGTAGCATCAAAATCCCAGCCTTTGACAAAAATGAATATATTTTATGGAAGAAGAAGATGTCCACTTTTATCAAATCAGCCAATTCTCAATACATGGGGATTTTAGAAATTGGACCCTATGTTCCTTAGAAGCTTACACCAGAAACGGTCTCAGATGACGGATTCCTTAAAGATTTACCCCAAAGGAGCCTTCAGAGTACACTGACACTGACAAAGAAAGAGTAGCATGGGATAATCATCTTCAATGTATCCTAATAGATTCACTGGACACTACAATGCTGAATCAAGTGATAAATTGCACTAGTGCCAAGCAAAGGTGAGATACGATTGATCTGCTAATGGAACGTACTGCAGAAGTGAAGGAGAACATGCTGAATATTCTTACATCCCAGTATGAAGATTTCAAGTCACTGCCTGGAGAAAGTATCACTCAAGTCTTTGAGAGATATAATAAATTGTTGAATGATTTGTCACTTCACTGAAAGGCCTACTCACGTAGGGAGATCAACAGAAAATTTATGTTGACACTACTAGCGCATCTTGAATACAAAATCTCTGCTATCAGAGAGAGAAGTGACATAAATGACATGTGTGTGGGAAAATCAAGACTCATGAAATGGAGCAAGAGCAAAGACAGATCATTTATGGTTTAGGAATAGTGGACAGTAAAAATACAGCTCTGTTAAAAACTACAGCACTTGTAGCTAAAATTTTTGCTAGTACCCACTCTTTGGGCATATGATGCTTGTAAATCTTCTTAGGGAGATTATTGTTTTCCCTTGTACAGTGCAGTCACATGAGGAATTTTCTGTTATCCGCACTATTTGTCTCTGAATTGTGCAAGTGAAAGCTGATATCTCATCTGCAGATGTGTTTTTAGAAGACCTGTACACCTGTCTAAGCAGATTACGATTTAAAGGCACGTTAGTAGTTAGTGCATAACGGACCATAAAACTTTCATTTAAAAATCGGGCCCGTTTACCTAACTCGCCTGCTTCAGTCCAGTCATCTACTAAAATAGATAAATAATTAGTCTTTTTAATCTCAAAATGACCTTCCATTTAATTAAAGTGAAAAGTAATTTTTATGAATTAAAATTACTAATTAAAGTCGATATTAGTTTAGTAAATTATGAACTAAACCCTAATTTTAAAATTACTTGGATTGTCTTGAAATTAATATATGATGATCTCCTAGTAATTCTAAGCACACAACTGAATTTATTTTAATTTTTAATAAACTAAAACCTTAACAAACCTTGGCTAGTAGTTTGAGTAAAATATGAATTTTCTAATTACTTAACCAAATTAGTTAAAGTTATTTGCAAATGATAGGCAAGCTTATGAGTATTACGGAACTGGTCTTAGATTTGAATTTGGACAAGGATTCGTTAAGATATTAGCAATCAAAAAACTAGATCTACATTGCGCCTCTAATGGTGTATATACTGTGTGTGTATATATATGAATCGCAATAAATAAGGGAAATGAAATAAAATGAAGTCATAAAACACTACACAGCTATTTAAAGGCGCCACAAAAACATAAAAAAACTCTAAGGACTTTTGTTTCACCTAAACAGTGCAAGTACTGTATAGAGCGCCACAAAGTCTTTAGTGCAAGAAAATATAGGCTAAGTTATTTTATTGCGCCTACACAGTACACACTGTGTAGGCGCCACAAAATTGATTAGCGCAATAAGATAAATGGCTAAGTTATTTTGTTACGCCTACATTTGTCTTGTTCTGAAAAAATCTTTGTCTTGATCTTTTCCTTGAAGACTGTGTTTCCTTGAAAGTCTTCACAATCCTAACAGTATTATCTTCAATTGATTCAGTTTCTGTAAAGTTATCATTCCTTTTGTCCTTAACTAATTTAGGAAATATTGATCAATTGATAATTGCTGTTAAGCTTACCAATCGATCCTTCTTTGTTTATCCATCGATGGATAGGTTATCCATTGATCAATTGATGTATCAATGAATATTTTGGTTATCCATCGATTCCTTATCCATTAATGGTCTTTTATCCGTTGATTGCCTTGATGATTTCTTCCGTTGATAGAAATCCATTGATTTTACTGTAGTTTACCTTTATCCATCGAACAGTTCCCACATCCATTGAGATGCAAATGAAAGAGCTTGAGATTTGTAATGGCCCTTAAAATATTATAAGGTTTATCCGGCCATTAACAAAAGACTCCGGTAAGGAGTAATGGATAGAGCTTTGATTTGTTTTGACCCCTCTATATATTATTTGATGTGTTCTTCTCCGGCACTTGATTGAAAGAGACGAGCCAGAACACACTTCAAAATAAGCACGTCATTTTGTTTATATATGGTGTAGACTTTTTAAATCAATTAAAATTGATTTGTTCTTCACAATGCTAAGTCCTTTCTTGTGCCTGTAGAGTGAGTGCAGTGTATAGGAGCCACGAAACTTTTGTTGCGCCTAAGGGAAAGTTTTGTTGCGCCTACACTCTGTGTCCCTTATAGAGGAGCCACGAAACTCTTGGTTTTTCCTTAAACTCTTTTGTTGCTCCTAAGGCAAAGTTTTGTTACGCCTCGTAGAGTGCTTGCAGTGTGTATGAGCTACGAAAGTACTTAGAAACTTATTCACAAGTATTTCATTGTGCCTAAGGAGTTTTGTTGCGCCTCTAGAGTGCTTGCAGTGTGTAGGAGCCACGAAAGTACTTAGAAACTTATTCACAAGTATTTCGCTGCGCCTAAGGAGTTTTGTTGCGCCTCTAGAGTGCTTGCAGTGTGTAGGAGCCATGAAAGTACTTAGAAACTTATTCACAAGTATTTCGTTGCGCCTAAGGAGTTTTGTTGCGCCTCTAGAGTGCTTGCAGTGTGTAAGAGCCATGAAAGTACTTAGAAACGTATTCACAAGTATTTTGTTGTGCCTACACACTGTGTCCCTTATATAGGAGCCACGAAATGTAGTAATACTTGCCTTAAACAATTTTTTGAAATGCTTAAAGTATTTACCACTTGGTTTTCACTCTTCTGACTTGATCAATTGATTTTCTTCTGATAAATCAAAGTAATTCTCTTCTTATTGTGCTGACGCTTAGTGCACTGGTCTGGTTCACAAATGACTAACACTGAATTAAATTCTCTTGACTTCTAATCTTTTTCAGCTGATTAACCTTGAACTGTTGTATTGCTTCAAATATTGACTGTTAATAAACACTATACTTTCACTAGAATCTTTTCTGGTACTTCGACAACGTCTCCATTATTACCACAATCTTGAATACTTCATTCTCTGTTCTTCACTGACGCTTGAACATATAAATGAACTTCTTTCAGTTATTATATCTCCAAGACTGCAGTTGTCTTCTTAATCCTTTGTCTTTACCATGTCTTCATTTCTTCTAGATTCCTATGCTTCGAACACTGTCTATCTTCAATCAATGCTGGTATACTGAAATCTTCTTGTAGCACTTCTATACTGAATCTTCAACACTTTTGAAACCTTGAAAGTCTTCAACCATTATTCTTCACTGAGGCATGAACATATTAATGTACTTCTCTCAATGACATGTAGTAGTCTTCAAAGCTTCTTCTAATGTCTTGATTCACTGTATCTACCTTGTCTTCATTTCTTCCTGATTTCTGTGTAGACGTAGTATTATTTACTTGCCATGTTCTAGTGTTGAGTTATCACGATTACTATTCATACAACTCATAATCTCACCAACAATCTCCCCCTATTTGATTGTTAAACTTAGCAAACAAATATCATAGAGAGGATAACTCAAGTAACAACTAGAAAAAGTAATCGTTCGGGACTTGTAAATAATGCTACTAGTTTTTCTGGATCAGGTTCTGCATTTCCAAAATTCTTGAGTAACTGAAATGAAAGATGTTTATTCCTCTAGCACTGAACTGATATTTATGTAGTATCATCTTCATTTCTGTCTGTGTTTGATCTTTCTCTACTTCAAAATCCTTCATATTTGAACTTAAAGAACTTATCATAAACAGAGCTCCATAAGAATTAAATACCAAACTCATACCGCCTCATGAATCCCATGAACCAAACAACTCCTAAATAACTACAATATTTTTGCATCTCCTCCGAATTCTTTAGCAGAGTGAGAAAAAACCAGCAAAAAACTTCTCGAATTCTTTGTAGAATTATTTTTATGATACATATTGTTTTACTAATTTAATATTTTGATACTTGTTTTTATTTTATTTTTATAATTTTAAATTTTCATTTTTAAAGTTAACAATAAATAAATAAAAGGATATTAATTATAAATTATTACTAAAATGAAATAAAAACTGAAAAATTAAAAATTATTTTGTATCATTATGTGATATTTTATACCATTATGTGATATTGTTTAGATAGAACATATAAATATTTATAAGAAAAATTGTTCACAATAGTTAACAAAACAAAAAAATATATCATTAAGACCTATTCACCAAATAAATATTTATTAATCATTCAAATTTCTTATTCATTGTGATTATTTAGAAATTTTAATCATTCAAATATTATTTATTTAAATTTGTCAAATAACCCCTAATTCAAATTTGAATATCAAACCCAAATCTAAACCTAAAAAATCAAGTTTTTATGTCACTCCAATTTTAACGGGTTAGGTATGTATTTATCGATTGGGCTTAAAATTGAATATCCAGCAAACCACACTATATTTTTTAAGAGTAACGCCATATAATCAAAAAATATCCCTAAAACATATTCCAAAAATGACGTGGCAGTAGCAGTGACATGTAAGAATGGAAAATTTTAATTCATGTATTAATGTGAATGCACGAGGGGTCCATTTCATTTATTATTTTAATAATCAATTAAAATTAGATAAGTGAATTTTGAAAACTATTTTGGGAAATAATTTTAGGTGTCTAACATTTCTCATTTTTTAATAAAGGGAAATTCCTAATAGTACCATTGTACTATTGACTTTTCCAAATAGTACCAATCACTATTTTAGACTTCCAAGTAGTAACACTGTACTTTTGACTTCATCCATATTATAACACTCCGTTAGGGAAACGTAGTCAAACGTTATAAAATTACAATTAATTAAAAGTAAAATTAAATAAATTACAATTAAAAACATTAAGTTGGTGACTTGGGCCATTAATCGGGTATCAACTTTTTATTTGGGCAAAATGACAGCATTCTCAAATTAGGTCAATAGATAGAAGAGGCGATTATGTTCTTCTCCACCAATAATTAATTCAACACTAATCTCTACAAAAGGTATGCATTCGAACTTCCATTACTATATATATATTTATATACATATATGTTTCTATATGTATCAGTATGTATATATGTGTATGCATGTAGATGTGTTTATATATTGAAGGTGTATGTGTATATGCATGTTTAAATGTGTGCAGATGGATAAAGTGTTGAAGTTTCATTGGAATGCTAATTATGTTGAGGTTAAGGTTGATGTAGATAAAACATCACTGCTAGACATTGTTATTGAGATTTTTCCATTGGTTTATGCCATAGTTAGTGTCGAGGACAAAGAGAATTGGTCATGGTTTTTTTTGAATCTCTACAACCTTCTCAAAGAATCAAGCAGAAAGGATTGGACAGTGATCTCTGATAGGCAAAAGGTACATTGCTTTTTGTTATCTTATATTCTTATTGTTGTCTGCTCATATGATCTCATATTCTTATTGTTGTCTGCTCATATGATCTCATATGCTTATTGTTTACTGAACTATATATAGGGGATTGATCTTGCTTTAATGGATGTATGGCCAACTGTAAAGAGAAGATATTGTTGTAGACACGTTTCTAGAAACTACAAAAAACAATTTTCTGGTCCCTTGATGTACATTCTTTTTTGGAGGGTTTGCGATGCCACATCACAGTTTACATTTAGGAAGGTTATGGAAAGGCTCAAAGAAGCTGGTGGTGAGCAATTCATAACATGGTTTGCACAGCTAAGTGATTCTTCTACTTGGAGCAAACACAAATTTGATCCAAATGTATGTAATGATTCCAACACTTCAAACTTTGTGGAGAGTTTCAATTCCACTCTTGGAATTGATAGATGCAGACCAGTCTTGACCTTACTTGAAGGTATATTTTCATGTTTGCATTCATCTTTGCATTCATGTTTGCATTATTCATTTGTAATCAGTAAGTATATATAAATGTGTTTGAAACAGGTATTAGAAGAGTGTGCATGGTTAGAATAGCTACAAGAAGTCTAACTGCCATGACTTGGAATGATGATGACCTTTGTCCTAAGGTAAAGAAGTTGTTGAAAGATATTAGCAATGATACTATAAGTTGCAAAGCATATATGTCCAAGCCAGGAGAATATGAAATTCATGAGGGTAAATCTCATTTCCCCTTGTCTTTAAATAACAAGGTTTGTTCTTGTGGAGCTTGGCAGATTAGTGGTATCCCATGTAGGCATGCCATAAGGGCTATGGTTCATGCAAAATTGATCCTCATAATGTTGTTAACACATGGTATTCTGTTAGGACATATAAACATTCCTACAGTTTTAACATTAACCCCATACCTGACACAAATCAATGGCCTACATATGATGATCTGCCTACTATTATGCCACCTATAATGAAGAGAGGGGTTGAGAGACCTAGCAGAAACAGAAAAAGGGAAGAAGGAGAAGATCAGAAAGGGAAGAGAACAAAAACTGTCAAATGCAGTAAATGTGACTGCCTTGGCCACAATGCAAGAACTTGCAAGGGAGGTTTGACTGCAAAAGAAAAGAAGGCAGAAGGAACTAAACCAATGGTGGTTAGACATCCAAGAATTAGAGATCAATCAAACGCAGCAAAAGCAGCTAAGACAGCAACTAAAGCAACTGAAATTAATGTGTCTCAATTTCCAGCATCTAAGTCCCAGCCTCAAAGTTGATCTGCACATTATTGAGTTTTCATGTCTAAAACACTTATTAAATCTGTTTTGTAATATCATTAGTGTTTAGAACATGTGTGTTTATGTTTTGCTTAACTATGTATGCAGACTTGTTGCATATTTGGGATGCTGTAATGACATGTTAGTAACAGCTTTTTGGAAGGGAACATCCTTTTAGTTAGTACTTAACTTCATTAATTTTTAGTTAACAAAGTGTTATAATGGGGCCGTTTAGGGTTCCTTAAACTTAAAATAAACTACTTATTTTATTTATTTATTTTACATATTTTCATTTTTTTAAAGATAAATATTTATTTTAGAATTTTAAAACCAAATATCATCTTAAAACTAAAAAATAAGTTACTTATTTTCGAAAAAAGTACACACATACCTACTTTTTCCGGAAATAAGGACTTATTTCCGGAAAAAAAGTTTAACCAAACACCCTCAATATAAACTACTTGGAAGTCTAAAATGGTGATCGATACCATTTGGAAAAGTAAGTAATACGATACAATGTTACTATTAATAATTTCCCTTTAATAAAACCGTTAAATCATTACAATCAATTAGGGTTTATGTACCCGCCGGAACCAGGGTTTAACCTTATATTCATTTCTATACGTATATCTAACAACTCTATACTTGTATCTTCACAACCTGATATATAATTCTCTTATACACAACTTTTTTGGTACTTTGCGATGGGAGTTCCTGCATTTTACCGATGGTTAGCGGACAAGTATCCGATGACGATTGTGAATGCAATCGAAGAAGAATCAGTTGAAGTCTCCGGTGTTAAAATTCCAGTGGATAAGAGAAAACCTAATCCTAACGGAGTCGAATACGATAATTTGTATCTCGACATGAATAATATTATACATCCTTGTTTTCATCCCGAGGAAGGGGTGGGAATCACTTACTTTTCAACCTTAATTTATTTGTTTAATTATTTTTTGTTTGTTTGTTGAATGATTTTGATGCGTAAATATCTGTTTTAGTGTGTGGTGTTTATATTGTGTGGATTCTTGTATTTTGAGGGTGTACTAGGATCAGTAATGCGGTTAGTTTTTAGAATGTATAGATTAAGCAGAGTTAGTTTAGTTAATGCGGTTTTGAAGATAAGAACGAAAATGGTTGTAGTAGTAGAATAGTTCCTCCATTCTATAGTTTTTACGTGGGAACAATAGTTGAATACAAATTTATGATACAAGTTCATCTGAAGATTATAAAGAAACACTGTCTTGTTGTAGGTGTTCAATGGTGATTGGATAATTGAAGATTATAAAGAAATACATAAAATCTCTGTTTGTGTTGTGCATTTTTCCAGTCTCGTGAAAATATTGTGTTAAAATTATTGGATTGAGACACCAGCATGTGGTTTTAATGTTCACACTTTGCAGCCTTCTCCGACCACTTTCAATGAGGTGTTTCAGCGCATTTTTGAATACATTGACAGGCTATTCTTGATGGTGCGACCTCGAAGACTGCTATACATGGCTATTGGTGGGCGGAGAGTTATTATGTCTTTGTGTTTCGTGAAAGGTTAAGATGTCTTTGTGTTTTTACTCTGGTTACTTGTAATTTGCTGCAGATGGTGTTGCTCCAAGAGCTAAAATGAATCAGCAGCGATCTAGACGTTTTAGAGCAGCCAAAGATGCAGAAGACGCGGTGAGTATATGTTGTTTATATAAATTTTGCAGTACCTTGCAAATCACTCCCTAGATCTGCTGTTGACTCTTTTCTTTAGGCAGCTGAAGAAGAGAGGTTGCGCAAGGAATTTGAAAAGCAAGGCAGAACGCTTCCTCCGAAAGAGGAATCACAAGTATTTGATTCTAATATTATCACTCCAGGGACTGAATTTATGGCTGTTTTGTCGACTGCTCTGCAGTACTATGTCCACCTTAGGTTAAATAATAATCCAGGATGGCAATCTATCAAGGTATTATTAATCCATATATCTGAAAGTTCTTTATTCCAGTTAAACTATGCAATCAAACTCTTTTAAGCCCTTGTGCGAATCCCTAATTTTTTAACTTACTATTATTAATATGTTCACAACGCTTGCAAAATGCAGATTTTATAGTTTATTTTTAATAGCAAATTTATAGAACTACATAGCTCATGAAAACAAAAAAATTAAATAAAATCTTAAAATGTTAATAATATTTTTTTTAAATAATATTAAATAAATTTAAAATATAATTAAATGAATGAAAACAACAATACATGAAAAGATTGAAATAAAATGGCTCTTGTTATAAATTTATGTATATATATATCTATATTATTTTATTAAACATGAAATATTGAAAAATTTAGTCGGTCAATATTTGGAACGCTAATCCAAATTATATATAGAAGTTATATTATATTAAACTAAATCTCCTAGTTTATAAGTCATAATTTACCAAACACTTCTATAATTTATAAGTAAAATTATCCAACACCTAAATAACTTATAAATAATAATATGCTTATCACTTACATGACACTTATTAACTTTAAGTAAAAAGTAACTTCTTTTAAGGTTAGCCAAACAGGCTCTAATTAGTGTGCAAACAGAAGAGCTTGCATATTGGCATAGATATTTGAATACGGTTTCGTTTTTGGTAAAGATATATTTGTTTCTGCTGTTTTATAATAATAATTATTTTCTTTTTTATTGAAGGTAATACTTTCTGATGCAAATGTTCCTGGTGAAGGGGAACATAAGATAATGTCCTATATTCGTCTTCAGCGAAATCTTCCGGGTTTTAATCCAAATACACGTCACTGCCTATACGGTTTGGTATGTATTGTTATTTAGCTTGTTTATAGTTTTTCCCTCAATTTACAATGCTATTGACTGCTGTTAAATTGATTTATAACTGATTATTATTACTGATACCAAATAACAGGATGCTGATCTTATCATGTTGGCTTTGGCTACCCATGAAGTTCATTTTTCTATCCTCAGAGAAGTGAGTGTGTTTGTTTCTGTTTCTCAAAATATTTCTGATCGATAATAATATTATATTTCATTTGGGACTCGGCATAATTTGCAGATGATTTCTTATTGTAACTTGTAGGAATAGATAGTTTGTTTTAGGTCCAATATGGATAATAAATAGTCTATAACGGGTTGGGGTTGATTAGCTTATTATGAATTTAAAAGTTTAACTAACTGTTAAAATTTATCACTCTTTTTAGAACTATTTACGAAGTTGTAGCACACAGTCCATTTTTCACTTGGTTTGTGATATTTTATATATACACCCCTACATCGAATCTCCTCGGTCGTGATAGTGATCCATTTAAACACACTCCCTAGCTTTGGTAGAGATCTTTTACAAACCATACAGATAGTTAGGAGTGGATTTATGTATATAATGTATATAAGATACAAAATTAAACTGAATGCAACCACTTATACAAAGTATTAAATTTGCCTCAAGGATGGAGGACTGAACTGATGTGTGTGTGTGTGTGTGTCTATATATATAAAGATAAAGAATTTTAAAGTAAATATGTATAGAATGTGTGTCGAGTGTGTATATATAACGGAACAAAAATGTACGAGCTCGAGACATTGATGAGATATAAAAATATAGATTTTTAAATTGCACATTAGTGTCAAACACAATGTTATTAAACACGCGATGTGCACCGAGGCGCTAAGGTCCCGTGGAGCCTAGGCGATGAGGCGCGAGGCGAGGCGCGCGCCTCATCGAAGTGAAGCGAATTTATTTAAAAAAATTAATTATATATCATAGAAATATGGAATAATGCACAAAAAAGCATAAACAACTATATAAAACTTAAAAAAAGCATTATTTTAACTTTAAAGTGTTCTTTCATTCTATAAAATCCTCCATATAGTATTCTAGCACAGAAGTTGCATTGCATTTTGTCACGATTTCCGGCTTCAACTTGTGTTGAGTATTTCCATGCTGGATCAGTTTTCTTGCTATCACCTTTTTCCATTGTTCCTGTACAAACTAGTATTTTAGTATTTAGTACTAATACTAACAACAAATCAGAGAAGCTCTTATAAACAAATCAGTATGTATATGATATATACATACACGGTTGTATGTATATACTCATGTTATATATTTGTATGTACAGTTGTGTACACACAAATACTCGTAGAGAATCAGAGAAGAAGAGAAGAAGTAGAGAGTATACCTCAAACTTGGTGGGAGATCTGTCAAACTCGGCTTGAAACCCGTCAAACCCGGTCAACTCGGTGGGAGACTCACTCAAAATTAATCTCAGCTGCTTTACGTGGAAGTTTTGTTATGATATTAGGTTTTCTGTAAGGTGGGTTTATATTTATAAAACTGGGCTTAAGTATATGGGCTTTATTTGGGCTATTTAGAATATTTTTAGACCAATTTGAGCCTCGTTGTGCCTCACTGCCTTGGAGCCTCGCGCCTCACAAACCTAGGCGCGCGTATCATTGAACCCGATGCGCCTCGGACATAACTATACGCTATGGCCGCGCCTCGCCGCGCCTCAGCGCGCCTTTAACAACTTTGGTCAAACATCACCTTTATGTCTCACTTACTCTATATAAACAAGATATACATACAACACGTAAATTAAAATTTGAGTTTGGTCTCTTGTAGCTAAACAACACTATTTAAAATTGAATAAAAATGTGATTGCGAATACAACCAACAATTAAAGTAGTAAATGAGTATAAGTATAATATATTCATGTAGAATGTATTTGAAAGTAGAATATTTATATCTTTAACAAAATTGTTAGCTCATTGAAGTTTGCTCTTTTGAGAAAATGTTCCAAGGTCTAAATAGGCGGTTCTGTTAAAATTTCACTTTGAAGTATATTTAATCAAAACTTTGATCTGTAAGTCTTTAACAATTAACACAAGCCAGTAGAGGAGAAAATGTTGGAGATAGTCACGCGATACAAAACACAATAAAGTGTATATATAAGGTATAACTTCTTTTTATGCATAATTATTCTAGAATTAAAAAAAAATTAAATAGAGAGAGTGAGTGTACAAGTGCAAGAAACAAACTATGAATGGGAAGAATTTATAGACAATGGGCTACTCATGTAAGTTTGCTTGACAATTGACATCCCTTTAATTCACTTTGGATGATGAAAATTTCTTGATGTTAGCTAATATTATATCAACTTTAGATAGCCCTAAAAATAACACTTAAAGCTTGTTTAAAGTGTTTAAAAAGCACAACAAAATAGTAGCCTATGTTGCAAGAATGGACCGAAAGCTTAAAAAGGGTTTTAAAACAGTAGCCAAAGATGTGCGGTATTACTAAAGCCAAACAAATTCATCGTTGAAGGCCTTAAAAATCAGTATATCAAAGGAGATGAGTTATAATTGATCATTTGAGTTTAACCAAGCTTAGTGATGGTTTCTAGAACTTTGGTATGGATTCTCTAACCATGATCAAAAGGTGGTAAATAACCCAAGATCGAGACACACAAGAACCTCTTTGTTAAAGGCACTACAAATCAATCTTATTGTGAGGTCAATTAAAATGGGTCACACTTGTTTAACCAATCTTAATGTGCTAGTTTCTTGAACTATAATGTGGAGTATAACTGACTACCATAGATGGCAAAGAATAACATGCCAAAAACAGAAGAAGGATACAGTAAGAGTTTGTTTCATCTTGGTGGCCAAACTTTACACCGAGTTTCAATATGGCGGTTATAGTTTAAATTTTAGAAATTAGTGGTGAAAGTTTTTATCGAGTTTCGAAAGAGTGCTCTACTTTAAAATTTACAAATCGATGGCTACAATTTATGCAGAATTTGAAAAAGGTGGCTTTGATTTAATATATTAACAAATTAAACAAATTAAAGCAAACAATATTATGTAAAAAAGATGCAAGTTAATATGTAAAAATTAAATCAAACAATATTTGAAATGTTCTAGTTGAGTTCGAGCCCGCGTATCAAGTTGAATTTGAACTGCTAGATTGAAATTATGGCCTTACCGTTAATTGGAATTCGATTTAAATTCAAACTCATTAACTTCTCAGATTTTGATAAATATTTGTGTCATTAAAATTATTTTATAATTATTAATTTACTATTTGTCCACATGATATTGTTTTAAATTTTTATACTTTTTAAATTTCAAGAACATAGTTATAGCTAGTAATCATTTAGAAATTGAAAGAGCTACTTGATAGATAAAATTTGTAAGGGGAATTTTCTCGTTACTTCCATGGTTGGAATGACTTGAAGAATGAGTTGATTGAGTCTTTTATTTACAGCCAAAAATCAGGTTTTGGGGTTGATCGAAGGGCCTAGAATGATTCACTTGTGAAGCATCTAATGGCTAAGGTGAAGATTTAATAAACAAGTGAAACCTTTTTAACAACATGTCAACATTACAACATGTGTTAATTAGAATAAATAATAAATAAAGCTCATTTGAATATTCATTTGAAATAGAAATGAATTCAGTATTCAACTATTCCATCAAACATTATGAATTTTTGGTAAACACATCTTAGAATTAAGTTATGAAGATGTTCAAATAGTTTTTAAAATAAAGCCAAGTCATTCAAAAATTCGCATGGTAAAACCTCTCAGGTCTAGGAAAAATATTTTAATTTTCAAAAAATATTCATCGACCTTGCTAGACTATCGTCCATTTAAGCTGAGCTAGAGACTTTTTTTTGACATAATCAACAACTGTTATACTTTTTGTCAACTTTAGGGAACCAAACTATATTATGACTAAATAAAGTGACAATCTATTCTAGTATTTTCAGAGAATGTATCAATTTAATAACTTTCGGAAAATACTCATATATTATAAAAGGGTTTGTAGTAGCTTGACGTAGACCTTTTAAGTTTTGAAGTCGGAAGCGACCCTCACGTGTGAAAGAAAAACGTAAATGTTATCACTCTATTAATAGTGTATCCTCGGCTGATCAAAACATCCATATATCTTCCTTCCGGTGTTATTTAACGCGATATGCGCACCGAAGCGCAAAGGCCTCATGGAGCATAAGCGCAACGCGAGATGCGCGGATTCATCGAAACATGTAAATATATATATATATATATATATATATATATATATATATATATATATATATATATATATATATATATAGGATATATATTGTAACATTATATACTTATAGATAATAAGACATTTATAAGCAAAAATAAATTATCATAAACGATAAATCAATCAAGTTCAACACATAAATTCGAATTCTAGAATAATATAACGAAGTCGAACGTTGCTCCCTTCCACTGCTGCAACTGAATATTTCCAGGCCACGTCCTTTTTATCACTCATCTTACTGAAAGAAGAAGATTTTATGTATGTATATATGAGATTTATACATGTATATGTATGTATATATGTATACAAGAAAGAAGATTTAAACATGTATATGTATACAAGAAAGAAGATATATGTATGTATCTATAAGAATTTGAAAATGAGATGTGTCATGTGTGTGTATATTTGTATGTATATGTGTATGCATATATATAAGAATTAGAAGATGAGATGTGTGTGTGTGTATATGTATTTATATGTATATGTGTGTGTGTGTATATGTGTGTATATGTGTGTATATGAATCTGAGATTCTTACCGGTGGCTATGAATCTTCGCTTTGAACTTGTATCTTTGAAGGTCACGAATGTTTTGAAGGCTTTAGAGAGCTGTTTTAGGGTTTTTTATATGACCCATATCTGTTTAAATAGCTTAGTCAATGGCCCATTATGACCCAGTCAACGGGCTTTACAAAAGCGCGCTTTTTTGCGCTTTTAGCATCTCGCTTAATCCCATATATATGCGCAGAGAAGCGCACGCATCATTGAACTCGCATCGCATATACTATGCGATGCGCATCTCGCATATGCGCGCTTTTGATAACAATGCTTCCTTCTGCACAACTTTTCTTCCTCACTTTGATTATTAAATTATATTCATACGTATATAACTTATACTAATTTATGTCTCGTACAGAGCACATTATAAAAGGGTTTGTAATAGCTTGACCTAGACCTTTTAAGTTTTGAAGTCGGAAGCGACCCTCACGTTTGAAAGAAAAACATAAGTTCTTTCACTCTATTAACAGTGTATCCTTGGCTGATCAAAACATCCATATATCTTCCTTCTGCACAATTCTTCTTCCTCATTTTGATTATTAAATTATATTCATACATATATAACTTATACCGGTACATAGCACATGACACTTTTTAAATATTTATTATTATATTTAATTTTCTTTATTTGTGCTTTAATGTTTATATATATATACTAGCTTATATCCCTTGTAGTGGATCACAATTTCTTAATATATTTTTACTTATATTTTTATATTTTATTTATATGATTTGAAATGTGTTTTTATTTTTATAGCAATAATTTGAAATGTTGTGTATAAATATTGTTTATATTAATTTTATTTGTGTTTTAAGAATTTTATTTAGAGATGTATTTTAGTTAGAAAATTAATGTTTAAAAATTTGGCCCAATAATTAATTACTATCCGACCTAAATACCGACTAACTACCATACCGACGACCAACGTCCGACTATCAAACTTTTAATGTTTCAGTTTTAATAATATAATAATATAGATATATATTTGTATTCTTCTAATAATATATTTAATTTTATTTACAATCATGTGTAGAAATTTTATTATATTATCAACCATATTTATTGATTACTTGTATTTTTATACTTCTATTTTATAATTAATGCATAATGATAAAAATATCATAATATTGTAATTAAATTCTTTTACTTTGATGTTTTATTTTAATATATATTAAATATAAGTATATATGTATAATAATCTATTGATAACTATTCCTTTTTTCTTAATATATTATTAGCTTGTGGTAATTTTCAGGAATTGCAACACAATAGTATTGAATAATAGTAGTAACGGTGTTTGTGTTAGTTTGTTAATTAGGAGTCTAAAGAAAGCAGGTCCCCCTGTTTTTGAAAAAAGTTACTTTTTAGTTTTTGAGGAAATAATTACATGTTTTACTATCAAGCCATCTCAAAAACATTATTTTTTATATTATATCTCAAAATATACATAAATCAAAGAACAATTACCAAACAATCATCTTAATTTTCTGACAATACTTTTTTCACCAATACTTTTTCCTAAAGAACAACAGTTTTAAACAATAATCCCAAACAGAGTCTTAGTTCCACCAATATCGCTATCTTCTAACTATCTCTCTTTAGATTTCTCCCTGTCTAAGCTTTCTATCTCTCTATCGGAGCTCTAATCTCTCTGCTTTGTCTCTCTCTAATCTCTCTACTCTGTCTCTCTCTAATCTCTCCGTCTATCTCTGAAACTTCTATTTTTCTATCAATCTATCTTTACTTTATTGTTGTATATCTTTGTCTACTGCATTTACCATCAGAAAACACAAAAACATTCAAATATATATAGAACAACAAAATCTCTGTTCCTGACATAACAAATTTTCTTTCATTTGCAAAATCAGTATTGAAGATTGTGAGTATGATTGGAGTAGAAATAGAAGCCATTATTTATTCTTCAAGTTAGGGTTTACATTGGGAACTAAATTATTGTGCTTTTTACAAACTCACATATAATTTGACGTGATATGTAACCAATAGTTAAAACCTTAAATGTGTAAAAAATTTGCATGGTTTCAAAGACTAAAGTACTTGTCCATTTTGGGAAGACAAGTCGACAATTGTGATGAGAAAAAATAGAGGGGAAAAGGCTATATATACCTTGAACTTTTCACACTTCTAGGGATTAAATGCACAACTCTTACAAACATAAGGCAAATATGTTGATAAATGAAGATACTATTATCAACGTTACGTGATATTCCGATATGACCCTGGCCGGTATGTATTATTTTGCATGATTGTGTGAGCTCACTCAAACAAGGGTTGATGGGGAACGAAAGTGAAGAATAATTTTGTATGCTATTAATTAGTTTATGTGTAGTTAATGTAGAGATAAATGGGGATTTATCTATGTGCTTTATATGTGGGGCTAGCTGTTTATTATTATATAGAAGGTTATTTAATAAGCCTAATTGTTTAGGATATATTATTAGGTTTTCTCTTCCTATATAAGTGATGTAATCCCCCACATATTATTTAGACTTGATTATTGAGAATATCTTTAAATATTGAATTGGGTCTCTTTTATGGGTTGTCATCCATAGCTTTTCTCCCTTGTACGATAGGGAAACCCTTGGGGTAGTGGGTCTTTCGCGGGTCGTTTACCCAAGTTATATCTATTATCGCATTTATATCATAAATCATCTTTTTTCACAAGTTGTCCTGCATCAAGGGTACGAATATCATAATTGATGGTAAAAAGATAATGTTTATTACTTTGAAACTTAATGTGCCCAAAGTGACATATATGAAGAGCCAAACTATAAATAACCTCTCAAAAAATAATTCCTTCCGAAAAATGTAATCATGGCTTTGGATAAATTTTATTTTAAATTTGAAGTGGTCTTATTAGAAGGCATTTTATCATGAAATAGAACTTTTGATATCTATAAGAGATCTTTAGACTTGATAAGCCTTGAAATATTCGTTTGTATAAATTGTTATTTTGGGAAACATTAAAAGAGTGAATTTAAAAGAAACAAGGGATTCTAATTTATTTATTTATTTTAAAATTTCTAATGCTACAACTAAAATATTTTAAAATTACCACAAAATGATGTTTCATATTTTAGTTAAGTCAAACAATCAGTTAGGTTTTGTTCGGAAAATTGGGTTTGATCGCAATTGGCTTGTCACTACATAGAATCTTGACTTCTAAATGGGAGGTACTTAGTGACTTTTAACTTATTTCTTTATTAGTAATTTAACAGATATCAAAATCAGATTAAATGATTATTCTTCTACTTCTGATTCAAAAATTTTCATCTTTAAATTTCAATGAGGAATAGGCAAATGGCAAAACATTAATATAATCTACTCTGTAATGTGTGTTTGATCTTTGTGTCTCCTTTGATCCAATAATTAACCCATGTTTTTTCCCATAAATTATTTGTCAGGTGCTAGACAATCCTGGACAGAAGGACAAATGTTTTCTCTGCGGTCAGGTGGGCCATTTTGCAGCGGAATGTGAAGGGAAGGCAAAAAGGAAAGCAGGGGGGTTTGACGAGAAAGGTCATGTTGTGCCAAAAAAGCCTTTCCAGGTTTCTTTCTGTTCCCTCTTACTGTAATACTAAATCTTGAGTGATACTCTCTTGGTATCTTATTATGCCTTCATAAATGTGCCTTTTAATTTTGCAGTTTCTCAACATCTGGACTCTCCGGGAGTACTTGGAATACGAGATTAGGATACCTGATAGCCCTGTCAAGATTGATTTTGAGCGCATTATTGATGATTTCATCTTCATGTGTTTCTTTGTTGGCAATGATTTTTTACCAAATATGCCTACACTAGATATACGCGAGGTCTGTCAAATGTTACATTATATACTTTTGAATCACACACCTCTGCAAATGTTTTACTGAACTTCTGGAAACTTTGTTCATATAATCTTCAAACTTGCACATGGGTAGAGTTAGAAATGTTCAGTGCATGAATTGGTTTGTTGGCCTTACTACACAAACTGTTATAGAGGCATAAATGGACATATATTTCACATGAAACCTTATTTATTTTATAATTTTATCCTCGGGCTGGCAAATTGGTATATTTTTTACTTTCATATTATGGTAGGGATCAATGGTGCTTAGCTTATGCTTCCATGTTGATTAATATATGCTAACTTCATATTCCATCTATCTTTATTCTAACATGCATTTTGAGACGTAAATTAATATAATTATGCTTCCATGTTGATTAATAGAAGTCAAATTTTAACTCTTTAAGGAGGGGTGCAGGGACATGAATGACCACAATTTACAAGATAATGTTAATCTATAGATTTGGAACGTAAATTAATATAATTATTATGGTGGTAAAGATTTGAAACGTAAATTAATATAATTATTATGTTGGTATATATTTAGTTCAAGGACAAGATGTGAATGCTGCTTAGCGTCTCAATCCTTAGCTTCTTCACAAATTCTGCGTTCTTTTTTCAACTGTTCAAAGATGTAGCAACATATAGTTGAACTTCACACTTAAATCTAATACGATTCTTATGGCATGATATTGTGTTAATTGTCCTTTCTTGAATTTCTGCTATCTAGGGCGCAATTGATCTGCTCTTGTCTGTATACAAGAGAAAATTTAAGGCTTTAGGGGGATATTTGACTGATGGAAGTAAGGTATGCAAGTTGACAAATGACAATCTTAACACTGTCTTGAACTTGAGCCATTCTTATAATTAAACTGAATTCTGTTTCTTATTGTTTCATTGATATCTTATCTCAGCCGGACCTTAGCAGGGTAGGGCGTTTCATTGAAACTGTTGGAACATACGAAGAGAAAATATTTAAAAAACGAGCTCGGCTGCATCAGGTTTTTTTTTGTCTTATAAACTGGATCAAGATGCCTTGATTCAATTTTTGGTATCATCACATGGAGGTTATTCTAACTGCCAGTAAACAGAAAATTTTAACTTGATGATCATCGCACAACTATATAAACAAACCAAGTGCATTTTTTTGGTAATATTTTAGGCTATCACTTTTATGTTTTCTACAACTGAAATGGAGATCTTTAATGTGTAATCTTGTTTCCCATATACTATGCAGAATCAATCCCTAAGAGTCAAGCGTGATAAAGCTCATGCCCAAACAGAAAGAGGAGATAATGCTGAACCACAACCCAAACATGACATGGTACCAGTGCCTAGGTTTCATGCTTCCTGCCTAATATCGGGTACTTCAACTTTACCATGCGCTGATATGCCAGTACATAAGCGCCCCAGAAAAGCTGCATGTTTATCGTCAGGGTCTACAGTAGGTGTCTCTACTGTTGAAGAAGAAAGTAATCTCATAAAAGAAGTATGTCTTCATCTTTAATAAACACACTTTAGTATACTCATCACTAATTCAGCCATTTTAATAATTATTTTTGGGCTAAATTATGTATGAACTTTAAAACAGCAAGGCCGCAGTGCTAAATAATTGTGAGATTTTTTAAAGCATCTCCAATGCCAACTAGATATTTGAAACTTTGAAATAATATAAAATATTTGCTAGCAAAATTTAGGTAGTCAAATTCCTGTTGTACTCCAACAGTGCTAGCTATTAAATCTCCTTTATTGTTCCTATTGTTAAATGTTGATATAAATAAAGGAAAAAAATGGACGAAGAAGAAGGGGAAACTGAGAAGGAAGATGAAGAATGAGTGAAAATTCAAATAGCTAGCCAGTATAGAGTCATGTTCCCTCATTGAGTCTAATGAGCCAGATAAGACTCCCAAAAAAAAAACAAAAAAAGTCATGTCAACTGGTTGGAGTCCTCACACTCTATATGGCTAGCTAAATTTGAATTTTTTAGAGTCTGGTCACCCTGTTGGAGATGCTCTTAGTAAGCAAATTATACTGAATCATATGCTATGTTCTGCATATGACTTAAGGCTTATGTTGTATTATCATTTAGTTATGAAATTAACAGAAATATATGTATATGTATTACTTTATACATGAAACTATGTCTCTCCTTGTACAATCAAAAGGGCCTCCTTGACCAGGAAATAATCTTCGAATATGGTAGAGATCTATTGTTGTTATTCCATAGTGACACCCCAAACAGGGTAAAGTCAGGTCGTGGGCCCGTGGCATCCTATATAATCGCTTATTAAATTATTTTGAATCTCAATTTTCAACTGCAACAGTATTTTTGAAATAAAAAAAATAAAATAAGTAGAGTAAAAATATTGCAGCTACTGTACCTGTTTTTTTTGCCTTCCTGCTTGCTGAAGTTGTCTTTTCAGGCATGTGACAATGAAGAAGAATTGGAAATAAAGTTGAAGAGCATACTTCGTGAAAGATCTGATGCTTTTAACTGTGAGAATCCGCAGGAGGACAAGGTATAAGGTAGAATAATTTTAGATGGTTTGCCAGCATGTCTGTAGTACAATGGGGACTGTGCGCGCATCTGTTTTCTGGTTGTTAAATATGTTGATAATAACCAAAGCATTGTGAAACTAGAAACTAGCAGCAAAACTTGGAAGCAAGTTGTGTTTACAGCACAGTTTCACTTTTTTATGTTTACTGAACGACTAAAACATCATACCCTCTAATATAATGCTTTTACAATTGTAAAGATGACTTGGCAAATTTGGTTAGTTGATGTCTTCAACTTGCAATGCCATTGGTAGGGATTGGGGGAGGGGGGGCTGTGGGAGCCCAAGGCCCCACTATGTCTTTATGTGTTACTAGTTTTACTTTAATGAACCGCTTTCTTGCCTGTTTCGAACCTCTCTAATACAAATTATTTAATCCCTTTCACTTTGGTTTTCCGGTGCATCTTCATGATCTGCCATTCTTTTTCATTACAGAATTTTGATGCAAGTTTTCCTTTTCAGTTTCTGTTTGTTTCTTTTTTTATTAGGTTGTTGAGCTTTCTAATCATTAAAAGAAACTTTCCTGTGCATGTCCATAAATATCTTTACTATGTCAGTCAAAATGTAGAAATTGAGAAATAATTTTTTTGTGTTTATCATTAATGTATTTTGATAAGTAATTTATTTAATAATTTTGAGTTTAAATATTTAAATTTATTAACTGTGAATTATTATAGACTCCTGGCTTTGAACTTGGAATTACAATTTCTTCACACTTTGACTTTTAGTTACTTTTATTGGATTCAAATTATTTGACTAAATGATAGAAGATGTAGTATGTAATATATAAAATTATTTTATTATCAGAGGTGAGATGTGCTTTTAATAAATATTTGTGCCCCCTCGACAAATAAGATCCTGGCAATTATCACAAAATTTTATAAATTGAAATATAATGTATTTAAATGAGGTTTTATTATTTATCCAGACGTTTTAGGTTTTATGATTTTGAAGATATACTTTGCTGGACTTTGAATATTTGAAAGGGTTCCATGTTAGATCTCGTTGTTTATATTTATATTTACTGTTCTAGTTTACATGTTGCAGGTCAAATTAGGAGAGGCAGGTTGGATAGAAAGGTACTATGAAGAAAAGTTTTCTGCAAAAACTCAGGAGGAACGCGAAAATATCCGAAAGAGTATTGTGAGTTAGTTAAATCATTTCTGTTGACATGTAACAAATGATTTAAATGCTTTTACTTTTAGATAGGATAGGTTGAGCACCGTAATATTGTTTTACCGGTTCTAAATCTACTTCTCTCTTGCCCCCTTTAGCAAATTATAGCACAATTAAAATTTGCTGGACTTGGTGACAAAATGTCAAACCTTATTTTTATTGTAAGGTTGATTAAACCTTTTTCTTATAGCATTTGAATTAGACCAGTGGTAACTTTAAGACCCACCCACACTAGTTATTATACTTTCTTATTACTCATAGTAGTACTCTACTAACGGAGTAATGGTTAGATATATCAGAAACCTTGTTTAAACTCTTAGGGAAGTTTTGATTGAAACATAAATTTTTTTATACTCTTGCTCTATTTATCTGCCCCACGTGATGTTGGTCGCTTGTTTTTTTAAAACAATTATATTTATTCTTCCAATTATGTGCAAAAAAGGTTGAAAGGCTAATGTTTAATGTTTATTTTAGCTTGGCATTTATTTCACATGCTCATACTCTCATTTTTCGTGTGGATTGGAAAATTTAATGTTCTTTTTGATAGTTGGACAAGTTAATAATTACTGGGACAATTAAAAGATCTTACAACTATTCCAGTTTAATTGTTTTCTGGTAACTACATTAATTTTGTAAAATGACACTTTACAACTTGACACCATTTGTACTGGTGTTGGTCTGTTTGGATGCATAGTATATGTTATATGTTGTATGATGTATTGCAACTCTCGAGTTAGACATCCAGTGATGCATAAGAAAATGACAATTAGAAGAAAAACTAGACTGATAAGAGTCATAACATGTGAACTATCCCAGTTTTCATCGAGCATTTTAAGATGTAATTCTTTTAGATCTATTTCCAGAGTGGTTTTTGTTTGAAAAGCAATCTCAAGCCGTACTAGCGAATCAAATTTCCACTGACAAAATACTCCAACCACATATTCTTGGCAATGGAATTTTCTTATCCACCCACCTAACTGCACAAAATACTCTTTCATTAAAGTTGTGTGACAAATAATATAGACTTGCAATTGTTACATACGATGCTTAGAAAATGCTTATGAAGCGCTCCCACGCTGCTAAAATTGCTGGCTAATTGCTTCCATGTATTGAGCCTTGTAATCATTATGCTGTAATTGAGCAGTGAAATCATCCACTGGTTGTCATTGTCTTCCTTTTTTCATTGGTTCTTGCATGTATTGTCTTGAAAAAAGTAATCTTCTTATAAATGGTCATTTGATTTTATTAGCTTAGTTATTGTGGAGGTCGTGGAGGAAAAATGACTATTATTTGCCAGCTGTGCTGTATCTGGTTGTTTATCTTTTCTGGGGGCATCAGACACTTCTACAAAATAATTGAATCATTTTCTTTTGCAAAGAGTCATCTTAGTAATTAAGTCCTAACTAATTTAAAGCTAAAAGTGGGGTTTCAAAAATTGGATTTGCAGTCTATGTATTACATGTGTTCAATAAATACTTTATTGTAAGCTCATAAGAAATCCTAACAAAGAAACTTGACTTGAAGTGATATGGTCCATGGAAAAATTGCTTTTGAGCCATTACTCCCTCTGTCCCATTTTAAATGAAATTAGACTTTTTGACATGTATTTTGAGGTGTAAAAAATGACACTTATACATAATTTTTATATTTAATATTTACATCAAATAAAAATCAGAATCTAAACTTTTATCTGACGTAGGAATTTTTTTTTATCAAGTATAACTATTACTTTTTTATACCGTATATGCATGTCAAAAAGTCAAAAAACAATTAGAATGGGATGGAGGTAGACATGATTCTTGTTTTTGTATGAAAATGTTACAAGTGCAGTTTTCTACATGTTGATTTGACATGTGCCCTTGTTAGGTATTGAGTTATACCGAAGGGCTTTGCTGGGTTATGCATTATTACTATAAAGGGGTTTGTTCGTGGCAGTGGTATGTTGTCTTGATCTTTCCTAAAGCATTTTTGTCATGCTATTAATATTAGTTTGTGGATTTGTAGTTTTCTGTATACATGACCTTGGATTTTGAGATTATACCTGACTATGGTCTTCTAGTGTGTGACTCAAGAGCACACCAGATGGTTTTTATTGACATAAGTTCCATCGTGTAGGTTTTATCCTTATCATTATGCACCGTTTGCTTCTGATATGAGGGATCTAAGTAGGCTAAATATAAGTTTTACACTAGGTACTCCATTCAAACCCTTTGCTCAATTGTTGGGGGTTCTTCCTGCTGCCAGGTGATTCCCAGTCCCTCTTCTTTCCATCAAACATGTTTTCAGTTGTGTTATTGTAACCCTATTTCACTTGCAGTGCCCATGCACTTCCTCGGGAGTATCGGAAGTTAATGACTGATCCAAACTCCCCTATTATTGATTTTTATCCAACTGGTAGGTTTCTGTATAATAGATGGCGAATTGCTATGTTTGTCTTGAAGTTCTTTACCTTGTTAGTAAATTTGTTGGTTTGTATCAGATTTTGAAGTGGATATGAATGGGAAGCGATTTGACTGGCAGGTGCATTTTACTCCATGTTGCATCTTCTTTTTTTTTTTTTACCTGTTCCACCTGTGTTAACTACTATAACGGTTTTCTTGATTGCTCATGTAGGGTATTGCCAAATTAAGTTTTATTGACGAAACTCGTCTTCTGGCAGAGGTTGCAAAACTTGAGCATACTTTAACGGTATGATAAAATTAAACACTTATAAACTTATTCAAGTAAAAGATGAGTTTGCTTACCAAGTAAGATGTACTATGGCAGGATGAAGAAGTTAGAAGAAACAGTACAAGGCCTGACATGCTTTATGTTGCATCATCCCATCCTTTATCACCATTCATATCTTCTCTTGAGTATCATTGCAAGCAGTTGACTGTTGAAGAGCGAGCTGAGAAAGAGAGAAACCAATTTAGATTGAAACTTGATCCGGGGATTAGGTATTAATTTCAGTGTTCACTTGTATAAAATCAAAACAAAACGTAATTAATGTCACAATTGGAAACATGCTCTTGGAGCGATAGATGTACAGAGACCTTATCTGTGTTTACGTGAAGACGTTATCATAAGAGTGTTTCCATGAAGTCCCCCTTACTTGAATAAGATCAGGGTATTAGTGTTCACTAGGTATTAATTTTCCCTACTGGACTTTTTGTACACAACGAGGGCAGACTTCAACAATTACCACCCTGATAGCCATCTGCAGGGTTTACCCTGTAGTTCGACACTCACAAAACACTCCTCTGACAGCCTTATATGTTGTGCAACATGGCCCTCAGTCACTCTCTCCTTTGTTTGGATTCTAGACGCCAAACACTTAAAACCTTCCTTTTTAAGGCACCCCTTTCTCCTTATTGTGGACTTTTACCTTGTCTTTATTGCTTAGTTCGGCTAATGAACAAACCAGAAAATGCCAAAAACACATACTTATTCACATATGAAACCTAGAGTTCCTGACAAAAATTCCATCCATGATATTCTAATCTAACTAATACCTCTATTTCATTTCACTTGGTATACTATTACGGGCCTTGTGGACATCATGTGCATTTTCTTAGTACATTCTTTGATTTTTCCGTGTGATGTGTGAAAATGTGTCTAGCCTTGATCATCGACCTTGTTGGCATGAAACAAAATTGGTTCTTGTGCCTTATGTTAGTGTAGCTGTGTATGTGTGTTGCTCATATCTATTTTTTTAATACATAGTATATACCAACTATGTTATTTTAATCAAGAACATTAAATTTTAATTGATATATTGTGCAGTTATTGTTATTTAATACTCAACTAAATTGTTATATGTAGGTAGAACTTGCTGTTTCTAATTTCAAATATTTCAGTGTGTTCTTACAGGTAATAATGTTTTGTGAGAATATACTTTCGAACTATATTAAGAACCCTTTTGTTGTATCTGTGTTGCATGTAGTGGTGGGATGAATGGTTATATCTCTCTTTGTGATGGAGTTCCTTTTCCTCCTATTTTTAAATCGCCAGTTGAGGGAATGGACAATATTATGAATAATCAAGTGAGGTAAGCTCTTAGTTGCTAGAAAAATATATGTTGAATGCATTTATTATTTGAGTTGGTAAATTTGTACTCATTTGTAAGTATGCCTACACTTTCTCCTTTCAGATGTGCTATTTACAGACTTCCAGATGTGCATAAACATATCACACGCCCACCTTTTGGAATTAAGCTCCCGCGAAAAGTATGTTTAACATTGAGCTTGTTATATTTGTCCTGCGTTTGTTGGAGTTATGTTTTGAGAATCATGTCTCTGTGTGGCTATATCATAAACCACAATTGACAAATCATTTTGTTGAATATCTACTAATTGGGATTGCTGGACACATAACATTTCCTCATATTTTTATAGAGAACTGTGCTTAACAATCCTGCTTTTCAGTAATATTGTTTTATTATTTTATCAATCTAGTGTGATTTTAGGATGAATCTTTACTTTATTGTGCTTTCTAACGAGAATATTGCTTTAATTTATAATATATATGATTACTAATTGTAAGTGAAGGCAGATTATTGATTATTGAAACTTTTTAGTCTAGTCATTGTGTGGGAATTGTCATTTCTAGTAGTTTGATGTTATATTTTTAGGTAATTAAGTTGTATACTTGTATGTGTTATTTAATTTCCTATATCAACCACCATTTGGATAGTATCTAGAACTTTAAGGTTATCATATTTGTTTTGGTGATGATATTTACGAGATAATTATTTTTTTTGTCAAGTAATGATTTATTGTTTCACATGCAATTTCTTATGCAGTACATTTGGAATATTTATGAGGTTTCTCTCTATTTTTCACCATTTACTAAGTTGATCGAGCTGTAATTGACATCTTGCATGTGTTTGTGTTTTTCTTGTCCATATAGTAATTGCTTAGTTGGTAGTCCCTTTTTTCTTTACTTCTTGCAGACTGTCACAGTTGAGCACGTAAAACCGGATCCTGTTTTGTGGCATGAAAATTCTGGAAATAGATCCCAGAAAAATGAAAGGTGAACTTGTTAAATTACTGTGTTCTATGATTGTGTAATATCTTTGTCTTGCTCTTTGCCATGTTTAGTTTTAGACATTCAAGTATTTGTATTGATTTGTTGTCACTGTTCCAGGCAACTATTTGTCATGCAACCTTCACTCTTGCAAATTCCTAAAGGAGCCATCTTGGGCCAGCAGCTTGCTGATGCTGCACGTAGACTTGTAATGAATTGTTTACTTTTAGAAACGGATAAAAATGGTTGTGGAGATCAAAAGACACTGTTACCTCCTTGTTCTACTCCAACTGTCCTAGAATTTCCTTTGCACCAGAGCAATGGACATGATCACGGACTTTGCAGAGTTGTTCCACCATGTAAACCTGCTTTTCCTAATAATAGCTTGACCAGCATTGTCACGGCATCTCCTGGGGCAAAAAACTCCCCGCGTACTGCTCACAACCGATTGAAGCGGAATCAGCGACATCATAAAAAGGTAACAGATATTTAGTTATTTATTTTCTTCTCTCTTCATCTTGTACTCTCCATTGGGCTGCTTTAAGTCTATATTCATACTGATGCAACAGCAGATGGGCAAGGAAAAGGAGGCGTGTGGGTTGAAGTCGTTTAAGTCGGCCCAAGTCAAAGTCAAGCAGGCCCATAACACATGAAAAATTTGTTCAATTATTTTGTACCCAAAATTTAGACTTTGATGTTGTTGTTCTATTTCTCTTCCCCATAATAATCATATGTACATTAAATATATTTAGGAAAATATTATTTTGTTAACATAATTTAGACGAGGGGTTAAAAGGGGGGAAAATCACTTATATGTGTGTTAATTCTAACAATACTATTTATATTGAATTTTTTATTTATATTCGAACTCTATTATAACAAAGAAAGTGAAAAATACGGAAATAATTGGAGGTAATGTTTTGAGAAACTTATATAAAGAGGTTTTCGAAAGTAGGGTACGATCTATGGAGTAGTTCTACATGAATTCGTTATAAGCCCTCATTATTCGGTGTACTTTTTAAAGTACCTTGAGCCCATAGTTATAAATTTTTTGGGTGAATAAAATACACAATTTTCTTCCATTATACACATTTACTTTTTCATTAAATTTATTAATTTTTAATATTTCACCATGCTTTTCCCCGGTTTATTATCTCAAACCAAACCCGACATAAGGTTCGATCAATGTTGTTCAAATGATGGACCTTTAGAGCATGTCCAGTGCAATAGCTCATTTCTCATTTTTTCGGTCCCTTTGATGTGCCAAATAAGTAAAAATTGGACTTGGTACATAGTTGGCCAAATTGTTCCAATGCGAATCCACATTTTTGACAGTAATCTAGCCTCCTTGTTATATTATGAAGAAGACTAAATAACATGTAAAGAATAAAATATAATATAAGAACATGAATTGCAGAAATGGGTTTGGCCCGGCTTGGTGGGACGGGACAGAATCTTTTTTATGCTCCAATGCAGTAAAGAAACCCAAGTGTCCTCCTCTCTCTTCCATGTCACGAGTCAGGCTTTGCGTTGGACCTGCTCTTAGGAACACACTAGAAAGACCTAAAATATAAACACTACACTTAGGACTTTGATTTTGCATGGTCTAGTGAGATTAACACCTTTTAAGCTTAATGAAGTCACTGGTGACGACTAAGCATATTATGGTTACTAATTAATTATCAACCTGTTAATAAATTAAACAATACAGTATGAGTATAGTTATGCATATTTATTTTCAGCAGTAACGAATCGAACCTATGAAAGCATGTTTCACGTCAGCCTTGAAGATACTCGTTTCATTCCCATTTATACATTTCTCACCAATAAAAAAGTTTCTCCATTTGATATAAAACGGCTTTGTATGTATATATTAGACACACGTAAGAGGAAGATCTGGAACATTCTCTTCCTAGAAACTGTTGATATACCGAGCCTAGCGGCGCTATTGTCATCTTGACGTGTTGATGACATCTCTACGTTTTTAGATACCCTCTCTCAAAATAATAATCGATTTGACTTTTTACATGTTGATTAAGGAGTAAAAAAAAGCATATGTATTATTTTTATAATTTTCTTTTTCTGAATAATAATTTAAGTATTATATTTTTATTCAGAAAAAGAAAATTGAAAAAATTATATATGCAAGTAGTATCTTTTCCACATGTCAAATTTTGTGAAAAAAGTCAAAACAACTACTCCCTCTGTCCCTCCCATTTTTTTATATTTTTTTTTGGACGTCCCACTAATTCTTTACATTATTAAAAATAGTAACTTTTAACAATAAAATACATTATTACATCCACTACTTCACTCCACTTTTTCAATACTTTGTACTATTACACCCACTACTTCACTTATTTTAATAATAAAATCACTATTACACACCCTACTTCATTTATTTTAACAATATTACACCCACTATCCTTGATTTCCGTATCCAAACCAAATGTAAACATTTGACCGGGACAGAGGTAGTATTATTTTAGGAGGGATGAAGTATTTCAAATCTACTCAGGCAGTCGTGGGTTGAGGACATTTTATTAAAAATAAATATTTAATTAATTGGTGTCTTCTTGAGGAGGAATCGATAGCTGAAGTGGGGAATGACTTACTCCCTCTGTTCTTTAATATATGCTGTTTTACAAAAGTAGACTTGTTTCAAAATATTTGTTTTTATTTCATTTTCAAGGTGTAATTAATGCTAGAAGCCTAAAATTTCAACTATATCCCTATAAAATAATAAATATTGAATTTAAATATTTTGACTATTAGTGGTATTCTTGTAAACAAAAAATTAACTACACCAATATTTAGAAAAATAAATGAGATATTGATCTGTGTGCAACAATCTTAAAAAACAAATATTTGAACATAGAGGGAGTATCATTTGTTCGATTTGTACTTATTTCGAAATTTATTTGAATATTATTAATTTGTGTGTTTTTAAGGGTTATTGATAGCCTAAATTGTTAAGGATTTTCCTCTATCATTTTAGTCTGAGATTTATTAGAATATATATTCATTTATAAATTTATTATCCATAATTTACAAGTTAAAGTGTATTATCCATAATTTAATAAATTTCAGAATGAACGATAATTGAAATTAGAAATAGAAGATAAAAGATAAACCCTTATTATTTAGACCGTAACTAAACTTTTTACACTATCATCTTTTGGCTTTTTAAAACTAATTCACTTTAGAAACAAAATCCGCAGCCGGTCATTTGTTAAATCTGAACGAATTTTTCTGAATGATAAAAATTTCTGAATGAATTATAAATCTGAATGATAAGAAATAGTGTCATTTGATAAAATGAATCAAAATATCTGAATAATAATATTTACATTTTTCTAAAACTTAAATATTATAAATTAAATATTGAATAATAATATTTACATTTTTAAATTTTTTAAATTTGTTAAAATAATATTACTTAAATTAAAAACTTATTATAAAATTTATTTGCAAAATGAAATAATTCACGAAATGAAAATAAATTATAAATTAAAATATTTTATATATAATAGAGGATTAGAATGTATATAATATTAATTATTAATTAAAATATTTTATGAATTATATAAGAATCATGATAATAGATCATAATAAATGTCCCTAGTCGAGTATAGTTTAGTATATAATATTTAGTACACATTGTATAGTTTAGTACATGTCCTTAGAATCATGTCTTTAGAATCATGATAATAGATCATAATAAATGTCCCTAGAGGATTGAATTATATAATATTTTATAGCATAATAAATGTCCTTAGAATCATGATACACATTTTATAGTTTAGTACATGACTTGAACTTGAGATTATATAATAGATCATATTCTTAAATGTCCCTAGTCGAGTATTATTATTATAGGACAATAATAATACATAAATAGACTAGTATGTTGTTTGACTGATAACCACATCTCATTGGTTATAAGTATGGGGATACTAAAATCAACACATAGGTACATGCAGGAGTACATGGTACTGGACAGACCCACAGTGAGATTCTTCATGTTTAATAAAGTCATAAGAAAGACTCACAGTGATAATGGTGTAATGATCCTCTGACTTGAGATCATTATATTTCTGTACGAGGATTAATATACTTTGACTACATTAAAAGTTACCTTTGACCGGGTAATGATAAAAGTGGACATCGGGTATATCATGAGTCGTATGAGAAATATGAATGATAGATAAATGATTTAACCCTCCTATAATTAGGAGAGATATTATTGGCCTCTTGATTGAGTGAGACTATAAAATGCATGGTCATGCTCAAATAATGATTTGTTTTCATAGTCTACTCATGGATCAAGTAAACCCGGATTAAATATTGTAGAGGATGACTAAATACATGCCTCGAATTTAATCTATAATATATATGGTTAAAGGGATTATATTACACGGAAACATTAATCATGAAAGGTTTTATCGAATCACGATTTAATTATTATTTAATTGGGTAGCAATGATGTATTACTAGATACCACTCATTGTTTATAATTTTATTGGAGAATAAAATTATTGCTAATTAAATAATAGCCTATAGGGTCACACACATAGAACACTTAAAGGAATAGTTAATTTAAATTATAGATTTAAATTAATTGATGATTATTTGAATTTTATTATATTAATTAAGTGAGACTTAATTAATTGAAATAATAAAATTCAAATTTGAATTCTGCCCTTAATAATTAAGTATGACTTAGTTATTAATTAAATAATAGAAATTCGGTTTTATTATTTATTCTAAACCTACATGTGTTAGGTTTTGCTGATTGGGCCTCTTAACCAGCATTATAAATAGATAATGATAGGGTTAAGAGGGATGACGTTTTTGAGAAATAAAATCCCTAGAGGCAGCAGCAAGCACAACAAGGCAGAAACAAATTCGAAATCATCAAATGAGCTAGTACAATCCATTCCGTAATCAAGATCGTAAGACGTTCTTGAAGGTGCTCGTGTGGATACCATAGAGGTGTTTTCGAGAGGAAGACACAAGTCGTGAAAGTTAGGATCTCCGTTGAGTTCTTGTAAACCAAGACCAGACAAAGGTATGATTCCGTTTCACAATAATCAGTCTAGGCTTATACATGATCCTGCGTTTAGGGTTCCGAATTTTTGTTATATTTACGTTTAATCCGCTACGTTTTATGCCTCAGAACCCAACATTTTTAGCTTTGTGTTTTCATCTTTATCTTATTATATTACTTCCTCTCCCTCTAGTCTATTTATTTTATCTCATTTTAAATTTTATTATTAACTTGACCAAATTTAAATTTGATAATACAACAAACATAACTTATAGTAATACTTAAAATAAGTTTATATTTATTTTAATATATATTTTTATTATAAAAATGATCAATTTGATCCAAAATTTGATCTATGCGAGTTGATGAATGGGATGAATAGAGTAGATTCTTTACGAGTAGTTGGTGTTTACTTTTTCTACCTTCCAAATATATGAATTCTCTATGGATATGTGTGCTTTTGGTTACCACATTTCTCGTGATAAAGTTACATTTTCTCTATCTTTATTAATTAAGCATAGGTTTTTAACTTGGAGTTTAGCTTATCAGTCAAACGGTTCTTAGGGTGTTTATTATATAATTTACAATCTCATTTTGTCGGTCAATAGTTTTTATCAATGGTTAAATGGTACTTGGATTTTGTCGACCTTCTCAAAATGAATGTATAAATAATTTTATTGTTTTCTCACAATGGTTGAAAACATAGACAAAATCTCTTCTTCCTCTTTCGCAGTAAAATTTTAAAATAGTTGGTCACCGTCAAATATTACGACCACATAAATTTTTTTGTATAAATTAATTCGATTTGGAACTTTAATATCGTTTAGTATTGACACGAAAAGTTATCTAACGATCGGTTCTTTAATATAGAATAGTTTTTAGGTAATTATTTAATAATAATGATCAATTTGATGTCTTAATTTGAAATTTATATTAATATGTGTGCGGCATAGGTTGCTAATGGTAATCATGCCAAGTCGAGTTGAACAATTCAAATTTCGAATAGACTTGCTTAGCAAGAACAATAATAAAAATATTCAAAGAGGTTTCTTTTAGTTAGTTTAGTTTCCCGCTTGCCACCTTTCATGGTGTCTTAATCAACTTAGCATAAATTAATTGTAAAGTATAGAGTGATTAGTCATAATTAAACATAATTAGTCGTAACATATGTGGCGGCGCACGACTAATGCTTTGTTCATATGATAAAACAATTGATTACTTGTTCAGAGGAAACAACAATCCCAGTCTAAAGGACTTCCAAGGCTGTCACATGTATATACACATGCCGACCAAAATTCCCACCATATGTAGACACAACATTAGTACATCATCACCGAATATACATCAGCGGTGTTCTAAAATACGGGAATCGGAGTTAGACGGTAAGGATAACGTCCAGTGATTAATCGGGTAATCGGTGATTAATCGGAGTTAGACGAAAAAACCACTTATCATTAATATTTTAAGTGGTTTATCTTAATAATTATTATTTAATAATTAATCTTAATAGTTATTACCAGTATTCTAAAAGACAGTCGTCTTACTAATTAATATATCATATAATTATTAGCAATTTGATAGGGTGTTTAAAATTTATGAAGTATTTAGAGTCATACAACCCATATTTATTGTGAATTTGTAATACGAGTGTGTTAGGCCCCGGAAATATCGTAGAAGGGGGGTTGGATACGATACTCACTAAATCAAAAAAATTCTTTCGAATCTTTTACGGATAAATAATTTAGAGTTCGGTTAGTGGGCTCGTGTTCTTGAGGTGAATAGTATTTACGGAGCTGCTTACTAAATTAATCATTTCGGTTCTAAAAAATCAGCAGGAAAATAAACAACACAAGATTCGGGGAATATATCATTTGATAAATATAAACCCTGAGGTTGCTACACCCGACCAACAAATCCGGTTCGAAGAATAAGTTCTTTGCTGCTTAACAAAAATATAACTCTCAATTTCCTATACAAGTATTTCTAGATCAGTACAAAGAAAACTAAGACCGTAGAGAGTGATATATAGTGGCCCTGAACATTTTCCGTTAAGGGACCGGCCACTAATACATCTCTGGTGAAGAGGTATAGATTTTTCTGGGTGTTCTCTCCTCTCCGACTTTGCCTTCTCTCTCTGGATATTTTTGTTGTGTTGTAGAAGACTTCTCCAAATGAATGGCTCTGCTTCAATATATGTGTAAACTTTTTCAAACAAGGATACGTGGCTCATTTAGGACCAAGTAAACTAGTTGTTGCTTCACTTCTTTTTCTTCATAAGTATCGGGAACAATTTACTGATTAATTATTTAAGTATCGATGAGTCTGTAGAATAACCATCGGAGACTTAAAACAATTTCTGAAATAAAATCAATTACTTCAAACATTAGTAACCATCGGCAAGTGGGTTGGTGGGTTTGAAGTCTTTCCTGATAGTTAATAACTATCGGCATATAAGACAAAATAAACCCTTTCATTTCATCAATTCTTTGTTCATTTGTTTATCTCACCCGATGGTTAATAACCATAGGTGAATAAGACAAAAATACTTGTTAACCATCAGTGAATGAGACAAAATAGCTTGACCAAGTTGACTTCTGGATACAGCTTCTGTAGTCTTCTTTACTTAGCCAAATTCGAACCTGATAAGCCTTAATATATTTTCTTCCACTGCAACCAAGTCTAATAAATATTTCCTTGATTATTCGAACTTGATTTATTCTAAGCTTCATCATATACCACTTCACTTGTTACCCATTTCAGTAAATAGTCAATTCTTCTCATACACCGATGCAATTCTCAATCTCTTTTGTGTTGACGTTTGGTGCAACTGGTCTGGTTCACAAACGACTAACACGATCTTGATCTTCACATCTTCTTTACAATACAATTGACTTTGTTTCTTGATGATTAGAAGTGCTTCGATTGTAAGTACATTGGAATCCTCTGGCACTTATGCTGAACCACAAAATTATCCGAAACCCTGAACATCTTCGAATTTTATCCTCTACTGAAGTCTGAACATATGAATGAACTTCCTCCAGCAATCTATAGTAGACTCCAAGATTGCATCTAATATTTTGATTCTTTGTATTTGCCGTATATTCTACCTTCTCGATTCCTGTACTTGAGCTCTGCAATTCATTGATTGACTGATTTGTAGATTTAGATCACTAGAATCTTTTTGGTACTTTGAAAACTGCTTCACTGCTTCCACATCCTTAAATACTTCATCCTTTATTCTTCACTGAGGCATGAACATATTAATGAACTTCTTCCAGTGAACTTATGCTTCAAGTCTGTAGATTTCTTCTTTATCATTTGTCTTTACCAAGTCTTCATGTCTTCCTGATTCCAGTGATAACTTCATATTATTTACACATCCTGTTCTTGTGGTGAGTTATAACCCTATGTTACATATAGGTCTATACATACAGCCTTACAATCTCCCCTAATTTGTTTGGTAGAGATTAAAAAGTAAATCCCTAGAGGATAACTCAACTAACTACAAGAAAATATTAATGCTCTAGACTTGTGAATAATACTACTTGGGTTTTGGATCATATAATACATTTCCAGATTTCTATAAAGTAAAGAGAAATAGAAAATGAGTGTTCCTTTAGCACTGAACGCATCTTCAATAGATATCATCTTCATTCCTCTGTGTTTGAGCTTTTCTCTACTTCAAAATCCTTCATTGCTTGACCTATAAAGAACTTATCATAAACTGAGCTTCATAAGAAAATTCCTGGGAACATCTTCAATAAAATATAGAACATTGCTCAAATAATGTTCTCCCCCTAAGAATGTGATTCTGCTTCTTCTTCCTCTCCCTCTTAGTTATTCAATGCTGCACACTGGAGAGTAATATTTTCTTCTTTTTCTTGTCTACTAAATTCTTCTCCCCCTAAGGATATTAACTTCTCCCCTAAGGATATGAAGATAAGAAGACCTTCTCCCTTTTCTTGTATACTAAATTATCCCCCTTAGTTGAGGAATCCTCCAATAGCCCATGATCTTTCGAATGGCTTGTCTTCCAAAGAAGGTACTCGTATGTCATTGATTGGGAAAACATAGTAGCTTTTCTTCCAGAAGTAGCAAGTAGCAAGGGTAAGTGTTTGTTCTATGGTTTCCTCACTTCTACTACGTTCTGTTGGTGTTTACACTTAAGTGTCGAGCACTTTGAAGTGTTTCACTCTTTCTCTCCTTATCTCTCACTTAAGTGTATCTCTCCCTCACTTTCACTTGATTGTTTCTCTCTCTCACTTTCACTCGCATTCCAAGTATAGTCTTTTGTACCTGTAAGTAAAATCACCATAGCCCCTTCTAGAGAGGTCACTGGTGGTGCAATGAGGTTTCGTTAAATCCCCGATCCTCACTTGATTCATTAGCATAGCTAAATCATAATCAATGAGTTGCTGATCCTCATAAAGAGAATCTGTTCCTTTCGGAGTCCAGATCTATTCCATCTGGGGAGGGAGACGAAGATCCTGAAGATATAGCAGTTGAGATCATCGTTTCCTCCTGACGCCTGTGAAGGCATTTACATTTCTGCGGTCTCAACAACTTCATCTACCGTAACAAATGGCAAACAAAGAAGTTGGGGGTGTTGCTTGTACCTCTCACTGTGCTCTCCTTGCAATGTGTCCCTAGAATTTATCTGTTTAGGCTAACCATCAGCGTGAGTACCAATGGTGTGCATGACTCATTACAATGTGCTCTGGATGACGAGCGAATTTCAATGGACTCACCATGTTGAGAGAATGATTCCAGAGACAGTTTAATTGCCTTTTCAGCTCTGCATCATTTTGAGAAAATGCAGATGAACTTACAGTTACCTCAGTTTGTATACTACTTTTCTTCTCTAGAGGTAGAGCTGTAGGTGCACTTCCGATTTCATCCTTATTTGCTGCATCAAGTGCAGTTTCTCCCTTATCAACCTCTAACTTACATATGTTCCTTATATCTCCAGGGGTTAATATATGGAAGTGGATGAATTAGTGTTTGGTACAAAGGCCTGGGTAAGAGATTGATGGGTTTTCAACCTCTTGGCCAGCTTCTAAAGCCACTGGGGGCTGAATCGGACAGAGTCAATAAGATATAAAAATAATCATATCAACATTTCAAAGCATATTTTTCATCTCAAGGAGAGGGAAAATATAATAAGAAATGGTAGTAGATTGCATTAAAGCACTTTTCATAAAAGAGTTTTGTCGGAACAAAAGATATGACAATTAATAGCAAGATATAAAATTTCTTTAAGATACATTACCCATAATAAAACGCGGGAAGGTGTATCATAGAAGAAAAATTATATCCCTGGAATTTCTTATAAGGTAAACTTCTGATAAAAAGATGCGAGAAATTATATCAAAGAAGAAACTCAACTCTTCTACTAAATTATATCTCAAAATAATAACTCACTTTTATTAAACCTAAGTACTGTATGTTTAGAAATTTGTTTTACAAAACAACCTTATTAGATAGAAGACAATGATTTTCCGACTCATACAGCAAATATGATTTACATCATTTTCTTCCACCTAATATTATCCCCGACTAAAACATAAAAATATGACAACGAGGGATGGATGTTTGCTTTAGCAATACAGTACTAGGCCTTCAAAGCAACAACCACTATTTTGGTACTGTGAATCAATGTGGAACAAACATTGAAACAAGTTTGAAAACAAATAATTTTACAAATGGTTGATACCTCGAAGAAAAACAATTTATCCGAATAAAATAGCATTCACAATAGTGGGTTTAATCACAAAGTTTCATTCCACTTTAAAAGGAAAAATTAAAAGAGAGAAAAAGGTTTTGAAAATATAGCATTTAAAACCATCTTTTTGAGAGAGGATAATAGATTATGAGATTTAGAGAAAAAAGAGAAAAAATGATTCACACCCAAGGATTTATAAATCAAAGTAGGGTTGTAAATCAAAATATTTAAAATAATATGAAAAAGAATTTGAGAAAAAGAACTGCTAAGTATCGGAAAAACAAAATTATTATTTATAATAATAACTAAGTGGGAGGAAAGGAAAAAAAATCCAACCCACTACCAGATAGTTGCTAACTATCGGAACATGCAAATCAATAAAACACAAAATTAACACATAACTATCGGTACATGCATACCATAAATAAGAAAACCTGACAATCAATAAGTATTGACATGCATTATTTAACTTAAATAATAGCTCCACTAGTCGATGGTTAACCACAAACGGGACATGCAACTATTAAATAAATAAAATAGTGAACAAACAAAAAAGAAAACTGCCGATACTTGTCAACTATCGATGCATGCATTATTAGAATAGTAATAATAATAACACACTTAACTATCGGGACATGCATTCTTATTTTAATAAATTAAAACAAAAACACCAAAACTCCCCGATACTTATTAACTATCGATACATGCATTTCAAATTTAATTAGAAAATCAACAATATCCGAAATACTTATGATTTTAAGATTAAATTAAAACATGACATATACAGATAATCAATAAAAATCACATATAAATTCAAATAACCATTAAGTTAATTAAATAGATATTTCTTGAATTAAAATATTAAAATTCCTTAACCAGAAATATTAAAATCTTAATTTAGAATTAACTAAATAATTAACCTTAATCCTTTTTGAATTAAACAAACAGCTAATATTAATATACATATTAATATATATACTACACAGGTGGTTGATTAAAAACCTTTTTGAAAACAAAATTTTTTTGTGCCATACTCTGTTGCAGTTGTAATTTCCAAAAATAAATTTAAAACCAACCCAATCACAATTCAAATAATAATAACAGCATACTAAGAATCATACAATCAGATATGCATATTAAAACTATTGAAATGTAATTGCTGCACATGCTTTGTGAAAATAATATAACAGATAATCAACTCATTCAGTACAATTATTTTCAACAAACAAACATAACTAGTCTGATATAGATTTCCTTAATTACATTTCATGAACTGAAATCAACCAAGTAGTCAAAACCACAAACAGTCATGCAATTGTTAACTACAAACAATGATGCAGTAGCCAACCACTTATGCTATATCAACTACTTACCATAAAGCATAACTGGTATACTTAAGATAAATAGCATAGATATTCATAAGCCCAAGATTAATAGTTAGACTGGAATTCAAAAATCCTTTGGATATTAACATTCAATAACTTGTGAATCCATTCAACTTCTCGCAAACATAAATCAAAATTTAAAAATATTTCCTAAGTATATAAAATACTGAGAATTTTATACACATGACTTAGAAAATACTTCACCTTCCAATATTAGTGATTTTTGAAATATGCATTAATTACTTAGAATAGAAATTCTAAATAATATCACTAATATCAAAATTATCACAACTATTTGTAATAAAATATTTAATATTCTCAGAGTAATATATCAGAGCTATTAAACAAGATATCATGACTGATACTCATCAAATATTTACAAAACAAATACTTATGCTGCAAACTAATGCTATAAGATTTAACTACCACATATGCATATAACCTTCTAATCATGATAATTAAACTAGTAGCAAAAGCACGAGGTACTGGATTACAAATAAATTCACAAGTCCTTTAAATATGGAAAATTTAGTACTTGTGAGCTCATTTAAGAATTCCTTGTAGATGAGATTTCTAACAAATATGCACATTAAATAATATCCCAAGTTCACCAACCAACTTAGACAAAATGAATTCATCAAGTTGTTTAGAAAATATCTACAAGTAATTCACCTAAGAACAACTCTCGAAAGAAATGATACCTGGTGTCCATGCGCTTGTTCCATAAGTGGTGTAAAGAGTATCCAGCAGAGTTGTTGGAGTTGAAGTAGTTTCCTTGTACAGAAGATCAGAGCATCACATTCACTAGCTGCTTTAAATTTCACCTTTGTTGCAGCTATGTGTGTTGAATGCTTCCTCTTATTTCAACAAGAAATCAACTTCTTCCACAAAATTGCAGCTTCTAGGAATTACTTCCCTCTCTTTCTTACAACCTGCATCATCTATATCTATATAGCCAATTAGGTTAAACCTAGTATCTTTAGGGTACCCAATTCTAAGAATTGGTGATCCCTTAAGATATCTAACAATTCATAACTTAGCTATAAGATAAGATTCTCTAGTATCCACTTGAAAACTTGCACATAGGCATATCGAGAATAAAATATATGGTCTATTTGCACTTGAATAAGTAATGAGCTGATCATACCTCTAAAACTCGTCACTTCAATTTATATACCTGATTTACCCTGATCAAGCTTAACGGTTTATTGGCAAGAAATCTTGGCTTGTCTAGAATCTTCTAAATTGATCATCTTCAAACGATCATTGACTTATTTTAATTGCCATCATTCTTTTGAATTACTTAAAATCCAAAACGAACTACAACTCTTCCAACATGTTCATTTTGTACCTACTCTACGTTAACTTAGCAAAATGTCTCTTGCACAAGTTTTCATTAGTAAACACACATATAATATAATCATGGTATACTAGCACTAATATTACATTATGTGTGTGCCTTGTATTCTAGAGAGATGTATGTATAACGACACTAATAAAAATCATTTTCAAGTAATTAGTAGTCAGAGTGTCATACCATGTCCTTGACAACTGCTTGATTTCCTACCTCCGGCATAGAGAGCTTGTGAAGAGGATGATATACAAATTCCAATAGATCTGCAATTTCAAAGTCCAGGAGTTGTTGTACATCAATTTCTTTTTCTAACTCGTCCTTCGGGAGTGCACTTGTTTACATTCATTTGATAGATATTCATGGTTGAATTCTTAACAGGTGCTAGGAATATCATATTAGGTCCTCATCTTGTTAGTCCTAATAGAATCAAGTCTCGTCACTGGTGCTTGTTGTTAGATCTTGAAAGTCTCGAAGATTCTGTTTCCATCATCATCGATACCTTCTACTTGATAGTAACCTGTAGCAACCAATTTGGCTTTGTCCCTCGTAACAATGCCAATAATCATCCAGTCTCTGAAAACCCTTACAATACCAAATACCATCTTGTTTTGTGGTATGGGTTCCAGCTTCAGTAGATTCTGCCTTCGAACTGATTGAGATTATCTTGCAATGCAATCACCCAATCTGGATCAATCAGTGCTTCTAAAATCTTCTTTGGGCTACCAACTGTTACCAACTGTTCTTTCCCGAAGAATAACCATTTACTTTGCATAACACTTCTAGCCTTTACTCTGAAATCCGGATCACTAAGAACTAACTCCAGGAATGACTTTGACTTCAAACCCTTTATCTTGACAGATATGTTCTTAATGTATTCCTTTGATCTTCATTGTGTTGAGTACGACTAGTAGATCCTTCTTTTATTTGATCCCCCTGAGTTACTGCTAGGATGTGTTGAAGATCATTCACCTTATTTAGTGGATTCTGTTAAAGTCCATGAGTTATGTAGATTTACTACCATTTCCACTGCTAGGATATGAATCACTAACATTATCATTTTTTCCTTCTGCAACCTCAGCTTCATCATTAGTATCTGAATATGACTCTAACAAGATATCAAACTTCAAAGATTCAGAATAGTCTTTCATTTGAATGCTTGGGAGCTTGGTGTAGTAGAACAAAACATTCAGTCTTTCAATCACCTTCTAGTTTTTAATCACAAATGCCTTGATAGCTTTCGACTAAGTCTTTTCACGATCTTTGTTGAATACAGTAGCATTGTTATTCCTTAGAACAATGTCAATATTTGTAGAAGGGGGGGTTGAATACAAATATTAAAACTTTTTGTGTGTTCTAATATTTGTTCTTGATGATTGAAAGAATAAGAGAATAAGTTCGAACAAATTAATGCTGAAAAATAAAACTGAACAAAGAGATTTAAAATTATTGATGGATTGGTTTTTCCATCAATATATATTTTTGCTCAATGCTCCTAGGTTAGAAGAAACCTAGCTTCGTTTTTATAAGATTAGAAAACAAATCAACTGTTCTTACACAAGTGCTCTCAAGCTTGAACAGTTGATTAAGAAATATGTCTAACTTGTATGTTTTCTAATAATGCTACTGCACTTGTTTATATACCACAAGTGTTCTTTTACAATTCCTATACTAGGATTGTTTCTACCTGCCTTCCTTTTACCTTTTTCTATTTTACAAAAAGGTTTGAAAGACAGCTTCTGATTGAGTCTTCGCAGTCACTCTAGACTGTCTTCCATAGGTGTGCTTTTTGTTCTCTGGATCTTCAACAGATATTCTTTCTGTGTTGTCACACTCAATTGATAATTTGCTGTTAAGTATATCAATTGATCCATTCTTTAATCCATCAACTGATGTACTACTTCGATTGATCTTTATATCCATCGACTGATAAAAGATGTCTTATCGATTGATAGATGTTATCAATCGATATATCAGTCGATGGGTCTTCACATCAGTTGATGGTCTTCAATGCTTGACTTGGCTTCTTCGATTGATCCTTCATCCATCGATGCTTCAATATCAATTAATCATCCTTCACTTGTGCAATTTCCTGTCTTCACATAATTACAATTTAACAGTTTAATTTACACATCAATTGATGATCCATATCAATCGACTCTAACATCAATTGATGAACAAAATATCAATTGATTTACACCTTATCGATTGAAATAGACTAAGTACACCTATGCTACAATCCAAATTATCAGTTGATTCAAATAAACACTTCAACTGATAAATGGTTTCCTGATCAATTGATATTTATAACTTTTATATCAATTGATCAGTTACAACAAATAAAATTTCTATGATTCTAAGATTAATGTTATCATCAAATCTCATGTAGATTCCTAACAATCTCCCCCTATTTGTGTCTGTGTTATTAACAGGCATAAATCTACTTGATGATAACAAAAACCCTTTAAAAAAAATTTACATTTAGATAGAATCAAGAAACTTAATTGGCACATTAATTTTGGAAGTACCAGATTGATAGATAACTCCTGCAAGCAGCTTCAATGTCTTCATAATTTAATTTAGTTCCTCTTCCTCCTTTTCTCAGCATTTTCCTTTAGTTGCCTCATGAAAGAACTTCTCAATATTGCTTCATCCCTGTCAGTTTCTCCAAGTTGCCTCATAAGGTAATGTATTTCTTCATCTGTGATTTTGTCCAGATATTTGCAGATATCAAAGAACTTTGTGTTGCCCTCTATATCTGTAAAAATCATAGCATACTTTGGCTCCAACACCACCTTTTTGACCTGTGACTTCCATAGCTTTAGAGGTGAATCAAGTTCAGCTTCTGCCTTGGATCTTCTTAACCTTGAAATTTGTTGTTGTATCTCCTGAGCAATTGTTGTGTTGAGTTTGTACTTTCTGTTGAGTAGAGGAAGAATAGTCTTTAAAACATTGTAGCTTTGCTTCATTATCACCTTCAATGAATAGATTGTTTTCACTCCATTTTCATACTCCAACCTCATTGATTCTTCATGGTTAGAGGTTGCAGGGTGAGTCCTTACTCCAATTAATCCTTTTTCATTGATTACTGGTATTCCCTTCAAATCATAACCTTCAATTGTGACCTCCTCCTTGATTTCTTCTTGTTGACCCTGGAGGTTTTCCTGAACCACTATTTCTTGAGTAGAACTTGACCTTTTCTTGGCCATAGAAACTTTTCTCCTTTTTCTCAAAGGTTGCTCTACCTGTAGCTCTTCTTCCAAATGCCATTGCATTTCCATCTGTCTAGCAATCTCTTCATTCTCCCTTTCTCTCCTTGAGGCATCTGAGATTCCTGTAGTGATGGCTCCTTGAAGTAGCTTTTGACTTACTGGTTCAGTCTCTTTCTTCTTCTTTTCTTCAATCACTATTGCTTTCCCTTTCTTCTTTTCTTTAAGAGCTTCAATATCCAATTGAAGAAAAGCTTCTGTATTTGAGTTTCTTTCCTTGGCAGCCTTTTGTGCATCTTCATTTATTTTTCTTGTTTGAGCAATGAACTCATCCAAGTCTCCTTTTTCTACTGCCTCTGTTACTAACTCAGTGCTTCTCCTTAGATCTTCAATTCTTTTCTTTTCTCTCTCAATCATTGATTGAGTTTCTTTCTCCCTAGAAATTCTCCTAGCTTCAAGATCATCATCAAACTTCTTGTAATCTTTCTTTTTCTGTTCTAAATTATCGTTTGGAGAATTAGATGACTTAGATTTCTTTGAAGATTGATTGTCCATGTTACTTCTGCTTTTATCTCTTCTGGGTGCAGAACCACCAATGCCACTTGAGTTATTCATACCAGAACCACCTATTCCACCACTTCCACTGCCTTTGCCATCGCCACCATCATCATCCTTCTTCTTTGTATTCTTCCCCTTTTTGTTATCATCAATTGGAGGGAGGGGTGGAAGTCTGTCAAGAAACCTTTGAAGAATGGAAGCATGAAGATTTTGACCTCTAATAATATCATCCATCTTCTTTTCTAGAGAACCTACTCGTGTCTCCAAAGATGTAAAATTTTTGGATTCTTTGAAAAGTTTGTCTTTGATGCTATTCATGGTGTTGAATGGTAACTTTTCATCCAATCTCCTGTCCATTGCATCCTTGTTAGATGAGATAGAGTCCTTAATCCTCTCCAGTTCCCTCCTTACTCCTGTTACTGTTATTTTTTGAATTTTCATTGATTCTCTCATATAGTGAGCAATTCTCCTTTGAGTAGGATCTTCAATTTCTCCTTCCACCATTGTTCTTCTATATTGAGAGAGAATTTCAGTCTCAGCAGCTTCTAAGGAACCATCAATAGTGCTCATCCATGGCTCTTCATCAGAATCACTCTCCAACTCTTCAGGTGCCATATAACAAGTGTCTGTTGTATTGGCAATGCTTTCCTTCAGATTCCTGGTCCTTTGATCTGTATGATCAATGCCCAAGAGTTGTTCTGCATTCCTGTTACTTGAAGTAGCCAACCCTTGATATTGTGGATTAGGATGAATGAAATTCTTTGGATCCAATTCACCAGCATCTATTTCCTCTTCAAAGTCTTTAGAAATTCCACTCCCACTAGCTTCAGCATTATTTGCTCCCCCTATCTCCTTTACTCCTTCTTCTGCCATCATTTCAATTTCTAATTCCTGTGCAAAAAGTAGAATGTTTTTATCACTTTCACTCATCTCTCTATTTTGCATCAGGATCTCATCCTGGAATCTCACCTCTCCCTCACTCATTTCTTTTACACCTACTAAGGTGGGGCCCTCAAGTGTTTCACTCTCATTCCTGGAAGAAATAGGAATGTTTTTACTCATTTCCTCTCCTTTTGCCAGGTTACAATCCTGCCTCTCACTCAACTCACTCAATCCTAAGAGTGTTTGTGCAACATCAATTGATGTATTGACATTATCAGTTGAAGTGGTGTTTGGGATATCCATCGATTGATGCATACCCATCGATTGATCTTGAGTATCGATCGATGGCTTATCAGTCGTTGGCTGAATATCAATTGATGAAGGAACATCAATTGATGGAGAAGAAACAGTTGAGATAATTTGTGAAGTTATGTTTGAGATGATATTGGAAATAGAATCCTGAAAATTCTGAGAAGAAGATTCAGGAGAGAGTGTTGGCTTCTCCTTGAAAAACAAAGAAGGAGAATCTGAAAATGTTCGATAATCTATCAAAACATTTTCTGAAGAAGTTTGAGATGGGGATAGAAGAATAGAAGAGATAGGAATTGAAAGAGAATGGGGCTGCATCTCATCATTTATATGAGATGCATCAAGCAGACTTTGTGAAGGCTCCTCCACAGTTTCCTGTGGTTTTGCAGTGTGTGATTCCCCAAGTGCAAAGGTGACTTTCTTTTCTCTTCTTTTGTATGGTGTTAGTGTTTTGGCTTTTGTGTCCCCAATTTGATTATGTGCCCCTGGTTGTGGGCTATTTTCAATATTGTCATCCTTTTGAGAGAATGACAATAGGGATGTGGTATTTTCCATGTTAACATCCACAGTCTTTTGGGAGACTATGGAGTGGCTAGGTTGAGGTTGCACACCCTCACTCTCCTTATCCTTCTGGGTTCTTTGATGTTCCCCAGTTCCCTCACCACCTACATCCTCCTCTAATCTATCTAACACACTAGATGCTTTTCTTTTCTTAGTTTTTACAACAGCAGGTTTTTGAGAACCTGTTGAGGTTGGTTTCTTAGATTTGGATTTAGAGATTGGTTGTGTGGCCTGGGTAGGAGGGTTGGGGTCATTACTACCACCCTTCATAGTCACAGAAGGCAAAGAAGAATTAGGTTTAGAAGAGTTTAAAGTAGAGATAAATACCTGAACAAAAGGGGGATAGATCAATTCCACATTGCTGTGAAGATTGATCCTAACCAAATCTTTAAAGACCCTTTTTTTTTTAGTCCAGCAATCCAAAATTTCTGTATTCCTGTCAATCTCAATATCCTTGACAAAGTGGTTAATAATAATCATAATAAATCTTGCATAATAAATATGATTAGATCTATTTATTTTATTCCCCAATTTGGCAGATATTTCATTGAGTAACAGGCTTCCTAAATTATGATATCTATCATATAAAATGCTATACCCTACTTGTTGCATACTTGTTGTTATTGCATCAAAATTACTAACCTTACCAGAAAAACACTTTATTAAAGCATCAAAGAAATATGACCATTCTTTTCTTAGATTCTTTCTAACAATACTACCTAGACTAGCATCAGGAGCAGTATAGTTGATTTCCCTAAGCATGTTTCTAATATATGTGTCAGTGGGTGCATTTTCAGTATTATTTGCAGGAATATTTAAACACTCACCCAAGACCACAGTGGTTAGAATATACCTTTGTCCTTTGCATTCAAAGGAGATTGTAGAAAAATCATCTGCTACTTCTGCTGTTGTCCAGAATTCTTCAACTAGATTGCACACTATTTTTGGTGCTTCTGAGAGGGCCTTTGCAATTTTCGTACTCCTTAGAAATTCCATTAGGGGATGAAATTCTGTTGGGGCTTCCTCCACCATAGTGCAAGCAACGAAGTTGTTGAGCTCATAGTAGAATCCAGATTGTGAGACTTTCTTTGAAGATGTCATTATCGAGTTTGAAGATTTATAATTGAATTAACTGGTAAACTTGTTAGTAATTATAACAGAAATAATAAATAGACAGTAGTAGATTAGGGTTCTTAGCAAGAGATAGATACAGAGTAAGTTCGAAGATTGAGAAAGAGAAAGAGATAGAAAAATCGATAGTAAAAATGCAAGTAAGAATTAAAAGATGTTTTAATCTCACTATTTATATTTACTGATTTCCCAACCAATTTCTTACTCAAAATAGAACTAAATCGACCGTTGGAAGAGTATTGATAATTAAAAGTTACCAATTTTGGCAATCGATTGTTATACATACAGGAATGTACGTTTTAATCAATTGATAAAATAAATAATCAACGGCTAGATTTTTGTACAGGTCGATTGATGACATGGACCCCTTTAAATTCTAGGTCATCGATTGATAAATTGCTTATCCATCGACAGGTACAATTATCCATCGATAGACAAATATATCATTGATTGATATATTTATCTGTCGATAGTTACCCTTATCCATCGATAAACAAATATATCATCAATTGATATATTTATCTGTCGACAGCTCCAATAATATCCATTGATATGTAAAATATTTATCAGATGATTATTTAAGAATCAATAATTTAACATAGTCAATGGCTACATGTAATATAAATACATAACTTGTCAGATATTTAAAGGATTAGATATAATTAAGCATACCTAAATCACAGACCAATCTATTGAAGGTAGATTCATCTAATGGTTTGGTAAAAATGTCTGCAAGTTGTCTTTCACTAGGGACAAAATGTAATTCAACTGTACCATTCATTACATGTTCCCTAATGAAGTGATACCTTATGTCAATGTGCTTGGTTCTGGAATGTTGTACAAGATTTTCTGTTATAGCAATGGCACTTGTATTATCACAGAAAATAGGAATCTTGTTCAAGTTGAACCCATAGTCAAGTAGTTGATTCCTCATCCATAATATTTGTGCACAGCAACTTCCAGCTGCAATGTATTCAGCCTCTGCAGTAGATGTAGACACTGAATTCTGCTTTTTGCTAAACCATGAAACAAGCTTATTTCCTAGAAATTGACAGGAGCCTGTAGTGCTTTTTCTGTCAATTCTGCAACCTGCATAATCTGCATCTGAATAACCAATTAGATCAAATCCAGAATCTCTAGGATACCAAATTCCAAGATTTGGAGTTCCTTTGAGATATCTTAATATTCTTTTTATTGCAATCAAATGAGATTCTCTAGGATCAGCTTGAAACCTAGCACAAAGACATGTAGTAAACATTATGTCTGGCCTACTTGCAGTTAAATAAAGTAATGAGCCAACCATACCTCTATAACTTGAAATGTCCACTTTTGCTTCCTTAGTGTTTAATTCAAGTCTAGTTGCAGTGGCCATGGGAGTTTTAGCAGAAGAACATTCACTTAAATCAAATCTCTTTAATAAATCAGAAATATATTTGGTTTGATTTATGAAAATACCATCTTTAACTTGCTTGATTTGCAAACCAAGAAAATAGGTTAGTTCTCCCATCATGCTCATTTCATATTTACTCTGCATCAACTTAGCAAACTTTTTACAAAGTTGTTCATTAGTTGAGCCAAAAATAATGTCATCTACATAGATTTGAACAAGAATCATAGAGCCATTTACATTTCTATGAAAGAGAGTTTTATCAACAGTACCTCTTGTGAAGTGATTTTCAATCAAGAATTTAGACAATGTGTCATACCAGGCTCTAGGTGCTTGCTTCAATCCATAAAGTGCCTTGAGAAGATAGTATACAAATCCAGGATGAACAGGATCAATAAAGCCAGAAGGTTGTTCTACATATACTTCTTCTTCTAGCTCTCCATTGAGAAAAGCACTTTTCACATCCATCTGATACACCTTGAAATTAGCATGAGCAGCATATGCTAGAAAGATTCTGATTGCTTCCAATCTTGCAACTGGTGCAAAAGTTTCATCAAAATCTATGCCTTCTTCTTGTGAATAGTCCTTTGCCACTAATCTTGCTTTATTTCTTGTCACTGTACCAGATTCATCCATTTTGTTTCTGAAAACCCATTTTGTACCAATGATAGACTTGTTCTTTGGTTTGGGCACCAGCTTCCATACCTTGTTTCTTTCAAATTGATTCAACTCTTCTTGCATAGCAATTATCCAATCAGGATCATTCAAGGCTTCTTCAATCCTTTTTGGTTCTTCTTGAGACAGGAAGCTACTATACAAGCATTCATTTTGAGTTGCACTTCTAGTTTTGACACCATCATTTGCATCTCCAATTATTAATTCAAAGGGATGGCTTTTTGTCCATTTCCTTTGTGATGGTAAATTTGTCCTTGAAGATGATGCTTCATGATCATTGGAAGTGTTATGATCATTGTGATGTGATTGACTATTTGAGAACCCTCCCCCTGAGATGGACACTCTACTTGAAGATTGTTGAGCAGAGTTGATATCCATCGAATGATTATCAATTGATGTATTATCAGTTGATTGATGATTGTCAACTGATAAGTTATCTGTTGATGCATTGACATCAATTGATGGGAGGATTCTAGGTACTTGAACTCTTGTGATTTCCACATCATCATCACTATCTTCAATATTACTTGTGGATTCATTTTCAAACTGCAATAGATTATGAAATCCTTCATCAAACAACCCTTGAATTTTCTTGTCATTAAAAACTACATGCATAGATTCCATAACAATGTGTAATCTAAGATTGTAGACTCTGTATGCTTTGGTTGTTATTCCATATCCAACAAATATAGCTTCATCATCTTTGGCTTCAAATTTTCCTAGATTTTCACCTTGATTTCTCAGTACAAAGCATTTGCAGCCAAAGACATGAAGAAAGTTAACTGTTGGCTTCTTATCTTTCTTTATCAATTGATATGGAGTTTTGCCTTGAAGTTTATTGATCATGGAAATATTTTGAATGTAACAAGCAGTATTTATTGCTTCTGCCCAGAAGTATGTAGGAAGTTTTGCTTCTTCTAACATAGTTCTAGCAGCTTCAATCAAGGTCCTATTTTTCCTTTCAACTACTCCATTTTGCTGTGGAGTTCTTGGAGCAGAGAAATGATGAGTGATACCTTTTTCTTCACAGAATTCTCTCATGGTTGAATTCTTGAATTCAGTACCATTGTCACTTCTAAATTTCTTGACCTTCCATTCAGTGCCATTGTCAACATTCTTCACATGATTGATAATTAATTTGCTTGCTTCATCCTTAGAATGTAAGAAATATACCCATGAAAATCTTGTGAAGTTATCCACAATTACTAAGGCATATTTCTTTTTGGCAATTGACATGATGTTGACTGGACCAAATAAGTCCATGTGCAATAATTCCAGAGGCTTATCAATTGATGATTCAGACTTTGTTTTGAATGATGCTTTTCTTTGTTTTCCCTTTTGACATGCATCACATAGTCCATTCTTGGTGAATTCCATCTGTGGAATGCCTCTAACCAGATTCTTTCTAACCAATAAATTCATGGCTTTGAAATTCAAGTGGGCTAGTTTCTTGTGCCAAATCCAACTTTCATCTGTATTGACTTTGCTAAGTAGACATGTCATTGAATTTGCTTTTACAGAGAGAAAATCAGCCACATAGACATTTCCTTTTCTTTCTCCAGTTAAGAGAATTTCACCAGATTCTTTGTTGGCTATGATGCATGATTCAGTTGTAAACCACACACCATTACCATTATCACACAGTTGACTAATACTGAGCAAATTATACTTCAATCCATCAACTAGTGCTACAGGTTCAATGATAACATTTTCTTTTGCAATTGAGCCATATCCCAGAGTAAAACCTTTGCTGTTATCTCCAAAAGTAACTCCTGGGCCAGCCTTTTCCACAAACTTTGTGAGCAGGGACAAATCTCCAGTCATGTGCCTTGAACATCCACTATCCAAATACCAGAGATTTTTCTTCCTGTTTCCCTGCACACACATAAAACAATCAAGTTGCTTTTGGTATCCAAGTTGCCTTGGGTCCTCTTTTATTAGCTGCAGCTTGAGCCCCTGTTGTCAACTTAGGTTCCTTTTGTTTTGGTGGGTTTAAATCCACTTTATCTTTGGGAGTTGACTTTTGGGACTTTGACACCTTAGAACTCATGGCATAATTTCCATGGATTTCATCATTTACATTAGGCATGTTCCATGGCATACCAGGCATGTTCATATTAGGATATGCAAAGAAGGGATTATACATGTATGGAACTTGTGCATAAGGCATATAAACATTAGGTGCAACCAAATTAGAAGACATGGCATTCATGAGCATAGGATTGGTAAACATGGCATTTGCAGTCATGGCATGTATATTTAAATCATTTGCAGATATAGAATTCTTTTCACTTTTGCATTGCATGGACAAATGATTTACACTACAACATTTAGCACATACCTTTCTAGGTGCATACATATCAGGAGTGTAATTATTGTGCTTATTTATGCCTACTTTACCATTCCTATTCTTTTTCTTTTTCTCAGACTTAGATGGAGTAATTTCCACAGGTGCTATCTTTTCTAATTTTTCTTTTAATTGTTTCTTGGATAAGCTACCTACGTTGATCTTCTCAGTCTCAGTCTCAACTTGATTCTTGGTTTCCTTAACAAACTTAATAGGAGTGCTAAATTTGTTCTTTTTATTAGCCATTGATGATTTACTTGTCGATGGATGCTTATCGATTGATTCAGCATCAATCGATTGATAATCCTTATCAGTTGATAAATGATTAGCAGTCGATTGATCTTTATCCATTGAAGTATCAGCCAATGACTTGCCTATTGATTTGGGGAGATCTCCTAGAGTATCTACACCCTGAACATCAATAATTTGTTTGGCAGTTTTAGCAGACCTATTCCATTTGCTAATGGTTTCAATTTCTTCAGCTAATTGTTCTTTCAACAATTCTTCTCTTTTCAAACTGTTTACTAGTTCATTCCTAGCATCCTTTCTTTCCTGCTTAAATCTTTCTAAACAAACAAGTTCATTTTCAAGAAAAATATTTCTCTCAGTTAAGGCATCAATGGTGTTCTTTAACTTGAGATTTTCTTTGTTTAGAGATTTTAGAGTGACATGCAAATTGTACAGTTCATTAGACATTTCATTAATAGTACTATTGCATTCCTCAGATGTAAGCTCGGAAAAGTTGGTAGCTAGTACCTGATTAGATGCTGAACTAGCTTCTTCATCTTCATGATTGGCCATTAATGCAAGATTGACATATTCTTCAGAATCACTATCCTTAGCAGCCCAGTCCTTCTCCTCAGTTACAAAAGTCTTTTCTTTTTGTTTTAAAAGGTCAAAGTATTTCTTTTTATAATCAATACCCTCATATGACTTTGCCTTTTCTTGTTTTGGCTTCCTGCACTCACTTGAGAAATGACCAGCCAATCCACAGTTAAAGCATTTGAATTTAGATCTGTCAACCAGATTTTTATTTTGATTGTTGTTTCTAAACTGGGATCCAGGCCTTTGAGCATATGGATTCTTCTTGAATTTTAGCTTTGAAAATTTCCTTGTCAGAAATGCAAGGTGCTCATCAATCTCATCCAAATCATCCTGAGAGCATGTTTCATCTTCTTCACACTTGCTCTTTCCTTTTCTCTTGAATGATTCTTCAACAGCATCACCAGCCATCATGACTGACTCTTCTTCATACCCATTTTCCTTCTTCTCTTCATTTCCCTTGACTACTAAAGCCACAGTTTTCTCTTTTCTTTGATTCTTCTCAATCTCTTCATCTTGTTGGATTTCCAACTCATATGTCTTGAGAATACCATAAAGTTTCTCCAGTGTAAAATCCTTGAAGTCCTGAGATTGTCTAATGGAAACAGTCATTGGTTTCCATTCTTTTGGAAGAGATCTAAGAAATTTTAGATTTGTATCCTCAGTTGCATAAACCCTACCATATAGCTTCAATCCATTTAACAACTTCTGAAATCTGCTATAGGTGTCATTGATAGATTCTCCACTCTTGAAATGGAATGATTCATATTTTTGAATCAAGAGTTGCATCTTGTTTTTCCTTACTTGTTCAGTTCCTTCACACAGAGTTTGAAGTGTATCCCATACTTCTTTTGACGAAGTACAGTTTATTACATTGTCAAACATATCTTTATCTAGACCATTAAACAGAATGTTCATGGCCTTCTTGTCTTTGAGTACTTCTTTTTCATCCTCTTCTGTGAACTCAGAAATAAGTTTTGGAACATGTCTGTCAAGTGCAGGAGTTCCATCAGGGTTTACACCTGTGACTAGCTTCATGGGAACATGAGGACCTTTTTCTATGCAGTTAACATAAGAAGGGTCGAGAAAAAGAAGATGCAGATGCATTTTGACCTTTCATGGAAAATATTCATCTTTCTCTAAAACTGGAATTTTCACACCTGAATCTTTTTGACCCATATTGACTGTTCTTGATCTTTAAACTTTCTGTATGTTGAAAGCCTGCTCTGATACCAATTGTTATTCCTTAGAACAATGTCAATATTTGTAGAAGGGTGGGTTGAATACAAATATTAAAACTTTTTGTGTGTTCTAATATTTGTTCTTGATGATTGAAAGAATAAGAGAATAAGTTCGAACAAATTAATGCTGAAAAATAAAACTGAACAAAGAGATTTAAAATTATTGATGGATTGGTTTTTCCATCAATATATATTTTTGCTCAATGCTCCTAGGTTAGAAGAAACCTAGCTTCGTTTTTACAAGATTAGAAAACAAATCAACTGTTCTTACACAAGTGCTCTCAAGCTTGAACAGTTGATTAAGAAATATGTCTAACTTGTATGTTTTCTAATAATGCTACTGCACTTGTTTATATACCACAAGTGTTCTTTTACAATTCCTATACTAGGATTGTTTCTACCTGCCTTCCTTTTACCTTTTTCTATTTTACAAAAAGGTTTGAAAGACAGCTTCTGATTGAGTCTTCACAGTCACTCTAGACTGTCTTCCATAGGTGTGCTTTTTGTTCTCTGGATCTTCAACAGATATTCTTTCTGTGTTGTCACACTCAATTGATAATTTGCTGTTAAGCATATCAATTGATCCATTCTTTAATCCATCAACTGATGTACTACTTCGATTGATCTTTATATCCATCGACTGATAAAAGATGTCTTATCGATTGATAGATGTTATCAATCGATATATCAGTCGATGGGTCTTCACATCAGTTGATGGTCTTCAATGCTTGACTTGGCTTCTTCGATTGATCCTTCATCCATCGATGCTTCAATATCAATTAATCATCCTTCACTTGTGCAATTTCCTGTCTTCACATAATTACAATTTAACAGTTTAATTTACACATCAATTGATGATCCATATCAATCGACTCTAACATCAATTGATGAACAAAATATCAATTGATTTACACCTTATCGATTGAAATAGACTAAGTACACCTATGCTACAATCCAAATTATCAGTTGATTCAAATAAACACTTCAACTGATAAATGGTTTCCTGATCAATTGATATTTATAACTTTCATATCAATTGATCAGTTACAACAAATAAAATTTCTATGATTCTAAGATTAATGTTATCATCAAATCTCATGTAGATTCCTAACAAGCATGCTGTGTTAATTGCTTCAGCTTCATAATCCCCTTAAAGTGCAGACTTCACTTAGAACTTCATTTGCGAAATTCAGTTCCATTATCTGAATTCAAAGTTCTCACAGCTTACTTTACTTCCAACTGATCTTTTTGATGTGATCAATCACCATCTGTGATGCTTCAATATATGTTGAATGCACGAACATCACCAAATTATAACTAGGGTCATCAATCACCACTAAGCATATTTCTTCCATGACTTGATTTGCTTCAGTGTGATGCTTCCATGAGTTCCCTAAATGTGACATACTTCAAAATGTCCTTCTGGATAGAATCCATTGTCTTGACAATCAAGAGTGAGAGCTTCCTATGCTATAGCCAACTCTTTACTGATGAAGCTTTACTAAGAAACTCACTTCACCTTTGAATATAGAATCCATGTCAGCTACGAACAAATTTCTCACTCAGATTAGAGTAAGCTTCTATCTTTCTTGAGATCAAACACTTTTCCTTTTCTGCTTTTCTAGAAAACCCTTGAAAAAGAATTCCCTAGTGCCCTGTAGATAGTGCTTAATTCCGTTTATAAGAAAGATGCTTCCAGTGATGACAATATAAAAATCATGATAGCCAAATCCCTTGTACATCCTTTGCTGTCATCTCCAAAGGTTACCATTGGGCAGGCTTTCTCAACCAACAGTGATAGAAGAGCTTTAATGTTAGTCATATGCCTCGAACAATAAATGTCAAGAAATCACATAACTTTTGCTTCTTTTACATACTCTGCAATCACAAATGATTAAGCTTATTGGTCCTCAATCTCAATTGAGTCCAGATGGGTTAGAGATATTTCTTATAATAAAGGTAACAACAGATTCAATTATGCATAATAGAAAATTCAGTACTATCTACTTTAACCGTTAAACACATAAGTGACAGGTGTCAAGCAGATTTACAGATATTCAATAATTTTCTAAAAGCACATGGAATAGAAGAACTAACAAATTAATTCCTGATTCTGTCTAATCCATTCTATTGTTGTCTAACATTTTAACTATCTCTAATTACCTAAGTCAGTTTTAGATTAATCCTCGTCTCTACAAGTTTTACTAACTACTTAGATAATTCTACCGTCTTTTAATATTCTACTCCTTAACAAGCAATACATGATGTGATATGACATTTAAGTTCAACTATGTGAGTATGAGCAAAATATGAAAATAAGCACATAAACAATTTCAAGTAAGAGCAAATATAAAATATCTGATCTATGACCTGTTTGTCTATTAACAATTTTCACAACATTAGCAGAGGTATTAAATCACATAAGATTTAAAATCAAGTTCAAACAAATGTTTTAGGGATACACTTAATAGTCTAACAACTATCTAATTCTTGATATTCATTTTACTGCATAGAAAATCAAGTATGAAATGTACTCACTAAACTCATATAATTAAGCATGAAATCTTATTCTTAGCAATCAATTAAGCATTTAAGTCCTAAGATCCTAACATGCTGACACGAGTCTAATACATTTCAAAACATAATAATCATACAGTTATGAATTAGATAAAGATATACTAGTTAGTAAGTGTACCTGTGAAGTGCTTAGTGATTCATCTCTAGTGTTGGTCATTGATGCCAGATATTCATTTGGTTCATCACTGTCACTGATAGAATCAACCTTGCATTTAAATTTATCAACAAATGCTTTCCCTTGCTGCATCCTCACTAATGCCTAATTCCTACTACAACCCAACATAGTCTCTGTCATCATTTGCTTATACAGGCTTCTTCAAACTATGTAGCAAAACCTCGATCTTGTCTTTCTATTTCAAACCATCCATGTCTTGTAACCGCCTCTTGAACTGATCTTGAAAATCTCCTTTATGGAATCTATAGGTAAGGACCTTAGAATTAGAATTGGGATTCCGTCTGAATCTGATGTCACTGAACTTCCAGTTGCCTTACAGGCTTGACCTATCGTCCAGTTTCTCAAGTTATTCCAAAGTATAAAATTCACATACAACACTTTGACCACTACCTTGAGCTACAACATCTTCAATTCAGCTTCTCGGATCATTTCGTTTCTGTTCAGAGGTTCTCAACCTTAACTTCAATCAAATTTAGTTCCTGGGTCACAAAAACAGTGGATATGCCAACAACCTGCTTTACCAAATATTATCTTCTTCAGCTCTTGTTCTAGTTCATAGGCCTTCAACACAACATATAGATCTTCTAAAGATAATGTGGTTATATCCTTAGAATCCCTTGTAGCTGTAATCCTATGTTCCAGATGATCTGCAGTATTAGCACGAACTTCCTGTAATCTCCTTGTGGAATAATCTTTAAGGCTTCTGTACTGAGATGCTAGTATGTCTAGTTTGTTCTCCTTCACACTACTTAAACCCCTAAGATTTTTCATCTTCAAATTCAACTCAAACCAGTTAAAAACTGTACCTAAATAATCTTTTCATAACCAGAATCAACTTCTTTGGATAATCTTCAGTCGATCTTCATTATCTTCAATAACCCGTAAAAATCTTCAACTACTAACTTCTGAGCATCCTCGAATAAGTACTTAAGAAAAATTTAAATTTACATAATTTTTAATTTTCTTAAAAAATAAATTAATCAAAAATAAAAATTTACAGAACTTAATTTTCAAGAATTTTAAATTTTCTTAAAAATTAAAATATTATAAATTAATATTTAAGAAAAATTTAATTAACAAGAATATTAAATATTCTTGAAAAATAAATAAATCTAAAATAGATATTAAAGGTTCAAAACGTTAAGTATGCCAAAATAGCATCTGAGGCGCTTATGTCCAAGAGTAACACTAATGAGTCACATTTTTCCTCAAAAAAAACTTCGCCAATATTAATACCTAAGACATGATTACACGGTAAAAATACTATATGATCATGTTTCAGAGTTTAATAAACACTGGTCAATTCATATTTTTGAAACAAAAAATTACACCAGGGGCAAATATCTTTTTCTGAGATGTAAATCAAAAGTAGAAACACTCTACAGTGTCGACACCCTTAGTTTAATATTTAAGAAAAAATTACATTTCCAAATTTTTTAATTTTCTAATAAATTAATCAAAAATAAATATTTACGAAAAATTTAATTTTCAAGAATTTTGAATTTTCTTAAAAATTAAATAAAACGTAAATTAATATTTAAGAAAAATTTACAGTTACGAATTTTAAAAATTTTGAAATAAAATAAATAAAAAATAAGGAACTGCGGCTAAGTGTCGGAGGTTTTAAAATGGCTTAACTGCAACTTGCGCTAACTATCGGGGACGTGTTGATTAGGTGACATGATTGGCAAAGCACTCGACAGTATCTATTGACTAATATAAGTACTTGACTTCCCATACTGCACGTGCATTACCAAAAATAAGACACTGGATCAACAACTTCACACGTGTAATTCACTGACCAGCAAGTTCACTGTTCAATTTCCACTTTAATACAAACGTTGCCGAGAACTTAAAATAGACAAGCTGAATAATTCGAAAATGGACAAAGTATATAATAACTTTAAATTATAAATTAAATCTACATAAATTTAAATAATAAATTTTCTTAAATTACATTTATAAAATAAATTTATTTAAATTAAGTTTATAAAATAAATTTTTTCAAGTTTAAATAATAAACTCATTTAAATTAAATTTATAGAATAAATTTGCTTAAATAAAATTTATTAAATAAATTTATCAGAATTTAAATTTATTTAACAAGGCCGCCAATCATTCTGAGTTCAAACAGCTTCCGCCTGGCGAGCTTCATTGAGCTAATGGATCTTGATTTGTATATCAATCAGCAAGCTCTGATACCAATTGTTAGGCCCCGGAAGTATCGTAGAAGGGGGGTTGAATACGATACTCACTAAATCAAAAAAATTCTTTCAAATCTTTTACGGATAAATAATTTAGAGTTCGGTTAGTGGGCTCATGTTCTTGAGGTGAATAGTGTTTACGGAGCTGCTTACTAATTTTCTGTGTTTAGGATTAATCATTTCGGTTCTAGAAAATCAGCAGGAAAATAAACAACACAAGATTCGGGGAATATATCATTTGATAAATATAAACCCTGAGGTTGCTACACCCGACCAACAAATCCGGTCCGAAAAATAAGTTCTTCGCTGCTTAACAAAAATATAACTCTCAATTTCCTATACAAGTATTTCTAGATCAGTACAAAGGAAACTAAGACCGTAGAGAGTGATATATAGTGGCCCTGAACATTTACGTTAAGGGACCGGCCACTAATACATCTCTGGTGAAGAGGTATAGATTTTTCTGGGTGTTCTCTCCTCTCCGGCTTTGCCTTCTCTCTCTGGATATTTTTGTTGTGTTGTAGAAGACTTCTCCAAATGAATGGCTCTGCTTCAATATATGTGTAGACTTCACTACACCATAAACAGCCTACTGCAACATAATATTTATGTTGCAGTAGGGGGTCAATATGTCGTTGTAGGCAACTAAAAGGGCTAAGGCAACATCTTTTATATGATAGTTTTTTTGATGTTGCCTTAGGGTATCTTTTAAAATGTATTTTTTATTTATTTTTAATAAAAAATATCTTAGTTAATATTTATAAATAATATTCCACTCATATTCTAAATTGTTATTTTTTCAAATTTTTTAATAATTATATTTTCATAATTTAAATACATCTAGAATTAAAAGATAAAATTATTAAAAAAAACTTGATTATTTAATACAAGTAATTACTTTTACCTTTAATTTTATGTAAAAAATAATATATTCATCTTTTAATAGCCTAAGCTAACATTTCGGCATATATGTTGCAACCTTGAACACTTTCTAGCTAAGGCAACACCAATTTTGTGGCTAAGCTAACATAAAAAACAAACTGTTGCGGTAGGGTAGAAGTGGTATAACTAAGGTAACATATTCTAGCAACATTCACTAGGATGGCGTTGCGATAGGTCATTTATGGTGTAGTGCTTTTTCAACCAAGGATACGTGGCTCATTTAGGACAAGGTAAACTAGTTGTTGCTTCAGTTCTTTTTCTTCATAAGTATCAGGAACAATTTACTATTAATTGTTTAAGTATCGATGAGTCTGTAGAATAACCATCGGAGACATAAAACAATTCCTGAAATAAAATCAATTACTTCAAACATTAGTAACCATCGGCAAGTGGGTTGGTGGTTTGAAGTCTTTCCTGATAGTTAATAACTATCGGCATATAAGACAAAATAAGCCCTTTCATTTCACCAATTCTTTGTTCATTTGTTTATCTCACCCGTTGGTTAATAACCATAGGTGAATAAGACAAAAATACTTGTTAACCATCGGTGAATGAGACAAAATAGCTTGACTAAGTTGACTTCTGGATACAGCATCTGTAGTCTTCTTTACTTAGCCAAATTCAAACCTGATAAGGCCTTAATATATTTTCTTCCACTGCAACCAAGTCTAATAAATATTTCCTTGATTATTCGAACTTGATTTATTCTGAGCTTCATCATATACCACTTCACTTGTTACCCATTTCAGTAAATAGTCAATTCTTATCATACACAGATGCAATTCTCAATCTCTTTTGTGTTGACGTTTGGTGCAACTGGTCTGGTTCACAAACGACTAACACGATCTTGATCTTCACATTTTCTTTACAATACAATTGACTATGTTCCTTAATGATTAGAAGTGCTTCGATTGTAAGTACATTGGAATCCTCTGACACTTATGCTGAACCACAAAATTATCTGAAACCCTGAACATCTTCGAATTTTATCCTCTACTAAAGTCTGAACATATGAATGAACTTCCTCCAGCAATCTATAGTAGACTCCAAGATTCCATCTAATATTTTGATTCTTTGTATTTGCCGTATATTCTACCTTCTCGATTCCTGTACTTGAGCTCTGCATTTCATTGATTGACTGATTTGCAGATTTGGATTACTAGAATCTTTCTGGTACTTTGACAACTGCTTCACTGCTTCCACATCCTTGAATACTTCATCCTTTATTCTTCACTGAGGTATGAACATATTAATGAACTTCTTCCAGTGAACTAATGCTTCAAGTATGTAGATTTCTTCTTTATCCTTTGTCTTTACCAAGTCTTCATGTCTTCCTGATTCCGGTGATAACTTCATATTATTTACACATCATGTTCTTGTGTTGAGTTATAACCCTATGTTACATATAAGTCTATACATACAGCTTACAGAGTGTTAGCTATAATTACACATACACACATATATTATAACATGAGTTTAAATTATATACATATTTATATTAGATAGAATATTATCTATTATACTTAATTTGTTATAAACTCAAATAATATACATATTTATGTTAAATAGGAATTTATTTATTATAGATAATTTTTAATTATTATTAAAATAGTTCTTCTAATTAATTTATTATCACTTACATATTTAACAAATTTATTTAAAATAATAAAAATATATCACATCTATACAATCTATACAATATTTTAAAAGCTAAAACATTAAAACTTTCGATTTGTGAATTGGTCGATTGGTATTGGGTCATGAGTCTAAAGAATATACGTTTTTATATTAAATATAATTTTATTTCCTAAAACACGGGCTCAACTATATATATATATATATATATATATATATATATATATATATATATATATATATATATATATATATATATATATATATATATATATATACTCAAATTTTATTTTAGGAGCTCGAACTGAATATATTTATATAACAGAGGTTCAAATTATATACATATTAATATTAAATAGAATACTATTTATCATACTTAATTTTTGCAAGACCAAATAATATACATATTTATGTTAAATAAAAATTTATTTATTATATATAATTTTTAATTATGATCAAAATAACTCTTTTAATCAGTTTATTATCACTCATATAAACTTATATTAAATAAATAACATATCATGTATATAAACATAAATTTTCAATATTATAAAATTTTATATTAAATATCAATATAAATATAACATAAAAAATATATTTAATTAAATAATAGTCAACCCGTGCCTCGTCATTGCTATAAGCTTGTATCTATTAAAATCGAAATATTACAATTTTTGGCCGATCAATCGGTGGTAGAAAATGGACCTAAAGAATAATATACGTGTCTATACTAATTATAATTTTATTTATTATAATACATGGCTTAATTATAATTATATATATTTATTATTATACGAGTCCAAATTATATATATATTTATATATTAAATAAAATATTATCTATTATACTTAACTTTTATAAACCCAAATAATATACATATTTATATTAAATAAAAATCTATTTATTATACATAATTTTAGTTATTAAAAAAATAGCTCTTCTAATTAATTTATTACCACTTATATCTCAAAAATATTATATAAAATAAGAAAATATATCATATATTTTAACATAATTTCACAATATTATAAAATTTTATATTAAATATTAATAAATGTATAATATAAAAAGATTTATTTAAATATTAATCAACCTATGTCTCGGATTATAAAATAGGGGCGGCGCTGGGGTAGAAAATTTAGGGCCTTTAAATTTATATCACTTTATATGAACTAGCATGAATATCATTTGAAATTGAAAGTGATATTTTGAATGAAGTTGACGTCAAAAGTGTTAGGGATGATTTTGTCGTAAAACATGCAAGAAGTGTATTTGTTTTTAAGTGAATTTGTAATACTTTATTTTTTGTTTACAATATCTTTTGATAATTTATTTTATCTAAAAAATATAGTTTAATTATTTTAATATATATCGAAGTATATATGAAGAGTTCAATTTTAAAATTTTGTATAGGACCCAAAATGTTTGATACACCATTAAATTTATTTTAATAAAATTTCAAACGATACAATTACTTACGCACGCAAAGAGGAACCGATTTCACAACTTTTCCTCGTGTTTTTATGGTTCGTACTTTCGGAAAAAAATGCTCCTAGTGTCTTCAAATTAATATATCGAGTGCCCATGTCATAGAGAATTAGCTCATTTGCAAAACATTTTTCTATTCAAAATTAAAGTGAGTTTAATATAGAAAAAAAACGAAGAAGATTCTTGTGGCCGTTTGAGGTTCCTTAAATTTAAAATAAGTAACTTATTTTATTTTTATTTTTTACATATTTTCATATTTTACATATTTTCATATTTTTTTAAAGATAAATATTTATTTTAGAATTTTAAAACCAAATATTATTTTCAAATTAAAAAATAAGTTACTTATTTTCAGAAAAAGTACATACATCCCTATTTTTTTCCCGAAAATAAGGGCTTATTTCGGAAAAAAAGTTGCAGCCAAACAGCCCTTTTGTCGTACAAATGCCGAGACTCTGCTTTTCAATTGGCCTCGCTTAGACAATAAATTAAGCACAAACATCTCAAAATTTAGTTAATCTAGCATTCGTATGTCTTTTTAGCTTTGTGTTTTCATCTTTATCTTATTATATTACTTCCTCTCCCTCTAGTCTATTTATTTTATCTCATTTTAAATTTTATTATTAACTTGACCAAATTTAAATTTTATAATACAACAAACATAACTTACAGTAATACTTAAAATAAGTTTATATTTATTTTAATATATATTTTTATTATAAAAATGATCAATTTGACCCAAAATTTGATCTATGCGAGTTGATGAATGGGATGAATAGAGTAGATTCTTTACGAGTAGTTGGTGTTTACTTTTTCTACCTTCCAAATATATGAATTCTCTATGGATATGTGTGCTTTTGGTTGCCACATTTCTCGTGATAAAGTTACATTTTCTCTATCTTTATTAATTAAGTATAGGTTTTTAACTTGGAGTTTAGCTTATCAGTCAAACGGTTCTTAGGGTGTTTATTATATAATTTACAATCTCATTTTGTCGGTCAATAGTTTTTATCAATGGTTCAATGGTACTTAGATTTTGTCGACCTTCTCAAAATGATTGTATAAATAATTTTTTTGTTTTCTCACAATGGTTGAAAACATAAAAACAAAATCTCTTCTTCCTCTTTCGCAGTAAAATTTTAAAATAGTTGGTCACCGTCAAATATTACGACCACATTAAAATTTTTGTATAAATTAATTCGATTTGGAACTTTAATATCGTTTAGTATTGACACGAAAAGTTATCTAACGATCGGTTCTTTAATATAGAATAGTTTTTAGGTAATTATTTAATAATAATCATCAATTTGATGTCTTAATTTGAAATTTATATTAATATGTGTGCGGCATAGGTTGGTAATGGTAATCATGCCAAGTCGAGTTGAACAATTCAAATTTCGAATAGACTTGCTTAGCAAGAACAATAATAAAAATATTCAAAGAGGTTTCTTTTAGTTAGTTTAGTTTCCCGCTTGCCACCTTTCATGGTGTCTTAATCAACTTAGCATAAATTAATTGTAAAGTATAGAGTGATTAGTCATAATTAAACATAATTAGTCGTAACATATGTGGCGGCACATGACTAATGCCTTGTTCATATGATAAAACAATTGATTACTTGTTCAGAGGAAACAACAATCCCAGTCTAAAGGACTTCCAAGGCTGTCACATGTATATACACATGCCGACCAAAATTCCCACCATACGTAGACACAACATTAGTACATCATCACCGAATTCACATAAAATCAGTACTCTAAAATACGGGAATCGGAGTAAGACGATAAATGTACCGTCCAGTAATTAATCGGGTAATTGGTGATTAATCGGAGCATTAATCAGAAATAATTTAATTTAATAAATAATAATATATAATTATATTTACACATTTTCAAATTATTATAAAATTATAATGAAAAAATATCATATATCATTAATCCATATATATTTAAATGTTAACATTTACGGAAAAAACCACTCATCATTAACATTTTAAGTGGTTTATAATTAATAATCATTATTTAATAATTAATCTTAATAGTTATTACCAGTATTCTAAAAGACAGTCGTCTTACCGATTAATATATCATATAATTATTAGCAATTTGAGAGAGTATTTAAAATTTATGAAGTATTTAGGGTCATACAACCCATATTTATTTTAAATTTGTAATAAAAATATATTAGTTATTAATTTTTTTAAAATTTTATTTTTTTTAAAATGAAATCATTTTTACCGATTTTGACCGTTTCAACCAATTTTTGACCGTCTCGGCCGATTTTTGACCGATTAAAAAAAAACGTATTTCGACCCGATTTTGATTAATCGAGACGGGACCCGGCCATCTTACCGATTAATGAGCCGATTAATCGATAAGACGATCGTCTTTTAGAACAATGCATAAAAGTAAATATTAAAGTTGAACTAACATATTATATATTTAATATTAAATAATAATAATGTTTCATTCTTCTGGTTGTTTTAAAGCCGGATATGGGGTACGTGTACTGCTGGTATGAGTCCTGCAAAACAATGTTTGATCGGGGTGTGAAACCTTCAAACACCTTCAACGTGAGAATAAGTACGGTTTATTAGGAGTAGATAACCAAATAAAGATATCAAAAATATATAATACTGAGAGAGAATACAGCTTACCCGCCACAATCCGAAACAAAACAATCCGATTTTGTGTTTCAATTCAAGTATATATATAGTACTGAGAGAGAATACAACTTACCCGCCGGGTAAGGCTATTACCCAGCTCTTAGACTAAAGTCGGACCTTTTATCTGCACGTCAGCTTTTGCTGCCTAGTCAATCCGTCTTTCATGTTGAAGTTGTCCCTAACAGCCTGCGACTTCCTTGTCCTTTGACGGCTTGATGCTATTACGCTGTGTATATAATTAAATGGTTGTTGTTAGGTCCCAAATCATCATAGAAGGGGGGAGGGTTGAATATGGTGTTGGTAGTTTTTATCTTTTAATCGCGGATAACTATTTGTGTAATTGTGTTCTTGAGATATGAATAATGGTAGTCAAACATTCACCAACGATTCAGGAAAATATTGGTATATTAATAAATCCCCGAGGTGCTACACTCTAATCAAATGATTAACTACAATGAGTTACAATCAATTCGTTTCAACAAAAATACAATCTGTGTTTATGGCTTTGAATGAGCTGCGTAAGTTGTTGATAGAATTGAAGGCGATGAACTCTCTAACCTCATTCTGAATTGAATGAGTTGTATTTATAGTGCAGGCTTTGCAAATGAATGCTTGAATGCGATTTGTGACTCACGAGCTTGGATGCCTTTTGTGACTCACAAGCTTGGATGTGATTTCTTACTTACAAGCTTGGATGCCTTTTGTCTCACAAGCTTGGATGCGATTTCTTACTTCCAAGCTTGGATGCCTTTTGTCTCACAAGCTTGGATGTGATTTCTTACTTACAAACTTGGATGCCTTTTGACATTGACTTTGACTTAACTTGACTTGACCTTGGGAATATCTTCTGATTTGATTTCAGTTATTATTTCTTTGTTTGTTAGAGCTTCCATTTGCAGCTAACTGATTCCTTGATAATGTAAAGACAATTCTTTTCTTGATGTGCTAACGCCTAGTGCACTGGTCTGGTTCAAAGACGACTAACACTGAATATAATATCCTTCACTCGCATTTAATATCAGTTAACATTTCCATAGTTGTTCCTTTGTTTCTTTCCACTGAAATCCTGATACTCATAATTGTATTACATCACTGTATTGATTCTGAACTTTTATTCGTCACTAAGGCTTGAAAATATTAATGAACTTCTTTCATTGACGCTTCAGATGCTTCAGTCCTTAAATCCCAGTAGTAGTACATGCATGTGCCCTGATAGATTATCCACGTGGATTCCTGTGCTTCACATTAATATTATTTATATGACTTTCTTTTTGTGTTGAGTTATCGTTACTCTATTATATATTTCGTTACATTATGCTTTAAAATCTCCCCCTATTTTTTTGTTAGAGTTCGAAAAGCAAATCCTGTGAGCGGATAACTCAACTGACTTTACAAGAAAAAGTAAAGTGCAAAAAGAATGAAAATAATATTAATTATATTTTGGATTAGATTGACATGTTCTAGATTTCTTAATTCTAAACAAGTACAAGATTTTGTTCCTCTAGTCTAAATAAATAATCTAGTTTCTTTTCTTCACTTATCTTGATTCTTGTTTCTTTTTCTGTTGTTCTTTTTGCCTATTCTTTTGGAACTCTTCCATTTTGGCTTCAAGCCTCGCTTTCACTAAGTCACAAGCTTCGAGTTCAAGTGTGTTTACATGAGGTGGATCTTCAAGCTTCTTAAGCATTTCAGTGAGATAGGCTGTAGAGTTTGATTTTGCTATTGCGTCAAAGAATACAGATGTTTTCCTTGAGAACATGAACACTGTGATTCTCTTAGGAAACCAAATCACTCTGTCAGTGTCATGGATTATTTCTTCAACGAGCTTTGCATTCAGCATATCCTGGATTGATCTCAAAGCAGACTTGTCCGGTTTGTGAGTAGATCTCTTTACTTTTGTAAGCACTTTCCTCAGTATGTCAGAATTATAGGTCTTGTACTTATGAAGTTATCTTCTCATTTGAACCTTCCCTTTCATGAATAAGAAAAACTCTATTCCATCCTTCTCAGTGAATATGCATGGATCAAAATCTCTAACAACTTCTGGCTCTTCAGTGCCATCCTCTTTTCTTATAAATATCGGATCTTGATAGTAACTTGATGTTTCCTTTAGATATGTTGCCGACATTTCAATCGCTCTGTTCAATCTGAATGCATAGAACAACTCAGCTGCGACTAAATCTTATTTAGTTCTACCTTTCTTGCTCCTGATTTGTCCCTCTATATACTTCATGAAATTTAAATGGCTTCTATCCAAGCATTCATCAGATAAAGTCAGATTCTGAAGAGTTGATGTTTTGTAGTATTTTACTACATGAGATTGTTCGAATGCTTCAACGCCAATTTTTTTATCTTGTCTGAAATCTGGTCTATCATTATTTCATTCACCTTATGACCCCCAAATATTATCTTCCTCTTCAGTACATACAACTCAACAATATTTATCTTCTTGAAGCTCATTGTGGATAAAACTTTTGATCCCAAGGTTGTAAAGTTGACATACATCGTCCATCCAGTCTTTTGAGCATTAATTGAGACATTTGTTATTTCATTTGACAGTTTCTTATAGTAATCATGAATGTCTGGGATTTGATCTCTGAGCTCTCTTAGCCTTTCCAACATATCTCTATCTTTTGTATTTTTCAAGGAAAGTTCCTTCTTCTTCATTAGATTTCTAGCTTCATCCCATTCGGGACCTTCCTTCACTTCAGCATCTTTAACTCTTTCTCTCCTTAACTTAGCTTGTAAGATTCTTTTCCACCTTCTTTTTAACAGCTCTTGAGCTTCTTTTTCACTTGGTGCAATAACTTCATCTACTCTTGTCAAAAGACAATCATTATCAAAGGCATATTCTTCCGCAAACTCTTCTTCATCATCAATCCCCTCAACTTCAGCTTCTACTTCTTTGGAAGTTGGTATGTATGGTTCATTAATTTCCCTTTCTTAAAGAATTCTAGCTTCGGGTCGAAAGAAAACATCTAACTCCCCCTGAGTTGTGTACTGAATCATCATTTGATCCACCACAACTTTTTCTTGTCCCTTTGCACTTTTCTCCCCCTCAATTAGGTTATCCTCTATAGATCTGAGTGGTGGAACATCAGCAGTTGGTACTTTCTGAGACATCAGTTGATTGATAAGAGCTTTCATGTCCTTGATCTCTTGCTGTTGAGCATCAATGAGTTATTGTTGATGAAGTTGAATTGCTAGTAGGTGATCAATTATTCTTTGCATACCATTTACTTGAGCCTCTAGATGTAAAATCTTTTGGCTATGTGCAGGTGTGTGCTCAGCGTGTTGGGTGTCTATTGGGTTACTAGGAGTCTCATCTTTTTCTATTAGTGTTTGTTTTTGACCCTCAACACTCATTCTCGGCCTCTAGGGTGCAGGGTAATTAATGGCACTCAGGCTCACTGTGACTATTTCACTCCACTCAGTTGGAACTGCAGTGGCTGCCTTTTCTGTGATATTTCTCTCACTTGATTCATCTATTGAATCATTACCAAGTGGAGAAGTACCTTTAAGATTTTTGTGCTTAGGCACTAGCTCATCACCGGACTCAGTAATTACTTCATTGTCCAGTGAAGTTTCAACCCTTTCGGTTTCCCGCCTCGCTCTATTGAGGGGTTGCCTCTCCGCTTCACCATTGTGGGTGGGGAGAACTCCTTTTACAAGAACTGAAGGGATGTGATCCAGTGAGGTCACCACATTTGATTCTGTAATTATTGGCAGTAGAAAATCAGTGGTGCCTGCTGAAGCCATTGAAGGCATGTCCACAACAGAATCTGCCTGAAGTGGATCTGCTACTGACATAGCTACTGTTATTTCCCAGAACAATGTCAATATAATTTATAGAAGGGGTGGTTGAATACAAATTATTAAAACTTTTTCTGTTTTAATAATTGTTCTTGAAGTTTATGTGTTTAAGAGAAAATATATGAACAATAGAACTGAAACTAAAATTGAACAAAGATATTTAAAAATTATTGATGGATTGGTTTTTCCATCAGTGTATATATTGCTCAATTTTTCTAGGTTAATAAAATCCATCTACGTTTTACAAGGTTAGAAAATAAGTCAACTGTTCTTACAAAGTGTTCTAAGGCTGAACAATTGATTCAAAAATATTGTCTAACTTGTATATTTTCTAACAATGCTACCACACTTGTTTATATACTACAAGTGTGTTTACAATACCTATTCTAGTATTGTTTCAACTTTATCTTTTCTTTTGCCTTTTTCTATTTTAGGAAAAGTCTTCAGACTAGGAAAGACAATTCCTGCTTGAGTCTTCACAGTCATCATAGACTGTCTTCCATAGGCATACTTTTGTCCTTAGATCTCTGATAAATTCGCTTTTTGTGCTATCCCAATCAATTGATAATTTGCTGTTAAGCATATCAATTGATTCTTTCTTTTATCCATCAACTGATGTTCTTCTTCGATTGATCTTGATATCCATCGATCGATAAGGTTTATTGACTTATCGATTGATAAATGATATCAATCGATATATCAATCGATGGGTCTTCATATCAATTGATGGTCTTCAATTCTTTGACTTAGCTTCTTCAATTGATCTTATATCCATTGATGCTTCAATATCAACTGATCATCCTTCACTTGTTAATTTTCCTATCTTCAAATAATTACAATTTGACAGTCTAAATTACACATCAGTTGATGACCTATATCAATCGATTCTAACATCAATTGATGAGAATAATATTAATTGACTTACACCTTATCAATTCAAATAGACTAAGTACATTTATGCTATACTCCATATTATCAGTTGATTCAGATAAACATTTCAACTGATAAATGGTTTCCTAATCAATCGATATTTATAAACTTCATATCAATTGATCAGTTACATCAATTGAAATTTCTATGATTCTAAGATTAAAATTATCATCAAGTTACATGTAGATTCCTAACAATCTCCCCTTATTTTTGTCTGTAACATGAACAATCATAAATCTACTTGATGGTAACAAAAATCCTTAACTATAATCATTCAAATAGAATCAAGAAATTTACTTAGCACTTTAAGTTTGGAAGTACCAGTTGATGTGTAATTTCTGCAAACTGCTCCAATGTCTTCTACTCTTCATGATCTTCATTCTCCACCCACTTCTTCTTCTTTTTCTTCTCAGCATTTTCTTTTAGCTGTCTCATAAAGGAACTCCTCTATATTGCTTCATCTTCATCAGTTTCTCCAAGTTGCCTCATTAGATAATGAATTTCTTTATCTGTGATTTTGTCCAGATATTTGCAGATATCAAAGAACTTTGTATTGCCTTCCACATCTGGAAAAATCATAGCATACTTTGGTTCCAACACCACCTTCTTGACTTGAGATTTCCATAGCTTGAGAGGTGAATCAGATTCAGCTTCAGCTTTTGCTCTTCTTAGCTTTGAGATTTGTTGTTGAATTTCCTGAGCAATTGTAACATTGAGTTTGTAACTTTTTTTTAGAAGAGGTAGAATAGTTTTCAGGACATTGTAGCGTTGCTTCATTATCACCTTTATTGAGTAAGTGATTTTTGATCCATTCTCATACACCAACCTCATTGACTCTTCTTGGCTAGAGGTTGCAGGGTGAGTCCTTACACCTATCAGCCCTTTTTCACTCACCACTGGAATTCCTTTCATTTTATACCCTTCAATTGTCACTTCCTCATTTATTTATTCTTGATTGACTTGAGGGTTTTCCTGAAACACTGTATCTTGAGTTGAATTTGTCTTTTTCTTATCCATTGCAATTTTCCTCCTTTTTCTCAATGGTTGTTCTGCCAATTGCTCTTCCATATGCCATTGCATTTCCACCTGTCTAGCAATCTCTTCATTCTCTTTTTCTCTCCTTGCAGCATCTGAGATTCCTTAGTGATGGCTGAAGGGTTTCGAAGCACAAACGCAACGGAAAAACATGAAAATTAAATACAAAATGTAATATAAATCGAAACCCTCCACAGGATCCATGCGAAAACAAAAGATTTAATTTGGAGATTAAGAACAAATACCTTAAAAAGCTTTAACAGTTCATCAATGGAAGATTAATGGAGGTTCAAAGCTTGTTTAATCACCACGTATCTCTCTCACGCGATCTATGCTCTACGGTATCCACAAGAACACTTTTCATGAAGGATTGATGTGTACTAGCACCCGAAAACTGCTTCTCTCTATCTTCCTCTTTTCTCAAAATGGCTAGGGTTTTAAAAAAAATATGTCTTATTAAATCAGCCCATAAAGAGATTATATAGAGAGAGAAATGAGTTTTCTAATTATAATCTAATTATATTTAATACTAATCCAAAATTCTAAATTATTTAATTAAGTCTCACTTAATTAATTACTAATTTTGGAATTAGTTTAAGTAATTAATTTATTCTATTTATATAATTAATTAAGTCATACTTAATTAATATCATAAATAAAATAAATTACTTATTTAATTTAAATTCATAATTTAAATTATTTCTTCTTCAAGCATTCTTTTTGTGTGACCCTGTAGGTTATTATTACGTTGACAACAATTTTAATATCTAATTAAAATTGTAAACAATGAACGACATCTAGTAATACATCATTGCTACCCAAGTAATAATAATAAAATCAGTGATTCGATTAAGCCTTTCGTGAATAATGTTCCATGTAATATAATCCCTTTAATCTTATATTATAGATCAAACTCGAGGTATGTTTTGTGTCATCCTCTTCAATGTTTGATCCGGGTTTCCTTGATCAATGAGTAGACTATTAAATAAATCAACATTTGAGCACGACCACGCATTTTATGGTCTCACACAATCAAGAGGCCAATAATATCACTTCTAAATAAGAAGGTTAAATCCTTAATCTATCATTCATATTTCTCATACGATTCATAGTATAGCCAATGTCCACCTTTATTATCACCCGGTTAAAGGTAACTTTTAGTGTAATAAAAGTATATTAATTCTCGTATAGAAATATAATGATTTCAAGTCAGAGGATCATTACATCATTATCACAGTGAGAATTTCATATGACACTTATTAACATGTAGAATCTCATGGCAGGTCATTCCAGTGCCATTCATTCAAACATGCACTTATGTTGTTGATTTTAGTATCACCATACATATGACCAATGAGATGTGCATCTGTCAACAAAAATACTAGTCTTATTGCATTATTATTGTACTTAAATAATAATACATGACTATGGAATTTTAGGAATAAGATACTATTCATATAATCTCATTTTAAGTCACATACTTAAAGATATATAATACGTATCAAAATTCTAAGGACATTTATTATGCTTTCAATTTATTACGCAGTAAATAAAATATAATAAATAAATAATAATCAATAAAACATAATCCTTAATAATAAAATATTTTCTTTAAAATATAAAAGTAATTGTCTCTAGGGCACAATTACTAACAATGACTCCTTGAAGTAGCTTCTGGCCAACTGGTTCATTTTTCTTTTTCTTTTCTTCTTCAATCATTATTGTTTTACCCTTTTTCTTCCCTTCAAGGGCTTTAACATCTCTTTGAAGAAAAGCATCTACATTTGAATTGCTTTATTTGGCAGCCTCCTTTGCACTTTCATTGACAGCCTTTGTTTGAGCAATGAACTCATCCAAATTTCCTGTTTGTGCAGCCTTTGTCACCAACTCAGTATTTTTCCTTAGATCTTCAATCTTCTTCCTTTCCCTCTCAATCATTGCTTGAGTTTCCTTTTCCCTGGAGATTCTTCTAGCTTCTAGCTTCTAGCTCATCTTCAAATTTCTTTGCATATTTATTTTCTTTTCTAAGTCATCTTTGGGTGATATAGATGACTTTCAAAACTTTCAAAACTTTGAAGATTGGCCTCTATCTCTATTGCTTCCATTAGCACCAGCCACATTGCTCCTACTAGCTCCAAGTTGACCACCAACACCATTACTGCCATCATTGTCACCATCTTTATCCTTATCTTTCTTTTCATTCTCCCCATTTTTATTATCATCACAGAAAAGAGGTGGTGGCACTCTGTCTAAATTTTTTTGAAGAATTGAGGCATGTAGAACTTGGCCTTTAATGATGTCATCCACTTTCTTTTCCAGAGAATCCACTCTTGTCGCCAAGGCTGCAAAATTACTGGACTCTTTGAATAATTTATCTTTGATTTGAGCCAAAGTGTTCATTGGAAGTTTCTCATCCAATCTTCTTTCCAATGCATCCTTGTTTGAGACAATAGAACCTTTGATGATCTCTAACTCCCCTTTTACTCCTGTTACTGTCATTTTCTGCAACTTTAATTGCTCCTTCAAACAGTTAACAATTCTCCTTTGAGTTAAGTCTTCAATGTTTACCTCCATCATTGCCCTTCTGTATTGAGAGAGAGTCTCAGTTTCAGCAGCCTCTAGAGATCCCTCAATCGTACTCATCTAAGGCTCCTCATCAGATTCATCCTCCAAGTCTTTAGGTTCCATATGATAAACATCTGTTGTATTGGCAATATTTTCTTTAAGGTTCCTGGTTCTTTACTTAGTGTGCTCAATCCCCAATAATTGTTATGCATCCTTGTTACTTGAAGTAGCCAAACCTTGATATCTTGGATCAGGGTGAACAAAATTGCTTTGATCCAAGGCACCAGCATCAACCTCCTCATCTTTAACAATAACATCATCTAAATTCTTCTTCTAGACTCCACTCCCACCTGCTTCTTTAGAATTAAGGACTCCCCCTATTTCCTTCACTCCTTCCTCCTCTGACATCAGTTCATTTTCCAACTCTTGTGCATATAGAAGAAGTTTTTGGTCTCTCTCACTCATCTCTCTATTTTGCATCAAGATATCATCCTGGAACCTTAACTCTCCCTCACTCATAACCTGTGCACCGTTTAAGGTGAGGCCCTCATGTGTTTCACTCACATTTCTGAAAGAAATAGGAATGACCTCACTCACTCCCTCTCTTTTTTCCAAGCTACAATCCTGCCTCTCACTCAATTCACTCATTCCTAGAAGAGTTTGTGCAATATCAATTGATTGAGTATCAATTGATGTTGAGAAAATAACAAATGATGTGTTTGGGACATCTATCAATTAATACATACCCATCGCCTGATCTTGAGTATCGATCGATGGCTGAATATCAATTGATGAGGGAACATCAATTGATGGAGTAGAAACAGTTGAGGTAATGATTTGAGAAGAGATATTTGAAATAATATTTGAGATGAAATCCTGAATTTCCTGGGAAGAAAATTCAGGAAAAAGTATTGGTTTCTCCTTGAATATCAAAGAATGAGAATTTAAAAATGCCTGATTATCTATCAGAACATTTTCTGAAGAAATTTGTTGAGGTGGAGAAAGAAGGATAAGAATTGAGAGAGAATGGGGTTGCATCTCAACGTTTATTTGAGATGCATCAAACTGAATTTGAGAAGGCTCCACCATAGTTTCTTGTAATTTTGCAGTGTGTGATTCCCCTTGTGCAAAGGTTAACTTCTCATTTCATATGAGTTGGGGGTTTTAGTTTGAGTGTCCCCATCTTTGTTCTATCCTCTGGTTGTTGGCTCTTTTCAATATTAACACCCTTTTGGGAGGATGTTAATAGAGATGTGGTATTGTCCTTGTTAACATCCACAACCTTTTGAGAGACTGAGGAGCGGATAGGCTTAGGTTGCTCACCCTCACTCACCTTATCCTTCTGGGTTCTTTGATTTTCCCTAGTTCCCTCACCAGAACCATCTCCATCTAATCTATCACCACCTAGAGTTTTTCTTTTCTTAGATTTTGCAACAACAGGTTTTTGGAAACCTGTTGAGGTTGGTTTCTTAGATTTGGATTTGGAAATTGGTTGTGTGGCTTGGGTAGGAGGGTTGGGGTCATTGCTAACACCCTCCATAGCCACAGAAGGCAAGGATGTTTGAGGTTGAGAAGAAATTAAGGTAGAAATAAATACCTGAACAAAAGGTGGATAGATCAATTCCACATTACTGTGAAGATTGATCCTTACCAACTCTTTGAAGACCCTTTTATTTTGGACCCAACAGTCCAATGTTTCTGTCTCTCTTGTGATTTCTATGTCCTTCACAAAATGGTTAATAAACAGCATAATAAATCTAGCATAGTATATATGGTTAGACCTATTAGATTTATCACCCAACGTTGCAGAAATCTCTTTAATTACTACTGATGACAAGTTAAAAAATCTATCTAACAAAACACTGTAGGCAATTTCCTGCATACTAGTTGTTATAGCATCAAAGTTACTGATCTTAACACTAAAAGTTTTTATAATTGCATCAAAGAAATAAGTCCACTCTTTTCTAAGATGCTTCTTAACAACATGACCTAGACTAATATAAGGCTCCACATAATTAACAAACCTAAGCATGTTTCTAATATTTTCATCTGTTGGCGCTGTGTCAGTATTATTAGCAGGTAAATTTAAACATTCATCAATAGCAACAGTAGTTAATGTGTACTTATCTCCCTTGTACAAGAAAGAAATGGTTGAGTAGTCCTTGGCAACTTCTGCAGTGGCCAAGAATTCCTCCACCAATTTGTAAATGATCTTTGGGGTTTCACTTAACGTTATCTGTTGGGATCCGTGTATAATTGACGGATGATTATGGAGAATTAGATGTGTACCTTATTAAAGGTTTCCTTATGATGATTACAGAGGTCCAGAAGCGATGAATCACAGCAGCCCTTCATAAAGATCTACTCTCTATCGGTATCCACACGAACGTCATATCGTCTAACGATCACCGGAGTTAGGTACTAGTCTGTTTCTGCCTTTTTGTCTCTCTCTTTCTCTAGCCTCTCATAAATGTAGAACTGCTAAGATTTTTCTAAAAAACGAAATTATATAAATTGTAACCCTAAACTATACATCTTTATGTATATATAGGGGAGAGAGGGACTTGGGCCAAAACCCTAATCTGATTGGACCTTTTAAAACCCATTCAGATATCATATTTATATTATTATTAAATTCAAATTCTAATATATATATAATTAATCAAGTCTCACTTAATTAATTAAATAAATAAATTCAAATTAATAATAATAACAGTATTTAAATTCATAATTTAAATAACACTTCGTTTAAACGTTCTTTGTGTGTGACCCTTTAGGTTATTATTACGTTGGCAATAATTTTATTTTCTAATAATAAAATTATAAACAATGAGCGGCATCTAGTAATACATCATTGCTACCCAAGTAATAATAATAATTGGTGATTCAATTAAACCTTTCGTGAATAATGTACAATGTAATATAATCCTTTTAACCTTATATTATAGATCAAACTCGAGGCATGTATTGTGTCATCCTCTTCAACGTTTAATCCGGGTTTCCTTGATCAATGAGTAGACTATTAATCAAATCATCATTTGAGCATGACCATGCATTTTATAATCTCACTCAATCAAGAGGCCAATAATATCACTCCTAAAATAGGAGGGTTAAATCCCATATTTATCATTCATATTTCTCATGCGATTCATAGCATACCCAATGTCCACCTTTATCATTACCCGATTAAAGGTAACTTTGAGTGTAATCAAAGTATATTAATTCTCGTATAGAAATATAATGATTTCAAGTCAAAGGATCATTACATCATTATCACAGTGAGAATTTCTTATGAAACTTATTGACATATAGATTCTCACAGCGGGTCTGTCCAGTGCCATGCATTGAGACATGCACTTATGTTCTTGACTTTAGTATCACCATACCTATGACCAATGAGATGTGGTCATCAGTCAACAAACTTGCTAGTCTTATTGCATTATTATTGTCCTTAAATAATAATACTCAACTAGGGACTTTTAGGAATATAATACTGTTCATATAATCTCATTTTTAAGTCACATACTTAAAGATATATAATTCGTATTAATATTCCAAGGACATTTATTATGCTTTCAATTTATAATGCAATAAATAAAGATATAATAAATATTAATTAAATAATCAAGTAAACATAATCCTTAATTGTTTATCATAAAATATTGTCTCTAGGACACCAAATACTAACATTATCCTCACCTTGCTACTCTCCAAGAATCGCATCATTGGATGGAAACTTTGTGGTGCTTCTTCCACAACAGTGCAGGCAATGAAATTGTTCAACTCATAGTAGTATCCTGCTTGTGAAACCTTCTTGGAAGATGAAGCAGATGAAGATGCCATTTCTTGTATATGGAGATTAGAGATTACACTAGAGAGATTAAGTATTTTAAAGATTGAGAACATAGAGAGTTAAAGATTGAGTTCATAGATTGAGAGAGAGAAAGAGATAGAGAAATCATTAGTAAAATTACAAGTAAGAATTAAAATATATTTTAATCTCGCTATTTGTATTTACTGAGTTCCCAATCTATTTGTTACTCAAAATAGAACTTAATCAACCGTTGAGGTAAAAAGTAAACGAATGAATTATTTATTTTGGTAATCGATTATTATACATACGGGGTTATATGTATTCATCAATTGATAAATTAAGCAACTACCGGCTAGATATAATACATGTCGATTGATGACATGGACCCTGAAACTTCCAAGTCATCAACGTATAAAGGACTTATCCATCGACAGATATTACTATCCATCGATAAACAAATATATCATCAATTGATATATTTATTTGTCGACAACTGCAAATATCCATTGATTTGTAACTGTTTATCAATTGATTATTGAGAAATCAATATATTAACATAATCAATGGCTACAATCTAAAACTAACATAAATAAATAACTTGTCAGACATTTAATAGATTAAACATAGTTAAGCATACCTAAATCACAGACCAATCTATTGAAAGTAGATTTATCTAATTGTTTGGTAAAAATGTCTGCAACTTGTCTTTCACTAGGGGTAAAATGTAATTCAACAGTACCATTCATTACATGTTTCCTAATGAAGTGATACCTTATGTCAATGTGTTTGGTCCTTAAATGTTGAACTGGATTTTCAGTAATGGCAATAGCACTAGTGTTTTCACAGAATATTAGAATTTTCTTAATTTAAATCCATAATCAAATAATTGATTCATCATTCATAACACTTGTGCACAACAGCTTCCAGCAGCAATGTATTCAGCCTCTACAGTGGATGTAGACACTGAATTTTTCTTCTTGGTAAACCATGATACAAGCTTATCTCCTAGAAATTGACAGGTGCTTGTGGTACTTTTTCTGTCAATTTTGCAACATGCATAGTCTGCATCTGAATAACCAATTAGATCAAATCCAGATTCTCTAGGATACCAAATGCCAAAATTTGGTGTTCCTTTGAGATATCTGAATATTCTTTTAATATCAACCAAATGAGACTCTCTAAGATCAGCTTGAAACCTAACACAAAAACATGTAGAAAATATTATGTTTGGCCTACTTGCAGTTAAATAAAGTAATGAACCAACCATGCCTCTATAACTTGAAATGTCCACTTTAGCTTCCTCAGTATTCAATTCAAGTTTAGTTGCAGTGGCCATGAGAGTTTTTGCAGAAGAACATTCATTTAAATCAAATTTCCTTAATAAGTCAGAAATATATTTGGTTTGATTTATGAAAATACCATCTTTAACTTGTTTGACTTGCAAACCAAGAAAATAGGTAAGTTCTCCCATCATGCTCATTTCATATTTACTTTGCATCAACTTAGCAAACTTTTGACAAAGTTTCTTATCAGTTGAGCCAAAATAATGTTATCCAAGTATATCTTGTGAAGTCATCCACAATTACTAAGGCATATTTTTTTTGGTAATTGACATGATGTTGACTGGACCAAATAAGTCCATGTGCAATAATTCCAAAGGCTTATCAATTGATGATTTAGATTTTGACTTGAATGATGTTTTCCTTTGATTTCCTTTTTGACAAGCATCACATAGTCCATCATTGGTGAATTCCATCTGTGGAATGCCTCTAACCAAATTCTTTCTAACCAACTGATTCATGGCTTTGAAATTCAAATGGGATAGCTTCTTATTCTAAATCCAACTTTCATCTGTATTAGTTTTGCTAAGTAGACATGTCATTGAGTTTGCCTTTACAGAGTTGAACTCAGCCACATATACATTTCCTTTTCCACCAGTTAGGAAAATTTTACCAGATTCTTTGTTGGCTATGATGCATGATCCAGTTGAAAACAACACACCATTTCTATTATCACACAGTTGACTAATACGGAGAAAATTGTGCCTCACTCCATCAACTAGTGCTACAGGTTCAATGACAACATTTTCTCTTGCAATTGAGCCATATCCTAAAGTAAAACCTTTGATGTTTTCTAAAAAAGTAACTCCTGAGCCAGCCTTTTCCACAAAATTTGTGAGTAGGGACAAATCTCCAATCATGTGCCTAGAACATCCCCTATCCAAATACCAGAGATTTTTCTTCCTGTTTCCCTGCACACAAATAGAACAATCAAGTTACTTTTGGTACCCAAGTTGCCTTGGGTCCTTTTTTATTAGTTGCAGTCTGAGCCTTGGTTGCCAACTTTGATTCCTTTTGTTTTGGTGGGTTTAAATTCACTTTAACTTTAGGAGTTGACTTTTATGGCTCAAACATCTTGGAAATCATGGCAGACATATCATGCATATTCTCATACTTAACATTTTGATTAGCATGATTGTTATCAGATATATGTATGTTCCATGGCATTCCAGGAATGTTCATATTGACATATGCAAAGAAAGGATTATACATGTAAGGAACTTGTGCATAAGGCATATGAACATTGGGTGTAACAAAATTAGAATACATTCATAAGCATATGATTAGTAAGCATGGCATTTGCAGACATGACATGTGCACTTAAATCATTTGAATGTATGAAGTTCTTTTCTTTCTTGCAATGCATAAATAAATGATTTACACTACCACATTTAGCACAAACCTTTCTAGGTGCATACATATTAGGAGTGTAATTGTTGTGCTTATTTATGCCGACTTTTTCATTCCTATTCTTTTTCCTTTTCTCAGACTTAGGTTGGATAATTTCTACATGTGTTATCTCTTCTAATTTTGCTTTTAAGTGTTTCTTGGATAAGCTACCTATGTTGATCTTCTCAACCTTAGTCTCATTCCAGTTTCCTTCACAATCTTGATAGGGGTGCTAAATTTTTTCTTCTTATTAGCCATTGATGATTTACTTGTTGTTGGGTCCCGGAAGTATCGTAGAAGGGGGGTTGAATGCGATACTGACAACAATTTAAAATTCTTCTCAGAATTTGTGAAATTAAATTATTGCTTTAGCTGAGAGTTCGGGTCCTCGTAGTGTTTGTGAGGCTGACTTACTAACTTTCTATTTTTATGATATAACAATTAAGATATAGAAATTAGCAAGTAAGTGAACCAGATTTAAGTTAAATACGTATATTAAAACTTGAAAGGGTGTTACAACATTCGGTAGAATAAACATTTAATTCCTAGAACAAATTTGACATGAATTGTTCTACTTAAGGAATTAAAACCAAACTAGCACAGAAAGTCTGTGAATATGACGTTGCAGACAAATTGCTGAATTTGACTGTTTTTTCTACTCCTGAAAAATGAAGCCCCTGGCCTCATATTTATAGAGGAATTCTAAGCTTGTATGACCTTTTTCACTATGACTTTATTTAATGAAATTAAGCCTTGTATGACATTTGAAATAGCTGGGTATGACTTTTTTTACTCGGTATGACTTTCAGAAATTCGGTATGACTTTCTGAAAATTCGGTATGACTTTTTTTATTAATTAAAAAATCGGTATGACTTTTTAATATAATAAAAAATATCTCGGTATGACCTTTTCTTCAGAAAATTTGGTATGACCTTTGCATTCTGGTCGGTATGACATTTTTCCCACTTGCTTCAGCATGACCTTTTAACTTGAATAGCTCGGTATGACTTATTAAATTCTCGGTATGACATTTAATCTTCTTCGGTATGACATTTCTTCCACCCGCCAATTTCTTTTCTTTTCAACTTTGTGTGGACACGTGGCATGCTCCCATTGGTTCCTTTAACAAAAAATCTCCTGCCATTTCAATTCAAAAACCAAAGGGGCCTATTTCGTCCTGTAGTGGATAGGCTCCGTAGAAATGTTTTTCGACCCGCACAGCTTATAATCTTTGATTAATAAATAATAAATTTAATTCAGAAATTATAAAAATAAATATCTAATATTATTTAGATATTTATAAATATAATTTACTAAATAAATAAAATATTTATTAACTAAATAAATCCTTACGCTCTAAGCTGCGGTCTCCTGATCGTCTGGAACCGAACTCCTTTTCACTTGGAAATGATAAATCAATTCCAACCGGGGTTCCACCTTTAAGAATATATGAATTTGCATTTCTTCCGTGTCATTTTTTTTCCCGTCTTTTCTTCAAGTCAGTACCGTATCCCTTTGAGCTTCCAGCTTCTGTCTTCTGTCATTCTAAAATAATTCTAAATTAATTAATCCTTTAATTAATTTAATTAATTAATAGAGAATTAAATTAAAGGCTTGACTATTGTTGATGTAGATAAGACTCTTCTGTTCTTCAACAATAACCTTTTTAACCACTTGAACTTTTTGATGACCAATCTTCACTGACATTGTTGACACCCTGTGCACTGGTCTGGCTCACGGATGACTAACTACAATGTTGATTCTCATTTCTTCTGTAGTGGTCTTTGTGTCTTGTCTTGTCATGGTTTCTTTTGTTCTTCCTCTATATTCAATATTTATTATTTACTTCGCTTTCTTATCTGAGTTGAGTTATCATCTACTTATTACAAATACGACTAGTAGTATGACTTTCAATCTCCCCCTATTTGTTGTTAAACATTTAACACACAAATTCCTAGAGGATAACTCAACTAACAACTAAGAATATAATACGACATTGAAGAACTGTAAATAATAAATTGTTTTCTGGATCATATAATACATTTCCAGATTTCAATTATGAAAGATAAATATAAGATAGATGTTCCTCTAGACTGAACATATTTAACAAAGTTCTATCTTGACTTACCTATCATTACCAGCTTCAGAAGTATCAACTTCACCTTCTTATAGAGTTTAACTTTTGTGACCAGGTGTCATTGGTACATCTTCAATGGCTGGTTTTCTCTGGATCAGATTCTGCATTTCCAGATTTCTTGAGTAACTGAAATGAAAGATGTTTGTTCCTCTAGCACTGAACATATTATACAAGTAGTATTATCTTCATTTCTCAAACTCATCACTACTCCCCCTTAGGATGGCAGGGATGAAGTCTTGTTCTCTTATTACCACTTCTCCTCTGTTTCTAACTTCTGTCTTCACTTCTCTCCCAAGGTGAATTCATTCTTCCCTTACGTGAATTATCCAACCAATTTAATAGAGGTAACAACAGACATGGCATACATACAACATTAAACCATCGCAGATATAAAAAATACAAACTATGACATGTTATGCATTTTAGAAAATCCAGTTAATCCTATATACAAGAATTTTCTAAAATCAAATGGATCCAATCCAAGCATGTTGTTATATACCCCCTTTTCTTGTTCAATAATAGAGTAATCCTCTTCTAGTAGAAGTCTTTGTTAAACAATTCTCCCCTTTGGATCTTGTTCAACACTTCTCCCTTTTTGGATCTACTTCTCCCTTTTTGGATCTTGTTCAACAGTTCGAACTGTTCAACACTTCTCCCCCTTAGTTGAGTAATCCTCTTCAGAATCCTTAATATCAGAAGAAATTTCATCCCCCTTAGTTGAGTAACATGAGAAATCTTTAACATGGAATTGGGAATGGGATTTGCTAATTGTGGTAGTGTGTGATTTTACTTTGTGTTTCTCACAAGTGTTTCGCTCATATACTCTCCAAGTGTTTCACTCATAGAATATATATTTTCACTCTTTCTCACTTGTGTTTCACTATTTTCTCACAACACTATTTCTCTCTCAGTACGGATGACATAGTCTTTTGTACCTGCAAGAAAGATCACCATAGCCCCTTTAAGAGAGGTCACTGGTGGTGCAATGGGGTTTCGTAAATCCCCGTCCTCAATTGAATCCATTAAAATATTTGACTTTAAAAACTGAATTGATTCAAGAATAGATTCAATGAGTTGCTGATCATCTAAGATGATCTATTGCGTTGGGAATCCAGATATGTTCCATCTGGGAAGGGAGATAAGGATCTATAATGTAGCACATGATCCAAGTTTCCTCCTGACGCCTGTGAAGGCATGTTGATTCAGTCAGAATCATCAATCATCCTTCCTTCCTTGATATGAAAGTTTAGAATAATTGATTTCGTCAATTCATCCTTAGTGTGTGACAATCCTTACAGTGCATTTGAATATATACATTTATGGTTTGCAGTGTTTGAATGTGTCCAGATGAAGTTGACTCTTTACAAATGGCCTTGGCTGACAGGCCGAATTCAATAGACTCACTCTGTTGAGAGAATGAACCTAGTAACATTTTTGCCATTTGCAAATCTATACCCTTTTGGGAGGATATAAATTAGTTAGTAGTTGCCTTGGTTTCAATTACATTCTAACTAGAGGCAGAGCTGCTGGAACACTCATAGATACTTCTCTTTTCTAGTGCACTAGAGGCACTTACTCTCTCACCCTCTTTAGTTGATAAAACTTTTCTTTTCAGGGGTTTAGTAGATGAAGTTGTATCTGTTTGAGTGTTTGTGGTTCTATGATTTGTGTTAGAGATTGTAGGTTTTCACTCCCTTGATCTTGTCCTATAGCCACTGAGGGCTCAATATAACAATTGTATATATATTTATATCAATTGATTAAATAATATATCAAGATCGAGATTACCTGCTTTTACCTCGAGTCGATTGCTCTTGTTCGGCAGGACACAGATATGCTTTTATTATTAGTGATTTTCAGATAAACAATATATATATATATATATTATCACTAACAACAAAAATCAAAATTAATTGCAATCAAACAATAACAAATTATCAAAATATGATAATTAATAATAATTTCAAAAAGCAAGTAATTATTCTTTTAATATCTCATTGTATTAAAACTATGAAACTAATAAACGATGAATTGCTTCAATTCATAATTTTAATAAGATAAAATACTCTTGCTAAATACTAAATAATCATAGGAATGAAAATTAGTATTTAACTTCATACATTATATCTAATAATTGTTACTCACGCATATGACAATTATACTCATAACAATTATCAGTGATATATGTAAGCTCGAGAAAGTAAATGTAAAGAAATTCACAAGTCCTTTAAATATTGACATTTAATACTTATGATTCTTAGAACAATTTCTCGTAGACAAAAATAAAATGAAATAAACTATAAAATAAAAAATATGCCAATTTAATAGGAAAAAAAATAAACACAAAATAAAAACAAACTTACACATATATAAAGAAATTTTCTTTAAGATACATATCCCTTCATAAAATGCGGGAAAAATTGTATCTGAGAAGAAAGTTTCTATCACTTATGAATTTCCTATAAGACAAATTTCCCATAATAAAATGCGGGAATTTGTACCAAAGAAGAAATTCAATTCTCTTAAGGAAAATATATATATATTTATAGTATGAATGCCAATAAAATAAAATTGTACAAAACTAAAAAATGTTGCATGTACCTCTCACTGTGCACGCCTTGTAATGTGTTCCTAGAATTTATCTATTTAGGCTTACCATCAGCGTGAGTGCCGGTGGTGTGCTTGACTCATTACAAAGTGCTCTAGCTGACGAGCGGATTTCAATGGACTCGTCTTGTAAAGAGAATGATTCCAGAGACAGTTTTATTGCCTTTTCAGCTCTGCATCCTTTTGAGAAAATGCAGATGAGCTTACAGTTACCTCAGTTATATACTCCTTTTCTTCTCTGGAGGTAGAGCTGTGGGTGCATTTCCGACATCATCCTTATTTGCTGCATCAAGTGCAGTTTCTCCCTTATCAACCTCTAACTTACATGAGTTCCTTATATCTCCAGGGGTTAATATATGGAAGTGGATGAATTGGTATTTGGTACTATGGCCTGGGTAAGAGATTGATGGGTTTTCAACCTCTTGGCCAGTTTCTAAAGCCACTAGGGGCTAACAGGAAAGAACCAATCGAGATAAAAAGATAATCGCCTTAAAATTCCAAAACATATTTTTCATCCCAAAGAGAAGGAAAAATATAATAAGGAATAGTAATAGATTGCATTAAAGTACTTTTAGTAAAAAGAGTTTTGTTAGAACTAAAGATTTATCAATTAAAAGCAAGATACGAAATTTCCTTTAAGATACATATCCCATAATAAAACGCGGGAAAATTGTATCAGAGAAAAAAGTTTCTATCATTTATGAATTTCCTATAAGGCAAACTTCCCATAATAAAACGCGGGAGTTTATACCAAAGAAGAAATTCAACTCTTTTACCAAATTATATCTCGATAAAATGACTCTTTTCCTTTATACCTTAATACTGTACTATTTGAAAATAGTTTTGCAAACCATCCTTATCAGATAGAGGACTATGATTTTCTGACTCATAAAGCAATTATGATATTCATCATTTTCGTCCACCTGATATTATCCCTAACTTAAAATAGAAAATTTCATTACAATAAGGGTGGATGTATTCTTAGCAATACAGTATAAGGCCTTCAAAGCAACAACCACTGTTTAGGTACTTTGAATCAATGTGCAACAAACATTGAAACAAGTGTTTGAAAACAAATCATTTTACAAATGGTTGATACCTAGAAGTAAAAACAATTTTGGAAATATTTCTAAGTATATAAAATATTGAGAATTTTATATACGCATAACTTAGAAAATACTTCCATTTTTCAATATTAGTGTTTTTGAAATATGCATTGATTATTTAGATCAATAATTCTAAATAATGTCACTAATATTAAAAGTATCACAATTATTTGTAACAAAACATTTAAAAAATATCAGAGAAAAATATCAAAACAATTAAGCAAGATATCATTAACTGATACTCATAAAATATTTATCATACAAATAATTATGCTACATATTATTTTAATTCATTTAAATTATGAGACTGATATGACATGGAATTGCCTAACATCATAATTTTAAATCAATTAAGATAATATACAAACTTATGCTAGAACACCTAATTACCACATATGCATATAATATTATAAACATGATAATTAAAGTAGTAGCAATAAGCATGAGGTTCTAGATTTCAGATAAAAAGTCCTTTAAATATGGACGATTTAATACTTGTGAACTCATTTAAGAATTCCTTGCAGATGAGATTTCCAATAAATATGCACATAAATAATATCCCAACTTTACTAACCAACTTAGACAAAATGAATTTATCAAGCTGTTTAGCAAATATCTGCAAGTTATTCTACTAAGGACTACTCTCGATATAAATGATACCTGGTGTCCATGCGCTTTTTCCGTGAGTGGTGAAGAGATTATCCAGCAGAGTTGATGGAGTTTGACAGCTTCTGGTAATTACCTCCCTGTCTTTCTTATAACCTGCATTATCTATATCTATATCTATATAGCCAATTAGGTTAAACCTGGTATCTTTAGGGTACCTGATTCTTAGAATTGGTAATCCCTTAAGATATCTAACAATTCATATCTTAGCTATAAGATTAGATTCTCTAGTATCCACGTGGAAACTTACACATAGGCATATTGAGAATAAAATATATGGTCTTTATGCACAGTAGACCCACATATAATATAATCATGGTATACTTGCACTAAACATTATGTGTGTGTGCCTTGTATTCTAGAGAGATGTGTGTATAACGACTCTAATATAAAATCATATTCAAGTAATTAGCAGTTAGAGTGTCATACTGTGTCCTTGACGATTGCTTGATCTCTTACCTCCGTCATAGAGAGCTTTGTGAAGAGAATGATATACAAATTCTAGTGGATATGAAACTTCAAAGTCCAGGAGTTGTTGTACATCAACTTGTTCAGCCCTAATAGTATCAAGTCTCGTCTCTGGTGCTTTAGTTAGATCTTGAAAGTCCCGAAGATTCTGTTTCCATCATCGTCGATACCTTCTGTAGCAACCAGTTTGGCTTTGTCCCTCATAACAATGCCAAAAATTCATCCAGTCTCTGAAAACCCTTACAGTACCAATTACAACTTTGTCTTATGGCCTGGGTTCCAAATTCAGTAGATTCTGCCTTCGAACTGATTGAGATCATCTTGCATTGCAATCACTCAATTTGGATCAATCAGTGCTTCTTCAATCTTCTTTAGGATTCCAACTGTTTAATAATTGTTCTTTCTCGAAGAGTAACCATTTACTTTGCATAGCACTTCTAGTCTTTACTCTAGTATCCGGATCACTAAGAACTAGACTCCAGGAATGACTTTGACTCCAAACCATTTGTCTCGGCAGATATGTTCTTAATGTATTCCTTTGATCTTCATTGTATTTAGTACGACTAGTATATCCTTCTTTTATTTGCTCCCCCTGAGTTGCTGCTAGGATGTGTTGAATATCATTCACCTTGTTGAGTGGATTCTGTTAAAGTCCATGAGTTGTGTAGATACACTACCATTTCCACTACTAGGATCTGAATCATCATCATTAAAATTGATTCCTTCTGCAACCTCAGTTTCATCATCAATATCTGAATATGACTCTGACTAGATGTCAAGCTTCACAGATTCAGAATAGAATTTTATATTAATGCTCGGGAGCTCCTTGAATAGTGTAACACAGCCCTGATCTTGCCTTACTACTTTTAGCCTCATATGTTTCTTCAGTTGTGATCTCTAACGATTCTTAAATCCGTTTTGTATAAGTACAAAAACTAGAATGATCATTAGAGTCAGAAAAAAAATCTTCAGAGTTCCCCACTAATAAATCTATCCTATCTTTACATTTGAGCAGTTTGTGGAACTATAACATGAACAGCCGTAACATCCACAATAAGATTCAAATGCTCCGGAATAAACCTACTAATACGAAATGACCACTTTCCTCGAAACCGGATCATATGCTCTGCGAATTAATTCAGAGCCAAAACGAAGAATTTTTCAACTACAAACCCTTTTGGAAAAATGGACCAAGTTTTAATATCTTTAGATTATAAATTAAATCTATATAAATTTAACTAATAAATTTAGTTAAATTAAATTTATAAAATAAATTCATTTAAATTAAGTTTATAAAATAAACCTTTTTCAAGTTTAAATAGTAAACTCATTTAAATTAAATTCACAAAATAAATTTATTTTAAATAACATTTATAAAAGAAATTTATCTAAATTTAAATTCATAAAATAAAATTATCTAAATAAATTTAAATTATAAAAGTAAGTCTATTTAAATTTAAAGAATAAATTTATTTAAATTAAAATTTATAAAGTAAACTTATTTAAATTAAGTTAATAAAAGAAACTTTTTCAAGTTTCAATAATAAAATCATTTAAATTAAATTCACAAAATAAATTTATTTTAAATAACATTTATAAAATAAATTTATCTAAATTTAAATTTATAAAATAAAATTATCTAAATAAATTTAAATTATAAAAGGAAATCTATTTAAATTTAAAGAATAAATTTATTTAAATTAAAATTTATAAATTAAACTTATTTAAATTAAGTTTATAAAAGAAACTTTTTCAAATTTAAATAATAAACTCATTTAAATTAAATTCACAAAATAAATTTATTTTAAATAACATTTATAAAATAAATTTATCTAAATTTAAATTTATAAAATAAAATTATCTAAACAAATTTAAATTATAAAAGGAAATCTATTTAAATTTAAAGAATAAATTTATTTAAATTAAAATTTATAAAGTAAACTTATTTAAATTAAGTTTATAAAAGAAACTTTTTCAAGTTTAAATAATAAACTCATTTAAATTAAATTAACAAAATAAATTTATTTTAAATAACATTTATAAAATAAATTTATCTAAATTTAAATTTATAAAAGAAAATTATCTAAACAAATTTAAATTATAAAAGGAAATCTATTTAAATTTAAAGAATAAATTTATTTAAATTAAAATTTATAAAGTAAACTTATTTAAATTAAGTTTATAAAAGAAACTTTTTCAAGTTTAAATAATAAACTCATTTAAATTAAATTCACAAAATAAATTTATTTTAAATAACATTTATAAAATAAATTTATCTAAATTTAAATTTATAAACTAAATTTATTTAACAAGGCCTCTAGACATTCAGAGTTCAAAACAGCTTCGGTACCCTGAGCTTCACTGGACTGCGGATCTTGATTTGTATATCAACCAGCTTGCTCTGATGCCAATTGTTGGGTCCCGGAAGTATCGTAGAAGGGGGGTTGAATGCGATACTGACAACAATTTAAAATTCTTCTCAGAATTTGCGGAATTAAATTATTGCTTTAGCTGAGGGTTCGAGTCCTTGTAGTGTTTGGGAGGCTGACTTACTAACTTTCTATTTTTATGATATAACAATTAAGATATAGAATTAGCAAGTAAGTGAACCAGATTCAAGTTAAATACGTATATTAAAACTTGAAAGGGTGTTACAACATTCAGTAGAATAAACATTTAATTCCTAGAACAAATTTGACATGAATTGTTCTACTTAAGGAATTAAAACCAAACTAGCACAGAAAGTCTGTGAATATGACGTTGCAGACAAATTACTGAATTTGACTGTTTTTTCTACTCCTGAAAAATGAAGCCGCTGGCCTCATATTTATAGAGGAATTCTAAGCTTGTATGACCTTTTTCACTATGACTTTATTTAATGAAATTAAGCCTTGTATGACATTTGAAATAGCTGGGTATGACTTTTTTTACTCGGTATGACTTTTTTTATTAATTAAAAAATCGGTATGACTTTTTAATATAATAAAAAATACCTCGGTATGACCTTTTCTTCAGAAAATTCGGTATGACCTTTGCATTCTGGTCGGTATGACATTTTTCCCACTTGCTTCAGCATGACCTTTTAACTTGAATAGCTCGGTATGACTTATTAAATTCTCGGTATGACATTTAATCTTCTTCGGTATGACATTTCTTCCACCCGCCAATTTCTTTTCTTTTCAACTTTGTGTGGACACGTGGCATGCTCCCATTGGTTCCTTTAACAAAAAATCTCCTGCCATTTCAATTCAAAAACCAAAGGGGCCTATTTCGTCCTGTAGTGGATAGGCTCTGTAGAAATGTTTTTCGACCCGCACAGCTTATAATCTTTGATTAATAAATAATAAATTTAATTCAGAAATTATAAAAATAAATATCTAATATTATTTAGATATTTATAAATATAATTTACTAAATAAATAAAATATTTATTAACTAAATAAATCCTTACGCTCTAAGCTGCGGTCTTCTGATCGTCTGGAACCGAACTCTTTTTCACTTGGAAATGATAAATCAATTCCGACCGGGGTTCCACCTTTAAGAATATATGAATTTGCATTTCTTCCGTGTCATTTTTTTCCCGTCTTTTCTTCAAGTCAGTACCGTATCCCTTTGAGCTTCCAGCTTCTGTCTTCTGTCATTCTAAAATAATTCTAAATTAATTAATCCTTTAATTAATTTAATTAATTAATAGAGAATTAAATTAAAGGCTTGACTATTGTTGATGTAGATAAGACTCTTCTGTTCTTCAACAATAACCTTTTTAACCACTTGAACTTTTTGATGCCGAATCTTCACTGACATTGTTGACACCCTGTGCACTGGTCTGGCTCACGGATGACTAACTACAATGTTGATTCTCATTTCTTCTGTAGTGGTCTTTGTGTCTTGTCTTGTCATGGCTTCTTTTGTTCTTCCTCTATATTCAATATTTATTATTTACTTCGCTTTCTTATCTGAGTTGAGTTGTCATCTACTTATTACAAATAGGACTAGTAATATGACTTTCACTTGTCGATGGATGCCTATCAATTAATTCAGCATCAATCAATTGATAATCCTTATCAGTTGATAAATGATCAGCAATCGATTGATCTTTATCCATTGAGGTTTCAACCAATGGTTTGCCTATAGATTTAGGGGATTCTCCTAGAGTATCTAAGCCTTGAACATCAGTGATTTGTTTGGCAGTTTTAGCAGATCTATTCCATTTGTTAATGGATTCAATTTCTCCAGCCAATTGTTCTTTTACCAATTCTTCTCTTCTTATACTATTTACTAGTTCATCTCTAGCATCCTTACTTTCCTGCTTGAATCTATCTAAACAAACAAGTTCATTTTCAAGAAAGGCATTCCTCTCAGTTAAGGCATCAATAATGTTCTTTCACTTGAGATTTTCTTTATTTAGAGATTTTAGAGTGACATGCAAATTGTACAATTCATTAGACATTTCATTGATGGTACTATTTCATTCATCGTTTGAAAGCTCAGAAAAGTTCGTAGCTAGTACCTGATTTGATGATGAACTAGTTTCTTCATCTTCATGGTTGGCCATTAGAGCTAGATTGATGAATTCTTCAGAATCACTGTCCTCAGAAGCCCAGTCTTTCTCTTTTGTGACAAAAGCCTTTTCCTTTTGTTTAAAAAGGTCAAAGTATTTCTTTTTATAGTCAATTCCATTATATGACTTTGCCTTATTTTCTTGTTTTGGCTTTCTGCACTCATTTGAGAAATGATCAGCCAATCCATAATTAAAACATTTGAATTTTGATCTATCAACCAAAATTTTGTTTTGATTGTCATTTTTAAACTGGGATCCAGGCCTTTGAGCATTTGGATTCCTTTTGAATTTTAGCTTTGAGAATTTCCTTGACAGAAATGCAAGGTGTTCATCAGTCTTATCCAATTCATCCTGAGAGCATGATTCATTTTCTTCATACTTGCCCTTTCCTTTTCCTTTGATTGATTCTTCAACAACATCACTGACTACCATGAAAGAACCTTCTACACAACCACTTTCACTATTCTCTTCCTTGTCTTCATTTCCTTTGACCATTAAAGCCACAGTTTTCTCTTTTCTTTGAATCTTCTCAATCTCTTCATCTTGTTGGATTTCCAACTAATATGTCTTGAGAATACCATAAAGTTTCTCAAGAGTGTAATCTTTAAAGTCCTGAGATTGTCTAATAGAGACAGTCATTGCCTTTCATTCTTTTGGAAGAGATCTAAGAAATTTTAGATTTGTATCCTTAGTTACATAAACCCTACCATATAGCTTCAATCCATTTAACAACTTCTAGAATCTACTATAGGTGTCATTGTTGGCTTCACCACTTTTCAAATGAAAGGATTCATACTTTTGAATCAGGAGTTTCATTTTATTCTTCCTGACCTGCTCAGTTCCTTCACAAAAAGTTTGAAGTGTATCTCATACTTCTTTTGAAGTAGTACAGTTGATTACATTGTCAAAATATCTTTGTCTAGACCATTGAACAATATGTTCATGACCTTTTTATCCTTGATCACCTTCTTTTCATATTCTTCAGTAAACTCAGTAGTGAGTTTTGGAATGTGTTTATCAAAAGCAGGAGTTACATTTGGGTTCACACCTATGACTAGTTTTGTAGGAACATGAGGACATTTCTTTATGCAGTTAACATAGAAAGGGTCAAGAGAAAGTAGATGGAGGTGCATTTTTACTTTCCATGCAAAGTATTCATCTTTTTCTAACACTGGAATTTTTACACATGAATCTTTTTGGCCCATATTGACTTGTTCTTGATCTTAAACTTTTTGTATGTTGAAAGCCTACGCTCTGATACCAATTTTTATTTCCTAGAACAATGCCAATATAATTTGTAGAAGGGGGTTGAATACAAATTATTAAAACATTTTCTGTTTTAATAATTGTTCTTGAAGTTTATGTGTTTAAGAGAAAATATATGAACAATAAAACTGAAACTAAAATTGAACAAAGATATTTAAAAATTACTGATGGATTGGTTTTTCCATCAGTATATATATTGATCAATTTTTCTAGGTTAATAAAACTCAGCTACGTTTTACAAGGTTAGAAAATAAATCAACTGTTCTTACAAAGTTCTCTAAGGTTGAACAGTTGATTCAAGAATATTGTCTAACTTGAATATTTTCTAACAATGCTACCACACTTGTTTATATACTACAAGTGTGTTTACAATACCTATTCTAGGATTGTTTTAACTCTATCTTTCATTTTGCCTTTCTCTATTTTAGGAAAAGTCTTCAGACTAGGAAAGACAACTTTTGCTTGAGTCTTTGTTAGTATAGGTGCCCTAGAGGCAATAAAATGTTTCTTTTAATAGACCTTTATGTCATTTGATTATTCAATAAACGTATTTATTATGACTTTAAATACTGCGATATATTTTTTAGCATAATAAATGTCCTTAGAATCATGATACACATTGTATAGTTTAGTACATGACTTGAACTTGAGATTATATAATAGATCATATTCTTAAATGTCCCTAGTCGAGTATTATTATTATAGGACAATAATAATACATAAATAGACTAGTATATTGTTTGACAGATAACCACATCTCATTGGTTATAAGTATGGGGATACTAAAGTCAACACATAGGTACATGCAGGAGTACATGGTACTGGACAGACCCATAGTGAGATTCTTCATGTTTAATAAAGTCATAAGAAAGACTCACAGTGATAATGGTGTAATGATCCTTCGACTTGAGATCATTATATTTCTGTATGAGGATTAATATACTTTGACTACATTAAAAGTCACTTTTGACCGGGTGATGATAAAAGTGGACATCGGGTATATCATGAGTCGTATGAGAAATATGAATGATAGATAAAGGATTTAACCCTCCTATAATTAGGAGAGATATTATTGGCCTCTTGATTGAGTGAGACTATAAAATGCATGGTCATGCTCAAATAATGATTTGTTTTTCATAGTCTACTCATGGATCAAGTAAACCCGGATTAAATGTTGAAGAGGATGACTAAATTCATGCCTTGAGTTTAATCTATAATATATATGGTTAAAGGGATTATATTACACGGAAACATTAATCACGAAAGGTTTTATCGAATCACGATTTAATTATTATTTAATTGGGTAGCAATGATGTATTACTAGATACCGCTCATTGTTTATAATTTTATTGGAGAATAAAATTATTGCTAATTAAATAATAGCCTATAGGGTCACACACATAGAGTACTTAGAGGAATAGTTAATTTAAATTATAGATTTAAATTAATTGATGATTATTTGAATTTTATTATATTAATTAAGTGAGACTTAATTAATTAAAATAATATAAATTCGAATTCGAATTTGAATTCTGCCCTTAATAATTAAGTGTGACTTAGTTATTAATTAAATAATAAAATTCGGTTTTATTATTTAATCCTAAACCTACATGGGTTAGGCTTTGCTGTTATGGGTTGCTATTATGGGCCTATTAACCAACCATTATAAATAGATAATATAGGGTTAATAGGTATGAAGTTTTTAAGAAAAAACGAACCCTAGCAGCAGCAAAGGCAGAGGCAGAATTCGAAATCATCAAAGGAGGCTAGTACATCCATTCCGTAATCAAGATCGTGAGACGTTCTTGAAGGTGCTCGTGTGGATACCATAGAGGTGCTTTCGAGAGGAAGACACAAGTCGTGAAAGCTAGGATCTCCGTTGAGTTTGTGTAAGTCAAGACCAGACAAAGGTATGATTCCGTTTCACCATAATCTGTCAATCTTATACATGATCCTGCGTTAGGGTTCCGAAATTTTTCGTTATATTTACGTTTAATCCGCTGCGTTTTATGCCTCGGAACCCAACAGTCTTCACAGTCATCATAGAATGTCTTCTATAGGCATGCTTTTATCCTTAGATCTCTGATAAATTAGCTTTTTGTGCTATCTCAATCAATTGATAATTTGTTGTTAAACATATCAATTGATTCTTCCTTTTATCCATCAATTATTGTTCTTCTTTGATTGATCTTGATATCCATCAATCGATAAAGGTTATTGACTTATCGATTGATAAATAATATCAATCGATGGATCTTCAAATCAGTTTATAGTTTTCAATTCATTGACTTGGCTTCTTCAATTGATCTTCTATCTATTGATGCTTCAACATCAACTGATCATCTTTCACTTGTATAATTTTCATATCTTCAAATAATTACAATTTTACAGTCTAAGTTACACATCAGTTGATGACTTATATCAATCGACTCTAACATCAATTGATGAGAATAATATCAATTGACTTATACCTTATTAATTGAAATAGACTAAGTATACTTATGTTATACTCCATATTATCAGTTGATTCAGATAAACATTTCAACTGATAAATGGTTTCCTGATCAATCGATATTTATAAACTTCATATCAATTGATCAGTTACATCAATTGAAATTTCTATGACTCTAAGATTAAAATTATCATCAAGTTACATGTAGATTCCTAACAGCTACTCCATGAATAGAGTCCCGACTCCTTCTATGGATTGGTTGCTTTTCCTCTTCACCCAGATGGGGAGGGAAACTGTCTGTATCAGGACCTGGAGGTTTTAAGTCCAGGGAGGTCACCACCTTAGACAATGTAGTGCACGGCTCGTTAGAGACTGTGGTGCCCCCTAAAGCCTTTGAAGGCATTACTTGCATTGGACCTACCGATGCATGTGTCACTACTAAAGTAGACTCAATTTTTGTCAATTTTGCATCATGAAATGCATCTCTAAGAGCTAAATCTATTTGAGCATTCAAAGTGGCCATAGCCTGACCGTCTGAAGGTTTTAGAGAAATTGGGTCAAGGTAAGCAGTTGCCTCGGTTTTAGAAAAAATAAGTCTCCTTTTATGAGGAGGTAGAGCTGCTTGGGGATCAACACTTCTACCACCCTTATTTAGTGCACTAGAGGCACTGAATCCCTCACTCTCATCAGGTTATTTTCTTTAAGGTAGGAGATGAGTTAAGGATAGTGTTATTTGATCTAGATCAGTGGTTAGAACTGGTTGGTGGCCAGATTCATTTTCTCTCATAAAGCCACTAGGGGCTGTTATGTGTAAGATGTCAAGTGAGGCGTATTATCTAGGAATGTGATAAAATCAGGATCAAGAAGAGATTTTAGATTAAAACCTAGATTTTCATCAAGTGCTTCAGCATTTTCTTCAGGAAAATTTAGTAGAGGACCAAGGATATACACTTGACCATCCTCAGCTTGTTGCATCACCTCGTCAGCTGGAGCTGAATTTTCATCTGCAGGTATAATTTGTAATTCAGCTTCAACTTGATGGTATTGTTGTTCTTCCTCAATAACTTGATTCTCATGTTGCTCAGCCACATGTTCAATCTGTGCACCTGCAACTTCAGCAGGAAGAGTAGCAAAGAAAGCTTGAATTACATTAGTTATAGGGGCACGATTAGTGTTTTCATAAGCACTATCATTAACAAGTGTCATGACAGTTCAAAAAATAATCACAGGGGGGTCGACAAGCCTATTAGTTTTGTACTGATTTAGCTGTTGAACTGTGAGCTTATGATTGAGAGTGGGCTGAAGGAATCTTGGATAGATTGGAAAATATTCCTTAACATCTTTTTGATTGGATAATATCTCTTCCATTATCAGATGCCCATAATTGAGCCAGAGTCCATGAGTAATTCCATATCCAATGGTTTGAGTAAACTTTGTAAGCCCATAAATACCTACGATCTTCGGAGCCAAGACACGGGAAATGATTGTAAAGAACACGTTCCACTCTCGAAGTAGATGTGCTCTTTGGAACTTGACATTCTTCCATTGTGCAGTTCATCCACGAGAAGAAAGTTGTTAGAGTAATATTCGAAGGAAAATCAATAAAGTTATCTGTTGGGAGTTGAAGTACAGTGTTGATATCCGCTTCAATGATTTTTACTCTTGTTCCTTGACAATCAAAGCTGAATGCCAGAATACCCCTCTTTGAAACATTTCTTACAATTGTGTGAACCTGACATCAATGTGCTTGGTCCTCGAGTGCTTAACAGGATTGTTTGAGATTGCTATGACACTTGTGTTGTCACAGAATATTAGAATTTTGTTTAGCAATAAGCCATAGTCCAGGAGTTAGTTCCTCGTCCATAAGATCTGAGCATAACAGCTATCAGCTGCAATGTATTCTGCTTCAGTTGTCGAAGTGGATATTATGTGTTGCTTCTTGCTATACCAAGATACCAAACTTCTTCCTAGAAACTGGTAGCTTCCAGAGGTACTTTTCCGATCAATCTTGCAACCTGTAAAGTCAGAATCTGTATAGCCAACAAGGTCAAAACCTTTACCTTTAGGGTACTAAATTCCAAGATTCGGACTTTCCTTAATATACCTAAAAATTCTTTTAACATCTATAAGATGTGACTCCTTAGGGTTAGTCTGAAACCTAGCACACAAGCATGTAGCAAACTTAATATCTGGCCTACTTGCAGTTAAGTAAAGTAATGAGCCGATCATACCTCTATAGTTTGTTATGTCAACCCTCTTACCAGGTTCATCATTATCAAGCTTAGTGGCAGTTGCCATAGGAGTTTTGGCTGTTGATACATCTTCAAGACCAGACTTCTTCAGAAGATCTCTAACATACTTGGTCTGGCAAATGAAGATTTCATCTTTTCTTTGGCTTACTTGGAGTCCAAGAAAATATTTCAGCTCTCTCATCATGCTAATTTCTTAACCATTCTGCATTAGCTTAGCAAATCTACTACCTAATTGTTCGTTAGTAGATACAATTATTATGTCATCTACATATACTTGTACTAATATCATATCATTTTTATACAGTTTATGAAATAGAGTCTTATCTATGACACCTCTATTAAATCCATTTTAAAGTAGAAATTCTGATAGAGTGTCATACCACATCCGAGGTGCTTGCTTGAGGCCATAGAATGCCTTGAAGAGGAAGTATACAAAATCAGCAAATTCTGGATCTTCAAACCCTGGGGGTCGTTTCACATATACCTCTTCTTCAAGTTCTCCATTCAGGAATGCACTTGAAAGGCATATAACTAGGTCTATTTAAAATAATTAGATGACAGCTCAACTTAGATAAGAAAAAACATTAAATAATAAATATGATAGCATGAATCAATACGAAGAAAGTCAACTGGTCACGAAGAATCAGAGTATCAGAAGAATTCTGATGAGGTTGCTACTCTACACTGAAAGAAGTTCATTAATATGTTCAAGCGTCGGTGTAAAATAAAAAGGTAGTAATTCAGAAGAGTTTAAAAGACAAACAAGATTTTAAGTGGCTACAATAGAAAGATTCCAAGAGAAGCAAATTATAGAGATAAAGCTAAAAGCGAGAACAAGACAGAAGATCACAATTTAATGTTAAAAGATGAAGAACATTTATTTTAGTACGACACAAATGAACCAGACAGTACATTATGTGTCAAATATTTAGATGAATGTTCAACATCAAGTACAAGTGATTTTCAGACAGACAGTACAGTGAAAATGGAAAAAATCAAGTCAAATCTACAAAGGTTGTGCAGTAAAGAAACTAATTAATTCTCCTATCAAAAGTTAATTAATTATTTAATTTATCTACTTAAATTAATTCATCTTGAATTGATTTAATTTATAAATTAATTAATTAAAATTAGTGGAATTAATTAAGTTAAAAAGGACATTTTATTTAACAAGTAAAATAAGTCTTGTTACACTAATCTAGAAAGTCTTACCGAATTTTGATTAAGACTTTAGGAAAAAATCTTACCAAAATAAAGACTTCAAAAGGTCTTGGAGTGCTTACAAGAAAGTCTTACCGAGCAAGGTCTTACCGAATTGTTGATTAAGGAAAAGTCTTGCAAGCCAAGAAAAAGTCTTACCGAATTAACAAGTCAAAAAGGTCTTGTTGGGCTTTGAAGAAAAGTCTTACCAAGTTTTTAAACGGTCTTACCGAATTAAAAATATCTTTCCCAGCTTATTTAAAAAGTCTTAAAGACTAATTTATAAAGTCTTATTAGATTTTTTAATAAGTTTTATTAGAAAGTCTTTCTAGCTTCCACATCTATAAATATGAGGGTATTAACTTCATAATTCACGTTGTTGAAAAAATTCAAATTCAGTAATTTGTCTGAATTGTAATATAATTGTTAAATTAGAACAATTCATGTCGAAATCGTTCTAGAATATTTTATCAGTTATATACACTTTCATTATACTAATTTTGTAATACTTTTCAAGTTAAAAATCATATCTTCTACTTGAATAATATTTCATTAAAATTAATATTTCCTGATTAATTAAAATAATATTTTAAATCCAAAATTCTGTGATTAAATATAGATATTGTATTCAACCCCCCTTCTACAATATCAATGACCAACAATTGGTATCAGAGCTAGTTGATATTATTAATATTAGATCTGAACCAAATATTCCGCAACTCATACAGAACTCAAAAATTATTTTTTATTCGAAATAATTTTTATTCAAAATAATTTTTACCCAAAAATTAGTTTTTATCAAAAATTATTTTAAGTCAAAGATTATTTTTTGAAAAACTTAATTTTTAATCTTATTAAAGATGACTACATAAAAAGTGACGAGCATTAAAATTTCATCGTTTGATAAAGATCACTACAATTTGTGGAAGCACAAGATGCTATTATTTCTGTGAAATGCCAATATCAAATATGCACGGATTTTTGCCAATGGTATTGAGCCCCCAATTACAGTTATTCTCGAGAATGAGGTAGATGGGGTCGTAATTCCTCATAGACAGTTTCCTAAAGATCCGTCTGATTATACGGAGGACGAAAATGAAAATTTTGCTCTAGATAACAGAGAGTAACTTCAACAATATCTCTTCATTTCTATAAAATATTAGGTATTCTGTGGCCCATATAGGAGAATTAATTTTGGGAAGCTAATATTGACTGAAATTATCAGGAAAATAGGGACGCTAGAGAGCAGGGAACAAAATGTCTCGTGCTATTATCCAAGATTTTTAATGTTGTTTATGAATGATCTTCTTACAAATGAGGATAAAGCATTGTTCCAGAACAGCCGAGTAGAAGTATCTCACACTTCTCAGAAAAATCTAATCACAAGGCTCATGAACAATGATAAATTCCAAGGGGTACCAATAGTGAGGACTCAATACATGGGTGAGATCCTGGATAAAATTGCCAATCCTTCACAGGCTCAACCGCTTCAGCAAGAGCCAGAGCAAATTCAAGATCAAGTGGCAATAGAAGTTAAAAATTCTGCACAACTTTTACTTGAAGCTGCTCAACTTACAGAACAAGAGGCACATGTACAACAGGTAAAATCATACGCCTTCGCTTCTAATTTCCTACAAATAAATATATTTATTGCACCATTAAATATATATGTGGCAGACTATGATTATGGTCTTACACTTCAGGATTTCAACTATGAACCTGAAAACACACAGGTTTAAACCCAAGCTGAGGTTTAAACGCACACTACTAGCGCTCACTCTAGCAGGACCTTCACTTTCAGAAACATAATCAGATGAGGGCACATCAGCTTCTGAAGAAAATGTTTTGGGAACAAACTTAAAAGAGGCCACATTCATAGTGAAACAAAATATTTTCGATACAATAAAGTATCAAGTGTCATTACAGGTATTGAGGGGCACCACAGACTCTAACAAGCCACACATTACATTGTCTGATGTGGTGACCCCCCTGGAATTCTCACATCCAGTTCCTTTCAAGGAAGTTTTGTTATCCACTAATGGATTTGAGAGGAAACCACTCCATAGAGGGAGTTGGGACTCCATTCAAGGGGTAGCTACGTCAGTAGCAGAGCCACTTCAAGATAATCTTATTGGGGACATACCCTCACAGGAATCAGAAGAGCATTTCGACTCTTCAATAGTAATAGTATTATATACAAATACATCATCGGATTCTAGAAAGGAGTAAAATAAGAGTGATGTGAGGCAAACACCGAGTGAAACACATGCACGTAGTGATAGTCAAACAAACAAGAGTGCAAGCGAGGTGAATGTAGACACACAGTGAACTATTGTAAAAAATGGAAACTATCCAGAGAGAAATGCAGTTTGTTCAGGCTTAGTTAGAAAAGGAAAAAGGACAAGCAGAATCCAAGTTTGCCTCTGTAACAGAACAGCTGACAATCGTGCGGAAAGATGTTGAAAATGTCAAGTCAACCATTCTCCTCAAGACCTAAGATATCCAGAATGTGCAAAGTCTAATTATTGAAGATATGAATGAGATACGCATCATAAATGAAAGAATTGATGATGTTAAAAGAAGTTTGAATATAAGGATTATTGAAAATGAAGAAATCTCAACAAAATGATTCAACAAGCTGGATGATGGAATGATACATCTGAATGAAGGGATGAAGCAGGTCTATGTTACCATGACAAAATTAATCAAATCTTTTGAAGCTTCAAAGGCTGTAGAGGATCCCTTAACTAAGGGGGAGAAAGAAAAGGATAAAGTAGCTGAAGGAGAAAGGGCTATGAAAGAAAAAGGCAAAACAAAGCTATATCAGTTTTAGTCACATATTCAGGAAGAACATTACTATCCGGAAGATCAGTTTGTTAAAGATAGTGGTGTAGATGACTCGTTCAATCTTAACTACCACAGAGCTGAGGAATAAACTGCCTTTGATGAAGAATTTATGTTTCCAAAAGAGAAAGAGTCTGATCCTACCTATGAAGAGGCCATGAGGAAACTAAAAGAAGACATCAAGGCAAACAATGCTAAAACTGAAAAATTGAAATCCCTAGTCAAGGAGAAAAAAGAAGGTGAAAAAGAAGCAAGTCTGGAGAAGCATAAACTATGAGCTATTGCTAGAAGGAAAATAAGAAAGATGTACGGCTGAAGATATGTGCTAAATGGGACACTGCCAGAAAGGTCATGGACAAACTTCAAGAGGGTCCATTTGAAGATAGGAAACTTAAGTCACTTATCGAATGCTTAGAAAATTCAAATGACAACATTGATAACTTCATGAAGTCCCTGAAAGAAGAAGTTGATTATATCACTGTCATAGTAGATCACATTCTTGAAGACTGGCAGATATTAGTCTACACTAACAGAAATGGCATATTCAGAGTCTCTATGGAGTTCTTCAGACAAAGATCTATTTAGTGGTATGGATCCTGTTGAATAAAGTCAAAAAGAGTTTAGAAGATAATGAACTTCTAAGAGATAGACTCAAAGATTTTATAAGAGTTATTAGTCCTCAAATCATATTTGATCCTCATGAAGTTAGGTTTTTCACAGACAAGTTTTATCAAATCATGAAGCTAGATGAGGAGTCACTGAAAGACTATCAAGTCAAATATATGATTGAAGTAGAGAAGATGTTGAGGTCAAAGGGGTTCAGAAATCAAGATAAGTTAGATGCTACACAGAAGATAAAAAACTACTGATTATCTAAAAAGATTTCATCTTACATCAGACAAATGCCAAAGATAGATTCAACTCAGCCATATGATGTAGAAGAAGAGGCAATAGATCATGTTGAGTTGGAAGTACAATGGGAATTAACTCATGCTAAGCAAAGAAGGTTATATGGAGAACCCATTGCAACAGAATCTGAAGAGGTACCAAGGACAACTGTGCATAAAGGTTCAAACCTAGAAGAAGGTGAAGTTGACACTTCTGAAGATTGAAGAATTAGATAGGTCAAGATAGAAATTTGTAATATACATTCAGTCTAGAGGAACATCTATCTTGTATTTATCTTTCAAACATGAATCTGGAAAATTGTTAAATATAAAACCAGAACTTTTATTTGTTATTTATAGTTCTTACATGTCGTATTACTTTCTTAGTTATTAGTTGAGTTATCCTCTAGAAATTTGTGTGTTAAATATTTAACAACAAATAGGGGGGTTTGAAAGACATATGACTAGGCCTATTTGTAATAATTAAATGACAACTCAACTCAATTAAGGAAAAGAAGTAAATAATAAATATGATAATAAGAATCAAGACAAATAAAGTCAACTAGACACGAAGAATCAAATTATCAGAAGTATTTTTATGAGATTGCTATTCAACACTGGAAGAAGTTCATTAATATGTTCAAGCGTCAGTGAAAAATAAAGGAGTAGTATTTCAGAAGAATTCAGAATATACAGAAGATTTCTAGTGGCTACTACAAGTAGATTCCAGAAGAAGAAAACACAAGAGGAAAGACTGTAAAGCAGAAGAAGGACAGAAGACCACAACTTAAAGGTTAAAAGGTGGAGAATATTTATTATTGTTAGGTCCAAATGATTGTAGAAGGGGGGGTTGAATACAATCTCTATTAAATATTAATAACTGTTTCGGATAATTTTTGATTAAACAATTTAATTATTATCACGAAATAATAATCAAAGAAACACAGTTCAAGTAAAATACTTGTATTAAACTTGATGGGTGTTACAAGATCAGTTCGAATAAACACTAATAGCTCTTTAGAATTTCTACAGAATATTTAACATGAATGCTCTGTATTTTTTTCTTTTAGCTCGAATAGAATGTTAATAGAAGTTGTTGAATGTTAACTACTGATCTCATATATATAGAGAAACACTTAAAAGTCTCTATAGTGCATTCGGGAAGACTTCTTGACTCCGGGAAGACTTTCTGTGCTCGGGGAGACTTTTCAGGGAGATTATCATTGCTCGCAGAGACTTCTTGATTTAAATGAAAAATTATTTAAATTGATGGGGAAGACTTTTATAGCCCGGGGAGACTATTATAGCTCGGGGAGACTTTTCAAATAAGATTCGGGGAGACTTTTGAAAAGTCTCCGGGAGACTTTTCAAAAGTCTTCCCGAGAAATCAAATGCCGACCTGAATGATAACTGAGATGTATATCATTTATTTTGAAGTGATTCATATGATTTGAATCTACTGGCTTCTTCCTTCCTTTTTGATTTCTTTTGAATTAAATTCTATTTGAATTATTATATATCTTATTCATTAAATTAATTCTGTGTGAATTAATCTAAGTAAATAGGATACATAATAAATTATCTTTTTGATAATAGAATTGAATTAAAGTCTTCTTCATTCTAAAATAATTCTAAAATAATTAATTTCTTAATCAATTTAAGAAATAAATTAATTCTGATTGAATTAATTTACAAATTAAATTAACTAAATAATTTAATCAATTAATAGAGAATTAAATTAAAGTCTTGACTCCACAACTCTTGATGATATAATTCCAAGTCTTCTGTCTTCACACCAATGTCTGTAGCTGACCATTTTTTCTGTAATAAAGAATCTTCTCTGTATTTTGCCAACACTCCGTGTACTGTCTGGTTCACGAGTGATTCACAACAAATAGAATTCTTCACTTGACTTTTATAATGGTTCACTTCTGTTCCTTCTGATTTGACTATTTCTGATGTCACACAAATTGAAATCTTCTGACACTGTAGCTTCTTCAAACTTAAATACTCCACTGAGGCGTGATCAATTAAATTGAGCTTCTTTCAATGTAGTACTGCTTCAGGTCTGTAGATTGACTTTGATCTTCTTTTTCTTGTCAGATAATACCTGCTGAAGATTCCTGTGACAGATAATATATTTACTTACAAATTATCTATGTTTGAGTTGAGTTGTCATCTCTCTAAACAAATAGGCTTCTAAACATATGCCTTTCAATCTCCCCCTATTTGTTTGTTAAATAATAACAAGCAAATCACTAGAGGATAACTCAACTAACAAACAAGAAAAAGATATAACAATAAAACTTGTAAATAAATAAACTTAGTTCTGGTTTATATTAAACATTTCCAGATTCAAGCATTAATGATAAATACAAGATAGTTGTTCCTCTAGACTGAACAAAAAGTACAAATTTCTATCTTGATCTATCCTAGTTCTAGCAACAACAGATATTAACATTTCTTCAATTCTGAACTTCTTGAGTCTGTATTTCACCTTCTTCTACTTCTTCATTTCCAACAATAGGTGTGCGTGGTTCTGGTTCAGGTACTGTCTGAGAGCTTCCAGAAACCCCATACGCCTTGTTTTGTTCTGATATAGAAAGTCTATACAAAACTTCATTATCAAGAGGATCATGTGGAATTGAAGTTGGTTGCTTGAACTCTTCTAGTCCTTTCCATTGCTTGTAAAAATCAATATCTTTAGACATACAGTAGTCTTGGATATAATCAGCAGCAACTGATTTAGCTTGACTTTGAAATCCTTCAGACCGTAGCATTTTCTCTACGTCTATTAAGTAGTTCAAAGGATATCCAGTCATAGACTCTGAATTAAAACGAATTATTTGATATCGATTATTTTTCACAAACCTTACTTCATAAGGTTTAGGTATGATTTCTGGACTCCTTAGAGTAGCAAAGTCTCGAATGTGATCTCGGAGTATTTCATTCATCTCTGAACTTCTTTTTACTTTACACAGCATAACCCATAACTCAGAGGGTGTTCTTGTTCTGAAGAAGTCCAACGAAACTTTGTAGAAACCATAATTATCAAGATGAATTATGATATGCCAGCCATCTACATTTACTTCAACTGTGATATACCTGATCTCTAGCTTTAATGCAGCCAAGTAAAGATCTACAGTTGTATTAGCAGTGAATAGTTCACCTATCATGCCGGATACCTCTCTGTCTTGATATGTGCCAATCTGAGGTTGATCCATGATCATTCTAGCTTGATCCCATTTTAGTCCAAACTTTCTTTTAATGTCTTCCCTCTTAGCAGTGATTGCAGCATCCCATAGCTTTTGCTTTTGTGCAGCTGCTTCCTTTTCCTCCTTGGATTTAACTTGTAGGAGAGCCTTAAGCTTATCAAGCTTGACATTTCTTGCTTGAGCTTCATTTTGCATTTCAAGAATCCTTGCATCTAACTCAAAGTTCTTCTCTATGGATTCTTCTTGAAATCTTCTAAGTTCTTCATCTAGCTCAGCATTTCTTTCTGTTTCATCAGAGAAAAGATATTCTCTGTCAAACTCACCTGTTTCAGCATCACCAAAATTTGATTTTATAGGAGTTTGTTGTTCTGTTTCAAAGAAAGAAAAATCTTGTTCTGCTGCATAGTAAGATTGATCTGACTTGTGTTGATCTGTAGCAGCTTTTTGTACTGTGTCATGCATTTTCCCTTTTCCTTTGACTGGAGCTTTTTCTTGTACCTTCTCCCCCTTAGTTGAGGGATCCTCGACTGAAGTCCCTTCAAAGAATTGTTGTTGTTCTGGGATAGGTCTAGTTCCAGACTTGACCATTTTGTAGACGTGCCTCAAACCTTCATTCAGCTGATCTATGCCTCTTTCAATCATTGCAAATTTCGAGGAATTAAGAGCATTGTACTGATGATAATCATTTTCCAGAACATCGATACGATTTGAGATCTTATTTATCTCTGTGAGATTATCAGCAATTTGAATTTGACTCTGTCTTAAGTCCTTGATATCAGCTGCTATAACACCTTGTGTTTGATTCACATCATTTGTTTTGAGAAGCACAGTTGTCTTTACTTCTTCAAGATCCTTTCTAATAAGAGAAAACTGATTTGTAACTGGATCTGAAGAATTTTAAGCATTGACTTGAGCTCGAAGTTGTGCATTCTCAGCTTTCAGTGCATCCATATGTTGTTGAAAGGACAATAACATATTTTGCATCTCACTTTTTGTGCCTGTGTGTGCACTCATTTTTCCTATTTACAAGAGTGTTTCACTCACCTCACGTGTAGGTGTATCACACAGTGTTTGCCTTTCTTCGCTCGTGTTTAACTCAAAATCCGAGCCTCCAGATGTACCTGCAGTATAGATCACCAAAGCCCCTGCATGAGAGGTCACTGGTGGTGCAATGGAACTTTGCAAGTTCCAATCCTCAATAAAGTCTTGCGTTTCTTTTGGAATAGAAAACTGAGTTGCCTCAGGGTAAGACTCAAAGAGTTGCTGATCATCTTGAGATGATGAGTAGATCTTTTCAGATTCCAGATATGATCCATCCGGGGAGGTAGGCAAGGATCTAGGAATCAGCGAGAGATCCAAGTTTCTTCCTAAAGCCTGTGAAGGCACTTGATGTTGTGAAGCATCATGTTCTACCATTACTAGGGTAGATGAAGTACCAAGCATTTGCTTCTTCTGTGGAGCAGGAATCAAGTCTTCTTCACTCCCTAACTGTGTATGTTTTCTCTTCTGTGTTTGGGAGAGAGATTGTGATGACGAAGTAGCAGTGTATGGATCTAAGACCTGTGTCAGAGACTGTTGGATTTCAGACTCATGATCTATCCTAATAGCCACTGGGGGCTTAACACTGATATAATTTAAGTTAAGATTTAAGTCAAAATTCACAATAGAAGAATTCCTTACCTGAGTACTTACTGGAGCAGATACAATTGGTTCTGCTTGAGCATGATGTTCTTCAAGTTGTTCAACTTGTTCATCTTCATCTTCACTTGGAGGAGCATGAATCATTTGTAGAGGTCCTTCACCAAACACTGGTGCTGGTGCTTGATTTTGTTATTGATGAATGAATTGAGCCATGTATGGTGTATAAATTACAGGAACACCTGGTAGTTTGTTTGCCTTCGACAACCTTGTAAAAAGATTTCTTTGTGTGGAAAGCGATCTTACTATAGGTGAATTGTTAAATAACACTTTGTGTTCATTAGTTAGCTTGTCATTCAAAAACAAAGTCAGAAATCTTGGATAGTAGCAATGAACTGTATGATCTTCTGTAAGACTTCTGCTTGAAAAAGTACCCATTTTCCTGATTATCTCTTTCAAAATTAATTTGCCAAAATTTATTCTCCGGTTATGTGTCACAGCAAATCCTATGTTTTGTAAAAGCAGAGGAATGTTGTGAAAACTATTCTTCAGACATGGAGAAAATACCTTGGCCAGTGTATCAAAGATGAAGTCCCACTCACTTACCAGATGAGTCTTGGACAGTATAACCATGTTAAATTCACCTTGATACTGGATGGTTTGAAAGAATTCTATCAGCTCCTGAGGTGTTGGTAGTGGATCAAAGTTGTCTGTTGGGAAGCCTAGAATTCTGTTTACATCATTATCTGTCACCCAGTAATCTCTTCCTCTTACTTTGAATGCGAAGCGAGATGTCGTGCTGGTTGAGCAATTTACAGCTGTAGCGTAGAGAGCCTTCAGTGGATCAATCTTCAGAACAGGGTCCAGGGTTATTGAAGTTCCGATCATAGGATGCTCATTGAGAAATCGAATCCATGGAACGAATCTGGGTTCAGGACATCTTGTAGGATCAAAGTATCCTACATAGTTAGTCTTGCAGATTTCAAAGACAGCAGCCATTTTAACTTATCTGATAAACAGACAATGCAACTTATTAGAAAATAAATAGAACAGGTGAAATTAAATAAGTGATCAAAAAATTAAGTGTCTCATAATTTAAAATAGAAACATATGAAATATAGAATTTTATATATTAGAACTTTAAATTAAAAACACTATGTATGACGACTTATCGAATAAAAATATATATATATATTAAAAAAAACGAAAGGAAAACAATATAGCATTTAGCAATTGTTTAAACACTCACATGAAAAACTGATTAATGGAGAGATAGAAAAAAAATTGCAAGAGTTTAGTTGTGTTTGGAAATAAAAAAACAGAATAGAATAGGATAGATTAGAATTTTAGAATGACAACTGATCATATATATATAGGAAAAGTCTCGGGGAGACTTTTTAAGGCCGGGGAGACCTTTCAAAAATCTCGGGGAGACTTTTGAAGGTCGGGAAGACCTTTCAAAATCTCTCAGAGACTTGTTAAATAACAACAAAAAAAACATTAAATAAAAACAAGAAAATTCGGGGAGACATTGATAGATCACGGAGACTTTTAAAATGTCTCGGGGAGACATTTTAAATTCTCGGGGAGACTTTTAATTTTAAGCTGAAAATTTTAAAAATAAAATAAAAGTCTCTCCTGATTTATTTTATTTTAAATAAACTAGTATATAACATATATAATATAATATATATATAATCCGAAATATATTTAATAATTTACTAAAATATAATAACACAAAATATTGAATTATACTAATAATAACTATACTTTAATATTTGATTATTTTCTCATAAAAATAATTTTTACCAAAATTCTAACTTGTAAAATTTTGATTAAATTATTTTAAAGATAATAATCTAAGATTACAATATAGTATAATACAACCAAAAATAGATAAAATAAAATATTATAATAATTTATACTAAACACACATTCGAGAACTAGAATTTAGTAAAATAAATTCACAAGTGTTATGACAAATATTCACATAACAAACACTTGAAATTTTATTTAAGAACATAATGCAGATGTGAACTGGGATTTAAGATGAAAAACTATTCAACATCCCAAGTTCACCAACCAACCTGGTGAATGTGGATTCATCAAGTGGTTTAGTAAAAATATCTGCAGTCTGTTCTTCTGTGGGTACAAAGTGTAACTCCACAGTACCATTCATAACATGTTCTCGAATAAAATGATACCTGATATCTATGTGCTTTGTCCTCGTGTGCTGTACAGGGTTGTTGGAGATTGCAATGGCACTTGTGTTATCACATAAAATAGGAATTTTATTTAACATAAAGCCATAATCTCTGAGTTGATTCCTTATCCATAAGATCTGAGCGCAACAGCTTCCCGCAGCAATGTACTCAGCATCTGCTGTATAATTGGAAACCGTTTGCTGTTTCTTACTGTACCAGGAAATCAATCTTCTCCCTAGGAATTGACAGCTCCCTGAGGTGCTCTTCCTATCAACAACACTACCTGCATAATCAGAATCTGTATATCCTATTAGGTTAAAACCAGATTCTTTAGGGTACCAGATACCAAGATTAGGTGTACCCTTAAGATATCTTAAGATTCTTTTCACAGCAACAAGATGAATATCTCTAGGATCCGCTTGGAACCTTGCACATATACAAGTGGCATACATAATATCTGGTCGGCTTGCAGTTAGGTAAAGAAGAGATCCAATCATACCTCTGTAGCTTGTGATGTCTACCTTTATTGAGTTTTCACATACTCCAAGCTTGACAGCTGTAGATGAGGGAGTTCTTGCAGATGCTGAATCTTCCATGTAATACTTCTTCAGAAGTTCTTTAAGGTACTTGGACTGACAAATGAATATTCCATCTATTCTTTGACTCACTTGAAGTCCAAGGAAGAATTTCAGCTCTCCCATTAAGCACATCTCGTACCTACTCTGCATTAACTTAGCAAATCTCTTGCACAAGTTATCATTAGTAGACCTAAATATTATGTCATCAACATATACTTGTACCATTATCAGATCATTATTGTGTTTCTTATAAAATAAGGTTTTATCTATGACTCCTCTAACAAAAGCATTTTTAAGTAAGAATTCTGAAAGAGTGTCATACCATGTTCTGGGTGCTTGTTTGAGACCATAGATAGCCTTGAAAAGAAAATATACAAAGTCCATGTGATCTGGATCTTCAAAGCCCGGGGGCTGTTGTACATATACCTCTTCAGCTAACTTTCCGTTCAGGAATGCACTCTTCACGTCCATTTGATAAACTTTAAAATTGGAGTGAGCTGCGAATGCCAGAAACATCCTGATAGCCTCAAGTCTTGCAACTGGAGCATAGGTTTCATCATAATCAATTCCTTCAGCTTGGGAATAACCTTTTGCAACCAGTCTGGCCTTGTTCCTTATCACAATGCCATCTTCATCCAACTTGTTTCTGAATACCCATCGTGTGCCAATTACAGTCTTGTCCTTAGGTCTGGGTACCAGTTTCCAAACTTCTTGAGATTCAAATTGATTGAGTTCATCTTGCATAGCAATCACCCAATCAGGGTCAGACAGTGCTTCTTCTATTTTCTTAGGTTCCATTTTAGATAGAAACCCAGAATAATTGCATTGATTCTGTGTAGCACCTCTTGTTCTAACACCAACATCTGGATCACCAATGATCAGCTCAAAAGGATGAGCTCTACTCCAAATTCTCTGACTTGGCATATTAGATCTTGATGATTCGCCTTGAATTTCATTGTGATGTTGTGTTTGATTTGCTGATCCTTCATCTCCTCCCCCTGAATTGCTGCTAGGATCTCTTGATGAATCTACTTGTGTGTTAGTGGTATCTGCAGAGTTTCCATTATTTCCACCACTACCACTTAGATCATCAGCATTATTATCATTGTTGTTTCCTGTTGCAGCCTCAGGTTCGTTTTCATCATCTGAGTGTGAGTCTGGAATATTGTTGAACTTAAGAGTTTCAGATGGATCATCATTTTGGATGTTAGGGAATTTTGTGTCATCAAAAGTTACATTGACACTTTCTTTGACATTATGTTGATCAATAATATACACCCGATAAGATCTTCTAGAATAACCAACAAAAATAGCTTCTAGAGCTTTAGCCTCGAACTTTCCAATACGTTCTTCTCCATCTTTAAGTACAAAGCATTTAGCACCAAATACATGAAAGTATTTGAGCGTTGGTTTCTTGTTAGCCATTATTTCGTAGGGTGTCTTCATTAAGTCCTTGTTGATCAGAGTTCGATTCTGGGTATAACATGCAGTATTTACAGCTTCAGCCCAAAAGTACATTGGAAGCCTTGATTCACTCAGCATAGTCCTTGCTGCTTCAATTAATGTACGATTCTTCCTTTCTACAACTCCATTCTGTTACGGAGTTCTAGGCGCTGAGAATTGTCTTGTTATTCCCTTTTCAGCACAAAAGTCATTCAGAATTGCATTCTTGAATTCAGTTCCATTGTCTGACCTTATAGCTCTAACTGGAAGCTTCGAATCCAACTCAATCATTTTTATATGATCAATCACTACTTGAGGAGTTTCATCCTTTGAGTGCAGGAATAAAACCCATGTATATTTTGAATAGTCATCAACAATCACCAAGGCATATCTTTTATGTGACATTGACATTACATTAACTGGACCAAATAAATCCATGTGAATTAATTGCAGTGGTTCAGAAATACTAGATGTGTCAGTGCTTGGATGTGATGCTTTCTTTGCTTTCCCTTTCTGACATGCCTCACAAAGTCCTTCTTGTGTGAATTCCAATTGAGGCAGTCCTCTCACTAATTCTCTTTTGACTAGAGAATTCATAGATTTGAAATTAAGGTGTGAGAGCTTCTTGTGCCATAGCCAACATTCATCTTACGAAGCTTTAGCATAAAAACAATTGACTTCATCTCTGCAACCTGAGTTCAGATCGGCTACGAACAAGTTTCCTTTCCTTACTCCCTGAAGAGCAAGCTTTTCATCCTTCTTGTGAGAAATCAAACACTACTCCTTCACAAAGGTCACTGTGTATCCCTTGTCACAAAACTGACTGATACTCAGAAGATTGTGTTTGAGACCTTCCACGAAAGATACATTATCAATGACGACATTGCCAGCTTCTAAATAGCCATATCCCTTAGTCATACCCTTGTTGTCATCTCCAAAGGTAACTATTGGGCCAGCTCTCTCAACAACATTTGATAGCAGGGCTCTATCTCTGGTCATGTGTCGTGAGGATCCACTGTCGAGAATCCAAATAACCCGGTTCACCTGTTTCACACCCTGCAATCATCAAATGAGTTAGGCCTTCTTCGGAACCCAACATTCATTGGGCCCGGCATATTTGAAAAATTGTCCTTTGTCAGGTTTAACAACAGAACCCAACTTGACAAACTCATCTACTACTTTGACTGAACATTTCTCCTTGTAAACAACTTTAACATTTTTGTATACAGGCTTAGGAGAAAATGTCTCCTTCTGTGAAACAGGAGGACTGGCAGTCTTTGATCTAGCATGCCTGTGATTTATGTGCTGTCTAGGTGTAGTATTGACATTCATAGCATGCATGCTTTTAAAATATGCAGACATAATATTGAAAGCACATAGCATACAGTTATCTACACCACATGGTTTATGGCATGCATCAATAGTAGGCATTTTATTCACAATAGCAGGAGTCTTAACAGTTTCTACCTTAACTTTATTAACATTTTTAAAGTTCTCAGTAGCATGGAATCTATTGTTCTTATCCCTACTATTAACAAACTTACTAGGTCTGTTATGATTTTTCTTAAGCTCATTAGCACCTAAACCAGGAGTTGATGAACTAGCAGTGTTCACATTTTCTGTTGGTCTTTTAGGTACATATTTAGCTTTTTGGACATTTATTCCTTTTATGTCCCTAACAGGTTTTTCCTGTTCTTTCTCTTCCTCTTTAAGGTCTTCAAGTTTAATTTCATAATCCACTATTACACAACTATCAAGAACTGGTTCTGCAATAGGAGTTATGAAAAGAGGTGTCTTAGTGTCCTTAATAACATGTGGAATACCCCTCTCTATAGCACTCTCTTTAAAAGGGGTGATGTTACTAGCCTTTCCTACGGATTTGTTATATTCAAAACCTATCCCAACTTTCCGTTTAATCTCTTGTTGGTCAACTAGGTCTTTCATAACAAATGAAGCAGTTCTATAGGCTTGACACCTGACTTTCTCTTTTTCAATTTTATCCTTTAAAAAAGCTTCAATTTCAACATAGCAGTTGACTCTATTAACTTGAAATGCAACATCTTCAGTTAATTTCTCATTTATAAGTTTCAGCTTTTTCAATTCAGAATTCTCATCTGATAAAACTTGGTTTTTGAGAATTAAGATTTTTATTCGATCTCTAGCATTAGTTAAATCCTCACCTAGCAATTTAAACATTTTAGGACAGCTAGGGTTTACCTCAATTCCTTGATGAGGTGGGGATTGTGATCCTTCAGAAGAAGAAGCCATTAGAGCAAGATTTCCCATATCTTCTTCTTCATCATTGTCAGAATCATCCCAGCTTTTTCCTTCTGCTAAGTATGATCTTCCCTGATGCTTCTTCAGTAGAGCCTCATATTTCTGTTTAAGCTCGTCATATGAATCCTTCTTTCTTTCCTGTTTGGGCTTTCTACAATCTGTAGCAAAGTGTCCCATTTCATTGCAGTTGAAGCAACGAATCTTGCTTCTGTCAACCATCCCTGTCTTGTATCCACCTCTTGTATTGGATGAGCTAGAAGAACCACCTCTCTGAAATCTGTTTGCCATAGGCATGAATTTGAAATTAGGGTTCCTCCTGAATCTTGTATTTCCAAATTTTCTAGCAATCAGTGCCAGAGATTCATCCTCAAGTTGATCAAGTTCTTCCATTGAGTAGAATTCACTTTCAGATGAATTCATTTGAGTTGCACCAACTTCTGCAACAATACCATGATCAATGACTTTGACTGAAGAAGATTCAGTCATAGATTCTTTGTATTCTGGTACTTCTGCTACAAGAGCTGTAGACTTGCTGACCACCTTGCCTGTACCATATATTTCTTTCTGTTGAATCTGCTCTAGCTCATAGGTCTTTAGTACGCCATAAAGTCTTTCCAATGAAATTTCATTCATGTCCCTTGACTCCCTGATGGCAGTAATCCTATGCTCTAAATGAACTGGCATTGTCAGCAAAAACTTCCTATTGATCTCCTTCTTCGTATAGTGTTTGCCATTGAGATTTAGATCATTTATCAGTTTGTTGTATCTCTCAAAAACATCAGAGATACCTTCTCCAGGATTTGATCTAAAATGCTCATATTGAGACGTTAAGATTTCCAATCTATTCTCCCTCACTTCTTCTGTTCCTTCATTCAGTATCTCTATCGTTTCCCAGATGTGTTTAACATTTTTGCAATTAACAACATGATTGTACATTCCGGGATCAAGAGATTCTACCAAAATTAACTGCAGGCTGGTGTCCAAAGAATCCAGTTCCTTTTCAGTATCAGTGTACTCAGAAATTTCTTTATCAAATTGTCTGTGTGGAATAAGTACACCATCTATCATATGCTCAGGAATGATTGTTATTGGAGCAACAACACCGGTCTTCAAAATATCTTTATACTTAGGGTTTGCAGTTCGAAGAAATAGTGTCATCTTCCTCTTCCAAAAATTATAATTATCTTTATCAAATGGAGGAATTTTAATGCTACTCACTCTTTGAGTACTCATTTTAAAATAATAGAAGATTAAAAAGATTTGAGATTTTTAGGAATTAAAGAGATTTCAAATTTTTAAGAAATTAAAAATTTTCGAATTTCTAATAAATAAAAATATTAGGATCTTGATTTTTATGTCAATCAGATGGCTCGGATACCAATTGTTAGGTCCAAATGATTGTAGAAGGGGGGGTTGAATACAATCTCTATTAAATATTAATAACTGTTTCGGATAATTTTTGATTAAACAATTTAATTATTATCACGAATAATAATCAAAGAAACACAGTTCAAATAAAATACTTGTATTAAACTTGATGGGTGTTACAAGATCAGTTCGAATAAACACTAATAGCTCTTTAGAATTTCTACAGAATATTTAACATGAATGCTCTGTATTTTTTTCTTTTAGCTCGAATAGAATGTTAATAGAAGTTGTTGAATGTTAACTACTGATCTCATATATATAGAGAAACACTTAAAAGTCTCTCTGGTGCATTCGGGAAGACTTCTTGACTCCGGGAAGACTTTCTGTGCTCGGGGAGACTTTTCAGGGAGACTATCATTGCTCGCAGAGACTTCTTGATTTAAATGAAAAATCATTTAAATTGATGGGGAAGACTTTTATAGCTCGGGGAGACTATTATAGCTCGGGGAGACTTTTCAAATAAGATTCGGGGAGACTTTTGAAAAGTCTCCGGGAGACTTTTCAAAAGTCTTCCCGATAAATCAAATGCCGACCTGAATGATAACTGAGATGTATATCATTTATTTTGAAGTGATTCATATGATTTAAATATACTGACTTCTTCCTTCCTTTTTGATTTCTTTTGAATTAAATTCTATTTGAATTATTATATATCTTATTCATTAAATTAATTCTGTGTGAATTAATCTAAGTAAATAGGATACATAATAAATTATCTTTTTGATAATAGAATTGAATTAAAGTCTTCTTCATTCTAAAATAATTCTAAATTAATTAATTTCTTAATCAATTTAAGAAATAAATTAATTCTGATTGAATTAATTTACCAATTAAATTAACTAAATAATTTAATCAATTAATAGAGAATTAAATTAAAGTCTTGACTCCACAACTCTTGATGATATAATTCCAAGTCTTCTGTCTTCACACCAATGTCTGTAGCTGACCATTTTTTCTGTAATAAAGAATCTTCTCTGTATTTTGCCAACACTCCGTGTACTGTCTGGTTCACGAGTGATTCACAACAAATAGAATTCTTCACTTGACTTTTATAATGGTTCACTTCTGTTCCTTCTGATTTGACTATTTCTGATGTCACACAAATTGAAATCTTCTGACACTGTAGCTTCTTCAAACTTAAATACTCCACTGAGGCGTGATCAATTAAATTGAGCTTCTTTCAATGTAGTACTGCTTCAGGTCTGTAGATTGACTTTGATCTTCTTTTTCTTGTCAGATAATACCTGCTGAAGATTCCTGTGACAGATAATATATTTACTTACAAATTATCTATGTTTGAGTTGAGTTGTCATCTCTCTAAACAAATAGGCTTCTAAACATATGCCTTTCAATTATAGTATGGCACAAATGAACCAAACAGTACATTTGTGTGTCAAATAAATTAATAAATATTCATCATCTAGCTTAAATGGTTTTATGACAGAAGACAAAGCAAAGACGGAAAGATTTCAGAGTTGACAACATGATTATACAAGTCAAGATAGTATTTTAATTCTATTATCAAAAGTTAATTAGTTATTTAATTTATCTAATTAAATTAATTCAAGTTGAATTTAATTTAATTTATAAATTAATTAATTAAATTAAATAGAATTAATTTATTATAAAACAAATGACTTAATATGACTTTTAATAAGTCTTTTTAGACTTTATTAAAAGTCATACCGAAGGATTATGGAAAGTCATACTGAGCCAAGGATTGAAAAAGTCATACCGAAATCCACTTGTCAAAAGTCATACCGAATTTCTTTTTAAGAAAGTCTTTTAAGAAAGTCATACCGAATTTCTTTTAAGAAAGTCATAATGAATTTCTTTTTAAGAAAGTCATACTGATTTTCTTAAAGGCCATACAAGGTTATTTGAAAAGTCATACAAGAGTAAGAAATGTCATACAGACTTAAATAAAGTCTGTAAAATGTCATGTTCTAGAAAGTCATACAAGCTTTACAAATCCTCTATAAATATGAGGTGACCACCACTTCATTATTTAAGTAAGTTGAAAACATTCAAATTCAGAAATTTGTATGCATTGTAATATTCACAGATTTCTGTACAATTTTGGATTATAATTGTTAAACAAGAACAATTCATGTCAAAATCGTTCTAGAATATTTTATCAATTATAGAAACTTTCATCATATTAATTTTATAATACTTTTCAAGTTAAAATTATATCTTCTACTTGAACAGTATTTTATTAAAATTAATATTTCGTGATTAATTAAAATAATATTTTAAAATCCAAAATTTCACGATTAAATTCAGATATTGTATTCAATCCCCCTTCTACAATATCAGGGACCAACAACCATCCAGAATAGGTCCAAATCGGGACATGGCTAGAAGCTTTCTAGAAAGAACAGAAGTTGGGTTAACAGAGAATGAAGATAAAAAGCTCAAGAAGACTTTGAGAAAAGCTCACAACAGTTACCCTTTTATCAATCAGTTCTTTCATGCACTTATGAAATCTATCAAGGCAATGTTTATCACAACCGGCGATAAAGGATGGAGAATTCAAATTACTTTTCACAATGAGAAAACAAAGACCATTTCCTCAACTTTCAACAAGAAGAGATCATTGACAGAGCTGTATATAATGAAAATTCGAGTAATAAAGGGATCATATGTGAACGAGCTACTAATTAACAAGATTGAAGAACAAATGGAAGAAGCAAACATTGAAGTTCATGATAATCCACACACAATATTTTTCTTCAAAGATAGACTGGTTCAGGGACTAAGTTTAGAAGATGAAAGCTTGGGTTTATATCCTTTGAAGCATCTATCTTTTGTTGAAGGGCTTTTAAGAAGCAAATGGTTTATAACTGAAAAGAAGTGGAAAGCGGCTGAATGAATCTATGCCTACAAGTTGAATGTCTTATCTTCTAAAGGCATAGACGTGTCAAGAGTTAAAAGAGTAGATCCATCAAATGGAACTCAAGCTAAAGTGCCAATTCCAACTCATGGGGAACAAGAATGGTACAGAAAATTATACAAGGGAAAGAAAGAATTTGAAAATACAAGGCCTAGTGAAGTTTTTGTATGTAAAGAAAAGGTACCTGATTTTCCTACAGTCTATCCTACATTCAATGAGATAAGGAAAACTGAATCAATGGTAATCAAGGATCCTCCAGTAATCAAGTATACAAGTCCAAAGGGTAATTCAGTGACAATTGATATTCACCAGTTGTCTTACATGACATCAAAGGAATTGGGCTTTATACTTGATCAAATCAAGACTTCTACAAACCACAAGGACAAAGATGCATTGGCTAAAATTTTAAAGTTGTTCTATGATAAGTTAGAGTCAGAATCATTCCACAATACTGACCGTGTGCAAGCAGTTCCGAAAAGGCTGCAGATGCAAGGAACGACCAAAATTCTGAAATTCACTTTCAAGAAAATTAAAGAGATCATAAGAGTGACTGTACTAAAGACTATCTTGGAAGCTTTATCAGATCCAAAGCCAAGAAACATGCTAGAAGAGGAAGCTGAAGATTTGGTTAGGAAAAAACTGCTGGTTAGGAACAATTTAGAATGAATCATTGTAATATTTGTTCAATCTAGAGGAACAATCATTCTACTTTCTAATGTTCTCAATATGAAATCTGGAAATGTAAGGTATAATCCAGAATGTACTTTAATATTAGTTCATTATAGTAGGTTTAAAAAGATGCAGTTCATAAGACAAACTCATAGTTCTCTTCTTAAGGTCCTGGAAAAATTCATGTCTTCTCATAGATTTGATGGGCCCAGTAATATATCTTTCATTTACTTTTTCTTAAAAGTTAGTTGAGTTATCCTCTTAAAGGATTTGCTTGTTGAACTGTAACAATAAAATAGGGGGAGATTGTAAAGCATAATGTAACGTAACTCAATATGTAACCGATGACACTAACTCAACACCTGAATACAGATAACTAATATTACATGAAACACATGAATCGACTGCGAATCAGTTCTAATTTAAAGAAGCATTATCCTTAGTATCAGTGAAAGCTTTGAAGACATTGAAAATTGCTTAAAGAAGTTCATTAACATGTTCAAGCCTCAGCACTGAATAAAGTTTAAGTGGTTTAGAGATTCTATTTATATTAAAGAATATACAAAAGTGAAGTCAGAAGATTCCAGTGAATTACATAAGCATTCAATTACCAACTGTGTAGTCAAGAAGATATGTTGATCAAGATTGTGTTAGTCATTTGTGAACCAGACGAGTTGCACTAAACGTCAGCACAAATGGTATTGAGAACTGCATCTAAGAATCAGAAGAATTGGTTAAGGGATGTCAATCAAAAGCAAAGAATCAAGTTGGGAAATAAAAGATAAAATCAACTAAACTTGATTCAAGGCAGTAGGTGGTTTTGTTGAAGACATGAAAATATTCTAAGTACAAAACACCTTCACCTCAACTGACTGTGATGTCACTAAAGGAATTAATTAAAGAATTATTTCTTTAATTAAACTTGCCGATTTTTATGGCACTTAGAAAAGAAATGGAGCGATTGCTAAGGCATTACAAGACAGAAGACATCTGATTGTTATTAGTTATTCCACTACAAGACAGAAGACATCCGATTGTTATTAGTTATTTAAATAAATTGATTTAAGTAATTTATTAACACTCTGATTGTTATTTCAAGACACGATGATTATTATGTTTTAATTCCCCCATTGTTAGTAAATCAGAATGAAAGCAATTCAATTTACTTAGCCCTTAGTGAGCAACGTAGGTGAGTTGGTGAAAGACTACACTTAAAAGCAGCAGAAGCTTTATTCTGGCATTCATTCATTTATTCAAGCATAGAACAAGTCGAGAGAGAAAAGAACCAAAGCATTCAAGACAAACAAAATACACACAGAAGCCATTAATGTTATAGTAGATGTTGTATCAAGTGTATTGATTGCTTGTAAACAAACCTTGTATCTGTAATAGACTAGTGAATCATTGTAGCTAACCTCCATGTTAGAAAGTGTAGCACCCCTCAGGGATTATATTAATAAAATAATATATTTCCCGAACGAACTGTGTTCATATTGTTATGACTAGTGTTTGATTGTGCACCTGTTTAGAAGTCTACAGTCCAAATAATATATTTCGTGAATAAAGTTAAAAATTGGAAATATCGTATTCAACCCCCTTTCTACGATATTTGAGACTAACAATTATATGTAACGGTTTTAATCTATTTATTTGAGAAGATGTGACGATCATTATTCTTTTTATAATTAATTAAAAAATCTAGCAGTTATTATATATTTACGGGGAGTGATGACGGTCATTGTTCTTTCAATGGTTCACAAAAAATCTAATGATTGTTATATATTTAGAAAAAAATCTAACAGTCATCATATTTTCTATGGTTAACTTGAGATAAGCAAAAATTAGGATGATCATACTATTAAAAATCTCATATTCTACTATTATATACTCCCTCCGTCCCACCCAATTGTTTACATTTGAGTTGGACACGGGGGTTAAGAAAATTCTATAAAGTATTATGAAAGAGAATGAAAAGTGGATAAAAGAGAAGGAAAAGTGGGTAAAGTGGTGGGGTCAATTGATATTGAAATTGATAGATTTGAAAAGGTAGAGTAAAGTAGTGGATGAGAGTAAATTTTATAATATAAAAATTTACTATTTTTAAAAAATTTTGAAATGTAAAGAATTGGATAAGACATCTAAAAAAAAAGTGTAAAGAATTGGTCGGACAGAGGAAGTAATAAATAGATATAGAGATTGTGCACTATAATAAAAGTTAGGAAGTGACGCACTTGTAAACGACTAATTTGTCAGCAAGTATTTTGTCCTTTCTTTTGCTTGTGTTAGTTGTATTTAATTTTTAGAGAACTAGGATTAAACACAATTATGATTTAATAATGTTTCGAATAATTTTTAGGATACACGGTTTATAGTTTGGGATTTAAAAGAGAAACTAAGATTTGAAAGTACAGTAAGTATATACTATATTTATTTGCTGTTGATTAGTTATTGAGGATTTATTTTTTTATTTTCTTTTGCTGTGAGAAACAGCCGCCGCTATTATTGATGGAAATTGAGTTAAACCAATTGTTTAGTTAGCCGGTATCCTTGATAAATTGATGAACTAATGAACTTATAATGTATGAATACTCATATTTTTCATTTAAAAATTATTTTATTGTAACGAAATTTATGACTATATGAAATATTGATAATTTTTCTGTCAAAGTTTTTGTTACATAAAATCTCAATTGAACACTGCAATATATGCTTACTGAGATTTATAAACTCATCCTTTTATATTTCTAATTTCCACATGGAGGAATTTTAGAGAAGGAAATTCAGGGAATGGGAATGGTAAGAACATGATGAACTAAAACCTTAGATTTGGATGGAAGTCGCGTAGAACTCTATTATAAGTGTTCAGTCATAAATCAGTATTTCGGCGTTCGTAAGAAGCTTGTTATGTAATGTATAACGTTTAATGCACGATTAAATAACGTTTAAAGTTTGAATGTATTATTAAGTTTTTAAAGTTTAAGTTTACGTAAACATATATTGAGATGATTGGTATATTTGACGTTTCCCGGATTAGGTTTTTGGAGTTAAACTCGATACCGGGAGTCGCATCTAAAAATGCATGCATGGTATGAAATTGAGTATTAAAAATATAAAAATATGATTTATTATTAAATATTTTTAAAATTCAAAAATCTCATACATTTAAAATGAATATAAAAAATTCATTAAAATCCACCATTTTATAAAATTAAAAAAATGATTAATTTTTAAATATCATCAAATTTTATTTGATATTTTGAAATATAAATATCAACATATTTTAATGGATTTCTAAAAATTCAAATTTAATATTATCACATTTTAATGATCTTTTAAAAAAATTATTTAATTTTTTATTAAATATCGTCAAATTTTAATGGATTTTTTTTAATTTAAATTAAATACACCTAAATTTTTAAAATTGAAAAAAACTCTAAGATATCTAGATTGAATACATCTTCTAAATTATTAGTAATCATATACTGAAATGATTTATCTTATAAAATAAAAATTATATAATTGTTTTATTATAAATAAATATGATAAAATAAAGGAACCCATCGAAAGCGGTATGAAGTATCAAATGTCAATTTTTACAGGTCCAATATTCAATAAATTTATATCATTATAAATTGTTGGAGGTTTGGTATCATATTTAGGTTTTGATAAATTTATAACTTTAGTTTGATCCATTGGATAATCCACTTTAGGTTCCGACAAAATCCATATTATTAATTATGTATTTTAATAATTACCATTAATGTGATATATAATATTTATGGATATCTTAATTTATCAAAATTTAAAATATTATGATAAGTTTATTAATGTAAATTATATCATATAATATATATAAGTTTGATATTCATATATATGTTTGAATTCATAATCTTAATTTGTTAATCAATGCCCATATCAAATATTAATATAACATAATACATGTTTTTACGTAAAAATTGATATACACTTAATTAAATAATAAATTTTAAATATAATTGATATTTGAACGTAAAGAAATAATATAATATGAGTAATTTATTAAAAAAAGATATATACAATATTATAAGTAGTTTAAAAAAAGTAATTTTGAATAAAATTTAAGATATACAGAGTTTAAAATAAAAATTATTTATGAATTATTATACATAAAATATTATTCTAAAAATAAATCCTAAATAAAAATTAACACATATAAATATTATAAATAATAATAAAGAAGAAATTAAAATAAATAAAAAATTTTAATTTATTACATTAAAGTTTTAAATCTAAAATAACTAAAATTAATTATATATATATAATTATTGTATATATTATTATAATAATATTTATTAATATATAAATTATAAATTACCGTGTGCTTAGGTCGGACAAATAATCCAGTAATATTGAATAAAAAAAAAGCTACAGAAAGAGAAAGCAGCAGCATATATGTGGGAGATAGAGTTTATTGATATAAAATACAAGGGGGGATTCACCAATGATGCCATCTATTTCTTTCATTCCTTTATCTCATCTTTTTCTCTCTATTTAAACTCCATAACATCTCATGCTAAGTCTTGCATATACAACCACCAAATATAAGATATACACATTTATTCTCTCCCCCTTGAACTATATTAAACCAAACAAAACATTCGGTCCGTTTAAAATATAACAAACCATTTGATATGGAAAACAAGCAGCAGATATATGCAATGAAATCAAGGTTCCAACGTATATGTGTGTTCTGTGGTAGCAGCCCTGGCAAGAATCCTAGCTACCAACTCGCAGCCATTCAGCTTGGAAACCAACTGGTACTCACCCTTCCTTTTCTATAAATTTACACACACCGACACACATGTACACGCTAGTCTCAAAGTGTGTATTATCAATTATGTATTTTGATAAATTTTTCGAAATTCTGATTCCGTCACTGACGTATTTTTTATTTTATTGGTTGTGATACGAATGAAAACCTTAAGAGATGCTAGGTTACACATCTTAAATGTGTTAAAACGTTTTCATGGTTGATCCGGTCCCTGTATATGATAAACACAAAACACACACCGTATGTATTTATCTACATGGAAAGAAACAGAGAACTCTGCATCAATCCTAATTCTCTTTCCCTTTGTAAAAGAACTAGTTATACTATCCCGCCAACAAATTTCTACGAATTATTATTTGAAAAACCAAATTTTACTTGATTTACGTTGATTTTTTTTGGTAGTTGCGATTTTTCTTTTTATGTGATTCATAAACATTCATTTTCACCACATGACATAAGCTTTTTACCACTTGGCTATACAATTAGGCTCGTCTTCAGATTCTAATTAAAAACTGTCTGCTCATATTCACGATATAACGTGAGAGTAATAGCCCGTTTGGTTTGAAACTGATACGAGATAAAATGTATTAATTATTTATTAAATAAATCAAACGAAACCCATGTTGAATACGTATAAATAAATATTAATAATGACGAATTGAGAATATTAATTGTTACATAATCCGTTAAGTCAAATGTGTTGATAAAATGAGTAAATCCAAACAATTCTTTATTTTTTAAGATGCAAGGTCAAATTGTGTATGTTATATAATTAAGATGGAATCAATTCAACGATAACGTGTCATCTATAATAAGACCATTATAGTAATAATGGAATAAATAATAAATATTGGGGTACAAATATTAATTTATGAAAAAATAAAAAAATGAACAGGTTGAAAGGAACATCGACTTGGTATATGGAGGCGGCAGCATTGGGTTGATGGGTCTTGTCTCTCAAGCTGTCTACAATGGTGGTCGCCACGTGTTGGGGTACCACCCTCTCTTTTCCCTTCTATTCATTATCATTACCCTACCTTTCATTGTATTTTTCATTAATATTTTAGTTGTTTTTATTTAATTCTTCCACAGGGTTATCCCAAAAACACTCATGCCCCGAGAGGTAAAATTTTATGCTTCTTCCGTGACAGTAAAATTTTATTCTATTTTTAGATAATAAATAATGAAATTATTTAATGGTCTCTTTGTAAACCTGAATTTTATTTGAAATTTTGGATTTAATCAAATAACATGTTTGGATAATCAAAGAATTTGGATTTTATTTTATTTGAATTCCAAGACATTTAATATATATATATATATATATATATATATATATATATATATATATATATATATATATATATATATACGAGTAAGCCTTAGCGAGAAACTCCTTATTTATTTGAGTAACTGGGCAACCAATTCCTATTTTATAAGAATTTGATTAACAAATAACTATAGAAGACTACAGAACATACAAAAAGTCATAGAGTATCAAAAATATTTACAAAACAAATAATTTTTTTTACATAATATACAAAAAAAATATAGGACACAAATTATAGAACACTAATGCCGAATAGTATTATGTAATTTTGTGTTCTATATTTTTTTGTATGTTATGTAATTTATTTTTTTGTTTTGTGATTGTTTTTTGTGTTCTGTAATTTTTTGTATGTTCAACAATATTTTTTCATGTGTTCTGTAATTATATTTGTGGTTGGTTTTCCACTTACTCAAATAAGGAAGTTTCTCATTGAACCTAAGTCATGTATATACATGTATATATATTAATACAAATGTCAGAATGACTACTCAAATCATGTCATTTACAATTTGAAATTAAATATATGTTACCAAACGTAATTTAAACGTAAAGTTAAATTTCATATGTTATCATTTACCATTTACGAGTTTTTCAAATATCATAATTGTAAATTAGATTTAAAATTTGGTCAATTTAGCTGAATTTTGGGAAAATTTGTAATATGAACTATAATGAATAACAGATAACCGGAGAGACGGTTGGAGAAGTGAGGCCAGTGGCTGGTATGCACCAAAGAAAAGCAGAAATGGCGAGGCAAGCTGATGCATTCATAGCATTGCCAGGTACTTCCATGACATGTATTTACGGAATGATGATGTGGCATTACGTTGTGTGTTAAATATTTTAATTAGTTATACTTCGTCTACTGTCACATCATCATTCGAGACATCTCTTTGTAAATGTCTACGATCCCAACCATTTTTCCTTTTCTTATTGTAATCATCTTAGGTGGGTATGGAACGTTAGAAGAGCTACTGGAAGTAATTACTTGGGCTCAATTGGGAATTCATGATAAACCGGTACACATTTATTCTGATTAAGTGGTTATCTACGGTTAATAATTTGTAGGATTATTTTCTAATAAAATTGTACATATGTTCGGAAAATATACAGGTAGGCTTGTTGAATGTGGATGGATATTATAATTCATTACTGTCTTTCATAGACAAAGCTGTTGACGAAGGTTTCATCACCCCCTCTGCTCGTCACATTATTGTGTCTGCCCCTACTGCCCCTGAACTCATGTCCAAGCTTGAGGTATATATATATTTATGAACTTGTGCAGAAGGCAATTTATAATTATAGTATAACAATTTAGGTAACATATCAAGTATGTCTCACTCGAAAATAGGATCCGATACTTCAAATTTTATCGATACTTCAAATTTTAAAACATCGAAGCATCATACATTGTAAATGCTAGAAAATCTTTCTAACTGTTTATTATAGCTTAGTAATTTATCTGTTTTATGTTTTAGGAGTATATTCCAGAGCATGACGAGGAGTCAGCTAAGCTAAGCTGGGAGATGGAACAACAATTGGTTTACACAACAGAATCAGATATTATCAAGGCTCGAATTCACTATTGACTTTCAGGGCAGAAATATTGACGACACTCAGAACAAAATGGTAGATAATCATAGATATCTTTGAAAAACAGAATTAAAAGGATATTAGCCACAGTTGTTTAAAAACATGCTGTGGATTGAATATCATGTGAAGTCATGTTGACAGCTTTCTTTTAAATGTAAAAACAGTACCTTCGTGAGTTGACATGTTGAGCAAGAATTTCTGTACCTGCAATTGTCAGTATGTATGTTATCTTACATTTTTATTAGTGGCACAATCATTCGAAACCATCATGGTCTTCTGTAATTCACGAAAATTTACGAGAATAGGTGTCGATATCTGAAAGGATGTTCTTTATAGCAGCTTTGTGGCTCTTACTATTCGTATTTTTTTCTGGAGAATTTTGTCCTTTATTGTAGGAGGTAGGATCGAGGATGTAACATTGAACTTGACAAACTGATTTATTACGATGTGCGACACTATTAATAGCAAGACTTTTCTCAGACCCTGCTTATGCGAATGTTGCGGAAATCGAATAAAATGCAGATGACTATTTGAAAACCATGTTGATTGCAGAAGTCATACACTGAAACGACCTTTCTTACCAGTCATTTGATGATGGAGAAACTAAAAACAGAATGTTGGGAAGGAGTTAGTTACGTATAGAGTATGTAGGCCTCTGAATTGATTGATCAAAGGAAGGTGGAAAGGAGTAGACAAAATGAGTGACAAAGTGAGGCCTATAGGTCCCCCACGCCTATAAGTGGCACCAATATTGTCATACTTTTTGTACTTTCTTAGTTATAGTTGTCCAATGTTGACGAGTGCACCGCTTTGATATACAGATAGATAGATAAGGCCGAACAAACATACTGTGTACTTGAACTATAATTGCGCCCTGATGAAGTGCGCGTGCATGCGAAATTGTAGATCCATAGACCATAGTAGTAGCCCATGACACATTATGGGCAACCCCAAATGCGCCAATTTGCTTAACTATCTGGATGATAAATGTATGATAGGGGACTACAACATGCTTCTCCAACTAATTTCTTAATTCCCAATCATTTGATTTTAATGCACTTACACAATTGGATCTTAATTTAGTGTACTAAATGCACGCTTCATCATTGTATGTGGATAAATACATGGTTGACTCTAATCAATGCAACCGCATTGTTTGTTATTGGAGATTTGTGACATGTTTTATTTGTGTTCTTTTAGCAAAAGAGAGACGATGACGAGGATTAGATGTTCGGGTTTTGTCTTTACCAGAGTTCTGTGGTCACAATTTTTCTACCATATTGTATTTCACTAATGTTCAATAATAAAATTTGTATGCTAACACTTGCTAAAACATTTACTTTTCTACCGAGTGAATAAATCATTTAAAAATTTCTATTCAGTCATTTTATTCGGTGTGAAATTATAAGTATATTTCTACTTAAATATCTATTTAGTTCTTAAATATCTATCTACTCTATCCGAAATCCTCCCTGACCCCTTTTTCGCCGACAACGGCTGTTACAGTGGTATATCGTTTCTGACATCTTTTCCTACCAAACACCTCATACTCTCTCCAATTTCACCTATAATCCCTTCTTTCCAGGTCCCGCTCAGACTTCATAGAGGCCCTGTTCAAATATTCAAATGAGGCCCTGGAATAAAAAAATTGAAGCAAAAATGAAGTATTAAGTTTTTGTAATATAAAGTTTTGAAAAAATATTTATAATACAGTTTTTTGGATGCAACATTTAGATAAAATTTGTAACTTTTAATATGTAATATGAAATGAATAAAATTAGTTAAAATAATAATTTATCATCTCAAATATCTATCAGCTTTTTTTTGAATGGAGATATCTATCGGTTAAATATTTATGAAATCATATTTTGAAAATGAATATTTTAGGACCACTTTTTTATTCTTCTTTTTTGTATTAAATTTTATTTTACGTTTTGATTATTTAATTATATTGATTTTATATTTGTGATTATTGACATTATAGTATAAAAATAAATAAATTAACTAATTTTATTCAAAGTAAATATAGAATAATTATAAAAGTGAAATATAATTTATAATAAGAGAAGCTACAATAATCATAATGTGTTTTTTAAAATTTATGAAAAATTAATATAATTTAAGACGAATATTCAACAAATAAATATTATTTTAATTATAACATACATCAACTACATAACCGCAGTGTGGAATTTGAAAGCCCTTCAACAAAGGACCTATGCAAGGGACTTGCTTGCACCGGCTAAAAGTCGAGCCTGCTTATTTCATCATCATATCAACTACCCAAGTCATTCTCTAACAAAAATTAAAATCGAATTTCCTGTTTTTCTACTTGTCGAGGGATTCGTTATAGAGAAATATTGAGATTCATTGACGACGTGCAGAAACTTGAGACTCGTTGAAAAAAGAATAAGGAGGACTCCATGTTTCAAGGCTGACTCGGTGGTGACTCACTGTATCTCATTGAGTTTGACGAGCCATCTCAAATGAGATAAATGTTTTGGTTTGTATTGCTTATTATTGTAATCTTTATTGTTATTTTGGATTTATATATTGTGTGTATGACCACCACAATCAAGGTGCACTTTCTTGAACCTTCGAATTTTATATTGTTTCATTGTTTCATTATGTTTTTAGTTGTTAAATAAATTGATTTGTTAAAATTTTGTTCATGATATACTTTGTTGTATAATGATCTTTGATCTCATTTCTGAGGCTACTTGTCTGTTGTTTATCTCCATTAAATCAGTGTTTTAATGAGTTTATTTAGTTGTTGGTATACACTTATTATCAGATGCATAGGTCGTTCGAGTTATGTGTTTGGACTATTATTATTACTATTTTATTATTTTTTAGAGTTATGTGTTTGTGAGTACCTAGTTAGTGCTCGGATATGACTTTCTACTACACAGTTAGTTGTAGCTTCTCTTTATTAGTCTTATGTTAATTGGTTCTCATAGATTGACTTGTTAGTTGTCAAGATTAATGAGTTAAATTCTCGGTTAAAAATTGTCTTATTTGATTGTATTTTCTTGACCAATAATAATATGTTTAACATGTTGTAATTTGTGTTGTTAACCTACTTATATCTATTATTCTTTTCATCTTTTCATTCAAGTGCTGATTGTTATTACTTTGTTTAAGTTGAAAAAATTTAAGTTTAAATTGATTTATGTAGCATGAAATGAAAAATTCGTTGGTGGTCAATATATGATGGCTTGTTTGGTACCTTGAATGGTAGTTTCGTGCCATGATTGATGGCTAATAGTTTTAAATTTATAATTAAGTTATTTAATGTGATTAATAATTTTTAGCCGTTAATTAGTTTCGTGTCGTTTCATATTTTATTCCTTACTTTATACATAAATTCGCTAATTTTTAGTTTTGGTTTAATTACTATTTAATATAATATTTGGTCAAAATACTTATTAATTAGCTGAGGTTTCCTTTATATTTGATTAATAAACAATAGAGAAGTGTTATTGATTATTTAATTTACTAATTATTTTTTATTTTGGTTAAATTTGTATTAATTTGTGCTAATGTGGGAGGCTATAGTATTAAAATACAATATTAATCTTAAATTATACATTTTTAAGTTACATATATATTTTTTATTTTAAGTATTATTTAAGTCTATATAAATTTGATGTTAAAAGTCTTTAATATTTTATATAAATTAGTGTCTGACTAAAGGATGTCCTTTGGTTAGAATTTATTTTGCTACTTATATATGATATATTTATATATTTTTATAACATCTTATTGTCATAGATAATAATAAATTTAAATACTTCATTTTGTATTTATGAACTTATATTATATTATTTATTTATTTATTTTCAGGATGCTTGGATGGGATATTCGATATGGGTGTTTTCTTCTCAAAAATTAAAGATCTATTATCTAAATTTTCCCGGTCATCTTTGCATGTCCAACGGTTAGATAATAACTTTTTTCATTGAAAGGAACTCCTTACTCCGACTATTCTATTTTGATACAATTCTTGTGAACATGTATCTCTTGTCAAAAAACAATATCTATCTATTCTATTTATCTATGTAATTTACCAAGTGAATATGAATCAATTAGATAGAGTAAAATACTCTCTCTCTCTCTCTCAAATAGAGTATATATAGAAATTTTATTTTCATATTTTTAATAGTTTATAAATAATTGGATATTTATTAATTAGAGTTTAATATTTTATGATAAGAAATAAAAAAATCTGAAACTTAAAAAAATTGGAGAATAAATATTTCAATCTAAAGATATATTATAAGGAAATTTGGATTTAATGGGCAGTTTGTGCATACATCACTATTTGGGCCATAACTTGAGTTCTGAAAGTCAAAATTGGATGATTTTTATAATCCACACAAAGATAATAGAATTTTCTATAATTTAGAGGTGATCCAATATTCTAAATTTTACTAGAGTAGCACAGAAATAAGTCTGAAAGATAAACTACAAATTTCACAATTAGAATCTAACTTATTTTAAGATATCGTTTGTGTCTCCTTGTAAAATATTAGAACTCTTATATATTAGGGTTTGATATATTATTAGAGAAACAACCTCTAATACAAAACCATACACTGTATCATAATATAGAATATAGATAACTGTGCTGAAAGGAGGATATTGAATGAAGGAGTGAATGGATTCATCTAGATTTTAAACAAGTTCTTCAAATTGTATTATTTATACTTAAACTCTTATGCTCATGGTTTGCGGTATTTATATATGTTTTGTTTTATTTTAAGTAGTGAATCCCTTAATCTAGGGATTAAAATTCATTAATATATTATATTAGTTTAGTTATACTGTAATTTCTCTTGGTATGTTAATCTGTAATTTAAAATTTACTATACTTAGAAGAGTCATAAAATTTTAAAATTGAATCCATAGGAATAATAACAAATCGGGAAGATGAGTTGTAATTCTAGTACATGATATGATATATACAATTTAAGTGTTATATCAGGAAATTGATATGCAAATTATGACACTGATAATCCTTGGTTCTTAATAATCTAGGTATATACCTCGTTTAACTATGGGAGTGGCTTTCATGCTGTAATTGTAGGCAATTGTTAAGTAAGATAAGTGTTGCAGAAAGGGGGGTTGAATGCAACTTGTTTAAATATCTCAAATTCTTGCTAACAACTAACAAGAATAATATTTAACAAGTTATGAATGCAAACAAAAAACAGATAAATAAAGACAAGGTGTATAAACTTAAAAAATAATATATTATTATTTTTATTTGCTACAACTGACTGGAAATAAATTCCAGCTTCAAAGAAAACAATAACAATGAATTTGCTAATGTTTCTATGCTTGAGAGAAAGTCTAGCTCAGTTGCATTAGGAAAAGTGATTGTTGGATATGTGTATTTATACTGAAACACATATCTCACTTACAGGTTCACTTTTCCTTTGTCCTAGAATAAAGCTTGAAATAGAAAGTTTACTTTTCCTGTTCAACCTTGGCTTCATTCCCTTTGTAGATAAAGTTGTTCTGAGATGTACAGAAATCTTTGACTTCTTGAACACACTTTATCTTTTTTCTTGTATTCTCCCAAGTTGCAGTAGTAGACTTGACAGAGTAGATTGAGATGTCAAAATCATTCCTTGTGATTTACCTATCTACTCTGCTACTAGGTATAAACTGTCAGTTTCACTAAAAGTATACTGTCAACTTGTAGCTCATCTATGGTAACAATATCTTTGGTTCCACATACTTTCCTTTCAAGCTTTGATAGTCCACTAAAACAGATTGTCTCCAAAGTTGTTGTCAACTATCCCCGCCAATTTTATAGTCAGTAAAACTTGTTGTCTTCAAATCTTCATTCTCCGCCAAGTTTACTATCGAGGGAATAGTTGTTGTCACTTGTTCCTTTGTGTTGTCACTTGAATATACTGTCATAGGCTTGAGTGTTGAATATTACTGTCATGGATTTGAACCATGTTGTGCATGAACACTTAGTGAACTTCTACTTCATGGATCAGTTTATTATATTTGTACAAGACAGTAACTATCAAACTTCCTGTCACCTAATTATGTTATGGTTAAACATACTGTTTCAAGTGACTATTTAAACATACTATCAATATATATATGACAATACATTTTACTTAGCTTATTTTCTGATTAAGACTAAGTACTAAAGTTGATAACATTATTAACCCCACAATCTCTAACAATATACCCCAATTTGTTTTTATATAAAATAAAGACAAATTTAAAATTTATTTCAGGTGTTAACTCAACTAATAAACTGATGTGCTTGTACAGAAAAGTATTCAAGCCATTACAAGTACTAATTTACAATTTCTTAAACTACGTGCTGCTCTAGCCGGAGCAGATCTTCAAGTTTTGCTTGAGCTTCCTTGATCTGATTTCTTCTGAGGATTCTTCCTTTCATATAGCAATTCCAAAGATCTAATTGCCCTCTTCTCTTCAATAGATTTGGCATGATCAGACACACAATCCAGTACCAGTTTTATCAATTTATAAGATATGCTCTTCGAATCCTGATAGGAGTAGTAGTCTTCCACTAGTCCTTTGGAAATACAGATATATTTAACCTCAAATTCATCAGTAAGAAATCTTGCTTTGGAAGATGTGAATACTTGATCTACTCTCAGTTTGTCTATGCCATCATCTTTTTTTGAACTTGATTCAATGATCTTTCATGTTGCTACACTCAAGTGTCTTTCAGTTTCTAGAAGTGATCCTGTTGTCAGTCTAAAATTTTTTCTCAGAGTTGCATTGTTGAGAATCCCAAAATCTTCAACTTGCTTCAATACTGTAAATGATGATTCTCAATGGATTTGTAAGAACAGGTGAAATATAAGTAGTAAGTCTTGAGTGCTTATTATTCAGTTTGGCAACTACAAAATCCATATCAACTTCTTTAATCTGCCTTTTAACCCTCTCAAGTTCCTTCTTCAATTCATCAACCTTGGAGTCATTCTTCCTTACCTTCTCCTTTTCCTCCATCTTCTTTCTTACCTTGAAGTCACAGATTTTTAGAGCTTTGTTATTGATTTCAGTTATTTCAGGATTTGTTACCTTTAGTAATTGTCTTTTGATCAACTCTGTGAGTTCAGGCTCCTTTTCTGCCAAAGTTCTTATCTCATCAAAAAAGATGATATCATCAGATCCACTAGTGTTTTAGAATATGATTTTATCAGGGTTTCTGAGAAGGCATTTTTGAGTTCTTTCATAATCAATTTGTCTTTCATATTCTTGCTTTTTCTTAGATGAGATGATTATTTAGAGTTTGGGAATGAATTCTTGCTCTTCTGGATAAGGATATTCTTTTAGTTGCTCCACCAGTTTCAATAGAAGATCGACATTTTTGTCTTACAGAGAATCCATACTCCAGAATTCTTTAACACCTTCATCATTCTTAAACATCAGGCCATATGAGTAGATAACTAGCTCAGGTTCTTCAACATCATTTCCATCCAAAGGATGAGGCTTGTAAGAATCCATAAGTTCTAGAAATTTCCTGATTAGTATCCCCCGAAGACATGAGTCTTGATATCTGGTCCTCGAATGATTAACAACATCCTTCTGATCATAAAATAGCTTGCATCCTTCAATTCATGACTCATCTCTTCAATTGATCCATTTGAGTAGAAAATGATCTCCTTACTCAAAGAATTAAACTCAGAGCACTCACCAACAACCTTACAGATTACATCTGCTTTGGATTGAGTTATGACATTTATTGTGGCTCTTCTTACATCTAGACATTCTTCTTGAATCATTGTAGGATTGAGAATCCATCTTGAGATGCAGGGCATTTTCTTTCCACAAGTCTTACTCACCATTTTCTTCTTACTTATACTAGTTTCCTTTAATTAAAAGCATCCATGTGCTCCAAGAAAGGCTTCTGCTTTTACTCTGATCTTATTCAGTCTGATAGTAATTCTTCTCGACAATAACTCCTTCCTTATTTCTTCTGTGACAGTATCTTTTGAAGTTTATGTCAAATTTAGTATGATAGTGGATTCTTGATTCTTGACAGTAGGTTCTTGTTCTTTGACAATAAGTTCCTCCTTATTACTCCTGACAACATCTTCCATGATAGTCCATTTCTTGATAGTGTCTTTCATGACAGTATATTCCTTGATAACATCTATCTTGTTAGCTTCAAAACCAAGAACCACCTTCTTCATCACTCTTCCTTCAACTCCATCTATAAACTTCTTATCATCCTCATCATTTCCACCATCCTTATTTCCATCTCTAGAAGTTCCTTCACCGTTGTTGTTGTTTTGGCTTGAGCTACCTGCACCTCCATCAGGCTTTCTATCATCATTACCATCTCCTTTGTCATCACCATCATTTCTTCTATCTAAACTCTTAGTTTTCTTTCTTTCAAACCTTTAAATATCTTCTTTGAAAATTCTCACCACTTTCATTGTCTCTTCAGTTTGAGGCAATTTTGAAAAGTAATCATAAGCATCTCTCACTGTTCTAGGCTTGCATTGGCTAACTCTTTCCAAGTTCATAGATCTATATTTCCCATCCATAGAGTAGCAATACTTGATGCATAGAGGATTATGGGTAATTTCAGGAAGCTTCTCATTGACCATATTCAACAAAATCTTCTTGAGGTTTTCATTTAACCAGGACTTTTCAACCTTTATCTTGAGTCTTATGGCTTCAATTACTGAAACTTTTTGCCTGCTCAGGTAACCCAAACTAATGTACCAACTTAGTCCACCTTCAATCCTCACAGTGATTACCCATGTGTTGCATCTAGACACCAACACTGTTACACCAATAGTTGATTACCTCATAAGCTCAAAGAATTTCCTGGGATCTCTGTTGGATGAGTTTCTAAGGTTGTGATAACAACCCTGTCCTTAATAACAACATAGGTTGTGACATATTCTGAGCAAGGAATGTTATTGTCAGATGTGACATCAACTTTTCTTGTATCCTTAACAGAAACTGGGGTTGTGACAATAATGTCTTCTACCCTTTGAGTAGAAGGTTCTTGTGGATTACTTATAGTAGACTCATCCAAACTTTGAAATAAAGAATTGACATTTGGCTCCTCAAATGTGTCAAAATGAGAAGCATCAAAGTTAAATGAATTGTGTTCTACATTTTCTATCCCTAAACAGTGTCTTTCTTCAAGAGTGGGCTCATACTGAGTGTGTTCAGCATGGTGTGCAGACTCTATACAGGGTACCATAGGAGATTATCCAATTTCAATAGATGCCCCATGTTGAGAGAAAGCACCTAGAAGTGATCTATTATTCCTATTAAGTTTTGTACCCATTTGAGATGACACAGATTGGGTTATAGATGATGGTACCCTAGCCTTTTTTCTTTTAGGCTCTCCAGGGACCTCTATGGGTTCTGTGGTCTGACTACCACCCTTATTTATTACATCTAGTGCAGTTTCACCACTTATTTATGGAACAGTCTCTACCCTAGGTGTAGGGGTTCTCTTCCTTTTGGGAACCTGACCCTTTTGAGAAGAACTAGGCTTTTGGCTAATAGATTTGGAGACTCTAGAAGGTCTAGCTCCTTCATAAAGTTTAGAGTGTGAGTTAGGAATAGTAAGGTCAACACCATTCTCATCACTCAAAGAGAAAATATTAAAATCTCCTACAATTTTTAAATTTAGTGAGTTTATTATAGACTGCATATGATCAATAATAAACAAGCCCAATTCAGAATTTAGGGGTTTGCTAGTTAAAATGAAGTGTGTGTTTTTCTTTTAAAGTGGGGGTGTTGGTGAGATTGTGAAGTTGTATGAATAGTAATCGTGATAACTCAACACTAGAACATGACAAGTAAATAATACTACGTCTACACAGAAATTAGGAAGAAATGAAGACAAGGCAAATACAGTGAATCAAGACAGTAGAAGAATTTTTGAAGTTGTTAGGTCCTGGAATTATTATAGAAGGGGGGTTGAATACGATACTCATAACAATTTAAAATTCTTTTCAGAATTTGTGGATAATTAAATTATTGCTTTTGTTGAGGGTTCGAGTACTTGTAGTGTTTAGGAGGCTGGCTTACTAACTTTCTCTTTTTATGAATAAACAGCTAAGATCTAGAAAATTAGCAAGTAAATAAACGAGACAAGTTTCGGGGAATATATCTTTCATATATAAACCAAGATGAGTGCTACACCCGGTTTAATGAACTAGTTTCCAAAGAACAAATTAGTTCTTTGCTACAACAAAAAGATCTGACTGATTCCTATTACAATGTATAAATCTATGAATGTACAAAAGGAAATCAATCTAACAGAGAGTGTTTTATAATAGCCCTATATATTTACAACATAATGAATCAGCTAGATTATAAAACTCCGGTGAAGAAGGTATGTGTATGACTTTGTATCTCTTCTTCTCTGGCTTCTATTTCTCTCTGTATCTCTTTGTGTCTGTGTGTATTCACACTCACCAAATAAATTAGATTCATTTGTTTATATAGTTTAGGCTTTATAATAATTGAATTGTTTTCTAAGTGTCGACTAATTCTTCCCTGTATGTTGACTTGAGTTGACCCTTGGATAATTCTCTATGTGTCGAAGTGTGTTGCCTTGTATAGAGTACTTAGAAAATAATCCAGCCTTGAGGGAAGTACATATGTCGATTCTTAGCTCTATGTATGCTTGCCTTAGCCATTTTGAAGTGTGTTAAACACATGTGTCGATTTTTCTTCTCCATGGTAGCTATGTGTCGACTTTTCATCACTCTAGTATGACTTAGAATATTTTCTATCAACCAAGACATCTGTGTCGAATTCTATGCTCCATGTAAAGCTATGTGTCTAATTTCTCCACCATATATACCTGACCTAGAATAGTTTTCATACTTTAAGAGCTATGTGTCTAATTCTTCACCATATATACATGACTTAGAATATTTTTCACACTTTAAGAGCTATGTGTCGACCTTTATTGCCTTGTATGGCTATGTGACTAATTTCTTCACCATTTATACATGACTTAGAATATTTTTCACACTTTAAGAGCTATGTGTCGACTTTTCTTGCCTTGTATGGCTATGTGTCTAATTTCTTCACCATGTATACATGACTTAGAATATTTTTCACACTTTAAGAGCAATGTGTCGACTTTTATTTCCTTGTACGGATATGTGTCTAATTTATTCACCATGTATACATGACTTAGAATATTTTTCACACTTTAAGAGTGTCTAATTCTTCACCATGTATGCATGACTTAGAATATTTTCACCACTTCAATGCATATATTTAGACTTCCTGTCAATTCTTCTTGTACAATAAACATGTTGATCAATTCCTTTGTGTTGACACTCAGTGCACTGGTCTAGTTCATAAATGACTAACACTGATCTTGATCTTCATATTCTCATTAAAATCAAATGCCAGGAATGTTGTAGATCTTTATTACTTCGAACACTGATTATAAATAAACATTGTAATTTCACTAGAATCTTTTATGGTACGTAGACAACGTCTTCATTACTACTACAATCTTGAATACTTCATTCTCTGTTCTTCACTGACGTTTGAGCATATAAATGAACTTTTTTCAGTGAGTATAACTTCAAGACTACAACTATCTTCTTTAACCTTTGTCTTTACCATGTCTTTAATTCTTCTAGATCCCTATGCTTCGAACATTTTCTATCTTCAATCAATGCCTTTATAATGAAATCTTCTAGTGGCACTTCTATACTGAATCTTTAACACTTCTGAAACCCTGAAAGTTTGTAACCATTATTCTTCATTGAGGCATGATCATATTAATGAACTTCTTTCAATGACCTGTAATAGACTTCAAAACTTCATATAATGTCTTGATTCACTGTATTTGTCTTATCTTCATTTCTTCCTAATTTCTGTGTTGGCATAATATTATTTATTTGTCATGTTCAAGTGTTGAGTTATCATGATTACTATTCATACAGTTTCGTAATCTCACGAATAATCTCCCCATATTTGATTGTTAAACTTAGAAAACAAATCTCATAGAGAGGATAACTTAACTAACAACTAGAAAAAGTAATCGTCCGAGACTAGTAAATAATGCTACTTATTTTTCTGGATCAGATTCTGCATTTCTAGATTTCTTGAGTAACTAAATGAAAGATGTTTGTTCCTCTAGCACTGAACTGATATTCATGTAGTATCATCTTCATTCCTCTATGTTTGAGCTTCCTTTGTTTCAAAATCCTTCATAGTTTGAACTTAAAGAACTTATCATGAACAAAGCCATATAAGAATTAAAATTCCTGGGAACGTCTTCAATAGAACATAAAACATAGCTCAAGTAATGTTCTCCCCCTGAGAATGTGATTCTTCTTCTTTTTCTTCTTCTCCTTTTAGATGAACAATGGAAGTATCAATCCTTTTCTATATATCCCACTTGGATGAATCTTTCACGGCCAACTCATTTCAAATATAGGATATAGTTTCTTGATTCTCCCATAAGGATCAGAAGAATCTTCTTTTTCAAGTCTAAATTCTCCCCTAAGGATACGGAGATAAGACCTTCTCCTTTTTCTTGTCTACTAAATTCTCCCCCTTAGTTGAGGAATCCTCTATTGGACCATAATTTTCTCATGGCTTGTCTTCCAAAGAAGGTTCTCGTCTGTCATTGATTGGGAAAATATAGTAGCTTTACTTTCAGAAGTAGCATGTAGCAAGGGTAAGTGTTTGGTGTATGGTTTTCTCACTTCTAATATGTTCTAGAGGTATTTACACTTAAGTATCGAGGACTTTGAAGTGTTTCACTATTTCTCTCCTTATCTCTCACTCAAGTGTATCTCTCCATCACTTTTACTTAAATGTTTCTCTCCCTCACTTTCACTCTGCATTCCAAATATAGCCTTCTGTACCTGCAAGTGAAATATGTCAATTCAAATAAATATCCAACAACTTACAATCCAAAAATAAAATCTACAACTTAATATACAAATTCAAATCTAAATATAAACTTTACAACTCCTCAAAATCAGCAACTCACACTCTTCCCATTAATTAGCCCACCTAACCTGCCCGGTGAAACAAAGAAATATAGACCGGCAGTGAGCGAAAGGCTCATATACGGATATAAAATTATGCAAAGAGTACAAGGGTTAGAACGATGAAAATATGAACAAATAAAATATCTGAATAAAGAATGTTGAAACAAATTGAAAGAGACAAAAGATACTGGTCATACTTAACTCACAATATAAACAAATAACAAAAAAGTAAAAAGACACTATTGATATCTTACAATATCAACTTACATATATATTCTTAAATCACAAATATTCTTACTCTTACACAATATACTCTAACCACTTACTGGTAATAATATCAAATAGATCAAAAGTGAACTTACTTACAGATATGAGAGATAATCTTACACTTACATGATGTCCTACATTTCAGTTCTCCAGAATATGTAGTCATCAAAACTTACAGGGGCTTGCATAAAACAAATCAAATGCTACCCAAAATCTTACAGGGGCTTGCAAGGCACTAAGCACAATGCTACCCAAATGGCCAAACCTAAACAAATTAGTCATGACTCAACGTGTCCCATAACTCCGGCGACACGCCCATACAATTTAAATACACCGTATATGTGGTGCCAAAGCATGAGATTATCCACTCATGACGGATTCTTACAATATCTCCCAAACCATACATATATCACAAAAGACCTGAAAATATCTTACTCAAAATATTCACGCCAAATATCATACAATATAGACTATTACAAATAAAATCAGAATTGACCAGTCTGAAAAACTATTAATTTACTCTATCAAGATGATCTCAAATGAAAGAGTGCAGAACACGAAACTTGTAGAGATTCAAAGATCTTTCCAGAATGATAAAGTTCGTCAAAAACGGAAAAGTAACGAATGCATAAAGAATTAAAATGCGGACTGCCATAACAGAATCAGGCTATGATCACAGTAGTATTTTGAGATTTACGACACCAAGATCACAGAACTTGACAGCGGAATGTAAACAAAGAACGAAGATCTCGAAAAGACCTTTTCAGAATGATATTACACATGAATATTGAATGAATATTCAATTTATTATGAATTTCAGAAGTTACAACATATCAATCTGAATTAAACCATCAGATTGCATAAAAGGCAGATTTCGACACCCTTACGAACAGAATTTCAGAAAGCCTAAAGAACAAAAGATGTAGATAATCGAAATACCTTTCTAAGGAGTCGAAAATCATAATATTTGGATGTATAACGAATCAGTTACGAATTTAACAAGAATTTAGATCAGTTATGATATATATATACGAATTTGGAATAACAATATGAAAAGAGAAGATAAAACGAAGATATCCGTACACTAACAATACGAGAACAAAGAGAGAGTATAGAATGTATCCGTACCTTAAACCTCCAAATACATGAATGATCTTCTGTAAAAATATAGATGTCCCAACACACGAACCCTAATTTGATATAATAGCTTATCTTCTCAAGATTTTTCTTCTTCTCTTTCTCAATCTTCTCCCTCTCCTTCTATTTTTCTTTCTCTTCTATCTTCTCTACGGCTTCCCAACTTTTCTTACGTAACTTACACAACCCTAACTCTTTTTCTTTTTATTTCTATTCTGTTTCTTTTTTTTTCTCTATTTACTTCTCTTAACCGATAATCTCTAAAATAATATCCTAATTATAAAATATCTATATTCATATTCAAATAATAATATTAGTAATAAATCACTAATATTATTCTTAATATTAAATTAAATAGCTTAATATATTATTGAAAAAATACGGGATGTTACATCACCTCTTTGAGATGGTTTATCCCAATATATTAAATCTTTTAGGCAATCCTACCTTGTTCTATCAAGGGGTTTCCTCACACATTCTCCGTAAATGGGAGGTGGACATTCATTTTCAGGATCTAGAAATGTTTCATCCATGAGGGGCGACGTCGTAGGCAATGTAATGAATGGCAATTTAGAGCCTACATTTCCCTCGTGACTCAGTGACGGGAATTTTGTTTGAAATACCCTACTTGACTCATCCGAAGAATTCTTACCAAGTTGTTGCCTCTCAAGCCCATATAAATCTGAACAAGAGATCTTCCTTTCGAGATGCAGAAGATTAACTTCTGTTTGAGGTAGACACCTTGTACAATGTAATATATGGCAACTTAGAGTCCGTATCTCCTCTGAATACCTATACCTCTCACTATGCATGCCTTTCAATGTGTTCCTAGAATTTATCTATTTTGGCTTACCATCAGCGTGAGTGACGGTGGTGTGCTTGACTCATTGCAAGATGCTCTGGCTGACGAGCGAATTTCAATGGACTCACATGTTGAGAGAATGATTCCAGAGACAGTTTTATTACCTTTTCAGCTCTATATCCTTTTGAGAAGATGCAGATGAGCTTACAGTTACCTCATTTTATATACAACTTTTCTTCTCTGGATGTAGATTTGTGGGTGCACTTCCGACTTCATCCTTATTTGTTGCATCAAGTGCAGTTTCTCCCATATCAACCTCTAACTTACAAAGTTTCCTTATATCTCCAATGGTTAATATATGGAAGTGGATCAATAAGTGTTTGGTACTATGGCCTGGGTAAGAGATTGATGATTTTTCAACCTCTTGGCCAGCTTCTAAAGCCATTGGGGACTAAACGGATAGAATCAATCAAGATAAAAAGATAATCATCATAACATTCCAAAACATATTTTTCATCCCTAAGAGAAGGAAAAATATGATAAGGAATGTTAATAGATTTCATTAAAGCACTTTTAATAAAAGAGATTTGTCAGAACTAAAGATTTATCATTAAGAGCATGATACGAAATTTTCTTTAAGATAAATATCCCATAATAAAACGCAGAAAAGTGTATCAGAGAAGAAAGTTTCTATCCCTTATGAATTTCTTATAAGGCAAACTTCCCATAATAAAACGCGGGAATTTATACCAAAGAAGAAATTCAACTCTCTTATCAAATTATATCTCAATAAAATGATTCATTTCCTTTAAATCCTAAGTAATGTAAGTTTTGAAAACAGTGTTGTAAAACATCCTTATCAGATAGAAGACAATAATTTTCTGACTCATAATGCAATTATGATTTACATCATTTTCGTTCATCTGATAATATCCTTGTCTTAAAAGAAATACATGCCAATAGGGGTGAATTAATGCTTAACAATACAGTACAAGGCCTTCAAAGCAACAACCACTGTTTAGGTACTATGAATCAATGTGAAACATACATTGAAACAAGTATTTTAAAACAAACAATTTTATAAGTGATTGGTACATCAAAGTAAAAATAATTTCTCCAAATAAAATAGCAGTCACAAAGTTTATAGCACTTTAAAATGAAAAAATTAAGAGAGAAAATGGTTTTAAAAATATAGCATTTAAAACTAGTTTTTGAGAGAGGATAAAATATTTTGAGATTTAAAGAAAGATTATCCTCAAGAAAAGTTGATTCACACCCTAGGTTTTAGAAATCAAAGCACGACTGTAAATCAAATGATTTTCAAAAGAGAAATTTTGAAAAATAATTTTGAAGTTTTCTCTAAAATAGAAAGTGAATGTATCTTTGAATAAAACGTTTTGAAAAAGAAACAGACAAAAATTTCTTTTTAATACATTCAGGTTTAAAATATTCAGTCAAAGAAAGAAAACTAATAGTAATACTAATGCAGTACTAAACAGTTACCACAGACATGCATATATAAATCAAATAACACATGACAATTATTCAGTAGAATAATAAGCATTTAGACATATTTTTATTATTAGTAATTTTCGGATAAGCAACAAATTTTATCACTACTGCGATTTTCGAAAATTATGTATGTTACATATCTAATCTGTTCAGGTGATTTTAAAATTGTGAAAGTTATTTTATTTTAAACCTTAGAATGATATTAGGGTATACCAAGTTAACGAGCTGTAGGGGTACTACATCCATGTCATTGCAGCACCAGTGACATGACACTTCTGTGACAGTGTGATTGGTCATGGCATATCCTTCTGTTAGCCAAGAGGCGAGTTTTGACCATTTTGATATTTGTTTGAGGATACGTGGGTGTACCCAGATTTGATTTGATTTATGATTTGATATTTGACGGTGACGTTGTATATGTCGTACACGTTGTCCAGTTTGTTGCACGCATTAGGTACCCTATGATGTGTGTATCTGTTATCTATTTTGTATCGGTATGAAATATCATAACCCCTCTTTGCTTCAGCCTTGTTTTAAAAAGTAATTTTTATTTATAAATGTCAAACTATATATCTTATTTCTGTTTTATAAAATGTATTCCAATCCATACCGGGCATTTGGCTCATGTCGTATTTCTTCTTCTGGCAGGTACTTAGGGGGAATCTTGGGCTACGTGATGGAGAGCTACCTTTATTTCATTTATTAGGATGTTTGAAATTCTCGCATTTCTTTTTAAATATTGTTTATTATTAGAGGTTTTGAATTGTTTTAGAGGTTTTAATATTATTTTGGAGACAGTGTTGAAGGTACTCTATATACAGGTTTGTAGTTTGGAAGTAACCCTTCATCTCATTTTGGGAAGGGGTGTACATTTTCTCTCTCTCTTTATTCATTCGGCAAAAGCAAAGAAAAGGGAGAAAGAGGATGAAATTTCTCCATGTATACTTTGTGGAAAAATTCAAGTAATAGCTTAAAATCTTAGTTAAGGTAAGGCCATTCCATAACTTCCATTATAACTACTTTTCATCCATCACCAATACCTCATTTTCTTAAATCCTCCCTTGAAGAACATAAAGAGAAGCTTGGGGTTTGATTCAAGAACTCATCAAGGAGACAAGTAAAGCTTAGATTGAAATTTTTAAGGCTTAAACAAGATAATTTCAAGACCACAAAAAAGGGGTAATGATCCTTGCACCCTTTGTTATGGTTTTAATCATATAAGTGCATGTTTTAATCATAATATTTTTGGTAGTTTTAGTTATATTAGTATATATTGGCTTGGCTATGTTTTGGTTGTTAAAATATTTCAAGATGATTAAAAATATTGTTGGAAATGATTAGTTGTTATAAGTAAAGATTGGTGCTAGTTTGATTAGTGTATTGATATTGGCCCTGTTTGGCTTAAATTATAAGCAGCTTATAAGCTGAAAAAGTTGGTATATATGTACTTTTTCTGAAAATAAGTAACTTATTTTCAAATTTGGAAATAAGATTTGGTCTTAAATTTCTAAAAAAATATTAATTTTCAAAAAAAATATGAAAATACTTTTAAAAAAAGTAACTTATTACTTATAAGCTAAGACAAACACCCCCATAATATGGTTGGATTGACTTTTTGGATGTAATTTGGTGAATTGTTGGTAGAGTTTGGTTGATTGGAGAAAATATGAAATCACTTGTTGCTAATAAATACAAGAGGTTGAGGAAGGCTTCTTCTGCACACACACACAAGCCTATAATTGTTACTAACCCTATTTTGCAGGAAACAAATGCTCTCAAGGCTCCTGCAGAGCCAGATTCTGAAAGCAAGAAAACTCCTGAACTAGAGTCTAATGTTGAGTCAGAGTCTAGACTGCCTTCAGACTCTGATCATGACACATTTTAGGAAGGAATGCCAAAGGAAGCAGCCTCAAGTCTTATAGACTCTCTAATTGTTCTAACTGATGAGGTATTTATCTTTCTATATCCTTTGGTGTAATCAATTGAAGATCCAGAATCATACAAGACACAACAACAAGTCTTGGATCTTCTCTCAACATAAGATGCCCTAAGGAAGAGAATGGAGATAGAGATACATATATATGGACAGGATGTAGTCACCAAACTATACAGCTACCTCTTGAACTCTTCATTACAAAGTCAAGAAGTTGGGATCATAGAAGGCAGGACAAGTGAAGTTCTTAAAGTACTTGGTGTGCGAGACTCTGAAAAACCAAATACGAAGAAAGTCAAGAAGTCAAAAGCCCTCAAAATGAGATAATCAGGTTATGTTGCTGAGTCAGAGACTGAGTCTGAGCAACCAACCTTTGATTATGAATCAATTTAGGATAAGGGGGTTATCTACAAGACAGTCATTCAATGGATTTCTTACTTTCAACCTCTATCAAGACAGGTGGTTGACTATCTTGTCCACAATATAGGTACAATTGCCAATAAATACATCTATCCAACCTACTAGAGTATATTGGATCAATTCAAAGGCACATACTTTCAAAAAGTACGAAGGGAACTGTAAGAACTCTTCAATCTCACAGATGCCCAGGCAATCAATGTAATACATACAAGGGCCTTTCATCACAATTTGGATGCATTTATTATTGAAAAATAACCGGAGAAAGAAGGTGATGGAAGGAAGTCGGAAGAGGGCACTAATGCATCAGTGGTGACTAGTGGAATAGGTGTTTAGTCTGTCTCACCCACACAAGAACTACCTAGTCGGACGTTGGGTGATAATGGGACAGGTGAGCATGCTAATAGGCCCTCTTTACCAACTCACCAAAATGCTGATGAGAACCCCAATGATATGGGAGGACAGACTCTGATGGAGGCTCATGAAGAAAATTTTTAATCAATTCTGTCAGAGTCTATCCACTTTGAGGGGGAGTCTCATGCAACAATAGTCAAAGATGGTGACATTTAGACTCTAGCTTCTAATGAAGTCATCTTGAAGCAATCAGAGTCTAGAGTACACCCTGAGACTAGAATACTGGAGCCAACAAACTCTGGAAAGAAAGAAGAAGCTAGTAAGGGTTCAGAGTCTGTTGCTGCTCACCCATTGGTGGAAACCCCTAACCATTAGACAATTGAAGGGGTTCCCCTCCATCAAGATGGTTCAGGTATTGAAGCATCTATTACTTTTCTCACACCCTCTTTTGTAGGATTTTTTAGTACACCTTCCCAAATGAGTGAAAAAGATGAAAATGAGAGGTTGGCACTGATCCAGGCAAAATGAGAGGTAGAAAAGGCTATAGAGAGCCAGAGTGAGAATGAGAAAGTGGGTGCCCAACCCCACTGTGAGAATGAGAGACTAGGGTATCTTGTACCTAGCTTTACTTATTGGGATCAAGAATTTCCTCAAAGTTGGTCCAATGAGTTGAGGCAAGGGATGGATGAAAATTCATTTTACTTATCTTGTAGATTGGCAAGAAGGAGGAAGCTCTAGCTGCTCAGAAGTCATTCACACAGAGACCACAACTTCATTTAGTGGTTTCTCTAGCTAGGAGAGCAGACAGAGTTATGGAGGCTTTGGTGGTTGTACCACATATTCAATTTTATCATGAGACTACAATATTGAAGTCAGGAGAACCAATTCTTATCATGCTTATCCAAGCTAGGCTTCCATAGCCTACAGAGTCTTATCATTCTAAGGAGGAGTCAGGGTCTATAGTTCTTTTTGTAGTTTCAGAGTCTACTCGACCACCAGAGTCTACAACTCATGTTACAAAGATTGAGTCTGTTGATGTCGTTGATGATTCAGTCTCTGAAGATGAAGGGGAGATGAATCCATTTTCACCTATTTTGATCAAGTTCATCCTCAATCATGGGAAATAACACAAGCTAAGGGTTTCACTGATTTTGACACTTTTAAGAGAATTTTGGCTATTCATCAGTCTGAAACACTTAAAGTTTTTCAAAATAAGTCTTTTCTTCAAGAGCATGGTCATTATCCTGATGAGGAACAAGATGTTTATATCATTCAAGAAAGTGAGGCTATAGCAGCTGATAAAAAGGCAATTAGGGAAAATGTATATGATCAATTGGCTGATGTTGTCACTAATATCTCTCATACCAACACAAAATTGATCAGTTTTGACAATACACATCTATGCTAAAGACATGGTTTGAATCTTTGCACTCTCTTCAACTCTCCAAGGATGCTGCAGTCAAGGATTCCTTGGCTGATATCAATACAAAATAAATCACTCTTCAAAATGATGTCAATTCTCTTATTACAAAAGTTAATTATGTGATTGCTGCTCAGTCCAACATTTCCTCAATGCTAGAGCAAATTCTTTTGGATTCCATAGGTGGTGGTGATGTCAAAATGGAGGAGGAGAAAGAAGTTGGGAGTTTAAGGAGTAAAAAGGATGATACTTGCAAGGATGCCAAGTCAAGGGGAGTTAAAAGGAGGAGAGATGGTGATGATGATGAAGTTAGTGATAGTTCTCATGGTTCTAGGGGTCCTGGTGGTGTACAAAAAAAGAAGTATGGAGTGTTTATTAAAACACAATCTCAGACATACCAGTTAGGGACTGGACATGGGAAATCAGGGTCTAAGCCAGACTCTGAAAAGAAAAAATAGAGTACAAACTCTGATTAACAAAAGAAGGAAGAAGTCAAGGAGCCAAGCTATTGGAAGTGCAGTCAAACCAATACACAATTGAGAGCTAGAAGAACAAAAGGGCTTGGAGGTATTTCAGCATCTGACATTGACAAGACAACTACTCTAGTAGCTTATCCACAATCTCTTACACATAGTCAATTTGAAAATTTCACTCAAAAACACTTTAACAAAGTGGTGCCTGCTCAAATTCTCTGCAATGTTTTTGAAAGAAAGTTGCTAGGAGGACGGGGTGGAACTGAAAAGGTGAAAACTGAGATGCTGGTATATTTTCTGAATGGAGAAACTGTAAGGTGGATAAGTCAACAAAATTTTATATTCTTCAAGAAGGCTGAGCAGTTGCAGTATATCATATTTCTTCTATCAATAGCAGCTGAGGTGAATAAGAGTAGGAGAGAAGTGACCAATAAATAGATTATAGAGATTGATAGGAAGCTGACTCTGCATAGACAGACAAATAAGATGGGCAAATTTTCTTTGAAATATATAGATACTGAAGGGAAGGATCAAGACATGCCTCTGGAAGTAAAAGAGATTAAATTTCAAGAACGTGTGGGTCACTACTTTGGATTTCAACCTATGGAAGAGAAGATTAATGTTTTGATACTTAAAGACTTAAAAGAACAAGAATGCAATGCAAATTATCTAAGAGCAATTTACTGTCAAATTAATTGTGAAAATGAAGAGATGATCAAATTGAAGAAGTTTGCTGGTGAATCTCTAGCTATTGTGGAGGAGAATATGTTGAAGTCATTTCTGAGAAACAACACAGCTTTTGAGAAGATACATTGATAAGTAATTTTTTGTTCCTTATAAATTTTTATACTGTTTTAGATTAATTATTTCATTCTTTAGTTTTGACATCATCAAACCTTGATTTATGCTTATATTTTATAAAGCATAAATAGGGGAGATTGTTAGGAATATATTCATTTGATGATGTACAAAATACTAGAACAGAGTCTAGCATAGTTTATATGTAACAAGTCTTTCTAGTCTCTGAATTTTTTCTATAATCAGAGTCTAGATATTCAACATTCATTTATAGATGCCATTTATACTTAGAAGATTTTCAAGAGAATTGAAACCAGAGTCTAGATGCAAATGAAAGTCTAGAAGTTGATCGGAGTCTATAGACTACCAGAGTCTATAGTCTGTCAGAGACTGAAAATCATCAGAGTTTGAAGTCTTTCAGAGTCTATAAAGCTGAATCTATATTTGGAAGGTTATCAACAGAAAGGGAAAGCTTCAAAGATAAAGACAATTATATTGCAGATATGTTATGGGAAGGAAAGTGAATTTAAGAATGAAACTTTCAAATAATAATTAAGAATTGTATTCCTATTGTAATTTGATTTTCTGTTATTAGTTGACAGGCAACTCTCTATATAAACATTCTATGTAACCTAATATCATTGTCGAATTTTGTGAGAGCATAGAGATAGAGAGAGTTGCTGTGAAAATATAGAGAAGCTGCTAGGGTTTGTGTACACCCTAGGATAGTTTATATTTAATATTCTTTAATACAAACACTGATATTTTTATTCTCTGATTTTTTATCCTTGTTAAAATAGTTCAAATTTGATTCTTCTGTAATTGATTGAAACTAAGGCGAAAATATCACACAAGTATTCAACCCCCCTTCTACTTATGTAACTAGGAAAATAATCAATTCCTTATACTATTAGATATAGCTCCAAGAAATGGCCTTATGATGTTCATGATGTTCTTCTGAGATTAAATATGGAGTATCCAAACTATTGTGTTGTAACTGAGCTTAAGGAGAATATTGAAAATGCTCTGGATACTGAAGGTGTTCCTAAATTCCGCAAGACCTCAGGTCCCTCAAATTTAGGTCCCTCAAATGATTAGTAGGTTTCTTTTGAGAGGCAAAGAATATGGGATTCTGCTTGGGACACTCCTCAGGAGAAAGTACACTAGTCTCAAGCTCATGCCTTGGTTAAACAGGCTTACTCTGAATCTAGCTCTGTCGATATGCCGAATGTGATTAAATCTTCTACTATTCTTACTAAAGCCCTGCATACTGAAATGTCAACTCTGCAACAAGATGTTATTAAGAAGGGGACTACTATTTATAGTGAGGTGTCCCTGACAAAGAGCAATTTGGACAAGAAATTCACTACTATTGATGCACGATGGTCTTCTTTGGAGACTAAAGTTGACAATCTTACATCTGTTGTTTCTTCTATGAAAACCATGTTGCACACTATTGCAGATATCCTAACTATTTCTTTTGATGTAAGAAAGGGGAAGAAAGTAGCTAAGGACAAATGTAAAGTGGATTCTGTTTTAAACTCTGATAAGCCGGAAGGTGATGGTGATGGTAGTGGTTTAGGTGATAAAAGCAAAGGGAGTCATAAGGTTGGAAAGAGTATACAAACTCAAACTCTGACGGTACAAACTCTGATTCACTCAGGATCTGGAAAAGTTCAAGAAAATTAGCAAACTCTGACTTATATAGAAGTTGTAGCTCGAGTGGAGCAATTTAATAAAGATGAAGAGTTTGCAAGGAAACTAGCTGAAAAAGAAAAGCCATAGGATACTGAAAAGGATACAGAGCTGACACTAAAATTATATGAAGAAGACAATCCAGGTATTTATCCAGTTACTGCTGAGCAGGAAATTAAGAATATCATTGTTGGTACAGACAATGCTCAAGTCCAGTCAAAGAAAAAGGGAAAAAAAGTTTTAAAAAAAACTCAAATTTAAAGGAAGTCTGTTGCAATTGCACTTGTTAAATCTCAACAAACATCTAAACCTGTTACGAGGTCTAACAGAGGGATAAATGCAGATATGGAAAAGACTCAATCATCTTAGTCATCTTGAACATTTCAACAAAAAGCTCCACCAAAATCAAAGGCTCCAATCACCATGCATGGAACCATATTTCTTCCAGGAGGAACACGTTTTGAAGATGGGAAGAGGAACAACAAACTATGTGTAGAAAGAAGAATCTAGATCTCTTGTGGACAAAATCTAAAACTCTAACTCTCAATGCAAGACTTGGAAGAGACAAATGGGGAATTGGTGATCCAAAGGTTAAAGTCTACAGAGGAGAAGCAAATGTTTTCGGAGATCCTCATTCTTTGAAGGACAAACCTGAAGAGGAGTTATCACAGGATCATTTGGACAAGCTGATTATTGTTTATCTTGTGAAAGACACTTTTGATGGTGTTGCTCCTAAGGAAAAGTTATTGTACTTTCTAGAAGATGGAAGAATAATGAAATTATCTTAAAACGATCTAGCTCATAAGTCATCAAAAGAACTTGAGTATTTTCTCTATCTACTGAATAATGAGAATGATATTACAGCTAAGTGGGTGAAGATTCTAGAAGGTGCAATTGCTGGAAAAAGGAAAACTGAGAAAATGATGATGCTAAATTCTGATGAAAGATACAGACCTAGTTATATGCTTGAAGATGATACTGAAAAGTTTATGAGCAAAGGAGATGGGTAAATAAAAATGATAGTTGGTATTCCTACTCTTATTCTAAATCCTAGTGGTCAAAAAACATGTTGCATAGTTTTGGATGACAGGATGGAGAGGATACCAATCTATAATTTGAGAGCTGCTATCTACCAATTGATGATTCTGTTAATCAGATGAAGGAGATAAAATCTAAATTGATGGAATTGTTGAAGGCAACTGATAAGACATTACTGGATGAATTTCTAGCTAGAGACTTTTCCTACAGAAGAGTATAAGATGGTAGTTTGGATAAATACTGATACATTTGTCTTAGCAGTTTCTGACATCATAAGTTTGAATTTATGTTTACTGCATAAAGCATAAATTGAAGAAGATTGTTAGATATGGAGAACTTATATTGTTAGAGAATGATGTGACAAAGTTTACATAAAATGATTAGAGTTTACATGACGTCATCAGAGACTAGCTCAACTGACAGAGTTTAGTCACTGACAGAGTTTTGATGATCATAGTTTAACAGTTGTGATTGTTCGACAAATTAGGGATTAATTAGAGATAAAGATGAAAGTGTTTCAATGAATAACAACTGCCTTTTAGAAGCTATCTTTTAGGAAGATAATGATGAAAATCGTATATCTGTATTTATTGATCATTATCTTTGTTGTAATTAGATAAGTAGTTGTGTACTATATAAATACAGGATTAGGTTTACATTGATGTATCGTTAATGTTTTACATTATTCTCATAACCTAACAGCTCTTAAGAACTTTATTTTTTTTAGAGGGTTTGTATTAAGATTGACAAAAGATTAATACAAACAGTATTTCTTTTATATACTTGTGTTCTTAGTCGATTGTTAGGTACTATTGCATTCAACCCCCTTCTACAATAATATTTACTGGCTAACACCTTCATCATTATGCACGATCTGATTTGGGAGGAAGACAATACATCAATGAAGTGAAATTTTATATGTAACTATAAACACACTCAGTGATATGATTCAATTGATATTATAGTTGCCTACGTAATTAATAGAAAACATGGAAATAGGTTTTCACGTACAGATTTCAATACATGTATGAAACGTGAGTGTGTACCTGCAACGAGATGATGTATCTAACTGTTAAATTAAACATTCAAAGATCTTATTGCCCTTTTTAGTACATTAAACTGAAAAAATAAAATAAATCATGCCATAGGATTAGATACAATCCAACGGTTGAGTAAGAGTTCATCGGTTACCCAATAATAATGGTTCCCTAATGAGCCAAGACATATATATATATATATATGTGTGTGTGTGTGTGTGTGTGTGTGTGTGTGTGTGTGTGTACACATATAACGTGTTCATCATTTACAAGGAACTATTGGACGCTGACTGTTGTGATTCCAAATGCACAAATAGTTTACCACATGGACCTGTTGAAGCGCCGTATTGCAACTGAAAAATGGACGGAAGTGGTTGACAAGTGAGTACTACATTAGAACATTATTTAATTTGAATTCCCTTTATCAATTAAGGGAAACTGTGTTAACGTTGATTTATATTAATATATTGGTGTAGTGGCATCAACATTTACAAGGAAAATGCGGGGAAAAAAATTAAAGAAGAGAATAACGTGGGAGTATCTTACATTAATATTTTTTCGTCATATGTATCTTATCAGTTATCCGGTCTTTATATGTCTACTATAGAAATAATTTTTCATATATTTATCAAGGCATACTAGTACAAGCTGGGAGCAAGGACTCCGGCTTGTTTGTGATGTGTTTTATGAAAGAGATATGACTCGATAAGGAACTTAAATTTGCAACAAAGGTAAAAATTATAATTTTGTTAAATTTTTGTCAATATACTTGTGTTTTGTGGGATTGATATGTGACTTGCACTAGCATCATTTTATTTTTCAGTGGCTACGGAGGAGCAACCTAGCTTATGGCATCGATGACATTAACGAAATCAAGGTTGATTGGGCAAATTACTAGCTTTTTGAAGCACCATGATCCCATGCTCGTTAAGTGCTTCAAGGTTATATAATTGGGTATTTTGGTTGAACATAGACTATATTTTAGGATATCTGATTGGTAATTTAAGTAAATTTTTTATCTTTTTTGTGGACATGTTCATCCCAAAATATGTTAGCTATACTATTTAAATGGTCATATTTTATATGAACATAGCCTATATTTTTGATTTTCTGCTGGTGAATATTATTTTGGTTGTAATAGTGGATTGCAAATGTGGTATTTACTAGTTATAATGGTGAATGTTAGTTGGTAATGGAATGATGAAATCTTGATTTGGTAATTTTTGGCTAGTTGATTGCTTTTTATAGCCCAGTTTTATCTGTATAAACAAAACCATTATGTAGTATAGTATTAGCTAATGAGGGCATCTATAAATATCGATGTTATAAATCTCATCACACAATAACCATGCTTTATAAGAATTTGGTGTGGAAAAACCTAAAACACATACAACATATAATTACAAGAAAACACAAAGTATGAAATAATTAAAATCTCGTATCCTACTTATTTAGACAATATTTTGTATACATAATTTATTGTCTAACTATCATAAACACAAACGAATGATAAAAGGTAAATGTTGTATGCTAGTTTATCAGACAATTGTTCCATTAGAAATATACCATTATATGAATTTAACAAAAACAAGCATCTGGAAGAAACAATCAGTTGTTTATAATAGTTCTAAAAATATTTTAAAACTAGATATCCTTTGTCTCTAGAATTACCATAACAGGGTTCTTACTTGACAAGGGTTATGTGAAAGCAGCTATTGTATTGCATTTGTTTCTAAAAACTTGTGTGTGCTCAGCTATGAAATAATGGTCATGCTCAACAAATTCGTTGTATAAAACTTGATGGAACAAATTGTTGCCCAGTAATTAACAATTGTAGAAAGGGGGTTGAATATAATTGTGCAAACTAATCGAATAATCAAAACAATAGTATGAAAACTTACAAACTTTATTCACTTATTAAAATCTTTTACAATATAAAAATCAACTATCTTTAGAAAAATAAAGTTCTTAAAAGCTGTTAGGTTTTTAGAAAGATGTTATTATTCGACCACATACAAAGTAAACCTATTTTATGCTTAAATATGCACAGCTAAAACCATCTAAAATAGAATGTATATCAATTACATGAATATATGAATACTTTTCTATCTTTATTTAGATGACAGAGGTAATTCCTAACTTCTTGTGACTGACACCTTTATCTCTTTATAAATCCTGATCTTCTCCTGATTTATAGGAATTAACATCTCAGACTCTCATCGATTGATAATGTCGTTCATCGATTGATACTTAGATAGCCATTGAACACTTATCCATCGATTGCTAATATCCATTTAGCAATTATCCATCGAACATTGATTCATTTATCCATCGAACATTGATCCATCGATTGCTATCAGTTGATCGTAGATAAATCCTGATATCTTTATATCTTCAAATCCTAACAATCTCCCCCACTTTATACTTTGTTCAATAAAGTAGAAATTCAGATATGAAGATGTCAAAAACAACATTGGAGACAAATGCATATAATGAGTCAGAAGATATATTATTATCTGTCATTCTTGCTATATATATATATATATATATATATATATATATATATATCCCACAGAAATTTACTTTCCTCTTCTTTATCTCATGTTCTTCTTTGAAAGCTTCTTCAACTTCTGGATTTACCTGCTTGAGTTCCTTGTTGATTTGAACTTTCACTCCTATGATCACCATTGTGACCTTGATCATCAGCCAATTTTATCAGCCTTGCATTTTTGTCCATAGCTTTCTTGTCCCCCTTTTTGACATCATACCTTTGTTTATCAGATGCAATTAAGGAAATACGTGCATCAAACTTGAAAGAAACAACAATAACAATAAGTTGAATCTTGTCATTGAGAGAGAGCAATAAAGCTCTTATCCCAATCATGACCCATGTGATCTGTAATAGGAACATGAGTTGGAACAAAAGAAATAAAACCACATCCTAAGTCACTCTTTTCTTGTAAAGTAATCTCATTAATCCTCACAAATAAATTCTAACTTTCAAGAGTTAGATTAACCTCATTTGAAGTGATTAACTTCTTTCTCAATTCTACCTCACCTTTTACCAGGGCATGTGACTGCCTCTCATTTAAAATTATGTCGTTTTTCACATATTTTACCTCAGTCTCACATGAAAGGCTCAAATCACACAATTCTACAGAAATAAGAGGCGGCCGAGAAGAGATGGTTGATGTCACATGAATAGGAGGCATGCGAGAAGGACTATCCATGGTCATTCCATCAGTAAAAGTTGAAAATTATATGCTAAACTAACATACTCAGAGATTGAAATTATCGGTTCTTCTTTATGTTTGTATCTTCGACAACTCTTCTTTGTGTATATGTCCATATTTTTTGCTGGGTCTACATCAAGAGGATCATGAACTCCGATGACACGACTATATGGAAAGCAATGATCAAAACTCCTGCATCAATATGTTTAATAGTTTATACATTCATAGCAGTTTGGTTTTTTGTTGGCCTTACTGCCTTCCATTTGTATCTCATAAGTACAAATCAGGTAACATTTGATCTTCCTTGTGTAGAGCATGCATTTGTTCGTTGTATCCGTTCAGAAGGAAATGGTGCAGTGTATATATCTTTAATCCATCTATTTTTGTTTCTGCAGACAACTTATGAGAATTTCCGATATCGATATGATCGCCGAGCCGACCCTTATAACAAAGGAGTGATGCAAAATTTTGGAGAGATCTTTTACAGTAGTATACCTCCATCTAAAAACAGATTCAGGGCTGAGGTACCAAGGGAACCTGGCTTACCGCCTCGATCTGTAGGCGGCGGTTTTGTTAGCCCAAACATGGGCAAGGCTGGGACGACATTGAAATGGGCAGGAAAGCCGTATGGGGAGATGTTGGTGACGCTCTAGATCATCGTGAAGGGAAGCTTCCTTACACTGATAGCGTGAACAAGGATGGGGGATTGGGTGAGATGTCACCAGAGATAAGGACTACCGTGGAGGAGGGTGATCGTGTTGGAATACATCATCCCAGCCGCTCTAGTCGGGGAAGAATTGAAAAAGTGGAAACTGGGAAATGTCTCCTGTGGTTCTTGCTTTAGCATCTAGAGTCGGAGAAGCAAACCGAATGGGAGGGAGCAGTAGTAGCAGCTTGACGACCTCCCAGCAAGCTCAACCAAAGTAGTAATAGAATTTGATAGACAAATAGGTTATTCCGCTATTGAACTGGTTTGATGGTATGCAAGCTGATTGTTTGAGGTATGAATTTGGCGTTCGAGTTGCAAATTGTTGTCTTGACATTATTTGGGTCTTGTTTGCAAAAGAAGTGTTGAATGTTGGTTTGCCATCGTGTTTTAGGAAGAAATGTTTTCAATTGTGAGAGTTACTATCGTCATATCTGACTTTACATTGTCTTGTGGAAAAAATGTTGTAATTAATTGTTATCTCATTCGTTCTTCTATGGTAATGGTAATTTACATTGTCATGTGTAGTAGTTGCAGCATGTGCACAGAATTGTTTCACTTATTTTGGTCGTTTTCTGGACCCTGGTTAATGGATATTTGAATTTGCCTGTTTTTGTTTTTGTTGTATATATACCGGCACGCTCTTTTAAAGTATTTCGAGTGCTATTCGATCTGGTTGGTAAACTTCTGTTCTTGTACACATGGCCAACACCAACACTTCTGAGTGACAACATTCAAGCTAGGATGAAACTGGAGTATATAAGAACCTGCTTGCAGAGCTGGTATGTAGCTCCTTCCTTGTATACACCATTTGCAATGTGGAGTTGGCCAGTATTTACTGATAACCAACTTTGAAGATAACAATTTTGTTTGTAAATTTACTTCCTATCACCGATGCCACATCAAGATACTTCGCATCAGTGCAAGTATTACATTTAAATTTTATTCTTATATATAATTATAATAATGTAAAATTTTGATATAATAGATAAATTTACAATTTGCTTATACAAACAATTTTTATAGTTTTTGACAAAATACAATATTCATTTTTAATATATTCTGCATTAATATTATTGAAATAAAAATAATTTATAAAGCTATTTTTTATATATCTAAATAAATTAAATTAACAAAAAATTAAAAAAGGAAAAAATAATCCTCAAAATTTATAGACTAAATCGTATATAATAATCTCAGTGACATCGAACAATTAAAGAAGCTTAGAGTAGTATATTACTACAGTAGTTTGTTTGAGGAATGAGGGGATTGAATGTTCTAATAAAACGTGTCTAAAAACACTGATTAACTAGACTTAAACGTATTGACTGCTCTAACGAAAACGTGATGAGAATCTAGATAAAACTACAACTAGTAATTAGCAACGCGTTTAATAGTCGTATGTATACTCGTATGCTTAAGTGACTAGCATGCAGAAGCACGTGACAGAAGTAGAGTTGAATCCTGTAGTTGGACCACATGCTAGTTGACCGCCTGCACACGTTATACTCCATCCGTCTCAATTCAAATAGTTTGTTTAATTTTTAATAATCAATTTCATCAAACTTTGATCGAAGATTAAAAATTATTTTTTTATAATTTTAAAAAATTAAAAGTTACATTTTAAAGTAGATAAAATATATTTTCTAATTATATTACTTTTTAAATTTTTATAATTATATTATATATATAATTTTTGATCAAAATTTAGTCAAATTGATCTCTAAAAATCAAACAAAACACTTGAATTGGTACGATATTTCTTCGGACAATCCAACAAAATTTTGAGTCAAAGCTAACCCCGAGTGCAGCTTTTTCCACTTTCTTTCTTGCTTCACTCCATATACTTACAAAAGTAGTACTTCCTCCATATTATATATATCATCATCTCTCTGCCTCCAACTCTACCACATCTCTCTCTCTCTCTCGATACATAGACTATGACCCTACATATATTACACATATTCCAACAACAAAATGAATGAAACAGCTGTATTTTGGTCCATATAGCAGATATATAGCAGAAGAAGTAATGTATTAGGCTCTGATCCGAACAGAAACAAATAATTCCAAAAGTAAAAGCAAAGTCCAAAAGCCGAAGACCAAACTGAAAGGTGCCTTTAAATTATTATTAGTTTTACATATATTCATGGAGAAGAACTGTATACTGAAGAGCAATGGAGAAGAGCTGCAACTTCCCGTTGGATTTAGGTTTCGTCCCACTGATCAAGAGCTCTTACTTTACTACTTGAAGCCCAAAGTTCTATCTTTACCTTTACCTGCAGCCTTTATTCCTCAAATTCATGAAATTTTCCAATCTCATCCCTCTCTTTTGCCAGGTATAATTTATATAATACTTTACATTTCTATTTAGACATCCAGGTATAATTTATATAATTTTAAGACTTGTGGCTTGTTTTAAACATGATCCTGTATATATATTCAAAAAAAATTATTAGCTAGTTGTTTTATCTAGGCGATGTAAATCAGAGGAGATATTTTTTCTGCAAAAGAAAATGGGATTATTCGAAAACATGCAGAAGAAGAATCAATAAAATAAGTGATGACTCTGGATACTGGAAGGAAGTTGGCAACGAAAAAGCTATCAGTGTTGATGTAGCTCCTAATACAAGTTTTGTACTTGGATTAAAGAAATCATTTGTTTTGTACCAAGGAAAGCATCCTAGCGGATCCAAGACTTCATGGTTCTTGCATGAATATCGCCTTTCGCCTTCTCATATCTCCAATATTGCTTCTACTATGGTAATATATTTACACATTCGAGATATTTCTAATTAATGAACATACATGTTCTGCTAATTTTACGAAAAATACGATTTCTGATCAAATTTTATAAATTTCACGGTGTAGGATTCGGAAAACTGGGTTGCGTATCGCATATATCAGAGGAAAAGAAGCTCCAGAGCGAAAAATATCAGCAAGAATTCGAAGATTGTTGGAGAAGTTGGTAGTGTGATGGAGTCCATGAATATAGATAGCACTATTGAATTTGGATCTCCTCCTTTGTCATCCCCATTGAGTTCTAGCAATGATGAGGAGGTCTAGCTTTCTTGTTTAATTATTTTGCTTGTTTCTGGTGAGAATTGATCTACTGCTTAGTTTTATCATCAATTCTCTTTTTCTTAATAATGTCTGTTACAATTTGTACTGGTTGTGTATTGAATTTTTGTGTTTTCATGACTCTTATGATTTTGTGTATTTTATTATCAAAAATCCTTTTAAATAATATAATAATGAATATGATTATTTTGCGATTAAAATTGTACTTGCTCTAAAAATTGGGTCAAAGTTCTAAAATACCGTGTTATTGCAATAAGTTAATTCTAGAGTGATGATCCTTTAAATTATATACGTGTGTCAGTGTGTTTATATGTTTGAAAAAACTGGACATCACGTGCATCCTGTAACCAACAGAGGGGGCCAGTGTAACCAACAGAGCTCAGTGATACTACTGTACTCGGCGATAATAATAGAGTAATGGAAAGGATGAAAGGATAATGTTATCGAGAAAGTGAGTCAAATGGCTAACTCAGCATCATCCAAACATAACTGAAAACGAGATGAAAATCTATAAAAATCAAACTGAATTGAAGAGAAACTGAATCAGAAAAAAAATTAAATAAGTTATTATAAATTTATATACGTGTGTGTTTTATATTATATAATTTTTTTAATTGATAAATGTGTTTATAGTTTTCGAAGTACAGTATAAATAAGTCATCACCCGTTGGCGTGGAGTAGAAATTAGAATGAATCCTGAGTGTTCAGTATTTACATACAATTAATTACAATTACAAGATTTAGGTGAGTGAAGAATTAATGATTGTTGGCCCTTTTAGATCTAGGTTTACACTGTCTGTGTCAATTCGAGATTTAAGTTGTGATGTGAAGGTAGCTGTGTTGTACTTTGACTGAGAGTGTATTATGCAGAGAAATCACTGAAAGAATGCCAAATCGTAACTGGACAGAGGAATACATTATAATGCAGAGAAATCAGTGAAACAATCTCCTAACTTATTTTCTTAAATGTAATATAAAAAAATTAGATTCTAGTAACTTAGAACATGAATAACTAATTTCATCCGCAATAATGTTCATTATTCTCATTCTATATTTAATATTTTATTATTAAAAATATCTTTCATCATTAAAATATAATATATAATATATTATAGAGAGTGTTTGTAATAATTTATTATAAAATATAAATTAAGACAAATAAAGATTCCTTACAAATAAGGAATGAATAGACTATTCTAGTGATTTCAATGTTGAAAAAGTCTTTCATTTGCGTATCACATTATAGACAAGCCTTTTTACATTATTTATGGGACTCGAACCTAAGTTATTATGACATTGTTGGAGTACTGTTTTTATGTCAAACTTCCCTATATTTGAATTAAGTTAGTTTTATTTACTGAAAGGGAGATTGGTGGACGTGGTTATTGGCTTGAGTGGAAATTGTTGAGAGTCTCATGCAAATTTGACAATGTAATGAAATATTATTTTAATTAATATAAATAATTTTATTAGTATGAGTGTTAAAGGAGCCGTTTCTTGAAAACTCGCTTCAGATATGAAACTTTGAGAGATCTTCAAAAAAAAATCTGCACAATCAAAATTATCTTAAAAATTTCGTACAAGGCCCCAAATTTATCTGTCCGATCCGGCCTTGAGTGAGTTATAAATTTATGATTCACGTTGGGTGCATGCCTGTACCACATTCGAATTGGGCGGGGACAAAATATACATTAATCGATAGCCCTAAATTAAGTATTGAATTACTTTTCAAATATTGAAACTGCACTGACCCAAAACTTCCCTGGCCTATATCACCCCAACCCCATATGGCCCCTTGTTGCCGCTAACTCCTCTCATTATTTTAATGCATCCTGTTTAATTTTTTATTTTCTTTTTCTTCATCAAATTTTCGATAAAATCTTCTATTTCCCAATACCCTTTTTCCCGGACACTATCTCCACCTTGAAGATGGGTTTGGGAATATCAAGGTGGAATAATATGGCATCATGCGGACCCTTTCGCAGAACCACCAGCGAGTTGCAAGATCCCTCAAACTATACGCGGTTAATGGTTGATAATGACAATCATGATAAGGCCTCTGCCTCTACAATTGTTATTGGTTCAAAGGCTACTAGCCAAGGCGAAAATAATAGCTCTTCGTTGCCAAAAGATGTCGTCGTTGGCTCATCTTTGCCAAGGAAAGATGTCGTTAATGAGGAGAAGAAAAGTACATATGTCGACAATAAAAATGTCTATCAACAGGAGGAGGAAGAAACAGAAAGGATTTCTGATTATGACGGTCCAATGTTCATGAAATCACCTAGTTTTAGAGATTTTGTGCGCCCTATTGATCGTTTAGATAGCGTCAAAAATGGTGGTTCGTCTTCTTCGATCTCTTTTTTCTCCACATATATTGCCATCTCTTTAAATTTACTCTGGCATGTGGGTGTTTAAAGATTGAACATGCATGCATGCAATAATTTGTTAATTTTGACATGTAAAAGCTTATTCATGCAATTAGTGTTACATATTTTATGACGCTATAGTGATAATATACCATTAAAGATTACGATGCAAGTAACACTAAGACATGCATTATCATCTATAGTTTCGTTTAACATGAATCATTCAACAAATGCAGGTAAGAAAGAGGAAAAACCAAAAGAAAACAAGGAGATAGAAGCGCATGGTCCTAATTACGTTTGTACAGGAGAGGTAATTTACTTATCAGATCGAATTTCAAATATAACTGTTTGTTTTGTGATTAAGTTTTAGACAAAATCAAACAATCAAAGTAAACCGAGTAATTAGTTGGTAATACATATTCCACCTTGTTTTTTATCGATCATAATATATATTTTGATGCTTATATACACATGTAACATATATGATTATATCTCTGTATTGGAATTAAACTGAAGACTAGTTATCACTTGAGTCTGTAGCTTAATCAAAATGAAGCATTTATATTGGACAATATTTTTAATCCCATTTCAGGGTAGTTGACTGAAATTACAACAGTCACAGGAAATGCCATCAGTTCTAATTGTTTTTCTAGCTTCATCATCTTTCTCATCTGGTGGTCTAAGAGCATCCTTTGGTGACTTGGTACCATGTTAGAATTTAGGCACCAATTAAATTACCACAATCAGAGTCTTGATTGTTTACCTAGACTCTCGTTTTGAGTGGGACATAATTGGAATGATTTGTGAGATATTCAGTCGATCGATGTCTATAGAATCAATTTAGCTGATGAAATATAACAGTTGTAACATAATTTTTTATCAGGATGGATTATATATGGCCTTACAATAATTAAAGGAATACAGTTATACAGACATATAGAAGCCTCTAGAATTTGATGGGTAAACTACAAGAAATGAACATGAATTTTTTTTTCCTTGATTGATTTGTGCACTTTTCAACATGCAGGTCTGTACACGAGTAGAATATAAGAACGAAACTCCAGTAGAGAATAAAGAAGCTGGTCCTGGGAAAGAAAAAAGAGTGTACAAAGTATTTTCACAATACTACAAGCCAAATGTTAGTGGTGGTGTGAAAAGTCTTTTCCACCACCACCACCCTAAACAACTTAAAAACTCTGATTAGGAGCCTTTGATCGCTATTGTTCTGTTTTTATGTTTTGTCAACTCTTCTATAATACACAATTCGTAAACAAATATGTACACTTATGCATGGTAAAAAATTAGCCCTTGCGATGACGGTAATGACTCTCATCCAAACTTGAGGTAATTTGGCTGTGCGCAAAGAGGGTCTGTAGTTGGCCATGAATTGTGCAATTCTCATTTTGAGGTGGAAGCGGACTCAAGTGCCTGTTACACCATCTCTATGTATACGGGTGTTGTGATCTCGAAAGTGGGTCCTTTGGTGAAGGTTTTATGGAAATTTGATAGTTTAACGATGCTTGTAAAATTTAAGGTGAAACAAAATTAACAGTGTTTCATATGGTCTCCGAGACTGTTTAAATTGCAAAAAAAAAACGTATTTTGTTTGAGATGAGGCCCTGCTCCAAGAATTCATGCCCTTCAATACTATATTGTAATATCCCGTTTATATATATATATATATATATATATATATATATGTTAATTATATAATTAGTTTTAATTATATAATTAATATATGTATTTTAATAATTAGAATAGGAGTAATAATAATATTAAAGGTTATATTATTATTCTACTTCTATTAGGTATTTGAGAAACAGAATAATATATATATACAAATTATATGTTATTCTAAACTTATTCTACGTGACTTATATTAGAGCTGCACTTGGAAACTAGGGTTTGGGAAGAGAGCAAGTTTTATAAGAGATTTCTCGTGTTCTTTCATTGATCTAAGGTGAGGGTTTTGATTTCTTCTTCTTCATGCCCATGTCATGTTCGTCTTCCTATTTGTTTATGCTAAAATTCGTATTTGATAAAATCTACAACTCAGACCTGTTATAAAATCCATAAAAGATTCGTTTTTAATCGGAATTCATTGATTCTTGACATTCTGGAAAACTTGTTTCGATATCTACAATTTTTCTCTAATGGATATTCTGTGAAATCAGGGTCTAACTGTGTCCAAAAGTGTGTTCTTTGTTACCCTTCAGTTTTAGGTCATGAACACTTTTTCGTATATTCAAAAATTCACTATAAATCGTTCTTATATCGAGAAATTACTCATGATATCAATCTGAAAAGCTTGTGACATAATACTTTATTCTCAGTTATACCCATTTAATATTTTAATTGATTTAATTGCCTAAATTGACTTACAAATTTCAGGGTTGTTTATACTTTTCTGTAGAGTTGGTTCATATTCAAAAATTCATATATCCTTTATTATTCGTCATAAAATTGTGATCTTTATCAGTTATGAAACCTCTACAAATGCTCTTTAATTGTCTAGTTATAATCGAATTGATATCATATTGTTTTATTTGTCTAAATCAGCTTTTAACATGACATGATCCTGAATAATTTCTGTTGTATTACTTGAACTTCTAAAATTCATAACAAATTCGTTATCTGTTCGTTTATTATGAATCTTATCATTCTGGAATCCATGTTGAATGTACTTTAACTCTCTAATTGATCATTTTCCCAGAATCTTAGTCCATCTACTGTTAAAATTCGAATTATTATAAGTTATGAATTACTAACCTTTTTCAGCATTCGGATTGCATCGTTCGTTGGTATTCGATATTTGTTCAATTGTTATTAGCTTATTCGGTGATCATTAGCTATGAGTGATTGACCCTAAAAAGATTTAGCCCGTTTATCGGGAATCACTAGAATAATGTTTTCTTAGTAAAAGTTTATGGACTTTATTAGACATGTTTACATGCAAACTAAGGGTGGATCCTTGTGAAACGCATCTGCACACCAGTATTGCATTTGTATTAGTATTTGTATTTGATATTCGTACACTCCATGATTACATCATTTGTCATACGTTATTAGAGATTGGTTTATTGGTTGTATCACAGTCATTCATCATATCTTTCATATATTTTTGCTTTGATCATATATTCATCATTGTATTCGTCGTTGGACTTTGAATTGTATTATTATTTACTTTTGGGCCCTTCGGTCACCTCACTGAGCTTTATTCGTCAATTCTGTCAATTGAAACTACCATCTTTTAGCATAGCAGGTTATCCTACAGAAGCATAGGCATGGCTAAAGAAGATTGAAAAATATTTCAATGTGCTCAGGTGCATTAATAGGCAAAAATTTGAATTGGCAATTTTCAAATTGGAGGGTGATGCAGATCAGTGGTGGAGAATGATTCAGCGCACTAAAACCAGTCAACAAATTAATACCATGAGTTGGAGACAGTTTCAGGATTTGTTTCTTGAGAAGCATTTCCCATTAAATGTGAGGGATAATAAGTATAAAGATTTCACCAGGTTGGAATAGGGGGATGACACAGTTACTGAGTATGAGCAGAAATTCTCATGTTTAGCTCCTTTTGCTCATTTACTGGTTGCTACTGAGGGTGACAGCATTCGCGAGTTTATTGATGGTTTGAGGTTCCGAATTCAATCTAATTTGATTAATGCTACCATGGATACTTATTCTGATGATGTTGACAAAGCAATGAGGTTGGAAAGAATTCTGGAAGCTCATTCACCATGGAAAGGTAAAAAGAAGGATAGAGATGATGATAATTCAGTACTGAACAAAAGGAAGGTTCAGAACAAGCAGAATTATGGGAATAATAAACCAAATCAGAAAGGGAAGACATATGATCATACTTCAAAGAACTGTGAGACTTGTGACAGATTTCATGGCACGCGTGCATGTTATCGTATCACTGGTGCATGTTTTAACTATGGTGGAACAGACCACAAGATTGGTACTTATCCTAAGCCTCTTTGTTGTCAGAATGATGATCATAATCAAGAAAAAGAGAAGCAGATTACTGATAAATGCGCTCAGAAATCACAGGTTTTAGGAAGAGTTTTTGCTATGATGGCTAGAGATGCTACCGCTTCTAATGATGTGATCACTGATAGTATTTCGATCAATCAACTTACTTGTTATGCCTTATATTATCCTAGTGATACACATTCTTTTATTACTCCTACATTTACATCTTTGTTGGGTTTTGAGTCTCAACCATTAGACTTTGATTTGACTATAAACTCTCTATTGGGTAATTATTTTGCTCCATCTCATGTAGTTAAAGATTGTCCAGTATATTTATCAGGTCATATATTATCTGCCAATCTTATCTTATTAGACATTTGTGGTTTTGATTTTATTTTGGGCATAGACTGGTTAGCTTCTTATCATGCCACTTTAAATTGATTCTCCAAGATTGTTAGTTTCTTTTCTCCTTGTACATTTTCCTTCCAGTATCAAGGAGTTAGACATTTCTCTTCTTCGAGTTTGATTTCAGCGGCTAGAGTAAAACGACTTATTCAGAAGGATTGTGTTAGGATGTTGGCTCTCATTGAGGAGACAAAGGTATCATCTTCAATTATCAGTGATGAACCTATTGTCTCTGAATTTGTTGATGTTTTCCCAGATGCTCTTCCAGACTTACCTCCGGATCGAGATATTGAGTTTGGTATTAATCTTGTTCAGGGAGCGCAACCCGTCTCTAAAGCTCCTTATCGAATGTCTCCTTCAGAATTGCGTGAACTTAAAGTTCAGCAACAAGATATGCTAGATAAAGGGGTAATTAGACCGAGTGTATCTCTTTGGGGTGCTCCTGTCTTATTTGTCAAGAAGAAAGATGGAACTATGCGGTTGTGTATTGATTATAGAGAGCTTAACAAAATCACTGTAAGAAATGAATATCCACTTCCAAGAATTGATGATTTGTTTGACCAATTACAGGGAGCTTGTTACTTCTCAAACATCGATTTGAGGTCTGGATATCATCAGCTTAAGGTGAGGGAGCAAGATATACCTAAGACAACTTTCGAACACGGTATGGACATTATGAATATTTGGTGATGTCTTTTGGTTTAAATAATGTTCCAGCTGCTTTTATGGATTTGATGAATATGGTGTTTAAACCTTTTCTTTATTAGTTTGTTATTGTGTTTATTGATGACATCCTCATATACTCTATGAGCAAAGAGGAACATGAAAAACACTTGAGATTGGTATTGAACACATTTCGTGAAAATAAGTTATATGCTAAATTTTCAAAGTGTGAATTCTGGTTGGAACATGTTTCATTTTTGGGACATGTGATAACGAAGGAGGGCATATCAGTTGATTCGGAAAAGATTTCAGCAATAGTGAATTGGGATAGACCAAAGACTGCCACATAGGTTCGTAACTTCTTGGGTTTAGCATGATATTATCGTCGGTTTGTTGAAGAGTTTGTTGAAGAGTTTTCCGAAATAGCCTTGCCACTTACTCGATTGACACAAAAGAAGGTGAAATTTGTTTGGTAAGATGCTAGTGAAGAAGCCTTTCAGAAATTAAAGTCAAAGTTAGTGTCGACCCTAGTGTTGACGCTGCCTTTGGATACAGGTCGGTTTGTAATTTATTGTGATGCTTCCAAGTTTGGATTGGATTGTGTGTTGATGCAAAATGAGAAGGTAATTGCTTATGGCTCAAGACAGTTGAAATCTCATGAGAAAAATTATCATACTCACGATCTTGAATTGGATACAGTTGTGTTTGCTCTTAAAATATGGAGACACTATTTGTAAGGAGATACTTGTGATATTTACACTAATCACAAGAGTCTTAAGTACATCTTCACTCAGAAAGAATTGAACATGAGACAACGTCACTGGTTAGAGTTGTTGAAAGATTATGACTATAATATTATGTATCATCCAAGAAAGGCTAATAAGGTAGCTGATGCTTTGAGTCGTAAGACTTTGGGAGTAATAGCGACATTGTTTACAGATGAGTGGAAACTACAGTTATAGTTAGAAAGTTTTGATATGGAACTCGGAGTGCGTGAATCTCATGCTAATGGAATATTAGCACAACTTGAAGTCCAACCTTCATTGATACAGAAAATCAAAGAAAGCCAACTTGTGGACAAAAAATTGATTGAAATTGTGAATGGAGTTCAAAAAGGTACGCGCACTGATTTTAAGGTAGATGATTATGGCATTGTATGGCTTGTTTCAAGATTGTATATTTCATCTGATGTTGACTTGAGGAAGAAAATCTTGACTGAGGCGCACTCTTCTAGTTTTACAACACATCCTGGTAGTACTAAGATGTAACAAGACTTGAAGGGATATTTTTGGTGGCCAGGTATGAAAAAGGACGTGGCTGAATTTATTGAAAGATGTTTATTTTGTCAACAAGTAAAAACTAAACATCAAAGACCTTCAGGGTTACTAGATCCACTAAAGATTCCACAGTGGAAATGGGATGACATATTCATGGATTTTGTTTCAGCACTTCCTCGCACTCTTAAAGATTTTGATTCAATATGGGTTATAGTTGACTAGTTGAGTAAGTCAGCACACTTCTTGCCGATTCGCACTACATATAAGATGGATCAGTTGGCTGAATTGTATGTTAAAGAGATTGTAAGGTTGCATGAGGTACCGAGAACTATTGTATCAGATAGAGATGCACGATTTACTTCACAGTTTTGGAAGAGTTTTCAGAAAGCTTTGGGGACGAATTTGAACTTTAGTACTGCATACCACCAGCAATCATATGGTCAAACTGAACGCACAATTCAAACATTAAAAGATATGCTTAGAGTGTGTGCCATCGACTTGAAGGGTTCTTGGGACACCTATTTATAATTGGTTGAGTTTACTTATAATAACAATTATCAATCTAGTACAAAGATGGCTCCATTTGAGATATTGTATAGTAGAAGGAGCCGAACACCTTTATATTGGGATAAAATTGGTGAGAAAGCACTTCTTGGACCTGAATTAGTACAAACCACAGTTGACAAGATAAAGTTGGTGCATGAGAATCTCCAAATTGCACAAAGTCGACAAAAGAGTTATGTTGATGGACGACGAAAAGCTTTGGAGTTTAGTGTTAATGATCATGTTTTCCTCCGAGTTTCACCATGTAGAGTAGTGAAGCGATTTGGTAAGAAAGGGAAACTTAGTCCTCATTTTATTGGTCTGTATGAGATATTAGAGAGTATTGGTCTCGTTGCTTATCGAGTTGTTTTGCCTCCTGATTTGTCATATATTCATAATGTGTTCCATGTCTCTTGTCTTCGTAAATATTATCCGGATCTATCTCATGTGTTTAGTTATGAATCCAATCAAATTCGTGATGATTTTTCCTATGATGAAACCCCAATTCAGATTTTGGATCGCAAAGATAAGGTATTGAGGAAACAAACCATTCCATTAGTTAAGGTGTTGTGGCACAATCACTCAGTCGAGTAAGCGACTTGGGAGGTTGAGAAGGATATGCATGAAAAATATCCACTTTTCACACAAGGTACGTGTTAGTTAAATTTTGTTAGGGATTGTGGTCTATCAATGTAATCAACTAATACTTACTTAGTTTAATTATTCATTAACTAAGTAAAACATACTGTCATATATACATTGACAGTACGTTTACAATGTCACTTGTAATAGAATGCACAAATAAGTGAAGTAGGTGAAAGTAAATAACAATAGTTAATGTCTTGTACAAATATAATAAATGATCCATGAAGTAGAAGTTCACAAAGTGTTCATGCACAGCATAAATCAATTCATTGACAGTAACATTCTACAAACTGGAGCCTATGATAGCACATTCAAGTGACAGTAACTTTTGGAACAGACGACAGCAACTATTCATTGACAGTAAACTTGGCGGAGAATGAAGACTCTATGACATAAGTTTTACTGACAACAACTATCCTTTGACAGTAAACTTGGCGGAGATTGAAGAATCAAAGACAACAAGTTTTTCTGACAGTAGCTTTGGCAGAGAGAGTCGACAACATGTTTGGCAGAATAGTTGACAGTACCTTTGGGGCGACAACATGTTTTAGAAGACTGGTGAGTCTGACAGTAAAGTATGCGAAATCAAAGATGTTGTCACCAAAGAGAAGCTAAAGGTTGACAGTAACATTTTTAGTGAAGCTGACAGTCTGTTTCAAGTAGCAGACTAGGTAAAGTTCATTCACTGATTGATCTTGACAACTCTACCTAGTCTGTCAAGTCTACTACTGCAACTTGAGAAAAAACAAGTAAAAAGATGAAGCGTGCTCATGGAGTCAAGAATGTCAAATCCTCTCAGAGCAACTTTATCTACAAATGGAATGAAGAAAAAGATTTGAGAAGAAAAAGTGAAACTACTATTTCAAGCATTGTCCAGGAAACAAGGGAAAGTACACTTGTAAGTGAGATATGCGTTTTAGTATAAATACACACATCTCACAAATAATTTCCCTTGTGCAACTGAGCTTAACTTTTCTCAAGCATATAAACATTAGCATTCTCTTGTTATTGTATCTATTGAAGCTGGAAAAATCTTTCCAGTCAGTTGTAGCAAAATCAAAAATTAATAAAATTAATTTTTGAAGTAAATCACCTTGTATCTTTCATTTGCTTACTGTTGTATGCTCTCTTAATTTGATATTATCATTTCTTGTTTGTTGTTAAGCAAGATTAGTGATAAATTATCAAGTTGCATTCACCCCCCCCCCCCTCTGCAACACCCTTTTCGTTTAACTTCGAGGACGAATTTTTTATAAGGGGGAATGATGTAATATCCTGTTTTTATATATATATATGTTAATTATATAATTAGTTTTAATATACAATTAATATATGTATTTTAATAATTAGAATAAGAGTAATAATAATATTAAAGGTTATATTATTATTCTATTCTATTAGGTATTTGAGAAATATAATAGTATATATACAAATTATATATTATTATGAACTTATTGTACGTAACTTATATTAGAGTCATACTTGTAAGTTAGGGTTTGGGAAGAGAGCAAGCTTTAGAAGAGATTTCTCGTGTTCTTTCATTGATCTAAGGTGAGGGTTTTGATTTCTTCTTCTTCATGCCCATGTCATGTTCGTCTTCCTATTTGTTTATGCTGAAATTCATATTTGATAAAATCTGCAACTCAGACTTGTTGTAAAATTCATAACTAATTCGTTTATAATTAGAATTTATTGATTCTTGGCATTTTGGAAAGCTTGTTTAGATATTTACATTTTTTGTCTAATGTATATTATGTGAAAGCAGGGTCTAACTGTGTCCAAAAGTGTGTTCTTTGTTACCCTTCAGTTTTAGGTCATGAACACTTTTTCGTATATTCAAAAATTCACTATAAATCGTTCTTATATCGAAAAATTACTCATGATATCAATCTGGAAAGCTTGTGACATAATATTTTATTCTCGGTTATACCCATTTAATATTTTAATTGATTTAGTTGCCTAAACTGACTTACAAATTTTAGGGTTGTTTATACTTTTCTATAGAGTTGGTTCATATTCAAAAATTCATATCTCATTTGTTATTCGTCATAAAATTGTGATCTTTATCAGTTATGAAACCTCTGCAAATGTTCTTTAATTGTCTAGTTATAGTCGAATTGATATCATATTTTTTTATTATTCTAAATCAGCTTTTAACACAACCTAGTCCTGAATAATATATGTTGTGTTACTTGAACTTCTAAAATTCATAACAAATTCGTTATCTGTTCGTTTATTATGAATCTTATCATTCTGGAATCCTTGTTGAATGTTCTTTAACTCTCTAGTGATCATTTTCCCATAATCTTAGTCCATCTGCTGTTAAAATTCAAATTACTATAATATATGAACTACTAACCTTTTTCAGCATTCGGATTGCAACGTTCATTGGTATTCGATATTTGTTCAATTGTTGTTAGCTTATTCGGTGATTATTAGTTACGAGTGATTGGCCCTAAAACGATTTGACCCATTAATCAGGAACCACTAGTATAATGTTTTCTTAGTGAAAGTTTATGCACTTTATTAGGCATGTTTACATGCAACCTATGAATGGTTCCTTGTGAAACGCCTCTGCATACCGGTATTGCATTTGTATTAGTATTTGTATTTGATATTCGTACAATACATGATCACATTATTTGTCATCTGTTATTAGAGATTGGTTTATTGGTTGTATCACAATCATCCATCATATCTTTCATATGTTTTTGCTTTGATCATATATTCATCATTGTACCCGTTGTTGTACTTTGAATTGTATTATTGTTTACTTTTGGGGCATTCAGCCACCTCACCGAGCTTTGTTCGCTCACCCTTTTCGTTTTATTCTTTCATCAGGTATTGATGATTAGATTCGCGGTGAGGATGGAGTCACTTTGGGTAGACAGCCATTAGTAGTTTTCATTAGTTCATGATTTGAATAAATTGGTAAACTTTAGACCCTTATTAGTTTAAATTGGTACTCTTATTTTGGGTTTGCAGCCTGGTTTATGGCTTTCGAAACTCTATTATTTTTAAGATACAAATTTTATTCGGTAATAAGAGTAGACATGATGCCTTTTAGGATTATTAGAAATTGTGGTTTTCTTTTATTAATTTGTCATATAGCTTCCGCACTCTGACTTTAAATTGATTATCGATATTAAGGTCGCGCCTCGGAAATGGGGTATGACAGAGTTGGTATTCAGAGCCTAGGTTTCGTCCATTGACTAATAGGCAAATATTCGGGATTTGGGCGTGTGATAGAGTAAAACATGTTATTTATTTATAGTTTTCCGATTATCATTATTATGTAGTTACTAAATTCTGTTATGTGTTTCTCATAGATGCCTCCTAGACCTAATCCAGAGAATGAGTTGACTTTTGCTAAGATTGTTCATCAATTTTGTCAATTGAAACCGCCATCTTTTAGCATAACAATTGATCCTACAGAAGCAGAGGCATGTCTAAACAAGATTGAAAAGTATTTCAATGTGCTCAGGTGCACTGATAGGCAAACAGTTGAATTGGCAGTTTTTAAATTGGAGGGCGATACAGATTAGTGGTGGAGAATGATTCAGCCCACTAGAACCAATCAACAAATTAATACCATGAGTTGGAGACAATTCAGGATTTGTTTCTTGAGAAGCATTTCCCATCAGATGTGAGGGATAATATGTATAGAGATTTCACCAGGTTGGAACAGGGGGATGACAAAGTTGCTGAGTATGAGCAGAAATTCTCCCGTTTTGCTCGTTTTGCTCCTTTACTAGTTGCTACTGAGGGTGACCGCATTCACAAGTTTGTTGATGGTTTGAGGTTCTGAATTCAATCTAATTTGATTAATGCCACCATGGATACTTATTCCGATGATGTTTACAAAGCAATGAGGTTGGAAAGAATTTTGGAAGCTCATTCACCATGGAAAGGTAAACAGAAGGATATAAATGATGATAATTCAGTACAGAACAAAAGGAAGGTTCAGAAAAAGCAGAATTATGGGAATAATAAACCAAATCGGAAATGTAATCAGAAAGGGAAGACATATGATCAGACTTCAAAGAACTGTGAGACTTGTGGCAGGTTTCATGGCACGCGTGCATGTTATCGTATCACTAGTACATGTTTTAACTGTGGTGGAACAGACCACAAGATTGGTACTTGTCCTAAACCTCTTCGCCGTCAGAATGATGATCATAATCAGGAAAAAGGGAAGCAGACTACTGATAAAAACGCTGAGAAATCACAGGTTTCAAGAAGAGTTTTTGCTATGATGGCTAGAGATGCTACTGCTTCTAATGATGTGATCACGGGTATTATTTCGATCAATCAACTTACTTGTTATGCCTTAAATTTTAAGACTAATATGCTAACAATAAAATAACTGATAATTAACAATAAAATTTTAAATTTTAAATTTAAAAAGTAAAAGAAGATTAGATAAATTATATAAAAAAAGATGAAGACAATAATATAAAAAGATGAAGACAATAAAATATACTTTGTGTAAAAATAAATTTGATATTTTTTTTTAATATGAATATTGCCAATAATTTTTTTATTAATTATAATTTGATATTTTCCACCAAAAAATAAAACTATCTATATGTATAAAAAACTTGCAAATATAACGAATTAAGGAGGCTTGACGTGTCGAAATGTGATTGATGGAAACACGAGTGTAGCACTGTATGTACGTCTGTATGTATTTTGTTTGTACAATCGAATCGAAGATCCATATCATATCATATCATCAAGGTAAGAACAAACCCTAAAACTTGACTTTGACTTTGTACTCTTTACATTTCTAATAATTCAAATCCATTTCAGCAAATTAAAGAGCTGCTACAATGGCGAACAAGTACTTGATGATAGTAGCTGCTATTTTTATCGTTATTTCACTGTCTACGAACCTGGTCAGCTGCGGTGAAGCCCCGTTCATCGTTGCGCACAAGAAAGCTTCTCTTAATCGCCTCAAATCTGGCGCTGAACGAGTCTCTGTGTCTATTGATATCTATAATCAAGGATCTGCGTACGTCCATTCTCTTAATTATTATCATCATCATCATCATTCTTTTTATTTTTATTTATATCTAGTTAGTTGTGATTGTTTAGATCTGATTCTTCTCGTGATCTGGTTTGGATTTGTAGATGTTATTGGAGATTTTTATCGATTATGTTATTAGTTATGTCGATAATGTTTGGGTTTTTCCAAGGATTGGAAGTAATTGAATTTTGATTTTTTTGGTTGTTGTAATATATATTGAAGGGAGGGGGTATTGTTGATTGTATTATAGACAGATGATGAAATTGAACATAGATCAGTAGTTTTGGTAGTGATGGGAAGGATTTGTGTATTTACTGACCCTTTCGGTTGATTTTAAAGGGGAAGGATGATAACGGTGGGGTAAGAGCACTTTGGTGATGTCAGTCAATTTACTGTCATCTAAATTGATTAATTGTACATGTTTTGTTTTTTGATTCAAATTTGGATGATCTTGTTGATGTATTTAGTTGCATTGTTTGTAAAAGAAAGGATTTTTATTGCAAGTATTTACTTGTGTTACATTGTTTTGGATCGGTTCATGTATGAAGTTGAATCTCCTAGAGTTCTAGGAACTTCAGAAATTTTTCTTTACAGACTCATTCTGGCGTAACACTTAACAGGAGAGTGGAATAGGAGTTTTGTGCAATGTAGTAAAATTTAAAAGCTATTACGCTTTACATGTACATATTTTTCTTTTACTATAGTTAGATCTTCTGGTGGATGGACGTGAGAATGAAACAAAAAAATACTTATTTTTATAGTTGATAATTTTTAGTATTCTATATATTAATCTTTTAGCCTACAATACATTGCCATTTCCAGTGTTTGTTAACCCTTACATGAAAATCAGTTTCAATTAGGATTCTGTCTTCATGATGGCACAAGACCTCAATCAAATTGCTCCATCTTTTCATGTGTTGCAGGATTGCATTATTATGCTGATCTATAATGGAAAAGAATAACCAAATAGCAAGAATTGAACTCCCAGATTCATAATTCCTACCTATAATAAGTTTGATTATAATATTGCTAAAATGTTACCCATATGTCTCCGAGTCCTGAGTTCTGCATCAGAGTTTAGCATGAAAACGTCTGTGGGCCATAACATTTGATTATTATTCTATGATTAAGGCTTCATTTTTTTGGAAGCTGGCTGCCTTTATATAAATCTGACAGGCACCTGAAGTTTTTTTACTTCTTATTTTACTCAAAACAGCACCGCGCATGACGAGTAATTTCTAGATGCTAGAACCTTCACTTGCCTTTGGATGAAGCAATGCTGTTTTGTCATATTTATACTTATTACAATCATCAGGAAATACTCAAATAGAAGCCATTGATTGCTAAGATTCTAATTCTATTGTTTGAACTTAATATAAGTAACTTATATTTTGGTGATGTATAATGTTAAATGATTTTATTTTTTGCCTGTTTCTTCCTCTTCTTCTTGAGATAAGACAATTACTCACAGATTCGTAAATTATTCTATTCAGGACTGCTTATGATGTTAGTTTAAATGATGATAGCTGGTCTGACGAGTATTTTAATATAGTCAGCGGTAATACTTCAACGTCATGGGAAAGGCTTGATGCGTAAGTACTCTTTCCTCATTGCTGACTGACTGCTATATACTGATGCAGACATCTGAGAGATATTTTTGGGACACATCTATTTACCATGCTAATTTGTTTTGTTTCCAGTGGTGCTCTTCTATCACACTCTTTTGAGTTAGAGTCCAAACTACAGACACTGTTTTATGCTGCACCAGCAATTATCAGATTTCGTGTCCCGACAAAAGCTGCTCTACAGGTTCATTTCTTGACATAGAGATGTTACATACACATATATGATATACAGCAGATAACCCAACACATAAGCTTTTGTCTATTTAGGAGGCAATTTCAACTCCACTTCTACCTCTGGACCTCCTAGCTGATAGGCCTGTTGAGAAGAAGTTTGACCTGGTAAGTTTCTAACTTCTTTTTTTATTTTTTGTGGCCAAAATCGAAGACATTACTTTGGCTTAACTAAGAAGTATTTTTTTTATCTCTGCATGTGCTCCTGTATGGTGCTGCCCATCATTCCAGGCTAAGGTATTACCTAACTTTGTAGCTGCTGATAGTTGATCTAGCTTTTTAGTTATATTCTTTTTCTTTTTTACACTGCACGTGCATCCATCGTTGTGTTTGAATGGGGGCTCTTCTGGCAATGCGTAATTTGTCATTGGAAGGAGTTCAAATGACTCTATGATGTATGCTTGTTAATAAAGTATGATGGATGTTTGGATGTACGGGGAAGGGAAAATGGGGAACCCGCACCGAATGGGGCCACCCCGCCCCGCTAAAATGGGGAATGGGGTGCAGTGATGGGGATTAAAATTTTGCCCAGTTTAAATATGGGGCGGATATGGTATTATATATATATATACTTATAATATATAGTATATTTTAAAATGTTATGTTTAGCGATTCTATAATATAATATATCTAGAATACTGTCTAGTGTATCTTAAATTATTTATGTATTTGTTTTAATGTTATACAATATATTATAAGAACAATAATTAAACTAATAAAAAAATATTTCGTGGCAAAAATAAATAAATTATTAAATGGGGTGGGGCAAGGCAAAACGGAGCAGGGCGGAAATGGGGATAAGCAATGAATCCCCGCAGGGAAATGGGGCGGATTTGGGGCAAAGTTTGATGTGATAGTTACCAACAGGGTATCATATATTTACCTCATATTTGCGGATTTTGTCATATTCAACTATTTGTGTGATGTCTAGTACTATTTTAATCATTTATTAGTACTATTTGGTGTGTGGGAGGGGTGGTGGTTTTGTGGCTGGGGACTTGGGGTTGTATGTTGAAGATTTGGACCTATAAAGGTTCCAGGTGTGTTGGGAACAATTGCTTGTTAGTAAAGTAAGTTTGGGTGTTCTTTGTGATGGACACTGGAGGGGATATTATTTGATATTCTCCTCATATTGTGGTTTTCATCACATTTAATGCTTTTTGGGTAAAGACACGAAAATCGTTTACCTATTTATCATTTATGTGTGTGTTATTGGGGGAGGGGGTGTTTTGTGGAAATTGATTTGGACCTACTGAAGGTTCCACTTGTGTAGAATACAGTTGGTGCATTATAATTGTCTTCAGCCTAGCTTCTTAACCAAGTATTGTGAATAACATTGTAGAGTATATTCTGATTTCAGAACCTGTTTATCCTTTCTTACACTGTAATTTCCCATAATTTGCAGAGGTTGTTGGCAAAATATGGGTCATTAATATCAGTGATCTCTATCGTGGTATTGTTCATCTACTTGGTTGCAACCCCATCCAAGTCCAGTGCTGCAAAGGGAGGCAAGAAGAAACGCTAATCTATAGATTGTACAAGCTACTTACCTTCCATTTCCTAGTCTACAATTATACTCCCAAATGGCATCACTGTGGCTTCCTTCTCAGAAAGCAGCTCCCTTAGTGTTCCTCTCAAGGGGAAAAAAGTTTCACCTATTAAAAGAAAATCTACTGGTGAAGTTGTATTTTACTTTTAGTTTTGTTTTTAAGCAGGCACATAAAATAGTATGAGGATTATGCTGGACATCTTTGAGGGAAGAGTTTAGTGGTAAAGAAATTTAGTTTAAGGTGACTGCTTCTTAGCTCCGACATTAATTGCTTTTGTAATTTTTCCTTTTGTGGGTACATTTCCTGGTGATTCTTAATTTACTTGATTTTGACTTTGTTTATTCTATTTAAACTAATTCATTCTACTTATAAACTATAAATGCAAGTTTTTTGATATATTCCCGAAGAAGGGGCAAGTAAACATAAGAAATAGTGTAGTGTTGTTAAGATTTATTTAATGTAAATAATTTTAATATTTCTTTATTGGAAATTTTGTATGAATATATTTATTTTGTATATATTTGTATACTGGCATGTTCTAAAGAGTACAAATTAACCTGAGACTAAATTTAGTTGTATACTTTCACATTAATATATTCAAACAATGAATATAAAAACTAAATTTGATTAGTTAATTTTATATCGTATATAAAATTACCGAATCATGAACTAAACTCAAAAATAATTTATTTTCAGAAAAAGAAAAACTCAAAAATAAATTATTAATAAATCAAATTTTAAATATTTTTTTATATAAAAATTCGAGATTTGAAAACCTGGATGTTCCGGATATAGATTCTTGTACAGACGTGACTTGCAGGCTCGGATTTTAGATAGATAAATTATTACGCATCAATTGCAATTTATTTTATATTATGTTTGGTAACTTTGATTTTATTTTAAATGATGGATTTCAAATTACAGTATTTGAGTTGTCATTTTAAATTCTTATATTTGTATTGATATTTAAATTTTTTGAAATTTAAATGAAATTCAAATACAAATTCTTATAATTATCCAAACATGTTATTTGATCAAATACATAATTTCAAATGAAATTCATGTTCTCAAACACGCCATTATTAAATAATATTTGTTTAAACTTAATTCTTAGTGAAATGATTTACTTAATAATCTATACCATATTATAATAATCAAATTAGAGAACTTTTTTTTAAAATATTGAGGTGAACAATAGAAAGTATCTTAACCGTCCAATTTTAGGTGAATCATAAAAACAATCTTAACCATTCAATTTTAATAAAATTTAATTTTAGAAATGATATATATCATACATACAACTCTATCTCCGATAATCCTCTTTTTATACAACTCCTCACAGATAATATTATATTATATTTAAATTATATTCTATATTTTCTATTTAAAAATCTACATTACCTAAAATTTTACTTTCTAAGCCTAATTTTATATTTATTATAACACAGATGCAAATTATAATATATTTATATGAAATAGAATAGATTTATATAAAATAAGAGAATATATAATATTAACACAAATTCTTAATATTATAAAATTTTATATTAAATATCAATAAAAATATCAATAAAAAATTAATTTACTTAAATATTAGTTATCTCGGGGTTATAAGCGTGTAACGTGTAAAATCTAAAATACAAAGTATTAAGCATAATTAAATAAATGAGAAAAAGTATTAATACACAAGAAAAGAAATGAAGAAAGTCATATCGATTTTTAGGTTAAAAAATAAATAGCATTTTACCAAAAATAATATAATAATGAAATTAATTAGTGTTCGGTTTGACCACGCAAAACATGTCCATGTAGCGATCAAAACACCCAAAATTTCATTACAAGATTCTGATAATAAACCTTAACAAAATCATCTTCGTCATCATCATCCAGGTAATAATAAGCATGAGTGGTTACCAAAATTCTCCTCCAGATCCCTATCGTCATTACCCACCTCCAGGTATCCATCCATCCATCCATCCATCCATCCATCCATCCATACATACATACATGAATCATGTACATTTACAATCATATTTTCAGTGTTTTGGATCATCATTTTGCTACATGTTTATCCTACTCCCCTGTTTTACTCTATTTAAGATCTCAACTATGTCTATATACATATATTAACAGATACGTACAATATAATTTTGCTTAGATATCAATCACTCATGGGCAGAACAAAAATTCCAAACTACCCGGAGCTGAAAAAATAATTAATAATAAAGTTATCATTGATTTTTCAAATTTAGAATGGGCTCAAATACATATTCACACACATTTTTAAAGAAAAATCAAGATTAAATAAACAAATTCTTGCTAAATTTGCAAGTTCATTCGGGCCTCAAATATGATTCCCGGGTTATAATTGTACAATTCATCTGTTACATTAGTACAAACCACTTAAATTATTTAATTATATATGATGAATGATTGTGGTACCATTGAATTATATACGTATGTACGAGTGATTGTGATAGTGTTAAGTTTTCATGCTAGTCATTTTTATTTGTGGGTTTACTTCAGGGTATGGTCCACCGCCAGGATACCCGTCTGCACCGCCACCTCCTCAGTCACCATATGAAGCCTACCCGCCACAGCTACCACCTGGGTACCCATATACTTCACCGCAAAGTCAAGGTTATCAAGGGTATTTTAATGGAGGTGGGTATCCTCCTCCGCCACCTCAGCAAATTCCTCCTTACCAGGTCTACCAGTACGATCAGCATCATCATCACTGTCATGATCACCATGATGATGGTTCCTCCTTCTTACAGGGATGGTATGGACTCTCACTTTTCCTCTTTTAATATATGTTTATTCGGTTATTATATCTACATTATTATTTTTCACTAAATTATAATCTATTTCTGTGGTTTAATTTTAGTGGAAATTTATCTAGTAAATATTTGAGCCTTGTGAAGTTTTACATTTAGGTAGGGTTGGCAATTCAGATTTCGGGTTGCTTTTGTGTTCAGTTTTAAATTTGGGTGGTTGTTAATAATTGATAAACTAAATATATAAGTTTAACGGAATAATAAATATTATTGAACAAGTTATTTCTGTACTTAACGGTCATATTCAGTTATTTGTCATTTACGGGTTTTGTCAGGAATCTTGCTGGTTTTGAGTTCGGGTTTATTGTTGGAACAAGGAACACTACTGTTTTCCCTTGTAATTTTAATATGTATACTCTATGTTTATGTATATAAGTTTGGTCTTTGATGCCAATTTTCCGCCAAACACTATAGCTGAACTGGATGAAGTAGAAAGTAATAGAATCACCACTGACCCATGACCATAGTAAGGCATATGAATAAGCCTAGTCATTAACTATATAGAATAGCTTTATAGCATTGTAGCACATATCTAAGCTGCAGTTGTGTGTTCTGTACTTGTGGTGTAAGATAGTTGGTTATTTATTGAGAAAGCTTATTATTAAAATCCTTTGGGATTGTAGCCTTGTACTAACCAGATATGCCCCCAATATAGTGGATTATGAATTATAATTACCATAACTAAGTGAAAACCCAACTAAGGGGTGATGAACATTTAATGTAAGAAAAAAATACATTGTTCTTGTTCACGAGCAGTGTTGTTTAAGGCATAGAGCAAAACCAAATTTTGAAGCACGACTCGCGAAGCGCCATTAATTGCTCACTTTTTTACAAAAAAGAAAAAAAATCACAAGAAAATAAGACTTGCATAATCTTGACATTTAAATATAATAGAGCATATATAACATAATTTAAATGTCAATAATGAAGTATTAATCAATAATATTCAATAATTCAAAAGCTTAGGAGCATTTAACTCCCCTCAAATTTTCGCTCTTCTTCTTCATCATCTTCATCTATTAGACTTGACTTCGGATGTAGAGCGGCTAAAAACTACTGAAGATATTCTTTCTTTTTCCTTTACATGGTATTTTTGTTTTTCACTAGTCTGAGCGTTTTTTGTGCTTCACCAACGCATTTTGAACGATTTCAGAATCTCACTAAAGCGCACAATTTTGAATCGCACATCTTGCGCCTAGGCGCGCCTTTAACAACACTGGTCACGAATATATATATTTAGTCCACAAGTCACATTCTAACACACTTAGCAAAAAAAGTAACAATGTCATTGCAATCTATTCCATATCTGAGGAAGACACGGTAGTAGTTTTGTAGAATAGGCGATGGGAGCGTAAAAAGACTCGTTACCCAGTATGATGAGATAGACTTAATAAAATTTTAAAGTCCAGAGTGTAATTTGCATTTTAGTGACTAAAACCTAATTGACTTTTGTAGGGGCTGAAGCATGTGTGGGATAACATTGCCCCTTAAGTTAAGCTGTGTGTAAGGTTGTTAATATTCCAAACCAAAAGAAGTGGTTGTAGTAACTTAGATTAGATATTATCACAGAATAATTAGTTACATCTTTGTCATTGTTAGGTGCCTAGTGATGTTATTAATTTTCTGTGTATCATGAGTTCTATTTCTGTTGCCCTCGCCCCTCTAGAATAATTTCTCCACTAGAAGTTTTAAAATACCTAATAAAATAAATAGCATTAGTACTCGTAGATTCTACTTTTTGATGGTGTGTCCTGAATTAAGATTCTGACTTTAGTTAACTAATAAAACATTCCTTTTATTTTCCATCTATAATCATAATTGAAACATGTATATTTGAATGTTGTTGTGGGTGTGTTGGGTGTTGGGAGGGCGCAGTGTGCACCCACATATCCGTTGCGTAGTGGTACACCACTACACCAGACTCAAGAGTACGTGCTTTATAGTGTCATTTGTTAATCGCTGAATATAGCTAATTTGGTTTGAACTGAGGGATTAAGTCATCATCTTGTCTTATAGTGAATAAGAAACCAGGATTATGTACTCTATTTCTTTTAGGAAAATTTACTCTAATTCTTTTGGGGTTTCTACGGGTTGTATCGTTGGATGATGAATACTTGTTTGGACCGTTAGGGTCCAAATAGGTTGCTGGCGAGGGAACTGATCAGTGTATCAGGTGATATGGGGAATGTCAGCGCTTTATGCATAATTGTGACCATTGAGTGGGAGAGGCATGGTCCTGCCCCTTTGGTTGTAACTGATTCTCGATACTCGGCTTGGATAGTGTTTTTGGCTTGGTAGGCTTGGAGTGGGCCGGACTAGGTTTGGTACCTTTCTAGACTTAAATACTTAATAATTGGCCAAGGTGGTTTTGGCTTGCTGGGCTTGGGAATGGGCCGGAATATGTCCCGCTATTTCTATACTATTGAAGTATATGATGATTACAAGAAAATAAAGATTCCGTAGCTGGTGCATTTAATCAAAATATGTAGTATTCAGGATTATTCATTCGACCGAATAACTGCTGGAGTTTTCAGTTGGTGATATTCAATCATAATTCTCCAACTAAGGTGCATTTGTCAAAACAAACAAAAATAATTATTTTTGACGGTTGAACCATCATCTAATTCTCAATATTTTGTATCTTTAGATGTTTCATACTACTTTTAGATATGAGTAGCTAGTAAGTAGTAACCTGTGCAACATATGTAACTGATGCAATGTATGAGCTGGTACTAAAAAATTTATACATTTTAATATAAATATAAAAATTTGAATTTAAAATTTATTTTATTAATGCTTCTAAGATTGTTTTAATTTGTGATGATAGATGTTTATTATTTCTCGAATTCTAAATTTATTGAAATTTATTTTATTATGTTTGAAAAATTGTCTTGTTCCTGAATAGTTTTACAAAATTATTATAAAGAAAAATACATTTTTTTTCTGGCCACAAAATGCATTGGTAGATGCCAAGTAATATAGGGATTGCTTGGTTTTCTCCTTTTATAAGGAGGTATTGGCCTATAAAAAAGAAAGTACCTCCCCGTGTACTTTTTTTTCTATATAATATAGCCACTTTAGAGAGGTTGTACTGTAGGGGTGTATACGATTCGGGTTAGGCGGGTTGGAAGGATTTTATAACCCAACCCAGTTTAATCGGTTGGGAAAATTTTCAACCCAATCCATTAAAAATAAATTCATAATCCAATCCAATCCAATTTAATAGGTTTGGATTGGTTTGGCGGGTTATTAATAAATATTTAAAAGAAAAAAACTACTGTATAAAAATGAATTAGTTAATTAGTTATAGCACTGAAAGTGAAAGTTTAAAATAAATTGAACATAGTTCAACAAAATATTACAATCATCTATCTCAAATAGGTCTCAAGCATAAGTTTTAACACAAAAAGTAACTGATTAAACTATAACAATCTTTAAACTTTGAACCGAATCATAAAATAGCAATGAATCACTCGTCAAACATCAATGATAATGATGTTCTTAGTCTTAATCTTCTCACTTGATGTGGCATGGTCCTTGATCTTGTTTATATAATTCACTAGAAAGTAAGAAAAACACTTTTCTATAAATAATTTTTAGATAATAGATATTAGATACCTTCTTCAAGGATGTGTTTCATCCACATAGGTATCTAATTCCAGTCCCGCTTGCTGACCTTTCAACCAACTTTGAGTGCACACTAATGCCTCCACCATTTTTGGACTCAAAAGAGCTCCTAAATGGATAAAAAAAGGCAGATTCGGAAGCAATCGTAGAAACCTGAATAATCGTAGAAACTTGAATAACAAGTACATCTCTAGCAATCATTGATAAAATCTTATACCTTTCATAATTATCCTTCCACCAAAGTAAAATATCGAATGAAGGAGTCATTGGATTGAGAGGTTCATTAATCAAGTACTGATCAACGTCATTCTTCTTTTCAGTAATTTCCATTTTTTGTTGATGCATGTAGCTATTGAATCGTGCATTTCTTTTAAGCCGTCGTTTACAATTAAATTCAGAATGTGAGCACAACACCTCATATGCATATTCTTGCCTTCTTCTAACAAAACCAACCGCCTCTTTGTTCTATTCCCCAACTAAGCAAACAAGTTTCAATTGCCTTGCCAATTCAAAATTTGGTAAAAATTAATGATTTTTTAATGCAAATTCCAAGCAGAATCAATATAGTGTGCTGTGAGGCACATATATGACATTTATGTCCTAAAAGTCCAACACTTTGTTGTCGAGCATATTCTTTCACTGGTGGTAGTCAGCTCCTCCATCAGTTTCGCCCTCTCTTTAAAAAATAAGTGATGTACATCCCTAGCAATGGTTACTCTGCTCGGAACAAACATAGGTTGTAATTCTTGTATAAGCTCCCTAAAACCATCATCCTCCACAACTTTAAATGCTTGCTCGTCCATCACCACAAATAACATTAAGGCTGCATCAATATACTTGATAGTTGATACTACATATATATAACATTCACAAATAAACCAACAGATGAATTTAAGGACAATAATCAGTATTCAGTATATATATTGTGTATGTGTGGCTGTGTGTGATGTTGTGTAATATGTAAAGATAAACAAAGAAGGAAAAAGAGTAAAGATTCATACCTTTTTGTATTTGATGAACAAGGAAGAAGAGGTGTGAAGCATGGGTGCGGGTACGGCAGTGCGCAGTGCGGGGATACGCGAATTCGGAAAATTCTAAAAAATGAGGATACGGGTGCGGGGAGATACGGCAAATATTAAAATATTAAAAATATATATTATATATATATTTATTTAGCAAAAGCAAGAAGTAGCATTCAAATTAAATTAAATAGTCAAAATGTCAAATACATCAAGTTTTAACAAATAAAAGACATGAAATGATGACTAGTTGACTAGTAACTACATGTGCAATTGTAATAAGTAATAAATAGTTTAGTCATTAGTGCATAAAACATGTATATATTATATAGTAACAAATCAAAAAACTAAGCATACAAGATACACACATACAGGCATACAAGAATACAAGATGCAGGCTGCGGCACACAACACATGTCATCAGTCAAATAGTTGACTCAATTATACACAGCGTCACATGAAAGATTAAACATCCTCACACATTTACACAATACACACACTATTGACGTATACACACAAAGTCACAAACCCAGCAACCCGGCACTGAGAAAGTGAGAAGGGAAAGAGGGAAACAAGGAGAAACTTACAGAAGAAGAGAAGAAGACGGTGACGGTATTATTACTTCTACTGCATATTACAAAGAAGGCAAGTGCCTCAATATATAGAAAATAGGAAACTTGGTGGCTACTCTTGCTACAGTAACTCGTATAATGACGAAGTCATCTTGATGACATAAGCATGCTTATGTCATGATTATTGCTGATATTTAACACGTCCCCTCACTCGAAATCCTATCTCGGAATGAAATACCTGTTTTGGGATTGAAGAGTGGAACACTAGGAGCCCTTGAGCGTTACCAAAGTGTCCATCCAACTAAAACCATCTTAGGATTAAGTAATTGAGAATTTTGAGATACCGGGACTCGAACTTGCGACTATACAGTATATTTTAGGCCTTGTCAAAATATAGCAGTGAATCCCTTGAGATCGTCCGAAGAAACTGGTCCATCTGCTGCTACCGTAGGAGTATGAATGCAAAATATATAAGTGAACTGTGTGTATAAAATACAACTACTTCTGCTGCTTTGTGTTTGTGGCAGATAACAGTGTGTATATAAAATACAACTACTTCTGCTCTTTAGTTTCACATGCCTCGGAAACAGAAACCAAAGCAATATGATGTACTTAAGTACTAACTATTGTAAAATTTGCCAAAACAAAAGAAGGCGAAATATATCCCAAAAACTTGTTGATTTGCAACATTTATAAACTGGTGAGATACTTTAATATCAACCAACCACAACCCGGTATATGATATATAGGATGATATTTATGCTCAACTCTTTAGATTTAAAGGGCCTGACTTCTCATGGAATAAGCCAGTCTCATAAGCCGAGTATATAGGCTATCTGACCCCGATCTAAATTCAACCCTGGCCCAACTAATTTAAAACTCATCAATCAGATCTGATAATCTGATAAAATATTAAAATCTAGCCCAACTAAACTCAAACAAACAATGCTAGTAGGTCTTTAACCATTCCCCCCCTTACAACCACTTATGTTTGCCTTTCTTTTCACATCCAGACACCTTCAACTCCATGTATATGTACATATACATACACATACACAATACACTATTAGTAAATAGACTTAGTAAATAAAGAGTAAACACATGTATCCCCATTTGACTGAACTGTATATGTATATATACGTATATATTACCTATTACTTTTGCTGCTAATGGACAAAAGAATCAAAACTCACTGAGAATAGACAACAGAGGTATTAATGGTCTCACTTGAGAGAAACAACCAGCTTTTTCTGATGGAAAGTTTTTGGAATCCCCATAAAAAGCTATTGGCAGATTCACCAAAAGTGCCTCCCAGTGCATATGATGGTGGTTATAAGCCGGAATTTCACCAGTGACTCGCTTCTTGAAGCTCTGCACAAGTATGTCTTTGCAACTTGGTCCTGGGTTTGTTTGGTGGGATATATATGGTGGAAACAGAAACTGAGCAAAGTTTCCGAACTTGTTTCAGATGTATAAAAACTGGACATAATAATACTCTCTGTCCTATTATTCTACTACCCACTCTGATACCATCTCAAAGTTTATGAGAAAACAAGAGTATAAAATTGATCAGTAGAATAAGATAGGAAGAGAGGGCAGAGAAACTGGAAATGTGTATTATTATTACTTCTACTACATATCACAAAGGAGGCAAGTGCCTCAATATATAGAAAATAAGAAACTTGGTGGCTACCGTAACTAGTTAAATGATGAATTGCATGTATCACGTTTGTGAGAATTGCAAAAGACTGAAGTCTCTTTTATCTATACATTTAAGAAAAGTTAAAAACAGTAAAAGGTTTTGTAGCACTGATTCTAACTTCTATTCTTTGCAAGTTCGCATAGTAGCACAAAGCATCTATCCATGAGCTGTTATATTAACACCTGACATAAAGAATCATTAAGGACGTGATGTGCATTTAAAATTAAGAGCGTCAACTGTTTGAAGTTTTGTGCACGGATTAGAGTGATTATGATCTTGTCTATACCATGAAGCTTAGGCCTCTATACTGTAACTAAGTTAGCAATGGTTAATCTATTAGGACACTTCAATTTAATTTTATCAGTCAAGGGTGAGGGTGCGGGTGTGAGGATATAAGTGCAGCATCTGGGCACATGGGAATATATGAAATTTTAAGAATTGAGGGTTTGGGAGCTAATATTCTGCTAACATAAGTTAAATTGGATATGCTACTTATTCTACTTTTTGATGGTGTGGCATGAAATAAGCTTCCAGCAGCAGAAAACTAATAAATCATTTGTTATCTTTTTAATTTATTTATTAAAACATGCATGTGTTCAGTCATGTGTGTTCGTATTTTGTTGTGTGGTGTGGGGAGTACGCAGTTCGCACGCCAGGTATCTGTTGCGTAGTGGTACACCAGACCTGAGAGTACGTGTTTTTATGGTGTCATATGTTAACCGCTAAATATAGCAATTGGTTTGGAGTTTGGACCGAGGGATCAATCATCTTGAAGTATATCAAATAAGACTCCTGGAATATTTACCTACTTTTTATTCCCATTTGTTTGAAAGGTCGGGTCAGAATTGTATCATGGGCCAGATCGATCAGTTACAATGTTATCTTATCACCAGAGCTTGCTGGAATGACACCATCTCTTGAATATAGCGGAAAAAAGTCCAGGTGTCTTCAATTAGCTTAGAGTACTTGATTGTGATGCTAGACTCTCAGACAAGATTGATATCTTAAGATGTTTAAAACCTCATTCTAGTAAAAAAATCTTGACAGAATTGAGGTGTTCATATGTTTCATTCTTCTAAAGTTACAACCCAAACTCACTGCATGTCCTTCTAACATAGTTGGCTGATTGATATATTATATGAAAGTATTAGTTACTTTCTTGTTACACACTGTGTTTAAGAGAATTATTCTTTGTTTCCTTGTTTGACAGTATACCGTAGTCTCACCCATTGCCAGTGGCTTGGTGAAAATAGTTATCCAACCAAGAAAATTTATCTTACTAGTAAGTAGTAGTAATTACATGTAGGAATGGTGCATATCAGAGTTAGTGTACTACTGTACTGTTAGGTATTAATATGCCACGACAGTAAATGTTGAACAGCATTTTTTACATTGTAAGCATATCTGGTCGATTTCTTGTATGTGTGTTGTAAAAGAATTAATGAACTTAATTTGGTGAATATATTGCATATGCTGAAAATCCTAAAAGACTGCTTGTCATTTTGAATGTCATAAAAATGACTTCCAAGTAGAGAAGCTTTATATATATATAGGGTAACAACCAGGTGAAAACTTTTTAACGTGAGAATCGTTAAAACTTTCATTAAATTTTGCAGAACCATAATAAAAAATGCAATATATATATATATATATATGATGTTTAGATTTTTGCAATGTTGCATTCTTTTATAATTAATTTTGGTATTTTTATACATGTGTACCTTTGTTTTGAAGTGGTCTCTTATTATGTTGTCTTGTTATTACTTTGAATGAGTTTAGGTTCTTTGGTGACTTCTCGAAGATCTTTCATTTAAGTTACATCAGATTGACCTTGCAGTGTGACAGATTGAGGACATATTCTGGTTCAGTCAATCAAGTTACTTTAAAAATAATAATCAAATTTTCTAGATTAAAAAAAAAATGGTAATGCCACGAACTAACACTTCTAATCTGTTCGTGTTATAAAAATTGGCAAGTACGTGTCCAGTTGATTACGGAGATCACACATTTATGTGAAATACTAGTTTGAATGTTGTTGTAGTAACTGCAGCAGCATGATTCAGATCGTGTCTAGCGAGTTAGCGACCAATGAATATATGTGAATTCTATTTCACCATGAATTGTAAGACAGAATTAGTTACCAGACCACAACACCTAAACAGTTAAAATATAATTTTTCTGTTTAGTTATAATTATTAGAACTAGCATACCTTTGTAAGATTATTATTTTATGGTTTCAAATCATCTATGACTCTGAGTTACTGGTAATTTTCTATGCATTAATTTAAATATGGTATAAACTATATGGCAAAGGCTCTGTAACTAAACTTTTTTTTATATGATGTGTAGTTTGGCTGCTCTTTGTTGCTGTTGTCTGTTTGAAGAATGCTGCTTCTAAACTACAATGCATATCTTGCCTAAACATTTGGGATCCTGTCATTCTTTCTGGTTTGCTGGATTTCTAGGCTTATATCTACCGATTCATTGTGCCTGCATATGTGTTGCTTATCTGATTGATATGTGTAAATAACTTATTATGTGAGTTGATTTCAATGAATGATTTATAATGATGAACTGGTTTGCGACGTACATCCAAGGATATTCTGTGCCTGCACATGTGTCCTTATTTAATAGTCGTGGGGGTTGCATGAATAGCTTATATGAGTCGATACCTGTGTATGATTTATTATTCTCAACAGGTGTACCTACATCCAAGTCTGATTATCAATGTGATACTTGGAACCTTTTATTAATTTAGGAAATGGGTTATAGACGATGCAACTTTTCAAATGATCTTTCATTTTCCAATTTGATTCCCTATCCTGCTCTCTGGAGTGAATCTACTTGCACCACTATTCTTTTTTTATCACCATTTACCCAATCTGTGTCCCAAGGAATCAAATCTTGCCCTGGACTTCGCAAAAGTAATCTACCAGAGTTTACTCAATGAGAAGGGAAGGGCTTCATTAGAGACTACTACACAACCTCTAGGATCATTCATAAGATGTAATGAATTTAAGAATTTAATGTGAAACCTATGTGACACTTGGTGATTTATCAAATTTAAGTACTGCTCTAATCAACGCACCTCATTCTCAGAAAATTGATGTACATATCCTTAGTTTGAATTCTGTTCTTTCGACGAATATTTAGCACCTCATCGAAAAGCTGGAAAAGTTTGGGTCTGAATTGTGTACTCCTAAAAGGAGGCAGTTTATTATGTTTGGTACTTTGGTGATCAAAATAAACCTTACATGATTTCAGTCAAACGACAGAAAACGAAGGTTCAGAAGGTACAAGGGGCTTCGGACATTTGATGAGAATGAAATTCAGAAATAAATAAATAAATAAAAGAATGATCTTATTTGAAACTAAGATTTCAATTCCAATTAATTAAATTGATAATCTAAACACTAATACATTATACATGAGATTTAACATATTCCAATGTCCTTCAGCCAAACTCATTGGTTAGAACAAATGGACTAAGTTACACTCCAGTTTCAAAATATTTGTGAATTTGTACTAGAATTAAACAAATTATTTTCTTAAACAAAAATAAAAAAAGAAATTATTTAAATTTTTATTTAAAAAAGAAAATTTTAAAAATATGTACAAGACTATTTCCCTTTTATATAATTTAAAATACGTATAAAAAATTTAAATAAAAAATATTTTGAAATAGAGGGAGATTATAATAAATGCAATGCTCATTGTTACGTTTGCGCCAACGAAAGCTTGGAATAAATCTTTATAAAATTATTATTTTTTATCGAAAGTACACAAGTATGTAAAAACACTTCAAGTTCTGTATAAATATGAGAAAAAAGAACTTAAGATACATCTTAACTAATTTCCTAAGAGATAGTATATTAATAAAATTTTAAATAAATCCTGATCTTATAAAAATACCCCTTTACATATAAAATCTTTTTGTATCTTAGATATCTTACGTGATATATATCTTAGACTCCCTGAGATATATTCAAGTTCGGTGACGATATACGACGAGGAATGAACATAAGATGATTTACATACCAAGTCTCGTTTGTTTCGTTAATTTTATAATTTTTTTGAATAATTTTCACTTTTTTCCATTTAAGTGGTAACCGATAGTTTGCTGAATAATAAAATAACTGTATTTGTATTGATACTACTGTATATAACTTTCAGTTACTTTGAATAATTGAGTCATTTGATATTAAATATATACAAATTTTGTTTTTAAATTGATATTTAACTTTTCTGCATAAATTTTTAAGATGTTTAATTATATGGTTATAATCATTATTTTTAATTTTTTTATGAAAAAAATATTTAATTAAAATTTTAATTTACAAATATATATAAAAATGATAATTCTAATTATTTGATTAAACTCTTTAAATAACGTACAAAAAAATTTAAAGAATTGTTTAAAAGCAAAAGTACTCTTTTTGTAAACGCTGCACCTGTTTTAATAAAAAAAAAACTTGCCTGATATTTTTAATAACTCATTTTTAATAAAATATTATAAAAGTTTTTATTCAAGACATTATTGAAAACTATTGTGTAAACTTTTTTTTTAATAAAAAACTTGAGTTGTGTGTCATAAAAAAGGATTAAAAGCAGTACAGACTACAGAGTACTAGAAAAAGGATTAAAAGCAATACAGATTACTTGAGTTCTATAGGCTTGATAGTTGAGTTTCAGATTAGCTTGATAGTTGAGTTCAGTTCCTCATCCCGTGTTTTGGTGTATGATTTTGTACTGTTGAAAAGTTTTTCAATAAAATATAAAAATTGATTAAAATTATAATAAAGTTACTTATACAAGTTATACTATATTATTCGAAATTGTAAGAGTTTAGTCGATATATGCAGCAGAGACTAGAGGGGCACAAAATCGGATCACAAAATCGGATCCAATTATAAAAAAATCGGTTTTTTTGAATTGGATTGGGCCAGGCTTTTGTAAAAAATGGGATTTACCGGATCGAGCCGGACCAGATCGGATTATTTTTTTATATTTAATTATTAATATTTTTTAATCTTATAAATAAAAATAATTGTTTCTAGAAAGTGTTTACAATATTTCTTCAAATATGTATATTTTTATCCGATATTTAATTCAATATTTTTATGAAGATAGATAAAATTTAAATATATTTGGATTTTTTGAAATATTCAAATAAAATTCGGGAAAAACCAGACTAAAATCGGGCTGGACCGGGCTTAATCTGGGCCGGGCCGGATTTTTATCCGGATCGGACTTAAATTCAATTTTTTTGGGATCAGATTCGGACCGGATTTTTTCCGAATCAGATCGGATGGATTTTTCGGATTCGAATTTTTTACTGCCTGGTAGGTTTGTAGCTTGTAGGTCCTTGAGCCAGCCCACGTTAACCCCATACATTGGTCTCTAACTAGAAAAGATAGCTGGTAGTTTGATATATAAGTTACTTCCTTTATCCCAAATTAGGCGTTTTATTTTATAAGTTAAATACTTAATTAAAAATAGACTATATAGTTTCTGACTAAAACCCTTTAGGTTTTGATGATCACACTAATAGTAAGTTGAAAGCTTTTATATGATATATAATAACAAGCTGTTGTATATGTATTAACATGGTTTTGCAGGAATTAACTTACTGATATGAAATATCAGTATAATGTGTTTAAGTGCATTGACAACAAGCTGAAAATAGGAAAACAGGGCGTTTCAGCAAGCTGACAACATGGAAATATTCTGTATCAGCAAGCTGGCACTGGGAGCGCAGAAACTGTTTGGATATACAAGGAAGTCCGAAATTCATGGAGATTTTGTAGGATCTTGCTTGTACGAGTTTATCTACTATATATATATATATATATATGGTTATATATTATATTAGATCTCAGTTTTACTTTATTCAAACATATTTTATTATTCAAATTAGTTTTCCTATTTAATAGGAGTTGGGTTTTGACTAAACTTTATCTTTTATATAACCAACTCTTATCTAGTATTTAAACTTATATTGAGATTATTTTTAAACTTATATTTTATCTTCAACAAACCTCAATATTCGTAGTTTTGAATACAGGTCATTTGAATTAGGCTAATCAAGTTGAACGTTGTAATTCCAACGTTAGTTTGGGTTTGTTAATTCGAATGTAAGTATTCATATAAATACATGTGTGTGCATAACTTTTCTCTTAACCAAGAGAAGACATACTGATTTGCAAAACATATACACACATCTTCTCAAACACAATTGTTCTTAGCAAACATCTTTGAACTCTAGTATTCTATATATTTATATATATACGTGAGGTGCTTATAGTTTGAGTTGTAATTTTATTCACTTGTAATCATTTGGTTATAATCAAGTTGTGGTTGGATTGCTAGACTTATGAAACAGGGTTCAAGGGAACTAGAGGCTAGAGAAGGCTGTACTAGAGTAGTATAGTGTTTAGAGGGCAGATTAGTTCAGGGAACATGTGTTTCAGAAAGCTAGGATCAGCTGCAAAGGATGAAGGGATGAATATTATTGTAATCTGTAATCGTGGTTTGGTTTGATTAATAATATTCTCTCTTACCAGTTGGTAGGGGACCAGAACGTAGACCATAGGAGATTAGGGGTTCAACCTGGCTAAAAGATCTGGTGTTATTTACTTTTTCTGTACTGCATTGCATATAGTAGCTAGCTGACAGTGTCTGTTAATCCAACTTAGCTAGCTGACAGGTTTAATAACTCGATAAAATTAAAATTGGTCATTTTTAGCCCTAACACCTATTCACCCCCCTCTAAGTGTGCATTTTCATTTGGTATCAGAGCAGGCTATACTAATATCTTATATAACAGGAAAGTATAGAACAGATGGCTGACAAATATCCAATGGGAAGCTCAGGCTCGAGGGCACCTCTTCTACTTGGCACAGAAAACTACAACTGGTGGAAAGGTAGAATGAAGCAGCACCTGACCAGAGAACCCATGGAGTGGAGAGTTACAGAAAAAGGTCCTTTCAAGTTTCTTACTACAGATGGTAAAGAAAAAGATATAGATGAACTTTATTTCTTAAATTTGATGGTAAGGATATACTTGTTGTTCAAATTTATGTGGATGTTATTATTTTTGGATCAACTAATGATGCCATGTGTGAGTGGTTTTCAAAGTGTATGCACAGTGAATTTGACATGAGCATGATAGGAGAACTCAATTACTTTTTGGGTCTTCAAGTCAAACAAATAAAAAATGGAATCTTTGTACATCAATCCAAATACATCAAAAATCTACTCAAGAGGTTTGGATTTGAAAATGTCAAGGCGAAATTAACACCAATGAGTCAAGCTAGCAAGCTGACAACAGATGAAAAAGGTATAGATGTTGATATTCGTAAGTATAGAGGTATGATTGGTAGCTTACTGTATCTTACTGCTTCTAGACCTGATATAATGTATGCAGTTTGTGTATGTGCTAGATTTCAGCGCAAGCCTAAGGAGTCCCATTATAATGCTGTTAAGGGAATCTTTAAGTATTTAAGTGGTACTATAAATTTGGCTTTATTTTATCCTATCACAAATGCATTTGATCTTGTTAGGTATAGTGATGCAGATTATGCAGGTTGTCACACTGATCGAAATAGTACAAGTGTTGTTTGTGCGTTTTTATGCCAAAGTTTGGTTACTTGGCAATGCAAGAAATAGAACTCTGTTGCTTTATCAACAACTAATGGGGAGTACTTTGTAGCTGGAAGCTGTTGCTCTCAAATGTTGTGGATGATATAAACACTAGAGGATTTTGAAAGCAAATGTGGAAGGATTCTAATATATTGTGACAATACAAGTGCTATCAATATTTCAGAAAATCCTGTCAATCACTCAAGAACAAAGCATATTGATGTTAGACACCATTTTTTGATAGATAATGTGGCAAAGGGGAAAATCAAACTGATTTTTGTTCCAACTGAATATCAGTTAGCTGATATATTTACCAAGCCATTGGCAGAAGAAAGATTTTTTATTATTAGAAAGGAACTTGGCATGTGTAACATCTAGTCAGTAAGTTGACACCAGGTTTTTCTAAATCTCAGCTTACTGATTGAATAAGTGCATATATGAATTTATTGAATTAGACTGAATATATGTGATTTAATTAATTATTTGTTATGTGTTCCATGTTAAGTTTAGTAGAATCCACTTACTTGTTATTCGTGTATGTCTATTCGATTTTCTAGGCAAGTAATTAGTGCTAATTTCAAATTTTAAATTATTTGCCCGGTTCATTATTATGTTATATATATGACATGCTTATCTGTTTATCATGTTAATTATTTGTTTAATTGATAAATGTGTGGTGTTTATTTAAATAAAATGCTTAGTATTTTAAAGGGTGAGATAATATCTAGTATTTCTCCTAAAAATACTCCTTTAAAATCAATAAAAATTGGAATAGTAGAGGTTTTTCATTCCAAACTCTTCAGCTCCCTATATTATCGCCCAAATCTCCGTGTGAGAGTATTAGGGTTTCTACTCAACCTATATTCAATCACACTTGCTATATCAGTTTTGTTAGTCAAAATCATGAGGCAAACACGAAAAATGAAGGCATCTGCAAGTGCTAAAGAGAACAAACTAAAGCGCAAGCTTATCGATGAGGATGATGATTTCATTGAACCACTAAACATTGATAGTGAAGATGATATGTCGGAAGTTAATCGATCAGACCGTGAGGGTTCAGAATCAAAGAAAGTTAAGCGAAGTTTACAGTTTGTCTCGGCTGATTTGGAAGCAAGGTCTTTGTCTCTTGATCTGTTCAATGGTAAGGTTATTTTCGGCCGCCCTATTGCTGGTAAGGTTTTCTTTACTTGTGGTGCCGTAAAGTACTTTACTTGTCTAGGTTTTGAGTTGTTTTTGGTTGATATGCCTAATGATTGTTATGTAGATTATGTTCAAGAGTTTTATGCAAACTTGATGCCTGATTAGTTTAGTAACTATATATCTATTATTAGAGACACAAAAATAACTTTGAACAATGCTGTTTTGAACTATGTTTTAAGGATTGAAAACCCTTCAAAGCTATCTATGTTCACTAAAAAGGGGTCATGTCTTGTTGGATGATTTTAGCCCTTTAGATCAATTGAATACATTTACGGATTTGCATGGAATTTTGGAGTTCAATTGCCCTACTACTTCGAATGTTACTCCAATTGCTTATGTTCTGTTTAAGATTTGTTTGGCAAATATCTGTCCTAGGGTTGGAAGTAGATCAAATTTTAATTGTCATGTTGTCTGTGTTGTTGGTATGTTGCTGGCTAGTAAGAAATTTGATCTAGCTGATTTGATATTGAAGAATATGTTGGTTGTTTTTGAAGGAAACCAGAGTACAGGGTTACCATATGGTTATTTGTTGACCAGAATTTTCGATTGGTATGGTGTCAAACTGAGTGATGTTGACAAGTCTGTGACTAAGGAGTTCTTGGACAATAAAAGCTTAGCTCAGTCTCATCTCAAAGTGGAAAAAGATGGGAGTTTGGTGCAAGTTGAAGTTCAAACTCCAAGAATTGTTGTTGGTGAACAATCTGCTGGTAGTTTTGAGAAAAAGTTTGAATCACTTGCTAATGAGTTGAAGAATGATAATGCCACTACGAGTCTTGAAATTGCTCATTTGGCTTCAAAATTTAAAATTTAAACTGACGAGGTTAAGTTTTTGAGAGAGTTTGTGGTAAGTAATTTGTTGGCAGATTATCAGAAGGAACTCAAAATATCATATGATGGAAATGCTATAGAGTGCAATTTGGCAGGTCTGGAAAATGCTGCAATCAATAGTGCTAAGAAGACTAGAAAAGTTGGTGGTCCAACTACTTCAGATGACAAAGTGTTAAAGACAGATGTTGAAGATGACAAGTTTGCAGATCTAGAGGATGTTGTGAGCCCAGAAGATTCTTGAATATTCTTTTTTAATGATTAAGGGGGAGTATTTTAGGAGAATTAGGTTGGGTGGACTTAGTTTTTTAAATTTTCAATCATGATAGACTTGTTAATTTTGCTGGTATCTGTGGTTTTTGAATATTTGTGGTATTTGGTACTTGGTTATTTTGGATATTTTGCTGATTGCATGCTTGTTATGCATGTTGTTTTATTATGATATGCTAAGGATTTGGTTTTAAATTTTATCTGTTAAATGCCTAGTGTATTATATTCTACAATTTTATATCATATGTTTATAGGGTTGCAAGAAGTTAGGGGGAGTTTATATTCTCCTAAATTATTTCGTGATAATCATCAAAAAGGGGGAGATTGAAACCCTTTAGGTTTTTATGATCACACTGATAGCAAGCTGAAAACTTGTATATGATATAAAATAGCAAGTTGTTGTATATGTACTAACATGGTTTTGCAGGAATTAACTTACTGATATGAAATATTAGTATAATGTGTTTAAGTGCATTGACAACAAGCTGAAAGTAGGAAAAAGGGCATTCCAGCAAGTTGACATCATTGAAATATTCTGTATCAGCAAGCTGACACTGGGAGCGTAGAAACTGTTTGGATATACAATAAAGTCCGAAATTCATGGAGATTTTGTAGGATCTTGCTTGTACGAGTTTATCTAATATATATATATATATATTATATATATGGTTATATATTATATTAGAGCTCAGTTTTACTTTATTCAAACATATTTTATTATTCAAATTAGTTTTCCTATTTAATAGGAGATTGGTTTTGACTAAACTTTATCTTTTATCTAACCAACTCTTATCTAGTATTTAAACTTATATTGAGACTGTTTTTAAACGTATATTTTATCTTCAACAAATCTCAATATTCGTAGTTTTGAATATAGGTCATTTGAATTAGCCTAATCAAGTTGAACGTTGTAATTCCAACGTTAGTTTGAGTTTGTTAATTCGAATGTAAGTATTTATATAAATACACGTGTGTGTATAACTTTTCTTTTAACCAAGTGAAGGCATACTGATTTGCAAAACATATACACACATCTTCTCAAACATAATTGTTCTTAGCAAACATTTTTGAGCTCTAGGATTCTATATATTTATATATATACGTGAGGAGCTTATAGTTTGAGTTGTAATCTTATTCACTTGTAATCGTTTGATTGTAATCAAGTTGTGGCTGGATTGCTAGGCTTGTGAAACAGGGTTCAAGGGAACTAGAGGTTAGAGAAGGCTGTACTAGGGTAGTATAGTGCTTAGAGGGTAGATTAGTCCAGGAAACAGGTGTTTCAGCAACCTAGGATCAGCTGCAAGAGATGAATGGAGGAATATTATTGTAATCTGTAATCGTGGTTTAGTTTGATTAATAATATTCTCTTTTACCAGTTGGTAGGGGATCAGGACGTAGACCATAGGGGATTAGGGGTCGAACCTGGCTAAAAGATCTAGTGTTATTTATTTTTTCTGTACTGCATTGCATATAATAGCTAACTGACAGTGTCTGTTAATCCAACTTACCTAGCTGACAGGTTTAATAACTCGATAAAATTAAAATTGGTCAATGTTAGTCCTAACACCTATTCACCTCTCTAGGTGTGCATTTTCACTGACCAATTATAATAAACTTAATATATACACCATTTCCTAATTTACTATAGCAAATGGCAACATGAGATTTTATTGCATAATGAAACCTTCATGGTACAAGTCAAACGTTCTAATCTGATATCGAGTTCTAAATTAAACTGATAAACTTGACAACAAAACATAACTATTCGAATCAAAACAAAAATGCTTCTAAGAGATTAATGTTTATGAAACTATCTCATGTAATTTTTTTGAAATTAAAAAAAAATTCATAAAAATATGCGAGGATGTTATTGTAATTATAGAAAATTATATACAATTACAAAAATGTCATTATTTTATATTAAAAAACACTTACAACTCATCTAATTTTTTTGAGACAATTTCATGAATTTTATTATCTCTATATAAATATATTTATATTTACTTGAATCGAGTTATTAACGGATCGGACCATAATCCATATTTATATTTATCATATCAAATTAAAATTTTAACCAATCGAATTAATTTTAAATAAATTTATGTTCAATTATAAAATTTCAAATTGGATCGTATTCCATCTATCGACGGGGATAAATTTGTATCAAAATGTTGTTTATACGAATTACGAATATAAAAAAAAAAAGTAGTAGAAGACAAAAAGAGGAAGCTTTTCTTGGTTTGTACTAAAATAAATATAAATCTATTAATTTATTTTTAATATTTATTAACCACACATTTATACGATATAAATAATTTGTAATGATAACAAAATGATCAAATTAGGCACAAAAACGAACCATTACCAAAGTAGAAATTAAGGGATATTTCGGTTTAATCAACATGGACACTCGTTAGATATTCATCATTACAATTTACAGGTCTCGAGCACAAGATACAGATTTATCAAATTGATTTCCGAAGATCTTGTTCATCCTTCTTAAACTTGAAGTCTTGTCTCAGGTCCTGTTACATCATTGATCTTTATACCGCCGTTATCAAGACCCGATAGGAGATGAGCAACATACAAGAATTCACACACAGGATACTTTTTTTTAGTTAAGATTTTCCCTCATGGCGGCGGGCCACGCATGAGGCAAAACTGGACTTGCTCTCAACACGGGTCGCGACGAGCTTCATAAAAAATACTTCATACTTGTAAAATTAATTTATTACAAATTAAAATTGTCTTGAAATAGCAATACTTTAGGCGTGTTTCCGAGTTTTTTTATAGGTAAAAAGTAAAAGAATGTAAAAGTAAGTAAATGAAAGGAAGTGTAACAAATTTCACTAACTTACGTTCGAGTTAAAAAATTTAAGAAAACATGCTCCCGAGTTTGAAGGAAAGTATACAATTGATTGTCAAATTATAATTATATATTTAGATTTAAAAAGTGGGTATTGGATAATAAGGGTATATTGATAATATTATATTTTTTTCTAATTTACACACACCACTTACTTTTCTCTTTATCCCATTTTTGGAGTGAAAATTTTAGAAATAAAGAATATAAAATTTTCATTCACTTGCGCTTGATTTCTTTCTTAAAAAAACTCGGGAGTATCAATAGAAATACAAATTACTTTAATTACTTTCTTTCCTCCTTTTTAAAATTGGGAAGCAAGGTGTTGGTTTTTAGCTATCTTCGACAAAATGTTCTATATATTTTCCTTCATTTTATGTGATTTAACGGAATCAGATAAAAAAAGGTTTTGAGATTTTTAGAAATACAATTCTTTATAATTTATTTTGAGAAAATATATTTTCCTAAACATTTTTTACAAAAAAAAATCAATATAATGAGAAATAACCAAAAATGCAACTAACGCAGATACAACTTATTTTTTTAAATAGGCTGCGAGTCAAATTTAATTGCAGATCTTACTTTTTTTTAAAAGAAGCAAAGTGGCAAATAAATTTTTACAAAAATAGTATTTTTGTTAAATTTCATGTTAATAATAATTAAAATGTTGGGTACATTTTGTAAAACCAAATTTATTCATATTATCATAGCTATTATTTTGTATTATTTTTTTTCTAAAAATTGCATTTTGCATTATGTAATTAAGCAAGCTCAATAAGTGACATTTTTCTCACATAATAATACAACATATACATATTTTAGGATTCATTTGAGTTATTTTAAAAAAAATTATTGTTTATGTAAAAATATTTTCATTATTTAGAGGTAAATTTATTTTTAACTCATGATAAATGTAGTAGTAACATAATTTAACAACATAACAATAAATCAGATGTTAGCTTTTAAATTTGTCATATCTATTTTTTAATAATTAAATTTAAAATATTAAAATAAATAATTAAAATAAGTTTATTGTAATTTATTAAAATTTGACTCATAATTTACTTTTAAATCTTTCTATTAATTACAAAAATAATTAGGGTTGAAAACGAATTCGAGTAATCCCGATTCGACTCCTTAAAAATGAGTATAATTCGTTTTCGTATAAAAAATGAGTGAATTCGAATGTTATTTTTTAATTCGAACGAATATCGAATCGGATCTTACCATTACCATTCTGATATTCGATCATATTTATTTTATGTTATTCAAATAATTTTAAATTATTCAAATACATATTTATTATACATAATCGGTTCGAATTCGTAAGTTATATATATTATTATATATAATATATCATATTTATATTTTAGTTTTTAGTGAATAATTGTTGGTGTATTCTTAATTTTATAAAAGTATTACATACGTATTGGAATTTGAATATATTAAAACTAGTAGCTCAATATTCATTCAAGTCGAATCAAGTAAACTTGAGTCGAATCTAAATAAAATGTTAAAATTTTAATTCGAATTGGGACCGAATCTGAATAAATAATTATAAATTCAAATCAGATCTGATCATATTTTTATTCACGCTTATTTAACTCGATTTCACTCCTATAAACAATTCAAATATTAAATTCAGAAAAAAAATTAATATATAAATTATTAAAACAAGCGTACAACTGTTACTGAAAACGAGATAAACCAGAGCGATGAGACATTCAAGGTGTGCGTTCTATTTTCTAAAAATTACTAAAATGAATATTGTTATATAAAATTACAAATTTATTTTAAAAAATGAGTAAATTAAATAAAATAGCTCTTGGAAAAATCTCATTAATTTTATCGAAATTATGTTGTATCCAAATATTAAAAAAGATTGATTGATTGATTGATTTTATTTATTCCAATTGAAATAGATTTAATTACAAATATAGAGTTAAAGTTTGTTTAGAAAATTAAAAAGAATAAAATCCAATATATTTTAATGAATATATTATTCCAACCCTAAAACAAAAAAAAAAGATTGGGAAGGGGGACTGGGAGGTTGAACATGAATGAATAATGAAAATGAAGTAAGTTGCACCCAAACATACGCCATTGAATTGAGTTTGGTCAGGGTCCTCAGAGCTTTTTCAACACCTGTAATTACTCTCCGCTTCCCAACTCACCACCTTTCTCATTCGTCATTTCTCTTAGCCTCTTTCTAAATCTCTACAGAGAGAGAGAGAGATCTAGAGAGATATAGTAAAAGAAAGAAAAGGATAGAGATAGAGGATAGATATATATATATATATATCGCTTGATATCCCCCAACCACCAGCACTAAAAATCAAAGACCCCCATTAGCAGTTTACCACCCACAGAGTGAGTGAAATAATACTAGTACATTCAGTAATTTGTTAACCCTGGTTGCCAAACACTCCACAAGTACAACTCACCTGTTTAGTATGCATGTAGCTATCCACGTTGCAGTTTCTCAAAGGAACAATCCAAAATCTCTTAGGCACGTTTTTGCCCTTGAACCGATCGATCCTTCCTACCCCCAGAAGCTACGAGATATAACCAAAAACCAAAAACATTTAAATGCCTAGTCCTAAATTTAGTAAAATCGCCCTCCCCATTAATTCCAACTCAATTTCGCTTCTTCTTTATCTCTACATACTAGTACATTTTATATACATAAATCACAAGTGTGTATATATATATATATATAATGTACATCTCTATCATATCACAACTAGATAGATAGATAGTGTGAAGAAAGAGAAGAGAGAAAAAGGTAGCTAGTAGCTATAAGCACTAGTGATCCATCCATCCATCCTAGATCAGTGTGCCTATATAAAAATTAGTCAAGCAATTAAGTTAAAAACCCTAATGGAGAGAAACGAGGCGTATGGTTACGGAACAGGTGTTCCAAGCTCTTTTGGTGAAGCTGCACACATGCCCTTGGATTACATGAACATGAATTTGGCTAGTGCTGATTTTAATTATTTACTCTCGGGAATCAACAACAACATCAACCCATATCTTCCGATTGATCCTCCTCATAATTATAATTATAATTACAATTATAACACCACCACTACTACTAATACTAATACCACTAGTGCAGCTTTCACAACAAATACTAGTCTCTCTCCAAATTATTTTGATTACTGCACAAACGGTACTAGTACCACCACCAACGTTAACCCCATTGGCAACTATTTTCAACAAGCTGCACCGCTACTGGATATCAATTACGACTACAACAACATTAATTATAATGGGTTGCTGCCGGTGCCTCAAAATGATATGTTAGTGAATGGTGTGCAGGCGCCACTTGCAATCGACAACGTTAATAATAATAATAATATTGGTTTCAATCAGATTAATAATTATTATGAGCAGCAGCAGCAGCAGCAGAATACTACTACTAATAATATTATGGGGCCGATGAATAGCGGCGATCATCTGGGATCTCTTGTGTTTTCTGACGGGGAGAGCAATCACAGTATTAATGGTAATCTCCTCAAGAAGAAGAGGAATGTGATTAGAAACAAGCGAAGCTCCTTCCTTCCCTTTGATCACTTCGATTATACCCACCACGTGACTCCTCCTTCCCCTGCACGTGTATGTTACTACTTAATTCATCTCTCTCTCTCTCTCTCTCCCTTATTTATATGTTTTTAACTATTTAATTAACTTTCTGCTTGATACATACTTTCACTTAATCTTATATCTTTTATCCATCGATCAACTGCTTAAATTCATATGATCCAAACATATATAAAATAATAGCAAATCTATTTAATTTCTAGATCTATACAAAATAATTTCAGGTAACTAAGGGTTTTCTTTGATATATTCTACATCTTAATTTGATCTGTGTGATAGTCTAAATTCAGATCTAGAATTCTATAACTAATTAGACAATGGTTTCTTTCAATTCATAGCATCTCACAACGGAAATTAAATGATATGATGTTCGTAGAAATTAATGTTATACTGATGATCAATTAATTTTATCTAGTTTATTTGGGGCAATATTAAGTCTAGTCTGCTTGAAATTTCAATTGTGTGTGTATCTAGATTTGTCAAGGTCTTAATAATTAAATAATTTGCAAAATGAAGGATTCTCACAAAGATGTAAGATTATAATGTGGAAGATTAAACATATATGATGGAGTAGTTGGTAATTATATTTGATTCTCCTCACCAAGTGCAGTTAGCCAACTACTGAATGCATTCTTAGCTTGTGCTTTGTTATACATTTATCCAAGCGAGGGCAAGACATATAGCACGATAAGGTGAATTTCTAGATGATGTTCATCATATATAGTCATGACTCAAATCAAATACTACTAGTAAGGTATATTTTTGAAACATTTGTTTATGTGTGAGTTGCTGGCTACATTTGCATAAGAAATTAAGCTCTTTGTTGTCAAGTAATTCCTATATCATTAGGGTTTGCTTATGTTGTTATCCATGTATAAGTTGTTGGATCCAATTAGATGAATGTAGAGGTACCTGCAGCTCATTTGACAACAAAAGAGATAATTTGCGGCTACCCAATCACGTGTGAAAATATTGACCTATCATTTCATTGCTAGCTAGATGTTATCGTATCAGTCTTCCTAGTCTTTAATAAATTACCTGGAATCTTTGTTGTCATTAGTACCTTATTCGTAAATTGTTTAGTTATGGATGATGTGCATATATAACTTGTCGGATTCAGTTAAATGTATAAAGAGGTATGGTTATAAATTCGTTGACAACAACAGTGATGAGTTGCGGCTGTCTAATCACAATTGGAAGTACTGGCCTATCTTTGCATTGATATCAGGTTTTGTATCGATCTGTTTTAGTATTATTTAATATTTCCCCAGGAAAGCGTTATTTTGCCTTGTTCATGATTTTTAGAATACGTCAATAGGCTGATATAACTTGTCCGATTCAATTAAATGAATATACATATAGGCATGATTACTTATACCTCGACAATAGAGATAATTTGTGGCCACCAATCACATCCGGAAGTATTGGCCTATCTTAGCATCTACTATTAGACATTTATATTCTACGCACATGAGGATAAGGTAAATGACACCGCATTGAAGTATTCACTTACCTTACGTGTGCTGAATGTTTGTGAAGATTTTTGCCCTAGAAAACTAGTGAGATTTTAGTATTTATTTCATTTTTTATTTCTCAGCATACAGATTGTACATCTATGTAAATCTAATTTACTCTGGTAAACAAAATATAAAAGTTTAGCTCTGAGAATTCATCCACATTTGCTCTATGAATCAAATTTTAGGTGAATAATGAGCCAAGGTTGAAGTTTCTCTTCCAGAAGCAGCTTCAGAACAGTGATGTTAATACTCTGAAGAGGATGGTAATTCCCAAGGTTTGCACTCCAACTCTTTCCATGTAATACATGTATATATAGATTTAACATGAACCATGCACTTACCTAGAGAATATTGATTTTTTTCTCAATTGTAACAATCAACCTGTAGTATGCGATTGATTTTATAACTTTAATTATGTATTTAACTATGTTAAACTTAGTTTTGGTACATCAACTGTTTTCAGAAACCCGCTGAGGCTTTCCTTCCTGAATTAGATGAGAAGGGTGGGATTTCTATTGATATGGCTGAAGTTGATGGATCACATGTTTGGACTTTCAGTTACAGGTTTGTGTTGAGCTGGCTCAGAAAACTAAAGCCGTCCAAGTCTAGTTCTTTACCTCTAATTTCTTATATAATAGATATGCTCTAAACCAGAGATGCTAGCTAGTTCCATGTCCTTTTTATAATGGAATACATATACCACCTCAGAAAACAGAATCTTTGTGTTCTTGATTTGTATTCAAAAAGTAAGGTACTTCTTTCTTTAAATGAACTTTACTGTGAATTTTCTGTGAGGTCTTTTCCTTCTTTCTTTAAATGAACTATAGTATTGCAGGTAATAGTATTTTTCAGTTTTTCTTCTTTGACTTGCAGGTTTTGGCCGAATAACAAAAGCAGAATGTACGTTTTAGAAAATACTGGTGCGATATACTAGAACCTCTCTTTTCTTGTCTTTTCTAACATATCACACTAATTTTTATTTTTTTTAAGTTTATTGTTGCTTAAACCAGTAATAATGATTTAAGAGAATGTTGATATTTTCCAGGGGAGTTTGTAAAAAAACATCAGTTAAGGAGCGGTGACTTTATCAGACTGTATGAAGATACTGAAAGCAAGGCATTCGTAAGTATTTCATTAACTTTGTTCTAGCAACTCTTCTATCGCTAATTAAACTTGGTATGTATTTTTCAGGTCATTGAGGCTAGAAAACACATATTCAACAATGCTGCTGACAAACCAAAACCGAAAAAGGTTAAGAACAAGGGTGACAAAGGTCAATCTAAAGCTGCTAATGACACATCTAGGAGCGACGTTCTTGCTGGGGCGCCTTCTCTCGAAGCCGGAAAAGGTTTTCCAGATGCTACTAATGAGATACAGAATGCTACTAATGAGATACAGATTATGGATCACACTAATGCAGCTAATTGTACACAAGTACCTTACGAGTTCGGGGAATGTGTTTCATCCAGTATCATGGATGACATGCTAAACTTTCCAAATCCAATTGATAACAACACCTCGCTCATCTACAATGATATGAATTTCCCTAATGACTTTTTGTTCAATATGTGGGAGCCAGGAACGTCTAGCAATCAGTCGGTACCATCATTTCAGAACATGTCTTTTGATGATATACTGAAGGGTATATAGAACTTCCATATCCGATGGATGTCTTCATTGCTGCTCGATCACAGACGTAACATGTTTCACTAATGAAACGCCTCGGGTTTGTTGATCTTTTCTTATCTTATGTTGTCTAGAGAAAAACTTTACTGTTTATGTATAATAAAATATGACTAAGCACTCTTTGTAACAAATGTATTATGTTTCGTGAGAGTTTGTAACTATGTTTTGTGAATGTTTTATAGAACTGCATGTTCGTAATATAGTTAATATGAAATGTGTATAGATAATGGCCAACTATGTCATGCATGTGCTAATATATTGTTCACATATTGTTACTTTAATTTTAACTGTCATTTTAGGATTTGCAAACTTGGTAAGTGTTATTACACCCTCTGCTTCTTTGGTATGTTAGAGTTTTTGCACATGAGCAAACATAGGAATTTAGATGAATGGGACTGAAATCACTTTGCAAGGAATAAAATTGAATGCTAAAATTTTTCGGTCTAAATATTTTATCATTTTATCATTTAGATATTGTTTTTCATAATTTCTAACACAACACTGTAAAATAAGAAATCAAAATATTATTGAACAAGTAATTTTGAAACTTAAGGAACATAAAATGTGAGCTGATGAAGATGTAGAGAAAATAAAAAACTTAAAGATAAGCCATAAAAACAAATGAGATATAATAAACATTTGCGAAAGAAACAGTTTTTAGTCCTAAACTATGTTACTATCATTTAGTCCTCGAGTGAGCCTTGTATTTGGTTGAATAAAGTTTAGTGTTATAACATTCCATTACAAGCTAGTTAAATCTTTTGCTTGAGAGCTTCACTAGGCTGGTTACCTATCATGGATAATATTGATAGAACATTGGATAATCTTAACAGAAGGGGAATGCATGTGGATAAAAATTGCCTATTGAGTTCTTTCGAAACCCCGTAAAGTTAACTTAGAGGCTACCCCTTACTCACTCTTATTCGTAAAGTTAGCCTAGTTCTAGTGACTGTTCCATGGGATAATAAGCTCATGATCGAGCTTGGTCTGAGCTTCCCCTTGCTCACTCTTATTCGTAAAGTTTGCCTCCAGTTCTAGTGAAGAAATCGTTCAAATTTAATCGGAACCTATATGCATTTTTAATGCATAATATCATTGTTCTTTTAAAATTAGAGATGGAACGTTATTGACTGCTTGGTGGCGCATTTGGGGAGACGAAACAAACAAAATTCACTAGCTATATATATAACGTTTGGCTACCGATAGAGTTGGTTGTTAATGGGACTCTTCTTGATTACCTCAAGGGTCATACATTGAGAGAAATTTTACGCACAAAATAATTCAAGTCGACAGGCTGAACACATTAAGGTCTGGGTTGTGGTTTTGTTGTGAGATGCAGATGGATTTGAGGCAGTGGTGATAGTTTTGAGTCAGATTGTAAGGCTCTCTGTGTTTGTAGGTCCAGTGACTCGAATTTGGAAACAATTCTACATAATTTCAAGATGCTTTATGGCGATATTTTACCCAAATATGTAATGGCACTGCACATTCTCTTGCATCCACTTCTTTATTTTTTTTTATAATTATGAATAGAACAAACTACACACACCACAGTTTACATATACAGTTCAAAAAACAAAGAAAGGAAGAAGTGAATTCAAACAAAAAAACAGGAAATTTTTATCATGCTCTAATAAAACCATCTCGAAGAAGGCGAGGCAGGGTGAAATCTCATTGAGGATGCTCTAAAAGCAGCCTCAATGCCCATTATTTTGTTTCTATAACTATTTTGATAACAAAAAATACACATTTTAATTTAAAATTATAGGATTACTATCTTAACGAACCAAATAGTAAGTCAATATTTGACAACATAATATTATTTGATAGATTTTTTTTATCTGAATTCAAGTTCAATAATATTTCAATTAAATCTAATATAAAAAGAGTAATAAGAGTAAGAGAGATTTTATCCAAATACTAAAAAATGTCAAATGATCGATTCTTAATAATTATATAATATTATGTTCTAATTATTTATAAATTATAATTATTATTAAAATTTCGAACAATTATAATTTTTCTTACTTCGCTTCATATTATAACTCAAACTATGTTAGATATTTTAGTAATATATAAATTTTAATTTAAAGATCTATTTTGAAGTTAAATTAAAAAGAAAAATCATAATTATTGTGCTCTTTACACGACATACATTGTTTGGGTCATATTTTGTATTTTAGAATTCAGAATTGAACGATTTTATAGCCCACGCGAAACTTATAAAATTATCTTTAATTCTGAGGTGGTCCAACATCCAAAATTTAACGGATCAGCCCGTAATATAGAGAGAAAAGATAGTTACGAATTTTTATTGGAAAATTCTATTCCATTTAGGAAACCTTTCTATAATTGATTTAAAACATTAAAATACTTTTTATATTAGATTTATATAAAGACATGTCATATATCACATATTATTATGTACTCCCTCCGTTCCATTTTGCATGTCACTTTTAAAAAAATTACGTATATTAAGAAATTCTAACATAAAAATTGTTTTTCATTTGTATCCATATTAATTACATTGATTTAGATAGTTTTAATGCATAATTTGAATGATAACTATATTACATTAATTAGTAATACTATTACCAATACTTTAGTCAAAGGGTTATTTTGGAAATTTACCTATAAAATTGCATTGAAAAGATATAGTGAACATGTATTATGAGATAAATTTTTTCCTCAAAAGTGACTACTAATTTGAGGGAGTATTATTATTAGATTAGAGTAGAAATAGTATTAGGGTTTTACATACAAGAGATGTAGGAATGCCGTGAATTTTCCTTATGAGAGGGAAGATTAAATTTTTTTATCCAAATCTTTTCTATAAAAATATTTAATATATTATATAAGATATAATGATAACTTTATACGGAGAATCAGTTACACTTACAGGAGAAATTATTATATTGAGAATTTAGAAATCTTATTAATTCATTGGTTTGGAATAAATCGAAGAAATTACGTTTTTTTTAAAAAAATAATTATTTGAGTTATCCGGCTAAAAGTTCACCATTAGCCTAAGATATTAAATACACATTATATTTTATTACTATTAGTAATTTTAAAATAAATAATTTAATTAATAAAACAAAATATATGTGTATCGCACGGTTTAAAATCTGGTATTATTAAAACCATAATGACAAATGTTTGGTTGGTCATCCATCTGGTAAGTACTCTTTTTATAAAACCCTTTTTATACAACTATTTTTATGTAGTTATTATATAATTATAATCTAATTTTAAAATACATATATTCTATCTACAACTCTATCATCAATGAGTCATCTTTTTGTATAACAATTTAATAACATATCTCCATTTTATTATTTTTCAAACTCTCTAATTTATTTGAAATTACAGCTTATTAATTAAATCTCATAAATATTAAAATAATATTATTATTTTATCTATATTAAATAATTTTTATTATGTACTATATTATTATAACTGACATATTAAAAAAATTTAAATTAAATATTTAAATCATATAAAATAATTCATTTTTTGTACAACAATTTAATGACATACCTCCCTTCTATTACTACTCAAACTCTACCATTTATTTGAAATTATAGTTTATTAATTAAATCTCATAAATATCAAAATAATATTATATTTTATCTATATTAAATAATTTTTATTATGTACCATATTATTATAACTGGCCTATTAAAAAAATAAATTAAATATTTAGGTCATATAAAATAACTAATATATAACTTATTAATACCGTTAGTACTTTACATGGGTTAGAAGATAGTATGAATTATTCGACAATACTTTAAAACTTCAAACCGAACCAAGAATGATCAATTTATATTTTAAAATAATTTTTTGGATCATTTTTAACCAAGCCCAAGGCAAACAATCAGCCCAATGATTAATTAAATACTTAAGGCCCGTATAATATTTATTTTAAATATTTTAGTAGTGGACCAATGGTAAAATAAAATAAGTACATGTTTTAAACATACTTGTATTTTATTGAACCAAAAACTAGAGTTTAATGAACCGAATTGAGTTTGAGCGAACATTTAAAAAGTTCATTTCAATTAATATTATCTGACAAAAATTATTATTTCTATTCGAAACTCGAATTCAATAACACACTGAACCGAAATTTAAACCGAGGCAAACTCGTACAAACAGTTCATTTTGTTCTATATTAATTTGAAGTAAAAGAATTTGGGTTTGCTCCGGACTCACTTGCGAACATTAGTAACTGTTAAAGTGTAGACATTAGTAACTGTTAAAGTGTAGACAAAGGAATGGAGTGCACCAGCAATGAACATGAAATTTTGATAATCAAGCAATTTTAGACTTCGACATAGGGGGCATGAATTTTAGATATTCAAGCAATAAAAAGACAACAATTTACAGAATTTATTTGTTCCGCGTATTATAAGCCAAAAACTTCAACATTTTTCCTGTGTCATGACTCATGACAGATGACTTTTTCACACAGAAGGATGCATTATGTTCCCATGTACCCTATACAGCATTACAACTTACAAGCCTGTAGGTTCTTCTACATGTATTAACCAAAATGAATGCACTGCAAAGTATTAGAATCATTTATCAAAAGGCAGTAACTGTTGGGGATTAAGCAAGCTATACAGATTATTCATTGTCATCTGTCTCAGCACTTGGCAGCAATCCCTGAATCTCTGGGTTAAGAAATTCAACAAAAAATTAAGTTGAAACAAGTGGAAATGAATGGAGTAAAAGTCATCTAGAAAATCATATTTTCGTTTGAAGACAATGTCAAATTAATTTATAGATATATTATTTGACAACTTGTGCAAACCAAAGAATTAATGATACTGTGAGAATTTGAGTTATCAATCTTAACCACAATGTAAAATTTATATTTGAATTTAGGAGGAACTTACCCATTTCTGTCTGTATGTCTTGAATCATGCAATGAATAATACCTTCCATGGGCTGGATGGCATCATTCTCGGTTTTAGACAAAATGACTAGCTTCTGTACGGCAAAGGTTACTAGTGAGGATTTGAAGTTGGGATTGTCAGGTATTATGGAAAAACCAGCAGGGCATAGTATCCCATCTCCCTCGATACCGGAAAAAAGACTGGAATCGACATCTCTTTTAGTCATTGGTGCTGCTATAACATAGCTACATAAGCCATCCTCTGAAGCTTCTTGCAGCAGATATTCATCCTCCTTGAAATCAAAGCCACCACAGAATTTAGCATATGTTAAAGCAAAAATAAGGAAATGAAGATTATCATAGACATTAGCAAATGTTAAAGCAAAATTACATTTGGGTTCTCTGAGAACACATTCCCACTTCTCTTCAGTAGAGTAATATGATTACTGTCTGATTCATATTTTATCATCTCTTCACGTTCCCTGAAACTCAGCGGTCCTAGCGGAGCCATTGGCCACTGCATAAAGTGGTCGGGATTAAACATTCACATAGTAAAATAGTAGACAAAGTTTAAGTGACTCGTGAACAACAGTGATATGGTAACAGTGAACACCAGTACACCAGTAAATTTTGCTTCTGCTATACTTGCGACTCCAGATCATTTCTGACATTCTTTGTAAATTAGCATCACTGAGTGATAAGCACCTCAAATATCAGGTTATACGTTTCGTCACTGAGAAGTTTAATTTCAGAAATGTAAGGACTTGTATAAATGGTGCAGAGAAAAAAATAAGTTACCACATGGCACTGTAGCACGACAAAACAAATCAAAAACACTTATCCATACAATTTGATCCACTAAAGATATGTTAACGAGTCCCATTATACAAAAAGAATGTCCTTAGCATTTATTCCTAGATATAATGAGAGTGGTGTGGACCTGATGGGATGACACTGATGTAGTAACCGATGTATGCTGTTAACTTCACACTCACAACACTTCTTGCAGACAAAAAATTATATGTAAATATGACTTCTTTTCTGAAAGGAACGACTATGGTATGGGGTTGTACCTGTATCTCTACAAGATGCCTCCTAAGGAAATCATAAGCTTCAGATGGGGTTGTTTTGAGTTGAAAGGTAGTCACAGCAATGTAGGGGCACATGCCAGGAATGTTAACAGTAGCATTTTTACTTCTCATAACCCTGATTTTTCCATCATTTGACAAAGTAACCCAGTTTCTGTCATTAAGAGTTGCACTCACAATGTCTAGAAAAACCATCTTCATCTTCACAGTTAAAGTCAGCAATTGATTCTGAGCTGCAGATCTCAACAGAAAGTATCAAACTTTTAAGAAGGTGCTATTGAACAGCACGACAAAGGAGAAAAAGAAATCATCACGGATCCTATGTATCTCAACATATACATTATGCTACATTATATTACAACACGTGTAAAAACAATTGTTCCTTGTGTAGACAATTTTATATCTATATATAATTAAACCAGTGTTATGGTAAACTGGACACATTTTAATATTCGGTAATAACGTTGATGTGAATAGCCAAACTTATAAAACCAAGAATCTATATCGTCATTTTAACGTAGTTGAAAATGAAACAATAACCTAAACTTGAGTTTTACCTGTAACAAAATATAAATTAAATCTAGTAATATATCTCTATATTAAAAATTCAAGATCCAACAGATAGTCATATATATAATGTAATTATGAACATATCTGTTCTTGTCTAGTTGTAGCTTCTAAACTCATCTCTAATGAGTTCAAGAGTAAAAAAATTTCAATTATCCTGATTTGGCAATGTAGATACTGGTATATCAGAGAAGTCTGCAAGTATGAAGACAGATCCATAAAAAGCAGTAATAGATTAGTATATATAATATATATAGCGGAATACCTAAGCCCCAATCAATTACAATTAACTGCTACTTATAGAATAACATGTGTGAGATTCAATTTGCTTATAAAGAACTATAAATGTTGCTTCAGAGTAAAACATGTGAAAATATATCTTAAGACTATGCCATTAGAATAAATTAACCTCCATTTTATATTTCTAAAACTGATTTGCTTACAAGGAAATCACCAAACATAGTTCTATTGTACATTTTCCAAAGTAACTCTAGATGTTATGCAATGTGTGTGTGTGTTCATCACATGCACCAAGTGACTAGTGCAAGCATAGTAAAGGAATCATAAGAAAACTTGTACTGTATATCCATTACCAAGCCAAAAATACAATTTAAGGTGTAAAGTTAGATGTCTTTACTATTCACATTCATCTTATTAGTAGTGAAACTGCTTTGACTTCGCCTAAACCACCATATCAACGTGCTCAGCCAACGGTCTGCAGAGAAGCCTCCTTTTGAGTTTATCAAAACAGAATTATTATCTTCCAGATTGGTTGCAGGTGATTGTACATTTTCAACCCAGCAAACCTAAGCAAGTCATTAACATGAAAGTTTCAACATAGAAGAACATCAAAATTAGATTAGCATGTACACATAAAGGAAGGTAATATCCAAGTTGATAACACTTCAAACAAAAAATATCAAAATTACAAATATTTGTTTTCAATTCCTAATTAGATGCACAAGGAACAGAATACCAGTGTTTTCAACACTGGTATTTTTATTGAAAGAAGAACTACTACCCTGCAGTCCTTGGAGCAGTCATTTGACCTTTGGACTACCACCCCTGATCGACGCCTCCACAAATTGTGTCCCACTGAACCATCAGGGCTGTGCAGAAAATAATCTGTTGATATGTCAAACATGACCCAGGTATTCACATCAACCTCCTTTATAAATCTATAGAAATTGAAATTTTGTCTCTGAACCAAGGGTGTTGGCAGCTGGAAATCTGCATTTATCTATTAAACCAAAAATAAGTGTTATGCTCTGTTAAGTGAGGACAGGATGGTCTACCTACTATATCACTTGAAATATCTTGCATGCTAACATATATGCCGAAGATATTAAGAACTCATCAAGAATGTTAAAAGGTTCATACATTAGAATTACCATTAAAATCTCTTTAATTCTTTTATCAGATTTCATCTGCTGATACATATGAGGCGGAACATTAGAAGATACAAGTTGCACAATGTGGAACAGCGACGAAGCCCATAGTTTCTGGAAAAAAAGAGAAGAGAATAACAAAACTATGTTAAAAGATTTAATGGTGGACAGAATACTAGTGATATGTAAGACCAAGACTTTGCACAATCAGAGACTTGCAGATACTTTGCATGGTTTGTTCTGTGGAGCAAAGAATAAATGCATCTAATTTTCTTACTCGCATAAATGCGATCTGGTTTTCTTTCTTGAGCATATATAATTACATTCCAGATACATTTCACAATAACTAATTAATGACTGCAATATGAAGAGACTCTTTCTCATATCAGGACTAGTATCTCTGCAACAGTTCCGAAAGAAAAACAACAAATACTAAAAACTCCTAAATGAAGAAAGAAAGCCGTTACAATTTTTATTTGCTGAAAAATCTGAATATTCAAATTGTTCTCTTAGTTAATAGCATTTAACTTTGCACTGGTGCGTGTATCTTAGGATTAAATTTGTCTTACCGTATCCAACATCATACTAAGCAAAACATCTGCAGCAACTGGAACACTTCTGTAAATGCTAGAATTTTCAATTTCTATCTCAACCGAAGGGACGCTGTTGAAAACACGTTGAATTGCATTTTCCTGTTGCTCAGTAGATGGGAAACATTTCAACGCTGTCTTAAAGTTTTCATAAGCTTTCCAATTGATATTATTTGCCTCAATAGTCTCAGTTTCCTCAATGAGGTCCATCTGCTGGTATTTCTTTACATTGGGAGGATCCATATCAGTATCAGCAGAAAATGTCAGTGAAAATGTCTCAAGTTTCTGCAACAAAAACGCCAATTAAAAATAGATAGAAAATATAAAAGCTAAAAGCTAAAAACGAAAACGATCTGTATCTTAGTTATGTAGAGAGTTCCTGTCAACATATTTCTTGCTAGATGTGACAATCTTTTAATTCATAAAAATTAAAGATGCCTAACATTACATGAACATGAACACACAGATACACAAACTCTGCCTATTTTTAAATATAAATAGTTATATATATTGGAAACTTTCTGCAAGTATAATTATCATATACATGCAAATCTAGTTAGAATAATAGTATGATGCAGAATGAACTACATCAAAACCTTGTAGTTCAAAATATGAATATGCTGTTACTTATCAATACAGATTGCTCGTGAGACACATATTAAACTATAATAACATTTGATAGACAGACACGCGCATGCACACACAGTGAGAGATAGTAATAAGAAAGTAATTGAGCAACACAAGCTTACTTCATCAAACTTCAGTTAATTAAGATTCTCACTAGCAGATACAACCATAATTTTATCAACATAACTAAGAAAAAAAAAGGTCACAAGCTTCTGTACAATGTAGATAACAGCTACAATAAGTTACATGCTGATACGAACATAGAATTGTAAAATTACACCAAACTGATTAAGGCAAGAAGTAAGGCCTGTAACTACACATGAGGTTGAAGAAAACTTCCATAGACCAAAGTTATTTTAGCGCAAATAGACACTGTAAGGATAGTAAACAAATTATGAAGACAGCATGTTGAGAAACTAAACACGAACAGACTGAATTCCTCATGACCTATGTATGAAAACGACACAAACAGAGAGAAGACATGATAGAAACTGTTTGTAGCGAAATAAACAATAAAACGAGGGTGTTCCATTTTTCACTTCAATACATTCAGTAATCGCATGGAGATGTACACATGTTAAACATATTCAAAACTCATATATCGATTCACAAACACTACATCATCATCATAGATCATCTAACAAACACACCGACTCATACAATATGGCTGAAATACACATCCAAAACTCACATGACTTTTTTTTTTATATTTCAAGTCTTGTACGATCGATTCACAAACACTACATAATCCTCATAGATCATCTAACAAACACACTGACTCGTACAATATGGCCGAAATACACATCTAAAACTCATATAACATAATTTTTATATAAATTCTTGTACGATCGATTCACAAATACTACATAATCGTCATAAAACACAGCGACTCATAGAATATGGCTGAAATACACATAACATTGAATTTGTTACCGAAACTTGCGATTCATGTTTGTGTGAAATCCTGATTCGGATGACAAATACACTTCCGTACAATACACACAAATATATACAATGTATTCATCAAATTGAAAGAAATACAGAGCTAGAAAACTGAAACTCAAAGCAATCTTGAAATTAACAAAGAAATTTCATCAAATTTGTTGCGGAGACTTGCAATTGATATCAAACGATGATAAATTTGCACAAAAAACGAGAAAATTATACTGATGCGCCTCTTTTCTCATCGTTGATTCACTATTGAACACTAAACTCAACTCGAGAGAGCGTTTACAATATACATTTCCGTACGGTATATACAGATCCATGTATAACATATAAATGTACATGTATATACACACAGGCGCAAGTACATACATACTTGAAAGAAAGAAGAAGAAGAAGAGAGAGGGAGAGAGAGGGGGGAGAGATTGTGAAAATACCTGTTGGCGGGAAATAAAAGAGAGGCGAAGAGTGCAGAGAAAGTTAAGTTGAATACCGGTACCACTATTTATATTTGAAAATGGCGGTGTAACTTAAAGGACTGTTTGGATGCTCTGTACTGATTGATATGACCTTATGACTTCTTTTGCTCTGTGACAATCGATTGTCAGTGCACAACAATCAGCTTCAGAGCCGTTGGATCAAGCAATGTGGACGGCTGAGATATTAAAATTTTCTTCCCCTTTCCGCGTTTTTTACCAGCGGAAAGAGGTCCTTTCCGCGGTTTTTAAGCGCGAAAAGGAGAAGAAAATTAAACGACACATGATAACACATAAAAATACCACCCTCCTTTCCGTTATTAAAAATCGCGGAAGAACGGGAGTTTAGACTAACAGTTCATTATCCATAATAACAAAATTTTGGGAGATTCATTGGTGATTTGCTTGTGAATAATTGTTTGTGATGAATTGTTTTGGGTTTTATATTAAATTGATCACTCATCTTATAAAAAAATATCAAGTAGCTACTCAATTTCCATGACGATTCATTTAAGTCACTAAACTGTCAACATATATCACTTTGTTATTTTTAAAAAAAAATTGAACGATTAAGGTTAAAATTGTGATGAAGTGTCAAGTATTTATATCAAATTTATATTATACTTGAATATTAAGATTCATCCTTATATTTTTTAAGGATTAATCGTTATTTTTCTTAAAAAAAAGTTAGTGAAATGATATATCTTAACAGTTTAATGGCTTAAATGAGTCGCCGTGGAGATTGGGTAGCTACTTGATATTTTTTTATGAGATGGGTGACCAATTTGATATAAAACCCGAATTGTTTTTTATGAATTGTTTGACAATTGTTGTGTATACTTTGCTGTGTATAATGGATATAATTGACTGTCCATAAGGTGGTTTTGATGGTGTGTACTTGACTGTACACTAACTGTTTGTTAAATTGCTTGAGAGAAGATTTTGATGAATTACATATATGTCTGCCATGTGTGTTTATGTGGTTATTGTAGTGCTTATTTGACTGCAAACTAACTGTTTGTCGTTTTATTGGTTAGCAGCTGTCGTTTTGTTTAATCTCATTTCCGCGCTTAAAAACTATGGAAAGGGCCCCTTTTCGCGATTAAAAAGCGCGAAAAGGAAAAGAAAATTTTAAAACCTCAATCATCCATTGTTTGATCTAACAGCTCTGAAACTGATTGTTGTGTAACTGGTCCTGACAATCGATTGTCATGAACCAGGACCCTTGTTCTATAATCTATATGCAATGTATCTTTATTTACATGTTTTATTTTAGAGAAAACTGTCCTGAGGGTGGTCTCAAGCAGTTCCCTTTCCCTGAGGTTATAACAACACACAATACAAAATATTGATGACAGTTTTGTAAATATAAGATCCATCCATCCGCATTTATAAAAATAACCCTAATTTACTATTATAATTCTTTCAACCTTAGGGTGTTAAGCTTTATTTTATTGATAATATAAAATATAAATATAGATTTTAATGTTAAATGAGATTTGTAATCAATGTATAATTTAACAAATAATACCAAAAATGTAAAAAAATTAATTATTTTAATCATTTTATTTTAAACGCACAATTATATTTATTACCAAACTTTGTCGATAACAATATCAATTTAATTATTCATTATCCTCTATTTTATCATGTGCATAATTATAATTATGAAAACCTCTATACTTCTATTTTATATATTACATTTTTCTATTCAGTATCCATGTTTTTTTTTTACATTTAGCTTTAAAATATAACATTTTCCATTCTCCATCCATGTTTTCTATAATGTGGTGATAGAAGAATAATCTCCTTCGCAGAAGAGTAAAACATTACCTGAACAAATTTCTGAACAAAATTGAAAAGCTAAATTTAGAGCCTAACATTTACTTTGCAAACTTATTTGGTTCTTTGTTTCTATATAACTTTTGAATTTTGAATAAAAGATAATGTACCCGTTTGACTTAACTTTTCCGAAAACAAATAATTATTTCTAAAAAATAGCATGTATACATGTACACTTTATTCTGGACAAGCACTCATTTCTCGAATGCCAAACACACCAATGTTTCATTAAAAACCCAATGTCGTTTAAAATTACATTTTGGAAATCGGAGGAATGTCCCCCAGTTTTTGTATTTAGATTCAATGACTCTTCACCATATGCTATACAAGTCATGAGACGGATACAAGTATTACTCCATCCGTCCCATATTAATAATTTCTTTTAGAAAAATAACGCATATTAAGAAATATTAATTGTACAATAATTTTCCGTGCCTATCATATTTTTTTATGACTATTTTATACTAAATAAAGTAAGTTTTATATTGAAAATGACAAAAAAAGATAATTTTGCATTTTTTCACATTGAAAGTTGAAATAGACAATTATTATGAGACAAATTTTTTCTCTCCAAAATAGACTATTATTATGGGAATGATGGAGTACTACATTTTCCTACTCATTTCACCACACTTCAGACATTTTAATAAAGGACCCCTGCATTTATATGAACACAATTTTTTTTTAAATATATATATATTAAATTGTGACATTTAAAAATCAGTTTCAATTTTTTAAGATCTCTAGCATGCTTATATTCTTAGCGCGGAACCATTTTCAACATCATCCCCTTAAAAAGTATTCTTTACTAAATAATGAATGATATCGAATGTCTATTTATCATATCTCTCACTAGTCGATGACTTATATATGTCTACTTGCCGCTCAAGTATTGCCAAAGGACCAATTAATCTTGAGCAGCACTTCACACTTTCTATCACAATTCACATGTGCTCCAATAGGAAGCTGCTGAGTGCTTCCCACGCTCAACTAATGAAGTGGAATACATATGTATGGTTAGAAGTTAGAACTTGTCATCTAGCATAATTAAGACCATTTTGACTAGTCTTTGATGCACAACAAACCAATTAGTAGCTCTCTGCATTGGATATCTCTTCCTTTGACTTGCTGCCAGTTGCAGCCTACAATTTTAGATACTTGGGGACCAAACAAAATGTCTAGTACATACCAAGGCTACTGTCCTGGTCCTGGTCCTGGTCCTGGTCCTATATATATATGTGATAAACAAGCACAAGGTAGTAGAAAGCAACACTGAACAAAGTCTGAGATATGGACACCCTTGTATATGTTTTAGCTATACCATTTCCAGCACAAGGTCATGTAATTCCAATGACTGAGCTTGCCAAGAAACTTGCTCGCCATGGTTTCAAAGTTACAATTGTTAACACCGACTTCATTCATAGTGTAATCATGAATGCATTGACAAAAAATGAGGATGAGGATGAAGATGATGAGGGGATACTACGGGTTTCAATCCCGGATGGACTTGACCCTTGTGACACCAGGACTGATTTTGGACGATTAAGTGAAGCGATGCAGAGAGTCATGCCTCAAAAGCTCGAGGAGCTCATTGAAAAAATGAATGATGATGGTATGAAGATCAAATGTGTTTTTGCTGATAATTGTATGACTTGGGCGTTGGGAGTTGCAAAGAAGATGGGAATTAAGGGAGTCGCCTTCTGTCCTGCACCAGTTACATCCCTGGCCTTGTTTTCTATTATTCCAAACCTCATAAATGATGGGATTATAAACAAAAATGACGGTGAGCTCTCATCTTATCGATTTTTTTGGTAATGTCAGACAATTTTTTTATCCAACGGGACTGTGCACTTGCTGCTAATCATGTTATATTAAGTACTCTGTTATATATACCAATAAAAGACAAACTGATCTCCGCTATAATTGACTATGTAACTTCGACTTTAAATGCAGGAAGCATAGTGAGGCAACAACATGTTCATTTGTCGCCAACAATGCCAGCCATGACCGTGAGTACTGAAACATTTCCATGGGTATGCTTTACTGATATGGCCTTAAGAAGAAGTGCTTTTCAACATTTTGTCACCAGTACCGAAGACTTGAGATATGCAGACAAAATAATATCCAATTCATCCGTGGAGCTTGAGCCTGATACGTTTTCATTATTTCCAAACATGTTGGCTGTGGGCCCACTCTCGGCAAGCAACAGGCTGGGATATCAAGGAGGCCATTTTTTGTCCGAAGACTTGGACTGCTTGTCATGGCTTGATCAGCAACCAGTCAGCTCCGTCATTTATGCTGCGTTTGGAAGCACCACAAGCCATGATCCAAAACAAGTTCAAGAAATTGCTTTAGGACTTGAACTAACCGGCAAGCCATTTCTTTGGGTTGTGCGTCCAGGTACAAATAAGGAAGCAACTGAAGAATTAGCATATTTTGAAGAACGAATAGGGAATCGTGGTAGGATGGTGACTTGGGCACCCCAAGAGAAAGTCCTACGACATCCATCCGTGGCTTGTTTTATGAGTCATTGTGGGTGGAATTCTACCCTGGAAGGTGTTAGCAATGGAGTGCCTATAATCTGCTGGCCTTACTGTGCTGATCAGTTTCTCAACGAGCGCTTCATTTGTGATTCCTGGAAGGTCGGATTGGGGATTGAAAAAGATGAAAGCACTGGCATAGTCAAGAAACATGAAATACTGAAGAAGGTAAATCAATTACTCGGTGACAAGAATTATAAAGCAAGGGCTATGGATATGAAAGAGAAGCTGGTGCATAGTGTCCTTGAAGGTAGCTCTTACAGGAATTGGAGCAATATCGTTGAATGGATCGAAAATGAGCAAGTCATTACCTGAAAATTAAGCAATGAAGGTGAAGGTGACATTGGCAAAATAAGCTTGAAACAAATTACAAGTCAACCTTCCTTTTTATTTTTTGATGCATTGCAGTGAATCCCTATGTATCAATGTTTTATTTATTGTATCAGAGATGCATGTTTTCTTAATTTGATCTTAATTATTTGTGTTTTGTCTAGGGTATCTTGTTTTCCTTGTTAAATAGATTACTGCTTGTGCAGGCCAGCACATGGTCAACAAGTTGATATAATCGAAGTAAGATGCTTGAATCCTCAAGGCTTTGATGCTTTTATTGCTGAGCATACATGAACACGTAGGTTGTTAAGAGTACCTTGATTATCAACCAGTTCAATGAAAAATAACAATAAAAATTCCAAGAAAATCAGCTAATTTGGCTGTGCAGCAGGGAAGAGCCCGCCTATTTTTAATTATTCCATTATTACTTCTTCCGTCTCAAAATAAGTATTGCTTTAACTTTGTACAAGGTGTAAAAAAATCTTACTTATATATATATATATATATATATATATATATATATATATATATATATATTATTTTTTCAATTTTCTTTTTTTGAATAAAAATATAATACCTAAATTATTATTAGAAAAAAGGAAAGTCGAAAAATAATATGTACGTAACTTTTTTATACACCTTGAACCACGTGAAAAAAGTCAAAACTACAGTTATTATAGGACAATTTATGTTAATATATTTGTATTTTTAGGCTCCTGTAATATGAATATTTAGTCTCATGAGCTACCACTTTTATAAATGGATATCGTGATTTCAAAGAAAATAGAGCTAACTTTAAGTATTATTAAGTTTTGTTTGTGTGTTTGATCCACTGAATACTTTACATCGTACAAATTCGTAAAAAGAAAAAATTAATTTGGTCCCGTCTATACGAACTCGGCTTCGTCCCTATTGTAAGACATTTTCGCTATGACATGAAATTTGGCTAAGGCAGTGTAGGCATAAGCTAAGTCATGATTTCAGCTGAGCTTGGGGAACTCAGTTTAGTGGCGGTGCTGATTGGGGCACATAGCGGCATGGTGGTCATGGCGCAGTGGCAATTAGTATGGGCGTTGGTGCAGGTGTTGGCACAAGCGGCAGTTTCAGCAACAGTGGGTTGTAGCTAAGTCTAGGACTGAGCTAGTTTACTTAGTGGCAGTTATTGACGGTTCCAGGGAGTTATTAAGACAAGGGAAACTGGCAAAACGTGGGCACAAGTGGCATGCACAGGCTGGGACTTTGACAGCAGTTTGTGAGCAATTTTATAAACTGCTAGGCAGTTATAAAACTACCTCTATAGGCAAATTCGTGGCTTATAAATATTTATATTAGGCATTAAGTTGTAAACATAGATAGAGGGATATTTATCAGTTTGTAATCAGTGGGATTAACACACTTGTGGGAAAACACTTGGGTGGGGGGAGATTTAAGTGTATTGTGGGTAGATAGCATAAGAGATGAAACTTGGGGGAGTAAGGGCATTGTAAACTCCTGCCATAACTCTTGTGTTCCTTTGTAATTATTGTGGTGATAATAAAAAGGTTGCCTTTGGCCGTATATTGTGTGTGCACTTTCATTCATACATGTGGCAGATTGTGTACTTAGAATATATAGTCATTGTGTGGGTAAGGCTGACTGGTTTTGTGGTGAAATCAGGCCGCGCGGGATCAATATAAAAGTTTGAAAAAGTGACCCCGTGACACCTACCATGGAGGTTGAAATTGACTAAAATCCTTGATTCACATTTCCATACTCAGATACATTTTCTTCACCCGTTGTTCTTTCTGTTATCTACTTACATTTTTAATACAATATAGATTTAGGACCCGGCTTATTGCACTTCCATTTTGATATGGGGAAAGAACAGTGAGCACTGTGAACATATTTCAAGAAATCATAAATTTTATAGCTAATATCAATTCTTGTTACAGAATAGAACAAAGGAAGCACTGCACATCAAGGAAAATTAGTGTACTAGTCGAGTAACATAGTGTTTTTTGATGGGATTACAGTACAATTACGCTATTACATATAAGATATTGATGCATAGTATTAGTACAAGTCGAGTAGCATAGTGTTGTTGATGCCTCCATTTGTGGCTCCAACACTATGTTTGATGTTGGGAATCTGACCCGATTTCCGGCGTATACGAAAGCGTGTGTATATATATATATGTATGTATGTATATATATATATATATATCCGTGTGCTTAGATTCATAAATATATATGATAATAATGGAAACAACAAATTAACAATATATAGTAAAAGATAAAAGAGGCCAGAGATTTTCCGTGGTTCGACAAGCTTACATCCACAAGGATAATAACTTCATTAGAACAAAGAGATTACAATATCCCGGTGTACGACTCTAAATTTTATACAGAAATTCAGTCTAACATACCTATTATGTATATCCCTAACTCACTGAAGTGTTTCCCTCTAAACCTCCCCCTATCACTATTTCCCGACAGTCTTTCCTTCTCTCCCTCTCCCAACCCGGATAGTGTCACGCAATGATAGAACGCCCCCTGCAGCGGGACCACCTCCGAAGGCTGCAGTCAAATCCGAACACTCTTAATGGTAGTTTAGGCATGATGACATTCTATCCCGACACTTTCTGAAAACGGGATAAACTGGTTTAACTACTAGATGGACTATCTAGCAACTTTAAAGAAAAGAGAGAAAAGAAAGGTGTGTTTAGTAAAGAGGGGAAATGGGTTTATTTATAACGGAAGGGAAGTGGGTTTGTGGTTGTAGATTCAATGTGGGACAAAAAGTAAAAGTGAGGAAATAGTGTTTTAGGCTTAAAACACAACAATCTCCCCATTATGAACTTCTAACTCTTTCCCTCATGTTTCTTCCAAAGAAATAAACTCGCCTACCACAAACATTTCCAAAACTGCCCCCGAGTCAAATACTCTAAACCCAAACACATTCATTCTCGAATGCCTACTTGTATACACACAAGTATATCATTGACATCTATTTGTCCAACTACATACATGTAAAACAATCTGTTGCATGAACACATACTCACTTGATTCACATCGTCCAATCCAATATATAGTCCATCACACACTCAAGTGTGATCAATGATCTTTCATTTATCCCAACTGCATATCAAACAAATCAATCTAGTGTCTGGTTCCCGGCTCACTTGATTCATGTTGATCGATGTGCATATGCAGCTGCAACACACCAACTACTCGTTGATGTCGTGGAAGTCTTTCGACCAAACTTCCATCCCAACAGTCTTTGCACCATCATCAAGACCAGAAGGCAATACAACTGCAGCAGTATCCTTCAAGTCACTCTTCCCTCGTACACGAGATAACTAGATTTTTGAAGTTCTCGTACGTTCTGGCCACGTACTAATCAAACGATATATTCCCCCACATAACTCTCCTTTTATCTGAACCACGCGGCCTCTTTCGATATTCATAACTCCCCCCACTATAGAGCATCTATAGCCTTCTGAAGCTAACTAACCGATAGATATTGGATTCTTTCTCAACTGAGGAACATATCTTACACTGCCCAAAATGCGAACTGCTCCATCGAACATTTTAATTTTCACAATTCCAACTCCCTTGATCTCACAGGTAGACCCATCAGCCAAAGAAAATGTTTCATTCTTTGTTTCATAGAATTCGTCAAAATGCCCCCTCTCAGAACATATATGGTAAGATGAACCTGAGTCTAATATCTATTCTCTAAGAGAATTAGTGTCTCGATTGAAGACGGTGCAAACAACTTCACAATCGAGAGTAACCACAGCCAAAGATGCATCTGGGTTCCTTTTATTAAGCGGACAATTCGGCTTAATATGACCCTCACTCCTTGCAACCAAAGCACTGTTTTGCCCTTTCACTGTATTTGGATTTACCCCTGCCATTGGTAGATCATCTCACAGTACCCCTTTCTCTATCACATTGACCACACAAGGTCAAAGCTGTCATTCCTTCCTTGTCACCATCTTGGTTCTTCCTGTTAGCATTTGACAAAATTGAGTCAGGACAATTACTGGAATTATTTCACAGATTTTATGGGTATATCTTCTGTAAACCCTTAGGAGACAACACTCCTCTTGTAGAAATCATCTATGAGTTTAACGTGCTGGTAAACCTAAAATTACCCATCACGCCTATAAAAATGAGCCTAGGACTTTTCTTAGTTTGTTTTTTAACTTTTGATTTTACTCGAAGACGAGCAAAAGATAGGTATAGGGTCATTCGATTAGTGCATATTTTTATACCTATTTAGTATTTGCCTTAGTATTTTTAATTAATTAATTTGATGCATTTTCATAATTTTGTAGATATTTGATTAAATAAGAAGAAAAGAAAAAAAAGGAAGAAAATAGGAGAAAAGAGCAAGAAAGGAAAAAAAATAAGTTTGAACCAAGCCATCAAACTATACTTAGAGCCAAAGTAAAACACAAGTTGATGAATAGAGATGAAGGGTTAAGATTTATCTAATACCCTAATTTTGTCCTATAAATACTCCTCTTCTCTCATTGTATTCTCAACTTTAGTTTTATCCTAGTTTTATTAGTAGTCACTCTTTTAATTTTCTAGATCTAGTTTTTAGCTCTCTCAAATATTGTAAACACTTTTCATATTAATGCAAATCTTTATTTTCTTTTATGATAGTCTCCATCTTCATCTTTTATAAGTCTTAGTTTCTTTTATTCTAGTCTCCATCTTATCTTCTTTAAATTTATGGTTATGATATATTTCTAAGTACCACAAGTTGTATACTTGGGAAATGAAAGGAGCCCTTTTAGATTAATATTTTAGATCTACTTTACTTCATCTCTCTACTTTACTCCTTAGTTTTACTTTTTATTATCTTATCATGAACCCTTTAAATCTCTATTTTAAATGTGAGTTTAATGATTTTAGATCTTTAAATTTGTTATTGTTGGTTCTTGATTCTAGATTGTAGATCTTAGTTTCTCTTTCTACTTGCATCTTATCTTTTTTCTTTTTAGATCTACTTTTTTTTTAAATTTTGTGGTTGAGCTCCTAACTAGATATTAATTCTACTATTGGGTTTGATTCACATACCTTTTACATTTACTTATTTTCATCTTTAATTTACATTTTGTTCTTATCTTTTATGTTTGAGCTTTCAAGGCTCAAGTCTTTATTTTTACTTATAATAATCTTTTGTACTATGATAGTTTTCAAAATCCACCAAGTTGAGTTTTAGGAAATGAAAGATGACTTTTATTTTAATCTTTTTAGATCTACTCTCTTTTGATATTTAGTGGGTTTAATATTTTAAGTTTAGATTTCTCTCCATTAGTAGTTTAATTTTTTTAGTTTTAGATATAATTTTAGTAGTGTTAAAATATGATCTTTAAAATTTTTTAGATATAGTTTACTATCTTACTTGTTTTTTTCTTTTATTAGTATAAACAAAATTCACCTTTAAATTAAATTTTCTAATTGGCCTAAGTTAAATTTTAAGGATCGCGAAATTAATTTAGTTTTTGTGGTTCGAATCTTAAAATACTAAAATGAGATCGTGCACTTGCGATAATTTCAAAATTAATATTTTTAGCACGTCAAGTTTTTGGCGCCACTGCCGGGGACTATAATTATTTTTCGCCCTTAATTTTTAATTTTTCGAATTAGTTTTACTTGCTCTCTTTGTTTGATTTTTCAGAAAATTAGAGATTTGGAAAGCTCGTTGGAACGCGGAAATTCCCAAGACTAGAAAAAAATTCGAAAAGCGTTTTTCGGTAACCCGTATCCCTCTATTTTCGTTTTTTCATCATGTAGTTATTAAAAAAATAAAAATCTAAAAATCTAAAAATCTAAAAAAACTAGTTGGTTAAATACATAATTGTTGCATCATGCATTAATCACTTAGGAGCACATCATTTAGATTTAAATTCTTGTATTTAATTTTTCGTACCTTAAAAATTGTGGTGATTGTTGGATTAATGAGGTATGTTAAATTCCTTCTTTTCTCTAGATTAGGACACGTAGTTTAAGCATCCATAATTGTTTATCATTTTTTATAACTCGTTGTGTGTTGCATCATTTAAATAAATTTTAAGGGCAAAACCCAATCACAAGATAAGGAGAGAGATTTCATCACTCTTTCCTTAGCCCACAATAATTAATCTCTCATCTTGCATTACCTTGCCTTAATAAAATTAAATAGACGTTAACCCTATGAATTCGCGCTCAACTAGGAAGAGAACCTAAAACGAACAAATCTCGAAGTATTCATTCGTTGGTGTCTAGGCTAGCGAAAGCTTACCTGGCCATTTGGATTGCTGTCTTAGGAAGGTGTTTAGTCTCTTGGCAATGCTTGCACCGACCTGGCCAATCAGGACGAATACTTTTAGTTTTGTGAGTTTTAGTATTATCTAGTTGTTAGGAGCAAGATCGAGTTCATTTTAGGGAACCCTGGATTTAGATTTTTTTTCTTTCGGTTTTCCACCTTTTCTTTTGAGTGTTTAAATTCTTGCACTTATTTGCTATGTGTTTATGTGAACTGCTTGGGCTAGGAATGAATCATTTAGATTAGTAAGACCGATTGAGTTGTCTTCTTCTTCTTCAGATTCGGAACCCGTAGAAGTTAGTGAAACCGTAGTAAACATAGATGTTTCTCTTAGAAACCGTTGTTACCCCGCCCGTTCTACTCAACCCTCGTGTATTACTTTACCATCGGTTAATGGTAATAATTTTGAAATTAAGGCTCACCATATTAGCATGTTATCAAGGTTTACCGGGAATGAGGGTGAGGATCCATATCTTTTTATTCATGAATTCGAGGGGGTTTGTGCCTTGCAAAAACTCCAACAATTAATCGAGGACTCTATTAGGCTTAGACTAATCAACTTTGTTTTAAAAAAAAATGCTAAAAAATGGTTGTATAGTCTACCAGTCAACTCTATTTCAACGTGGGAGGGATTTGTGATAATTTTCCTTAAAAAATATTTTCCAAATCACAAGACCACAAAAATCACAAATGAGATTAACCAATTTCATCAAAAAGAAAATGAGTCATTTTGGAAATATTTTGACCGCTTTAAAAACCTTATGTCCCAATGTCCCAACCACGGAATAGAGAAATGGAGACTCTGTAAGATTGTCTATGAAACCTTAGATAGTCCTACCACTGCCTTGTTAGAGTCTATGTGTCAAGGTAAATTTATGAAAAAAGATGAAGATCAGGGTTGGGAATTTTTCGAGAAACTAACAGAAAAGACAATGTTGTGGGAGTCCACTAGGGAGCTTGTTAAATCTAATGAGTCACCTAGTTCATCATCTAGGGGTTTGCATTCTGTTGGTAACTCAATTGCAACCAAAGTTAAGTTAGCTACTCTCACTAGAAGACTCGAAGCTTTAAAAACCATCGGATCCCAATCACAAGTGTCTATGTGTGCGAACTATAATTCTCTGAATCAAGCACTTCAAAATTTTCAAGAGTTGGAGTAAGTGAATGCTATGTTCCAACCAAGACCTAGAAATAACCCCTTTTCACAAACTTACAACCCAGGGTGGAGAAATCACCCGAACTTTTCATGGAACCAAGGTCAAAACTATCAACCGTCTCAACCCAACTTTCAAAAGTCCAATTCTAGGAAAAAATGTGTTCGAAATCAGTAAAGGAAAGTGATCCCACAACAGTCCTATCTATGATTTTTGAATACAAATATTAAGGTGAACACTTCAGCCTGACGAGATCTCCAAGTGACTCTTTACACTACTAAAAACTAAAAACGAAGTAAGAGCTTTCAGAGAACTTATGGTCTACCAAAGAGGACGTTAGAAGAGGAGCTTGTTCGGCCTAGTTCAATGAGAGAGAGGGGGGGCTTTCTCTGCTAAATGAAGTCTAGTTTCTGCCAATGTTGATGAGAATTCTATCAAGTTCATTATGAATACTTTTACTAGTCTACGAACTTGGTGGCTTGTCTTCCAGCATACTAAAAAGCCATCGTTTTTTTTATGCTGCTGCAAGTCTTCGTTATAAATTGGTTCGATACTTGTTATGGAATGCCTCGTTGCACTTTAGCAGTTAAATTCTTAGTACCAAATAAAATAGCCACTGTACCAGGTGAAGAGAAAAATAAAATAAAATATATCTCCAAAACATATAGCTATAGTGGAAGAATGAACATCTCTCTTTAGTTGCACCCTCTACATATATATTCCTCATCAATTATCATATAGTATAAAAAATCTGCCCCCAGCTAGCTACCAGGTATCATTCATTTTGTCAACTTCATATAAAGATTTGAACTGCATCGTCCATTTCACTTTTCAAAAAACTAGTGACTCCAATTAGTTTGATCATCCCACCTGTAAGGTTCTCATTCTTTTATTTATAGACACTAGTTTATGACCGAGTGGTGCAATTAGTACTCAAAATAAAGCAAAGAAAATTAATAAACAAGTAGCATAATCACATGATTAAAGTTATATTCCCACCTCCAATAAGCTAGCTCTATATAAATATTTGCAATTTTATATAGCTAGAAAAAACTTAATTGTTCCAAATATATAGTCTATGAGATATCGAGATTGAGCGTTCGAGTCTTAGCACAAACTCGTGGGGTGGTATTTGTATAAATGAAAGAAGTATTCACCACCGGAGAAGAATAAGAAGTGGAGTATGATTGTTGAAATTCTTGTATATAGAAGTCCACGATGAATGCTAACTGAATGCTAATATGCGCAATTGTATTCATTACACTGCCATTTTGCGGGCTCTGCCACTGCGGTTACTAAGAAGAACTAAATAATTAACTCGTCACAGAAATCACAATCATTGAAATAAAGTACTTGGCACACAAATAAATATTCAAATAAAGGAGGGATTTGCATCTTTCTTGCTTTTTTGATCTGTCCTTGATGGCCTTCTATGGCCAAGAACTAAAAGTAAATCAGGCATATAATTATACTTATAATAAGACAACAGAGGAAAAAGCCACTAAAAAGTTCCGTGGCCTCGCATTTGATTAATATATGATTGGATGCCATTGAATATTTTGTGTGTATAAATACCAAGTACAAATGTTCCAACATGTAAGAAGCAAACACAGCTCTTTTGTCGCTTGAAGCTCTACTACTGGTTAAGAGCCTCCATTGCATGGCAAAGGAAGGAGATATAAAGGTGGAGAAGCATGATTCATTTCCTCTCTCAATCTTGCTTTGCATTTGCAATTAATTTTGCATAGTATAGTTTTCTTACTTGGTAGTTTGAAACCAAATTGTGTGCCTTTGTTCCAGAGGGTGGAGCTAAATGTTTCAGTTCACTGTTGTGATGGTTGCAAGAAGAAGGTTAAGAAGATTTTACGAAGTACAGAAGGTATGGAGTGCTGAGAAAGTGTTTACTGGATTTTTTGTTCTTGACCTCGTGATTTCCTGCTAATTTTTCAACTTGCATCAGGGGTTCTCAATGTTGAAATTGACACTACGGAACCGAAGGTGACAATCCTAGGAAATGTTGAACCACAAACATTAATCAAGAAACTATTGAAAGTTGGAAAACAAGCGGAAATATGGAGCAAAAATAATCAGAATGCAACAAAAGAAAACAAGGAAAGTCGCGTGTCTCCATCAATAAAGAGTGAAACACAAAATTTTGCCTCTGGTCGTGAGCAAATGAATCACTCGGAAACACAACGAGCCACGAGCACCGACAAACATACTGAGAGCTCGGAGACACGACAAGCCACAAGCACCGACAAACATACTGAGAGTGTAGTTAGTAAGGAGGGAGCAGGCAATAAGGGATTGGATCATAAAGATATCACCTTCTATAGTACCTCAGGAATGGTAAGAACTGGAAATCCACTGCTCCATCAGCCAGAAGCAAGTGGCCTTCTCATACATCCTAGTATTACAACTCATGATGGTGCATGCAAAGTTATAAGTACAGATACTTTATCACAACAGTACTATTACATGGTGGAACCAGCTCGCGGTCCAGTTATCCTGCCCTATTGTGCAGTATATCCTTACAATGCAACTCCAGTATATGCTCGCAGCCCAGAACTCTACAATTATGCAGAGAGAATGATGGAGCCGCCAGTGCAGGCACCGGCATCAACAACAGTACTCGGAGATTATTTCAATGATGAAAATACAGTTGGATGCCAGATCATGTAAGATTAATTAATGACCAGTACACTACTAATTATACATCAATTTCTACGTTGCAAGAGAGTATTTGTACTTTATTCCCACTGAATTAAACACTATGGTACTTGACTTGTACACTGATCCCTTCTGCACAGCGCTTTTTTCCATTCTGTAATAAGAACTGATAGTAGGTTACAAATAGACGATAGATGACAATATACGTTTATGATGATCACTTTTCTTTCACTTACTATTGTACTTCTACGTCCAAGATAACTTGAAATGGAAGTACAATATATCGAGTCTAAAATAGATTGTGTCAGAAGTCAGAACTGCTATATACTTATTTTCTTGTCTCTGTCATATAGTAGTAAAAAAAGTATATAGCAGGGAATCCAGATATCAGTCAAAAGGCACAAATCAACATCCATAGCAGTCAATTTAGCCTATTTTATTGGAAATTTAATGTTATACTTCATTGTACAAGTTGAAAATCAAGTTACTCTGACAACCTATGGGTTCATGTATGCTCAGCAATAGATTGCTAAGAGCATCAAAGCCTTCAAGAAGCTTATTGTGGTTATATCACCTTGTGTGACCACGTGCTGGTTTTCTCCGCTGAGGCATATATTTGAGTTGTTAAGTAGCATGCACAAGCAGTAATCTTTTTTTAATTGGGAAATCACGCTAAATAAAACACAAGTACATATGATCATATTTTGGGATTACATGTAATTCTGATACCCTAAACAGAACACCAATACATAAGATTGTACGATAAGCACCACTATCGCTAGAATCCGATGAAATTTGTTAAAAAGGAGAAACAAAAAAAAGATATTAAACTTGTAATATATGCCAACCTTCATTGACACTTCACAAGTTTCTCTTTCATATCCATGGACCATGGCCCTTGATTTCATCTTTTTCAACCCCCGATGCAACCTTCCAAGCATCACAAAGGAAATACTCGTTAAGTAAACTAGGGCCAGCAGAGGAAAGGTACTCTGTTGCTTATACCTTCCACGGTAGAATTCCATCCATCAACGGTGGCTCATGAAACAGGAGGCCACATACGGATGGATGGCGTAGAACTTTGTCCTGGGGTGCCCAACTGACCATTCTGCCACAATTTCTTGTACTTGTTTTTTATCATGACTTGTGGAGCTTCCAGAAGTAACCTAAATGACAGAGCTGGCTGATTGCTGATCAAGCCATGACAAGCAGACCAATTCTGATCTACATATCCTCCTTGTTCTTCTTGATATCTAATGAGCAGGGATCGTCCTCCTTGGAACTCAATACGGAATAGAAAGATATCTTGGATCTGTCACAATGGCTACTTGGAGAGGAGAGGAGGAATCGTCCCTTCAGGGACATTAGTTCTATGATGGGAAGTACTATCGGTCCTTGAGCGGCGTTTACTGCACCTTTCATTGGGGCATTCGAGCCTTTGGAATTGGCCCCCTAGATTTGCATCCGTCATGATTGGGGGATTTTCAACCCCGGATTGTTTCCATGTTCTAACCATGGTTTGTTATGTATGGCCTTCCGAGAGACAACACCAAATGTGGCACAGGTTTGATGATCAATGTTGCCTTCCGCATTCGATGTCAGGAGATCCTGGAACCTTTTACTTATCAGAAATTGTTCAGTGGCCGATCTTTGTCAACTATGAATGTCCTAAAAAAACTGCCTACAGTTTTGAAGTGGCATGATCATAACGTAGGTTTTTGGAAGGGGCTGGCCTTTATATTTAATGGTGGATATGTTGTAACCCAAGTAGGGTTTAATATAGGGAATTCCTTATACAGTGATATATTTTCTTTGTTCGAAGAAATGACTTGTATGACAAATTTTCTAAAAGTTGTTGGGGGACCACACTTTTTAAAGGTTCAATCAACTAATTTTTTTTATGAGTTTTGACTAGACTACAATTTATACATAACACTGATTTTTACCTAGGTATAAATTGTAGTCTATACAGGTAAAAATAGTTGATCGAAGCAACCTTGAAAACCCTTGGTACTCAGTCTTATTCAATTTATTTCCATGAAATTTCATCAGATCAAACTTTAATTGTGATCCCACTCCCACGTTTCCTTTCCTTTGATCCGAAATGACAGCAAGGATTCGTGTGTTTTGTCAATACCAGCTTTAGCATATCGTAGTGTATTTCTTGCAAAAGTTGTACTTGTTTTTAGCAATATAAATTGCAAATTTCTATATCGAGATAGCTTATTGGAGGTGGGAATATATATTTAAATTTTAATCAGGTGAATATGCTACTCGTTTACTAATTTTCTTTGCTTTATTTCAAGTACTAATTACACCAGTAGTGTCGATAATAAAAGAATCAGAACCTTGTAGGTGGAATAATCAAAACTAATTGGATTCAATTTTTTTTAGTAAATTACACTTTGTGTATTTGCAGTTTGTGTGTCGGATCACTTTAGATACTGTAATTTATAAACAATCACTTGTTATACTAGATCTATGATTTTTTTTTACGGTTTGTGTGTTTCCGTCAAAACCTTATAACTTCTTGACTTTAATTGAGGGTATTTTTGACTTTTTAGTATGTGACCTTCACTCTTCAGGTGAACCAATTATTGTTTATTTTCCCTTCTATTACATACACTAACCCAATTCTCACAATTCAGGGAATGTGATCAAGGCGAAATCGAATATGAAGATATCGTTTTTAAGTCAAGAATTTGAGGTTTCGTTGAGTAGGGCGGTGAAAGAAGAGTTTATGAGCACGTTTAAGGAGGAAATGGAGATTGCGGGGAGATTGGAGAAGGTGCAGAAGGCTATTTATTGAGGGTTCTGTGGAGGATTTGGAGTTGATGGGGAGGCTTTTGGATGAGTTTGATTTGTTGCAGAGACGGGCTCAGGCTGTGGATTTGAATGTAGTTGATATGAAGATTAGCAAGTTGATGGCGGGACTTGGGTTTGCGGAGGAGGATTCGGATAGATTGGTGGCATCATTTAGTGGTGGGTCGTAGATGTATGTGCTTAATCTCTATTTTCTGAATTTTATATTTCGAAATTGAAATGTTGTATAGAAGGAATTCATGGTGGTAATTAACTTACAGAATTGGTTCAAAGCTTCCATTCATGAATTTGTACATGTGGTAAATTATGCATGCAGAGTGGAATTTATCGAGTTGCAGCAATCCACTATCGCATTTCTTTCTTAGAGAGAGTCAATTAACTTCCATGTTGGATTGATGATAGTGATAATTTTATTCGATTTCATATTCAATAGAATTGTAATGACTTGGTATGTGTAAACTATTGGTTGTGTGTGGTTGATGATGATGTTCACACTTCATTTGGGCTTTCTAATTTTAAAGATGCTTTGTTATTTTGCTACATTTGTAACCCGTGTTATATATGAGGTGTCTGTGTTTGACTGACCATTATATAACATATGCAGGACCCAGATCTGTTGCTTCTGAATGAACCTACAAACATCTTGATTTTGATGCATTGAATGGCTTGAAGGTTATCTGAATAAGCAAGATGTTCCCATGGTTATCATATCTCATGACAGGGCTTTTCTTGACCAATTATGCACAAAAATTGTTGAAACTGATATGGGAGTGTCCAGAACTTACATGGGAAATTAATCTGAATTTATCATCCAAAGGCAGCATGGATTGATGCTCAGTTTGCAGCATGGGAGAAGCAGCAGAAAGAAATCGAGCACACCAAAAGTTTAACACAAGGGAAAAAATACCATCAATCAAAGTCACATAACAAAAAGTCAAAAATACCCTCAATTAAAGTCAAAGAGTTAAAAGGATTTGACGAAAACACACAAACCGTAAAAAATTCATAGATCTAGTATAGCAAGTAATAGTTTATGAAATACATTATCTAAAGTGGAGTATTTAAAGTGGTCTGACATACAAACTGCAAGTACACCCAAGGCACTTTACTCTTAGTTTTTTTAAAAGTCAAATGCACGGGGCAGTTCAAATCTTTTATAATCTATATTTCATGTAAACTTAAAATTAGACCCGGTTTCGCAAAAAAAAAAAAATTAGACCCGACAATTTACAACAAGACACGAAAATTTAGTGTTTGTGTATGCATTTTGAGTACACGAATGTAGAAATTTTTTTTTACTGTGGGAACCCGCAGCCGCTACCCTTTGGGTGCGCACTGGGTAAACCCACGGACTCACGCAATAGTCTGTAGCCTGCAAACCACGTGAACAGGCTCTGGCATAATCACAAATTCTCCTCCCGTGGGATTCGAACATGTGAGGATGATATTCCTCTCTTTAACCAACTGAGTCAACCCTTGCGGGCTACACGACTGAGATTTAGGGGAGATTTAGGGTTGGTTTTGTGTTTTACCCTTTAGATACACGACACGACATGAAATACACGAAATAAAATAAATAAATAAATATTTTATATATATAGATATATTATTTTGTTTATAGGCATATGTATATTTATTTATATAATTATACATAATTTTATAAACTTGTATGTAAATATGATGTAAATATATATATTTATAGAAATATACTTAGTAATATAGTATTTTAATATATTTATCTATTAATTTTTTGATATAACACAAAAACACGACACGAAGGTACACGAACACGAAAATATGGGTTGTTTGGGTTTAATATTTTAGTACACGACACGAAAAGGTACAAGACACGAAAGTACACAGACACAAACGAATTGTCAGGTCTACTTAAAATCAACTAGGTGATGCATGTTCTAGTCAAAAAAAAAACTAGGTGATGCGTTGAAGAAGAAAAGTACCAACATGGAAGCTGGAACTATATTTCATTCCATGGAAGCTGGAACTATATTTCATTTTCTGCAGGGGACACAACAATTCGGCAAACATTGTAGCTATGATTAGTTTCTACTGACAGGCATGCAAAACCAATAGTCTGCGTCGATCGGAATTTAAACTATCATACAACTGTACAATATATTCTATATTTCGATCATCCAGTTCATGTATATCTCAACAAAGTTGTATATCAATGTTAGAGTAATCTATAGTAAAACACAGACTCGGTACTTTAGAACAACCAGTGCTTCTTCTTTGGCTTCGGCTGCACAGGAGCAGCTGCAAAAGAGATAGAATACTAGTCAGTCATAGACTCATATGCTCTTAGCATATTTAAGTTAATTCTTTTTTCCATTTTCTTTTTCTTTTTTATCTTCAAATTACTTTTAGAGGTTATATGGACAAAGCAAGCACCTAGATTAGTTGTGTATATTCAAGATGTACCTTGAATTTCATACAATGAGTTGTAATGCACCTCAGACCAAAAACTCAGCCACAGCCCTGCACAAGGGGAAAATGAAATACGGTATTGAAGATATAAAAAATCTATCATATGGGTTACATTTTTAGGATACAAATCTGACCTATAACAATTGTAAATAGTAAAATAAACTACCAAGTACCATCAGTGACTCAGTGTCCTGCCACAACAATGAAAAGTCTTAAACGTCATGGTCTAAATCATACTCCCCCGTCCCCTTTTAGTTGTCCATTTGACTTTTTACGTATATTTTAACACGCATAAAAAACATAGTTCGACAAATTATTTTTCAAATTTTCTTTTTCTAAATAAAAATTTAAATATTAAATTTGTATTTAGAAAAAGAAAATTCGAAAATAATTTGTGAAACTATGTTTTTTATGTGCGTTAAAAATATGTGTAAAAAGTCAAAGGGACAACTAAAAGAGGACGGAGGGAGTATATTTTAAAATAACAAGATAAAAACAAAGTTGTGTTTTCAGAACATCATATATGAATATTAAATATTGATATAAGCATTCCTTCAGAGCCTCGTGGCAAGGCTCCTTCCCCCTTCCCCCTTCCCCATGACCAAAGGTTATTATTGGTTCAAGCCCTCACTCCCCCTCCCTGCATACCTAAATATCTGATCCCCAAATAATACACATATCTGTGTGCGATGATTTTATTACTTTTCCCAAACAATCAAGCAGAGCTTAATGTTAATACTAGAAATTGCGTAGAAAACTAAATGTATATTGTACTCAGTCGTGAGTCATATAACAGCGTCTAAACCTTCATTTACCTTCGAATCATTACTTAGTTATCCTTTTGTTGGTTTATACAAGTACATTCCAATATTCCATCATTCATTTGTGCAAAATAACAAGTTGATTGATATAGGAAAGTATTTGGCAGATGAAATTTTATGCAAATTGTCACATAAAGATATATAACTCGTCGCCTTCTTCATGGTATTATAGATGAAATAAAGTAAAAATTAAATTTTTACTCTGAATTAACAGCAGTTTTCCACTCTTACCTTTTTTAGCTTCCTGATACTGAGGGATAATTTCAATAAAACAAGTATCTCTGAATGAAGTCAAAAGACATATCTTTGCTGCAAACTGCACGTATATGTTTTTACACAATATCTCATCAAAACAGTTAATAGGAAGATAGAAAATTACTCTACCCAAAATGAAGTAAAAGAAACATCATTGTTGTAAGATTTTATTTCAACTAAAAATATTTGAATGTATCATCTTACAAATTCAGAAATCCTTATTTCAACTTAATAGCCAAAAAAAACATATGTCCTTTTCAATCTGTTATGAACATTTTAGAGGACGGACAAATAGTAATTGAAAAAATAAACAGAGTCTAGCTAAAACATGCTAGGTGTCATCACTGTCATCACATAAAAATAAAACATATTCTGCAGGACTTCTTGACCTTAGACTACGATAAGGGAGAATAACAAAATATTCTCATTTTCAATTAATTCATCCATTGAGTGTCTTCTATTCTATCATAACCTACAAATTATAGTCTTCCTTGACCGACATGGAATGTGTAACAAGTGATTCCTGTACAAATTCATATAATGAAAACTGACGATATCATTTCCAAAAGCAGCAACCATTTAGTTCCAGCACAATGGAGAAACATCATTGCATGTACGCCCAAACAAAGACACAGACACATGTACGAGGGCTTTACAGTTAATTTTTGGTAAGCCTCTGTCACACCCTTTTTGAAAGAAACAGTGCATGCGTGAAAGCGATTCTGAACACGACTGTAGAGATTTATTATATACACTGCAGAATAATTAGTTGTCCTAAAAACTACAGCAAATGGTGTTTGTGACCAATTCCAAAAGATACTGGAAAATTTTAGAAAAAACATCTTTTTTATGATTTTTTTTCCAGGAATCGATATCATTGCTCTATATACGTTAACACCATGACATGCACAATCTGATTCTCTTTATATCTGCATACCAACACTAATAACAAGTAAAACTTTCAAGTTCTACATATCTCAATTCTCACAAGGTATCCACCTCTTACTATGGCATAATAATATGTTGTATCTACATTATGTCATTATCAATATATCTATATGTAAAATATACACAAGCATCCTTGTGAATAAAATTTTGTGGAGTACTTTAAGGTTATTCTGATTACTTTCAATCATCCAACATAAAATATTATATGTTTAATATATCTTATGCTCTGTTAGCTATATATTTATATGTATATTAAAAACATTATGCAGTAAACAGTTGATTAGTATTTCTTATGTGTATGAATAGCAAATATAATGGGGGAGGGTGAGCCTTATGTTGTGATGAAATTCTATTTGCTGCAATGAAGTCAACATTTCTGTTCTTTTTACTCAACTAATACCCATTCCTTTGTTTATTATTTCATAATATATTTATCAGGAGTAAATTACATTGAAGATGTCGAAAAGACTATTATCCATTTTTGCGCGCAAGAGTGTGTGCGCACATGCATATATCTTATGCAGGCTGAATAATTTATGTTACTCAACTAGAGAAGAAAATGTGCTACTCCTATAATGCAACTACAACCCATAGATAATATCTGAAAAACATACTGACTAAGTAATAAAAAATAAGAAGCAGAACAGTTAATAAAAATGATGTCTAGACATACGAGACCTTATCAGCTGCTGCCTGTAAAGTAATGTGATCTCCCCATTCCCCAGATCTACAAGGGCCCATCAACCAGAGGAAGAAACATTAGTATTTTTCAAAAGCAGCTCAAAGCACTATCACAAAGCAAGAATAGAAGTAAGAGCACTACTAAAGCACTCGTGAAAGTTACAATACACAGTTATATATATCAAAATAAACAAAAAATAAAACATTAAGCTGAAGAAACAACTTTAAAGAAGTACCCTACTTGGCCACTTTCTTGCAATACTTTTTGTACTTCATTGGGACATAGCCTTCATACAAAGAAGGGTTTTCCTTAAGCTGAAACAAGAAACGCATACTAACAGTGAGCAAATAATTACCAATAATGTTTAATAGTCATAAAGATATAATGGAAATTGAATGACTAAGCTACTTCAGTACTAACCTGTTTCACTACCTCCTTGCGGACATGCTTGTGATGTCCAGGGGTCCTATAAAGCTGATCTGAAAGTGCACGGAACTAAAAAAGAGACCCCGCATTACTACATGCAAGAATAAAATCACATATTCCTAACAAGAAATAAGCATACCTGACAATTTCCATCCCCCGAGACCTTTACTTCAAACAAATTATAGGCGTTCAACCTGAGAGAAAGTGATGCAAGGATGTAATTCATCAGCATTCAGCAAATATCTAATATGACAAGAACAATCATAGCATATGAAGTGACGCTTCAAATAAATAGTACTAAAAATTCAACAGATCAAACTCAGAACTCTGTGGGTCTGCTTCACTAGCTAATAAATATCATCAGTAACATGATTTTAAGACTCCTGTGGCATATATCATCTTAAATTCTAAAGGAACAGGATCATGTCAAAGCTTGGAAGTTATCATTTGGTTAGTAGCAAGATCAAATTCACTGTGCTACCTCGTGGAGAACTTCAACCCTCTAAAAAATAGACCACTACAAAAGTTACCTATTACATTGACAGAGATAAAGGAAAGCAGGAGGGGCCTTATAATATGAACAACTTAGGAAAGCAAGTGTTAAATAATCATACTATAGTCTATACTCCATAAATTAAGGGTGCAAATATAAATTCTTTTGACCCTCTTAAACCAAACAAAACATACACGGTATGTCCTACTAAAAAGAATAAAAAATAGGGTTTGGAGAAGGTCACAGTCCCTACCCATGCTCCCAAGAGTAGAAACTAGAGAGGCTGTTTCTGTGAAGATTATATGTTAATGCCAAATTTTTATTTTAATAAATAAAAATAAAAAAGAATTTGACCATTGATGTAGTTAACAAGATGACAACTTGTTGATCATAATTAGACTAGAATATAGTTTTGATTCTTTTGAACTATACATATTTTATACTCCCCGTAATTTGAACTAAAGTCTCCAAGTCCTGAACAATTAAAAAATAATAATGATTATTAAACTCAAAATCTAATTAATACAGCTTGTTTCTCACACGTGCGCATTCAGAAGAAAAAGAGAAACGATATAATAATTGATAATGAATTCTTGTAGCAAAGTTATTATTATTTCTTAAATATCTCAAATGATGGAATGACTAATATCTTAAATCAATTTATATGTTCAAAATATATATACCATATCATGCTGTAGAAGTAATATGCTAGTAGACATAGGAATTCTCATTTAATTACATATGAAAATAAAGATTTGAAGCAAAGATTATAGGTCTTATTTCATTCTCTGGTTATGGTTTTTTCGATATGATTCCCCTCCCCTCCCCCTCCCAATTACCATTGATGTAGTTAACGAGATGAAATCTTGTTGATCATTATTAAACTAGAATATAGTTTTGATGCTTTTGAACTATACATATTTTATACTCCCCCCGTAACTTGAACTAAAATCTCCAAGTCTTGAACAGTTATAAATAAAATGATTATTAAACTCAAAATCTGTTTAATATAGCTTGTTTCTCACATTTGCCCATATCAAGTACATTCAGAAGAAAAGAGAAACTATATAATAATTAATAATGAATTCTTGTAGAAAAGTTATTATTATTTCTTGAACATCTCGAATGATGGAATGACTAATATCTTGCATCAATTTATTCAAAATAAATAGCATATCATAATGTCGAAGTAATATGCTAGTAGACATAGGACTTCTCATTTAATTACATATGAGAATAAAGATTTTTAGCAATAATTTTAGGTCTTATGTCATTCTCAGGTTATGGTTTTTCCGATATGATTTGCCCTCGAATGATGGAATGACTAATATCTTGCATCAATTTATTCAAAATAAATATCATAAATGTAGAAGTAATATGCTAGTAGACATAGGACTTCTCATTTAATTACATATGAGAAAAAGATTTTTAGCAATAATTTTAGGTCTTATATCATTCTCTGGTTATGGTTTTTTCGATATGATTCCCCCCCCCAACAAAAATACACGAATGCTGGCTCCAAATGAATGTAAAAAATAATCCCGATAAGGCACCATCACATACATTTATTATTCATATAAAAATGCATTCTTTATCAGAAACAGATTGCGGCCTAGTAAATTACCAAATAAAAGACATACATACCTCTGTAGCAGCCTTTGGTGATCCAAACTAGCATCACTTATGTTCGGAATGTAGGTATTTATACGTGGAACATGCTGAAAGATAAAATACCTAAATGTCAACATTAAACTAATATTTTTACGAAATGCAGATAAATAAAATGAAATGATACACAATAGAATAATTTACATAAATACTGTGCATATACCAATTTATACTGTTTCAGATGTAACTTATTGGAAGTCTAGTTATTCTTTTTTTTTTAAATCTTGTAAGCTACAATGACAAAGAGAGAAAAGATATATATGCTAGCAGAATTTACTTGAGGCGTGTTGAGAACATCATGCCTAGTAATAGCTACAAGTAGATTATACCAACTAGAACGAATCAATGTTACACTTAGCTGTTATAGACAATTACCCCAGGGCATATATGGCTGGTGACATACGTAATTTCGCCCGACCGTTTCATATATTTTACACTTGGACGAATGAGTGAGGCTAGAAATTTGGGTAGCAAGAAAATACGTAAATAAAAAAAGTAACAAGAATTTTGACTCTTGATACCACTTGATGTAGGACAAGACAATGGTGATAAAGTAGACAAATAAAACCTATCTCCACAGTGAACCGTAAAACACATACAAATCCTCATATTTATCAAATACTTAACAATGATAACAGTCAACTCTTTGTCAAATAATTCATATTACAAGTGTTTATATAGAAATCTAATTACTTAGAAGTTAGGAAATTCCTAATGAAAGTAAAACTAATCCTTTTCACTTCCATATTCATTACCCCCTGTTTTCAATACCCCCTCCCCCTCCATATATTTTTATAAATGCATTTCCACATATTTATACACTCACTATTTCCACCTAAATTTTATGCAATATTATGACAAACAAAACATATACATAATCAATGCAAGTAACCACGTTAAAAATAAATAAATAAATAAATAAAATGGCCACTCAAAGTCTCCACCCTTTAAAATTATTATGGTTAACAGTAACATAATTCTGAAGCATATTGGAAATGACAAGAATAGAGAACGGACTTACAGGAATAGGTGCCAAATTGGACAGTCGTCGACCAACTGCATTATCTAAGTTGGCATACTCTTCAGCCAATAGAACAGCTATCATCCTGTCATCCTCAATATCTTGCTGACTGCTTGCTGAAGTTGAACTAGAACATTCACCAACACTCTCTGTTCCATTTCTCAGCATTTAACTAACAGCTTAAAGCTTCTCAACCTAAGTTGAATAGGCAGAAAAGGAATAGCTGCTGCAAGTACACAACCATTTAGCAAATTTTTTAAAGAATGATAATGCATTTAATGTTCTAAAGTCATGCAACATATTGCAGAGAAATATTTTGCCTGCAATGATCATAATCCAGAGATCAAAGGATTACTAGCTCTAATACTATTCTGTAATAAATCCTTCAAATATATTACAGATCACAATTCATCAGTTATTAGTTCATTTCACGGAGATTTTACCTACGACGAGGGTCGGGTTAGATACTCCCCCAAATGAAATACAAGGTGATGAAAAATAGTTCTCAAGAATGTAAAATGAATGTCAGTCCTTGGACCATAATCATTATAAACACACATGTACTACTTCATATTGTTTGGAAGTGTGTAAACTCCCAGTGACCATCTTTTCACAAAAGTAGTGCATATAGAAACTTAAACCGGCAATAATATAAATATATTATGTCTAAAAGCGATTCTTAATTGCATAAAACCATACTGATCAGTTAACATCTTTTAGACATAGTTGTCAATGTAATTAAATTCAGCATGCTTTCCATTACCTACCCATTTTTACTTAAAATATATAAATACAAGTATGGTGGAGAAATAGCTGGGAGAGAGGTTATAATTATAAACAGTACTTCTAAAGCCAAGTTTGTTGACCAAATGGTACCAAATTGTTTAAAGATATTGTCAAGCTTGGACTGCAGCTCACAGGTAATTAAAATTAATCTAACTACCCCGCACCGATAACACGGCCCCAGGTACCAGAAACAACAATTTAAGGAACAATAAAACACATAACACAAGATATCTGAACACCCAACAGTAATCAAACAGCCAACAATGATTCCGAAATCGATTGAATACTTACTAAAACGCCATCAAGCAGAGCATAGATAGAAGATCAAAATAAAAGTTGTAATCCACAGAACCCACATACTTTTTTCAAAAATAAGATAAAACCCATGATTAATTTAATGTATATATATCAAGAATCCCCAAAATCACATAATTACATGAAAATCTTTTAGCTCAAAAACAAGAAATCAAAGACAACACTGAATACAATAGCAAAGAAATTGAAACATCTACAACACATGTAAATAAATATAATTCAACTATGATCATCATTAAACAAAAAAGAATCTAAAACAAAGATAGGGGTAGTTGTATAAATAAAGATAATGAAATGAAATAAAGATGAAAAGATGAGAAAGCTCTTACTTAAAATCGAGATGGGTTGGTTGATGTTTGACAAAAAATGGGTTCTGCAATAGATTTGATTTGTGCGTAAATATATGAATGTGTTTATGTATATGTATGTATATGTATGTAATAGATATATTAGATATGGAAAGAGAGAAGAGCAGACAGAAATAGACAACCAAACACGGGCATACGGTGACCTCCCAAAAAAATAATTACACAAGTATTTTATACACATATCTGTGTCTATATGTTTGTCCTAAAACTTTTTGATTTTATGATTAATAAAAGATTATGAAATGTTAAAGCGGACAGGATTTTGTTCTGTCGGTGGGGCCGTGGGGGTGAGTATTGACATTGGGTGTCCAAATATCCAATGTTTTTCATTGTACCAACTCGGTTGAGCTACAGAATCAATTTCTAGCAAGACGGAAGTATAATCAATCAATTGGAATTAAATTTAATTGTAATAAGGAATTATAAATTTAGTTTAGGTTTTGAACTAAATTTCTTTTATAATTATTCTTGCTCAAACTCACTCGATCAATAGTCAAAGGCACATGATAATACTAGGGTCTCATTCCCATAAATCGGATTCAAATCTCATAATCCAAACGATTATATATTTGTGTAATTAGAAATGTTACCCGAGAAGTTATCAAAACTAAATCTTGTTATCGAAAAAGAAGGCTAGCACCTGAAATGGTAGAGGTAATGAGAGTACAAGAAATCTTGATTCCTTGAGTTGAGTCGCATAAAAGAGAAGGACTGGAATTGTGTTATAATCGCTTTGGGTTTTGTGGAGTCTACCTTTTTAGATAATGAACAGGATTTGAGTTAGTCTAATTTTTAGATTTAGACTATGATTTGATTTAGTCTATTTTTCAGATTATGACTATGATTTGAGTTAGGCCCAACACAGCATAATATGAGATATCAATACAAAATTAGTGCGGCTTGTGGAATAGGAATTTCCGAACCACATTAAATCTTGTCTTGTGTGATTGTCGTTTATTTTCTTGTTCTTGTTTATTCGCTTTGAATTTATTTTCGTTGTTCAATACTCAACAATTATGTGGTTCAATCAATTAAAAGCAACTATTCCATAATTTCTTATTTTGGAAGTATTATGGAAGATCGTAACACAATACTTAATAAGTTAAGTTGTATTTCTTTTTTTTTTTGAGTAAAACGTACTTCATTTACTTGGTTTCAGAACTGAATACATGCTCAGTAAAATCAGAGGGTTTCCATACCATTCCTGAAAATCTGACATAGAATGGGCCTCTCGTGCTAACACATGAGCGACACCATGTGAGTAAATACCACTAGTACATCATCAAAGTACTTAAGTAAATCGATACAATCCTGATAATAGTATCAAAGTAGGACTTTCCCCGAACTCCTTTACAAGCATCAGCAAGAACCTTAGCATCAGTCTCAAATATGCACTTCCTGAAACCTTTTGTTTTGTATCCATGACAAAGCTTCCTTTAACCCTATGGCTTCTGCTTCCTTAAGAGGGATCATACCTCGTATTTCCTACACCTTGTCATTACAAACTACCCAACCGCATCTTGGACTACATCAGCATCCCACCTATGTTGATCAACAATCTCTATTAAATTGCAAACTCGACTTCCTTCTGGTGCATTAGGCATGGTTGTAGTTAAATACCCATTTACGACACAAGGTAATTATGGCACCTTCCAGACATCCGTGTCCTTTTCATTCCAGACAAGTCAATATACTTCTCCACATGTAACTGGGGTTGGATCCCAACCTTGCATTCAAAAAATCACTATCCGGGAAATACTTTGCGTTCGTACAAGCTGTTACCAAAGGTTTATCATTGTTTATTAATCTCCAGCCCTGCTTAGCGAGCATAGCAATGTTAGCAATGTTGAAGTCCTTTACCTTTCTAAACCCCAACCCTCCCCCTTCTTTCACAATACATAGTTTGTCCCGAGACATCCAACCTATACCTTTACTTTCTGTCCCATTACGGCATTACCCCACCAGAATCCATTCATATACTTCTCAATACCATCACAAACATCATTTGGTAATAGAAACAAATTCATCCAAAAGTTTGTAATTGTTTGCGCACTTTATTTCTATATTATTTGTTAGACAATCTGCAAATAAAATGCTCGTAATCTTTTTTTTTATTATATAATTTTGATCTGCTTAATAAGTTTTGTGTTTTATATTATTTGTTTGACAGTCTGCAAATGCAAATAAAATTGATCATACTATCGTAAAAATCTCTTATTATGTACTTTTGATCGTGTGTTAGGAGGTGTAAATCTCTCCCCTGAGATTCTAAGATGTAACCATGAATGATTTGCAAATTTATGGAAGTTTAATAATTTTAAAAAAATACAAAAAAACACACAAGTGAGCAACCAATACAAGTATACAACGACTTTGCACGTGGATATAAGCACAGATTCAGATGTCCAAATGTACTCTCTTGGTAACGGAAGGATTTACTAATAATCCCTTTCGTACACTGTCATGTTATTTAAACAAAGCATTATTCATAAAATCTGTTGAAAGCAATGACTTGACACAAACATCTTATTAGGTATTCAAAGATACCTCTAGCATCAAAAGTTGAGCAATGAAGTTACATAAGCATTCACTTAACAGGTCCAAAAAGAAATGTGTGAAGGAACAGCAAATATATTTGCTTCAAGTACCACAAAATTTAATATAAAATTTATATTTCAGGTCTTCTAACCCAACTGGGTTTGTAGAAATTCTTCGCCAACATCTAACCAATCAACATCTTATTCTCCTCCAAAAAGCTGTAACTGGGTACTTCAAGATTGTATGGTGCTGGGCCCTTGCGGATCCTGCCAGAGATATCATAATGAGACCCATGGCATGGGCAGAACCACCCACCAAAATCGCCTGCATTTGGTAATGGAATGCAACCCAGATGAGTGCAGACACCAATCACAACAAGCCATTCTGGATTTTGAACCCTGACTGCGTCTTCCTGTGGATCACGGAGAGATCCAACATCAACACTGTTTGCCAATTTGATATCATCCTCAGTTCGTCGCCTGATGAAGACTGGCTTTCCACGCCACTTGACAGTAACAGTTGTTCCAGGTTCAATGCTACCTAGATCAACCTCAAGTGAGGCCAATGCAAGAACATCTTTACTGGCAGACATGCTGACAACAAACTTTAGGACGAGCAGGCGAATTAGTGACGCATAAACAAACCTCCCACCTGTCAAGACAAAATAGGCAGCTGCCCTCTTGCTGGGATCTCCTGGAGGAAATCGCTCATGGTTGGAAATATCATAATCAATCTTTGAGGTTGGGCTCTTTAGGGCCGTCACAGTAGCTGGAACTTCTGGAATCAGGTTGTTGACATCCTTTGGCAAGGTTACATCAGCAGTAAAACCTGCAACAAAACCATGATATAGCAAAATAATAAAACTCAATTACAAAAATTCATTAAACAAGTGCCATCAAAGTATATTGTGCAAAGAATTACATAACATAAGCTTTTCTTTTGCATAAATAAGCCCGCATATCCACTGTTTTACTTTGAACCGTATTAAAACATAATTACAGGCAATATCAATCAATAATAATGATAACATGTTTCGCTAAAGTTCCTTCTTTTAAGGTAATTGTTTCTATAACAACTGTTCACAGGCAATGCTTGGGAACTGAAGCATTATTGATACACTGCTTGCAGTTTCACATCATTTTGAAGGTTATCAAATGATACTTGGTCTCTATGAGCTGTAATTCTTACTGTTGAACAGTTCGTACTTGCAACATGATGCAACACTGGAATACGAATAAAAAGTGGCGTGACTTAGTTTAAGATGTAACTTATAAGGTTCATGACTATATTACCCGAATTTATAGTATATAACTGTACGTACATGTAGGTGTGTAAACAAGTCAATTTTCTCCACGAGCAGTTCAAGCTCGGCTCATATAATATTCAAATTCGACATGAAAATAATTGAGCCGAGCTCGAGCTTCAAATTACTTGGCCCATGAGTCTAAACGAGCTCTTAGTTCTCACTTCAATTTTAAAAAATATATATTTACAATTGAGTTTTATATTCCTGAGGTCATCCTGAGCTATACATGGCCAAACCGGACCGGAACCGGCTAACCGGCCCGGAACCGGCCCGGGTCAAAACCGGTCAAACCCTGAACCTGAACCGTTTGAACCGGAACCGGCGGTTTATATCTTGTTAAGATTCAGGTTCCGGTTCAAGATTTTCACGAACCGGAACCGGCGGTTCACGAACCGGAACCCGCTGTTCACGACCCGTGGCCATGTCTACTGATCAACTGTTGTGGTGGAACAAACATTCAGCAGTGGAGGAAATATTTTGAATCCAAGGAGATCAAGATTGACTCCCGAATCTTTAGAAACACAAGTTTGTGTGAATGATTGGAAAAGAGCAGAATTAAGAACACAATCCTCATCCGACGAATATTGTGGAGATCCTACAACAATTCTCACCACCTCCGAATCGGGTAGATCGAGTTAGTATATGTTATAAATATTATTGTAATAAATTATATGGTTTATTGTATTCTTATAAGTTGTAAAACATATAAAATTTATTGTAATATATTTACTTGTTTTTAATAAAAAATATGAATTAATTTAACGATATTTCTTATATAAATTATTTTTTTATTTATAAGGTTCGAACCGGAACCGGAACCGGATCTTGAACCGGGTCAAAACCGGGTCAAACCTGAACCTGAACCGGAACCGGCGGTTTATATTTTGTTAAGGTTCAGGTTCCTTTCACGAACCGGAACCGGCGGTTCACGAACCGGAACCGGCGGTTCACGAACCGTGACCATGCATATCCTGAGCCCAACTCGAGTCGAGCTTATCATATTCGAGTTTTTGTCAATATTAAGCACATTCTACTCGAGGTCTCAAGCTTAACAAAAAATTGTTGAGCCGAGCTTCGAGCTTAAAATTTATGGCTTGATCAAGATCGAGCATGACAGTGTTTGGCTTGACTCGAAATACCCCTGTGTACAAGTACCACCCAAAAGAGATGGCAAACAGAATTTCAGCCAAAACAATTTCAATTCATGTCAGAGAATAAGAATGATCATGTGTTACTTTAGCACCACAGTTCCATGTATACTAACTGGCACTAAAAACAAGTCCAACATGATAAGAGTACAGTGTCGCATAAAGTACTGTATAGCATGGAATTGCAGTCATTAAGGCAAATAATAAATACAATTAATTCGTAAGTAAACTTTTTCACGTAAAAGGTTGGATTTGGGGGAGGCCATATGTTCAATTGCTCAACATACTTCCGTTAAGTAATGAAGAACACTTTTTTCAAGAACAATGCATAAGTTCTGACCGAGCAGTATGTCTACCACATCAAAGGAAATATAACAATTTACAATTCTATTAAATCTTCCGATGTACTCTAACACATTCCATTCTATCCCTAAACGTGGTTATAAACACGATTCTACAAGAATTCCACTATTCAACTCTACCTTGAATTGATAACTTCTCCAAATTTGACAACAAAAATCCTAATTTATCTTTATTTTCAATAATTCCAATCTCCATGACTTTCATATAATCTAACTACTCATCGTACAATTACATAGCTCCAATTCACAAAAAATCAGAATACGTAAAAAAGACCCATTTGAACCGAAAGAACGAATTTTACACTGGTTTTGGTTTGGTTGTAATTATTTTTCCTCCATATATTCCAATCAAACCAATTACCGCATCAAACCAATTACCAATTTTCGTTCGGAGAAATAAACTAAACTAACTTATAAACAGATTGCATCTCAAATTTCATCGAATCAATTCCAAGCCAACAACAAAACATAAAATTAATAAATCTGAGGGGACTAATACTAGTAAATCACAGTACATAGAAGCAAACAATCATTAAATAAATTATATATATAAACACACATACACAATAAACATGTAAATGAAATGAAACCCTAGAAAAATGAAACCTCTGGATGGAATGAAAAATTGATGAGGAATGATCGAGGAATTGGAGAAATGAGTGACAGATCTGAGTGGGTTAGATTCATCGGCGCAGGTGCTGATTGGGTATCTGCCGACGGAGCCGGCGGCGAGGAGTTGGGTCGGAGATCGAGAACAAAGGCGGCGACTTGCAACCCTCAGCATCCTTGTTTGTGATTGTATGTATATATACGGGGTTGTGTATCTGTTTCTTCTTCTTGTTCTCCTCCTCCTAAATTTTGGGGGCGGTGTGTGTGTGGTCAAATGGGATTCACAGTTGCGGTGCTAGCAGCCGAGGCGTGTGCTCTTATTAGCTAGCTAGACCAGGGTTTTTTATTTTATTTTATTTTTGTCTAATTAATTTTTTTAGTTACGTTGCTATTATTTTTTTTCAAACTGATATTGGTCCGTTTCGCATATCTTATAATTAACTTAGACCATCTCCAATCGTGAAAACTTGTTAACTAAATTATTTACGTCGCGTATAGGTGACATTTATGTGTTACTCTTTAAAAAATATCTAAAAATCGATGCACTTCAACCTTCTTTTTCTTGGCAAAAAATTATAGATAATCATATTTGATCTTCTATATTTGACGAACCGTAAGCTTCTCGTGTACTCCCTCTATCCCATTTTAACTGTTTTTTTAGACATTTGTACATAGACCAATTTTTACATTTATTAGAGAGTTTTAAAGAGTTCCAATACTTAGTGTTTAGTGAAATATTTATAAGAGTAGTCTAGCAAAATAATCAAACACACTAATGTGAGTAGTATCTCTATTTAATTGAATAAAAAATGAATATTGCACGGGGTACTATGAATTGCATTGAGAATTATAAGTGTCATTAATGAGGAAATAATTAAAAACCAATCACTTTTTAGTAGTAAACCAAGAAAGCATCAATTATTTTGTAACAAAAACCATTTTCTAAAAAAACAGTTAAAATGGGACGGAATAAGTATAATTTTTTATGATGATTGTTATAGATAATAACATTGGAGTGGATGATCTTCCTTTTACCTAAAATTTTACATAATAATTATAGAAGACCATTTTAGCAAATAAATTTATATATCACCTTTGGAGATGCTCTTATAAGTTAAAAATTGTATTTATTTTTCTCTTTATAAGCCACTTATAAGAAATGCCAAACATGGTAAAATGACTAAAATCTATCCCGGAAATTGGGATTAATAGATAATAAGAGCAAGTTCAAATATATTCATGTTCGAATCCCAGGGGAGGAGAATGTGTGATTATATGCCAGAGTCTGTCACACTTATGTGGTTTACCTGATTCACGTGCTTTGCAGGCTATTGCGTGAACTCGCGGGTTTACTTAGTGTGCACCCAAAAAGGGTAATGACTGCGGGTTCTCATAGTAAAAAAAAAATCAAAAAAATTCTAATTTATTTTTTAAATATGATGTAAAAAATTAAATTTTAATAACTTAAAATATAGCTAACTAATTTTAACTATAATGATTTTTTAATTCTTATTTTATAATTGATATTTTATCATTAAAATTATTTTTCATCATTAAAGTATAATATATAATAAAGAAAGAAAAAGAGTGTTTATAACAATTTATTATAAAATATAAATTATGACAATCTTTAAAAAAAATAGAGATTCCTTATTTTTATTTTTTTTAAATTAAAACAGCGTACTAATAATTTAAGGAATCGCTAGAAAATTATTATTTGAGCACTTATTTTATCATATTTCCTAAATTTTAAATTAAGATTTCATATAAGGAGAACACAATTGGATAATTCAAATGATAAGAGTTTATTCTCTCTCGTCTCATATATAGGATTCGACTATAACTCGTCCCGGATTTCTTAAAACAAATACTCATCAATAAGGTTATAAGCCTATTTATTTAAAGAGAATAAGGAAACTCAGATTCATCTTAGGTAACTTACATGAGATAGTAAATAAAACAATTGTGTTTTGGTAATTATTGTATTTTTATATCTATAATCAAAATAATATTTACAAAGATTGTGGATATCAAAATACCATAATTATCAAACACAATTATTTTATTCACTATCTTAGGAAAAATTACCTAAGATAAATCTTAGGCTCCTTATTCTCTTATTTAAAAGAAAGATTTTATATAAGAAAGGTGTTGGACTATTTTGTCTTAATTTACTTTTGTATTAAATAAAAAAATTTCTTTATTGAGAGTTTTTTTACTTATTTATTGGATTTTTATCCATATATTGGATTTTATTTATTTCTCCTTGTGAGAGCTTAGTTATTTGATATTTCGAATCGTATTATATATCTGCAGGATTATTATTAAATTGGTTAATTGCTATGAATTATATGGCATTGCCGATATTGTCAATTGTTCGAATACATTTTGAAAGATCAGATATATGCATTATTCTTGAGTATACTAGTTTGTTAAATTTTATCTCAAAAAATATTGTAAATTTCAACAGATCTATAATAATGATCTCCCTTTTTTTATTGGGAAATTATTAAGAGTACTACTCTCGTTTGAGTTTTTATGAATGATTCATTACGTATTTTTGACTTACACGCAGTAACACAGAGTTAATGCTGATACTGAAGCAACCACTCCGTCCATCGAAATGTTAAGTCAACGTTAATTGACCGTATATACCTCGTATTTAAAAAAATAAAATACACAAGTAATACGGGTATTACTTAAAATGACTTAAAATAGAAATGTTTTGAGCTCAGTGAGAGCGACGATTGAGAGTTTAGGGTTTTACACTAAGAGCGATGATTGAAGTCTGAGTAAGAATTGATCATCTTTGCCCATTGTTATTCTTCATTACATGTACATATTCAATCCATTGTGCACGTGTATTTGATAGTGTATACTATACTATTGTGATGCATGCATATATATGTGTGTATGTGTGTGTGTGTATAAATCATTTTGTTATGTTTATGTTTGTAAATTAGTTCCATTTTATTGTAGAAATATGTGGTAATAGTAAGATTTTGAGAGTTGTTTCGAGGGATCATGAGGTTAATCTTAGGGTTGATATTGATAAGAGTAATTTGTTGGATATTATTATCGAGTATGAAGATGAAGCTAAAAGATTGGGTATGAAGATGGATTACTACCATCCAACTTTTAGTTATGTGTATAAGATGGAACATCGACCCCTGATAATAGATAGTGATTTAATGAAGATGTTTGATAGATGCAGGGATAAATAATTGATATATATATATATGGGTTGGGACTACACTGAAGCCTGGTGATCTATATAAGTTGTTGTTGAACTTTAAGAGGAGTGTTTAAGCTAACAAACAAGGGAAATGGGGGTGATGAGATGATAGTTGAAGAAGGGTATAGGGGGAATAGGATGACATTTGAAGAAGGGAATGGGGGAAATGAGATGGTAGGGAAAGAAGGGAATGAAGAGAAAAAGAAAATGGAGGAAGCCTTTGACCCTAAACCTGCAAAAACCAAGGGAAAGAAAGCCAAAATACCATCCAAAAAAGCTCAGCCAAAAAAAGCCTCTGCTAACAACAACATACCACCACCCATTTCACCTCAAACTGCTTTCAAATCCTTAATTGTTAGAAGGATTTTTTGATTCTCTCCCCTAACTAACACTACTCAAAATGATACAACCATTATTACCTCATCAGTTCAAGATCAAGGTTTATTTAGAAAAAAGATTCCTAGGACCACAACAAAAATGAAGGGATTGTTGTACAGTGAAAAGGAGAATGTGGAATCAAAGAAGGGGATCTTAGTGAAATGAAAGGTGGATTTTCATGATGTTCTCAGTGAAGATGTGTCTGATGATGATCTCAATGAAGATGATGAAGGATGGATGAGCCAGGAATATGTGCCTGATGATAAAGGTAATATGAGCTCAATGCCCAAAGTAAAAGACAAGTGGAAGCTTAAAAAGTGGCATCACTTCATAGATGAGAATGACGATGATGAGTATTATGAGAGGATATATAAAAATAGAGAAATGAATGACAGTAAAGAATTTGGAAAGATAGAGTTAAACCCTTGGATGTTGTTTATGGATAAGAACCACTTCAAAAGTGTTTTGAGAGATTATTACATTCAAGAGTGGTTTGCTATAACAGTTATGTCTGCTGATAATAGAAGATACAGATGCACTTGCTCTGCAGAGGTGTGTAATTGGAGGCTACATGCTAGTAGACTGCCTGATGGAGTCATTTGGGCCATAAAAAAGATTGAACCAAAAAAGTATACTTACACGGGTTTGGAAACCTACAATCTAATCTGCAATATTAAGTGGGCTGCAGGTAAGCTAATGGAGGACATCAGGGCAAATCCTGACATTCCAAGCAAGGCACTAAATGAATTGTTATTTTAGAGGTATAGTGTTTACATGAAGCAAGCTTCTCTTTATGTGAGGAAAAAGCATGTCATTGACAATATATTTGGAGGACATGATGAGTCTTATGCTTAGTTGCCTGCATATGCTAGGTAATTAATGAAATTAATCCAGAATCAAGGGGATTTTGTTCTTATGTAGAATCTGAAAGCATTTCTATGAAATTGTTGTTTACTACATTCTTTGTCTCTTTTGCTGCTATGTGGAAGGGTTTTTTAGGGGGTTGTAGACCCTTAATAGGGATCGATGACACTCATTTGAAGGGGAATCATGGAAGGATATTGCTATCAGTTGTTACTTTAGATGGAAACAATGAAAATTTTCCTTTAGCATGTGTCATTGTGAGTGTTGAAGATAAGGACAACTAGTCATTTTTCTTGTGGAACCTTTACCACATTGTAAAGGAGTCTAGTAGAAAGGGTTGGACTATAATTTCAGATAGACAGAATGTATGATTTTATTAGTTTTTGTTTTAATGCATTCTATTATTTTAATGATTTCTTTAAATGTTTTAGGGAATTGATCTTGCTATTGAGAATGTATGGCCAATTGCAAAAATGAGGTATTGTTACAGACATTTGAGTATGAATTTTAAGAAACAATTCCCTGGTCCTCTCATGTACACATTATTCTTGAGGGTTTGCAATACTACATCACAATTCACCTTTAGGAAGGCCATGGAGAGACTGAAGGAACAAGGAGGCGACAAAGTTATGCAGTGTCTTGCAAACTTGGGTTATCCTTCAACTTGGAGAAAGCGTAAATTTGATCTAATGTGTGTAATGAGTTAAATACTTCCAACTTTGTGGAGAGTTTCAACTCTACCTTGGGAATTAACAGATGTAGACCTGTCTTGACTTTACTTGAAGGTATTTTTCACTATTTTTAGATAACTCATAGTGTTTTACTTGATTTTCTTGTAATTTGTGTTACATTACATTAATAGGAATAAGGAGGGTGTATGATTAGGATGGCAACTAGATATCAAGCTGCAAAAAATTGGAATGATGATGAAGTATGCCCCAAAATTGTGAAGCTGGTGAAAAACATTAGCAATGATATCATAAGTTGCAAGGCATTCATGTCCAAATGATGAATGCTAAATTTATATACATTTTACATCATATTTTCCTCAATTTATCTTTTATTTGTGACTAATTAGTCTTTAATTAGTAGTATTAAAAGTGTTTTAACTTGAATGGATGCCTAAGATGATTTTTTATTATTGTAAGAAAAATTAGGAGAATTATGAGCAAAAAGGAAGCTAAAAGGCAGATTCTTTCAGGATCCTGAAGTTGACTTTCAGGACCCTGAACCTGACTTTCAAGACCTTGAAGCTGACTTTCAAGACCCTGAAGTTGACTTTCAAGGCCTTGAATCTGGACGGGATTTTTAATATTATAACTTTCATATTTAGTTTTAATTCTCTATTTTACACCTTTTAAGGCTTTTAAAAAAATCTCATCCAAGTATCAAAACATAATTATTAGGGTTTAGTAGATGAGAGCCGTATTATTGAGAGAGAAAGATAGACACATTTTGAGAGAGAAAGATTGAACAATGATTGAAAGGATAAATAATCCAAGCTTTTCAAGATTTCTTCAAGTTGTATTTTTTCTTTACTCTAAACTCTTGTAATCATGGTTTTGTTTATTAATATATTCTTGTTTTCTTCATTGATTATGGGTAACTAATTCCCTAATCCGGGAATTAATTAGTATTCGTTGTTTCTACATGTTTGTTTGATTATATTGTGACTTCTTTATGTTTGCTAATCTATCATTGAAGGCTTAGCACGGTTAAGGGAGTCATGAACCCTTAATTGTATATTTAGGGATTATAACGAATCGGGAGAGGGTTTATGATTCTAGTACATGATATGATAGATATAGTTCAATTATTAGGTTGAGAGATCAATATGTGAATTATGAAACATGTAATTCTTGGTTCTTAATTGTCTTTAGTTGTTCTTTGTTTGACCATGAGAGTGGTTTTCAATGTATAATTTTAGGCATTATATTGTATCTCGGGAGGGAATAATATAAATCTTAGAAGAATTGTTTTTAACAAATTTAGAGACTTCTGTGTTACAATATATAAGATACTCATTAGACCAATTGAAGAACACTAATTCTTGGATTGCTTTTCCACAACGTTAAATCTTAGTTTTTAATTGCTTTGTAGTTTAATTTAGTTGATAGTAAAATATACCATTATTTCTCTAAGCTTCTAAATAGCAAGAGATTGTTTATCTGATTTGATATTGAATTCAGTCTTTCCCTGTGAACGAACTTCTACTGAAATATTCATCAACACCAAACTAGGGGAATATGAGATACATGAAGGTAAATCTCAATTCTCTTTGTCATTGAATAATAAGATATGTACATGTGGAGTTTGGCAAATCAGTGGGATCCCTTGTAGGCATGCCATAAGGGCTATGATTCATGCCATAATAGATCCTCTAAAGGTGGTTAGAACATACAAACAAACATATAGATTTAGCATCTCCCATGTTCCTAATAAAGACCAATGGCTTGTTTATGAGAATCTACCAATCATAAGTCCACCAACCATGAAAAGAGGGGTTGTAAGACCTTGTAGAAACATGAGGAGAGAAGAGGGTGATAAACAAAAAGGGAAAAGGTCTAAGATAGTTAAGTGCACAAAATATAAGTGATATGGACAAAAGCAGAAATTATGACTGGAAATCCCATAGTGAGAGATCAATCTTATGCAGCCAAGACAACAAAAACAGCAGTGACAACAAAGGCAACAAAAGCAGCATGTGCTCAGTCATCCCAGGCCAACACCTCACACTGTCCAGATTATCAGTTTCAGCAAAAAAATTAGATTTATGTTAATCACAATGTTTATGTTCCTGGTGCTGTTTTTTGTTCAGACAAGTGATTGCCTATGTTTTGGTACTGTTACAGTGTGGCAGTTGTAGAAAGCCCGAGAACTTTGAATTTGCAGTTACTGTGCATGCCTTTCTTATGTTTTAACGTTTACTTAACTTTTGTGTTGACAGAATGCTATTTTTAATGGATAAACAAATACGCAGTGTTACCACGTATAAGTCAAAAACACGTAATGACACCATTCATACAAACTCAAACATGAGTGGTACTATTAATAATTTCCCTATTTTATTTGACATTGTTGATATTTCTTTCAACTTTTATATTTTATTCATGAATTTGTTTTACATATATATAATACTAGTTTCTTATAAATTTTAGAAAAGACATTAAATTATTAAAAATTGAAATGATTTTGATTTTTCAAAAAGACACTATCTATAAAAAAAAAGTTAATTTATTCTTTTACCTAAATTGAATGTATTTCCATCTAAAAAATAATAGATCATCACTTATATAAATTAAAAATCAAGCATTAAAAAATAAATCACAACAAATTTATCACAGAACTATTTACATTCAACGTCTAATACATCATGGATTACACTCTCTTGAATACTTTGAATAACAATAGAGACGATTGGATGATAAGAGTGAGAGGATGCATGGATGTAGTCAATACACAAACATGTGATCAATTTAGTTTTGACATGATTTTAATTGATAAGAAGGTTAATAAATTTTTGTTACTTATTAATTTATTACAATTATGCATTTACACTAATTTTTTGATGTTTTAATTTATGATATGAAAATCTAATCCATGCAACGATTCAAAAGCATCAACTTTTTCGGTTCAAACATATTTCGGAAGAATAGTCTTTATATAACATTAAAAACTTAAAAGTAGTTACAAGTACCGGCTGATATAGACCACTATCATGTGAGTTTAAAGTGATGTTTCTACGTACAACGACCCCAAAAAAGTTGAAAGAAGGAATCAACAACATACCACTGCATGGAGTTGAGTTCATGTCTCGATATAATTGAAGTACGTGTTAATGACACTAATATATTGTAATGTATTATGCTAAAATAAGATATTATAAGTCACACACACGCATATATAATTTTAAATTATATTCTTTAATATTTACATAATGTTACTAATACTTATCTAGATGTCGTGAGATGATTGACCTACATAGGTGTCATTGATATTGTTAGTTGTGGATGTGAGAAAAAAAAGAAATCTTAGAATCATAACAAATTAGTAAGTTGTAAATTATAATACACACACATATTTTGAAATTATTATTTGATTTTATAATATTTATAATTTAATACTACTATTTTGGTTTAATATAATTTTGTTATATCAAATTTTATCATATAAAGTTCAGTTATCATTAATTTAACTTTGTGAATTTTTTTAATAAATTTAAAATTTATTATGAGACTGTCGCGAATCATGATTTTTTTCCACTAGTTTCTTATAAATTTTGTTTGCAATATTGTCTCCCATGTTTTTGAATAATAATAAAATAAATTTCAAAAAATTAATAATAAATAAAAATATTGCAAAATGAAAGTCTATAAATTTCAACCATCTTTCCACGTACACGGTCTTGGGCCGTGTAGCCGTACATTGATGAGGACTTTTCAGCTACACGAAGAAATATAATAATATACCCCAAATAAATACACTCTCCATAAATAAATTTTTCATTAAATTTATTCACTTCCTTGAGGAGTATTTTCTTTTTTATTTCGTCGAGTGAGCCAAACACACAAGAAAACTTCCGCTAATATACATACAAATACACACACACACACACACACACTATATATATATAATCCCTCAATCTTGTTGAACAATCTCTCTATTAATTTCATCAATTCCAGTATCTCACTTAATAAAAATCTTCAACGGCGCAATCGAGGTGATTTTAAGGCTTTTTCATCCTCTTTTTCATAACACTATTTATATTAATCTTTGAATTTTCAAGTAATTGGGACTCTAAAATCGACGGTTTAGGTGACTTTGAGGATTAGGGTTTGGTGGGTTTTATCTCACTTACCTTAATATATTGGTGGTAATTTGTTTAAGGGCTTTATTTATTTTATTTATATTTGAATATCTGAATTTACTGTTCTGATATTCTTGTTTTTTGGTTTGTTGCTCAACCCCAAGTTTTTTTGTTGATTCTTGCATGTGGGTGTCGAAAATTTGAGTTTTTTATGCTGTTTCAGTCTAGGGGTTGATTGTTTTTTGGGGTCTGGATTGTTTTTTTGGTTTAGTACTAGTTACATAGGGGGTGGTGTTTGTGGGTTTTGTAACTTGTTTCGTGGTGTCGAATAAGGTTTGTTTTGTCTGGTTGGAGGTTGCGGAATTGGGTTGATGCAAGTTGGGTTTATGGTGTAGAGAGAATAAGGTAGTTTGGATTGATTGTAAGGATTAGGCTTGGTGGTTGTACTTTTTGGGGTGATACGTTGGAGAATTAACTGTTTGGCGGTTGAATTGAAGCATTGAGATATTTGAATTGATTAAGCGGATACATATTAGTAGGTTACGTCTTTAGGGGAAAGAATTTGTAGCGAAGTGGTGCTATCTAGCACTAAGATACAGAATACAGTGTTGGCCTTTCCCGTTCCTCTTCATGTGATCATGTTTGATACTAATTATGGAAAAAAGTGAGCCAACGTTGGTACCAGAGTGGTTGAAGAACACTGGAAGTGTAACCGGAGGTGTCTCTACTAACCACCATAATTCATCACTGCACCAAGGTAAAGTAAATATACTAAATATTTCCATCACGTTATGCGTGTGTGTGTGCATTCTCTTGCATTAATTGTGAATTGATTTTTGACAATGTTATCATTCTAAATTCCTTGCAGACAATCACACTACACTAAAGGCAGCAAGAAATAAGTCACTAGTGAACATTAGTGATCATGATTTAGGCCATCGAACAACATCCTCTTATTTTCGAAGGAGTTCTAGTAACGGTTCTTCTCACTTGAGGTCTTATGGGAGTTTTGGAAGAAACAATCGTGATAGGGACTGGGAAAAAGACTTTTATGATAATCGTGACAAGGAGAAATCAATCTTAGGGGACCGTACGCATCGGCAGTATTCTGATTCATTTGAAAGCAGTTCGTCAAATAGGTTCGAGAAGGATGGATTAAGACGTTCACATTCGACCATATCGAGGACAGGTATTGAACCATGGCCCAGAAAAGTACCATCTGATTTGAAGAATGTTAGCAAAAGCAACCACAATAATGGAAATTCTCGGCTGGCTGTAAGTAGTCCCATTAGAGGTGTACACAAAACTTCATTTGATAGAAATTTTCCATCTCTCGGAGCTGAAGAAAGACAAAAAGATCCTGAGATAGGAAGAGTTCCATCTCCTGGATTGGGTACAGCCATTCAGAACTTGCCAACTGGTTCTTCTGCAGGGATTGTTGATGGCCGGTGGACATCAGCCCTAGCAGAGGTGCCTGCGACGATTGGAAGTAATGGCACCATTGTCTCATCTGTTTCTCGTGCTGTTCCAAGTTCAGCTTCTGCAGCACCAAGCATGACAACTGGTCTTAATATGGCTGAAACTCTTGTGCAGGGCCCTCCTCGTGTTCAGGCTGATCCTCAGGTAGTCAAATGTCATTCTGTTTTATTTGATGCTTATTAAGGTTTGATTCTAAAAGTATTATGTTTGTTCATATGATAGTTGTCCGTTGAAACTCAGCGGCTTGAAGAGTTGGCTATTAAACAGTCCAGACAGCTAATTCCTGTCACACCGTCTATGCCTAAATCCTTGGTAAGTATTGCCCAATATTGCCACTTGTCCTAAAATATTGCCTAATTTTTAGTATCTCTTTTGGTAACTTTTCTCTATGTAGTATATCTTGTTGTCTTTTCTTCAGTGTTATAATTATGTAGGAGATTTTAGTATGTCTTTTGGTAACTTTTCTCTATGTTGTATATCTTCTTGTCTTTTCTTCAGTGATTTAATTATGTAGGAGGAACGCTATCATTTGGTAACCATATGGATGGGTGATTTTTAAAGTTGAACTGATTCATAAGTCATAGCCCATGAATACTTACTATTAGTTTTATATATATTAATTAATCGAACAAGCATGTGTAATAATTTTTACTTCAATAATTCAGTTAATTTAGTGCTAAATGACATGAAGTATTTAATATTAATTACATGTGATGGTCATTCATTATTTTAAGTCTTACCTGTACAAGTAGAGGTTTTAAAAGACGTTGCTGCAGTTTTATAGCATTCTCAGTAGTAGCTACCACAGTCTTGTACATGATTCACATGTTGGTCTTAGAAAGGACTAGGAATGTCAGATGCATCTGTTGAAGAAAATGACAACATGAGTTAGTAATTGCGGAATCCCTTTTCTCTTTCTATAGTGCCTTCAAGAAAAAAAATCCTTTGTGCCAAGTTCGCACTATCTGTTTTTTTCCCCTAATGATCAAGTTCTTCATTAAAAAGGTAGAGTAAAGCCTGTGATTGCCCACCAACCTTATAGACTTGCAGAGGCACAACCAAGAACAAGCTAATAACACTAAAGGATAAATCAGGGAAAGAAAGCTACCGAGGCACCTACTAGATAGGTCCATGGGCTACTTGTTATACATATGAAAGAAGTAAGCCCATGACAAAAGAGTGACATTGCCAACCTGTTGTGTCACTAGAAATTTTCTTCTTTTGTAAAAATTAACCTGTTATGCTCTGCTATCCGTTTTAGTGACATTCACAAAAGCTCCATTCGGAAGCTTTCATCTTTTGTAAATAACTTGTTATGCTCTGCTATCCGATTTGGTGACATTCACAAAAGCTCCATATGGTTGGAGAGAATGGAATGATAATTGTGAATAAAACTAAGTGATGAAAATGGGGCGATGCAAGTTTTCTAGTAATGTAGTTTGTGAATAAAGTGAATAGGAAGGGTAATGGAGCACTTATTCTTAAATTCGCGGGTTTGAGTTTTTCAGTTCAAATTGATAGAAACGGAAATTATAAATTTTTAGCCATCAATTGGTACAAATTTCATTTCATTCCTCCCTAAAATTGATTCCCTCAAACCAGACACTACTCTAGGAACTCTATCTACAGATTTTTTTTGTTCTTTGAAATAGGAAACGATAAGCTAGACCAGATCACCAGATGGAAGCAAGGATTATATAGTAGTTCAGTTGAGAATGTAGTCTGTTTCATCTAGCATAGTGCACTTTAAATCTATCCTTTTCCGAGTATAGTTCTTCTAGAAGTGTCGCGACACTCATTTGGAGATATTTTACTTTTCTATTGAACTGTGACTATATCTCCTGTCGAAATGTTGCATTTCCTGGAGAAGCTTTTTGCTCTAATTATTCATATACTAAACAGTAAACACTCAGAATTGAGTTGGAAGAGAACTTGTACTCTCTGTTCCTGTCTTCCTGAAAAGTTCTAGGTCTACTATGAGACCTGTTGGATAAACATGGCAATGGTTCACTCTTTTTTATGAGGTGAAGAACTCGTATCTATTGGTTAATTATGGATATCCAGCTTTTAAATAGCTATTTTGCCAAATCTCAATATGGTTAGTTGTCTAGATCCCTTTTTACTAAAATGTACGAAGTAAAGAAATGGGCATTTAAAGATTTTTAATGGGCAATTAAATATTCTTTTTGTAGTCAAAATTTAATGGAGTATATTGAATATCTATATCTACGTATTGTCATGTAAGAGATGACTGCAGAAGACTGCATCTTAAACGTACTTCTTCTATCATGTTGTGTGACATGTTGTGTGACATGGTGATTGTGGCCGAAACCAAAGAATCGGATTAATAGGTACTATATAATGAACGGTTGTAAAAAATCTCTCTTGATTAAAATTTGGAACACAATAGTGAGTTGCTACTTGCTAATCGTACCTTAATTTTAAAATGTTTTTGGATTGGGGGTTGGAAGGTAAAGGTTGAAAAGGGAAGGCAATGGACCTAACAGGTTGAGCCTTTACCTTGTTTGGATGCCAGGGTCGAGTTGAGGGAGAAAATATGTATACATATACATATACATCTACATATATGTATATAAGGTTTAGATCTATGGAGACCACAATTAAATCGGAGACCTTGTAGACATGCTTTCAAAACTTTGCAAAATATATTGCTATAAAACATGTTTTGACAGAACATATAACTTTTCCCTATGTGCATGTATACATAAGTATATATATGCAGTATCTGTTTAATAAATGAGTATTTTTTCAACATTCTGAAAATCTTGTTATCTTGGTTGTTAAGATGAGATGGATATTTCTGTTAAGTTTTTAAAGAATATAATGGATGCATACATGCACTTGGATCTTATGGACGTTTGAGCTCCATGATATATAGAGCCGGGACCAAGAAAATATATTCTAATACCAAGGAATCATTTGATTTTATATTAATTGAATATACATCCACCCATTAGTACTAGGGCCATGTGACTATGCCCACATTCTAATGAAAAGCTATTTTTATGATTGTTAATAATTGTAGGTAAGAAAAATATGATGGGTGTTGTAGTAGTCGAACTGGTCATTTGTTTTGCTTCTGCCTTGGGACTGTCTTGACATGCAATTTGAGCATAACATAGCTTTGGTATTACTGCAATCCTGCTATCAGTGAGAGAATATGTATTAAACTCTGAAGCAATTCTATATGATTTTTTAGGTTCTGAATCCTTCAGATAAAGCAAAAGGTAAAGCGGGTCTGCAGCAGCTGAGCACTTCCACAAACCTGGTTCATCACTCTCCACGTGGGACACCCACAAAGAGCGATATTTTGAAGACATCTAGTTTGGGAAAGCTTCAAGTTCTTAAACCAGCACGAGAGAGGAATGGTGTCTCTAATGCTGCAAAGGATACATTGAGCCCGACAAGTAGTAGTAAACTAGCGAATAACCCGCTAGCTCCTGCTCTAGCAACTGTTGGGTCTGCTCCTTTGAGAAGTTCAGTCAACAACTCTATCCTTGTCGGTGCTGAGCGCAAGTCTGCTCCCCCGGTGTTGGTCACCCCATTATTGGAGAAGAGACCTTCACCTCAAGCAAAGAGCCGAAATGATTTCTTTAATTCAATGAGGAAGAAATCTATGGCGAACTCCTCTTCTGTTGTCTCTAATACTGTCTCCGCTGTGTCCCCATCGGATCTGCGTAAGCATAGCGAAGCTGAGGCTGCTGCTTCCCTTGATTCTCAAGGAAGAGATGCCCCAGTGGTGGAGAGTTCTGATGGGGGCAAGATCAACGAGTGTAGGGATGAATCGATCCGAAACAGTTACGTGCCTCAGAAACCCCTCGAAAATGGGGCGAATCGTTCGAGCACTGATGTGATACTATCTTCTGAGGAGGAGGAGGCTGCATTTTTGCGTTCACTTGGATGGGAAGAAAATGCTGATAGTGCTGGAGAGGATGAAGGCCTTACTGAGGAGGAAATCAATGCTTTTTACAGGGATGTAAGTAAGGTAGTAACTTCTAGAAACTAATGGTTGATTTGAATTGGTCAGAAATCAAACGTTTTGACTATACCATAAATTTGTGATAATATATTGTTACTCTAACTATATATATCAAGTTGACAGATTCTTTTTTATTTTACAGTACATAAATTCCGTGCCATCCTCAAAAACATTTCTAGGAACTAAACATAAACTTTTTGGGCCTGTTAACTTTCAAATGGGAAGCAATGGTGGTGTATCATCTGGAGTAAGCTCATCTGACTCTAAGCTGGAATCTTGATTACTGAATGTCTCTTACCATGTTCGACCAACGTGAAGGTTATGGGAAGGTTTTCAGTTTCAACTCTTTTTGTCTCTTTGTTGATATTGAGATTCAACGCAAGTCAAGTAGGTATCAGAAGAAGTAAGGGTTTCTCTGTGTATTTTGTTGGAAGTGAATAGAAATAAGTTACAAATGATCGTCCAAGACCCAGAGTGTATTAATGTGCCTCGACTTTGTATAACTCTCTGAGGTTGTACTGTTGAGATAAGAGTAGGATTAGGACTCTATCAAGCTGCCAATGCTGATATCTTGGGTTGTGCAAAGTCTGGATTTTTGATAGCTTTGAGGGGGGAGTTGGTTTTAAACAACTAAATTATGCTACATAGTTACTTTACAAAGAAAAGAAGCGTTGGATTTATATGTTTTTTGTTTTAGTTTTTTTAATCATTTTTTGGTTATCAATATCCAAGGTCTATTCTTTCTGCACCATCTAATTTTTCTTATGAGTTTTGTGTTATATAATCATGTTTTTGTTCTGTCTCATTACAGGAAAAGAAACGGTGTTCAATCTTTTCTTTCAATGGATGAACTTCGAATTTTAAGTAATAGTTCCTCTGTTCTCGATTAGTTGTCTTTGTTACTTTTTTGTGGTGAAATTGATTGACCCGGACCGGACTGATCCTTCTTTTCTTTTAAGTTATGGGTTGATTGTGACCTAGTATAGAACTGATCCAGGGTAATTCAAAGGCCAAGCCTAAGTTATGGGTTGATTGTGACCTAGTATAGAACTGATCCAGGGTAATTCAAAGGCTAAGCCCAAGAATTCCAATAATTCGCTTTTTCATTCATTCTTTGACATTTTAAGTTATGGGTTGATTGTGACCTCGTATAGAACTGATCCAGGGTAATTCAAAGGCCAAGTCCTAGAATTCCAGTAGTTCGCTTTTTCATTCATTCTAGTCAAAGAAGATGTATACGTAACAAGTAACAACAAAACAAAACTATTTTTGGGTCTTTTATGTATATGGAAATATACACAATTTAATTCAATAACAAAAACTAACAAAAAAAATTAGTTAATCCAAATTTTATAATTATATTAAAGCATTTTGAAGTACATAATTTTTTTAATCCATTATTTGTTGGAATTGACGGTATAGATTCTAATAGATCATATTTTAAAAAAAGGATTTTTTTTAAATTAAGGTTTCACCAAAAAATTTATATGGTATTAATATTTTGTAAACATTTTTTTTGAATAAAAGGCAGTTCTCATTAAATCATCGAAATATTTGACAGAAGTGTCTCCAACAAAAACAATTGAGGAGATGAACTAACAATGAAGCTATTAAGCTAACAACGAATCCTAGACATACTATGGGCCACCTTGTTCGCTCGCTTTCTAACGTAACCAACTGAAATTCCCCCCCCTTACGCCTCATAATTGTTTTGCATTGTTCAACCATATCCCCCTAACCATATCCCCCTGCTCCAGCAGATTAATATACTCATTGTTAATTACATTGACTCTTAACAGAGAGTCACTTTCAATTGTGATAATTCCAGTCGGCATAATCTATGTCCACAAGAGAGATTCCAGTATTCCCACTATCTCCGCTTCCACACCTGATACACGACCTGCAAATCTCATAGTCTTTCCATTGATGTAATGCCCCTAGTGATTCCTAAGAACCATTCATATAGGAAAAGAGTTCTCCTCTGGGCAGACTGAAGCATCGACATTGATCTTAAAAGAACCTTCAGTAGACAGTTGCAATTTTTGATTTTGTTCATGTACATTACCTCTCTGACCTGATGCTCTCTGGGTTTTCCTCTTATTCGCCACACACCAATCTACAATTTGACTCCTGCTCCATTTCATAACTATTGCAGGCGTCATTCTTTTTCCTTCAAAAATCCGCTTGTTCCTGGAAAACCATATACCCCAAAGTACTGCAAATACTTGCACTGGCCAATCATTTGTCCATACTCAATCTGTTAAGCAACCATTCAGCAGCGTTCTCTATATCCCACAAATCATTATTAACTCCCACATGCTGCCAACATCCTTTAGCAAATCTACATTCAAAGAATAAGTGTCTGAGGTGCTCAACCTCTCCAACACACATCTCACAACCGATAGGAACTCTTACACCTTTACCTCTAAGAAGATTACGAACAGAGATGTTATTACGACAGAATCTCAAAAGGAATATTTTAATCTTATGAGGGATTTCTAGGTTCCAAATTTTGTTCCATCCTGTCGACTGTTGTAACCCTATCTCACCGCCATGATTTTGATACCACTGCTGTAACCCGTTTTCACTGTATACAGTCCATCTTTAGAGTGGACCCAGGCTAACCTGTCATTGGTACATATTTGTGAAATACGAGTACTTAATATAACATTTGCATCTTCATTGGCGAAATTTCTCCTGATTTTATGTTCATCCCACGAACTGTCTTCATTGATGAAGTCACAAACTTCTGATTCTGAGCTACAACACTAGTTGTCTCTTGATTAACACAAAAATCTTCTTTACCTCTCAACCATCTGTTTACTAATGTTGATCATTTGCCCATCCCCTAAAACCCATCTCAACCCTCTTTTAATTTCCTTTTTTGCTTCCTAAATGCCTAACCATGTGTAACTTGACCCACCTTTTCTTTCTGCCGGCAGGAAATCACAGTGTGGATAATAACGAGTTTTCAGAACCCTTGATACCAAAGCTTTTGGTTTAGTGATGAAATGCCAGCACTGTTTGCCTAATAAAGCCAAGTTAAACCCATGAAGATCCCTAAACCCAAGACCACCTTTCTTTTTCGACATGCTTATTTTATTCCAAGCTAGCCAATGAACTCCTTTTCTAGTAGCAAAATTAGAACGCCACCAAAATGCATTCATCATCTTTTCAATTTCTTGGCACAATGTTTTAGGAATCAAAAAATAGGACATTATATAAGAGGGAATTGTTTGAGCCACATTTCTAATCATTACAGCCTTCCTTGCCCGAGAAAGCAACTTTGAACTCCACCCTTGAATTTCTGGAAAATCTTTTCTTTCAAATACTTAAAAACTGTCTTCTTCGACCTACCAATAAGATATGGTAATCCCAGGTACTTGTTATCCCCAATATCATTAAACACTCCCAAGACTTGCTTGATCTCCATTTGTTTGTCCCTTCGAACATTTGTGTTGAAGAAAAATGCAGAGTTATGATAATTTACTGCCTGGCCAGAAAATACTTCATATGAGTTCAAAACTTCTTTGAAGGAGTTTGTTTCTGCTGTTGTTGCTTTGAAAAATAAGAAACTATCGTCTGCAAACAGAAGATGAGTAACTGGAGGTGCTGAGTTGCTGACACAACATCCATGAATTCTCCCCTCCTGAGCTGCAGAATTTAAAGATAGTGACAGTCCTTCCACACAAAGTAAGAATAAGTAAGGTGACAACGGGTCTCCTTGGCAGAGACCTCGTTTTGGAATGATAGGACCAATTAAAGAGCCTTGAAAAGATATAGAGTACGTGACTGTCGTCAAACATAACATTATCCACTTGTTTGAGAAGCCCATTGTAAACATTCTATTTTGCAAATAGTCTCAACTTACACGATCATAAGCTTTGCTAATGTCTAACTTGAAAACGACTTCCCCTTCTTGACCACAATTCTTCCTTTTCATATAATGAAGCAACTCAAAATCTACCAGCACATTATCCGTGATATTGCGCCCTGGAACAAAAGCAGATTGTACCTCAAGAATCACTCCTGGTAATATCTTTTGCAGCCTATTAGCCAGCACTTTAGCAACAATTTTCTACAACACATTGCATAGGGCAATGAGTCGTAAATCTTTAATCTCCTCTACATTATCCTTCTTAAGAATTAAAACCAGTGTTGTATCATTCATATCAGCTGAAAACCTTCCTTCTACTAACCAATCTTTGCAGCATTTGAATACCTCATTTCCTAGAAGTTTCCAGAAGTGTTAAAAAGAGTCAGGTTTAAAATGTCCGGGCCACTAGCTTTATCTGGGTTCATACTTTTAACTGCTTCTGTGAATTCATCAAAAGTGAGATCAGATGTGAGCATACCATTCTGCTCAGTCGAAATGCTCACTCAATTATCTTGCTGAGGAAAGTTAATGCTACGATCTGAACTAACAAAAACTTTGACATAGTACTCTTTAAGTAACCTGCAGAGTTCCTCATGATTTGACACTAAAATCCCATCTTCAGATTTCAGAGCTGCTATGTAATTCATTTTCTTTCTACTAGATGCTGAATCATGGAAGAACCTTGAATTAGTATCACCTTCTTCTAGCCAAAATTCTTTTGCTCTTTGCTTCCAGTAAGCTTCTTCATGTAACAGTAATTTCTCGAGCTTCTCTTTCTCATCAAAATACAGTTGTATTCCATCATCATCCTCTCTATCTTTAAGCTTCTCAATAATCTTTTTCTGCTTTATTACTTTTTCCCTAAATTTATGAAAGACTGTTCTCCCCTACTTCGCCATTAAAGAAGAAACTGAAATTAATTTAGGAAGTAGATGAACAACAGAGAGATTTTTCCAAAATTTTCCACATCAGTGTGAAAATTTGCTTCTTTCAACCACGTATTCTCAAACTTAAATCTAAATTGATTTTTAGAGAAAAAAGTATTTACCAAATTAAGCTTTATGGGGTCATGATCCGAAGCAATGACATGAGATACTGAAAGAGTACACAGAGGGAATCTATGCCACCAGGAGTCAGTTGCAAATGTTCTACCAATCTTTTTTGAACCTAGTCGTTTGTACCTTTACTCTTTTCCCACGTATAACCACCACCTTTGAGCTCAATCTCAGTTAAGAATCTGTCTTCTACTGCACTTCTAAACCCATTCATCAAATTTTGAGGTGAGGATGTTTCCCTCTTTTATCAGAACTGTATAAAAGGTCATTAAAATCACTAAAAATGGACCATGGTAAAGTAGAATTCAAAGCCAACTGTCTTATAAAATCCCAAGAAGCTTGACGTCTTTCACGTTCTGGGAACCCATAGAAGCATGTCAATCTCCTGGACGCATTATGATTTTCCTTAATAACAATGTCTATATGATTCTGAGATGAATCAACCACATCACCAACAAATATTTTGTTTCCAGAACACTGTCAAACCACCTCCTCTACCTTGCCTATCAACTGAATAAAAATTATCAAAACCAAAGGATGAAGCTAAAACTTCAATTTTATTTCCTTCTACCAGAGTTTCAGACAAAAACAAGAAATCAGACTTGTGAGACTTTACTAAATCTCTGAGAATATGAACTGTTCGAGGTCTGCCCAAGCCTTGACAGTTCCAACTTAAAAGATTCATTGCGAGCGGCTGGCTTGCAGTGCAAGCTCAACTGATAAATTTTTTGAAGATGCTGCAAAATCCCTTGGAGAAATTACAGTTTCTGTTGATGCTTGTCTCTTGGTGGCCAAGTAATTTGATGGCCCAATACAAAGTCCATATTATCGCCCACTTCTACATCACTCCTCCTTCTTTTACGCTCTTCTGATTGTAATACCACATTATCATCCTCATTAATTAAATACAACATATTTGATGTTGTAATAAATCCCTTTAAATTAGCGCCCTTTAATGAGTCTGTTACGCTGTTGAAAATACTAGACTCGTTGCCAACCATCTGCCTACAATCACTCTCCTTCCTTATCTCCTTACCTTTTTTTGATCCACCAATCCTAGCCTCCCATGTGTCATCATCCTCTTCCCTGAGCCATTTACTTTGAATCTGGCACGCCGCCCTACGTGGTGGTGCTCTCAATCAGCTCCCCCATTCCTTAACCCCTTCTTCACCTACATTGTCAATGAACCTCCTGCAATAACGATCTGTATGCGTGACCATGCCACAAGAGAAACAGAACTTCCGTAATCTTTCATACTTACATATGACAGTAAATTACGAGCCATCCTTCCTCACAATCTTCATAAAAGCGGTTTCCTTACGTCAATTTTGATTCTAATCCTCATGCAAACTCTCCAGATAGATGTATTATTCTTTGCATCATACTCAAGGAATTCTCTAAAAAAGTTACCAAGCTGTCTACTCACAGCCTTCATCATAAACCCCTTTGGGAGGTCATGAAGTTGTATCCAAATGTTCAAATGATGCAGCTTAACCTTCACAGGATCTTCCCCCTCTGGTATCGTCTCTATCGCCAGCATAACATTATCGAACGACCAAGGCCCTCCTTTAATCACCTACTGCATATCCTCCTTTCGAAAGAATTGAAACAGAAAGATGCCATGTTCAAGTTCTTTGATGCTAATTCCATTGTTGTGGCTTCCAAACATCGACAATCTTTGATTTCATTGCTTTAACATTAATACTCATTTCAGTAATAATCTCCCTACCAAACAGAGATAATATTTGTTCACATCCTCCTCAATGTCCCCTTCTAACATAAAGCTTTCATTCTCCTCCTCTTCAATCCCCAGCCCAGCCATCTGCTTATCAATATCTTGATTGTTTTCCATACGAACACCAAAAGAACACTCCCACACTATTCTTAATTACTTACAAATATGGAGAGAAAACGAAGTTCTCATAAATATGGAGAGAAAAAATTGAAGCAAACATCAACTTTTCTAATTTCTATTGAACCGTACTATATTTTGTAAATATGTAACTCTCATTTTTTTTTAATATATGGACTAAATCATGTAATTTGTTATATTGATCACTATTATTCTAACGGTTTGTTATATATTTTTTTAGTTTTGAATAGTTAAATTTATGATAAATTCTAATATTTAATCTTTAAATTAAATGATTTAAGCAGTGAAATAACACACACATACACACACACACATATATATATATATATATATATATATATATGTGTGTGTGTGTGTGTGTGTGTGTGTGAAATCTGGTCTGGTACAAAACAAATTCAAATTTAAACAAGAACAAATCGAAAATCAATTTTTTTTTAAAATTTTACGGACCAGAGACCGAACCAAATATATTTTGTATAATCCAATCTTGGACCAAAAGATCCGGTCTAGTATAACTTACAAGTCCAAATAGAAAAGTTATGCGACCCTAGTAAAAGATTTAAACAGGTCATATATATATATATATATATATATATATATATATATATATATATATATATATATATATATATATATATATATATATATCCATTCAAAAAAAAGAGAACATGTCATATATATTATTCATTAATAAGATATTGATTGATATTGATATCTTTGATGGTTGGTATCAAGCCTACGCGGAATTGCGCGGACTCATTGCAGTTCATGCAGAGTTAAGTAGGTTTATTGGTGTTGTGGAATAAAAACTAGGGTGTAGTTATTGCGATGTGTATAAGAGCTTATCAAGATTTTATGGCTGCACTTGTGTTTCGTAGCTTAATTATGCCCTCACAAGATGCCTACGTATCTCAGTATATGTTGAGAATCAAGCCAAAACGTAGTTCTAATAATGAGGGGTTAGGCTCTTTATATAGACGTAGAGAGTCTAAGAATTAGAGTAGGTTTATGAACCTTGATTGATAAGGTATTTCCTAGAAGGATTCTGGATCCTTTGTAGAAGCAGTTTCCATGTAGGAATAGGTTTCCTTGTAGTTGGACATAATTAATTAGCTGTATACTTAGCTAATTAATTAATTACGGATTTATTAATTAATTAGGGTTTCAAGCCTTAATAATTGGGCCTCCCCTTTGGACCAGATTAGGTACAATTAATGCCACATTAATTGTGTCTTTAGGGCTTACTTTCAGCCCATATCATTTGCCCCCAACTTCTGTAAAGTGTGCAATACTTTGTAGAAGTTAAGATTCATGACCCTGTTGCTCAAGTTCCTATGAAGAATTTTTTATAATTCTTTCCTTATGCTCATCACTATTTTTCATTAATTTTTAGGGATTTTTCTCTAATTTTAGAGAATTTTCCCAAATTTATTGGTACCCACAGGTATTTTTCCTTAATTTCTAGGAATTTTTCTCTATTTTTAGAGTATTTTCCCAAATTTATTTGCCTTATAAATCATTTTAATGATTTTCTGGCATTTTTTGATATTATTTTCGACCAGGAATCCCAGACAAATTCGGCCAGGATCCTGCTCGATTCTAGGACTTATTTGAATCCTGGTCGATCAGGATTCTTGGTCGATTCTGGGGTTCATTTGAATCCTGATCGAGTAGGATTCCTGGTCGATTTTTGACCAGGATCCTAGTCGGTTTTTGGATTAATTTGAATCCTGGTCGATCAAGATTCCTGGTCGATTGTTGACCAGGATCCTAGTCGGTTTTTGGATTAATTTGAATCCTGGTCGATCAAGATTCCTGGTCGATTGTTGACCAGGATCCTAGTCGATTTTGGTGACAAAATGTATCCTGATCGAATGAGACTCTTGGTCGATTTTAGCAACCAAAATGTATCCTGATCGAATGAGACTCCTGGTCGATTTTAGCAACCAAAATGTATCCTGATCGAATGAGACTCCTGGTCGATTTTAGCAACCAAAATGTATCCTGATCGAATGAGACTCCTGGTCGATTTTTTTTTCACATTTTGATTTCTAGTTAGCATGGCCCATAAATATTGTAACTTAATGGGCCTTGACCCATTTCTATTTTCACACGTTTCAGTCCTCTTCGATTTTTGGGCCACAGGCCTGCTAGGCCCAACCAGTTTATGGGCCTTATTTTTACCGGCTATAGGAAGTTCAACCGGTTGAATTACCGTTTTCTTCGGCTATAAATTAGTGAAGTGAGAACTTCATTTTTCACTTACTACTCCACAGTGTAATTCTCACTTAAAACTTCTCTCTAGAGTTCTCTTGGCAAGGCGATTTCCGGCGAAGCTTTTCCGATCAACCTTCATCTTCCTCGAGTTTCAAGCGTTCATCCCTTGAATATCAATGGCGGATTCCCAGGATGCTGCACAACAGCGTTTGCTTGCTAGGGCGGCAAAAAGAGGTAACGTTGTTACCGTGAATCCTTCTTTTTCTTCAATTTCCGAATTGTTAGAAGCCATGGGCGTGAATTTCCCACTTTAGCCGAATTAGACGCTTTTAATTATAAGAGTATTTTCGCAAACCAAGCCCACTGTGATAGATTTACTAAGTTGTATAAATTGCCCACGGGCCAGAAATTTGTTTTAGCTGAACCTGGAGATCGGGCCTGCCATTGGCGGCCCAATAGGTTGTGTATTTTTAGGGATGCCCTGATAGGTGGGCTTAGATTCCCCTTTCACGATTTTATTATTAGGCTGTTAGCAGAAGCCAGGGTCAGCCCGTGTCAGTTAAGCCCAAATTCCTGGCGAACCCTTATTTGTTTTATGGTTCTTTGCCTTAGGAAAAATTACCCCCTGTCTGTCGCTGTTTTTAGGAGTATTTTTCAATTTAAAAATAGCCTATCAAACATATTGGGCTGGATTTATATAAACCATAGGCAGGGAGTTAGCCCAATTTTTTGCAACAAATCTTTGCCCGATACCAACCCAGATTGGCGGAGGGATTTCTTATACTTGGAGTGAGAAGGAGGTGTTTGGGGCACCCTCTTTAGATCCTCGTTTTGTAAGGTCAAAGATGGTAATCCAGGCCAGATTCAGCTGACTCCCGAAGAGAAGCTCATAATTGATGATCTCGGCCAAGATAAGGGCCAGACCCATTACAGGAAGCTCCTCGAAGAATTTTCTCTGAAGGCCGTGGGCCTTTCTAATGTGTCTAATAATGGTACATTTCTTTTCTGAACTTTTCATTTTTTCTCGATTTTTCTGAGTTCAATTCGTTTATTTTCTTGTCTGTTTTGCAGCCGCGGAGAATATTAATTTTCATTTGGGCGTGGGGGATCAAGAAACCCACAAGATGCGCAAGGCCCGTGAGGCTCTTGAGGGCCCAATAAAGGAGCCCCACATTCCGGGGTTCCTCCAACATTGCGATAGGGCCCAAAATAAAGGGAAGGGCAAAAGGCCTCGTGAAGAGGAGGAGGATCCAGACACGGCAGCTTGGAGGCCCAGCTGGGGCATCCGAAAGCAGGACACTGTCGTGGGGAGTGTCTTGAACTCCGTTGATTGGTGCCAGAACTCGATTCCTCCGGCCGATAAGGCCAAAATTGTTCTAAAGACGGATATTGAGGAGGCCGAGTCCCTTGGTTCCCAGGCCGTGGCTATGGTAAGGCCTAATCCCCCCCTTTTTGCATGTTTCTAGATCACTCGTGTTTTTTCTATATATTTTTTCTGACGTGAACGTGTGTCTCCTTTTTGACAGGTTAATACCTATTTTCAAACCATGGCCCATCAGGCCAAGACTTGGCGTTTTTCTGAAAAGGCCCAAAGGGCAAGTAAAGTCAAGGCAGAGGCCAAAGTGGCCAACTTGGAGAAGAAGTTGCTCGAAAAGGAGCAAGAGCTGCTAGCGGCCCACGCAGAAGTTCAGGAGTTAAAGGCGGAAAAAGAGGCCCAGATTGCTAGGTACATGGAGTCGGATGATTTCTACGCTTTCATGGACAAGCACGACGACATGGTTTTCCCGGATACATGTGCTCAGGCCTGGGGGAAGTGTCTAGACACTGTATTGGCCAAGCACCCGGGTCTTTTTGATCCAACCGATTTTCCTTGCCCCATGGGCCAACCTTTGGTCCTGATTTCGACTGCTGGGGAGACAGGCTCAGGTGATTTGTCGGGTGGTGAGGCCCTCGACGATTATGATAGAGTCTTCGACTCCCCTGAGGCCGAGGGAGATGCTGATCAGGACAAAGAGGAAGAGGGGAAGGATGCAGAGGAGGACGACGAAGACCTTCTTTAGTTTTCTTTTTATTTATTCCCTGTATTCCTTTTACTTCTTTTCTGCTTTTAATTTATGTACTCCCAAGACTTTTATTTATAAAAAGTCCTTGTTCGTTTGTTTTTCTCTTTTTCGTGCCTTAGCATATTTGACAAAATACACTTTTCGAGCACAAATAAATCAGGGCATCACTTGAAGTGCCTTTATTCTTTTTCTTGCCTTAGTATATTTGATAAAATATACTTTTAAGGCATAAAGAACAAATATGCATACATGCCAAAGTACATATCCGGGCTTGATGTAGTTCTTTTACCAACTCTAGGCTGAACACACATGTTTTAAGGTGTCATAAAACTGAGAATTTTATTAATAATGCCTTCGAGGCTAAAGTGGGCACAGCCCTTACAAAATGAGAATCTTGTCTGGAGCGAAAAGCTCTTGCATCCTAATGGTTTTATTGAACCTTATTTCTATTTAGTTCCTTCTAAATATAAGAATTCATAGTTGAATTCTTTAAACATGGTAAACTTTCAGGTTGGAAGCATGCCAAGTCCTTGGTACCTCAACATCTTCTAGGGTTTCAAGGATGTATGATCCTCCCCCCTTTACTTGCTTTATCTTGTACGGCCCTTCCCAGTTGGGGGCTAATTTGCCTTTGGGGCCTACCCCGGAAGCTTCAGCTTTCCTGAGGACTAACTCCCCTTGTCTAAAAAATCTTTCTTTAACTCTTAAGTTGTAGTAGAAAGATGATTTCTTTTGATATTCGACGATTTTTGCATGAGCTTTGTCCCTGACTTCATCTATCAAGTCTAACGCAAGTTTCATTCCTTCTTCATTTTCCTCAGGTTCAAAGGCCTTGATTCTTGGGGATACATGTGATATTTCGACTGGAACCACTGTCTCAGCCCCATAAGCCAGGAAGAACGGAGTTGCATCAGTAGTAACTTTGTGGGTGGTTCTGTATGCCCAGAGTATTGGCAAAAGCTCATCCACCCAAGTATTAGCAGAACGCTCGATCCTTTTCTTGAGACCATCAAGGATGATTCGATTGGCTACCTCAGCCTGCCCATTTGCTTGGGGGTGTGCAACAGAAGTGAAGCGTAGATTGATGTCATTATCAGTGCAATATCCTTTGAATTCTTCATTGTTGAATTGTGTGCCATTGTCCGTCACCAGTATTCGTGGTATTCCATACCTACATATGATATTTTCCCAGAAGAATTGAGCTACTTGCTTTGTGGTTATCTTGGCTAGTGGTTTAGCCTCGATCCATTTAGTGAAGTAATCAATCGCAACGATCAGGAACTTTCTCTGCCCGCTAGCTATTGGAAAGGGTCCAAGGATGTCCATTCCCCACATTGCAAAAGGGATAGAGGAATTGATGGACGTTAACATCTCAGGTGGTTGTCTGACAACCGGTGCGTGCCTTTGGCACCTGTCACATCTTCTTACATATTCTTTCGAATCTTTTATCAAGTCAGACCAGTAAAAACCAAGGCGGGCGATTTTGTGAGCCAAAGCCCTGCCCCCCAAGTGTTGGCCACAAATTCCTTCGTGTACTTCTTTCAAGGCTTCATGGGCCTCTTCTGGCCTTAGGCATTTCAAGTATGGAATAACAAAAGATTTCTTATAGAGAATTCCATCAATAAGAGTGTACCTTAATGCCCTTGTAGTAAGCTTTCTAGCTTCCATGGTATTGGCAGGAGTCCATCCAGATTGCAGGTGGGATTTGATTGGATCCATCCAACAACTACCCATGTGTATCGGGGCTACCAGCTTCGCATTGATGCTGGGGGTCTTCAAAACTTGGAAGTAAACACTTCCCATATGTTCATCCACTTCTGATGAGGCGAACTTTGATAAGGCATCGGCCTTTGTATTCTCTTCTCTAGGAACATACTCAATCTGACATTCTTCAAATTGAGTCATTATAGCTTTGACTAATCGGAGGTACTTGACCATGATTTCTTCTCTTGCTTCAAAATCCCCATTTACTTGGGATATAACCAGCTTTGAGTCGCCACAGACTTTGAGATGCTTGGCATTTAGTGCTTTGGCCAATCCTAGGCCTGCTATCAGGGCTTCGTATTCGGCTTCATTGTTAGTTGTTGGAAAATCAAGCTTAATAGCATACTCAATGATGAACCCTTCGGGGCTTTGTAGCACCAAGTCTGCGCCGCTAGATTTTGTTTTTGATGCCCCATCAAAATTGAGCACCCAATATTCTTTAGGAGTTTGTTCTTCTTCTTTTTGTGTTGCTTCCCCATTATCCTGCCCCCCGACTTCTTGGTCGTCAATAGTACATTCGACCACGAAGTCAGCAAGAGCTTGAGCTTTAATGGCCGTTCGAGGCTTATACTTAATGTCGAATTCTCCTAGCTCAATGGCCCACTTAATCAGTCTTTCACTTGACTTGGGGTTGTGTATAATATTCCTCAAGGGTTGATCAGTTAATACTTCGATTTTGTGAGCTTGAAAATAGGGGCGTAGTTTCCTCGAGGCCATTATCAAGGCCAGTGCAAACTTCTCAATTTTGGAGTAGTTAAGTTCCGCTCCATGCAAAACCTTGCTCACATAATAGACTGGCTTTTGAATTTTCTCTTCTTCTTTTATAAGGACAGCACTCAGGGCCTTGTCTGATATGGCCAAGTACAAGTATAGGATGTCCTTTGGGCTAGGCTTGGCCAACAACGGGGCTTTAGCCATATATTTCTTCAGTTCCTCAAAGGCCGTTTGACTTTCTTCTGTCCACACGAAATATTTAACTTTTTTCAACGTCTTGAAGAAGGGTAGACATTTATCCCCAGACTTCGAGACAAACCTTCCCAGGGCAGCAACTCTTCCCGTCAATTTTTGGACGTCCCTTACTGTTTTTGGAGGTTCCATGTCGAGTATGGCCTTGATCTTGTCAGGATTGGCCTCAATCCCTCTTTTAGAGACCATCATTCCTAGGAATTTTCCAGATCCCACGCCAAAGGCGCACTTTGCAGGGTTGAGCATCATATTGTGGTGCCTTAGCACTTCAAAAGCCTCTCGCAGGTGCTCAATATGATCGGCCTTATCGAGACTTTTGACTAGCATATCATCAACGTAGACCTCCATGGTTTTTCCAATGAGATGCTTGCAAATTTTGTTTACTAGCCTTTGATAGGTGGCCCCTGCATTCTTTAACCCAAAGGCCATAACGAGATAACAAAAGACACCAAATTCAATGATGAAGGATACCTTGGCAATGTCATCCTCGTGCATCCGGATTTGATTGTATCCACTAAAGCCATCCATGAAGCTTAACATCTCATGTCCCGCCGTGGCATCTATGAGTGCATCAATCCTCGGGAGGGGGAAACAATCTTTTGGGCATGCATCATTTAAATCAGTGAAGTCGACGCACATCCTCCACTTTCCATTGGATTTCCTGACCATTACAGGATTAGCAAGCCATTCGGGATATTGAATTTCTTTGATGAATCCAGCATTCAAGAGCTTTTCCACCTCTTGCTTTATGGCTTCCTGCCTTTCTGGAGCAAAATTTCTCTTCTTTTGCTTCACCGTTTTTCGCTGTGGATCCACGTTAAGCTTATGAGTGATCAGTTCAGGATTAATTCCCGGCATATCAGCGGCTGTCCAGGCAAATAAGTCTCCGTTTTCTTACAAGAACTTTGTCAATTTTTCTTTCATAGGCTCTTCTAATGAGGCCCCAATATAGGTGACTTTCTCTGGTTCTCCTGGAACTAAAGGAATTGGAACCAAGTCCTCAGCTGGCTTCCCCCTTTGTTCCTCGTTTTCTCTTGAGTCCATGTCCTCTATTGGTAGGACTTGCCCCCCGGCTCCATCGGGTCTCAGGGCTGCCACGTAGCAACTTCTCGCCATTTTCTGGTCTCCTTTCTCCTCCCCAACACCGTTTCTGGTGGGGAACTTGATTTTTAAGTGATAACTTGAGGCTACAGCCTTAAAAGCATGCAAACCTGTTCTTCCAAGGATGGCGTTGTATGTAGAAGATGCTTTGACCACCAGAAAAGTTAGCATCTGAGTAACCTCTTTAGGTTCTCTTCCCACTGTCACGGGTAGCTGAATGGTTCCTTCTACTTTTGATTCCACTCCATTGAAGCCATAGATGGGAACATCTGAAAGGGTTAGCTGGGAATCGTTGTATCCCATCTTTACAAATGCATCATGGAACAAGATATCAACAGACGCTCCATTGTCCACCAAGACTCTCTTTACCTCTGAGTTGCCTATCAAAGGGGCAATAACGAGGGGATCATCATGAGGAAACTTTACCCCTTCCAGGTCTGAGTCATCAAAAGATATAACCGCCTCCGTCCTAGCACGTTTAGGTGCTTCTCCTACGACTTGCATAACTTCTCTTGCGTATGCTTTTCTTGAATTCCTTGAAGTCCCCGCAGCAGTGAGTCCTCCGAAAATCATATTAATAACCGGTCCTCTAGGTTGAGGATTCCTATCTCGGCCATCATTATTTTTTCTGTTATCGTCGTGCCTATCATGACTTCCATCCTTGGTGTACTTGGAAAGGTTTCCTCTCCTGATAAGGAATTCGATTTCATCCTTCAATTGTCTGCAGTCATCCGTATTATGCCTGGTATCCCTATGAAACCGGCAAAACGCATTCTTGTTTCTTTTCTCAGGATCAGACTTTAAGGGTTTAGGCCATCTCAAGTCTCGATCTCTTTCAATATCCATAAGGATTTGACTTCGAGGTGCATTCAGCCTTGCATATTCAGCAAATTTTGGCCTAAAGTTATTTTTCTTAGGAGGGGATTCGGAATCCTTATCCGTCTTGGAGTACTTGTCTCGGGCGTCATATTCTTGATCACCCTTTCTCTTCTTGTTATTATTCCCATGTGTAGCCACTGATATAGTGGTTTTCTTCATGCTTTCTTCTGCCTTGGTGTATTTCCCTGCTCTGTCTTGGAGAAGAAGCATGTTCTCAGGCGGGTGTTTGGCTAGAGATCTCTTGAAATAAGGATCAGTCGTCCCCTGTTGTAAGGCTATCATAGCCACCTTCTCGTCCAAGTCTGGGACTTTCAAGGCTTCCTTGGTGAAGCGGTTCAGGTAGTCCCTCAGGGATTCGTTCTTTCCTTGCTCCAGATTCATGAGAGAAGCCGAGCTTTTTTCGTGCACTCTTCCACTTATAAACTGGCTTATAAAGGCCTTGCTGAGTTCTTTGAAGGATCCAATGGAGTTGGGCGGTAACCGGCTGTACCAACGTTGGGCCATGCCCCCCAGGGTTTGGGGAAACGCCCTACACTTCACAGCATCATTGATAGGTTGTAGTAGTAATGCATTCGAGAAGGTCCTTACGTGATTAGCTGGATCGCCTGCTCCATCGTACACTTTGATGGTGGGCATTTTTAACTTACTTGAAATGTGAGCGTTCATGATGGTTTCGGTAAAAGGCGGCGTGGGATCATCAGGATCTCCGAGAGGCAATAGTTCAGTAGGGTCAGCCCTAGTAATTTCCGTTCTTCTCCCTCGCGGGGTTTCATCCAGTTCTATGACGTCGGGAGCTTCATACCTTGAGGCTGTCCTTCTATCCTGCCGATCTAAGCTTTTCTTCAATTCTTTGAGTTCGGCCTCGTAGGAAGCAATTTTCTGTTCTAGTGTCCTACGGGACTGTGAACGCCGGCTTCCTGCGGGCTCTTTACCAGGCCTTCTTCTCCTGGGATTAACATCAGTGCCTTCTGAGCTGTCATCATCAGTTGAGTATGGTCCTGAGAAATCACGGACATCTTCTCTACGCCCATAGTTCTGGGGTTCCAACCCTCTGATGTAAGGAGGGGGATAGGCTTGGGAGATTCCAAGTCTTGTTTGTGCAACAGTGCTACCGGGGATAACAATAGTGGAAATATGGGCGTGAGGAGCAGTAGCCATAAAAGGAGTTTGAGTTACCTGAGATAGCGGGTTAGATCCATGGACGATTTCCTCAGGATTGGTGGAATGGACGATCTCACTAAACGGTCCAAGCCTTTGAGTATTAGGACCTTGGGTTCCAGCGGGAACAGTGGTGGTAGCGGGGACCTCGGTAGTTCGAGTTTCATCAGGAGGGATGATAGCAGTCGGATCACCTGTGGTGGGGACGATGTCTCCGTCAGTTCGTCGTGTTCTTGCCATGGTTGATGTCTCGCTTCCCACAGACGGCGCCAAATGTTGTGGAATAAAAACTAGGGTGTAGTTATTGCGATGTGTGTAGGAGCTTATCAAGATTTTATGGCTGCACTTGTGTTTCGTAGCTTAATTATGCCCTCACAAGATGCCTACGTATCTCAGTATATGTTGAGAATCAAGCCAAAACGTAGTTCTAATAATGAGGGGTTAGGCCCTTTATATAGACGTAGAGAGTCTAAGAATTAGAGTAGGTTTATGAACCTTGATTGATAAGGTATTTCCTAGAAGGATTCTAGATCCTTTGTAGAAGCAGTTTCCATGTAGGAATAGGTTTCCTTGTAGTTGGACATAATTAATTAGCTGTATACTTAGCTAATTAATTAATTACGAATTTATTAATTAATTAGGGTTTCAAGCCTTAATAATTGGGCCTCCCCTTTGGACCAGATTAGGTACAATTAATGCCACATTAATTGTGTCTTTAGGGCTTACTTTCAGCCCATATCAATTGGGATAAAATAAAGAATGAATAACAATAATTTTGTACCGGATGGGTTGAGAGTAACTCAGTAGTAGAGCTATCCATTTGTCGTCCCCAAGGTCTTGGGTTCGATTTTCACCTATATCGAATTTAATGTTGAACAAATACTAATGAGTATCTTACGCTTAATCAAAAAAAAATTGTACCGGTTAAATTGTAAACATATGCGTAATATGTATTGAGCGAGATTTTTTTTGGTCAGATATCGAGCGAGAATTTTAAATCTACATCAAATATCAATAATTTTAGAGTAGGGTTACTGGTTAGGTATTCTAATAATATTTTTAATTTTTTATTAAATAATAGAACATGATGTTTTTCTACCGTTGGATGGAACAACCCAGATTAAAAAACAATTGTCACTTTCCGCGCTTATTAACCATGAAAAGCCTTCATTTCCACGCTTTTTAACTGAGAAAAATCAGATTGAATGAAACGACATCCGTTAAAGTACAAAACGACAACTAACGGCGGAAAGACGAGAAAAATCTTGATAAGAAGCAGAAAGAATATATACACATTTATATATTTGATTACGTAAGATATGTAGTACTTATTGTTTTATTTAACCAAAAATATTTAGGAGTAAATAATAAAACAATCTTGATAGATAAATTTATTTAAATTGAATTATAAATACATGTTTAATTTTATAAAATTATAAATGTATGGCCCCTGGCGTATCTTTACATATCAAATCAATTTCAATGGAATATTGTATTATAGTTTTAATCATATTTTTTATATTGTTAATCATATTTATAAATATTGCGATATTATTAATCATATTCATTTATTACTTGAAATTTTATTTTATCATGCATATTTTTATTGAATTCTTTTTAGTTAGATTTTTTTATTTTAATGTATATTAAATATAGTTCATTATATATGTTTACATAATTTTTTGTTATAATACTTCATACTTAAATAAACATTAAAATTAATGTTTTGACTATATTCAGCAAAGAAAATTGTAACTTAACAAAATGCATAAAAATTCAAGCACATGATATGTACAATGTCACTATTGTCAACTGACCAATTATATTAAATACAACTTGAATATGAGAACATGAACTTGAATCTCTTATTTCTGCGATTAAAAACGCGAAAATGTTAGTTGTCGTGTTGTACTTTAACAGATGTCATTTCATTTAATTTGATTTTTTTAAGTTAAAAAGTGCGTAAATAAGGACTTTTCGTGGGTAATAAGCACGGAAATAAACAAATTTTTTTAAAATTTGGGTCGTTCTTGATTCCATACAACGGCAGGAAAACAACAGATTTGTTAACGGGTCCCTGACATGCCATTATCAGAACTCATATAAATAAGAGAAAATTCTCTATTATATAAATATATAAATTCGTGTGAACTGAGCCTAAATTGTGGGTAATGACGGTGGTACGACGGTGGTACGAGATTAGTAGATAAGTGGAAATTCTAGTATATAAACAGTTAAGAATATTTTTGTATATTGTTCATTTTAGAATTAGCCCGCATAAATTTATATTTGGGTATATCTCAAAAGATCTCTATTACTGTAGAATATTTTCTCTTATATATTGGATGTAATATTTAGGTTAACACCAACAAACCTGTTTGATTTAAAGTTTTAACGGTCTAATTGGATTTTTTATTTTTTAAAAAATTATAAATATTACTTCCTCCTTTTAATCAGTACATTTTTAAAAGAAAATTATTTCATATTATTTGTCTATCTCTTTATTAAATGTAAATTTTGTTAACAATTTTTCAATATTAATATTTTAGTTTGTTAATTCTAATGTTGGCTATTTTCACACGCATATTAAGTAATGTAATAATTATGATTAAAAATAGAAAAAGTTTATAAAATATAGTTTTTTCAATGTGTACAAATTTTAACATGAACTATTCCCTCCGTTCAAATTTACATGTTCACTTTATTTTTTGTGCAGTTAAATTGACCTCATATTTGACTGTAATTTAAAAAAAATATAAAATTAAAAAAAAAAATTATATTATTAAAAAGTATATATAATTTACTTTAAAATATATTTTTCAGTTTTTAAAAAAAAATTAAAAATAATTTTTACTTTTAAAAAATTCAAAATAAACATGTAAATAGGTACCGGGGAGTAATAAAAAAGATACCGAGGTTTGAAATTTTTTAATAATTAAAAAGAAAATGAAATCCAAACACTCTTAACCATTTTTATTTAATTAGTCAAACTTGAGCAAGCTAAGAAGTTGGCTAGGCGACTCATTTACGGTCATAATCACATCAAGTACCTGATTGTGAAACAAATCCTCGGTCGGTCTTACCACTAGTTGATTGGCCATCCAAGTTTTCAAAGTTGAAAAACATAATGATATTATTTTTATTTTAAAATATATTTTGTTCTATTTTCTAAATATATATTTAAAATCCCGAATTTATTCACTTAAATAAAATTCTCAAAAGAAATTCAATAAAACATTACAATTGCACATTACAATTGCTCAATATCCAACATCTTACAATTTATGAATTTAAAAGTACAACTCAATTATTCAAATCTAAATCCATATTTAACAACTCTGATAGATAAAACTAATAATTAAACAAAGTCTTTAAAGTTAACAACTCACACTCTTTCCAAAAAATAGCCCACCTAATTATGATTATCTGCCGGGGAAAATAAAGAAACATAGACCGACAATGAACGAAAAACTCTTATACATATATAAAATAAACAATGCACAAGGTGAACAAAGATTAGATGATGATAATATATAATTAACACAGAATATCAAAATGATGAGCGATGATAAAGAAAATTGAATGAGACAGAGTACCATAAATACTTAACTCAAAATACAAACGTATCCGTACCTTGAAACTCAAAGATTATGAATTGAATCCACAAGAAATATAGATGTTCAAATCACAAGGACCCTATGTTAACATCATTAACCATCCCCTTAAGTGTAAATTAACAAACAAATACATTGTAGTTTGTACTTTGTATACACAGAGACCCGCTTCACACGCTTAACACTTACACAGTTCTCCCGAGTTCAAACATAGAGAGAAGAGAAAAGAAGGGGGGATTTTGTTTTTTTAAATTCTCTTCATGTCGTGCTTCCGAGTTTTTTTAGGAGAAAAGAGAAATGATTGACAGAGAAAATTTTCAAAATTTTTTTTATAAAAGTTTTTTCCTAAAAATGGGATGATTATACACGAAAGTACACGGCACGATTATATACACGAACGATTTGTCAGGTCTAATTATGAGGGAAGCTCTCGCACAACTTTTTTAAATATTCTTCCTCTATCCTTTTTTTTCAAATTTTTCTCTTTTGTCCTATAAAAAATTTGAGAGTATATTAAAGAAAATTTGTTAAACATTTTTTTTGTTTCTTTTCCCTTCTCTTCTTCAACACCAATCTCAGGAGCACGGTATTAAACTCATATTGGCCCGATGGTCCCTGTGGGCCCCGTGCAGGCTGGCGAGGGGCGGCCTTGGGTTGGTGTTACGTATAGTGTCATTATTTGATTGTATTGTTTTTTTCCCGAAGAAATTTGATTGTATTGTTGTTTGACATTTACATGTTATATTTGTCTTCCTTTTCGAAGTTGAAAATATTTCTTGACAAAATAAAGTAAAAAATATCTATATAAAATTTGTAGATTTACCTCTCTATTTATAAGAAAATAATTATATCTTTTATTTCCAAATTTTTATAGGAATAAGGATGAATATAATTAGGTGAAAATGAAAAGACAGTAAGGTAAAACAATTTCAACATCCCCCTTTTGAGTTTCAATGAGATTTTAGCAGATGAAAATTAAAACAGTTAGAAATTATACTTATTGAACTTAACATCGTGCTTTATTTATTTTTCGTCTTTTTAGACTGTTTGATATTGATGTTCAAAACTGTTGTGCTGTGAGAAAAAGTACCGGTGGAAAAAGTGTTGTCGGAAAAATTAAATGACTGTTTGATATTTTTTTTATTTATACATATTTTGATATATAATATAAAAAATTAATGTTTTTGAGAAGGATTGATATTGAAACTTACAAGCAACTTTTTCCAAAAGCATGGAGAGACGTACTTTCTTTAACAATAACTTTTAGATCAAAAACATTTTTCCAGACAGTTTTTGATTTTACCAAACACCTTTCTGTCTGTTTTTCAGCAAAAAACTGTTGTTACTTTCTCGAACATCAATACCAAACCGACACTTAGAGTAAACTTTTTGGAAGAAAATAGACAAGAATTTACCCTTTCTTATCGGCCACATTCCATAATAATATGATATTATTTGACCTATTCTTTTATCATATTTACCTCTTAAAATAAAATTTGAAAGTGCACATAAAATATAAAGCTAATTAAATAGATTTTCCTTCCCATAATATAAAAAACCAATGAATATAAATATATACGTCAATTATTTCTAATATTGGTTCAATTTAAATTTGGACCCGACATGTGAAAATGAATATCTTAGTTATAGACGTATCACCTGACATGGCCAAGTTGACTTGAGCTTATTTTACATCAACGACAATACAAAAAGATTAGAGAGGAAGAGAGACTTTGAAGTGGGATTACAGGAATTTTGGAAACAAGTGAAGAGAATATATTTAAAATTCAAAACTAGGAGTTGACATTAAGCTTGTCTTCTTGTCAAAACCTTAAGCAATCACAAGTATGATTTTTAGTTTCAAACTTAAAAATGATTTTTCTTTGCATGCCCATCACCAAAATTTGTAGTGTTATTATGTTAGCACTATATAGCAATATAGCATAGCTTGAAAAAGTAACAAAAATCGAGAATTGTAAAATGGGAAGGACCTGTCAAATAATTCAGCTTTAAGAGCTTTATTCGTTCCTGTTGTGAAATGAATAAATAATCAAGCCATTGCACGGACGAAGTCAAAGTCATGCATCCTCATCGGAAGCAAGTTCACCAAGATATCTTCTAAATTTATGGGCTGGGTTATATAAATATACTCCCCTTCCCTCCTAGGTGGTGTGTTTTTTATTTTTTATGCGTATTTTAAAATTTTATATTTAAAATTTTATTTATAAAAAAGTAAAAATAATTTATCGAACTATGTTTTTTATTCACTTTAAAATATACCTAAAATGTAAAAAAGACAAATAAAAAAAGACGGGGGAAATATAATTCGAAGAGTAAGCCTATAAACAAACACCATTTATGATTTATCTAATTCAATTTTCAATTATAATAAAAGATTGGCAATATAATTTAATCGTTATGTATCAGAGTCGTAAGCCCAGAACTTGAAGGTTCGTCGTATGATTTCTAACAATTCTATAAATAATATATTCTTAGGTTGAGTAAAGTAAAAACTTCAATCTTCTCGATCCTTTCTTTCTCTTAATTAAATTTATATCCAAAACAAAAAATTTACATAACTTTTTATTCTGTATTAAAAACAAAGGCTTATACAAGTAAATGTAAGTAAGATATAATTTAAAATATTAATTTTATAATCGAAATCGAACCAATTTATAAGAAACAAAAAATTATTAAATCTCCTGACAAACAATTTTTTTAAAAATCAAATTTAAACTACTGATTTGATTATGATTCATGAGGTTAAATCCTAAAATATATACTTACTGGTACAATTTACATATAAAATCCAATGAAATCTGTAACAAACCAGTCTCATATCTTGTATTTTGAGATAATTTGATCGGTATATAAAGAAAACTATTACTCATTGCACTAGTAAATCATAATTTTTTGGGGATTGTGATGGGTTTGTGAATTACTATTTGTGCCAATTTACTCTGACTTATTTTAGATTCGGAAGTCGGAACTTGACCCGATTTTTAAAAATGACTCGGGATTTGATCCATATTGTTACATATGATATCAGAGCCAACTCTCGAAAACTTGATTTACCAAGTTGTCGGAGGTAGGGACACGGAAGCTTGTGATATTATCCTATAATAGGGTTTTGTAACACCCCCAGTCTCACATCGAGTAATCTGTTGGGGTATGTGGATTATTGAAATTATTATGTTTAAATCATTTTATTTTGATTTATTTCAAATTCGAAAGTTGAAATTTGGCCTAAATTTTAAAAAAACCTTAGAATTTTACCCGATTGTCATAAAATCGAATCACACCGGATACACAACAGCGAATTTGTGATGACAACTTGACGAGTTGTTAGAATTTGTTAGACAAAATTATATTATTACATACTAAACGTCTAAAATATATAATGTGCAACATTAGAATATTAGATTATTTTAATCCATATAATATAGAGGTAACGTGATCCAAGAATTTGCTGCGGCGACGTTTGCTCTGTCCTCAAGTCCACGGCTCAACTATATAGAATTCTAGCAGATCCATTTCCTCAAGAAAGTCACCTCATCTGTCCAATCACAAATAGATTCCGAATCTCTCAATTAAGGTATTACACGCTCCTATTTTTCTAATAATATTATCATTTCTACTCCCAAGTTTCTTATTGGTTAACTTCTCCCGTCAATTCTCTAATTAAAAATATTTGTCAATGCTTTCATGATTAATGACCACTTGTTTTCTGTAATCAAATTAGTTCACACTCCTACTGATAATCAAGTTATTTTCTGTGTGATTAATGTAACGAGTGTCTTTTAGAATTTGAACTTTAATCCGTGTCAAAAATTATACCTAGATTGTGATCATAGGCTCGAGTACTTGAGGGCGTCAAGGATAAAACTCTTATCTGAATATACCGATCATTTATATATATATATATATATATATATATATATATATATATATATATATATATATATATATATATATATATATATATAAATACAATAAAAACGCAGCGGAGTCGGTACTAGCCGAATTATATATATTATATATATATATATAATGATCGGTATATATATATACCGATCATTGAAGGGTTTCGGGCATGAAAACGCAGCGGAATTAACGTAAAAATAATAAAAATAAACGAAACCCAATCGCAGGATCCATGGTGAAGAAGTATGTACCTTAACAAAGCTTTCGTATACTGTTTAATGGAGGTCCAGAAAGATGAATCACAGCAGTCATTTGTTGCAAAGATTTGCTTTCTAAAGAAGTCCACACGAACGCCCGATCGTCCTACGATCACCGGAGTCGGTACTAACCGAATTGTTTGCCTCTCTCTCTCTCTCTTTCTCTAGCCTCTCTTGATGTTGAGCAGCTAGGGTTTTTCTCTAAAAACGAAATTTGATGATTAAACCCTAATACTATACATCATTATGTATATATAGGGGAGAAAGAGATTTTGGGCCTAACCCTAATTCATGTGGTTTCCAAAACCCATTATGACTTTGGGTTATTATTATTATTAAATCTGAATTCTAATATAATTAATCAAGTCCCACTTAATTAATTCAATAATTAAATTCGAATAATAATAATAATACTTATTAAATCCGAATTCTAATCTAATTAATCAAGTCCCACTTAATTAATTTAATAATTAAATTCGAATAAACAATAATATATTTAAATTCGTAATTTAAATAAACCTCCGTTTTGACGTTCTTTGTGTGTGACCCTTTAGGTTATTATTACGTTGGCAATAATTTTATTATCTAATAATAAAATTATAAACAATGAGCGGCATCTAGTAATACATCATTGCTACCCAAGTAACAATAATAATTGGTGATTCAATTAAACCTTTCGTGAATAATGTTCCATGTAATATAATCCCTTTAACCTTATATTATAGATCAAACTCGAGGCATGTATAGTGTCATCCTCTTCAACGTTTAATCTCGGTTTCCTTGATCAATGAGTAGACTATTTAAACAAATCAATATTTAAGCATGGCCATGCATTTTATAGTCTCACTCAATCAAGAGGCCAATAATATCACTCATAGAATTGGAGGGTTAAATCCTATATCTATCATTCATATTCCTCATACGATTCATAGCATACCCAATGTACACCTTTATCATTACCCGGTTAAAGGTAACTTTGAGTGTAATCAAAGTATATTAATTCTCGTATAGAAATATAATGATTTCAAGTCAGAGGATCATTACATCATTATCACAGTGAGATTTCTTATGACACTTATTAACATGTAGAATCTCACGGCGGGTCTTTCCCGTGTATGTATTGATACATACACTTATGTTCTTGACTTTAGTATCACCATACCTATGACCAATGAGATGTGGTCATCTGTCAACAAACATACTAGTCTTATTGCATTATTACTGTCCTTAAATAATAATACTTGACTAGGGAATTTTAGGAATAAAATACTATTCATATAATCTCATTTTTAAGTCACATACTTAAAGATATATATTACGTATTAATATTCCAAGAACATTTATTATTCTTTCAATTTATGACGCAGTAAATAAAGACATAATAAATATTAATTAAATAATCACATAAAACATAATCCTTAATTGTTTTCAATAAAACATTAAAAGTATTGTCTCTAGGACACCAATACTAACAATTATATAAGAGAGTGCTCAAAAGAAAACTCAAATTTTAGAGAAAATTGAGAAACTTTTTTCGACCATTGATTCGTAACTAATCTAATGGTTGATATTGATGGAATCTTAATTCAATTATTTGCCTGACATATTGATGGAATCTTAATTCAATTAAGATTTCATTAATTATTTTTATTTAAATTTTATGAGGTGTACAACAATATTCAGTTTTATAATAATTATTAATATTGAAATATATTAAAATTATTAAAATTTCACTAACTCTTACACTATTTATATTCTACATATAAATTTATTATTAATATTAGAATTCTACTATTTTAAAAAAAATTATTATTGGATTCCACTAAGTATTGTACTAATTATTTTACAAAATAGTAATATTAAATTTTTAACAATTATTATTTTTAGATTATATTAAGTGTTCAACCATACTAAATATTATAATAGATATTGTACTAATTAATAATTTTGAAATTATATAAAAATATATTAAAATTATTAAGATTTCACTAGGTATTAATATAATCTAAATAAAAATAATTAGTAGAATATATAAATTTTAATATTAATATTTTGTAGAATACTTAGTGTAACACTTAGTAGAATCTGAATAATTTAATAAATTTTATTAGAATTCTAATATAAATATTAGTTGAATACTTGGTAGATTTTAAAATCTTAGTAGATTTTAATATTTTTATTTTATAGAATACTTAATGCAAAACACTTAGTTGTATAATTCTAACATTAATACGTAATAGAAAATCTTGTCGAATTTGTACATAAATAGATTATACAGTAGAACACTTAATAAAATTTTAATATTTTAACACTTAATGGAATTCTAATAATATTTTAAATATCGGTGATGTGTCATATTTAGTAGACTACTTAATAAAATAGTTAGTATAACACTTAGTGGAATCTTAATTAAAACAATATATTAAGTTTTAATTTGAATTATTTAATAAAATATTTAATAGAATCTTAACATTTTTTTAAAATAAATAGTGAAATATTTAATAGAATATTTAATAGAATCTTTTTAAAAACATTGGGGAGGTGACATATTTAGTAGAACAATTAATGATATAGTTAGTAGAACACTTAGTGAAATCTTTATTTAAAAAATATATTAAATCTTAACCTGAAATATTTAATAAAGTATTTAGCATGATCTTAATATTATTTTTAAATAAAGAGTGGAATATTTAGTAGAACATTTAATAGAATCTTCTTAAAACATTGGCGATGTGACATATTTAGTAGAATATTTAATAATATAGCTAGTAGAACAACTAGTAGAATTTTTATTTAAAAAATATATGAAATCTTGACTTGAAATATTTAATAAAATATTTAGTAGAATCTCAATTTTAATTTAAAATAAATAATGAAATATTTAGTAGAACACTTAATAGAATCTTTTTTAAAAACATTGGTGAGATGACATATTTAGTAGAATACTTAATAAAATAATTAGTAGAACACTTAGTGAAATCGTAATTTATGAAATGTATTAATTCTTAACTTGAAATATTTAATAAAATATTTACTAGAATCTTAATTTTAATTTAAAATAAATAATGATATATTTAGTAGAACAATTAATAGAATTTTTTTAAAAAACATTGGTGATGTAGAATATTTAGTAGAACACTTAATAAAATAATTAGTAGAACACTTAGTGGAATCTTAATTTGTAAAATATATTAAATCTTAATTTGAAATATTGAATAAAATATTTTTAAGTTTAAAAAATCTCATATTTTTAATCTTGTTTACATTGTTAAATAATAAATATTATGCCAGCTAGTGTTCTACGAAGTGATATAAAAAATATTTAAGATTCCATGGTTTCTACAAAATCTCATCTTTTTTAATTATTACCATAATTACCATCTAAATTAAATTTCAGTATGTGTTTTGCTAATTTTGGTATGCTAGTTGTACGTAATATACTTTCCATTTATAATTAGTATTTAATATTAATATTAATTACCTAAATCAACGGTTGAGATTAGTACTCTAAGTTTTCTATCAAATATGGTTTTCTCTAGATCCTTACCCTATATATATATATATATTCAGTTTCTAGTAATACAATATTTTTCGGAGGACCCTCTTCTAAAAATAGGGTTATAACCGAGTCCTGGACGAAGGGAAGCGAATTCGAACAATCTCTTATTGAATTCGAATAATTTATTATTTAAATGAGCAATGTTTTGGTAATTAAAATTATTGAATATATTTTATTGTCCAAATTCGAATTCAGTAATATATTGAACCGAATTTATTAAATTTGAACAGGATCGAACTCGAACTCGAATGTTTATCAAACAGTTTGATTATTATATACATTTATTTATAAAAGAACTGATCCTTTTGTTGTCGAATTCGAACTCGAATAATTTCTTAACGAATTAAATAATATTTAATACTCCCTCTATTTCAAATTAGTAGTCACTTTTCATAAAAAAAATTGTTTCATAATACATGTCCACTATCATACTTCCAATATAATTTTATAAATAAATTTCTAAAATAACCCTTGATTAGAGTATTGGTACTTGTATAATAATTAATGAAATAAAGCTATAATTCAAATTATACATTGAAACTATCTCGACCAATGCAATTAATATGTATACAAATGGAAAATAACTTTTATATTAGAAGTCCTTAATATGCGTAATTTTTTCAAAAGTGACATGTATAATGAGATGGAGGGAGTAATATAATGTTATCAAACATATTTTCCTATTTAAATATACTCGATCGAGTTCAATATATTATTGAATCAAATTTATTAAATTCGAGTCAAGTCCAACGTGAACAAACTTATTAAACAATTGGGTTAGTTTGCACACTAGTAGTAGTAATCATAAATCATATATAGTGGAAAGTGGTGGGGAGGTCTCCCAGTTGACAATTTCAAGATTTGAGCCCTAGTTACGCTCACTTCCTTGCATGATCTTGTTTTTGGGATTTTAAATCACACAGCTCGCAAGTTACTACTGTATTTATTTACTCCATAAATAGCCTATAGCCGACTGATTAATATAAATTCCACGCATCAGCCGTAGATAGTATAAAATTAGAACATCAACACCAAAAATATATAAAATTAGAACATGGGTGTGGAAAGTTTAATTGTGTGTTAAACCACAGTTAATACATACAATTAACTATATAATCTATATATCTATATAGTATTATTATATATGTGTTAGGGGTATTTGTCTTTGAGAGTTGAGCCGATGGGATTGACTTTGGTACCTTAAAATTAAGCATAGATCATCTAATATATATACTACTTAGTACTCTATATATGAAGAGGTAGTAAATTACTAATTAACTAGCTAGAGAAAGATAATTAACCAATGGGCAGATCAAAAGAAAGTAAAACTGAGATTGATCTTTCTTTAAAGTTAGATTCTCATGATGATCATGGAGATGGCCATGAACATCTTGAGTCACATAGTGATAATCAACAAGCTATTCATGAAAATACTCCACAAAAGAAACCTCATGTTGATGAAGCACAAGAAGAAGAATTGGACGATATTCAATCTCCCCGCATCTCCCTGCAGATTCATAAAGATTTGAAGACCCAAGAGGTACGTACGTGCACCAAATTTATTTATTCTTGACTAGCTGAAAATTAATCCGTAAAATAAATTAAGAGATATGTATATATAAGCATATATACTTGTAATGATATGATAAAAGTAGAGGCCAACTAGCTAGCTAGTTATCTCCATATCTTTATAATCGATCACCTGCAAACATGTGTTGTATATATGATTAAGTTTCATATTTTTGTTTCTCTATCGCGTATGGATCGATGTTGTCTTAGTAATTAATTACAAACTAATTTAATTTCTGTTTATTTACTTAGCTATCTGTGTTACAAATGGAAGTGAGGCGAATGAAAGAAGAAAATAAGTTGTTGATTAAGGCGGTAGAGCAAACTTTAAAAGATTACAATGATCTTCAGCACAAGTTTTCCATCATTGCACAAGATAACTGTATCAAGGTAGTTTGATTAATTACGTATGATGTGAACAAACTCTCAGTCTGAAATATCGCAGTACGTACTAGACCACATGCAGATGATTTGGTACAACATATATATATATATATATATATATATATATATATATATATATATATATATATATATATATATATATATATATATATATATATATGTAGTTGTAGATGTTTTTTCAATTACTAACTTATAAGATATGCACGCAATAAATAAAATTTGCAGGAACCGAATTGTTTCCTGTCACTCCATGGAAATGGCGGTGATGTAGATGATATGCATATTCGAAAGAGAAAGAGCAGTCCATCATTCAATCCAGAAAACAATGTCAACTATGATAAAGAAAGTGAATTAGGGTTGTCACTGAGAATACAAAGTCAACAAGATCGGATTAGAGAAAAGGATGATGAAGCTGAAGATGAAGAAAAAAGCATTTGCGAGGAAGACTCACCAAAAAAGCCCAATCCAACAGAGAACAAGTTACAGAGAGTTGACTTGCGTGGTCTAATAAACAATGCTGCCTCTCCTGCTAACAAAAAAGCTAGGGTTTCTGTTCGAGCTAGATGTGAAACCCCCACAGTAAGTGCAGCATTAATTACATTATTAATACTCCCTCTGGTCCAATATATAGGTCGCTCGACTTTTTGCACGTAACTTTAGCTGCTTTAACCATATAGTTAAAATTGATATTTTTAAAATTTTCTTTTTTTGAATAAAAATATAATATTTAAATTTTAATTCAAAAATTTTTTTTTTAAAATATTAACTCTAACTATATGGTCAAAACACTTAAAATTACGGGCAAAAAGTCAAACTACCTATAAATATGACTAGAGGGAGTATTGTTTAATATATATACAAAGATAAAAATTATATGGAGAATCTTAAATGAATTACTAATTGGAGAACATATATGTCCTGCATTAATCTCTGTTTATAATATAATAAACTGAATTCATAAATCATATGATAGATGAATGATGGATGCCAATGGAGAAAATATGGGCAGAAAATTGCAAAAGGAAATCCTTGCCCGCGAGCTTACTATCGTTGCACTGTGGCTCCGGGTTGCCCAGTCAGAAAACAGGTATCATTCTTTCATGCTACACAAAACAGTCAATTAATCTCAACTCAGTTCATTACCTACATTCTCAATCTAAATTTTGATGGTCATTCGGGATTTTAATTTGTTACAAATTAAGTCATTATAAAACTGATCTTCTATATATTTATGACTAGTGATGTAATTAATTAATTAGTTGCTCCCTGATTTGTTGATTCTGGATATATAAGGTACAAAGATGTTTAGAGGACATGTCGATACTCATAACAACCTATGAAGGAAGCCATAATCATCCTCTCCCAGTTGGCGCGACAGCCATGGCTTCCACAGCATCAGCAGCGGCATGTTCATACATGCTAGTAGATAATAATAACATCAGCAACATCTCCAGCTTCAACCAACCATCAAATTTTCCATACCACAATATTAATTATAATAGTACATCTTCCGATCACAACTCATCATCGATACCCTTCATGAGCACTCTCAATTCCCTTAATTACACAAACACCAGCAAATTCCCTCAACAATTCCTCATGGCTAGCCCCTCAAACTCCTCGTCTCAACTGGCCAATCCTTGGAATCCCAGCAACCCAAATATTAATACTACCAATAATACGTTGCATCAGTTTCGTGTTCCTCCACAACAGCCGGATCATGATCAAGGGAAGTTAAATGATAAGTTGATGGCTGAAAATATGAGTGCAATTACTTCTGATCCAAAGTTTAAGGTGGCTGTCGCGGCAGCAATTTCCTCCCTCATGAATAAAGAAAGCCAAATAATCAATCCTCTGCAGCTGCATAAAGAGACTTCTCTTGTGCCTAAAGATGGAGATCATAATGGTGGTAACCCTCCAGTTCTCAATTCAGCATTTGTCGGAAAGGAACTTACCGAGTGATAGAAATTATATACAAACATCTACATATTAATTATCTTTCTATTGATCACAATAGCATACATATAGGTACATGCGTTAAATTGCAGCTGTATATTATTGATTGGCCTTGAATGTTAATGTTGTACTTCTTGAAGACTTCAACTATAAATAGTTTATACATTTTAATTGAATGGGATCCCATGTGAGTCCCTGTAAGTAATATTTCTAAGTTTTGTTAAAGTATAATTAGAGAATATAGTCATCTTCTCCTTGATTAATATTCATTCTAGATTTTTTTAAACTTCAATTCCATTTTATTTTTAGTTCTCAATTTATGATCAATCTAAAACGGACAGGGTTACTTGCTTAAATCCCAAATAATAGATACGATCCGAAATCGATAAAATTCGAATAAAAAATTATTTAAACTAAATAGAATAATGTTACATGTCCCAGATTTGTCCCCAAAATATGTTTCAAATACCACGTCTTATGTTCTGATTGTCTCTGACTTAATTAATAATAATGAAACCCTCAAATAAATCTCATCAATTAAAATATTACATAACGACATATCATCAAATCCACATCATTTGATAACATTTTTTGGATCAGAATTTGAGACTTATTGTATTACTCAATTGAATATGGCTCGAACTAGATTATAGACCTTAAGTATATTTTAGACATACAATTTTATAATTCATTAAACTCGGAAAAGTACATTATACACTTATACATAGTTTACAAGTATAATACATATATTCATAAAATAAAATATTAAAGAATTAAGAACATTATTTATTTTGAATTTGCCGGAAAGTAAAAGAAAACTAAATAAATATTATATATTATATATGTACATATAAAATTTATTTTATATTTTCATTTGGTTTCAAGATTTTTCAATAAAATTGTTATATTACGTATTTAGTGAAAATTTGCTTTTATCACATTCACCAAAGTCGGAACCAGAGAAATATACTACTTAATTGAGAAAATTATTTTATTGGGTAATATTTTATTTTAACTATAATTTAAGAAATTTACTTAACGACCTTTATTTAAGTTTGACAATAATTCAAATTAATTCAACATTAATCCGAATAAAATTTTCGAATTCAAACAAAATCTATTTCGAAATAAGAAAATATCTGAACCAGATTTAATACATTTTTTATTCAAAATTCATCCTAATTTAAATCTGATTATGACCTAAACCGAAATCGTCCCGATCCGAAACCAATTCAATTTATATAAAATTAAAATTAGATCTGAACTGAATCAAATCAGATCCGATCCGAATATAAATATACTATAACCGAAAACTAACTCAATCCAAAATTGATCTGATCCGAAACTGAATCATTTCCTAGATTGTGAGTTCAATCATCATTATTAGAGTGTTCATGGGTTGGGTTGGCCGGATTTATATTATTTTAACAACTCAACCCAATTATATCAGTTTGAAATTTTTTAACCCAACCCATATAAAATGAATTTGTAACACAACCCTACTTATCATACTTTAGTTCGGGTCGGTTTGAATTGGGTTGGATGGGTTCATCGAGAAACATAATTACATAAATATTACTCATTTCGATAATCAAACTACTCATTTCAAAAACAAAAATAAAATCAATATGTGTATAACTTATTACAATGTATATATAACTTACAATTTTAATTTTAATCTTTCATTTTGGTTATTATCAAAATTTTAATTAAGTATATTATGTAATAAAATATATACATACACAAACAATTTAATAATATATTTATAAATAAAATTATATAGTGTATAGTTGTATTATATATATAGAGATATAAAAATTATTGAACAAAATTTTTAACCTAAATCGGGTTGGATTGACTTAAAAATATATATAACCCATGCACAACCCATTAAAGTCGGTTAGAATATTTTTAAACCCGTTCGAACGTTGGATTTTTTAAAATTGATTTAATCGGTCAAAACATGGTCGGTTTGGTCGGTTTGGCCAACCCATGTATACCCCTGATCATTACTTATATTTTGGGCCGTTTTTTGGGCCAACGTTCAAATTGGACTCGGTCACATGTGTGGCCTTCTTTACCTTGTTGTAAAGAAAACAAATAATTTTTTTATATTTATTTTAAGTATGCAAGTATAAATATACACACACACATCTGTAGAACAAAATATAGTAGTTATACTTGAATACTTCTTCAGCATAAATTCGTTTTTGGAATTTAAATTTTTGATAAGTTATAAAGCAAAAGTGTCATAAATGTTTTAAATATATAATTTCTGGTATAATATTGTGTGTCGAATATGTTTGTATTGCCATATAATTATGAGTTTCAAAAGTTAGATTTATCAATATTTATAATATATAAATGTAAAATTTACAATATATATAACTGTGATCGTGTGGTTTAAAATTTAAAATGTGTCAACTAAATATTTGACCGACCCCTTAAATTTCAAAGGTTAAATTCATTTATAAATATATAAATATAAAATTTGGAGTATGTGTGTATGTTTTAGACATGGTAAACTAATTTTAATTAAAGTTCCATAAATTTTAGGGCGATCTTTATGTGTTTGATACGATAAAACAGATTGAACGAAATTAGAGATACATTCGGTGACTTGCAAATGATCTGGAAAGCAGAAAGATTCTTAACGAAGCATGCATGAAAGAAAGCAAAATGTCGATATGGTAGATCTGAACTTGCTTCATCGTTAATAAATTTAAAAAAAAAATTGTGGCTTAGCAGTTAGCAATAGATAAAAATGGAAGATTATGTATACTTTTCTTGGTGTTTTCTACTTTATAGATGAATAATGTGTTCAGCTTCATCGCTATCTTATTCTTTTTGCTCAATTTAGATGACATGCATGTGGCTTTACTTTACTCCAATTTTCCTACTTTCTTCGTGGTTTCAACAATTTTTTTATCTCAATAAAATATAACAAAAAATGGTATATATTTAAATTTTTATAATTGAGCGCTTTCTGTATTGAAATTGATTAACTGTTAGGTAGTCAATTTTTAATTCAAAGATAAAAAGAGCTAGCCTATTTCTTGCTAAAAGTTGGAAATAAAATAATCATCATTACCTGAATGATAATGAGTTTATTTTATTTTGATTACTAATAAACAATATGAGGTTTAAAAGAAAGTGACGATATGATTATAGATTTTCGTCATGAACTGAAAAGTTATGTATTTTATTTGTCTTAAAATATTGTTATTTTAACTTTTTAAAATATATTTTAAGCTGAATAAAAGAAATAATTTCATATATTATTTTTGAAATTTTTACTTTTTAACAAATATAGATATTATTTATAAAATAATATTTTTTATTTGTGTCACAAACATAGAAGATGTTGTTAATGTTAGCCCGAAAAATAATAACAAAAGATCTGACGATAGAAATGGACTAATTTTCCGTGTTTGGATAACTTGCCAACTTGGACCCGCGTGAATTATCAGCCCACTTCATCTGTTTGTCATATGTATAGAAAATTCGTATAATGCTAGAAAATTCGAATTTTCTAGCATTCGTATAATGCTAGAAAATTCGAATATAATCCGATCTAAACCATCTAATAATTAAATCCGATAATTATTCAAAAATCGATTCATTTCGATGTTAAAATAAAATTTAATTTAAAATAATTTAAAATATCAGATTCGATAATCACCTTAAAAAGATCCAATCGGAATAAAAATTTATCTGACCGTAATATGACTCAAAAATATTAATGCGACAGTAATCTGAAATTGAAAATTATTCAATAAAGTAATATTATAAAACTAGACAGAGTTGAAAAATATAATTTTCTCTAATTATAGAGGAATTTTTATTTTGAAATCTAGAAATAAATAATAAAAAAATTATAAATCCAAGAAAAAAACATTTTTTCTTAAAAAAGAAAAAAAAATACAATCAATATCAATAAAACACATATTTTAAATATGTGAAAAGATAAATTAAGTATATATCACAAGATATTATTTAATTTATTTATAAAAATTAAATTTATATTTACATTGTACACACATTTAAATATCATAAATATAAAAAAATTTCCTAAAATATTTTCTTAAGAATTGTTTTTATATTTATAGTATCACTCTTTTAACTTTAACATGTGAATTCATCAGGCCATTTTATTTAAATCGAAAATTAAATAATTTAATTTGATTAAATTTTACATTTTATATCATATATAATTTGATTTAATCTGAAATTTATTCAATTTTAGTTCAAATTTAATCCCAAACTAAATCGATTATCCAAATTACTATATTTATATATATTTACATGTAAAATCATATTATTAACCCAATCCAATTATGGAAGTAATAACACTCTAAATAAGGCATCAAGGCAAGTTAAGTCGAGTTAAAAAGTTGAATTACTTCCTATCAGTGTTCTAAAAAACGGTCTCTTTTTCGATTAATCGGTCGATTAATGAGTACATGGTTGAGTCCCGTCTCGATTAATGAAAATTGGGTCAAAGAACGTTTTTTTTTAAAATCGGTCAAAAATCGGGGAAGACGAAAAAATTATTTTTTTAAAAAAAGTTAAAATTTTAAAAAAAATAATAATTAATATATTTTTTTATTACAAATTTACAATAAATATGGGTTGTATGGTCTTAAATCCTTCATAAATTTCAAATATTATCTCTTAAAATCCTAATAATTATATATATATATGTGTGTATATATATATATAAGTAAAGTTTAGTGGAGACCATCATTTTGGTGGAGCCGAATCAGGACCGTCTATTTCAGTCTAATACAATGGATATTATTTGTTTTAACTTTTAATTAGTTTTTATTAAGTAAGGGCCATATATATGCAGGACATAACGTAATAACAGTTACACCATAGGCTATAATTGTAGCAACACAGTTAGCAGTTTCGTAATGTTGATATTATGTGCACAAATGTGCAGGACGTGTAGCATATTACCCTAAACATAATTGTATAACTCATTTATATTACATTCATAATTACTGCAGAACGTTCAAAATTGTGTATGACACATATATTTCACCTATATTATCAGTGATCTGCACTCTAAAAATCAAGTTTAAGTGCAGTTGTTATATAAAATCTGTATATTTGAAACTCTGGTTTGGTACTCGTAAACGTAGCGGAATGGATGTATCAATCGAATTGTAACTACCGAGAGATTAGTTATGGATCAGTAGGACAAGTATATTACCCCAAATATAACTGTAGAACTCATTTATATTACATTCATAATTACTGCAGAACGTTCAAAAGTGTGTAAAACACACATATTTCACTCATATTATCAGTGTTCTGCACTCTAAAAATCAAGTTCAAGTGCAGTTGATATACGAAATCTGTATATTTGAAACTCTGGTTTGGTACTCGCAAATGTAACAGAATTTGTGTATCGATCGAATTGTAACTGCAGAGAGATTAGTTAGGAATAAGTATATTAGTTTTGATACAGATTTGTTGGACCAAATCAAGTCTACTATATATAATTACTTGTCTTGATGTAACACATGTAATGCTTCTGTATTAGAATGTGTACTTAAAATATCTCATTGTACTTGCAGATAAAAGTTTGTTTTTATTGTGAAGACTGTGTGTAAATAATGAGTCAAGAATAAAGAATGATAGAAAATTCAAGTCTGAATTAGGCATCAAAACAATGAAGATTTCATCAAATAAGAATTACAGTGGAAAATATTATAAGGCAAGTATGTGATCGAGAAGTCATCCTGGTAGAGAAGTGAGACATGTGAAGCTGGTAGATAAGTCTCAAATGCTCAAGTAACTCAGTAATCGATGGAGAAGTGAGAAGTGATCGAGAAGTCGAAGTAACTGTAGTTATTCGAGAAGTGTTAATATGTGAATCATTCGAGAAGTCCAGAAGAACAATTCGAGAAGTTAGCCAAATGAGCAATCGATAAGTGATAGCGTTGAACCAATTGAGAAGTTTGAGTTTCAAGTATCCATTCGAGAAGTCATCAAATGAAGTATACAATCGAGAAATCTAGTCATTCGAGAAGTAAGCCACCCAGGGACTAATCGAGAAATCTCAGCATGTACCTAACCGAGAAGTCAATCACCATGACTTCTCAAAATAAAATCAATAGAGTATTCGACTACTTCAAAGAGCTAGTTTCAAAGAAAATTGCAGAAGAACAAGACAAATAATTTGTAGCTCTGTCATGATCAGGATCAGTCAAACCTGTGAAGATGGAGACAAGTCTACAATTTAGCTTGAAAGAAGAACAAGACAAAAGACAGAAGAGATAATGCTGAAAACAAAAGATTGTCAACAAATTGTGTTAACTAGAAATAGATAGTAGTCAAATGTAAAATGTTTCTTGTCTATTTCTAGTTTTAGCTAAACTGTCTAGTGAGAGCATGGGTCACAAGACATGTTGTCTATATAGCTTATGCACAGCTTCATTAATTAGCATCTTTGAATATTATCAAGTGTATTCATACCTTGTATATTCCAAGAACAAGGAGCTGAGATTCACATCTAGAATATCATATTGTAACAATTCAATTCTAATACACAATTAGATTGAAAATTAACCTTGAGTGTTTATTTCCATTCAACAATTTCTTTTAAGTAAGCATTGTTAGGTTACAAAAGCTACAATATATGTTATAATCAATTCATCACAATCAGAAAAGAAAAAGAGTATAAAAAGTTTTAAAGTTATACATTCACCCCATGTACAACTTATGTAGTTCTCATTTTTAACAAGATTAATATACATACATTAGTTTTGTTTAAACTGCAGGATACTACCATTTTTGGTTTAATTATTTATAATATTGCCATTAATTATTCTTTAATCGTAGACACCGAATAAAAATAGATCCAATGGTGTGCATATACTCCCATATAGGTTTCCACGATCTCTAATTTTTTTAGGTCTTCATTGTAGACAACTCATATATATTATGTAATAATTATTAAGATTATTTATTAAATAATGATTATTAAGTATAAATCACTTAAATGTTAATGATTAGTGGTTTTTTCATAAATTTTAACATCTAAATATGTATGGATTAATGATATATGATATTTTTCCATTATAATTTTATAATAATTTGAAAATGTTTAAATATAATTATATATTATTATTTATTAAATTAAATTAATTCTGATTCATATTCCGATTAATCAATCCAATTACCGATTAATCATTGGATGGGACTCCGTCTACTCTGATTCTCTTTTTTTAGAAGAACGGTGTCATTAGGACAAGTTAAGCCGAGTTAAAAAGTTGTAATAACAAACCCCTGCGGCCCTGCCTGTATATACAAATAATAAATCCTAAAAGACAAGAAAGAAATAGACAAGCAAAGCCAAAGCTGCTACTACTCTCTACTGAGGTGGTGGGGACTTTAGCTTTCCAAATCCTAGAGAGAGGATCAAACCACCACCACCACCACCCTGGCTCCCAAAATGAGCACCTCAAACCCCGCCACCACCCCGACCCCCCACCAACACTACTACCCACCTCCCCACTCCTCCTCAGCCTCATTCAAAGGCTGTTGCTGCTGCCTCTTCCTCTTATTCTCCTTCATAGCCCTCCTCATCATAGCTCTCCTCCTCATCATCATCCTCGCCGTCAAGCCCAAAAAGCCCTCCTTCGATCTCCAATCCGTGACTGTTCAGTACGTGGGCATCACCACCCCCTCCGTCACCACCGCCTCCGTTTCGCTAAACATACGCCTCCTCTTCACCGCTGCTAATGACAATAAAGTGGGGATCAAGTACGGAGAATCAAGATTTAGTGTCATGTATAGAGGCATTCCGTTGGGGAGAGGGAACGTGCCGGCTTTTTATCAACCGGCTCATAGTGTTAGACAAGTTGCGGTTAATATTGGGGTTGATAGAGTTAATTTATTACAAGCTGACGCTGCTAATTTGTTACGGGATGCTAGTTTGAATGATCGGGTTGAGTTTCGGATCTTTGGTGATGTTGGTGCTAAGATCCGGATTCTTGGTATTACTTCTCCTGGTGTGGAGGTTAGTTACCATCATCTCTTTTTTACCTTTTTATTAACAGATTTATTTATTTCCGGACAGTAAATAAAATAGGTTGCGTAGGTTAGTGGTGCATGTTAGCATCACTGTATGACATGGAATATGAGCCTTTTTGTCATAGTGAGTGGGCCTAGGCATGACTGTGATTGTTTTCTCTGTGGAACTACTAAACCTGTGGTGTGCTGGTTGCCTGGTTATATGATCACAGTGGGATAAGTTTTGGGACGTAGTGACATTGTGTGTGCTAGCAGGTAGGTTTTGTTTTGCATTCTCTGACGGGGAACTATTTCATAGTCTGCTAAGCATGCTAACGTGCGCCGCGTAAATTGGGTCATTTCACACTTGTTTGTTTGTTGATCAATTTATCAAATATATATACAATTTAAACCTGTGTACTAGATTTTATTAATTTCTCGAATTTAAATATACACGGTCTCGTTATGTTGGTACAAAAAAAGTAAAATATCAATGTATCATGATTTATAAATTTACCTGGATTTATCATGGTTTATTAATTTATCGCGTTTCTATCAAAGTGATGCCAACTTGAATAATAATAATGATGATGATGATGTGCCTATCAAAGTGAGCTAAATTCATTTTCATGTCTTTAGAATTTACTTGGTAAATTTTGGACGGTGTAATGTTGTGTATACCTTGTTGATTGTTCATGGACAAAGTCAGATGGGAGTAGATAGAAACAGAAATTATAGTTTGTGCGGTAAAAAATTTGGAGTGTTGGTTGTAATATGTTTTGTTGTAGTAATAAATATATGCATGAAATTGGAACTTGAGTAGGGTCAACTAACTATTGACCACTTCTAGTATACCTACGGCCCTGTTTAAATGTCATTATTTTCTCTCTGTTTTTTCAAAAGTAGATGTCATTTTCTTATTTAGCAATAAAAGTGTATTACATAATAAACTTGTTACTTGTATGAGTCATTCACTTCATTGCAAGTTTTACCTCCTCCAGTAAGGTTGTAAAAGTTAAAAACTTGCAATGTCTCGAAGGCGTAAACCAAGGAAATGATCAAACCAAACACTATATATGTGATGTCTAATTTCGAAGAAAGTATATTTGACCCCTGGGATATATATTGTAATGCGAAAACTGTAAAGAAATCTACTTGTTGGTAGTATATAAACTTGTTTAGCAGAGTAATAAACAATGAGAGGGAGAGCATAACAAGAGGAAGTGCAGTAATTGTATTCCCATACTTAAGTTAATGGGAATGTTTTCTTTGCCTTTACGTTCCAATCAAGATGGACCCATTAGGGTATTGCCAACCCTACACTAATTATCTTTGTACCCTGTCTTTGGATTCTGCACCCAGCACATGGGTTGCACTATTTGTGTTGCAAACTTGCAATGCCAAACCGGATAGTTAGCAGATTCCAAATCTTTGTTGATGTAAATCTGTCCCCAACTTTCGGCTAAAAAATATAGATAATAGAATTGCACTCTGTTTTTCATCTTCTTAGAAGTGGCTTGTCTGATAATGTCAACTCCCCTAAAACCATAAGTGCAATGCCAAACCGGATAGTTAGCAGATTCCAAATCTTTGTTAATGTAAATCTGTCCCCAACTTTCGACTAAAAAATATAGATAATAGAATTGCACTCTGTTTTTCATCTTCTTAGAAGTGGCTTGTCTGATAATGTCAACTCCCCTAAAACCATAAGTGTTATTAAACCCTCCCTCACACTTGTCGTACGAGTGAACAAAGTTTAGTAATTCTAACTTGATTACATTTCTCTTTAGAACCATAAATAATATCTGGTGTAGCCTGTAGGGTGTGAAGATGTACTAGAAGCAGAATTTTGAGATTTACCTGCTTCGCAAACATAATGACAGTGGTATAATAAACCAGTCCAAGTGAAGCTTAGCTAGTGGTGGTTTGTCAATGAAATGTGCTGAGTATTAGCCTGTTTGAAATGTAGTAACATGCTGGCCTACATTTAGTTGAGCATTATTGAAAATGCACAGTGATTGATCTTGTTAGGCAAGTTTGCATACGAAATGAAAAATAGAGGGAAGTAAATTTTTATAAGGGTCCATCGTTCTTGAATAGGCCTAGTAAATTAGTATGGTGCCCGGACAGCTGACTCGCCCTAGTAAATTAGTGACCGTTCACCACCGCCCAGCAGCTCATATTATAAACTGACATTAGTTATCCCACTGTATGTGTTTCTCCTAATAGGTTTCCTCCTTTCTCCAGAAGTATGTTTAATATCTATATATTCTTCTTACACATTGACTTACCAAGCTTCACTCGAGCTAGAACTTTCAACTTTTCAAGAGAAGACGGGTATCCATCCTGCTACTACCGAAGAACAAATTGATTCGTTATCCATGCTCTTGAACACTTAAGAGCGACAATATTAATTTTGGACAATATAAAGTCAGTCTCCAGTGTAAATTCTGAGATTGTAGTCATAGACTCATAGATCATTACCATACCTGTAATGCTTAACCCCTTTGTCACTATATAATTTCTTGTTTCCTTTTCATTTTCCTGGATTTGTTATTGCATTATTTCATTTTACTTATTGCTGTGGGGATCTACAGGTATCCGTGGATTGCTTGATAGTAATCAGCCCAAGGAAGCAAGCTCTTACGTACAAGCAGTGTGGAGTTGATGGCTTGAGCGTCTGACCACCATATTCCTCATCCACAGTCAAACAAACTACCATTCTCTCTCGATCTCTCTCTCAAAATTCTAGGGAGAATTGAACCAACCAAAATTAGTTGAGTATCTAATTATTCTTAGGACAATTAAAAATAGTAAAGGGAGTCTTTTCTTTCTTTAATCTTTTTGTTAATCATACTTATTAAAGAAAAAGAAAGGAAAAATCTACTAATCTTGAGATGTAAAGTTTGGAGTGAGTATATGTATTGACATTTGACAGCCAGCCCATTTGGCTACTATATTCTCTCTCTTTTTTTTTCTCGCTCTATTATCTATTTTGCCTTTTGCCCGGTGCCCTTTGCCTTTTTTCTTCATTAAAGAAAGGAGAAAGAGATTCTTATCAACCGTCTTTACTTCATGTTTAAGAATTGTCTCAATTTTATCTACTAGTAAATATTGATTTTGTAATAAACTTGTGCTAGTACGGAGTAGCTTCCTATGATCCTATCTTTTAAATGGATATATACTTTTAACCCATTTTGTGTGTCTTACATGTGTGTGAATTTTTTTAATATTTTACTTCTTCGGTCCTAATTCAAGTTGCTTGTTTTACTTTTTATGGTCAATTAGACTAAATTTTGATAAAAAAAAATTAGAGACTATTATTTTATGATTTTTGAAATTTAAAATTTTCATTTAAAAGTAGATTTAATATATTTTCTAATGTTATACTTTTTTTAATTTTTTATAATTATATAATATATATAATTTGAGGTCAAAATTTAGTTAATTTGACCCTCAAAAGTCAAACAAGACACTTGAATTGAGACAGAAAGAGTATTTAGAGTAAATTACATAATGGTGGTGGTAATTTACACTGATTTCTAAAATAGTGGTCAAATTTTTGAATTTTTTGGCCAACCCTTCTTTCCGTGTTTTAAATAAATGACTATTGTTAAGTTTTCGCATTTAAATGTAAAGAGTAAATTACGACTATACTTTACATTATATGTTTAGAATAACGGTCAACTATTCAAATTCTCAAAATAGTGGATAGCCTTTTAGTAAACAAATAGATCAACACGTATCCATTTTTTTTTTCATTTTTTTCACTTCTTGCAATTTAATCAAGTGCTCAACTTCTATTTTTTTGACCTCTTCATAAAAACAGGAATCAAAACTTTAACTCGAGAGGAGCATCCATTTATCGAAAAAACCCACAACTAGTCAGATGAACAGAGCACTTTATGAATCGACGTCTAGTATTAGCATCAGTCCAAGCATCTCTCTCAACTGTAACTCTACTACAGTGACAATATGTCATTGTTTGGTTTTTTAAGATAAAAATCTGGGTTATAAGTAGTAGATTTGATAATACACACTGTTTATATTATATATACATAGAATTAGGGGTGAACAAAAAAAATTGAAAACCGACCACACCGACTGTTCCAAACCGTCCAAATTGAAATTTACGGTTTTATAATGGTTTGGACCGGTTATGGTTTCAATTTTTAAAAAACCGAAAAATAATAGTTTGGTTTGGTTTTATCTTTTATACCGACCGATATAACCATACCGTTAAACTGATAATCAAACCGTCCATTATGACCAAATCGTCCAAATATATTATAATATATTTATATTTATTAGGGACCGTATATTATTTATATATTATTTTATATAATTGATATATATATATATATATATATATATATAAAGCAAACTAACTAATATATTTATATATATTAGGCATCATTTTCATTTTTAGTAGTCCAAATATAATTTATATATATTAGGGATCATTTTCATTTTTAGTAGTCCAAATATAATTTTGTTGAAGTCATTAAAAACTTGTCTTTCATTGATATTTGCACTCTCGTTGGGATTAGGTATTTTCTAAGTAAACATTATGTAATCTAAGCACTTATTTACAAGAATTTTATTTTTGCTAATTATTTGCAAGTATATATGTAATTATATTATTTTTATTTTAGTGATTTAAATCTGAAACCGACCAAACCGAACCGTTATAATTTGGTCGGTTTGGTTATAGTAGTAACTGGTATGGTTATGGTAATGGTTAGCCAATTTGCAAAACCAAAAAGTTTGGTTTAGATGGTTTTATCCTCCAAACCCGCGCAAACCGACCAACGCTCACCCCTACATATAATATGATTGTTTCTACTTTATAAAAAAAAAATATTTTACCCTTGTGTGAGTAGTTGATGATAGTCATTATTTTAAAATACGAAAATAAAGATTTGTCATTGTTTTGAAAATCTTAAAGAATGACTACTATTTTGAAATTCGGTGTAAAGTATGGTCATCATTCTTTAATTTAGTCTTAAATATATTAGTTAACGTTGAAAATTTAAGGGAATTGACGAGAGTCATTCTTTTAAAAAGGCGAAAAGAAAGGTTAACTACTATTTTGAGAATCTGAAAGTTTGGCCGCTATTTTAAAAATTGGTGTAAAGTACAATCAGCATTCTGTAATTTACTCTTTTATTTATATAATCAAAATTTATTTTTATAATTTTGTCAAAAACATTATTTTTATAATAAAATTATTATATGTTATTTCGTATTATGTATATAAATATTTTATTTATATTTATATTTTAAAAAGATAATATTTTAAATTTCTGTTTAGAAATATATTTTTTTTAAATTGATATTTGAAATTAATTTTAATTTTTATTAACCAACTTTCTATTTAAACCGATAATCGGCTATTAAACTTTTAATACTCGACTTATTATTTTATTTTTTTACAAATTTAATACTCGACTTCTAATATAGCGCAGGAGTATAGATGTCTACGAGAAAATTTGATAAATATTCAACTATTGCTATACGTTTCTATTATGATCATGTTGCCGGCTGGTTTGGATTTTCTTAAAGAAAAAATACACTTATAAGTATTTTATTGTTTAAAAATAAAATGAAAATTTTATTTTATAATTTATTATCAGTTTGAATAAATTTGTACAAATTTATAATTTATATAAAAATAAATAATTCAAAAAATAAATTACTAAATATTACTATTTTAAGAGATTATGCACAAAATTTTCTAAAATTAAATGGTAAGAATCAAAATAAATAATTGAATTAAATATATTTTTCTTACTTTAAAATTTTTAATTAGAGATTATTTATAAATCAATTTTATTTATTTCACAAATAAAAATAAATAAACTAATATCAATTTATAAACTATAAGTTTAAGGACACCTTTCTAACACACAAATGCACCCTAGGTCCGTAACAACAGAAGCTACTCTAGATTAATATAGCTTTGTTTTTTCCGATAAATAATTTATAAGTTAATGTATAATTTTTTTATGATTCATTTTTTAAAATGATAACCGAAAATTGAATAATTGTGAAAATTAAGGTTTAAATTAATTCATGTTGACACGAACATATAATTTAATATTAACACTAAACACCGCAAAAATACTTGGGTTATCGTATGCGCAAAATGATGCAAAATTAAACAAGTACAAATATTTTAAATTACGCATAATCAATATATATATATATATATTATTAAAAAAATCTAAATTACTTTATATTCTCCTAAACTTTTTCCAAATTATGAAAAAATCACACGTAGTGGTTGGTTCAGTTGGTTAAAAAGAGAAATATCATGCTCTTGGTCACAGGTTCGAATCTCACGGGTGGAGAATGTGTGATTATGTCATCTTGGATCAGAGTTTGTCGCACTTATGCGGTTTACCTGATTCACGTGGTTTGTAGGCTATTGCGTGAGTCATGGGTTTACCCGTTGCGCACCCAAAAGATAGCGGATGCAGGTTCACACAGTAAAAAAATTATGAAAAACTCTAAGTTACGTTATATTCTCATAAATTTCTACTCAAGTCAAGTAAATTATTATCCATAAAATAAGTTTCAAAATTTTAGAAAAGTCTTTATTATATATAAGTTAATTACAAATTTTAGAAAATGCATTAAATTTTTAAAAATTGAAACTATTTTGATTTTTCAAAAAGATATTATCTATAATAAAAAAATTAATTTATTCTTTTACCTAAATAATAAAGTTAATTTATTCTTTTACCTAAATTGAATGTGTTTCTATCTAAAAAATAATAGATCATCACTTATACAAATTAAAGATCAAGCACTAAAAAATAAATCACAACAAATTTATCACACAGCTATTTACATTCAACGTCTAATACATCATAAATTACACTCTATTGAATGTTTTGAATAACAATAGAGACGATCGGATAATAACAATGAGAGTATGTACGATGTGAGATGCAATCAATACAAAAACATGTAATTAATTTAGTCTTGATGTGATTTTAATTGATGAAATGGTTAATAAATTTTTGTTATTTATTAATTTATTACAATTATGCATTCGTACTAAATTTTTAATAATTTAATTTATGATAGAAAAATCTTATCATGTAACGATTCAAAAGCATTTACTTTTTCGATTCAACTATAATGTGAGTTTAAAGTGATATTTCTACGTACAAGGTCCCAAAAAAGTTGGAAGAATGAATCATCAATATACTACTACATGGATTTGAGTTCATATGTCCTGATGTAATTGAAGTACGTGTTAATTACATTAATATAATGTCAGGTATTTTGCTAAAATAAGATATTGTAAGTCACACATACAAACATATAATTTTAAATTATATTCTTTAATATTTACATAATGTTATTAATACTTATCTAGATGTCGTGGGATGCTTGACCTATATTGGTGACATTGATATTGTTAGCGGCGGATATGAAAAAAAGAAATCTTAGAATAATAACAAATTAGTAAGTTGTGAATTATAATACATATATATATATATTGAAATTATTATTTGATTTTATAATATTTATAAATTTAATACTACTATTTTGGTTTAATATAATTTTGTTATATCAAATTTTATCATATGCAGTTCAGTCATCAGTAATATAACTTTGTGAGAAATTTTTTAATAAATTTAGAATTTATTATGAGGCCGCTGCGAAATGTGGTTTTTTTCACTTAGTAACATAAAAACAAGATGGATACACAAAACTATCATTGAAATTTAGTACTTTTTAATTTTAATATATATTTAATTACACAAATTTAATCTCTATTTTTTCGTAATACAAATATAGGATCTACCGGTGTGGTTTTGCGCGAAAATGTTGAATATATAAAATTGATAATAATGTGGTAATTTGAAAATTTTTAATACGTGATATTTATGTAAATATATGAGATTTATTATATTTAATACTTTCTCGTTGTAAAATACATGTCTTTTTGATTTTTTTTATAAAAAAAATATGTGTGAATAAAAAAGTAGTTCCACGTATTATTTTTAAATAAAAATTTAATATTGAAAATTTATTAGAAAAAGAATATTTTAAAAATTATATACGAATTTTTCTTTTTTCATATTTATAAAAATATGTCTTTTTACAAGTATTTTAAAAATTATGGGTTCAGAAAAAATAGAATTTTAAAAATTATGTAAATTTTCGGCCAAAAGTTAGTCAAGTTAAGCTCGAAAAGACACTTGAATTGAAACGAATAGAGTATAATCAATTATGATTGACATAATAATGGTATCAATAATAAAAATCAAAAACATTTGGATGCATGCATGACATCTACATACTTACCATGAAATTCAACTATATCTAGATAACCCGCACGGTTTGGGTTGAATTAGAGTAAAAAGAAAGATAATACATTATTAAAGTATTATCACCTATATTAAAGTTAAATTTGATCAAGTTATACTACATCAATTTATTTGGCCTACAGATATAGTGTCACATTTATTCACCACCAGACCCATGTACAATTACACAAGATTCTTTCAAGTATACACATATTTATCTTTGTGAAATATATATTTTAAAATATAATACAAATATTATGCATCATCTTCCTTTTCCCCCCTGAAAATAATCAAATACTATCATTATCATCAGTCTTCATCGTCAACAAAAGTTACTGAACAAGAACAATGTGCTTGAACTTTGCATATCATCATAATCTAGTCCATCACACTTTCTATTCCATATTATTATTACAATCTAGTACAGATCGTATATATAAATATACACTTGCTATTTTGATGATATACTCTCTTGCTCGCTTCATATTCGACCCCTTTTCTACTTCATAAATATAACACATTACATGAAAATAGTAAACATTAAATGCATATATGTAAATATTACTCAGCTTGTAAATTTTAAAATAGGCAAACAACACTGAAATTACATTACTTTCTGTCAATAAAAACGAAAACAATAATGAGTACCAACATCATATACAAGTTTACATTTAAAGCTAGGCAAATATAAAGATGTTGTCTAGTTAACAAGTAAATTAAAACACATTCAATTTACAAAGGCTTAGTGCAATTGTAGATATCTAGAATAGACCTAAACTTCTTAATTTTCCTCCTAGACCCCACTGCTTTCGTAGCATCTTCATCGTTATTGTCGATGGGATTAATTGCAATAGAAGATAGGCATGATATAATTTTATTATTCTTCAAAGAACAATGAAGCCGAATCAACTGCGAAGCTGCCTCAATTTCTTCCGCCGTATGTAAATTACTTTCCTTCTTCATTGTTTTCTTCTTCTTTATCGTGTCTGTATGAATTACATCTGAATATGATCTCTTCATTTTCTGATGAATCTTCGGTAATGAAAATTGTTACTGGTTAATTTTTTTATTACAAATACAAAATGTACAATTATACTAAACAATAACCCGTGTCAATTATTGGATTATGAATATTAGAATATATTGACATTACTATACAAGTTAGGATGTACAGTAATGGATGAAGAATATTAAAAAATAGCAAATAACAACAAACCCCCTAATTTTAAAATTTATGTAGCCCCCTTATTTGATTATTAAAATTCCACCGGATAAAAAAATAATTATATGTACTTATATATAGACTATATGTATTACTCACAATTACTTATAAATGATAAGCATGAATGATCAAAGAAGATAAATAGAAAGGTGGGTATAGAATCTATATTAAATGTATTATAATTCACTTACCCCAAATTGTTGACAAGCAAATCCTAGCTGAATGCACTCGTTGAATGGAAGAAGTGTCAATATATATAAAGAAAGAGATAGTTATGGAGTTTTGGAAAAAGAGAGTTCAAGAATTTGAATTGATGAATAATTGTTTATATAGGAGAGAAGCCCAAGACCAGATTATACGTATAAGGGATTTGGGGAACATCCTTCAAATAAATAACTAAATATATTTATTTGTACCAACAAAATACACATTATATATGTACGTATTCGTTATATGACAATTGTGAAGCTGACGTTAATAGTCAGTGCCAATATAGGAAGCTGTTGTTCACGGTCAGAGCCAATTTAGGAAGCTATTGTTCAGTCAATGTCAATTTCGGGATGTCAGCAATTATGTAAGCTTGAAGGATGTATAACGTGAAAACATAGCTGAAAGGATGTATAACGTGAACATGTTTTAAACTTTATATAATGTAAATGTGAATTACAAATTGAATGTAAAGTAAAATTGTTTTATTAGTTAAGATTTCATTTATTTTTTTCTTATATGATAGTAATATGATCAACATGAATATGAACATGTGTACCTTATATGAAGTGCTAATTGAAGACCTATATTTTATGCATTATGTTATGTAGTAATTTTGCAATATATTATAGGCTTAAATGTAATTTAAACCCTATGTTATTAACAATATACAATTCAAACCCTCTTTTAATATATTTAGTAAATTTAACCCTACGCTTTTTAACTATTTACAATTGAAACTTTTTTTAAAATAATTAGTAAATTTAACCCTATATTTTTTAACTATGTACAATTGAAACCTTTTTTAAAATAAATAGTAAATTTAACCCTACGTTTTAAAACATTTAGTAAATTTAACCTTGACTTTTTAATTTCGGAATAAAATAAATCTTACGACAAAATTTTGAATAAATATTCGTCAAATGCACTATTGACAATTTTTTTTGTATAGATATTATCTAAGCATAATATATATTTACAATTATTATGGTTTTTTCTTATAAAATGGATATTTAGATGTTCTTTTCTACTCCGTATATTAATATATCTATATGTATAATATATTATATATGTTCAATAAAATTTTAATATGTGTTTATATTATTCCATCTTGCCATCACACTTCCCGCTTAATATATTCATGAATGTTCATCACCGAATTTAATTTATTTTCAAAAATACTCTTCGGTGAATATATTCTCGAAAATATTTTTTCGATATAAAATTTATTTTATTTCGAAATTAAAAAGTTAAGGTTAAATTTACTAAATATTTTAAAACGTAGGGTTAAATTTACTATTTATTTTAAAAAAGGTTTCAATTGTACATAGTTCAAAAACATAGGGTTAAATTTACTAATTATTTTAAAATTTTAGTAATTATTTTTAAAAAGGTTTCAATTGTAAATAGTTAAAAAAACGTAGGGTTAAATTTATTAATTATATTAAAAGAGGGTTTGAATTGTATATTGTTAATAACACAGGGTTTAAATTGTAAATAAGCCTATATTATAAGTAGAACATGATGCAAGATATACGGGTCTTTAATTAGTATTTAATTTAAGAGTACTATATTGAACTTTAGGCACATGAACACTATAATTAAAAGGACAATTAAATATGCATAACCTTCCTAATTCGCTTTACTATTAAAATCGTTCATTATCGTATTCATACACATAATTGTCGATTGTATATAAAGGCTAAAAAGTGGCATCCCATGTGTGCTTTTTTACATCACTTTTATATAATACTGGATAATAAAGTTATATTTTCGTGTTCTTGTAAGTGTTTTAACTGTAAAATAAATATAAGTGTTATATTTAAAAAAACTTAATAAAATCTTTAATAGATAATATGTCTAATCACCTATGGTTCATCTTTTAGAAAATTTATCGAATAAAATTCTATTTCAAATATATCAAGAATAGCAACTATTACAACTACATACAAATTTATGGTAAGGTAAAAGTTATACTTCATTGTAGAGTTATTTATCAAAAAGTTCAAAACAAATTATATACCCGTAGTACAGGTGAAAAAATGTAATGCCATTAAATTTTTATCAAAATTAAACAGTAGTATACATATTGTACATTTTATAAATTAAAGTACTACAATTGCAATATTAACTATATGCACACAAAACGCCCAATATCCAAAATATACGTACACAATATGTATTTCATTTTTTATTAATTAATAAATTAATTTATAGTGTGTGCAATGCAAGATTTTATTTTTAAAATATTTATAATTTTTATCAATACGTAATACTTTTATATATTTTTAAATATTTTTCTAATAGATGTTTTAATTTTATTTAATAAAAATTATTTTATTTTCTTAGTTATATCAATTAATTTATACAATATAATTGTTTTAAATAATTTATATTGGTTAAAATTATAAATTTTTGGGATTATAATATTAATAATATATTATAATTCTGACATGATTTTTTTAAAGGATTTTATTATTATAATTAATATCTACAATTCTAATAGAGTTTTAATGGGAAAATAAATTGAATAATCCTTAAACTATTTTTATTTTATTGTTTAGGTCCTTGAATTAAATATTTCGTATATTTGGTATTTTAACTTTTAAATTTTTTTGCTTCAGGTCCTTTCATTAAAAATTTTAACAGACATTAGAATATTTGTTGAGGTGGCATGTATTTTCACACATATATCAGTTGGATGAATAATTAGAAGACAACTGAAAATACATGACAAAAAATAGATACAAGTTACTCACGTGACTTAAATTTTAGCCGTTGCCTTATATACATATAAATATATAGATATTCTGTATTTAAGGCTTGTAATTGAAAGGGGGGGAAATTGACATATTAATTGAGATGTAATCGAGTGGAAGTGGTAATACATTAATGAGTTCAATAATGAGTGTTATTTCCCATAATAGTGTCAATATTTATAGAAGTGGGGGTTGAATATAAATTATCAAAACTCTTGTTGTTTTAATATTTATTCTTAATTTTTTAGTGTTTTAGAGAATATGTATAAACAACAATGAAACTGAAAATACAATGAATAAAGATATTTAAAAATTACTGATGGATTGGGTTTTCTATTAGTGTATATTTTTGCTCAATGTTTCTATGTTAATAAAACATAGCTTCGTTTTACAAGGTTAGAAAAATAAACTAATTGTTCTTACAAAGTGCTATAAAACTGAACAGTTGATTTAAAGATAATAACTTATGTTTTTCTCCTTTCTTTTCTAACAATGCTATCACACTTGTTTATATACCACAAGTATGTTTACAATACATATAAAGAGTATAAAATAATTAATCTAAACTAGGATTGTTTCTGATCTATCCTTCATATTGCCTTTTTCCATTTTGGAAAAAGTTTTCAGACTTGGAAAGACAGCTTCAACTTGAGTCTTCACAGTCATCATAGACTGTCTTCCATAAGTGTGCTTTTATTTGTCAACTTGTCCACTTGTGTTGTCTCACTCAATTGATAATTTATTGTCAAGCATGTCAATTGATCATTCCTTTTATCCATCAACTGATATTCTTCTTCGATTGATCTTTGTATCCATCGATTGATAAAAGATAACTTATTAATTGATAAATGTTATCAATCGATATATATCAATCGATGGGTTTTCACATCAGTTGATGGTCTTCAATGCTTGACTTGGTTTCTTCAATTGATCTTTTATCCATTGATGCTTCAATATCAACTGATCATCCTTCACTTGTATAATTTCCTGTCTTCAAATAATTACAATTTGACAGTCTAAGTTATACATCAGTTGATGACCTATATCAATCGACTCTAACATCAATTGATGAGAATAATATCAATTGACTTACACCTTATCGATTGAAATAGACTAAGTACATGTATGATACAATCCAAATTATCATTTGATTCACATAAACATTTCAACTGATAACTGGTTTCTTGATCAATTGATATTTATAATTTTCAGATCAATTGATCAGTTACATCAATTAAAATTTCTATGATTCTAAGTTTAAAGTTATCATCAAATTACATGTAAATTCCTAACAATCTCCCCCTATTTGTGTCTGTGACATGAACATGCATAAATCTACTTGATGATAACAAAACCCTTAATCATTTTTATTCAGATAGAATCAAGAAATTTAAATAGCACTTTGAATTTTGGAAGTACCAGTTTGATGAATAACTTCTGCAAGCAGCTCCAATGTCTTTATAATCCAATTACTTCTTTTTCTTTCTCTTCTCAGCATTTTCCTTTAGTTGTCTCATGAATGAACTCCTCAAAATTGCTTCATCTCTGTCAGTCTCTCCAAGTTGTCTCATTAGGTAGTGAATTTCTTCATCTGGGATTTTGTCCAGATATTTACAGATATCAAATAACTTTGTGTTGCCCTCCACATCTGTAAAAATCATGGCATATTTTGGCTCCAACACCACCTTTTTTACTTAAGACTTACATAGCTTAAGGGGTGACTCATATTTAGCTTCTGCCTTTGATCTCCTTAGCTTTGAGATTTGGTGTTGAATTTCCTAAGCAATTGTTGTATTGAGTTTGTACTTTCTGTTGAGTAGAGGTAGAATGGTCTTCAGGACACTGTAGCTTTGCTTCATTATTACCTTCATTGAGTAAGTGATTTTTGCTCCATTTTCATATTCCAACCTCATTGATTCTTCTTGGTTAGAGGTTGCAGGGTGAGTTCTTACTCCTATCAACCCTTTTTCACTTACCACTGGTATACCTTTCATGTCATGTCCTTCAATTGTCCTCCTCCTTAATTTCTTCTTGTTGAATTTGGAGATTTTCGTGAACCACTTTTTCTTGAGTAGAACTAGTCCTTTTCTTGGCCATGGTTATTTTTCTCCTTTTTCTTAGTGGTTGATCTTCTTTTTTCTCTTCCATATTCCATTAAATTTCCAATTGCCTAGCAATTTCTTCATTCTCCTTTTCTCTTCTTGCAGCATCTGAAATTCCTGAGGAAATAGCTCCTTGAAGAAGCTTCTGGCTAACTGGCTTCTTCTTTTCTTTTTCTTCTTCAATCATTATTGCTTTTCTTTTTTCTTCTCTTCAAGGGCTTCAAGATCAATTAGAAAGGCTTCTGCATTTTAATTACTTTCATTGGCAGCCTTCTTTGCATTTTCATTTACCACTCTTGTCTGAGCAACGAACTCATCCAAGTTTCCTGATTCTGCAGCCTTTGTTACCAATTCAGTGCTCTTCTTTAGATCTTCAATTCTTTTCTTTTCCCTCTCAATCATCAATTGAGTTTCTCTTTCCCTAGAAATTCTTCTAGCTTCTAATTCATCTTCAAACTTTTTCAATTCTTTCTTTTTCTGTTCTATGTCATCTGAGGGTGATTTAGATGACTTTGAAGATTGTCTATCTCTGTTACTCCCATTTTTTATAACCCTCTTTGTTGTAGTACCACCAATACCACTTGATTTACCAACACCGCCATTGCCTTTGCCGTCACCATCACCATCATTCTTAGCATTCTCCCCCTTTTTTGTTATCATCAATTTAAGGAGGTGGTGACATTCTGTCAATAAATTTTTGAAGAATAGAAGTATGTAGACTCTGGCCTTTAATAATGTCATCCATATTCTTTTCTAGAGACCCCACTCTTGTTTCCAAGGCTACAAAATTCTTGGATTCTTTGAGCAACTTGTCCTTGATTTGACCCATAGTATTCATAGGAAGCTTCTCATCCAACCTTCTTTCTAGTGTATCCTTGTTAGAAGTGATAGATCCCTTGATAATCTCAAATTCTATCCTCACTCTTGTCACTGTGACCTTCTGAATTTTTAATGACTCCTTTATACAGTTGGCAATCCTCCTTTGAATGGGATCTTCAATTTCTACTTCCACCATTCCCTCCTATATTGAGAAAGAATCTCAATTTCAGCAGCTTCTAAGGAACCATCAATGGTACTCATCAATGTCTCTTCATCAGAATCATCTTCTAACTCTTCAGGTGCCATATAATATGTATTTGTTGTATTGGAAATGTTTTCCTTTAGATTCCTGGTCCTTTGTTTTGTATGCTCAATTCCCAACAATTGTTCTGCATTCCTGTTACCTGAAGCAACCAACCCTTGATATTGTGGATCAGGGTGAACAAAATTCTGTGGATCCAAGTCACCAGCATCAACTTCTTCATCTTCAATTTCCTTGTTAATTCCACTCCCACTTATTTCTTTATTTGAAACTCCCCATATCTCCTTTACTCCTTCTTTTGGCATCAACTCATTCTCCAACTCATGTGTATATAAAAGAATTATTTTATCTCTCTCACTCATCTCTCTATTTTGCATCAGGATCTCATCCTAGAATTTCACCTATCCCTCACACATACCGTGTGCACCTTCTAAGGTGGGGCCCTCATATGTTTCACTTACATTCCTAAAAGAAATAGCAATGACCTCACTCACTCCCTTTCCTTTTGCCAGGTTGTAATCCTGCCTCTTACTCAACTCACTCAATCCTAAGAGTATTTGTGCAATATCAATTGATGTATTGAAAATATCAGTTAAAGTGTTTGGGATATCTATCGATTGATGCATACCCATCGATTGATCTTGAGTATCAATCGATGGCTTATCATTCAATGAATGAATATCAATTGATGAGGAAACATCAATTGATAGAGTAGAAACATTTGAGGTTATTATTTGAGAAGTGATATTTGAGATAACATGTGAGATGGAATCCTGAATTTTTTGGGAAGAAAATTCAAGAGAGAGTATTGGCTTCTCCTTGAATATCAAAGAAGGAGAATCTGAAAATGCTTGATTATCTATCAGAATATTTTCTGAAGAAATTTAATGAAGTGGGGAAATGAGAATAGAAGGGATTGGAATTGAGAGTGAATGAAGCTGCATTTCATCATTTATATGAGATGCATCAAACTGACTTTGAGAAGGCTTCATCACATTTTCCTGTAATTTTGCAGTATGTGTTTCCCCATGTACAAAGGTGACTCTTTTCTTCCTCCTTTCATATGATTTTGGTGTTTTGGCTTGTGTGTCCCCAATTTGGTTCTGTGCCCCTATTTGTGGGCTCTTTTCAATATTGTCATCCTTTTGAGAGGATGCCAATAGGGATGTTGTAATTTTCTTATTAACATCCACGGTCTTTTGAGAGACTGTGGAGTGGATTTGTTTGGGTTGAACACCCTCACTCTCCTTGTTCTTCTGGGTTCTTTGATGTTCCTCAGTTCACTCACCACCTACATCCTCCTCTAATCTATCTACTAAGACAGGTATTTTTCTTTTCTTTGTTTTTACAACAACAGGTTTTTGGAAACATGTTGAGGTTGGATTCTTAGATTTGGATTTTAAAATGGGTTGTGTGACTTGGGTAGGAGGGTTAGGGTCATTGCTACCACCCTCCATAGTCACAGAAGGCAAAGAAGATTGAGGTTGGGAAGAGTTTAAAGTAGAGATAAATACCTGAGTAAAAGGGGGATAGATCAATTCCACATTACTGTGAAGATTGATCCTTACCAAATCTTTGAAGACCCTTTTGTTTTGGACCCAACAATCCAGGGCTTCTGTGCTCCTGTCAATCTCAATATCCTTGACATAATGGTTAATAATAATCATGATAAATCTAGCATAGTAAATATGATTAGACCTATTAATCTTATTTCCCAATTTGACAGATATTTCATTGAGTAATAGACTTCCTAAGTTGTGATATCTATCATACAAAATGTTATAACCTACTTGTTGCATACTAGTAGTTATTGCATCAAAATTACTAACTTTACCCGAGAAACATTTTATTATGGCATCAAAGAAGCATGACCATTCTTTTCTTAGATTCTTCCTAACTATACCACCTAAACTAGCATCAGGAGCAGTGTAATTGATTTTCCTAAGCATGGTTCTAATGTCTGTGTCAGTGGGTGCATTTCAGTATTATTTGGAGGAATATTTAAATACTCACCCAAGACCACAGTGGTTAGAATATATCTTTGTCCTTTGTAATTAAAGGAAATGGAAGAAAAATCATATGTTACATCTGCAGTTGTCCAGAATTCTTCACTAAGTTGAATACTATTTTTGGTGCTTCTGAGAGGGCCTTTCAGACTTTTGAACTGTTAAGGAATTTCATTGGTGGATGAAATTCTGTTGGGGCTTCCTCCACCATAGTGCAAGCGACAAAGTTATTGAGTTCATAGTAGAATCCTGGCTGCAAGGCTTTCTTTGATGATGCCATGATCGTGTTTTTTATATAGAGAAAAACTAACTGGAAAACTTGTTAGTATTGAAGCAAGAATAATAATAAACAATAAGTGGATTAAGGTTCTTAGCAAGAGAGAGTTAAAGATTGAGTTCGTAGATTGAGAGAGGGAGAATGAGATAGAGAAATCGTTTATAAATTTGCAAATAAGAATTAAAATATGTTTTAATCTCACTATTTATATTTACTGAGTTCCCAATCAATTTCTTACTCAAAATAAAACTTAATCGACCGTTAGAGGAAAAATGAAAAGTAAAAATTACTAATTTTGGCAATCGACTGTTATACATACAGAGATGTATGTATTAATCAATTGATAAAATAAGTAATCAACGACTAGTATTTGTACAAGTCGATTGATAACATGGACCCCCTTAAATTCCAGGTCATCGATTGATAACTAACTTATCCATCGACAGGTATGACTATCCATCGATAAATATATCATCAATTGATATATTTATCTATTGACAGCTGCAAACATCTATCGATAAATAAATATATCATCAATTGATATATTTATCTGCCAATAGTTACAACTATCTATAAATGTAATAAATATCCATTCACACAAAAATTAAGCGATGTTTTTGTTCATGAAAGTTGTTAAATATTTATAATTTTTATTATAAATATAATTATATTATCTCCAATTATTGAAATTTATATTTTAATATGATCTGATATTATTTATTATTAATATATATTATTATTAAAATAGGATTAATGAAAAGTTATAATATGTTTTTGTCTATATGACTTGTTAAATATTTATAATTTTGTACAACAAAGATAATTATATTATTTCAATTATTATAATTAATCAATATTTATTAGATTTAATGTCATAAAATGTGTAAAATAATTGAAATGAAATAAAATGTAATAACATATGTTGGATAAGACCCTTTTTATCTTTAGAAGTAAGGATATAAATATTTAATTTGATTTGTTGTTCACGGGATTCGAACCTTAAATTTTGGTAATAGTTAGATATTAAAATATATAAAATTATGTTATATTAAATCTGGTCAACAATCTCCAAGTAGAGTATTCATCTCAGGGGGAAGGTTCTCAAATAATCAATCATATCACAATGATCATAATCATGTCAATGATCATGAAGCATCATCTTCAAGAATCAATTTGCCTCCATAAAAGAAATGGACCAAAAGTCACCCCTTTGAGTTGAACATTGGAGATGTGAATGTGGTGTCATAACTAGAAGTACAACTCAAAATGAATGTCTATATAGCAGCTTCTTATCTCAAGAAAAAATCAAAAGAATTGAAGAAGCCTTGAATGATCCTGATTGGATAATAGCTATGCAAGAGGATTTGAATTAGTTTGAAAGAAACAAAATATGGAAGCTGGTGCCCAAACCAAAGAACAAATCTGTTATTGGTACAAAATGGATATTCAGAAACAAAATAGATTAATCTGGTACTATGACAAGGAAAAAGTCAAGATTGGTGGCAAAAGGTTATTCATAAGAAGAGGGAATAGATTTTGATGAAACCTTTGCAAGGTTAGAAGCCATAAGGATTTTTCTAGTCTATGCTGCACATGTCAACTTTAAAGTCTACCAGATAGATGTTAAAAGTATTTTTCTCAATGGAGAACTATAAGAAATATATGTGGAACAACCTCCTGGTTTTGTTGATCTTGTTCATCCTGGATTTGTATACTACCTTCTCAAAGCACTATATGGTTTTAAACAAGCACCTAGAGCCTGGTATGACACACTTTCTAAATTCTTGATTGAGAATCACTTCACAAAAGGTACTGTTGATAAAACTCTCTTTCATAGAAATGTTAATGGTTCTATTATTCTTGTTCAAATCTATGTAGATGACATTATTTTTGGCTCAACTGATGAGAAACTTTGTCAAAAGTTTGCTAAGTTGATGCAGAGTAAATATGAAATGAGCATGATGGGATAACTTACTTATTTTCTTGGTTTGCAAGTCAAACAAGTTAAGGATGATATTTTCATAAATCAAACCAAATATATTTCTGTCTTATTGAGGAAATTTGATTTAAATGAATGTTATTCTGCAAAAACTCTCATGACCACAGTAAATAAACTTGAATTGAATACTAAGGAAACTAAAGTGGACATTTCAAGTTATAAAGGCATGGTTGGCTCATTACTTCATTTAACTGCAAGTATGTCAGATATAATGTTTGCTACATGTCTTTGTGCTAGGTTTTAGGCTAATCCAAGAGAGTCTCATTTGATTGTTATAAAAGAATATTCAGATATCTCAAAGGAACACCAAATCTTGGCATTCGGTATCCTAGAGACACTGGATTTGATCTAATTGGTTATTCAGATGCAGACTATGCAGGTTGCAGAATTGACAGAAAAAACACTACAGGCACTTGTCAATTTCTAGGAAATAAATTTGTATCATGGTTTAGTAAAAAACAAAATTCAGTGTCTACATCCATAGCAGAGGCTGAATATATTGTTGCTGGAAGTTGTTGTGCACAAGTGTTATGCATGAGGAACCAACTGTTTGATTATGGATTTAATTTAAGCAAGATTTCAATATTATGTGACAACACAAGTGCAATTACCATAACAGAAAATCATATTCAACACTCAAGGACCAAGCACATAGACATAAGGTATCACTTCATTAGTGAACATGTAATGAATGGTATTGTTGAATTACATTTTATCCCTAGTGAAAGATAACTTGCAGATATTTTTACCAAACCACTAGATGAATCTACCTTCAATAGATTGGTCTATGATTTAGGTATGCTTAACTATGTTTAATCTTCAAAAATGTCTGACAAGTTATTTCTTTATGTTAATTTAATTTGTAGCCATTCATTATGTCAATCTGTTGATTTTCTAATAATCAATTGATAGACATTTCATTTATCAATGGATATTTTCAGCTATCGATAGATAAATATATCAATTGATGTTATATTTATTTATCAATGGATATTGTTACTTGTCGATGGATAAATTTCTTATCAATCGATGACATGAAAGTTTTAGGGTCCATATCATCAATCGACCTGTAACAAATCTAGCTGTTGATTACTCTTTTATCAATTGACTAATACAGACAACTCTGTATGTATAACAGTCGATTGCCATAATTAGTAATTCTTTCATTTACATTTTTATCTAATGGTCAATTAAGTTCTATTTTGAGAAAGAAATCGATTGAATAATCAGTTACTCTTCAAAAATATAAATAGTGAGATTAAAATTTCCTTTTATTCTTACTTGTTCTTTTACTGATTATTTCTCAATCTCTTCTTTCTCTCTAACGAATTTAAGCCATAAATTATCTCTGTGTTAAATCTGTTCTCTCTCTCTCTCAATTACAATTAGATTCTTGAATACTAACGAATACTAAAGCAATGACATCTTCATCTACAAGGAGAGTGTCTCAAGGCGGTTGCTACTATGAATTGAATAACTTCGTGTGTTGCACAATTGTGGAAAAAGCACCACAAGAATTTCATCCTCTGATGAGATTTCTGGAGAGTTGCAAAGTTAGGAATGCTTTGAAGGAGGCTCATAAAATTTTTTGCAACCTGGTGGAAGAGTTTTAGGCAAGTGCAGAAGTTGCAAAGGACTATTCCAGCATTGCATTTACTTGCAAGGGAAATATGTATTTACTTACTACTATTTCTATTAATGAATGCTTAGGTTTGCCTGCTAATAATACTGATAAAGCACCAACAGATACTGAAATTAGGAATATGCAATGTAGAACCTGAGATTAGTCTAGGTCATGTAGTTGGAAAGTATCTTAGGAAAGAATGGTCATACTTCTTTGATGTGATCATTAAATGCTTTAGTGGTAAAATTAGTATCTTTGATGCTATAACAACTAGTATGCAACAAATAGCTTATAGTATTTTGTTTAATAAGTATTACAACTTGTCTTCAATTATTATAAATGAAATTGCAGCAAAATTGGGTAATAAGGCTAATAGATCAAACCATATATATTATGCTAGATTTATTTTGCTATTTATTAACCACTTTGTCAAGAACATTGAGATCGACAAGGAAATAGAGACATTGGACTGTTGGGTCAAAAATAAGAGAGTTTTCAAAGACCTTATTAGAATCAATCTCCACAGTGATGTGGATTTGGTTTACCCAAACTTTGTACAGGTATTTATTTCTTCCCTATCATCTTCTTCTCAACCTCAAAATTCTTTGTCTTCTGTGGCTATAGAGGGTGTTAGTAATGATCCCAACCCTCCTACCCAAGCCACACAATAAATTCCCAAATCCAAATCTAAAAGCCAACCTCAACAGGTTCCCAAAAACATGTTGTTGCAAAACCAAAGAAAAAGAAAAATAACTGTTGATGCTGATAGATTAAATGAGAAAGTCACTGTTGAGGGAAATGAGGAACATCAAAGAACTCAGAAGAATAAGGAGAGTGAGGGTGTGCAATCCCAGCCTAGCCATTCCACAGTTTCCCAAAAGACTGTGGCAGTTAAAAAAGACAATACCACATCCCTATTGGCATCATCTCAAAAGGGTGTCAATATTGAAAAGAGCCCTCAACCAGGGCATTGAACAAGGGTGGGGATACTCAAACCAAAACCCCAAAATCCTATGAGATGAAGAAGAAGAAAACCAAATTTGCACATGGGGACACACACATTGCAAATCCACAGACAACTGTGGTAGAGCCTTCATCTTCTTTGCTTGATGCATCTCCGATAAATGTGGAGATGCATCCCCATTCATTATCTATTCATATTCCTCAATCACCACCACTTCAAATTTCTTCAGAAAATGTCTTAATAGACAATCAAGCATTTTCAAATTCTCCTTCTTTGATATTCAAGGAAAAGCCAATACTCTCTATTATTTCTCCTTCACAGGCAATTCAGGAATCACTTTCCAAAGTTATTCATGATATCAATTCTGAATTTGCTCCAACTTCAACTGTTTATACTTCATCAGTCGATGTCCCTTCATCAATTGATATTCAGTCATCGATTGATACTCAACATCAATCGATGGGTATGTCTCAATCGATGGATATCTCAATCACCTTATAAACAGCTATTCTAGTAACATCAATTGATACTCAATCAATTGATGTTGTATAAACACTATTAAGATTGAGTGAGATGAGTGAGAGAAAGGATTATAGCCTGGCAAAAGAAGAAGGAGTGAGTGAGGTCATTCCTATTTCTTCCAAGAATGAGAGTGAAATATTTGAGGGTCCCGCCTTAGTAGGTGAAAATACTTTAAGTGAGGGATATGTGAGATTCCAGGATGAGATACTAATTCAAAATAGAGAGATGTGTGAGAGTGACAAGAAAATTCTTCAATTTTCACAGGAGATAGAAATAGTCTAGAGAAGAGGAGGTGCAGGAGATAGGGGATATCTAATGCAGATGGAGCTAGTGGAAGTGGAGTGAACAAAGAAGATGATTTAAAGAAGAATGTCATTGTTGAAGAGGAGGAGATGGATGTTGGTGACTTGGATCCAAGTAATTTTGTCCATCCTGATCCAAGGTACCAAAGGTTAGCTACTTCAACAAATAAGGTTGCAGAGCAAATTCTTGGAGTAGAGCATACTAAGCAAAGGACTAGAAATCTAAAGGAGAGTTTGGCCAACACAACAAATACTTGCTATATGGCACCTGGTGATATTGATAATGATTCTGATGAAGAACCATGGTTGAGTACCATTGATGGCTCTATTGGTGATGCTGAAAATGAAATCATTTCTCAATATAGGAGGTCAGTGATGGAGGTGGACATAGCAGATCTCACTCACAGAAGAATTGCTAACTGTTTTAGAGAACAACTGAAAATAACAAAATGACAATTATTGGAGTGAAAAGGGAAATGGACATCATTAAAGGGTTCATCACATTAATCAAGGATGCACTGGAAAGGAGATTGGATGAAGAATTGCCTCATGACACATTACACAACATTCAACACAAATTCCTTAAGGAGTCAAAGGGGTTTATAGAATTAGAAAAGAAGGTGTCCTCTATAGAAACCAAGATGGATCAAATCATCAAGGGCCAAGCAACTCATGCTTCCATTCTTCAAAGGTTTTTGGACAGAATGCATCCTCCACTTATGCTAACAAAAGGAGGGAGAATAGAAAATATGGAGATGGAAATGGAGGTAATGGAGCTGATGGGAGTAGCAGAAATGTGAATGAGGCTGGAAGTAGTAAGGTTGGAAGAAGTGGAACAAGTGGTAGTGACAAAGGTCAATATTCAAAATCAACCAAGTCAACTACAGAAGAAATGCAGATGAATTAGAAGCAAGGAGGATTGCAAGAGAAAGGGAAACTCAAGAGCTCATTAAGAATGAAAGAAAGAAATTTGAGCAATTGAAGAAAAACACAGAATTGGTAACCAAGGCTGTTCAAATAGGAAACTTAGATGAATTCATTGCATAAGTCAGAACAGTGAATGAAGATGAAAAAGATACTGTCAAGGATGTCAACATAAATGCAGAGAAATTTCTTCAGGAAAATCAAGATATTTTGAAAGAAAAAAGAATGGGAAATGTCATTATGGTGGAAGAAGAAAAGAAATAGAAAGTTATTCCTACCGGATAGAAATTAATGAAAGGAGCCATTGTTTCAGGACTTAAAATTGCATTTTAAAATGCAATTTGGGACCTTTTTTTTTTTATTATTGTGTCATTTAGAGTCTTTTTTAAAAAAATTATATCATTTGAGACCATTTTATTTTAAATATTGCCCGAAAGAGCCAACATCTCTTTCCCTTCTCCCCTTGTCAAAACCCTAAATTTCTCGGGACCAAGTCACAGAGTTTAATACGGTACATATCAATAGCAATCTTCAGAATAAATCATTTGTTAAGTCCGGTGTGTTTGATTATGTAAATTTGATCTTTATGGTCGAAGTAAAATCCCAGCTTTTGGAACAGGCTCTTGATGGAGAGAAGCCCCATGGGAACCAATCGATATTCATACATGCTTGAGAGCCCAAAATTAGAGTACTTGTCTAAAATCAGATTCTCCACTGGCAAAATCTTATTACCCAAAAACATAAGATTCTTAATTTAAACTAGGAGTTATTAATTTGACAAGGTTCAAATCTCACTTTGAACAACAATTTTTTCAATGTAGTTTGAGATTTTAATATAAATATATATCGAATACATATTTTAAAAGTTGAGATTGATGATACGAGCCTTGCATTAAAGAAATAGTTTGTGTCCAACTTCACCACAAAACCAATTTAGTCAGTACATTTCTTCTGGAGTTTTTTCTTACAGTGTTGGTGCACTCTTACTTCGGTATCATGACTAGACTTTTGGCAAGTTACCGCTTGAAAAGATTGTTGATAAGCTTGTCAACTTAAATACTGTCCATTCAATTACTACTAAGTTGTATGGCTGCTTTATGATTCTTTAGATACAGTTAACAAATAGGTTAGATTATAAGGATAGACTAGTATCGCTTTAATGTATCCATGTAGGTGTCGGCTGTCATGTATAGTACCTGGACTGATGTATATATCAAACTTCATAGGATTAACTCGCAATAATCTTTTCCTGACTAGCGACGGAGCTACATAATGACCAGTGGATCTAAAACCCTCAGCTATAATAGAAAAAATTATATATAAGTATTTAATACACAGAAAATTTAGCTCCTACTAGAACCGAAAAATAAAAGAGAAATATTAGTTTATAATTTTTTTTCTAATTTAGCTTCCACATTGAAAAGGTTTTGGTTCCGTTACTGTTCCAGACTACTATAAAATCTACGTCTCTATGTTATTATGCTAAAACTTCTGGGTGCAGAACACAACCACAACTTTAACATCAGTGCACCCATGTACGGAGTACTATATATATCTTTAACATCAATCATGCGCAAAATTTTGGAAGTTGGGCTCGTCGTATATAGGGGCCGTTTGACAACAGCTTTTTTCTGGAAATAAACTCTTATTTTCGGAAAAAAGTAGGGATGTATGTACTTTTTCTGAAAATAAGTAATTTATTTTTTATTTTAAAAATAATATTTGATTTTAAAATTCTAAAATAAATATTTATCTTTTAAAAAAAATGAAAATGTGTAAAAAATAAAAATAAAATAAATAACTTATTTTAAGTTTAAGAAATCACAAACGGCCACGTAATTCACATACATCACATAGCAAATGATGACAACTTCAAAGATTGCACCGAAGGTGAAGCTGTACGTACAATCGATCATGATTCTTGAACATCGTTGATTAAAATTTCATTTTGCAAAGAGTTTCAACTAGAGTTGGTCACTAGGAATGAAACACAAGATCAAGATATTAAAAATTAAGCAGAGTGATATCCTAATTTCACATACTTGAGCTTTTCACTCCACATGAATCTATCCGTCACATGAATTACAAGAAAAAGCTAAACTACTGATGTAATTTGATTTACACTAGTGATTATCAGTGACACACCTCGACGTAAAAAGATAGCTCAGATATAAAAATATAGTGTACTAGCTTATTCGTTAAGTAACTACAAAGGGTTTGTGACATTATAGAGATCAGAAATAGACCTAAACTTGTTAATCTTGTTCACATAATCAACTGCTTCTTCTCCAGCATCTTCATCACAATTATCGTCGAGATCAAACGTAATAGATGAACTACATGATGCAAAACCATCACCCTTCCGCTTCCTAATATTCCTCGTATTGATGCTCTGGTTGTTATTTTCGTCGAAATCGTTGTCGTAAAATTCTCCTACTTGAAGAAATTTGGACGACTTGGGTACGATCTTCATGGAAAGTTGCGTAACAGGGCATGTATGGGGAGTATTATTGAGGTGAATCAACAGTAAAGCTGCCTCTGTTTCTTGCTCCGTGAACAACATTTTCTTCTGCTTTATCCTCATCTCCGACTTGTTGATTGTGATTATTTCGGATGATAAATCTGGTTTCTTCATTTACTGGACAAAGTGCAAAGTGTTGTGTGTATAAAAAGCTATTCCTAACCCACTGGTGTAACGCCGTGAATATATTACCTACACAAGTTATTGAACGAGTCCTTATATAGGAGAAGTTTCGCCGACTTAAACTTGTGGGTCCCATACTTGTTCCTAATTCTAAACGGATTTGTATCAAATGTATCTTTTGAATATTTTACATTATTTTATGTGTTGTACTTTTTCTTCTTTTTTTGAGAGAATTTGTACTTCTTCTGTTCAGAATAAAATAATATTTAAATTTTAATTTAATATTTGGTTGGGAGGAAGTTTTAAATCTAATGGTTAAATTATTGGTCCTGCTAAAAGGACGCGCTCTGATATTATATTAAATTTCTCTTGAAATCTTGAGGGGCTAGGAGATTGACTTATCCGAATCTTATATTATTTTGACACTTTCAATACATGTATTCAACTCTAAGAAAATTATTTTTATTTTTTGAGTTTCTCATAAATATTTTTATTTTTATTGTAATTTAAGAGAAATTATAAGTGTATTAACTAATTTGATTTTTTTTCAAAAAAAACTAATTTGATTTTTTTAAAAAATCTTTTTCTTTATACGAAAATCATCCGGATCTACCACGAAAGATTAGAAAAATAATTGTGTAAAAAAGATAAATATTTTATTGTAATTGTGTAAGAGCATTCTCATCTCACTCTCGGTTCCTTCCCCTATCCTCATATTTTAAGGAAATTATGAATTTGAGTTAAAATTTCACTTCATATCTGGTTCCCCGTTTTGTGAGGATTTACTATTCATCCCCCATCCCATATTATATATTCCCTTCGTCCCATCCATTTGTTTATATTTTGGAGAGGATGTCCGGCACGCATTTTAAGGTGCATTAAAGTATAGTTTCATAATTTATTATTAAAACCATCTTCCAAATGTAAACAAATGGGTGGGACCGAGGGAGTACAATTTATATATATAGAAAGGAAAGAGAAATAATAAAATATTCACATTAGGATAAATATGTTTTTTGAAAAAATATTATAATAAAATTTAACTCTTCTATTTTATGTATCAATTTTTAAAGTCGTAGAATTATACATAAATAATTTTAAATTGTTAGTCAAAATTAAATAAATTTGACTTTGAAATGTTAAAATGAGATAAAAATTATGGGATGAATGGAGTAAAGAGTAGTTAAAGTTGTAAAGAGATGTGAGAGAAACAAATAATATAAAATAGGGATAGGGATAGGGATGAGCAATGGAATGTAGGAAATTTTTGGAACATAATTATAATTTGAGGACAATTTTAAAAACTTGTTATTTTTAGTATGATTTTAGGGATGGAGAAAGGGACTCCAATGTGAATGCTCTAAGAGACCTAACAAAAAAAAGATTGTCAAGACATCAACTAAGGATAACTCTGGTGGTAGACTGGTAGTATCTTAATTCTTACCTTATTTTTCACATGTGCATAAGTTTGATTTCTCTCTAGCTCTCAAACATTAACACTGGGAGTGGCTAGAATCTAGATTGTCCCTAGGTGAGTGGTGTTATAGTGAACTTGCGCGGTTATGCAAAGATCAGGGCTTTTGCTCGATGGAAGAAGCGTTTCCATGGATCATGCTTGGTGTGGCATATTAACTAGAGTCCTGGGTTTCTTGGGGGTGACAAGTTAAGAGGTCGTCTATACACCTCGGGATACCCAATTATTCTCATTCTCGTATTCTTAATTCATTCTCATCCGCGATTCTCATTTGATGTCCCTCATTCTTATTCTCGATTCTCATTCTGATTTTCACATCCATGTCTATCAGTTTGCAAATGCGTAATCAGGACATTACGCACAAGGAACATACAGAGGAATGTTTTCAGACAAGGTATATGTTGCTCAACAGATGGCAAACAACATTTAGAAAAATGACATGTTACATATTTACATATACTCCTTGGCCAAGTGAAAACAAATCAACTACAAAGGCTTAGTTACATGATAGATTTCGACAATAGACCTAAACTTGTTCCTCTTGTTTACAGAACCAACTGCTTCAGTAGCATCTTCATCACTATTGTCGTCGCGATCAAACGTTAATGAAGACGAGCATGATGCAATACCACCACTCTTCCTCTTTCTAATACTTTCATAACCACCATTACAAATATTGTCATGTGCTTTAAGAAATTCCTTGGACTTGAGGACGATCTTCAAGAACGGATCATGAAATTGACGACCAACATGTTGATCAGACGTGATAAACTTACGACGATAAATATAATTTTTAAGCTGAATCAACTGCAAAGCTGCTTCAATTTCAATTTCTTGCTCCATAAGTAATTTCCTTTTCTGGTTCTTCGTCGTCATCATCTCCGTATATGAATCTAATTTCTTCACTTTGTTGTGAAGCTTCCTGCTTAAATTTTAATGGACAAAGCCTCTAAAGAAAGCAAAGTAAATATTTGTTGTAAACCCGTATACATAGATCTTAACAAGTCCTCCTTTATATACGAGAAGTGACACGTCTTATATCGAGTGGACCCCACACGTCGTCCCTCCTATTTCGAAGGATTTCTAATTCTTATTACTTGCTGGATACGTCGTTGTTAAGATACACTAGTATTAACTAATTTCTTCATTTATTTTTGTGTTTGGCCCATCATTTAACTTCCATATATGGGCCATAAACCCATTTTAACTTATCTCCAACTATTTGGACGTCTAATTATGTTCGCCCAAATTTTGTTGAGGACAAAGTTTCAGTTTAAAATTAAGGTTTTTTTGAAAAATACCAAATTTTTTATTTTTTTTACAAAAATATGCTTTTTTATTTTATATTTTGTAAAAATACGATTTTTAAAGTTTTTTAAATACGGTTTTGCAACCAATGCAATCTAATCCAACTAAAATTAACCTCAAATGCAGCCACAAGTAACTTCAATTTTTTTCAAAAAAAAGTTGCATTCAATTGCATTTGCTTACAAATTTTATATAAAAAGTTGCATTTCATTACTTTTAGTTGTGAACCCTATTTTTGTAAAAAAAATTAAAAGATAGAAAAATCGCAAAAAAAGATTAAAAATAGTATTTTTGATAAATAACCTTAAAATCATATATTCCCTCTTTCCCTAATTAGTTTTTTTAGTTAAATTGAAAATTTCTTAATTATAATTTAAAAATAATATATTATTAAAAAATATTATTTTATTTTATTAAAAAGTATATATAAATTATTATTTTTATTTTGTAACTTCATTTAATTATTTATTTATATAAATAAATTTCTTTTGTTATACAACTGTGACTCAATATTGAGTATGAGATAAAATCTAAGTTACATATGTACGAGTTGAAAAGGAATCTAAATTTGTCAAACGAAACTGATAAAAAACTCGATTGATTATCTCTGCATGATTGATCGTGTTTATACATTTTTACCTCTATAACTATCATTGTTTCTTAATAAACTATAAATACTCCATTAACAAATCCATTTAAGAGAGATATTTTAGTTAGATTGATACAACTATGTTTCCATCTATCCCAGTTATAAATCAAAATATCAGTTTGTTTAAGTTGAAATCTCTGCCCACCAAAGTACGTCAAATAATATATCTCTAACTATATTGTGACGATATTTGAACGGGTCATTTTTGACAATGAACAACATGCTTACACGAGTTAGACACAATACACAGAGTGCACCCGCTCAAAATAAGGGAATCATCAGCTTATAACATAAAATCATTTGGTATTCTGCCATAACATAGCCAAAAGAAAATTCTAAATATGATTGGATCTCAAACATCAAAAACTTTAAAATGTATTTTTTTTTAATTTTTTAAAATTATAAACAAACAACTTTTAATTTTTAATAAAAAATTGATCAACTTAATCATAGAGTAATCAAAATGAACAATTAATTGGGGACGGATAGATTATCAAAAAAAAAAAAAGTTAAGTTTCATAAATTTAGAGTCTTATAATATTTTTTTAATTTTTTTATTTAATTTTATAATCGAAACTGAACTATTAAAAATTGAATCGAATTTTTTATAATCGAAACTGAAACCAAAATTTTCAATTGAGGTTGCAAAAATATTAAATCGAAACTCGCGATTTCAAGTGTAGTTTTTGGACAAAACTGCCCTGAACTGCACCCGTTTCCCCGACATATGATAAATATAATTTAATAGACATGTGAGTGTATAGTTCAATGTTGTAAATATATATGATGTTACTCCAATATAAACTAATTTTGACTAAAACTAGAAATTGTGATATATTTATAAATATTATAAAATTTAAAATTAAATAAATAATTTAATTAATAATATGTAAATATTGATTTTCTATAACAATATTAATCACTATTTATACACTAAAAATCACTAATATATAATCACTATTTTATACAGTTACAATCATTATTTTGTAGTGATTCTTATAATTATATTTAGTGTTTTTTCACATTTTTCATTTAAATAGATACATTCAATTACCAACACCATTGACTTCGGACACCGTCATTGATTCCGACCACCACCAAATTTTGACGATTTACTGTGATAGACACATTAATATGGATAGAGAGAGATAGAAGGACGAGGGGTGTTGGGACATGGGTTAAATTAAATGGTTAAGATTAGTTTATAGTTTTTATGTTTAACTTTGTTCCTATTTGAGCAAAACCTGAATATATATTAATTAATGACTAGATCTAAGTCAAATTCTTTCAAACATTAATTTTTATTATTTCAAATTAAATAAAATATCTCACCATTAAAATATTATATATAAAAATTACAGGAAAGTGTTAACATATATTTTAATATATTATTATAGGAAAGTATAAGAGTTACATTTATTATTATTAGGAAGAGTTCTATTATTATATTAGTTTCCTTTATTATTGATTAGGAATTGGCTATATAAACAATTGTGATATTGTAAAAAAAATTAGGGCTTATGTCTTAAAAATTGAATGAGAAGAAGAGAATTTGAGATTATTTTATCATGGTATCAAGAGCGTGTAGGTGTGAGATTACGAGTGTTCGTGAATGCATGAAACAAAAATCCTCACAGAGTCCAGGGATGTGGAAAAAAAATATTCACGAGAGGTCGTGGGTATGAGAATGATTTATAAGAGTTTGTGAGTCGATTTCAAAAAAAAAAAAAAGTACAATGATGATGGGTTTGTAAAAGAGACTATATCAAACGAACGACAATAAAAGTATAGATTTCTAGAAGAATCATGATAAACAATAATGATGTCAACGATGACAGAGATGGTGATGAGAACAAAAATGATGAAGACAAAGATGAAAAACTGATTCGAGAAAGCTAATTCAAGTGGACGATTATGCTGATTGAAGCGGGTGATTCTATTTTTTTAAAATTTTGGCAAACTCTCAATTTTGAGTATCGTAAGTTTGAGGGAATGTTAACATATATTTTAATATATTATTATAAAAAAGTACGAGAGTTGCCTTTATTATTATTAGGGAGAGTTCTCTTATTATATTAACTATCTCTTATCCCTGTGCAAAACAAGTGTAATTTCTAAAAATTGATTAAACTTGTCAAATTAATTTAAATGTATCGTTTTTTTGAATTTTTGAATCATAATTTGATGATGCGAATAATATTTTTAATATGTGGAATATAAAACTTAATTATGTCGTAAAAGTAAGTTTAAAATATACTATTAAGCATATAATATTTCTCATAATAATTAAATATTGGAATCTTAAATGTAGCTAAATTTTCTGAAATATCACTTTACACGAATATTAAAATGTATTAAAATATTCTGTAATCAAGTGATATAACCTGTATTTCAAGCTTTCTAACCATTCATGTATATTTTAAAATATAATTAAATTTTCAATTCTCATTAATAACTCACTAATATTATATGTTAATATATATATATATATTAATTATATAAAAATTAATTTACATATATTAGTTATAAGATAATGAGTGTTAATATATATTAATAAATATAATATAGTAATATATATAGTAATATAATAATTAATAAAAAGGTTAAATTGATATTTATTTTTCACGAATTGAGTTAAATGCTAACTCTACCTAATTAAATTAATATAGTTATAAATGAAGTGTTTATCAATGGTAAAAATACTTAAAATATATGGGTATAAAAGTAAAACTATATTAAATAAAATATTTACCCAAAAGTGTGTGTTGTGATATTATATAATATGGAGATTTCCTTTATTATTAATTAGGGATTGACTATATAAAGTATAAACAATTATAAACCAATTAAGGCTTATGCATTCAAAATTAAATGAGAAGAAGAGAATTTGAGGGGGGTTGTATTCAATCCGGATTCTGCCGTATTTTTTTGTATTTTAAAAATATGGGAATATTCAATCATGATTTTAAATAATATTTTAAAATATGGGGTATTCAATCAGGATTTTAATCAATGATTTAAAATTACGGGGTATTCAACATGGATTATTATTAATCAATTAAAATATAGGGATATTCAAAAATTTATTAACACCGATGGATTTTAAATATTCATGGATTATGTTGAATTTTTCAATATATTTTTTATGTTTCAAAATCCTTCCCAGTACGAGAAACTCTGGTGGATTTAACGCTGATTCTATGAATTATGTAAATAATCTATCGACTCTGCATAAAATTTTGAATCAAATACGATCAACAAAAATCAATTAACTATAAATAATATTTTAAAATCTGGATTGAATATCTACATTATTTTATTAGAAAGCGACAAGAAACGTGGAGGTCGACAAACAGTTGACATATGCAGGCAAAGTGCAAAGTACCGCAGTTCAAAGAAAAGAAGCACTATCTGTCCTCCAAACTCTAATAATAATATAATAAGCACCCGACCTGGCTGGGTACTGGGTAGTGGGGTATAATTCAGTATTCTATTTGTATATTTTATAATTTTATACTGTGATGGGCAGTGAATTGTCTTTTGTACTTTGCTCCAACTTGGGAAGTCCCCAAGGACCAGAAAGAGCAATCCTATTTTAGCATTATTATTGCACATATGGCATACACATGCATGCTGCTCTATGTATAAATAAAATGTTCAGCTAAAATTGAAATTAACGATTCCCCCTCAATGACTCGTAATTTTCAGGTTGCAGTGCTGCAGGCCCGACTTCCAAGGCTAGTAGGCGTTATCAATAAGCTTACGAATTCGTAACCAAAAACTTAATATTAAAATTTTAATTTAAAAAATCAAAAAATATTATTAATTAATATTTTGAAATACCTTAAACGAAGATAAATTAAATATAGTGGGCATAGTCCAAAATTAATGTTTTTTAAGATATTTGATAATAATTCATGTAGACTTATTTTAATATATTATTTTCAAAATAATTATATTTATAGATGATATCTTATGTCAATTATTTCAATAGTAAAAAATTCAGTTAAAATATTATGTTTATAGGTGAATAATAAGTTATAATTTTGATTATTTATGTGTTATCAATATTTTATATAAAATTCGGGGGTGATGCCATTTTAATTCTTTTTTGTAATATCTTAGTTAATATATTGTATAATAGTGATTTTTTTAAAATTATTTGAATGATGAATTGATTAAATAATGCGGTCATTTGTCGTTAATTGATTCTCATATTTAATAATTTAATAATTGTTGTGCCATGAATTAGTGAAGCACATGAATGATGGTTTACTTTATGGTTTTGAAAGACAATATAGTACGTAATTGAGCTAATGAAGTAATGAATGATAAATTATTTTTTATAGAAGGAAAATTATATGAGTATTTAATCAAAGCGAAATTTTGGTTAAATTTTCTTATTTACTTTAACTAATGATCTATATTTAAGTATTGTTAATTTTTATTCCTAGTGTGATTGTTATTTTACTTTCTTAAGTGTCTAATTAAAAGGATTCCTTAGTTAGTTTTATTTATATTTTATAATTTTTTGTTGTTTCGTGTATATGTTATTTAGTTATTCACGGAAGCAGTGCACGAGTGTATGGCTATTCAAGTATTTCTTCTTTAATATTAAAATTTTATAATTTAAATATTTGCAATTATTTTTACATGATTAATTGATTAGACGATAAAAAAAAATTAAATGAACGTTCCTGTTGTAGTTCGATACTACCCCGTCATATATTGTGAAAAAAACCCGACTGAGCATGAGTATAGAGCAGTAATTTTCATTCCCCAGGCAGTGTTGTTTAGTTCAAAGTTCAAACACTTGCTTTATCGCTTTATGTCTTTCTTTCCACAAATGTCGCCTTAACGTAGTAAGAGCAACTGCAATGCTAACCCGCCCATTTCCAATTTTTTGACCCCACACAAGTGTCACCCAAGTAAAAGTCGGACATGTATAAATATTGGTCATGATCCTCCAGCCGTGTGAGAGCCCAACTTTTCTATTTATGTCCCACTAAATTAATATGCTGCTTCGAAGTTGTTCCTTTTACTTACTTTACTTACCTCGATTTATGTGCGTAGCAGTTGGCAATGTTTTTACTTCCCTTTACTCACCTCGATTTCCGTGTTTATCAGTTGGCCATTGGCCACTTCGGTGGCCACCTGCCCAGGTATTTACTCTGCTCCAATGCAAGTGAATAACAAAAACAATGCCCAAGTCCATTTGCACAAGGATCAAAACACAAGTTGGCCTACGTTGTAGGTGCTCTAACTCATCAACTCAAGATTCTAGTGGTACTACCACTACCAGTAGTACTGCCGGTACTACCGACACTTAAATAGGCTGTTAATTTCAAGGGTACTGCATGTTATAACAAATTTCTATATAAAGACATATATGATTGAATTTGTAGATTTAGAATAAATTTTTAATATTTATAAAAATTTCATTAAATTTGCATGAGAACAACTTATACCTTCTTAGAGTTATCTGAGATTATTCTCGGGCTCATTTTTCTCTAATTTTAAATATTTTACTGATTTATACTACATTCTAGTTTTTGTCTTTTAGTGGTGGAAGAACTTTATTATTATCACACTTCCGTTATTCCTTATTTTCGGAATATTTTATGAATGCTTTCATAAAAAAAAAGTTGTTAATCATTCTCCAAATAAATTTCAAAATCTCGTATTTTAACAAAAAACACACAAAAACCTTAAAATATATAAAACATTTCTAAAAAGAACATTAAATTTTTTAGTAGAGGTTATTTCTCTATCTTATAACTAATTGTAATTGTTATCATTTTAACTATTGCGTATATATTAATATTTTTAAAAGTAATATATATATATATATATATATATATATATATATATATATTATACTACTTTGTTTCTTACTAAATTTTGATTTTTTATATCAAACAGGAAAATTATAAAAAATATTTTTTTTATTTTAAAATATCTATATTGTATTATTAAAATCGAAAAATTAAAAGTTTGGTGGTATTTGGTCGGTATTTGAGCCGGATAGTTATTATTGAGCCTAATTTTAAACACTAATCTCCTACCTAAAATCCATGTCACATTAATTTTCTAAATAAAACACATCTCTAAACAAAATATAAAAACATTATTCTATTAAAATACAAAAAAATATATCAGATAACTGTCCATCTCCTCTCATCTCCCTTTTCTTTCCTTTAAACTCTGATTTCAAATATATTATTTCTTTCTATATGTTCTGGTTTAAATCACAATTCATTATATAAAAAATATATTCTCTTATCAAATCTGAAATTTTTAACCTTTCTAAATCTTGAGATCTATTTTCGTATCTGTCGGATTTGATTCATATCATCTATATCTGTTTTTACATCCTTTATATCTGAATTTTTGAACAATTTTAGTGTCATATGTGATGACTTTTTGTACCTATATAGGGCATGACCATTTTTATGGCGTTTTGACCCTATCCGTGGTTGTTATATGTAGTTTATGACGATTTTGTATCATATTAGATGACATTTTATTATATATTGAGAGTTTTATGCTATAATTTTATACTATATATTTATTTTACACGTTCATCGACTTATTTGTATTTGTTGGTTTGTTTTTTGTTTTTCAAATTTAATTTGATGGGTTATTGCGGAACATGAATGCGTGTAGATTGAAGATGAATGAAAATATGATTTTGATGTACGTGATTTGTAACTTTTCTCTATAGTGTGTTATTTTTTTTGATATAAATGTGTTATTTTTTTTGAATATAAATGTGTTATTGTCTAAACTCCCAAAAGAATATCTTTCTTATGTTAGTCGTAATTTATGTTACGACCCATGAGATTAGTTAAACATATTTTTCGGTTAGATGATAATGTTTATCGCTTTCGCAAAAAAATACAAATAAGGCATATGAAAAATTATATAAAAATTATATATATATATAATTAAATTATTATTATAAAATTAAAAATATATTCAAAATATATTAAAACAATTCGAATGCCTGTATTTTTGGTAACCATTACTTTTGGTGGTCTTTCCTTTTCCTTTAACGCGTGCATTCAAGAGCGTATGGAGAGAGGATAAAATTATGGAAGTATAGTAAATAAGTAAAATAAAAAAAAGGAGATGAAAGTACAAAAAAGGGTGGAAGGTCCCACTCATACAGAAAGTCCAAACAAGTGAGTGCCAATTTCTGTTCTCTTGGTAGTCTAAAATGTTTTAAACCGACACAAACAAACACAATATATACACACATGTATGTATATATATATAATACACACAAGCGATAGCCATAGCCATAGCAATAGTTTAGTTCCGATCACCGAACAGAGCCTAAGAAAAGTGAGGGAACTAATTTTATGGCATCTTCCAAGGTGATGGCTTCTACCTCACCGTCCAATCCGGATCTGCCACGTCACCAATCCGCTTCTTCCTTGCACTTACTCACCGACCTGCACTCCAAGAGCTTCTCTTCCATGAACATGGACGATCTCTTGAAGAATATCTACTCCGACGCCGATCAGGTCGCCGGAGATGTGTGGAAGGAGATCGTGAACGAGCCGGTCGGCGGGACGAGTGCGCAGCCGGCGATGACGTTGGAGGACTATCTGACGAAAGCTGGTGCGGTGAGAGAGGAGGATGTTAAAGGCGTGGAGGAGAGTAGCGGTGTGATTGCGTATCCGGTTGTGTTTGGGAATGGAATTGTGGGGAGAGGGAAGAAGAGAGCTGTCGAGGAGGATAAGGCCACTCAGCAGAAGCAGAGGAGGATGATTAAGAATCGCGAGTCTGCTGCCAGGTCACGCGAGCGTAAACAGGTCCATTTTTTTTAAGAATCTGTTAGTGGTGATTGGATTATGTTATGTTATGTTATGTATTGATTTGTTTGAGTGTGAAATTTAGGCGTATACTGTGGAGTTGGAATCGCTGGTAACACGTTTGGAGGAGGAAAATGCTAGGTTAATGCAAGAGGAGGTATTGTTTCTTACATTTTATGTATGTTTCGGATTCGATTGTGTTGGTAGATTTTCAAAGTGATCATCCTTTTTATTGTTTGGTTGTGATGATTGGAATAATAGTTTTTTTGATCTGTGTAGGCCTAGTAAGTCTCCCTTTGTTTAAACAAGAAAGTTGTGGTTTTTGTTTATCTGTTGCTTAACAATTGATACCATTTATTATTAAGATTTGGTGCACCATGAAATAGGGTTTAGATTTCAGATAGGACTATGTATGGAATTTTAGTCATTCTTTAAATTCTGTTTCACGGTGGATGATCTTGTAACCTTGCATTACGATTCAAGTTGATTTTACTAATATCTAGTAAGAAAAGTTTTTAAAGTGCCTTCTTTGAATTTGTGGGGCTTTTCATTTGTTTCTCAAAATACTTCAATCGGCCCTGGGTTTATATATGTTAAATTATCAAATTACATGTGCGATGAATATGTTTCTTGTTGTTAACTTATACATTAAACTTGTATTTGCAGCTTCTATTAATGCATGACCTGTAATGTACTGATTCATCTTGCATTGATACTTCTATAGTCATGTGTTTATATAATCTTTCCTTCTAGGTTTAAACTTTTGTTAAAATTTAAAATTAAAATTGAGGACATATTTATGATTCATCTGCTTTTTCATTGTAGGCTGAGCAGACTAGAGAGCGATTTAAGCAGGTGATGAGGCTTACTTTGTATTGCTTCTGTAAGATATATAGAAAAGTCTAAATCATCTACAAGGATACTGTAATTTTCTTTCTTCCAGTTCCTACCTGATATTATAATTACTTTCGTTGTTGTCTACGATAGCTGTCTGTATTTTTTTGCCACCTGGCCTACCACACGTATATGATTGAGCTCAAGATTACTGAATATATATGTTGGTGACTTGGCACCGATGTTTTCTTTTTGAGTACATGATGTGGACTTTCCAACATATTATAGTGTCGGTTCGTTGCTGTCTATAATTCTGCTTTGCAATCTGAGTACTCTCTTCTGGTGCTTGAACTTGTGAGTTTTGAAATTTTCACTGTACTAGGCTACTATCCCCAGTTCTTCGAAACATTTGGCACCTTGTCCTTTCTAGTATTTGTGGCAACTGACAAGTAATTCTTTTTCTTATAAACACATTACTATCTTTGTTTACTATCACCCAAAGAGTAATTCAGCCTTATCTTCACATTCTGGTCTTCATCAGAAGTTCAAAACTGAAGGACCTTTGCACACGGACTCTTCAGCAAATATATGACCATTGTAACCAGATTTTTTACCAATCGTTGGCTTCTCGCGTATGCAATTATCCATGTGATCATTGACCAGCTAAAATTTCTCATGTTTCACTCATAAGAGATTGCATTTTTTAATGCATCCTTCAAAACTGGAGCCTTCTTTCAAATTTTCATTCTCACCATATGGTGTCCATCCTAAGGATAACTAACTAGCATGTTATTTTTTATTATAAAATAAATGGTTACTATTAAGTATGTCCAAGTGATGCTTTCAAAAAAAAACTGTCCAAGTGATGAATTTTATTCTTTATCATTTAGAAGTCCAGTTAAAATACCGGCTGTTTTATCAAATTATAACATATTCTGGTACATATTCTTCAAACATAGCCATATGAGTAGATTCATTATAACAAACATAACAAAGACTTATGTGTTATCAATATTTTTAAACTTAGATGACATGAAATTATCTTTTCTGATTGTCATGTTATATTTGGTTGTGCAGCTCATGGAGAACTTGATTCCGGTTGTGGAGAAGAAAAGACCACCTCGGGTTCTTCGAAGAGTGCACTCCATGTAATGCTAGTTTCTTGGTTATTTATGCTCATAAATAAAGATATAGAAGAACTAGTCTTGGTAGCGACTGTGGTTAAGCATATATTTGAGTGGAAACAAGAATGACAAACTTCTAATAGGAGCCGGCAATGTTCATATGTAAAGAGAAGCTGATGAACCGGCAGAATACATATCCTTTGGATAAACTCAAAGAGCGGTTTTGTCAACTGAGGTGACATGTTTAGTCAATATGATTTCATAACGTATGTTTAGTTGGTATCATATAGGTGTAGAGGATGAAAACCTTGGTGTTCTGTAATTATAGTTGATCTAAGCAGGGGACCCTAAATCAAACTAGTAGTATACTTGACCAATACATACTGAAATGAAAGTCCTAGTTGGATAACTGTGCTTATATCAATATATAGTCTTGGGTGACTTGTTAAATCCATCTTTGATCTTATTTTGCATATGATTACTAGGACCAAGTAACTGAACCATGCTTTGCCATTGAATTAGGAGTTGTGATTTTGATTGAATTAGTAGTTGTGATTTTGATGGTGAATAGAAAATGTTTAGGACTTTTCAAGATAATTCAGAGGAACAAGTTACTGAGATACCGTGCACAACGCTCATCTTTACAAAGAACATGCACACAGCACATATATTAATAGTAAAATTCTAACAAAACTAGATAGATTTTGTAATGATATCAACAAATGTAAGGCAGGTCTGAAGAACAAGATGGATGGAATGGGAAGTTTTAGGTCTGAAGAACAAGATGGATGGAATGGGAAGTGTTTAAGAAATTTAGGAGCACAAGATGAGAGGAAAATTGAAATTGTGAAATTTACCGCAATTTTTTTTAATAATTAGGCTTGTAGTAGCCTTAGAAATGAATATTTGTTCGTGAGGGAAAATTGGAATGTTCAGATGATAAATCATATATCACATAGGATAAGAAGGACACAATGCCCCCATTATATTAATTTTCGGGTTGATTTTTGTTATTATGGATTTGGTTAAGTGGTTGGATAAATGTTTTTTTAAAATATTTTAGAATTAATAGTTAAATTAAAATTTTATAATCAAACAAATTCTTTGTTAATGTATAAATTTTCTAATCATTAATAAAATTTCTAATTGTTAAAGATAATTATCTCTTAATTAATTATGTTTTACTAATAATAATAAAATAAAAATCTGGTTATGTTGAAATGCATTGTATGAAATTAAATTATTGTACGATTTAACTTTTGATATTTTTGAAAATAAGTTTGTGTGAGTAATAAATATGAAAATATATTAAAAATTTAGTACTTTAAGTATTAATAATGTAAAATGATTCGTTACCTTAATTTAAAATCTAGTGGCCCAAAATGTTTTCCCCATCCATGCATTTTGAATTTGCGTTTTTATGTGTGTTAACATTGAAGTCTGTTTTTAAAGATTACAATTTTATACTCAAAAGGATTATTATTTATTTAATAATATTTAATATTTTTAATTTATTATATTCAATGAAGTTCATTTTTATGAAATTATAACACTAATAATAGGAGGTATTAAAATATTATAAATTAAATGAAATATAGTTAAAATCTAATATTATGATATAATAAATTTTAAATTTAAATTAAATAAAACAATAATTAAGAATTTAAGATTATAGGCCCTTATAGTCATGTATTAACTATTGAGCATAATTTCCATGGCCAGTGCACCTTTATATAAAGATCAGAAACAAGGTTTTGATTTTAGTGGTAGATTTTTAGGGTTTTTGCTAATATTGTGTCTCGTCCAATGTAAATTTTGTCTCTTACTTCTTGATTAATAGTTATAAATGTTGTTTTTAGATTATTTTCCATTTTTACATTTGATTTTACACATATTTCAAGGTAAGGTGTATTGGAAAATAAGTTATATAAATTATTTTTAAATAAAATATAATATTTTAAAAAAATTATAAAATTATTTTTTTTGTACTTTAAAATATACGTAAAAAATTACATCAATAAATAATTTAGAATGGATGGAGTATGGGAGGGAGTGTTAATGTTTGTCAGAATAAATTAAATATTGTTACGTGTGCACCAATTTAAAAGTTAAATATTTCCAAATAGACGCATTATCTGCAATTGAATTATTTAAATATTTCATTCCAGGCTGTTGATAATATCTTTAATGTTTTTAGGAAATAATAATAATAGGGGCTGGGACCAATGCTATCTCAATTATATAATACAACCAAGTCCATTGCAGTGAAATGTCAACAGCAAAGCAATTTACTACTATTTATATTTGGAATTGATATTTCAACCATCTTATTATATGCTGCTCAGTTGTAGCAAATTCATCAAATTTAGGCCACTAGCCAGCTTCTTCTATGCCAATAATTCAATACCTACCGAAAATTTGGATTACTATGAGGCTATGAGCTGGGCTTTGTTCTTTTTGAACATCTCAATTCAACTCAAAGCTCAAACCAGATGATCTGACTCGAGTTTTTTTACGAACAACTCGATATGGCTACAAAATCAATACTAATAATTTGATTTTATGAACCCCTTGTACAACAAACTCGTGTATGATTTCATCCCATCACACTGTGATTTATCAAAGCCAAAAGCATGTCAAACATAAGACAAGTCTACTACCAAGAATCATGTGAAAAGATTTCAGATGTCATGTTCATAAGAAACTATAGCTGTCCTATTAAGCAATCTCAACTGCCAAAGTGTGCATGGGGTTATAAAATCACGGAAAAAGTTTCAATAATACAGCACTGCACTTCCTTAACGGTGATGCAAGAAGACTATGTTAATATCATAGAAACATGATATAAATGAACAGCAAGTGCTTGATGGGAGATTTTAACAGAAACCTAATCATGTCTCCAAACAACCAAACATCACTTCAATGGGATGCATTATAATACTCCACAGTTCATATAATTTACGGTTCTTATCACTAAATAGAGCAAAAGGATGATAAAGATTCAGTATAACCTACTTAGGCCACGTTTGGATGTTCATTAGCATAGATAATGACCAAAATTTGTGCCAACTCAGTATGAGACGACTGTGACAGCCAAACATTAGGACAAGGGACTTCGTTGAGGATTAGACGCAGCCTACTTCCCTCTGAAGATTGATAAATAACATAATCATTGTTTAACAGCAAAAAGACATTCATTTCATCAGATTATTCTACACAGCTTCAAACTAACTGCTCTTGCACGAATGTCAAATTTAATGGATATAACAAGAAGATTTCACTTGTGATTTCAACAATACATGTAGTAACTAACCAAAAAAAACCATACATGTAGCAACTTCTTCAAATTTCCCCTCTGACACTAATACACACAAATCAATGTCTTTATCCCCAATCGTTGCATCTTTGTAGCGAATGAAAATACAATCTTAAATCATGTGTAACTCTAGTGCAAGGAAAAACAGCTATCTGGATGACAAAAAAAATATATGCTTCAAAATGCAAAACATTGGGCACCAAAAGCTTATAAAACAAACTTAGAAATCAACTTCTCATATTCTTAATCATCATCAATGGAAGGCCAAAATGATATTCAATGAAAATGGATACACAATTTTGTGTGTATATATCTTTTTAAAAAATCTTCTCATATACATAAACTTGCTCTTTCAATCAAACCTCGCGAAAAGAAATAGAAAAAAGAAAACCAATCAATTAAGTTGGATAACTCCCCAGTTCAGGCTGGTTCAATATAAACACTCGTATATTCTTTACATGATATAAGGTGCGCCTGTAAACACAGAAAGTACCTGCTATATTACAATCGCGGAACATGTTCTGAGCTAGGCTGGTCAAAACACAAAGTTCAGATTATTCTGATTCTTTTGTTTGTTCTTCATTAGTGGTTGAATTACTGAGGCTAGTTTTCCCTCCCTAATATTGCAAGACCCTCAATTCGTGAACTCATAATTTTGCGAAATACTTCCCTCAAATGTCGTTCAAGTGGATCCATTCCATTTCTATAAGCTTCACACACCAGACTTGACTCCTTAACCGCAAGCTTCGATTCTTCCTTTTGTTCCTCTGTCATAGGAAAGTGGGCAGAATCAACGATGTCCGTGATGCGTCTAACACTACTTTCTAGCTGATATATCTCCTCTAATAACCCAATGGAGCTCCTGCGATCTCTCTTCTTAGATTCATCCATGATCCGGACATGAATCAAGTAAAAAGGAGTTGACCATGAGAACTGCCTTGGAATCGAGAAGTGAATTTGAAGGCTGCGATCTTGACAAGGAATAGCAGCAACCAGAGCCCAAAGTACAAACATGAGCACAAAACTCATTGTAAAGACAGGAACTGCAAGCCCATTAGTTTCTGTAATCTCATGAGCACGCGGTGGAATTACTGTGTTTGCAATGGATTGAAGTTGCTTTGTTGCTGACCAAGAATGTGATACACTCCAAGATAAAGACCTTGAGTGTCCTGGTAATCGATAATGCTGATCTTTCCCCTTATTATGCCACCCAAAAGACTTATTCCTGTGTGATACAACACTCCCCGAGCCCTTGTCATCTAGCATTACGAGTGCCAACTCTGTCAAAGCTTTTCTTGCTCGACGAAACGTGCCTTCACCAATGATCCTTTGTTGAGAACCAAAGCCACTAAGAACCATATCCAAATGCTTATGCCAAAGCCTGATCATATCAACCCCGTCTCTAGTTGCATTACATATGTCAAGCGCCTTGATGCTCCTCTCAAAGTAATCAGAAATCATCTTGTCTAAAGGCGGTTTTGACATATCAACCTTATACTTACATAATAGGACCCTAAATTCCTCTTGGCAATCAATCAAGGCATCAAGTAACTTACTTATCCATGTAAGCGAAAGAAACTCATCAGCTTTAGCAATCGAGAGATCATGAAATCTCTTAAAGACTATATTCTGAAATGATTCAAACTCAGTGTTTTGAACAATTGGACTACGATTCGATTCCAAGGAATGAATTCTATCATTTCCCATCCCAAAAACCGAACGACGAAATGTAGCAAATGGCATTGACAAACCAAGACTATCCGTAGAAGGCATTTTCTCAATTCTAACAAAACCTCCTTCAAAATCTTGAAACACAACTCAAATAAACACTACAATAACATCCAAACCGAGATGCAAATAGTATCACCATCAATTTAGCCAAAACCCAAGTACCAAACCCCTGTAAGATGCAAATAGTGTCACCATTAAATTCCCACAAGATACAAAATAATAAAAGAAAAGACTTGAACTTTCTGAACCTAAAGCAACTCAAGTTGCAAGAAACTTAAAAAACAAGATACAGCATATGCCAAACAGCTCATAAGTTAAAACAAATTGCAAGAAAATGTTGAGTTGGGGTTTAAATATGTGTATATACTTACATATACAAGTCCTTGGATTCTCAAAAACTCCAGAAAGTAAGGAGATTTAAGAGCAATATAGTAATGTATTCAAATCTCAAGAAACAAGTATTGTATTACTATCAAAATCTAAAAGAATAGATTTTCTACTTGAAAGTTTGCTGCTTTTGCATTGTTTTATGATTCAAATATATAATGTTCGCTGTTTATATACTACTTGAGTTGAGAGCTGACTGCTCAGCCAGCCTTGATACATTTTCGACCATAATATTCTTGCTAAACGAGATTCTACATTAATTCTTCTTTAAAAAAAAAAATACAATTATTCATTCGGCCTTTTTTTACTCGTTTTTTTATTAAAACTTTTATATATATTAAAAAAAATTACTTTCAAAAAAGCGTAGGTCTCGGACAATTTGACGAATTAAATTATTTAAATATTTTTTATATTTATTGTAATATTTAATACATATGTAAAGAAAAGGTAATATTTAAACTAACAAATAAGATAATAAGATAAAATTATTTATAAATTCATATTGGATAAAATATGAACAAATAACGTACTAAAATTTATAAAATTTCGTTTTGACTGCAAGGATAAAGGATAAGGTTGGCATCCACATTAAATCTCAACGTTAAATGATCGAGTATTCGAATGCAACATGTGATATTCAAATTGAATTTCAATTCATAAATAAGATTACGATAAAAGAACGAAAATTATACAATTACCCATATTCTTTGAGTAAGAGCATCTTCAATGGTGGAGACTCCTAACAATAATATATTTGATAACACGTTTTTTAATAATTGATGCACTTTAATGATATTATGTAAAAGAAAATCCTTATCAAAAAATTTAGATAACCACCTTTAGATGATTATATACAGTCAAATTTAGTAGTAAAAAAATATATAGATAATATTATAGCCAATATCATTGGAGTTCTACAATTTTTTGGTTATCTATTTTTTATCCGATCATTATAACCAACAAATATAGTTCATTCTCTTTTCTTCTTTTCTTCAACACAGATCTCTGGAGCACAATGTTAGTCATTTATGAAAGAGTAATACTAGAGGTCTCAAATTACACCTGACATATATTTATTGGTAGGGGCATATTAATGCTCCATATTATTTTTAAGTAAATGATCAATAACAGATTAACACCTCATGTTTTGATAATTATTTTGGTATCGCATTTGGTACCTCTAGCATTATTCTTTATAAAATACACTTATGCAATCGGAAATTAATGTATAAATTGTTTTTTGAAAATTAGGAAGAAAGAAATATTATTTATTACGGGTACTTGAGTTAAACCTCAATTTAATGAAAGTTGAAACGCACAGGGAGCGGGGTAAAAGTGTACAACAGCCAAATTGTGAAGTTTGTTCATCTTTTTAATGTCCTTTTGCAGGTAACTTGGGATTAAAATTAAACAGGACCAAATTAATTGAATATGTACAAGTTGCACCACTGAAAAATGAGTTCTCAAGCTCTCTGGCCAAGAGTTTGACATATTACTTAACATTTGTCCTCATTCTTGGCCAAGAAAAATTTGTGGCACCTTCTTATATAATTTATTTCTTGGCCCAAGTGCCTTCAAACACAGCTGTCTTGTAGCTGCAAATATGAAGTGTCATTAGTTAGAGATTCGGGGGCTCGATCCTACAGTCCTACAAATATTTGAACACCCTTTTTAACAAGCCATTGGTGGTAGCTCAAGTTGTGCCCATAAGCTCTATTCAATGCATTTATAATAAGCTGAAATTTTGCATTTTGTTGATAACCATTGTTGCTCTGACTCTTCTATTTTATCTCTTTAATCATGATCGACACTTAGCGCTTAATATGAGTATGGATTCTTGACACTCATTTTACATCGAAACCATGGAATATGTTCAGATATTGCGAAATTTGAACGATATGTTATAGTTGAGCACTTCTAAGTGCTGATCACATCATGTTTTACTATGGTGTCTCATTTAGGACTCAAACAAACATACCAAGTAAGAAAAGGTATTCCAGCCTGGTAGAATGCGAAAAATAAAAAAGAATCTAGTAGTATTATGAATTTATCATTGTTAAATTATTTTAGTACGTGCTAGCTTATTAAGAATCCTAGTTCCAGGGGTAAGATACATGCACAAGTTTTCTCTATTCCTACGATGCAGAAAAGACCTAGCTTCCCAGAAAGATAGAACTTCTAAGAAAGTACTGACAGATATTGAAAATCTCATTTAGGATCCCATTTCCTTTTTATTTTTGGAATCTGAACAAGGAATCAACTACAGTACAAGATTTCTCTAGTTGTTTATATAGTTAATACCCGGTCCCAAAGAAATAAATGTCCACCATTGCTTGCATTTAACTTGATGTACACTTTTCTCAATTGGCACACTATCCATGTTCTCTCATTTTTCTCAAGACTCCTTAGTCCTTGCTTACGTATATATATTGAGTAGACCAGTTGAATGCAGTAATGTGTTCATCTAATGTAGTTGTGTAGACCAAAATGTAATAATAAGAACATGTTCTATGAGACTATGAGCTGAAACATTGTAGAATTAAGGCTTGAACTGACGTTGGCTCACCAGTAAGGCCAAATGGTAGTACCTCAAACTCATACGAGTCGAGAATATGCATCCCTGTAGGTTTCCTCTGCAGCTATCGACATTTTATTAAGATCCTCGCAATTGATTATATGTATGCTTCCCTCAATTTGTCCTAGCAGCATCACCTTCTTGACAATCTTAATAATATCGATCTTGATTTCTTGGAAGTCATACATTACTGCATTGTGCTATTTTAACCAATATAAGCATAACAGATCGAAGTCCATAGAGAAAATGCTCATAATTCTCTGTGAAATATCTGTCCTGGCACCACATGTCTGAAGATTTTGCAGGATCACTACCCTTTTTGAGGCATCACTTGCTATGGAAATCAGGAGTGCCATGCATCTTTTTTGCAGTGACCCTCAGTTGCTTCAACAACCCACTATCAATACAGATGGGAGTTGCTGTAGACCAACTATTCAAAGATAACAAGTTGTTTGTTTTTAATTGATCCTTGAGTCCTAGTGTACAAGGTATCATGCTCGTCGACAAGGCATTAATGGAGATTTCTCTTGGTTCTTTATGACTCGTCCTAGTTGATGTTACTACTTCCTGATTGGTATCTTTCTTTTCCTACCAGCATATATAACCCTGCCTTGCACTTTTGTCCTGAAAGTAAGTGTTGTTCACAGTAAAAATAGTCTGCTTTCACTGCTTATTTTTTATCAGCAGAATTGGATCTCCATTATATAGATGTACATTACATTCACCATATGTAAATATATAAAGCCATGCTTTTTGTAAAAGCAAAGACAACCCTTTCTCTTCACAAGCTAAGATATTTTTCACTTTCACCCTTTTTCCTCCCAATAAGCAAAGATTCTTTCACTTTCACCCTTTAATGCCTTTTACAAAATATACAGGAGGACAAAAGCTTGTTACTTGTTACTTTCTTTAGATATCATATTAATCCGTTTAGCTTATATTATAAGTAACTTATAAGTTAAAAAATGTATTGCTTTTAAAAATAGGAAGGTCGATTATTAGATCTAGTTATGCTATGAAAATAGTATATTTATGCTCTTTACGGTCAGAAAACAGCACACAAGTTTACAACTAAGTTTAAGAGACATAAAAGAAGATAGCAATCACTTGCCCAATTATACATATACATTAGGTTCCATGGAGAACTTTAACAAATTTGCAGAACACATATTGAAAAAGTGCTGACAAATGGTTCACAGTGTAGCACGCTATAATGGTTTTTTATTTAAACGTTAGCATATATAGGGTAACACTCTGGTAGGAAATAGTTTGGGGGGGGGGGGGGGAGACAGATAAACTTGAGATTAGAAAGGTGGAAGCACCCAAAGAGCAGCATAGGGCTAAGTTGAGTTTACAACAAACATGACACTAGCAAGAGTCTCCTACTCTAGTGTCAAAAGGAGAAGAGACAGAGACAAAGAAATCAATAATACAGAAGACATACTATTCCTCTTTTATGCAGTCCTTTTATAGCTCTAGAGTTGAATATAATCTTCCTTTTCAGTCTTTTATTCACAAGCCAATTTGGTGTCAAAGCTGCTTAAACAGATTGCAAACGCCTGGAAAGCAGACAACGGATAGCGATAATCCATAGTAAACATATCTTTTCCAACCTTGCCAAACTGCAATATGACTTTATCATGTTCAGGTTGGGCTGGCTGGGAAGGGGCTGGTGCAGCCGTGGCAGTAGGCTGTGCGGAAGCAATCAACTGAAAATTCTTAACAGAAGCTACCGTCACTCGTCCCCGAAAATTCAGGCACCAGCACTGTAACTGCTCATGCCATCTAGGTGCCTTGTTTTTCAGAATCAAGGGTTTTGATTTCCCTTCCTCGTCTTCACTGCAAGCAGCAGCAGCACCAATTTCAGAAAAGCGTGAACTGCTGAACTCCACAGAGTGGTCAAGAGACTTTGAGAAGGAGATGCTTCGGAATGAGTCATCAAGAGAGCGAGGCAGGAGCTCTGGTTGCCCAGGAACGGTGCCACCTGCCTCGAGTGCTGAGATGGGGATTGAGTGCATAATGCAGTGCATCCTTCTTGGACCACGTGTGCCAAGGACATTAAGCTCATATGTGATGTGCGCTATGTTATAGCTGCCTGTTGGGACTTTAGGAGAGACCTTTTTGGAATAGAATCTACGGCTTGATCTGCCTGGTGGCGGTACATGGGTACCAGCATGTGGAGGCTGTGTGTCGTATATTATAAATTTTGTGCCAAGGAAATTTGATCTGAAACAGACAGCAGCATTGATATTAGTCTTTCAAGATTTGACGCATACAGAAAATAAGGTTTTAAATTAAATATGTAAATATATTTGCATTATCAAACAGAAAAACACTCTTAGTCTGCACGTTTTGAGAAGTTCTGACAAGGAAGCAAACATTGGTTTGACGAAATAAAAAGTTGCATTATCAATTTAAGTTGTTGAATCAAGAAATGCCTAGCAACTAGCAATCAACCGAACATGTCAATTAAAAATATTTGCACATGTGGTGAACCCAGCTTCCTAGTTGTGGATAATCAATCTTTCAATTATGTGTGCTGCTCCATATCGTCCTTGAAAATGCATCAACACAAACGCTTGACTATCACCATGAATTACAACTAGGAAGCTCATTATTGGGGTGTTTGGTTTACCTTAAAAACCTCATATAAGCGGAAACAAGTACCTTACAAGGCGAAACATCTGTGCCTAACAATTGACCCGCTACGCTTCATTTAGATAAGGATAAGCCAGACTCAATTCACAGCTAATGATTGAAGCACCTTAATGATTGAAAAAATTATGTATATCACAGCTCTATTTTGTTACCTTAGCTTTCCAATGTAGGTGCTGCTTGACCTTGAAATATTGTCTGCATCCATAGAGATCACATACTCTGTGCAAGTCGTTCGTCGCGTTCTTTTTGCAGACAGAAGAAATTTTCCATTTTCAACTAGCAAAGCTACAGTAGAGAAAAGCCACATAAAACATCAGTGCCTTCATAATGACATATATATGTACATCTCATAAGTAAAAGCATAAACAACATTAACTCACTAGCAAGAGTTATATGTGGGAATACAACGCATTTAAAAGCCGGACAAATTTTTTTTAAAAAAAAGGGAGAACAAATCCAGTAAGACTTCACTCAAAACCAGTAAGACTCGTTCAACCTAAAAGATTTTTTCTGCCAAACCAACAACTCAAAAACACAATATTTTATTCTGCCAGAATAGGGATTCTGTTCCCTGCACACATGACCGGTTTGACCACAAGATTACTCCCACCAGAAATATCCTAGTCACTATACTTATCAAAGAAGTCACATGTACTGCACCGTGCACGCCAAGAGAATCCTACGGTGGAAAAATTATCTTGTTCTTGATAAGTCAATTAATAAACACAGCCCAAAAAAAGTGTAGTGCGGATAATAGCTCACATTTAACTTTTTCACTCTCAACAAAAACACACAACAGATTCATTACCGCTACCGACAAATCTATTGATCCAGTCAGACTAAGGAAGCCTTAATTTCTTTATGTTCCTTATAAGCCTACTAATTAATGGAACCCCACAATTAATTGTAATGCAGATAATAGCTCACATTTATCCTTTTCCTTGACGACAATAAAGCTAAAAAAATTCCCTACCAATACTGACAAACTGATTAATATCGTCAGACTAAGATGGTACTCTAGACAACATAAAAATGAAAGATACGTGCATTAAAAGAACATCAAAGCACAAAGATCTATCTTCTATAAGATTGGAACGGATTGCTCACCAGGGCTGAGACAGAGGAAAAGGTGGTATGTCAAATTAGATTTATCCCTCTTTATAAAGCACTGAATAGCCCCGTCACGAGATCCTGGCTGAAAAGACAATTGATGTGGTTTAGCTTTGTCGTAATGCCATAATATTTGTCAAAAAGTACCACCAAATGGAAATAGAGAAACGTCAAACACCAAGACAAAATGTACGTCATTGATGAGATATATCTACAACAGCAATATTATCTTGTACTTGTTTTGTTATATATAAGAAAGTAAACCATAGGTAAGCAAAGACAAAACGCTACCTGTTTCAGAGAAACTGGAAATGTCAGCTTCCCACAAAACTCTGGATTTCTAACAATATCCTTGCACATACTTCTCCATGATTTGCAAACAGCAGAGCATGCAACAACATGCTTTCGACCTGGCCATGTACTTTCACTCTCCTCTAACCTTTTAATGACATCATAAAGTAGCTCAGGAGGTAGATTAGCCCAGCGACTGTTCTGTACTATGATGGGGTGATCATTCAGTTCATTAAATGAACCATGTGATTTTCCTCTGTGATGACCCGACACCCTGACATCAAAACTTCGCCTGGATAAGCTCCCAATACTATCTCGCACATCACGAACTATACTGCGAAATGACATTTATCTTTGAATCTAACTGGTGGCAACTCAAACTCACTTTCAGAACTCAAGTCACAACTTCTTTCACTCTATTTCTAAAATCTTAATACCCTTCACATGTAAATAAAGCTGCAAAAAAAAAAGGGTGAATTAGATTTATGAGGCAAAGACTTATATCCTCAAATAAAGTAGGGAGAATCAAAAAGGAATCGAAAGGAAAAAGAAAAGGAAACAAGATGAGATAAAGACACCTTCATAGGGACTCTAAAACACACTAAATTATGGAGATTTCTTTACATACATCTTTTCTGATTTTTATGAAAGTCAATTAACTCTTACAGCTCCACTAAAACAAGTCCATGGTTGCTTGTTTTAGCTTAATTTTGTAAACAAATACTTGATTCAGTTCACTCATATGACAATTCACCGCAACAAACAACAATTCAAATGCATGCTTGGTTTCATTTGTACATTATCTTCAACTCTCAACAATATACTTCAATAAAACATAGTAATATGTACCTGATATCTCAATTCACAACAGATTATTTATATGACCATACAGTATGTTAACAAGAATATCAAAGTATAAAATAAACATATAGCTTCCAGGAAAGGCACAAAGGATTGGAAAGTCTAACCTGCTTAATACACAAGTTTTTCAAATCTGTACAGCTACTTCAAGATCTGCATCCATAAATTAAAGTTCAGAAATTAGAAGGAAAATATATACAAACTGACCAATCTAAAAAAGTCAAAACCGACCCATCTAAAATCAACCCAGCAATTCACAATCAACCAAGCATTTCTACCATATAACATCTATATAATCACAAAGTAAAACTGGTACAGACCTAACTAAAAGTCTTGGAAATGGGGAAAAAGCAAAAAAAAATGTTCTTGTGAGCCAGTGAAACAAAATCAAAACCACTGAAATCATAACATCATTATGTATAAACCCCCATGGAAACAACAAAAACAAGATCTTAAAGACTAATCTTCACCATAAAACAATAAAAAGCTGCTAACTTTTGATTACATACATGGAATCAAAGATCTACATACATTAAAAGAGAACAAAATCAAGAAACCCAAGTGTATATACCTACGAGAACCCAAGATTATGAATAAAAATCAGATCTTTCACCCAGAGAAGAGAAGCATATCAGAAAAGAAAAAGTGGGTCAGACCCGAAAGTCATTTATATCACCTAAATCTAGTTCAACTAACCAAAGAAAGATGGTAAAAAAGTCTAATCATGCACATATATTTTATTTTATCTACACATACATAATAATAAAATAAAGAAATAGAATAATACCCAGTACATCACCAAAACCTGGCTAGAAAGCAACGACTATAATGGTGTTGACTTTTTGAGTGTGTGAGGTGGGTGCACTGTGCATAGATAGATACAGATGGAGATAGAGATACATATACATACAAATGTAATAAGGAAAGCCTCTGACGAACAACACTTTTAACGGAAGTTGCCGATATGAACAGTGAGTGGCTGTTTTTATTATCCTACTGTTAAGGCCATGTTTGGCCGTTTGTAAAATTAAAACAACAACTTTTTTCTGATATTTGATATGTGATCGTTTCATTTATTTTATTAGCTTTATTATACCCGTGCATCGAAATATTATTATTTATGTAAATATTTTTGTTATATTTTAAATATATATATATATATACAATTATAATTTTGATGATTTAAATTTATTAAATTTTAATAATATGTATTTTATTAATATTCATATTTAATATTTCAGTTTATAATATAATATTAAATTTAGAATTAATTTTTTTTGAAATGTTTGACTTTTTCCTAAAGAAATTTTTATGTGATCTCAATAATTATTATAAATGGTTGTATTTTATATGAGTGTTTCAATTTAATTTATTTTTTTATAATATTAAAAATATATATAATATTATAAACTGATAATTTAAATCTTTTATGTTTTAATAATATATATTTTATTAATATTCATGTTTAATATTTTAGTTTATACTTTAATTTTAGATTTGAAATTGGGATTTTTTTCTTTTTAAATTTGTTATTATTGTTATTGTTAACATTTTACTTAAAAATATATAGTATTAGAAAAGATGAGTAACTGTTTAGTTATCAATAGCAATTCAATTATTTAAAACTAAAAAGTGATATCATTATATATAGTAAATATGAGCTTAAAAGTATATACATATAAGATTTTAAGTGTTTAAATTATTTATAGGTATAAATCCAAACGGCGTAAATGAGCAACACGATGTATGAGTTATTCGAGTTCGGCTCGTAAAATATTCAAATAATTGAGACGAACTCAACCTCAAAGTTATGCGAACATTTTACTGAGTTTGAGCTCGAGTTTCAAATTACACTAATTATAAGGTTCACAAACATAATCGAGTTTGTATTTAATTAATTATTTATTTATATATTATTATATAAATATTCATTATTTATATATATATTACATATTAAATCTAGTAATACTTGTTCCGAGCTTAAGAGATTCGAATTTTTACTAATATTTTGTAGAATTGAATTGAGTTTTCGAGGCGAACTTGGATATATCGAACTTTTACTGAACCGAACTTTGAGCTTGAAATTTATGACTCAGTCAAACTCGAACTTTAGCTAGAACTATTTAGTTGAGTTCGAACCCGAACCTAACTCTTTTTAACTTGGCTCGACTCGATGAAATCCCTGATCATAACGACGTATCACATTAACTCTCTTATTTAATATACGGGAAAAGATTCAAAATCTTTTTTCAACCAAACAGCCCTAATTCTTTATATAGAAGAAGAATTATAGAGATAAAATATGAATATATGTTTGAGTTGGTAGTATATAATAATAAAATATATTTATTTTTTAATATTACAAATTAAATTATTAATCAATTAAAATTTTAATTTTAAAAATACAGTAATGATATTGTAGTGTTTGGATCTTATTATTCACCTCCACTGGACCACTCTTGCGTCTGGAGCTTTATTTTGGAACTTCCGGGAGTAGTTGAATTGAATCTTCTTATGTTGGTTTCTTTTTCAAATACTTCGTATTTTACTATGATATACAAAAATCGGGGTGATTTTTATGAAATTTTATGTATTCTTATTTAAATCATATATAGTAGTAACATATTTCGGCTCAGAAAAATTGATGCTTTCGTTTACTTGAAAGCAAAAAGGCCAGGTAGGTTGTATTAAAGTATTTTAGTTAATTATATTATTTTATTGTGATTTTTATATAAAATAGTGTAAATTTTATATTATATTTAAAGTCTAAGTAAACCAAACATATCCGGTACATGGAGGGTGAGGGTGAGGGTAAGACCATCCCCCTATTGTTGTAGATTAGTGAGGCTTTTTCGTTGAATATGTGCGGCTTAGTGCATGATAAAATAATGGGGATATATATACACATAAAATATTACTCAAATTAGACCAAGTTAAAGCATATATAGGGGCCATTGTTATAAGAAGGGATACATTATATAGAGTTGTAGAAAACTATCTTATATACACATAAAATAAATATTTTTTTGTTATTTATCAAATATAAGCATAAATGAATTAAAAATGTATTTACATATAAAAAATATTAAAAATGACATATAATAATGAACAAATAGTAAAACGATTCTACAGCAGAATCATATTGCTCATAACATAATTTTATAGTAGAATCAAATTGAAAATCATATTTTTCTCTTAATTTTTAAATATTAAATTATTTATAAAACTTATACATGGTTTGTATGTGACATTACGATCAAAATTTATTCGTTATTAATCATAAATATGATTAATTTTAAATTTATTTATGAAATTCTACGTTAGAATCAAATGGTTCTCTCCAGACCTCTATATAAATGTTTCTCTCTAGAGTGTCACTCATAATATATATAAATATATATATATATATATAATTAAAATCTATTTTAACTAATTTGTATCAAGTTAGAACAATTATCTTTATATTTTTAAATATTATTTTATTACTAAGTATAAAAAGTTAAAATTGTTGGGACGTGGAAACAAAGAAGGAATGAGAATAAATCTATAATGGTAATATTGAAATTTTAATTTTGTCAAAACAAAATATTGAATTTTTAAAAAATACTCTGAACTATATCAAATTTTGATCTTATACAGATTCAATATACTTTTTGGTGCAATATTAAAAAAATACAATTTATAGAGTTGAATTTAAATTACTTTTTTATATTATTTAAATATAAAAATATATTTATAGAGTATAGTTGCAGATAATAGTATTTGTTTGGTATTAACATACGTTTATAGCTTCCAACTTGTTCTCTATTTAATCGAATTTAATTCATTTGACCAAATATCATAATCACGCTGGAATGGACATGCCACATATATAACAAAAAAATAAACTGCCGAGTTTCATGCTAATACACGCTTGGGTGTTATTAAAATATTAAATACATCTTATCTTTATTTATTTTTACCAAGCACCTTATCTTTATTTGGTTTGGTTCTGTTCAGGTGTGCATGTAAAATATGATCTCGTAAAATATTGCAAAACCTTGGGTTCTTATAAATGGGGCGGAATTGTAAATTATTAACAACTCTACAGATTAATAAAAAATTATTAAATAAATCTCATGCATATTAAATAATGCAAATCATACAACTCCAGACAGAAGCAAACCAAAGCTAATAATGCAAATCATACTCCCCCGTCCCCGTCAATTGTACGTGTCACCCAATTGTTTATATTTGAGTTAGGTACAGAGCTTAATAAAATTATATAAAGTATTATGAAAGAGAAGAAAAAGTTGATGAAAGAGAAGAAAAAGTGGGTAAAGTGGGGAGATCAATTGATATTTAATTAATATTTAATTGATAAGGTAGAAGAAAGTAGTGGGTGATGGTAAATTTTATTTTATAATATAAAAGTTTACTAGTTTTGAAATATAAATAATTGAGTGTGATATAAAAAAGAAAGTATAAAGAATTGAATGGAACAAGTTAGTAGTTGTTTTTTCCTTTTCAAAATAAAAATCTCGTGTGGATCCAACTGTAGTATCGTAATGGACAACAATGCACAGATTTGAAATAGTCGATAATTGATCGCTTAATCAGCAGGCTGGTCCGTGGCTAAGGCTCGAATAAGACGATTCGTCTAAAATATTAAGGGCATTAAAAATTTATATATGTATTATATATACGTTTTATTTTTATTTTTTGAAAAAAAAAAGCTAAAAAATATACCATTTTAAAAATTCGATGAAGACATCCAAATCTTTAGAATCGGGATCACACGTAACGGCCATTTCTCTCAATAATTTGCACGTCACCTTCACCGCAAAAGTCAAGTTTGTTTATTTTTCTTCTTCTTTCGGAACAAGGGTTCTCCTTGTTCTCTTTAATGTTAATAGCTTAGATCCGTGTGGAACACGGGTTATTAGTATTATTTTATTAATTAAATTTTAATATTTTATTTTTTTATTTTCTAAATTACATTTATATTTATATTATTACTCATTTTTAATTTATTTCATATTGTGTATAACTATATTATTATATCTTAATTTTATTAATTAGTTGTTTATATTTTTATTTTACATATATATTATAAAAATATTAGAATATTATTATTAAATATTTCTATTAGTTGTGTTTTTAAATATTTTATTATTAACATTTTAATGTTATTTTATATATTTATCTTTATTCTTATTAACTTTATTTGATATCATGTGTGGATATATTATTATATTTGAATTATTTTTATTGATTATTTATATTTTTATTTGAAATTCGTGTATATTATGAGTGTATTTAAATATTATTATTAAATATTTTCTGTTATTTGCATTTTATTTTTATTTATGTTGAATATAAGTCAAGATATTATTTTAAATTTTTTAACATACCCACTTTTTATTATTATGGAACCCGATAACAACTAAACGACCACGTGATATCCTTTATTTCAATTATACTCATGCAATGCATGGTTACTTTGGTAATAATAACATTATAAGTAAATTTATTAATTTTCTAGAAATTTATATTTATTCAGTTTAAATATTAAAATTTAATATATTTTCTTTTAAAAATAATATTAAGTTAGTTATTTATATTTATTGATAATCAAATTAATAAATAATATTTTATTCATAAATAATATTAAACTAATTTTCGTATTCATAGAGAAATCAATTAATTAATTAATAATATTTATGAATTTACATTTTTACCCCTGACGACCAAACCATACTAACTACCTTATCCCAATTATATACAAGATATAATGTATATAAATAGATTTTAAAATAAATTTTATCTGTTTCGATATCTAACAAAAAAATAATTAATTTAAATATATTTTATTGTGAGTTAGGTTGAATTGAGCCGAATCTTTTTTGATATATAACTTATACTACATACTAGTGAGGTGAAATCGAACCCATCGTTTGGTTAAGTTTTCAACTTCTGGAACTAAATGTTCCGATCTTTATTTTCTTAATAATGAGGTTTGACTTTTAGTAAATTCACCTCCAACTTTTATTTATTTGTAAATAAATAAAATTTGAGAGGGTAAATAAAGGGGAAAAGGGTAAAAATAAATAGACGAGAATGACAATAACATGGGTTGGCGTCGAATGCATGTGCATAGAGGCAGGCATCTACCTTTAGCTTTTGCCTTCTTTCACGCTTCGTTTGCCGCTCTGGACTTTAATACGACTTTGTTGACATAAAAGGCAAACAACCAACCAACAAATCCGGTTAAATTATTTTACTTTACCACTTGTTACTTCACACTCCATGTACCCTACAAATATGTACTCCTTTGCCTCTTTTATATAGTTGACTGAATTTTTTACGCGTATTTCTAAAAGTGTTTTGATCATATAATTAGAATTAATATTTTTTTGAAAATTTAAATAAAAATATAATATTTAAATTATAATTCAAAAAAAAAATTAAAAATATTAATTATATCTATGCGATCAAAACACCTAAATTTAGGTATAAAAAGTCAAACGACGTATAAACATGACCAGGCTGCACCGTAGACTATGTATATTCACATTATTTATTAAAACCCTAAAGTTTTAATGTTAAATACGGTAAAGATAATTGAATTCTTATATTCATATAAAAAATAAGTATATATTTTAACACGGTAAAAACATATATCAAAAACCCAACTTTCACCTAAATAAATAATTACATATTTTAAATAATGGTCTTTCATATTTAATGATATAGAAGAAGCTCGGTTCGAAGAAAGTCCCATCCAATTAAAATTCATTTTGAAATATAAAAAATTCTAATAAATTTGGATAAAATTCAAATTTTTTAGAAAACTGGGAAAAACACACGATTTTGTAAATTCAAAAATATATGATACAGTATTAATTAATATATAAATTTTAAGAAACCCGGCGGTCCCGGCCGACCTGATTTTAAAGAAAATTAAACCTAATTTGATTTTTAAAAATCCGGGCCCTTTTTTAATTTGAATAAAATCCAGCCCCCGAACTTTTTATGCATCACAAGATTCATAATACTTAAATTACCGATGATATATGGATGACTAGAGTTGAAAATTGATCCGGTCAATCCGATTTATATTTGGTTTGAAAATATAATATATGTATTATATTCGTTTTATAAATGATGCAAATTTAATGTAACATTTAAATTTGTATAATGTGGCCGTTTGAGATTCCTTAAACTTAAAATAAGTTACTTATTATATATATATTTTTCATATTTTTTAAAGATAAATATTTATTTTAGAATTTTAAAATCAAATAATATCTTCAAAATAAAAAATAAATTATTTATTTTAAAAAAAATACATAAATGCCTACTTTTTCTGAAAATAAAAACTTATTTTCAGAAAAAATGGGGAGCAAACACCCCCAATATACAATCCCGAATCGCTCAAATCCTACGTGAATATGGTTCACAGTCCGATCCGGCCCAAACTTGAATATGGATTATATTTTTTAACTATTATATTTCTATCCTTTTTTTTATGTAATTATATTTCTATCCTAATCGTCCATGTAGAATTAAAGGGTTTTTTCAAAAATATCTTGTATATATAATTCTTTTTTAAACAATTTTCTAAACAAAAATATGATAATTTAAATTTTATTTTCAAAAATAAGATTTGCAACTTTTTTTTAGATTAATTAGACTTCTAACCTTACAAATGAATATTTGTTCTAATTAGGACCACATATGATAGACCCATTAGGCAATTGTCACTTGAGTTATCTAATCGTGCTCGTACAATTTGCAACTTCTGCAACCTGAAAAGTAACTTTTTTTCAAAATTATTTGAAAGTTTATTTGAGTTTTAGCCGGAATTCAAACCGATACAACATGAATCAATTTTTTCAAAAAATAAAATAAAGTTGTATTTTGAATTACAAAGGTTGCAGATCGTATTTTTGAAAATAAAATTTAAGAACACTATTTTTAGAATTACTTTTAAAAGTGGTAGTATTTTTTAAAATTGTTTTTAAGAATGTAGTATTTTGGATAATTTAGGAGATTAATATGATATGTATTTTAGTTATCAGATTATTATTTAAAAACTATGCCCAATAATAACTATCTGGCACAAATATCGACTACCGAATTTTTAATATTTCAATTTTAATAACATAACTAGTTTATAACCCGTGCAAAGCAGAGATGATATTAATAAATTATATATTAATTATTTTATATAATTTAAATATTTAATTTGATATGATAATTTATTTTATTATTAATTTATTTTTACATTTTTCTATACAATGTTGTTTATATATTAATATTCATAAAATTTAATTATAATTTATAACTTTAAATAGATAAAAGAATTTGAATGACGATAGAATTGAGTTGAATGTGAGTACAATTATATTAAATAAAAATTATAGAATAAGTAGGATTCTTAAAATAGAAAATATAATTTAGATATAATATAATATTATTCGTGAACAATTGTATAAAAGAAGAATTATCGGTGATAAAATTGTGTGTATGATATATATTTTCTAAAACAATATTTTATTAAATTTGAAAGGTTGGGATCTTTTCTATGGTTCACCTAAAATTAGACTGTTATGATCTTTTTTATGGTTCACACATGTTAGATGAAAAAATGTTATTTTGTTTGGTTATAATAACAAGCTTATGAAAGAAAAGTAAATTAAATTTTTATTGATATTTAATATAAAATTTTATAATATTAAAATTTTATGTTAATATTATATGTTATCTTATTTTATATAAATATATTCTATTTATTATAAATATGTTATAATTTGAATCCGTGTTATAATAAATATATAAATGGGTCTAAAAAATAAAATTTTAGTTAATATAGATATGTATATAGTTAGAGCCCGTATTATAATAAATAAAATTATATAATTTGGATCTATATTACAATAAATATATAATTTGGTCTAAAAAATAAAATTTTAGTTAATATAGATATGTATATAGTTAGGGCCCGTATTATAATAAGTAAAATTATATCTATGTATATTTTTTAGGCCCGTGGGCTGTGACCCAGTACCTACCAACCAATCGACCAGAATTTTTAATCTTTCAAATACAATGATATATAGTATATATATGATTATAATAATATAGTATAGATTGATCAGATATTGTAATATATATCTAATATTATAATATCATTATTTATGATAAATATCTAAATATATATATAATTATTATATTTCCTAAAAGTCTATCTGGATTCCAGACTCTCTTTCACAACCCCTATGATTTTTTTTTGTCAGATTCACAACCCCTATGAATTGAAATATCCAAAAAAATAAAATATAATTACGCATGATTTTCATTATTATAATTACACGGACAAGCTTATTTATTGTATATTTAAAGTATCGTCACTGCAAGTCCATATAAAAATTAGCAGGAGATTCCCTCGTCAATTATATATTTTATACAAAATGGCGATTAGCATGAGGGGTGTGATATATATATATATATATATATATATATATATATATATATATATATAATTTTGGAATTTGGATTGTAAGTTGTAAGTTGTAACAGAATGCATGAGTAGGTGCCATGGTGCATGGTGGTGTTACTGGTGTACAGATGGGAAGAATAATGGCCCTTTACAGGTATGCTTCGCTTTTCTTTTTCTTCATCATTCATTGCCACTAGCCGAAGCTGCCTTTATTAGATTCTTGATAATTTTATTTTATATATAACCCATAATAATTTAGATGTGTCCTCAGAGCAATTACAATATACAATATTGTTAAAATTACGTGTTATTTCTATGATATAACATTAATTATAGTATATAATACTTCAATGTAATGTTTTTGTTTTTACTAGACTTATAGTCTTACAAATGAGTATCTGTTCTAATAAATTCTCGGATGAGTCCGAGTCGAACCAAAACCTGAAGTATGTGTTATTTCGATGATATAACATTAATTATAGTATATAATACTTCAATGTAATGTTTTTGTTTTTACTAATTTGACTTATAGTCTTACAAATGAATATTTGTTCTAATAAATTCTCGGATGAGTTAGAGTTGAACCAGAACCTGAGATGACAGAGAACAAGTCCTTTACCACTTGGGTTATCTAATTTTAAATAAAATTTTAAAATGGAAAAATGTTATACTTATTAGATATAATTATAATTGTCACACAGGCATGCAAGTGATAAATTAGATGGAAATGAATATAAAAATAAGTTTAATTGTTGTTTTAGTTATTTGTACATCTATTTTAGTTAATTTTATAATTATTTGGTTTTATTTTAAAACCATGTATTGCAGTATAAGATTTATTTTAGCAACAAAATTTAGTTTTTAATTTCATATTATGATAATAACTACGTCTATTTTAACATTAGTATACCCAACTAGGGATGAACAAAAAAATCGAAAAACCAAAACCGGACCGAAAAACCAAATCGAAAAAAACGTAACCAATAAAAACTAAAAAAACCCGTAACCGAACCGAACCGAACCGACGGAACAGTTTGGTAACGGTTACGGTTTTATCCCTATAACCGAACCGAAAAACCGAATCATTTATATAATATTATATATATAATTAAATATTATCATATAAATATATATTATTTACTATACAAAAACTAGTATAGTTATGTATAATAAAAATAACAATATTATTTACTTATTTTGCAATGAATAGAAGTTATTATTTATTTATTTTGATATCTCCATGTCATTTCTAATACTAGTAGTATTGTAGTCTTTAATTCGAAATTTGAATATAAACTCACTTATAATTTTATGATAATAGAAATTATGTTATTATAAATTTTAATATTTTTATGTTATAATATTTTAAAACTTAATGTTATTAAATTTATATAACACAATTAGGTAAAAAAAACCGAAATCGATTAACGGTTAACGGTTAACCGAACCGAAAAAACCGTTCTGGACGTTTCGGTTACGGTTAATAGGTAAAAATCAAATTAAACCGACATGTACGGTTTGGTAACTGTTTTTATCAAAAATTGATTTGAACCGACCCGTGCACACCCCTATACCGAACTCCCTAACTTTGACTAAAAGGTCTTAGAAAATTCGGGACGGGACATTGACAATGCTGCCCCATTTCGAAATGACTCGATATCCGTTATTTCGATGTTTGGATTTGAATTATAATTTAATATTTAATTTATTATTAATTAATAAATTTTAATAAAAAACTATATTTATTTTCAATGTAATTTTAATAAATATTTTCTAAGAATACTTTTTTATTTTCGTACTCTCAAGATATATTAGTCAAATTATATATTCAAAATAATTGTATAATTATTTAATTATTATAATTAATGTGGAAATAAAGAGAAATATTATGGGAAAAATATCAAAACCTTCATTTTCTAAAATGAAATATATTAGTATTATCATTAAAGAAAAACATGACTCATTTTCATTACTATATACTAAAAAACGTACACGTCGTTAAATTCAAAATTAAACTTTTTCCATTACACACTCGTTAGTTGATTGCTCAAATTGTCAATTTTCATTTATTATAAACAGTTATGAGTTTTATTACTTGGTCTTTATTAAACAATTGTTCTATAACTGAAAATAACATTCGTGTTTTTTTTCTATATTCTAGATAATTAATGATTGTGTGTGTGCACATAGACATATAAAAAGAGTTGTTAATGAATATTTAATAACTTTGATTGTTAAATCTAGTTTTGACTTTAAAATGTGTACATTTTTAATTTTCTAGTGATTAAAATGAATCGATTTTTTCTTTAATGGTGATACTGATATATTTCATATTAGAAAATGAGGATTTTGATATTTTTCCCGAAAAATAAATTGATATTTGAAAGTTTTTATTATATGTGATTTTTCTAAAAAAGACAAAGAAAACTTCATAAACATGTCCCTTAAAAAATTAATTTGAAGTTAAAATTATCTTAGATACTGTAAAATTGAAAGAGTTATCTTCTATTCTTAGAAGAACACCCCTATGGCTATTAGGTAAACATCTACCGTTTTCTGTGTAATAATAAGGACGGTCCACTAAGCCCAACACATATTAGCAGAGCCCAATGTTTCAAATGATGGGTCATACGCACAATAGTCTTCCCTATACTTTGGCACAGCTCAAGCTATACTGTTATTCCTATTTTGATTCTGTATGTCTATATTTTCTTCTTTGATCTTCCTTAATAATCAGGTCTATGTGTGTGTGTGTGTGATATTAGATATGTGGTGTTATTATTGATAAATTTTTATATCTGTATGTATATGCAGGTGAATCTGACAAGAACTTGAATTAGACCATCTATTTCCAATGTAAGACTTTTTTTTTTAGTTGTAAATATGTGATGTGGGTTGTTTTGTTTATATATCTAGTGTGTGTGTATGTATGTTTCTGTTTTATGTATTTGGGTTTTGCTTGTATACCATTTCTTGTTATGTTATCTTAGTACTGATAAAAATATGGAGATTTATTGTCATGAATATTAACTTTGGGTTTTTGCTCCTTTCATATGATAATGAAGGGTGTAAATTGAAATATCGAGAGAATTTTTAGAATTGCGGAAGGGGTTTTGTTAATAATTTAAGTGGCTATCAGTAGAGTGATATATGGAATCTAGATTATTAAATTTACTAAGGTCGGTAATATTGATAGAAAAAAGTGTGATTGGTTGGTAAATCAACAATTATGTTTTTTGCCATAGTCTTGAAACTTATGCAACAGAGAATAGGTGGCCTATGGGCTACGACTTTTGTCACACAGAGAAGAAGTTGCTTAGAGCTGATTACAAATGATTTAGGACATGTTATATTCAGTATTATAATTTTGCACAACTTTCTTGAACTAAACAGTATACCACTGTGGGGACTGGGGACACCCCAATGCTGTAGTAGGAGTAATTATTTTAGACACCTTTGTATGCAATTGGTACTCATTTTTTATTCCGAATGACGTAATTTGCTATTGTGACTATTTGCCGAGGTTATTTTCTTCTCTAGAAATATAAGACTTTTATTTGGGTTCTGATTTACTAAGGCATGCTCAATTTCGTGCAAAAGTTTTACTTAAATCATCCTCCTTGTAGGGCTGACGAAGATCCCAGTGATCAAAAAAAGTACCTTGAGGACTCGTGCAAGCCCAAGTGCGTTAAACCTTATCTCGAGTATAAGGTGACTTCAGATATGCTTAAGATTTTATATGAGCTTTTCAAACATTGTACCTGTGTCAATGTTATAATATTTTTATGCTCTTCTTTATACTAAATACTAATGCGCAGTCTATTAATTATTTTTCATAATTAGTTTCTTATAGTTTGAGACTGAAGAGTTATGGAGTAGAGATGTGGGTAAAGTTTCTTCGGAAAGTTAGGATGTCTCCTACTTGTGGGTATACTAGAATTAGCAAGTAATTGACAGGCTAGTTTCTCCCATAATAGAAAAGAAGATAACACTAGATGTGAAGAAAGAAATAAAATACTGTTACATACATGAGAAGAATTAGATGAACACTAGTCTAAGCTTTTGAGAGGCTAGTCTCACTCATAACAGAAAAGAAGATAACACAAATGCCTGCCTCTCAGTGACTTTAGATGGTAAATTTTTGTAATTTTTTTTGAAGAAGCCAAAAAATGCATTTAAACTTATGTTAGGTGGCAGAGAACTTCTAGGACAATGTATGCTTTTTGAAAATAAATCAACAATTTGCATATGAATTCTCATTCCAACCCCCTAATCATATTTTTCGCAATCTCATACAAATAAATTTACACCTTATCATGGCTTAACTCTGACCCAATTCACCATTCTCTCCCATCTCTAATCTCCTTCTTAATTTTTTAAGTGTATTCCTAACTTGTTGCATTCCATCCAGCCAACACAGCAATAGACTTTTCATAGATTTTTGGAGATTGTAGAGCATTTGACCTTGTAACTAGGTTGACCTCTTTTATAGCAGGAACTTAAAATACCATTTGTTTTCAACAGAAACAGGTAATTGCATGTTAAATTCGTATAAGTTGCAACTTGAATCATAATCTCGCATAAGTTGTAACGTGAATTATAATATCGTGAAATCCCTACACCTTTGATGGTACCTATTAGGATATTAGCAGTAATAGAAACAAATTTGACCTTTTTAATTTGGAGAGAGAACTACCCTCTTTACAATTTGCAATGAAGATGTTAAAGGTCAGTAGTCTGTTACTAATTTGAATCTGTTACACTTACAACAGGCATGTGTTCAAAGGATTGAAGGTGATGATTCTGGGCACAAGCATTGCACTGGACAATATTTTGATTATTGGCAGTGTGTTGATAAATGCGTAAGTCTCTATTCTTATCTTTTCTCGAGCACTCCTTTTATATATATAGCTAATCATCATATCATTAATTTCATTGCTGACATCACCAGTGTTATTGCTGACACAACGGTTTCCTGGTACAAAAATGTTTTGTTCTGATAGGTCGCACCTAAGCTATTGGTGACACTGAAGTGATTGGAGAGAGGGATTATGGATATAATTATGTATCATCTTGCACTGTTGTTTTGAAATTGAACTTTTCAGTCATTGAAACTATTTATCTTGAGTTATACCATGGATAGTTGTAACGCTAATCGCCGCAACATGCTTTCTTTGTTGGAATTCAATTACAGTATTTATAATAAAAGAGTATACTTGAATAAGATTTAATTATCTACAGTTGTCGTTAGAGTATTATAATGATTCTTGTTTTTATTTGTATTGTGCGAAGCTGGTGATTTAATATATAACTTGGCAAAGATTTGCCAGTTTGGGTTATGTAGTGTAGTGCCTTTTTCTTTGCTGCATTTTGAAGAAAATTTCCTCAGTTGTTCATAGGCGGTGTTTTCAAACTCAAACTCCAGTACTGTAAAATGTGCAGAGATCAGAGTGTGCGAGTTGGTCAGTAACTTGGGAGGAAATTTGATTTATTACAAGTTATTAACATACTTTTCTTCTCTGGTAATGATTATTTTGAAATTATTAGATATAACTAGTCATTATAATTTGCAGAGGCGGGTCAATGCAGAAAAAAGGGTAGTTCTGCAAGGGCTTTGTCTCTTGGGTCATTTTCTACAGTTTTTTCTTCTCTTCCTATTTTTATAGTCTTGTGGTTGATGTGGTTGATTATAGTATTATAACTAGCAGGCTAAATTTCTTTTGTGATCTAGATGTTTGGAAAATTGAGTATATATTGACACTTTCCGTTTTCTATAGAGTTTCTCACAAGTCCAGAAAAATCATGCACAGTAATGCTCTGGCTCTTAGTTTATGGACTTTGGACTAAGTTTCAAGGAAAATTGATTTTGCCATCCAAAAATGTCTCGTTGCACAACTTCTTGTTTGCTTGCTTTTGTTCTCCGTGTAATCATCAAATTCGTGCTTACAATTAATCAGAGCTTATAATTGCATAGGGTACTAGTAACTTAGTAAGTGGTACTCGGTAGGGGTGACAATTTCGGGTTTTGGGTCGGGTCAGATTAGATTGTACTATTGATTTTTTCCTAACCCTAACCCGTACCTAACGGGTTGGTGTCAGGTTTCAGGTTATTTCGGGTTTCATCGTCTCTAATTTTTTTTAGAGTGATTGAAAATATACTCCTATATTATATACTCCCACCCTGGTTGTTGTACCTGGTTGTTTCAGGTTGATTTTTTCCTAACCCATACCCGTACCTAACGGGTTCGTGTCGGGTTTCAGGTCATTTCGGGTTTCATCGCCTCTACTTTTTTTTAGAGTGATTAAAAATATACTCCTATATTATATACTCCACTCTCCCAATTTATATGGGACTGATTGATTTTGCACAAATTTTAAGAAAAACAGTTCATTTCTTTTTCATTGCACGTGAAAGTTACATTTCAAATGTATAATATGTATTGTACCAGGACATGTATAAAATATTGTTATTACTATTAAATAATTATGAACCAATTAACGGGTATCTATTATTGCACGTGAAAGTTACTTTATTGCAATTAAATTTAGATATTTTAAACATAAATTATTTCAAAAGTAGGGTTATAAATATAGGGTTCATTAATTTTCGGGTCATTTTCGGGTTTCGGGTTCGTGCGACCTGGTTGTTTCGTGTTGAATATTTACTATCCCTGATTCGTATTTTTTCGGGTCGAATTCGTGTTGGGTCCAAAATTTTATCGGTACGGAGTTTATATTTGCAATCTGCAGCTAGATTTCTTTATGGTTAACTCAGGCTTCTCATTATGCTTGTAATTGGATTAACTCAGGTCTCTATGATTGCATAGTTTCCGTGGTGCTTCTGTGCATGAAGAAAATAATAGTGTATCGCTGATAAGATACTATGCTTGTTATTTAGAAAAGCCACCCATTTAATACTATTCAAATTATAATTTCTTTTTTAGTCCGAAGGAATGAAAATGCGTGGAAATATGATAAAATTTGTAATATTCATGGGATCCCTATCCTTGCTTTCATTTATTTTTCTATTATTCATCATCCCATTTCCCTTCTAATGAAACGGAGCGTTATGTTGAGTTTCCTCGAGATGAATCAAACTAGAGGGAAAAATGAAATTTAAACTATAAAATGGGTAAAATTTAAAATTTTAAACTGACAATTAAATTTCAAACAAAGCCTCAGAGAAACATCGTTGGACACTGGAAGGTTATGTCAGCTAAATATGATCCTTCTAATTTTGGTGCATGTGGAGTGGGGAGACTATTATAGAGAAGGAAGGTTGAAAGAAACAAGGCTTATACATTGCTTGGCATTTTGCTTGCTCTTTTTGTTGGTTGTTTTTGTTACGTTTCCTTGGCCTTTGGTGGTATTGGGATCGAGACATTTTACGGTATTTGTAACTAAATGATTTCGAACATGGCACAGGGTGGTTCATGATTATCAGTATCTCCTGCCACCTGCAATTTGGTCAGAGTGATAGTAGAGCTGGACTGGGCAGTGAGCTGCTGTGTATGAGCAGCAGTTTGTTGAAGTTAATGTATTTACTTGATCTATGTCATTTTCCTTGCTCCTTTTGGGGAGAAAGGGAGCTGTCCGCATGAAGTACTTTGATAGCTCTGTGTTGTTTGATAATACTTGAGTTAGTGAAGTATGGGATTTCTCTCGGTAGCTGTGATTAACTTCTGAGCTTTGGCTTTATTTTCTGTTTTAAATGGACTCGAGTCTTTAGTTATCTAAATAAAATAGCGTTTAGTGAAGAGCTGCTTATTGGTATTCCTTGCTGTATTTTATTTACTTTTTTTCTTTATGTTGATTTGCATATTTAGGTTGGGTTAGAGCAATGTCTGAAGATACAAAATCCTTAGCTAAATTAGTCTATATGTCGTGTATATGTCATTATTAAGAGAATAGGTAAAAAATATAGCACTCCAACTAGGGTTGTAAATTAATCCGGATTATCCGGTATCTCGACTTATATCCGGCTCGAAAATATGATACATGTCTCGTATCCGTTTTATAAATGATCCAAATCTGGTGAAAAAATTAAACTCGGATAAAATATGGCTCGGATAAAATATGATCTCAGATATGAGCACTCATGTACCCGCTCAGATTAGGTATCATATTATTTTTTATAAAATGATCCTATCCGAATATGGTCCATGGTTCATATTCGATTCGAACCCATATATAAATTATATTTTTAATCCACTACATTTGTAAGTAAATTATAATTTTATAATTTCTTAATATCTTATATAGGTTTAAATTTTCACAAAATGCGATTTATTCACCATGATAAATTATATATACATAAGTTTTAATTCATAATTATTATGTTTTTATAATATTATATTTATTTGACTAAATGATAATCATTTGAATAGTTGAAATAAAACGATACTTAATGTTAGTGGATCATATTTGACTCATATTCGGTGGATCATAAACTACCCGGTTAGGAAATAAAAAATACGGTACTGGCTCATATTTGGTTTGGATCCAGAACTCATATATCCGGGATCAGTTTGTATCCGAATAAAATGATCCCGGACCCAAATCTGGACATACTAGAAATAAAACGATCCAATACTTGAACACATGGGTTTCCGGTTCTACCTGGATCATTTTATAGCCCTAATTTCAACCATACAATCCTTAGGACAATCATGTTTGATTGGTTATTTTTGTCAAACTAACAAAACTCTTACATACAATTTTACCTTATCATCATTATACATAATATCATTAGAATACACCCCACTCCCCTTAACTAAAATTTTACTATATTTTAACATTTAGCCAATTATTTTACCTATCACCGTTTGAAATGGTCTTATAATCTAGTGATGGTATGCATAGGCAGCAAAAAGACTATTCATTGATTCTTAGTCTTTTAACTTTTTATTTTGGTTTCTTCTATGAAATAAAAACTTTTCATTTTGGTTCCAAGATAAAATTGGAATGAGTGAGCATTAAAAGTGTTCCAAGATATTTCTACTCTTTTACACTCTCAGTATTTCGGCAAATCACCAACAACCTCAATTATTTCATTAGTTTTGAGAAATCCATTTATTCGAGTATCTCCCATCATAATATGTAAAATAATTAGTTAAAATGATTATCTATAACGATAATGTAAAATTTTAGGTTAGGGGAATGATATATTATCGATATTTATAATAATGTAAAATTATACCTAAATAATTTATTAGTTCAACAAATATAACCAACCAAATATGATTGTGTATATTTTTTTATTAAGAGTAAAAAATGTTGAAATATCTCAATTTTCACGTATTCTTTGGAATGCCACTACATGTCACCTAAATAATTTAGCTAATGAGTTTCTAGTCTTGGAGATGCTCCAAGTTAATTTTTGTAAAAAAATTTGTATATTTTTTCTCACTCCACTTTGTATTGTAAATTTATTGATAAAAAATATTTGTAACGGTAGAAAATTATATAAAAAGTGACTGTTAGAAGTATCCTTAGACGAATATACATATTTATCAATAAATTGGAAAATAGGGATTCAGGGTGAGTAAAATAAAACTAACATTATTAATCTAAAAACATAATAAATCAAAGATATTTAAACTAATATTATTTAAATAGTTGTATGGTTAGAGCGAGGACACGAAGATATTTGAAATATAAAAATATAATGTAAATCAATTATTGAGTCTAATTGTATGATATAAATAAAAATAATTTAATTTAAAATTTTACCCGCTAAAATTTTATATTTAGGAAAAAACACCCGATACAAATAATCCCACTTAATATTTATCTTTTATTTTTTTTAATAATATAACAAAAACACACACTAATAATTACATCAAATAAAAAAAAATATCAAGGCTACATTGTGTAGTAAAACAAAAAGAGGAAAAAAAGAAAAGAAAAATACATAATAATTGAAATTTTAAAGATCTTGCGATATAATTTATTATCTATTTATCTCGTATCTATATAAATTAAATTTTTATATAAATGATCTCCTTTCAATTATAGTTTAAAAAAATGAAAAAAAGTAAAAGCAAAACGAAAAATGTGATAGGGTGTGTTTGTCTCCCCTTATATCGGGAAATAAATGACTTATATCTAGAGGAAGTGTGTATATATAATTATAATTATATATATATATATATTTTAAAATAAGTAATTTGTTTTAATAAGTAACTTATTACTTATTTTTAATTTTAAGTAATACCGGACTCGAATCTCACAGATGAAATAAACCCCCAAAATCACAATTGTACGACGTGTTCAACTAAACCCTGACCCTAATTTGATTCCCCACCATGCAAGAAAATCAATTGAAACCCACCGCAATGGCAAAGCCACCACTCCCATCCCCATCACAATCTCACAAACGCCTTCTCATCAACCCTAACCCTAACCCTAACCCCAATTTCACCACTCCATCTCCTCAATCATCCCTCTCCTCCGATTCATCTTCCGATAATCTCCGTAAAAGAACACGAGATTTGCCCAACTTATCTGATTGTCATTGTTGTAATCGTCATGTCAATTTTGCTAACCCTACTGATAGGCTTAGGATTCTTGGTAGTGCTTGGCGTGTCGTGCTTTTGTGTAAAGAATGTGTTAAGTGTGTTGAATTGGGTCGGGTTTGTTCGTATTGTTTCGATAGTGTTTCGGGTTTAGAGTTTTTTAAGTGCGGGAGTTGTGATCGGTTGGTTCATAAGGATTGTGTGGTTAAGTATGGGGGGTGTCCTCCGTGGTCGTATTGTCCGGTCGATGTGAGGTTTGAGGTTTGTGTGGATTGTTGGGTGCCTAATTCGGTTAGGAGTAAGGGGAAAGGAGTGGGGAGTTATGAGGTGTTGGAGGATTGTGTGAGGGAAGCGGAGTGTGTGGCGGGGAAGAAGTTTGAGGTCTCGGTTAAGGCTAAGGAGGATGCCAGGAGGAAGAGGGATGTAGCGAAAAATGCAGTGGAATTTGCGAATGGTGTTTTGGAAGGTGTGAAGAAACGTGATGGTTTGGAGGATGGGGAGTTGGCTTTGCAGTTGCATCGGGCGATGAATAGTTCACCGAGGATTGCGAGGAGTTTTGGGCCGGTCAATTATAGTTGTTTGGGTGGTGGGAAGAGTAGGAAGCTGGGGTTTTTTGGGAAGATAAGGGTACGTGGAGATAAACAGTTGAAAGAGACACTTGCAAATTCGGAACATTTGGGTTGTGAAAATGGTGGCATGGCTGGAGAAGGGGGCATTAGAAAAAGCAATCCTGGTGTGGATAATGGAAGAAACCCTGGATTAAGGTATTATCAGAGGCGGAATAAGCCGAGGCATATGTTGCAATCTGTGGCCAGAGGTACCCAAAATAAATGCAGTTCTGGTGTTGATAAAAATATTCAACCTGCATTAAAATGTTATCAGAGGCAGAGGCGAAATAAGATGAAGCGGATGTCGGAGTCTGAGGACAAGAGTGCCCAAGGTGTAAGGGACAGAGTTATGCTGTACTACAGCAGAAGAAAGCATGATCGCTATTGGTCTAAGTATAGGAGGAGGAAGTTGGGCTCAAAAGTGGTTTCAAATGGTGAAAGGAGAAATCTTTATGATAGCTTGCGATTTTATGAATATGTATTAGCTCTGCCGTCACCTATTAAATGTCCCATCAAATTGAAGATACCTACCTATGCACCATGATTACAATCCTGGGATGTTACTCTGCAAGCTTTTGCTGGTGCAAGTGGTCCATGCCAAGAAGAATTGGGAAAGAGATAGGTATGCCGATCATTTTACTATCAAGTATCAACTAGATATTCATTTTCATTTCAGTACCCCAAAATTGCTTATAATGTCTGTGGGATTTACTAGCTTTAAGACAATATTATGTTGCTTTTATATGCTCACATTTCTATAATACTTATAATCTGTTAGACCTGATCAATTATGTCTTACATTCACAATTCACAATTCTCATGTTTATATTTGTAGGTACTTACAGTTTTGCAATTATTTTAGAAGATGCACTTTTTGTTGCTTGCTTGTTTTTATCCTAGAAATCGCCGATTACTTTTTGCCAATGTAGTGAGTCATATATCACGGGTATCCATATATGTGAATTAAGATTGTGCTTTACGCATTAATCAATTATCACTGCTAGGTTGCAGGGTTCAAACCCCGAGAAACAGCTTCTTTATAAAATAGATTAAGGGTAATGCTTGGGGACCTTTATTAGGCTTTATATAGAGTAGAGACCGAATCTGTACAGGACACTTGTGCGCTGTGTATGACCTACGATCTATTGATGTGCATACTTTGACGATATAGGCAAAGTAACTCCAATTTTCAACAGAACAAATCATCGCATCCTATAAAATAGTAACCTCCTAAGAAAGAGTTACATGCAGCATGTTGCTAAAAAGAAATATGATGGCAAAAATAAGACACTGCCTTGTAAAAGGAACCAAATTTGAGCAAGAAGATTCTTTCAAGATCAATTGATTTTTCTGTCTCAAAATCCCATCTTTTCTTCCATTCTTGCAATCCTGAGACTTCAGCATCCGTGAGGAGATTTAATACCATATGAGTCTCCATATGGGCATTGACATGTTATGCCACATTTTGAAACATGTCAAATGAAAATGAACTTCAGAAAAACGGAAAGTGATGCAGGACAAGAATAAAAACTAGTAAAAGGATAGAAAATAGTGGATTAACCGCAGAAAACCCACGAGCCCCGAGGTGATCAAACCGCATAAGAACCACTACCCCTAGGACTTCTCAACCGCAGAAGAGAAGAACATGCATGGATCGCAACCCATAGTGAGAGAAACAATTCTCAATTTAATTAATCAATCAAAGTCTTCCAATAATAAAATATTACATCTCCTTATATAGGAGTAAATCCCTAAACTTAGCTACCAAGTAAAATCTTCATAATAAAGGAAACAAATCATTTTCTTATTCTCTATCATATATTCTAGAATATTCCTAATATAATACAAATATATAATTAAACTTTATAATGAATTACAATTAAATATATTCCTAAATAATAACATAAAATAAATACAAACTAATATTTTAATTTTCCGTTCTGCATCATTCTCCTCACCTTTGAAAAAAACTCGTCCACGAATTTTATAAAATTTAAGAATTAACGAGTAAATAGATGATTTGTAGTAGCACTTGAAGACATCCAATTTCAACTCCATAAGTGAGATCTTTGGAAGCAACATGGAAAGAATATGATATCTTGAGGCGCTAACAATTCCTAGTATGATGTCCTCGCCTATAAAATCGATATGCTCTTGTCAGATTTCTTACCCAGAATTTTAATTTTTGAAGCATCAGGTGGTTAATTGATGTTCTTTGCACTCTTTTTTCCATCAAATTCAGCAATTTCAAGTTTCTCGGTCCTTTGATCGCCATTAGATTGATGTTGAGCCGGGAATGGAGGTCTTACAGGTGAATGATTATGTCATATACCAAGTTTATCCATAATTACTTTGAGTGTTGTCTGCACACCTTGCATTTGCAAACTCAAATCTTCAACTTTATTCTCCAAATTTCGTAATCTCGTATTGTTTTGCTCCATAAAAAAACGTCAAGGGGGTTGTTAAACATCATCGTGTCAAGCATCTCTTTTATTCTGGTCATGGAAGCTATTTATTTCCTTTTTTTATGAACAGTGACCGGAATTTTTTGGATGAATAATGAATAGTACTGATGAACTGTATTGTGAATAGTGCTACAAAACAGTTTTTTTTTTTGGTTGCAAAACCCTAGATCTTTAACAATTAAGAAATTGATGTAGAAACCTAAGCTCTTGATACCACTTTGATGCATGACAAGAATAAAAACTAGTAAAAGGATAGAAAATAGTGGATTAACCGCAGAAAACCCACGCGGCCCAAGGTTTCTCCACCGCATAAGAACCACTACCCCTAGGATTTCTCAACCGCAGAAGAGAACCGCAGAAGAGAAGAACATGCATGGATCGCAACTCGCAACCCATAGCAATAAGAGAGAAACAATTCTCAATTTAATTAATCAATCAAAGTCTTCCAATAATAAAATAATACATCTCCTTATATAGGAGTAAATACCTAAACTTAGCTACCAAGTAAAATCTTCATAATAAAGGAAACAAATCATTTTCTTATTCTCTATCATATATTCTAGAATATTCCTAATATAATACAAATATATAATTAAACTTTATAATTATTACAATTAAATATATTCCTAAATAATAACATAAAATAAATACAAACTAATATTTTAATTTTCCGTTCTGCATCAGAAAGGCCTTCCCATGTTATCCAATATGATATAATGTGCCTTGTTTCAAACAAAAACAAAAGTGTACCCTTATGTTTTCAATTGGAAGTGAAGAACAAAGAAGACACAATAATTGTACTGAGCTTTCTTGAAGAATTCGTTGAATATTTGTGTTCTCCTTGAGACTAAGGTATGCCCTAATGTCATATATTTCTCATTTTATGATCTTCGTTTTTCATTTTTCCAATTGTTATGATAGTTTAACCTTGAACTCAAGTATTAGTATGAAAATTTAGATAAATTTTGAACTCTCTGCCTCAATGATTTTTGGTCAAAATGCATGAATGTCCACAAAATTTTCCCACAGAAGGAATCATGATGCCACAATTGATGTAAGCCATCCAATGTTGTGAAAAGCGCAATTAGGCGAAGGTTCTGTGAGTTGTGTATGTACGATTTAGTGCGATTTTCAAATTGGCAAAAACTCGCGCTTGACTCGCGATTACTTCCAAAAAAGTGCAAAAAAGCTCAGTATAAAGCGCAAAAACTCGCACCAGCTATAGAAAGACTGAAATAACCTTATTAAAAAAAAACCCTACTTATAAATATAAGGCGTCCTCACAAGTTCTACACATCAGCTGCCTAATCTTCAAGAGGTATATACTTTATCTTTTTCTTATCTCTTTCACTCTCATCTAATTCTTATTCTCCCAATCTCACTTTGTCAGTTTCTTTTCATCTCTCTCAACATTTATTTATCTAATCTCTGTACCTACTTTTTCTTTAATATAGTATATAGTATATCTGTAGTGTGCTGTTTTTAAATACAATTTTTATTGTCTGTTAGGTGTTTGACAAAATTCCCCTTAGAATAATTCTTTCCCGCGACAACTAATTACTTTAAGAATAGTTAAAAAATGACTAGGACTGTTGACATTGGGTGGAAATATGGGAATCCGGTACAGAATGATAAGTCAAAGGTTCAATGTACATTCTGCAAACAAACATACAGTGGTGGAAATTCAGTGTTGTTTAAGGCGCAAATTATAAGAAAGCGCAAGACCTAAGTTTGAAGCGCGAGGCGCCATTAATCGCGCGCCTTTTGACAAAAAAAAATCACAAATTTAACAAAAAACTAGTACTTAACATAATCTTAACATTCAAACATAATAAAAAACATAAATAACATGATAATAGTGTCAATAATTAAGGCTTAATCGATAAGGTTCTCTAGTTCAAAAGCTTCGGTGTCATTAAACTCGATTTCTGGCCCCTCAAATTCTCGCTCTTCCTCTTCATCACACATAATTGAACATCCAACTTTCTCCCATTCTTTTTTGTGCTCTTCTACGATCTTATTTGTTTCTTCAACCTCATTATTAAGCAAAGGGACTCTAACCTCGTGGTAGGTAGGTGGTTTCATTCCTGGGCCATGTTGCCCAATAGCTTCAATCGCCGGACCAAAGCTCTCATAATTAACAGCATTGAACGATATTCCTGCATCGTACATCCACCTTGCGAACATCTTACAAGCTTGATTTCGAAAATGTTCCATTACTTTCTTTGAATCTTCACTCGTGACCAGTTTCCTTTTCTTTGATGTAGCTTCTGGATTAGGCATAAAAAAAGAATCAATAGGTCCTCTGCTGTGTCGTTTTTGATTGCTTGCAAAACTTGAATTGAATTGACTGAATTGTGTACTCACTGCATCTTCAGATTCTTGATCCTCGATGTTTACATACTCCATATTTTTCGTACTCTTCAATTCCCTTTTCTTTCCCATAAACTCTTTGATTTCATCTCTAACAGGGGCTGATACCTTATCACAAGGTATTGCATCTCGACTATATCCTCCAGCAAGGTCCTTTATAAATATTCTTGCAGAATGAACATAGAACTTTGTTTTTATCATTCTCTACTGAAGTTCCATACTTCCATCCGATATCAGGAGTGCGAGTCATTATCAGAGAAGAATCAGAAGAGATGAAGATAGATTAAGAGAGACAAAGAAGAAAATTGAGAAGAGACAGAGACAGAGATGAAGAGAGATTAAGAGAGACAGAGAAGAAAATTGAGAAGAGAAATATGCAAATATACATATATATCTGTGTATATACTGAGAAAAACTTACGTTTAGATGGAGACTGTGATGTTTAGATGAGACTGGGTCTTATGAAACACTTTAGGGTTTTCTCCTTTTACCCCTTTTTTTAAGGGTATTATCGTCTTTTTAGTTATCAGCGCCTTTTTACATTTAGTAGCGCCTTTAGCGCCTTTTAGCGCCTTTTGAGCGTCTTTTGGACGATTTCAGAATCGCGCTAAATCGCGTAATTTCGAATCGCACACCTTGCGCCTAATCGCGAAGCGCCATTAATCGCGCCTTTAACAACACTAGGTGGAATTAATCGTTTCAAGAAGCATCTAGCTGGAGGATATAATAGGGCATTGAAACGTAGGTTTGATGCACGTGATGTACAAGACCCGGTTGTTTTGGAAGTAATAGACGATTGCAATGAGTGGTTGCTTGTAAAGAGTCTTAATGATGACGATGTGGATGCCAATTATGTGCACGAAGGAGAAGATCTTATCTGGGATGATGTTTGCATTGTTTCTGGAGCCGAAGAATCGATACTTTATCGTATGAGGCACTTGACAAAGAACATGACTACCTCAAAAGTCAAAAAGCAAGAGAAAAGTCTTCTTCAACTCTCATAGATGAAGATGATGAGGAAGAGAGGGAATTTGAGGGAACTGAGATTGAGATAAATGATTTAGAAGCCTTCGACTTCCTAAATGTTATTGAGTGATAATTTGATACACTTGTTTGATATTTCTACCATGGTTGAGACTTTTTATTATTATTTGAAACTATTTTAAGTATTATTCTATTGTTAAATATTAGAATAAATATTTTTACAATTATATAGGTATAAATATAGATAATTATATAAATAATTTTATTTTTGACAAAAAATCGTGCGAGTAATCGCGAGTAATCGCGCTTCGCGAGTTGCGCTTCAAAATTGGATCATGCGAATTCGCGCATTTCACAACACTGAAGCCCCGTATGTATTGCGGATAGCGCACACCTTGGGGTTGAGGATCCACACGGTGATATGCATTTGGAGATGTGGGTTGGGTCGGGGTGCTGTGTGTGGGTTGGGGTGCGGGAGTGGCACAATTTGTAAATTCGATGAACATAAAAAAATTGTGTCATGTATTTCTGCTTTGAGTTACTGCCGTGAAAGGTGGCTGACTAAATAATCCTTGTTTTGGGGAAGAAAAGTGCTATCAAAATTAAAGGCTTATTATTTCAAGCTCCTTGAAAGTGGATAAAATTGATCGTTTTCAACATCTCACAAACCTTGTCATCCTTTCAAGCATTCTTCACCCTTCCTAATGATTTGAAGATTGTTGTACACAAAAACCAAATCCTAAAGACGGTAGTGTATAATTGAGTGACCCCTTCTATAACGTATTTGGACGGTTCAGTGTCCATTTTCATTCACTTTTTAGATTTATTCGACTCAGATTATAATATGTAAATTTGTATGAAAATTCAATATATAAACCAAATATTTATAGATATTATTGATAGTACATGTATGCATTGTTATCATGGAGACGACTAGTCAACTAGTCGTCGACACTCGTGTGGTCGTCGACACTCGACACAAAGGTACTCGGGCTCGAGACTTTTCGACGCCCTAATTGGCGCCGTGATAACCATGATTGTGGTGTACAATCGTAATTTGATCAATGACAACACACAAGAAAGGGAAGGGATGGAGATGAACTCAATCACTTATGTTTTTATTTGCTTGGACATGTTTGATATTTAGTATTTGCATGTTATTATTATGTAGTAAATATGCTTAATTTGCACTTATTATTCTATTAATTTTGATTTAAATTGTGAAAATTGATGTGTTTAGCAATATTATTTATTAAATCTAGTAAATATATGTATATGAACGATTTGTCGACTAGTCTTCTCGAAGGTAGTTGGGCGTCAAGGCTCGACTTGGCACCGTAATAACCATGTGTCAGGAATCGGAGGTTCCTGAACTGATTTTGTTACTATTTTTGGTGTTTTCTGTTTTATATAAACTGAAATAACAGTAAACAAGCAAGTAATGGATAGAAACAACAGAGATAAAGATATATTCAGAGAATTAGAAGAAGAAGACAGGTAGACTTGAGAGAGATATAGAGTGCAGAGAGTGTAGAGAGAGATAAGAGAGAAACTTGTAGAAGAAGATAGAGAAAAGTAGTTACAGGAGAGAGAAAGAGTAGAGAGAGAGAGAGTTTGGTGGCAAAGCCATTTTCATATTTAACATAATAGAAAAGTACAACTGACCCTTGCTACTTATAGAGCTACACAATTTTATTGGAAAAGACTCAATTACCCTTTACTAATACCCTTACTACTATATTACTCACTACAACCACTATCTTAACAGTCCTTCCCCCTTAAGTACATTCCATGTCCTCATGGGATTGCAATACATGGTGTGACTTCTGTAGGTTCCTTAGCTGACTCATGCATCCTGGATAAGGCATCAGCTACAACATTGCCCTGTCCTTTCCTGTAAACAATAGTGTAATTGTATCCAAGTAACTTGCTGATCCATTTTTGCTGAAGTAAGTTGCTGATTTTCTGCTCTGTTAAGTACGTCAAAGCCCAGTGGTCAGTCTTGATAAAGAAATGCTTGTCCATGATGTAAGGGGTCCACTTCTTCACAGCTGCCACTACTGCCATGAGCTCTTTCTCATAAGTAGACATAGCTTGGCCCTTGATTCCCAATGCTTTACTGAAGTAAGCCAAAGGGTGCCCTTCTTGAGTCAACACCCCTCCAATTCCAGTGTTCGAGGCATCTGTCTCTATAGTAAACTCCTTAGTGTAGTCTGGTAGCTTGAGGACTGGAGTGCTAACTAGAGCAGCCTTTAACTCTGTAAAAGCTCTAGTAGCTTCTTCATTCCATTTGAAGTTGTCCTTCTGTAGCAAATTTGTTAGAGGTTTAGCAATGATCCCATAGTTCTTCACAAATTTCCTATAGTAACCACTTAATCCCAGGAAACCCCTTAAAGCCTTAATACTTTGAGGTAGAGGCCAGGCCAACATGTCTTTCACCTTAGTATTATCTACTGCAACCCCTTCTTTGGTAATTACATGACCCAAGTAGGCTACCTGTTCTTGCATAAATTCACATTTGGATTTCTTTGCATATAACTGATGCTGCCTCATGATTTCAAATATCTCCTTCAAATGTTGCAAGTGTTCTTCATCAGATTTGGAGTACACCAGGATGTCATCAAAAAATACCAGAGTGAATTTCCTGAGAAAAGGCCCAAAGACTTGATTCATCAGATTTTGAAAAGTGGCAGGGGCATTTGTGAGCCCAAAAGGCATCACAGTGAACTCATAGTGGCCCAAATGAGTCCTAAAGGCTGTTTTTGCAATGTCTTCTCTCTTCATCCTCACTTGATGGTACCCTGCTCTTAAATCCAGCTTAGTAAAGAGTTTAGCCCCACTTAGCTCATCCAATAATTCTTCAATCAATGGAATAGGAAATTTGTTCTTAATGGTTAAGGAATTCAACTTCCTATAATCAATACAAAATCTCCAAGTACCATCTTTCTTCTTAACCAATAGTATAGGTGAAGCAAAAGGGGAGGTACTGGGCCTAATGATTCCAGACTCCAACATTTCCTCCATTAACTTCTCAATTTCATTTTTCTGATCAAATGAGTTCCTGTAGGGCCTGATTGAAAATGGTTGAGAACCTTCTTTGAGTTCAATAGAATGTTCAATACTCCTTTCAGGTGGCAGCCCTGCTGGAGGTTGAAACAACTCCTCATACTCTTGTAATAACTGATTAAGTTGAGATGCAGACTCATCAACTGACTCAGAAGAGTTTACTTTTTGTTGCAAGTTTATTGCCCCTTGTATTGGAGTTGGTGTGTAGTAAACCAAGTAGAGGAAACCATGTCCTTGCCTCTGACAAGTCCTCACCAATTGAGCGGTAGTCATCTGCTGGAGAATAGGTTTAGTAGGTTGTGCATTACCCTGAAGAGTTACCTTTTGCCCTTGATCCTTAAATTGCACTTGTAGCTTCTTGAAATCAAAAGTAACTGGACCTAGAGATCCCAGCCAATCTACTCCCAATACTAAATCATACCCTCCCATGGGTAAGGTCCTCACTGTGGTTTGGAATGCCTTGTCTCCCATCCTCCATGAAAAGTCTGTACATTCAAATTGACTTGTTAGGTGATTACCATTGGCTACTAGCACCTTCATTGGTGTAGTTTGAATCAATTGACATTTCAACTTGGTTGCAGTCTTTTCATCAATGAAACTATGTGTACTGCCTCCATCTATCAGAATTGAAAAATCCACCTTGTTTCTCCTACCAGTGAGAGTGATGGTTCTATTATTATTTGCACCTTCAATAGCATGCACTGAAACCTCCATGAGATTAACAGGGTTAGAATCTTCAAACCCTGTTTGCCCACTTTCCTCTAGCCCTGTAGAGTTGCCGAAATCTTCCACCTGTTTTCCTTGTCTCTTATTACTTGCAGGAGTTTCTCGAGGCTTAGGGATATCGTCAAATTCTTCTTTGATCCTGATCATTCCTGGTTTGACTTTACCCTGCATAGCAGCAATCTTCCCTCCTTTATCAATTTTCTTCACCACCTCCTTGGAACTAACATAATTTCTAGCCTGCTTGAAGGCTTGTTCTACTGTGGTGGGATTCAACAATCTCACAGTATGCTTAATCTTATCTTGCAATCCACTAATGAAACTTTCTACAAAATATTCTTCTGTAATGAAAGGCATCTTACTCTTCATCTGTTCCATGCACTTCTCAAACTGGTTATAATATTGATCTACTGTGGTTACTTGTTGTAATTGTTTGAATTTATCATAGAGTAATTCCTGCTCCATTACTCCAAACCTTGCTATGAATTGATTGGAGAATTCTGTCCAATCCAATTGAGTTTTCCCTACAGCATAAGCTTGATACCAACTTCTAGCAGTCCCTACCAAGTGTAGACCAGCAATGGCTACTCTTCTATCAGTTTTGATGTCAAAGATAGTAAAATACTGTTCACAGTCCTGCAACCATTCTGTGACCCCCAATCCTTCAAACCTTGGAAAATTCAACTTGAGATGCTTCAAGGTATCAGGTTTGCCTGACTCAGAGATTTTTCCTTGCCTATCCTGAACACAATCCTTCTTTCCAAATGGATTAACAAATCCTGCTTCCTTCTTCCTAGGTCTCATCTGCTGCATCATTTGAAATTGCTGAGTAGCAACCTCAAGTAACTCTTCCAATTGCTGAAACCTGTTGTCCATCACCTCTCTACACCAGAGAAACTGTTGTTGCACTTCCTGTATCATTTCATTAAAAACTGTATCTCCAAATTCCTCCATCGTACTCCACTTCATTCACAACTCAGGAACTAACATTCTCAACACTTATCAACAATTCAACAAACAACTTCACAATAGATCTCCACAGCACTTCACCAAGTTAACTCAACAACAGATTTACACCTCAAATCTAGCAATTCACAACAATTCTGACCAAATACAAACAGTTCCAGACAATTTTTTTCTCAGTCAGTTTATCAAACACTTTCTATGCACGATACTTAATGTATTCCAGCACTTATACTAATCAATTCTAAGTAGTACTTCACTCCTTCAGTATACACAGACTTCCTTCACCTCTGTAGTAACTCATTCTCATAGAAAATTTGTCAAACAGTTTGTATTCACTACAGTTCAATTACTTCAGCTCTGCTCTACTACTTCAACAAACACACAAGTACACTACTCCTCAACAATAACACCAGTACACAACCTCAGTCACTTCAACAATCCACAATCCACAATTCACTCCAATTAAATCACACGACAACAAGTGAAATCAACTGAAAATTGCAATAACCGAGTAGACTTGCACTCTTATCTTTAACTATAACTAGAAAATATCTATAGAAACTAAAATAGCAAGTAACACAGCTAACACGTCTCAATTAACAACAGCTCTATGTAAATGAGAACAGGAATCAAACACCTGGTGTGCAGAATTCATAACTCTCTGAATACAGCTGCGATTACTAAACTTTCAACTTCGCTGGACTTGTTTTGAACTGCACAACATGATTGAAGCAGTGGCTGATCAAATTTATAGCTCTGATACCAATTTGTCAGGAATCGGAGGTTCCTGAACTGATTTTGTTACTATTTTTGGTGTTTTCTGTTTTATATAAACTGAAATAACAGTAAACAAGCAAGTAATGGATAGAAACAACAGAGATAAAGATATATTCAGAGAATTAGAAGAAGAAGACAGGTAGACTTGAGAGAGATATAGAGTGCAGAGAGTGTAGAGAGAGATAAGAGAGAAACTTGTAGAAGAAGATAGAGAAAAGTAGTTACAGGAGAGAGAAAGAGTAGAGAGAGAGAGAGTTTGGTGGCAAAGCCATTTTCATATTTAACATAATAGAAAAGTACAACTGACCCTTGCTACTTATAGAGCTACACAACTTTATTGGAAAAGACTCAATTACCCTTTACTAATACCCTTACTACTATATTACTCACTACAACCACTATCTTAACACCATGATATATGTAATATATAATATTGACATGTTTTAAGTTCTAAGGTACATTTATTCAAATCATAGTTATGTAATAAATATAACAATTTTTTAGAAAAATAAAACAAAATAATATTAAAGTTTAAACTGTGGTTTGGAACCGAACCAATCCATTCAACTATGGATTGAATTGGTTTGGTTTAGAAATGTAATTTGTATGGTTTGATTTCATTTTTAGAAAACCGGTTATACTGGTTTGGTCCGATAAATACGATGATACGGGCCAAACCGATCTGTGAACACCCCTAAATGACGACACTCTTTTGAACCATATTATTATCTGAAGCAAGGAATGACACCTGTGAAAACCTTTGGACTGCTAAAAAAAAGCATATTAGTCAATTAATCACTCCTAAAGTTTAATTGATAAAGTTTAGTTGAGAGTAAATCATATTGGAACAAAACTTAGATAGTAATTTTTAGTATTTTATCTATCAAGTCAGATCATCAAACATAATATGTGGACTGCAAATTAAACTATAATGAAGTTTCCTCAATATAAGTCCATATCTTTGGCGGCAAGCATTATGTTAAGCAGAAGTGTCACATTATCATTCATGATGAACTCAGCATTCTGTTGAGTGAATTTATCAATCGTTCTGTGTATTGGAAGGTTGATATTGTTCAATAAAAGTAGCCGTTACTCCTGGCTTACATAAACGATGTACCTCCCGGATTATATAAAGTCCACTACCAGGGAGGCAGGGATTGACAATTGCATACTGATGTTAGTGATGGCATGTCTTTGTATCTGCTTCCTATAATAATGTTTGATCCAATGCATTTGGCATAAGGATTTGGAAATTTGAAATCTTCTCCCTGGGATGATAAGTTGACAAGTCATCCTAACGTATTGCACTTAGGATTTGGATTTAATCCCCTGTTTTAACCTTGGCCTGCATCAGATAACTTATAATATAGGTGCCCACTATTATTGATGGACGAACGGAAGGTCATGTGGCATCTTATAAGTAAAATCAAATTGTGGAGAAAAATACAGATTGCTTGTTTTTTACAATATCATCCGTTGTTGCCTCGGATGAAAGAAATCGTATGGCAGAACATGAAATATGTAGACTGAATTCTCCATGCAATCTCACGGGGATTGTATTTTCACATTCAAATTTTAGAATGAAGAGGAAAAAGAACTGTTTTGGACTTGGGGTGGTTTCATGCTGCTAGCTAGCTCACAGCATCCCATGATCTTGGAAACTGTATTATGAGGATAAGAATAAGGAAATGAAGACTATAAATGGGTTGTTGTGAAAGACTACCCAGTTGAGCTGTGGAATATCAATGGGTTAAAAAATGCGGAGAGTTCAACTGGGGTGCCGTTATTTGTTGAGAAATTGACTGAAAGATTGAATGCGAATTAATCATGTTTTGATTTGTTTTGTAAAGGGGCTACATTCTATTAGGGTGAAGGAGATGAGCGTTATGAACATCTTTTTCTTAAACAGAGCCGCAAATCTGATCAGCCTTGAAAATCTTCTTCTGCGAGCAAGGTGTTTAGAGGCATACTTAGTAGATTCATCGTATTGCAGTCTGTGAAGGCTACCTATGAAGTGCAGCTTGGAAGATGTCATAGAGTTTGTCAACTGTCAAGCCAACTCAAATTTTTTCAATTTAAAACAAGTCTGCTAGAATGAAGATAATTGTTTAGGTTTAGAGTTTAGGGATTAGGGCCAGCACAAAAACTGAAAAGTTTCAACAAGGTTCTGTGACGATTTACTCGCGAGGGAATTAGGGGATTTTTAAGTCTCTAAAACAAAGAGTGGCGGGTGTTTTTTTTTTTGGCATGCTCACACGGAGATAACTAAAATCAGAACTATTTTGTGTAATGTTTCTTCTGTTGTATTATTTATTGTTTTTATTCCCAGTTCCTTTGCAGAAGATGTTAGGAAAATAATGCTTCCAGGTTGATGCTCACTTTTGTTTGATTTGGTCACGTTTCCTGCTGATTAAAATTGAAGCCAAAGCTGAGAGATATTAGCACCATCGTTGCCACCAGAGCTATCATCACATCACATCACATTACAGTAGTTAGTCTCCACAATTTCTTTCAACTTCTCAACCTTCGGTAACATCCTTAGCCCGGAACAAGAGCAGGTGTTAATCGGTGATTAAAAAGATAGAACTTAATCGGTGATTAAAGATAGAACTGGCCCCCCATTTCCTCGCTTGACCCATCATGCAAAAGGTACTTTCACTCACTTAACACTAACTTAATCCTTCCTCCTGGGAACACATGAAACATAGATATGAACTAGGTAAATAGAAATTATCGCGATTATGAGAGTGCATGGGTGTTACGCTACATGAAAGCCTCGAGCGTTCAACTGTGCCCTGGACAGGATACATGTGCCTATTAAAAGCATGGGACTCTGGTACCATACTTGCAAAAGCAACGTCCCTTGATGCCTATCACATGTAACGCAGTCGGGTTGCTCAAGCAACGGATCTCTCTCAATAGTATCTCTCCCCCAAAAGGCATGTTTTTTTTTACCGACGCACAAATGTCTGAGAAGCAGAATATGCGCCTTCTCAGACATGAATTTTGCTTGATATCTTTTTAATTGTGCAAAGTTAGAATTTGCTCTACATATTCTGCTCTCAGAATTTCAACTGTAAAGTGCCCTGCTGCAAACAAATACATTCACAACTATACATTTATTTTGTATTTCAGAATTGGGATACAAAAGCCGAACTTACCAATTTACCATAATGCTTCGAATAAGGGTTTGTGTCAGTATCTATACGTGTATGGTCTGTCAGTAATTGAATGAATTAGAAGCTAGTTAAACAAATCTTAGAAATATAACTGATCAAATTTTTTTGTTACAAGTATTTTTGAAGTATTTCATTAATACGAGTAAACAAACATTGCCCAGGGTAAAGGTGTTATTCACAATCATTTGAATACGAAGGATGGAACATGTATTGCTGGCAATTTAACTAAGATATAGGAGTGGAACAAATAGCTTTCTCTGTGGTTATATTTTAATAATTTGACATTGTGGTCTTTGGGTGGATTACGCACTCCAATTAAATTTTAATTATCTATAGATTGATATCTCCTTTATGTGTGGAACGCATGCTCCATGAGATGTGTGGAATGCATGCTCCATGCAATTTTATACTGCAGCTTTCGGTGCAAACCTTACATAAGATTTGAAGCTCAAGTGCAATTATCCTTGAGAAAAAATCATATACTTACCGCATGTAATGCTTCATGACGAGATTGTGTTTTGTTGTTTTATATTTAAGCTGCTAGATGCTTTAGGCCGTCTCTGTCTGATTTTACAGCCACTGATAAATGGAATTTTTTTATTTATTTAAAATTCGAACCAGAATTCAATATGTGCCTTTGTAACCTTGTTACCAGGCTCTTGCTATGCTAAAGGTATTGATATAGTCATATCGGTATTAATTTAGACGCCGCCCTCGTCACTCTGAACCTCTGATAGCAACTTTTTTAAGAGCATTCACAAACGTTACATAATCTTTCCACTAAGCTGGATAATGAAAAGAGGATATCTTTGTGTGGATTCCACACTCCAAACAATTCTTCAGTAATATGTTTTAACAAATCCTGTGTGGAATGCACACTCCCTTCGATTTTTGTAGTAATAAAATGTGCAGCTTGTAAATTATACATCTCCAGCATTGCATAAACAAATAGACATTGCATGAATGGAAACCTCACTGTTTCAACCAGCATTGCGGGAATGTAAATTACATATCTCCACTTGTCAACACAGCAACACCATCCCTAAAATTGTATTCAAAACTGTGGAACTATAGGTATGAACTTATCTAAATTTTTGCAAGACCATTACCAAATGAAAAAACGACGACACCATCGTATGAACAAGCATTGCTTCAAGGGAAAGTCCATTGTAATATTACATTTATCCTGTTTATGTTATGTATAGAGTATAACTGTAGCAATCTGCGAATATTGTATTAAGATGCATATGCTTTGTTTACAATATTGTAATATTTAGTGATTTTGTTGAGGTTGAACGTCTCAATAAGCAGTTCTTTGATTGCTTTCTCCAAATGGCTCTAGCTTTCGTGTCACTACTAGACAACTTGTACTCTAACTTCTAGCAAATGAGTTTAACACTTCATGTAAAGCTTATGAGCCAAATGTAAACAAGTATCACAAGTAATGATGTACAAAACTAGCCGTACAAGGGAATTATACCTTCTGAAATGACATTGAGCATTATGTTTCTACTATAAATTACAGTCCAAAATCTATTAAAGTATGAACTTTTCTTTCCTATATGTCTCCGTACATTTGTGCTCATCAATCCCATATTTTGTGTTAAGATATCCAACCTCGATCATCAGTGAAAGACCATAGTGCATGGTGCTGACTGCTGACTAACAAGTGCAAGTGAAATCTTTAGTTCCATGACCTACAAGGTGGGTTTTTCATTTGAGATAGGTCCGATAACACCCAACATATTCCTCGTAGCACTTTCTTATTCCCAAACATTACAAAAGCAAGAGTCGGTATCAGGGGCCTTAGGTAAAATTGGTTTTTGGGGCCTAATATATATATAATTTATGTGTTGGGAGCCCTAGGCGCAGGTGTTGTTAGCCTATTGTTAGCCTATAATAGGCCACCCCTGGACGGTATGATATATGCTTGGCGGAAAGTGAATCATACTCTTTTCCGTAATATCAATTTTTTTTTTGGTCAAGTTCCGTAGTATCAATTTAAATACGAAGACATCTATGTATGCTCTGTATGGACTCCACATTCTGAAGAATTCTTATTCATACATATGTAGTCTCTTTTTTTGTGGAATGCACACTCCCAGAATTTTATATCAGTAATGTATCTTTATAATATCTCTGCTTCCTATCGTGCTCTCCCATGCACATATCCACCTTCAAAGCTTCTGTAATTGCTGATAATGATCACGTATTTTCTATTCAATCTGATAAAGATATCAGAGTTACATAGTAGTTAATTATAAATGGCTTGTGGCTCACACACTCATATGATTGTTTATATAGCACTATTGCTTATTGCACGATCACTACTGACCGAAATTGTTACTCTTACTCTATAAATACCCTTCATGCGTGAATGTTCTTCCGACATGCAAACTCATAATTTCTTATATTTCCTCTTCTTGATATAGTAATAGTTATAAGCCTCAATTAAAGACAACAATGGCAACCACAACTAACAACCAAGCGATCGTAAAACAACAGTTATCCGAAGAAAAGGAAGAGATAGACTATTCTAAGAGAGGACAATGGCTTCGTGCAGCTGTGTTAGGAGCCACTGATGGACTTGTGTCCATAGCATCGCTGATGATGGGTGTTGGAGCTGTTAAAAAAGATGTTAAAGCTATGATACTTAGTGGCTTTGCAGGGCTCATAGCCGGTGCTTGTAGCATGGCAATTGGAGAGTTTGTCTCCGTGTCCTCTCAGCTTGACATTGAAGTAGCTCAAATGAAGAGAGACAGAAAAATTCAAGTTACTAGAGATAATGAGAACCGTGAAATTGAGAGGGAAAAACTTCCTAGTCCAGTGCAGGCAGCTGTGGCATCAGCACTTGCCTTTATGCTAGGAGCCGTGATTCCGTTGTTGGGTGCAACTTTTATAGGAGAATATATGTTGAGGCTTGAAGTGGTGGTTGTTGCAGTGACCTTGGCACTGGTGGTGTTTGGTTGGGTCGGAGCTGTGATGGGAGGTACTCCGGTGTTTAAGTCTTGTGTTAGGGTGTTGATCGGTGGTTGGATGGCTATGAGTATCACTTACGGATTCACCAAATTGATTGGATCAACTGGACTCTAACCTTTAAAAGAAACACTCTGACCTTAAAAAAGAACGAACTTGTGTTACTAATAAATGGTCCTGGAATGAGAACTCTAGGATTGCTTAAAGAAAACATAGCAAATCTTGATTCTTAATTTGGGATGAAGGAGATTAGGGGAAAGGTTTTTTAGCTTTGATTTCGTATGTCTCTCATCATATGCATGAATTTACTTTGGTCTTTGCATGTTGTGCTAGAATTATATATACTGCATCTATTATGGCTTCCTTGTGCCACTGTGTTGTTCTACAGAATAGTTTTGTGCAAGTTACAAGTAGGTTTTTTCATCAAACCGCATCACACCACAAAATGCGGTTTTTAATTTTCGCGGTGCGGTTGCGGTTGAAATTTTGATAAATAGTGCGGTGCGGGTTGCGGTTTAAGATTTTGGTAATGCAGTTCAAACCGCACCGCAATTATATATATATATATATATATTATCTATAATTAAATATAACTATAATATATATATATATATATATATATATATATATATATTATTTTACCTTTATAATTAGTTATGATAATTTACTTATAAATTAAGACTAGAGTTAATATTATAAATTTAGTAATAATGATATATATTTTTTCTTACAAAACACATGTTACAATTAGTTGATTATAAATTTTTTCAATCTTAATTATTATTTTCTTACCTTATAATATATAATTCAAAGTGTTTATACAATTAATGGTTTAATGTACATTCAAAATTATACATATTGTAGAACTCCATTTTATAACAATTTTTAATTTTTACATTATTTATATTTTTATTTAAATTAAATATTTTTGAAATTTATAAACCTCATAGACCGCACAAACTGCACCGAACCATACTGCACTTTCGTAATATGGTTTACGCGATTTTTGAGTTACGCAGTGCGGTTGCGGTTTGAAAATTTGACCAAACATCATGTGCGGGTTGGTTTACGGTTTTAACACCACCCACACCGCGAATACCCTGATACAAGACACAAAGTCACAGTTTCTTGTCTTTGTTCCGTTTATAAATATAGTTTACAACATTTTTTTTTCTTTTAAACCATGCACATACATAATAAGTGAAATCAAAATGGATAACGGTTAAAAAAACGAAAGATATTACTTTTGCGAGCACTGTTAGAAATCTTAAAAAAGATCTAAATACCACATTACAAATGTTACTTTTGTTATGTTTTTGTTTAGTTATGTTTGAATTTATTCGGTGGTGGATTTTTGAAAATGATTTTGTTGATATTTTTGGAAATTTGAAAAGCTCGCATCGAAGCTGAGACAGTGGTGATTATTGTAAGATCTCACCTTTCATAAATAAAAATTGTTATCATTTGGGGTTTTTACTTTTGGCATATCTATAGCTAGTATACAGCATGTAGGTAGCTGGGGTGACGCTTCTCCAACTCTATGCAATTGGGGTCTCTGAACACTGAGCTAACAATGATTTTTATGTGATAATGTTAATTGTGATGTCCCTGTTTTCAGGGATGTTGTGCAGTTTGGATCGCTTGAGATATCTTCGATTTCGTTTTTAATTTCAAGAATTTTTAAATTCTGTGTGTTAAACGATCAGGAAACAAATCAGCTAATTGTTTTTAGCATGTTATTTGTTTTCTAACCCGGTTGTATCAGCTATTCTATTTAATGAAAACTGTTATTTGTTCGTAAAAAAACTTAAATTCTACATTTTAGTAATTTAAAAATATATTATATAATAATTCGTGCAAGTAGAAAGGGAAGCAGGATGAAATTCATTGTCATATATCTCTGTTTTCATCAATGATCTTATTTTTGAAAGAAACATGTTTTGAAACTATAATATAACTGCTGGTTCTAACTGAATATATATTTTAATCAAATAAGATTTGTAATTCAACAAGAATTTTTAGCCGCATAGCTGTATTTTAAAATTTTAATAATAATTTAATAAATCCGTCAAAATGAATATAAAATCAGGAAAATGAAGAGTAATTTTGGTTGCGGTGGTTATTTTGGTTGGGCTCATCATCTTGTACACAATTAAAACTTAAAAAGGGTCCAGTTAAAAAAGTAGGTCTAATAGTCCAGGGTTGATACATACATGATAGATACAAATAAACCCCGCTGCTAAAACCCACCCATCTTCATCCTATACACACACACACAGACACACTATCACCTGTTACATATAGAGAGAAGGGTAAAGAGATGTGGTATCTGTGTGTGTTTTATCACAGATTGTTGGATTATAGAAAACCTGAAGTTGAATCATTGGCTGAGCTATTTGGAGCATTTGATGATGACCCATATACCCAAAAACATTCATTAGAGTGGAGATTACCTCAGCATCACCACCCTGATTCTCCTTTTCATTTTGTTAATCTCCCTTCTGAGGACATTGCCCGTTGTGTTGCTAATCGCAGTAAGTTCATTTCTTTTCTTGTTTTTTGTATGTTTATGTCAAGTTATATAACCAATTTTTACAGTTTCTTGATTTTAGTCTTGACAGAGTGTAGATGCCTTTTGTTTTGGTGAATGGGGTTTTGGATTAGTATGTACTACATGTTTTGCTTTAGTTTTTTTCTGCTCTGTGTGGATGAAAGTAAACTTTTTATCCTTTGATTACAGAAATTTATCATCTGTTTGAACTTTAGGATGTCTATTGGTTGTTCTTGCTTTCGCCAATCCCTCCCAACCCCTGTCCCGTGCACAAAAAAGTACTTTTATTCTTCTTATAGGCGAGCTAGAGGGAATGGTGCTGTTCATGAGGAATTACTAAATTGTTTAAGATGTTATAGCATGTAATTTTAGGACATCCAACATAGTTTCGAGTGGAGCATTTGTTGTTAAGGGTTTTTACTGAAACAATATATAAGGTCCTCACACACAGCATCATATTGTAGAGGACCTCTACTTGAACAATGACACGGTTCAAAAGATAGAACATATAGGGATTTATTATCTATTTGGACTGACAAATATAGATTTACCCTATTCACGGATTGTTGACCAGAAAATAGAAATTATATCTGGGTTGCATGATATGACTGCCAAGATGCAGAAGTAGAGATCATTGAAGGTATTCAGAACTTCTGTTCAGAAGAGATTATAGTTGATGTCTATCACTATATTACCGTGGCAAATATATTGTTATATATTTATATCATCATGAAAACGCAAAAGCATTTACGGTACAGCTATTTTGTCTGCTATATCGTCATTGAAGTATTTCTTTTCTCCTGCAATTGGTAATGTAAATCCCTTTCTGTTTCTGTTGAGCTAAATGTTTCCAAAGTCTTGCTGCTTTTCATTGTATTTAATTGAAATGAGACTATTAAAGATATCCTAGTTTTTTATGGAATTTCTGATATGTATTCTCTTATAATCTGCAAGGAGACAGACCTCATTTTAAACATTTGCAAAAAGTCATTAAATAGTTTGTTATGAAGAAAGTGAGAAAATCTTTATATCATATATATCGTGTAATCTGCTATTGTTATATAGGAGCGAACATGTAGTTCTATGTCACAAGGCTGCAATATCAGATGTTTATTCCATGTGTTATATTCTTTGATTAAGTATCCTATAGCCTTACAGTATACACATAAAATTTAATTGTAAGCTGAAGCTTCATCCAAGTCCCTTTTCACTGTGTTTAGCTTATAATAAAACGTTGACTCTTAAATATGCAGGTATTCTTGTGAAAGGGCTTTATGAACTTTGGGGTGAAGGAAATAGCTACGAGGAACTGGAGGAGTCGATAAAAGGTTATCCAGAAGAGCGCAAGTTACCATACCTGAATTCAGATAGCACCTTCAGAATCAGTATTGATACTTTTGGAAAGGTCATGAGCTTTACAGAACAAAATGAACGCATTCGAGGGCTCTCTTACATCCCATTTAAGGTTCGCTTGTTCTTTTTTTGGCATGATTAAGTATATTGTAACTGTTATTATCATGTTTTATCACAATTTTAGTCGAGTAATCTAGTGGTTATTAATAAGTGAAAACATCATAATTACATTCCTCGAAACTTTTTAAAATTTGCAGCTAAAGAGATTTCCCTGCATTTTGCTACTACTGCAAGCCTCCAAGCCATTTTAAAGTTTCAATAAATTGATTTTACCTATGTCAATTGACTGCACTGTAATTGTGATTTATATGTAAGAGTTAGTATGAAAAAATTGTTTATAACATTTCTTTGCTATTATCTTCATGATATATATTTTTTAGGATTTCAGTTAGTGATAAATTCAACTTTTTCATTATAAAGATATCTGGAGTATACCCTAAACATGTTATGGCTTCTTACATGGTGTGAGAAAACCCGAGCCTATTCATATGTTTTTTTAAAAGACAAATATTTTGTATGCACCTGTTCCGGCTTTGAAGACTGAATTTCGCTAGGCACACCTAAACACCTAGTACTAGTAGCAATGAAGTTCCAGAAACAAAAAAGTGAACTGCCAGGTGCATTTTAAAATACTTTATGTAAGACCATTATATATACCTTACCAATGATTTTTTTTCATATGTTTCTGCATCCATGTTAAAATGGGGCTACCTTTTCCTTGTTATGCCTTGCTGCAAAATTATTCCACATCTCTAAGTACAAGCTAGTTACTATTAATACTGTGTTTCTGATAACCAAATCATAACTAACCTCCATTTTGTAATCAAATATCATTGATCACTGCATCCTTTCCATTTTCTTGCACATATTATAAGTAGCTTCTTAAATGTCTTAAAGATTTAGCTTGCAAGATAACATTCAACTATTTCCATTTCTTTTTCAACATGAATAATGTTTCAGGGTCGAGTCAATTTAAAAAACCCAGAGCATAATTTTTGGATAATGGAAACAGATGACTACGGATCTAATAATGGGCTTCCACCTGTTGTTCAAAAGAGAATATTTTTTGGTCGAGAAGTTGGAGCTGCTGATAGGAAGCTCTTACCAACCTATGAATTGAAGAGCCGTACTTATCTTGGGCCAACAGCCATGGATGCAGAAGTTGCTTTCTTGATGGCCAATCAAGCAAAAGCTACACATGGGAAACTTGTGTATGATCCTTTTGTTGGGACCGGGAGCATTCTGGTTGCCGCGGCTCATTTTGGAGCTATGACGATGGTAAAGGCGTTTCGTTTTGATGACTAACTATTTATAAAGCAGATGCTTACCTTTACGTTTTCTGCAACTAATAACTGACTTGCAAATTTTATCAGGGTGCAGATATCGACATTAGGGTAGTACGTGATGGCCGTGGCCCAAATTGTAATGTTTGGAGCAATTTTAAGCAGGTAAAAATTATGTAGAACATTGTTATAGGTATGACTTGTAATGTTTTTGTTTGGTGAATGATTCCCTTCTGAATGTTACCCAACAGCCGTAAAGTTTTTTCTTAATTCTTCGAGTATGACATTTAGTCTGTATATTAGAAGTTATATAATATATAAAATAATTTATATATCTATTAATAGATGGACTAATCATAGAAAGCACCTATTTCAGTATCTTAGGGCAATCTGGTTTAAACTTTTTCCTTTTTCTTCCATTGAACTATTTCTTCTTTTACATAATCTATTTTTCCGCATGTGTTGGACCAAGTAGAAGCTCATTTCAGTTTTCTATACATGAAGACTGAAGTGAGTGTTGACTGTTAATAGGTGTTGAACTTCATTGCAATACTTAAAGTTTAAGTTGGTAGGCATATTAGGTTAGACCAGGTTCGTAGACTGGGTTGTACATATGAAGGGAGAAGGTATGCTGACAAGTATTAAAGAAAGGCTTTTTCACAAGTTCCATCTTCTATTCAAGTTACTAGAATGACATAGGATATTAGCAATTTTTGCCCCCACAAGCCAAGTATCCAACTCCAGAAGGCCAGAACAAGTACAGTTACTTTTAGAATGCTTGTATTGCTTGATGCTTTACAAAACATATGTTTAATTGATTTTTTGTTACACAAGACTTCGTTTAATATAAGCATAAGCTCTATTTGCTTGCAGTATGGACTACCGATGCCAATTTCCCTTTTACGAGCAGATAATAACCTTCCTCCTTGGCACCCAGGGTTATCTGAGGTAACTCTTCTTTTTTGGGTAATAAGAAAGTAGTTTTACCTAGTCTAAATTTTTTACAACGGGGTATCTATTCTGTTATTTATAATAATTGTATTGTCATAAATACACAATTTGATTTTATCCTCAGAACTCCTCGACGCACCTTTTAAGTCATGCTAATTTATTTTCAAAGTACTCTAGGGGTCATAGGGTGACTTGAAATGTTACCCGAATACAGAGGAACTTCCAGCACTTGAGCTTTTCAGAATAAGTTTATGTAGAAAATGTTGTTTTTCTAATATTTGGTGTTCCATTGTGAGAGGTTGCATCGCCAAAGTTCTGCCTATTTATAGAATTATGCATAGAAAACTTATATAACTATATTGTTTTGACTTTTATAGTTGAACATGTATTGTTTGTAATATTTTTATATATTATGCCCCAGTTTCATGATTTATGAGTTTTAAAAGAAATGTAGATAAAGTTTACAATTTTTATAAATAAAGTCACATTTCTAAAAAATAGAACAAATTTTTTTTGTCTCAAATATGTTATGTTTAAGTAATAAAAGAAATATTAATTCAAAATTTTGTAGTTATATTTTTATACTAATATGTATGTGTATTGCTAAAAAATAATGAGTTTAAAAATTTCGCACCCTCGTCAAACATTTCCATCCACATTTTCATCATTGCTATATCGATTAATTATGCAAGTACCTGATACCTTTTAGGTGTTTGATGCCATAATATGTGACCCACCCTATGGAGTTCGTGCTGGAGGGCGCAAATCTGGTGGCCGGAAACTGCTGAAAGGTGTCGTGGGTCCATATACTGTTCCTGAAGAGAAGAGGACAAATCATATACCCTCAACAGGTGCTTACAGCTTAGCGGAGTGCGTGCATGATTTGCTAGATCTAGCTGCTAAGATGCTTGTAATGGATGGGAGACTTGTGTACTTCTATCCTATAGTACGAGAAGATGATTCCAGCAGTCCTAGTTTCCCAGAACACCCATGTTTTAAGTTGATTGCTTCTTGTGAACAGATACTAAGTTTTCGTTACAGCCGAGTTTTACTAACAATGGTGAAGATCAAGCCATACACTGATGACATTGCTGAGTCGGCTCGGCTGAAACACATGGATTTCAAAGAAAACCATCTTAAGTGGCTAGAAGAGGGAAATCTACATTCTGCAGTGTTCAGCCCTGCCGACCATAACTCGAGTGCTGGAGATGATGGGAAATGTGGTAAAGAACTGAAGCCAAAATATAGAGGAAAGTATGTGTAGCTTTAGTATGTAGCTGATTTAAAGCTTAGATTTGTGGCTCTGCACGAGGGAATGTCATTTAGTTATCATATCAACAGTGAGCTTCTTTGACATTGTTGATTTTATTGTATTATCTACTTGTATTTTGATACTAACAGAGAAGTTGCTACCTTTATATATATTGAATCTTTTGATACAATATAAACTTGGAATTTGTGGTATGGCAACATGTTTGCGCAATTTGCAAAGATTGACCCTCTTTTATATATAGTTGGATTAGCAAGTCATTAAATAGAAGTACACTAAACAATTTTGGCGATCTTTTAAAGTAGTGATAATGACATGGCTTCAAATAAATGTCAAGAGTAAATATTTTATATAATGGACGTGTTATGTGTGTATTCCACTAAAAAATTCCTTGTTATTATGCTAAAAATGAGGATGATGCACGGTGCACTTTGACATTTTTTGGAAGAGGAAATGACAAGCTAAACAAGGAGGAGAGGGGAGAGAGATAGAAAGAGCCTCCCTCCCTCTATCTTCGCTTCTCTCTTTTTTTCATTTTCCTCAAAACGATTTATAATTTAATACGAAATTATTTACAGTGTGAATATAGATTTTACATACAGAATGAAATTATTTTCTTCACTGTTTCTTTTTATCAATTTCAGAATTACATCGTTTGGGTTATTCTCCTGTTGAGGTAAATACATGCACTTCTAAACTCTTCCATTGCATGTTCATTCTTACGTTGATGCAGATACATGCATATACAAAATGCAGATATGTATGTAGCAATATTACTATAAATCTCTGCATTTATGAAGGTCCAAGCCATGTTGTTCTGTATTAAAATCATATACTTACAAATTTACCATTCAGGTTGAAATTTCTCTTTTGCAATTTGATTACACCTGCATTACACAGCAACAAAAACAATGGGGCAGAGCAAGTTCAGACAAGCTATTGGAGCAGTGAAAGATCAGACAAGCATAAGCCTTGCCAAAGTTGCTAGCAGTACATCACTTGCTGATCTCGATATTGCCATTGTTAAGGCCACCCGACATGAACAATATCCAGCCGAGGAGAGGTACATACGCGAAATCCTAAGCTTGACTACTTACTCCCGGCCTCACATTGGTGCCTGTGTTGGTACCATTTCAAGACGGCTTAACAAGACCAAGAACTGGGTTGTTGCGTTGAAGACCCTTATTTTGATTCAACGATTACTTTCTGATGGTGATCCAGCTTATGAGCAAGAGCTTTTCTTTGCTACAAGGCGAGGGACACGCCTTCTTAACATGTCTGACTTTCGGGACACTACAAAAGCTGATTCTTGGGACTACTCTGCATTTGTACGTACCTATGCGCTGTATCTCGATGAACAGCTTGAATTCAGGATGCAAGATAAGAGGGGAAAAGGTAGCACATTCTCCTATATTGATGAGGACGAGGAGGCTAATCAAGGTGCTATCACGGTGAGAGCAACACCTGTGCAAGATATGACGAATGGGCAAATATTTTCAAGAATTCATCATTATATGCAACTTCTTGAAAGGTTTTTAGCATGTCGACCAACAGGTCAGATTACATTATTGATTGTTTAAATACTACTTTCTTCTACCCTTCTGATTAATCATACTGAAAAAACTACACTTGAAAATAAACAGGTGCGGCGAAGACTAACAGAATTGTCATTGTTGCTCTATACCCAATAGTGAAAGAAAGTTTCCAGATTTATTATGATATATCAGAGGTTATGGGTGTCTTTATTGATAGATTCATGGTGCTTGATATACCCGACTCTGTAAAAGTTTATGAGATTTTTTGCCGTGTTTCAAAACAGTATGATGAGCTTGACAGTTTCTATGAGTGGAGCAAGAGTGTTGGTATTGTACGAACATCTGAATACCCCGAGGTTGACAAGATCACACAGAAGAAACTGGATGTTATGGATGAGTTTATACGAGAGAAATCAGTCATGCTAAGAAACAGAATGGCTATGAATGCAGAAGCAGAACCTGCTGAAGAACAAGAGGAAGAACCTGAAGAGGATCTGAATGCAATGAAAACGTTACCTCCACCAGAAGGGTTTGTAGAAGAAACAGATAAAGAAGAGGAAGTGGAAGTGGAAGAGCTGGCAGAGGAGGATAAACAGGAACCCAAGAAGCAGGACGTGGGTGATCTGCTGAACCTGGGGAAAGATGCTCCAACAAGCGAAGAACAAGCAAATATATTGGCATTAGCATTGTTTGATGGTGGTCCTTCAACCACTACAACAACAGATGGGACTTCACCATGGGAAGCCTTCAAAGATACAGCGGACTGGGAGACGGCCCTTGTTCAAACCGCAAGCCACTTGGCAAACCAGAAGGCTTCACTTCCAGGGGGGTTCGATACGTTGATCCTAGATGGTATGTATCAACAAGGAGCAACAAAACATGCTATTGCTTCCTCAGGTATGATAGCTACTGGGAGTGCCAGCAGTGTTGCACTAGGATCAGCCGGGAGGCCAGCAATGCTAGCATTGCCAGCACCTCCTACGGCAGAGGGGGGAGCTCAGATGACATCTGGGGGTGATCCATTTGCCGCCTCACTTGGGGTGCCACCACCTTCTTACGTGCAGATGTCAGAATTGGAGAAGAAACAAAGGTTATTAATGGAGGAACAATTGATGTGGCAGCAATATGCAAGAAACGGTATGCAAGGAGAGGTAGGTCTAGCAAAATTACAGCAACAAAATGCATATCCATTCAATAATGGAGGCTATGCCTTATAAATCTGTTGATAAATATGTATGTAGTTGCTATTTATTGGTAGATTGTAATCTTTGCCAAAGGGGAGAGAGCAGTCGAGGTCTGATTCGGACCGTTTTGATAACTTCAGACTGCAGTGTACTCCATATCTCCATATAAAATAAGCTTTACTTCAAGGATAAAACTGCAATAGTACATTTAAACTAATGGTTTAGACACTTCTAGTAAGCAGGATAAGATAACCCTGGTAATTTAAGTATTTCCGAAAGCTAAACTTATCTTAGATGTTTACCGTTTTTTCTCTTCAAATGGTGTAACCTACTTCATCAAGACGATAAAAAGTTTGCCAAAAGAATAGAACAGATGCACATGCTTGCTCCGGACTATAGCCAAAAATAGGTATAAATTACGAATATAGACAACCATTTTGGTGCGTATGTAATTTAATTAAAATATGATTGTTACAATTAGGAACCATTTTAATTTTTTTTTGCTAAGTACACACGATAGACTTCCTTCTCACTGTCTAAGCCAATCCTAACAAGAAATATTTGAGTTGGTACAAAGTTCAGAAGTAAATGCTGCTGCATAAATATGAGGACTTGCCAAGACTCAAAGGGTTCTTCATAAGAGATATGGTGCCCCACTTGTAGACTCCAAGGCAAGGTTCTTCATATATGGCATCTGTATTTGATTCCTTATCTTGATGGAGACTTCCAACAAGGTTTTTGACTGCTCTTGCACTCTTTGCTAAGAGGTCTTCATCAATCTCAATGGCAACCTGCAGAATTTACCTGGGATCACACTATAATTTTAAGATATACTTTGTCAGATTATTCAAATATTTGTGGAAGATGGAAAACAAATTTAAGATACATCAGATAGTTAATCGCAAACTCATCTCCAATTTAGATACGACTCCCCTACTCGGTAAAAGTGATGCTGCCAACCATCGCGGGCCTCATGGCTCCAACTGCTCCAAGTGTCACCCCCAGTTCTATTGATAAGATATGAATATCAACCAGATGACTTTCTGCCTAAAATTGTACAATGAACAGCTAAAGTATAAGTTATGTTTGACACCTGAACCTGTTATACAAGCTAAAAGGAATCTTTTTGAATAAAAAGGGAAACATGGAACAGACTATGCTTATTGCAATGGTATTGTTCAGACTTCAGTATATCTGAGTTGAAGTACAGGAGACATGGTTAATAAGGCATCACCTAGTCAAACTTGAGTGCCGTGGCTCTACACTGTTGCCTAGCTGATGCTCAGGCCAACTTACTGTTAGGCATATAGGCATACAGCTTAGAATCTATCAGCAGCCAAAAATTGGCATGTCATTGCAAGTGCGGTGGTTGTGCGAGGGAGGGACACAGGCCCTATGGCCCCTATATGCCAATCTGCTTCCAGTTGGTGGTTTGTTCACAATCATTACTAGCTGTTGCCTCAAGAAAATACTTTACTAATGTGTAGTAGTCTTCAGTTTTCTAGCGTGGCCCAATAAATGTGTAGTAAAGCAACACAGGTAGATGAATATGGACATGCCAACCTTTCCAAAATCTTCTGTTGAAATAATAGATACTGTGCACTTATTCTCATAAAGGCATTCCAATGTTTGCTATTTACTGCAATTGATCTGAACCAGTAACAAACTATACAGCAGCAACCAAGGAATCAAGATGTGAATTCAACTAACCAATTAAAGCAATTTTAAAATATATATGGGCATGGACAATACAGGGAGCTACAGGTATGTGTACAAACACTCTAAACTTCTAGGAATTGGAAAGTGGAACCTATGATAATACTGCAATAATTTAATGACAGGACTATATAAATGGTATGACAATTATACACACCTGTGAACCTGTGGTGCCGAATGGAATATCACCAAAATTCCACCAATAAAAAGACTGGCCTGCTCCCTCCATAAAATCCCCAGGATTGAGAACCTTCGACTCTATGACAAGAAATATTACCACAATGTTCAATAAAACAAAGTAAAAAGGAAAGATTTGACAAAATCCCATCTTCAGTGAAATGGAGATTCATTCCCCCCCCCCAGAAAAAAAAAGCCGTTCAAGTAAGCTGCCCACTGTGCCCAGATTAGGGACCAAACTTACTCATCAGAGAAAATAGAAAATTTGCAAAGATTTGCTGTTTTCATAGTCACTAGCTAGCAGCACTTCCTAACATGCAACTTAACAGTGACTGATTAGTGTGAAAAATACTCGACAGGCAAGATTACCATCTGTGAAATATGTCAGCCAAAGAAAGGATAAAGATTGTTTTTGAACTATTATATATTATGTAAACCAGGTTATCACTACAAATGTAAATTTGAATGTCAAAACGCAACAATATGATAAATCTTAAAAGAATTGCTGGCTGCATCTATCATATTTTCAAAAATTTACTGACCTACCCTGTGCAAATGATATGAAAATATTGTAGGGGGAAGTAGTTAATAACCTTAATCCAAAATCTTAAAGTATCTTTGGCAGTTTCGAATGCCATTGGACAACTATGAGCAGCAGACAGCAATGTCATCATGTTCTACATATTACATTTCAAGACAGCAATGTCATCATGTTCTACATATTACATTTTAATCCTTTTATTTTATTCCGACACAATTAATAATAGCATAACCTAGAAATACCATTAACAAAAATAATACAAAAAACTATGCTTCATCAATATGATACCAAGTTGCCATCCAGCCACATGTAAGCCAGGACAAACGTAAAGCCAACTTGATTTGTATTGTATGAAATAGGTCAGGACAAAAACCATATCATTTCTAATCTTTTATCAGCCTATATATTTGGTTCAACAAGTAATAGCAAATTCATACTCCTTATGCAGCTAGGCCATACACCTAATGTATATATAAAAAATTGCAGATGTGTAATCTATAGAGAGCAATTTGATCATAAGCAAATGTCAAATTTTACATAAATGTATAATTTACAGATATTCAATTACTCTTAAACATATATCAGAGGACTAACGCGGGGACAACTACCAGTAGTCCATGCACGAGCACGATCCATTCTCAAAATGATGAAAACGCTTCCGATCCCTTATAATAATCTTACGTTTATACAATCTGGAAATAAGTTTCATTGTAGAGTGACAATCAAAACATATCCGGAGGTTCTTAACTATTCGAAGTGGTGTTTCAGGGGTCGTACTGATCAATCCGAAGGCAAGTGCTATCTTTTCACTATGATAGTGCAAGGCACTTGCCTTCTCATTGTCATCGATATTAAGAAAGACTTGTTTGGTGTCAGACCTATACCCTGTCAAACTCAATTGCTTTGACATCTCTTCCAGCATAAATTGGATTTCTTTGGTTCTTGGATGAGAATCATCTTCCACCAAAAATTCATGAACTACCCCATCTAGCTCTATCCAACTGCATCCAGGATCTTTTCTTACATCCAGTTCCTTCATCCGCAACCTAACATCAGCCACCTCCTCCCACTTACCCAAATAAGCATACATATTTGACAGAGCCACATAAGAACCACTGTCATGAGGAGAGATCTGCATTAAACGATTTGCTACTCGTTTTCCCAACTCAATATTCCCATGTATTTTACAAGCACCAAGCAAGGCCTTCAATATTACATCGTCTTCTGTACAAGGCATCTCATAAATGAGTTGTTCAGCTTCTTCTAAAAGGCCAGCTCGCCCTAATAGATCAACCATGCAACCATAATGTTCAATTCTAGGTTCTAATCCCACTTTATGCATATGATTAAAAATTGATCTGCCTTCAGTCACTAAACCAGCATGGCTACAAGCAGTCAACACACTGATGAAGGTTACATCACTCGCTGCTATTCCCACTTGCTCCAACCTCCAGAAATAATCAATTGCATCCTTCGCTCGACCATGCATGGCAAGCCCACTTATCATAGCATTCCAAGTAATTACATTCTTGTGCTGTAGGCTCTTGAAGATCTGAAGGGCTTCCACAATGCTTCCACAACTGGAATACATATCAATCAAGGCAGAACCAAGCACCTCATCAATTTCGATTTCATTTCTCAACGCATATATATGAACCCATCTACCCAAATCAAGTGCCCCAAGTCGCGACACTGCAGGCAAAACACTAACCAATGTAACATAATTAGGACAAACATCCCCCATTTGCATTTCCCTAAACATTTCCATCGCCTCCTTATAAAATCCATTTTGTGCATACCCCGAAATCATCGAATTCCAGGAAACCACACTCCTTTCTGGCATTTCATTAAACATCTCCAACGCAACACTAAAGTTCCCAGCTTTAACATACCCATCAATCATCACATTCCACAAAACAACATTACCCGAATTCATCTTCTTACAATCACTCCTACAAACATTACCTTCAAATAACACAAAAGCATCACCCATTGCACCACACATTACATACATCCTCACAAGATTACTCAAAACAAACTCATCTCTCTCTATTCCATACTTCTGTATCACCCCATGAACTTGTTTTCCTACTTCAACAAACCCAACATTACCACAAGCTTTAAGTACAGAAGGGAAAGTAAACTTATTGGGCCCCACAAACTCATTCTCTAACATAAGACAAAACATATTCAATGCCTGAAACGAATACCCATCATCACCAACTTCAACAAAAGCTCTAATAATAGTGTTCCAAGAAAAGCAATTTGGTTGAGGCATTTGATCAAACACCTTGTGTGCATAATGAATGTCACGCTCAGGAGAAAGGGCGATGAATTTGAGAACCTGAGAGGGGACAAGTGGGTCGGCAATGAGGCCTGTTTTGATAAGGTTGGCGTGGATTTGGTGCAAGTCTCGCATGGATTTGCATGTTGTGAATTCAGGGGAAATGTGCGGGAGAGTAATGGCGGGCTTGTGAAATGTTATTATATTCATAGAGAAAAATTTAGTACCAAAATGAGAATTGTCATCGATTTGTTGATAGGCCTATGGATAACTCTCTGATTCTCTCTCTCTTTTTTTGAATGATACTTTGATTTTTCAGACGTATTTTAAAAGGTATACAAATTATAATTTGAAAAATTATTATTTTTTATTTAGATAAAAGTTTAATATTTCAATTGTTATTAAGAAAAAAATTATTTTAAAATATTTTATACTTGCATATTAATATATATTTTTATATAATTTAATTTTATGATAAAATAAAATATTGGTACATATGAAATATCAAATAACTTGTTAAACTATTATATCAATATTAAAATATATGTTATAAAAAGGCCAATATTTAAAAATTAAGTTCAATTATTGACCAATTAATATGACTTAATATAAAATCTGTTACTATATATTAAATGAGAACATAAGAATAAAAAGCGTAAAAAAATGGTTATGAATTTACAATTTTACCCTTATATGTTTAAAAATTACAAAAATGCTACCCTTTTATTATTTAAGTAAAAAATATATGAAATTAATATGACAATAAAGATTACACATTGGGATATGGCTTGGTTTTTTTTAAGGAAAATGTCATAATTGAGCTAGTTGCATTACTTAATAAAATTAAGGTACAATTTGTTGAATATTAGTCAATCACGTGACAATGCAAATAATGTATGGTTCACAACTAAATCATGCATTATATCAAGTAAATAAATTGAAAACCTGTTTTTTATTGAAACATGAAAGATTAAGTGTATGTAGCCGACTTCAACTCCTCAGAGGCAAATACCTTGACTTGTCTCTTCAGCAAAACAAGTACAAATGAAAATTGACCATGACATAAGAAATTAGCTCACGTGAACTTCAAATATATGAATTAATTGGTGAAGAAAGGTCAAGTTAGAGGAATCCCCCAAGTGAAATTCACCAAGAATGGTTTTTGTGATGCATGTCATCATAGAAAACAAAAAAAAGGCATCATTCAAATCAAAGACTGAATCATCAATTAATAAGCCCTTGCAATTTCTTTATATCGATTTAGTTGGTCTAATAAACATTATGTCTATAACAAAGAAGAAATATGCGTTAATGATAGTGGATGACTTTATAAGATTTACATGGACCTATTTCCTTCATTCTAAGGATGAGGCGAACCAACTCATTATCAATTACATGAAGAATATTGAAAATGGTACTAAATGGAAAGTCAAGAAAAGTAAAAGTGATAATGGAACTGAATTCAAGAATTCAAAAATAAAAGGAGTCGGTGAAAAGAGAATTATTCAGACATTTTGTAATCGTAGGACTCCTCAACGAATTAGGGTAGTTGAAAGAAAAAACATGACTATTTTTGTAATGCCCCCAAATCCAGGGTCCTGGATTTAGTCATCATGTGAAAATCCTCAATATAAAATAACATGTTTAATAACATTTTAAACCGCATATAGTTATTAAATATCTGAAATTTACAGTTACGACCCCAATTACCAAGATCTTTTATGCTATAGTTCTAGAAACAAGAATCCAAATTCCAAACACCAATTATTATAAACCTCAAATAATCAAAACAAATCACGCTTGTGACCCCATCCATAAAGTTCCTTAAATATTCGTAGTCTTAGAACAATTTCCCAATATATCACAATTGATTTCAACAACCTCTTTACACAAATCATGTACTACCAGTATAAATTTGATTAAAAGTATACCAGCGGCTAAGACGGGTCTATACCAAGCAATATTCGTAAGGCATCTTACATTTTCTTCTTCAAGGCTATGCGGATAAGTCTCGTCAGTCTACCTTTTTCTGAAAGGTTAATATTGGTTTCTCGTGCTGCCTGAAAAGTGTATGATGAAAAAGAAAGAGTGAGCCAAATAAATGCTCAGCAAGTATATAATAAACATTTTTAAATAACTGCAGGATAAACAAGTAATGATAACAAACAGTAAATGTAAAGTAGTTTGTAAATAAAAATATAACCAGTACAATATATAATAAAAAAATGAATCAACTGCTCATTCATAATTTATACTAGCCAAACTGACAATATGGATTGGATAATCAACACATAACATTATTGCCACCTGATCAGTTCAAAAGTAATAGGACCTCTTTATAGTTCATCGGCACATTTCTATACCCATAGATATAACAAGGATTCAAAATATAGGTACCAAATAGACAAGTAATGTTAGCATATAGGAAGATAGAATGGTTACCGTATCCTCCTAAAATATGTTGTGAATTGAAAGGTACGAACTCATGATCATTCCCATTCTGAGTCATACCGCGGGACCAGAGCACCAACGTCTACCGACCTTTTATGCCAATTATATCACACCGCTGGACCAGGTCCCAATGTTACTGGCCTCTTATGCTAAAGTCCAGTCCACAATAGAGAAATCAGAATAGTCGGCATGCTTACATTTCAAATAAATACCACATCCATATTATTTACTAATATAATACTGGATATGATATGTTTATTTAAATCAACTTTTTAATATCAAAAGTAATGATATTAACAATTCTGTTTCACAATAAAAATTTAAGATTCACAAATAACTCTGAACATTCGCTATTTGTCATGATATAAATAAATGAAACAGAAAATTAAAGTGTTTAGGATGATCAAGAAGAAAATACTTGCCTTTGGTGCTTAGCAATTACGTACGGTCAAAGTAACACAACTATTTCCTTTTTCTGTCTCACGATATCACGATCTAATAATTCTTTGATCTGATGCTTTTGCGGTTGCTACGAGTATGAGCTATCGAAATCGAGTCTGCGCGTCTACGTCTATAGTCAAATACAAATCGGTACTTTAATCCTTGAAGTATATCGCTATATTCAACGAGTATTTATATCTTAACTATATTTATATACTCATCTTAGACAGATTCTTATTGAAAAGAAAACTAGAAATGTCCCCTATGAAAGTGGGCGTTTCCCGGTGTTAAAACACCTCACAGTCAAACCAAACAAACTAATAAATAAAATATAAACTCAATTTTCAACTAATACTCAAAACAACCAATTAACCCTCGAGACTTGAATATAGAACAACAATTAATCCTCGAGACTCGAATATAAATACATAGTTAATCCTCGAGAGTCGAATATAAAATAATAATTAATCCTCGAGACAAATAATTAATCCTCGAACAAAAAAGAATAAAAACTAATAGTTTTAATCCATACTTTAAAACTTATAACGTCTACCTTCGATGACGTTATCAAATGAAATAATTAAACATTTTAAAAATATTTTTAGGCTCAAATCAGATCACTTACCCTCTCCGGATAATTATTGGGTCATTATAAGTTTCGTAAAATATTTAATCCGGTTTTGCAAAAAAATTTAGAATTTAAAACTATTTTTATAACCTCTGGATTATTTTTCTGATCACAGAAATATTTGTTTTGTTTAAAAGGATAAACAGATCAATTAATATTTAATTAATAAGAATAAATTAATTAATAATTAAATTAATTTATTATTCAAATTAATTATTTATTAATCTTTTTTTAAATAAATTATTTTTTAAAATAATTAACTACTTAATATTATTAATCAAATAATAATTAAAATCGGAAATAAATATCTTATTATGTTAGGAAACAAACACTGATGTTGTTAGAGAATAAATAATAGACTTTACATTGCAGACGTCATCAGAGTTTATGAAGCGGTCGGTCAGAGTTTACTCTATCAGAGAATACTCGATCAGAGTTTACTCTAACAGAGAATGCTCAAATCAGAGAATAAACAACCTACAAAGTTTACTATCAGAGTTTGTGAAGAATCAAGACAAATCAGAATATGATTAGGATAGTGAAGAAGCAATCCAAATACAAGTCTATTGCCTTATTGAAGCTATTCTTTTCATAATCTGTTTTGTAATTGAATTGTAACTGTGTCTATACAAACACAGAAATAAGTTAACATTATTGTAACTTTCAAGTCTTACTTTTCATAACCTAGCAACTATTGAGAACAAGAATTTCTTGAGAGAGTTTTGTAATCAGTTTATTCAAGTTAATACAAAACAATATTTTATTCTTCATATTTGTGTTCATAATCGATTAGTTGGTACTATTACATTCAACCAAACTAGTGCCATCTACAATTGTGGAAGGAAGACAAGTCCCTGAATATTATACCTTGAAGGACAAGAAAGAATGGAGCAATGAAGAAAAACTAGAAGTCCTCAAAGATGCAAAGGTAATGAATATTCTGCATAATAGTCTTGACTCTGTGATGTCTAATAGAGTAATTGTGTTGGAGATTACGAAACTGTATGAATAGTAATCATGATAACTCAACACTAGAACAGGACAAGTAAATAATACTACGCCTACACAGAAATCAGGAAGAAATGAAGACAAGGCAAATACAGTGAATCAAGACATTAGAAGAAGTTTTGAAGTCTACTACAGGTCACTGAAAGAAGTACATTAATATGTTCATGCCTCAGTGAAGAATAAAGTGTAAAGACTTTTAAGGTTTCAGAAGTGTTAAAGATTCAGTATAGAAGTGCCACTAGAAGATTTCAGTGTACCAGCATTGATTGAAGATAGACAATGTTCGAAGCATAGGAATCTAAAAGAAATGAAGACGTTGTCGAAGTACCAGAAAAGATTCCAGTGAAATAACAGTATCTATCAACAGTCAGTGTTTGAAGCAATGCAACAGTCCTAGCTTACTCAGCTGAAACAGAAAAGAAATCAAGGGAATTCAATTCAGTGTTAGTCGTTTGTGAACCAGACCAGTGCACTAAGCGTCAGCACAACGAGAAGAGAATTACCTTGATTAATCATAAGAAAATCGGTTGATCAAGCCAAGCCAAAGGAGTGAAACCAAGTGGTAATTACTTGAAGAATTCAAGAAATATGCTAAGGCAAGTATTACTGCATTTGGTGGCATTAATACTCTTGAAGCAATGGAGAGGCGCGACATACATTTCCAAGTTGCAAGAAAAGCTAAGGAAAAATTAAGTGGCGCCTACACAGGGCAATGAGAGTGTAGGCGCAACTAACCTTCCAAGGCGCAGGAAATGTTGGACTTAGAATCTATGTAGTGAGTGGCGCCTGCACTGGGAACTCAGTGTACAGGCGCAACATAAGTTATCCAAGGCGCAACTCATGAAGTATATAGGCGCAAGGAAACTAAACAAAGATTCTAAGGCACGAGTGGCGCCAATACAGTGTGACAAGAGTAGAGGCACAACTCAAGTTCTTACAGGCGCAACAGCTAAGTACCAAGTCATAAGTGGCGCCTATACAGGGAAACCACTGTATAGGCGCAACTAACTATGACATACAAACAGCTGAATGTTTCTAAGGCAGAAGTGGCGCCTATACAGGGAAACCACTGTATAGGCGCAACTCACATGAAGTTGGAGGCGCAACTCAGGTATATTGGCGCAACACAGCTTCAAGTGGCGCCTACACACCATAACCACTCTACAGGCGCAACTCAGGACTTGAGCAATTGTGAAGCAAATCAATTCTATTGATTTGAAAAGTCTACACTATATTAAATAAAATGAATTATTCATTTTTGTTTAATATGGTTGGTGGAGACACAGCCAACCAGAGAGAGAGACAGTGAGATATTTAGAAGCCGGAGAAGAAGAAGTCATCATGCCAAATCTATACCTTCTTCTCATGGGTTTTACAATCTAGCCGGTTAATAATGTCCCAAATGTTTAGGGCTATTGTAAAACACTCACTATTAGCTTGATTCCAGTTACTATTAAATACTGTCATATATTGTAATAGGGATTAAGCTTCCTCTCTCGAGAAGCAAAGAACGAACAGTTCTTTGGAAGCCAGTTATATTTTTAACTGGGTGTAGCAAAACCTCAGGGATTAATACGAAAGTAATATTCCCCGAAACCTGTCTCACATTTAATTACTTGCTAATTTTCTAGTGCATTAATTGTCAATTCCTCAACACAGAAAATTAGTAAGCCCGCCTCCTAAACAGCTAAACACTCCCGAACACGAGCCCACTAACCGAACTCTAAATCATATATCCGCAAAAGATTCGAAAGAATTTTTGATTTAGTGAGTATCGTATTCAACCCCCCTTCTACGATACTTTCGGGACCTATCAATTGGTATCAGAGCAGACTGATTGAAGTTACAAATCAAGATCCGTATCTCAGTGATGCTCACCATGCCGAAGCTGTGTTGACTCAGAATGGAGGTCGTGCTAAATAAATTTAATTTTAAACTTTTTAAAATAAAATTTATTTTATAAACTTTTATAAAAATATTTTGTAAACTTTTATTAGTTTATGTTATAAATTTTAATTAGTTTATTTCATAAATTTTAGATAAAATTTATTTTATAAACGTTTATAAAATTTGTTTAACAAACTTTTATTAGTTGATATTATAAATTTTAATTAGTTTATTTTATAAATTTTAGATAAAATTTATTTTATAAACTTTTATAAAATTTGTTTAACAAACTTTTATTAGTTGATATTATAAATTTTAATTAGTTTACTATATAAATTTTAAATTAGAATTTATTTGATAAACTTTCATAAAATTTATTTTATAAACTTTTATTAGTTTATGATATAAATTTTAATTAGTTTATCTCATAAATTTTAAATAAAATTTATTTTGTAAACTCGTATAAAATTTATCTTATAAACTGTTATTAGTTTGGTCTATAAATTTTAATTAGTTTATCTCTTAAATTTTAAATATAATTTATTTTGTGAACTCTTATGAAATTTATCTTATAAACTTTTATTAGTTTGGTTTATAAATTTTAATTAGTTTATCTCTTAAATTTTAGATAAAATTTATTTTATGAACTCTTATGAAATTTATCTTATAAACTTTTAATAAGTTTGTGTTATAAATATTAATTAGTTTATTTTATAAATTTTAAATATTAAAGTTTATCATTTAAATTTATTAAACATTATACGGCTTATCTCTCAAAGGAAGCAGCAGACGCGGTTACTAATTTGAAGGTGCTCAAGTTAGTAGATGAAGATTTTTCTGGGTATTTGAAGACAACAAAGATTGACTGAAGATCTGGTTGATTCAAGTTGTATTTTTAGATGGAAAATCTTGGAGGTTAAAAAGTTGTGAAGGAGAACAGACTGGACTACCTGGCATCTCTGTCCAAGCATTGAAGTTTTCTTTCAACAGGGAGACCACAGGAAGTTCGTGCTAACACTGCAGATCATCTGGTAAACAGGGTTACAGCCATAGGGAATCTAAGGATACAACCACATTATCTTTAGATGAACTATTTATGTGCTGAAGGCCTATGAACTAGAACAAGAGTTGAAGCAGATAATATTTAGTAAAGCAGCTCGTTAGCATATCCACTGTATTTGTGACCCAGGAACCAAACTGATTGAAGTCATGGTTGAGAACCTCTGAATAGAAGAGAATTGATCCTAGAAGCTGAATTGAAGATGTTGAAGCTCGAGGTAGTGGTCAAGGTGTTATATGTAAATTTGGCACTTTGGAATAACCTGAGATCTGGACGACTAGTGAAGCCTGCAGGACAACTGGAAGTTCAGTGACGTTAGATTCAGATGGAATCCCAATTCAATATCTAAGGTCTTTACCTATAGATTCTATTAAGGAGATTTTCATGATCAGTTCAAGAGGCGGTTGCAAGACAGGGATGGTTTTAAATGGAAAGACAAGTTTTGGGTTTGCTACACAAAATGAAGAAGCCTGTACAAGCAAAAGATGACGACACTATTTTGGGTTGAAGAAGGAATCTTAAGCATTAGTGAGGATGCAGCAAGGGAAAACATTTGTTGATGAAGTTAAATGCAAGGATGATTCTATCAGTGACAGTGATGAACCAAATGGACATCTGGCATCAACGACCAACACTGGAGATGAATCACTAAGCACTTCACAGGTACACTTTCTAACTAGTATACGTTTATCTAATTCAGAACTGTATGTTTATTAAGTTTTGAAATGTATTATATTCATGTCAGCATGTTAGCATCTTAGGACTTAAATGCTTAATTGATTGCTAAGAATGAGATTGCATGCTAGGATTCATGAGTTTAATTAGTACATTTCATACTTAATTTTATTTGCAGTAAAATGAATATCTAGAATTAGATAGGGTGTTCTAGACGGTTAGGTGTATCCCTAAACATTTGCTGGAACTTGAGTTAAATCTTATGTGATTTAATACCTCTGCTAATGTTGTGAAAATTGCTAATAGACAAACAGGTCATAGATCATATATTTAATATTTGTTCTTAAATGGCTTGTTAAGTGTATGTAGAATTTGATATTGCTCATAATGTTTTATTCAAATATTCTGCATATTCTTAAATTGTTTATGTGCTTATTTTCATATGATTTGCTCTCACTCACATAGGTGCACTTAAATGCTATATCAGATCATGTATTGCTTGTTAAGGATAAATGGTTAAAAGATGGTAGAATTATCTAAGTAGTCAGTAAGTCATGTAGATTCGAAGCTTAATCCAAAACTGACTTAGGTAATTAGAGATAATAAAATATGTTAGACAACGACAGAATGGATTAGAAAGAATTAGTAATTAATTTGTTAGTTCTTCTATCCATGTGCTTTTAGGAAATTAAGTACTGAATTTTCTAATATGCATATTGAAGCTGTTGTTACCTTTGATAATATCTCTAACCCATCTGGACTCAATTAAAGTTGAGTACCAAGACGCTTAATCATTTGTGATTGCAGAGTAGGTAACAAAAGTCAAAAGTTATGTGACTTCGTGACATTTATTGTTCGAGGCATATAATTAAGATTAAAGCTCTACTATCACAATTGGTTGAGAAGGCCTCCCCGATGGTAACCTTTGGAGATGACAGCAAAGGATGTACAAGGGATATGGCTATCATATTTTAAGAACTGTCATCAGTGGAAGCATCTTTCTTGTTGAAAGAGTTAAGCACTTTTTAAAGGGCACTAGGGAATTCTTCGTCAAGGGTTTTCTGGAGAAGTGTTTGATCTCAAGCAAGAAGGTTGGAAGCTCGCTCAACTGAGAGTGAGGAAGTTTGTTCGTAGCTGACATGGAATTTGGATGCAAAGGTGAAGTCAACTTTTTAGTAAAGACTTCATCATTGAAGAGTTAGTTATGGCAAAGGAAGCTCTCACACTTGTCAGTCTACAAGGCAATGGATTCTTTGTTAAAAGATGAAATTGGTGAGAGGACTGCTTCATATGGAATTCTATCCACAAGGATATTTTGAAGTATGTCACATAGGGAAGTCAAAGAAAACATCACACTGAAGAAAAGTCATGAAAGAAATATGCTTAGTGGTGATTGATATTGACAACCCTAATTACAAGTTGGTGATGTTCGTGCATTCAACAGACAAAATGTCACAAATGGTGATTGATCAAATAAGGAAGATCAAGTTGGAAGCAAAGTAAGCTGTGAGAACTTTGAAGTCAGATATTGGAACTGCATTTCGCGAGTGAAGTTCTAAATGAAGTCTGCACTGAAAAGGTATTTTGAAGCTGAAGCAATTAACACAGCATGCTGCTTTAATCAACAAGATCATGAAAAGACATCATTTGAGTTAATGGCCAACCAGAAGCAAACACTGAAGCTCTTTCGTGTGTTTGGAGGGAATTGATTTTTAATGAAGATTCATTTGAGTAACTTGACAAGAAGTTAAGGCTCATGGAACAATTCTCGTCGGCTACTCATAGGTGATCAAAAGTCTGAATGTATCGTTCAACTACACCAAGCTCCCAAGCATTCAAATGAAAGAATATTCTGAATCTTTGACAAATTTAGATACTGATGTAGAAGCTGAGGTTGCAGAAGGAATTAATGTTTAGCAGCAACTCAGGGGAGCAAATAAAAGAAGGATCTACTAGTCATGCTCAACAATGAAGATCAAAGGATTTCATTAAGAACATTTCTGCCAAGACAAAAGGTTTGAAGTCAAGTTTAATCCTGGAGTCTCGTTCTTAATGATCCGGATTCTTGTGCAGAGGCTAGAAGTGCTAATCGAAATGATCATATATTCTTCGGAACCTAACATTGGGAAAGAGCAATTGTCAACTTCTAACAATTGGTATAACAATTGGTATCACTAACAATTGGTATCACCCATAATCTGGAATCCCAAAGAATACTGAAGATGCGCAGATTGATCCAGATTGAATGATTGCAATGCAAGATGATCTCAATCAGTTAGAAGGCAGAAACCACTGAAGCTGGAACCCAGACCACTAAAGTCGAAGCTGAAATTGGTACAGTAAGGGTTCTCAGAAACTGGATGACTATTGGCATTGTTATGAGGAGCAAAGCCAAACTGGTTGCTACAGGACTTTAAAGCAGAAGGTATCGACGATGATGGAAACAGAATCTTCGGGACTTTCAAGATCAATCAGTAAGCACCAGTGACGAGACTTGATCCTTTGGGACTCATCAATGGGGACCTAACAATATTCAGGGACCTAACGATTAGGACCTAACATCTAGCACATGTGGAACATTCAAGCATGAAGATCTATCAGATGAATGTGAACAAGTGCGCTCCTGAATGGTGAGCTAGAAGATGAAGGTGCAGATCCATTACAATTTGTATCATTCTCTTCGCAAGCTTTTCTATGACGGAAGTAAGGATTCAAGCAAAACGTCAAGGACAGGGTATGACTCTCTAACTGTTAATTACTTGAAAAGTGATTTTAGATTAGAATTGTTATACATATCTCTCTAGAAATGCTAGGCACACACAATGACATATATATGTGCAAGTATACCTTAATTCTCGATATGCCTATGTGCAAGTTTCTAAGTGGAATCTAGAGAATCGTATCTTATGGCTAAGTTATGAATTGTTAGATATCTTAGGGGATCACCAATTCTTGGAATCTAGTACCCTTAAGATAATAGGTTTAACCTAATTGGCTATATAGATATAGATAATGCAGGTTGTAAGAAAGACAGGGAAGTCATTCCTAGAAGCTGTCAATTTCCAGCAACTCTGTTGAAGCTCTTAACACCACTGAAGGAACAAACGCATGGACACCAGGTATCATTTCTTTTGAGAGTGTCCTTAGTCGAATAACTTGCAGAGTTTTGCTAAATAACTTGATGAATTTATTTTATCTAAGTTGGTTAGTAAACTTGGGGATATTATTAATATACATATTTGTTGAAAATCCCATCTGCAAGGAATTCTCAAATGAGTTCACAAGTATTACTTTTTCCCTATCCAAAGGACTTGTGAATTCATTTGAAATCCAGAACCTCATACTTTTTGCTATTAATTTCATTATCATGCTTACATTGTAATATGCATGAGTGGTAGTTAAATTATTTCGCATAAGTAAGAAGCATAGTTATTTGTATGTGTTAAATATTTGGTGAGTATTAGTCAATAATATCTTGCTTAATTGCTATGATATTTTGCTCTGATATTCTTAAATATTTTATTACAAATAATTATGATACTTTTGATATTAGTGACGGTATTTAGAATTTCTGTTCTAAATAATCAATGCATATTTCAAAACTCACTAATATTAGAAGGTGAAGTATTTTCTAAGTTATGTGTATGAAATTCTCAATATTTTATATACTTAGAAAATATTTCTAAAAATAAGTTTTATTCCGAGGAGTTGTAATTAGAATCACAAGTATTACTTTTTCCCTATATAAAGGACTTGTGAATTTCTTTTCAACTAAATCCTCGAGCTTACGTATATCAATTAATAATTGTTATGAGCATGCTTACAATGTGTAAAGTGACAATTATTAGATATGGCGTAGGAAGTTAAATACTAATACTCAATCTAATGAATATTTTAGTGTTTAACGAATTTATTTTATCTTATTGAAATTATGGATTGAAGCAATTCAATGGTTATTAGTTTCATAATTTTAATTTGATAAAATACAGAAGCATAGTTTCTTGCATCTTGAAATTATTGATAAATATCGAATAATTGGTATCAGCGTGCAATTAACTGTGATATGCTTATTGTTCTACTGAATAATTGCCATGTATAGATTATATAAATGCATGTGATTGGCAATTGCTTAGTACAACATAAGTATTTAATTTATTTTGATTTGTTTAAATCATGATGATATAAAACAATTCAATGGAATATTTGTTCCATGATTTAAATAAATTAAAATAAATTCGAAGCATAATTATTTGTAATACAAGTATTATCTTTTATTACTTTGTGATATTTGAATAATATTTTATTGCAAAATAATTGTGATATATTGGTACTAATGGATTTACTCAGTTTTTATTCGTAGAAACATTTGGTATCAATATACTTAGTTTTCTTTCTTTGACTGGTTTACGATCCTGAATGTATTTAAAAGAAATTTTTGTCTATTTCTTTTTCAAAATGTTTTATGCAAAGATACATTCATTTGTCTATCAGTTTTAGTTAAGAAAACTTAAGAATTCTTTTTCAAAACTTCTCTTTTGAAAAACTTTTCTTGAGGATAATTTTTCTCTAATCTCGGGATATTTTATCCTCTCCCAAAAGCTGGTTTTAAATGCTATATTTTTCAAAATCGTTTTTTCTCTCTCAATTTTTCTTTGTAAAGTAGTAGGAACTTTGTGACTGCTATTTTATTTGGAAAAGTTGTTTTAACTTCAAGGTATCAATCACTTGTAAAATTATTTGTTTTCAAATACTTGTTTCAGTGTATGTTTCACATTGATTCATAGTACCAAAACAGTGATTGTTGCTTTGAAGGCCTAGTACTGTTTTGTTAAGCATTCATCCTAACCCTAATTGTCATGTTTTTATTTTAAGTCGGGGATACTATCAGGCAGACGAAAATGATGTAAATCATAATTGCATTATGAGTCGGAAAATCATTATCTTCTATCTGATAAAGATGTTTTGCAAAATTGTTTTCAAAACATACAGTGCCTAGGTTTAATGGAAAAGAGTCATTTTATTGAGATATAATTTGGTAGAAGAGTTGAATTTCTTATCTGTTGTAAATTCCCGCGTTTTATTATGGGAAGTTTGCCTTATAAGAAATTCATAAGAGATAGAATTTTTTCTCTGATACTCCCGCGTTTTATTATGGGATAAGTATCTTAAGGAAAATTTCTATTGGTGTCATGCTCTTAAATGATTAATTCTTCGATCTGACAAAACTCTCTTATTAAAAGGACTTAAGTGCAATCATTTACCATTCCTTCTTATATTTTTCCTTCTCCTTGAGATGAAAAATATGTTTTGGAATGTTAAACTGATTATCTTTTTATCTCATTTAAATTGATTTTATCCGTTTAGCCCCCAGTGGCTACAGAAGCTGGCCAGGAGGTTGAAAACCCATCAATCTCTGACCCAGGCCTTAATACCAAACACTCATTTCATCCACTTCCATATATTAACCCTTGGAGATATAAGGAACTTATGTTTGTTAGAGGTTGATAAGGGAGAAATAAGGATGAAGTCGGCAGTGCACCCACAGCTCTACCTCCAGCGAAGTAAAGAAGTATATAAACTGAGGTATCTGTAAGCTCATCTGTATCTTCTCAAAAAGATGCAGAGCTGAAAAGGCAATAAAACTGTCTCTGGAATCATTCTCTCAACAGGATGAGTCCATTGAAATTCGCTCGTCAGCCAGAGCATCTTGTAATGAGTCAAGCACACCACCGGCACTCACGCTGATGGTAAGCCTAAACAGATATATACTAGGAACCTTATATAATTTTTGGGACCTAACAATCCTAACAGTTATACTAGGGGCCTAACAATTGGACACATTGCAAGGCGTGCACAGTGTGAGGTATAGGCATGTTAACAAAACACCCGTCATTGGGTTACGAGGGAAACGTAGACTCTAAATTGCCATACATTACATTGTCTACTACGTCGCCCCTCCTGGAAGGAACATTTCCAGATCCTGAAAAGGAATGTCCACCTCCCGTTTACGGAGAAGGTGTGAGGCAACTCCTTGATAGAACAAGGCAGGATTCCCAAAAAGATTTTAAAATCTTGGGATAACCCATCTCAAAGAGGTGAGGCTCCACTAGACAGTGATTTAGCAATTGCTATTGAGTCTGGTGTGAGACAGTGCTTATGCATGATAGATAAAGAACACCTCAACGAGGAAATTCTCCACTTAATAGTGATTCAGTTCATTTTGATGAATCAGGTGTTGGGAATATATGAATTGACGGATTTCACTTGCAGGTACAGAAGGCTATATTTGAAATGAAGAGTGAAAGTGAGAGAGAGAAACACTTGAGTGAAAGTGAGGGAGAGATACACTTGAGTGAGAGATAGGGAGAGAAAGAGTGAAACACTTCTAAGTGCTCGACACTTAAGTGTAAACACCAACAGAACGTAGTAGAAGTGAGGAAACCACAAGCCAAACACTTACCCTTGCTACTTGCTGCTTCTAGAAGAAAAGTTACTATATTTTTCCCGTTCAACGACAGACGAGAACCTTCCTTGGAAGACAAACCATTTAAAAGAGGACCTATCAATTGGTATTAACATTTGGTATCTTCAAAAGTGGGCCATTGGAGGATTCCTCAACTAAGGGGGAGAATTTATAGTGTTATAGTTATAACAAGAAAAAGAAATTGGAGGATTCCTCTTCTTATGAGGGAGAAGTTATAGTGTTATAATTATAACAAGAAAAAGGTGAAGTTAATAAGTCTTAGGGAGATTTTAGACACGAAAAAGAAAATCTTATCTTCTGATCCTGAGGGGAAACAACAGAAATATGGGAGAATCAAGAAGCTGTATCCTATACTTGAAAGGAGTTGTCAGAAGAGGATTCCTAATCCAAGTGGGAAGAACAGAGATGACTATTCCATTGATTTTCTAAAGGGAGAAGAAGAATAAGAAGGAGAATCACATTCGTAGGGGGAGAACATTATTTGAGCTATGTTCAGTATTCTATTGAAGACGTACCCAGGAATAATGATTCTTATGAAGCTCTGTTCATGATAAGTTCTTTAAGTTCAAAACTATAAAGGATTTTGAAACGGAGAAAGCTCAAACAGACAGAAATGAAGATGATACAATTTGGATATCAGTTCGACTTAAGAGGAACAAACATCTTTCGTTTCAGTTACACAAGAAATCTGGAAGTGCAGTATCTGATCCAGAAAGACCAGTAGCATTATCTACAAGTCTCGGACGATTACTTTTTCTAGTTATTAGTTGAGTTATCCTCCCTAGATGATTTGTTTGCTAAAGTTTAACAATCAAATAGGGGGAGATTGTTGGAGATTACGAAGCTGTATGAATAGTAATCATGATAACTCAACACTAGAACAGGACAAGTAAATAATACTACGCCTACACAGAAATCAGGAAGAAATGAAGACAAGGCAAATACAGTGAATCAAGACATTAGAAGAAGTTTTGAAGTCTACTACAGGTCACTGAAAGAAGTACATTAATATGTTCATGCCTCAGTGAAGAATAAAGTGTAAAGACTTTTAAGGTTTCAGAAGTGTTAAAGATTCAGTATAGAAGTGCCACTAGAAGATTTCAGTGTACCAGCATTGATTGAAGATAGACAATGTTCGAAGCATAGGAATCTAAAAGAAATGAAGACGTTGTCGAAGTACCAGAAAAGATTCCAGTGAAATAACAGTATCTATCAACAGTCAGTGTTTGAAGCAATGCAACAGTCCTAGCTTACTCAGCTGAAACAGAAAAGAAATCAAGGGAATTCAATTCAGTGTTAGTCGTTTGTGAACCAGACCAGTGCACTAAGCGTCAGCACAACGAGAAGAGAATTACCTTGATTAATCATAAGAAAATCGGTTGATCAAGCCAAGCCAAAGGAGTGAAACCAAGTGGTAATTACTTGAAGAATTCAAGAAATATGCTAAGGCAAGTATTACTGCATTTGGTGGCATTAATACTCTTGAAGCAATGGAGAGGCGCGACATACATTTCCAAGTTGCAAGAAAAGCTAAGGAAAAATTAAGTGGCGCCTACACAGGGCAATGAGAGTGTAGGCGCAACTAACCTTCCAAGGCGCAGGAAATGTTGGACTTAGAATCTATGTAGTGAGTGGCGCCTGCACTGGGAACTCAGTGTACAGGCGCAACATAAGTTATCCAAGGCGCAACTCATGAAGTATATAGGCGCAAGGAAACTAAACAAAGATTCTAAGGCACGAGTGGCGCCAATACAGTGTGACAAGAGTAGAGGCACAACTCAAGTTCTTACAGGCGCAACAGCTAAGTACAAAGTCATAAGTGGCGCCTATACAGGGAAACCACTGTATAGGCGCAACTAACTATGACATACAAACAGCTGAATGTTTCTAAGGCAGAAGTGGCGCCTATACAGGGAAACCACTGTATAGGCGCAACTCACATGAAGTTGGAGGCGCAACTCAGGTATATTGGCGCAACACAGCTTCAAGTGGCGCCTACACACCATAACCACTCTACAGGCGCAACTCAGGACTTGAGCAATTGTGAAGCAAATCAATTCTATTGATTTGAAAAGTCTACACTATATTAAATAAAATGAATTATTCATTTTTGTTTAATATGGTTGGTGGAGACACAGCCAACCAGAGAGAGAGACAGTGAGATATTTAGAAGCCGGAGAAGAAGAAGTCATCATGCCAAATCTATACCTTCTTCTCATGGGTTTTACAATCTAGCCGGTTAATAATGTCCCAAATGTTTAGGGCTATTGTAAAACACTCACTATTAGCTTGATTCCAGTTACTATTAAATACTGTCATATATTGTAATAGGGATTAAGCTTCCTCTCTCGAGAAGCAAAGAACGAACAGTTCTTTGGAAGCCAGTTATATTTTTAACTGGGTGTAGCAAAACCTCAGGGATTAATACGAAAGTAATATTCCCCGAAACCTGTCTCACATTTAATTACTTGCTAATTTTCTAGTGCATTAATTGTCAATTCCTCAACACAGAAAATTAGTAAGCCCGCCTCCTAAACAGCTAAACACTCCCGAACACGAGCCCACTAACCGAACTCTAAATCATATATCCGCAAAAGATTCGAAAGAATTTTTTGATTTAGTGAGTATCGTATTCAACCCCCCTTCTACGATACTTTCGGGACCTATCAAATTGCATGCAAAACTGCCAAAGAAATTTGGGATGCACTAGAGTTTCAATGCCAAGGAACCAAGAAAATAAAGAAAAACAAAAGATCTGTGCTAATTCAATAATATGAATATTTTGAAGTAAAACAGAATGAATCTCTCACAGATATATATATGACAGATTTCTTACTCTGTTAAATAATTTGGCATTGGTTGATAAGGTGTAAGACAATGAAGATTCAAACAACAAGTTTCTAAGGGCTCTTCCTGAAGAATGACATATGTAGACATCTTTGATAAGAGACATAACTGATTTAAATGAGACGTCTTTAGATGAAGTCTATGGAAAATTAAAAACTCATGACTTGGAATTACAGCAAAGAAGAAACAGGAAAAGTAGCAAGGCAAAATCTATTGCTTTGAATGTTGAAGCCAAGATTGAATAACCTATTGAAAAAGTCCTTAAGGCATCAACAAGAAAAGAAAAAGCTGTAATGGTCCAAGAAAAGAGTGAATCAGAGTTTGAGGCAAACTCTGATGCAAACTCTGATGATTCTTCAGATTCTGACATAATGGAGATGGTTGCTATGATTGTCAAAGGCTTCAAGAAATGAAATATAGAAAGTACAGAAAGCAAGGGAACTTCCAAAAGAAGCATGAAGAACCAGAAAAGAAAGACAGATTCAGGAAAAGAGAAGATAAAGATGGAAAATCAAAAACTCTTGACAAATCATAAGTCAAGTATTACAAGTGTAATAAGATGGGGCACTTTGCTACTGAGTGCAGAAGCAAGGAATCTGGAAAAGCACTAATCACATCAAAGAAAGATTGGATGGATTCCTCAGGTTCTGAAGAGGAAACAAATTATGCTCTCATGGCAAACTCTGATGCTCCCATCCTAAACTCTGACAAGGTACCAAACTCTAATTTTAATTTTGACACTGAAAATATCTGTGAATTAAAATATTTCCTTAGATCATTGCATGTTAGTTTTAAATCACAGTATCTTGAAAATGAAAGATTAAAATCTGAGATACAAACTCTAACTGCTAGGAATAAGTCTCTTGAATCTAAAAATTCTAATATGCTTAGCATTAAGAAAGACTGTGAAAATGCCATACACATGCAAACTCAATTAGAAATTCTAGTTGAATATTTAAATCTGAGATAGCTAAGGAAAATGAGACTTTTAGAGTTTGGACAAACTATGGCAAGAAAGTCCAACAAATGCTTTCCAACAAGAATTGGACTTTTGCCTTAGGTTATGAATCTGATAAAGAAACACACACTAAAGTACACACAAAAGGAACATTGAGTGAACATGTGAAATTTGTTAGAGCTAGTAATGACAAGAAATCTACATCTGGTGAATGCTCTAATAATAACAAAGGTAAAAACAATAGTGTGTTAGAGAATAAACCTGCCAAAATAGGATTACTTTCACAGAAGCAACTTAAGAAAAAGTTGAAGGCAATCACTAATAAAGACAAACTTAAAAAGGTGAAAAGAAATAGAAATGAAAAAGTAGGAATAACTAAGGAGAATAACTATAAGTATATCCTTGATGCTCCTAGAAAAACCTGCTTTAATTATGGTAATTCTAATCACCTTGCCATTGACTGCAAACAATACAAAAAGAAGGAACCTGAAAGAACTAATTCAGAGGCTAGAAAATAAACTAGATATAGACCATAAAATCCTTGTTTTCATTGTGGTAATTTATGGCATTCTATTTATACATGCAAAGAATATCATAGTATGTATTACAATTATTATGAACAATTGCATCAACGGAATATATCTCCAAAACATGCTGTCAAACAAATTTATGTGATAAAATCTGATAAAAGAAAAGTAAACTCTGACAGTATAAACTCTGAAAATGCAAACTCTGATCATGTAAACTCTGTTAACATAAACTCTGATAAAAATACTTCTGCTGAAAGAGTTAATAAGTTTCAAAAGAAAGGACTCAAACTTGTTTGGGTCCCCAAACCTATTAATTAATTTGCATTAACTGATTGCAGGGAAACAGAAAAAACATCCTAGTGATTGATAGTGGATGTTCTGCACATATGACTGGAAACAAATCTCTGCTTTCAGAGTTTGAGGAGAAGGCCGACCCAATAGTATCTTATGGAGATGGCAACATAGGAAGAACACTGAGATATGGCAATATTGTTATTGGAAATGTCATCATTAAAAATGTAGCTTTGGTTGAAGGACTTAAGCATAATATGTTAAGTGTGAGTCAAATGATAGACATAAGTTATTCTATGGAATTTCATGGAAGTCATTGTGAAGTGAAAAGCAAGAAGAATGACAAAGTAGTTCTTATTGGTCACAAACATAACAACTTATTTGAAGCTAGCTTGGATGTAAACTCCGATGGTCCTTTAACTTGTCTACTTGGAAAGGCATCATCCTTGGAAAGCTGGAATTGACACAAAAAATTGTGTCATTTAAACTTTGAAAACATTAATGAATTGGTGAAAAAGGATCTAGTAAGAGGTCTTCTAAAAGTTCAATTTCATCCAGATGGACTCTGTGATTCATGTCAAAAGGCAAACATAAGAAGATATCTTTCAAGAGGAGAACTGAAAATTCTATTGATCAACCTTTTCATCTATTGCATCTTGATTTATTTGGTCATGTCAACATTATGTCCATTGGAAATAAGAAATATACTTTGGTGATAGTTGATGATTACACTAGATTTACTTGGGTGTACTTTTTGCATAAGAAGGATGAAACTGCAGAGATAATTTTTGATCATATTGCAATGATTGAAAATGGATCACCACACAAGGTAAATAATTTAAGGAGTGACAATGGAACAGAGTTTAAGAACTATGCAATAAAGGAATTCTGCTCAACAAAAGGAATTATTCAACAACTCTCAGCACCTGGCACACCTCAACAAAATGGTGTAGTTGAAAGAAAGAACATAACTCTAATTGAAGCTGCCAGAACAATGCTAGAATGGGCAAATCTACCTACTTATTTTTGGGCAGAAACTGTGAATACTGCATGCATTACTCAGAATTGCACTTTGATAAATAAACATGGAATGACTCCATATGAAACATTGAAGGGAAGAAAACCAAATGTTAAATACTTTCACATATTTGGAAGCAAGTGTTTTATTCTCAAAACACATCCTGAATAATTGAAGAAATTTGAACTCAAAGCAGATGAATGAATTTTTGTTAGTTATGCAACAACTTCTAAAACCTCTTCAAGGGCATTCAAAGTGTTTAATCTAAGAACAAGGACAATCATGGAATCAATCAATGTCTCTTTTGATGAAGGGAAAATAGTTGGATTACATGATGAAGATTTTTAGGAAATTCTGAGATTTGAGAATGAATTGTAGAACACAAACACTGTTAAACCAAACTCTGATGAGTTAAACTATGTTGAACCAAACTTTGATGAGTTAAACTCTGTTGAACCAAACTCTGGTGAGTTAAACACTGTTTCCTTAAACTCTGATTCAGAAATAATTGAAATAGAAATTGAAGATTCTGCACATGTTGAGGGAGAACAACATCAATTACTAAAATTGGAGAACAACCACAATTATTGAAATATCAGAATCTGACCAAACTCTGACCAACACAAACTCTGAAACCCTAAACTCTAATCAATCACACTCTGAGACCACAAACTCTGATCACCCAATCTCTGATCATTCAAACTCTGAGTACATAAACTCTGAGACATCAAACACTGATGGAAGCACATCTTCAGGGGGATGATCATCATTTACAAAAGAATCATTCTATGAAGGCACAAATCATGGGGATCATTTAGTTCAAGAAATTTTCCACATCCAAGAAAATGGACCAAAGATCACACACCTGACTTGATTATTGGAGATCTAGAAAGTGGAGTACAAATAAAAAAATCTACTCAAAATGAATGTCTATTTCATAGTTTTCTTTCTCAAACAGAACCAAAGAAGGTTGAAGATGCTTTGAAGGATGCAGGTTGGATTACTGCAATGCAGGAAGAATTAAATGAGTTTGAAAGAAATGAAGTTTGGACCCTAGTTCCAAGGCCAAAGAATAGATCAATTGTTGGCACAAAGTGGATTTTTAGAAACAAGTCAGACTCTGATGGAATTATTACAAGGAACAAAGCAAGACTAGTTGCCAAAGGTTACTCTCAACAAGAAGGTATTGATTATGATGAAACATTTGCACCTGTAGCTAGACTTGAAGCAATCAGAATTTTTCTTGCTTATGCTGCACACAAGAAATTCAAAGTCTACCAGATGGATGTTAAAAGTGCATTTTTAAATGGAGAACTTGAAGAAGAAGTTTATGTTGAACAACCACCTGACTTTATCAATCCAAAATATCCAAATCATGTCTACAAACTGGATAAAGCCTTATATGGACTCAAGTAAACACCAAGAGCCTGATATGAAACTCTGGCTCAATTTTTACTTGAAAGTATTTTTAAAAGAAGTATAATTGATAAAACCTTGTTTTATAGAACTCAAGGTAAGGATTTATTATTGGTACAAATAGAAGTTGATGGTATTATATTTGGTTCCACTAATGAGAAACTCTGTAAAAGATTTTCAAAGCTAATGTAGTCTAGGTTTCAAATGAGCACGACGGGAGAATTGAGTTATTTTCTAGGGTTACAAGTGAAACAGACTGATGAAGGTATTTTCATTAATCAGTCTAAATATACAAAGAATCTACTCACTAAATTTCAAATGCATGACTCTGCATATGCTACAACTCCAATGGCTACTGCAACCAAGCTTGATCAAGACACTGGAGAACCTGTTGATATTACAACATACAGAGATATGATTGGATCTCTACTCTATTTAACTGCCAGTAGACCATACATTATGTTTGCAACCTGTCTATGTGCTAGATTTCAGGCAAATCCAAGGGAACCACATTTGATTGCTGTTAAGAGAATTTTCAGATATCTTAAAGGCACCATTAATCTTGGCTTATGGTATCCTAGAGAGTCTGATTTTAAATTAATAGGCTATTCAGATGCTGACTTTGCAGGATGCAATATTGATAGGAAAAGCACAAATGGCAGTTGTCAATTCTTAGGAGGAAGAATTGTCTCATGGTTCAGTAAGAAACAAAAAACTATCTCAACATCAACAACAGAGGCTGAATATATAGCTGTAGGAAGCTGTTGTGTACAAATCTTATGGATGAAAAATCAACTATTAAATTATGGTTTAGACTTTTCTAAAATTCCTATTTATTATGATAATCAAAGTGCTATTGCAATGACAGGAAATCCAGTTCAACATTCTCTGACAAAGTACATCAGTATCAGATATCACTTCATAAGGGAACATATCATGGAAGGAACAATTGAAATGTATTTTGTTCCCTCAGATCAACAATTAGCAGACATATTCACCAAGCCTCTGTGTGAAGCAACTTTTACAAGATTGGTTTCTGAATTAGGGATGGTTTCAAGTGGATCAATTCCAGATGGCAAGTAGCAGACAATCAGAGTATATTGATAAACTCTGTCAGAGTATGTAGTAAACTCTAATGGAAATGGAGTAAACTCTGATCATTTGATCATCTAATCTCTGATCTTAAGTTATCAGTGTTTATGATAAACTCTGTTAGAGTATATGGTAAACTCTGACAGATAATTTAAACCCTGATTACTATAAACTCTGATTCATATTTTATATGTTAAACTCTATTTGCTTTAAACTCTGATTACATATTAAACTCTGTTTACTTTAAACTTTGATTACATGTTAAAATCTGTTTGCTTTAAACTCTGTTTGCTTTAAACTCTGATTACATGTTAAACTCTGTTTGCTTTAAACTCTGATTATATGTTAAACTCTGAGATATTCTCTGATTGGACTAATCATTAGGGCGCGTGTATCTCACGAAAAATGATTCATTTTTAGACACAAATACACACATACATGCTGTATTTCGAAAAATACACCACTAATTAGTCAACCACTTAAAAATTGCCACGTGTCCCACTACAGAGTATATGCAATTGAGAGAGAATAATTAAATTCTTATTTTCACTTTGAATTATTCATCTGCATATCATATTTTTCTCTTTCTCTCTTGTTTCATACAAATCCTAATTTCTTAAACATGCTAATCTCTGTATTACAATGGCATCCAAAGGTATTTCTTTCCAAAACTTCAACTTTGCTGCTACTAATCACATTAGTTTGTTGAATAAATCTGAAGCTCCTCAGGATTTTCATGCTATTCAAGATTTTTTACAGAATAGCTACATTGGGTATGCTCTTCAGGAACCCACGAACTTCTCTGCCCAATTACTACTTAGAATCTGGTCAACTGTAAAATTTAATAATGATGGTGATGATGAGGAGCCTATCATTACATTCCAATGCAATGGCAAGCATTCGATTACTCTTGCAGTAGTCAGACAAGCCCTTCATCTTCCAGAAGTGGATGTATATGATGATTTTGTTGGTAATGATCAAATAAAGGAGTTTTTCAGAGAAATAGGTTATGGCAGAAGCCTATCTAAGTTGGGGAGTTTGACAAGGCCCCATTTAAGAAGAGAATGGAGCTTCTTTTTCGATTGCATAACTAGAGCCTTCACAACAAAATGCACCAATTTTGATACAATTCCGCAGCTGTCACAACAGATTGGGTATTCTCTGACCCACAACTTGAATTTTAATTTTCCATGTTTAATTATTAGGCAATTAGCTAGCAAAATTGAAGATGATGTTCATACTGTCTATTTTGCTAGATTTTTACAGTTAATTTTCTCCTATTTATTGCCTGATGTAAATTTTGAGAATGATCAGAGATTAACTAGTTTTTATATGAATAAGAGGATTTTTGATGATCTCTCAAGAAAAGACACAAAGAAAGAGGCTGAAGGTAAACTCTGTAACTTATTTTATCCCACATGGGTCAGGCTTATCTTACATCAGAGAATGCCTACTATGTATGAGAGGGATTTTTTATCTGTGGCTATGGATTAGAGTTTAGCACCCTCTGATTCTAACCCAAGCCAACCACCAAACACTGATCAACAAACACAATTGCTAACCTCTACAGTCTCCCAAAAGACTGTATTTGTAAAATAAACCATCAACAAGGCCCAAGTAAGAAAAGAAAAGAAAAATCTGAAAAGAAAAGAAAATTGATTGATGAACCAACTGATTCTGATGATAGCAATGATGGTCTGGTTTTTCCTGTGAAGAATGTAATAAAGAAGTCTTCTGAAGTTCCTCCAGCACCATACATGAAGCCATTTACAGTAAATCCAAGCCAGAAATTAAAAAGAAGAAAAAAAGATTGATCAAGGCTGCAATATCTGAAGGTGCAAATACTGAAGGGATAAACTCTGATGCAGCAATAAACTCTGAAAAGTTGATAAACTCTGAAGCTATTTTAAACCCTGAGCCCATGTTCTCTGATGAAATCTTAAACTCTGATGCCTTGATAAACTCTGATGACTTAGTAAAACCTGAGTTAATTGGTGATAATGCAACTGTTAGTGATGTTGGTGAAGCTGTTCCTGTAACAATCTCTGATTCTCCTATTCATTCCCCTAAACAAATTATCAATGAGATATCATATGAAAGGGTAAGGGAGTTGGCAGAAGAAGTAAGAAAGGAGATGGAAGAAAAGAAGTCTAAATTAACTCCAGCCTCTCCCAATTCAAAGTAGTTTACAAGAAAGAAGAAAACGACAGTATTTTTTGGCCAGGACTCACAAGAACCTGCCTCTCAAAGTGAGGTAGCAGTCATTTCTAGGCCATGCACACAAGAACCTTCAACATAAGGAGTTGAAGCAGCCACAAGTGAAGCAGATGAAGCTAGCAGAAATCAGGGGTACAACCCACAAGAACCTTCAACTCAAAGGGTTGAAGAAGTTGTTAAGGCCCCTGCCACACAAGAACCATCCAATCAAAGTTTGGATGTAGACACAACTACCAAAAATGAAGATTCTGCTGTTGCTGATGCTAGTGAGACAAACTCTGAGACAACTACAATGACAATCTCTAATGCAATCATGGTGCAACCACTTTCTGCACAACCAATGGAGACTCCTTCCACATCAACAAATACTCAAGGTATAAACTCTGACTTTTCTTCATAATTTGCATTCTCTGATAATATAAGTTCAGATTTTACCTTTCCTGTTTTAACTGTTGGGATGACCATGGATAGCCTTAAAAAGGGTACTCCTATTCATGTGACTACAGACCTCCTTTCTCAGCCACCTCTTATTTCTGTAGGACCATGTGATTTGAGATTTTCATGTGAGAATGAGGTAAAATGTGTGAAAAATAGAATTAATAATGAGAGACAGATACTGAATCTGGCAAAAGGAGAGGTAGAATTGAGAAAGAAGTTAGTTACTTCTAGTGAGCAAAATTTAACTATTAAAAGTTATGATATGTGTGAAGTGAGAAGTAATGAGATTACTTTAAAAAATCAGAGTGATTTAGGATGTTCTGTTACTGTTGCAGGTACTTAGAATTTATCTGTCACTGCAAACTCTGATGTTATGCCAAACTTTGACAAAGCCATAAACTCTGATGGGGAGGACACAGACTCTGATGAGCCAATTTTTGCTGATGAAAAAGTCACAGATCTGTCAATCCCCTATACACAAAGGTATAACTCCAAAAAGTGGTCTGTCAATGCCCATGATGCACATGAACGATTAAGAACGGCTTAACCTGATTACATGGTGGTGGAAAATCTCAAAGGAGAAATTAAAGCTGCCCTAGATGCAAAAGGTGTAAAAAGGGATTTCAGTTCCAAAGCAGGTCCATTTAATGAAGATCTTCTAACCTCTCACAGATAAAAAGTTTGGGATATGTCTTGGAAATTTTCAAATGAAGAAATTTCCTGGCCACATGTTCATGACTTGATCAACAAAGCTGATAAGGAAATAAACTCTGAGGAGATGAAAACAATTTTAAAAGCCACTACTGTGTTGTCCAAGGGACTTCACAATGAAGTTTGTGATCTTAAAGAATCTATCAAAAAAACCATTACATCTGTTCAAACTACTGTTTCAACATCTTAACATGCTCTGGAATTGAATCTCAATAATGTTTCAGCAAAACAGGATTCATTGGAAGCCAAAGTTGATAATCTCTCTACAACTGTCAATTCTATGCAGAGTATGCTACATGCAATTGTTGAGATTCTTACAGTTAGAAAGGGTAATGATGTTAGAAAGGGGGATAAGGTTACAAACAAATGCAAGGAGGATGCTATGCAAAAATCTGACAAACCTGATGATGAAGATCAAGGGAGTCATAAGGATGAGAAGCAAACTCTGAAGCAACAAACTCTGATTGGATAAACTCTGACAACCTCTCAAACTCTGATGACAACGAACTCTGAGATAAACTCTGATAAGCAAACTCTGATGAATGCTGACATGGAGTTAGCTAAAAGGCTTGAAGAGAAGAAAAGCCTGAGAAGATAGAAGAATAGAACTTAAAGGATGCAGAACTGACAAGAAAGTTATTTGAAGAAGAAAATCCAGGAATGGATCCAGTTGCTGTTGAGGAAGAATTGAAGAAATCTAGTACCGACAATGTTCAAGTCTAGAAGAAAAAGAGAAAATATGTGAAGAAAGCTCCAATTCAAAGGAAGACATCTACTCAACAAAAAGAGATTACATCTATGCATGTCCAAGCCAAATCTTTTGATACTCCTAAGCCAATTGCTCAGTCAAAGCCTACTTCAGAAATCCAAACTAGGTCAACATCAAGGATCCAGTAAAAAGCTGCAGCTAAATCAAAATCTCCTCTCACTATGTCAGAAACCACATTTCTCCCAGGTGGGTCTAACTTTGATGATGAAGAAGAACAACAACAATCTCTGATCAGAAAGAAAAAGTCTGATCTTCTGTGGACCAAAACTCAAACTCTTACTCTCAATGTCAGAATTTGTAACAATAAGGGTGGTATTGGTGATTCACATGCAAAGGTCTACAGGGGTGAAGCCAATATTTTCAGAGATCCTTTTTTATTAAAAGACAAGCATGAGGAAGATCTGTCACAAAAGCATCTGGAAAAATTAATATCTGTAAACATAGTGAATGATATCTTTGATGGTGCTCAAGCAAAAGAAAAGCTTCTATATTTCTTGGAAGATGGAAGAGTATTGAAAATTTCTGAAGAAGATCTTATTCACAAGGCCTCAAAAGAACTTGAACATGTTATGTATCTTCTTAATGATGAAAATGAAGTCACTTCCAAATGGGTAAATATCCTTGAAGGAGTGATAAATGAGAAGAAGAAGAATGAAAGACTATTGATGATATACTCTGAGGAGTATAAACCAGGATATGTACTTGGGGATGATACTGAGAAAACAATGACAAAGGGAGATGCAAAGGTCAAGATGGTGTTAGGAATTCCTACACTAATTTTAAATCCTGATGGTAAGAAGGCCTGTTGCATTCCCTTAGATGAAAGAATTGAGAGATCATCAATCTATAATCTAAGAGCTGCTATATTCCAAATTGATGACTCTTCTGACCAAATGAAAGAACTCAAGGAAAAGCTGGGTGAATTGCTGAAGAATGCTGAGAAGAAGCTGTTGAATAATTTTCTCAAGGAAGACTTTTCATACAGAAGGATTTGATTCAAGAATGAAGATTCAAACTCTGATGTATTTGTCCATATTTCTGACATCATAAGTAAAATTTATGTTTTACTTCATAAAGCATAAATTGGGGGAGATTGTTAGGAAACAAACACTGATACTGTCAGAGAATAAAGAACAGAGTTTACATTGCTGACGTCATCAGAGTTTATGAAGAGGTCGATCATAGTTTACTCTATCAGAGAATACTCAATCAGAGTTTACTCTAACAGAGAATGCTTAAATTAGAGAATAAACAACCGACAGAGTTTACTATCAGAGTTTGTGAAGAATCAAGACAAATCAGAATATGATTAGGATAGTGAAGAAGGAATTCAAATACAAGTCTATTGCCTTATTGAAGCTATTCTTTTCATAATATGTTTTGTAATTGAATTGTAACTGTGTATATATAAACACATAAATAAGTTAACATTATTGTAACTTTCAAGTCTTATTTTTCATAACCTAGCAGCTCTTGCGAACAAAGAATTTCTTGAGAGAGTTTTGTATTCAGTTTATTCAAGTTAATACAAAATAATATTTTATTCTTCATACTTGTGTTCATAATCGATTAGTTGGTACTATTACATTCAACCCCCCCTTCTGTAATAGTTATCTTTCCGGGCATACATATTACAAGAAAGTTTTTCGAAATAAGGTCATTGTAAAATTAACTTTTCCCGGGGTCACAGCCTCTCAAAATCAGTCTCAAACAATACAATCCAACTATATTAAAATAAAACTAACAAATTTAAATCACCAAATAAATTATACATATACACATAAAATTATCGAAAAAGAAGAACACGACTATCAAAATCCAAAAAACCGGCTAACAAGGGACCTTTCTAGAGTATAAAAACAATCTCTAAAAATTATGAAATTGATATATATAAACTAATATGTCCTAATACTTATAAGTGCCAAATCAAAATATTAAAATCCTTACAATAAGATCAATTTCGGACACTCCACAAGTCTTTTTTGGTGCCCAGAAAACATGTTTTGGAAAATTCGAGATTAATTATTTTTAAATAATTCCGAAAATTTTATAAAATGTTTTTGGGTAAAAATATAAATTTTATTATTTTTAAAACGACTTGAAAATAATAATTTTCCAAATATTTAACTATTTCAAATATTCAAAAATATAAAATAATACTAAATTTTGAATATTCAAATAATTTACTCAAATAAGATTTGATACCTATAAAATACGAAATGGGTTTCTAAAATTCCGAAACAAATTTAAACTAATAATTTTAATGAAATGGAAAATTTTCTAATTAAAATATAATTTAAAAAAAATCTTAAATTAATCAGTAATTTAAAAATAAACTTTTTACTGAATAATTTCACAACTCAAATAGATAAAAATTTTACCTTCAGAAAATACCGACTCGAGATACGGACCCGATCAATAAAATAACATAAAATATTTTAAACCGAACTCAGCCCCACTGAACTGAAAAGAATTTTTTTAAATAAAATATAGACATGCATCCAACTGGAATAAAATATAAATTTTGTATATCTCCTCTTTTGAGAAAACTAATAAAATATTTAAATAATAATAATAAATTTTGAAAAATATCTAGATTGTCACACTTATTATAGATGTAAAGACAATGCTTGAAGAGTAAAATTACAAACTTATTTTTGGGCAGAAGCAATCAATACAACAAGCTGCACTCAGAATATATCTATGGTAAATCGAGCACAAGGAAAAAAATACCTTATCAATTGATTAAGAATAATAAAAAAATCAATCATGAATTTCCTACATGTGTTTGGCTGTAAATGTTTTGTCTTGAGAAATCAAGGTGAAAATCTAAGAAAATTTGAAGTGAAAGTAGATAAAACAATATTTGTTGGATATGCACTATGAAGTGAGGTCTATAAAGTCTATAACTTAAGACTGCACATTTTCATAGAATTAGTATATGTAGTGTTTTATTACAAGAAGATTCAAGACTTCTTTGATGAAGGAAATAACGAAACTTTGCATTTTAAAAATGAAGTCAATGAATATGAATGAGAAAGTGATAAAGAAATTGTAGTTGAAAGAAACCAAAATTAAAGGAACTCTATATCGATATTATTGCTTTAATGAATAATTTATCAGTTGACAAACATGAGTCGACTGATAATATATCAATTGATAATATCTCAACTAATAATCAAAACTCTGCTAATAGAATATCCAATTTAGGAGGAGGGTTTCCAAGTAATCATTCAAATTTTAATCATAATGACTTCAATAATGATAATGAAGAATATTCATTAAGGACACGTCTTCCACCTTAATGAAAATGGATAAGTAGTCACCCATTAAAACTTATAATTGGGAATGAAAAAGGTGTCAAAATTAGAAGAACAACTCAAAATGAATGCATGTATAATAGCTTTCTTTCGTAGAAAGAACCAAATAAAGCAGAAGATGCATTAAAAGATCCAGACTGGGTACTAGCTATGCAGAAAGAATTAAATCGGTTTGAAAGAAATAAATTTTAGAAACTGGTACCCAAACCAAAATATAAGTCTGTTATTGGTATAAAATGGGTATACAGGAATAAGATGGATGAAACTGGTATTATGACTAGGAATAAAGTAAGGCGGGTTGCCAAAGGGTACTCACAAGAACAAGGAATTGATTTTGATGAGAATTTTATTCTAGTTGTAAGGTTGAAAGCCATAAGGGTTTTTCTAGATTATGCTACTCATGCTAATTTCAAGGTCTATTAGATGGATGTAAAGAGTATATTTTTTAATGGAGAATTGGAAAAAGAAGTCTATGTGGAACAACGCCTAGTTTTGAAGATCTAAATTTTCTTGACTTTATCTATTTCTATTCAAAGCACTTTATGGTTTGAAGCAAGCACCAAGATTCTGGTATGACAAACTTTCATAATTCTTGATTGAGAATCATTTTACAAGAGGTATAATTAACAAAACTCTCTTTCATAGAAATATTAATGACTCTTTTATAGTTATTCAAATTTATGTAGATGACATTATTTTTTACTCTACTGATGAAAGACTTTGCAAGAAATTTGCCAAACTTATGCAAAGTAAAGATGAAATGAGCATGATGGGAAAACATACTTATTTTCTTAGTTTTCAAGTCGAACCAGTAAAAGATAAAATGTTTAGAAGTCAAACTAAATACATTTCTAATTTACTAAAAAAGTTTGATTTAATTGACTGTAGTTTTGTAAAAACTCTAATGACCACTGTAACTTAATGTTTGCTACATGTCTATGTGCTAGATTTCAGGTTCATCCTACAGAGTCTCATTTAGTTGATATTAAAATAATTTTTAGATATCTCAAAGGCACTCTAAATTTAAGTATTTTGTACCCTAGAAATTATGTATTTGATCTAATTGACTACTTGGATGCACATTATGCATGTTATAAAATTGACACGAAAAGTATCAATTCATAAGAGAAAAATGTCATGAATGAAATTATTGAAATTCATTTCACCTAAGTGTAAGGCAATTTGCAAACATATTTACCAAGCCACTTGATGAATCTACATTCATGAGATTGGTAAGTGATTTAGTTATGCTTAATTATTCTTAAATCCTTTGTTTGTTAAAAGTTTTATTTATGAAATAATTGAAATTAATATTATTTAGTAAATTTATTATTGATCAATTAAAATTATTTGAATGATCAATAAATAAATTTATCAGTTGATTAATATTATTCATCGATGGATAAACTCACATATCGATGGATAAACTCACATATCAATGGATAAACTCGTATAACGTGTTGATGATGTTGTTGTTGTAGTAAATGAAGTTGTAGGATAATTACTTTGTATCTACAACAAGTAACATGAATTGTTATTCATTGAAGTAAAATCAATCAATGAATAATCTAGAATGAGTCAACGAATTAATATTGATTCAATTAATAATTTATGTATCAATAGATGTGAAGTATAAGATGCCAAATTGTGTAAATTGGCGAAGACAAAATTCTCACAAATGAAGGATGGATCGATGGATGTTAAGAATCAATGGATAAAGAATAAAGGCTTGATGATGAAGACGTGCGAAGTTATCAATGGATAAAAAGAGCCATCAATGAAAGCAAATATCAATCGATGGATACATATTTTCTCTTTATTTCTCTTCTTCAATTATAATCTCTAAAACTCAGAGTTATAGTTTTATTCTCTCGATTATAAATAGTATAGTTTTTCTAAATATAAATTTCTACAATATATTTCATTCTCACTTTTCCAAATAAATTTATAGGTAATTTTTTAAAATTATCTTTGTCATTTCTTTGTCCAAAATTTTATTTTAGTTGGCTTTTGAAAAGTAAAATTAGCCAAAATTTGACTTACAATTAAAAATATTTTTTATAATTTTACAAATTTATAAAATATTTTTACAATATATTAACCAAAGTTTTTATGATATTTTGAACATATTTATAATAATTATATAATATAATTAATTTGTTAGTCATATTTTATTAATTTGACTTTTAAAAGTTAAAATAAGATTAAAAGTATGGGATGGAAAGAATATTTACTAGTTGTAAGATTTGATTTTTTTAAAATTTAGTTATAATTTCATCTTCGACCATAATAATTAAAGGTACATATCAAATAATTTATGTAACTACTTTTGTAATATTCCTATTTTTTAAAAAATAAATAATATTTTAAAACAAATGGATTTAGACGCATAAAAATAATTTTTCTAACTCTTTCATGCAAGAATAATATATACTTACTACTTCTTTCCAGAAATTATAAAATTTCATTAATGAGAATTATCATTCACATATATAAATAACACATGAGAGAGACGTTACCTTATCTCTCACAATTTAGAAGGGAACGAAAAATTATAACTAAGTGATTAACCACCTTCCCAACATAACGTGTTACAAAATTAATTGAAAAGTTAGGTATGTCTGTCATCAGCACTTTGAAGTCTTTCATAATTAAGGCAAATGGAAAAATAATTTATGAATAAAATTAACATTGAAAAATTTATTAATGAAAAAACACAGTGATATTGATGATTTTTTATATCGATAAAAAGATGGTTACAACTCAACAATCAAACCAACATTTACATTTGAAGTCTGGAGATCCGGGAATATTGGCACAAAAACCATTTATATGACCTTGATATTTGAATACAAAGTTGCAATGCGCATTACAACAATCTGAATTGCACATATCAGGTGCTTCATCACTACAATCATTTAGATATCCATAGCATCGCCATGGTTTCTGTTCTATCTCTAGTTTTGAACTTCCGTCACCTGTAAATTTAAAAAAATATAATTGTATTAATTAATCAAATATTTTAAACAATAACTGCAGATAATATGTACACAAACATATATATTTATATACAAATAAACATGATAAAATATAATACCGAAAAAACTTATTAATAATGAAAATAATGCTCATTTCATCTTTACTTTAAAAAAAAACATTGTGAATAACATTGACATACTAGAATATTGTTTCACATAACATTATTGGTACTTTCTGATAAAAAATAATATTATAAAAACTTACCAATGACAAAAATAATGAGGAGTAATAAAGTGCACAATATCATGAAGATTTTCGCCATGTTTAGATATTGTTGAAAGACAATGACCAATTTAGTGAGTATTAGAATATGGTATGATATATATATATATATATATATATATATATATATATATATATATATATATATATATATATCACATTGTTTCTCCTTGATATCCTATAATTAATAATATAGTATAATGAGTACAACAAACATCACCTACCTAATATCTACTTGACTATATGCAATGCATATTAAGGTTGTTAGCATTAAGTATGTAGACTTTGCGAATCTTTTCTTATATGTATGTATGTGTATTTATTACTAAATTCATAATTTTCAAATTTTGACTGTATTTGTATTTTTTATTGTATAATATAGATAGATGTGGCCTGTTTAGAGATGATTTTTTTTGAGATAAAGTAGAAAAGTAATTATCGCTATTCAGGGATAGACTATGAAGAGATATATAAGTCTCTGACCCATCTTGTCTAATTTAGTTTCAATGTATTTTCTAACTTAATTGATCCATGTTCTTAGATTTTATATGACAATTCATTTTTGTTATCTTTCAGTAGCTTTTCAAATCTCATATTTATCTTATTAATTCTATTTTACTAATTTTTTTCTTAATAATTTTGGACTGGAACACACACAATCTAGCTACCATCGTCTACAAAAGTATATTAATGATTACAATAGTAAGAACTATTTATTTATTATATATTTGGCTTTATTTGTAAATGTAAAAAAGGAATATTAAATACATTGATTACATGGATTTATATATATATATATATATATATATATATATATATATATATATATATATATATATATATATATATATATATATATATATATATATATATATATATATATATATATATATATATATATTGTAAGAATAATATAGTTTTATAGTTTGGGAGTTACAAACAATATTCGTTGTGTACATAAATTGTTGGTGTTATATGTCTTTGATTTATGATGCATGAGAGAATCACAGGGCACTAATATGGCTCCCTTTCATTCATGGGACAGCAATTCAGTTCATTTACAAAACTGGGACAGTTGAGTTCAAGATTTCAAAAATGGGACATTTATATGCCTTTCATGGCGTTCATCAAAGAAGTAAGCCGTAAGCTGAGTGAATGATGACCGCCAGAGGAAATAGCGGTCATCGCAAATTTTTAACAATGATGACCGCCATCTTATTTGGCAATCATCAAATAAGAATTTGTTTTGATGACCGCCACAAGAAATGGCGAAGCATGCACAAAACGGGCACAAAATGACGTCGTTTCTTGTCTTATTTTATTAAAAAAACCTTCCAAACACACACAAACACAGCCGCTTGTATTAACAGTCAAACACACACAAACACAGCAGCTGAGTTAAATTAGGTAAAGTAGGAGAGGCGACCGCCATTCGATTTGGCGTTGGTACTGTGCAAAAGGTGTCAAGCTCGCTGAAGGTCACTGCCAAGCTTAAGAACAGGTACCCACTGTCCAAAATTGCTAAATTGAAATGGTTTAATACTTGAAAAATGAGATCCGAAAAATCTCCTCTTGTTCTATTCGTGATTTGTGATGTGTATATATTTTGGTGCCGGCTGCTATACTCATTGTTGTACTTGTGTTGTTCTTGTGTGATAAATATATGTTTTTGTTGATTATTAGTTGATTATACAAGTTATAATTTTTGAATATGGCATGTATGGTGTTTGATTAAATGTGCTTGAGAAAAATGGATTTGTTAATTTATGTGTAATTGTTTGTAATCAAAGTCCTTAGAAATTTTAATAGATAATATTATCTAAATTTAAAAACAATAGATAATAGCTTGGTGTGATTAATTTGTATCAGGAGTAGTTTGGACTAGGCAGTAATAGCCGACAATGAATAATTTTCAATTTATTTCCTTAATTATGTACTCTAAGTGGATATATGTAATATATGTAATTATGATAATAATATATGTAATATATGTCATTATGATAATAATATTAAAATTCTTAATATTTATTAGAAGAAGAATATATTATAAAATATATTAAGTTAATAATAATATTATAATATTATAAATATGACAATAATATTAATTTTCTTAATAAAATGACCAGTATTTTTATTAAAATAGTATTATATTATAAAATATATAATATTAATATAAATATTATAATAAATTGATAATTATGATAAATATATTAAAATATATTATTATAGAAATATTAATATTATAATTATGATAATAATATTAAATTTATTAATAATATGACAAGTATTTTTTGAAAGTATTTTATGATAATAATATTAAACTTTTTAACAATGATATTATTATGAAAGTCTATGTTTGAAAAGTGAATATTATTATTATAAGATTAATATAATAGAAAAATTAATAACATGTTGTGTATATATATATATATATATATATATATATATATATATATATATATATATTATTAGTGTATTATTATAGAAAAAAATAATATTTATTATGAAATTCTATATTTGAAAAGTGAATATTATTATTATAAGAGGATTATAATAGAAAAATTAATAACATATACATATAATTTTTGATTTAGAATGAGTTAATAATTATTAATAAGTTAGTAGCTTTAATATTAATGATTATTTGATTTAAATTAAATGCAGAAAAAATATGGATTTAGTTAATTATCACCCTGGTCCTATAGACGAGTCTTTACTTACCCAGCAGTCCGAGCATCGATCACAATTGCATTGGGATGGACAGGTAATTTATATATATATATAAATATATATATATATATATATAAATATATATATATATATATATATATATATATGTATATGTATATGTATATTAATTTATATATATATATATGTATATTAACTGCAGGATCTTGTTGATTTGCGTTTGCGGGTGAACTTTAATAAGTATTGGGATACCGTTAGAGAGTACCCACCGCCACCAGAGATACATGCAGTTATTTCGTCATCTGGTTTTGATGGAGTATATCAGATAGGGGCATTTACACATGATAGGGGATTGATCACAGCCTTTGTGGAGAGATGGCGACCTGAGACTCATACCTTTCATTTCCGTTTTGGAGAGACTACCATTACTCTTGAGGATGTTTATCATATCTTAGGGCTTCCTACTGGTGGAGCTCCTGTGATTCACACATTTGTAGAGCATAGTATAGCTGAGCAGTGCCGCATGTATGGTGAGGTATTGGGTGTGTACCCCACGGCAGAAGAATTGAATAGAAACGGCTTGAAGATCAGATGGTTGGTTGATCACTTTGCTAGTTGTGAGCGACTTGATATGGATTCCGATGATTATGAGAGGGAGTTGTTATTCCACACACGGGCTCACATGCTTCTCATTATCGGATCTGTATTTCCGCACTCATCAGGGAACCGGATCCCGTTCCAGTTCCTTCACTATGTACGAGATCATACACAGATTCACACTTATAGTTGGGGCAGTGCAGCACTTGCCTATTTATACAGGGGGATGTGTTCTGCTTCTATTGGCGACAAATCAGACATATGCGGGTGTATGACATTGTTGCAGGTACTTAGAATAACATTTTTTTTTGAATATTTCCTTGTTTGCAGTATTTATGCACTTATATTATTGTGTCATGCATTTAGGTATGGATTTGGGAGCGTTTTCCATCCCTAGCCCCTTCACCCCGGGATGATGTATATATGGATTTTCCCCTGAGCATGAGGTATTATTTAACCCTAATGCAGTTAATAACTAATTTTGTTGTAGTCGGTCTTTTATGTAATGTCTTATATGTGGTGTAAATATATTTCAGGTGGAAGGTACGGTTGAGCATGATTAGCGTACCTCGTTCACAGGCGCGTATTTTTCGTTATGAGCTTGATTGCATGGGTACAGATGACTATATATTGTGGAGGCCCTATAGAGGTATTAGTTCTCGACTTCTCCCATCTGTTGTTGAGCGGAGACGGTGGTCATCAAGGTGTCCACTGATATGCAACGAGATTGTGTAGTGGTGCTACACGGACAGGGTGACTAGGCAGTTTGGGTTTCAGCAGGCCATACCCCGGTTATCGCCAGAGGATAACCATCAGAGACTACATAACACTGTCAATGCGAGAGTAGATTGGTTATTCATCCGTGGTGATTACATTCAGCTTTGGGAGTCACGACTTAGTCAGTCACTCAGTCCCGACCATTACCGTGCGATTACGGAGGGTGTACTTGGAGTGACACCAGATTATCAGACTTGGTATGATAGTGTGACCCGGCGATTCATATTACATCCTAGGCACTGGTCCGGGCAGCAGGGATTTCAGGGTTCACATCATTACTCGCAGTACTATGTAAGTTGTTCATCGTTTGTAGTATAGTATCTTCTTTATTGTCTGTGTACATATTATTCCCTTAATGTTTTTGACTTGTGAAATGTTATTTAGGTTGAGGGGATTTCACAAGCCTATTATGCCATTGACCCTAGTGATCCGCATGTGGATGAGACACGTACCATTTTGAGCCAGCGCATGACATCTACTGGTTATGATAGGTACCGGCACACACTGCCTCCGCAGGCTCCAGCATTGGATAGAGGTCATCGTGGTACCCGACGCCACACTGCTACAGGTAGACCTAGGGGTAGACCGAAGGATGTACATGTTGATCCTGAGCCTGGGACATTTTATGATCATGTCACGAGAGGACCCGGGTCTTCAGATGTCCCTAGATCTCCAGTAGCATCGCCCACGCACTCAGTAGGAGAATGGGGAGCTTGGACAGGGGGTCCTTCATATCACCAGTCACAGATGGGTGATGATGGCGGTTGGAGAGGTACGACAAAGGGCACGTCATCAGGTACTGGTTGGGATGCTTTTATTCAGACACATGACCCTGTACACACTCAGATGGATGGAGGTGATTGGGATTCTTGGATACAGGACAGTTCTGGTATTCACAGACACCTTACCATGTCGACTCTCAGGGGGAGGGAGGTACTTATAGTTCACCTATTCAGTCACAGATGGGTGGTAGCGGATGGAATGTTGGTGGTAGCCAGTTAGAGTCTCATGTACCACAGCCTGCTTCTTCACATGGTTACGACACGCCTGTTCGTGGTTTTGCAGATTGCATCTCAGAGTAATGCATTCTCATCTCCAGAGTCCGGTGGTAGAAGAACACATGACGATGAAGTGCAACAGAGACAACAACCAGGGAGACGTGTTAAAGGTCGAGGTAGAAGATGTTTTACAGGCAGTCATATATTGTAGGTTTGCATTATTGTTCCACTTACTGTTATGTTTGCTGTCCCTAAAACATTAGTTGTGTACTGAATGATGATTAAGTAAATTGTATTTGAAGCAAATGTTGTTTTTCTTCCATTTTTAGGGACTAATAATTAAAACTTGTGGACTTTATCTTTTCCATTTCATAACATGGTACTAAAGTAGGCATTTCAAAATATTAGTAACAACGAGAAAGTTTATAGTTAGAATTGTTGACAAGCACTTTTAAACCCCCTAAAAAGGGCTTTAAAAACACGAAAAATATGAAAAAGTTGTTATTTTTCCCATTTTTTAAGGATTAGTCATTGCAACTTTGACCTAAAAAATTTGAAAAGTTAGTTACTGATTAATGCTTGAAAAGTTCCATAAACATAAACATTGGTTAGTATAGGGTACCATTAGCTCACTTATCTACAATATATTATGAAAATGATTAGTAAGAAAGTGTACAAGTATATTCAAACTCTGAAACTCTCAAAATGATTAGTATAGGGTACCATTAGCTCACTTATCCTTTTACTCCCTTCTTACCTTGACTCATATCTTCAGGATTCATTGGTTTCTTCCCTCTATCCATTTCGTTTTGCTATAATTATAAAAGTACATTTACATGATTTCAGATATGATTATTTATAGAGAAATAAGAAACATAACTTCGGTTTGCATGTGATAACATACATGAATTACTTTGCAATGTTAGTAATTGACAAGACATGTCAATTTTTTCAACTTTGCAGAACTTTACTTTTACTTTGCAGCTAAATGACAAGACATATCGAGTTTTTCAACTGATTTATTAGTTTCTCCCCCCTATCCATTTAATTTACCTATAATTTTAACTTTGGTTGGCATGTGATTAAACATGAATTATTTTGCACTGTTAGTCCTTGTTGTGGATAATTGACAAGACCTATCGAGTTTTTAAACTTTGCAGAACTTTACGTTTACTTTTACTTTTACAACATTGTAGGACGTAACTTTAACTTTACGTGATATTTTATAACATCTTAATTAATGTGATATTTTATTGTTTAATGTTGTTGAATGTTGTTTAATTTACCTAAATGGTCATTTTATGAGAGTTGTTATTTCTATGTATTGTTAAATTGATGTTTGTTTTAATGAAATGACATGTCTGAATTATGTGCTTTTTGTCATGGAAGTTAAAGAATAAACTCAACATAAACTTTACATAATCATAATTAAGATCATAATAATTAAAGTTACATAAAAATAAGAAAACAACTTCTTAAAAAGCACTAAGGTCAACGGCTTTTGTTAAATCTTCATAAGAACTTTCATCTGCATCTTCATTAAATTCATAAGGTTTAGCAAGTTCTTCCATCTTCTCCCATTCATCTTTCATTTGTTGGTCGAGATCCTTCACTTTTGATTGTGCAATTTCAATTTTATTGAGTGCTTTCTGCTCCTCACTTTTCATCAACGAGTATGAGATATTCCCTGCCTTGTATCGTTTATGGATCTCCTTCATTTTCTTGCAATATACGTCTAGGGATTGTGAGTATACAGAATTTCCCTCCACTTTCTTCTTCATGGGTAATTTCCCACCACATTTTGGGAAATTAGGTTGATATACTTCGGAAGGGTCAAGATCCGCAACACTTTTTCCCTTATCCATTGCTTGCAACCTAACATGTAAACACTGTTGTAGTTAATATAATTTTGTAGATATATGATATGACAAAACTACTGTAACTATAGCTGTGCAGAGATTCTTTTTTTCCAGCCTTGTAGCTTTATGTCTATTTTTGACATTGTATACTGACATTAATTGATTCGTCATTTGCTATGTTAGAAGATGTCATATATATAGATAGCATTGTGTGCATCAATTAATACATCTTGTTCTCTCTGAATATACACATAGTAAGAATGAGTTATACTCCAGGAGATATCTTCAAAGCTATGGGTAGGAAATGGTGGTGTGACGATGATTTTGACTACTCACTTGATCCAAATTTACGTTACTCGACTCATGCAATAATCAAAATGCAAAATGAGTGGGAATGGAGGTCAGAATGTTGCAGAAGTTGTATAGAGCAATGTAACAAGCATGGATTACGAATCCCAAAACAACGTGCTAAAAACATGTCGCGCGACACACCTCAGCAACTAGAAACAGCGTTGTTCCATGCTAGAGAAGAGGAGAATCGCATGCGATTACGTGTACTATGCAATGATTTACTTGAAACAGCTAGAAATTACGCTAAAGATGGTGACACAATACAAGCCAGGCAGTATCACAATCTCAGCGTAAGTTCAGACAACGAATCTGACACGATGATGTCTGATGATGATGATTAAAATTATTTGTCGGTTGTATGGCTGTCTCTTTTATTTCTCTTTATTGGTAGCTTATTTTATAATTGTACTGTTTTCCTGTATTATGTTCTATGGATCTTAATAAAAGTAAATGTGCGTTTTAAATCCTTTTTATTACATTTCGATTTTGTAAATATTAGTCAAGTAAGCTACCTTATAGGTAGATTTTACAAGTCCAACAATTTCCAATCAATAATTTAACTTTAATATTACATAATGAAGAAACACACATAAACAAACATACAAACATTACATAAGAAGCATAACAAACTAAAATAACATCTTACAATCCACTTTCATGGGAGACTAAGATCAACGGCATGTGTCAAATCATCATATCCATCATCATCTTCATTTTCAAACTCAACAATTTTCATTTTCTCCCCTTTACCGAATGCCTTGTCATCAGCCCTCTTCATTACATGCTCAAATGAAGCATCGAGTTTGGCCCAAGCAGTCTTCATTTCATCCTTAGAGATTTCCCCAGCACGATAACATTGGTAATAATACCTTTTTTTATAAGACAACTGTAGTTGGATCATTTCCACTTTGTTGTACTTCTTTTTATCAATCCCTGCTAGAAAACTCTTCCAAGTTGGGTATTTTTGTTTTTCGTAATGTACCCCTTCCATTATGGGATGCCCCTTCTTCTTCAAATCTTCCACAACGTTTATCAACCAATACTTTCCTCGTTCCATTCTTTCAAACTCCAACTTCTCTTCCCGCTCCACTACATTCAATAAAATATCTAAATTCTTTTCATGCTCATCAACATGGGGATCAAGACTTGGAACGCAGAAGCCTACTTTCTTCCCCTTCTTTGGAGCAACCCTTTCACGCACATCTTCAGGATTCATTGGTTTCTTCCCCCGATCCATTTGATGCAACTTATCTACAACAACTTATAATAAATATTTGGGTAAGGAAATCGTTAAAAGAATGCACATTTATAGGGAAACAACTATCAATATTGACGACCTTACTTTTAACTTTGGTTGGTCTGATTTTACATATCATTCACTTTTACTTATACTTTACAGAACTTTAAGTTTTACTTTGCACAGCTTGTATTTTTACTTTTACTTTTACTTTTACTTTGCACAGCTTTTTTAACTTGACTACTGCATTTAACTTCGCTGAAATTTTATTTAACTTTGCAGAACTTTATTTTTACTTTCACTTTCAACAGCTTAAATATAACTTTGCAGAACTTTAAATATACTTTAACTTTCAACTTTATTGAATTTAACCGGGGAGAACTTTCTTTCACTTTCAACAGCTTAAAAAAACATTTAACTTTTAACAGCTTTAAAATAACTTTAACTTTTAACACCTTTAATTTCACTTTACTATTACTTTAACTCTAGCAGCTTTAATTTAACTATTAATTTTCAAATCCATTTTGGAATAATCCAAAACTCATGACAGTCATACATATAATAAAAAAACAAAATTAGGCATACAATACAAATATTATTGTGAACATCACACACTAATCAACACGTTGTGGACATCTTAAACTGCGTCTTGTATGTCCTTCTTGACCACACCGACTACACTTCTTCCATGTCCTAGGCGCATCCATCTCTGTTCGAATTCGAACTGATTCCCCCTGCTCACCGCGTTTTTTCTTAACCTTCATTAGCCTCTCATCGGGTACTAATGTGCCATACTGCTGCCAACGCCTCGGTAATACATAATTCCAATACTCAGTTGGTTGTAAAGGCAATATCAAAGGTTCCCACAACTTCTGCAACTTCATGGTATAATGGTAAGGCTCTATCCATTGCCTCCAGTTAATGTTCTGTTGCATACATCCAGCCACGGCATGTGAACAAGGCATGTGGTGGCACTCCCATTTTCCACAAGTACAAGTAAATGTACGTATATCAACATTCTGCCTGTGACCACCCTTCCACATTGATTTCAACCGATATCGGTGTGTCATCACCGAAAATATGCCGCGTTGTCGACTAAAGGTATCCACCTTATGTGCAGTTGCCTTCTTCTCAATTTCCGCCAACATTGCATTACTCATAGCACATAATTCCTCGCCTTTTTGCATGCTATCCTCGACACTGTTTCGCCGGTTATTCACTATCTTCACAGTTTTATAGAAGAGGTATTCCATCATCGCCGTTACCGGTAGAAATCGGGTCATTCTAATGTTCCCATTAAAACCTTCCATAATATTTGTTGTAGCTTGGCCGAAACGAGCACCACCAGTGTCATGTGCTAAGGTCCACAATTCTGGTGGAATGTTGCGTAGGTATTGTAAGGCAGGAGGTGAGATCTCACCGATTTGTTTCATGTAGGCTTCGTGTTTCCTTACCTGGGTGGTTATACCAGCTAACCACATCAAATGCTTTAGCTCTCCCCCGGGGTGGTGTGAGGAAAAATTACTTCGCACATGAAACAAGCAAAGTCTATGCACGCCCAAAGGTGGTGTAAATCCATTCCTTGAGTCCCTCATCGCAGCAAGAATACCCGGTGCCCGGTCCGAAATTATGCAAACACCATGCCTTTCCCTACATACGTGTTTGCGCAGCAGTCTTAAAAACCATGACCAGTTCTCGGTTGACTCCTCATCCACCAACGCATAACATACATGATATTGATGGTTGTTTGAATCCACACCCATAGCAATAAGTAAGTTGCCGTTATACCTTCCCTTCAAGAAGGTACCATCAATTGAAAGTACAGGACGGGCATGCTCCCAACCATCCATCATTGCTTTTAAACACCAGAAAATACGCTTGCATACCGAGGACTCGGATTGGGTTTCATGACTAACAGCATCAATCACAACAACACTACCAGGATTTGAATGTACCATTGCCGTAAAAAACATTGGCAGATCATCATAAGTTGTACTCCATTTTCCATATACATCCTCCACTGCAGACTGCTTCCCTCTCCATGCTCTCAGATAATTCACACGATGCTTATATTCATCATTCACCATTGTAATAACAGTCATGATGGGTATATTAGGCCTCTCCATGACCTGTTACAGATTTAACAAATAGTTACATCAACTAAAATACTAAATCAATCAACAACATATTAATTTAACAATTCTATTTCACTTACATGAGGTTTAATGAGCCTAGCTATTAATTTTGCAGATATCTTCCTGTGATCCTGCATGGGCTCATTATTCAAACATGTGTGATTACCCCTCATCTTTGTTATTTCAAACATACCGTGTTTCACCTTTTTAGCAGCTCTTAATCTCCATGGACAGTAACCGTAAACACACTTTGCAATGAACTGAGTTGGATTACTCTTAAACACTTGGTAGTTCCGGTCACTCTTGATATGAACCCCCCTTACCGCTGCTATAAGGGTTTCCTTATCACGAAACATACAACCAACTGATAATTCTGAATGTTGTGGATCGAAACCACTAGACATGCCATACTCATCTCGCACCACAATCGGGTTGTACTCTTCATTTTCAAACCAAGGTGCACCAGCTATATGGTGGGCTTGATGTATATGCGTCGGGACTTCTTCTAATTCATCCCCGTCATCCATAGAGTTATCGCTATCATCCTCGTACTCATCCCAATCCTCACTACTTGAAATATGTGCATCAAATTCTTCATTTTCATGGATGAGGGCCAAGTCTCTGCCAGCACTTAGTGTAGTTGTATCCCGTGGGGGAGAAACATAAGCATCAACATTTTCATGGGGGAATCGATTTTCGAAGGCCCTACTTATGGAACCACCAGCATTTACTTGGCTGCTTGAACCGCCAACATACGTTTCAGGGTTACCTCCTCCACCAAAATAGTAGTCCGACCAACCTGGAGTGTCGTACTCAGGATACTGTCTCGAACCATAATCAGGTAATTGGCTCGAACCATACATTGTTTCACATGTTGCATGCGTCGTTTGTGAGTAACAACCCTGGTCAGACATATAAACCTCGTTCGGAATAATCTTTTCAGCCTCTACATACAAGGAAACATCACCCATTCCCATCTGCATCTGTCTAGGCACACTGAGCATCCTCCGTACATCATCATCACATGTCATATCATCGATATAGTATCCCGACACCAAATTACCTACACCTAATTGGGGATATTTAAAACTCATCTTCAAATTCCAAGATGAACTGTTAATATTCATTAATCCATACACCACTTCCTTCAACTCTTCATAAGAAGTTCCCCATTTAATATATTGCATTCGTTTAGGGTCTCTAGTACTATATCTTATATCATCATCTCGTCTGATAATTTCTCCACCCCAAAAGAAATTCACGTTTACGTAATCTTCCATTTTTCCTATTCTCAACACCAAAAATACATTTTTTTTCATAATTTAACATGCGTTACTTCACAATAACAATTACAAATTTAAACTAACATATGTTCCTTCCTAATACGATAAATAATTATAATAAAAATTATTATTTATTAATTCTAAACTAACATGCAGTTACAAAATTAAACTCAAATTTGAAGCCAATTTATCTAACATTAATAAGATTTATATAACTCAAATTTAAAATTAAACTAATAGGAATGACGTTAATATTTTTTTACATAGCATTAATTCTAAACTAACATGCTTGAATATATAATAAAAACTGACATATAATCACAACATATTAAATGGACAATTGTAATATTATTTCAAAATTATAAAATCATACCTAAGCAGAGGTAACGAAAACTACAAAGCAACCCACGAAAAAATATTATTTATTAATTCTGAACTAACATGCAGTTACAAAATTGTACAAAATTAAACTCAAATTTGAAGCCAGTTTATATAACATTAATCAGATTTATATAACTCAAATTTAAAATTAAACTAATAGGAATGACGTTAACATTTTTTTACATAGAATTAATTCTAAACTAACATGCTTCAATATATAATAAAAACTGACATATAATCACAACATATTAAATTGACAATTGTAATATTATTTCTAATTTTTTAAATCATACCTAAGTAAATCTGAATGTCAAAGAATTAAGCAATCTGAAGAAGTAGCTCAAAGAAGCAGCAGCAAAGCAACTAGAACAAGCAGCAGAGTGTGCAAAGCGGAAGAATAGATTACAAGGATTGAATGTCAAATGCAGGTACATATAGGATAAATCTAGGATAATATACAAACAGAAAATGCAGATATTTCAGGTAAAAGCAGATTTTCAGATAAGATAAATCATATAGTCAGATTTTCAGATAAGATAACATATATTTCTAAACGTAAATAATTTAAAATATAAAATATTTTTTAAAAATATGTGGTAACCGCCATGAGGTTTGGCGGAAAATATTTTCCCATCTATGTTATGACCGCCACATAAAAGGGCGGTCATCACATATTTTTAGATGTTTAACGTCGCCATTTATCATGGCGGTCATGACAGTTACTTTTTTTCCCGTGCACGCCAGCTAGCATGGCGGTCATCACTGGAAATTATCAAACCTGCTAGTTTTTGATGACCGCCGAGAAATGCTATTGGCTGTACTACTTTTGAAATCATGAACGCAGATGTCCCATTTTGGCAAACGAGCTTCACAGCTGTCCCAGTAAAGAAATGGAGCCCACTAATATCCTGAAAAGGGTAGAGATTATGCTAAGAGAAGGCCTATAAAGTGAAATATGTTTCAATGAAAAGACACACTTTTAAGATGCTTGTTCTACCTATCATCGAAATCTTTTTCTCTATTATCCAATTATTTATTAGTAAGTATAATATATACTTATATTACTACATTGGTATCAAAACTTTGGTTATTCTCAGTTCTTACATTTTTTTATTGGCGGTCTAACAATCATTTTCTGTCAAATTTTTCTATCTTTTTGATAAGCATGCCATGTATACTAAGATGTCATGCATGTTGTCTTATGTTAATATTACATGTTTAGATATTTTTTTAACTTGTTGTTTCTAATATTATGCGTTTCACCCTTGTGTGTATTATAAATTTATGCGTAAACCGCTATTTTTCATGTTACTTTTTACTCATAATTTCGATGTCATATTTTTTATCCATGTGTTCAACTTTACCAATTCTAGTTTTTATTTTGTTCACATGACATGCTACATCCTTATATATATAGGATAGGATTCTAGGGAGACCCATTTTATCAAGAAACCCCAAAAGACCCCAATTTCCACCATCCATTATATATAATATTTATTTAATTATTAATACATCATATAATGGCTTTGATGTAATTATCTCACAAAATCAAGTCCATTGAATATGTATTTTTTATTTATACGATTCAACAATTCAAATACATGGTAATATACATTAATTAACATTTAAGGAGTGATTAAAAGAATCTTTTATTTTTGGTAAGTTGACAATCCAAGAATACATTATATTTTATCTTTTATACGATACTTACATCCTTTAACCTGCAATTTGCTAGATTCAATAATACTTACTAGATTATTTAAGAGAATCTTAATATTATTGTTTAAGAAGTGTTTTGTATTTTTTTAATATCAAAATCCTCAAAGTGATTTATATTTTCTAATATAAGTTCTTTTAAGTATTTTTAACATAAAATTCTTTTTAAGTGTTTTGTTTTTTAATATAAGGTTTTTCAAAATATTTTGTATTCTCTAATACAAGATTCTCTTAAGTGTTTTTTAATATACGATTCTCTTAAGAGTTTTTTAAATATCAGGTAATTTTAAGTATTTTATATTAAATATAAAATTCTCTAAAATATTTTTAATATAATATTTTCTTAAGTGTTTTTTTAAACAAACACATAAAAGAATCTTATTAATCTTATTAATATTAATAAGATAACTAGTAGAACACATAAAAGAATATTATTAATATTATTAGAAGAAATATATGGAATAAATTATATAGAAGATTTTACCTAACGAAAAAATTAAATGAAAGATATCAACGCATATATGACAACTTAAATTTGAAAAATATACACAATCTTTACATACATGATAATATTATGTATACCATGTGTCTTTAATGTACTTATATACTTTATTTTCATAATATCTATACTATCCTTTATAGTATAAAAATTATTATAAATTAAAGATATGCATTAAAGTTCAGTATACTTTTTTTTATTTATGAAAGTTCAGTATACTCTTAAATCTTAAATTAATGGTCCCTCCGGTCCTAAATAATGCTCCCTCCGGTCCTAAATAATGCTAGTCTTTTGATTTTTCGGGACGTATGTTTAGGAGTAAATATATGTGATTTTATCGAAGCTATTATACTATTTCCAAAGCAGTGATATGTTTTATAAATGAAGTCAAGTTTCGACAGCAAGGTAAATTAATTAAATCTTGATCGATCATTAAAAAGACGATTGGGGAAAAGAAAACAAAACACATGGTGATCATGAGTTATAGTTGTCTAAAGCTAAAGGATCGGAAGATAATGGGTGAATTTGGAGTTGGAGTGTTGCGAGTGAAGCACAATGTATGATAAAGATAATTATATAATAATATCATTTATCTACTTCCGTGGAGGAGATTATCTTCCCCCTCTAGGCCCTATCAATCCACATTCGATGTCTCTCTCGATTCATATCACGAGTTTCGTAATTAAAGCTTGCAATTGTTCTTAGTAGCTAGCCTCTCATTTTTAATTCTTATTCTTTTGGAGAATAATGGTTTATGAGAAAAGTTAAATGTCGTATATTATTCACCAATTTATGTCTAATCAGGCTGATACGCATATTATAATTTGTGCAACCCTTATTTGATTAATTATTATAATTTTTTTCAAATGAATCATAATATTTTTGGTAACGAGATAACACCCTATATAGTCTTAGAATTTTTATGTATGTAATTTAGAAAATCCACGGGTCTTGATTAGGAGTGGCAATTTCGGGTTCGTGTCGGGTCAGATTGTACCTGATTATTTTGGGTTGATTTTTTCATAACTCTAACTTGTAACTACCGGGTTCGTGTCGGGTTTGGAGTTATTTCGGGTTTCATCTCCTCTACTCTTTTTAGAGTGGTTGAAAATATACTCATGTATATATACTACATCACTCCTGATTTATATGGACTGACTGTTTTTGCACAAATTTTAAGTAAAAACAGTTCATTTCTCTTTTATTGTACGTGAAAGTTACATTTCAAATGTGTAATATGTACTGTATTCACTTTGTCAGATGTAAAAAAGGGCAGAATATATATAAAATATTGTTATTACTATTAAATAATTATGAACTAACTAGCGAGTATCTATTATTGCACTTGAAATTACTTTATTGTAATTAAATTTAGTTATTTTAAACATAAAATATTTCAAAAATAGGGTTATAAATACATGGTTCATTAATTTTCGGGTTTCGAATTTATGTCTGATCGTACCTGATTATTTCAGGTTTAATATTTAGTGACCATAATTCATATTTTTTCGGATTGAGTCCATATTAATTTCGAGTCCGGTTCAAAATTGTCACCCCTAATCTTGATATCCCAAAAGTAATTATAGATGGCTTAGTATAAGCTATATGCCTACCAGGGCCGTCCCCGAAGGGTAGGGATGATTGCCCAAAAATATAATAAACACAATTATTTTTTAGAAAAACAATATATATTATATAGCTTAAAAATTTATGTAGAATAAGAGACCGTATTTTAATAGAACATGAGTTCCGAGATTTTAGTATCTAAAATTTAGATGGAGGAAAATTTAAATTATATTGAATTTACTTATATATAATATATCTAAAAATTAAGTGAGAAAAGTTTTAAATTATATTAAATAATTAATAGTATATTTCTTTATCAGAGATAATTTTATTATCTCTAAATATTGTAAAAAATTAATTATTGATCGATTGAATAAATTTTTTTAAGAGTTTTCTCTTATTTTTTTATTGAGTTTAAGAATTTTTCTTTGTGGATTAAGGATTACCTTTTAAATTCATGGTGTTAAAAAAAATTCATGTAAGAATCATTCATTTATATTTTTAAGGATTAATATTTGTTTATCTTACATTTCTGTTTTGCGTTAGTTCTATTTTAAGGGTAATCAAACATGTTAAATATTTTTTTATTCTTAATTGTACCCAGACATGAGTCATCAAGAACAAATTACACTTATTGTGCGATGTGTCAACATATTAAGTAACAAAATAAAAATAAATGAGTTTTTTTTTAAATTATTAAAAGTGAATGATATTTTGAGATGGGTTTTTTAATGAATTGTTAAAAGTATTGAAATCTTTTGATTTTAATGTTGAGGATATACAGTAAGAAATTAAAATTTTGATAACGGTTTGTTATGCTCATATTTTGCCTGAAATCGGCATCCTCCTGATATCGAGTTTCTCCTGAAATCGGCATCCTCCTGATATCAGGCTTCTCTTGAAATTGGCATCCTCCTGACATCGGGCTTCTCCTGGAATCGGCCTCCCTGGTATGAAGACGAGGAAGAGGGAGATGATGACGACGACTCTCCCTGAAGTAGGCTCTCCCTAGTTAGGAAGAGGGAGATGGGGGCTCTCCCTGAAGAAGAGGGCGCGCCCTGGTATGAAGATGAGGAAGAGGGAGATGACGACGATGACTCTCCCTGAAGTAGGCTCTCCTTAGTTAGGAAGAGGGAGATGGGGGCTCTCCCTGAAGAAGAGAGCGCGCCCTGGTATGAAGATGAGGAAGAAGGAGATGACGACGACTCTCCCTGAATAAGTTGGCTCACCTTGAGGAAGAGGGAGACGACGACTCTCCCTGAAGTTGGCTCGCCCTAGTAAGGAAGAAGAGGATGAGGGCTCCCCCTGAAGAGGGCTTTCCCTGAGGAAGAGGGCGCGCCCTGATCTTGTACTGTAGACACTGTTTGGGTCATATCTCAAGTTCTAGAAGTCAGAATTGGACGATCTTACAGTCCACGCGAAGCTTATGAAATGCTCTTTAATTTAGAAGTGGTCCAACAAGGAGGCGCGCCCTCCTCCGTCTGTTGCTAGGAAAGTCGGCATGTCTCCCTGCATTCACTTACTTGTAATAATAATCGAAGGACATAGTTCCACATTCCTCGGGTTGCCCTCGTAGGGGAGTTATGGAGGCATATTTGGCCTTATCTTGAAAGATCCTTTTCTTGTACTCAGGCGGGTTGCCCTCGTCTGGGGGCTTAGGACGTGACCTACGATTTGTGATGGATCTAGTGCTGACCTCCAATCAAGGTATCCTTGGAAATAGCTGTAGTGGACCGGTTAGAGCCCACGGTTTCCGGATCCATGAAGTCCTTGGACCTTATACTGGGTTTTGACCTATCCGAACAAGCCCGAATGTAGAGTCCTCTTCCAAGAAGGTTCCACTTGCCTTTTCTGCATTCGATTCGAAGAAGGAAACTCAGGTTTTCTAACGGGCCTCTACTTTGCCAAGAACTACGTGGGCTTGATCCTCTATTTTGCCTATAAATAGAGGTACGTATGCACATTGTTGGGGGTCGGGATTATTAGAGCTCACAACCGCCAGAGAACACAAAGCTCTAGTTATTCTGAAACCTAGCAATCTCAGCCCCCAATCTCATACAAACCACCACGCTCCACCGCATCTCAGCCTCGTCAGATCTTTTTCCAACAAAGAACCTCGATCTTTGTTGATTACCAGATTTCTCCATCAACACGGTTATAATTTAAAAATAAAAAATAAGATGCTCAGAAGTTATTACTCAATAATAATTATTAAAAAAATTGAGCTCGATCATTTAACATTTTCACCTCAAACCTTCGGGAAAGTTAAAAAGGCCAAATTAATTCTAAGGTCCCTTAATTATTAGTCATTTTTTATGTAAGTTTCTGAACTAAAAATATAAATTGATAGATAATTAAATTTTTAAAATTTTCTCATCAAAGTCCTTCCGTTAACTTTTGCTGATTGACATTCTAAATTATTAGACATTTTTTATGTAAGTCCCTGAACTATTATATATTTCTTATGTAAGTCCCTTAACTATTAGACATTTTTTATGTAAAGTCCCTAAACTGAAAATTTAAATTTAAATCTTAATTTTATATTAAAAATTACATTTATTACTCTTATTTTTTTATTTACTTTCATTCTTTTTTGTTTAGAATTTTACTTATTTTCTTTTTTAACTTTGAATATATTTGTGTTCTAAAAAACACAAATATATAAATCCAATTTTACTTTTATACAAATCCAATTATATTTAAATGAGTAATATTTTATTTATTTTTTAAAAAACGAAAATTTATAATATTATATATTCTAATTTATTGAAATTATATAAAAAAAGGTATTCACCAAATCTGATATACATTCAAAATTTATATGTCAGAAATAAATATAAAATAATTTTTTTATGTTATATACACCGATTTTATAAAAATTACTAAAAATATAAATATAGACAAAGTTAAAATGAAAACATTATATATATATATATATATTAATTTTCTAATGTTTTTTAGAATACAAATATATGCAAAGTTAAAAAATAAAATAAATAAAATTCTAAACTACAAAAATGAAAGTAAATAAAAAATAAAAGAGCAATAAATGTGATTTTTGATATAAAATTGAGATTTAAATTTAAATTTTCAGTTTAGGGACTTACATAATAAATGCCTAATAATTTAGGAACTTACATAACAAATGCATAATAGTTTAGGTAATTATATAAAAAAATGTCTAATAGTTTAGGATGTTACGTCAGCAAAAGGTAACGGACGTTAATGAAATTTGACGGAAGGTCACGTCAGCAAAAGTTAACGGACGTTAATGAAATTTGACGGAAGGACTTTGATAAGAAAATTTTAAAAATTTAATTACCTATTAATTTATATTTTTAATTCAGAGACTTTCATAAAAAAATAACTAATAATTTAGAGATTTTAGAATTAATTTGCCGGTCTTGATGCCCACATATTTTTGTGTAATAAAAGACTCCTGAGAGGACGTTTATAATTGTTTTCATTATGTAAGACGGCACAGCATGTTCCACGTTGCATATAGTTGCTTGAGAATGATACTTATAGTGCGGTAGTTTGGAATTCATTAAACTTAAAATAAGTTACTTATTTTCATATTTTTTTTTACATATTTTCATATTTTTCTTAAACATAAATATTAATTTTAGAATTTTAAAACCAAATATCATCTTAAAACTAAAAAATAAATTACTTATTTTCAGAAAAAGTACATACATACCTACTTTTTTCCGGAAATAAGAGTTTATTTCCAGGAAAAAAACTTGACCAAACACCCTCAATGTAATGAGGTTTAGGGTGTGTTTGCTTATCTTATAAATAATTTATAAATTAGAAATTGAATATAATTTTTAACTTATAAATAACCTATGTGATATCTCAAATCGGGCCTCAGTTAGCATGTATCTTTTTTAAAAGTAGTTTATAAATTAAAAAATAAATACATTTTTTAATTTATAAATTATTTATAAAATAAGGCGAACCGTGATTGTTGTCGGGGGTAAGTTTTGCAACTTGATATAGCAGGGATAAGGTTTTAATCAAACAATATATTAACGAGAGAGAGAGAGATGTGAAGCAAGTTGACTTGGAAGTGTGAAGGTGTGTTATATACTGTACAAGCGTGTGAGATGGATGGTTGCATATATCATAGATGACTCAATGCTTGCCTAATCAACCACCCAATGGAAGAGAAAGAGATGATGATAACAAAGGGAGAGAGAGAATAATTGTTACTCCTACAACTGATAACTTTGTGACCAAAGGACAACAACCCAATTTCCTATGTAAGTGCAAGAAAAGGGCAAAAGGGCCTACTTGGTTACTTTGTATTATTTTTATTTTTATTTTTATTTTCTAGCAGTAGCAGACTAGCGGTAGTATTTTGAAGGAATGATCAACTCTAATGTGCCAGCGCCTCCAACATAAATTCCCACATGCTCCATGGGCTCCACATCTCTCTCTCTCCCATTAGATTCTTGTTTTATATACACGTGTATAGACGCACACATACATGATATATGTACCTTCGAGGGTACCAAACTCTTCCGAGAGTGGGACATGAAAATCACTCGGGGTTGCATTTCCATGAATCTTATCTTTTTTATGCGCTACTATATCATAAAGCTTGGATTGCATGCATATCTACATACAAATTCTTATCTTTATTCAACATGCCAATTTATAATCCCCAGTAAAATCTAGATCTATTTTTATTCGAGTGTAGAAAGAATTTGATAATGAATGACATGGGGGAGTGCGAGAAATTCATGTCAATCTTTGATTTGGTTATGCGAGATATAGTCAAATTTCATATAAAAATATGAAATCTGAGACATGCAATACTGGGGATCGGTTAACAACTTAACACATTATACAATAATCAACAACGATATTTCAAAGTTTACACATTAATTAGGTGATGAGGTTTACAATACTTTTATCGCCGTACGTAACCCCGTTTTAGATCCTAAATTACATATTATTTGGGATCTAATTTGGCAAACTAATTTCATCGAAATCATCGTCTAATGACAGAAAGACTTCGTCCAAGCATGAAAGCTCCGTGCCACCATCTTCATCTTCGTCTTCGTCGTAATCATGCTCATAAACTCGGCATACAACCCATTTGGTATGATCCTGAAAATTTTAGGTTGCATTTTTCGGATAAATATAGGTTTAATCAAGAAATTACGTACAAATTATATATATTAATCTTGTTGTACATACTGTCTTGGATTGCTTTCTTTTGGATGATGATCTACTGCTTGAGCCAGCGTCCGAAAGCTTATATTCTTGCATGATCCAATTGGTCTTGACACCTTCAGAAGATTCACCTATATAAAATGCATAATATTTCTTGGTGCCAACTTTTTTGCTAGTACTACTACTGAAAATAGTTTCATCCCCTCCTAATGGATTCCAATACCCATTGCTTGTTATTCTGTTTTGAGTCCTCCGGCTATAGAAATACCATTTGCTACCTTCTCCCAAAGCTTTACCTGCATGTATCACACACATATTCATTATATGCCATGTCAAGTAACGTACTCACTCACAGGAGCGGATCTAGACATAATTTTCAGTGGGAGCACTATATATAACAAGGAAATTGTTACATCAAGGATCCACATACCCCAACTCCAAACATAGATAATATTAATTTTTAATATAATAAAATATTGGAATTAATTCTAAATTTCTATTTTATTTTATGAATTTTATATTTCATTAGATCAAATTTGTCATTTCAATTGTTGTTATACTGATTCAGTGAGGGCACGCATATTTTTTTAGTGGGACACCTAATCAAACATTCAAATTTTATTTCTCTAGTCCAAAATTTAAGTGGGAGTCCATCCCGGGGATGAATGGTGCATCCGCCCCTGTACTCACTTATCTCGTTGGAAGAGTAGAATGTGAGCATGAGGGTGGGATGTACGTAACATGATTCTTCTTAAATATATATCACACGTGCATTTATCAATATCCGTATACATGCTATAAACCTAACCATCATGATCATTAAATGATACTATTTCAAGTGTATGATATGAATTCGACGAATTCGAGAGAAAGTTAAACACAAATATTAATTTGAATATATATAGGTGGAGATGAGAGTACCTTCCAAGTCCCAAGGATCATAGGGATATAGATCAAGATCAGGGATGATATCCGGATGGTAAGGTAAAAGAGAGGCTTTGCGTTGGAGGAAATGAACAAGAAGCTCTTCATCCGTGGGACAAAATCGAAAACCAGGTGGGAGGTTGACATTGTTGTCCCCCATCAATATTAATTATCAGTAATGATGATCAAGAAGAAGAAGAAGAAGTAACAAGAGAAAAAGCTAGAGAGATTTCGTTAAATGAAAAATATTGATAAAACAATATATATAAGTAGCTAGTGATGTTAGGAAGTGGTGTAATGGAAGGTATGGAACTAAGTTGGCGATATTTATAGTGTTGGAAAACAGACTGCGTGAGATACAAGTGTTTTGGTGATCATGCAACACACAAATATATATATAGGCAAATGCTCAAATAGAAACCAAATCAAGTCTAGAAACTAGAAACTAATCTAAACCATATATTTAATCTAATCTAATGGCCCCTAAAAGGCACCTCACACAATTAAAATACACCCTCTCATACACAATATCATCTAATCCCCTCCGTTTTTAGTTTGAATTTTCCCGCCAATTGGTAAATCTTTTTTTAAATCTAACTTCACCACATTTTTTCTTATCTTCCAACGATCAGTTTGCATACCATATGTGCTATATTCCGGCGACTTCCATTTTTCCGGCGATCTTCATATATATTTATTTAACAAAACTGGTGATTTTGGTGATTCTTATAATACAAATTAGTGATTCTTATAGTACAAATTAGTGATTTATCTAATGTAAATTAGTGATTGCATTTTTTCTGGTAACATATATAATATAAATTTGTGATTAATTTTGATGTTGTCGGAATATAGCACATATGGTATGCAAATTGATCGTTGGGTGATGGAGAAAAATATGGTGAAGTTAGATTTGAAAAAAAAATTGCCAATTGACGGGAAAATAGAATTAAAAACGGAGGAATAAAGTTAGTTTCTAGTTTCTAGTCAAATTTAGTTTCTATTGGAGTAGCACCCTATATATATATATATATATATATATATATATATATATATATATATATATATATATATATATATATATATAGGCAAGTGATCAAATAGAAAATAACTTAGAATAGAATAGAAAATAGAAAATAAGATCTACACCACATATTTAATCTAATTTAATGGCAAGGGGAACATCCACACACAAATCAAATACACCCTCATACACCCAATCCCACATAATCCCTCCGTTTTTAATTTGATTTTTCCCGTTAATTAGTGAAGTTTTTTTCAAATCTAACTTCACCACATTTTTCTCAATCTCTCAACAATCAATTTGCATACCAAATGTGATATATATATATATATATATATATATATATATATATATATATATGGGAATGCTCAAAAGAAAACTAATATTTTGGATAAAACTAAGGTACTTTTATCAACCGTTGATTTATAATTGATCTGATGGTTCATATTAAATTAGACTATTAAATTAGAATATTAATTTCCTTTTCAGTTGTTTGACATTTATTTACATATATTTGGAAACTATTACAATTTTGTTAATTATATAATGAACGGTGTAGATGATGGTCTCTAAATTTCCTATCTAAAAAATTTTCTCTAGATCTCTACTCATTATATATATGTATATATATATTTGTAATTAAGAACGGATATATAGTTAAATTAAAAAATTTGTGTTGCTCCTAGGCGGCTGGTTGTTAAGAGAACGTTGGATACTTGATAAGTAACGGGGTTTGTTACTGTCGGAGGGAACTAATCGCAACGAAATCGTGGTTAACAAAACATTTTGTAGGTAAACAGTTAGCTAACAATTGATTAATTTAATAGTACGAATTAGCGAGAAATGATAATGTGGGTCATCATGAATCATACTTCATGCTTATATCATCCACACCTACCTCTTGTCATACACGTATCAATGTGGTTTTGTTGTGTACCAGAAAATTGTCTACTATATATCCTTTGTTTTTTGACCCACCTATATATCCAAATTCTAAAGGGTGACATTGACACTTTATAACTTCGTGATCCAAATAAATACCAAGTTAGGCAACTAATTATTTATACAAAAATATTCTTATGTGTATATTTTCTAAAACTTATTCAAAATTATATATTGGATTCACTTCAATTTTATTACATTGGTCTAGAAAAACCAAAATCAATTTCAATTCTAAATATCTTTTTGACCAAACTATACTAGATCAGACTAATTTCAGGATTCTCAACCGATTCCCAATTACGCACGAGAAGAACAATCATCTCGGACCAGGTTAGATTTCTAAAACACTTGTGTAAATAAACGATAGGTTCATAACTAATTTTCCAAAGAGAAAATTTGTTTGTACGAGGATCATCGTATTAATTGATTGTCAACTTCCATTCTAAATGGCCGGAACAATATGTTGTCGGTATCAGTTGACTTAATATACGGGATCAACTACCTCACTTATTTCATTCTAATATATTAAGTGAATCATCGATAAATTTTTGATTTCATGTACATCGCTCATTTTAAATAAATTTACACTGATTTTTCTTTAACTGAGAATGCAAACGTATCAACCCGTTTATATATATCTATATATATATATATATATATATATATATATATTGCATCAGGTTTTTAGATTTCTACATACCCATTTTTTAAAATCAAATTTAACCTTTATTTCTACAAATTTCTCTAATTCAACCTTTTATTTTTTATTATTTTATTATCACGTTGTCATGTGAATAATTAGTAATATCACATTCCAGTCAAGTCCACATCATGAAATTTAATGAAAATGTTTATTTTATTGCTACATTCTCTAAAATAAAATGAATCACAACTTATTTTATGTCCAGTAATTCAAATGAGACCAAAATATTTTCGGTGATCCAAATTAAAAAAAGTGAGTAAGTTGATAATTAACCTCTTAATATATACCGACTTTGCCAACTAACGATATGATCGGTTTTTATGTTAGGAAAATACATTAGTATTACACAGAATTAATAAATTTTAATAAAAACATTACCACATGTACGATCGATATGCAACGATGGAATTAGGATTACAAACTAGCAGGGGTTGAAATGGTATAAATATATTGATCGAAGCTAACAATATGTATTTTCTCATTAGAATTTTTATAATTTTATCGAGATTAAAATGTAAATTTTTAAATGATCTTTGGAGGTTAGTCGGGATGGAAGTAAGCCTAATTGAGTATACGTGATATTTTGGACATTTTTTGTTATATTAATTCATACACTTTGCTACGAACCTTAATTGCAGGTCTAATCACAGTCCGGAACTCCTTAATCACTCCGGGACATTGGTTTGCCGAGACAGAATTATCTGTATTTATTTGTTTGGCCAAGTGAGATGGAATTATTTTTAATCACAGGGATATATATTTGATGCCTGCTGCCTATTATTCTCATTTTGTTTGAAAATGCTTAAAAATTGTGTGTATAATGCCTTACTGCTCCATATATTGTGTTTTTGCCCAAGCCTCCAATATGTATAATGTGGTAGCACTGCATTGATGGCAGATTGTTTAAAACTCAAGCATGCATGTATAGCACCGCAGCTAGTAGTCCATTATGATTGGAATATAGTATAATGAGAATAAGACTAGGAGTTGAAACGAGGACAATGACCTCACACCATTACACTCTGTTGGAAATATACATCTACATGAGGTAGGTTTGGCTGCACCACAACCAAACTAGCTAGGATCAAGCGTATATAAACACTTTTTTTTTAATAATTAGAATTACATCTTTATAAATGAGTATATGTTCTAACAAATTTTTGGTATGAGACAAAATCGAATAACACTTAGATTATCAAATCGTGTTCATATATACACACTTTTAAATGTATGCAAATAATATGAAACTTAACGGATATTTCTTCTTTCTATTTTTTACGATAGACTCACTAAATTTATAAATTGTTTAATGTGATGAAGCGTTTCAAAGTAGAAGTAAGATTTGCGTATTTATTATCATCAAAATGTATGGACACGTGATTTAAAAAATGAGGTGGCCATTGCCATTTTGAGTAACATAAAACTTCGTAACACAACCATCAAAGAGGAATTGACTTGTCAAGTCTAAAGAAAAATCGACTATTATTGACTACTCCACACAGAATTGCATGTGCACAAACTAACTTGTTCGAATGCCATGCCACACTACACTAGCACTACAACTACATGGAACGAAATAAGTCTTATATATCTTTTCAAGGTTAGATAAAACCACTCCCATCTACATGAAACAAATATTTGGGTAGAGGTCCATATCAAAAGCCGAACCCTAAAGCTAATTATCACTTGATCAAGTGGATATGAATATACACAAACATATCAGCACACAACATCAACAACTTGCCATGATATTTGTTTACTGCCTTCACTTGCTACATTTAATCACCACCCTAGTTAAGGCGGGCTCGTAATAATTTGGGGTAAAAAGAGACAAATTTTCATAATAATTGGATGAATTAAAGCTTTATTAGAAACACCACTAATTGCAATTTTTGACCATGAAAAGCTATCAACTAAATAGTTACCCAATTAAGATGATAAATATAATTCGACACTAGATTTTTGTTTGCAGTTGTATTCGATGGCATCATCATAACTGTTTTCTTTAAAGCTTTTTTTAAAAGAAATACAATTATATCTTTTGGAAAAACGCAACAGCGACAACCTTGATATTAAGTTCTTTTAGAACCAAAATAAATAACAACTTAATTAATTTTAAAAATAACATCTAACAAGACTCATGCCGGAAAGAGATCGATTACAGTAAATACTTCATGGGGATTAAAGAGATTAATCGTAGTAAAAAAATTGTCAATTTGTTGGGGCCTGAAAAGAGATCGATCGCAATAAAAGTTCGTTGGGTTCTGCACAAATGTCAAACTGCAGCTTTTTTTTAGAACATTTTTCGATTACAAGGGATTATTTCGGGGACAACAATGTCAAACTGCGGCTCGTATAAAAATAGATACGGAGTATCGTAAATGCGAGTTCCTTTGAAACAGTTGACGCAATAATTTGAGTGAAATCTGGAACTATAAATGCTTCTGGGCACACTGGAAAAAATACGGCAGGACACTTATTAGCCTATTGTGAATTACCACAAAAATGTTGCATATCACAAATAGTACGAGTTTTGTCAAGTTTCAATAATTTAAGAGGGGAAAATGATATCTTCTGTTCCTTTCGACAACAAGGGTGATTATTCTTGGCATGAGTTTGTTTAATTTACTATATGAAAAGAGGCATTATATTTGCTAATTACAATTAATCATGATAAGAACACTCTAACACTAAAACCACTTGTGCACTTCTTCATGTACTCATTGAAGATTTATCCAATGGTTTAAGGAGCCGTAACAGAATTGAAGTTAATCTAAAACAGGGATTTTAAAAGATATTTGGTGGGTATTCAATACTTAATTAAGGATCAATGCATACGATACACCAAATACACTCCTCATAGTTTTAAGGTTACGGAGGATTTGCAACTTATTGTTTTAGGTATGGTTAATAGAATTTAAACTCAAACAACATTGCATTCTATACATTCTTTCTTCTATCGTTCCTATACCATTTCTTATGTAACCTAGAAATGGTTACTCATCTCCTAATATTTCTTTCTTTCTTATACTCTGGTTTTTTTTTGTGATCGATTGGATAATGTAAGTGATAAATTCTCTGTTATCTCATATTGTGGTTCGACTGTGACCAATACCGGATATATAAGCACTGATTTCATTCACTTTTTTATTAAAAAATGAGATTTCGAGCTTGAAATAGTGTTACTAATTAAGCCGGTATTCAAGAAGAGGTTTGAAGCATTAAGAAAGATTGACAATTTTATTTTCACTTGCGGCACTTCAAAAATATATGTCGAACTGCCAAAACAACATGAGTACTTTAACATGTTAAAGAAAACACGAGACACCCTAATATAAATTATAAATTTGAGTACGCAAAGATAATTTAGCATGTTCCAAAATCAAAGTCGCTTGGATCTAGTGGCTTCATAATTATGTCATATATATATTTCTGTCTCAATATTAACACTGAGACACTGAGTGTGCAACAGATTGTGGTGGGCACTAAGTAGTTCACATAGTTAGTGGCAAAGAAAGGAAAGAAGCTCATCTTGATGCCCACCTTTTCATAATTTAAGTAGATCACTTTTTGCCTAACAATTTGGTAATTTTCAAACTTAAGAAACAAAGAAAGCTAGCAATATATGATAATCTCTTAAGCCCAATAATGGAAACAAAACAATACTTAATATTATTGGTATAGGTCATATATCCAACATGGATACATACATACATATAAAAATGAGTGAAAGAGAAAGGCTTTGAATTGACATGGAGGCAGTAACTAGCTTTGTGGTATGGTATGAAATAATTAAAATATCTACAAACTTAATAATAATTACTCGTAGTATAATGTATAGTTATTATTGATTAATATCAGGGATCGAGTTCGAATAATTTTAAGAATTAGAATTCACTGATCGATAATAAATAATACAGAATACACAAAAATATAATTAGAAGTCATCAAATATATTGAAAATTAAAAAAATAAAAATATTATCTATATCAATGAATTGCAAATTCATTTATTATATAAATATTGTGTCTTAATTGTTAAAAATATTATATTATAAATAATATATATTACATACATTTTATTTTTTAAAAGTTTGTAAATTCGACCAGTATCTTTTGTACATCTCATGTCAATTATTTTTGAAGTGTGTATATTTTATAGGCTAAAAGCAAGTTTTGTAATGGAACATACCTTATGTTGTATTTCGTTTGAAAAAATAAAATGAAATGAATAAAATTAAAAAGAAAAAATGAATGTGGAAGAAAGATGTGCAAAAAAAATACATATAATTTATTACGATAAAAATGTGAATAAAATAAAATAAATATAATAAGAAATAAATTATTATTATTATTACTATTTAATTTAAGTGATAAAAATTTATCTTCTACAAGTCTACTCATTTATATGACTCTATAAGCCTATTTATTTCAAAAAACAAATTATGACCAGCTCACTCTAATGTTATATTTGGTTGAAGAGATTGGAATGAAATAAAATGAAATGAGTAAAATGAGAATAAAATAATTGAGCTAAAACGAGAGATTTGAAAAAAGATTAGTAAATACAAAATTTTTAAGATTTTTTTTCTAATATGTCCCATTTTAAAAACTGATTTACTAATATATCATATTTTTAATTGTATTTATAAATATATCCTAAATTTAAAATGTTATCAATTTTAAAGTAATCATGATTAACTTCACTACTTTATTATTTTTAAATGATATATATAACCTTTCTATCCGATAAATGAATAAAATAAATTAATTTTTGATATATTATAAGTTATACAAATTATTTTCATATATCAAGTGAACAAATATACATAGCACGCATGTATATTTTTGATATTTCTGTTATATACATACAAATAAGTATTAGAAGCCCATGTATATCCATTGTTCCAAAAGTCGGTGAGATTAATCACCGATTAATTCTTGTTCGCTAGCTCACTGAATTGATTAACTTCCTAATTATTCAATTAATCATTCTGATTCATTCCGCCAAAAGTCGGTGAGATTAATCACCGATTAATTCTTATTCGCTAGCTCACTAAATTGATTAACTTCCTAATTATTCAATTAATCATTCTGATTCATTCCGTGCATTTACCGATTAAATTTGATTTCCGCTTTTACAACCAACATTGTGTATATCATATATATCAGTACGTTTCAGTCTTATCAGATTTTAGAGTTAGCATGGCTAGAAAATTAATCCTTAATTTTCCGAATACAAGACTTGGCTATCTCATCCACACAAGGTCCCCAGAGATGAAAATATGTTGTATCCATGTTAAACAAAGAAGGATCGAACAACTCCAAATTATATGGAGTGACACTTATCAACGGAAGATAGGGTGCCCAAATTTACTAAACATCAATGATCTCTTAAAACCTAATTATATATTGCATTAGGGGTATTCTCGTCATATTAAGTAGACAAATATTAATATTTATAATTTAATTATATTTATATAAATTAAATATGAGTTAAAAGTTAACCCTGAGACATATTTCTAATTATTGCACAAAAAGGGTCATATTCATAAACTACTCCATTAATTTGGGACATATTATATAAATTCTCAATTTTTTATAATGAGAATTGACAAAAAAATGAGCAAGAAGGAGGATGGATTATTTCATCTCAAAAGAGACGGTTTGAGTTTTAGGTACCATTTGTTTTAACTTATAAACATCTTATAAGTTAGAAAATACATATATTTTTTAACTTATAAGTTATTTATAAGATAAGTTAATAGAAATGGAATGAGGAAAAAAATAAAAATTTTAAAAATTTACCCAATATTAATTCAAATTTCATTTCATTCAATTTTATTACAATCTCCACAGTCAAACATAATATTAATGTCAGGAGTCTTCGTTTTTTATAGGTAGGCTTGTGACAAAACTAAATGGGGTGAGAAAAGTCCAAATAATCTTTTAGGCTGTCCATCTCCGTATAGTCTACTTCATCTTCTCGGTTTATAGTTAAAAGTCAATTATGAATCTACCAAATGATTTCCATAGTCTACTTCATCTTCAAGTTACGCCATGAGATGGATATATATAATAAAAATTACACATCATTATAAGAAATACTGTAGATATTAAGCCAAATAAAAGAGTATAAATGATTGGATGAAATCTCGCAAAATGGGATTTGGGGGGTGGGGGGGATGATGAACTGTATGGAATTGAAGAATAGTTCGCCAAGTGCCAAGACAAGAGCAAAAGAATAGGCTTGTTCGTTTCATTGCATCTCTCTTCAGTTCATTCCAACGAAATCATTATCGACACACCCTTTTTTTTTGCTAAATAATTATCAACATATCTTACTTATATTAACCCATAAACATGACATACCTATCAGATCATCAATTCATCATCCTAGATTGGAAATAACATGTATCACTGCTCTTTTTTTTGGCCCATTGATTCCGTATTATGTATATTATTTCGAAAACCGGATATTATCATAGTTAACAAAGTAACTAAATGCTCTACAAGAATGGAAAACCACTGCTCTGCAAAGGCTTATCTTTTGTCATCCAGATACCTCGTTCGACTCTGACTCACTCCGAGATTTTCTTAGAACAGATGCTCATTTGTAATGTAAGGCTGTAATTATTCAAAAAAATTATAATTTTGAAGTTGAAAAAAGTTGCATAACATAGCAGCATTGAGGAGGCACTGCATTAATCGTTCATTATAATTAAGCATCAAATTACGAGCATACCAGACAGTAGCTGCTACTTCTGGATATGTACACTAATTATCGGCCTTTGTCTCTATTGAAAGTTCACGTAAGAAGCATATCAACTTGCCATCATGTCCTAAAAAGGAAACAAATAAAGCATCAACTTGACTATAATAAATCATTTCACAGTATTCAACATCACAAAGTATGAGCTTCAAGTTGTCACCCAGAACATAGACATCAACTTCTTTTTTATCTCAGTAAAATAGACAAGCAAATGGTTGAGATTGGGTTTTGAATTCATAAGCCACATTTTTAACTTCCAAGTTGTAGCAGACTAGCAGATCGAGTGTATCCCCACCCTAGGAGTTCCAAGTCATAGAAATAACCCTTACTTTGAACTCACATAAACAGTAAAAGCCAATAGTAACAACTTACAAATCTATCACCAGTAAATTTCAGCATGACAATAAACAATAAACCACCTTTAAACCCTAATTTTGATTCCATTTGTGCCAGGTTTTTTATGGCTTTATACTGCTGCCTTCACGAGGAAATAAAGGATATAATTTCTTTATAATTATTAATCGAAATGAAGGTTCTTTTCCTGAACAGAGAGAATACTCTACAATAGAAAATCATATGAAAAGAGAAGTTACAGTCCAGCAATTCTAAATGGTGGAACTAATATATTATCTATATAATTGTTCTAGGCAGGCTCCAAACATTCATGCAGGCATATGCATCAGCTCACAAAATAGAATAATCATATACCCTCTGCATGTTTTGATTCATTAACAAATTACAATTTGACCATAGATTGTGAGAACCCACCTTTTATACCTCGAATTCGCGATCTCTTCCCCCTTTAGTTTCCTCAGAACTAGAGATAGATATTGTGAAGTACATGGCATTGTCTCCTCCCTGAGCAAATAGAGCCTCTTAATTTAAACAACTGCATCTATTAATAAAGTTAAAATTTTAAAAAATAAATTCGTGTTATATAAAACTTCTGAAAATAATTTATTAACTTCCGTACCGAGTTGGCGGGCCGAGACGAGCTTCCGGGTTGCCAATTCATTATTTCATTATTTATGTTTCAAAATTCAAATAGTTAAATATTAGAAACAAAGGTAAGGATAGTTTTAAAAATATATATATAAACAACTATTTCGAAAAGATAATAAAAAAAATATTTATCATAGAACAAATTTTATTCTTAAAAGTAGGGACGAGTAATAATATAAATACACAAGATAACTAAAAATTAACATTTGTTATATTATTTTTTCCCCATTAAATTAGGCTACTAAAAGAAAAATATAATTGAACCATAAATATTACATTGTTTATATATTTATCGTTGTTAAGATTTTATACGAATACGAGGATAGCAATAATCTTATTATTTTTTAAGTTTTATAAACAAAATTTCTTTGAAGTAAACACCAAATTATATTTAATTAATTTAATAAAAAATATAGTTATTATGAAGAACACAATCATTATTTAAGATATATTACGGGAGAAGTAAATAATTATATTAAAAAAATAGGAAAGATTTCGAAAGTATAAAAAAATTGTTTTGATTAACCAAACGAGCGAGTCGTGCCGAGTTGGACGAGCCGTGCCGAGTTGGACGAGCCGTGCCGAGTTGGCGAATGAGCCGTGCCGAGTTGGACGAGCCGTGCCGAGTTGGCGTACGAGCCGTGCCGAGTTGGCGGACGAGCCGTGCCAGTTGGCGTGCCGTGCCGAGTTGGCGTGCCATGCCGAGTCGGGTTCAGCTCGCCCGGGTTTCCCGTGCCGTTTAAGGTTCACGACTTTCAGACTCGTGCCCGGCTCGTTTTCTAGACGGTTTGTGCCGGTTTTTGACTCGGCCCGGTTGCGAGCCGGTTTTCACGAGTTAAATGGCGAACCGAGGCGGGTCGGGGTGAGCCGACCCGCCCGTTTGGCCACCACTAATCAGAGATGGTAAGATTATGGCTTGCATGGGGGGACAAGATTAGAAATAAAATTATAGGTTAACGCAAATATATTTTGCATCTTTTGCAAGTAAAATATAAGTATTACCATGGAAGGCGGGATCGGTATCACAGATAACGAAGAGGCATATTAAGTTAATGAATCCAACAAGATAACGAAGAGACGAATTCTGTTACGTAATCCAACTTTGTGATTTACTATATTTTATAAGCATAAAAAATCCTATTATTGGACAGAATGTATGTTCTTGACACCTCTTATAAAATTGTCTGCAAGTCTGTTATCCTTCAATATTAGCATAACCCCATATGCCAAATTATCCAAAGTTCACAAATTAATTGACTGCACTTCATTTGACAGTCAAACAGTATCTGCGAATTCTGCCATGAAATTCTTGTTCGTTTTGTTGCAACTTCCTTTTCTACAATTTGTACATTCTCAAGTAAATTTCACATACAACGGGTTCAAGCATGCAGATCTGAGCTGTGATGGAGATGCATATTTAAGATCTGATGGCATACTGGCCTTGACAAATGATAAACCGAAGCTCATAGGACATGCATTTTATTCGTCTGCTTTGCAATTCATGCAAAGTCAGAATAAAGGTAACAAATCTTCTGTTGTCACCTTCAGCACCACTTTCGTGTTCTCCATTAACCCAAAGTATCCAGAGATTGGAGGCCATGGCCTCACATTTGTTCTCTTGTCCACCAAGCAACCACAAGAATGTCGTCTAAACCAGTACTTGGGCCTTCCAAACGATACTAGTATGGAAATGTATTCCACCCGAGTACTAGCAGTTGAGTTTGATGTTGTTCAAAATCTCGAATTCAGTGATATCAATGATAATCATGTTGGAATAGACATATCTAGCTTGGTCTCTAACATTTCTAAGCCAGCAGCTTATTATATAGGCAACACCATCATGTCCATTAATCTCAAGAGTGGAAGTCCATTCCAGGCATGGATTGATTATAACAGTCAAGAGATGCTGCTGAATGTTACCGTAGCTCCTGTTGGCATATTGAGGCCACAAAAGCCCCTGATAACTCTTCCCATTAACCTCTCATCTGTGATAAATGAATATATGTACATCGGCTTCACTGCTTCCACAGGTTTGCTTTCAGCCAGCCATAATATCCTTGGCTGGAGCTTTTGTCTTGGTGGGAAGGCACAAGATTTAGATCTATCTGACCTTCCATCTCTAGATAAATCGGTGAAAGTAATTCATAGTAAGGGATTCATTGTGGGCATCAGTTTGGCTACTGTCACTCTAATCATCTTGATTATATTAGGTGCTACTCACGTCATACATAACTTCAGAAACGAAGATGACATTTTAGAGGACTGGGAGGTTGAGTATGGAGCTCGAAGATTCAAATATTCAGACCTCGTTGCAGCAACAAGAGGATTTGGAGAGAAACACCTTATTGGATCTGGAGGTTTTGGAAGAGTCTACAAGGGTGTCATCCCTGACACGGGGCTAGAGGTGGCAATAAAGCGGATAGCTCAAGACTCACGCCAGGGAATGAGGGAATTTGTAGCCGAAATAACAAGCATGGGACGACTCAGGCATCGGAATCTGGTACAGCTACACGGATGGTGTCGAAGACAAGACGAGCTGCACCTTATCTATGATTATGTCCCAAATGGAAGCCTCGATCACCTATTGTTTGAAAATCCTCAGCAGAAAAAGAAGTTACTAACATGGGAAAAGCGATATAATATATTAGTTGGTGTTGCACAGGCATTACTATACCTTCACGAAGAATGCGACCAGATAGTAGTTCACAGAGATGTGAAGCCGAGCAATGTCCTAATAGATGCAGATCTTAATGCAAAGCTTGGAGATTTTGGTCTTGCAAGGACTTATGACCATGGTTTGCACCCACAGACCACTCACATCGTAGGGACACTGGGGTACCTAGCTCCTGAACTCACCAAGACTGGTAAAGCCACAACAAGAACAGACGTGTACGGCTATGGTGCACTTATGCTAGAGTTAGTTTCTGGTAGGAGGCCAATCGAGCCACAGAAAAACCCTGAAGAATTGGTTTTGGTAGATTGGGTTAGGGACCTACATTCCAGGGGAAAAATACTTCATGCAGTTGATCCTACTCTAGATGAATTCAACCAATATGAAGCTGAGGTTGTGCTTAGTCTTGGCCTACTTTGTTCTCACCCTATTGCTGATCACAGACCCAGTATGAGATGTGTTGTGCAAGTTCTGTTAGGGGATGCCAGCATCCCGCAGCTACCTTTTGATCTTCACCAAGAAGCCGCTGGAGTTATAACAGATTACTCAATGATATATGATAAAGGTTGTAATCCTTCATCTGATGGGGCATCTTCATCACAAAGTACTAGCTTCACAGGCTTTGACAAGAAACTTGTCGGTACTGAGGTATCAAGAGCTACTTTTTAAGAACTATGTAAACTAAAGCTCTGATAAGTTCTGTTAGATGTTGATTTCCCTTTGTGTTTGAATTTGTATATGGGATTATGTCAGAAGAAGCAATTTAGATAACTGCAATATAATGGCAATTATCATCTTTATAAGAATGTATTTTAAATAGTAAACTAGGAAGATAAGAGAAATCCAATTTGAAAATTTGACATACAAAATTGTATATGTTATATTTGTTCAAAAATCCAAGAACCAGAAAATGACACTATCTGCATCATCCATGGTTTCTGAGTGTTTTTAAACTGAAGGTATCAGATGTCGAGTAGCGCTATTCACGTCACCTATGAACTCTCAACGGAAAGATAAATTGTAACTACTACTTTTTTCGCATCAATTACAACTTAGTTGTAAGGGGATAATATTTGTTAAGTTGTCAACTAAGGTGAGTTAGAGTACAAGCTTACTACTAACATATGTTTTCTTATTAACATCGCTTCATATTTATCATCTAACCATTCTCGTTATACTAAAAAGTCAACATAAACATATAGTCTGTGGAGCTTACAGACTTAATTTGATGATATCTTCCATAACAAATTCATATATTCATATTGCCTTAAATTTAGGCAAAAATCATGGCTTTGAAACGAGCTGATCAGAAATAAGCTGCCTCTAAATATGTTTAAATTTCTCCTAAAACTCCGGGACCTGGGGACGAGTAAACAATTGAACAGACAATTATAAGAGTGATTATCTGAGTTCTAGTATATGGAGGAAGAAGAAACGAACCTTTCAGCAAATTGTCTATCTCTCTTCCATTGTGCACATGAGTGCTAAAATTTGTCTGTTAGTAACATCATCTAAATTGTGTTCAAACGCACATCATTCCAGCAAAAGAGCTGGCTATGGCATAAGCGTGCCTACATGGAGCTTTTAAACTTCAAAGAGAAACTACAAAAGAGATCCTCCCTTTTTATCAAATAGAAAAGATACACAAGAATAAGACTGAATTACTCTACGGAAAATTATATGCAGCTTCAGGTAAATAAATCAAAACAAACAACACATTTCAAATTCGAACCCATAATAAACTCAAAATATGACCACAATTTTTTCATGTCCAAAACATGTAAAGTCTCCCTGCGTTTGCACTAAATATTTTTGTTTTGCACTAATCTTATAACATCGTAGAAACTTCACAATGCATCGTCACCACATCAAGCAAAAAAAAAAACAACTCACATTCTCAATTTCCTATGCCATTTTGTACAAATAATGAACTAGAACTCACAATTTACAAGTGCAAAACATGATTAAACTTGAATCAATGCCACATCTTCAAGCAAAGCCTCAACTGCCCTCCTCCCCGACACCAAAGCTCCATCAAATGTGGCACTAGTCAAATAATCCCCACAAATGTACAAACCCGGCCCTAACCTCGGATCCTTTATCAAGTCTGTGGGCGGACTCTGGTTTGGCTGAGCAAACCCTACCCTATACGTTCTCAAATGCCTCCATGACCTTACCATGGACTCCCCAAACCAATCCGAAAGCTCCTCAACAACCTCAGCTATCAGAACCTCATCCGAAACATCCTCAAACAATCCAATAAGTGAAACGGATACCAAACCCTTCCCTGGTGGTCCATAAGATGGAGCCACATTTGTTGCAAAGAACATGTTATTCACTATCCCTTTTCCCGAACCATTTATATACAAAACTGGATCTTTAAAAGGTATTTGGTACATTTCCGCAGAAAAATACAAACAAACAGTTTTCCTCGGCTCCTTCAAGTCCCCATTCATCTTCCTCCCCAAAAGCTTAATTGCTTCCGGTTCTTCAACAGCCAGTATCACTCCATTCTCACTCCTCAAAACATCCCCATTCTCAAGCTCAACATCCACAACAGAATCTAATCCAACATTAATCGAACAAACCCTAGAATTCAACAAAACCGAACCAGCTGGCAATCTATCCGCCAACTGTTCAGGAATAGCAGAAATGCCATTAGCCGGCAGTGTATTAGTCCCAACCGCCAAACACTTAAACACAAACTCGAAAAGCCTAGACGTCGTCTCCAACTCCCTATCGAAAAATATCCCTCCAAAAAACGGACGAAAAAACCTATCAATCATACACTCTGAAAATCCAATTCCCCTAAGCAATTCAATAGTAGTCACTTCCTCAGACCTAAAAATCTCCTCATCAGACCTAACCAACACCTTAATTCTCGTAAACGCAACCAACATTTTATCGAAAACGGTACCAATTGGATTCACAAGCGTGGACAATGAGTCCGAAAAGTGTCGTAAAGGATCAGCAACAGTATGAAATGAGCGATCATAATAAACTTTGGCACCGGAGTAAAAAGTTTGTAACTTTAGCGATTTATAATTAAGAAGCTTCTGTGCCTCGGGATAAGCGGTGATGAAGATTTGGAAACCGCGGTCGAGGAGGAAGCCGTCGACGAGATCGGTACGGACGCGGCCGCCGACGGCATCGGAAGCTTCGAGAAGGAGGAAAGGTATGTTGAGGGAGGTGAGTTTGCTGGCGGCGGCGAGGCCGGAGAGGCCGGCGCCGATGATGATGACGGAGGTTTTGTTAGGGTTTGGTGAGGTGGAGGAGGGTGAGATGGGGGAGGTTGTTGAGAGCTGGGAGGTGAAAATGAGTCGCCGGCGATTGTGGCGGCGACGGTGACGGCGGGGAGCGGCGGAGATGGTGGGGAAGAGAGTGGGGAGTGTGAGTGTGGTCATGGCGGGAACAAACAGCTGTGGAACAACTGTATTATCCATATACTAGTATTTATTTTTATTTTTATTTTGGAGGTATTATTTATATAATATTATTATTACTTATATTTTTATTATAATACCTTATCTGTTATTATCAATTTATCATCGCCCAATCTTTTATCATTCATTCTTACATATATCTTGTGGTAGAGATATCTTGTTCATCCCAAAAATTTGTTAGAATTTACGGTAGGTTTTTTAAGACATAATTACCTAAGAGATGCTTGAATTTGATCTATATTTCATATTTGGATAATAAATTTAATGATTTTAAGTGGTGAGACAATCAGACAGATGACCAAACCAAGACATTATTCTTTCAATATTACAAATTCACTCTTGTTTCATTCAATTTCATCCATCTTGCAACAACTTGTATATATCTAATTATTGTTTCAAATTATATGCTAACAATTAAGTAATGTTTGGCACTTCCAACATGAAGAACATGCATCCCTAATGCAAGTTTTCTTTTTCCACCTTCATCCACCACGCTCAAATGTTTGCAAACATCTATATTAAACCTAACAATCCCCTGTTCTTTTGGTGTCAAAAACACCTTCTCAAATCCCAACAACTGTTTCTGAGGAGAATTGTGCACATTTGGAGGTGTCGAAAACAGGAAAACTGTATGGCTTCCACTCATTCTTCCTCCATTTTTCACCCTCAAATGAACTTTAACATTTGCAGTCTTGCAAGTTTGTTCCGAAGCATCAATAGATTTGCACGAATATTTTTTACAATAATGTTGTTGCCCCAGTGGTATCGATACAAATCTCTGCGCTTGGCCTAGGCGATGACTGAATCCTGAGTAGCTTAGTCCATCACCAAATGTGTATACTGTTGGCCCCCTATAAAACCTGTATGTTCGACCTGGATATCTGGTGGCAGGATCTGGTCTCATGTTCATGTTTGTCATGTTTACATTATTTACGTATGATTGTGGATACCATGACATTGGGAGTCTTCCACCTGCAAAATGACAAACTCTTTTAACTATGACTATTACAGTGTGCAGTAACTGTTACATGTTTCATTGTTTCTACGTGAAATCTTAGGTTCCATGTGACGTACTGGGATTGTAGAATCCAAAAAGTATATCAGCTAATGCAGCTCCACCGGTTTCACCAGGGTAACCAATCCACAAGATGCTCGTCACTTTAGGGTCATCTTTTGCAAATTGTACATCCATTCCTCCACCAGACATAATAACAAGTATGACCGGTCCTTTTGATGCCCTTGTAACTTCTTGAACTAGAAAGGTCTGCTGTCCTGGAAGAGAAATGTCAAGCCTGCCCAGGTATTCTGCTTCGATTGATTGATCAGCTCCAACGACTAAAACAGTTGCATCTGCTGTTGCTGATATCCTCTTGGCATCATCTACTTGGGCTGTGACACATGCTACATTGGCACAGCCAGGTGAAAAATACGTCGCTGGAATCACTGCTGTTATGCCTTGCAAAGGACTTACATATCTGCATGGTATGCCTGTAACCTCTCACAAAAGTTTATAAGATTTGCAATCAGATGATCGGGATATCTGTGATTGTTAAATTCTTTTATTTAATTTACCTGCATAATTCCCGATCATTGTAGTTGTGACATTAGCATTAGGTCCAATAACTGCTACAGATTTGGTGGCTGTAGGAGACAAAGGTAGTGATCCGCGACTATTCTTGAGGAGCACAAACCCTTGCCTTGCTGCTTCACGGGCTAGTTCTTCATTCTGGGGTGTGCAGACATCATTCGGACCTAAATTTCCATAAAGTCGCTGTCTTGGATCACCATGAAAAAAGCCAAGTCTCATCAACATTGCAAAATTGTTCTTCACAGCCCTATTGACATCCGCTTCTGCCGCTAATCCCTCTTGCACTGCACCTAGTGTGTACCTTTTTAGATGATTTCCACAGTTGAGATCCACGCCTGTTTAATCTAACCTTAAGTATTTGCAAAGGTTTCTCTTTCGTTTGTCACTAAAAATTTAAAACGCGTACTCAAAACTCAAAAGTACTTCACCTGCTTTCAAAGCAATGGCTGCAGTCTCTTCTGGTGTCCTGGTATAATGTTGTTTTTCAAACATGATCGCTAATGAATCACAGTCAGAACTTATGTATCTGCATAACTCAATATTCGAGTAAAATTAATGAATTATTTTTTTTTACAAACTAAAATTTGTAAGACTTCAAAGAAAATTACCCATTCAACTTCCAATCGTTACGAATCACTCCTGTTAAAAGGTCCGCATCTGCACAAGTTGGCTTGCCGTTTACTTGGTTGTAAGAACACATAACGCTTGCTACATTTGCATCAGTTACACAACTCTGGAATGGGGGCTGATAAGTATCACCTAAATCTTGCTGGGTTACCTAACCAAAATTCACCATAATAAAAAAAATTATCAAATACTTCTAGTAAACTTATAATATATATCTTAAATCAAAGTTGTTTTGGTTGGGTTTTTAATGATTTACCAGAGCATTAAAATGGAATCGATCAATCCCTTTCCAGTTATCGAGATCATAAGCTGTGTAATGTTTACAACAAGCGCCAACTTTAAGCCGGTATCTATCACCGTCATCTCTTTCTTGTAAACCTCTGACATACGAGGTAGCATATCTACTTGTAAGCAAAGGGTCTTCTCCTGGCGTTTCCTGACCTCTTCCCCATCTCGGATCCCGGAAAATGTTGACATTTGGTGACCAGAATGTTAATCCAGCTAAACCAACATTATACATTGCTCTAGCTTCTGTTGATACCACCTGCATTCAGTATTGCAGTGTCAATCATTTTATTATCTACATTTAATAATTTGGCATTCATCTTCCTTATGTGCACATCCTTTTTCAAGATGATGCATGCAGGAGTAGTGTATAATTTGGAATAATCCTCTATGCCTGTCAAAATCATAACAATAGTATACACGATATGTTTAAATTAAGGTAAATAATTTGACTTGTGGCCTCATTTAAGCCAAAAGCTTATCTCCTACACATGGATTACATTACCAAAAAAATATTCTGAAAAAATAATAATTAAAATCTGTGGAGAATCAGGATCGGCAAAACAGCCTCTAACAAACATAAATAGTACAGTAAATCTAATGGATTTTAAGTTACTAAAAAAATAATAAATGTTGATTGAAGTATACCAAATTATATTAATGAATGACACAATCTACTAGTAATCTACTCGCAATATAGTAACAATAGCTCATCACCTTTCCAATAGTGTAAAACAGAGAAGTATTGAACGAAGCTGCGGTGCCTATGACTTGAGGAAAGCTTGTAGCTGCATTAATAGGAACCGAAAAATTCGTCCCTAAACCAAGATCAGAGACTCCATGTAAAGCTTCAGACCACCAATTATACTGAGGAATTCCAAGTCTACTCACTCCTCCTGACTCATGTCCCAAATTCACTATTTTCTCTTGCAATGTCATCCTGCTTAATAAATCATTCACCCTCGATTGCACATCTAACGTTATATCGCAAAATCTATAATTCCTCACCTCAGGATTCTTGATCACATCACAAGCAAAAACAGCAGAACGTTGTGCTAAAACTCCGGTATCGCTAAACAAGACATGAGAAACAATGGAACAGAGTTGAAAACAGAGGAAAACAGAGCATCCCCTGTTTCGAGAAGAAGCCATTTTGTAATTATGACTCTTTCTACTAACCAAAACTATATAGTAACTGATATTCAATGCTATTTGTTTGTTGGGAGTTTATATTTTGTACATAAGTGTGTGAATGGCTTAATAAAGCTCCTAAACTTGTTCTACCAACCTATGATATAGAATTAAACTAGGGTACATCATATTTATAGTCTCATCTCTAAGTCATGCAAAACTTAATCAAAAAAATGTAAAATAGGGTAAGATACAGTGTATTTAATGAAGGAGTTGAGTAGAACAACATGGTATAAATGTACAAGATCTACACACAAATACATACGAATATACATACACATGCAGTAGGGGTAGTTGTGGTGTTTCTTTACATGGGAGAGAGTTTAGTTTCAGTGGAAGTATGGTGATTAAGATGTACATTTTCCTGTGTTTTCTTGTTTTTGGAAATATTTCACAAGTCTTGAAATTAGGATCCTAATTTTCTGGCTCCGTTTCTTAACTGCCAAGCCATGAAGTATGGATTGTGGAGTCACGCATGAAGCTTAAAATGGTCAATTTCTTTTCTAAATTCTTCAAACTTACGATCAAAATTATCTTCAGGTGGTCACTCATATTATTTCTACCGGCTTATAGCCGTGCATTGCACGGGTTCTTTTAATATTTTATAATTTTATAATTATATTTTAATAATTTTTTGTATTTTTAGTCTTAGTTTTTCACTAATTAACACATTAACATACAATTTGAATTATTTTAATAATATAAAAAGATATTAATTTAAATCATGCGAAATGAATTATAATAATATTCATATGAAAAATATTATTATATTATTAGTTATATTGGTTAGTTTATACAATAAAATTGGTTTAAGCCCATTCAAAATTATTTAATATAAATATAAATATTATAAATTTCATAAGATTGAAAAAATTATAACGATATTTGTTTGATGGGACTCGAAACCTTATATGTGTGTGTTAACAGTTGTATAAAATTAAAATAAATAAATATTTCTCACTGTTTTAAAAGCTAAGATTTTAAATTAAATTATTTTATTCTTACTATATTGAAAAAATATAAAGTATGATAAAAAAATTATCGTTGTTATGAGATAAAAATTATAAGTGTATAATAATTAAAAATTTTAAATAACATATAATCAAATAATTATTGTTTGTATCATTAAATTGATTACAATATTTGTATGTATAATTTAACTTAATAAATATTTGAATAAAATAATACAAAATAAATTGATAATTTAAATTAATTAATAATTTTTTGTAGTCCTTACTCGAATTTTATATAATAAGTAAATTAATATTCGATAATTTGATAATATAAATAATTAAAAAAATTATAGTCTCAATTCGAATTTTATATAACAAATTAATAATTCTAAGTAAAGAATAAAGTTGTTCTAGTCAAGCAAAGAATGAAGTTGTTCTAGGAAGAAGTTGTGTAGGATTGGGGAATTGTAATTAGAATATAAGAGTATGTAATTTTGTAGGATACAATTTTTAAAATAAAATTATTTACTCTCTGCTCGAATTTTACATAATAAATAAATTAATATTTGATAATTTAAATTAAATAATATTTTTTGGTAGTCCCGATTGGAATTTTATATAATAGATTAATAATTCTAGCATAGAAGGAGTTGTTCTAAATAAAAGTTCGGTGAAATTGGAGAATTATAATTAGAATGTAAGAGTCTCAGTAGTTTTGTAGGATACGGTTTGTAAGATATGAGATTATTTTAAAATTATTTATATTTATTTTTTAGGGAAATCATTTATAATTTTTTTGGAAGGTGTTAACCAACCAATCAAACTATTATACTCAACCAACAATTATATCATGTTTCGAATATAATAGTATAGTATAGTATAAATTAAAATTATTTACTCCCGACTCGAATTTTACATAATAAATAAATTAATATTCGATAATTTGATAATGTGAATTAATTAATAATTTTTTTATAGTCCTGATTTGAGTTTTATATAATAGATTAATAATTCAAGCAAAAAATTGAGTTGTTTTATGAAGAAGTTGGGTGGGATTGAAAAATTGTAATTAGAAGAATATAAGTGTATGTAGTTTTGTATGATACAGTTTATAAAATAAGATTATTTGAAAAATAATTTACCCTCGGCTCGAATTTTATATAATAAATAAATTAATATTCAATAATTTGATCATTTAAATTAATTAATAATTTTTTATAGTCCCGAGTTTTTTACCCAAATTTTATATAATAAATTAATAATTCAAGCATAGAAGGGAGTTGTTCTAAAAAGAAGTTGGGTGGAATTGAGGAATTATAATTAGAATGTAAGAGTCTTTAATTTTGTAGGACACAATTGACAAAATATGATATTATTTTAAAATTATTTACATTTTTTTAGGAAGTCAGTTTATAAGTTTTTTTGGAAGGTGAAACCCATGTTTTGCTTATAATAGTATAGTTTATAATTAGAATGTAAGAATCTGTAGTTTTGTAGGACACAATTGGCAAAATATGAGATTATTTTAAGATTATTTATATTTTTTTAGAAAGTCATTTAGAGTTTTTTTAGAAGGTATTTAACAAACCACAAACGCATGTTTTGCTTATAATAATATAGTATAGATAAATTAAGATTTAATTTCAGGTGAAACAAAAATGAGAGATAATCAAAATATAATAGGATTTTAAAAGAAATAATAATTTATGATTTTAATAGATTTAAAGAGTTTGAGTAGCATCGAGATTGAGATATGCAAGTCAACTGTATTGATTAGAATTGTATTAGATCTGAACTACTGTATTATCTATATTATATTATAAATAAAATAAATTATATATTTTTAATAGTTTTGGAAAGTGTTTACAATTTTTCGAAAAAGGTTACCAACCACCAAACCAACAATAAACCCATGTTTTGCTCACCGATTTCTTTAAATTTTTTAATATATTTAAAATAAATTGAATAATTTGAGCGGTGATTAAATTAAAATATTTATATTATACATAAAAGAATAATAATATTATATCATTCTTGATATATAACTAATTAGTTGTTATATTAAAACTTAAAATAATAAAGTAATAATATTATTATAATATTTGTTAGATTCGATTATGAGTGATAATTTAAAATGAATTGAATAATTTGGGAGTGATTAATTGATATATTTAGATTGTATTTAGTATATAATTTTAATAAAATTATATATTATAAAATTTAAAATATAGTTAAATCAATGATAATATTATAATATTTGTGAAATTCGATTATGAGTGATAATTTTAAATGAATTTGATAGTTCGAGGGTAATTAAATTGAGATGCTTAGATTGTATTTAGTATCTAATTTTAATAAAATTTAATATCAATAAAAGAATAATAATATTATATCATTAATGAGATATAATCAATTAGTTGTTATTTTAAATGAATTAAAGAGTTTGAATAGTGGAGAAACTGAATTCTGTAAATAAGAGTTAGTTGAGTCTTGACATATCACATAATATATTTATATTAATTATTTTCTAAAATAAATAATATGTATATATTTTTTGGAAAGAATTTTATTTTATTTTTTTAAAGTGTATAACCAACCATACCAAACCAATAATAAAACCATGTTTTGTTTATAATAGTATAGTATATATATCAAACATACAATATTAAAAAAATTATCTTAAATATTAACTTGAAATATTAAAAATAAATTTAAATTTATGGATCCCACATAATGTTTGAGCATTACAAAGTATAAACAAATAAATATTTTTGGTGAATGGTGATTCATCTTTGTCATGGTTTAAAAAAAAGGTTGAGGTCTATTCTACCAATATAACTGTTATATATAAGTACTAGCTTAACTCTCGTGTATCACCCCAATTTAATGTAGTAATATATACTTATGTAACTTATATTTAATATTTTATTTTATAATATATACTTTGGGTTTTTCTTAATACAATATATATTAATTTAATATTAATCAGATTAATTGATTTATTTTGTAATTCTTTAATAAAATTCATGTATATTTATAAAAATATTATAATACTTTTATTGAATATTACGATTAGTTATATTTTTATTTAAATTTTCACTAAATGGAATTATATCTATATTACCATTCCTTGTTTTTTTTCAATTTTTTAGTTTCGTATGATTATTCATTTTTATTACTATTTATCTAATTATATATATATATATATATATATATATATATATATATATATATATATATAAAACAAACTCAGCCCAACCAAATTAAGAAAAGGAATTCCAATAGCAAAAAAATGGTCACAAACATTAACTCCTGCTTCAATTCACCATTACATCAAACCCACACCCACCTTCTTCGCTCAAAACCGACTCAAGCACAGTAGCAACAACACACAATCATTGATTTACACAGTTCGATTCGGTGTATAATTCTTATAAACATCGACAAATTAGGTATGATTCGAATTTTTCACTATTTTCTAAATTTGATGCAAATCGATGTTTCTATGTGATTATAAATACTGATTTGATGTTTGTATCCTCTAATTTAGACTCGAATCAACATATTTATGCATATATTTGCTATTACCGATTACAATATCTGATTGCATGCTAATCGAAACTAGAATAACTGGTTTTATGTTTTTAATCTTCTAATTTAGACTTGAATCAACGAGTTTATGCATATATTTGCTATTATAGACTACATATTTATGATTACGTGTTATTTGATGCTACATTCACTGGTTTTACACTTGTAATCATCTAATTTGGACTTGTAATCAGCAGTCTCTTTTAAAAAAAGGTTGTTGGAGGCTTTTGTATATATAGTTACTATCGCTGGATCACTGTGTTTGGATTTCGCAGTTAGTACCTGCTTGTTAGGTTTGAACTCTAGAAACAACCTCTATAAAAAACAAGGGGTCTGGAGCCTTGTGTATGAGTAAAATATTTCTCTGCCCTATAGTGTCGATTTTAAAAGAGAATGGCGATTCATTTAAGGAAGTGGGTAATGTGTTTGGCTGTTTATGTACCATGTCTGTGGTTTGTATTTTATATGGTTACATTATGTGATTTCTTCTTATGTTTGTTGATATTTTATAATGAATTTCATAAGTATTGTTATGAATTCCAAAATTATGGTTGACAATGAAACTTTATGCTGCATTTATATCCACAGTTGTCTCTGACCTTTAAATTGTTGGTTAACCTTTATGATATATATATTTGTTTATATTCTCTGGTAGTGTTATGATAAGTACACCTTCTAGTGTCATGCAATGCTCTTATTTAGACTTCAATTACTTAATTTATACATATATTTGGCTATTATGTAAGCAGATTATGTGAATCATCTTTTTTTTGAATGTCACTATAGTGAGAAGATGTTGAAGCATTTCCAAATGAAGGGACTGTGTAAAGTTAGATGTGATCGTGGGAGGAGTTGATTCATAAAGCTTCTATTGAATGGAAATGCAAGTCCATTAATGCAGTGCTTAATAAGTTAACCCTATGTGCATTAATTTATTATTTATGGCAGGAAATGAATTTCAGAATGTTTCAGAACTCAAGAAGAACGGTTGATCAGTTGATAGCTGTTATTCAAGATACTCTTCGATTAAAAATCATGGGGTTGAGGCTCCGTGAAAACAACAAAGTCTGTGAGGTTTTAGATAAGTGGAGGATTTCTTCGAGCTTCCTTCAATCCAAATGAGAATTGTTAGTTTAATTAATTGGTGTATTTTAAGGTGGGTGAAGACTTGGGGAATTTATATTAGATGTTCGGTATGGATATGTATTTGTGATATATTGTTAGATAGATTTACCTGGGTTTTTCTGAGTTCCCATTGGTGGACTTCGTGGTGGAGGTGGGGTTTGGGGTTACTTTTGGAAGAAGTGTAGATTACATCTTTTGGGATAAAGATTAGTGACGAGTATTGTCGATATTGTGGTATCTATTTCTGTAATTACGAGTACAGGACTTAGGATCCAGGTGGAAATTGGTCGACGACAGAAGTGGAGATGGGGGATGTATTTTCTAAAAAATTGCTTTGAAGAATGTGGCTGTGTTTTCTGTGGCTCCAGACCTGCATAAATCTTCATTGGAACCAGAATTGCAGAGACCTATAGAATCTGTCATTAGGGACAGAATTGTCATTGAAGATAGAATTTGTCATGGCCCAGGGATGCATTCTCCTCTTGTAGATTTGCAGCAAAGTTTCAGAATTCATATCAAGGGGTGTAGAGTTTTGTTGATGGTTTGCTAGTTTGAAAAAATTCAAATGCAAGTGGAAATTCTGGATTCAGGTTTCTGCAGAAGTTTACGACCAGAACTAGGAGCAGGTGGGTGTGGGTTGGTAGGGGTGATAGAGCTTCGTTTTTTTTTTTGCAGAACAAGGAAATTAGGTTGCTTCAAGGGTGCAACATTTTCAGATTTTCACAGATTGCAGAAGATCTTCTAATGTGCTGTAATGAAGGTGGTGTGCGGGCTGGTGTCTTTTTGTTTTTGCTCCAAGTGTTACAGGGTTCAAGTAGGTGGTGCTTTAAACTGGGTGATAATTGTTAAAGATTTATACAATTACGGTGCAACTTCTGGGAATCAGATTGTGTTATAGATGTGGCCCCAAGACTGATTTATTGCAGTTGGTAAGATTATTTTCTAGATGTATTACAGAATGGCAGAAATATTTTGGTCATTCGTGGATGCAGAAGTTCAGATGGGGGTAAAGGTCTGCAAAATTTTCTATGCTTGATGCCAGGAAGGTCTACATTAATTTTTTCTGCAGATGTTGCTGGTAGATGAAAGTGACCCTGAATTTGCAGTCTATGCAGAGTTTATTATTGCAGATTGGGATGCTCATGGTGGACTTGCGGCTTGATTCTACTTTGGGGAGTGTGCAGTTGCAATTTGTAGCTAGTCTTGGTGCAGTGACTTTGTTTTTGGATTGTGCTGTGTTTGCAAAGAAGGATTTCATTTTTCCTTTTGTTTTTTAGTCGTCGTACTATTGTGTTTAGAGATAATTTGTTTTTGTTCTTCTTGGCTTTTCTCGTGGAGTATGTTCCGTGGGAACTTGGCTTGGTTTCTTGAGAGGAGTCATCTCAAAACTCTTTTGTACATATTTTTTATTAATATATCATGATGAGGTGCCGCCCTCATTTACCCAAAAAAAAACCCTACAACCCTAAACCTAAATCATAAATCTCAAACCATAAGTTCTACGTATATTAAATCATTAAAAAAATAGTGAATCACTAAAAAATAGACTAATTCACTTAATTTTGGGTTAAATTACAAAAAATATAAAATATTAAACCCCAAACCTAAACCCAAAATCCCTAAACCCCCTAAGCCCAAAACCCTACAACCCTAAACCTAAACCTCAAAACCATAAAACTTAAACCCTAAGTTCTACGTATATTAAATCACTAAAAAATATATAATGAATCACTAAAAAATAGGCTAAATCACTTAATTTTAGGTTGAATCACTAAAATATAAACCCTAAATCCCAAACGCTAAGTTCTACGTATATTAAATCACTAAAAAAATATAGTGAATCACTAAAAATTAGGCTAAATCACTTAATTTTAGCTTCCATCATAAAAAAGATTTAAAAATTAAATGTATACACCATATGCCACTAAAAAAGTGTGAATCACTAAAGATCTCAAATAAATTACCAAAATATATACTGAATCACTAAAATATCAAAGAGAATCACTAAAATTTTTAATATAAATATACCCAAAATGTATTCATATATCATATAGGCAACTAAAACATTGTTATTACAAAATATGTACAAAAGAATTTGAGAGGAATCCTCTCAAGAAGACAAAAACAAGATTTCCATAGAACAAGCTCCATGAGAAAAGCCAAAATAAAAAACACAAGTATCTCTAGACACAATAGAATACTAAAAACCAAACGAAAAACCAATGCCTTCTTAGCAACCGAAAATCCCAAGACCACCACTGCAGTTTTAGTATCTCCACATACCTCAATGCAAAAAATTTTTGTCAGCGACCATTATTTCATCACCACTATATTCAGCTGCATATCAACAGAAAATGCCACCTTGAAGTAATTCTAGGCTAGTGATATCCACCTACAAACTAGATATCAACCCTTCCCACTAACAACCTTAGTCACTTTGATTAAAATTTCACCCTGACTTCTGTAAAATGCTAACAGACCTATACGCTGCTGCAGAGTTCTGCAAACAACTGAGAATCCAGAACAAACATAGCAGGCAAGAGAATGAATAACATATATCCAAGGCCTGGATTAACCTGCAAATAAAGAACACATAATTTAAGAAAACTGACTTTGCTTGCACTGCTTACTTCATCTCAATCTTTGCACAAGTCAAAAAATGCACAAAGATTGCAACCATTGAAACTCTTATCTGCATACTGATTGCAAACTCCCATCTGCATAAAAAATTCCAGCCCTCTACACACTAGTTCATACAGATTTACAAATTTTTGTACCACCGAATGCTAGATTTAGGAAAACTCTTCCACCCCTGCAGTATTGAAACCACATGCAAAATCATAAAAACTTGAATAAAAATTACCTTTATTACAACTAATTCTCAACAAATTATCCGTAATCATTGTAAAATTGTACCTCTCTTTATGAATCTGACCCCAGAAATAAATTTTACAAGTCTGCGACAAAGCTATAGACCCACCAAAATTGCAGAGCCCGAAAACCAGATCTATGACACTGCAAAAATCAGCTACAGAACTTCTAACAAAGGCCATATTATCTCCATTTGCAGCACTACTAATCTAGAATTGCATCTTGTACCAGAGAAGATCCAAACTGAATTTTTTTTGCTGCAAGTACGAAAATAACAAGTCTGACCCTTAAAACTCTGAAATTTTCTGGCAAAAAACTCATATATAAATAAATCTTATTGTAGAACCCTTCCAACTCAACACCTGTGCACTCCAACACTTGAAATTTAGAAACATCAAAACAAGTCTTCCAAAACCACCATCGAGTAGGTCTGGAACTCAATTGCGACCTGTCATAGAAATTATTCTCACTCATAAAATTCGCATATCAAAATAACTAAAACACATGAATGCATATTAGAACAATTTATAAATGACAAAACTCGGATCAAAATAAAAAATTAGTGATTTAAATTACTGATTTAATTGAAATAAGATACAGAGTCGAAATCAAAATAACCTAACAATTGTTGTGTCGAAAAAACATAGCTTTTTTCATTATAATAAATCAATATATCTAACAACCACATGCAAAATCATAAAAACTTGAATAAAAATTACCTTGATTACAAGTAATTCTCAACAAATCGTCCATCTGACATGCCATCTGTGTTGCCTAGCCAAGATACGGGTCAGATTCCCCCAAGCTCCAATTGGGGTTTGTAACAATTAGAAAATACTAATATGAATAATTTATCATCAAAGCCTCTTTGTTATAGCATTATTACTATTGGACTTGCTCTATTGGACTTACTCTTAGATACATACATACATATATATAGTATGAGATGGAATGGAATTGAGTTGGACAAGGTGAAGCAAAAGGAGGCGATAATTACATTTCTCCAGATAACCAAACAGAGCCTTAAGATCTAAATCTGACGCTTAGACGACGACAACAACAACAAGATGAAGAAGACAAGGTGTTGTGTGTGTCACTGACAAGGGCGGTTGATTTGGTGAGAGAAAATTAATTAATTATACGGTATTTATAAAATAATGACCAGATTAAACGAAGGATTAGATGATGATTATAATTTTGTATTGGGATGTGTTGTTTTATTGGACTGGGCTGTTTGGTTCTAAGTTCTAATTTTAAGTTAGGTTCTCATTTGAGCACATGCCTATATATATATATATATATATAGGCAAGTGATCAAATAGAAAATATCTTAGAATAGAAAATAGAAAATAAGATCTAGACCATATATTCAATTTAATCCAATGACAATTAGGGACACACACATAAATCAAATAGACCCTCACACACACAATCCCAAATAATCCCTCCATTTTTAATTTAATTTTTCCCGTTATTTAGTGAACTTTTTTTCAAATATAACTTCACCACATTTTTCTCCATCTCCCAACAATCAGTTTGCATACCATATGTGCCATATTTCGATGACTTTTATTTTTCCGGTGATTTCCATTATTTTTTACGAACCCGTGATATATAATTTAGTGATTTCTGTTATACAAATTAGTGATTTCTATTATACAAATTAGTGGTTTCTGTAATATAATTTAGTGATTGAAGTTCAGATCTGATAAGTGACTAATTTATTTTAATTATAAATTATGTTGACTGAAATATAATACATATGGTATGGAATCTGATCGTTGGGAGATGAAGAAAAATACGGTGAAGTTAGATTTGAAAAAAATCTCGTCAATTGACGGAAAAATTCAAATTAAAAACGGAAGAGAATAGATGTGATTGTGTGTGTGAGGGTGTATTTAATTTGTGTGTGGGTGCGGCATGTATAAGGATAATGTTTTCTATTTCTCATTTAAGTTGTTTTCTATTTGAGTAAGACTCTATATATATATATATAGAGAGAGAGAGAGAGAGAGAGCTATTCTAATGAAAATGAGAACTAAGAACTTATCACAGAATCACCAAATTTGAATACAAATCACTAAAATTTAAACATACATATTATATTTATATACAATATTGTACCATCTCCCGCATCCATCATCGCCATAACACATCACCAACACTACCTTTGTCAGTTCATCACACTATTATCACCGCACCATCAATACCATTAACACAACGTTATCACCAATTTCATCACAACACACCACACAACGTTATCACCAATTCCATCAAAACACACTACACTACCACCACCACATCACTTAAATAATTACTAAATTGAAATTTAAAAAGCATACAAATTTAAATTATCACATCATCGCAAGGATTAGTGGATCATCGTCCGTAGAATCACTGAATTCAAAATCAAATTATGAAAAAATAAACTTGAATCACCAAATTTCATACGTGAATCACCAAATTTTCTGAAATATTTTTCTCAATATTTTTTAAATCTATCATTGATTCTAATGATTTTAATCGGCTTCATCAGAGCTTTAATACAAGTATGTTAAGCATCCAAAAAGGAAGAATGAAATAAATAGATGTTGTATGTATGTATGTATGTATGTATGCATGCATGCATGTATGTATGTATATATGCATGTATGTATGTATGTATGTATAGTAGTAGAGAACAAATGGGATTTGTGAGTGAATATTGTTGATGCTGATTGATTGAAGGTAGTATGATAGAAGATAAGAGAGATGAAGGTGAACGGTGGTGGGGCAAGTAGTCGGTAGTAAAGAGAGAGAATTAAAAGACAGTGTTTTAATTGAGTGGCTAAGATTCAATTTGATTTAAAAAGTTTAAGGGCTAAGATTAGATCTAAGTTCTAATTATAAGAGTGATTCTCATTTGAGTATCTGCCTATATATATATATATATATATATATATATATATATATATAGGCATGTGCTCAAATGAGAACCTAACTTAAAATTAGAACTTAGAACCAAACAGCCCAGTCCAATAAAACAACCCATCCCAATACAAAATTATAATCCTCATTTAATCCTTCGTTTAATCTGGTCATTATTTTATAAATACCGTATAATTAATTAATTTTCTCTCACCAAAATAACCGCCCTTGTCAGTGACACACACAACACCTTGTCTTCTTCATCTTCTTGTTGTTGTCGTCGTCTAAGCGTCAGATTCAAATCTTAAGACTCTGTTTGGTTATCTAGAGAAATGTAATTATCGTCTCCTTTTGCTTCACCTTGTCCAACTCAATTTCATTCCATCTCATACTGTATGTATGTATGTATGTATGTATCTAAGAGTAAGTCCAATAGAGCAAGTCCAATAGTAATAATGCTATAACAAAGAGGCTATGATGATAAATTATTCATATTAGTATTTTCTAATTGTTACTAACCCCAATTGGAGCTTGGGGGAATCTGACCTGTATCTTGGCTGGGCAACACAGATGGCATGTCAGATGGACGATTTGTTGAGAATCAGTTGTAATCAAGGTAATTTTTATTCAAATTTTTATGATTTTGCATGTGGTTGTTAGATATAATAAAAAGCTACGTTTTTTCGACATAACAATTGTTAGGTTGTTTCAATTTCGACTCTGTATCTTATTTCAATTAAATCAGTAATTTGAATCACTAATTTTTTATTAGTGATCCGAGTTTTGTCATTTACAAATTGTTCTAATATGCATTCATGTGTTTTAGTTATTTTGATATGCGAATTTTGAGAGTGAGAATAATTTCTATGACAGGTCGCAATTGAGTTCCAGACCTACTCAATGGTGGTTTTGGAAGACTTGTTTTGATGTTTCTAAATTTCAAGTATCGGAGTGCACAGGTGTTGAGTTGGAAGGGTTCTACAATAAGATTTATTTATATAGGAGTTTTTTGCCAGAAAATTTCAAAGTTTTAAGGGTTAGACTTGTTATTTTCGTACTTGCGGTAAAAAAATTTCAGTTTGGATCTTCTCTGGTACAAGATGCAGTTCTAGATTAGTAATGCTGCAAATGGAGATAATATGGCCTTTGTTAGAAGTTCTGTAGCTAATTTTTGCAGTGTCATAGATCTGGTTTTCAGGCTCTGCAATTCTGGTGGGTCTATAACTTTGTCGCAGACTTGTAAAATTTATTTATGGGGTCAGATTTATAAAGAGAGATACAATTTCACAATGACTACGGATAATTTGTTGAGAATTAGTTGTAATAAAGGTAATTTTTATTCAAGTTTTTATGATTTTGCATGTGGTTTTAATACTGCAGGGGTGGAAGAGTTTTCCTAAATCTAGCATTTGGTGGTACAAAAATTTACAAATCTGTATGAACTAGTGTGTGGAGGGCTGGAATTTTTTATGCAGATGGGAGTTTGCAATCAGTTTGCAGATGAGAGTTTCAATGGTTGAAATCTTTGTGCATTTTTTGACTTGTGTAAAGATTGAGATGAAGCAAGCAGTGCAAGCAAAGTCAGTTTTCTCAAATTATGTGTTCTTTGTTTGCAAGTTAATCCAGGCCTTGGATATATGTTATTCATTCTCTTGCCTGCTATGTTTGTTCTGGATTCTCAGTTGTTTGCAGAACTCTGCAACAGCGTATTGGTCTGTTAGCATTTTGCAGAAGTCAGGTGAAGTTTTAATCAAAGTGACTAAGGCTGTTAGTGGGAAGGGTTGGTATCTAGTTTGCAGGTGGATATCACTAGCCTGGAATTGTTTTAAGGTGGCATTTTCTGTTGATATGCAGCTGAATATAGTGGTGATGAAATAATGGTCGCTGACAATTTTTTTTGCATTGGGGTGTGTGGAGATACTAAAACTGGAGTGGTGGTCTTGGGATTTTCGGTTGCTAAGAAGGCATTGGTTTTTCGTTTGGTTTTTAGTATTCTATTGTGTCTAGAGATACTTGTGTTTTTTATTTTGGCTTTTCTCATGGAGCTTGTTATATGGAAATCTTGTTTTTGTCTTCTTGAGAGGAGTCCTCTCAAATTCTTTTGTACATATTTTGTAATAACAATGTTTTAGCTGCCTCTATGATATATGAATACATTTTGGGTATATTTATATTAAAATTTTTAGTGATTCTCTTTGATATTTTAGTGATTCAGTATATATTTTGGTAATTTATTTGAGATCTTTAGTGATTCACACTTTTTAGTGGGATATGGTGTATACATTTAATTTTTAAATCTTTTGTATGATTGAAGCTAAAGTTAAGTGATTTAGCCTAATTTTTAGTGATTCACTATATTTTTTAGTGATTTAATATACGTAGAACTTAGTGTTTGGGATTTAGGGTTTATATTTTAGTGATTCAACCTAAAATTAAGTGATTTGGCATATTTTTTAGTGATTCATTATATTTTTTTTAGTGATTTAATATACGTAGAACTTAGGGTTTAAGTTTTATGGTTTTGAGGTTTAGGTTTAGGGTTGTAGGGTTTTAGGCTTAGGGGGTTCAGGGATTTTAGGTTTAGGTTTGGGGTTTAATATTTTATATTTTTTGTAATTCAACCCAAAATTAAGTGAATTAGTCTATTTTTTAGTGATTCACTATTTTTTTTTAGTGATTTAATATACGTAGAACTTATGGTTTGAGATTTAGGATTTATATTTTATGGTTTAGGTTTAGGGTTGTAGGGTTTTTTTGGGTAAATGAGGGCGGCACCTCATCATGATATATTAAGAAAAAATATGTACAAAAGAGTTTTGAGATGACTCCTCTCAAGAAACCAAGCCAAGTTCCCGTGGAACATACCCCACGAGAAAATCCAAAAAGAACAAAAACAAATTATCTCTAAACACAATAGTACGACGACTAAAAAACAAAAGGAAAAATGAAATCCTTCTTTGCAAACACAGCACAATCCAAAAACAAAGCCACTGCACCAAGACTAGCTACAAATTGCAACTGCACACTCCCCAAAGCTGAATCAAGCCACAAGTCCACCATGAACATCCCAATCTGCAGTAATAAACTCTGCATAGCCTGCAAATTCAGGGTCACTTTCATCTACCGGTAACTTCTGCAGAAAAAATTAATGTAGACCTTCCTGTCATCAAACATAGAAAATTCTGCAGACCTTTACCCCCATCTGAACTTCTGCATCCACGAATGACCAAAATATTTCTGCCATTCCATAATACATCTAGAAAATAATCTTACCAACTGCAATAAATCAGTCTTGGGGCCACATCTATAACACAATCTGATTCCCAGAAGCTGCACCGTAATTGTATAAATCTTTAACAATTATCACCCAGTTTACAACACCACATACTTGAACCCTGCAACACTTGGAGCAAAAACAAAAAGACACCAGCCCGCACACCACCTTCATTGCAGCACATTAGAAGATCTTCTGCAATCTATGAAAATCTGAAAATGTTGCACCCTTGAAGCAACCTAATTTCCTTGTTCTGTAAAATATATATATAACGAAGCTCTATCACCCCTGCCAACCCACACCCACCAGCTCCTAGTTCTGGTCGTAAACTTCTGTAGAAACCTGAATCCAGAATTTCCACTTGCATTTGAATTTTTTCAAACCAGAAAACCATCAACAAAACTCTGCACCCCTTGACATATAAATTCTGAAACTTTGCTGCCAATCTATAAGAGGAGAATGCATCCCTAGGCCATGATAAATTCTATCTCCAATGACAATTCTGTCCCTAATGACAGATTCTGCAGGTCTCTGCAATTCTGGTTCCAATGAAGATTTATGCAGGTCTGGAGCCACAGAAAATACAGCCACATTCTTCAAAGCAATTTTTTAGAAAATACATCCCCCATCTCCACTTCTGTCGTCGACCAATTTCCACCTGGATCCTAAGTCCTGTACTCGTAATTACAGAAATTGATACCACAATACCGAAAATACTCGTCACTAATCTTTATCCCAAAAGATGTAATCTACACTTCTTCTAAAAGTAACCCCAGACCCCACCTCCACCACGAAGTCCACCAATGGGAACTCAGAAAAACCCAGGTAAATCTATCTAACAATATATCACAAATACATATCCATACCGAACATCTAATATAAATTCCCCAAGTCTTCATCCACCTTAAAATACACCAATTAATTAAACTAACAATTCTCATTTGGATTGAAGGAAGCTCGAAGAAATCCTCCACTTATCTAAAACCTCACAGACTTTGCTGTTTTCATGGAGCCTCAACCCCATGATTTTTAATCGAAGAGTATCTTCAATAACAGCTATCAACCATTCTTCTTGAGTTCTGAAACATTCTGAAATTTCTTTCCTGCCATAAACAATAAATTAATGCACATAGGGTTAACTTATTAAGCACTGCATTAATGGACTTGCATTTCCATTCAATAGAAGCTTTATGAATCAACTCCTCCCACGAATCACATCTAGCTTTACACAGTCCCTTCATTTGGAAATGCTTCAACATCTTCTCACTATAATGACATTCAAAAAAAAGATGATTCACATAATCTGCTTACATAATAGCCAAATATATGTATAAATTAAGTAATTGGAGTCTAAATAAGAGCATTACATAACACTAGAAGGTGTACTTATCATAACACCACACCAGAGAATATAAACAAATATATATATCATAAAGGTTAACCAACAATTTAAAGGTCAAAGACAACTATGGATATAAATGCAGCATAAAGGTTTCATTGTCAACCATAATTTTGGAATTCATAACAATACATATGAAATTCATTATAAAATATCAGCAAACATAAGAAGAAATCACATAATGTAACCATATAAAATACAAACCACAGACATGGTACATAAACAACCAAACACATTACCCACTTCCTTAAATGAATCGCCATTCTCTTTTAAAATCGACACTATAGGGCAGAGAAACATTTTACTCATACACAAGGCTCCAGACCCATTATTTTTTATAGAGGCTGTTTCTAGAGTTCAAACCTAACAAGCAGGTACTAACTGCGAAATCCAAACACAGTGATCCAGTGATAGTTATTATATATACAAAAGCCTCCAACAACCTTTTTTTAAAAGAGATTACTGATTACAAGTCCAAATTAAATGATTACAAGTGTAAAACCAGTGAATGTAGCATCAAATAACACGTAATCATAAATATGTAGTCTATAATAGCAAATATATGCATAAACTCGTTGATTCAAGTCTAAATTAGAAGATTAAAAACAAAAAACTAGTTATTCTAGTTTCGATTAGCATGCAATCAGATATTGTAATCGGTAATCACAAATATATGCATAAATATGTTGATTCGAGTCTAAATTAGAGGATACAAACATCAAATCAGTACTTATAATCACATAGAAACATCGATTTGCATCAAATTTAGAAAATAGTGAAAAATTCGAATCATACCTAATTTGTCGATGTTTATAAGAATTCTACACCGAATCGAACTGTGTAAATCAATGATTGTGTGTTGTTGCTACTGTGCTTGAGCCGGTTTTGAGCAAAGAAGGTGGGTGTGGGTTTGATGTAATGGTGAATTGAAGCGGGAGTTAATGCTTGTGACCATTTTTTTGCTATTGAAATTCCTTTTTTTAATTTGGCTGGGCTGACTTTGTTTTATTGAGTTGGATTTGTTTGGTTCTAAGTTCTAATTCTAACTAGTTCTCACTTGAGGAGCTCCCTATATATATATATATATATATATATATATATATATATATATATATATATATATATATATATATATATATATATATATATATATATATATATATATATTCATTCAGTCTTACTATTTATTTTCTTTCGATGATAAAGAAATGTCTAATTAATTTTTTTATTTTTGAGAAATCACAAATATTAATGTCATCACTTTATAATTATTTTTATCGTGTATCTATATGAAAGATGTTAGCTTGTACTAAAAATAAACATTCATACAAATATATATATGAATTTTGATTCTAATTTCTCATGTCTTTTAATATTTGTAAATATATTAAATTTTAACTTTTTTTTTTAATAATTTAAATATTAGATAATAATATTTTATTGATTGAATTCGGATTTTAGATTTCTTATAACCAATAATATAAAAAATATTTACATGTTGATGATAGGTTTTGAATCCTGGGATTTTATTTATTATTGAAATGAATAATATAAATATTTAATTTTAATTTGTCATTGATAAAACTTGAATTATAGACTTTGATAATAATTTCTATTTTGAAATAGAGAATATTCTATAATATTAAATTTACTTTTTTTTGTTAAGCATAAATTTTATTGACAAGTTCAAACTTACCAATAATATAATATTTTATAAATATTAAAATAAAATACCTTTTTCACCATCCTATAAACTAAGTATTCACACTATTTCGACACACGATCCTTCAATATTTTTGTCCTGCCCGATTTAGGCACGGTTGTGCCCGGTTTTTATCCGGTTTTTTCGATAACTTCGATAAAATTCAATTGTTTTTAAATTTTTAGTTAAATATTTATATTTCTATTCGATATTTTCATTCAATATTTTAAAAATTAGATAAAATTCAACTATATTTGCTAAAAAAATTATTTTTAAAATTACAAATATTACTATTTAAATATTAAAAAAAATACGGGTCAAACCCGACCCGATTTGCGGATCTAAAAAAAATTTAATATTTTTTGAGAAAATTCAAAATAATCGGCTCAATTTTTATAAAAATCCAACCCAGTTCAATTTTAAAAAAATCTAAATTTTTTATAATCAGACCCATATCCGGGCGAACCGATTATTTTCATATCGAGGGCATACACTCCAAAACTATATCTAGGGCTGAGCAAAAAATAACCAAATCGACCAAACCGGACCGGACCGAATCGACCAAACCGCTTTTTACGGTTTTTCAAGCGGTCTGATTTTCATTTTTAAACCTACCATTAAGACCGAACCGGACCGCTACAAATATATATTATATATATAATATAATATAAATTTGTTTTGCATTTACCTATATTTGTCTGAAATATATATATATATATATATATAATATAATTTTGTCTTGCATAATATTTCTTCTAGAATTAAGATTGCTAGTCTCTTCTTGGAATGCATTTTTTTGTTTTGCATAATACTAATATGGTCATTTGGGCATATATTAGTATTTTCGTAATAAAACTAGTAAATTAGTAATGTATGTACTAAAATTGACATACTTTTTGATAGTATTGGGACGCTGTATATAATTCAAGAAGAATATTTTTATGTCTAAAATTATCATATTAAATAATTTGATTTAAAACTGTAACCGACCGAATCGGACCGTTTAATTGCGGTCTGGTTTGGTCTGGTCCAATATCGAAACGGTCTGGTACAAGTTTGAGATATGAAAAAACCGTTATTAATGATGTGGTCTGGTTTGGCGGTTAAAAACTAACAAAACCGACTATTACTCACCCCTAACTATATCCGAGGCAAATATGAAATATATGCTGCAACTTTCAACTTGCAAGACACACTCTTTTTGTCAACCTTGTAGCATAAAGAGCAAAGTCACATTCTTTTAACTTGGATTAAAAAAAAAAAACGTCACAATCTTTAACGCATGGACAAGTTCTCCCGGGCCTTAATTTGAGTTTCAATTTATTTTTTTAAATGAGTAGAGATGTTTGAATAATTTAAATGAGTTTAAATTTTTGATAAAATATTTAAATAAATTAAGCTGAATTTAATAAATAAGTTGAATCAAGTTTATTCGTAAATTATTTTAAATGAATTTAAATGAGACGAGTCAAGCCGAGTTACTTGTAAGCTCAATAATTAAAAAATATAAAAAAGTAACTTAATTTCTAAATTGAAAACCAATTTTGTTAATAATTTACTTGTAATTATATATAAGTTCAAACTCAAATTCAAGTCCAACGAATTATAAAATTTGAGTCGAGTTTTAATCGTGGCACATATTCGGTTCGAACCGTATAAACAAACGAATTCAAATCTTATTCGAACTTCATTCGTATACAATCCCATATCAAGTGTAGACCGATTGTAAATGAATTTGAGTTCGAACTAGACCTGACAATTCAGGTAAATGATTCGGTTTCGGGTAAATTTGTGTGAAATTCTCAAGATGGGAAGTTACAAATCAACTTTCATACCCCCATTTTACACATCGTTTATGAAAGAGAGATATGGCCGCAAACAAGCCTTAATTCCACAATAGTATAATATTGTCCGTTTTGGACCGAGTCCACACGTATTTGTATTTGGGCGCACCTCAAAAGGCCTTATACTAATGAAGTTCACTGGCTGCTTATATACAAGAGTATTTTCTCTTGCCTCCTCGATGTGGTACTTGGGTTGACACCACCCAACAATTCTACCCTCAAACCAAGAACCATAAAATCGTGACCATTAAACCACCGCCATCATCCGCGAGACACGCCGCCTAACCACATCACCGTATCGGAAGACTTTTGACACAAGACTCCACAGATTTTTCCCGTGTGTTCATCGGGGTCACCCACATCGAACAACCGCATCCCATAGCCCCTAAGATCCATCTCCGAACCTTTGGCTCTGATACCACTTGTTAGGCCGCAAACAAGCCTTAACTCCACAATAGTATGGTATTCTCTGCTTTGGGCCGAACCCGCACGGATTTGTATTTGGGCACACCCCAAAATGTCTCATACTAATGGAGTTTAACTGGCTGCTTATTAACTAGCAAACTGTCCCTCTAACAAACGATGTGGGACAACTCCCAACAATTTTCTAGGCCCACACATCAGACTCGACACCCGTCGAATCTGTCACCTTCAGTGTAACCATGCTTCTATTTAGACTCATACTAAAAGTCCATTTGGCTCTTTGACTCCCCCTTAGGCCCATGTTGGAAGGCCCACTTGCCTCCCCCTTAGGCTCATCATAGGGCACGCCTTATGCCTCTTCCTAGGCCCATCTGGGAGCCCATCTGAGATTATTATGGACTGTTATAACTATAACTCTGATACCACTTGTTGGGCCCTAAACAAGACTTAACTCCACAATAGTATGCTATTGTCCGTTTTGGGCCGAGCCCTTACGGATTTGTATTTGGGCACACCCCAAAAGGCCTCATACTAATGAAGTTAACTAGCTATTTATATACAATAATATTTTATCTTGCCTCCTCGATGTGGTACTTGGGTTGACACCACCCAACAATTATTCCCTCAAACCAAGAACTATAAATCTCGTGACCACTATACCACCACCATTACCCGCGAGACCCGCCGCCTGACCACATCATCATATTATAAAGACTTTCGACACAAGACTCCACATATATTTTCTGTGTGTTCACCGAGGGCCACCCACATCGAACAACAGCATCTCATAACCCCTAAGATCCATATCTGAACCTTTGGCTCTGATACCACTTGTTGGGGCGCAAACAATCCTTAACTCTACCATAGTATAATATTGTCCACTTAGGGACGAGCCCACAAGGATTTGTATTTGGGCACTACTCCCAACAATGAAGGTCGAACTATTAAATGTAGAGTTTATGTTTCAATTGAACTAAAAAAGTGAAAGTGCATAATATAAATAAAACGAGTGAAAATATGATTGCAATACATAAATTATTTTTGCGATTATAAAATAGGGAGATCGAGTTGTAGAATTTCAAATTTTTTAGGGTCATATTTTAATTGGTGTGTAAAGAGGAAGTGCAAAACATAAATAAACATCAATGAAAATACAACTGCAATATATGAATATATTTTCTATTTATATTTACCTTATAATAAATAACATTATTTACAAGACATGGTACCAAATATGTAAATATGACTGTCAAAAAAATCTGAATAATCCGATATCCGTCCAAAATATCTGAATTCATATTCGAGATAAAGCGGATATTATCCGTATCCGAGACAAACCGGATATTATCTGTATCTGAATCCGACAATTTCATATACGAATACGAATATAGGCATATTCGTATCTGAAAGTACATATATATGATATTTAAATAATATATATATATATAATTTAAAATTTATTCTTTTATTTTTGTAGTGTGTGTGTGTATATTCATTAAATAATGTATTTATATAAATTTTATATAATTATAAACATAATATAGACATATATAAAAATATCATTTGAGTTTAATATTATAAATATAATAAAATTAGATTGAAAAGATAAATAAAAATTAAGTTTAAATCTCTTTAACTCTTAACTCAAATTTAAAAAATTTAATTAAAAATTTAATATTTATTTTGCAATTTTTTTGAATTTTTAATATAAATTTAAAAAATTTATTAAAAATCGGATTCAGATCCGGATATTATCCGTATCCGGAAAGTATCCTTCAGATCCGAATTCATATATTAACCTTTAAAAAAATTTGAATTCGGATAAGGATTTGTGAATCCGGATTCGGATACGGATACAGACAGATTCGTATCTGAATTATCCGTTTATAGCCCTGATGCAGAATAATACATTTTATTTTACAGAACATAAAATTCTGATTTGTAGAACATAGCGTTCTGATTTGAATAACTTAGTATTTAATTGGAGAAATAATGTTCTAAACAAAAAAAACACAAATGAACAATTCATGTAATTGCATAAATTGCAGGGTAGAATACAGATCGATTCGATGTGGTTTTAGAATAAAACCACAACCGCAAGTATCCTCGGTTTTAAAAATTAAAAACAGTATAAACCTATAGATGTGCTACACCCAGTTTTAATGAACCGGTTTCCGAAGAACAAATTAGTCTTTTGCTACAACAAAGAGATCTGACTGATTTCTATTACAATGTATAAATATGTTTATGTACAAAAGGAAATCAATCTAACAGAAAGTGTTTTATAATAGCCCTATATATTTATAACATAATGAATCGGCTAGATTATGAAACTCCGGTGCTGAAGGTATGTGTATGGCTTTGTATCTCTTCTTCTCCGATTTCTGTTTCTCTCTGTATCTCTCTATGTGGTTGTGTATATTCACCCACTTTCACTAAATGAATTAGATTTATTTGTTTATATTGTGTAGGCTTTACAATAATTGAATAACTTTCTAAGTGTCGACAACTTCTCCATGTTGACTTGAGTTGACTTTGAGAATCCCGTGGATATTTTTCTATGTGACGAATATTGTTTCCATGTATTAAGACTTAGAAAGTAATCCATCCTTTCATATGTGTCGATTTTCATAGCCTTGTAAGTTGACTTGATTTGACTTTGACAACATGTGTCGATTTCTCTTGGTGCATGTCCTATGTGTCGATTTTTGTCTCCTCCTTCATGCCTTAGAATCATTTCTATGAAGCCAAGACCCATGTGTCGATTTCTAGTCTCAATATTGAGCATGTGTCAATTTTATCACACAAGGGTGCTAGACTTGGTTTCTTTTAGCAATCTTGAAGGCATGTGTCGAATATAGCTCCCTTGTATTGATATGTGTCAGATTTCTTCACCTATTATAACTAAGTGTCGAATTCTCCACCTTGTATAATGACTTGGAGTATTTTTAACTTCTATTAAATCCGTGCATACTTGGCTTCACTTGGCTTCCTGTCAATTCTTCTTGTACAATGAACATGTTAACCAAATCCTTTGTGTTGACACTTAGTGCACTAGTCTGGTTCACAAGTGACTAACAGTGTATTGATCTTCATATTCTCAATTAAATCAAATGACAGAAATGATGCAGTTCATTATTGCTTCGAACACCGACTGTCAATAAACACTGTACTTTCACTATAATCTTTTCTGGTACTTAGACAACGTCTTCATTACTACTACAATCTTGAATCTTCATTCTCTGTTCTTCACTAACACTTGAGCATATAAATGAACTTCTTTCAGTGAGTATAACTTCAAGACTGCAGCTGTCCTCTTTAACCATTGTCTTTACCCTGTTTTCAATTCTTCTAGATTCCTATGCTTCGAACACTCTCTATCTTCAATCAATGCTTTTACACTAAAATCTTCTAGTGGCACATCTATACTGAATCTTTAACACTTCTGAAACCTTAAAATTCTTTAACCATTATTCTTCAATGAGGCATGAACATATTAATGAACTTCTCTCAGTGACCTGTAGTAGACTTCAAAACTTCTTCTAATGCCTTGATTCACTGTATTTGCCTTCTCTTCATATCTTCCTGATTTCTGTGTAGACGTAGTATTATTTACTTGTCATGTTCTAGTGTTGAGTTATCACGATTACTATTTATACAACTTTGTAATCTTACCAACAGTTTATATCAGTTCAGTTTCGGTAAAAAAACTGAATAAAAATGAAATAAAAATATATTATGTCTAAAATAATAAAGCTTTTTTTATAAATACCGTCGAACAACATTTGTAATAAAGAGGACAAGCTCCATATTTTACGTGAATTATTTTTCCTTGATTTTCCCCGGTTTCAGTTCATTTTGATTTTTTCCTCACGCCTAATAAATTGGTATGAAAATATAATCATATACATTATTTAGAAATATATGTTATTAGTCGAGAATAAATGCTTGAATATAATTAATAATGATTCAACAACATCGCATATATTTATTTATATATATTAGCTAGATCTATATTTGTGTAGAAAATAGACAACAATGCTCCATATTTTATTTATTCTAATATATAAAAAAAGTAGATAAGATAGATTTATGATGAACTCTGCATGAACTCTATGAAAATCTCTAACTCTACATAGACTCAGTGTAAAATTTTAAATCAAAAAAAGGGATGGTTTTGCGGATATATGAAACAAAAACTTCATCTTACAGGTCATCTTGTGGAACCTCCGGAGGCCATTCGATGCTCTAGTCTTTGCTATAATTGACTTTACTCCTAACATGAAGAAAGAGGAGATCTTTATCCTGTGTCGAAGGTATACGATCAATAAAACTTCATAGATTATTAATAATGTCTTAAATGCACATACTTTAAATCAAGTGACCGAGATTAAAAAAATTTTAATGATAATTTTATAAATATGGTATGTATATGTTTTGGCCCATGTGAATCTTGAGGGCTAATCCACAAAGGGGGAGTGTACTTTGGGGAGCCCAATTATGCTGATAATAAACCCTTACATGAGGTTCACCGTGGTCATAAAGACCTCTAGGCAAAATGAGGTCCACCAGTGTGCAAAGGTTCCTACAACAAGGAAGGGGAATGATTGGATAAGAATTGAAGGAAGGTTCTCATACCTTAGGAGGAGCTATGCATGCGGTGAAAAGAGAATCGATACTGATTAACCAAGTTAATCAGTACCTCTTGCGGGTGCTCTTGTCCTGAAGTACCTGGCATGAGGAAGAATTGAGATGGCTATATGTTGTTGAAAGTTGTTACCATGTTAATGGAAGCTAGAAGAAGCCTAGAGGAGGTACCTAAAGGTTAACCAAGTTATTGAAATCACCAAAAAAGAATCTGGGCAGGTTCAAGGTCTGCTAGACAGCGCAACAGAGATGTAATTTGACAAGGACTCAACTTCTAAAACTTATGAGAACGTCTTATCTTATCAAAGATCATCTACAAACACAATTTTATCATTAAAAATGTGGTAATTATTCCTTACATTGCTGATTAATATATATTGAGGGATAATTAATGCCCTATTCATCAAAGAAGAGGTCTACGTGATGTAGGACAACCCATAAACCTCAAATACCATTAAGATAGTGTTCGGATAATCATTAAAATGGAGCTCAACCCAAGAACGACATCAGACTTGTTTACATGTATCCGTGTAATAAAAGCACATTATGAGTGATATACTGTTATATCGACGATTATGAGTCAGACTTTTTTATCCTTGGAAGGCTTTTATATCCATGTGAGACTTTTGAATGAACTCGGGGTTTAAAGAAATCTCGGAGAGACATTTGAAATGCCTTCCCGAGTTAAATTCTTGTCGACCTGCATGATATTCGAAATGTATATTCTTTAATTTTCATTTTAATTCTATTTCTTTTATTATATATCTTATAAATTAAATTAATTCTTTTTGAATTAATCTAAGTAAATAGAATACATAATAAATTTTCTTTTTTATAATAGAATTAAATTAATAACTTCTTCATTCTAAAATAATTCTAAATTAATTAATTTCTTAATCAATTTAAGAAATAAATTAATTCTGATTGAATTAATTTACCAATTAAATTAACTAAATAATTTAATCAATTAATAGAGAATTAAATTAAAGTCTTGACTGCATAACCATTGTTGATATATTTTCAAGTATTCCGTCTTCACACCAATGTCTGTAGCTGACCACTTCTTCTGTAATAAAGAACCTTCTGTGTATTTTGCCAACACTCTGTGTACTATCTGGTTCACGAGTGATTCACAACAAATAGAATTCTTCACTTGACTTTTATAATGGTTCACTTCTGCTCCTTCTGACTTGACTATTTCTGATGTCACACAAATTGAAATCTTCTGACACTGTAGCTTCTTCAAACTTAAATACTCCACTGAGGCATGATCAATTAAATTGAGCTTCTTTCAATATAGTACTACTTCAAGTCTGTAGATTGACTTTGATCTTCTTTTTCTTGTTAAATAATACCTGCTGAAGATTCATGTGACAGATAATATATTTACTTAAAAATTATCTATGTTTGAGTTGAGTTATCATATCGCTAAACAAATAGGCTTCTAAACATATGTCTTTCAATCTCTCCATATTTGTTTGTTAAACAATAACAAGCAAATTACTAGAGGATAATTCAACTAACAAACAAGAAAAAGATAAAACAATAAAACTTGTAAATAAGTAAACTTAGTTCTGGTTTATATTAAACATTTCCAGATTCAAACATTAATGATAAATACAAGATAGTTGTTTCTCTAGACTTAACAAATATTACAAAGTTCTATCTTGATATGTCCTAGTTCTGGCAACAAAAGATATTAATATTTCTTCAATTCTGATCATTTTGAGTTTGTATTTCACCTTCTTCTTCTTCATTTCCAACAATAGGTGTGCGTGGTTCTGGTTGAAGTACAGTCTGAGTGCTTCCAGAAACCCCATACACCTTGTTTTGTTCTGATATAGAAAGTCTATACATAACTTCATTATCAAGAGGATCATGTGGAATTGGAGTTGGTTGCTTGAACTCTTCTAATCCTTTCCATTGCTTGTAAAAATCAATATCTCTAGACATACAGTAGTCTTGGATATAATCATCAGCAGCTGATTGAGCTTGACTTTGAAATCCTTCAGACCGTAGCATTTTCTCTACGTCTATTAAGTAGTTCAAAGGATATCCAGTCATAGACTCTGAATTAAAATGAATTGTTTGATATCGACTATTTTTAACAAACCTTACTTCATAAGGTTGAGGAATGATTCCAGGACTCTCTAGAGTAGCAAAGTCTCGAATGTGATCTCGGAGTATTTCATTCATCTCTGAACTTCTTTTTACTTTACAAAGCATAACTCATAACTCAGAGGGTGTTCTAGTTCTGAAGAACGAAACTTTTAAGAAACCATAATTATCAAGATGAATTATGATATGCCAGCCATCTGCATTCACTTCAACTGTTATATGTCTGATCTCTAGCTTTAGTGCAGCCATGTAAAGATCCACAATTCTATTAGTAGTAAATAGTTCACCTATCATGTCGTATACCTCTCTGTCTTGATATGTGCTAATCTGAGGTTGATCCATGATCATTCTAGCTTGATCCCATTTAGGTCCAAACTTTCTTTTTATGTCTTCCCTCTTGGCAGTAATTATAGCATCCCATAGCTTTTGCTTTTATACATCTGCTTCATTTTCCTCCTTGGATTTAGCTTGTAGGAGAGCCTTTAGTTTATCAAGCTTGACATTCCTTGCTTGAACTTCCTTTTGCATTTCAAGAATTCTAGCATCTAACTCAGAATTCTTCTCATTGGACTCTTCTTGAAATTATATAAGCTCTTCATCTAGCTCAGCATTTCTTTCTGTTCCTTCAGAGAAAAGAAATTCTCTGTCAAACTCACATATTTCAGCATCACCAAATTTTAATTTTACAGGAGTTTGATGTTCTAATTCAAAGAAAGAAAAATCTTATTGTTTTGCGGCATAGTAAGATTGATCTTACTGATTTATAGCATCTTCTTGTTCTGTTTCATGCATTTTTCCTTTCCCTTTGCCTTTGTCTGGAGCTGGAGCTTCTTGTACCTTCTCCCCCTTAGTTGAGGGATCGATCCTCTACTGAAGTCCCTTCAAAGAATTATTGTTGTTCTGGGATAGGTTTATTTCCAGACTTAACCATGTTGTAGACGTGCCTCAAACCTCCATTCAGCTGATCTATGCCTCTTTCAATCATTGCAAATTTCGAGGAATTAAGAGCATTGTACTGATGATAATCATTTTCTAGTACATTAATACGATTTGAGTTCTTATTTATCTTTGCTAGATTATCAGCAATTTGAATTTGGTTATGCCTTAAGTCCTAGATATCAGCTGCTATTACGCCTTATGTTTGACTCACATCATTTATCTTGAGAATCACAGTTGACTTTACTTCTTCAATATCCTTTCTAATTAGAGCAAACTGATTTGAAACTGGATCTGAAGAATTATGAGCATCGACTTGAGCTCGAAGTCATGCATTCTCGGCTTTCAGTGCATCCATCTATTGTTGAAAGGATAGTAATATATTCTGCATCTCACTTTCTGTGCCTGTGTGTGCACTCACATATCCTATTTTCAAGAGTGTTTCACTCACCTCGTGTGTAGGAGTATCACACAGTATTTTCCTTTCTTCGCTCATTTTTAACTCAAAATCCGAGCTTCCAGATGTACCTGCAGTATAAATCACCAAAGCCCCTGCATGAGAGGTCACTGGTGGTGCAATGGAACTTTGCAAGTTCCAATTCTCAATAAAGTCTTGCGTTTCTTTTGGAATAGAAAATTGATTTGCCTCGGGGTAAGACTCGAAGAGTAGCTGATCATCTTCAGACAATGAGTAGATCTTTTCAGATTCTGGATAGGATCCATCCGGGGAGGTAGACAAGGATCGAGGAATTAGCGAAAGATCCAAGTTTCCTCTTAAAGCCTGTGAAGGCACTTGATACTGTGAAGCATCATGTTCTACCATAACTAGGGTATATGAAGTACCAAGCAGTTGCTTCTTCTGAGGAGCGGGAATCAAATCTTCTTCACTCCCTAACTCTGTATGTTTTCTCTTTTGTGTTTGGGAGAGTTATTTTGATGACAAAGTAGCAGTGTATGGATCTAAGACCTGTATCAAAGACTGTTGGATTTCAGACTCGTGATATATCCTAATAGCCACTGGGGGCTTAACACTGATATAATTTAAGTCAAAATTCACAATAGAAGAATTTCTTACATGAGTACTTACTGCAGTAGATGCAATTGGTTTTGCTTGAGCATGTTGTTCTTCAACAACAGGTTGTTCAACTTGTTCTGGTTGAACTTGTTAAGCTTCAGCTTGAGGAGCATGAATCATTTGTAGAGGTACTTTATCAAACACTGGTGCTGGTGCTTGATTTTGTTGGTGTTGAATGCATTGAGTCATAAATGGTGTATATATTACAGGAACACCAGGCAGTTTGTTTGCAGTCTTCAACCTTATAAAGAGATTTCTTTGTGTGGAAAGAGATCTTACTATAGGTGAGGTGAATTGGTAAACAAAACTTTGTGTTCATTAGATAGCTTGTCATTCAAAAATAAAGTCAGAAATCTTGGATAATAACAATGAACTGTATGATCCTCTGTAAGACTTTCGCTTGCTAAAGTACCCATTTTCTTGATTACCTCTTTCAAAATTAGTTTTCCAAAATTTATTCTCCGGTTATGTGACACAACAAATCCTATGTTTTGTAAAAGCAGAGAAATGTTATGAAAACTATTCTTCAGACACGGAGAAAATACCTTAGCCAGCGTATCAAAGACGAAGTCCCACTCACTTACTAGATGAGCCTTGGACAGCTTAACCTTGTTAAGTTCACCTTGATACCGGATAGTTTGAAAGAATTCTATAAGCTCCTGTGGTGTTGGTAGTGGATCGAAGTTGTCTGTTGGGAAGCCCAAAATCCTGTTTACATCATTTTCTGTCACCCAGTAATCTCCTCCTCTGACTTTGAATGCAAAGCGAGATGACGTGTTGGTTGAGCAATTAATAGTTGTGGAGTATAGAGCTTTCAGTGGGTCAATCTTCAAAACAAGGTCTAGGGATATTGATGTTTCGATCAAAGGATGCTCATTGAGAAATCGAATCCAGGCAATGAATCTAGGTTCATGACATCTTATAGGATCAAAGTACCATACATAGTTAGTCTTGCAGATTTCAAAGATAGCGGTAATTTTTAATTTTTCTGCGAAACGGACAATGTAACTTATTAGAAAATAAATAGAACAAGTGAAATTAAACAAGTGATCAAAAATTAAGTGACTTATAATTTAGAATAAAAATATATAAAATTTAGAATTTTATATATTAAAACTTTAAATTAAACAAAAACACTAATGAAGACTTATCGAATTTTAATGATTAAAACTTTATTAAAATTGGTTCTAGTTTATTAACTAATAACTTCTTAGTTCTAGGGATTTTATGATCCAATAAAAAAAAACTTGTAACAATTGTTCAAAAACCCATTAATCAGTTCATACTAAAAATACCCATGGAATCACATCAAGCAATATAAGCATTTTATATATACGATACATACGATTTATGTGTATGTATATACTACTTGGGTTGATTGAGTCTAGAATTTAGAGAGAGAGAGAAACTGATTAAGATTTAGTTAATAGCTTATGAATCATTCGATTATTACTTACAAGATCAACTGATGAACTAGGGAGAGAAATTTTTTTCAAGAGTTTTGCTGTATTTTGCAAAAAAACAGTAATGGAATAGGATTGATAAGAAATTTAGAGTGAAAACAGAGTATATATATATTGAAAAAAGTCTCGAGGAGACTTTTAAGTCCCGGGGAGACTTTTTTAAGTCGGGGAGACCTTTGAATAAATGTCTCAGGGAGATTTTTAATGGTCGGGGAGACCTTTGATAAGTTTCGGGGAGACATTTCAAAAGTCTCTCCAAGAAGAAAAAGTCTGCCCGATATGAATTTTAAAAAGTCTTTCCGATTTATATATATAAATAAATAAACAGTTCTATTAACCTATTAATTAAACTTAATATATATATATATATATATATCTATATAATAGCTATTCTTCAATATTAAATTATTTTCAAATAAAAATAACTTTTACCAAAATTTTAACTTGTAAAATTTTGATTAAATTATTTTTAAAGATAATAATCTAAAATTAAAATATAGTAGAATACAACCAAAATAGATAAAATATTATAATAATTTACACTAAACACACATTCGAGAACTAGAATTTAGTAAAATAAATTCACAAGTGTTATGACAAATATTCACATAACAAACACTTGAAATTTTATTTAAGAACATAATGCAGATCTGAACTGAGATTTAAGATGAAGAACTATTCAACATCCTAAGTTCATCAATGTGAATTCATAAAGTGGCTTAGTAAAAATATCTGCAGTCTGTTCTTTTGTGGGTACAAATTGTAACTCCACGGTACCATTCATAACGTGTTCTCAAATAAAATGATACATGATATCTATGTGCTTTGTCCTCGTGTGCTGTACATGGTTGTTGGAGATCGCAATGACACTTGTGTTATCACATAAAATAGGAATTTTATTTAACACAAAGCCATAATCTCGAAGTTGATTCCTTATCCGTAAGATCTGAGCGCAACAGCTTCCCGCAGCAATGTACTCAACCTCTGCTGTAGAGAATGAAACTGTTTGTTGTTTCTTGTTGTACCAGGAAATCAATCTTCTCCCTAGGAATTGGCAGCTCCCTGAGGTGCTCTTCCTACCAACAACACTAACTGCATAATCAGAATTTGTATATCCTATTAGATTAAAACCAGATTTTTTAGGGTACCAGATACCAAGATTTGGTATACCCTTAAGATATCTTAAGATTCTTTTCATAGAAACAAGATGAATATCTCTAGGATCCGCTTGGAACCTTACACATATAGAAGTGGCATACATAATATCTGGTCGGCTTGTAGTTACGTAAAGTAGAGAGCCAATCATACCTCTGTAGCTTATGATGTCTACCTTTATTGAGTTTTCACATGCTCCAAGCTTGACAGCTGTAGATGAGGGAGTTCTTGCAGATGCTGAATCTTCCATGTGATATTTCTTCAGAAGTTCTTTAAGGTACTTGGACTGACAAATGAATATTCCATCTATTCTTTGACTCACTTGAAGTCCAAGGAAGAATTTCAGCTCTCCCATTAAGCTCATCTCGTACCTACTCTGCATTTACTTAGCAAACCTCTTGCACAAGTTATCATTAGTAGACCCAAATATTATGTCATCAACATATACTTGTACCATTAGTAGATCATTATTGCGTTTCTTATAAAATAAAGTTTTATCTATGAATCCTCTAACAAAACCACTTTCAAGAAGGAATTCTGAAAGAGTGTCATACCATGTTCTGAGTGCTTGTTTGAGACCATAGATAGGCTTGAAAAGAAAATATACAAAGTCCATGTGATCTGGATCTTTAATGCCTGGGGACTGTTGTACATATACCTCTTCAGCTAACTTTCCGTTCAGGAATGCACACTTCATGTCCATTTGATAAACTTTATAATTGGAGTAAGCTGCGAATGCCAGAAACATCCTGATAGCCTCAAGTCTTGCAACTGGAGCGTAGGTTTCATCATAATCAATTCCTTCAGCTTGGGAATAACCTTTTGCAACTAGTATGGCCTTGTTCTTTACCACAATGCCATCTTCATCTAACTTGTTTCTGAATACCCATCGTGTGCCAATTATAGTCTTGTCCTTTGGTCTGGGTACCAGTTTCCAAACTTCTTGAGATTCAAATTGATTGAGTTCATCTTGCATAGCAATCACCCAATCAGGATCAGACAGTGCTTCTTCTACTTTCTTAGGTTCCATTTCAGATAGAAACCCAGAATAATTGCATTGATTCTATGTAGCACCTCTTGTTCTAACACCAATATTTGGATCACCAATGATCAACTCAAAAGGTTGAGCTCTACTCCAAATTCTCTGACTTGGTAGATTAGATCTTGATGATTCGCCTTGATTTTCATTGGAATGTTATGTTTGATTTGTTGATCCTTCATCTCCTCCCCCTGAGCTGCTGCTAGGATCCCTTGATGAATCTCCCTCTGTGTTAGTGGTATCTCCAGAGTTTCCACTGTTTCTACCACTACTACTTGGATCATCAGCATTATTATCATTGGTGTTTCCTGTTGCAACCTCAGTTTCGTTTTCATCATCTGAGTGTGAGTCTGGCCTATTGTTAAACTTAAGAGTTTCAAATGGATCATCATTTTAGATGTCAGGGAATTTTGTGTCATCAAAAGTTACATTGACACTTTCTTTGACATGATGTTGATCAATAATATACACCCGATAAGATCTTCTAGAATAACCAACAAAAATAGCTTCTTGAGCTTTAGCCTCGAACTTCCCAATACGTTCTTCTTCATCTTTAAGTACAAAGCATTTAGCATTAAATACATGAAAGTACTTGAGCGTAGGTTTCTTGTTAGTAATTATTTCGTAGGGTGTCTTCATTAAGTCCTTGTTGATCAGAGTCTGATTCTGGGTATAACATGCAGTATTTACAGCTTCAGCCCAAAAGTACATTAGAAGCCTTGATTCACTCAGCATAGTCCTTGCAGCTTCAATTAATGTACGATTCTTCCTTTCTACCATTTCATTCTGTTGCGGAGTTCTAGGTGCTGAGAATTGACTTGCTATTCCCTTTTCAACACAAAAGTCATTCAGAACTGCATTCTTGAACTCAGTTCCATTGTTTGACCTTATAGCTCTAACTGGAAGCTTCGAATCCAACTCAATCATCTTGATATGATCAATCACCATTAGAGGAGTTTCATCCTTTGAGTGCAGGAATAAAACCCATGTATACTTTGAGTAGTCATCAGCAATCACCAAGTTATATCTTTTATGTGACATTAACATAACATTGACTGGACAAATAAATTCATGTGAATTAATTGCAGTGGTTCAGTAATACTAGATGTGTCAGTGCTTGGATGTGATGCTTTCTTTATTTTCCCTTTCTGACATGCCTCACAAAGTCCTTCTTGAGTGAATTCCAATTGAGGCAGTCCTCTCACTAATTCTCTTTTGACTAGAGAATTCATAGATTTGAAATTAAGGTGTGAGAGCTTCTTGTGTCATAGCCAACTTTCATCTGATAAAGCTTTAGCATAAAAACAATTGACTTCATCTCTACAACCTGAGTTCAGATCGGCTATGAACAAGTTTCTTTTCCTTAGTCCCTGAAGATCAGGTTTTTTATCCTTCTTTTGAGAAATCAAACACCTCTCATTCATAAAGTTCACTGTGTATCACTTGTCACAAAACTGACTAATACTCAGAAGATTGTGTTTGAGACCTTCCACGAAAGATACATTATCAATGACGGCATTGCCAGCTTCTAAACAACCATATCCCTTACTCATACCATTGCTGTCATCTCCAAAGGTAACTACTAGGACAACTCTCTCAACAACATTTAATAGCAGAGCTCTATCTCCGGTCATGTGTCGTGAGGATCCACTGTCGAGAATCCAAATAACTTGGTTCACATGTTTTATACCCTGCAATCATCAAATGAGTTAGGCCTTCTTCGGAACCCAACTGTTAATCGCCCTTAAGTACACTAAGTTTGGAGAAGGGGGAGTTGAATACAAACTTAAGAAATAAGTGAAAATTCTTGCGGATTTAAGTTTGTTCAAAGAGAGTGTTTATTTAAGACTGATGTAACTAAGAACTAGATAATTAAAGTATTGAAGACAAAACTCAGCAAGGTTAAAAATTACTAGTGGATTGATTTTCCACTAGTGTGTTTTTGCATTCAATAGATCTTAGTAAGAATACTAAGCTGCTTACAAAGTTGAGTTCTAGAAAACTATTGCCTTCTCTTTGCTACTGTGTTTTTCTAACCTTTATATAGAAAAACTACATCTCTAGTTTTCTATTGACAGATAACAATATAATATTACAATTTATATTGTTTACATGAAAATAGAAACTAGCTACTTTTCACAGCCTCCCTTTTTGAACTAACTAGTCCTGGAGATATCTTTGTCTTGATATATTCCTTGGATGTTGTGTTGCCTTGAAAGTCTTCACAATCCTGACAGGACTGTCTTCCAATGATTCAGTTTCTGCACTGTTCCCGTAAATCTTGGCTTTAGCTAAATAGGGAAACTTTAATCAACTGATAAATGCTGTTAAGCTTATCAGTTGATCCTCCTTTGCTTATCCATCGATGGATAGGATATCTGTTGATCAGTTGATGTGTCGATGGATAATTGAGTTATCCATCGACTCCTTATCCATTGATGGTTCTTTATCAATTGATGATTGGTATCCGTTGATAGCTTTCATCCGTTGAGTAGCGTCTTCATCCATCGACTTCAATATCAGTTGATCACTTCACTTGTGAGAATTCTGACTTGGGATATTAACAGTTGATCAGCCATTCTTCACATCTGTTGAGAAGCTAAAGATTGAAGTCAATAATATCAGTCGACTACTTCATAGCATCCATCGAGGCAATACAATTAATTGATAATGAAACTTGAATCAAATGTTACAATCCAGTTTATCAGTTGATAAACAAGCTTCAACTGATAACTGGTTTTCTAGTCAATGGATATTTATAAGTCATATCCATCGACTAGTTACAAAGTGATTTTAAGTTCCTATTGTAATTCTAAGAAATTTGTTATCATCAAAACTTATAATTTCTAACACCAACATTGATTGGGTCCGGCATACTTGAAAAATTGTCCTTTGTTAGGTTTAACAACAGAACCCAACTTGACAAACTCATCTACTACTTTGACTGAACACTTCTCCTTGTAAATAACCTTAACACGTTTGTATGCAGGCTTAGGAGAGAATGTCTCCTTCTATGAATCAGGAGGACTGACAGTCTTTGATCTAGCATACCTGTGATTTATGTGTTGTCTAGGTGTAGTGTTGACATTCATAGCATGCATGCTTTTAAAATATGCAGACATAATATTAAAAGCACATAGCATACAGTTATCTACACCACAAGGTTGATGGCATGCATCAATAGTAGGCAGTTTATTCATAATAGCAGGAGTCTTAACAGTTTCTACCTCAACTTTATCATTTTTAAAGTTCTCAGTAGCATGAAATCTGTTATTACTATTCCTACTATTAACAAACTTATTAGGTCTGTTATGATTTTTCTTAAGCTCATTAGCCCCTAAACCAGGAGTGGATGAACAAGCAATGTTCACATTTTCTATTGGTCTTTTAGGTACATATTTAGCTTTCTGGACATTTATTCCTTTTATGTTCCTAACAAGTTTTTCCTGTACTTTCTCTTTCTCTTTAAGGTCTTCAAGTTTAATTTCATAATCGACTATTACACAACTATCAAGAACTGGTTCTGCAATAGGAGTTATGAAAAGAGGTTTTTTAGTGTCCTTAACAACATGTGGAATACCCCTCTCTATAGCAGTCTTTTTAAATGGGGTGATGTTGCTAGCCTTTCCTACAGATTCATTATATTCAAAACCTATCCCAACTTTCCGTTTAATCTCTGGTTGGTCAACTAGGTCTTTCATAACAAATGAAGCAGTTCTATAGGCTTGACACCTGACTTTCTCTTTTTCAATTTCATCCTTAAAAAAAGCTTCAATTTCAACATAGAAGTTGACTCTATTAACTTGAAATGCAACATCTTCAATTAATTTATCATTTATAAGTTTCATCTTTTTTAATTCAAAATTCTCATCTGATAAAACTTTGTTTTTGAGAATTAAGACTTTTATTTGATCTCTAGCATCAGTTAAATTCTCACTTATCAATTTAAACATTTTAGGACAGCTAGGGTTTACCTCAATTCCTTGTCGAGGTGGGGATTGTGATCCTTCAGAAGAAGAAGCCATTAGAGCAAGATTTCCTATATCTTCTTCTTCATCATTGTAAGAATCATCCCAGATTTTTCCTTCTGCTAAGTATGATCTTCCCTGATGCTTCTTGACTAGAGCGTCATATTTCTGTTTAAGCTCGTCATATGAATCCTTCTTTCTTTCCTGCTTGGGCTTTTTATAATCCATAGCAAAGTGTCCCATTTCATTGCAGTTGAAGCAACGGATCTTGCTTCTATCTACCATCTTTGTCTTCTTGTATTGGATGAGCTAGAAGAACCACCTCTCTGAAACTGCTTGCCATAGACTTGAATTTGAAAATAGGGTTCCTCCTGAATCTTGTATTTCCAAATTTTCTAGCAATCAGAGCCAGAGATTCATCCTCAAGTTGATCAAGTTCTTCCATTGAGTAGAATTCACTTTTAGCTGAATTCATTTGAGTTGCACCAACTTCTGCAACAATACCCTGATCAATAACTTTGACTGAAGAAGATTCAGTCATAGCTTCTCTATATTCTGGTACTTTTGCTACAAGAGCTGTAGACTTGCTGACCACCTTGCATGTACCATATATTTCTTTCTGTTGAATCTGCTCTAGCTTATAGGTCTTCAGTATGCCATAAAGTCTTTCCAATGAAATTTTATTCATGTCCCTTAACTCCCTGATGGCCGTAATCATATACTCTAAGTGAACTGGCATTGTCAGTAAAAACTTCCTACTAATCTCCTTCTTCGTATATTGTTTGCCATTGAGATTCATTTATCAGTTTGTTGTATCTCTCAAAAACCTCAGAGATACCTTCTCCAGGATTTGATCTAAAATGCTCATATTGAGACGTTAAGATTTCCAATCTGTTCTCCCTCACTTCTTTTGTTCCTTCATTCAATATCTCTATCGTTTCCCACTAAAATTAACTGTCGGGTGGCGTCTAAAAAATCCAGTTCCTTTTTTGTTTCAGTGTACTCAGAAATATCTTTGTCAAATTGTATGTACGGAATAAGTACACCATTTTCCATATGCTCAGGAACGATTGTTATTGGAAGAGCAACATTAGTCTTCAAAATATCCTTGTACTTAGTGTTTGCAGTTCAAAGAAACAATGTCATCTTCCTCTTCCAAAGATTATAATTATCTTTATCAAATGGAGGAATTTTAATAATACTCACTCTTTGAGTACTCATCTTGAAATAATAGAAGATTAAAAAGATTTGAGATTTTTAGGAATTAAAGAGATTTCGAATTTCTAAGAAATTAAAATTTTTGAATTTTTAATAAATTAAAAAATTGAATTTTTAAAGAATTAAAAGTTTTGAAATTTTTAATACGTAAAAATATTAGGATCTTAATTTTTATATCAATCAGATGGCTCTGATACCAATTGTTAGGTCCAAATGATTGTAGAAGGGGGGGTTAAATACAATCTCTAATAAATATTAAATTCTGTTTCGGATTATTTTTTATTAAACAATCTTAACTTTTATCACGAAATAATAATCAAAGAAACACAGTTCAAGTAAAATACTTATATTAAACTTGAGGTTGGTTACAAGATTAAATCAGAAAATATTCACTAAGTAGCTTTGAAAATTCTAGAGTGATTTTGACATGAAATGCTCTTAGAATTTGTTTTTAACCAAAATAGAAAGTGATTAGAATTTAATTTAAACTTCTGATCTAGTTTTGTATTTATAGGCAAATCAGATGTGGGAGACTTTTTCTACTCGGGAAGATTTTCTTTATTCGAAAGACTTTCTTTTTGGGAGACTTATCTTACTCTGGGAGACTTTTTTATTCTTGGAAGACTTTTGAATCCATGTGAGACTTTTGAATGAACTCGAGGAGACTTTTGAAGAAATCTCGGAAAGACATTTGAAATGTCTTCCCGAGTTAAATTCCTGTCGACCTGCATGATATTCGAAATGTATATTCTTTAATTTTAATTTAAATTCAATTTCTTTTATTATATATCTTATAAATTAAATTAATTCTTTTTGAATTAATCTAAGTTAATAGGATACATAATAAATTATCTCTTTAGTAATAGAATTAAATTAATAACTTCTTCATTCTAAAATAATTCTAAATTTCTTAATTTCTTAATCAATTTAAGGAATAAATTAATTCTGATTGAATTAATTTACCAATTAAATTAACTATATAATTTAATCAATTAATAAATAATTAAATTAAAGTCTTGACTGCACAACCATTATTGATATATTTCCAAGTATTCCGTTTTCACACCAATATCTGTAGCTGACCACTTCTTCTGTAATAAAGAACTTTCTGTGTATTTTGTCAACACTTCGTGTACTATCTGGTTCACGAGTGATTCACAACAAATAAAATTTTTCACTTGACTTTTATAATGGTTCACTTCTGCTCCTTCTGACTTGACTATTTCTGATATCACACAAATTGAAATCTTCTAATAATGTAGATTCTTCAAACTTAAATACTCCATTGAGGCATGATCAATTAAATTGAGCTTCTTTCAATGTAGTACTACTACTTCAAGTCTGTAGATTGACGTTAATCTTCTTTTTCTTGTCAAATAATATATGCTGAAGATTCCTATGACAGATAATATATTTACTTACAAATTATCTAAGTTTGAATTGAGTTATCATCTCGCTAAACAAACAGGCTTCTAAACATATTTTTTCCCATTCGATGGTGAATCTCGCGAATCACCTATTTTTCGTGTCAGGTATTGTTACCATTTTTCTACATCAAAAAATATGATAATTACCGAGAGCACTGTTCTGCAACGTTTAAATTTTTTATACATATCATAATTTTTTCAAAAATAACATTATACAAATACACTCCACACATCCCGCAATCGTATCTAATAAAGCGTATATAAAGATATAAATACAAAATTCTCACTAACCTCAAAATTTTAATTGATACGATTAAGAAAATAAAGTTTCCAGAATCAGAATCTAAGATTTTTGATGAAGACACTAAAAAAATGCAGGACACCAGAGTCATAATAAATATAAATTCAAAACGCGTGATGTGTTGTTGAAATTGAAAAATTAATTGATTGGTTTATCTAATTTTGACCGAGTTTTGATTTATATTTTGAATAAATTTAATTTATATTATGCATTTGAAGTTTTGTTGTGTTGACTATATTTTAATTTTTTTCATAAAGTAATGTAATCATAATATTTTATAATTTTTTAAAGTAAATATTTATTAGTAATTACTCATTAATTAATTTTATATCTTACATGTTTCACTATTTGACTAGCTTTAATGTTTAATTTATTATTAATCATAGAATAAATTTTTTTTACTAAAAATATATAACCGGATCCAATTCGAATATCTGATTTTTAGAAAAATTGTGATCCAGATTCTCCGAATCCAAATTCGTAAAAAAAAAAAATCGAATTGTAAAAATTGAATAGGATATTTTAATTTTTGAATTCTTATAATTCAACATCGAACATTCGAATTTTTAAATATTCATATTCACATGGTTGATTATACAAAATTAATTTAAAAAGATAGTTTGGTATAAAGATATAAAAAATGTAATTCATAGAAAATATCATAACTCTCAATTCCAATCCTTGTCAATCGTATACGTTTAATTTGGTTTGTTTGACGAAGAAAGACAAAAAATTATATAAATGTAATTAATAATACTCGTATAATATACAAAGCAAAAGCATTGTAATATTTCCACAGGAAAAAGGAAAGCATTCGAAGAGCTGGGTTGACTGACTTAAAATTGTGAATTATGATTTGAAGTGACTTAACGTAATAAGTCAGAGCTTAAAATACATGTTTAAGTAATTTTGTATTATAAGTAATTTATGAGTTTTTAAATATATAATAATAAAAATAAAAGTAACTTATGAGTAATTTATGACATATGGATAGTTTTTATCAAAACAGAAAAAAAGATTACTGCAAAAAATACTTAATACTTATTTTTGACTTTAAATCAATTTTTGACTTATTTCTTATTTTAAATCAATTTCATGTTTATCACGCAAACAAACATTTTTCAGCTTGGCTTAAAGCTGTTTGCCGAACATGCTCCTAACTTGTACTGTAGGCGGCGCGCGGTGGTGGGGTCAGTTCCGTCCGTGTGCCTTGACTTTCCGTAATAGCGTTACTTCCTTCTTTTAGATATCGCACTGCATAGTACTACTAGGATTCCACTCATCCCTGTGTTTTCTTTGAGAAAATTCGACTTCAAAATTAAAGTTGAGTTTTGATAATAATATTTTAATTTTTATTTGATGTAAAATAATATTATATATTTATTTATTTTTATATTTGAAAGAGATAAGATATTAAAAAAAAATATTGAAAAGTTTGAAATTAAAATATAGGTCCAATAAAGTATGAACTAATGATCTGTTATTAAATCTTAAATATTTTAATAATATGATATAGATGCGTAAAAAAATTATATAAAATAATTTCATAAAATTTATTTTGTTTGTGATATTTAAAATTTTAACTTTTATACAAAAAATATATAAATATAATATGCAAGTATCTCTTCAATTATATTAAAACACACATAAATAATAAAATGGGACGAAGTGTGTATATATATATATATATATACCAACTTTTGCGGAAAGAAATAAATTAAAAGCGAACTTGTGCGGAAAGAAATAAATTAAAAGCACATGAGCAAGAGAGAAGAGAGAATTACAAACTGAAATATTTAATATTGCATAAAGAGAAGCGTGCTTACAACTGAAAATAAACTCTCTATTTATAGAGAGAAAAGATGCTTGCCAAACATGCTTGGACAAACAACTTTTGAAAAAGCAAAAGTAAATATGCTAAAGTAAAAGCATTATTGATACCGGGTGCTACTTTGGGCCCCATCGACATATCGAATAATTTTACTTTAAGCAAGAAAACAAAAAACTTTAAATAAAGCAAACATTATTGCTATAATAACCTATAAGGTGGCAGACAAACTTATCTTCAAATCTGCATCAAATCTTGAACTTTGTTATCCCGTGAGATTACATTGTCGGAGGAGAATCTTTTCAAAGACTAAAGTTCTCTTTCTCTTCCTTTGAAGCTTTACCAATAAAAATTGTAGATAAACGAAATCCAATTCAATTTCTTCAACGGACCTATTAGTCATTTCTTCCAGAGTTGCTGTTCGATATTTCTTAAAATGAGCATCAATTTTTTGATCTAACTCGAGGATTTTCCTCTTATCTTTCTTTAACCTTTTAAAGGCTGTCTTGAACCAAGTCATTGAATTGCACCTTTACCCTTATCCTTGGACTGAATAGAGGCAATTAAAGAATCCCAAAAATCTTCAGGAGTAGGCTCAACAGCTTGAGATTCGCCTGCTAAGCAATTAAAAGTATTAGCTGAGTCTATTGATCCCGGAGAAGATACAGTCTTCATAGATTCATCATCTTCCTTTGTACTAGGAAAATTCTTGAAAAATTGGGTTTTCATATGGTCAAGGATTCTAACCATAATTTCTTCTTCTAATTCACAAGGATATTTCTTTTGGAAGTAATCTTTTAGACTACTGATAGAATCCTTATTAGACTCATGTCTCTTGATCTCACTATTTTTATCTTGAGAAATAGTAGTTTTAATTTTTACTACTATTTTCTGAACATCTTCCTCAATCATCCCTTTCCACCATTTGAAGAAAAAGGTTCTATAAAGAACTGGAATGCATAATTTATCAGTACCAATTGATACTGCCCATCTCCATATCCATGGAATTTGGAATTTAGTTATAAAGAAAAAAGGACATTGTCCAAACATTAAGTTTTCTGAATTCTTATTCAATACTAATGGACTATTATCACACCAAGAATTGTATAAATCCTGGATAGCTTTGGGAAGAATTTCTGTAGAAGGACCAAATTTTGACCACTATTCTATAAACCAATTTGGAACTTGTTTGTCCAGAATTTCTGGATTCACCGAGAAAAACCAAGAATGTTTATTCTTGGGATTCTGATAATAAAAAGCTTTGGAGAAAGCCTGGATATAATCCCAATAGTTATAGTAAATATATTTACCTTCTGCTACTTTAATAGCCTTTTCTCCATTTGGATTTAATCCCCATTCTTTTGGAGATAGTACCTTATTAATATGGCACTTGCTGAAGTTTATAAAGCTTTCAGGATTATTATTCTGAAAGTGATGAGTTACGGTTACTGATTCAGTAACTGTCAACAAAATCTCTAAATTTTGCCTGGCTTGATTTTGCAAACCAGGATATCCTCTTGATTCAAGATATCTTGTTTTAATAAACCACCCATCATTATGAGCAATCTCTATGTCTTCATTCTCAATATACAGAACGATTTCCCTATTAGGATTTTCGAAGAATCCTGGTTCTTCATTTTCAGCTGCTGCTTTGTAAGATATTATCTTACTAGATGATGAGGAAGGTATTTCTTCCTTTTTCATAGGAGTAGGAGGTGCAGGCAATTGTTGCACACGTCTTGCCCTATTTTGGTAGGTTGTTCAGTCCCCAATTATGAGAACATTAGGTTGTTGATGAGGTAACATATTGTTACTCCCATATCCTCGACCACGGCCATATCCACCGCGACCTCTTCCCCTATTAAGGGTTGTCATTGACCCTGTAAAAATTCTCGGGTTAAATAATCAGCAAGGGAATTATTTTCCCCTTTTATATATTGAATATCAAATTCAAAGGCAGAAAGCTGAGCTTGCCATCCTGCAAAAATATGTTTTGCTACAAGATTTTTAACATCTTTTTCTATTATTGATTTGGCTAAACTGCAATCGATTCTTAGCAAGAATTTCTGATTTAGTAAATCATCTTCGAATTTTGATATACATTTAATAATAGAAAGCATTTCTTTCTTAATAGTTGAAAATTTCGACTGAGTAGGATTCCATTTTCCTGAAGTAAATCTTACTAAGACTTCTTTTTTAGTTTCAGGAATTTCCTGTTTTAAGATACCACCATATCCTATATTTGAAGCATCAGTTTCTACTATTTTGAAATATTTTGGATTTGCTAATGATAAGCAAGGTAAACATTTTACCTTCATTTCAATGGTCTTAATAGCCTGAGAGTGTTTATCAGTCCAAGGACCAGCATTTTTCTTTAACCTAGAGTACAGGATTGATGTATCTTTGGCTAAGTTTTCATAGTAGTCTGCTATATAATTCAAACTACCCAAAAATCTTTGTAATTGTTTAGTATCACTTATTATATCAGGAAATTTAGAAGCAAATTCAATACTTCTATCTATAGGAATAATTTTTCCTTGATTAATAATATGACCTAGGAATCTAACCTGAGTCTGAAATAGTTTCATTTTTGGGGCAGATATAACTAACCCATTATGTTTAATTAAATTCTTGAATATTTTTAAATGTTTTATATGCTGATCAATGGTTTTAGAATATACTAAAACATCATCAATATAAACAATTATAAATTCTGTATATGGATTAAAAATATCATTCATAATATTCTGAAATTCAGAAGGAGCATTTTTTAGTCCAAAGGGGACTACATTCCATTCAAAATGTCCGAATGGGACTGTAAAAGCTGTTTTATATCTATCGGATTCATTAATTTGAATCTTCCAATATCCTGACTTCATATCAAATTTTGAAAAGATTAAAGCATCGTTTAATCTATCTAATAAATCATTTTTATTAGGAATTGGATACCTAATCCATTTTAACACCTTATTAAGGGGTTTATAATTAATAACTAATCTAGGAACTCCCCGTTCCTTTTCTGCTGCATTATTAACATAAAAAGCTGTGCAGCTCCATGGAGATTTAGATTTTCTAATTAATTTTTTCTCTAGTAGAGATTCTATCTCTTTCTTACATAATTCTAAATATTCTCTGTTCATTTGAGCAGGTCTGGCCTTTGTAGGAATTTGTTTTTCATCAAATCCTTTTATATAAGGTAAGGAAATAAAATGTTTCTTTCTATCCCAGAAAGCATTAGGTAAATTATTACAAACCTCTACATGAAATTGTTGTTCAATTGATTTTATTTGAACCTGAACATTACTTTTATTAAGTTGTTCATTAATATTTAATATATTTATTTCTTCTTTAAGAAAACATAATTGTTTTTCTTTATTTAAGAGAATATCTCTTACTTCATTTAACATACGTGTATGAGGGTCAGTAATAAATTTGAATAAAGTTTCTTTCCCTCCTATAGTGGCTAATATGCCATTTTGATCTACCATTTTAATGGGCATAATCTTATGAAGAAAAGGGGTTCCTAATATAACCCTATGATTAATGTTTTTTACCAAAATAAAAGATGTTGGTAAACAAATTTCTTGATTGCAAATATAAGTATTGGATAATTTATATTTTACCCTTAACTTATCTCCTCCTGCATGTGAGAGAGATTGAGTAGTTTTTTCAAAATATTTGGTAGGAATAATTCCTTCCTGTATACAATTTAAATCAGCACCACTATCTACTAGTGCTATCTCATTTTCTAAGATAAAATCTTTATCTATGACTAGAGTGATTTTCACAAACCATTTTTGCGAGGTTACTTGTTCCAAAAGGTGAAGATACTCAGGACCTTCAGGATTACCTTCTGGATTACTAGTTGTAGGAATATCAGGAACATCTTCTTCCTTAATAAAAGTTCCTACTTCTAATAAGGTTACTCTATTAGATAACCTATCATTACTTTGTTTAATCTGACTTATTTCAGATTTTAATAGAGTTATTTCTCTTTTTAAATCTATTATAGAAACTGGAATTTCTTTGATATTAGATTGTTGAAATCTCTGTAATACCTCATTTATTTGATAAGGTGCTGTGGTTATTAAAGGAGATTCTTTATTTTCTTTATTCTTTTTAATTAAAACTTCTATCATTTTTTGTTTTAATTTTAGATCCATAATAGAATCTATGGCCTTTATTGCCTTTTGTTCATCTGAAGTGATAACGTTCAATCCATTCATTTCTACTATGGATTTCCAATAGCTAAGTTCATTACACTGACAATCCTTATTGTTAGGGGAGGATGATGATTCCGATGAGGTATCATCAATCAATTCTAAATCCTCTTCTTCATTAGAAGATTCTTGTTCTGATTCTGAACTTATTAACATAATCTTTTTTAACTGAGAACGTAATTGTTCATCTTCTACTTCATTAATAGCTTTCTTTGTCCAACATTTATTGGCATAATGCCCTACCTTACCACACTTGTGACAGGTAATATCAAGTTTTTTAAACTTTCTTTTTCCCTTAGGAATAAAAGGTTTTTCCTTTTTTATATTTTTAGCATAATATTGCCTTTTATAATTTCCTCTGTAAGGTTTTTTATAATATTTCTGTTCTTTATAAGATCTATTTTTCTTATAAACCATTTTTTGTTTTCCTCTAGATTTATGATCCCCTAGAGGTCTAATTGCTTTTCCTAAGTCAAAAGCGAATTGTTCACAGAATTCACCAATCTGATGTTTTTATGAAATCTTTTGCTTTTTTAGCTGATTTTTTAATTTAATGTCATTACATAAAGCTAAACCTTCATTAATACAACTACTTATTAGTTGTCCGTAAGTCAGATCTGAATAATTAATATTTATTCCATCATTTTTTATTCTTAATGATTGTCTGACTTTTTCAGCAAAAAGATGAGGAAGACCGTCTATAAATTTAGACTTCCAATGGGTAGAGTTAGGGTTTGTTAATTGATAGACCCTAGATAAGAAAGTATCTTTATACCATCTAAAATGGGTCAATGAAGGACACCTAATGTTTTGGAGAAGTGTTTGTAATTTTTCTCCTATAGGAACTGTAGTTCCTACAAAATGTTGTAATATAGAAAGACACAATGTATAAACTGCATCTTCTTCTCCAGTTGGTATTACTGTCTGGTTTTCAGGATTATTTGGTTCGACTTTAACCAATTTTTTATGATTCATTATTTCATTTCTCTGAGAATCAGTAATATAATGATCCCACCAACCTCTAAGTTGACCCACAAATCCTGTGGTTATGAAAGATGCTATAGCACTATCGTTATTCCCATGTTGTTTACAAACAGTTGAATACATAATAATTCTATGTATTACATCTACAATTTGTTTATCATTTAAACCATCTATATTCCATTCATAAATGGCTTTTCCCGAATATGAATTTTGAAATGGTTCAGGTTCTTCAAACAGAAGATCCTGAGGAGAAGGTCTTTTGTAATAATATTTATCAAGAGGCTTAGACGCATATATTGGATTTATTTCTTTATTAATGTCTAATTCTGTAAACATATTTGTTAATTGATTTACATCATCAGATATTTCTGACGAGGTGTCATGTGATTCTGACTCTTCTTCTTGCGATAAAGTTCTAAGCTGTAGATTACTTAGTTTTTGTTCTAAAATTTTTATAAATTCAGAATTCTCATTAGTTTCCATTTTAAAACCTGTTATTGAGGTTGGAGGCTGAATCATAAGAGTTTCTTTATTAATATGCGAAGTTTCTCCTATGTGATTTATTTTCTTTAATTGATCTAATTTGTCAACAATCACTTGTTGTTGGGTCATTTGTTTTTCTATATTTTTATGGATAGATTGTAAATCTTTTTCTAGAGATATCATCTGATCTCCTAGACATATTAAAAAAGTATTTGTATAATTTAGGGATTTAATAATTCCATTTAATTCCCTTAAAGTTACGTGAGCTCCTTCAACCTTTTGAAGACTCAAATACGTAGTTGCTTCCGAAGTTGAACTTAAACTTATTGTTTGTTCTAGGGGAAAATGAGAAAGTATTGTATCTCCCTTTATAGTTTTCCAAGATTTATGGAGAACTAAAATTTCATTATTAATAGTTTCTATATAATTTTTTAGAAACCATCTTACAAAAAACATAAAGTCTCTTGTTCTTTCTAAATACTCATAGTATTTATCTTTAAATTCTTGTAACTCTTTATTAGAGTATTTATTAAAATACCATTGACGAAATTTTTTATGTTTATCGTCTTGAAATTCCTCATTAAGGAATTCTCTCGTCCTACTTCCTGGAGAGAAATCAATCATTTATATGAAAACTCATTTCTGATTGAGTTGGTGATTCCCTACTCTGATTTTTATGATAAATTCCTTCTGGAATTTTATTTTGACTTATGTGAATTGATTCCACAGATTCTAGGTCTTCTCTTAATCTAGAAGTCGATGCACGAGAGGTAGAAGCTCTAGCCGATTCATTTCGGGCTGAGAAGAACTCACTAGGAGAACTAGACCTAGCTGACATTGTTCTAGGTAATCTTATAATTCTTTGAGAATTATTAAATTTAATTTCAACATCTCCTTCAGATGTTTGAATTATTTGTTCTATACCCTTATTAACTATTGGCTCAGGTTCTATTTCCTGAGGTAGACACCAAGTGTCTGGAAAATCTATTTCATTCCATTTAATCAACCTATTAGTTGCTATGTTTGAAGTTAATAAATTAGTTTGAACTACAGTTGTAGTTCCTGGGAAAGATATCTGTTTTACTTTAGGATTTAAAGTATGTAATACCTTATAGTAAATTCTATAGCATATAGCTATAATTTCACTTCCTGGTTTAAAATTATAACCATTAGTATGAATGGTTAATTGCATGACATCTAACAAATTACTGTCAGATAATGATAGATTGAGGTTGGGAGATACCTCAAAATATACTGGTCCATGACATAGACTAGTTTCTATTAATGCAGCTAGAGAAGGTTTGAAATCTCTACATCTGCCATCTCTTACGTATGCCATTATACTAGAGTTAACACCTAATAATGTTAAAGGTTTAAAAGCAATTTGTATCATTCCAATATGAATGAATTTATAGTTCCTAAATGGGAGTAAATCTTTTTTACTTAATAATCTAATTGTCTGAGTATTATCAGAAATTCTGATTGTTTGTTCTATCGTTTTGATAGCGAACTGATATGGGATAAAAGTAAGCCCTAAAGACACAATTAATGTGGCATTAATTGTACATAATCTGGTCCAAAGGGGAGGCCCAATTATTAAGGCTTGAAACCCTAATTAATTAATAAATCCGTAATTAATTAATTAGCTAAGTATACAGCTAATTAATTATGTCCAACTACAAGGAAACCTAATTCCTACATGGAAACTACTTCTACAAAGGATCCAGAATCCTTCTAGGAAACACCTTATCAATTAAGGTTCCTAAACCCACTCTAATTCTTAGACTTTCCACGTCTATATAAAGGGCCTAACCCCTCATTATTAGAACTACGTTTTGGCTTGATTCTCTAAACCCAACAGAGATACGTAGGCATCTTGTGAAGGCAGAATTAAGCTACGAAACACAAGTGCAGCCATTAAAGCTCGTTAAGCTCCGACATACATCGCATTAACTACCCTAGTTTTTATTCCACAACATTTGGCGCCGTCTGTGGGAAGAAGACATCAACCATGGCAAGAACACGGCGAACTGACGGAGACATCGTCCCCACCACAGGTGATCCGACTGCTATCATCCCTCCTGATGAAACTCAAACTACCGAGGTCCCTGCTACCACCACTATTCCCGCTGGAACCCAAGGTCCTAATACTCAAAGGCTTGGTCCGTTTAGTGAGATCGTCCAATCCACCAATCCTGAGGACATCGTCCATGGATCCAACCCACTATCCCAGGTAACTCAAACTCCCTTTATTGCTACTGCTCCTCCACACGCACAAATTTCTACTGTTGTTATCCCTAGTAGCACTGTCGCCCAACCTAGGCTTGGAATATCCCAAGCTTATCCCCCTCTTTACATCCGAGGGTTGGAACCCCCGCAAAACTATGGGCGTAGAGAAGATGTCCGTGATTTCTCAGGACCATATTCAACTGATGATGAAAGCTCAGAAGGCACTGACGTCAATCCTAGGAGAAGAAGGCCTGGTAAAGAGCCCGCAAGAAGCCGGCGTTCACAGTCCCGTAGGACATTAGAACAGAAAATTGCTTCCTATGAGGCTGAACTAAAAGAATTAAAGAAAAGTCTGGATCGACAAGATAGAAGGACAACTTCGAGGTATGAAGCTCCCGACGTCATAGAACTGGATGAAACCCTGCGAGGGAGAAGAACGGAAATTACTAGGGCTGACCCCACTGAACTATTGCCTCTCGGGGATCCTGATGATCCCACGCCGCCTTTTACCGAAACCATCCTGAACGCTCACATCTCAAGTAAGTTCAAGATGCCCACCATCAAAGTGTACGATGGCGCAGGCGATCCAGCTAATCACGTAAGGACCTTCTCGAATGCTTTGTTACTACAACCCATCAATGATGCTGTGAAGTGCAGGGCTTTCCCCCAAACCCTGGGGGGCATGGCTCAACGATGGTATAGCCGATTACCTCCCAACTCCATTGGGTCCTTTAAAGAACTCAGTAAGGCCTTTATAAGCCAGTTTATAAGTGGAAGGGTGCATGAAAAAAGCTCGGCTTCTCTCATGAATCTGGAGCAAGGAAAGAACGAATCCCTGAGGGACTACCTGAACCGCTTCACCAAGGAAGCCTTAAAAGTCCCAGACTTAGACGAGAAGGTGGCTATGATAGCCTTACAACAGGGGACGACTGATCCTTATTTCAAGAGATCTCTAGCCAAACACCCGCCTAAAAACATGCTTCTTCTCCAAGACAGAGCAGGGAAATACATCAAGGCAGAAGAAAGCATGAAGAAAACCACTATATCAGTGGCTACGCAAGGGAATAATAACAAGAAGAGAAAGGGTGATCAAGAATATGACGCCCGAGACAAGTACTCCAAGACGGATAAGGATTCCGAATCCCCTCCTAAGAAAAATAACTTTGGATTGAAATTCGCTGAATATGCAAGGCTGAATGCACCTCGAAGTCAAATCCTCATGGATATTGAAAGAGATCGAGACTTGAGATGGCCTAAACCCTTAAAGTCTGATCCTGAGAAAAGAAACAAAAATGCGTTTTGCCGGTTTCATAGGGATACCGGGCATAATACGGATGACTGCAGACAATTGAAGGATGAAATCGAATTCCTTATCAGGAGAGGAAAACTTTCCAAGTACACCAAGGATGGGAGTCATGATAGGCACGACGATAACAGAAAAAATAATGATGGCCGAGATAGGAATCCTCAACCTAGAGGACCGGTTATTAATATGATTTTCGGAGGACTCACTGTTGCGGGGACTTCAAGGAATTCAAGAAAAGCATACGCAAGAGAAGTTATGCAAGTTGTAGGAGAAGCACCTAAACGTGCTAGGACGGAGGCGGTTATATCTTTTGATGACTCAGACCTGGAAGGGGTAAAGTTTCCTCATGATGATCCCCTCGTTATTGCCCCTTTGATAGGCAACTCAGAGGTAAAGAGGGTCCTGGTAGACAATGGAGCATCTGTTGATATCTTGTTCCATGATGCATTTGTAAAAATGGGATACAACGATTCCCAGCTAACCCTTTCGGATGTTCCCATCTATGGCTTCAATGGAGTGGAATCAAAAGTAGAACGAACCATTCAACTACCTGTGACAGTGGGAAGAGAGCCTAAAGAGGTCACTCAGATGCTAACTTTTCTGGTGGTCAAAGCATCTTCTACATACAACGCCATCCTTGGAAGAACAGGTTTGCATGCTTTTAAGGCTGTAGCCTCGAGTTATCACTTAAAAATCAAGTTCCCCACCAGAAACGGTGTTGGGGAGGAGAAAGGAGACCAGAAAATGGCGAGAAGTTGCTACGTGGCAGCCCTGAGACCCGATGGAGCCGGGGGGCAAGTCCTACCAATAGAGGACATGGACTCAAGAGAAAACGAAGAACGAAGGGGGAAACCAGCTGAGGACTTGGTTCCAATTCCTTTAGTTCCAGGAGAACCAGAGAAAGTCACCTATATTGGGGCCTCATTAGAAGAGCCTATGAAAGAAAAATTGACAAAGTTCTTACAAGAAAACGGAGACTTATTTGCTTAGACAGCCGCTGATATGCCGGGAATTAGCCCTGAACTGATCACTCATAAACTTAACGTGGATCCGCAGCGAAAAACGGTGAAGCAAAAGAAGAGAAATTTTGCTCCAGAAAGGCAGGAAGCCATAAAGCAAGAGGTGGAAAAGCTCTTGAAGGCTGGATTCATTAAAGAAATTCAATATCCCGAATGGCTTGCTAATCCTGTAATGGTCAGGAAATCCAATGGAAAGTGGAGGATGTGCGTCGACTTCACTGATTTGAATGATGCATGCCCAAAGGATTGTTTCCCCCTCCCGAGGATTGATGCACTCATAGATGCCACGGCGGGACATGAGATGTTAAGCTTCATGGATGGCTTTAGTGGGTACAATCAAATCCGGATGCACGAGGATGACGTTGCCAAGGTATCCTTCATCACTGACTTTGGTGTATTTTGTCATCTTGTTATGGCCTTTGGGTTAAAGAATGCAGGGGCCACCTATCAAAGGCTAGTAAACAAAATTTTCAAGCACCTCATTGGAAAAACCATGGAGGTCTACGTTGATGATATGCTAGTCAAAAGTCTCGATAAGGCCGATCATATTGAGCACCTGCGAGAGGCTTTTAAAGTGCTAAGGCACCACAATATGATGCTCAACCCTGCGAAGTGCGCCTTTGGCGTGGGATCTGGAAAATTCCTAGGAATGATGGTCTCTAAAAGAGGGATTGAGGCCAATCCTGACAAAATCAAGGCCATACTCGACATGGAACCTCCAAAAACAGTAAGGGACGTCCAAAAATTGACAGGAAGAGTTGCTGCCCTGGGAAGGTTTGTCTCAAAGTCTGGGGATAAATGTCTACCATTCTTCAAGACGTTAAAAAAAGTTAAAAATTTCGAGTGGACAACAGAAAGTCAAACGGCCTTTGGGGAACTGAAGAAATATATGGCTAAACCCCGTTGTTGGCCAAGCCTAGCCCAGAGGACATCCTATACTTGTACTTGGCCATATCAGACAAGGCCCTGAGTGCTGTCCTTATAAAGGAAGAAGAGAAAATTCAAAAGCCAGTCTATTATGTGAGCAAGGTTTTGCATGGAGCGGAACTTAACTACTCCAAAATTGAGAAGTTTGCACTGGCCTTGATAATGGCCTCGAGGAAACTACGCCCCTATTTCCAAGCTCACAAAATTGAAGTATTAACTGATCAACCCTTGAGGAATATTATACACAACCCCAAGTCAAGTGGAAGACTGATTAAGTGGGCCATTGAACTAGGAGAATTCGACATCAAGTATAAGCCTCGAACGGCCATTAAAGCCCAAGCTCTTGCTGACTTCGTGGTCGAATATACTATTGACGACCAAGAAGTCGGGGGGCAGGACAATAAGGAAATAGAGGAAACAACACAAAAAGGAGGACAGACTCCTAAAGAATATTGGGTGCTCAATTTCGATGGGGCATCAAAAATAAAATCTAGCGGCGCAGGCTTAGTACTTCAAAGTCCCGAAGGATTCATTATTGAGTATGCTATCAAGCTTGACTTCCCAACAACCAACAATGAAGCCGAATATGAAGCCCTGATAGCAGGCCTAGGTTTGGCCAAAGCACTAAATGTCAAGCATCTCAAAGTTCGTGGAGACTCGAAGCTGGTTATATCCCAAGTGAATGGGGATTTTGAAGCAAGAGAAGAAATCATGATCAAATACCTCCGGTTGGTCAAAGCTATAATGACGCAGTTTGAAGAATGTCAGATTGAGTATATTCCTAGAGAAGAGAACGCGAAGGCCGATGCCTTATCAAAGTTCGCCACGTCAGAAGCAGATGAACATGTGGGGAGTGTGTACTTCCAAATCTTGAGGACCCCCAGCGTCAATGCGAAGCTGGTAGCCCCGATAAACATGGGCAGTTGCTGGATGGACCCAATTAGAGCCCATCTTCAATCTGGATGGACCCCTAACAACCCCATGGAAGCCAGAAAACTCACCGTGAGGGCCTTAAGGTACGCTCTTATTGATGGGATTCTCTACAAGAAATCTTTTGTTATCCCATACTTGAAATGTTTGAGGCGAGATGAAGGTCATGAGGCTTTGAAAGAAGTACACGAAGGAATCTGCGGCCAACACTTGGGGGGCAGGGCTTTGGCCCATAAAATCACCCGCCTTGGTTTTTACTGGCCTGACTTGATAAGAGATTCGAAAGAATACGTACGAAGATGTGACAGGTGCCAAAGGCATGCACCGGTTGTGAGACAACCACCTGAGATGTTGACGTCCATCAATTCCCCTATCCCTTTTGCAATGTGGGGAATGGACATCCTTAGACCCTTTCCAATAGCTAGTGGACAGAGAAAGTTCCTGATCGTTGCGATCGATTACTTCACTAAATGGATCGAGGCTAAACCACTAGCCAAGATAACCACAAGGCAAGTAGCTCAATTTTTTTGGGAAAACATCATATGTAGGTATGGAATACCACGAATACTGGTGACGGACAATGGCACCCAATTCAATAATGAAGAATTCAAAGGATATTGCACTGATAATGACATCAATCTACGCTTCACTTCTGTTGCACACCCCCAAGCAAATGGGCAGGCTGAGGTAGCCAATCGAATCATCCTTGATGGTCTCAAGAAAAGGATCGAGCGTTCTGCCAACACTTGGGTGGATGAGCTTTTGCCAATACTCTGGGCATACAGAACAACCCATAAAGTTACTACTGATGCAACTCCGTTCTTCCTGGCTTATGGGGCCGAGGCAGTGGTTCCAGTCGAAATATCACATGTATCTCCCAGAATCAAGGCCTTTGAACCTGAGGAAAATGAAGAAGGAATGAAACTTGCGTTAGACTTGATAGATGAAGTCAGGGACAAAGCTCATGCAAAAATCGTCGAATATCAAAAGAAATCATCTTTCTATTACAACTTAAGAGTTAAAGAAAGATTTTTCAGACAAGGGGAGTTAGTCCTCAGAAAAGCTGAAGCTTCCGGGGTAGGTCCCAAAGGCAAATTAGCCCCCAACTGGGAAGGGCCGTACAAGATAAAGCAAGTAAAGGGGGGAGGATCCTACATCCTTGAAACCCTAGAAGGTGTTGAGGTACCAAGGACTTGGCATGCTTCAAACCTGAAAGTTTATTATGTTTAAAGAATTCAACTATGAGTTCTTATATTAGTAGGAACTAAGTAGAAATAAGGTTCAATGAAACCATTAGGATGTAAGAGCTTTTCGCTCCAGACAAAATTCTCATTTTGTAAGGGCTGTGCCCACTTTAGCCTCGAAGGCATTATTAATAAAATTCCCAGCTTTACAGCACTTCAAAAACCTGTGTGTTCAGCCTAGTTTGGCAACTTTTATTAGTTCTTTTATGACAAAAAGAAGCCTGTTTGGCCCTTCGATTAACATCCCATTTGTTCTGTGTTTGATAAAATGTATTTTGTCAAATATATAAAGGCACGAAAAGAAGAGGACAAACAACAAAAGGGCTTTTTATAAATAAGAAGTCTTCAGGATTACATAATTTAAAATAACAAAAGGAAATGCGAGGAATACAAGGAATACAGGAAAATAAAACTAAGAGAAGTCTTCAGTGTCGTCATCCTTCTCTCCCTCCTCGGCCTTTTCTTCTTCTTCTTCCGCTTCCTTCTGAGCGTTATCCTCAGCCTCAGGAGTAGAATCGAAGACCCGATCAAACTCATCCAAGGCCTCGCCCCCTGACAAGTCTCCAGAACCTGTCCCTCCAGCAGTTGAAGTCAATGCCAGGGGCTGACCCATAGGGCAGGGGAATTCAGCAGGATCGAATAAGCCGGGATGCTTAGCCAAAACAGCTTGAAGGCACTTTTCCCAGGCCTGAGTACAAGTCGCCGGGAAGACCATATCGTCATGTTTATCAATAAAAGCGTAAAAGTCTTCCGAGTCCAGGTACTCGTCGATCACGGCCTTCTTCCCGGCCCTAAGCTCCTGCAGCTCTGCGTGGGCCGCAACCAGTTCTTGCTCCTTCTCGAGCAGCTTCTTTTCCAAAACAGCCACCTTTGACTCTGCTTTGGCCTTGCCCTTTCTTTGGGCCCTCTCTGAGAAGCGCCAGGTTTTGGCCTGATGTGCCATGGTCTGAAAGTAACTGTTGACCTGTTCCAAAAAGAACGGATTAGCAAAGAAGTTAAGAAAAATAAAAAAAAGAAATGAATGTGCCATACCATGGCAACAGCCTGGGCCCCCAAGGTCTCGGCCTCCTCAATATCAATCTTCAAAACAATCTTGGCCTTATCGGCTGGAGGAATGGAGTTCTGTGACCAATCGAGGGAATTCAAAATACTCCCTACGACGGTATCTTGCCTTCTCAAGCCCCAGCTGGGCCTCCAAGCCGCAGTGTCTGGGTTCTCCTCCTCCTCGACTCGAGGCCTCTTCCCTTGAGCCTTGTCGCAGGGATGGAGAAACCCTGGAAGGTTGGGCTCCTTAATTGGGCCCTCAACAGCCTCGCGGGCCTTCCTCATCTTGTGGGTCTCCTGGTCACCCACCCCCAAGTGAAAGTTAATGTTTTTCGCCGCTGCAAAACAAACAATAAAATAAACAGCCGAACTCAGAAAAGTCAGAAAGAAAGGACAAGATAAGAACAGAAAAATACCGCTATTAGAAACATTTGAAAGGCCCACAGCCTTTAGAGAAAACTCTTCCAAAATCTTTCGATGATGGGTTGAGCCCTTATCCTGGCCCAAATCGGCTATAATGAGCTTCTCCTCAGGAGTTAGTTGGATCAGCCCAGCGTTTCCATCTTTAACCTTGCAAAACTTGGACCTAAAAAGGGTGCCCCAATCCCCTCCTTCGCACTCCAGATACAAGAAATCCCTCCGCCAGTCAATGTTGTTGTCCGGAAGTGATTTGTTGCAGAAAATTGGGCTCACTCCCTGCCTATGGTTGATATAAACCCAACCCAATATACTCGATGGGCTGTTCTTAAACTGAAATATGCTACGAAAAACAGCTATAGAAAGAGGATAATTTTTCCTAAGACACAAAACAATAAAGCAAAGAAGTGTTCGCCACGAATTTGGGCTCAGTTGACACGGGTTAATCCTAACTTCAGCTAACAACCTAATTACAAACTCGTGGAAAGGGAATCTAAGCCCACCGATTAGGGCATCTCTAAAGATACATAACCTATTGGGCCGCCAATGGCAGGCCCGGTCCCCAGGCTCGGCTAAAACAAACCTATAGCCCGAGGGAAGTTTGTACAGCTTGCTAAATCTGTCACAGTGGGCATGATTGGTAAAGGTGCTAGAAAACCTAAAGGCATCTAACTCGGCCAACGTGGGAAATTCGTCTCCCATAATTTGAAGGAGGTCTGATACTAAAGAAAAAGAGGGATTTACTGTAACAACATTACCTCTTTTTGCCGCCCTGGCGAGGAGTCGTTGGTGAGCAGAATCCTGTTCCGCCATTGATATTCAACCTTTGAATGCTTGGAAAGTGAGGAAGATGAAGATTGATCGGAGGGTCGCCGGAAATCGCCTTAAGAGAAATGAGCTAGAGTGAAAACTTTGAGAGAGATTTCTACTGAGAAAGTAAGAAGTGAAAATGAAGTTCTCACCTCGCTAATTTATAGCCGAAGAAAACGGTAATTCAACCGGTTAAACTTCCTATAGCCGGTGACAAGCCCATAAGCTAATTGGGCCTGGCTGGACTTTGGCCCAAAAGTCGACGTAAACTAAAACGGGTTAGAAAAAGTGAAGAAGGCCAGGGCCTATGAAAATCAGCAAATTATAAAGCCTTTCTAAATAGACCAAAATCCTGATCGAGATTCGACCAAGAAACTCGGTCGACCAGGACTCAAAAATGGTCCAGAATCGACCAGGAACCTGGTCAACAATCGACCAGGAACCATGGTCGACTAGGACCCAAAAATGGTCCAGAATCGACCAGGAACCTGGTCAACAATCGACCAGGAACCATGGTCGACTAGGACTCAAAAATGGTCCAGAATCGACCAGGAACCTGGTCAACAATCGACCAGGAACCATGGTCGACTAGGACTCAAAAATGGTCCAGAATCGACCAGGAACCTGGTCAACAATCGACCAGGAACCATGGTCGACTAGGACTCAAAAATGGTCTAGAATCGACCAGGAACCTGGTCAACAATCGACCAGGAACCGTGGTCGACCAGGACTCAAGTGATCCTCAGAATCGACCAGAAACCTGGTCAAGTATCGACCAGGATCCTGGTCGAAAATAATACCAAAAAATGGCCAGAAAATCATTAAAATGATTTATAAGGTAAGTAAATTTGGGAAAATTCTCTAAAAATAGAGAAAAATTCCTAGAAGTTAAGGAAAAATACCTGTGGGTACTAGTAAATTTGGGAAAATTCTCTAAAAATAGAGAAAAGTTCCTAGAAATTAATGAAAAATAGTGATGAGCATAAGGAAAGAATTGTAAAAATTCTTCATAGGAACTTGAGCAACAGGGTCATGAATCTTAACTTCTACAAAGTATTGCACACTTTACAGAAGTTGGGGGGCAAATGATATGGGATAAAAGTAAGCCCTAAAGACACAATTAATGTGGCATTAATTGTACATAATCTGGTCCAAAGGGGAGGCCCAATTATTAAGGCTTGAAACCCTAATTAATTAATAAATCCATAATTAATTAATTAGCTAAGTATACAGCTAATTAATTATGTCCAACTACAAGGAAACCTAATTCCTACATGGAAACTACTTCTACAAAGGATCCAGAATCCTTCTAGGAAACACCTTATCAATTAAGGTTCCTAAACCCACTCTAATTCTTAGACTTTCCACGTCTATATAAAGGGCCTAACCCCTCATTATTAGAACTACGTTTTGGCTTGATTCTCTAAACCCAACAGAGATACGTAGGCATCTTGTGAAGGCAGAATTAAGCTACGAAACACAAGTGCAGTCATTAAAGCTCGTTAAGCTCCGACATACATCGCATTAACTACCCTAGTTTTTATTCCACAACACGAACCTAGATTTTACATCAAACAGACCAATATTATAAATTTGGTTTGAAGGGACAGAGGGAATTATCCATTTATTTAATTTATCCAAATTGTTTGGATATTCTACTAATTCAGCATTAGAAATTGACATATCTTGATGATCATTATCATCAGTACTAAAAGTACTCATATTACTATTCATGATAATAACAAATAAATTTGTTGTGGTTGGCTAACCAGTAGATTTTAAGTAGGTTCTTGAGATATAAAATTTTATTTGAAAAACATAAAAGTACAATATTTTTGGTTCATCTTTGCAAACGATTGCTCGTTTAAATATCAACCTTTCGGGATATAAGGAAAATCTTAAATCAAAGATGAGAAGTGGAACGTTTTTAGCAAAAAATTTCTTTTTCACAAAATCATCATAAAAACAGCTTTTCATTGACTTTGAAAGATGATCAAATTAAGAAATCACTAAAAACTTATCCATTTTTTACTCTCTTTTTTTTACATTCTTAAGAACTTACTATATATCTACTACCAGCCTTCCACAATAAATATTTAGTTATTAATCATATAGACTAAATACAAGATAAATGAATTACCTTTAATTCTATGATATACTCCAGTACTCGAATGGCTCTGATACCAAAGAAGAGTCAGAATCACATGACACCTCGTCAGAAATATCTGATGATGTAAATCAATTAACAAATATCTTTACAGAATTAGACATTAATAAAGAAATAAATCCAATATATGCGTCTAAGCCTCTTGATAAATATTATTACAAAAGACCTTCTCCTCAGGATCTTCTGTTTGAAGAACCTGAACCATTTCAAAATTCATATTCGGGAAAAGCCATTTATGAATGGAATATAGATGGTTTAAATGATAAACAAATTGTAGATGTAATACATAGAATTATTATGTATTCAACTGTTTGTAAACAACATGAGAATAGCGATAGTGCTATAGCATCTTTCATAACCACAGGATTTGTGGGTCAACTTAGAGGTTGGTGGGATCATTATATTACTGATTCTCAGAGAAATGAAATAATGAATCATAAAAATTGGTTAAAGTCGATGCACGAGAGGTAGAAGCTCTAGCCGATTCATTTCGGGCTAAGAAGAACTCACTAGGAGAACTAGACCTAGCTGACATTGTTCTAGGTAATCTTATAATTCTTTGAGAATTATTAAATTTAATTTCAACATCTCCTTCAGATGTTTGAATTATTTGTTCTATACTCTTATTAACTATTGGCTCAGGTTCTATTTCCTGAGGTAGACACCAAGTGTCTGGAAAATCTATTTATATATATATATATATATATATATATATATATATATATATATATATATATATATATATATATATATAGGCAAGTGATCAAATAGAAAATAACTTAGAATAGAAAATAGAAAATAAGATCTACACCACATATTCAATCTAATCTAATGGCAAGGGGGAACATCCACACACAAATCAAATACACCCCCATACACCCGATCCCACATAATTCTTCCGTTTTTAATTTGATTTTTCCCGTTAATTAGTGAAGTTTTTTTCAAATCTAACTTCACAACATTTTTCTCCATCTCCCAACAATCAGTTTGCATACCATATGTGATATATTCCGGTGACTTTTATTTTTTCCGCGATTTCCATTATTTTTTGTGAACCCATGATATATAATTTAGTGATTTCTGTAATACAAATTAGTGATTTCTATAATACAAATTAGTGGTTTCTGTAATATAATTTAGTGATTGAAGTTTGAATCTGATAAGTGACGAATTTATTTTAATTATAAATTATATTTGCCGAAATATAGCACATATGGTATGGAAACTGATTGTTGGGAGATGAAAAAAATGCGGTGAAGTTAGATTTGAAAAAAAACTTTGCCAATTAACGGGAAAAATCAAATTAAAAACGGAGGAGAATACATGAGATTGTGTGTGTGAGAGTGTATATAATTTGTGTGTGGGTGCGACAGGTATAATGATAAGGTTTTCTATTTCTCATTTAAACTATTTTCTATTTGAGTAGGACTCTATATATATATATGATAATTCTTCCTAAATAAAGGACTCAAAAGGCAAAATGCATGTTAAACAAAAAAAAAGTATATCCATTTTTAAACTTAAATAGTTTATCGATTTCAAAGTATTTAAAAATTATATTTGTTAATTATATTTAATCGATTATGAAATTTAAATAATCACAGATGAATGTCTTCATTGAAAGGCTCAAACTCTCAATTTATTATTACCAATATACATAAATTATACGGAGTATATTACTTTTTTATTACCCGCATTATACGTACAATTATAAAATTATATGTATTTTAATTTGCCATTTTCATAACCAATATTCTATATTTTATTTTTTTTGGTTGTTATACACATAATAACACGACTACGTAATATTTTATTTAGATTTTCATCCAAGTCATACCAAATGAATATTGATATATTAATAATTATATTTTTTCTAATAAATATATGTAGTTTTATATTCTAATTTAAAATTATACATTAAAATTATATATATTTATAAAAATATAATTTATTTAATTACTTATACATTTTTAAAATTAATATAACTTAAAAAATACATCAGACGAAAATATATCAATCTTTATACTCAAATGCACGAATGACCAAGCACAAAATACAAAAATATATTATTTAGTTTGTTTATTTTTCCAATAATTAACTTATAAATTAAAATACCGATCTTGCAACATTTATTGCTGGTACCATGATGTAACAGGATATAAAGTTATTACCGTGTGTTAATCTTATGTGTCTTGATGATATATAACAGCACGCTGATTTGCTATTTGTTACTGTAACAGCTTGCTATGTTACTAGTTTTACTCTATACAGCTTACATTGACTCACTTAATATATCCTACATATATATGAGTTTGCTATGTATAAGTATATTCTCAGGTAACTTGGCTGAGTATGTGAAAAGATAAAGTTTCAGGAAAGGGTTCGCAACAGCCTGTAAAGATCAGTCACAGAACTATATTAGCAAGCTGACATTGTTCCGCCCAGAAAATATTCAAAATTAATTTCGATAATGAATATTCCTTGAAGATGTTTTGAGATGTCATAGACTGGTTAGGATTTAAATATGTAAGGACTCTATTATATAATATATAGTTTATATAATTAATAGAGCTCAAAAAAGGTTTTCAAATAACTTCATTATTTACTCAAATTTGATTCTCCTTATCATATCTTTCCAAAACATATTTCTATCAATCTTTTCCATATTAAAATCTTTCCATAACAGCTCAAATTCGTTTTGATCTTTTTCTAGCTGTTGGAAATTGATATTACCTTTAAAAAATGATTTGTTAGAAGAGTTAAACTATTTCAAATTTCGAATTTCAAATCTTCTAATTACCTAGCTGTTGGAGAATATTTTATGCTAATCAAATCTTTTCTTATCGCATAATATTCTCAGACCCGTTGTATGCTTTTCTTATATATATTCACTTGCAATCTTTATTGCAAGTAACCAATCGATATACAACGTAAAAAGTTTTGAGATCTTAATATACACGTTTCCTCTCTTCTCTCTCAAAACACTTTTGATTTTATAAACTCTGAGCTTCGTTATTATATACACGTATATTATATACAAGAGTTTATAGTTTGAGTTGTAACGCTTTTATTCATTGTTATAAAATTGTATTGATTAGTTGCTGAAGTAGTGGCAAGGGATCTTGGTGATCAGGGAATATTGCTCTAGGGAACTCTTTGTATTAGAGAACAGATTGTTCGGGAACTAAGGAATTCAAGGGAGTGGTTTGCTCGAGGAATTCAGAGTTCAAGAGGAACAAGCTTGTTAGAGGATCTTGGGGTTCAAGATGACCGATTATTCAAAGGGAAACATAGTGTTTCAGCAAGCCGTTTTCAGCAACTAGGTTAAAGGGAGATATATTATTGTATCGTGTAATTGATATTTTTATTGATCAATAATATATTCTCTTACCGGTTTGGTAAAGAACCAGGACGTAGACCATTAGTGAATAGGGGTCGAACCTGACTAAAATCGATCGTGTTCTTTATCATTTTCAGTATTTACATTCTGCACTGCACCATAATAGCAAGCTATTATACTCTATAATCTGTAATCAGTAAGCTGACAGTTTCAGCAGCAGACTGTTTTGTTTGTAACCGTCGATACAAGTTGATAAAAGTTAAAATTGACATTAGTTAGTCATATACACCTATTCACCCCCTCTAGGTGTGCATTCACACCATGTAATTATTTCTGTAACAAGTAAAGGATAACTTAATTATGTACATAATATAGGTTATTTTAATATTTATAATTTGATTTTATAAAAACGAATATCAATTTAAAGATAACTTCTAGTATTTTAGACAGTTTGCTAATTTTTATACATTATAAAATTTATATTATTAATAACTTTATTTGAAATGATGGTAAATTATAAATTAAATATTATTTTTAATTTGAAATAATGACATTATTTGCAGAGAAAAAATAGATATTTTTCAAAATAACCTAAATCGGTTAATAAAATCTAAAACTAAATATTTATGAAAATATATACATTATATAGTATACGGAGTAACATGTACATACTCCCAATAGAGTAATGATTGTGAGCAGTTAAGTGTAGGGCTGTAGCTAATGATTTTGTGTAACAGATACTGGCTGACTTGTATACATGTACAATTCTACTTATTGAATGGACTTGCCTAATAATAATATCTCAAGATTAAAAGTAAAATTAAAGAAAATGCATTTACTAATGGTGGAATTAGTAGTAGTATTCAATTCACAAGTTGGAATATTACACAAGATAGATGTGTATATATCATGTATGTATATATAGAGAGAGGACCTTTGACTGAAGCCTGCAACGACCCTCAAACACCCCACCTCCATTTCCTTCACACACCCTCTCCCCCCTTTCCCCCTTTGATTTTTAATCTCTCTCAAAATTTCATTGAATCCCAGTAAGAAAGATTGCATCTTTTCCAAGAATTTCTTGAAAAGATTCAATCTTTATGCAATTGACTTGCTTATCTTTGAGTTGGGTTTCTTGGGGTTGTTGAACTTTTGACTTTGTTGTAGATTCACTTTTCTTTATTCTTGAATTGACCCAGTAATTCATTTTTTCTGGGGTTTTGATTGGTCCTGTAAGTAGGTGAATTGTGTGTGTTTTCTTATTGTTGTTGTATATATGAACAGTTGAAGCAGAATCTTGATTTTCTTGAATGGTGATGGATCGGTTGGTAATTTGGATTCTTGGTGCTTTCTGCTTAGTTCTGCTGTTTAATCAGTTTTCAAGTGTTTCTGGCAATGCTGAAGGTGTGTGAACAACATTTTAGTCATACCCTTTTGTTATTGATTTCAAAAGTATGCTAATTTGAGTGAATTTAATGCATTTTTACTTCAATGCTTGCCTGCTGCATATCAGTTTGTTTTTTCAATTGATTTATTGTTATGCAATTCAAATACTCAGTTTTGTGGCTTTGTTTGCTATCGTATTGAAGCGTAATGAATCCAAGATTGTGTACATTTTAGAACTAGGAGATCCCAAGTGATTTTTTATAGTTGACTTGCCGTCAACAGGGTGATAAGTTAGAGGTTCTCCTTATTATACTTATGTTAAAAACCCTCTCACTCGAAATTGAAGAGTGGATCACTTGAGTCAATCCCTGGGGCAATATATAACTTGGACGTCAAGTTATATTCCAAGAATATTGGGGTTCCCAAAATTCGAACTTGAAACCGCTTGGTACCCCTTGCTTCAATTCCAAGAATAGGCTTTCGATGAGGACCTGATATGCCCGTCGTGCTAATGTTAATAGTGTGTCTAGGCATACACGTCAAGCTTACAGAGACCATTGCTAATAATCTCTAAGTTCAGACAGGAGAGGTAATGGAAGTGTCTACCTGAATTAGTTTTAATTTTCAAAGTCTTATAGTGTGCAACAAATGGGTTGCTGCTTTTTTATGCTTGATGTGGATTATTATTGATGCCCATTAGTTTTCTTGTAAGTTGCAAGTGATGTTATTTAATTAATTGATTCTTTTATGCAATATAGGCGATGCTTTGAATGCACTGAAGACTAATTTAGCAGATCCTAACAATGTTCTGCAAAGTTGGGATGCAACCCTTGTGAATCCTTGTACTTGGTTTCATGTTACTTGCAACAATGAAAATAGTGTTACAAGAGTGTAAGCCACGTTATCACCTCTTTAGAGTCGCCTGCTGTGTTTTTGCAAATTTTTTTATTTATGCTGCAGATTGTGGTAGCAACATAAGTTTTTCTTTTGTCCAATGTAGCGATCTTGGAAATGCTAACCTATCTGGTCAACTGGTTACACAGCTTGGTCAGCTTCCAAATTTGCAATACTTGTAAGTCAGAATTTTCATTTTCAGTTTCATTGCGTGCCCTCTTGGGGTAAACTTGTGAATTGAATGTTTAGTTTCTTATTTAGCTTTATTGATCAGTCAAATTCTTCTTTTACACCGTGCAGTTATTTATATATGCCAACATGTTTTTGGATGGATTCATGTTTGACAGGGAACTTTATAGTAACAACATAAGTGGAAGAGTTCCTAATGAGCTGGGGAACTTAACAAACTTGGTCAGCTTGGATCTTTACCTAAACAAATTGAATGGTCCAATTCCAGACACGTTGCAGAAGCTCCAGAAACTACGTTTCCTGTAAGCAAAATCTTAGTTTTTTATCATTATTTTTTGGTCATCTACTTCTAGTAAGAAGTGAACATTACAATGATTTTCTGTTATTGTCGGTGGTATCTGAGATTCAATGGAAACTGAACATTACAGTAAACCCCAGCAACTTCTACTGTAGTATCACATTATTGTAAAGAGCATGAATATTATTTGTTCGGAGGAAGTTGATATAATAGAGTATTATTGCAATTATACGAGGCATAGTAGCGGCTAATCTGTTCCTTGTCTTTGCATGAATAGGAGGCTGAACAACAACACTTTGACGGGAAATATTCCTTATTCTCTGACTAATATAGGGTCACTGCAAGTACTGTGAGTACCAACTGATCTTCTTTTTGTTTTTTTCCAAGTAGTACCAAAATGATCTCTTGGTTCTGACAATTTTCAACTACCTTTCTTTGTCTCTTTATTTGTTTTTTATATATATTTCAGTTTTATCCTATCAATTTCAATTGCATGATATTATGACAAGAATATAATGATATTCTGCCGTCTTCATATATGCAGTGATCTTTCAAACAATCGTTTAACAGGACCAATTCCAGTAAACGGATCTTTCACCCTTTTTACTCCCATCAGGCACATCTCTAGTTATACTCATTCCATTCATAGTGCATTCTGAAATTATCTAATTACTATGCTAACTACCCCTTTCCGTCTTCCAGTTTTAATGGTAATCTACTGGATGCAGCTCCAGTTTCTCCACCACCTCCACTTCCTCCCTCACCTCCATCTTCCAAAGGTTTGGAACTTTTTAGATATTGTCTTTTGTTATTACTGACCTTGAGTGCTAACTAGAATGTGGTATTTAAATGCCTTCTTCCTTTAATTGCAATAATATTTCAGCACTATATGTCTGACTTTGCAACTGTTTTACTTGTTTACCTCGTGTATGGTCTGCTTGAGGATGTTGATTTTTTATTAGATGCTCTTGGCCAATATAAAAAAAAAGAACATTAACTTTAAATAGATGCCTATACAAATGGATGGTGGATACATACATACACACACACACACACACACACATAGCTGATTTGGCCCATATTTAAACAAGCAATCAAATATTATTCCTTCATGTTCTGCCTCTCATCCCATTCCTTGAGGTATATCCTCCTGCCCAGCATTTTGTGTTTATTATAATTCAATCGGGAAAACATGATTAAATTTTTTATATATTCTTTTAAAATGGGAGTTAGCACGCGATTTCGTTGGTACCCTTCAATCGAATCCAATTCATAAGAAAAAAGTCCGTAATCCCTTCGTCTACATTTCGAGTCCTTGCAGAATTCTAGTGTCCACTCTCTTGAAACTTAATACTGTTTGCTTCTAGCTATTGGAACTGTGTCATCGGGGTTTATGTTCCACTATATTACATACTGTCAATTTAATGCACTTTTAGTCATTTTTCAGATACCAATGGCTTGGAATTGAGTTTTACAAGAATGCAATAGACTACTATTTTCATTTCATATCAGTTTTTCAATTGGCAATATTATTTCAGCTGTCAACAGTGCAACTGGAGCTATTGCTGGTGGAGTTGCTGCCGGTGCTGCGCTGCTCTTTGCTGGTCCTGCAATTGCACTTGCTTGGTGGCGGAAAAAGAAACCACAAGATCATTTCTTTGATGTACCAGGTTTGTGTAACTATAATTAGCATAAATTGATTGTTGCAGTGTTTTGGAGCATGATATTTCACAAAATTTTTGCCGATATTTCACAAAATTTTTGCCGTTGCAGCTGAAGAAGATCCGGAAGTTCATTTAGGCCAACTCAAGCGGTTCTCTTTGCGTGAACTTCAAGTTGCAACAGATAATTTTAGTAACAAAAATATACTGGGTAGAGGTGGTTTTGGAAAAGTTTACAAAGGCCGTTTGGCTGATGGTACGCTGGTGGCTGTTAAAAGACTCAAAGAGGAACGGACCCAAGGAGGGGAATTGCAGTTTCAAACAGAAGTTGAGATGATTAGCATGGCTGTTCACCGAAATCTACTTCGCCTGCGAGGCTTTTGTATGACACCAACCGAGCGTTTGCTTGTTTATCCATATATGTCCAATGGAAGTGTTGCATCTTGTTTAAGAGGTACACTCCTTCAATTTGCAACTTTAGCCTTTTTTTGGAATTGCATTGGGTTCTAATAGGTGCCAAGTTTTTGCATAACATCAACACTGTTGTATGACTTGTAAAAAAGCATGTAAAAAATTGAACTGGACTGTTTTCTCTAAATCCTATATTCTGTTGCATTATAATTACTTATAATTACTCATATTAGCGTGGAAGCGAAAATATAGGGATGTGTACATAACATAGATGTTCCCCTTGGAATATGGATACATAAAAAAACAGTTGGTAACTGATGAGAAATAAAAGTGAATAACTTAAGTTGACTAAACAAATATATTATACTTAAAGTAACATTCTCGTGAGCTAATTGGTGCATTACTACAGAGAGAGGTGAGTCGCAGCCTCCACTAGATTGGGGAATAAGACAGAGAATCGCACTTGGATCGGCAAGGGGACTTGCTTATCTACATGATCATTGTGACCCTAAGATCATTCACCGTGATGTCAAAGCTGCAAATATATTATTGGATGAAGAGTTTGAAGCAGTTGTTGGGGACTTTGGTCTGGCTAAACTCATGGACTACAAGGATACTCATGTCACTACTGCTGTTCGTGGCACTATTGGACATATAGCACCCGAGTACTTATCCACAGGAAAGTCCTCAGAGAAGACTGATTGTTTTGGCTACGGGGTCATGCTTCTTGAGCTCATTACTGGTCAAAGGGCTTTCGATCTTGCTCGGCTTGCCAATGATGATGATGTGATGTTGCTTGATTGGGTAAGCATTTACCGACCTTCCTATCTGCTATTTTGTTTATGGTTTTTGTTTTTATATGAGTTCGTGTAGCTGACTTCATCTTTGGAGTATCTAATAGACAACTCTGTAGAATTTAGGGTCAGTATTCAATACAAGTCGGTACAGAATCTTCTGTGTGCACTCTGACATATCTATGTACACAAAATTAATGAAAAATTCAATAAGAAATTGTTTATTTGTTACTAGCAGGACTTAATTGGGTTCGCCTATGCCATGCTATTTGAGTGAGTTATTTTTTATTTCACAGTTAACTATTCCCCAAATTTCAGGTTAAAGGACTTCTGAAAGACAAGAAGCTGGAATCCTTGGTTGACGTAGATCTTCAGGGTAACTATGTTGATGAACAGGTGGAAGAGTTAATTCAGGTAGCTTTACTCTGCACACAAAATTCACCAACTGAACGTCCCAAAATGTCAGAAGTTGTTAGAATGCTTGAAGGTGATGGCTTAGCTGAAAGGTGGGAAGAATGGCAAAAGGAGGAGATGTTCCGTCAAGACTACAGTAACGCACACAATCAACATAATGATTGGATGATTCCCGATTCCATTCACAACCTTCAGCCTGATGAATTATCAAATCCAAGATAATCCCTTGATGTCACATATACATATAGATTTCGCTACAATTATTGTTTGTGTTGTAGTTTATATCTGTTATCTTTGTGCATATAATATTTCTCCTTTTTTCCTTTAATTTTTTTTGTATTTTTTTCTTCCTAAACTACCAATTGTATGTTGTATTGAAAGATTTTTGTTTCTGTGTAGTCTTTGTGGCGACTTTGTAAAAGTTCAGGTCCACGGTAGAGTCCGGAAAGAACCGATGTGAAAAGTTCAGGTGCATCATGCATGTGAGAACTTTGTATTGTATTCTTATGTCCAAGATAGTGAAAAAAGTGTTTAAAATAATAAATGTATGTGACAAAATTGAGCAACAATAGGGTGATTTTAGAGTTCACTATGTTGGGATACTCTCTTCAGCTTTCTTTCCTCAATGGAATCCCATATTAGTTTGTATACACATTAGGATTTTATTTTTCTTTCGAAATAAGGGATTTCGCAGAATTTGAATTGGAATTTGGTTCAATTCTCTTGACATCCAAATATAAAGTTAAATTGAGGACTCGTGATGTTAATTTAACTCATGTCATATATAATGAACTGAATGTTAAATAAACACAATTTAAGTTTGTATTGTTTTCGATGTATTCAATTCGATTTTTCAATTGCTAGCAATAAAACTATTGATTTTGTTTGTTGATTATTCAATTTTGTGCAGAGCATCGTCAAGAGACAATTTAAGCAAATTTCATTAACGTATTTTTAGATTAAAAGGGCCCCTCAGAAGATCGAAATTTAATACTCTCTGAATTGACTGCTACCATAAGTAAAAAGAATTGCCCATAACCCTTTTGCATTTTATTCATCTTCTCGTGTAAATGTTAATAATCATATGTAAATGAGTTGTGGTTCTGAGTTGAGCTTCTGATCTCGAGCTAAAACTCCCGAGTGCTCAAATTCAACTAGTTGGAAAATTTTCAAATTCAAGCTCGAACTTAAAAAATTACTTTTAAACAAAATATGAACTGATTATATAAGTATAACCTACAATATTATACTAATTATATTTTATATTGCTTGTACTTCACTGCAATTTGATTAAAACTAAAATATTTATGAATAAATAAAAATAAAGAACATATTATTTATCGATTGAAATATATATAAACAAATTTATTTAATAACTGGACCTATATTTAAGAGTTATCGAGCTAATTCATTAATTACTAGCTTATTTCCCGTGCGATGCACGGATGATTTTTTTTTAATTTTTTAATATGATTTGAATTTATTTTTATTTGTATAATAATAGTTTAAACTTTATTTAATATTATATGCATATATTTTTATATAATTTATTTGTATTTATATTTTAATAAGATAATATTTGTGTATTTTGTATAAAAATTTATTTTAGTTGGGAGATTAATGTGTGTTTGTGTTCGATCTAAACTAATATGGTATTATATTATAAATGAAATAATTATACATGTTTAATTTAAATTTTTCAAGAAAACACTTGCAACTTTTTTGATGTGTTGCACAGATCGAATTGTTTAAATATTTTAAATAGTTTTTACCCTGCCCAAATACCGACTACCAAACTTTTAATATTTCGGCTTTAATAATATAACCATCTTATATCTCGTGCAATGCACGGATGTCATTTTTTTAGTATTTTATTATTTTAATTTTAATATTTTTTTTCAATAATAATTTAAATTTTAGTTAATATTATACATGTATATTTTATATAATTTTTTATATACTTTATTTTTTTATAAGATAATATATATGTGTTTTGTTTATAAATCTGTTTTAATTAGGTAATTAATGTGAAATGTATTTTAGTTGAGAGTATTTTTATAGGATAATGTTTGTGTGATTTGTTTAGGAATGTGCTTTAGTTAGAAGATTAATGATATGAGATGCGTTTTAGTTAAGAGATTAATGTTAAAAAAGTTAAGGCCCAATTTAGTTAGAAGATTAATGGTGTAAGATGTGTTTTAGTTAAGAGCTAGATTAATGCTAAAAAAATTAAGGCCCAATATTAAATAATAATTATCCAGCCCAAATACCAACCGACTACCAAACTTAATGACCGACTAACAAATTTTTAATGTTTTGGTTTTAATATAATAGTATATAAATATATTATTTGTATCAATTATATTCATTTAAAATACTAATATGTATTTATTTAAAATATTAATATGTATTTTTACTTTATAAACCATTTATAATTATTGGTTAAATATTTAAAGAAGTTGAGTGGTAATGAAACTAATGTAATTGTTTTAGATATATAATATCATACTAAATTATATGCATTTAATTATTTTTAGAAGGTGTTTAATTTTTTTTAGAAGACGTTGAACCAACCCAACTAAACCACACCAACTTCCTTCTCTAACTTTTGCATAAGCTTCCATATCAAACTTTTGGATAAACCTCTTTGTAGAACCAACCTGTCCACAAACTGTCGAGCCTAACTCTTTTATGATCAAGTTCAGCTTGTATCGTGTTCATATTCAGAAATCAAAACATATCTTTTCTCGAGCCGAACCCCAAACCACTAAGCCCCACCATTGTTAGCGTCTTAGCTTATTTATAGTCCCATATGTGAGTTAGTATATGCAGTTGATTTAAGTAATAAATTTGAAGTATACATACATGGCAATGAGTTAAATGATTTCTATGGAAATATAATCCCAGAGCATGCCTAAAGTTTGAAATTTGTAATGTTAAAAATATGTCCAATTATTAGAAGGTAATTACAAAAGAGAACATTTCTTCAAGTACAACCAACGGCAACAAAAGTGAATTTACTTCCTGCCACCAGCTCCCGCACGTGGTTTGCCCTTCACCTCAGACTCCTATACAGCAACATGGGCAAGGTTTTAGGAAGTTAATGACACAAAATAAGCTGTGGGATCTGCATTCTCAGATCATCCATAATATTGAGCTTAAATCTCATAGCGAGTGTACTCACTTGTGGTACATGCAGGAAAATATTGGTCTTTGCCGCTGCTGGGTTATGATTTTCGGCACCTTTACTCCAATCATAACATACCTGTAAATTATGAAACAACGCTGAGGAAAAATTCTTAAGGCTTAATTTATTCACAGGAGCTATAGTTAATCATCTAACAGATCAACATATAGTACACAAGAATCAAGATATGAAGGTTCAGAGGGTTGTATAAAAAATCACAGGATAAACACACTGGAGTACAATATACAAGGAAAAAATGAATGGAGAAGTAAGATAGCAGGTCAATGTAATTCAGGCACAGCTGCATACCGCGTACGCATATATTGAGCCATCATTGTTGAATGAACTGCAAGGTATAGGATTACTGCACCTTGACATGGCCTGTAAACAATAAACATGTCAGGAAAGGAGCATCCGATCCAGAAGTTAAAGGCACCATCCGATCCGGCAGTTGCAAATGTGTGATGAAATAGGTACCTTCAGTCTCTGTTTGCTATCTTTGTCCCAGAAGTTAAAGGCACCATCCGATCCAGCAGTTGCAAATGTGTGATGAACCTGAGATGAAGAAGTTCAAGAGCATATCAACTATCCAAACAAAGGAAAGCATGAACAATTTAACACAACAGAATGTCCCCAATACTTGGTGGGGGGAAATGTCCACTATAGATAACAGATACTGACATGGTAACCAATAGTTGAACAGGGAATGTACAAATCATCTTTACTAGTGAAAAAGGAAATTTTAGATTGCAAGTAAAAACACAACTTGACTGATTTCATCCTTGCAAGAATGCATCCAACTGGCAACCAAAACTCGGGGTTGGGAAGTATGGAAGTAGACAGATGTATTACCACAGTATATTTCAAAGAGATTTTGCTGGTCATGTCGTGGTCTATAATATATGGTAAAGAGAAATGATAGACTGAAGAAATGTAATCAGATTTAACATTCATTTATAATCGAGCACTTTGACAAATTGCAAATTACTAGCACAATTATAAGCTACTATTATGTTCATCTACTTAAGAGCAAGTCCAATGCAATGCTAAAGTGAGTGTTATTTCTATAATATAGCATCAATTATAGAACATAGCATTCCAATGCAATGCTAGAGAAGGTGCTAAAATAGAAAAATGCTATACTTGGTTCTATATTTAGAATCAAGTATAGATGTAGCTATAATTGCTACATGGGCATGCAAGTGGGAAATTGGAGGGAAATGAATATAAAAACATCTATTTTAGCAAGTCCAATACTATACTTTTCATTGTTGGTTGAAAATTTACTTAATTTTACATCTATTTGGTTCTATTTTTAAACCATGCATTGGAGCATGAAATCTATTTTAACACCAAAATGTACTTTTTGATTTCATGTTATAGCAATAGCTACATCTACTTTAACATTAGCATTGGACTTGCTCTTAGAGTGCTATAGGGAGAAAAAATATATGATAAACTTCCAATACAGAAACTACAGTATTACTTATTGTGTATCCAAAGAACATATATGAAAATCTTACTGGATGGAAGTTCAGCGAGTTGACAGAGTATATATCATTTCCCTCTCTGTGGCATTTGAAAGTAAAGTTTTTACTTTGCTGTGCTTCATCAAGATGATGGACACCAACTCTTCCTTCAATAGAGCCCACCTTTAGAAAATAAGAGGCAAATCCAAATATTAAAGAAAAATGAATTGATTGATTATTGCCAAAATTAGGCATTAATCAAATCTGAAAAAGACGGGTCCTTGTACTTTCTTTAAACGACAAAAACTATAATATGTGCAAGGAATCGTAGAATATAGCATCCCAATTAAATTCATGCATGTATATATTATTCGAAGTTCGAACAATAGAATACTCTACAGGAAGATATGAAATGGACTACGACACTTTAGAAGAATGATCTTTTATGCATATACTCAAATTTGGATATGGAAAGAAGGATATAGAACTTGATATTCCTGCATACTACTCAAAGTTTCGATCGATAAAGGATATAAGAGCTGTAAAAATTGGATAAAGAAAAACGGATAAACATTTACGAATAGAGGGAGTAAATCTAAGACCAACTATTTAGCAAAAAAAGAAAGATAATAAAAAATTTGAGACCAACTACTTATTAACTAGTAACCGGGATCTAGGTTATGCTTAGAACTAAAAGCCGCAGTGTTTACAATCTTACCTAATTTTGGAATGGAGGGAGCATTTGGCGACAGAAAACATGTTTGTTAAACAATTTCAAAAGGGTAATGAACTTCTATTTCATTCATACAAAACTCATTTGAGGACAAATTTTTTATACAAACAATTAAACAAACTTTATGGAAAGTATTTTTAGCTAACTAAAATTATAAAATTTTAAACTTACAATTACAAGAAAAAATATTGGAATGAAAAATCTGTTGGTGCACAAAAAAAAACTGAAAAAACAATATTTATCAATTCACCCTTGTGTAATATAAAAGGGAACATATATGTCCCTTTCATAGTAGTCCAAAACAAACATTGCCCTCCACGTATAATTTTCAAATCGACAATGCTACTTCATATAGCACTATTGTATTCATTGCTCGCCATATTTGTAACCATCTCAAACCTATTATTTTTAGGAAACATAGTATTACTATATCCTAATTTTTTTTCACTGAACCAATGTTACTAAAAACGCACTTAAGCGCATGTATACATGAGAAACACCATGGGGCACACTGAAACTGCTTCGCACTGCTGGAGCGCAGCGGTTTGAAAGAAGCGCTCACTTCTGAGGATTAAGCGCGGTGCTCGAAGCGCGGATGAAGTGCATACTTTAATTTTGACTATATAGTTTGGCCGGGTTATTAAAAAACATATACCCACCCACCTGTTATGTTCAAAACCGTAAATCACACAGAGGCGCGACTTTAGGCGACTCCTACTCCAAGTATGTTCTAATTTCTTTCTAATTTCTTTCTACTCTCTTTTTCTTCTTATCTCCTAATTTCTTCCGGTCCACAAAACTGTATCTATCTATATGTGTGTGTGTGTGTGAGTATCAGGTAGGAAGAATAGACACGAAGAAGAGGGGTATGAAGCATAGTATCCATATATGGGGCTTTCTGTATGGGGTTGTTTTTTTATATATACAAACTAATTTTATTTTATTAGTTTACTGATTTCAATTTATTAGTTTACTGATTTCAATTTCAATTTTATTAATTCAACTTCAGCTTATATTTTCTGTTAATTTCTGTAAATATATAATATAGCTAATTATAGATATTTAGTACTTGTATTTTCTGTTCTGTTTTCTATAAATTAGTAATTAGTATATATATAAAGTAATTCAGTTTATCATTCTATTAATTTAATTTAATTTTATTAGTTTATTGATTTAATTTAATTTATATTTTCTGTTAATTGCAGTTATAAATGGCTGATTTCAGTGATAGCAAAAGAGATTCCACAGTTTTTATTATGACTATAATGTGTTTTAGACCTTTAATCTCTTTGTTTGGTTATTTTATGAAAAAATGGTTTTCTTATTAATGTGTTATTATTGATAAATTTATAATGTTTTACATTGTATACATCTATATATGTATATTTGCTCATCTTCGATGAATCTATGCTTCGGGATTAAACTCCAGGAGGCATTTGTGCTTCGGTGCGTGTTGCACGTTTAAAACACTGCACCGAACTTATCAATAGGACTTAAGGTTAATAATCATTAAAATAGTAACCCATAAGAACAACTTCAACGGTAGCAACCTAAAACCTAACACATCATCCTTAAAATATTATACTTCATTTTTTCCTTCATCCACCCAACTACCCAAGTCAAGACAACTTTATTTCAAATGTGCTCCTATGCTAAGCAATTCTAGTTGCCACAAATACTATTATATCATTATTAAATAATCATCTCTCATTCTTGCTGGCAGTTACTTTAATGGCCAAAGTAATAACAAATATAGAATACATTACAAATCAAGGTTGACAATGCTGCCCAATTCAGGCAACAAATCTTGCACATGCGTGGGCAACATTAGCTCTCCAGTAGGGAGGAAACTTCTATGGCCACTCAACCTCAGCAAGCATCCACCGAGGCAACCAGCATTTTAGCTGCTCTAAACAGAACTCAAAGGTGGTTCACATAAATACATACCAGTGCAAGAATGCATAATATACAAGTAAATGTATTTACTGTCAATTCAATGTTAAGTAATGTGACCATAGAAAAGTTACTGGATACTACAAGCCACACCAAATTATTTCTATATTATATAGCTAATTAAATCTCAACAATGTTTTTCCTGGTGCAGAAGTTTCAGTTAATTAACAATATGCTATACCTATATATATTGAGCTGATCAATCCAAGGACTTTAAGAATATAGTCCACAAACAAAATAGCAGCATTCAGAGATCCAAAAGAAACCGTACTCTGTTCTTAAATTTTTCATTAAAAAAAAAGAGCTAAAAACTTACCAAAAAACCTTGCTGATCTGGAAAGGCAGCTACACATCTTGTCTGATACTTGAGGGGTGAAACAATTCTTTTAAACTCGGCCTGTTATATTCAAAAATAAATACTATATTGTGTAATGAAAAAAATGTTTAAAATTGAGGAATAAGATTATAGTGAGAACGAGGTTAAGCAGTGTTGCTAGGACTAGGCATTTTCAATTTTTCAAGCAAATCCTCACGAAGCAAGTTATCTCTTAAATCCCAAAGGACATGCATAATATCCCACAAAAATGGTTAATGAAAGTAGCTTCTATAGCTTTATATATGGTCCAGATAAGACACGTGGACAAATCGACATACCAAAATCCTTTATAGATATCTTGAGCATTAAAGACAAATAAAACATATATAATCTATTATCACCAAAACAAAACAAATCCTAAATCTAAGTAATGTTTTCAATTTCAGTCGATAAAATGTATGGTACCAAATAAACCAACTATGTATGTGTGGGATTTCATATAATACAGATATACAAATTATTGACATATGAGCATCACACATCTATGACTATGTTAATGAGTATGTACACATTTTCCATGACAGTTAATTTGTATAAATACATCTTTTTATGTTCTTCGGATAACAATCTAAGCTCATTAAATGCACCAAGGTAAATATATATTGTGTTAGCACTGGGCATGGTATCAAGTGTCTAACAGAGAAAAGTATTACAGCATTGTCAGCAGAGTGACTAGTAACTAGTATCACATATATGTTACTAAAGGCACACATTTGGTTCTTGTTTGCTGAAGTAGCATATAACTTCCAAGATAGAAACTCTTTCTTTAGTATTTATTTATTAAGTTATTAAAAGGCACAAGCAGAGAATGCTGAGGAAGGAGGAAAGGGGACATTTAATGTAGTTATGAAGGATAAAACACACTAATATATCTAACGTAAACATATTAACAAGTATTTTCCACGGAAATCAAGAAATCGCATCATGATGGATAAACTAAGCTCAAACAGCTTGTTCAGTACTAAACTCATGAGAGTACCAAGAAGTCAAATAAAGTTCAATGCGATCTTTGTATACATCATTCACAAATCAAGGTAGTTAATAAGAATTAGAACAATTACCTGAGGGTTCTGCAAGTTAAAAACTATAAGATTTCTATCTGCTGTGCCGACAACCATCAATGGATGTTTGACTGTAAGTGCATAGCACCGCTCAGGAAGTTGTTGAACATGAGCTGGATTAGATTGTCTCAGATCCCAGTATCTAAAATGATCCAAAATCAATAATAACACTCGATCAACAAACAGATAAGCTTATACACAAAATCCTATGATAATATCAGGCAACTGCACACATGTCCATCAAGTTTTTTGTCAGAAGATTGTGAATGTGATACATCAACCAGACAGATACTGACCAAACTAATAGAGACAAGATGTGATGTTTAATGCCTAACGGACATTGATATCCAACTCAGAGAGGCTATTCTGAAATTACATGCTCCTTAACAGTAATAAGTATACCACAAGGGACATCCAAAAAATTCAGCAGCCATACAGAAAAAGGGGAAGAACATGCTACGTTGCACTGCATATATTTATTGCCACGGGCGAGAAAAAATGCTTTAGTTTTCTTTGGCCCAGATACTCCCAGAAAAAGTGCTACTGTACTACAAAACGAAACGTATGTCCTTGATTTAAGAACTTATACTGTCAAAATAGACCGTCTTGTGCACAAGGAATCAAGGGAAATTCAATAATGATTTGACCGTCTACTAATTTCTCTAAATATCATGCAGCACACAACTGTATCAGATACATATGTATTTCAGGTCTTTGTGTCATGAAAAAAATGGCGTCTGACCAACAGCTAGTCATCGTAGTTTAAGATAACAAACAAAGAAATGCAACAACCAAGTCTATAAAACACAAAACCATATAATTTGGACTTGCTGAAAGCAAAATTTTGTCAAAATTGAAGCAAACACACTATCAGCACATGAGAAGTTATCAAGACAACATTACTAACCTTAGAAGTCATTAAAATACAAGATGTAATACGTAAAATGATACGACAGTTACCTTAATGTCTTGTCCAAGCTTCCGGTGACCAAGAGGTTCAGCTCTGGGATCCAAGCAAGATCCTTGACAGGAGCATCGTGCATAGCCACAGTTACTGGCTGACCGCCAGACAATAAAGGCCACATTTTCACTTGCTTGTCACAGCCCCCCGAGAAAACTGTAGTACCATCATCCTTCCAAGCTGAGCACAGAACCTATGGTAAATACATTAATCAATCACCATCATTTAGGCAGAAAAACAACATAACGAACTTGCACTTGCAAGAAGAGAGAGCAATTCAATTGTTACCGGCTGTTCATGTGACATTTGTGCCTTGCCAACAGTACCAAGAGTAGTACCATTCTTCATCACTTCCCAACATCGAACCTATATTTGTTTCATCAAATTTGACATCAACAGACATAAATTAATATCATATCTAAACAGGAAAGCTTTAATCTTTCGAATGCCCAAACTCAAAATGTGAGATTTCAAGATTATTACGCTATGGTTCAACTAAATTATACTCTACTGTCTCGTAATCAGAAACAAACATAGCTACGTAAATTAATCATCCTAGCTAGCAAACAAAAAAATAGCACTACTTATAAACCAAACAAAAAAAAACCTAATTAAAAATAAATAAAACAAACCTGATTATCCCAAGAAGTAGCAACGAGAAAATTAGCCTTGGGACTAAAACAAAGGCTGGACACGGAATCAGTTGGTGGCTGTGTTACCTACACATCGAAAACATAAACAACAATGTACATCACTCATCACATATAGGCCCCGTTTTTCTCAGCTTATAAGCTGAAAAAATTGGTATATATGTACTTTTTCTGAAAATAAGTAACTTATTTTCAAATTTGAAAATAAGATTTGGTCTTAAATTTCTAAAATAAATATTAATTTTCAAAAAAAATATGAAAATACTTTAAAAAAAAAGTAACTTATTGCATATAAGCTAAGCCAAACACCCCCATAATTAGCTCACATACTTAAAATTTTCCAATTCACACTCATCATAAACAAGAAACAACAATAATATAATTGCACATAAATTCAATTCCGCAGCAAAATTATAAAAAAATGAAATACACACAATAATACTGTACAGAACAATATGAAAGAATTCAAAAACAATATATATATATATACACACACACATATATAATATTAAAATTGAAGAAATTGTTACCTCGGTAGATTTGTTTGGATTTTGATTAGTAACGCCAAAGGTGGACATTGTGATGTGTGTGTAATCGCAAGATAGATACAAGAGATGAAGGTAATAGTAGAGGATTTAGGGAATTGTAAACTGAGTTTTAACACACAAACCCTAGTTTCGATTTATGTATTTGAATGATTGTAGAGGGAAAAATTAGTATTATGAGTATTAGGCTTTTAATTCTATTTTTTCTGCTTTGTAATCAGTTATATCTACCTATCTAGTGTTGGTTCAGCAATTAAATCGAAAATTGGTCGAAACTGAATTAAAACTTTCAAAATTAGTTAAAATCCAACAATTAATAAAGGGGTTGTTTCGGGTTGGAACGGGGAATCGGGAATTGGGTTAGTTAATTTAATATATTTTTTAATAAATAAAATATATATATATATATATATATATACAGTTAATATAAAAAATAAATTACTATTAGTTATTAAATATTAAACAAAATTATTGTAAAAATATTATTTTAAAAACTAACATATAATTTTTTAGATAAAGATAAAAATAATAATTTTTTGATTTGATTATTCATATCTCCAGCTCATACACACCTCCCCTTAAGGTATCAGAAACCCATAACATATGGGTTTGAGATATGAGTTTTAAAATTAAAAAAATTTAACCAAACACCATGTATGGGTTTGAAATGAATAAAACTCATGCCTGATACTTGGAATGCACGAACCAAACGATCCCAAGAATTAAACCATTTCAAATATTTCAATTTCAATTCCAGTTATAAGTTTCAATTGAATTGAAAAAATCGAACCAAATTAATTATTATATATGTTGATATTATATATATATATATATATTATAATTTATAAATAAATTTATAAATGATAATAAATAAATAAATATATATATATATATTTATAATATTATTATTCCTAAAATGGAATGTCCCGATGGTGATCAGAACACCTCATAATAAATATTTTATTCGAACTTTTGAAAAAGAAAAAGCAGATAAATATATTCAATATTCTGCACATAGAAACAGGTGTTGGGACCGCTCGCTTCTCGGGCTTCCCAGGTATTTAGTTATTTTAGTATGTTTGTAGATAGTACTTATAATAAAACTGAATCTAGACTTAAAACTTATCTAAACTTATGAATTTGAGTTTGTGTATTAGTACTGGGTTTGTAATACATTATTTGGATTTACTTTTAGTTTCAGCTGCTTAATTTCATACTATAACCTGTTAGCGATCCTTAGTTGTTGACGGGGTTAGTGCACCTCTGATTTATTATGTTATTATTGTTGGTTGTTGGCGAGCCAATGTGCCTCTGTTTTATATTATTTTATTATTGTTGGTTGTTGATTTGTTGTGACCCCCAAATCTAGACCCGAGTTTGGAGGGCGTCACAGTTGGTATCAGAGCTACAGGTTGGTAGTCACTGAAATAAGCAGAGATATAGCCCCTGAAAGATTTTGTAGAACAAATGAGATATATTTTTATTCCTTTGAGATAAGTTTACATTCACATGAGATAAGTTTATGTTTGACTTTATTTTAAGCCTATGTTGTGAGCTGTGTTGTGATGCCTATGTATGGTAGGGTTCGGTTTGTAGTAAGAGGTATGTCGGAGTTTTGAGTATACATAGCTAATATCTTATCTAGTAGAATGTCCAGGGAGTAGGATGTTGTAGGCTAGTCATATGAGGAGTTGTATTCCATGTAAATATTTATATATATCGACCGCAATTTTGTAGTATAGATCAGTGTTGTTATAATTAGACATGCGTTTCCTTTTGACATTCAAGTACATTAGTAGTTGTGCACCATGATTTGATAACATGAATGGGAACAATGATTTTATTTAAAAAAGAAAACTCCTTTTCTTCGCTACATATGCCTTTCCATGATAAATGTTATATCAACATCATGTATAACAACGTACTAAAGAACTTGTTTGTTTATTATCAGAGATATAGCCAATCCAAACGCGATTAGAATGACTTAGAAAATCAGAACAACGATCAGAATCCCATGGCGTAGGGAAATCCTACAGTTCAGGGAATTCCAGTAATACAAGGGAATCCGGTAGATCTGGGAAATATCAATGTGATGCATCAAATACTTGAACTATTTCGTCAATAAACTAATAATCTTACACGTCAGCAACAACAACTGTCAGCACAACAAGCTGTAACTTTCAAAGCATTTTAAGTTGTGAAACCTCTAGAGTTTCAAGGAGCGGCAGATCCCATAGAAGCCAGAGCATGGAAAAGGAGATAGAGAAATCTTTTGCGTTGGTGAAAGTAGAGGTGAATCAGAAGACCGAGTTTACCAGCTATTTCCTAAAAGGAGAGGCAAATTACTCGTGGGAGTCAATGAAGGCACTAGAAGAAGCAGGAGTAGTTAATTGGGAGAGATTTAATGATTTATTTTTGGAGAAGTACTTTCCGCGTTACATGCAAAATCAAATAGAGATAAAAAAATTTGGAACTAAAGCAGGAAACCGATGTTACAAGTTATGAAGCTAAATTCACTGAGTTAGCTAGATTTGTACCAGACTTTGTGGATACGAACGAGAAGAGGGCCAAAAGGTTTCAGCAAGGACTGAAGGCATGGGTCAGAAGTAAGGTGGCTGTTTTTGAGTTAACCACCTACACGGCCGTGGTACAGAAGGCAATGATCATATAAGCTGAAAGTGATATGACCCAGAAGGAGAAGGACAGGAAGAAGAGAAAATTTGACAACCAATCGGGGAATTAACAACAGAGCCGATTTCAGAATAATTTCAACAATAGATCGGGATTCCAGTTTCGAGGGAATGGAGGACCTGAGAATGAGGGTCAGAACTTTGGCAATCAAGGGAATCGATTCCAGAATAATAACCAGCAATAAGTGAATCGGTTCATTAACACCAATCAACAACAGGGGAATCGACCACCATGACCAACATGTGAGATATGTGGAAGAAATCATGGGGGAGTATGCAACCAAACTAATGTGATGTGTTACCGATGTGGTAAGAAGGGTCATTACGCCACCATGTGCAGTTTACACGCATCTATCGAAACTATTTGTACAAGTGTGGAAATAAGGGTCATCTTGCAAAGGACTGCAGAGTCAACGTCAATCAGGGAAATCAAAATAAAGTTATAGGGTCCGACAATGCAGGTCAGCCCAAGGCCCGAACTTTTAATATGAGCCTGTAGATATTCAACTTGACTTATCTTATGTAGAACAGTCTGTATAAATATTAGATCATAAAATATGGTATTAAGGAATAAGATAGTACCTTTAGTTAGGATATTGTGGAGAATTCCTTTGTTGAGGAATCAATCTGGGAATTAGAAAATGAAAGGCTAGCTAAGTACCTTCATCTATTTTCTTAAGTGGATTCTGGGGACAGAATCCTTATAAGGAGGGAGGTTGTAATGCCCGAGAAAATTACATATATTTTATAATATTTAAATATACTTTTAATATAATTTTTAGTGTGTCAGATTTTTTTTATTTTTTTTTATTTTTTTATATATGCATTTATTTGTGTTAGAATTTTTAATAAATAGAAAAATTGTCTGTTATGTGTTATGTGACTTTTGTGTAGCTTAAAATATTTTATTCTACTTTACTGTACTTTTGTTTCATTAAAATAAGATTATTTTTATTTATTATTATCAGACTCAGCTCTTACAAGAGACTAGAGACCTTGTCTTTGATACGTATATTTTTATGGAAAGGATAAAATCCTCAAAATAAATTTATTTTATTAGTTTTGGACCATTCATAATTTTTGGGGAATTTTGATATATATATATATATATTGTATTTATTCAAAAATATTTATTTTTATATTTTATCTCATAAAATTATTTTTGGGCTTTTATTTTTTTTAATTATGGGATAAAAATACATATAATCAAATTGGAGCCCTTAATTTTGATAAAATATAAATAGTTTTTATATTAATAATTTTATTAAAAAGAAAATATCACCACTTGATATTTTTTTTCGGTTTTGGGGAATAACAGGTATTAGCTAGGTTTCATAGTATACTTGGATCAAATCAACCTTTATGGATGATTCTGCAGTCCATTTTGCTTGTATTGATAGTCAAATTGAAGCGTGTTAAGAGTCCTATCTATTATGCTAGCAATATTATGTGAAAGTTGATTGTTCTTCGAGTTGTGCATAACTGAGTTATTTCGATTTTTAAGTTTTTGATTTTTGTTAGTTGTTTGGTTGAATTGATTATACGAGTAGCTTCATGGTTAAATACTGAGCATGCTAGTATCTTTAATTTGTGTTTTTGAGTCTGATTTGAGCTTGCCGGTTGTTGGACAGATTTTGACCGGTTCTATTCGAGTTGGTCGGAATATGTATTTCCGAGCTCCGTTCTTGAACTTACTTGCTTGTTTGTGCTTCTTATGTGTCTAGCTATCTGTGGTTGTGTTTTGTTTTCAAGTTTGAGGTCGTCTTATTTTGTCGGATTAATGACCGGAGCTGAGTCGGTGGCCAGAATCGAAGCTGTGTAACTCGGTTCTCGATTCTGGTACCATAGTTGTGTTGTACGAGTGGCCAGGACTATGTAGGTATAATTCTTGTGGCTATTTGGGTCTGGTTTTGACTTGCCGGAATTGACACCGTCGGCCAGAAGTCCGACTTCGCCGGAGATCAGTTTCCAGGCCTAGTCAGTTGATCTGTTGTTATTGATTGTGTTGTCTGTGTGCTTGCGTGCATATATTTTGCTTTTGGTCTACATCTGCTACACATGTTATTATTATTTATGTACATTGTGCAATTTACTTGTTCGAAATAATTTTTTTCAACCACAATGGATTTGGCAGGTCTAATTGATTGTTAAAGTTCAACATATATTGTCTGATAGTTGAGTGTTAGCTCACTAGTATGTTCACTTTTATTCTAACGTGAAAAGTGTAAATGATGACAAAAAAATAACGTGAGAAGTGTAAATGATGAATATGTATATTTTATACTTAAAACATAGTTTCTTAGTGATTTGGATTTATTCTGAATATGTTTAATATGTGATGCATTGGCAGCTTGCTGACGTTTGTTGATTATAGATTGTTGCATGGTGAATCAATTTTGAGTTGTGATATTACAATATATAAAAGTCGGTGACTTATATTATGCCTGTAAAATACTGTTGATGTTACGTTTTACCATATTACATTGGATTTACATTCAGTCATCTTTTGTGATAAAGTCCGGACCAAAGACGAAGACTTGCACCTGGAAGATAAATTATTTGTATTTCAAAAATCAATTTGATTTGATTATTTTAATTTATTTGGATAATAACTTAATTAATTATAATTAGTTGATTAATTTATTTTAATCAATTAATTTAATTAGTTAAACATTATTTAAATAAAATTAAAAATAATTGAATTCAATTATTTTGAAAAATAAAAATGATTTATTTATTTATAAACCCGGATTAATATTTTAATAAATATTTTGGGGTCCAATAACTATCCGGAGTAGATAATAATGATCCACTTTGACTCAAATAACATTTTAGAATCTACTTTTATTTATTTAACTGCTCTTTAATTTGTGAGTCTTATCTCCTATATGATTTATATGCTTACTTGTCTACTAATTGATGTTACTTATTTATTAACTATTATTTGGTGTTCATTATTAATAGAACACATGGGTAGACACTAGTATCTAAAATAGAATATTTTATTTATAGATATGAGCGAGGTAGTAGATAGACGAGCAGTGTAGTCGTCCCATTCCAGCTTAGGATAGTTTCTACATCAGGCAAATATTTCCTCCTTGATCATCCTAAACACTTTTGTTTTACTGTTTCAATTATTCATATCATGATAAATAGTTATTGTTTATAGCTATTTATGATTCTTGTTTTATTCTGTGTATCAGAGTTACTTATTATTCATACTCTGAATATTGGAAGTTGATTATAATAAACACATCATATCCAGTGTTATCGTAGTAAATAACGAGGATATGGTTTGTATTTGAAACTAAGTATACCTTATTTTATTTGGGGTTACTCTATTGGATTGGAATTTATGTAGCGTAAGTGGCCAATGAGTAGGTCCAGCGGAGTTAAGGAGGATATGGTAACCAATCCATCTTCATATAGGCTAACATTACTTGCCTATTTTGGTACCTATATTTTGAAATCCTCGTTATATCTATGGGTATAGAAATGTACCGATGAGCTATAAAGGGGTCCTCTTATTTTTGAAATCTGATCAGTGGGCAATAGTGTTTATTTGTGTGTATCCAATCCATATTGCCTATATGGCTACTATATATTGATTTTGAGCAGTTGATTCATTTTGATGACATACTGCATTATTTTAGTTGAGATAAACTGTGATTTATTTACTGTTCAGTTTTTATATAAACTGTTTTATATTCCGTTCTCTATACAAATCTCATATTTTGATTACATTTCAATTGTTCATATACTTGATGAACATTTCGTTGGCTCACTCTTGCTTTTTATCTAAATCATGCTAGACTGTCAGTATGAGCCATTCCAGCCGTTCTAGTAAGCGTAGCGAGAGACAGGTTTTGAGACCGCTCACTTCTCGGACCTCCCATGTATTTAGTTATTTTAGTATATCTGTAGATAATACTTGTAATAAAACTGAATCTAGATATAAAACTTATCTAGACTTATGAATTTGAGTTTGTGTATTAGTAGTGGGCTTGTAATACATTATTTGGATTTACTTTTACTTTCAGCTTCTTAATTTCATACTATAACTTGTTAGCGATCCTTAGTTGTTGGCGGGGTCAGTGCGCCTCTGATTTATTATGTTATTATTGTTGGTTATTGGCGGGCCAATGCACCTCTGGTTTATATTATTTTATTGTTGATTGGTTGGTGACCCCCAAATCTAGACCCCGGGTTTGGAGGGCGTCACAGTGTTGTTTTTAATGCATAAGGGCAGGTCGTGCAGCCGTTAGTTTAGTGGAAAAAAATGACCCTGTGACAACTGGTATCAGAGCTGCGTTTGAAGGATCACGTTGAATCCAAGTGCTGCACTTTTAGAACGAGTTGGGCGCTTGGAAGAGTGTGTGAGTGTGCCTTTATCAACAGAAGATATTTCGTTGATAAACCAAGTTTGGAACCTTCAAGAAGGGAATATATATTTTTTGCATCATATTCTGCTTATTATATATTTTAGAATCTAATACATAACATATAGGTCTCTAGTTTTTACTCCATTGAATTGAACCATATATATAAAAAGGTGAACATGTGAGTTATACAATGAGAATATCATAATCTTCATTTTTTAGGAAAAATATATCAGTATCATCACTAAAGAAAAACATGACTCATTTTCATAACTAGATAATAAAAGGCGTACACGTCGTTTAAGTCAAAACTGAATTTAGTCAAATTAAACATTTTCCATCACACATTTCAATAGTTGCTTACTCGAATTGTTGTTTTTAATATATTATAAATAGTTATGAGTTGCATTATTTGATTTTTATCAACTAATGGTTGTATAATTGAAAATAAAAAAAAGTGATTTTTTTCTTAATTCCATATATTTAATGATTGTGTGTGTATCCTCATTTTTTAAAATTAATTAATTAAATATTTATTTAGTCAGAGCATATATATTTAATATTAATATACGAGTTTCTAGAGTATTTGTGGTCAAAGTGGTGATTAGATAAATTTTTTTAGTTTATTCTTTTCTTTTGTTTTAATTAAGTTAGATATTGTTAAGTTATTTTATTACAAATTTTGTATTAAACGCTTTTTTTGTATATTGTTATATTCACTACTTTTATCATCTAGTTATGTACTTGTAGCATGTATATTGGTCAATGGATTCGGTCAGTAGTACTAATATGTTATTTTTCATTTCTTTTATGTTGAACATGTGATTAATTTAGTATATGTTTGTGAATAGTTTGATTGTTGATTGAGATAAGGTTTTTTCCGGACCTTTAGTGGATTTTCGAAATATATACTTATATGTTTAAAATTTGAAATTTATTGTTTTTGTGTCATATTTTATTTTATTAAAATATGGTCAAGTGGTATTATTTTAGTTTTGTTATCGTTAAAATGTGATAATTTAGTATCCCAGTTTAGTCTATGTATTTGTGATAATTTAGTACCCCAGTTTAGTCTATGTATTGGACCCGTTAGTATTTGCGTTATAGTTTCAGAACTAGCTTTTGATACCTTATAAGAGCGCACCACATTTGGGCACTTCGGGGATGTGCACTTTTATCGATAACTTGGTAAGGGGCACAGTATTTGCAATTTTGTGTTATGGACCGTGTCACCGGGTAAGTGACATTGGTATTAAATTGTGGAGTTAAAAGTGTTTTCGAATTTTGTATCGAAATTGTTATCATATTGCAAATCGGAAATTGTTTCTGATAGATATATTTAGTTTACTTATTTTTATTGTACTTACTTGACCAGACTAGTGGCAAGGTTAATTATTTGCTGAGCTTTGTAGCTCACTCCTCTATAACGTGGGTTATATTTGGAATAAATAAATACACCTCAAGCATGGTATGGGATATTTCAATTTTATATCTAAGTTTCAGTATTTTTAGTGTGAGAGTTGCGCCTATTAATTGTGAACTTTAATTTGTGTTTGACCCTCGATTGTACTTTGACTCGATTTTTACTATTAATAAATATGTATTTTCACTTTTATTGTATTTTTTATATAAGTTTAATATCCAAAAAAATCGGGATGTTACAGTTGGTATCAAGAGCCAGACTTCCTTCGAAGTGTATTAGGTATGTGACTGATACATTCCCTAGGGCGTGTTCCTGAACACCGTGTATATTATAGTTTAAGAATTAAGGTCAATATGTTTATTTTTGTGGATTTCTTCATTGAATATGTGTGACTATGTGTTAAGTGATCTTTTGGGTTGTGGTGAGAAATTTTGTTATGTTTTAAATTTGGAGGACCAATTTTTTTTAAGGAGGGTAAATTGTAATATCCTCATTTTTTTAAAAAAAATAATTAATTAAATATTTATTTAGTTAGTGGATATATATTTGATATTAATATATGACTTTCTAGAATATTTGTGTTCAAAGTGGTGATTAGATAACTTTTTTAGTTTATTCTTTTCTTTTGTTTTAATTAAGTTAGATATGGTTACATTATTTTATTTTTAAAAGTTTTTGAAATTTTAATGTCATTATTGGTTGCTAATATGATATTATGAGTATTCGTTTGTTATCAATTAGGGGATTGCCTTAAGGGTTAGTTACTTTGGAAATATTATTTATATAGGCTTTGGGTAGCACAAAAAGACACACACAAATAGAGTTAAAGATATTTTTGCCATAGGGAATCACTTGTTTCTCCAACAATTTTCTTATGTTCATTGCAATTTTTTGATGTGATATATAATTCATATATATTACATTGAGTTTTTGTAAACACTAAGTTATAGCACATTTTGTTTATATATATAAAATATGTATGTATGTATGTAAGTATGTATATTGTATTGATCCATCTACACATCAGTTATTGTATTGATACTTGTTTCAAGATTGGATTATGTCAGACAATGTAAATGGCTATGGTGCTACCTATTCTTCTTATAGTGTATAGTATTTTAGCCATATTGGGTCAAAACCTTTTTGTAAATTTTACTAATGATTATTGTTTCGCATCAGTACTATTTTATTAGTCACCATTATTATTTTATTACAAATTTTGTATCAAATAATTCTTTTGTATATTGTTATATTCATTATTTTTATCATCTAGTTATGTACTTGTAGCACATATAGTGGTCAATGGATTCGGTCAGTAGTACTAATATATTATTTTTCATTTCGTTTGTGTTGAACATGTGATTAATTTAGGATCGATTCGTGAATAGCTTGATTGTTGATTGAGGGAAGTTTATTTCCAGACCTTTAGTTAATTTTCGAAATGTATACTTATATGTTTAAACTCTGAAAATTATTGTTTTTGTGTCATATTTTATTTTATTAAAATATGTTCAAGTGATATTATTTTAGTTTCGTTATCGTTAAAATATAATAATTTGATACCCTAGTTTAGTATATGTATTGGACCCGTTAATATTTGCGTTATAGTTCTGAAATTAGCTTTTGATACCTTACTAGAGCGCACCACATTTGGGCCCTTCAGAAATGTGCACTTTTATCGATACCTTCGTAAGGGGCCAGTATTAGCAATTTTTTGTTAAAAACCGTGTCACCGAATAAGTGACCTTAGTATTAAATTATGGGGTTAGAAGTGTTTTCGAATTTTGTATCGAAATTGTGATTGTATTACACATCGAAAATTGTTTCTGATGGATATATTTAGTTTACTTGTTTTTATTGTACTTACTTGACCAGACTAGTGACGAGGTTAATTATTTGCTGAACTTTGTAACTTACTACTCTCTAACGTTATATTTGGAATGAATAAAGACGTCACAAGCATGTTATGGGATATTTCAATTTCATATCTAAGTTTCAGTATTATTTATTGTGAGAGTTGCGACTCTTAATTGTGAACTTTAATTTGTGTTTGACCCTCGATTATAATTTGGTTTGATTTCTGCCATTAATAAATATTTATTTTCACTTTTATTGTATTTTCGATATAAGTTTAATATCCCAAAAATCGTGATGTTACAGTGTGTGTGCATATAGAGACATAAAAAGTGTTGTTAATAAATATTTAACGATTTTAACTATTAAATCCAACTTTGACGTTAAAGTGTGTATATTTTTAATTTTTTAATGATCAAAATAATTCAAGTTTTTCTCTATTGATGATACTGATACATTTCATCCTATAAATTAGATGAGGACTTTGATATTTTTCCCATTATACAATATATTATTAACCCCTTTCCTGAAACAATATTTAGACTAGGTGTGTGCATTCGGTTAACCGAAACCGAATTTTATTTCAGTTAACCGAAACCGAATATTTCAAAAAAGCATTACCGAAAACAGAACTGAAACTAATTCGGTTAATAAACCGAATCGAAATTTTAATTTCGGTTAATACCGAAAACTGAAATCAAAAACCGATTTTTAAAAATATTTTAAAATATTTGGGTGGAATGGAGGTAGTATTAATTATTATTTTATTTAAAATATTTTTAAAAATCGGTTATTATTTTCGGTTATTCGGTTAACCGCGGTTAAAAACCGAATTACCGAATAATCGAATTTTTGAAAAATCTTTACCGAAAACTGGACCGAAATTTTAAAAATGGTTAACCAAACCAAAATTATTTCGGTTAATCGGTTCGATTTTCGGTTAACCGAACCGAATGCATTAGACCATATACACAAACAATTGATCCAATATAAATCACCTTAGAAACTAGAAAACAATCTCATACCGATTTTGATCATTATTTATAATTACATAAATAACCTATTTAAACTATTAAAATCCTTATTTTGTATACAAAAAATCACTCAATATAAATACATATATATTGTATTTTCATCATCATAACTCTTAATATAATAGTAGATCTTGTACCCCAATCACATCGCCTCATCACCACCTATCATCACAATGTTGCACCACCACCTACCACCATTATCAATCATTTACGCCATCATAGTCCTCGTATCACCATCACCCTTGATCATCAATAATTTACCACAATTAACTATATAAGTGAATTCCACAACGCTGAAAAATAAAATTTAAGGATTTTCGGTATATAAAATAATAATCTGAATTTAGTTTCCATTTATTAGACTGATTTGTTTCACACTATAATTTTATTGAAATATAATATTAAATAAAGTAAAATATATAATTAAGTTAAAATTGACTGCCATTTTAAAAGATAAATTTTGTATAATATATAATTACACAAAATATTAAGCCGATTGATCATGTGCTACTCTTTAAATTATTTAAAATAATTAGCTTAAAAAGATAAATTTTTAAAATAAAATTATAAATTTTGCATAAAAATATAAATAAATTAAGATCGAATAAAATATAAATTTCTTAACTATAGACTCTATGTATAATGTGTTTATTAAATTAGTGGATTAAAATGTAGAATTTAACTTAAAAAATATTAAAATGTGATTTATTAAATTATACATTACATACAATCTGTTATTTCCCAGAACAATGTCAATATTTATAAAAGAGGGGTTGAATACAAATATTGAAATCTTTTTGTTGTTTTAATATTTATTCTTGATATTTGAGTGTTTTAGAGAATATGTATAAACAAGAATGAAACTGAAAATATAATGAGCAAAAATATTTAAAATTACTGATGGATTGGGTTTTCCATTAGTGTATATTTTTACTCAATGTTTCTAGGTTAATAAAACCTAGCTTCATTTTTACAAGGTTAGAAAAATAAACCAACTGTTCTTATAAATTGTTCTAAGGCTGAACAATTGATTTTTAAGAAATGTTGTCTAACTTGTTCTATTTCTAACAATGCTATCACACTTGTTTATATACCACACGTGTGTTTACAATACCTAGAAAGAGTATTAAAATAAATAATCTAAACTAGGATTATTTATGATCTATCTTTCCTATTACCTTTTTCCATTTTGGGAAAAGTCTTCAGACTTGGAAAGACAACTTCAACTTGAGTTTTCACAGTCATCATAGACTGTCTCCCATAGGTGTGCTTTTGTCTGTCAACATGTCAACTTGTGTTGTCTCACTTAATTGATAATTTACTATCAAGTATATCAATTGATCCTTCCTTTTATCCATCAAATGATATTCTTCTTCGATTGATCTTTGTATCCATCGATTGATAAAAGATGACTCATCGATTGATTAGATATTATCAATCGATATATCAATCGATGGGTCTTTACATCAGTTGATGGTCTTCAATACTTGACTTGACCTTTTCAATTGATCTTCTATCCATCGATGCTTCAGTATCAACTGATCATCCTTCACTTGTATAATTTCCTGTCTTCAAATAATTACAATTTGACAGTCTAACTTACACATCAGTTGATGACCTAAATCAATCGACTCTAACATCAATTGATGAAAATAATATCAATTGACTTACACCTTATCGATTGAAATAGACTAAGACACATATGCTACAATCCAATTTATCAGTTGATTCACATAAATATTTCAACTAATAACTGGTTTCCTGATCAATTGATATTTATAATTTCCATGTCAATTGATTAGTTACATCAATTAAAATTTCTATGATTCTAAGTTTAAAGTTATCATCAAATTATATGTAGATTCCTAACAATCTCCCCCTATTTGTGTCTGTGACATGAACAAGCATAAATCTACTTGATGATAACAAAACCCTAAATTATTTTCATTCAGATAGAATCAAGAAATTTAAATAGAACTTTGAATTTTTTGAAGTACCAGTGTGATGAATAACTTCTGCAAGCAGCTCCAATGTCTTCATACTCTTCATAATCCAATTACTTTTTCTTCTTTCTCTTCTCATCATTTTCCTTTAATTGTCTCATGAATGAACTCCTCAAAATTGCTTCATCTCTGTCAGTTTCTCCAAGTTGCCTCATAAGGTAGTGAATTTCTTCATATGTGATTTTGTCTAAATATTTGCAAATATCAAAGAACTTTGTGTTTCCTTTCACATCTGTAAATATCATGGTATATTTTGGCTCCAACACCACCTTTTTGACTTGAGACTTCCATAGCTTAAGGGGTTAATTAGGTTCAGCTTCTACTTTTGATCTCCTTAGTTTTGAGATTTGGTATTGAATTTTTTGAGCAATTGTTATATTGAATTTGTACTTTCTGTTGAGTAGATGTAGAATGGTCTTCAGGACATTGTAGCTTTGCTTCATTATTACCTTCATTGAGTAAGTGATATTTGCTCCATTTTCGTATTCCAACCTCATTGATTCTTCTTGGTTAAAGGTTGCAGGGTGAGTCCTTACTCCTATCAACCCTTTTTCACTTACCACTGGTATCCCTTTCATGTCATATCCTTCAATTGTCACCTCCTCCTTGATTTCTTCCTGTTGAATTTGGAGGTTTTCCTGAACCACTGTCTCTTGAGTAGAACTAGTCTTTTTCTTAGCCATGGCTATTTTTCTCCTTTTTCTTAGTGGTTGATCTTCTAGTTGCTCTTCCATATTCCATTGAATTTCTATTTGCCTAGCAATTTCTTCATTCTACTTCTCTCTTCTTGTTGCATCTGAAATTCCTGAGGAAATGGCTCATTGAAGAAGCTTCTGGTCAACTGGCTTTTTCTTTTCTTTTTCTTCTTCGATCATTATTGCTTTTCCCTTTTTCTTCTCTTCAAGGGCTTCAACATCAATTAGAAAGGCTTCTGCATTTAAATTGCTTTCTTTGGCAGCCTTCTTTGAATTTTTATTTACCACTCTTGTCTGAGCAATGAACTCATCCAAGTTTCCTGATTTTGCTGCCTTTGTTACCAATTCAGTGCTCTTCTTTAGATCTTCAATTTTTTTCCTTTCCCTCTCAATCATCAATTGAGTTTCTCTTTCCCTAGAAATTATTCTAGCTTCTAGTTCATCTTCAAACTTTTTTAAATCTTTCTTTCTCTATTCTAGGTCATCTGTGGGTGATTTAGATTACTTTGAAGAATGTCTATCCTTGTTACTTCCATTTTTGGTAACCTTCTTTGATGCAGTACCACCAGCACCACATGATTTATTAACACCAGAACCACCAACACTATCACTGCCTTTGTCATCACCATTACCATCCTTCTTAACATTCTCCCCCTTTTTGTTATCATCAATTTGAGGAGGTGGTGGCATTCTGTCAAGAAATTTTTGAAGAATAGAAGCATGTAGACTCTGGCCTTTAATGATTTCATCCATCTTCTTTTCTAGAGACCCCACTCTTATTTCCAAGGTTGCAAAGTTCTTGGATTCCTTGAGCAACTTGTCCTTTATTTAACCCATAATATTCATAAGAATCTTCTCATCCAACCTTCTTTCCAGTGTATCCTTGTTAGAAGTGATAAATCCTTTGATAATCTCCAATTCTCTCTTTACTTCTGTCATAATGATCTTCTGAATTTTTAATGACTCCTTCATATAGTTGGCAATCCTCCTTTGAATGGGATCTTCAATTTCTACTTCCATCATTGCCCTCCTATATTGAGAAAGAATCTCAGTTTCAGCAGCTTCTAAGGAACCATCAATGGTACTCATCCATGGCTCTTCATCAGAATCATCTTCTAACTCTTCAGATTCCATATAACATGTATTTGTTGTATTGGCAATGCTCTCCTTCATATTTCTGGTCCTCTGTTCAGTATACTCAATTCCCAACAATTGTTCTGCATTTCTGTTACTTGAAGCAGCCAACCCTTGATATTGCGGATCAGGGTGAACAAAATTATGTGGATCCAAGTCACCAACATCAACTTCTTCATCTTCAATTTCCTTATTAATTCCACTCCCACTTGTTTCTTGATTTGAAACTCCCTCTATCTCCTTTACTCCTTCTTCTTCTGACATCAATTCATTATCCAACTCATGTGCATATAAAAGAATTGTTTTATCTCTCTCACTCATCTCTCTATTTTGCATCAAGATCTTATCCTGAAATCTCACATCTCCCTCACTCATACCTTGTGCACCTTCTAAGGTGGGGACCTCATGTGTTTCACTCACATTCCTAGAAGAAATATGAATGACCTCACTCACTTCCTCTCCTTTCGCCAGGTTGTAATCCTGCCTCTCACTCAAATCACTCAATCCTAATAGTGTTTGTGCAACATCAATTGATTGTGCATCAATTGATGTGTTGAAAATATCAGTTGAAGTGTTTGGAATATCCATCGATTGATGCATACCCGTCGATTGATCTTGAGTACAATCGATCGCTTATCAGTCATTTGCTGAATATCAATTGATGAAGAAACATCAATTAATGGAGTAGAAACATTTGAGGTTATTATTTGAGAAGAGATATTTGAGATAACATGAGAGATGAAATCCTGAATTTCCTGGGAAGAAAATTCAGGAGAGAGTGTTGGCTTCTCCTTGAATATCAAAGAAGGAAAATTTGAAAATGCCTGATTATCTATCAGAACATTTTCGGAAGAAATTTGATGAAGTGGGAAAGAATAATAGAAGGGATTGAAATTGAGAGTGAATGAGACTGCATTTAATCATTTACATGAGATGCATCAAACTGACTTTGAGAAGGCTCCATCACAGTTTCCTGTGATTTTGTAATGTGTGTTTCCCCATATGCAAAAGTGACTCTCTTCTTCCTCCTTTCATATGATTTTGGTGTTTTGGCTTGTGTGTCCTCAATTTGGTTCTGTGCCCCTGGTTGTGGGCACTTTTCAATATTGTCATCCTTTTGAGAGGATGCCAATAAGGATGTGGTAAGTTCCTTATTAACATCCACAATCTTTTGAGAGACTGTGGAGTGTATTGGCTTGGATTGCATAGTCTTTTGAGAGACTGTGGAGTTCCCTCTCATTGTCCTTCTAGGTTCTTTGATGTTCCTCAGTTCCCTCACCACCTAATTCCTCTTCTAATATATCTACCACAACAAGTGTTTTTCTTTTATTTGATTTTACAACAATAGATTTTTGGGAACCTGTTGAGGTTGACATTTTACATTTAGATTTTGAAATAAGTTGTGTGGCTTGGGTATGAGAATTGGGGTCATTACTAATACCCTCCATGGCCACAGAAAGTAAAGAAGTTTAGGGATTAGAAGAAGTTAGGGTATAAATAAATACTCTACCAAATTCAGGGTAGATTAATTCCACTTCATTGTGGAGATTAATTCTCACCGGGTCCTTGAAAACTCTTTTGTTTTGAGTCCAACACTCAAGAGTTTCAGTTTTCCTGCATATCTCAATTTCTTTGACAAAGTGGTTAATAAAAATCATGATAAATCTAGCATAGTATGTATGATTAGACCTATCATGTTTTTTTCCTAACTTAGCAGTAATTTGATGTAGTAATATAGATGATAAATCATGATATTTGTCAAACAAGACACTATATGCTATTTGTTGCATGCTAGATGTTATGACATCAAAATTATAAATTTTATCACTAAAGAATTTTATTATAGCATCAAAGAAATAAGACCATTCTCTCCTAAGATATTTTCTGACTACATGTCCTAAATTAATGTCAGGATTTGCATAATTAACAACCCTAACCATGTTCCTAATATCTGATTCACTGGGTACATTATTAGTATTATTAACAGGTAAATCTAAACATTCATTTAAAATTAAAGCAGTAAGAATGTACTATTGTCTTTTGCAATTGAATTTGATGCTTGAGAAGTCATCAGCAACTTCTGCAGAGGTCCAAAACTCTTACACCAGATTGCATATTATAGTTGGTGCATCCTTCAACGCCTTTTGTACCTTGTAACTTCCCAGGAATTGCATCAATGGATGAAATTCCCTCGAAGCCTCTTCAACCATAGTGCAAGTCACAAAATTATTTAGCTCATAGATGAAACCGACTTGTGATACTTTCTTAGATAAAGATGCCATTTCCTTTGAGTAGAAGATTAAGAGAACAGAAGCTTTGCAGATATTAAGAAGATTGAGTACATAGAAATTGAGAGAAATATTGAGTATAGGGAGAAAGGTTTAGAGATTGAGTTCGTAGATTGAGAGAGAGAAAGAGATAAAGAAATCGTTAATAAAATTTCAAGTAAGAATTAAAGATGTTTTAATCTCACTATTTATATTTACTGAGTTCCCAATCAATTTCTTACTAAAAATAGAACTTAATCGACCGTTGGAGGAAAAATGAAAAGTAGAATTTACCAATTTTGGCAATCGACTGTTATACATACAGAGTTGTATGTATCAATCAATTAATAAAATAAGTAATCAACGACTAGTATTTATACAGGTCAATTGATGACATGGACCCCTTCAAATTCCAGGTCATCAATTGATAATTAACTTATCCATCGACATGTACAACTATCAATCGATAAATATATCATCAATTGATATATTTATCTGTTGACAGCTGCAAACATCCATCGATAAATAAATATATCATCAATTGATATATTTATCTATCGATAGCTACTTCTATCCATTGATATGTAAAATGTTCATCAATTGATTATGGATGAATCAACAGATTAACATAGTCAATGGTTAAAAAAATTATATCATAACTTATCAGACATTTAATAGATTAAACATATTAAAGTATACCTAAATCACATATTAATATATTGAAAGTAGATTCATCTAATGGTTTGGTAAAAATGTGCAAGTTGTCTTTCACTAAGGACAAAATTTAATTCAACTATACCATTTATTATATGTTTCCTAATGAAGTGATACCTTATGTCAATGTGCTTGGTTATGGAATGTTGTACATGATTTTTTGTTATTGCAATGGCACTTGTGTTATCACAGAAAATAGGAATTTTGTTCATGTTGGACCCATAGTCAAATATTTGATTTCTCATCCATAAAACTTATGCACAGCAACTTCCAGCTGTAATATATTCAGCCTCTGCAGTAGATGTAGACACTGAATTTTGTTTCTTGCTAAACCATGATACAAGTTTGTTTCCTAGAAATTAATAGGTGTATGTGGTACTTTTTCTGTCAATCATGCAACCTATATAATCTGCATCTGAATAGCCAATTAGATCAAATTCAGAGTCTCTAACATACTAAATTCCAAGATTTGCTATTCCTTTAAGATATCTGAATATATTTTTTATTACAATCAAATGAGATTCCGGATCAGCCTGAAACCTAGCACAAAGATATGTAGCAAACATTATGTCTGGCTTACTTGTAGTTAAATAAAGTAATAAGCCAACCATGTCTCTATAACTTGAAATATCCACTTTAGCTTCCTTAATATTCAATTCAAGTTTAGTTGTAGTGGTCATGGGAGTTTTTGCAGAAGAACATTCATTTAAATCAAATCTTTTTAATAAATCAGAAATATACTTGATTAATTTCTCAAACTCACTAAAAGCACAATCTTTAGTTTTCAGAAATAAACCCAAGTAAACCTAGAGTAATCATCAACAATGACAAACTAATATTTTTTACCTCCCAAGCTTTTGTAGGTTTCTAGACCAAAGAGATCTAGATGCAAGAGTTCAAGAGGTTTCGAAGTAGATACCCCCTTTATAGCCTTGTGAGTGCTTCTGATTTGCTTGCCTAGTTGACATGCTAAGTATACTTCAATTTTAGCATAATTCAATTTAGGTAATCCTCTTACTAGCCTTTTGCTTAACAGCTTGTTCAACAAATCCATGTGTGCATGGCCCAATCTTCTATGTCATATGGATGGATCACCATAAATAGCAGCTAAACAGCAGGCTATTTTTTACAAATCAAAGTCTAGTATATATATATTTTCATTCCTTCTAGCAACTAGAGGAGTTTGGTTAGTACCAACAGTAATAGTACATTTATCTTTATCAAACTCAACTCTATGTCTATCATTATGCAATTGACTCACACTAAGTATGTTATATTTCAAACCTTTTACATATCGGACATTGTTGATAGAAGTGATATCATTACCAATTTTTCCTTTACCAAGGATAGGAAGAGACTTACTATCACCAATAGTTACTCATCCTCCTTTCTTAAGTGTGAGACTAATAAATTGAGATTTGTCTCCACACATGTGTCTAGTGCATCCGCTATCAATGATCCATTATTTTGATTTGATCCTTGCAGCAAGACATATCTACAAAACAGATAAAACCAAAACTTAACATTTTGGTACCCAAAAAGGTTTGGGTCCAGATGGGTCAGTAACAAGTATAAAATAAGCATATAAATCATATTTTTTGATCCACTGTTGGACCACTTTGGGAGATACTATTTTAGTATCCTACTTTCTATTAGATCCATTCTGGTAGGCTATTTTGCTCTCCTGGTAAACTAGCTTGTTGGCAGCCTTCTTCTGGCAGGCTGGTTTGTTGACAGCCTTAGTCTGGTAGGCTTTCTCAAAGATCTGAACTTTGCAATTCTGAGTGAAGTTGCCTTTTCTTCCACACTTGTTGCACTTGTTTCATGGCATAACATATTTATAGGGTTTATCTTTCCTACCTTTATAGTTGAGAGCTTTCCCTTCTTGTTAAAATTAAGACCAGCACATTCTCTTTGCAAAGGAACGTTTATGATTTTCATCATAAACTTGAGACCATCATCTCATTGTATGAATGTCCCCATTCCTTTTCTGAGCTTTACAACTTCTGATTCCAGTGATTGAATTTTTTCAGCTTGCTGAAGTGAGGGAATGGTAGGCTTTGACTCAATTCCAACAGACTGTGAAGTTGTAGCAGTAGGCTGAGATGCTTCTAGTTCAATGGGCTTCTTGAGCTTGAACTTTTCTAAGCTTGCATCTTTGGCCTCAATTGCTTCCTTTAATTCAGAAATCTATTTGATATAGGTTTGAGTCCTTTTGTGTAGAAATTTGTTAAATGCTTCAAGATGTTCTACTTTGCCCTTTAACTCTTTGATTTCAGCCTCATTCTTTTCCTTTTCTGGTTCTTTGTCTTCTATTAATGTTTCCATTTTAGCCATCAACTTCTGAACCATCTGCTTTAAGTAGGCATTTTTCTGAACCATCTTGTTGTTTTCTTATTTCACTGAATTATATTCTTCAAGTGGAATATGCTTTGGTTCCTACATAGTTAGTTGTTCCAAAACAATCTCATCAGAATCAATCTGAAATTTAAATGAGTTTACCCCACTCTCATCATCTTTTGATTCACTTTCCACTAGCCCGTCTTCAGTGTAGTCATACACATAGTCATCATCTTCCAATCCAACCAAAGCAAGATTGACCATCTTCTCAATAGCATCATCACTAGAGTCAGAGTCATCATCATCACTCTAGGTCAGTAAAGCCTTTGACTTCTTTTTCCTGTCCTTGAAATCAACATGTTGTTTTGCCTTGAGTTTGTAGCAGTCCTTCTTATAGTGACTAAGCTTTCCACACTCAAAATATGTTTGTTCTCCTTTGAATTCTTTGGAGAACTTTTTGCCTTTGTAGAACTCTTTCTTCTCCATCTTGTATATGTTCCTCTTCTCAATCAGCTTCTTGATCTTCCTTGACATTAGAGCAAGTTCCTCATCAGATTCTTCGTCAGATTCTAGCTTGCTATTGTCAGCATGCAATGTCATATTCCTCATCTTGGGAGTAATACCAGAAGAACCTTGACCTTTACTAGCATTGATATTTACTTCAAACTGTTCCAATTCAACAAATATATTAAGAGTGTCCATGGTGTCGATGTTTGGTGAAGATTCCAAAGCCATGACCTTCGGTTCATATATACATGGGATAACACTGATTATTTTCATGTTGATTTATTCTTAATGAATAGATTTTCCAAGTTATTTCAGACTGTTCATGTAGATTTGAAATCTAGTTTGAACTTCTCTGATTGTTTCACCATCTTTGAGCTTGAAATTTCCATACTCGTTCATTAGCTTACTCAACTTGACCTTCTTCAAAGATTTTGAGCCTTCATGATATTGTTCCAAGGTATCCCATATTGCTTTGAAAGATTTGCATGAGGAGACCTTGTCACTTTTTGAGATGCTAAGACCAGTAATAATGGTGTTCTTGGCTCTATTGTTGTAGCTTAGTTTCATCAGTTCATCATAGGTGATATCATCTATATCTTTTTCTCCTTTTTCATCAGCTTTAATGAATGTAAATGGACCTTTTTCCGTGACTCTCCATTTTATAGGCTCCATTTCCAAGTGAGACCTCATTCGACTTTTCCACTAGCTATAGTTGTCAGACCCAAGCAGCAATGGTGGTCTGGAAGAAGAGTTTGTTATTGGATACGAATCAGCCATATGATCTATACTTTTCTGTTATAGAAAATGTCAGTATAGCCTGCTCTGATACCAAATGTGAATGCACCTGGGGGTGAATAAGTGATTTAGCTGACTATATCCAATTTTAATTATTACCAACTAATTATAGCTGATTGTAATGTGGACAATATGTTGTGCCTTAATAAACTAGCTTACTGTTTTCAATCTGTAAACAATTATAGCAGACTAGAATGAATGCAATGCGGAAGGACAGATAAAAACAATATGTAAAGGAGGCACACGATATTAAGCCAGGTTCGACCTCTATATCTAATGGTCTACATCCTAGTCTCTTACTAACCTGGTAAGAGAATATATTATTAATTAATTATAAACCAATTACAAGAGTAATAATATATATCCATGTTCCTAATCACTACAATGGCTTGCTACAATCTTAGCAATCCTGAGCAGACTGATTCCAGCTTGCTATTGTTCTCTGTCTTGCAATCCGTTCTTGAACCTTAAATTCCTCGAATCCCACTCTTGAATCCTTCTGTTCCTCGAACCATTTGCCTTGTAGAAACAATACAACTGAATCAAAAGCTCCATTGTCCTACCACCTAGAACCATTGCCACTTAGTGATTACAGATTACACTTGAACAATACAATCGAATGAAAGTGTTTACAACTCAAACTATATTCTCTAAATATTAAATCTCCAATATAGAACTAAGTTCAGATTTAGAGAAGAATGAATAAAGCTTTTCACAATATGAGTTGTAAGAATATGTGTGTAACCGTAGCACCGAATGAAAAACTTTATCTCGTTTATATACTAAAAGTATACAACAGCTCTTTGAAATAAATCAAGAAAGAAAAGATTGTGAGATCAGAAAATATTTCAAAGGCATAACTATAGGAGGTGATATAAAATCGAATTTGAATTTTGAAATACTCCTATAATTACTCATACGATAGGAAAATGGTTGTGTTTTAAATAAGGCAAGTGAAATCAAATAAACCATTTCCTAAAGTTTTGTAAAACGTTTTTAATAAAAGACATGAGCTTAATAATATATTAAAAACACAATATATTAGTGAATGTACAAATATATTAATCCTACACAAAATATAATTTTGTTGAGTAACTGCAGATGGAATTCTGCATCCTGTATGATTCTGTTTCAGCAAGCTGTTCTAAGAAGACATCAAATTGTTATGATGTTATAACTATATCCTGCAAAACAAAGTTAATACATGCGATACAACAGGCTATAATAGTGTAACAAGCATAAGTAACATATGTGCATTCTCACAAGCATTCTAGCTTACGTAACCTGTGTGATCATCAAAATCCTGAGGGTTACAGAGATGAGCAAAGACCGAACTGAAAATCGAAACCGTATCAAAACCGTACAAAATCGCAAAAAACCACACCAAATAAAACTGAACCGATTAAAAAAACCGCACCGATACTTTAATTCTGGTTTGATTTTTAAAATTTTACCAACCGAATATAAATCAAACCGAACTGCACCGCAATAATATTTATAATATAAATTATTATATATAGTAATAATATTATATAAATTATATTTTAATATAATTGCTTCTAGTTGACGCAGTGATTAGCTTTCTCTATTCATGTACACCATTTCAGGTTTGTTGTAGTTTTAGATTCTATATTTTCTTATCAAGTTGTGATTGTTTAGGTAGATTATCTTAAAGCATTACATGACTTTTCTGTCTGTGACATCTAGGCTATATCAGAAGGTTTGCAGATGCCAACACATGACCAAACTCCCTCATCACAAAGTCAATTAAATTTGTTAATAAAGCGTGACCTTATGTAGTTTCTGGGGTGAAATTTTTTTATTATACTTTTCTAAAATTTTAAATCATATGTAATTAATATAATAAAAGTAAATAATTTTTGGTTTGAAAACCGAAACCGCACCGCTTAGAACCGAAATCGCATATATTAAAACTGAATCGCACTAATGGTGTTTGGTTTGGTTTAGTTTCAGGTTTTATATTTTAAAACCGCAAATATTTAATTACAATTACGATTTTAGGTTAAAACCGAACCAAACCACAGCATGTTCATCCTTACTTTCTATATTCTCTTGCATTCCACCCTTGAAAATTTCGGATGCGGAATGTGTTATTGATTTACGAATTACGATTCTTTAAAAAATGTCAAATATTTTATCCAGAAGCTTACATTGGACAGGCCCATATTGGGCTCGGGATTTTCACAGGTTTGTGGGTTTTGCATTTTTCACAAATTTTGAGGTTTCTAGCATTTTTCTTTTTTTCCCCTTTATTTCCCTACAGCGCTGCTATTCCTGATAGTGTGGTGCGGAGAAAAGTAATGCGTCAAGGACTCGACTAGTACATACAGTAATACAATCCAAAATACCACTTGAATCCGCCGTTGGGATTAAAAATCGATTATAGTATAAAATTCAAAGATGACCCGAAAATGATTCAAATTATCCAAAAATATTCTGAAATTACCATGTTTCTAGAATGTCATTATTTTACTTTTAAATATTTTTTTAACTCAATTTTAACTAAACTCAAAATTAACCCTTTACCCATACAAGCTAGCATGCTTGAAAACCTAAAAAGTGATAGTGTGATACCCTAGTTATAGGTTAAGATTTAGAAAAATACTACATTAATTTTCATTCAAATAACATTATAAAGTTATTTTTGTTGGCATTCTATTTTCAAAAGATACGCATTATAGCAGTCCCAAAAGTTGGGAATCAGAACAAATAGGTGTTCGATTGAATTATTGATTATATATTAATCAAAAAATGAAAATTAGTTGTAATGCTCGATCGTAATAATAATTGAATATATTTAAATATGAATTCAGAATTATATATATATATATACACACACACACATTAAATAAAATTTTATTTGAGATCCAAATTATGTACATATTAATATTAAATAAACCTAAACTTTTTATTTATTATATAATAACTTTTGATTATTATCAAACTAACTTTTCTAAAAATTTATTATCACTCACTTTTTAACAAATTTATACATAAAAAATTATCATATATATATTAATTACATTAGTTCTCAACCTTATAATAATTTATATAAAAATTACAAATTAATACTACTAAAAAAGTAAAATAGAAATATGTTAAATATTAATCAACTCAAACATTACCCAAATTACAAGGTTGAATATACTTATAACGACCAGGCCTTAAAAGTGTATAACAAACATGACACCTTTGACCGGCTTTTTATGCATACCGTCGTTATATTTTGATATAGCTTAATTAGTATCTATATTATTTTAGCGAAAAACAACAGGAAATTCCCTAATATATTAATACAAAATAGTAGTATATTAATAAAATTTTAAATAAAATATGATCTTATAAAAATATTGTTTTGTAAAATCCTATAAATTTCATATAATTTACCTAAAATGTATGTTAGATTCCTAATCTCCGATCGTCTTTTGTGCATAAGACTCACTAGACTTATTTTAAAGATTTACCAAGTGTATACACGTTTTTTCTACATTAATATATACGTGCACTCTCTTTGATTCAAACCTAGCAAACTCGATTTAATACATTATTTCATTTTGTTCAAGTCAATTGGTTGACAAATCAGATATATTTCCCGACAGTAAAATAGACTTTTAGGGTTTGCTTCAATATATATATCTCATTATTGTGTTCGTGTCCTCCTATAGATTTTCTATTTTTTGGTCCCCTTATCAAATTTAAAATAATGATCGAAAATTTAATATTAAGTTCAAACAATTAACAACTGGTAGTATAAAAAGTAAATAAAATTAAACCATGGGCTGAGTAGTTTATAGTAAAAAAACATTACTTTCCACTTTTAATTCCACATGAATATATTATTATTTGCTTCTAATCAACAAATAAGTCCTCGAAATTTGTTATCAATTCTTCTCAAAAAAATTATCCTAATAAGTTTTTAATTAAGATAAAGTGTTTTAAAAATTTTGATAGTGAGCTTTGATTGACACTCTTTATTTAATTTTCTAATTATATGCTTGAACATGTGAATTTAAAAAGTCAAAAATATAACATTACTAAAACATTGTGACACTGTATATAGATTCAATCGACTTAAGAAGGACCATTTTTTCAAGATTGTGGAACGTACATGTGACTGTTGAAGTGCCAACTGCCAAGGTATGAAATGAGATCGTATGAATTAGTTTGCAATTCCACGGTCCAAGTTGTTTACTGCATGCATGAATTTTCCATCTCCCTCCAACTCTAAAAATATATTATTAATTTATATAATAGGTAAAATGATTTGTTACCTGTTAGGTTACGAACTGAAACTCAATATTTTTTAAAATTCTATCATTCTCGAAACCTCATTTTTTAAATTTTAAATCGAGTGCATCACAAGTCACAACCCATACATTTTTCGGCGTTGCTTAATTTTTTTAGTGTTCAAATTAATATTTTTGAATGTCAGTCTTTTATTATTCAAATAATTATGAAAAATTGGGTAGGAAGGAATCAAAATTCAAAACCTCATTAGTAAACAGTTTTTTATAAAATTTTAGAATAATCTGAAAATTAACATAACTTCATATTTACTAATAAATATCTTTCTCAATTTCAGAATAAGTTTCTAGGCATATATATTATTATAAATTACGTATGAAACATCATATTAAAATATATGATTGTCCATAATTGATTTGGAATTAATTTCACTACAAGAAAATACAGCTAAATGCAATCAAATTTTTTCAACCGCGTTTATTTTAAATCGGTTACGATTGGTTTAAAAGTCAACTCCAAACGAATTGTCTGCGGATCATGTTCAACCGCTTATTTTCAACCGATTATTTTGAACTGAAGTTCATTTTCAACCGATTATTTTCTACCGAAATTCATTTCCAACTAACCTTCATTTCCAACCGTGTATTTTCAACCGAATTCAATACCAATCAATTTCCGTTGATATTCCTTTAAATAAATTATTAAATATATTTACATGTATTACAAAATATATTTATAATATAGAAGTTTAATTAGAACGTACAAAATATTTTAAAATTTAAATTAGACGATAATAATATAGTGAAATTTTATTTCTTCGTTAATGATAATTTTATGGGTTTTTTAAAAAAAAATTGAAAATTTATTGAATTTAACTATCAAGTACTAGAAAAAATTTCAACCGAAAAAAGCATAAATTGAATTACAACATATCAATAATATGACCAACTAAAAATGATTGGAATTATGTACCAGTATTCATTTAATTCACGGCTGAGGTTGGTGGTAAATGCCTAATATTTTCAATCATTTTTGGTTGAAAATGATGGAAACCAAATGCAACCTTACTGTCGTTACCTTTACTCTTTTGCTCGTCTCCATTTTATGGAAACTAAATGCAACCAATACTCTCCACTAACTATTTTCTCAACCAAGTCTCCATTTTTGATGTGTTCATCTTCAAGTAAGTATAATTTCTTACTCTTTTAGTAATTAGTTATGATGTTTTCATCTTCCAGTGATCATCATTTCATATTATTTCAATAATTTATTGTGTTAATAATATTTGTTCAATCAATTAGTATCAATGTGATGCATATAAATAAATCAAATAATATTTCACTTGATTAATGTGTTTAAATAAGTAACTTAATTGAAATGAAAAATTAATATGTTTATCCGTTGTTAGTGAATATATTAAGAATTATAGTGAAATTGTTTTTCATGATCTTATATCCATAAAATTGTTTGGCAATCTTAGTTTAAAATGATTAAATAAATCATGTTATTTTGTAGATGACATCAGATCGAAGTTGGATGAATCGTAGATTTGATGAGAGGAATAATATAACGGAAGAATACAAACTTGATGTGCATAATTTTATTAATGTTGCTTTGGCTTGGGATGTTGATTCAAAGGGGAGGATAAGGTATTCTTGTACGGAGTGGGGAAATTCATATTATAAGTTACTTGACTATGTGACTTATGATTTGTATCGATATGACATAATGAAGTCATAATGATTTGTATATATACAACTGCCCAATATATGCGTTATAGTTATTTTTCATGTCATGTGCCTATCAACCTCTGCCCTTTGAGTACCATATATTTTCTAGGTCTAGTCTTTTTATTTGGGTCTATTTATCTAATTATGTATTATGTATTGAGAAACAACTAAAAATATGTTCGTAGTCAAATTAGAATTGTTGATGCTATTTAGATGGTTATATAATTGGAAATTGTTTGGCTATGTATAGAAGGAAAACAATTATGTGACTCATAAACACAAACTCTTTATTCATTCCATTTATAGTTATTTTCACAGAAAGAATGACAAAATTCACTAATAATTATTTATGTTTGTTGCAGGATACTAGGGCGGAGAAGGCTCCGATAGACCCATGTGAAGATGCGATGGACCCCTGTGAAGATCTCTTTCTTCTAGACCCGTAGTTCGTGTTTGCTTTTATTTTAGAAACTTCTTTTAGTTTGTTTTGTTGGAGAATATTTGGTTACTTTTGTCGGAGAATCTTATGTTTAAGTACTTTTAAGAACCTTTTAAGTGGTTACTTTTGTTCTAAAACTTTGGATTGGTTATGAATGAAGTGTTAGGTTTTTATAATTTATTCTCATTTATGTTGTATGTATTTGTTGCCGGATTTCCCAACCTATATACAGTAAGTGAATGGTGGTTAATAGGATTTTGAATTGGTAAATTTGATTCAACCACAAACGGTTGAAATAGTTTTACAATATGGCCAAGTAAAAACAACCAGATTTCATTGGAAAGAATCATTGAAAAGTTAGGCTTGACAAAATTTATCAACCGAATGGGGTTGTTTTTAACAATCCCAAATGCAACCAAAGGCGGTTGAATTTAATTTTGTGGCACGAAACAATTTTGTTTGGCGGGAAATTGAATTTTTTTACCAAAATCCAAAGTGAAAATTTCAACGAAATGTGGTTGAATTTAGTTCGACTATAATCAACCATACATAGTTGCATTTAACTTTATTTATAATCGGATAATCATTTTCGACGATCTTAAATGCTACCGCCTCTATGCGGTTGGATTTAATGTATTTTCAACTAAAAACGGTTGGAATCATCTTAAAATCAACTGTTGTTGGCCGGTTGATTTTAGCCGCTTTTCTTGTAGTGTTTGGAAGGATGAATATCTAACATTTTGTAATAGATTATATAAAAAAAAGATATTATTATTATTATATTTATATCTATTTTGTAACATTTCATTTGCTTTTCCAAAATAAGGATGGAAATATAAGTAACGGCTCGTTTTTTTTGTTGAATATTAGTATCAGATATTTGTAATTTAGAAGTGGCTATCTTAATCAGTTATCGACAAAAGTAGTTTATTGGAATAGAAGAGTGATGATCAGGATAAGTTTGTAGAAAAATGAGTGATTTGTATGCTTATAAATTTATAAATTCTCTAATAACGCATTTTGTTTGGTCTCATTATTAATTAAAAATTCATTATTAAAAAACGGGGTTATTGTTTTAGAAAATATAATTTGAATATTAAATATATGATATTAAATTTTTTAATTTTATCACATTTTTATATTTTACTTATATCTTATTAATTTATTTTTGTAAATGGTGGGTTTTGTGTAAGAAACTAATACATCAATTCAAAATATATGAATATATATTTTGAAAATACAAAACATTAAAAAATATGGAAGTCATAAACTATCAATTATAATTGTATAAATCAACTCGACAAATAAATGATATATTATCCTATTAATATGGTTAAAATAAATGAAAAAATTATTGTCAAATATATAAATAAATTAAAAAATAGTTATAAATATTGCATTGTTGCAATAAACATAATGAACAACCAAGACAAAGTTATAATTTGGTGATTTTAAAAGATTTACAAAGTCTGTATAATAAAAAGATGTGTATCCCGAGGCATGCGTGTATTATATGGGTGCATGAACATTTTACTAGAAAAATAAAAGGGTTTATATAGAAAACTTAACAAAATAACAAAAATGGTTTAAGAAATCTTGAAAGACTAAGCAGCCCTGCAGCATCAAGGAAACAACCATACAATTTATGTACATGCACGTATAATGATGCATTTGTTCAAAGCCAAAACATTCACGAACAAAAGAATATGTACCGGAAAGAATGAGGAAATAGTGTTTGTGGAAAATGGGGATAGACCTTTCTTTTCTTATTATTTGTTAATATCACATAAGTACACCCTCTTTTCTAATTAACTGCTCCCTCCCTCTCACCGTATAATGTGTCTTTTTTTATTTATGTGCCGTCAAATTGACTCAATTTTAATCGTAAATTAAAAATTATTAATAATTTTATAATTAAACCTCATGTGATACATGAGTTTTATTATTAATAATGATTTTATAATTAAAAATTTTAAAAATTTATATTTATTCAATTTTAATTAATATATTTTCCTCTAAAATAATATTAAGTTAATTATTGATATTGGTTGATAATCAAACCTTAATCATTTTATTAACAAATAAATCTAAAAATATTATTAAGTTAATTTTTGTACTCGCAAATAATCGAACTTGAATCAAATATTAATTAATTAATAATATTTAGGAAATTGCATCCCTAACTCTTGACGACCATATCATATTATTTCTCTTATTTCAATGATATAATGTAACATGAGTAACGATAAATTTCATTCGTCTAACCAAAATTATTCAAGAAGAAAAGTCATTTTAACAATGTGCATGTACTATCATGGAAGATGGTTTCTGAATAATCCAATAACTTGAGACGAAAAAATTAAGTTAATGTTTTAAGTTTTAAAGTGTAAGGAGATTGAAAGAAGTTGATGTTTTAAGTTTAAAGATATTACAAGAAAGTGGGTGACTGGTCATTAATTGGTGTTGTTTAGATACTACAAAGGAGAAATTATGTATTATATATGATACTAATAAAATGTTTAAGCAAACTAATTTCCAAGGGAGGGTGGTGTGAACCGTTTCTACACGTTTTTGAATACTAAGACTAGATATATATGATTTTTGTGCATGGGGGCTCTCTTCTAACTTTTGATTATGTATTAAACATTGAGAGTGACACTTAGCCAGTAAGCTGTGTCATGCATCACTATAAATGTGTAAACTTGGCTTGCATTCTTAACACTACTCACAAACACAAAAGAAAGCCTCAGGGAAGGATAAAAATTATTAACAAAATTTTATAATAACAAAGAAACTAGTCGAAAACATGTACAAGTGTCTGACCTGCAATTTAACTCCCTCTGATGGTCTTTTGCGTCCCAGGGTGTCACCGATCAAGATTTCTGCAAATTATAGGGTTGGGGAAAGAGTCCGGTATGCTTCCATTTTAGAACGTATTTCAATTATATTATTGTAATTTTGTGGGCGTCAAGGCAAGTACTACCTGCTAAACACCTAGGCAAGAAACTGTTTTTCAGTAGCTTGTCGTCATGTCTAGCTGATTATAGGGAACAGTTTGGTAAATATGATGCGAAGATCCATAATACTAGCTGATTCATTTTTGTTTGTTTCTTTGTTGTTTTGCAGCTTGATTGTACCAAGGGAGGGCACTGGTATGTGAAAAACTCTATGTTGTCCATATAGTTTTGATTTTGTTCATTATTCTCAGTTTAATCAATTAATCTTCGATCTTCCTCTTCTTTTTTTCAAATGCAGAATTGCGGGATATCACTGATCATCATCGTACGAAGGTAGCTCGCAATGTGAATTTGGAAAGGCTGCAAAAGAACTATCTGTTCCCTGAGGTTAGTATGCTCAACCTTCTTAATACATTGCTTTACTCGTACTATATAATGAATCATGCCATGATAAATGAGTTTGATTTCAAGATTGAGATTATAGTTCCTATAGCTTGAATATAATTCTGTTACAGATTTCTGCACGAGAGCTTGAACACATGGAAAAGTATCCAAATGCAAAAATAATTAGCCTTGGGATTGGTGACACAACACAGCCTATACCAGATATTGTAGCTCATACCATGTCAGATGTAAGTTTCTCCAGTAATATATCCACACTACGTCTACCACTCTACATCTTAATCACGATTTGAAATTTCTAACTATTCAACACTCATTTTGTCTCCGAGTCCACTAGAAATATTGTTTATCAGGCTAATTATGTGATGTCACTTAAATTATGCCCTTGATAACTTTTCCTATTGGCCATGGATGTTTACTGATAGAGATCATGTAAATGCAGTTTGCAAGAGACCTTTCAACGCTTAAAGGGTATAAAGGATATGGAGCTGAGCAAGGAAACAAGGTAGAATGTTTATGCATTTAATATGTTGTTACCGTATATTCTTCTATCCCATGTTAGGAACCAAGAGTCTGAGATATGTTCTCTGGCAAAAGGATAGAACTACAAGAATCAACTCAAAGGAGAAACTAGCAACGCTGTTTAATGCTTTCTTATTAATGAATTTCTCGATTTCTTTTGTAAATATTTGTAGTTTTGTACCTAAACTGTTCGACTCAATTTCACAGGAATTAAGGAAGGCAGTTGCCAATACATTTTATGGAGACGTAACAGTAAAAGATACCGAAGTTTTTATATCTGATGGTTCACAATGTGACATTTCACGTCTGCAGGTAGTCAAGTGTTCGTGTGTTGATCAATCTATTTCAGTGTTTATTGGAGTACTTAATATGTGTGTATTTTTACTTGCAGCTTCTTCTTGGCTCAGAAGTTTCGATTGCTGTACAAGATCCAAACTTCCCGGTATAACTTATATACTTCTTTTATTACTTGATAAACAATAGCTATTATATTATGGTACATGAGAAGGTATTAGTCAGGGAGGCTATGTTTGTTTCCAAGGAATAAAATCATTATATTAACAGAATTCGCTTATCATGATTATTCGTACTATAAATCTGTAATACCTGTATTGTCAAAGAATTTGCAGTTTTGCACTCATTCTATCATACTTGATGCTTCACAATGATTCTATGAACTACTGGACTATCTTATCTTTTCTTTTTTTGCTTAGCATTGGATTATCTATTTATCTTTGATCACTTTCTAGCTTAGTTCGAGGGGAATATTAATCCAACTATAACCCTAGATATTATGTATTTTATAGAAATGAACTCAAGGTAACTGGAATTGTCAAACAAAATAACTCAAACAATAAATATTAAACTTAAAGAAAATTTATTGACAATTTGTTAATTATAATCCCCTGAAACAAACATGACCTAAAAGTACCTCTCTGGACTAATCAAACATTTCAAAACATGGTGTTTTCAAACAGGCTTATATGGATTCAAGTGTTATTATTGGTCAAAGCGGTGACTTTCAAGATAATATGAGCAAATACAAGAATGTTGAGTACATGACATGCAAACCTGAGAACAATTTCTTCCCAGATTTGTCAACAGCTTCAAGAACAGACATTATTTTCTTTTGCTCCCCAAATAATCCAACTGGTCATGCTGCATCTTACAAGCAATTGCAACAACTTGTTGAGTTTGCCAAGGAAAATGGATCAATCATCGTGTATGACTCTGCGTATGCTGCTTATATAACCGATGAATCTCCTCGCTCCATCTACGAAATTCCTGGAGCCAAAGAGGTAAAACATATAATAAAATAGATTATAAAAGAATATTACGCTGATCTGCCTTCGAATAGTTTTACAGTCCTTGTTCTTTCCTAACATTACACAGGTCGCCATAGAAATTTCATCATTCTCCAAGATTGCTGGATTTACTGGCGTCCGACTTGGATGGACTGTGGTACCAGAGGAGCTACTTTACTCAAACGGATTTCCAGTTATCCATGATTTCAATCGTATCGTATGCACTTGCTTCAATGGTGCTTCTAGCATAGCTCAAGCTGGCGGTTTAGCCTGTCTTTCTTCAGACGGTCTCAAAGTATTTTCTTCACAACTTTGACAGATCTTATTATATGGTCCAAGCATCAAGTATTTATAAATTCAATCTTTTACAGGCAATTTACTCTGTAGTTGACTACTACAAGGAGAACGCAAATGTATTGCTGAACACGTTTGATTCAATGGGTTTTAAGGCATACGGGGGAGTAAATGCACCTTACGTTTGGGTACACTTTCCTGGTTCAAGATCTTGGGACGTTTTTGCTGATATTCTTGAGAAGGCAAACATAATTACAGTTCCCGGAAGTGGGTTTGGTCCAGGAGGTGAAGAGTATATAAGAGTCACTGCTTTTGGGCATCGAGAAAGTATACTGGAAGCCTCTGCAAGGCTCAAAAGCCTCTACTAATAGTCTGACAGACAAGGCTTTCAAGTTCTTTGCTTCCCAATAATCTTCATATCAAGTATCTGTATTATTTTACTAGTAGAGGGAACTGGAGTTTTCTCACATCTATCTAGTACTCTGTATTTGTTACTGCTTCGCCAGAAGCATTTGTTTGCCATCATCAATACATCATTTATTTTCTTACATGAAGTTCCCATCTTCTTGTGAAACTCTGGGTGTATAATGTGTATTTATTGTAACAAAAAAACTATGAAATATTTGATATCAAATACATTCCTAACTACACAAACAAATGACAGTGAATTTTTTTATGAAGTATGATCATTGGGACAGATTTACACATATTACATTACATATTTCATTACCAAAACATGTCAGTATCAGCTCAACTGACGAACAAGGTTTCCGTATTAACAGTGGAGTACACACACAAATAACTACACATTCTTCCATACTTGGGTCCTACATATCAAGGACCTGACAGCTGATTAGCTCTGCAGAACTAGCATTCTTGGTGGCAATAACCGTCCATATATTTGTTTCAGATTCTACAATTGATTCTTGTAACGAGCTGTCTATAAGATCAGCAGTTGATGCAGAGGACCCTAGATGATTCTGTTTATCAGCCTGCATAACTAGAATATTTTGATTGGCATCTTTAGTGATCACATGAAGCTTCCCTAGTAAACCAGAAAGAAGGTATGGCGATTCAGATTCGGCAAAGTCACGAATGGGTACATCTCCATCTACCACTTTCCAAGTATCACCTTCATAATCATATGTTTTTATCCTAGCACTATCTAGAGAAGAAGAAGGATCCAAAGCATATAAGTCATCCTCAACAATAACACTCACCTTTGTTCCAGCCTGCCTTGCAGGCCAACCTTCTCCCATACCAACTGGCATTTCAAACCATGAATTTGTATCAGGGTCATAAACTTCTCCTCCAACATCAACAAAAAATGGCCAACAGTATAAACTTTGAGAAACATATAATTTTCCTTTGTATGATGTCATCCCAGTTGCAATTGGTTTGAGCAAATCTGCAAGAAAAGCTGTTGGCAGCACCTGAGCTTTTGAGAATGGCATGCTAGGAACTTCGGACCAAGCACCAGTTTGCGGATCAAACACCTCTGCAGATTGAAGAGGGGTCAATCCACCACGACCCCTACTAACACCTCCAACAACAAAAAGTTTGTTGTTCAAAACACTTGTTTTACAGTAAGCCCTACCTACGGACATGGAGCTTACTTCACTCCACACATTTAGTGTTGGATCATACTTTCTGACACATTTCATTGGCAAAGCCTTCGAAAATCCACCTATCACATAGAGGCAACCGTCAACAGCCGCAACAGCACATCCACAAAATGGAATTTGATCCAATGCATGCCTCCTCCCAAGCCAACCCCGTACAGCATCTGCAATTTTAATACTTGAACCAACCATATTCCAGACATTGAGCGCAGACAAGCCCCTTCTACATCCATCTTCTGCAGCAACATTAGGCATTAACGGTAACCTTTGCCACTTTTTGGAATGCGGGTCTAAAGCAAACCATACAAGCTTATCACCATCATATTTGGTCAAAATATATAGCCACTGTTCTGCTGTTCCAAGTTCTTTTCTCAATTTGTAAACTTCTGCACTTGTTATCACAGCTTTCCAGCTCCTTGATACCAATTTCATGTCCAAGTAGCAAATTCTGGGAAGCCTAGCTAGAATTTGAATTGATATCTCGTCTGGAAGGCTAGGAATCAAACGTGGATTCTCCTCCCAAAAGCTGGATGAAGTCCTCTGTCTCTTGCATGCTTCACTGAAGGGAACCTCATAAAGATTGTTTGTTCTGACCTTTGTATTGTTTAAACTTAACAATGCCCCCATCAAGATCTTGGTCTAAGTTCATGTAACATAAACCAAACCTGCTCAAACCACAAAGAAGTTCCGATAAGAAACATTGTGGGATTCACAAACACATGTTTTTTGTTTCCAAAGAGTGCACCAGAATTGTGCAACAAAGTATACTATTGTAAAAATAAAATAAATTAGCATAGCCTTGCAATCTGCAGAAATAACAGGGAGTACAACATGATACATGAAAATAAGCCATGCATAGTTCTTGCAGCATCCTGGCACCATATAAAATGGCGACCGGATGCCAAGGCAATAAGATTTCTATATGCGCTTGCATCACATATTTACATATATACACATAATGTTAGGATCTGTATCTTAGTAATACTATAAGTAATATAGTAGCAAGTCATAAGGAGCAGTAAGGGTATTTTAGACTTTTATGAGTTAGTTACATTAGTAGACTAGTATAAATAGATGATAGAAGCAGTGTATTTGGATTATGATTGAAATATATGAAAATGGAACTTGTTCCACCAATTTCCTCTTTCTCTCTCTATAACTGATTCTCTCTCTCTCTCTCTCTAGGGTTTCTATCTTTCTCTGCAAGTTTTCTGTTCTTATCTCTGATCTATCTCTATCTCCCTGCTGTATTTCTCTAATTCTGCCCTAATCTCTCTCGTTTCTCTGTCTATTTCTGATCTATTCTGCCTACTTCTACCTTTATTTCTCTGTTTCTCTCTCATTTGCTGCTTTATAAACCAGAAAACACCAAAAACAGTTAGAAACTCAACTCAGGAACTTGTAGTTCCTGACAAATTGGTATCAGAGCTTTTAAAAGTGATCAACCACTGCTTCAATAGTGTTGCGCTGGTGTAAACGAGTTGTGCGGTTGTGGAATCACAGTAATCGCAGTCGTAGTTCGAAAGTTATGTCCAAAACAGTCCAGGTACTCTATTTTTCATCTGTTCATATCAGATCTGTAGTTGTTGTGGATGATTCTGTGGAATTGAAGTGAAGTGCTGTTAATTCTAGCTCGTTTACAATAGTTATTAGTAGTTCTCTGTTTTCCTTATCAGAAAATCACAAAAATAGTAGTGTAGCTTAAATTTTAGTTAACTCAGTAGCTGTGGTGCGGACTCAGTGAGTTGAAGTGAGAATTTGTGAAATTGTTGAGTTTTTGTGAATCTATTGGAGAGGAATTGTATTCTCAGTTGATTGCTAGTAGTATCTCTGTTTTCCTGCTTGAGTCAGCAGTTGGAGTGAGAATTCTGTGATTACAGTTGATTTTGGAGTAGTATTGTGTTGTGTATTGCAACTGTTTGATAAACTGTTTGTGAGGAGATTTGTGTTGATTATTGTGAAGAGAATTGTTGACTGACTGAATTCAGTGTGAAAAGTTGATAAGTTGTTAGGTCATTGCTATACTATACTGTATTGGTGAAGCATTGTTGTTGTGCATTGAATATGTTTGATGAATTGACTGTGAGGTGATTGATTTGGAGGATTTTAGTGTTATTCAGTAATGTGGCTGTACTTTTTTGGAGATCACACAAACATTGGGTCGATTACAGTTGTAGAGGTTTAATCACTGGTGTGAAGTTGTTTCTGTTGAAAACTATTAGTATGCACAGAAACTGTTTGATAATCTGTTTGTTAGGGATTTGAATTGAGGATTGTTGTACTAGTTGAAACTATTGTGATATTGTATGGAAGCGTTGGAAGTCTTGGTAGGAATAATTGAGGAACAAAGTGTTAGTGAATCAGAAATATTATGGTATAGTGATTGTGTATCGGGTAGTAAAATCATGGATGAAGCAAGTGACAGAGCTTTTAATGAGCTCATGCAAGAGGTACAACATCAGTTTCTGTGTTATAAGGAAGAGTCTGGTAAGAGATTTCAGAAATTGGAAGAATTAGTTGACTTGGCTGCTCAAAAAATGAGTATATTGAGGAATACAAAAGCTAAGAAACAAGAGAGAAGACTTGTTAATCCTCTCGGTTGGAAGGCCAATGTCAGGTATGATAGAACTGTGCAACAACCAGATGCTACACCTGATTCATTGCTTGAAGAGGGAGCAGGAGTCTCTGACTGGTTACAGGATTGTGACCACCAATTTGCTAGCTTTGGCATAGGCAATACGACACAGGAATGGCAAAATCCTACAGAGAAAGATGTACATGCTTCTTGGAAAACTTACATAGGGGAACCTATCTATGATGAACCTGGGGAGCAGGAGTGTTGGCCAGAGACAGAATTCATCCTGGAGGCATTAAAAGGAGGTAACCCAAATTCACCAAAACCCTTACAATGTGAAATCAAACCAAGTGAAAGATCAGAGGAGCTGGGAGAATTTCCAAACGTCCAAGGGAAAGGCAATGGCAGTATTGACTACAGAACTATGCCAAGTCAGTTGGAAGATCAAATAAATACACGTCCCTACTGGTCTGAGTTTGAGGATCAACAACTGGTATGGAAGCAAGTTTGCCTATCTATACTAATGAAAGAGGAACCTTCAAATTCCTTGGTCAATAAACCAAATAAAGTACTTGAATATGGTGACAATCCAAAGTCTGTTGATTTCAAAGATGGAGAGAAACAAGGGGCTGTTGAGGAGGTAACTTCAATAATTCTTGGCAACGTGAGAGAATTGATTGATGATGTCCCTTGCAGATATAGTCTGACAACTAAAAGTTCTTATGGACCGGGTAAAAAGTATAGCAAGTTTGGTGAGCAGGATGTGCTTATTTTTGACTCCGGTGGTAATGTGCAAAAGAGCCAGACAACAGGTATTATAAAATTGTTCAATGAAATGATCATAAATAAGAAAATAAAGATGGATGCAGTTGCAATAATATCACCTTGTGGTCAGCTGGAACATTTGCAACTGCAGGAGGAAACCAATATGGAGTTTTGTGCAATAATGCTTTTGTTGAAAGAGTATCCTCAACTGAGGAGTATAGTGTTTTTACCTTTGATGGCGAATAAAGATCGAACTCAAGGTCAAGACATTCAAGAAGTTTGTGGGGAGACTACTAGAGTACTTAATAAGATCAATCAACAAGATGATCCTCTTAGAGTTGAGAGGAATGTGATAACCTACAAGTGTCATTACATGGTGCTGAGACAAGGTAGACCTGAAGTAAACAATTCAATGAGAGCTGAATATCATGAAGTCTCAAGGAAAAATGTTACCATATTCATATTTGATCCAGGAGGAGATTCAAGTCATCTCCATGGTGTTCTACTTGCTATTTTTACCGAGACTCCAAATTTTCAGCTTCAGCAAATGCTACAGGTTATTCTTAAGGGAAATGACATGTGCAGTAAAGAAAAAGAAAGCAAACTGAAGGAAAAGAAAAAAAAAAAAACAAAAGAGCTGAGCATTGTCCAGGCCCTCTCGACCAAGGCACAGAGAAAAGTAACAAGTCTGCAAATTTGATCCATGAGGACATGGATGCATTTAAGGGGGAAGGATTGTTAGGATCTGTATCTTAGTAATACTATAAGTAATATAGTAGCAAGTCATAAGGAGCAGTAAGGGTATTTTAGACTTTTATGAGTTAGTTACATTAGTAGACTAGTATAAATAGATGATAGAAGCAGTGTATTTGGATTATGATTGAAATATATGAAAATGGAACTTGTTCCACCAATTTCCTCTTTCTCTCTCTATAACTGATTCTCTCTCTCTCTCTCTCTAGGGTTTCTATCTTTCTCTGCAAGTTTTCTGTTCTTATCTCTGATCTATCTCTATCTCCCTGCTGTATTTCTCTAATTCTGCCCTAATCTCTCTCGTTTCTCTGTCTATTTCTGATCTATTCTGCCTACTTCTACCTTTATTTCTCTGTTTCTCTCTCATTTGCTGCTTTATAAACCAGAAAACACCAAAAACAGTTAGAAACTCAACTCAGGAACTTGTAGTTCCTGACACATAATATAGTGGTCGAGTCAATTACAAAACTATCTTTAGACGACAAAACAGTAATTTGTGTTGGCATTCTTCGTAAATATATGCATTACAAACTTAAATTCTAAGAGGTCCTAAATTTATGTATAACTACTAAATTTTACATTAATATTTTTATTATGAATCTTATTTATATATTTAGGTAATTTTAAAGATCTATATAATGAATCTTGCAGGCTTGTTGAGTTAGTATAATATATGATTTGGCAGCAGAACATGACCCTGTGCAAATATGAGTTCGTTTTTTAATGTATAAACATTCCGGTAATCCACACACACAGAAATATGTATATGGACAGTGTTAAAAGGTCAAAGTATCACACTATCACACAACATAAAATTTATCAATGTCAATTTCCAATGATTTACTTGAATACTTGCATAAATATAATTGTTCTATAATTATATGAATCGATAGGTATAGCTGTCTAAAAATATAATTATAAACTGTTATAATAAATTATATAATAAACATTTTTCCACTCATAAAATTATGTTCTCAAGTACTCCGTATAAATTATATATTCCTGGGGATAGAATGAGAAGAAGTAAAAATGAAAAAGAAAAAAAAGAATATACTAAATGGAAATCAGTTCGAATTGATAGAGGAAGAAGAAAATAAGTGAAGATATAGATGAGCTTTACCAGGAGTCGATAATAAACCTAAGTACAACGTGTAGGAATACAGTGCAGGAAGGAATAGATATAATGCATAGTTTTAAATTTTAATGTCCACAATATAGCCTACATTTCGTTCTATTCTCAACCACCATTGTTCCTTACAAGCAAACCCCACCTAACGTCCTACATTACACAAAAGTTCATGAAGTATTTGCCTTTATACCAATAAAATCACAACTCATAAGCTACACCAAGGTAAAAAGCAGCTCATAGTAGTTCCATATCAGAAGTTCACATCATATTTGATCATATTGACCTGCGGTTTTTTTTTGCACTACAATCACCCCACTTCTCAGGTTAAAAATTAAATAGTACTTTAAACAAACACAAATATAAGTTAAAAAGAAAACCTCCACTCTCTAGAAGTCAAACCTTCACTATCAGAAACTAGTAAAGAACATACTAATATATTCATATGTACAGCTATATAAAGTATGAAATACATCCCGATTACCCGAATCCACACGCAAACATGTAAATAAAACAATGAAGGGCCGATACATAAGCTAACATAAAATTTAAAATTAAATTATTTTTTTGAAAACAAAACCATCAGCAAAAATTGGTACAATATAACCTGTAAATAATCTACATCTCTCTAGGTAACAAACTTTACTGGGAACACATTTTTCCTAGTAACAACAATAAAATGTACTGGACGATATCTCAAACTTGTGAATTACTACCAGAATTTCTACTTTTCACTTCTTTTTTCCCATTCTCTCACCACCATTACCACCAATCTGCTTGCTTATTTCTGTTCCGACCATAGTTTCAACTATAAAATGAAGCTAGATGTAACTGTTTATTATGTATTTTCATATATTTAAGATACAGATAAAATAACATTACTCGAGCTTCTAAGGTCTATTGTTATTATATCATTTTTCATTAGCTTGTTAAGTTCCAGATGTTCTGGTTGATGCTATTTGCATGACAGTAAATTATTTGTAACTTCTCTGATATAATTACAGATCTCGTATGTGCTTGCCTCGATCTTACATGTAGTGTTTTCTAAGTGTCACCCCCGAATTTCTAGTTAATCCATTACAGTGATACTTTAGGAAGACTTTCAGATAAAGGAGTCAACTCGGAAGTTCAAAACTGAACTTTGCCGGCAAAAGCAGCTTAGTTACATTTCATTTCATTTATTCAGTTATAAGATGCCAACTATAGGTTGTTACAGTATAAATAAGACATTCAGGAAATAAGACTCCCATACGAAAATATCAAAATTACTCAGTTTATTGTGTTAACATAGTGGAACTCACTAAAACGCAAACAAAATTCACTAAAAACAGATATTCTTGCGGAGTTAGTTAAGATACAATGATTCGTATCGCGAGAAAAGGTAAATCGTCAACTACAAAAAATGCACATAGTTGATACGCTAAAACTGCCTCCACGACCTCAGATACAAATTAGAAATGTAAACATACAACAATAAATCAACCTACTACGGCTCATAATCAAAACACAAATAATCGTAAACACAGTAATTACAAGCCAAGGGGAACAGTAGGGATTCAATCGAAAAATCTAGGTCAAAATTGAATTGAATAGATAAATAGTGAGGGATTAAGAATATAAAAACGAAACAAAATGAAAATTGAGTAAAAAAGTTACACTGGCAAGAAAATTCAACGAAAGCTCCTAAATCATAATAGGATGAGGATCGAAATATATGCTCGTCTCGTCGTCGCTTTTGTGTATGTCTCACTGCTTTCTATTTCAATTTGTTTATATATAATTCTGCAGTAGTATATATTTGTAATTAAATAAACCAAGGTAGCCTCTGTTCTACTGTATGTACAATGTATTTACATCCGTCCTATTTTTCATTTTTTTTATGAACCTCTTTCATTTAATATTATTACATCTGTCCCAAATTAATCGCCTTATTTAACTTTTTTGTGATCAATTTCACTCAATTTTGACTGAGAATTAAGAATTATTCTTTTATAATTTTAAAAAAAATGAAAAATATATTTTAAAATAAATTAAATATACTTTTTAATAATATATTTTTTATATTTTTTTCAATTATATATTATATATTATAAATAAGTTGAGCCGAGTTTACAAACAAAAGCCGAGTTTAAATGAGCCGAACTAGTTTTTACTTCTGAGTGGGATTGTTAACGGGTCGGATTTGGATAAATTCATTTATTTATAACGGGTTGGGTCGGATCCGGTCGGATCGGATCGGGAATCGGATTTTTTATAAGTCAATTCATATCCAATCCATTAGGATTTCGAATTATTGGATCGCACTACCTGACTCATTTAATTTTATTTTTTAAATAAAAATTTGTAATTGTTATAATATAAAATCATTCTTAAATACCCATTAAAAATAATATGCACTCATTACTAAAATAATATCAGTATAAAAAATAAATGAATGTCACTTATTAAGTTTTAACGTGAAATTAAAAGGAAAAAACTTAGTATCGAACATAAATGAATATCACTTACTAATTATTAGTGTGAAATTAATCAGATCGGATTCTTATCGGATCGGATTTTTTATGTAATGATCCATATCCATCTATTAAGTATCGGATCGGATCGAGTAGGATATCCACCCCATTGACAAGCCTACTTGTGAGCCTTTCAATTAAAAATATAAAAAGAATAAATTAATTTATAATTTATAAATTAAAAATAATTTTTTTATTAATAATTTATTTGTTACTTATAAAAGAGCCGAACTCTAATCGAATCGTGTTATGCGGTTAGAGTCGAGTTCAACACATATTTAACTAAATTTATTTAAATAAACAAATTCAAATTTTGTTCAAACTCGACTCTTATAAGAGTTTAAAAATCAATTCGAAATTGGTTAAATGAGTTCTAGATCATATAAATTCATCGTTATTCATTCTATGCAATATGCATACTACTTAATCATAAAATTTCAAGTTAATTTTCTTATGTTTATTAAAGTAATCTATTATAAGTTAAATACAAAAAATATTATTTAATATTTTACATGTCCGCGCCTAATTTGTGATACTTGTAATATTTTCTTTAAAAATAATCCAAGTTTATTTTACATATATATATATATATAACAAGTGATCAAATAGAAAATAATTTATAATAAAAAATAAAAAATAAGATCTAAACCACATATTCAATCTAATCTAACGTCAAGGAGGCACCCACACAGAAATTAAATAGACCCTCACATACACAATACCACATAATTGCTCCGTTTTTAATTTGATTTTTCCCGTTAGTGAACTTTTTTTCAAATCTAATTTCACCACATTTTTCTCCATCTCCCAACAATTAGTTTGCATACCTTATGTGCTATATTCTGGTGATTTTTATTTTTCTGGCGACCTCTATTATTTTTTCTGAACCGAGGATATATAATTTAGTGATTTCTGTAATACAAATTAGTAATTTCTGTAATATAATTTAGTGATTGAAGTTCAGATCTGATAAGTGACAAATTTATTTTAGTTATAAATTATATTCGCCAAAATATAGCACATATGATATGAAAACTAATCGTTGAGAGATGAATAAAAATGTGGTGAAGTTAGATTTGAAAAAAACTTCACCAATTGAAGAAAAAAAATTAAATTAAAAACGGCGGAGAATAGATGGAATTGTGTATGTGATGATGTATTTAATTTGTGTGTGGGTACAATAGGTATAAGGATAAGATTTTTTATTTCTGATTTAAGTTATTTTCTATTTGAGTAAGGCTCTATGTGTGTGTGTGTATATATATATATATAGTCCTACTCAAATAAAAAATAGCTTGAGAAATTGAAAACCGTATCCTTATACTTGTCGCATCCACATACAAATTAAATACGTCATCACACACATAATCCCATCTATTTTTCTTCGTTTTTAATTTGATTTTTTCCGTCAATTGGCGAAATTTTTTCAAATCTAACTTCACCACATTTTTTATATCTCCCAATGATCAGTTTTCATACCATATGTGCTATATTTCGGCGAATATAATTTATAATTAAAATAAATTCGTCACTTAACAGATCTGAACTTCAATCACTAAATTATATTACAGAAACCACTAATTTTTATTATAAAAATCACTAATTTATATTACAAAAATCACTAAATTATATATTATTCGTTCACAAAAAATAATGAAGATCACAGGAAAAATAAAAGTCATAGAGTCTTACTCAAATAGAAAATAACTTAAATCAGAAATAGAAAATCTTATCTTTATATCTGTCACACCCACACACAAATTAAATACACAATCACATACACAATTTCATCTATTCTCCTACGTTTTTAATTTAATTTTTTCCTTCAATTAGTGAAGTTTTTTTCAAATCTAATTTCAACACATTTTTCTTAGTTTCTCAACGATCAGTTTTCATATCATATGTGCTATATTTTGACAAATATAATTTATAACTAAAATAAATTTCTCACTTATCAGATCTGAATTTCAATCACTAAATTATATTACAGAAATCACTAATTTATATTACAGAAATCACTAATTTGTATTATAGAAATCACTAAATTATATATTCTCGGTTCAGAAAAAATAATGGAGGTATCCGGAAAAATAAAAATCACTGGAATATAGCACATATGGTATGCAAATTGATTGTTGGGAGATAGAGAAAAATGTGGTGAAGTTAGATTTGAAAAAAAATCACTAACTCACGGGGAAAATCAATTTAAAAATGGAGGGATTATGGGAGATTGTGTGTGCGAGAGTCTATTTAATTAGTGTGTGGGTGTCCCTCCTTGCAATTAGATTAGATTGAATATGTGGTTTATATATTATATTTAATATTTTTTATCAGAACATTTTTTTTTATTTTGTGGCACGAAAGTCAAATAATTATCATTCTAGAAGCAATAGACATTTGGGAAATTCGTGGCATTATTCTTGGATAGTTGGATTTAAGTGCCTCCGTAAACCCTCAAACAACAATTTCTTCTTTGGCTTGCGGAGTTTAGAAGTTATACGGTACTTGTGTAGTTTTGTCATTTGTGTACTTCACCTGTGACCCAACAAAAATGATTTCGAGTCCTGGAAGTTTTATAATTCATGTCTATATGAATAAACAATTTTGTTTATTTTTAATATTTGTTATGAAAGCTTTTTTTGTCTATAATGATACTTTCTTGATTGGGTATTTATTTATTTAGTAATACGTATATAATATTAAAAAAAAATCATATTCTACCTCTCAATTTTAATAAATAACTCAAACTCGCAAATATTTAGTTATTCTTCTCCAAGCCATTGTGTTCAATTCTCTTCAATATTATTATATATTGAATATATATTAATACTAGCTTATAACCCGTGCAAAAGCACGGATGATATTAATAAATTATATATTAATTATTTTATATAATTAAAATATTTAATTTAATATGATAATTTTTTTATTATTAATTTTTTTAAATATTTTTCTATACAATATTATTTATATATTAAAATTCATAAAATTTAATTATAAGTCATAAATTTAAATAAATAAAGAGTCTGAATGGTGATGAAATTGAGTTGAAAAAAGGTTCTCTTATTTTGTTATAATAATATAGTATTAAATAAAAATGATAGAATAAGTAGAATTCTTAAAATAGAAAATAGAAAATATAATTTAGATATAATATAATATTATCCGTGAGTAGTTGTATAAAAAAAGTTTATCAGTGATAGAGTTGTATGTATAATATATCTTTTTTAAAATAAGATTTTTTTAAATTGGATGATTATGATATTTTCTATGAATCACCTAAAATTGGACGGCTATGATCTTTTCTAATTTAATGATATATTAAATAAAAATTATAGGATAAGTAGGATTCTTAAAATAGAAAATATAGAATATAATTTAAATATAATATAATATTATTCGTGAGGAGTTGTATAAAAGGAGGACTATCGAGATAGAGTTGTATGTATGTTATATATCCTTTTGAAAATTAGATTTTATTAAAATTAGATGGTTAAGATTATTTATATGGTTCACTTAAAATTGAACGATTAAGATCTTTTCTATGGTTCACCCAGTACCATACCAACCGACCAAAACTTTTAATCTTTTGGTTATAATAATATACAAGCTTATAACATGTGTGAAACATGGGATGAATGACTAATATTTAGGTAAATTTATTTTTTATATTATATTTTATTGATATTTAATATAAAATTTTATAACATTAAGAATTTATGTTAATATAATATAATATCATCCGTGAGAAGTTATATAAAAGGAGGACTATCGTGGGTTAGAGTCGTATGTTATTATACAATGATATTTATATATTAATATTCATAAACTTTAATGATATATTAAATAAAAATTATAGGATAAGTATGATTCTTAAAATAGAAAATATAGAATATAATTTAAATATAATATTATCCGTGAGAAGTTGTATAAAAGAGGACTATCGGGGGTTAGAATTGTATGTATAATATATATATATATATATATATATATATATATATATATATATATATATATATTTAAATTAGATTTTATTAAAATTGAATGGTTAAAATCGTTTCTATGGTTCATTTAAAATTGGACGCTTATGATATTTTTTTATGGTTCACCTTAGATCAAAACTTTTAATCTTTCAGTTATAATAATATAGTATAGAAGTATTTTAAAGATTAATAAAAAAAGATAATACATAATAAAAGGCACGGAATGTTCAAACATATGTTTAAATCTATAAATATGTATTAATAAAAATCTAGTAGTAGCAAGGAGTTGAGCATATAATTAAGAAATATAATCAAGAAATGATAAGGTAAACATCTAATGTTTAAATCTTATTAGTCTTATGGATCATTCGGTTCATAATATTTAGGTATCATGTATGAATTTCTGTCATTCCAATCTTATACTTGCCTACTTGGTGTTTGGTTTAAAAAAATAAATTTAAAATTCATATCACAAACACATAATATATGAGTTTTTGACACCTAAATGGAGAGATGAGTATGAAGTATGAAATTAGAAATCATTTATTTTTAAATGAAATAAATTCATTCCAATACTCAATCAAATACATACTAATACATGATATGAAAAATGATACTTGAATCTCATATTTGATATCACCCTAACCTATTCCTCATTAATCTTTCGCGAACCAAACGAAGCCTAAAAGGACATACATGATTCCAAAGCCGAGACACTTCATTCTCATTTAAAAATTAAAAACTATTATGTATATATAATATATAAGGAGAGTTTAAGGGAACTACATAATAGAGAGAAGAGGCAATCTTCTATTCATATATCATATATCTAAACAACTTCATACAATGCCTTTATATAGAGGCAAAACTCTTGAGTTACAATAAGATGAAAAACCAAGAGTTGAGAAAACAAAGAGATGAAGAACAAAAGGTTGTGAGAATTACAAAGGTCATCCAATTTATACATAACACTCCCCCTTGGATGACTTGTACGAACATCATGCCTCGTTAAAACCTTACTAGGAAAAACCCTGTGGGAAAAACCCTAGTGAAGGAAAAAGAGTATATGAATTTGTACAAAAGAAAAGATAAAGAGTGTATAATTAATTTATGTCTCCCCCTCATTGCAACATGATAACAATGTCAACATATATCTCGAAATCTTCGCATCCCAATCATGTGTACTAATTTCTCGAAGGGTGATGTAGGAAGTGCCTTTGTGAACAAATCTGCTAAATTATCACATGAATGTATCTGACAAACATTAATTACTCCCATTTGATGTAGCTCGTGAGTAAAGAAGAACTTTGGATCAATGTGCTTTGTCCTATCTCCTTTAATGTAACCTTCTTTGGTCTGAGTGATACAAGTTTCATTATCTTCATATAAGGTAGTAAGAATTCCTTTGTTGAGTGAAAGACCGCATGATTCTCGAATATGGTGGACCAGAGACCTTAGCCATACACATTCTCTGCTTGCTTCATGAAGTGCCAATAACTCAGCATGATTTGAAGAAATTGCTGTAAGGGTCTGTTTTACATATCACAAAGATATTGCAGTATCACTATGGTTAAGGGGAAAAGAGTGCAGTGCGCAAATACTCCCCCTCATGATGATATCGCATAAAATTTTAAAGTTGATAAGTTCCAGCGTTGTCAAAATTTCCAAATGTAATAATTGAATCGCCTCAGCAAAAGAATCTTCAATGTATCCATCTTCGATTTGTGTAGCTATCATTGTATAAAGTTTATAGAGTTTTCATCCCAATGAATATACCGCAATCATGTCATGTTGTTTCCACTTATCAATTTAACCATATACATATATGACCATCTTTCGGAGTTGTCAAAATCTCAATATAAGAAGTGCCTGCAAGAGTCAATTTCATGGTATACCAAAATAATAACATTTTCCATATATGTGAATATATCTTAGTTAAGGATCCCAGATCCGAGAATCAAAATAAAAATATTCCTCCTGCAAAATCAATTTAAATCCTCTTTCAAATAGGTTAGTGAAGATCGAATAAAAACGTCTTTATGTACCTTCACTATTTTCATACCTTCATATTGTACCTATTTCAAAACATGTAAAATAAATCTATAGATTTATTTAGGCAGAGATTCATATAATTATCAAAATAAATCAATATTTTAAAATATGGTACTTCAGGACCGATTTTTTTTTTTACAACTGTTCACAAAGATCAGTATATTACATCCCTTCAGGGAAAAGATTCTTTTCAATCTGTACTAGATAATTATATAATAATTAGAAAGAATGTCACAACGGTATATATCGTATATTTATAATCCTTCTAGGATTTTTATATTCGCCTATAAAGATATATCATCTACTTAGGAATATATTATCCTTTCACGGTAGACACCAACAAACACTACATAATAAAAACAACATAAATAAATTCTTGTATTTTGATTATGAGGTGCAACTCATTTCAATGTTAATTAGAAACACATTCTAATTCCATCTATTCTGGCCAGAGATTTATGAGTTGTCACCTATAATTCAATATACAAAAATAATAGGCATTTTATTCCGGAATAATATTGTGTCGAACTACTGGTCAAAATCCCTTTTCAATTTAAGGAGGACAATGTTCTCGAGAATTTGATATACTGCTTCAGGCAGTTAAGATCCTTATAAGACACGATGTCAAGTGGGTAAATTAAACAAAATCCTTCTTATATTGTCAGACTATTTAGCAGTCAAATAATTGTATCCACCACAAAATATTATTTTTCTCCATAACCAATACAAGCTCATCATACAACTATATGAGCTTTAAATTCATAATTTCTAGATCTTCATTTTATTTTCATGTAAATAATCATTCGTATCCCACTGACTTAACACCTTTAGGTGTATGAACTACAGTATCAAATATTTCTCTATTTTAGGAAATAATGATTCTTAGAGCGCGCTACTTTCACAACTTCGGGTGTGCGGACTACAAGTCCAAATATTTCTTTTTGTGCTTGTCTCAATTATGTTTCTTATTTTCTTTGGCCAATTTTGTCTACATTCTCTAGTATAATTCAATTCATGATCCTCATTCTTACTTATAACCTCAAGTATTATGTTAAACATATATCATCGATTTCGATTTGATTTATAGTTCCATTTCATTCTGAGCATGACATAACATTTTAGGTATCTTTACTTCATCTTTATTTTTCCATGTCCATACCATTTTAAGTACCTTTATTTTTTCTCTATTATGCCATGTCTATAACTCTTTTGGAGATCCTTCATAGTTGACTTATCAATTTACCCATTATAAATCATTGCTACCTTTTACTTTCAAACCTTTTTTTTCCAGTATGGAACCTTCTTGCCTATCACGCTTCGAGCGTTCTTTAGACATATTAATATCTTGAGGTTGTCCTTCTGGGACATTTAGATCTCATTGTAGCATTTGTAGCCAGTGTATGTGATATGATTATTATTTCAGGTCAGTATAAAATATTCAAATGAATCATCTTATGAACTTCAGGTTCATATTCTTTAATATAAGGATCGAGATTAGATAATGATAATTCATTTCTATAAATATATTCACCATCTATTTTTCTCCCCCTGATTTTGAGTAAACAAACTCGTTAAATGGAGTCATAAATATATACACATAGATGCTTCCAAATGCACTCATGTGTGATAGATATCCAATTCAAAAAAAAATCAATCTTATTATTGTGGTGGAATAATCTGAGCTGACCAATAATTTGTTTATAATGGGGAGAAATTATGATAACTTATCTATATAATGCGAATCCATTAATACTTGATTGAAAATACTCAATAATTTTTCATGGACGAAATAATACTCATTGAGAGATTCACCAACATTATGTAAATACATAATTTAAATAATCAACATCGCTTACTTCAGGCAGCGAGTTAATAATAACTAGGCATATAAATAAATTGTTCATAAAATATCTATGTGGTCTACATTGGGATATTTTTATCTCATGTCATATCTTCATTTATTCATCCTAAAAAATGATAGATCACAACTATATTTTTATTGGTGATCAGTTTTGCCTTATAAATAAATATCATTAGTATCATTGAGAAGAATCTTCTGGTTCTTCAACGAAAGTCCATATAAAATTTTAATCACCATTCGCATCGTTATGAAACTGGGATGACTTAGTTAGTCATATTAAACTATGATGTCAACAGTAAACTTCTGGTTTACTTCAAAATCCATTTCAATCGTTTAGTATAAACTGATTGAGGATATTGAAAATTTCTCCAAATTACTTTTAGTGCCTTTGGTTATACTCAAAATTTAAAGGCACTTAATCTTCATGTTGTCATTTATATCAAATTATATTCTCTAATCTTTTGAGAAAATATAATTACATCAATAATATACATGTTCTTCTACAATAAAATTTAGTCGGGGTGTAAAATAATGGCTATAACAAAATATATATGCTCTTCAAGAGTCTTATATTAAGAAACATATAATGAGACATCCAATATATAATACTCCATCTCTGGATGTCTCATATTCAATATATAACGCATTGACACTAGCCAACTTTATTATAATCAGCCACATGGAATCACAATACCAACTCATAGTTTTAGTAACTCAATTGTATCTGCAGGATACATACTCATAATTTTAGTAACTCAATTGTATATACGGGATACATATCATAATTATAATATTTATTCATTCTATTAAGATCTATTATATCCATACGTTATTCCTTATATAGATCCATCCTTCAGGGATATCATAACTTTTAAGAGAACTCAAATTCAAAATATTATATACATATATATTATTATTCTGGAATATCTTGATAAAAAAATTGTAATCAAGTGTTTAAACGCATAACATTTATTCTATTGTTCATATCCATAAAAAAATATTAATCTATATATCCTTCAGGGATTTCACAAAAACTAAGTGCTCATTTGGTTGCACGTAAGAATTAACTTCCTATAAGAGCTTAGAGTTCCTTGGAATTTTAAATTAATAGGAAGTAGCAAAAGTTGTTTGGTTATTGGTGTGAGAATTTAAATTTATATGAATTTCAAATAACCAAGGGAGGGGTAGGTAAGCAACTTCCCACATATCATGGGTATTTAAAATTATAAGAAAGTTACACTTCCCTTATTTTGTTTAACCAAACAACTTAATTAAAATCTATTTTCTAGAAACTTTAACTTTCAATGTATTCATATATTAATCAAGCGACCTCTAAACATATCAAAAAGTGTAAAAGTATCATAAAAAAAATTGTGTGCATAGAGACAACTTCTGGTTGTTATTTCGTGCAACTTCTGGTTGCAATCCAACTTCTGGTTGTTATTTCGTGCAACTTCTGTTTGTAATCATTTATTATTATTCTATCAAAAACTTCACATAAAACTTCACAATATTATATTCTCACTTACTTGGATCATGCATAATATATAATTTATTTTAATATGTAAAAAAAGTAATTTAATAGAGGTGACATAGTGTGTCTGTGCACAAGTCATCCTGTATAATAATAATAAATCTAACTTTTCCACTAATTTAAATTTTATGTCCTCATAAATCTTGTTTTAACACAACTTTTTATAATCATTTTCTCCTATTACATACCATTACTTACGATATCCACTCAAATCATATTGTAACAATTATAAAAATTTGAGTGAATTTTAAAGAGGAATAGTAGGTATGCACAAGAACGACTTTTAAATATGAACAATTTAATATGCATGCCACAAATACAAAATAAAACTTAAAACATATATGGACATTTCAACATGATTGCATATATTGATTAATCCAAAACTTAGAGAATATCTAAAACATAGAGAATAAACTTAATCCAAAAATAACATAATCATATGTAAAAAATCAGAATTGTCCTTTTAGAAAATAGACAATTTGCATCATGTAAAAGACTTTATTTCAAGATATGTAAAATATAAAACTTATAGATAATCAAACAAGTCTTCCAGAATGTTAAACCTCATAAAAAGTGAATTAATAATGAATTCAAAAAATAAAACATGGGCTGCTATAATCAAAAAACAATAAACTCCTGGACAGATTCTAATTTACATCTTTTAAAAATAATAAACATCATAAAAGACAGTAAAATATGATTATAACTTAAAGGTCTCGAAAAGATCTTTCCGAATTGATATTACACATAATTTTTGGATGTATATTCAATTTATATGATTTTTCAAAGTTGTAGTATCCTATTTCCGAAGTCACAACAACAATGTATACATATGACAGAATTTCATAAACGTACATGTAGAATCTCAAAAATCTTAAACTATGAAAGTTTTAGACAATTAAGATATCTTTTCGAAAAATCTAAAATCATACAATTTCGAGATAAAACTTACGAGATATGTTAACGTGCATAACTCAAACATATAAATTTAGAATAATGTCATGAAAATGAAGAGAATGGTAAAGATGTGTACCTCAAAATCTTAAAGTATGATTATCAATTCTCTAAAATTTCAAATTCGGACCTTAAGCATCCTTCAAGATTAACGTGAGGATTGAAAAGAACCTTGAATCTATGAATAAAATGCAACTCATGCTTTGTCACCAAAAACACCCTTAAACGATTAATCACTTGCATTTTGAACCAAATCAATCCATCAAAATAAATTTTAAATCTTATTTTCTTGAATACAAGATGCACAATCATACTACTAGAATGGAAGAGCAAGTCGTGCTGATAACGTATTATGTATATATAATATATAAGGAGAGTTTAAGGGAACTACATAATAGAGAGAAGAGGCAATCTTCTATTCATATATCATATATCTAAACAACTTCATACAATGCCTTTATATAGAGGCAAAACTCTTGAGTTACAATAAGATGAAAAACCAAGAGTTGAGAAAACAAAGAGATGAAGAACAAAAGGTTGTGAGAATTACAAAGGTCATCCAATTTATACATAACAAAAACAAGGTTTATTTTGAAAAATATATAAGGATTGGAAGTGATTCAATATTCATTCGAATTTTCTTTAAAATAATTTATTTGATGTTTTAAGATTTACAGGTATAATAGTTTTAAAAAATCTGTCAAGACAGTTGTTATTCATCTGTATCATGTTTAATTAAGAGAAAAATGTTCTTACTCTTACACATACTCTTACCACTTACTGATAATAATATCAAATAGATCAAAAAAAGTCTGTCCTTGTTGACAGTTTTTTCTCTCTGTCATTGTTGACAGTTGTTTGAGTTTTTTGGTGTATTATTTCATTTTCAAATCCGACGTTCTTATTCATATTCATTTCTTTCAATCACAAATCATCAACAACAAGGTATCACATCATATATCATTAGTTTTCCTGGGGTAGTATATTGACTTAAGCTTCCAAACAATGGCAAGATCAGAGGAGACATTAGAAGATATGTATGCTAAGTTGGTTATTGAGGATGAGGATGAAGGTGGCCTGGTGGTATCGAACTCTGAGGTGGTGGTCCAGAAACAAATGTTTGTGTTGATCGGTAAATTCTTAACTGAAAAGAATATTAATTTCAGTGCAATGCGAAATGTCATGACAAACTTATGGAGACCGAAAGAGGGGATGGAGGTACATGATATGGGGGATTCTCGTTATTCGTTTGTGTTGTATTATAAGATGGATGTACAGAAGATTGTGGATGGTGGACCATGGAGTTTTGAACAGGCAATGTTAGTTTTGTATGAACTGACGCCTACAGAAGATCCAAGTAAGGTGAAGCTGCAGTATGCGAACATCTGGGTACAAGTTTATGATATCCCAAGGGGATTCTTATCTGAGAACATATTGAAGAGTGTAGGCGATTCAATGGGGAAGTATATACGAACAGAGTCTAAAACATTTGAGAGGGCGTGGAAGCCTTTTGTGCGTATCAGGGTGTCGATGAATATTGAGAAACCGCTGAAACGAAGGCTGAGAATTAAGCGGGAGGGTGATAGCTGGAGTTGGTTGAATTTCAAGTATGAACGGTTGGGAACTTTTTGTTTTGTATGTGGGATATTGGGACATTCTGAAAAAGAGTGTAGTGTTGTGTATGCTAATCCAGATAAACATGTGGAGAAAGCATATGGAATATGGTTGAAAGCTCCAACTAGAAATGTTAAGAACAACTCAGGTGCAAAGTGGCTTCGAGGAGAGGGAAGTGGATCAAGAACATCTTTTAGTACAGAAACACCATTAAACACTAAGGATGCAGAGAAGCAGGTGCAGGAACGATTCATGGAGGTGGATGGAACGGTACGCGAGATTAACGGTGATCCTGAGGGAATGCAAATCAAACCGCGTGATTGTAGGAACCAGAATAACGATGATATGATTCTAACAGCTGGGGATCAGTTGAGGGGGAATAAGGAAGTTGGCGAGGAAATTCCGGATAGAGATATGGTGTTGATTGATGCAAAAAGGAAACGGTTAAATGCTGATATAGATGGAGAAAATGTAGGAAGGGATGGGGAAATATTGTTGGAAAATCAAGTAATCATGCCAAAAAACGTGCAGATGGCGGGTCCTGTAGCCCAGGCCCGCCTAGGATTATGAGTCTATTATCGTGGAACTGTCGTGGGCTGGCCAACCCACGAGCAGTTAAATTTTTAAAAGAAATCAATAAATATTATAGGCCTAGTATTATATTTTTATGTGAGACTTTAGTTAAGAATAATAAAATACAAAAAATCCAAAAACAGTTGGGGTTTGCGTGTTGTTTCAGTGTGGATGGGGAAGGTCATGGGGGTGGTGTGGCTCTGTTGTGGAAGCATGAAGGAGGAGTGAAAATTATGGGTAGTTATAGAAATTACATTGATTTTGAAGTTATGCATGAACAGGTAGGAAGATGGAGGTACACTGGTTATTATGGTTTTCCGGAAAGATCGAGACGACGTGAAGCATGGGATATGTTAAAACATCTAGCTGGTATGTCGGAGTTACCATGGTGCATTATTGGGGACTTCAACGATTTAATGATAGAGGATGAGAAGAAAGGGCCCGTACGACATCCTCGTGCTTTGTTAAATGGTTTTTCTGAAGCAATAAGTGAATGTGGGTTAGTAGATTTGGGCTATAATGGAGATAAGTTTACATGGGAAAGGTTTAGAGGAACAGATAGGTGGGTGCATGAGAGGTTGGATCGAGGGATGGCAAATAATGATTGGTGTGAGTTTTTTCCAAATGCAGAGGTTATAGTTCATGAGATGTCTACTTCAGATCATGTTCCAATTATGCTTCAATTGAATAAGCAAGTGTATTTGCCGAAAGGAAGGAGGTTCCGTTTTGAGAACATGTGGATTAAAGAAAAAGAATGCTATAATATTATTAAAGATTGCTGGAGTGAGGTAGTCTCTGTTGATATCTTTGATAAAATGGGACGATGTTGTATCCGGTTGGAAGAGTGGGGAGGGGGATTGATTAAGGACTTGAGAAAGAAATTAAAACTATGTAGACAGGAAATGCAGGTGTTACGTGCAAGGAGAGATTCAGTAGGGGTGGGTAGGTATGGAGAAGTAAGGTGGAGGTATCTGAAGTTACTGGCAAAGCAAGAAACGTACTGGAGTCAACGTGCAAAACAATTTTGGTTAAAGGATGGCGACAAAAATACCCGGTTCTTTCATAGGTATGCATCCACCAGGAAAGAACATAATAAAATCAAGAGGCTGAAAGATGAACATGGGGTTTGGCATGAGTCAGATGAGGAGATTCAAGCGATTATATCAAATACTTTGAGCAGATTTTTACGAGATCGGATTCTGGAGAACTTATACCAGATCGAATTAAATTTCAAAGTATTACGGAGGAACAAAGTCATAATCTGTTGGTCCTTATAGTTGAGAAGGAAGTGAAGGGGGCAGTTTTTTCGATGGCCCCGGAGAAATCACCTGGAGTTGATGGTTTGAATCCAGCATTTTTTCAGACTTACTGGGACATAGTTGGGAAAGATGTTGTTGAATTTTGTGCTAAGTTTTTTGAGAATGGAGAGCTTCCAAATAACGTTAATAGCACCTTGGTTTGTTTGATACCTAAGGTTAAGCATCCGAAACAGGTGTCAGATCTACGTCCTATCTCGTTATGTAATGTGCTAATGCGTATACTATCTAAGGTCATGGCTAACCGTCTTAAGCCATGCTTGAGTACTATAATTTCTGAAAAGCAGAGCGCTTTTATTGAGGGACGTCTTTTGACGGATAATGCTTTAGTTGCCTTCGAGATTAATCACTATATGCGTAGGAAGACGCAAGGGAAGGGTGGTATAGCGGGGCTTAAAGTGGATGTATCGAAGGCATATGACAGACTAGAGTGGCATTTTATCGAAGTAATGTTGCAAAGACTAGGGTTTCCCCAGAAGTGGACGGATCGAGTAATGGGGTGTGTGAAAACTGTGACTTATAGTTTTATGAGGGATGGAGCAGTGTTTGGCGATGTACAGCCTCAACGAGGGGTGCGACAAGGGGACCCCATTTCCCCATATATTTATATAATTTGTGCTGAGGGATTGGCGTGAATTATTCGAGATTATGAAGAGAGTGGTTTGCTTACTGGATGTAAAATAGCAAGAGGTGCTCCTAGGGTATCCCATCTGTTCTTTGCAGATGACTGCTATTTCTTTTTTAAAGCATCACAAGTGGAGGCGAATAATATGAAGAGAATTTTGCATAAGTATGAAATGTTGTCTGGCCAGGTGATTAATTATACTAAATCTGCGATTACGTTTAGCTCCAACACCTGTGAGGCAGATAGAAACTGTGTTTGTGATTGTCTGGGGGTTCAACAGATTGCGAAACCGGGGCATTATCTGGGTATGCCTATGGTGGTAGGGAGGAATAAAAGTGAAGTTCTCAGCTTTATAAGTGATCGTCTTCAGGGTAAATTACAGGGATGGTATAACAAAGAACTATCAAAGTCGGGGAAGTTGACACTATTAAAAACATCTGCACAAACCATTCTTAACTTTTGGATGAGTTTGTTTTTGATCCCTGATTCGTTATGTGAGGAAATGGAAAGAAAAATGAATGCGTTCTTATGGGGCAATGGTAAGCAAGGGAAGGGAGTTAGATGGTTTACCTGGAAGCGAATGTGTGCGCCTAAAACAGTTGGTGGGTTGGGACTTAAGGAATTGCGTAAGTTTAATTTGGCAATGCTAGCTAAGCAGGGATGGCGACTACTTGTAGAAGCAAATCCCTTGGTTTCTGCAATTATGCAAGCAAGATACTACCCGAAGACAAGTTTTTTAGATGCTGACATTGGGAACAATCCAAGCTATGTGTGGCGTGGGTTGATGGCTGCAGTGGAGGCTGTGAAAGCAGGAGCGAGGAGACAGATTGGTAATGGTGAGCAGACGTTTGTATGGGCTGTGCCGTGGCTACCTGACCCAGATAATGGGTTTATATCTACAGGTGTGCATAGTAATCTACACAGGGCCAGAGTTAGCAACTTATTGGTCCCTGGTGAAAAGAGATGGGATGTCGAGGTGCTGTAAGATATATTTGAAACCAGAGATATTGACTTGATTCAGCGGATTCCATTGCCATTAGAAGATAGAAACGATTCATGGTTTTGGCTTTTGGATGACAAGGGTGAATTTACTGTTCGTAGCTGTTATCGTTGGTTGCAGGGAGAGTTTCAAGGGGCGGGTAGTAGCATTTGGAAGAAAATTTGGGAGCTAAATTTACCAAGTAAGGTTATTCATTTTTTGTGGCGTGTGTATAAGGGTTGCCTACCTACGTGTTATGCATTGATGTTAAGATATGTCAATATCGATGCTATATGTCCTTGGTGCCATTCTCAAGTAGAGAGTGATATTCATGTGTTGTTCACATGTGGTTTTGCAAAGACTGTTTGGGTAACTGCAGGTTTAAACACCATCATCCAAGAATCCTTGACTGATACAGTAGTGGAGGTAATTGCTGCTATATTTGCCAGGAGTAATAAGGAGCAATGTGTGCAAATTGTGATGTTGTGTTGGAGCATTTGGTCGCGTCGAAATAAGTGGGTCTGGGATCGAGTGAATGGGTCAGTTTTCGATGTGAGAGCTGCAGCTAGGCATCTACTTACAGACTGGAGGGAAGAACAGATGAGAGTTGACGCGCGATCTGCAATGGAGGAATGAGAGCTCGTATATGGAACAAACCAGAAGATGGATGGATGAAAGTGAACACTGATGCAGCCGTGTTTCAGGACGGAAGTGTAGGTGTTGGAGCAGTTATCAGAAATGCTCATGGAGAATTTGTGGCAGCTAGGTGCAGAAGAATAAAAGGTGCATGGAATCCTAGGGAAGCAGAAGCTATAGGATTGAAGGAGGCCCTTTCGTGGACTATTGCGAAAGGGTATCAACAATGTGTGTTTGAAACGGATTCTCATGCTCTTGCTTTGGCTTGTAATGGTCGCTCAGGGAGAGCGTTTTTTAGCACTATAGTTGATGATTGTCTCTATTTGTTAAAGCACATAAATCTGGTGCTAGTTGAATTTGTTTACCGATCTGCGAATACGGTGGCTCACGTGTTAGCACAAGCCTCATATTCTATGTCAGATGTAGGGGAGTGGGTTTATATTCCTCCTCGTTTTATTTCTCATGTACTGGAGATGGATTTGATTAGTTGAATACAATTACATCGTTTATTCAAAAAAAAAGAGAAAAATGTTCTTCAAAATGAACTCAAAACTTACCTAAGATTAATTCAGTTTCTAGTGTAAATATAGATTGACAATTTTATAATATATAAAATACATATCTGATCAAGTCGGTTTCTAGTATAAATATGGAGTGACAATTTTATAAATATAAAATACATATCTTGTATTCCTATATTAGAATTTTTTCTACAAGTTAGGCAACTACGTGAGGTCCCTCAGAGTATTATAAACTCTTTAATTGATCGTCACTTAATTAATTAAACCGTTAATTATTAACAGATTTCAACCATTTTCAAACTGGAGAACAACCTAAAATGGCCCCTGACCCTTTATGAACTAGTCAGGGTTAAGTTGTCTGAAGACCTTCGAATCAGGCTTTATTGTTAGGTACATGGAATGTTCTGTCTAATAGCATTAGCTGTTAATGTTGCTTCGTTTTATTCTATTGCTACTGGAGTATGATTTACTTATTCATCTAGAACGACCATTTCAATTTTCAGCCAAATAGCCAATTGATCCTTGTATCACATTGCCAACCCACAATGAGCTCATTATAGCAACTCTTTTCATATTAGTATTAGCTAATGAATTAGACATACAGGAGCAAGATGAAGTACAAATATACATAAGTTTAAGATTACGAGTCCGTTTGCTACACCTTTTTTTCACTAGACTAGGCAAAAATAGCTAATGCGACGAAAACCAGGCATAGAAATGTGGATTCCACAGAGATAAAAAATGTAGTAACCAAATCCAACATAAAGTTAGAGGAAACTAGTCCACAACTCCACATGCTCAAATAATATACATCCTCAGGAACCATAACAATAAGTAGAATCTAATAATATGTGACGACCTCACGTATGAAATGTATAGACCGACACCTACCAGATAAGATAACATCACAATACGCAACATAATGGCTTTTCAGAACAGAATGGCTTTTCAGAACAATGAGACATACACAACAATTACGTTAAGAACAAGTAATGATGCAGAGATGACAAGTGCAGATGAGGCGCCTGAACTTCCCGGAGAAGGTGCTGGTGCAACATCATCAGTTCCAATAGACATGGCAGGTGCATCTGTAATGGAGCTGGGAGGCATAGCCATCGGAGAAAGAGCTACAGAGGAAAATAATGAATATAAATCAATTACAAGAGTAAACGAATCAGGAGAATAAGGCAAACAATTTTGTGTCGGATTGGCATCATAATAGAGCAAAACATATTTTACTTTGGTTATCTAAATTTTGGTTGATGCCTAGAAGGCACACGTTAGTGATAGTGTTTCTTGAGGTTCTTCAAATATAAACATGATACTGAACTGAAACCCCAATAAAAATAAAAAGAAGCTCTTAATGTGAGCTAACATGACTCTGATTACTTTATATCTCTACACTTAAATCTAGGTTATCAATAGTACAAAAGCAGGCAATTTAGAACTAGAAGTATGTGGCAACCAAGCCATTTTTCTTTAACAATTGTTTTGTCCAAGTTCAAGACATTTCTTATCCTACTGTTGATACCTTCAATGTCGTAATATGTATATCCACATTCTTCAGTGGCTAGCCCATCCCTCAACCAGGTTCTCATTGCTTAATAAACAGATTCACGAAAAAATTGAAGTGTACAAGACAAGTTAAATTAGGCGTCCCAAGAAAATAGATGCTTAAAATGGCTGGAACGTAATTGTTCTTGGTGTCAGAGTGGACTTGCGCACCTCCAAATCCATTATTATAGAACAATACCTTAGCTTAGCGACTAGGCGATAAACAACTAAACTACCTTAGCAGTAGAGTGGCTTATTAGCTTCAATTTACATGTCTCTCAAACCATTCCGCTTAAAACTCTCCTTCATGATGTCATGAAAACCTTACTAATAATCTGGGCTTGCAAAATAGGTATCACTCTTATCTTGGTAGAAAGGTATTGAAGGTCCAAGCATCAGATGAGGCATGGGTGTGGGCATATACCCGAATTTCAGTGAGGCATGGGTGTGGGCATATACTCGAATTTCAGTACACAGATTGCAACTTCTAAATGCTTGAAGAATTGCAGGGTATACGCATTACAGGACACTGAAGATCTTACGGACAAGTCTGATATTTTCTAAGAGTCCTCGAGTGAAATTTTGCAGTATACAAATCACAAATGAGATGATTTTGGTCAAATGGATGAGATATGTCATTACCTCAGACCAGTCAAAAAGAAAAATTGTCACAAAGTTAAAGGGAAATTGATTTGAGAATTAAATGCTTCTAATTCTTAGAATTGCATCCTTTTGTAACTTGTACTGCTGAATATTGATAACCCAAAAGAAAATTGTGTACTTTTATATCTAGAGAGATGTCAGAGTCATGTTGTCTTAAATTAACCACTAATAAAATTTATGGAGGCTACAATAAAGATGAGTATTGCAATTCTCATAAATGATCTGTACTTCCTAGATCTAAGATAAATGTACATTCCGCAAGCTACAAGATGAAATTTCTTGTTAAAGTTTTTGTTTACTGGTTGAACTTTGATAATCAATATAGCATATATACATCTTCTAGCTGAGTAAGAATGAATCGATTGACAAACCGCGCATTCTTTGAAAGACAAAAACAGAGCAAAACAGCAATTAAAAATTGAACTGCGGGGCAATACATCAAAAAATGTTGGAATTACACTTGTAAATGATCCTATAAACTCAATTTAAGATAGACAGACATCCATGTAGAGGCATGTAGAATGATTTATTACTACAATTTCATTTTGTAAAATTATTAAAGGCCTTGTTTATTTTGCTACAACACCATCTTTTATTAACTGACATGACAGGACAGGGCACAATTTTTTTCACAGAATGGTTTGACTAGAGTCATTCAAAACTGGGAAACACAATAAACAGGAGAAATGCAGTTCACCTGAACACTTGCTAAACAATGAATACAAACATGGGCAAAAAAAATGAAGAAAATATACAAAATTTGCACACAAAAACATAATATACATGGAATACAAACAAAATCTCAAATGAGGGACCATTTCTTAAACAAACTTCATTGAATATACAACTGTATAGTGGCTCGAGAAATAACTTTAATTTATAAAGAAAGCAGGAAGCTTACTACACTTGGAACAGTAAGATCTGTGACATTTAAATAACTACAAAAGCAGTTCATTAACATCTAGTAGTAGCATTTCTTTATACAAAAAAATTCGAGTGAAAGGAGTATATTGTAGCAAGTAAACACTAATATTGTAAACATCAAATACATGTCAATAATACAAAAAAGAGTATTTACTCAGTTTTTTGTCCAAATTGATACGAGAATAATATCTATAAGTTTTAAGAATTTATTCTTCCATTCGGAAAAATTAAAGTTTTGATAAAGCATGAAGAATTATAGCATTTGTTCTACAAGGCAGTCGTATAAAAGCAAGCATAACCATAAAAGTAACTATAGTAGAGTGAATTTGTACTCACCAGGTGCCTGCCCAACGCTAACTGCAAACAAAAAAAATAAAATTGTAAGCTTCCAATAAGGAAAATAAATATTGAAATATGAATCATAATTTTTAAATATAAACTACAGCATTACAGATCCATCATAATTTATGTTAGTCCAACTCAAATAAGAACTATACTTAAAATAAAAACCGAATAACCAAATGTTCAAGATTTTAAAGTCGCAACATGCCATTGTGCATTTTGCTTCGGAGTGCATGACATTTGGTCTCACATCCCGATCAACACAATATATATATATATATATATACACAGAGTTTTACTCTGATGAGAACTTCTTATAATAACAAGAACGTGAGAACCGGTGATTTGTTCTGATTTTTAGAAGTTCTCGTCTGAGCATAAATCTATATATAATGTGATTGGGAAAAAAAAATTATTCCAATCACATGAAATATATAATTAATCTAAAAAACCCTACTAAAAAAATTAATTGTTACATATATGATATATATTTATAAATATATATGTGGGCGGAGAATAACCTACTTCCACAGTTGTTAACAGAAGGAGCAGAAATCTTGCAAACAGTAGGAAGAGACATAGCTTTAGTGACATTCAAAGAAATGCCAAACTGAGCACTATTTTTAAAAGCCTCACACAAACACTCTGCATTAGTTTTAAGTACAGATTTAAGACCAGAACAACACGACCCTTCTGGCTTACTAACTGTACTTCCACTTGTTACAAATGACAAACAATCCACCATGTTCATCACCACCGTCGAACAGTCCACCGCCGGCGCCGGAGCAGTTTGGTGTGATGCACTACTCACATTTCTCACTCCCAAAATCAAGAGGGTCGAGAAAATAAGCAAATGGGTTGTCATTTTTGGTAAGGGAAGTGGTGTTCTCGGAGTAGGGGATTGTTTGAAGAGTTGGTTTAAAGGGGTTTTATAGGGTTTTTAATGTGTGTATAGATGTATGTATGTTCATGCTACTCGGGGAGTGGGAAAAGGAATAAAGGGAGAAAAGCGCATCATGTGCGCATGATAGCTGGTGTCGGTTACGACTTGCGTATATGAAGGTGATTATGTAAATTTGTAATGTTTGTGAATGAGTTATTTTTTGGAAATTCGAAAGTTGTGTTTCTATTAGAAATTTTGTTATATATAATATTATTAAATAATAATAAAAATAAAATAAAATTTTCAAACAAAATCTTTTACATTAATATATGCTATTATATTTTTTGCAGCCCGTTGGTTTTTCTTTTTCACCCATTTTACTATCTCCATCTTAATTAGCATATATTACCTTTTAATATATCTTAATAATTTATGTTACCGTCGTTTTCCATGAACAGGGCTTGTGAAACACAGAGCAGATCATCGAGAAACACAGAGCAGATCATCGAGAGCAAAGCTTTCACTTGCATATACATCAAATAGATATTGGGGCTAGATCAAATACATAAGTGTTCTCTATTGTCATACAAAAGATTACTTGCACTTATATAATATATATATATATATATATATATATATATATATATATATATATATATATATATATATATATATATATATATATATAAACTATCTACCCACATATTTTTTTATCGTATATACATATATTTTGTGGGTGTTGCTTGGAGTATTGGAAAATCAACTGTTGTTATCCTCGATCGTTCGTGCACGAGAAATAAGTAATTAATTGGGTATTATACCGCTAAGCATTTGCCGTACAATCTTTGTACGAAAAGGGGTAAGATTCCTTATGACAGTATTTTCACACGTCTCACCTATGTTGCACGGAGATGGGTACGAGAACATATACGGATACGGGGACGAGGACGACAATTTTAAAATTAAAGGGTACGAGGACGGCGAATATATATATTAATAATTTTTTTTATATAAATATGATAAATACAATATTCTCAAATATTAACATCATCGGATATAAATTCATTCTTCATTTCAGGCTCATCAAGGAAAAGTTCTGCGAACTCTAAACTCTAAGAATCCAACATATTCTAGAGAATCAAAATGATCTCCACCAATATCCCACATCTTGTTCTTCAAAAGATCAGGTTTTCTTTTCTTTGAAGAAGAATTCAAACCTGAATCGCAAGGCAGTGGAACATCTCTTGGCCCTGAGTTCTTATTTTTTTTCTCCCACTCTTCTTCCAGCCTTGCCATTTCAAGCTTCTCTTTCCTGGTGACCTTCTTACAAACAGCAGCTCTTAAATTTTTTATTTGAAGTAGATGGGCCTTCACTCTTGAATAACTTCCGGATCGAATTTCACCACAATAATGGCACTGATAACTCCAAGTCTCTCCCGTTTCTCCTTTCTTCTCCAATTTCGTCACAAAGTCCTACAAAGGAGGTTGTTTTTCAGACACACTCCCACTCCCACTTTCACTTCCTCCGCCAGTGCCACTACTTCCATGTTGAGATTCCATTGAAAGTGAAGAAAGATTTGTTTGAGAGATTTAGAGAAAGGCAGAAAACTGAATGTGTGTGTATATATTTGTATGCATGTATATGAAAGGTGTAGGGTTAATATATTTGTTTGAATGTCTTTTTTTTAATTGGGTACGAGTTTTTTTTGTCTTTTTGTCCAGGAAACGTTCCTATTTTGAACCCGTTGTCCCCGGTCTTTTGGGGACGTCCCCAGCCGTCCCCGTCCCAGAAATGTCCCCAAACTTGAGTTTTTCGAGTGTTTGGCGTCCCCGTGCAACATAGCTTCTCACCATACCACTCTCTAAACTCTATTTAATTTAATTGATATACGTTGTATGATCTTGTCTCTGATTTAATTGTAATTGCTTATTAAAAATTATTGACCTTATGTGTTGACATATGAATAATCTGCCTTGCTGCCTTTGCTGAGATAGAGTAAGATTACATTGTTTACATAAATTTTAATGTTTGGTTCTGTTGTTCAGGATATTGTTTGGTTGAGAAATTTTACGTAGTTTTAAAATCCTATTTGCATAATATATATTAGTTGTCCCTATGTTTGTTTTTGTGGTCATAGTTTTTGCACAGGCTAAGAAATTGAAAAAATTACCAATAGTTTCTACATTTTTCGCAAATAAAATCACTGCACTCTGAACTTTATTGAACAAAACGAATTCTTTAGTCCAATTATTCCTTATTCTTATTGTATTCCGATATCTATTATATGGTTTTTTATGTAAACCATTCAAATTTGTTATTTACATAATTATTTATGTGAAAATAACATATATAAGTGTACAAGCAATAAATTACGCCCCAAGTATCTGTTAAAATATATAAATTTACGAGATATATGGTTAACAAACTACCCGTTTAACGTCATGACTGTTGGACGGTTCCGTATCAAAACACTTTAATTTCCATTTTTCGCTGTCTAACTCACGCCGGATAACATAGGCCCCGTTTGAGATTTTTTAAAAATAAATAATAAATTACTTTTTTTTTTGAAATACGTATTTTTACATTTTTTTAAATATTAACATTTAGTTTAAAATTTTAAGACAAAATCTTATTTTCAAAATAAAAAATAAGTTATTTATTTCCAGAAAAAATACATATATACATACTTTTTCCGAAAATAACTTATTTATTTTCAAAAATAAAGGGAGTCAAACAGGGCCCTAGTCAGTTTTACCCGCACAGCATGTATTCTGTTTGAGAATAGACAAGTAGGATTAAGAAGTCCGTGACACCGTGTGCTATAGTGGAATTTCCATTTAAAGTAGTACTTGCAGGACGTGTATCTGTGCTAGAGGTTGGTGGGTGTTTTGGAAGCTTTGCTTTGGAGCAAAAATCTCTCAGAGTACACAATTGTAATCTATGGAGCAGTGTAGGCTCAGCATTGGTAGCCAAGCTTGCTAGTGTTTCTGTTGAGTTTGTTAAGAAGCAAGCAAACAGGGTGGGTAGCGCATCTTCTAGCTCGTATACCTTGTGCGCTTAATAGCTTGATTGATTTATTGTCTCCTCCATTGTGTGTCCTGGAGACGGTTTTGTCGGATGTTTGATTTCAATGAAATCTTCCTCTATTAAAAAAAAAACTGCCATTTTCTTAAGCTTGTTATATGTCGAATAAGCTAAGATAAATGACACATTTTTTTGTTTGTCGTTCAAGTGATACTGTTTCCGTCTCTTCTCAAAATTTTTATCACTTTGCTTGTTTTTCTAAACATGGTTTTTCATATGTGTGTGTGTGTGTGAAGAAACTTTTTACAATTAATACACTTTTTTTTTGCAAAAATATATTTTCTTAAATTCTATTGTAAAAAAATATGATTTCTTTTTATTTATATTTTTTATTACAACACAAATTTGCAACTTTATAGCCAAAAACATAAAAATTTTGCAAATAAAATTCAAACTATAATCAACTGACAACTGTAAACAACTTTCAATTTTGATATTTTTTGTCACGAACAAAGGCTAATTGAGTTGCTATAATATTTTTTGCAAAATCAACCAAGACAAACATTGTTATAAATATATAATAACTCTACTGAGATGTAATTTGTGTCGAGTTTTTTTGAGCTCCGCTCGATTCGGCTTGATTAAGCCGGCTTGACTCGATTCGAACTCATTATTGAGCTCGAACTTGAACACATTTTTGTGCTCGACTAAATATTTGAGTTGAGTCGAGTGTTTCCGGGCTTGACTCGATAAGCCTCGAATTTGAACTCGGCTCGGCTCGATTATATTTTTAATTTTTTTAATATTTATTTTTTATATGTTATCATTTAATATATATATATATAATATTTAATTTTAAAAATTTTATTATATAACTTTTTAATAAAAAAAATTTATAACATAAATGTTTGCTTCCTTCCTCTTACAAACACAATTACATGTATGTAGCATATTCTAAGACAAATAAAAAATAACTGTGTAAATTAAAAAATGATCATTATAAATTATTTTTTAAAAGTGTATTGTACAACAAATACAGTTATACAAGTACTGCTAATATAATTTAATAATTTATATTAGAAAATAAGGAACCTAATATTAATCTTAGATAACTTATTTGAGATAGTAAATAAAATAATTATATTTTGATAATTATGTTATTTTTATATGTGCAATCAAAATAATATTTATAAAGATTGTGTATATCAAAATACCATAATTATCAAACACATCTATTTTATTCACTATCTTAGGAAAAATTACATAAGATGAATCTTAGGTTCCTTATTCTCTTTATATTATTAAAAAATATTAAAAATACATTAAATATTTTGATTATTATTTTGATTAATACTGTATAATTTCCACTTGTGAATTTGTGATTAATTGTTAATGAATATTTTTTGAATTTTACAATAATATAATTTATTCAATTCTATTCTAAAATACACCGAACTACCAAGTCCAATATTACATTAAAAGCATAGTATCGTAGTTGTTATACTTCAATTAAATTAAAATTTTATAATTATTATTGATTTGGTACTTTAGTGTACATTTCTTTTGAATTCTTTTCCCAACAAAAAAAATAAGATTATCATTATTTATTTATTTGTTATCATATATTTAAGATAAGGAAATTTCTAGTAGTAACATTGTAGAATTGATTTTTCTAAATGACACCATTTACTATTTTGGACTTTCAAATGACACCATTATACTTTTGACTTCGTCCACATCATACCACTCGATTAACTAAATGTTAATAAAACCGTTAAGTATTAATTAAAATGACAATTTCTAATGGTACTATTTAGCAAAATCAGTTTTTCCTAAATTTTTTACCATATATAATAGATATTGGTTTTTCATAATTAATTTTATATTATTATCATCCATAAAAAGTAGAACTTAGAAATTGAAAAATTTCTAATGATACCATTGTAGAATTGATTTTTCTAAATGATACCATTAGAAATTAATGTTTAACTAACAGAGTGGTATGATACTGATGAAGTTAAAAGTATAGTGGTACAACTTGAAAGTTCAAAATAGTGAATAATATCATTCAGAAAAACCAATTCTACGATGGTACAATTAGGAATTTCCCTTTAAGATATACAACTTATAAAAAATAAATTGATATTAAGTATGAGTGTATGATTGTATAAACAAAAAATAATACGAGTTCAAAAAATTATTTAAACTATTTGAAAAGTTAAATATCAAAATATTATCAACATTAAGTCACAAGTACAACCAAATTATATTTAAATATATGTTATTTCACATAATATAAGTGTATTATTTTTTAAAAATATTTATCATTTTTAACAAAAGAAAAAATATTTTTAGATTAATAAAAAAAAAACTTTATCTCACTAATTAGGCTAGTCCATATCTTAACCTACCCGACTGATCTCCTACTATGACGTAGCACATTGCATAGCTATTTTGCTCAACACATGCATATTGAGTAATTGGGAGATAATTGACATTATAATAGTTGGTGAGTATATTTGTTTACAATTAAATATTTCTTCTCAATTATACAAGATTGTATAGTAGAAGTATTAGAGACTTAGAGAGAGAGATATATAAGATTACAAATATTAGGGAATATATTAATTTGAAAATCTCATAGTCAAAGGAATCAGGTGAATATTTTTAATATATGTTTAAATTTAAATAATTTTTCTAATTAAGAAAAAGTAAAATATCTTAGAGAATTTCACAATATTGGAATAATCATACCTCACCTATCTATAAAAGTTTCATGTCATAATTTGGTATTGAATAATCTATAAATCATTTGAAAAAATTACCTTAATATTACGCTACCAAAATATGGCAAGAATCTTCACAACATTGTGCACTCTATCCCTCCTTATTTTTATTATTGGTAAGTTTATTTTAATATTTAGTCATGGTTTGTGCATGATCTGTTATTGAAAGTTTTTTTGATTAATTTATGCAATTAAATTTTGTTACATTGAAAGGTGGTGTAAGTTCAAAATTAGAGGTGGAACAAAAACCATGGCGATGTTATGGATATCTAAATGATTGTAGTGATTCAGCTCCTGATTTGTGCAACTCAGATTGTTGTCATGCTAATTGTTATCATGTATTTAAATATCAGGGTCATGTGAATGGTTTTTGTGACCAAGTTCCTGGAAAGTGTAAATGCTGGTTTGATTGTTGAGTTTTAACCGTATATGAATATTGAATACTTTTATTATTACTATGTCCTTTTCTTACATTTTTTTTTCTATGGATATAACAAGTTATAATTTTAATATTACTATGTTTTTTTGTAATAAAAGATCAAAATTATGAAATTTTAAAATACATGTATACGAGTTGACGGGCAACAAATTGCGCCGCAAGTCCTCGTTGAATTATAAATCCTATGTGATGCAATACATATTCAGCTGAACCAACAAACAGTAATAACAATTTTATTCATGAATACTCTTTGAAGAATCTCAAAAAAATCAAAAGCCAATAATCCAGTGTTATCAAAAGTAAAAGACATAAAACTATGTTGATTATTTTTATATCATGTTTATACACTTTTCTTATTATTTTTCTTTTTTACATATATTTTGTTCTTATTGAAAAATCCGATAGTTATTTGGTAATATTTCTTATTTGTGTATATTTTAAGATATAATATAAAAAATAATGTTTCTGGAGAGATTTGATATTGAAACCTATAATTACTTCAAAAGCAGTTTTAATATCAAAAATATTTTTATGAAAATATTTTTTTAAATTCTACCAAACACTTTTTAACTAACTTTTTAGCAAAAAAAATTGTTGATGTCTTTAACATCAATACTAAATATTACCTAAAATTTATTTTTCCTAAATTATTGTACTTGATACTTGTTGCTTTCGATATTGAATATGTATATACAAGATATTCTCCAAGATATTGAATATGTATATACAAGATACTTGATACAGGATAGCCTTTTTATTTTCATTTATTTTTAGTATCAATTTCAGTAATAATAAATTGTTTAATCTCCAAGATATTCTCTATGAAACGAGGAAATAATCAATCTCAATGTTTCAGAGGAAATAATCAATCTCAATGTATTAATTACAAAAAATATTATAACGCTAAGATTATATCAGATAAAATTAATTAATTCTCATATTTAATTATATATATATATATATATATATATATATATATATATATATATATAATTCCAATTATAACATAAATGTGTGTTTTTGATCGTATTCCCAATAATTAATGATTCCATGACAACTCTTTTACATTGATGAACTGTATTCATATTATACCAAGGAACATGGAGTACTAGTAATCATGATCAAATTTGTGATGCGATATTTGCTGTTAAAGCTAGTGGGAAAGATATACCTTGGTTTTATATAAGACATCACTACTATATGACAATGTTAAACCTCTCCTCTCATCGTGAAAGAAGAAAGGGAAGCCTCGGGTCAAACCGCGTTCATTGTCCATGATCGGAATATGCAAATCCACTCGTTTGAGGGTCGTTGATAAAAGCATACCTTCTGAGAATACGTCCATTTCCATTTCTTCTGGTTAGGGCGATTGCTAACAAAACATTTCTCGACTGGGGAGGCATCTCCCTTTTTCACCCCAAGATGCTAATTAGTATCATGTTTGGTAGAATGAAGTCAAAGCCTTCCAGCGAAATGCAATGCCCCAACCTATACTATAGGAAGATAACGAAAGGGAAACAAGAGAAAACCTATAACACAAACATCTCTCCGATTCTTTGCGCAGAATGAGTACCAACAATAAATGTCGCAAGATCGGTACAAGTTCCAGTACCAGTGTCAGTCCTGCCATACGGTTCAAAAAAAATTAAAAAAAAAAATCAATGTGCATATCCCAATCCTCTTTCTTTTTTTCATATTCGTATAATCCCCAATTGTTGGGTACAAATAATAGGGAAATCACCTTGTAAGGAAGGATCCCAAAGAATCGATCTTTCTTTTAGTTGTTCAATTTCTCTTTGATTGATCAACGAGTAGTGAACTGCCGGGTAGCGGATAAATGCACCGCCCTATTAGTCTGCTTGGCACTTTCGGGAGTGGGTAAGTATGATGATATTGGGCTAAATATCTCTTTTATGTGGATCATTATTATCAGTAGCACTTTTGATACTTACATTTCGAAAAATATTAAATTTTTTTGATGAAATACAATATATAAATGAAAGAAACAATATTTTAGGAAATGCTTATTTTTTTTCCTGCTAACAATGATTACAGGTCCCAATTGATTCAACAGTTGGATTATTAGGCATTCTCGCTTCCGCTTCCTCCACTACCGCTCACACGGATGCTTCCCTCAAAGGCGGAACACTCCCCTACCGATGTATTTTTACATCCCACAGCTTTGGTAGATCGTTTATCCCCATTCATCTTCGGCGCAAGAGCTCTCGCTTAGTGAGCTATTACGCACTCTTTCAAGGGTGGTTGCTTCTAGGCAAACCTCCTGGTTGTCTCTGCACCCCTACCTCCTTTATCACTGAGCGGTCATTTAGGGGCCTTAGCTGGTGATCTGGGTTGTTTCCCTCTCAACGATGAAGCTTATCCCCCATCGTCTCATTGGCCGACCTTGACCCATGTTATTTTATTTTGAGGTCATATCGGAGCAGGGTACATTGAAAATATGACCCTTCCTTGCTGAGGAGGACAGTGTTTGCTCCATACAAAGGGTCCTTTTGGGGGGAGAAAGAACTCCCTCCTAAACCCCCTTCACTCTTCTAAACTTCCTATTCTTACCTACCCGTCTTCTTATGATCTAACTGCATTTCTTTAACTAGTGTTATCAGTGCACTCCTTGCCTTAAGTTCGGATTTGTGCTCGGCCAGCCTTCCACTATGTGAAAGAAGAGCTTTTTCTCTCAGGCAGGTACTATGGGCCCTCTGACTTCCAGCTATATGTTGTGCGGATACCACGAATCAAATGAAGAGAAGCTCGAAGAGCTTACGGGTGAGCTTAAGCTTACTCTCAGCCTCTTTGATTGATAGGCGGGCGGGCTAAACCCCTTACTTAAGATTTCATTCATAAGGCTATAATTTTATGTTGTCGTGACGCTTTGGTTAGGCCAACTACAAACTTTTTACATTTTTTACTGTCAACATCAAGCTACAATGAAGTACCACATGGGTGAATATCCTTTTGGGTGGAATTGCCATGGACGTTCTTCTTTCCGGCCTCATATGAGAATGAAAAACTGGAGCATTTTCTGCATCGGTGGATGAAGAGCCCCTAGCCGTGGGAGTCTTTCGATGGTGGATCCAGCACTCCAGACCTTTCGCTTTGAGCAGCAAACTGTCTATCATCCGTATGTGTTCTATTTTGATTTGTCAGCTAAGCGACTTGTTTCATGGCTGTTTTATTATAGGCGTCCACTCCGTACCCATTAATTTGTGTTTGGAGACATAGATCCTTGTTCCACCTATCGACTGATTCTAAGGTTCGAAAAAGGACACTTTTTGACATCCACTTTTGGACTCGGAAATTACTTATGGGAACAACCAGAAGATAGAAAGACTAGTGTCCACATGGTCTTTGACGGTGTTTTGTTTCATCTACTCATCTACATTTAGATGTAAATTTTCATGTAAACAATAGATTATATAATTTACTACGCCATAAATTATATAAGGGAATTGACCTTTCGGGCAGCGTCATTTCTCATACACGGTCTTACGACTTTGCGTATAAAACAAGTATAAGATGTTTTATTAATATATATTTAAATTTAATATTAAAAAATATCAAACATAAATTTAATATTTGAATTGAATCAACAATATATTAAAATATAATATTTATATTATTAATTTGGAAAATATTAATAAAAGATTTGAATCATATTAATAATATATTAAAATTTATTTTTCATATTATATGTTAAACAGTATGAGTGTTGCAGAAGGGGGGGGGGGTTGAATGCAACTTAATAAATTTAAAAACTTTTGCTAATGACAAACAAAAGCAAATGTATTAAGTTACAAAATAACAGACAGGTAAGCTATGGACACACAATGTTTTACTTCAAAAATTAATTTTATTAATTTTTATTGCTACAACTGACTGGAAAAGATTTCTAGCTTCAATAGATACAATAACAAGAGATTACTAGAGTTTCTATGCTTGAGAAAAGTTAAGCTCAGTTGTGTGTGTTAGAGAAAGTGTTTGTGAGATATGTGTATTTATTTCACTTACAAGTACACTTTCTCTTGTTTCCTGGACAATACTCGAAATGGTAATCTCACTTTTTTTCATGAGTCTTGTCTTCATTCCAAATGTAGATAAATATACTCTGTGAGGATTTGACATTCTTGACACCATGAGCACGCTTCACCTTTTTACTTATTTTATCTCAAGTTGCAATTGTAGACTTGACAGACTAGGTAGAAATGTCAAGATCAATCTGTGAATGACTTTACCTAGTCTGCTACTTGAAACAGACTGTTAGCTTCCATGAAAGTTACTGTCAACCTTCAGCTTCACTTTGGTGACAACATCTTTGTTACCGCATACTTTACTATCAGGAACATTAGTCTTCTAAAACATGCTGTCGTCCAAAGGTACTGTCAACTATTCCGCCAAACATGTTGTCGGTCATCTCACCAAACATGCTGTCAACTCTCCCCGCCAAAGCTACTGTCAGGAAACTTATTGTCTTGAATCTTCAACCTCCGTCAAGTTTACTGTCAGGGGATAATTGCTGTCAATAAAACTTGTTGTCATAGAATCTTCATTATCCGCCAAGTTTATTGTCAATGAATAGTTGTTGTCGTCTGTTTCCAAAAGTTGTTGTCACTTGAATATGTTGTCATAAGCTCCAGAATGTAGAATGTTATTGTCAGAAATTTGATCTATGTTGTGCATGAACACTTTGTGAACTTCTACCTCGTTGATCATTTATTCCATTTACATATGACAGTAACTATTGATACTTAGTGTCACCTACTTGACTATTTGAGCATCTTTATTACAAGTGACATTTTAAACATACTGTCAAACTATATATGACAATATGTTTTACTTAGTTAATTATTAATTAATTTAAGTAAATATTAGTTGATTACATTGATAGAACCACAATCCCTAATATTATAAATATTTAAATACTACTAAAAAATATTAATAAAAAAGTAAATAAATAAATAATACGAAAACAACAAGTAAATATTAATATCAAATTAAAAAATAAATATAAATAAGAGTTCGTGCTTTGCACAGTTTTAAATCTAATATTATTAAAGCCTAAACATTAAAAGTTTGGTAGCTGGTGGTTCTTGGTCGGTATTTGTGACGGACCAGATAGTTATTATTGAGCCTAATTTTTAAACATTAATATCCTAATTAAAATATATCTTACGTTAATCTTCTAAATAAAACACATCTCTAAACAAAAAACGCAAACATTATCCTATTAAAATATAAATAATGTATATGAAAAATTATATAAAATATATATGTATAAAATTAAATTAAATTAAAATTATTATTATAAATTTTAAAATATATTCAAATTATATATAAAAAATATTAAAACAATTTGATTCGTGCATGACACGGGCTATAAGCTACTATATTAATATTCAACAGGTAGAATATATAGTCTTCCAATATTCAATTAAAAAATGACAAATACTCAAAGAGAACCCAATTTTGAGATACAAACTAAAAACTAACCAAACTCATTCATTTATATTTTAAATTTTATTAAATCATGACCATTAATTATATACATAGACTTTTAATCAAATAAAAATCAAAATAAATCTATAAATTAAAAACTAATATCAACAACTCAATTTTTACATCTAATTAAATGTGGATCGCCCATTAAAACGTCCCTAAACACCTAAAGGTGCCCGTGAGTCGGTTCAATTTAGCTCGGTTTTTTTAGTAAAACCAGAACCGGAAATATATATCTTTGGTTTTAAAAATCGAAAACCATAATCATAACCGAATCATTGATTTCGGTTTTAAAAAGACCAGTTTGGTTTCTATCAGTTCAGTTTCAGTTAAAAAACTGAATAAAAAATGAGAAAATAATAAAATTTAAATAAATAAAATGTAATTATACTTGTATATTTTCACTCAATTGTCAAATATCTATGCAATTATTCAGCTATTGTATATCTGTATATATATTTGTTATTGTACTTGGTGATTTCAGGATAGGTAAGTAGGCAACTACAACAAATAGCCAATTTCCGTGTTACTCTACTAGATTTTTTTTTTTTTTTTTTGCGGTCCTCTGTTTTACGAAAGATTTAGAAGAAATAAATTACCTATTATTTCATTCAATGCAATGTCTACGAATTTGAGGAATGTAGATATCTCCCAAGAACCAGAAGTCCCTGAAAAATTGTTTCTTTATGAATAATTACTTCTTAATTAGTGTGGTACTCCTTCAAACATTAGCCGCTGATAAGCAGTTAGACTTGGTACATGACTAACTGCTAAGTCTAACAGGTACAATCAGGGATGCTAAGAGGCCCAAGTAGAGCTGTAAACGAACCGGACATGTTCGGTAAACTCGGTATGTTCGTCCGTGTTCGAGTTCGTTAAGCTCGTCCGATAAGCTTAACGAACTCGAGTTTGAACAATAAAATATGTTCGGTAAGGTTACCGAACATTGTTCGGTTCGTTAGGATTTTCGTCCGAGTTCGTTAAGAGTTCGTCCGAGTTCGGTAAGCTCGAGTTCGTTCGATAAAAAATAATAATATTTACAATTTTTTTATTTTTTTTATTTTTCAAATTATTATATTTTTTTATTTACAATATTATATATATAATTACTGAACTGTTCGTGTTCGGTTCGGTTCGGTATGTTCGCGAACTGTTCGTGTTTGTTCGGTTCGTTACCGAACTCGAGTTCGGACAAGAAAAATTGTCCGATAAGCTTACCAAACATTGTTCGGTTCGTTAAGAATTTGTTCGTGTTCGTTAAAAGTTCGTCCGAGTTCGGTTCGTTTACAGCTCTAGGCCCAAGACATTCATCACAGTCATGTGACTAATGTTAACTTTTATTATAATTTATTATATGTATTTATTAATTTTAAAGATTTATATAAACATAATATAATATCTTGCATTGTATTTTGTAATATATTATAAACATAATATAATACGGAACATGTGTGTTATGGATTAAAAATTAGGTCGTGGTTAATGCGTATTGATTGTTAGGGTTTGTGAGTTTCGAGCTTTAATGGTTGCCCTTGCTTGTCGGAACTATCTATGTTCTAGCAAGGTGGCTACGTATCTCAAGCGTATTGAGAATCAAGTCAGGACGTATTAGTTCTAAGAATGAGGGGTTAGACCCTTTATATAGATGACCGTGGGTCTAGGTATTCGATTAGGGTTAGGACACTTGGCGGACAAGTCTTCTAATTAGACTGGCGTGCTGATTTATAGGACGTTGCTATTTATCATCCAACCTCCGTTGCTATTTTGACCCACTTTGGGCCTGTGACGACCATGCCGGTTGACCCACTTTGGGCTTGTGCCGACCATGCCGGTTGACCCACTTTGGGCTTGTGCCAAGCGTCCTTGGCACATACACGTTTTTAGATCAAATGTTAACCTTACTTTAGCCTTGGGCCTTGGGCCTAGGTTTTTGGGCCAGACTGGTTTTAGACTTTTGAGCCAGATTCGTGCCTAATAAATGCGACATTAATTATGTCTTTAGGGCTTACTTTTAGCCCAAATCAATGTGTATTCTCCAATTAATACTCCATTTAAGTTTTTCCATAAAACTTTTGTACACACACACACACACACACACACATATATATATATATATGTATATTTATTTATCAGTTCGGTTCTGTTTTAACCTATAACCGGAACCGGAACCGATCAAAGGTTCAATTTTAACTTTTCGGTTTCTATTTTATTTAAATCAGTTTGTATCGATTTCATCGATTTTGGTATAGTTTCAGTTTTATTTCAATTTTTTAACCCTACACACATCTACTATCCACTCTTAACTCCCCCGTATTCTCCTTCCCTTGTTTAGTCCACTCTCCTTCCTTTCTTATTCACTTCCCTCTGTTTTGCTCCCGATCTTCTCGGGTGATCATAACCCTTTCTCCTTCTCTTTACCACATCTTTTCCTTCCCTTCCCCTTCTCGATCTTCCCCATCAATTTATTTGACTCGAATCATCTTTTTCCACGACTTTCTCTAATTTCGATCTTTTTCGATGATCTCTCATTGTAAAATCGTCTCCCTCATCCCCATCTCACTCTTGATTTATACATCTCACCTTCAAATCTCGCTTCTTTTAATCATTGTCGCACTTCCTCTAATTCTTTTAATAAATCAATTTATGCCCTCTAATTTGTAGTATATCATCTGTAATCATGTTTTCTGGTGAGATCCAACTAGGCACGTCAATGGATCGGAGATCTGATCCAGGCCTATATAAACAGACATGGACTTGTCTAAAAATGATCTAATCTGAAATACGATCAGATTAAAATAATTCGATTATTAAATGGATCAGATATGAATTTGGCTCAATCTGATCCGTTAATAACCCGATATGATTATTATATACATATATATACATATATTTTATATAATAATAAATAATATACTTAATATATTCATTAAAATTTTAAATTACACATATATATTTATTGTGCTACATATGAATATTAAAAGAAAATATTTAATAATTCAAATAAATCCATTCTTTCATGTTTTTTTTATTTTTAAACCTATTTAGGTTCGATTATTATATTTTCTAATCTACACAAAACTTTTATGACTTAGTTTCTTTGAATTATAACGTTATAAATTTTCCAAATTCAATAATATATAATTATAAGTTTAATAATTTGATTTTAATACCATGTACACACATTTCAAAATTATTATTTTATTTTTGATATATTTAAAAATAATTATATATCCGATAATATAAACGAATCAAATATGGATCGACTTTTCAAAAATCTTAAATCGATCCGAGTTCGACAAATTAAATGGATTCAAATATGGATTTAGATCGATCTGATCCGAATCCTATCCGTTTACATGCCTAGATTCAATCATCTTCTTTGATGAAATTTAGGAATATCATGTTCGTGCTTAGAATTTATTAATGGACATAATACGATTTTGTATAATATGATTTTAAAATGATGATCATCGTAGAAGAAGATGGTGGTAGTCGTAATCAATGGTGGTAATCAGGATGATGGCAGTGATCGGAGATGATTATGGTGTTTACTGGAGGTTCATGAAATGTATGTATATACATATGTATGTATGTAGAGTGTTACTCTGATAGAAATCAATTTTGACCGGAAATCAGAAACCAACCTTATCCTCGGTTTTAATTTGATTTTTTCCATCAATTAGCGAACTTTTTTTCAAATATAACTTCACCACATTTTTCTCCATCTTACAACGATCAATTTGCATACCATATGTGCAATATTCCGACGATTTCAAAATTAATCACAAATTTATATTACATCTGTTATCATCAGATTGAAATGCAATCACTATAAAAATCACTAATTTATATTATAAGAATCACTAAATTCACCAGTTTTGTTAAATAAATACATATGGAGATCGCCGGAAAAATGAAAGTCGCCGGAATATAGCACATATGGTATGCAAAATGATCGTTGGGAGATGAGAAAAAATGTGGTGAAGTTAGATTTGAAAAAATGTTCACCAATTCAAATTAAACACGGAAGGGATTAGATGAGATTGTGTATGAGAGAGTATTTTTTAATCGTGCTTGGTGTCCTCTAGGGGCCATTAGATTAGATTAAATTTGTGGCTTAGACCAGTAATTTGACTTGTTTCTATTTAAGTATTTAACTATATATGTATTTGAATGAAAAATATGAAAAATCACCAAATATAATTATACAAATTATTAATTTTTAGTTCCAAGGCTAAAATTGGTTTATTGCGGATCAGGATCTTATTTTATTTATATTATATTATTATAAACAAACATCAGTTTATTTGGTGGTTTGACTTGCCCTTTTAAAAAAAGTGTTGCAAGTAATTTTTAAAACAATTAAATACATTTTTATGCAAATTCTTTTAATATAATTTAATCTTTATGCAAAATCTTTCAATTAAATTATAATTAGAGTTCCTCTCATTACCATATTCTCAATTCTTTAAATTTTATTAAAATTATAAAATATTTTTTAATTTATAAAATGTTAGGTTTTCACATTATGATAGTAATTCAGATTATATGCAAGTATGTTAATTATTGAAAGAATAAAAAAAATACAAAAATATTAATAAAAATTTATAAAATATTAATAAAATTTCTTGTATCACATGGATTATAAGCTAACATGGACATCATTACATATGGGTTAAAAATGTGTTGATCGATTTCTAAAATAAATGTTTAATGTCGTTTAAAATTTATAAAAAAAGTACCACATTACACACTACACAAAAATTAAAAGTAAGACGGATCTTAGATAAAAGACAAAAGCGAGCAGTTTTGTAGGTTAGTTGTCACTAGAGTAACGCGTAGATATCTAAATATTCTTAGTTTCCGATATTCTATATTTTTTTGTGTGAAAATTGATATTTTTTTCAACTTAGTAACATATATTTTAACCTATATTTAGATTATACGGTAGCAATATAACTCATGCAGTTGAGTATCTAAAAACTCGTTTATAATTTTTTTGCAGAATGCAATTATGTAATATCCACATTTGAAGACCGTTTTTGACCAATAACAACAAATGATCACTCTCTCTAGTATTCAGTATTCAAGGGTCAAAGCCCATGTTAAGGATGATGATGATGTGATCTACAAAGAGGTGAGGGGTGAGATACTTATAAATTAAAGTGGTGGGCATCATTATTATTCCCGGATCCAACTCAAGCTATGATGATCAGAGTACAATACTCTCATAATCTCATTACACTCTTTGATAGCTAATGCCCCTCCACCGCAAACATGGTCATCAATTCATATGCATGCTGCACACTTTTCAATTGCTTTAGTACTCCACCAACCCCACCAAACAATCCTAGGAATATCCAACTCCTCAGAATTATATATAAATTATCAGCTGCAACCTTTGCGCGCTTGTTATTTACGAAAAGCATTAAGGCCTGATTTTTGAATTACATGTATGCATGCATATAAAACTCAGATTTTGAATTACATGTATGTAGGATATGTGTATACTTTTCTATATATTAAACACAATCAACATTCAGAAATATATAGATAACTAGATATTTACGGGCGGGGGAGAGGGATATTGCTTCAGCAACAGCTCATAATCCATAGGTGCTACTTGCTAATCATAGTGAAGAAGTGCTCCTTTATTACTTTACTTGAAAATAAAATAAAAAACTAAGATCAATGCATGAGCAGCTTAGCCAACTTTTACAAAAGTGATATCGAATCTATAATATATGAAAATGCAGGGGGGGGACAAAAGTATTAGGCATTTGAGATCAGCCTCTTTTGGACCAAAGATACAATAACAGCAACATCATCAAGCTTACCACCAGTATATCCCTCGTACCCAGCAGCCCGGGCTGAATCTGCAAATGGACTATTTCCAAACGCAGACTTCCCGACCTCTTGTGCTCTTCTAGCCAAGAGTTTTGCAATTTCCTATGTGAAAGATGACCCGAAAATAAAAATATTATTAGTATGGCAAATGCACAGATAACAGATTCAATGCAACTGACTGGCAATCTGCCAAAACTACTAAATTCATTAGATTGTATTTAAGTTCAGGCAACAGTCAATGTATGTATAGTAGACCAACTGACCAAGCCTAGGCTAAGAACTAAACTGGTCTGAGGTGCACTCAGGGATTCCATTGAAATTCCTTTGATAAATTAAACATGGAGGGCATGGATAATTACTTCAACAATGAGGTGACTTCAGACCAAGTAAGCTAGAGGAATGCACGCTGGTTAAGTTTACTCGAGTATTGAAGTTCTACTGTATATGATTCATGTTCTCACAGGGACAGTAAGAAATATGGTTTCTGGTCTAGGTACCTGGGCATTTATATTGGCTTGCACTGACTTTGAGACAATTGATGCTATTTCTTCCTCATATAGGTTGTCCAGAAGTCCATCAGTTGCAGTGACAACTATGTCACCATTTTCTAGATCAATTTTGTATTCCTGAAACACAATCAACACGTAACATATTGAAGTAAAATTAATTTTGGTATAATGCATGCCATACAAAAGTTAAACTTCATTTAGTGTTTATAGATTGTAAAAGACATGGATTATTTGAAAAAGAAGAAAAACAAATGGTGCCTTCAACATAAGTTGTCTGCATTGATTTCACGAATTGTACCTCTACAAGCTCAGAGGGATCATGACCTTTTGCTATTTGCAGAGGAAAGTGGAACTCATGATGCATTGGAGAAGAACTTCTATGAACAGTATTATTTCTTATTATGATGAATCCCGAGTCTCCAATATTAGCAACGTGAAGAATCTGTTCAGCAGACTCCAAAATTTAATGGCAGGTTTACAGAGAGGGAAGGACGCATTACTATAAAAACTAGTAACTCTTTAATGCACAAGTAAACTATATGGATAGAATATAGGGAACTTGCTTTATTGAACAGTACCACTTACACTCACTAAACTGCTGTGATGTTAAAACTTAGTAACAGTTCTTGGACAATATTACAATTAAACCTTAACAAAAAATACAACCTACTGGTTCATCCTTTTTCAGAAAATTAAGCCTCTCCGATTCTTTGCCTATTACATACACTCTATTCCTCTGCCATTTAAAAGTCATATGCCTTTCGCAGCCTTCCTTCCTCTTCTGGTCATGGACTGCAGTTCAAACTTGCTAATAGTGTAAACAATGGAATAATGTTCAATTGAATGAGTGGATAGCTCTGCAAAACTTTACCTCACTACGATTCCCACCCTAAATCCTGACAAGTAATTGGAGGTCTACTGCTCTTCATAGTGGAGTCGAGAAATTTCAAACACAAATTAAGTCAACCCACGTGTTTGGTGTATGATTTAGTGAATTGCAATCGGCATAGTTTCCAAAAATTTGTGCCTTTATAATGATTTTGAACTCCTCAAATGTGCACGAATCATGCACATGTGCATTTCTTCATATTGCATATAAATAGCAAAAAGCTTATTTTTTTAAAAAAAACAAAAAATGAATAAAAATAAACAAGAAAATGAAATTTTTGCTACATACAAGGTTCAAGGTTAATGCTAGCAGAATATGCAAATTCTTGTGGCCAAAATGATAAAAACAAATCATAATCCACGTTGATACCAAGCTTAAGATTATTAAGTTGACCCAGTAACTAAATGGAAGAATCATATTGAATACCTGACCATCAAAGTAAGCAAGCAAAATAGTTGATGATCCAGGAGATTGAGCTTCCTCGACAATTCTTTGAAGAACTTCTACAGGTTTAAGACTTGAAACACCACTGGAATTTGAGACAATTTTCCCACAGTGTTCCATGAGTTCTCTGGCATAAACTCCTGGATTACTGCCTGAAGCAAATGACAAGACAATATAAAAAATCTAATCCAGATACCTTATAATCACAAATCAGTTCATAATCAAGTAAATTGTTATGTTAGAAATACCAATAGATAAAATGAAAACTCATGAAAAAGTAACATAAAAATGTCATAGATTCAAACACCGAAATTAACAGAAAATAGTTTATATGACTATAGTTACTTGAACCATCAAGAGTTGAACACAAAATGGTACCTTCAAGTGACCATTGTCCCACTCCATCAGCCACCCCTAACCAATTTAGGTTAGTTACAAAGTATGATTCCTCTCCACCTGCCAATGCCTGGAATTTATTATCTTTTGAATTACTTACCCCATGATGCAAAAGTTAAATGTAAAACAACACAAAGAACTACGACTCTAAGAGGTTACCATAAGTGTTAGTTTCACACTTCTTACTAAGTAAATATAATGATAATGTATTTTTTTGTTTTTTCAAGCGCAAATAAAGGTTATAATTAGTTTAAAATAGACCAAGGCAAGGAATATATCTTACTATACATAATAGAGATATTGTCATGTGTAACTGGTTTAAAACTAAAAACTACATTATATTCTGAACGTGGACTATAGGTCACTCAAATTGTAATTTTGCCGAATCATTAGTAAATTAGCATCTAATATAACTGAACGTTTATAATCTGTATGCTTAGTTCATCTGATTGATAAACATGTACATGAAACTTTTAAATGGCACCACAAAGAAAACTAATATTGGCATTTTTATTTAAATTTACATTCAAAATTGATTTATATAAGATTTAACATATGTTACATAACTTTATTGAAGTGCATCCAACCTAAAATATCATATATATTTCATTTGTTAATTTGACTATACAACCTAATCATTACCTCAACAACCTGCTGACCTTGTACAGCATAACCCTACAAATCACTCAATAGTAGTCCCAAATGTTGCATCATAAACCATCTAAAGGAACAAAATATACCTTGGAGGGATGAGGCAATAAAGCTGCACCAGATGAAAGACAGAGTTTTGCAGTAGATACTTCTTCCCTGTATAATAACATTAAACAAAAAGTAAAACTAAGATTGATGAAGATGGAGATTTTACTATCAGGTTATTTAACAGAAGAGCTCTAAGCTCTTAACTGTAACCATTTAAACAGAAAAAAGGGAGGAAAAATTGAGAGAGAGAACAAGAGAAATTGAGTTGAGAAGTTTCGAGTTGTATTAACTATGTACATATGCCATACAAACACCTCTATAGAGTCCTTATACCTCCATATCTATCTACAAATCATATAATCTTTTCATTTACAAGGTTAACAGCATTTTAAACAGTTTAGGCAGAGAAGACTTTAACAACAAAATTTTGAATATTTCAAGTTTTTTATTATATTTTATCGCCTTACTCATATTCTACTGATTTCCTATTATGATCACACAAGGTTTATTTGAGAATACTGAATCTGGAATTCGAGTTAAAAAATCAGTTGCATTTTCTATGAAGCTTCGTACTCATGACTATATTCCCAATGCACTAAAAACTGGACTTGCTCTTAGTTTTTAAACTTCAGTACTTCACTAACAAGTTTCTGAAGCTTACGGGGTCACCTTAGTTGAAGGGTTGGACTGATGCTTGCTAGGATCCGGGTCCAAAGTACCTGGAAAGGGAATGTCCACATGGAGCTTGTTGTTGTGAGATACCTCCCGCATTTTAAGTTTTATGGTGGAGATGTAAAGAGAGGAAACAGAGTGTGATCGAGTGAATATAACATTTGCCTGACTGTGAGAGTAAAGTATTTATAACATTTCTCTGTGTGAGCAGCAGGAGAGTTGTACGCCTCACATGGGTGATGTTGACTAATGCTTCTGAGCTGCCGATGGTTTGGATCGTATGCCTCAAGCCTTGTGCGAGTACTTGTGCCCGTACTTGAGTCTGAACTTCTGTTAGTTTGGGTAAGGAAGATAGCAGAGTGTGCCTTGGTAGTTGGTACTAAGCGACCACGTGCATACAGTAACCGGAGGGTAGGTCTCAAACGGGACCCATAGTCGATGAGGTCAGGTTGAACAGCTGTTCCAGGAGCAGAGACCCCCAAGGCTCCAAACATAAAGAGCGGACGGAGGATGTGGATCCAAATGAGTTGGACTTGATGTGCCATTTGAGCTAATTATGGGCCAATACTGCAAGTAGTGGTATTGGTGGAGGTGGTCCACGCGTGTTTGCATGGGGAAAGAGGTTAACAGGTCTTGATAGCGGAGGGACTGCAAGTAAGGGGTTGACATGTGTCAAGGAATAGAGGCATAAGTTACTTTTTTAGCTCTCTTTCTAATGCCTATAGATGTAGGTTTCCCAAGCCCTAAGAAATTGGCCTAAATGCAGGTTTCAAAAGGTCATGAAGCTTTCGAATATAAATGAATCGGGTAGCACAAGCACAAAGTTGATTTGCATCATGATAGCTCTAAGGTTTCAAATTTATCAATATATAGTTTTATAGAATTATGTTGTTGTAGAGTATTTAAGTGCTCTACTCCATTCATCTTTAAACCTAGTATCCAAATCAATTACAAAATTAACCCCATCTACATTGTTTTTAACTGACAAATAGCTAGAGATCCAATTCTCTGCCTAGCTGGTCATGTTGAGGGAATCTATTTCCACATTTATGTTGATCAAAAAACTTAAAATGAGATGCTTGCAGCACTCTTTAATCCACAACCTACACTAGGTTCCAAACTATCAAACTTAGGTAAGCCTAATATAGGAACATACCCTAGGAATGATCTGCTGGAATCGATTCCACCTGTGTTTAGGCCTCTAGATAATTCTGCTAAATGAGAGTTGACATCCTTCAAGTTACTGTTTAGATCCTTAATTTCTCTCATCATGCTCGTTAATTCTTCAAACTTCCTGTTTTGCTCATCAAACCTGCTATTTTGGTCTTCAATTTTCTTCTCCAGAGTTTTGATGTGATCTGCCATGGATGTAGTTCTCCTTGCGGATTATGTGTACAATATAAGTTGAATATTAGCTTTCACTGAACTGCAATAGACACTATCGTATAAATTTCTTTTATCCTAAAAGAAAAATCTGATATTGACAAACTGTGTGCCACTTAAATTAATTCATGATTCTTGGTCAATATTAATTATGCTCTACCAAAAGCCTCATCATAGAGCAGCATATTATCTTTGACCATTTTATGCAAGAGCTGGAAATTTTCAAGTGAAAGATGTCCAGGAAATATTTATTTAGCAAATACAGGCAAAATGCCTACGCTGTTTTCTAATTTCTGCTGGGGCATATGCCCATAATATTCGCACAAAACAATTAAATGACCAGATGAAAGGAGCAAAGAGGTTAATACGGCATGGAGTATATATTGTGTCAGCATCTATTAGAAATACATATCAAACAACCCAGAGCTAGGTTTCACTAGAGTAACAATCTAGTGAGACATCACCGTCTCTAAGAATGCGGATTTGATTATCTTTCTTTTCTTTCTTTTTTTTGGAAAAGTGGGATAAGAATAATACCCAATTATATGACTTCCTGTTAACTGCATGTCCGCTCCAGCACCTAATACTTCTGTGAGATCTCCACTTGATTCTTCGACTTCTATTGCCTCATCATCAGATACTGCTGCGAGATCTCCAATCAATACTTCAACTTCTGTTATCTCTGGTTGTAGCGTTGAGATGGAGGAACTTTCATTAAGCTATTACAACATAAACATAGCAGTGGCCTGAGTGTCGAGATGATATGTCAATCTTATTATGTATGGGGAAAAAACAACAGTGTGTCTCAGGGCCATCGAAACCTAAGGTATGCCATAGAAAAGTTTCACTAGGGCTACTGACTAAAATAATGCAGTGCTAATATTAATTTGACCATTAAATAGATACTGATGTCTGATACCCACCCACACATAAAAATAAAAGAAAGTAAACTGTGTAGAAAAAATCTATCTCATCATGAGTTGGGGTAAACAAAGCTACATACTACCCCCATTGATGTAATATTACCAAGTAGTGACATGAAATTTTGAACCAACAGATATGCTTTTGAAATATAGATACACTCTACCAGTACTGGCAATTAAACAAACGGATCAGAAATATAAGGAAGTAATGATGTGCCTTGGGTTCTATTTGCTTACGTTGTTGAGATGGTAAAACCTCACTGAGTTAAAAATGCATAAACAAAAAACAGTAAAATTTTCCTCATAATAAAGAGGGTAGAATTGACTCGAAGTTTATTCTAAGTATCAAGATATTCAAGAAGATGCTATAAAAGATTAAACTACATGGACTAGAGTACAGAAACCGGTTCTGCTAGTGTCCTAGTGTCTGATTTGTCTATTACTAACAAGAATTAAATATAACAAATGTGAAGTTTAAATTCCAAATCTTACAGATGCGTGATACAAGTAGTACTGATAAAAGACCTGTTAACGAATGTCATCATATGGTTTATATTTGAGCGTGAAAGATAAAGTCGTGAGGCATATTTCATTAGAAATTCATAATTATAATACGAAGTCTTTAGTTGAATTAATAATTACTTTGAAAATAATATTTCACCCTCAATTGAAGAGTTCATATAACATAGCTAGCCAATCAGGTCTGGTATGACAAAGTAAATTATATAGTCATAAGAGATCAAAGATTTAAATGATTAAACACATAACATTAACTGTGACAATCTAAGAAATATAAACAAGTGAATATCATCAGATCTATAATATCTTCTTTTGTCAACGTTTCATAGGTTTAAAATTTTCACCAAATCTGCTGCAGTGTCTAAAAAGATAGAACAATTCTAGTTCTCATTTAGTTTATAATGCAAGACCTCATATTGAAAACCTCAATTATACAAAACGAATAACTTTGCAGAATTTCTTTGATCAAGTGGATATCATTAATTAGTTTAGTAAAGAATATAATCAATGTGAAAAAAAAATTACAAAATTTCACCCAACACAATAAAAAAATACAAAAATTTATCATATACTTAAATTAATTTACGGGAAGTGTTAAGTGACTGAGAGGCTAACCATTACCGGGGTTTCGATACTCTCTGCTTGAGCAGACTCTTTAAAACCAGCAGTTACACTGCTAACACTGTCTTGTCTATTATCTTTACAATTGCCATTAGTTTGTGGAACTTCGGTGACTGAATCAGTTAAATTTCCAGAGTCCGATATAAAGTCATCACCGTTGTTTTCTTCAATATTACCCGAGTCCACATCATGTTCTAATTTAACACTTACTGCTTGAACAGAGTCTTCAATACCTGCAGCTTCAGTCCTAACATTCTCCTGAATACCCCCTTCATCACTTTGTGGAACAATGGCAACATTTCCAGAGAACATAGATTCATCACCAATGTTTTCTTCAAGAATTTTCCCTTCTATGATTAAACTACTATCAGAAAGATAGTAGTTTTCTGTCATACATACATTCTCAGAATCAAGTGCAGAAGTAGATGACTCATTCCCATTAGTATCTAAAATATCAGCTTGTAAATCTCGTTCATCAGTGACTTGAACCAACATTTCACTTGATGCTAGTAAAAAGTCACTACTTTCTTCTTTAACATCCGATTCGTCTATCTCTATTGGTTTAGCAATCACCTCTTCCTCATCATTTCCATCCAAAACTTTCAACTCATAACTAACTTCATTGCTACACTCCTCCAATTCCCTTGATCCTTCCGATTTTCTTGATTCCTCTAATTCTCTAATTCTTTCAGCTTCACTAGCATCCCCGAACCGAAATATAAAACTACCATCAGAACCCTCTACATAAACACAACCATCAAACACTTAAGAAAATTAAAAATTATTTCCAAAAGAATAACACAACCAAATATACAAAATAAAAGAAAATAATTTACACATTACTTAATAATTCCTTTTTACAGTGTGACATTTACTGTGTTCTCATCTTTATTTGCTGACCTTATGCCTCTTACTCTAACTCTAGACCATACTCTACGAGCGGGATACGAAACACATTGAAGTAAGTAGTAAGAGTGTACCTGAAGTAGAAACAATATCGAAATCAAGAGAGGAAGGTGTTGATGAAAGGGGTGCACAAAGCACAGTGAGATTAAGTAATCTACTTTTTCTTCTTCTTGTTCTTGTTCTTGTTAAGCCACTGGTGCAAGTGGGTGTTGGGTTAAGAAACTGAAGATTTGGGAAGAGTGTAAAGATGGGCTTGTGGAGTTTGTAATGTGGAGGAGAGAAAGTGATGAATGAGGTACAATCAAGAAATGTACATAACTTGTCTCCCATGTTCTTTTGCTATGATTTTTGAAAGATGGGGGGTACTTAATTATATTTACAAACTAGAGTTGATTATGGGAAGAAACAGGAGATTGTAAGAGCAAGATACAACATGGTTTGATATGAGGACATGGTAGTTTCAAGTTAATGATCAGTTTCAAGTTAATGGTCAGCATATGAGCTAAATTAACTCCCTTACAAAAACAAAGTATAAACACCTTGTGTTACTGCAAAGTTGTCTTTTTTAGCACAATACTTTCATGACAGTAAGTAAGATATATCTTTAGTTTTACCGCATTTAGTTTTATGGATCTGGTTCTGACGAGCGTTTAATGCATTCATGATTCATCTATTGGTGGTTTTGTTTTTTTGTTTTTTTTACGGTGGAGAGGATTAAAATTAGATTTTTTTTTGCTGTGAATTTATGTTTACGTCACTCTATACACATTTTTCGATGCTTCCTAGAATTTTTTTCTATCCGCAGTTTTTTATAACGGATAGATGGTTGATGCGCATAAGTTACCTAGTTTTATAAGTCTCATGTATTTTTTTTAGTAAATAAATTTTTTAAGAGTGCATAATGGCAAGTGACATTTCCTTTTCAAAAAAAATATGGCAAGTGACGTTTCATCCCTCAAATCTCATCAATCCGTTAATTTATCAATATTTATCAATTAATTCAGTTTAGCATCTCAATCAACAATCATCGAACGACTAACGGATCGATGAAATTCAAATTTATTGATAAACTAATAAAAAAATCGTTGCATTACTAAATTCTGTCGATTGATTGATTCATTTGATACATAAATTTTCTTTCCTTGTATTAGTGCATAACAAATACTCTTACCAGTGAAAGGATAACAAATATTATTCTATGTTATTGTTCACAATTTTTTAAAATTATTGTAGTACACTGTACAAGAATGGACAGGGCCCCTAAAATGGGTGATTTAAGTGGAAAATCACATAAATATTCGGCTGTTTATTATTTTGTACCCTACTCCGTAATAAGTAAAATACTCTGTATTTTTTACTCTACTTCTATCAGACCTTACTTTCAAACTCGACACAGAAGAGATGCTACAAAATAAATAAATAAATACAAAAAAATTGTGAGTGGTTGAGATAGTGAGTTGCCCCACTTGAACGTAGACAACAGACCAAGTTGAAGAGGGTGATCCAGGTGTATGGTAAGAAAGGGAGATTAAGTAAACACAAGCCTGTGATTGGTGAGAAATCTATCCTAGGGAGATGATGTTTTGATTACATCCCTTGTTCAGATTTCACTTATCCTACCTGGCTCCATACAATTCCACCATTTTGATCCCCAACACTCACTACTTTCTTTATTAACATTCCATACTTGTGTCTTCTTACTTTCATACCACAACCACCATCTTCAACCTATATTTATATTTATAGTAGAAGGAGAAGAAGGATGGCTGCTACATCTGCTGCTGCTCTACTAAATGGGTTGGGCTCATCCTTCTTGTCTGGAGGCAAGAGGAGCCAAACCTTGTTGTCTGCACCCATTGGTTCTAGAGTTGGTGCTGCTTTGGCTCCTAAAAGGCTAAGTGTTGCTGCTGCTGCAGCTGCTCCAAAGAAATCTTGGATCCCTGCTGTTAAAGGTGGTGGCAACCTTCTTGATCCCGAGTGGCTAGATGGCTCGTAAGTTTGCAAACGATAAATTTTGAATATCATTGCATTAAGGAATAAGAAAGAACACTTGTGGCATAACCTGCATTACACTGCTCTAAGCATTTCTATATAGTACATTATATGGTTGTCAATTTTGTGATGTAAAACTTGCTGAAACTTGGTTTTGTTGCAGGCTCCCAGGTGACTTTGGATTTGACCCTCTAGGTCTAGGCAAGGACCCAGCATTTCTTAAATGGTATAGAGAAGCTGAGCTGATCCATGGCCGATGGGCAATGGCAGCAGTGCTTGGCATCTTTGTGGGCCAGGCTTACAGCGGCATCCCATGGTTTGAAGCCGGTGCTGACCCTGGTGCCGTTGCACCATTCTCCTTTGGAACACTCCTCGGTACCCAGCTTATCCTCATGGGATGGGTTGAGAGCAAGAGATGGGTTGATTTCTTCAACCCTGAATCACAATCGGTTGAATGGGCCACTCCCTGGTCGAAAACTGCTGAAAATTTTAGCAATTTCACTGGTGAACAAGGGTACCCTGGCGGCAAGTTCTTTGACCCTTTGGGCTTTGCTGGTACCATTCAGAATGGAGTTTACATTCCCGATGAAGACAAACTTGACAGATTGAAGCTTGCAGAAATTAAGCATGCTAGATTAGCTATGTTAGCAATGCTAATTTTCTACTTTGAGGCTGGTCAGGGGAAGACACCCCTGGGAGCTCTTGCTTTGTAATGAGATTATATTGAACATGTCGTGTATAAAGTGTGGCTGAACTAATCCTCTTCATCATACGAGTTTAAGCTTCAAGACCACATACCAATCCTCTATGTTAAATTTTAGTCTGCAAAATTATAATGTTATAAACTAGCTGGTAGCACATAGTAACTATAATGTAATGTAAATATAAGTGAAACAATATATCTTAAAGTTTGGAAGATGAAAGCATCACCACACTAATAAACCACCTTGAACGCCCAGGGGGTAAGGAGCTTGCCAAGGCACCCCGTAGGTGAATTAGTCATTCAATATAATGATAGATAAAATACATATTTGTGAGCTCCAAAGAAAACTATAGGTAGCTAGAAAAGAAAGAAAAAAATTGTAAGGACCAAAGTACATATAAATATATTTTAGAAAAAGAATGTTGTTGGCCAACTCAGAAACAAAATTTCACACACAAACACAGAAAAATACAAGCGAGTCTAAAAAGAAAATAAAAACAAGCAGAAAAATATAAGGTATTTCAAAACTTAAGGATGCCTAGGAACCCAAAAAGCATCACCATCACCCAAGGCCTTACTACCTCCGCATTGCCTTTGATAACTACATAATCTATTCATTTTTCAAAAACTAAATCCATACCGGCAATAAATCTTTGCTGGAACTACATCCTTGCTGCTAGCAAAAACATAAATATTAAGGATGGGACATGGCTTCAAAGTATATATATATATATATATATATATATATATATATATATATATATATATATATATATATATATATATATATATATATATATATATATATATATATATATATATATATATATATAGGGAGCTACTCTAACGAGAACTCTCTTATAATGAGAACTAAAAACTCAATATAATTTTATAATTATATTAATTTATTTATTACAAAAAATAAGTATACAGTCATACATAATCCATATTATATATATCTCATCATCACGTCATCAACACAACACATTTACCATACCCGTCATCACCATACCACAATCATCACAGTTATACTGCCACAATCACCAACATCCATCTCACACCCCAACACCATTACCATCACTACAATCACCAAATCAAACCCAAAATCACCAAATTAAAACCAGAATCATTAAATATTATGCTACAAGTATAACAGCTTATAAATTCATTAAATTCAACACAAAACACCAAAATTTAAACAATCACTATACCGTCAAAAATTTGAACACGAATCACTAAATTTTGACCACAAATCACTAAATTTCAAACGCAAATCACTAAAATTCAAAACCTAAAAGTAATAAATATATTCAGATCTATACATATTGTCTCCTTTCTAAATAAAGCCATCAATAAGCATCGAAATACATCATCAGTCTCTCTGCTCTAAAAAACATCACATACATCACATCAGTTTCAAGAATGGATTGCGATTCAACAACTTTGAAATCAATATTTTAGATCTGAGATGTCGACATCTAGGCGGGAGATGTTGCTAGTGATGGCAAATGATGAGATGTGACCAAAAATAGAGGAGAAAGATGAAAAAAGATGATGAAATTTCAAATCTGAGAAGAATATATAAGAAGAGGTTTAAAATTATATATAGATCGGAAGTTATGGTGGCCGGAGTGAGGTGGTGGTTGGAGAGAAATTGACGACGTGGTAGTGATATGATGGTGTTAGTAACATAGAGATAGAGGAAAGAGATTGGGGAATGAAAGATGTGATATAATATGTATGGTTGTGTTTTAATATAATTATATAAAATGTGGGGCTGAGATTGGTTCTAAGTTCTCATACTAATTTGAGTTCTCATTTGAGCACTTGCCTATATATATATATCAACCCACAAACACAAAAATACTAAAAGAAATTTTATTCCTACAAAAATGTGCATTTCATCTCATTCGGATAGTTCTGCCATCATTTCACTGGAAAACAGTCTTACAGTTGACATGAAAACGGTTTAAACAGAGTTAAACACAAGTAAAGGAAAATGATTTAAACGGAGTAAACACAAGTACAGGAAAATCTCAAGCTCACACAACTATCAAAGAACTTCACTCACTAACCCATAGCCATCAAAAATTCACCTTCACATACCACCTCACCTCCAACATATGCCTTCCCTTCCATCTTTGCTATTCCAAAGCGCTTCTGTAGCTTGATGAGTGTCATTTTCATCACTAAGGTGTCTCCTGCAATCACTGGTTTCCTAAATCTCACTTTGTCAATCCCAGCAAAAAAGAAATTATCCCGAGAGCCTCCCACTTCTGGTTGCAACATAACTATGCCACCTACCTGTGCCATTGCCTGGATCGAGCAACAAAACATTTATCAAATGTAATCTCAGCAAGATCATATGACAATAGACTTGCCATGTCACACATTATATGTTCCAGCATACTGTTGGTAGGTTGTACTAATTCGTGCATTTGTTTATAGTAAATGAATGATGAAGATCTCAAGGATTAAGTAGTGAAAATATAATAATCCTAAAAGATACACTCTATTAAGTATGTCTTGATATAGACATTCAATGTGTATAGTCTTATATCTATCTTACCAAATAGTTAAGAAGAAAACCATCTAGTCTTACTAAAGAATTTATCATTTTTTTAAAAAAAAATTGTTCTATTAGTTATCTGGAAATAGTACCTACTGAACTTGTACTAACTAATAGAAAATATGTTGAGCATCACCATACAAGGGCAAGTTATTTTACCCAACACATTAGAGTTTTTTTGTATATACTTATTTCCAAACAAAGGAAAAGTTATATATTTTTTTAAACACCTAATAAAGTCGTTACTTATGTTTCTTACTCTCTTATCTCACTAAAACTATAACAAACTTAAATGACACATCAAACACATAATATCAAGTGCTCCCTCTTTTTGGCACTCACTTTAAAATGCTTTGACCACATAGTTAGAAATGTTATTTTTAAAAATTTCTTTTTGTGAATAAAAGTATTTATTTAATATTATTATTCACAAAAAGAAAATTTTAAAAATAACACTTCTAACTATACGGTCAAAACACCTTAAACTGTGTGCCAAAAAGTCAAGAGGCAGGTATTTTACATCACCCTTGAGACCTTAACAAAACTTTACTGCTAGAGGATGTTGGTTTTTTATTATGTAAACTGATGTTTTTGCATGAAACAGTGAATTGAAAATAATGTAGCCAGTCAGTCCATTAGTAACATATTCTTTTCCATTTCACAACAACAGGTGACCATAAACCAGAAACAAATGACAACCCAACAACCATAAGATTCACCAAAACTGTATAAACGCAAGCTAAATCATGGTACTTCACAACATTCTGTAATATCACATAATAATACAAGAATTTACCAAACAAATAAAAGTTGGTATAATATAACTCTAAGTTTCTAATATATATTTTAACATGTCTATCCATACAGATCCAATGAAGTACAAAACACAAACTACAACATTGCAGGTAAAGCTACCATATTTTAAAACACTGACATTTTGATCCCAATATAGAGAGTCTAAGGATTAGACTAGCAAATTTATGCAAAAAGAACTCATTATACAATAAAGCTAGAAGCTTTAATCCTACTAGACACATTACACTTCCAATTAAAAAAACATTTATAGCGTAAATTAAGAAATTACCTCAACCATGAGCACACCAGGCATGATTGGCCTATCCGGAAAATGCCCCGGAAAAAAGTTATCATTGATTGTCACATTCTTGATAGCAACAGCAGATTCCCCAGCTTTGTACTCAATCACTCTATCAACTAGAAGAAACGGAAAGCTACATTTTCAAGAAACAAATAACCCACATATCAAAATCACATCTTTCATTAAAATTCAACCAAATCAACATTAAAAACAACAATTTCACTTAAATAATGATAAAAACAATCACTAACCGGTGAGGCAAAATCTCACGAATCTGGTTAATATCCATAACAGTTGGAAATGCAGGGTACCCTGAAAAAACAAATCACACAATTAATCAAAACCCGAATTTATTATACTAAAAAAACACTAAATTGAAGTGAAATATATGTAAGCATACTCAATTCAATGGGAAGTTCTTGATTAGTTGAATCTTTGTCAGGTGGGTTACAATTGACAATGAAACTTTTGTGGTTCAAGCTAGATTGGGTGGATAAGAATGGTGAAGATCCGAAAATGGGAGCAAATGGTTTACGGGGCAAAGGTAGAGATGAGGTTAGGAGGGTCCGATTAGAAATGGATGAGTGAGAAAACAAAGCATGGGTGAGAGCTGAAGAAGCCATTGTAGTGTGTGTGTGTGTGTGTGTGTGTGTGTGTGTGTGTGAAATGAAGAGTTGAGAAAATGTGGTGTACTTGAAGAGAGGGGGTGGGGTGGGGTGGGGTGGGGTGATAATGTCGAGGGGTGTTGATGAGTTTGGTGGTGGTTTGCAAGTGAAGGGCGGAGATATAGAGGAGAGTGTGGGTGAGAAAGAGGTTTTAGTTGGTTTGTATTCGATGTCATGTACAAAACTCTATAAATTTATATTTCATAAATAATTCTTTAGAGGATTTATGTGTTTGCCCTTTGCAAATACTCATATAAGAAATTTTGGGGAAAAAATAGCAAAAATGTCACATTTTTAAAAATTAAAAATAAAATAAGTTCATTTTATAATTTTGGCTATTTTTATTGATGGAATATGTATTTATCATTTAAATATCAGTAATCTTTTATTTTAGGAGGGAAATAGATAAAAATATGTATTTAAATCGTTAAATTGTGTATCAAATCAGTCCAACGTGATCTAAACCAATTAAAATCATAATTGATAAATTTGTCGTAAATTGTTTAGTTATACACACCGTTTAAATATAATTGATTTTATTATAATTTTTAATATATGATGCACGATTTAATCAAATCGGGATAGTTTATTAATATATATAATTAATATTTAACAATTTAATATGTAAATTCAATTGAAAATTAGTGACATGAATTACAAATTTATAAATTTATCAAATTATAAATTTTATCTATTAATTTTATATATCTATCTATTATCACATTATTAAAAATGTTATTTTGAAGTTTATTTATTTATATTCTATTTAAATAATAATATATTATAAATATTTAAAAAATAATAAAAGAATTTAAAGTCCAAACCCCGATTAGATAGCAAACCATAATTTTTATGAATTGATCTGATTTTTTGGTTTAGAAATTTTGACAAACACCTCTAAATGAAATTATACCATCTTAAAGATGTGTACGACTTTGTATTTCCAAGTGTCTTGTTCCACAATTGCATCATAAAAAAATTGCTTCTTCACAAAAGCCAGGCAATTGGTTATAGCTCTATTTATTTTACAAAAATGAAACGCAACTTCAAATCTATCTTCTCTTATAGCAGAAATATAAATGGCACCAAGGAGCACTCGTAAATGGGTAGATTTTGCGTTATGATATCACAGCTACAATTATCCTATATAAATGTCAGTGCCACCTAACCGCAAGGGGTGAGCTTCTTATTGCCAGCACCCCTAGGATTCTCATCTTTCCGGTCATCCCATGCCCTAGCTTTATCTTGAGCTGCATCATCATCTTCGTCCTCCTCTTCTCCCGGCCTTGGCCTTTGGCCATCATTATACCATGAAGTATTGGCTTCTGCCATCATTTTGGCAGTTCTCTCTTGCCAGTCATTCATCATATTCATCTCTGTTAACCCAACTTCCTCAATGCTCATTGTAGGCAGTCTAGAAAATTTATAATAAACGTTCACCCAAAAAATAGAAAGAAAAAAAACAAATAGCATAGAATTTAGTAGAGAATTTCAAGTCACTTTCAAGGTTAGGTACAATAATAACCTGTGTCCAGGTTGGAAAACCTGTGCTGCCATCCTTTCCCTTTCGCTTGTTACTCTTCCACCCACAAGACTTGCTGGTCCAAATATCAAAGGCTGCTGGTGTTTGTGCTCATGTGCCTGTGAAACCTGTGCTCTCCCTTCTAGAACATCCTGCGCAAATGTAGCACATGTAATTGGTGCTGCTGGTTTTGTGTATTGAGCTCAAGCTGCAGCACCATGATGCCAGGCTTCAGCCGTCTTAGCACGCTCATCAAGGATAGCCTGTGAAATCCCTTCGTCACCATCCTGCCAAAGTAGAAAAATCATTAAGCATACCTAATCCTAGAATCGTTAATAATTAAGTCACTAAAGATAAAACAAGGCAGTAAAGAGAGAGTTCTGCCACTGTTGTTTGAGATACTGATAAAAGAAAAGAGAAAAGCCACGAGGTATTGTTATCAAGCCATCTACTAGTTGCCGACTGTCATCCGACTACCATCTTTTAACTGGCTGAACTGCAAACTCGGACATAAATTAGGACATTAGGGTGATCAGCTGTCGACTATCAGGGTGACTGGCGCATCCTGAGTCCGAGCTAATCTTTCCATTAAATATAAAGAAAAAAATTATTGCATACACGATGTCACTTCAATTAGATAAAATAAATCTCCATCTACAGCCAAAAACAAACTTACACTTCTCAATGCAAACCTTAAAGAAGAAACTAGAAAGTGAGAGAGTGACATCGACTAGTTGCTGACTGTAATCCGACAACTATCAATTTACCCACTGAACTGCCAACTCAGACATAAGTTAGAATGACGAGAGAACAGTGTTTACGACAATAGGTTGATTATTGTTGACTACTAGGGTGAGTGGCACAAACCGACCTAATTTTTTTCATTAATAAAGGAAAAAAATTATAGCATACATGATGACACTTCAATGAGATAAATAAATTTCCATTTATAGCCAAAAACACACTTCCACTTCTTAATGCAAATCGTTAAGAAGAAACTAGAAAGTGAGACGGTAAAATATAACTATAAGTCATAATAAAGCACTATCAGAGAAAATAAAGCAGTGCACATACCTGTAATTGCTTTTCCTTCATAGCAGATAGCATTTCTTTCTCTTTCTTCAGCATTTCCATGAGATCAAAAGCCTGATACATGATTTCATGGCAGGAGTTATGATGATAAATCTGAATCCAGCCAATGTAAAATATTGAAAACACCTCCAGAAAATAAAAATAAAAATGAGGGATACACTAACCTTGCAGATATCCAAGGAGATAGTAATAAGCCATGCCTGTCAACCGAGATTGGGGGAGGGGGAGGGGGGGGGATTGTCAGTGGTTAATGGATAATTTAAAGAATAAAAGTTGTTTCAGCACACCACAACATGTCAAGCAAGACATTGCAAACACCAAAAACAAAGTTATGGAACAAGTAAAAATTATGTTACCCGGAATCCGGTATGGGTATCGGACACAGGTGCAGATCCAAGAATCAGATTCTTAATTTTATAATAATTAGGATTATTAGATATAGATCTGAAATCGGACACGGGTGTGAGAACTTGACACTTAAGCATTACACAAGTAAAACTTTATATAGACTGATATATTGCACATTCATAAAGAAGGGTCTATTACACATAAATCATATGCACCTAATTATGTATGTTAAATTGTACCATAAAATTAAAATGAATAACATGGAAACAAGTCATTCATGACCTTGCTCTCTATAAACAAGTTGTAAGGAGACCTTTTATTTCATTTTGAACTGGGATGCTACAAGGTGAAGTGTCTAGTTTTAATAAGAAAATCTGACTCAGATCCCATACCCACACACATATCATGTCTCGGACACGGGTATACCGACAAAAATGGAGAGCCCGGGTAATGAAGAACAAAAAAATCTTTAAGCATGCAGGTAACTTCTTCTGTATATGTTAAATTTAATTTTTAGTTTACCCGTATGTCGTACGACAAGACAAATATATAGATCTCAAACACCGGTATTCGCCTAAACATGTGAAAAATACTAGTAAAGTAATTAAGAGGCAAGGAAATAAGTAGCATCACATATGACCTTATAGCTTTTTCCTTGACGATTGAGCTACAATTTAGGTAGTAAACACCAAACATCCACTAACTATTCATTTAATTTTCTCTGCCATTTTATAGAGAGTTGATTAAAATGGAAAAGGCCCAGAACCACCAACAGAACTGAAGCTTTGTTAATTATATAGCATTTGCATTGCATGGAAGTGGTGGATTTTACGAATCGCTTTTTGTGCAAATTACCGGCACCATTTAAGTACAGTATATCAGATTGCAGTTGCCAACTGTATGGAGGAGGGGGAATAAATAGTATTTACAAAATTTACAATTAGGTATATGTTACTGATATACTAACGAACTACGAGAATTAACCTCTCTTTCTTCCTCTCCGTCATAATGTAGTATGTCTTCCTCTTCTGCCTCAACCAGAGCAGATAAAGCAGGCGCTCTGGTAGAACGCATGCGTCGCTCTTTACTTTCCTTTATTTCTAGTAGCTTTGACTCTGCCGCTCTTTGTCGCTTAAACCGAGCTATCTAAATAAATAAATAAATAAAAGAGGCAATGCACCATCATTAGCTGCCTTTACATCACATGGTTATAAACGTCTATGTATGCATAGAACTATGTTCACCTTCTTAGCCCTTCGATCCACATTAGAATTAGGGCCTCTAGCAGATGCTTCTAACTCCTCCTCTGGCACAAGCTCCATTGCCTCGCAAAACGTAATAAACTCCTACAGAAATGAGAATATCATATCACAACTATGTCATTTCTCTGATAAAAACAAACTTTCAGATTTTTCCTGAATGTTATTATATGCCCGTAATTGTGGTTGGGTAAAAAAGATCAGTTATTATACTATTTTGACCTATAAATTTTATATATGAACATTACCTTCAACTTCACAAGTGAGGCTTTAAGAATTTGTAACATTTCACCTTCTACTCTTTCTCTGTTAATTCAGCTAAATAATATGGCGACTGCAAAAGTTAATCATGTGCAAAACCCACATAAGAATCCTTAATAAAATTATATTTACAAAATCGAAGGTGGGATATGAAAAAATTACCTTAAGAAATTAATTTAAACTACAAAAAAAACTTTTATAGTTACTTCTAAGACAAATGGACCTTTTCTAGTGCCCTCCCCTTCTACAACACCCTAAATCTGTCACTGCCTGAGATGTGTCATAAGCTATTGCGTTCCTCATAATTTAGGAATGACATGAGACTTATAAAATTTGTGCCACTTTCATTTTTATTCATTTAAAGCATATTATAATTTACAAAAACTAGATACAAAGTGCAAACTGATGATGTAAACACATGGGGAAAATTTTATTTTTACCTTTTTGGAAATAAAAACAGAAGAGATAATGTGCTACAATATTTTGGCAAAAAGCATAAACACAAGGGGTATGTAAGTTTATATTTAGGAGGGAGTATTATATAGAGACAGGACTTGAGAGAAAAATGATGGATTGCAATCAGGGGTCATTAAACTAGGAGGTCATATATGTATTGAGGGGGTTACTCAATATTAAGAAGAAAGATATTAAATAGAGGAATATAAGTAATAGGGTGTAAGAGCAAGTCCAAAAGTTTCCCTAAATCGTGTCCCAAGTTAAAATATAAGGAATGTAATGAAAGAAGTTGCTCCAACAGCTCCTTAGTGGTTACTTAAAATGCTAAGACATCTCTCACATTCCATATTTTTAAGGATACCCTCGCAAGTCCTTAGTTCACTTTTATTAATAAAAAATTATTTTCCATCCTTTTCCACACTCTTTTTCCCTTTTCTCCTTTTTTTACAATTCAAATATATTATTATTTTAATAATAAGGGAGGAGGATAAGAAATGTTGTTGGAGTGCATATAGAAAAGTAATGTCCTAAATCACTAGGACACAATATTTTATAAGGAAACTCTAGGGATCAGTTGGACTTGCTCTAAGAGGAGCACAACAGATAAATATGAGCACTCCTAGGAACCATTTCCTCCTAATTTAATCCATGAGACATTTCTAATTAGGTTGAAAGCTCGTTCAAGGAAAATAAATTTAACTATTCTCTATAATAGAATAAAATTAGACTTGTTGCAAAAGAATAACACACACACACACACACATATATATATATATTTGACATACCTAAATGGATAACAAAGCATATTCACCAAATGAAACTAGCCAACTAGATAGAAACCAAAAGTCTACTCATTTCTATTGAATTATAGAATGCCCATAGTTTATGCAATACAACGTAAACAATGTTGTCAAAACGTACTCAAGCGCAAGGCACACAAAAGTGCACCCGAACCACGCTTTGACAGAGGCGAGGCGCATCGACTTCAATCAAGTGTGCGCTCATGGCCTCGAAGCACGAGGCACACAGAAGCGCCCTTTAGTGAAGCTTAGCAGATAATGATAGAATTAATGTTATTAGGTCAGTTTAAGGGCCAACAAATGTAACCCAAAACAAAAATACAACATCGAAGGCCTATAAAATAAGTATTTTAGGCTTCTAGCCACGTATACTATTGTTTGATGTAGATGAAAGCAACGAGCACCTTGTTGGAATCTTAGATGGGGAATTAGATGAAGATAATGATCCCATATTATCGGATGATGATGGATTAGGATAGAAACAGTTGCAAAAGCTTCTAGTGCGGGAGGGCCTACTCCATGTCACAATCGAAATCATAATCAAAATGACGAAAAAGAGGAGGAAGAACAAGAGTTCAAATTTGGACAAGATTTGAAGATGATTTGGATGAGGATTTTCAATATGAAGATGGTGTATGAAATTTTTACTAGTTACAATGTTTGCAAATGGAGGCCTGGAACTTTGCTATGAACTTCAAATTTCGAATCTTAGATGTTAAATTTTAGGATTGTTTTAGCCCTACAAATCTGATTCAATATATTATGAAGTATAGATTATGTTATTTTTGCCCCAAAAGTGTTAGTAAATGTTTTATATTATAAACCAAAGTAATTATATATATAAACCTAAGTAATATATTTATGAATTTTTGTAATTGTGCGCCTCGCTTCAATGAAGTGCATACCTAGCTTTTGTGCTTGGCGCGTGGCGCCTAGGCTCCAGCGAGTTTTGCGCCTCGGACTTTCGACAATACTGGACGTAAATTTGATTTGCATCTAGGTTTTATGAGATAATTACCAATTCCAATGAGATACCATGGTAATTTTTACTATCGTGTATAATGACTAATTTTTCTCATGTGGTGTAAACTTGAAAATTCGTCATCAAAACTTTAACTGCAATATACTCCTTCACGTGATTTATTAATTTGTAACCATATAATTGAGCCCAAAAGAAAATTATATTACATTAAAAAAACCTTTTCGACCATGAAACATTATGTTTTTAACTTGTTAAACCCCGGCGTTACCTAATATACTTTGATCTACCCTTTTGCAGACAAACTGAAATATGCATAGAGCTTCTAGCATTTTACTTGATATATATTTAATTGCAGGTCATACATGTACAAGGCAGCAAAGCAACTATTCTTTGGCCAGAAAAGCTCCCGGAGCAGGAAGATCACAAGTAGATTTGTCAATCTCAACCAAAAGGAATTTATGACTACATAAATTCAGGGGTACATAGGCTAATTCATCAGTGTACTTTGTATCAACTTTCACTTGAATCGCTAAGTAAAAAAATCTCTCAGTCAAATACTTAAACTATTATAAACTTTCATATTGGTTTCTGCCGTTACTTCCGTTAAATGAACTAACGGAGTAGTGACATGGAAGCTGATGTGGCAAAGCAGGGTGACCTCTATTTGCTCCATTCCACGTATTTTACCCACCCATCAATTAAACCCAGTTCATACCCTCCCTCCCTCCCTCTATTTCTCTCCATACATCACTCTATATATGTATAAAAAGCTTTTCTCTCTTCTTTATCTTCAAACTTAAACAAATTTCAGTTACTCTGATCCTACATAAACTACATGCTCTAACATATTGGGATTACTCATATTCTACTTATCAAAATCAGTATCATATCATTAGGGTTCGGGGCATGTTTTTCAAATCGAGTTTGAGAGTTTTGAAGAGCAAAGTATAATTTTGAGGGAGTAAAATTGTTAAGGATGCTTGTAATTGTTCATTAAAAATTATGATTTATGTTGAATTTAAGATGAGAATTAGTATAGATTAAGTTATGTTCAAGTAATAGATTATAATGGAATTAAAATGGGGGGGGGGGGGGGGGGTGTATGTATGTGATTTTGATAGAGGAGTGTAAGGATAATGAAAACCGTCGCTAATGGTGGAGAGAGATTCTGGCGGGTTGAAGCATTGGTTGTTGTGTGAGTAGCAGGCCATACACACACATAACTACACATGTGAATTGGGAAACATGATGTATTCTGATGGGGATTTGGGGATTGTGAACTAGGGGGAGACTACTGACGATACTGCCGGAGCTCCGGTCGATAATCACTAAGTGTGTACAATTATCGGTGTGTTTGTAATAACATGTATATATGTTAGATTTGCTGAGTTGAATGGTTAATGGAGGAAAAAGGAAGATAAAAGTAAGGATGAAGGGGAAATTGAGGGAGAATAAAATGGGTCGGGTAGGGTCGTGAATGAGTTTGAATTTGTGATGTGGATACTGGTGTGGCAAGGATGTAGCAACTGTTTACAATAATTAACGTTGCTCCATTAAAAGTCAACGAATTTTAACGGCCGTGCAAGTAATTAACCGTTCAGTGATACGATTGAAAGTTATAAATAGTGTAATGATGTGTTTGAAAGCTTTTTTTAGTTGATGATCCAAGTGAAAGTTGGTATAGAGTTTAGTGATGAATTAGCTTATTTACCCATAAATTCAGATAATGGGACTACAAGTGCTTCACAATTGAACAAGGTGTTAGAGTGTTTCAGCCTTTGTTCTAATATACCAGTGACGAATTTCCTATGTTTTGCTGTCTGAGTTCAATGTGTCTGCTTATGTATTCTCATAAGTAATGACAAGATATAATAAAAAGCTTGCTGGCTTCATTCCACAACTCTGGCTGCAATATGTACTAAAGAATTGATTGTCAATTTTAATTTTTCTCCAACTAAAACCTACACAAGTACTTGATTTATCTTCTCTACGTAATCGATTAACCAAACTAGATTACAATTTTGATCAGTCTGAAATACCTTTTTGACTATGAAGTTTGCCACCTTGTATTAACATATTTTAGACATATTAAGCCCCAATTTTTCCTAGTAATATAATTCAATCAAACCCTTTTTCCAGCCAAAATAGCTTAAATCTACATACAGCTTCTAACACTGTACTATCTAATTTCAGGTAATACATGTACAGAGCAGCAAAATTAACAATTCTTTGGCTGTAAAAATCTTCTCTTGGCCAAAAATAACATAAAAATGCCAATTTAATGTTGATGCCTCCTATTCCCAGTAATAACAAGCACATATACAAAAATTAACTCCTCCTAGCTTTATTTCACTACTCACATACACCCAAAAGTAACACACCATGGTAAGATAGTTGTCGAGTAACACTCTTATCCTCCGATCGGAAGAAACAAACTATATAACAATCAAACTATATAACTATATATAAGAAGATTACCAAAAGATATTTGAGATTGGTGGTGCTAATATCTTCTTTTGATTCATTCGACGAAAAAAGCCCTAATTTGCTAACCATCTCCTCGCACTGTCTCAATGCTTGGCACCCCTTTCTCACCATTTCCTACACAATAACAATTAAATATTACAAACAAATAAACAATATAAAACAAAAATCTGAAGAAATTAGATATGATTGGTACAAAATAAAAGAAACCTCATCAGCAGAAGATTCAGAGGCTAAAAGATGGATCTTTGGAGCCTGCTCGAATAGACTTGGCAGAGACATCTCCTCCATCTCCATCTCTCTCCATCTCTCTCTCTCTCTCTAAACACTAACAAAATTCACCAAAAAGAGATATCCATGTGCAGTGGAGTTACTTTAGATACATCTTACTAATTCAATTATTTATTTTAAAATTATTAACATATATTTTAATTTTAAACAAATTTAATATTTTAATATATTTTCAAATCTATGTAATGATTGATATAATTAAAATATTTAAAATAAATCTATGTAATGGTTGAGACACTCATGAAAAGAAAATTTTAAAAATATATGAAAAAGTACTAAACATAAATAAGAAACTTATAAAATATCTAAAATAAATTCATGAATTGATCAAATTATATATAAAAATATTATTAATATATGAATATTATATATAGGATATAATTTGTGTCTCTGTTTCTGGATACTAGGCTACTGTATATACCCCGTCCTGTAATTAATTTTATTTAAAAAATAATTATTTTGTATTAAGTTTATACTTTTACATTTTTTCAAAATTATATTAAAAAATGTACTATATACAAATATCTGTTTTAGGCGATTTAAAATAGTGTAAAAGTAAAATGTTCATATAATTTATATTATATAATAAGGGTTAAATATCAAACAACTTATTTGAGTGAATCAAATATATCAAATATCTCACTAGACTCAAATAGGGCTCATTTAATATATGAAAATCACTAATAAATCTCATTTTGTTAAAAGTTATTGCTAAAAAATTATCAATACATGTGTTTCTGGGGCCAGATGGATAATGACATGGCATCTTCAATGTGTACGTGTGTATGTATACAAATATTTTACTTTTTAATATATTATTAATCCAGTAAATATATAAATGAGAGTTTAATACTTTGCAGGTTGTCTGGGCAAATATAGTGTTGATACATCATCACATTTGTGGTTGGTTGGTGAATGATATATACGAAAACGAAGCCATTTTCAATCAACAAAGAGCTAACAATGTAGTTGCAATGTCTAGAGTTTAGGGTTTTTGTTCGAGAAATATGATAATGTGGTGTATATGTGAATATATGAATGAGGGAACGACCAAATTTTAATTTATAAACCTGCATTCATGCCACATCAAGAATCGAGTCATAGACATGTCATACAAAGTGCCAACGTGACTAACGGCAGAAGTTCTTATTAAGAGCATGATAATTAACATAACTTTCATATGTTAAATGAGATTCATTTGAGTCTGGTAAGATATTTAATATATTTGAGTCACTTTAATGAGTTACTTGATATTTAACCCTATATAATAAATGTAGTATTTTTTTAGCTAAATAACTTATAATAATTCTTTTTGAAAACTCATGATAGTTTTTTAAAATTTAAAACTTTAGAATGATAAAAAAAATGTGTATCACTCAAAAAAGTGTTTTTTTTAAATCGAAATGAGGGAGGAAGGTGTTGATAAAACTGGTACAAGTATGTGTTGGGTTAAGAAATTGAAGATTTGGGAGGAGGGTAAAAATGGGCTTGTGGAGTTTGTAAATTGTCTTATGCTTTTTTTGAAATATCCTATAAATTAAATCACAAGTAATATAAAAGCACGATTAGATACTTGAAGTGGTAAGGGTTATCCTTTATCGTTTAGCAAGAATTTATTAGAACATATAAAATCACAAGTAATATTGTAGTGTATCTTCCATTTATATTTTGCCAGTATTAATATGAATATAATGACAAAAATAAAATAAAGGCACATCTCAAATTAAATATTTCTTTCAAATATTCTTGATCAAGCAGAGCAACTCTGATACACAGCAAAAAATAATGAAACAACAAATACAAATGGCTCCTTTTTTAGGCCAATCTTACAAAGCTTATAATAATGTCATCAGAAGTAACCAGAGTACTTTGTCAGTTAATTGCTGAACAAATTTTACGAATTTTACCAGCAGTACCGGTTTTTACTTCAATGCCACTCATTTTAATCATTGACCTCCCAAACTGAAAGTTTATAGTCAATCCAGCCAGTCCTCTAATACCAATGTATCTTTGCACAACATTTTTAGTAGAAGCACCTGCCCATAGCCTTTGATCTGATTCAAGAATGCCTCTGCTACTCTGCACGTTTTTAAAGAACGAATGGTCGAACCTGTCACTGCTCCCGTAGTCTAATCCAATGCGTTTATTTCCATCTCCGTTTACAGGACAAAGTGCTTCAAGTGTGAGAAGAAGTGTGGGATCAATGGAAGGATCAGCACCACCAGAAGTTGTGAAGTTGTATAATCTGTATCTAATGAATTGGCATGCCACTGTCCCAATAGTGTGCCCGCCTATATTTCACATCATCAAAACATTGCTTTTTTATATATCTTTCCTGTTGAACTAAGTGACAATCTTGTTACTCTGTTCTATTTTGCCTTGAACATAATTAGAAATTTTAAAGAAATGTTAATAATTCTTACCAACTAGTGTGATGAGATCTTCAGTGCTTAGACCTTTTGCTGCAAATTTTTGCTTTTGCACAGCAACCGAATCTGTAAAACCTGGCAAATTAGCAGTATCGGACGCTAATGAAATGCGTCCATCTTTGCGACCCGTGGGCAAAAGATATGTCAATGCACCAGCCTGCATGAACAAAACAAACATATATGAGTAGCTATTATTTTCCAATCCTTGTCTAATGCATAACAAATGACAATGTACATACAATAACTAAACATGCCCGAACTTTACCTGAACAGCAGCGTCACGAGCAGCAAGAGCAAGTATATCAGCACAGGATACTGTGTTAGGACATGCAGCTTCCAGTTGTGCCTTGGCATCATCAATAACTTGATAGCCTCTCAACAAAAGATTCGGAGGAGCTGTTTTTTCAGTTGAAGGCCCGTTTATTAAAATCGAAGCGTCGCAGCCTTGAACAAAACAATCATGGAAAATTTAAGTTATTCATCGAATCAGATTTTACATGTTTAGCAACTGTTGCTCGAACGATCGATTCAGCTCGAGGACAAGTTCGAGCATAGAAACCTAGCCATGGCAATCAAGAGAAAGAATAGAATGTGAACTTTGTTTGCCATTATTTAAAAATGCAAATAATTTGTTTATCCTAGAGTTAATAGAATGTATAGTACTGAAAAATTGTTGTTGTTTTGTTTGTGATGACTTGATGAGTGGAAGGAGAGTAGTATTTATAGTGAGCGATTAAAGATATTAAATTCATGCAAATTAAATGTCAAACAAGAACGTCAAGTCAACTAAATCGATCAGCTTTGAGGGGGAGAGTTTCAAAGGGCGTTGGTGAATAATCAAAAAGTCTTCGCTCTTTGTGCATTTTTAGGGCAAGTAGTTATACAAATGCAGTTTAATCACCGTCATGCAGCGAGAGTATATGATATATACACATATTCATGCATTGGATAACGCGGATGGTTGGTTGCGTGTGCCTTACTTCGTTGTCCACTTCTCGCCGAGATATTTAGAAGGTTTTGACATTGTACTGTTGAATTCTAATTGATTTTAATTAATTATGTTATCTTTTCTTGGGCCTAGCTTCTTTCTTTATCAACTGGATTAAATTTAATTATTGTTATTATTTAGCAAAATTAAATTAATTGATATTATCGTGTGCATGCACTATCGTGCGGCCGTGTCAATCATTAGGCTAAAAAACCTTACGCTCAAGCTCTCAAATAGTTTGCACTTAATTTGCAGTATCTCTGACTTGTAAAACATATTGTCTTAATAAATACTCCCTCCGTCCCTAAAAACATCTCATGTTTTGATTTTTTGTACTGTTTATATTTGTGAGTACTTTAATGCAGTAAAATTTTTATATTTAATACTAATACGAAATTAAAGATATTAACGATCAAAAAATGTGTGTTGGCAAACGCGCACATGATTAACAGGAAAAGTAATAAGAGACGGAGGGAGTAATAATTTTGAAAGCCTAATATTATATATCTCACGTTCAAGTAGTAGTAGTAGAAGTACCGGTAAGATAATTTACTCTTTAAAAAATGAAGAGTGATGTATTGAGAATTCAACTCGATCCCTCCGTCTCTTATTTACGTATATTTAAAAAATGTTAATTAAATAATTTTTTTATAGGTGTCTTTAATCAATATTTTGAAACATGAGAATTTATTTAATTTGAAAAAATTAAATATTAAAAATAATAAATATAAGGATAATTTTAAAAAATTATTCCTAAATTTGTTTAAAAAATAGAAATAAAATATATATATTTAGGGACAGAATTTATTTACAAATAGGCATGTAAAAGGAGACCCGCAAATACTACTTTAGTGAAAATATATTGTACTTATATATTTTAATAGATGTTGCAAGAAATTCAATTATGATTTTAATTTATTGTAAAATATATACTAGTATATAGTTGTTAATCATACTAAACATATGCAAAAAAAAAAGAAGAATTTAAGATGTTATTTATTATACCATAAATACTTGGAATGAAATAAATAAAATAATAGAAAAATAAAGGCGCCCATTATATACGATATAAAAGAAATAAAAAAGAATTTTTAACTAATTGTGAATTGTCATGCATTCCGATATTTTGTGCGAGTTTATCTTAATTTACTTACTAGGCTTTGTTGGACTTGTCTAGTTAGACATAGTCTAGTTTAGCTGGCAAATTACATATGTCAACTACTGTTTGACCAATTTATACGCCAACTTTTGGCCAAAATTTTTTTATATAAACTAATGAAAGATTCTCTAAATACACAGTTCTAGAGAAGTTTTCAGTTTATACAAACTTTATTGGTCAAAAGTTTATTGACGAATATTTAATTAGAGCAAAAGTCAATACTCTCTTCGTCCCTTTCGGTTGTCGATTTTGTTTTTAGTGCGGTTAAACTAACTTATATTTGATTGTAATTTAAATATAATATGTTATTAAAATATATATATAATCTACTTTAAAATATATTTTTTTGTTTTTTAAAATTAAAAAAAAACATTTTTTAATTATTAATTAAACACTAGTCAATTTGATCATCAAAATAAAAAAAAGGATTAATAGGAGGTAGAGTACTATATACTGATGTGATGGCTTCAAAAGTTTTGTAAACGAGGGTATATTTTTATCAAGTCATTAAAGTTAACACCCTCCCATCCTATCTAGGAAATTAAAACAATATATTGTGGTATTTTATTAAACCAAATTATAAAATAACAAATTTAGCCCTCCTTTTAGAGGAAATAAAAACAATATGTTTTCATGGATCGAACTTTTGTCTTTAAATAAAAAAAAGTAACAGTAATTTTTATAATATCAAACTTACTAATTTTCATATTAATTGTGTTTTTTTCTCACTACACCTTGTAAACAGTAAATGCATAGCGTAAAGATCTGTACTGTTTTGTAGTATAACAAATGACCCATTGTCGGAAGTATAGCTCGTTTGGCCTATTTTATAAGTATTGAAAAATGTATGTCTTTTTTAATTTATAAATAGTTTATAAATTATTTAAACAGTACTTGTATTTATATATTTATAATTTTTAACTCTTTTATTTAGTCAGTACTATAAAAAAAATTCAAGAGAAACACAATAATTTGTTCTTTTTAGATATCTTGATAGATCATTAAGTGGAAATTCGAGTATTTAGACTTATTAAAATTAATTTATAAATATTATCACCAAATAAATTAATTAATTAAATTCCTGTTCATCTTTACAGCTCCCCAAAAAATATACCATCATTAATATTGTGTAAACGGGTTAAATATCGAAATATCTAATGAAAATAATAAAATGTCTCAATTAACTTATTGAATTTCACAGGGACTCACTACTATGTACCATTCCGTTATCACATGTTTTATGATTTAACTGAAGTTTTGATATGGCTTAGCATGCTATGTATATATGTATCATCAAGATTGTTAGAATTCAAACTCTCTAAACGGATATATAATTAATAAAACAAAAGAGTGAATGAGTACACAACTATACATCCTGAAAATATGGTGGGCAGTAGTTTGTTTATTTCTAACGTACATACATGGTCAAGAATTCACACAAGAGATGTAAAGAAGTCTCCTAGAAACATAGAGCTTATATGCAATAGCTGGTATAAAGAAATAGACAAACACACATCCTGGAAATAAGGATACATGCATGCAGATTAAGTGTACTACATATATCAAAGCTTCTGGATGGTGTGAAAGTTGGACCAGTGAATAAGAATTCAGAAATGGTGGCTGGTATTTGTTCAAAGCCTCGAAATAAGGTGGCTCCATTAAATATAAATAGATGGACAATGAGGTAAGGGATGAGATCATTCAATATGCAAGTATGACCTATAAATACAGCTTCTGTATGTGTTAAAATTATTCAAGTGAAATAGTTGAGAGAAAAGAAAGATAGAGCTGAAGCTCTTGTAAGAAAAAGAAAAGGTCGTAGCCTTGTGTTTGTGTCTGTAACAGAAATATATAAGTTGTAGTGTTATTATTTAGTGAAATAAAAGTGCAGAAAATCTGTAGAAGTCTACTACGTTTCCAACAAGTGGTATCAGAGCTAAGGTTCTGTCCGAGGAAAAATGGCGAATATGATACAACCGCAAATCCCGAAATTGACGGCAACAAATTATGGAAACTGGAGTATCCAAATGAAGGTGTTACTTAGTTCTTACGATAACTGGGATATTTTCGAAAGTGGGTATAGCGAGCCCGTGGATGCAACCACTGAAGCAGTTCTTCCAAATGCCGAGAAGATGACGTTAAATAAGTCCTGTAAAAAAGACAAAAAAAGCGTTATTCATAATTTTTCAAGGTGTTGATGAGTCTACCTTTGAAAAAAATTCCAGAAGCAAAAACAACAAAAGATGCGTAGGAGATTCTGCAGAAATCTTTCCAAGGTATCAAAAAAGTAAAAAAGGTGCGGTTCCAAGTGCTACGTGGGGAGTTAGAAAATATCAAGATGAAAAGCTCAGAGAATATCGGTGAATATGTTACTCGTTTGAAAACGGTAATAAACGAAATGAAAAGAAATGGTGAAAGTCTCGATGATGTTCGGGTCATGGAAAAATTGCTTCGTTCGTTAACAAGAAAATTTGATTATGTCGTGACATCTATTGAAGAGTCAAAAGATTTGTCTGCAATTACAATTGATGAACTTGTGGGTTCTCTTCAAACCCATGAGCAACGAATGAATCAGTATGATGATACGAGCCATTTGGAAAATGCATTGCAGAGCAAAGTGTCCATCGGTGAAAATTCAAGCAGTAGAAATTTTTCACGTGGCAGAGGTGGCTATAGAGGTGGCTACCGAGGAGGACGAGGAAGAGGAAGACAACCGTTCAATAGAGGCCAGAAAAATGAAAGTTATCAGCCAGCTGGCCGTGGTCAAAATTTCAGAGGCCGAGGAAGAGGAAATTTTCAACAAAGAGGTGATAAGTCTCAATTTCAATGTTATAATTGTAATAAGTACGGTCATTTCAGTTACGAGTGTAGATCCCCGAGGGTGGAAGAAAGCAGTCATTTTACAGCAGCAAAAGAAGACAAATATGTGGGTTCTGCTATGTTTCTCACATACAAAGGAGACGAAGAAGGCAAGAAAAATATTTGGTATCTTGATTCAGGTGCCAGCAATCATATGTTTGGTCACAAGGAATTATTTACGGAGATAGACCACAGTGTCAATTGGGAAGTTACTTTTGGTGACTCGTCAAAAATTCCAGTCAAAGGCAAAGGTACAATTTCGATTGTATTGAAAAATGGTGAGAAGAAATATATCAATGATGTGTAATATATACCTGCTTTAAAAAATAATATCATCAGTCTTGGTCAACTCGTAGAGAAAGGATATAATATACAAATGCATGATAATTCTCTCATTATCAGAAATCAAGTTCGGGAATTAATTGTCAACGTGGAGATGTCACAGAATCGTCTGTTCACTCTTGATATGCATACAAAGGGGCAGAAGTGCTTAAAGTCGGTCATTAAAAATGATTCGTGGTTATGGCATTTGAGATTTGGTCATCTTGGATTTTCTGGCTTGAAATTATTATCAAAGACAAAGATGGTGGAAGGTTTGTCAGCAATCACTGAACCAAATTAGTTGTGTGAAGCGTGTTCTAAAGGGAAGCAGCATTGACAAAGTTTTCCCGTTGAAAAATCATGGAGAGCCAGGAGGCCGTTAGAGATTGTTTACACTGATATTGCTGGTCCATTTGATATTGCATCACTTGGCCGAAACATGTATTACCTAACATTTATTGATGATTTTAGCAGGAAAAGTTGGGTATATATTCTGGGGAAAAAATCAGAGGCTCTTGATAAATTCAAGGAGTTTAAAACAATGGCGGAGAAGCAAAGTAGTCATTATTTGAAAGTACTGCGTTCAGATAGAGGAAGCAAGTACACTTCAAATTTATTCAAAAAAATTTGCAGAGCACATGAGATCAATCATCAATTGACAACTGCATACACTCCTCAACAAAATAGCGTTGCAGAAAGAAAGAATCGCATTATTCTTGACATGGCAATGAGCATGGTGAAAGCAAAGCACATGCCAAGAACCTTTTGGGCTGAAGCCGTGTTATGTGCAGTTTATTTGCTGATTCATTCTCCAACAAAAAGTGTAAGAAACAAAACTCCAAATGAAGCATGGAGTGGTAGCAAACCATCAATTGGACATCTCAGAATTTTTGGGTGTATTGTATATGCACATGTTCCAGATCAGAAAAGAAAGAAGCTGGATGATAAAGGCGATAAATGCATTTTTACTGGATATGACAAAAAAAGCAAGGCCTACCGACTCTATAAGCCACTGACAAAGAATTTGATCATTTCTCGAGATGTTGAATTTGATTAATCAAATTACTGGAGATGGAGCGAAGAAGAAAGAAAGGTTGCAGGTCTGTTCTTTAATAATGATGATAATGGTGATGACTCCAATATTGAAAGTGATGAAAATGATGATCCAACTCCTCCACAAAGTCCAACTCAACAAACTTCTGCCTCGACACCATCGAGTTCAGGAAGCAGCAGTAGCAACAACAATTCAGGGGGAGCACCAAGAAAAATGCGGAGTCTAAATGACATCTATGATGCAACAAGTCCGGTACAAATCACATTTGATTATTCATTATTTTGTTTATTGGAGGAATGTGATCCAGTGACATTTGAGGAAACTTCTGAAGAAAGCAAATGGAACAAAGCCATGGATGAAGAAATTGGTGCAATCAAGAAGAATGATACTTGGGAGCTCGTAGATCTTCCAGAAGGACACAAAGCAATTGGTGTCAAATGGGTCTACAAAACAAAGACCAATCAAGAAGGAAAAGTTGAAAAGTACAAGGCAATGCTAGTTGTTAAAGGCTACAAGCAGAGATATGGGATTGACTATGATGAGGTATTTGCTCCAGTTGCAGGAGTTGATACCATACAACTTCTTACAGCAATTGCAGCTCAAAATCAGTGGAAGATTTATCAAATGGATGTGAAGTCGGCATTTCTAAATGGTTATCTCGAAGAAGAAGTCTACAGTGGGCAACCTCTCGGATATGTTCAAGAAGGCCATGAAGATAAAGTCTGCCGGCTAAAGAAAGTTTTGTACGGGTTGAAGCAATCCCCGCGAGCATGGAATACTAGGGTTGATGAATATTTTCAGAAGCATGATTTTGTGAAGAGTCTGTACGAGCATGCACTCTACACAAAAACAAATTCAAAAGGAGATATTATGATCGTGTGCTTATACGTGGACGACATGATTTTTACTGGCAACAACCCTGGTATGTTTGATGACCTTAAAAAAATTATGACTAACGAATTTGAGATGACAGATATTGGTCAAATGTCGTACTTTCTTGGAGTTGAAGTGAAACAAAACAAAAATGGGATTTTTATGTCACAGAAAAAATATGCTGAGCAAATCCTTAAAAAAATCAGAATGCAAGCCAGTGAGTACGCCAGCAGAAGCAAGCATAAAGCTCAGAGTTGATTCAACAAGAGAATCGATAAATCCGACATTGTTCAAAAGTTTTGTTGGAAGTCTGAGGTACCTAAGTTTCACTCGTCCCGATATTATGTATGCAGTGGGACTGGTTAGTAAGTACATGAAAAAGCTGAAGTAAGATCATTTCATGGCAGCTAAAAGAATTTTGAGATATATTAAAGGTACAATTAATCATGGTTTATTTTACACACATTCTCAAGATTCAAAATTAGTTGGTTATTCAAACAGTGATTATGATTGTGATTTGGATGACGGAAAAAGCACTTCGGGTTATGCTTTTCATATTGGTTCGGCGATATTTTCGTGGTCATCAAAGAAGCAACAAACAGTTGCTCTCTCAACATGTGAGGCAGAATACATCGCAGCTGCAGCGTGCGCATGTCAAGCTATGTGGCTAGGCTACATATTGGGCGAGTTAAATCTTGTAAAAGATGATCTGGTTACTATCTATGTGGATAATAAATATGCTATCTCACTATCAAAAAATCCAGTGTCTCACAGTCGAAGCAAGAACATCAACATAAAATATCATTTTATTCGAGAACAAGTTAACGACAAAATCGTTGAACTGATGCACTGCAGGACTGAAGAAAATTTAGCGGATATTTTCACAAAGTCGTTGAAGCCGGAAATATTTCATAAAATGAAAGAGAAGCTTGGAATGGAAAGTCGAGTTTGAGGGGGAGTGTTAGAATTCAAACTCTCTAAACGGATATATAATTAATAAAATAAAAGAGTGAATGAGTACACAGCTATACATCCTGAAAATATGGTGGGCAGTTTGTTTATTTCCAACGTACATACATGGTCAAGAATTCACACAAGACATGTAAAGAAGTCTCCTAGAAACATAGAGCCTATATGCAATAGCCGGTATAAAGAAATAGACAAACACACATCCTAGAAATAAGGATACATGCATGCAGATTAAGTTTAATACATATATCAAAGCTTCTGGATGGTGTGACAGTTGGACCAGTGAATAAGAATTCAAAAATGGTGGCTGATATTTGTTCAAAGCCTCAAAATAAGGTGGCTACATTAAATATAAATAGATGGACAATGAGGTAAGGGATGAGATCATTCAACATGCAAGTATGGCCTTTAAATACAGCTTTTGTATCTGTTAAAATTATTCATGTGAAATAGTTGAGAGAAAAGAAAGATAGAGCTGAAGCTCTTGTAAGAAAAAGAAAAGGTCGTAGCCTTGTGTTTGTGTCTGTAACAGAAATATATAAGTTGTAGTGTTATTATTTAGTGAAATAAAAGTGCAGAAAATTTGTAAAAGTCTACTACGTTTCCAACAAAGATGGTATTAGAATTTTTAATCATCTTTCTTTTTTCTTTTTTTCTCCTTGGTTTGTGAATATATCTTCAATTTCGCCATTGCTCCTAACAATGACATTATCACATATATATTTAAGGTATTATTGAATGCCTGGAAACTCATCATAGTTCATAATAATCATATCATCTTTATAACAGTGACATAGAAGCAATATAACAGCTTCTTTACTATAAATAAGGATATATCACTCAGGTAGTGCAAAGTTAGTCTCTCATCAATGGTACTTGCATATAATTAGGATTTTAGTCCCAATTTTAGAAAATCTATATAGTGACCTTTGAATTTGTTGTATGATATTGTTTTCTTTCATAATAAACTTTTATTTTATATATTTATTTATTGGAAGTCATGTAGGACACACGTTGGCATGCACAATCACCAAATTCAGCCACATGTTTCTTTAAACTAACGGAGTATTTTAGACATATAACAACTTCCATTAAATCATAAAAGATGAGATAATGGGATGAAATATAGACTCACATGGTAGTGAATTCTCGCATTTTATCTACTTTAATGAGTACTTTGATATTTAACCCTAAATGCATGTATTACTCAGTTTTCATTTCTTGAATTGTTTTCCAGCTGATTAATAATGAGCTTCTGCTTGAGCATGATGATTTCATTTCTTATAAGCTTAGAATTTTGTAATCGCATAAATAAAAATTAAGGATAACTAGTTTTTCGATACAAAATTTGATGTTTATTCCTCTCATTTCCGTGGAGTAACTGTACACATATATACATGTACATATTCGTATACAATAGTCCATCTTTTTAAGCAACGAATTTGAGTTTGTATTAATAGTTCATCTTTTTTTATGAAGTGTTTAAGAATAAATTCGCGCGAGTTTGAACGTATTTTTGGCTCGTTTAACTTATTTTATAAGTAACTTATAAATTGAAAAATAAGTTCAAACTCGCGCGAATTTATTCTTAAACACCATCGGTAGTGTTTGGCCCCTCTTATTTCTGAAAATAAGTTACTTATTTTCAGAAAAAATGAGTTATTTTATAAATAACTTATAAGTTGAAAATAAGTTCAAACTCGCGCGAATTTATTCTTAAACACCATAGGTGGTGTTTGGCCCCTCTTATTTATGGAAATAAGTTACTTATTTTTAGAAAAAGTACGTGTATATGTACTTTTTCTGGAAATAAGTAAATTATTTTTTATTTTACTAATAAGATTTGGTCTTAAAATTTTAAACTAAATGTTAATATTTAAAAAAATGTAAAAATACGTATTTTTTTTAAAAAAATAAATAACTTATTACTTATTTTTAAGGAATCTCAAACGGAACCCATGTGTTTTTGAACTTATAAGTAACTTATAAGGAATGACAAACGGGGGCTTTATTGGTATGAGACTTTTTTTTTGAGGTATTTAAAAATAAATATATGCGAAATTCAACTTAACCTAAAGCGAAAAATATTGGTTCAAATATCGAATTAGTCACTGAAGTGAAAATATAATATCACTTTTGTTATCAATCTTAATGGGGTATCATTTAACTCACTTAAGTTGGTATAAATATCATATCATTAACTCTTATATTAAAATAATTAAGAATAAATATATTTTTAAAATTATTAAAATTTGAATAAATCGTTAAAAATTATATTATGATAAATCTACATGCATGGGTTATATTTTGCAAATAAAATGAGTTTTCCTGTATTTAATCATTTTTTAAATAATAAATCAAAAGAAAACAAATTATAAATTTAATAAAAAATAGTAAAATAATTTCATAAATTTTGAAAATATTACCAAAAATACTAGAATTTATAAGTTTTCATTTGGTTATAATAACATGTAAAACAAATATGTAGAATTCGAAAAAATGTTATTATCAATTTTTGAATATAAATTTAGAATTATCAATATGATATTTATGAAAATTTAAATGACTTGAATGATATCCGTTGAGATCAGCGATAGTACGAATTTACCTTCACTTACCATGTGAAGTTATGGACTGCTACGCAGCCAACAATGAGCTGAAGGACATCATTGAGATTGCAAAACGCGGTCGTGTTGTGTACGAAAATAAATGGCCCAACACAATGGCATGACCGTACGTACCAAAAAAAATTAAGAAACTGGAATACAACTTTGTAACTGACTTCAAGTCTTCATGCACATTCTTTTCATTATAAATGAAGAAAAGTAGAAAACATACTCCTATTATTCAAGAACTCACTCAAGACATAGTAATATTAATCAAAATGACTTGGGTGTATAGTAATTAGTTGATTTTGGTACAAACTTTACGAATTTCACCTTCATCTTCGGTCTTTAATTCAATATTAGTCATCTTATACATAGCCCTCCCAAACTGAACATTCAAAGCAAAGCCATGCATTCCTCTCTCACCAATATACTGTTGGACAATATCTTGAGTAGAAGAATCCTCCCACAACCTTTGATCTGATTCAAGAACTCCTCGGGCTTGTTTTACGTTTGTGAAGAAAGAATGATCGAATTTAAATTCACTCCCGTAATCTAATGGAATGTGCCTCCATCCGTCGCCATCAAATGGACAGAGTGATCTGAGTGTCTTGAGAAAGACAGGGTCAATGGAGGGGTCAGCACCACCGGAAGATGTGTAATTGTAAAGTCTGTAGGTTATCACTTGGCATGTTACACTTCCCACTGTGTGCCCTCCTGTAAATATTTTCATAAATAGTAGCTTAAACAATCAACGAGCTAGCACATATTAACATCTATCAACACACACTTTAATCATGTTGCGAAACTGATTAACCGAACCTTAATTTAGAATTTGGCTAGCATACAGATCAGTCCAAAGACACAAACACACATATATACGCGCATAAGCTATCTGTAAAAATTTTATTAATTTACCTGATAGGGTAACAAGGTCTTGAGTATCAAGACCTTTATCAGCAAACTTTTTCTTCAAGACCTCAATTGAGTCCATATAGCTAGGCAAATTGTTGCAATCTGATGCTTTTGATACCCGCCCGTCTTTTCTTCCAGTGGGCACTGCATAAGTCATTGCACCAGCCTGCAGTTTTTTTTAAAAAAAGGCCTTAGATTGGCTTAAAAATGGCAAATTGTATAGATAATTGGTTAACAATTGAACAATTTAAATACAGGATTGATAACTTTTCTACAGCTGCTGCAAAAAATATACAGTAAACTCGCTGAGCAGTGTATTAGCTAATCAGATTCTCCGTTGATTATTGGATTATAAATAAGAGGCATGGTCTCTATCGATGAAAGGGCATTCCACCAGTACGGGATATACTGTAGGTATTATTACTACCTCTTGTCCAAAATAAGTGTGACTTATTCGAATTTTAGCACCTAGTTTATGACATAGAATGTAGCAAGAGGTAGTCTTTAATTTTTTCACTATCAACTGTATATATCACTCAACTAGGCTAAAAAACAATTTCTAATTCAACATGACTTTAAAATATTAGGGTCAAGTTATATGAAAACCATTATTAAATTGGACATTGAAAACCATATATGTTTTGCTTGTCTAACAATGCAAAAACATATAAAACATACTAATATTGTTCTACTAAACATGCCATGCTTGCACAATGCATTAGTATTTCGAATAATCAAAGAATATGTACCTCAACTGTGGAATCACGAGCAGCAAGAGCAAGAATATCAGCACAAGACACAACTCCAGGGCATACTTTCTCAACTTCTGCCTTGACATCATCAATAACCTCATACCCTCTCAACAAAGCATTGATTCCGGCTTCTTTCTCAGTATCTGGGCCGTCAATAAGGATGGAAGCATCACATCCATTAACAAAACAATCATGAAACACTAATCTAAGCAGCCCCGGTGCAATTGTTTTATCTTTATCAACATGTTTCTTGATAGTAGCTTTCACAACGGATTCAACTCGAGGACAACTTTGCGAGTAATATCCAATCCTAGTTCCCTTGGGTGGTTTCAAAAACGGTATAGATGGTGCACCTGGCATGGGGAGTCCACTTGGTGCTCCTGCACCTCCTGGTGTGGATGGTGTTTGTGGCGCACCTGATGGTACATGTGGCATACCTGATATAGGTGGAAACCCAAATTGACCTTGTGACAAGGTAGTGGCCATGGCTAGTATCAGAACAACTAAAAATTGTTTCTTTTCCACAAAATCCATTAGACAATTTTTGAAGATTATATGATATAAGTGTCAAGTGTGTGTGTTAGCAAAAACAGAGTTTGAGGAAAACTGAAGTGCTGTATGAATAGTGCAAGTTTTATTGGTTTGAAGGAAGTTCTAGTACTTTACTATATGTGATGGGAATGCATAGATTTATGTATTTATAGTGAGTTTATAGTTAGAACAAATGTAAGAATTTAAGTGATTAGTATTGTTTACTAGGGGAATGAAATGATAAGACTGCAGTGAAATTCTAAATAGAACTGCCTAATTAAGTTTGTCTATCATAGAAATTTAAAGGGGGTGTGTGCCATGTGTGTATTTCATTCTTCTAATTATACGTGTGTTTTGCATGCTTGTGTTTTCACTTTTCACCAGATGTGAACGACATCGATATTTTTCCGCCCTTTGTTAACTTTTTAGTGTACTTCTTTTGACACTTTGGTGATCCAACAAATTCGAAGCACTATTTTGCTATATCCAATGGTGTGTCATTAGGGCCCTGAAATAGATTTTAACTCGAATCATAACTGGCGTGTTGCTGGTGTTTACATACATGGGAATTCATTTTATTTAAGAAAAAAATGGGCAGAACAACTTAACTCAACTTTCGAAAAATATTTTAGAATTTTTTTTGAGAGATATACGTAACATTTCTAGTGTCTTAACAACTTGACAACCCAGCTTGGAAAAATATTTTGGAAATTGTTTTTGAGAGATATAGTTTAGTGTTGCAATTCATTATCATGCATTTTTTACTGCCAAGTTTCAACCTCTATTGGTTATTAACATTACCTTGTAAATATGGTTTTTATATGAAAATGTAATTCATAAGTATGACATTTTAACATATGTTGTCTAATTGTTTAATCATATACAGTAGTATTCCCTCCCTCCCATAATACAAGTCTGTTTTGAATATTTTTTTTCCTCATAATACTTGTCCTTATCTATTTTCAATACAATTATAATGATAAATTGTCAATTACTTCTCTTCTAATTGATCATTCCCAAGACTAATATTGACCTTTTCCCACATATTATGTGCTTATTAGTCAAATTATGTATTAAAATTATGTGTATTATCTTCAATCAAGGCAATTAATATGGGCAAAGATAATATTAATGTTAGAATTCCTTTTAAAAACCTGCACTGATTTTTACCTCAGAATTAAATACGGTCGGTCCACGAGGAACCGAACCGATTGCAACCATTATTTCCTACAGTAATAAAAAAATCATAATTACTAGTAAAAGATTTAGTAGTTGAATATATGCATTATATAATGGTAAATTCTCATCTAATTAATTACTTTATTAAAAAAAGAGTGGTCTTTGACAATGTTGGGTATTGACTTTTATATTTCTTCCCACATTTAAATCACCTTGTCCAACAAACGGCAATGGCAAATTGGCAATAAACGTTTGGATATTATTGCTCGACGTCTGAGATTTTTACGTCTTTTCTCAATTTCTTAACCAAACATTGTTTACTTTTTATTTGGGTCACTAAGAAGTAAGAACTGAGAGCTGTCTCCATCGGCAAGGATTTACAAACCAGCCCACGAGGGCTCAAGAACAGAGCTATAAATATATATCAAATTGTTTATTAAGTTTATTCGAGTTCGAATTTCATAAATTTGATTTGATATTATATGAATTCCAGTTCAAATTATATTTTTTATTTGAAAATTTTAATAAACTGAATCGAATTTTATACGTGTTCAATCCGGGTTTGCTTGAATTCAAACTTAAATTCGATTGGAGTTTGGCTTGAATTTATTTGACAGAAAATAAGAATTAAAATTATAAGTTTATAACTCGTGCAAAACACGGGATAACTAATATTTAGGTAAATTAATTTTTTATTTATATTCTTATTGATACTTAATATAAAATTTTATAATATTAAGAATTTATATTAATATTATATGTTCTCTTATTTTATATAAATCTATTCTATTTAATAGAAATATGTTATAATTTGGACTCGTGTTATAATAAATATATAAATATATAATTGGGTATAAAAAGTAAAATTTTAGTTAATATAAATATATATATATATATATATATAGTTAGGACCCGTATTATAATAACTAAAATTATATTATATTTTTTAGGTCCGTGACCCAGTACCGACTGACTAACCAACCAAAACTTTTAACATTTTGGTTATAATAATATAGTATAGATATCTATAGTCTACTGCTACCATTCTATCAACCTACCACAAATTATCATTCAAAATAAACCTGATTTATCCATTCATTATATTGCACCATATTGATTGTTTATTTTTTATTTTTTTACTTTTTTTTAAAAGGAATCAATTCATTAAACAAAAGTATACAGCATCTACAAATACAATCAAATTATTCATTAAATTTGTTCAAGTTCGTTCCTATTCGATAAGTTTACGAATAATTTATATTCATTCGATTATTATCGAATTGAAGTCGGATAAAGAAAATTATTTGACAATGTTAGAACAAGTCCAACATCATACCTAAATTGTATGATCTCCTAAGTTCAAAAATAGAGAATATGACATAAAATACAACTTCAACATATCATAGTGATTCCCTAAACCAATATAATATTCTAAATTTTACTAGACATTTCATATTAATAGAGATCCTCTAGGATATCCTAATAAATAAAAAAATTGATTTCCCTCATTTTTCTCACATTTTTTTCTTTTTTACTCTTTTTTAAGACTAACTAGATTCAAATTTATTATTATAATAATAATAGAGAATGAATATAGGCAAAATATATTGTTGGAATTGACATGTAAAATAAATTATCTAAATCAATAGAACTCATTATTTTAAAATATTTATAGGAAATCAATTAAGGTCACAGTAGGAGTTGCTGTTACCTAATGTTAGATTCAACAATTTTATCATCATATTTGTTAAAAATCTATCTCAAATTGTTCAAGTTCGATTTATCTACGAGTCTAACTGTAGACCGTAGACTGTAGATGCTCACAAAGATCTCAACCAGAAAATACACAAAATGTTTTCGGAAGTCGAAACTAAACATAGAAAAAAAATAGATTTTTCAGTTAAAATACGGTCTATACTTATATTGAGTCTGGACTGCGTTTAATTCAAATATAATTAATTTTTTATGAAAATTATAAATATAAATTAAATAATATAGATACCCACACTAAATGATATATGAATAAATAGATTTTAACTCGAATCATAATTGGCGTGTTGCTGGTGTTTATATACGTACATGGAAATTCATTTTATTTATATAAAAAATTTCAAAAAATATTTTGATTTTTTTTAGAGATATAGCATTTCTGGTGTCGCAATTCAGTTTTTACACATCATCTTGCATTTTTTTATTGTCCAGTTTCAACTGGTTATTATCATTACCTTGTAAATATGGTGTTTATATGAAAATCCAATTCATAAATACTCTCACTGTTCTTATTTACACGTATTTTTGTAAAATAAAATTTATTTCTATATATATGTTTATTTTTATTTTTAAAACAAATTTGAAAATAATTTTTCAAAAATATTTTTTTTCAATATTTGGCTCATTTAAAATTTTAAAATAACATTTTTTTTAATATGTGTAGTTTTCTAAAAATATACATATAAATAGGGGAATGAGTATTTTTTTCCTATCAAACGGATTGCCTTTTAAAAAGCTGCACTGATTTTTACCTCAGAATTAAATGCGGTCGGTCCACGAGGAACCGAACCGATTGCAACTATTATTTCCTAGAAAAAAAATCATAATTATTAGTAAAAGATTTAGAAGTAGTTAAATATAAGCATTATATAACGGTAAAATATACGCATTGTTACTTCTCTGCATGGTTGTAAAAATCGGGAATCAGAATTTATCGATTAAGGTACCAATTCGGAATTAATCAGCTAATCGAGGATTAATTGGAGTAATAATCGGATTTATTATATTATTATAATAAAATTTAATATATTTATCTAATTTATTATAAAATATATTATTTAAAAATATTTGATAAACATAAATTGAATTTTATAAATCGTATAGGTCAAATATTTTATAAAGATTAATCAAAAATTTATCGACTATTTTTAAAAAATCGTCCGATTTCTATAACACTCATTATTTGTAAAACTATAACTCAATAAGTGTACCCATTTAAAAATAAACTAATTGATCAGAAAAAAAGTGGTCTTTGACAACGTTGTGTATTGACTTTTACTATTTCTTCCCACATTTAAATAACTCTGTCCAGCAAATGGCAATGGCAAACTGGCAATAACGTATGGGGTGTTTGGCTTTCCATTTTCCTGGAAATAAGTCATTATTTTCATAAAAAATAAGTATGTACGTATTTTTTTTGAAAATAAATAATTTATTTTTTATTTTAAAAATAATATTTGATTTTAAAATTTTAAAATAAATATTTATCTTTAAAAAAATATTAAAAAATGTGTAAAATAAATAATTTATTTTAAGTTTTAAGGACCCCAAACAGCTAAACTCTTTTCTCGATTTCTTAATTCTGCGTCTTAAGCAAACATTGTTTTCTTTTTTATTTGGGTCACTAAAAAGCGAGAGCTGTCTCCATCGGCCAGGATTTACAAAACAGCTCACGAGGGCCCAGAACAGGGCTATAAATAAATCAAACTGTTTATTAAGTTTATTCGAGTTCGCCTAAATTCAAATTTTATAAATTTAACTAGCTCTTAAATCCGTGAAATACATGAATAATTTCTAAAATTTGAATTATATTTTATATTAATTTAAATATATTATTTTTTTAAAATTCATGAAGTATAGTTTAAGAATTTGAAAATATAAGCAATCACACTAAATTTTAAACAATCTGTGTTGTTAAGAAAATTCCATATGTGTGCGTAAATCTTTTAAGTCAAAATAATTATATATAGTTTTGTTGACGACATACTCTGAAATATCTAATTTTCGAAGATGGAAAATTAATTAAAAAATGTGTATAAAAGCATAATAATATAAGAAATAAAATTATTTTCTAAAAATATGATATTACAAATCAACTAAGTTAATTAAATATACATAATAAGAGTATAATAGTAGGTTAATTAATCTATTATAAATAGGGGTGTCAATTTCGGGTTTCAGGTCAGGTTGACAGACTCGGGTCAGAATTTTAACCAGACCAGAAATTTTAATGGGTTAGAATACCCGACCCGAACCCGAACCGAAATACTCATGAATAACCCAAACCCGACCCAAAATAATTATAATTTATTAATAAAGATAAATAATAAATTAATAAAAATTAATTATTTTTATTATAAAATTTATTTTTAATAATATTTAAATGAAATATATAATATTTAATTAATTAATTAATATTAAATAATATTAAATATATTTAAGTTATATTATATATATATATAATTTCAGGTCATTTCGGGTGAGTTTCAGGTAACCCGAAATCAACCCAAAAATGACTGGATTTTTTCGGGTCAATTTAGAATCAACCCGAAATTGACCCAACCCCGAAAACCTCCAACCCGAATTTGTATTTTTCGGGTCGGGTAGTTGGGTCGGGTCCAAAATTGTCACCCCTAATTATAAATACTCCCTTCAAATCATAATCCAAACCTAATTCCTAAGTAAATTTATTCGAATTGAAAAGACTATTATACCCTATCTACTACATACATATCGTTGGGGTAAATAGGCTAATTCATCACCGAACTGTGTATCAACTTTCAATCAGATTACCAACTAAAAAAAGCTTTCAAACGCATTATAATACTACACATAACTTGACAGCAACGTACTATTCCCTTGACAGTAAACTTGACGGAGATTGAAGAATCGAAGACATCAAGTTTTACTGATAGCAACTATTCCCTTGACAGTAAACTTGGCGGAGATTGAAGAATCGAAGACAACAAGTTTTACTGACAGCAACTTTGGCGAGGATAGTTGACAACATGTTTAGCGAAGATAGTTGACAGTAGCTTTGGACGACAACATATTTTAGAAGAATGCCAAGCTTGACAGTAACATATGCGAAGTCGAAGATACTATCACCAAAGAGAAGCTAAAGGTTGACAGTAACCTTTTAGTGAAGCTGACAGTCTGTTTCAAGTAGAAAAGTGGAGGTGAGGAAGTGTTTGTTGGTAAGGCTGAGAAGGAGAAAACACAAGCTGCATCTCAGAGGGAGAGTCAATTAGCATTATTGTCTAGTGTGGCTGCTGAGATTGCTACACAGCTTGGTGGTAATAAGGTAGAGAAACAGAAGAATGTTGAGAGACCTAAGGAGAAAGGCATTGTGATAAAAGAAGATTGTGTTAAGGAGGCTCCAATAGTGCAGGCAGCTGGTAAAGGCAAGGAAAAGCTCTTTCAAATAAATGCTGATGACATTATTCTGGTGGAAAAAGATGATTTAACTGAAGAAGAAGCCATTGTGCTAATGATTGATGAGAATGAAAACAACAATGCATTTCAGGATGTCAGCTTCTATGAGAGAATCAAAGAAATCAAGATTTCATCTAACAGAGACCCAAAAAAATTCTATGAACAATTGAAACAATCAATAGTGGAAGCTGCTGTGATGATATCTGTTAGCAACAAGTGGGTGACAACAGTAAGAGTGCAATGGGAATTGAGTTGGTATGTCAACTTAAGATTTCTCAGCAGATAGAAGATTCCAGTCATTGAAGCAATTAGACATAAGATCAAGGCTGAGAAATCTTTCTTAAATGAAAATCTCAAAAGAACCCTGTTGAAATTGATAAGGGAGAAGCTACCAAAAGTTACCTACAATCCTCTAAGTATCAGGTACAGTTTCTCAAATGATGGCAAGTACAGATTCATGAATCTTGAAATAGTCAAAGAGTACAAGTTAAAATTGGTGAGAGAAACATCTGAGTACTTCTGCAAACTAGATCAAACAGAGGAGGTGATGGAAGTAGTAAGAATTCTGAAAAGGGAGATTGAAAGAGTTGAAAATCTAAGGGCTGACAGAATAGGGAGAAATAAGGATGAAAATGATGATGAAAAGCCTGATGGAGGTGCAGGTAGTTCCAGCCAAAACAATAACAATGGTGAAGAATCATTTGGAACTGGAAATAAGGGTGATGAAGATAAGGATAAGGATGAGAAAGAGTTTAAGGATGGAATTGAAGGAATGGTGTTGAAAACTGTGGTCCTTGGCTTTGAATGCTGTCAAGAAAGATGCTGTCACGCAAGATGATGTCATGAAAGATGATGTCAAGCCTGTATTGACAGTAACTTCTAAGTCACTGTCAAAGGAAGTGAGGGAAGAGTTACTGTCAAGAAAAATCTTTATATCAAAGAAACGCAAGATTGCAAGGGCTGAGAGACCAAAACCACACTCTAACAGGAAACCTAGCTGGAAGGGTTAGAAGCTGATGTCTGAAGTAATTCATGAAGATTGTCTGGATGTCAGGAGACCTATAATCAACAACATGGCTGAGTCAAAGGCAGAATTAATCACCAAATTTGTGGTTGAATGGACTTAGTTTAACTCCTTGAGCAAGACAAACATCTGCTCAAAGACAGTAAACTTGGCGGAGATTGAAGAATCAAATACAACAAGTTTTACTGACAACAACTATTCTCTTGACAGTAAACTTGGCGGAGATTGAAGAATCGAAGACAACAAGTTTTACTGACAGCAACTTTAGCGGGATAGTTGACAGTATGTTTAGCGATGATAGTTGACAGTAGCTTTGGACGACAATATGTTTTAGAAGAATGTCAAGCTTGACAGTAACATACGCGGAGTCGAAGATACTGTCACCAAAGAGAAGCTAAAGGTTGACAGTAACCTTTTAGTGAAGCTGACAGTCTGTTTCAAGTAGCAGACTAGGTAGTGAAAATTCAAAGATTGATCTTGACAACTTTATCTAGTCTGTCAAGACTACTACTACAACTTGGGAAAAGGCAAACAAAAAGATAAAGCATGTTCAAGGAGTCAATGATATTAGAACATCTCAGAGCAGCTTTATCTACAAATGGAATGAATACAAATTTGAATAGGAAAAGTGTAGTTTCTATTTCAAGCATTGTCCTAGGAACAAGAGAAAGTACACTTGTAAGTGGGATATGCGTTTTAGCATAAATACACATATCTCACAAACACTTTCCCTTAACACAACTGAGCTTAACTTTTCTCAAGCATAAAAACACTAGCAATCTCTTGTTATTGTATCAATTGAAGTTGGAAACATCTTTCAGTCAGTTGTAGCAAAACAAAAATTAATAAAATTAATTTTTGAAGTTAAACACCTTTCTTCATTTATTTGCTTACTGTTGTTTGCAATTGTTACTTGATATTATTACTTCTTATTTGTTGTTAGCAAAATTAGTGATAAATTATCAAATTGCATTTAACCCCCCCTTCTGCAACACTCATACTGTTTAACAGATTTTGACAATCGTCCCAAGCGCACCCCAATTATCTACATGCCGGACACCAGCTATAGACATGCCGAAAGTGTTGTCGATGCGGAATATCCAAATCTCCCAATACAACATATAATTCATTTTCAATACAGCAAGCAAATACCAGAGCACTCGCATAAAGCGATACAACTAATAACATAAACACAAACAAAAAAACTCGCACAAAGCAAAACAAAAAAAACCTAAAAATTTAAAGATCTCGTAATGACACCAATTTTTGATATGATGTTAGGCCAGTATTTTTGAATCCAAAACTGATTTTTATTTGAAAACTCAAGCTCTTAATCATAATAGATCTGAAATTGGATTTTTTCGAACCTTATATAAGTAAAGCTCGATTTTATTGAAGAAGAAATAATAATAAAACTAGGAAATGAGAGAATAAGGTTTAGAAGGGGCGGCCAGAGAGATTAAACTTCTTCTTTGTTTAAAATTTCTAGAACTCTAATTGGTGTTGTTTTAGTGTAAGGTATATATATATAAAAAAAAAAAAGGAACCTTAGGTTGACCTTTGGAAATTTCCTAGGGTGTTTTAGTATACTTTTTTAATGGTAAATTTGTAATTATACATCATATTCTGGAATTATAATAGTACCATCGTGTTTTAATATAAGATTTGAGTATAATATCAGGAAAATTATGTGAGGTCGATCTCATGGTCCTCAATCTCTAAAGTAAATAATGTACGAGAATCATATATTATTATAAGATTAATATAATAATATTTTATTTAATTAAAAACTAAATAATAAATTTGTTAATATTATATTTAACTCATTTTAAATATATATAATTCAGATTTTTTTAAAAACTAAATAAACCTTTGATATCTAATTTGTATTCACAAAAAATAGAATTAATGAAATTTATATATTTGATATGTTTGCCCAGAAATATAATCTATTACAGAAGGGGGTTGAATATAATAGTATCAATTAATCGATCAAGAACACAAGTATGTAAAAGATGAACACTGTTTTGCATTAAAGACAATGAATAAAATACAAAACTCTCTCAAGAAATTTTTTGTTCTTAAGAACTGCTAGGTTATGAATGATATGACTTTTAAAGATACAATTAAGTTAACATATGTCTGTGTTTATATAGACACAGTTACAATTTAATTACAAATCAGATTAAGAAAAGAACAGCTTTAAATAAGGAAATAGAGTTGCATTCGGATTCCTTCTCACTATCCTAAACCTTTGATATCTAATTTTTATTCACAAAAAATAGAATTAATGAAATTTATATATTTGATATAGTTTAAAATATGTATAAAAATTAAAGTGAATAAATAATTTAAGATAGAAATTAAGTAATTAAAACACGATTATAAATGCATTAAAAGATGTCAATGAATTTATTAAAAATATAAAATTATCTTAACTTACATTGGATGAGTATTTTATAAAATTTAATCAAAATATTAATCAAATTTGAAGAATATGATAAAGGGAAAGGATAATAGACTACCTTAGAATGAGAAAAAAAAACATAAAATATAATTAATTATGAACACAGATGAACAAATATTGAAAATTCAATATTTAATATTTAAAAGTTAAATCTATAAATATTAAAATAGACGTTTTTTATTTATTAAAATAGATTACTATTTAAAAGAAAAGGAAATCATTAAAAGAAATAGATATTATTTTCAGTAAATATAATTTTTAAATATTATTTTTTGATATACTCTTTAACTTTTTTCTTTTTACACTGTTATATTTATTTGTTATTTTTATCATAATATTCTGTATTGTGTAAAGTAAAATATTTTTTCAAGAAAACTATTAGGGATCGTTTGGTTCATGAGGTGTTATCGGGTTGAAATCAGGAATCGAGTTAAGGTGGTATGAGTATGAAGTATCGTGATTGGTTGAATGACGTGATGAATTTATTAATGGAATATATTTTAGTGAATAAAAAATATAAATAGTTAATATGAAAAATAAATTATTATTATTTTTCAAACATTAAACAATATCATTATAAATTTTTTTATTTCAAGAATTACCATGTAAATAATGAAGGCTGAAGAGATACGGGGCGGGCCGAAAAGATAAGCAGGATATAAATATCGGGGTGGGTAAAATAAATGAAATTGGGAGAATGCGAGGGATTGGATGAAGGGTAAAAAGAGTCCGGCGATGAAAGGCAATAGAAGGCGGAAGAGGAGTCCAGAGGAGGAGGAGGAGGAGGAGGAGATTCCACTGGTAGAGATTATGAGGAGGATGAAGAGAAAGAGGATAATGAAGGAGGAGGAGGATGTGATTCCGGAGTTGCGTTATGAAACTTCTGATGGGTCCTCCTGTGATGACAAGTTGTCATCGGAGGATGAGGAGGAGGAAAAGAAGCATATCTGCAGGTCTCCTGTCGACATTTTCGATGATTTGGATGATTATTTTTATTTTTCTCCGGAGGAGGAGGAGGAGGAGGAATCCGAGTCGGACGAGGAGCTTTTTACTGAATCTAACCGTATTGAACTTGATCGGGGTTGCAAATATGTGCTCAGGAAACGTTGGAGGGCCATTACTAATCCTAAAGTTGCCAAAAAAACTTACTACAAAAGTTATGACAGTGATATTTATCCCATCATTCCTGTACTGCATGACCCTAAATATCCCCTTGCCACTATTTCCAAAATGGCTCTTGACGTCTATAATGCTATCCAGGCTACTCACTATCAATATCTTGGTTTGGTCAAGGCTTACATGAAATTAATGGGTGGTTTCCGTTACACTCTTCGTTTTAAAGCCCTCTTGCCTGGTCAAGATGCCATCAATTTTCAATCTGATGTATTTGCAGGAATTCGCCACAGAAAAATTAATGTTGTCCCTGTACGTGTTGATTCTGTCTACCCTCTTCCTCCCTGGTAATTTTTCAACGAATCATATTATTGTAATATTCCACTCACTGATTGAATTCCACACACACCTGCTTGTGGTTGTGGTTGGAGTGGGTTGTAACCCTCATTTTTAGCACCATCAACAGATTATCCAGTTGTTGTTTGTTAATACTACTTAATTCTAGTAATATTGTATGCTATTTATATAACTAACATCACACCCTATATGTTGAAATCACTATTCTTGCTGCTTGCATCATTCCATCTCAGCCTCTATCCTTTTCTCTTTGCAGCCCATTTTTCCTTTTAATCAAACCTGCATTTTTTTGTTTTTTGAAATCTTCCCCTTCAACTTAAAGCCGTTTCAGAGTGTAAAGTAACCTCATTGTAGTTAGTATAGGGGATTCATTTTTCACTGGATCTGATTTTTCTCTATTGTCAATTCTGGGGGTGGCAATCGGCCTAAATCCAGATAACCAAACCAAACCAACCTATCACATATTATTTTATGGACTGTGTTGGTTTTTAGTCACCTATTTATCCCAAAATACGATTCAGAATCCGTGCTATCCATACTACCAAGTCAATTCATGCGTGGATGTTAAACCGTGTTATCTAAAAGCCTTTAACATGGAGGAGTCATTTGCACCTTAATTCATGAATTAAGGCTTCTTGGCTCTAATAACTTATCGCCGCCCAGGAACAACCAGCCCATCCTGCCTTCTACTGAAGCCTATGTTTTTTAATCTTCTTTCTGAAATCACTCTCTTCAACATAAAAGGCCATTTCACGTACTGTAAGTAAGCTCATTGTAGCTGGTATCGGGGATCTATTTTTCACTTGCATCTGATTTCTCTCCACTGTCAATGTTTATTTTTATGCCTGTGCCTTTTACGCATCATTTTTTCTTTTGTTTTGCAGCTGATGCCAGCCAACGGGATGGCTCAAAGAAGTTTGTGGTCCCTTTGTAGCACAGCCTTATCTATCTAATTTATCTATCTATATATCTATTTAATTATTAACAAGTATGTAAGTCGATGTTGGAACCTGATGTTTACGTAACTTCTCGACAGATGCTTTTCATGCATCATGACCTACTAAAACCTGATGATGCTTGGAAGACAGTTGTTCTTGTAATCCAAAGCTATAATGTTTTTATTAATGCTATTCTCTGGGATTCTATTTCAAGTTTCTACCTCTTTGGGTTACTTATCCGCAACAACGGATGTAAGACAATGTTGGAGCCTAATATTTATACAACTTTCATGTTAAATGCCTTTCATTCATCCTTTGCTACTAAAACCTGATATGATGATGGTTCTTGTAATTTAGAATTATGTGCCCGTTTGGCTGGACTTATAAGCTGGAAATAAGTGCTTATTTTCAGAAAAAGTTAGTATGTATGTACTTTTTCTAAAAATAAGTAACTTATTTTCAATTTTGAAAATCATATTTGATTTTAAAATTCTAAAATAAATATTTATCTAAATTTTTTTTTTGAAAATATGTAAAAAAAATATTAAAATAAGTTACGTATTTTAAATTTAAGTCCAGCCAAACTGGGTCTATATCTTAGCTGATTTAAGTGCTAAAGCTGTCTACTTGCTGGGAACCGTATGAATTGAAGAAGCACTTTTAGTCGAGTGCTGTTTGAACTTTGAAGATTTGCCTTGATACTCTATTTCCCACGCCTTGTGACCATTCCTTTAAATATAAAGAAGCTAGATATAATATTCATATGCATTATAACTGGTGAACCCCTTGCATATTTCTACTGATGCTATGTTTTGTAGTTACACACTGGGACACAAAGGAATAGTTCTCCCACTGATTACTGATTAGAGTATGTTGATATGTAATATATAAACTTTAAACTGTACGAGATAAAATATACTCCCTCCGTCCCGTTGAGTTGTTATCATTTCAAAATGGGGTGTCTGGCACGCATTTTAAGGTGAATTTTAAGGATAGTTCCATAATTTATTTTTGAAATTTTCCTTTTTTGTATAAAAATAGAACAATCCTATTTTTATACAAAAAAAGAAAATTTTAAAAATAAGTTATGGAACTATCCTTAAAATTCACCTTAAAATGCGTGCCAGAAAATGAAAAAAAAGTGATAACAATTGGGTGGGACGGAGGGAGTATAAGAAATGGAACGTAGTTTAGTGCATGTTTGGGCTCCCGCATAAGTAACATATACGGAGGAAATGTCCATTTTCACATAACAAATACCGTTTGACAATATAAAGTGGGTATTTGGGGTTCCATAAACTTAAAATAAGTAGCTTATTTTTTATTATTTTTTACATATTTTCATATTTTTTTTAAAGATAAATATTTGTTTTAGAATTTTAAAACCAAATATGAACTTACTTTTTTCTGGAAATAAGGGCTTATTTCTGAAAAGTACATACATCCCTACTTTTTTCCGGAAATAAGCCCTTATTTCCATAAGTTGCATTCACCCAAACAGGCCCAAAATTAAGAATTTGTAAGTAACTTATAACTTAAAAAATACATATAAATTCTAATTTATAAATAACTTATAAAGGTCAGCCAAACAGGTCCTCTGGTTTATAAAAAGTAATACATGCTCTACTTTTTCTCAACTTATTTTTAGAAACCCATAAGGTGACTTTTTTAGGGTATTTATCAAAAATAATACTTTTAATAACTTTTTTATGCAACATTACACATAAAGTTGTTTCTAAGGTGCTGGCAAACAGGCTTAAACGTGTAATTAATGGGATAATCTCTGAAACGCAAAGTGCGTTTATTCCCGGTCGATTAATTACAGATAATATTATGTTATCTTATGAAGTCATGCACTTTATGAAAAGGAAGACTAAAGGGAAGAAAGGATGGATGGCGTTGAATTTAGACATGAGTAAGGCGTACGATCGAGTTGAATGGGGTTTCTTGAAAGCAATGCTGACAAAAATTGGGTTTAGTAGCGATTTGGTAGCACTTTTCATGGCTTGTGTTACCTCGGCTCACTATCAAATATGTCATGCAGGTAGGGAATCTGGATCTATATATCCGGAGAGGGGCATTCGCCAAGGTGATCCACTGTCTTCATATCTTTTTTTAATATGCATGGAGGGATTTACAACGTTAATTAAAGAATATGAAAGAAGGAGGCTTATTCAGGGTATACGAGTTGCAAGAGGAGCACCTACATTGTCTCACATGTTTTTTGCCGACGATAGTTACATTTATTGTCAAGCAAGTAAGGAGGAAGCAGACCATGTAATCGATGTGCTGAGTATTTTTGAGAAAGCCTCGGGTCAGCAAATAAATGTTAACAAGTCTTCGGTATTTTTCAGTCGTAATACAGAGACATCTACTAAACAAGCCCCATGCGACAAGCTTCGTTTTCAGGAGGCTGATGCTAGCAGTAAATATCTTGGACTCCCAAACACATTGGGACGAAACAAATCAGTTATTCTGGGTTATATAAAAGACAGGCTTCTTGATCGAGTAAAAGGTTGGGACAAGAAAATAATATCCAAAGGAGGGAAAGAGATATTGTTGAAAACAGTTGCACAGTCCCTTCCTAACTATGTAATGAATGTCTTCCTTTTACCAGTGGAGCTTTGTAAAGACTTGGAAAGAATCATGTGCAGATTCTGGTGGAAGAATGATTCGAAGAAGGAGAAGGGTATCCACTGGATGTCTTGGGACCGTTTGTGCAAGAAAAAGACAGAAGGAGGTCTTGGATTTCGTAGCTTAAGAGACTTCAATGTAGCTCTATTGGGAAAACAGGGTTGGAGACTCACTCAACGTCCTAACACCTTGGTTAGTAAGGTTTTTCAAGCTCGATATTATCCTAACAGTTCTTTTCTAATGGCCAAGGTAGGAAGTAATCCGAGCTACATCTGGCGTAGTATCATGGAGGCTCAGATGCTTTTGAGAAGAGGAGCTGTTCGTCGAGTTGGTTCAGAAAGGGATATTGATATCCTGAACGATCCTTGGTTGCCAAGTGATGAAGATCTTTTTGTTCATACAAGACATGAAGCTTTAAATAATAACAAGGTTCAATCGTTAATGGTTACTGGGGAAAGAATTTGGGATGGTGAGTTAATAGCAGATATATTTGAAGAAAGGGATGCAAATCTGATTCTTGCTATTCCACTTCGTGCTGATATTGAAGACTCCTGGTATTGAAAAGGGGAGAAGTTGGGTCAATACTCAGTAAAAAGTGCATATGGACTGATACAAATGGAGAAGAATAATATTACTGCTTCTGACAATTCTGGATTTTGGCGTAAGTTATGGAATTTGAAAGTTCCAGCCAAGGTGAAGAACTTGTTATGGCGTGCTGTTACTGGATGTTTACCTACAAAGGTGCAGCTGAGAACTAAACAGGTTAATATTAACGATACTTGCCTAGTCTGCAATAATGATTCAGAATCCATTTATCACAGTCTAATATCTTGTCAATTCGCAAGAGCTTGTCTAGGATATGTGACTAACTGCAGCAGAGAACAAGTGCAGCACTGTTTCATGTCATGGCTTGCTGAAATTTTTAACACAAAACAGAATAAGGAGATCAATGTTGTCGTAATGATCTTATGGTCTTTATGGAAGAGCAGGAACGACCTGGTGTGGAATCAAAGGGGAATGAGTGTTACGGAAGTTGTAGAATCTGCAAAATCAATGCTTTACCAATGGCAAAGTGCTCAGGATAAAATGTTTGACAGTTTTCTTGGTTTTATGACCCAAGAGGACGGAGCTGAACATTGGAAGCTACCAACAGAAGGAACGGTTAAAGTAAACACAGATGCTGCAATTTTTAGCGACTCAGGCCACTTTAGTTACTCAATGGTGTCCCGCTGTCACAAAGGTGAGTTGATAGAGGCTAAATCTGTTTGTAGGCAAGTAGAAATTCAGCCAGAAATGGCAGAAGCAATGGGCGTAAGGGAAGCACTCAGCTGGGTGAAGGAGTGTAAATGGCCGAAGGTGGAAGTTGAAACAGATTGCTTGCTGGTTGTCCAAGCAGTTAGAAGTAATGCAATCAAATTCTCATATTTCGGTGGCATTATAGAGGAGTGCAAGCAACTATTATCGGCTTTTGGAGATCAACAAGTGACGTTGAAGTTTATTAAACGGTCTGCGAACAAAGTAGCTCATCATGTAGCTAGACACAATTGTTCAGTTGCTGACCGTAGTTGGCAAATGGATAATGCCCATTCGGAATTACTACATGTATTGTTTAACGATTTGAAAGGTTAATAAAATCTTCTTTTCGTGGCAAAAAAAAAAAAACTTTTTTTGCGATTTTATTTTTTCCTGATTTTTTTTATACAAAAATACGGTATGCAGCCAGATGTAACTTATTTTTCAAAATGCAATCATAAATGTAATAAAAAAATAATTTTACTAATGTTTAAAGTTGTATTTGTGGTTAATTTCGATTGATTCCACAAAATTGCAAATTGTATTTTTGTAAAAAAATTTAAAAAAACATATTTTTGTATTTTTTTAAAAAAAAATCGTATTTTTGTAAAGTATTTTAAAAAAGTCAATATTTTTACAAAAAAAATTATCATTAGGTATTTTTTGAAAAAACACCCTTTTTTATTATCAAATTGAATATTCTCCGATTCACGTTGTTTGCTTCCATCCACAAGGAAAAAGTTATATGAAGATCGTGTTTTTGTTGGAGATGTCGGAGATCATATATGTACCGCAAGAAAAACATATTTTACAGTACAATATATTTTTTAATATTCTCCGACGCCATTCTTAAATCATATTGCTCATAGAAATCGACGCCACTCTTAAATCATATCGCTCATAAAAACCGACGTCACTCTTAAATCATATAGGCTTTGATAATAATAAAAGAATTTATCTATATAAAATATTAATTTATCTCAATACGATATATTATTAAATTAAATATTCATGAATTATAGTGTATATTGAAAAAATCATATAATTTGAAATAATATCTATACATTTTATTTAAATAACAGTAATAGATATTGATTATAATGTAAACATAATATTTAGAAAATAAAAAAGTCATAAATTTATTTTAAATATATTTTATTTTGCCGATATCTCTCTAAATCTCAAACTATTCTCAAGTGCAATTAATAATTCGACGCGAAATTTTATATTTATTTAACTTTAATTATAATATTTAGAAATGAATATTACGTGACAAATTTATAAATTTACATGCTACTTAACTTTTCTATATTTTAAAGTTGTGTTCATATAACTATTAAATATTACAAATTTTTATTTTTTAATTTTTATCATAAAATGATTTTGTTTATTTGAAAATATTTAATAAATGATATATAAAATGCTGAATGTTAAATATAATTTATCTAATTTTACTTATACGACACCCTAGTGTAAAAAATACTTTTATGAAATAAAATAAATTTAGATTATACTAAAACAATATCAGATTAGAAATTAAAAAATAATAAATATATATTAACTATGATTTATTTAGTCGATACCCCTCCGATTTTAATTATAAAACTAATTTAATTAAAAAGAATTTTTGTATTATAAATAAAAGAATAGATTATTTCACTATAATTTCTTTTAAATATAAATATAAATATATGTATATAGTAAATAGTAATAATATTTATTAAATTTATTAAATTATTTAATATAATTAAAATTGTTATTGTTTATAATATTCAGTAATAATAATTAACAAATTATATATCTTAAAATAGTAATAAAATATTAAGTAAATTGATATTTTAATTAGTGTTTAAAATTTGTCAATGGAAAAATGAAATATTAATTAATGTGATTAAAATGGAAATGGACATCAAAGTGGTTTAAAAGTGAGGCGGCACCGATTTCGGGACTTGGTCATGGGGATAAAAGGAAACTAACTTAAAATGAATTCTAGACCGACACCCCTGCTATTATATATATATAGAATATAGATATAGATATAGATTTAACTTATCACTTATATTCACTTATGATAAGTAACTTTTTTTAAGATAACTTAAATGGTCCATAATTCTGTTCCAAATAGAATGTGTAACGATACCCTTAATTGTGACATAATTGACTTGCATTCGATTGTTCGATGCCACTTTTGTGATCAATTTAGCTGGATGTTACAGTATTTCTACCTGAACAATTTATTAGGCAACTGTTTCATAATTTCCTAGGATTCTCAGAAGAACATTCTCATAAAATCCTAAAATTTTGTCACTTAGTTTTCCCCTTCAACAATGCACTTGTAGCTGTAATGGCATATGTTTAAAGAATATACCAACACCTGCAGTTTAGAACTCATTAATCACTACCTCGCTCATCCACCATCCATAAGGTTGACATTGAATTTCATGATGAGTAACTCTCGAATTTTCGCATATGTTCTTGTTATTACAACTCTTCTGTATGTAAACATTGTTCAGGCTGCAGATGCATTTGATGGTCCTTTATATGGCTTACATGGCGAAGAAACGAAAGCCCCGTTGGCTCGAAAGACTAGGTTTAGTCAGAAATATGTCAGTGTCGGTCATTTAGCCACAAATAATGATTCAGCAGATAGAAAGAAATTAACGTACGCGTTCGCTTTGGCAATTGTTGATGTTATAGGCCTAATTGTGATTGCGATTTTGTTTTATGTATACTACAAAAAAAACATGAGGCTTAAGGAAGACATGAGGAGATTGAATTTATTTCAAAAGAATGAAGAGAATGATGAACAGAGAGAGGACAAAGGAAAGAGAGCGGCTGCCAGTGAAGAACATCAAGACAAAGATAAAGCGCAGCTCACTTTTATGGAAGGCGTTGCGAGCTTTGAACTAAATGATCTTTTGAAAGCTTCTGCTGAGGGATTAGGGAAAGGGAATTTCGGAAACTCCTATAGGGCTACACTGGATGATGGTAGAGCTGTTGTCGTAAAGCGACTAAGGGATCTGAAGCCTTTGAGTGGTAATGAATTTGTGAAGCAAGTCAGGGGCATTGCAGAGCTAAAACATCCTAACTTGTTGCCACTTCTTGCTTATTACTTTTCTAAACATGAAAAGTTTTTGGTCTTCAAATTTGCAGTTAATGGGAACTTGTACAATCGCCTTCACGGTAATTTTATATATCTATATAGAGGATTGTTAATGGAAAACATTCATGTTTCTTAGTTCTAAACTTTTGTCAGTGCCAATAGTGAGGTTTACTTATTACTTTTTTTTAATATATTGAAAATATTTTGTTATGGTCATTAATATCATAACTATCCTTTGCATAAAGCCAAGATTACCATTTGATTTTTATGGTCATTTGTAGGAGGTAAAGGGACTAGAAATCGGATCCCATTTCCATGGAGCTCTAGGCTAGCAGTTGCTCGTGCTGTAGCTAAAAGTTTGGAGTATTTGCACCTCAATTTTCATATCCCTGTGCCCCATGCAAATTTAAAATCAACCAACATTCTGCTAGATGAGAACGATGTGGTACTCTTATCAGACTATGGCTTAACATCAATTGTCGCGCCTCCTATAGCTGTTCAACAAATGCTCTCATTTAAATCACCCGAGTTCCAAATGTCCAAAAGGGTGTCCAAGAAATCCGATATTTGGTGTTTCGGTGGCCTGCTTTTGGAACTTTTGACAGGTAGAGTTTGTGTACATTCTGCTCCACCAGAATCCAATGGCATTGATCTTTGCAATTGGGTTCATCGAGCTGTTAGAGAAGAATGGACAGCTGAAATTTTCGATCCAGAAGTATCTTCACGAAGAGGAGCATACAATGGAATGTTGGGACTACTACAAATGGCCATGAGATGCTGTGACAAGTTGCCTGATAAAAGGCCTAATATAAGTGAGCTGGTGAGGGAGCTTGAGAATGTCAAGTCTGTGATTATTGATTCAGAAGATGATGAAGACTTATCGATAGATCGATCATCATACACGGATGAATCTTTATCCGAAAAATCCATTATAATTGGAGATGGCAGAAATTTTTCTTACTAACTAAAACCGGTACAAAATATGATTCTTGGTTTTGAGGCCACCAGCCAAAATCTGCCTTGGAATTGGCTGTCCTGGACATTCATCATGGTGCTTCTTTGTTTCTAATAAGTTGGCATTTTCTTGTAAAGTTTTTCCTTTGTTTAGTCTAGTAATTTTTACTAGACAAATAGCATCTCTCATTCTCCCTCTTAAAAAAATTCTGTGCAAGTTAAAATTTCACCTTCTGTAAATACTACAGTAAATACTTTTGAGAACACCTAATTTTAATTATATTATCTATATGCACGTAATTATCAAAAAGAAATAGTCAAATAGGGAAGAAAGATAAACCTTTGTTAATTTACGTATTAACTACTAATTAAGTAAATATATTTTTTTAATTATTTTTTTATATTAAAATTATATTTATACGATTAACTCTAAATACACTTCCAAAGATTTAGGCTCAAATTACATTAAGAATTCATTAAAAATATAAAAAAAAGCAAGATTTGAATTTAATCATTAATTTATTAAAATTTAATATATATTATTAAAACTAGAAATACTAGTTAAGAATTAGTATAAATAGAAGAATTAAAGAAGATCGTGATATTAATATAAAAACTTATATAAATATATATAGAATATTTAATAATAATTTATAATATAAATTATTTTTTATTTTTTAATATTCAAACCTCGTACATATTATTGTACGAAACCAAGTATTAATATTTGCAAGCCGAGCTCATATTTCCATCCAATTTCAGTTTTTAACACTCTCTCTCTCTCTCTCTGTCTCTCTCTCTCGGATTATGCTCCCCAAAATTTCAATAAGAAGCTTCATTGCTCGGTTTTCCAAACTCATAACCTCTTCTCGAGTTCAAGTAAGGTGACTTACTTTGCTTTTTTTTTTTTTATAATTCTTTTTTGTTGATTCTTGCAATTTACATTTGCGGGTTTGTAAAAGACAATGCAATTTTAAGAAAAATCTTATCTTTCATATTAATTCTCAATAACCCACTTTCGATTCTACTTAAATCATGCATCTCCTCTTATTTTCAGGTCAATCTTGGCTTAATTAGTTGTTAATATAAGTTTCCACTTTGGTTTGCTTATGTTATGTGCCATATGATATATAACTCTAAGGTATGTTGTGAGGCTTTGAAATGTATGTATTTGAATTAATGAAGTGTATGTCAAAAGAGCATATATAACTTGCTAATTTATGTAAGTTGCTATGAGTTGTAGATTATTTGATGTTTGATTGTTGTTCATGGCTATGAGATATTTGTGCCAGTTGTATCAATATAGTCCCATGTCAGAAGAATTCAGATGTAACGTATGTAAGTTGCGGGAGTTTCTATTTGTAATTGAATGATTTTTTAGTTGTGAAATGTGGCAGGAATAAATTATGTATTTACGACTTTATATGGGGTATATGTTTTGTGTTTTATCATAAATAAAAGGTCACTAATAAGCATTGATGGCTGAGGTGAAGTTTTATAGTATGCATGTTAGACGTTTAAGGCCAATTCTCCTTTTTTCCCATCTTCTTCAAACTCTTCTACTGTCTAAATCAGTGTGGAATTCTAATTGAAAAAGGACTAATGTTGTCACATAAACGTCCCTTATGTTACACTGACTCATGTTTATAACTTTATAAGGTGTTTGGTCCTGCAACTGTCATAAATAGGTCTACAACCCTGTCGATTCAGTTTCCTCTTTTGGTTGACAAGTTTGTTCAGTTAATATTTTCTCATTGTTTTAAGTTCTTACACATATTTTTGGTTTCTGAAGTGTTTATAATTTTTCGACAAGGACGGTCATGCTCATAGCTTATTATATTTTTTGTTTTGCGCAGGGCTATTATAAATGAGTATCATAGTTTAGATGAATTTGGTCTAATATTGCCATCCACAGGTAGATCCACTTCGTTAGCTCATACATATTTTCCATTTAGAAACCAGAGGAGGTGCATGCCTGATGGTCTTCTTCCAGGAGCACCATGTATACCATGTCAGATCAGAGTTTTGTTGGGGCAGAGACGTATTTTTATGTCCTGTGATAATCTCTTCCCAAGGTTACATGTTAGACATGTTAGCAACTCCTTAGTTGAGTTGAAAACGGCTGATGATGTCGTTAAATTTAGTTTTGGTACGCAGCCTGGAAATGGTAGAATTCGAAGGAAAGTGAAAAAGACACCACGGCAAGTTAAAATGTCCAAAAGGGCTAAACTTAATGAACTTAGATTTTACCGTTTGAAGGCAAATAAAAAGATGAATTCTCCAAATCCAGAAGTTAGGATCCGGTACAAACTTGACAAGGTAAGACTGTTTTTATCTCATTATTATAACTTCTTGTATATGAAAAATTGTTTCTCTTCCCTGATATGTGTGTTTGTGTTACTAAATGTGTCCTTCGATTAGATGCTAAGAATTTTATCCTCTCATGTGGATGAGGCTAGATCACTGCCAACAATGCCCAAGATACGACACTAGTAAACTGCATTTCACCTTAATCCGTTTGCCACTTTTCTTGCTGATAGAAACAATTAAGCTTCCAGTGTGGAGTGTTGTTAGCCATAGATTTATATATACTTTCTTGGGACAGTATGAATGACAAGATCGTCTACTTTAAATTATGGTTGGGATCCTTGCCGATGGTCTGCTTACTCCGGTCTGGCTGGCTTATGCATAGTTGTCTTTGTCAAAGGATAACTGCTCATTTTTGGTGTGCCAAGTTTCTTATTTATTTTATTATCCAGTCCAAAAGGAAGGAAGAGTGGTTGATTGAGAAGTTAAGAAAATTCAATGTACCCAAAGCGCCAGATGAACCACATGATCCAGAGATTCTAACAGAAGAAGAGAGATTTTACTTGAAGCGTACTGGTGAAAAGAAGAAAAATTATGTTCCGGTTGGGAGAAGAGGAGTATTTGGAGGTGTTGTTCTTAATATGCATCTCCACTGGAAAAATAATGAGACAGTGAAGGTAGTTTGCAAGCCATGTAAGCCCGGACAGATTCACACATATGCTGAAGAGCTTGCTCGACTGAGCAAAGGCATCGTGATTGGCATAAAACCTAACAATACTATAATTTTCTTTCGAGGGAAGAACTATGTTCAGCCAAAAGTTATGTCACCTCCAGACACCTTATCAAAAGCCAAGGTAATTGTTTGTTTCTTCAACTAATTAATTTAATCCCATGACCACCCTTTGCCCCAGAATTTGATAATAAAAATCAAATAAATATGGTTGATACTGTTGTTACTCTGCTAATAGCTTCCTTAAGTAGTTCAATTACTAATAGGATTCTTGTAATTTACTTAAAACCATTTTTGTTTTAAGATTTGGTAAAACAGGTGATTAATATAGTGCTTTGAATTTGCAACACTCCACTCTGAAACTGCAGGCCATGGAAAAATATAAATTTGAGCAGTCCCTTGAGCATGTCAGTTCATTGAAAAACTTGAGCACGAGTTGGAAGAGTATCATAAGCACTTGGCTCGATATAAGCAAGGGAAGAAAGAGGCTCCGCAAGATACTCCTTCAGTGCTCACCTAAGTCCAAATGGTACCTTACTATTAAACTTTTAAAAAATAACTCAGTGTTTCATAGTTATTGTGTGTTTTGTAATTTATCATGTTAAAATTTGTAGCTTCCACAGTATAAACAATATATATAAGGGTATTGGTAGCAGCTTCTCACTGTTAACTGTTTTCTTAATATATATATATATATATATATATCTAATGAGGTTGAAGCTGAAGTAATAATTAATAAGCAATAAACCTGAACAGACACAGGGGCATACTTTGGATTAGTAAAAAAACAAACTGACCAGCTTTCCACGTATTTTATGTTGTTTGTCATTTAGCATGTGGCAATCAGTAAAAGCTGGGAATTTCCTTGTTGCAGGAAGCCATAGAGTATATTGATGATAGTTTACATTGAACACAAAATAATTATAGGCCCAATGCTTCACCTTAAGCGTATGATAATTTTTTTTGTTCTGTCTTGTATGCCGCAGTAGTCCATTGTGTACTTGAGTTGAATATCCCTTCAAACGCAAATCTGTTTTCAGGAAATGTTGATGTACCTAAAAGAGAGAGAGATATATGTGGAAGCCTCTTCACTTCAAGATTGTTTTACTGTACATAGAAAATATTTTTTTGTGTTATGTGGATCACCTAATGATTCGACCCTGGATGCCAGTGCTCTGGCTCAGTTATTTTGTTGCAGCATTGACTTTAAATGGAGCTCAGTCACGGACAAGTAATCAATTTTTGAAGTCCAAATCGAAAGAATACAATGCAACTATATGGATGAGTTCTAGAACGGCTTGACTTCAGTTGCCTTAACTAGGTCTTGTAAAGCTGTAGTATATTAATACGCGATCTTCCAGTTCAGTTATTATATTGATTCTTTGAGTGATGTGTAACTTCAAATATATGTTTTTGAGTTAACGTTGTAGTAAAACAACATTTATAAATATGCAACTGTAGTAGTCTTGCTTTGTAAATTATTCTTATTTTCAGGATTTTGGAGAGATCCTTCTGACTAGAAGATTTAGAATAATTCTATTATATGCTAATGCGAACTTGGTAGATGAAATCCTGGAATAAACGAGCTAATAATTAGTCGCTTTGTTACCGAATCACTTAACATACTGAATATAAATATTCTTAAAATTAAAAATGTAATTGATGAATATAAATATTCTTGAGCAATTCACCATGCAGTAGCATTATGTAGGGTAGTATCACAACTGACCTTCACACAATTAAAGTCATCCAACGTTCTAAGATTGTAGCACATATGCCCAATGTTATTAACGCACGGGGCGCACCGATGCGCAAGGGTTTCCGGGGATCCGCGAGGCGAAGCGCGAAGCGAGGCGCGCGCTTCATTGAAGTGAGGCGCACATTGTAAAAAAACATGCGTATAATGTATATTATGCGAAAAAGCCTAAATAATAAGTAAAATAGTAAAAAAAAATCAAGCAAACATTAAAGTGGGTTAAAAGTGCAACATACCTGCAATACCAAACAACAAATAACAATTAAAATGGTCCAAGCTTTTCAATATATCCACAAAGCAACTCGTAAATCTTTTCTCTTGTCTTTGCATAAGCTGATGAATCAACCGACTCAATAAAAACACTTCCCTTTGGACTATTAGCCAGAAAATTGATCAATGATCTTTGTACTCCATCTGTCCAACCATCACACATCAAAGAGCAACCAAATTTCTCCCACTGTTGCTCGTGCTCACTAATAATTTTTCTAGTGTGATCAACTTCTTTTTTTAGCAAATGAACTCTCACTTCATGGTAACTAGGTGGCTTCATATTTGGACCATATTGGCCAAATGCTTCAACAACTACCGGAAAACTATCATAGTTGACAGCATTAAATGGGATACCTGCATCGTACATCCACCTAGCAAATGCAGTACATGCTTTGGCTCTTAATTCCTTACGCACATGATCATTTTCATCTATTTTCATTTGTCCTTTTCCTCTCCTTTTCATCACAGCAGCTTCTGGATGTGGAGTCATATACAAATCAAGTGGACCCTTCGTATTCGATCCCTTGCTCTTCGTACTTGCAGTAGCTGATCCATGTGTTTTCAGTGATTTGTTTGACATTTGAATATCATCTATAGAACATTCAGAATCTGAATTAGTATCCATAGCAGCTACTCTTGCATATCCATCCTCTTGTTGCTTCTTCCTACTTTCTATGTACTCTTCCATCTCTTTTCTGACCTCTGTAGGAGCTTTAGGACACTTTGTTGCGTTTCTTTCCCCCCCAATAAAATGTTCTTTCATTCTGAATGGGCCACCCAAAAAAACTTTGTCACAAAAGTTGCATCTGACTTTTTCACGACTTGCACCAGCAACTGCCGTTGAATACTTCCATGCTGGATCATATTTTTTACTTTCAGCAGCCATTGCTGAGAGTAATAAGTAACAATAATTAACAAAAGGGTTCTTTATATATGTGACTGTGTGTGTGTATATATATATGTGTATACATGGATGTGTATATATATATGTGTGTGTATATATATATGTATATATATATGTATATATATGTGTGTATATATATATATGTATATATAATCAGTAAAAGAAAAATTAAAGAGAAGAAGAATACCTGAAGAAGAATCAAAAGAGAAAAGAAGAAGAGAAATAGAAGAAGTCGGCTGCTTTAGAAAAGAAGAAGAGGAATAGATTTAGGGTTATTGAAAGAAGTACCTGGCTGGGCCCTTATTGTTGCGCTTCACACCGCATCGCCTCGCTTCGTGCTTCACCTACTGAAGCGCGCGATTCATTGAAGGCGCTTCGCTTCATAGGTTTTGAAGCGCTTTAGGTGCGCTTCGCGCGCTTTTAACAACATTGCATATGCCTCCATCCTCCATAATATGAATAATATTCCGTTGTGAAATGTAAACTTTTACGACTTTCAATTATTTAAAAAAGAGAAAAGTATATTTTGTATACCTGTATTTTAGTTGTTCATGCATTTGTAATACTGCAGCAGTTCAAAAACCTATACTTCTAATAATATCATAATTCAACATTATTTTCTTGTTTGGGTGTAATTGTGTCGAATTCAATTAAAAGCATAATATATTCTTTTCTTCACCAATAAAGCATTATTCCTTCTCACAAATACATGTTCATTTTCTTTTATCTCATCTAATCATCGTAATTTTTATTTTTCCTTCAATAAATCATCCTTATTTTGTGAGAATTGTCGATGTACCCAGTTTTTTGGGTGTTTGTTTGTCCTCCTTTTGGAGTGGTTGATATGTTTGGATTTTTCTTGGTTTGTTATTTTATCTCTTTGAGAATGATTTAGTTGGTGTTTTGGGAGATCTGGAAAGCCCGTATCGAGATGTCTATTTGAGAATGATTTAATTGGTGTTTTTGGGAGATTCGGAAACCCCGTATCGAGACTGGGTCGGTAGTGGAAATCGAAAAAGCTCACTTTTCACAACGGAAGATTGTTCATATTACGAGGATATCAGTTCCTCCAATTTCTGAACATTGAAATACAAGTGAAATTAATTGATGTTGCTGATTGCAGGATGATGTAGTTTGGATTTCTCGGAAAACAATTTTAATCTTATTTAGTTCAAAAAATATTTATATTCAATATATTAAGCGATCTAGAAACAAAACGGTTATTTGTTTAGTTCGTTTATTTATTTTTCAATCAGGTTGTATTGTTGGGGATTTGTCCCCGCTGTATTCAGTCTTTTAAATGCATAATTGATTAACCTAAAAAATCATAAATAAAATAAAATACATCAAAAAAATAATTTTTTTAAGAATGGTGAAGTAGAAAAAGGCATGTGAATATGTTGACCATATTGACACCGAGTTGTAATAATCAAAGCACAAGCAGCATTGACTTGTTCCATATTGCTACCCGAGTAAATTGTGTATGTATATTTTTGGTTGTCCAAACTTCTAAAGAATCTTAAACCAAACCAATACCAAAATAACTTGAAAACCAATACCAAAACTGAATCCAACACCAAACCCATCATACTTTATTACAAATTGTCAATCCCAAAGCCAGAAATCTGTCTATCCCACCCCCCTCCATTCCTTCTTACGCCGGCCAAACACCCACACAAAGAATTTAGTGTGTGAAAATATATATACACATATATAAATATTCAATGCTATTCATAATTTAAAGATTTTAGTTTGTGGGTTTTGATCTTGGTTTGAGGATGGATAAATTTATTAGCAGGCTTCGAAATTTGGATGCTTACCCTAAAATCAATGAAGATTTCTACAACCGTTCAATTTCTGGTGGGGTTATTACCCTTATTTCTTCAATTCTCATGCTCTTGCTTTTCTTCTCTGAGTTCAGTAAGTACTTTTTGCCAATATCCACTTTGATTCTTTACTTGTTCTTGAATATTTATGCTTTTTTATTGTGATTCTTGTTAGATATGTGTGTTTGTGTTATTAAAATCCTATCTTTTTGGCTTTTTGTTGATCAAAATCCAATCTTTCTGGCCTTTGTTGATCAAAATTCAATCTTTTGACTTTTTGTTGGTAAAAATCTAATCTTTTTAGCCTTTTGTTGATTAAAATCCAATATTTTTGATGATTTTTCAAAGTTGGGAATGGTTAAGAACAAATATTAGAGGTTACTGAATTTGTTTGCGTGAGTTAACAGCACAAGGTAACTTCTTTTTTTTTAAAAGTAAAGTGTTTAAGAAAATGTGCAAGATTAGTGTCATTGTGTGTGAAGCAGATTGGATTTTGCAGAACTGTAAAGATTTATAAAGTTTAAGCTTCCGGGTGGGAATGGACCTGTGTAGGGTCATCAAGCTATCAAACAGATGATCTTATATTATAAGTGGAGCAAAACAAACTTTTGTTTATGTGAATTATAAGCAACTTGATCAGGGTTTTTTTTGGCAATTTACATATTGTTTCCATGCATAAAATTAAACTACACGGGTAGGGGGGGGTTTAGGAGGTATTGATAATCATAGTATAGACTTTATTTAGCACTAGGAGCAGCTTTGTCACCGTGCCACTCCTGGTTCTCACTTGTTAGACTTCTAATATTGCTATAGATAAAGTGGAGACCTGCTAATTACCAGGGGTGGTCTGACTATAGGTGAACAAGACTTGAGCTTAGGGCCCCAAAATTATTAAACCTCTCTATATATAAATCATTAAATATTTACTGTACATATGGTTTAGGGCCCCGCAAGCTGAATTTGACTAGGGCACCGTCAACCTCAGGGACGACCCTGCTAATTACTAATTCACTTGGCCCGTTTGTTAAGGTTTTGTATAAATATCATCTATCCAGATAACATAATGTAAGGATTCATGAGCCCTGTTATCTATCCTGACGGCCCCTGTTTTGCCTTTATTCCTGAATCCTGCCAATTGATTTTAATCAGATACAATCTGTTGTACGCATACCATCTTATTATATGTATGAAAGGCTAGGTGACAGGGAGTGCAAGTGACTTGTGGTTTAACAATCATTCCTTTGAGATAATTTTATCTATTTCGAAATAATCTAAACCGAAGACTTAACTTAAAAGAAAAGTATTTTTAAGTATACTTAAAGTTTATCAAAGTAAATTTGAGAGTGTTCCCTGACCAAGGTCGAAGTCACCAACTGTGGAATCACCACTATCCTATTCTGCCGCCTTAATCTGGTTGTTGCCTTGAAGGAGAATGTAATTATCTACCAAATCATTATAATATAGAATTTTTTGGCTGTATGATGCTAGAAACATATTTGATATTTCTCTGTGCGAGAAAGATAATTGCTTAGGAAGTTTTCTGGTCAAAATTAGAATCTTTGATATTCTACATTTGCTATATGTTCTATTCCTGGCTTCTCACTTCATGAATTGACAGTGCATTTTCTTTTTTTTGAATGTCCTAATAAGATATTAATTAAGTCGATAAGGTTGCATAAATCTCCTAGCTTGACTTTGGTATTTAGTGTTGGTTGGCTTTGATTATTTGTCCATTTTAAGTTCAATAAATGCTATCTAGGTACCTGTTGTACCTGGGTACGTACTTTTATCTACTTAAGGATCTATATGTAAATAAAGTTATCATTAAGGATAGTTTTTTTATGTGTATCCAATAATCCAACTTTCAAATGGATACAATATGTAGAAGAAGAAATGGACATATAAACATTTTTGCAAATGCATAGGGCACTCCCCTTGACAAACAGGCCCACTCAACAACTTCTAATACAATTAATGTTCCTGTCCAAAATATATACACCGAGTAGCATCCCCAAGGGAATGTCAAAAATTGACCTGTTTCAATCTTTCTTCCTATCAGAGTTCGGAGTTCGGACTTAGAATAAGTCACTAGGATGTTAGGTAATAGTCGTGGTGTCAAAATGTGGCAACCGTTTTCTTCCCAAAAAATGCTCTTTGTTTTTACTTGGTCATCACTTATACATCTCACATAAAGTACTTTGTGTCTTATCTGTCACCAATTTAATTGTTCTGTGGGATAGTTCACACATAAGATGCTAGCATTCATGCTTTTCGTTTGTTACTTATGCTTATGCTTTGACTTGTTGCAGGATTATATTTGCACACAGTAACAGAGACAAAGCTTGTTGTAGATACTTCAAGGGGGGAACAGCTCCATATTGATGTATGTTTTATTGTTTGTCCGTAGAGACACTGATTATGGAATTAATGTACTCCTTCAAATTCTATAGGCAACATTTTTTGATACCATTTGTTCTGCAGAAGTAATGTTGTTTTAAGGGTTGTGTAATGTTTTAAATTCTGGGAATTTTGCGAATACATTCTTACATTAAAATCCTGATAATTTTTTTAACATACCTTTTAAAGTAAAACACAAATGTCGAAAATAAAAACTCGGTGTAGCTATTTGTTGATATTATAAAGTAAGTGATGAGCACTTAAGAATTAGAAGATGTTCTTTGATGCATGATGATAGGCATAGGATATTAATTAATTTCTTCTTACTGTCAGCTTCAGTAGATTGTAAAACAATCTATACGTTTACGTCTAGATACATTTTCAACATTCTCCAGCTAGTATAGATTAAAACTATAAAAGGAAACATTTGTGCTGCATTGGGTAGATATTTACTAAAATCTCTCTTCTGCTTATAATAATGCAGTTCGACGTCACTTTCCCTGCCATTCAATGTTCATTGCTCAGTATTGATGCTATGGATATCAGTGGAGAACAACATCTTGACATAGTATGTGGTGCAAGAGTTGGTTTTATACCACTGTATTCTTATAGTACTTGAGCTATTTTAAGTGTCTTTCCCTTGATTTTCTTGCTGTCTATATCTGCTCAGTGATATGCAATTCATTTTTATGAAATTTGCAGAGACATGCTATACACAAGAAAAGAATTGATTCGAATGGTAACATTATAGAAGTCAAACCTGATGGAATTGGCCACACAAAGGTAACGCAATATTGTATGTATGGTTTTGCTCGTATACCTCCCAAATTTGTACAAATTTCATGTCAGTTGCAGCATACACAAACAATATCACTTATTATGGTTTGATTTTGGATGATCATACTTTAAAGCATATTGTCTCAAAAACTGTTATTACTTATTATGTTGCACTGTAGCTGATGAAATGTCAGAATAAAAAGCAACTATATTTTACGGTGAATTACAGAAATTTAAATACTCACACATACATGTCTCTACTTAGATGAACAACCTCTTATTACCAAGAGGAGAGGGGTACCCGCCAGGCTAAAGTTTTGAAGATTAAAATCTGCTATTTTTCTTCATTAGAATTTGAATCTTTCAGTTTTGTTAAGTTGCAATAAATATTCGATCTCTTATATCTGGTAGAACACAAATTATGCGTTCCCTACTGAAAGCTCCAGCGACACAGCATGTAGCAGCACATGTATACTGTCGGCTTATGCTTTGAAATTCAGATATATGTTCTTCGGCGAGCTATTATTTTGTACATGCTGAAATTAGAACAGGGTATTCCAGTAAGCCTTGATGCATGTGACTGGCACTGGTTGGACCTGTTCCGACATGAAAAGTAATCTGGATAAATTGTTGGCAACTTGCCAAATCCTAGATTGTGCACCTTTCATGTATATATGATGTCAGTTGCTGCTGTTCCTTTTTGCTTTACTGCGATACATCCTTTGGCTTGGATGTGATGTTCTTTCCATTCCTTAAAGCTGGGGTAAATTTTACCTTTCCTACAGAAATAAATTAAAAGATCTCAGTATGACAATAATGTACAATTTAATACTTAAGAGAATTATACATCACTATTCTTCGAGTGGGATACATCGGACTCCATATTTATTTTCAGTGTCTTTTTTGTACATCTCATATTCTGAAAGGAACTCTAGTTTCATGTTCTTAGCTCTTGAGAATTTTTATAGTACTTCCATTTTCCTGTTAATTTGATTTGATTGTGTGCGCTTATGATCTCTCCTCCCCTTTTTGCATAACTATATGCAGGTCGAGAAGCCCTTGCAGAAACACGGTGGCAGGCTTGAGAAAAATGAGACATATTGTGGTTCATGCTTTGGTGCAGAAATGGTACACTTCTATATATGCTTAACCAGTTGTTTACTCCCCAACAAAGGGTACTCGAAGTATCACAAATTTGAACCATCAGATATTCTCGTGCCATTATGTTACAAAAATTACGTTTTCACTTGCTTTTCATGTTCTTGCTGATGTGACGAAAACAATTTTTATGACCCACTTAAATGGTTTTGGTTAGGACTCTTCAATTTACTATTCAGAACTGTAGAGATTTAATTGATAGGATTTCTAGTAGATCAATACTAATGAATGTTTAAGTGATGAAACATGAAATTGTAAATTATGCAAAACGTTGCTCAAAGTTGTGAGAATTGCTAATTTTTATACTGTGAATAAATATATTCCTGACGGATATATTTTATATAACAAGTATCGCATACTTACTTTGACTTGTTAATTCTATTCATTTCGATCTTATATTATGGCTTCCAGAATGATATAAATTACTAAATTCTTAATTATATTTTTTGTATATAGTATTAGCAATTCTCATTGCTGGTCTTATTGTTTATTATCTTGTTCTTGGCAGTCAGAAGAGGACTGTTGCAATTCATGTGAAGAAGTTCGTGAAGCCTATCGAAAGAGAGGCTGGGGTATAACAAATCCAGATTTAATTGACCAGGTTGACCTTGTAAAACAATTTGAATTAATTTATTTATTTCCTTTTATGCTGTTGATGGAACTTATACATAAATTTTGTTTATCTAAATTCTTAAGCCACTAGATCTTAAACTAAAGAAAACTGTGAACATCTGATTGAAACCTGATGCTGGGCGCTGCACCAGTTTTGGTTATTGCTAGCAGTTATCAAAGTTTTGATGCACATTTTTAACACATTAATTACTTCTTATTGGCCTTTTTTAAGTCAAACCTCTGGAAGATCGGAATCCTTTCAACCCATTATTAGAAGACTAACTTTTTGGTTTATTAGATCCAACACTTTTAATTGACTGAACTCTAATCTGCTAGTGTGAAATTCTTGTGATAAGAAGTTGTAGATGTTTCAAAGAATATAAGTAACAAATCGATTAACTTGATCATTTAATTGGTAATCCCTATTTCAGAAACACAAAAGAACAATAAAATATAATTATGTGACATTTGGTAACTATTATTGTCTTTGTTATAAACTGATTCCATATTATTGAGTCTTATGTTGCACCATGATTCCACAAAGTGCATCATTGCTCGTCCCTTATGTCCTCTGACCTCTGTTCATGCGCATGATGTGTCTGCTTCAGATTGTTCCATACGACAGATGGCAGAATGATAGAATTAGCTACTGTTCCCATCACTACTTGACAACCTGTATAAAATAGTATCAGTTCTTAATTCTTCTTCATCTGTTCATCATCATTTGTTGTTTTATAGATTTCCAAAACCATGCAAATTTTTATAAAAAATATCAAGTTGTCTGGTGTCAAGCAAGTACAGAGATTGCTAGCAATAGAATAACTTTAACTTAGATCGGAGTTTGTGTGTTTTCTGCAGTACTCTCTTTTACTCAATATTTTACCTTTTAGGTTGTCACATAATGGCCCTTAACAAACTATCATATTCTGTAATATTTCCCGGATGATTGACCCTTTGTGCAGTCATAAACCAATGTTATTACTTAGGGCAGGAGTTTTTTTTTTCTGAAATAGTTTAACTGTTAATTAATAAGCATTGGGGAGATGCGAATACAGAGTCGTATACTGTTGCACTACTATTGTTACAGTCCAGAGTGAATTCTGTATTCTGATATCAAGCCTTATAGTCTTATACATCTTTCGAAGTTAATATTTACTGCAATATAGTTAATTTGTATAAGTAATATAATTGACAGTAAGTTTCTGATGTAATATTATGTTCTGTCATAGTGTAAAAGAGAAGATTTCATTCAAAGAATCAAAGATGAACAAGGTGAAGGATGCAATATTGAAGGAACTCTTGAGGTTAATAAAGTGGCTGGAAATTTCCATTTTGCCCCAGGAAAAAGCTTTCATCAGGCAAATGTTCATGTGCTTGAGTTATTGGCCTTTCAAATGGATAATTATAATGTAAGATATATTATAATAATTCTTATAATGATATAAGATATTAAACTACAGTCCCCAACGTTCCACTGTTCAGGACTAAATTAATTCTTGTAAGTGTTGTTCACTTTATTGGCTTGATGATGTATTATGCAGATAACTCATAAGATCAACAAGTTATCATTTGGTAAATACTATCCTGGAAATGTTAATCCTCTTGATGGGTAAGTATTTTCCCTTTTCCTTTTAGAGCTACATCTTCTGCTGCTTATGCATTAATATCTATTTACTATCATTTTCTTTTCCGATTTTTTCGTTAGGGTTATGTGGATTCAAGGCACAGAACATGGAACTTACCAATATTTTCTAAAGGTTACTATTCTTTTTTCTTTCTTTCCATATTTCTGTTAATGTGCAACTATGGAATGCGAAGGATGTCTTTTTACTTTAAAAGGTTTTTTTGGTCCAAGCTTACATATAACTATATATATATATATATATATATATATATATATATATATATATATATGATAGTGAAATTTCTTTGCATCTAAGGAACTTTGTATAGTTACTTGTTTGTTTGGGGAAATGCGTGGTCTTCTGGATTTTTCTTTTCATTCCCATAAGCATCATGTATAAGCACGTCGTCAATTTTTGATCTTCCCTTTCATGTCTGTTATTAACCTGCATCTTAAATTATGATGTCCTCTCTGTCTCTCTTTGATCAATATCATTGTCAAATTATGATGTCCTCTCTTTGTTCAATATCATTGTTAAATATTGTCAAAATTGGGGATAAAGTTAACCGGATATTTTTAAGATATATAGATGTACTTCTGGATTCGATTGTTTCGTTTTCTTTCTATCCTAGTGTAACTTTTTCTTTTTGTATGATAATTGTCTGAGCAACATTTAGTTTCATCAGCTTTTTAGCGCTCTGAGTACATAGCTTGGTGAATAAATATTCTATTAAATTGAGTATTTTTCTGTCCAATTTGCAGGTGGTCCCTACTATATACAAGGATATTAAAGGGCACACTATTAATTCCAACCAGGTAAGACTAAATTTCATGGGGATGAGTTCTATTCTTGTTTATCCGTTTAAACTGACATGGTATTCAACAGTTCTCTGCAACAGAGCATTTTAAAGCTGCCGAATTTGGGCGGTCTCAGTCCCTTCCTGGTGTTTTCTTTTTCTATGATCTTTCTCCAATAAAGGTTGGCTCATCTTCTATTTTTGGATATGTATTTATATTTTTTATATCTGTGCAAAAAGGTTGGTTTCACAATTTTGTACAATTGGCTGACCTTGAGTACTATGGAGACCACTAGTATTTTGGAGACCATATATGTACAGCTTGCCGGACATAAAACATATTATGCTCATGTCAGTTTGCAGAACATATATCGTCTTCGGGTCTAGAACTTTTTCTATATATACATATTAACATATAAACCTACATAAGTACATATACGATGGCATGCTTATTAATCAAATTGCATTTTCTTTTATCTAGTTTGAATTTAAGAGATGAATTCCTTGTTTTTATAAATTTGTTGGCGATTGTAGGTGACTTTCAACGAAGAGCACGCATCCTTTTTGCACTTTCTGACACATATTTGTGCAATAGTTGGAGGTATTTTTTATGTTAATTGCTTATTTCAATGAATTAAAAAGTTTTTGCATGTAGGACACGGGGTAAGTGTTTTAAAAAGTCGAGTTACATGTAATTGGTATGTGCATGGGAGAAACTACTAATAAAACTTTTTTGCAGGTAGGACACGGGGTAAGTGTTTTAAAAAGTCGAGTTACATGTAATTGGTATGTGCATGGGAGAAACTACTAATAAAAAGAAAAAATAGAACTTTAGAAAGTTGTGAGTTGTAATCATTGTATATAACCAGATTTCTAATACTCCAAAGATGAGTAAAATACCAAAGCTAAGATAATCATTGTATATAAAGATGTAAAATGCCAAAGCTAAGAAAATGTGAGTGTAAAAGTTATATGTTATTGTAGGCAAAGGAAGAAACTATAAAATTAATTTTATAAAAATTTGTAAAATGAGAGGTGGAAGATGTAAAATGCCAAAGCTAAGAAAGTGCGAGTTTAACGTTAATTTGATGAGGATGCTGTAATATGTTCCCCGAGTGGATTTCTTATATTAAATTTCAAGTTACTTGATACATATCCATACCTGATTGCGAGGTATCTTGAATTTTTTTATTTCTCACTTTCCCCCCACAGATTTTATCGGCAGACTTGTTATTTCTTTCACAGCTGACACGGCAACTCAATTTTGTTTTATTCAGGTATTTTCACAGTGGCAGGAATAGTAGATTCATTTGTTTACCATGGCCAAAAGGCATTGAAGAAGAAAGTAGAAATTGGCAAATTCATATGAAGTGACACAATCAAAACCAAGATTGCTCAGACATCAAGGTTAGCTGTAGGCGACGTGACATCAAGGGAGAACATTTTTGCTTTTGAGGCGTTCTATATTTCCATCCCTTCTGTAATTTAAGTATTGTATCTGCTAAACCAAGGCAATCCTCCAAATCATCCTCTCCTAGCAGAATCAGGTTTAGTTTTGTGTTTTATAGTTATACACTAGATATAGTGTCATTTTATCATGATGTTTTTTGCAAAAGCAATACAGTTCTAGGCTTCCTGTAGCAGTAGACGAGCTTTTAATGGGTTGTTTCTCAGATGTCATGGAAAGTTGTTTTATTCTTCTAAGCACTTTATTGAGTGACCTTTAAAGTTTATACAAATTTAAATGCACTGTATTATAATGATAATACTGTAAACAAAAGTTAAGAAGATTATATGAAAAATTATCATTATGTATAAAAACTTATATAATTATCGTATTCAACTCTACTCGTTACATTGATGAGAAAGACATAATTAAAAAATTATCTTGTATCTCATAATTTTCCCAACTTTTGTTTGCAATATTGTAAACAAAAGCTAAGAAAATTATATTAAAAATTATCATTACATTTAAAACCAAAATAGAAATTATAATGTTAATTTTTTACATAATTTTGTCTAAAATTCAAAACCTTCCACCGGTTATCATAAGATAAAGTTCAGCCAAGCACAATTCGATTTTAAAAAACCCAGCAGCCATCCTTTTTTGAAGCCATAATAAAATGGATTTTTTTACCATCTCTAATTACTTACTCCCTCCGTCCCATAATACAAGTCTCTTTTGAAAAAAAAATTCCCATAATACTTGTCCATATCTATTTTGAATACAATTATAATGATAAATTGTCAATTACTTCTCTTCTAATTGATCATTCCCGAGACTAATATTGACCTTTTCCCATATATTATGTGCTTATTAGTCAAATTATGTATTGGAATTATGTGTATTATAGGCAATTAATATGGGTAAAGATAAAAAAGATAATATTAATGTTAGAAATCCTTAATATGCGTGTTTTTTTCAAAAGAGACTTGTATTGTGAAACGGAGAGAGTAATGCCTAATTCGGTAATGCCTACTTGTGTGAAGATACCCTTTCTGACTAAAGATGTTGAAAACCATGAAATTCTTTTCATTCTTTAATTATTTTTAAATAGAAGTACAAAATTTTGAGTCTAAATTAAACAAATATATCTGTCTGCAAATGTTCATAGCATAGAAGCCATTATCATAGTATTAGAAGAGAAACTGCCCCAGACACAGCAGTATTTACTTGAAAAAAGAGATGCACTTAAAATCTGATGCTATACTCAGCTGTATCTTAACATGGAAGTTTCATAATCAAACTATGTATGTAATCATTCACTTTTAAAAAATCTAGGTCAAAGACGAAAATGGGATAGTGCAACATGAAAGATGATACAAATATATACACCAGGGATTACCAACGAGCCCTCCGACTAGGTCTCCAAGAATAATGAAACCAAACCTGGCATCTAGTTCAGTGCCTCTGTATGTCACCGAATTTTAAAAAAGTTTTATCTCATGGTAGTTAGGCTAACATTTGTTACTACTGATCATCAAAGATTGGCAACCTTTCGATCTGTTTCTGCAGCAGATTCATTATTGCTAGATTTCTCAATCACAATAGGAGCAGCAGCCACAGAAGCAGGAATCTGTGGTTAATTCCGAAATAAGAAAGCTTTAGAAATAATTCTATACAAACTTGACAAACATGGTCTTATATGGACATGACAGCCAAAGAAATAAAGGCTTACAATGGTTTGCGACGGAAGAGACAATGACGGCCTGTGGAACAACAAATGTGCTACAGACCGGTCTATAGGGTTTGTATCAGCTTCAATGTCAATACATCCACTAGACCTGGTGCATAAACCATACACACATTAAGTAGCCATAATAAGGGCATGCCAAAGATCAAAATATGATGTGAAACAAGGAATTAATGGATTGAATATTGAATGATATTTATTTTATATTATTATTATAGAATAAAGTAAACGGGTTTTATATCAAAGTGATCACTCATTGCACTCAAATCTCTCACTTAGGCCAGTCGTTTAAACGGGATCACAGTTAAACCACTAAAATGCACATATAAAGAAAATGTTTAAATTTTTAAATTTTTCTTAGATTATAAATCAAAGGTTCTTAATTTCTTATTACCGACCATATAAACCAAATGTTAAAAATAATATAAAGATATTATTTTTAAAATTTTATGTATTTCTATTGCACGTATTTTAATGTTCTAATTTATATACCATGCAAATTATGGTTTTTTAATATATATTTATTAACACAATTTTAATATAAATATTTATATATTAATTTTTTTATTTGTCACTATTAATATTTTAAAATGAATAATATAATTTTAAATTGTTGTTAATATGATTTCAACCATTATTTTTTGTTAATAATTGTACAAATAATAATAATAATAATTATATCCTATATATAATTGGAATAAGGGAGATAATATGGTATGGTCGTCAGGGGTATGGATGTAAATTCCTAATTATTATTAATTATTTGATTCAGGTTCGATTCCCCGCGAGTACAAAAATTAACTTAATAATATTTTTAGATTTATTTGTTAATAAAATGATTAAGGTTTGATTATCAACCAATATCAATATATAACTTAATATTATTTTAGAAGAAAATATATTAAAATTGAATAAATATAAATTTTCAAAATTTTAATTATAAAATCATTATTAAAAAGAAAACCCATGCATGGCATGGAGTATAAGCTAGTAATAATAATAATGTATTAGATTTTAATATGTTGAAAATGGATATCGAACTTTATATATGATATAATTTTGTATTTTATACCTCTATTTTATTTTATTTTCAAATAATATAAATTTTAGTTACTTTTATGTCAAAATTTACCAAACACTTACCTACATTCAAGTAAAATCACCCAAACACGTGAATATAATTTAAAGTAGAAAAAGTTCCTTTTAACTTATAGTTAAAATAAATTACTTGAGATTGTGTTTGGAAACGTGGATTTCATTTTAAATGATGGATTTCAAATGACAGTGTTTGAGTTGTCATTTCAAATTCTCATATTTGTACTAATATTTGAAAGCATTGGAATTCAAATAAAATCCAAATCTAAATTTTTATGATTACCCAAACATGTCATTTGATCAAATCCAGAATTTCAAATGAAATTCATGTTCCCAAACAAGTCATTAAGTTAAAAGTAACTTATTTTAAGTTAACCTAAACATCTTATTAACCACTATTTCTTGTGTATAAACTAGTAGGAGATCAATGTAAAAGTGGCAAGGCTTAGTAGTAAGGACTGCAACATACTTATTTGTTCCATCAGCCATAAATGTTCTGCTGTCTCTATCACCTCCTGGGCCACCGTTGTTATGCCGTTGTTCAGCACTCCTCGCTAAACGGTATAGGCTGTCTCTGATGCATAGCTTAGTCCTTAAATCCAACTAAAAACCAACAGGTTGCTTAGTTAGTTTTAAAAAGAGAAAAAGGCTTGTTAGATAAAAGGCAGTACACTATAGAATATAGGGAAACCAAAAACAGAAGAACATTTAAAGTCCGCTTTAAATAGACATAAAAAGTGTAATATAACAGAAGAACATAATCAAACAGAGGAAAACAGGAAACATATATAACATTATATCGATTAAAACGTCCACCGGCTACCGCATTATTGATGTAATATAAGATCCTCTGAGCCATAAGTACATACGAACATAAGAAAAGTTTATAACACCATTATACCTGTTCCATGACTTGTTGGAGCTGGCGGAAACCAATTGCTTCTAAAGAACCCTCGTTGAACCCAGAATTTACAGTAGGGATTTCCTGTATGTACCAAGGTCCCATTTTTGCAGGAACTCCACTGCTAGCTCCTTCAATATCATTGTCGTTGTCAAATTCATTACTTGCCTTTACTGAAAAAGGATTGCATATAGAAGCCACATCTACGTTTTTCGCATTACTAAAGGAGGTTTGGAGTCCTTGACAGTGGCATGGGTCATCTCGACCCTCCTCAGGTGCATCATCAATCATCATAGACGACAAATCTTGACTGAAATCCTTATCCTGTAGCCCTTCAAATGAAAGGGATGATCCTTTTTGGGGAAGAGATGGTGGAGCGTTATTCTCTAATCTGGTCCCAGATAATGATGGACTAATTGTGGTTTGGTCTGAAGCCTGATAGCAGTCTGATTCAATGCAAGGAACATTAGCACGGAGGTGATGGAAGGCATCGGGCCCTAGGTTTTCCTTGTGCTGGTGGACACAAATGGTCGTATGATCGTCAATAGAGGTATCCTCAGAAGAAATATATTTTCCTTCTATCCACAGGTCACTGGGATAATGCAATGCCTCACCATTTTCTACATGGTCATGTTTCCTCCCTTCTCTTTTCTCCCATTTCTATATATGACAATGCATCAGTAAGATACAAAAATATGTGGTTGGAAAATAAGCAAACATATCATGTGATTGTCATAATTATAAGAATTAACAATTGAAAATTTTACATTGTCCAAGCCTAGACCTTGATCGAAGGACTAAGGACCAACTGCCCAGGTATAAGTTAATAACCTCGCCCACGATTCCACAAACCAAAGATCATTTCAATGTTGGTAGTTTAAGTATTACAGCTGAAGCCTAGTAGTAAGAGCATTAAAATCATTCGGAGTTACTATTATTAAACCAGTAGATAGAGGTGAAGTGCAACCTGAAATTCGTAATGATCCAAGATGGTATCCATTTTTCAAGGTATTTCTAGTTATTAATGTTAACAACAATATTATATCCATATTATTGTTATTATTATTGATATCATTTATATCAATTTGTGTAGAACTTCATTGGAGCTATTGATGGTACCCATGTATCTGCATGGGCGCGGGCATCAAAACAAAAGTCATTTTGTGGTAGAAAAGCTATATTAGTCACACAAAATGTTATGGTTATTTCTCACTTGATATGATGTTCACTTTCGTGTATACTGGTGGGGAGGGAACATCTAAAGATTCTCGCGTATTTTATGATGCCGTTGTTAGGCCTGAAAATAAATTTCCAAGTGGTAAGTTTTTTAAATATATATATATATATACACATATATGTATTTCTTATATTGATTATAGACATTGTGTTATTTGTATTTTTTTGGTAGATTATTTCTATGTCGTAGATAGTTGTTACCTAACCTAAAAGGATTTTTAGCTCCATATCAAAGTGAAATATATCATCGCTGAGATTTTCAAAGTGGTGGAGTAATAAGAGGAAAAGAACCATTATTTAATTACACACACTCGTCTATTCGAAATGTAAGGTGTACTTGAGGCTTAGATTTCATATTTTAAAAGATATACCAAATTATCCGTTGAGGCGCCAAATGTGGAATCATGCATGTTGTGCATTACATAATTTTATAAGGATGGAGGATCGAGCTGATAGATTATTTACTATGTATGCTCAAGATTATTTAGAAATTTCTGGAGAAGGGTGTAATGTTGTTCAAGAAGGTTTTGCTTTGGATATGAGTAATCACGATGAGATGATTCAAGTTCGAGAATCAATTGCTAATAATTTATGGAATCATTATAGTGTTAGACGTTGTAGGTAATCGATAATTTTTTAAGAGTAGATAAAGAGTGTGTATCTTATTTTATTTTTTTGAACTCGAAAGTGAGGATAAGTTTGTTGTATTTTTTTTGGAATAAGTCTGTTGTAATTTTTTGAATTGGTAATTGATAATAAATTTGTAGTGTTAAGTCTTTCTTCTATCTAGAATGTGTATTAATTCTAAAATGTATGTTAGTGTTACTTATATTGATGGGTTATATCTAATTCAGGGATTTTTTAAGTTTGGAAATAATTAATATGCCTTTGTTACATAATTGATTTTTAATCATTGCCCTGCTTATGTACTTGATTTTTTATAAATTTTATTTTGTTTTAGTTTTTTATTTTCATAGCAAAATTTGATTGTTATAAGCAATAAAGCAAATGAATTTATTTAAAATTTGCCAAAATTTGACTTTAAAAAAAATATTGTTTTAACGAAATTTTACAAACATGTGAAAAATTATAGGGTTGTAACTTGCATATATAATATTCATTATTTTATTATCTTTTAAAAAAACATATTAAATATAATATGTATTCTAATAATTAGGAAGTTGACTATTTAAAACATGTTTTCTAATTTTCTAATTCTCCAACATAGAATAAGGTTATTTAAAACATGTTTCCTGTTTTTCTTTATTAGAAAACTGTTTTAATTTGAAACATATTTTCTTAAATAAGAACGCATATAGCACATTTAATATCCATTTTTCTACTATTATTTTGATTCTCTTATATTCAATTTTACCATTATCGTAAATCAACACATATAGCACAACTAATTTAAAAAGATTTACACGACACAATTTTAATAAGAATTATATCCTATATATAATAAGTGTAAGAGAGATCTTATCCAAGTACCGCCAAAGTTTAAGGGTTAGATACTACGTAACTAGTACAAGAAGAAATTACATAACACAAAAAAAAATTATAATAATAATAAGAAGAAGAAATTCAAGAAAGCATAATAAAATATGCATTATCATAAAAATTATAAGAAGAAAAATTAAAAGGCCACAAAAGAATTTCAATAATACACACTAGACAAATACATAATAAAATATACACAGAATTGTTTTTACATTTATTATATTAACATATTAGATTTTAATATGTTAATGATGGGATTCGAATCGTAAATCTTTCTTAGTATGGATTCAGTCCTAAATCTGTTTTAGTATCTTTAGAGTTCATAATATAAATATTAAATTATAATGAGTTGTTGATGAGATTTGAACCATATACCTTTGGTAGTATGCTTTTTTAATATGTAACTAATGTGATTTGAACTCTAGACCTTTGTTTTCATATTTAAAGCTAAAATAATCAAATAGAAAATTTTAATATATTATCGAAGATCGTTGTTCAAGGGTAAAACTGTTTTTCCAAAACTATTTGCTTAGCAAAAAAAAAACTTTGGTAGTGTTTTAGATATTAGAATAGAGATTATTTTTTGGAATAAAATTCGATGGTTCTCACTTATTAGTTTAATATATGACCGGCCCTTATATTTTTTGCGTTACTAACGAATAACGACCAAATACTAACAACAAATTTGTATAAAATCCCTCTTGCACTTGGCATATATAAGAAATAACGAGGATGATAATTTATTTTTAGGTGCCAGCAAAATTTTTGTAGCATCTGACAACATCAGAATCTCAACAGCTTCTATACAGAACTTAATGCAGATAGGAGGTTAAGACTTCAAATTACAAAGCTCTAAACTTATCATAGAAGAAGAAGCCTGTGAAACAAGTGTTACTGACCTGATCTCTAAGAACAATGTTGTCTTTGATTTCAACAGTTTCATTTGACATATTCGCAACAGAGATACAACTTAGCAAGGAAGTGTCTTCAACTTCCGACAATTGAGGACTGGTTTTGTCACTGGCAGGTATACATGTCATGTTAGTATCAGTGGCTGCTGAACATTCAGTTTTCAGCTTTGAAGGTTCAAGATCTTCTGATTGATTTTTCAAAGTATTTGCATGGGGACCATTAGATGCAAAGTCTGTTCTTGCTGCAGATTCAGAACCCTCGATAGCATTAGATGCTGACAACCAATCAATCTCGTTATCATTACTATTATTCTGAAGATCAAACAATGAATCACAGTTTCTGGGGGAAAAAATCATATAAATAGAGTCAGTTAAGTATTCAAAAAAAAATCATATAAATAGGGTTAGTTAAGTACTCAGCATCAACACGGGGAGTTTTTGGAGAAAACAAGCCATATAATAAGAGCTTTGGAATCACCTAAACACATCCTCGAATCCTATATCATCCCAACTATAATATAAGAGATCACTCGATTTATCCTCAGAAATATCCATATAGCTAAGATCATTCTTTGCTTGAGAAGTATGTAGGGGATAACTATAAGAGCTACTGTGAACTGCAGTGGACATACTGCTGAGGATAGGATCATCAGAACATAATTCACCTAGTGCAGCAGTTTTGCTACTTTGGAAGCAACTACTTGATGTATTGGTATTAGCAGATGCTATGGTCGCCAGCTCTTTTGTTAGATCACCATCACATGAAGCGGAAAAAGTACCATCAGGTTGATAAGTCCACATCCTGTTTTCCGACATTGTTAACTTTGGTAAATTTACTGTAGAAGATTCTATATCCTCCTTTCCTTGACTAATACATTTGGCAGGACAATTGTCATCAGCTATGCTTGCTTCAATCCGAGGTTTCTTACCGCTTTCAGGCTGAGATGCATGTCCACAGGCATTCTCATCCCCGGAATGAGGAACTATATGATCATCAATATGACAGAATTCATCCCAGACGATGTCTTCAAGCTGCAAAGCCAATTGCAATAGTTCAGCTATGAGCAGATTGCAGAGTTTTTCATAAAATCTAAGAAAAAAATAAAATCTAAAATGTATATTGGTTTATATTGTGTAATATGTGTATAATAAGAATGTGTCAAAGCATAGTACTAGGGAATGTGACTTTTTCATGACTTATACATGATATTTTCTAAATCCATCAAAGATGCAAGCAAAAGGAACAGAGAAATGTTTGGAATATATATCGTAGCGCATATTTCCTCAGAATGAACATCCTCGGTACACATATAGCGAGACTGGATATTATTGTTGGGTTTTGTGGAGTCTACCTTTTCAGATTTAGACCAGGATCTGAGTTGGCCTAATTTTCAGATTTAGACTATGATTTGATTTAGTCTACTTTTCAGATTATGACTATGATTTGAGTTAGGCCCAGTTTCTTCTCCTATAAATATTCTCATGTAATTGTAAAACCCCAACACAATATCAATACAAAATTAGTGCGGCTTGTGGAGTAAAAACTTCTGAATCACGTTAAATTTTTTCTTGTGTGATTGTCGTTTATTTTCTTGTTCTTGTTTATTCGCTTAGGGTTTGTTTTCGTTGTTCTATACTCAACAATTATTTGATAGCAGAATCAGAAAAATGAACTATAAATAGATGAATAAATGATTCACAAGTAAATTAAAGGTTCATACTTTGGCATAGACACTGAATTCTACGTTTGATTCTCATACTAATGGATATGACAAGGAGAACACAAAGTCGTGCACATTTAGTAAGGACTAGTAGCTGTCTTCTCAGGTAGTTATTTAAACCGTATCAGAGTGTTTTATGTGCATCTTGTGTCTTATAACAGCACGGACTTATCCTTTTTATGTTTTGTTATAATTAGCTACAATTTGAACTTATAAACTTCCTCTAAAACGTCTTTAATTAATCTCGATCACTCAGGTTTTTCCTTAATTCTATCCGGATTTAGTCCTAATATTCCTCATAATCAACTTCATTCTGACCAAAAACAATTTCAATTAGGATCAAAGGGCTGGAGATGATAATCATTTAGCCCTTTTCTATTCTGAATTTTTTATAACTGACATAACTAATGACATCATTTCGGCACCTTTATTTCCAAGTATGTGCTTCAGTCACTGCATATGAAAAAACAAAATATAATTATAAGTTGCATCACGTGAAGTAATGAATCATGACTACGCCCGAACGCTACTATGCTTGCTCAATTTGACCCCATAAGTGGGATGGCCCAAAGAAACGAAAGAATCGGTTACATTTTTCATAAGATCTCCTCTAGATTGCCAACTATTACTTGTAAACAATTACAAAATTTAGAGTATATATCTATAGCAAAACTCAGATCTAAGTCTAGCTATATTAGAAGAAGCTCTAACCTCGTAAGTGCTCAAGTCTGACATTCCCTCTACTCCTACCCAGAACCAAACAAACATGAGTCTTTACCATCTGATGTCATAATTTCAACAAAATTCTTCGCGTTCTTGCTGTAAATGTCATAAGAAACACAAAAAACATCACATGTCAAAAAACAAAAAAGGCAATCACGTTACATAAGTTCAACCATCTTTTGTATAATAACAATAATATTGGACACATGTATAGGCCCTCTTGTTTCAGCACCCATACTTGGGGATTAATTCACACAATTAAACATAGCATATCTAGTCGAATGAATAACATGTAAATACGTGTACATAGCCTACAAACTCTACAAAATCACCAATAATCATCATCACGATATTAAAAATCACCAGTTTCACTAATAAGTATCAATCATTCTGTAGTTTGTAGGCTAAATCACTATGCATTGAAATAAACACAAACACACACACAAAATTCCTTACAAACAACAAAAATCAAAACTCATATTCAAAATCTGAGCAAAACTAATCAAAAAGCAGCAAACCAAACAATAAATCCAACATTAATATCCAATCAAACTAAAAATTAATACAAGCCCACCAATCAAAATCGAATCTTTATCATATCCCATCACTTTACCCCCACCAAAAACACTAAATAACCCAAAAACAATCACAACCCATATCAAGAATCAGCAAAAAAAAACAATCACTTATACAAAGATCTATACATATAAATACATAACTCACCGTACCTGACCTCAACAAGTAAAACCAAAACCCTAAATTTTGCACGAATCTAGATGGCTCTGTGTGTAGATAAGCTCTGTGAGAAAAAGTAAGCTCAACACTAGTTTTTTTTTTAATTATTATTTTGTGTGTATATAAAATTGTACTATGTATCTAAAAATATGTTAAATAGAGAGCCACGTGGCGAGGAAATCATATTCAAGGACGGCTGTGGCGAGTTGAATATTGTGACTCATTCAGGGGAGATATGGGCCAGAACCGATCTGTTTTTGTGTTTTTATTAGTCCACGTCAGCTTTTATTGGTTCTTAACCGACACGTGGCGGTTAAATGTTGTGTTTAGGAGTATAATTAGTGTTTGCTAAACCAGTTGTTTATTATGGGTTTAAAGTTAAGATGATGTTTCTGGCACCGTCCTTTGGATTATTTTATTTTAAATATACTTTGATTTCATGTTATAATTATATACTATATATAATTGGAAAAAAATAATATGGTAGGGTCATCGGGTAGATATGTAAATTCCTAAATACTATTAATTAATTAATTATTTGATTCAGGTTCGATTCCCCGCGTGTACAAAAAATAACTTAATAATACTTTTAGATTTATTTGTTAATAAAATGATTAAAGTTTGATTATCAACCAATATCAAAAATTAATTTAATATTATTTTAGAATAAAATATATTAAAATTGAATAAATATAAATTTTCAAAAATTAATTATAAAATCATTATTAAAAAGAAAACTCACGTATCGCATGGGTATAAGCTAGTTTAATAATAATAATCACTAATCATATGGTTAATGGTTTTGATTTTTACCTCAGCCACGGTTTCACAACTATACTATACTATATTATTATAGCGGAAAAGTTAAAAGTTTGGGTCCAAGATGAACCACCTAACCGTCCAATTTTATATAAATCATAGAAACGATCTTAACCATTCGATTTTAATAAAATCTAATTTTAAAGAGAATATATAACATACGTACAACTCTAACATCTCGTAGTCCTTCTTTTATAAAACTAATTACGGATAATATTATATTATATTTAAATTATATTCTATATTTTCTATTTTAAGAATCTTACTTATCTTATAATTTTTATTTAATATATCATTAAAGTTTAAAAATATTAATATATAAATATCATTGTATAATAACATACAACTCTAACCCTGATAGTCCTCCTTTTATACAACTCTTCACGGATAATAATAAATATTAATATATAAATATCATTGTATAATAACATACAACTCTAACTCCGATAGTCCTACTTTTATACAACTACTCACGGATAATATTATATTATATTAACATAAATTTTTAACGTTATGAAATATTATAGTAAATATTAATAAAATATAATATAAAAAATAAATTTACATAAATATTAGTCATTCATCCCGTGTTTTGCATGTGTTATAAGCTTGTTTGAAATGTTTTTAGAAAGGAAAATCTTAAAATTTTTGAAAAAATTATAAATCGATCATTGTTAATAAATATATTTAATTTTAATCTAAATTTATTATATTTAATATAAATTTTTATAGGGTCGGAAGTTTATGTTAATGTATGTGATAGTATCTTATTATATAAATTTGTTAAATACATGATTAATAATTAATGTATGTGAGTAATAACTAATAAATCATAAGAGTTTATTTTTATTTGAAAATAATTAAATTTAAATATAATAAATAAAATTATATTCAATATAGATAAGTATATAATTCGGATTTGTGGTCTACATATAATAGTTTGGATATTCGCAATTTTAATACTAGTTAAAATTTCTAATACTTTAAACTTAATAATAAAAAATGTATTTATGTGATATTTTTTATTCAAACTTACTTCAAAGAAAATTTAAAAATATATAATATCTTTGGAATCATCAATAATGATTAACTTAAATTATTAATAATACTAATTAGTATAAGTCTTATTGTCTTACACTGGTATTTTTCTTTACAGTATGTTGGTATAAAAAATAGGGAAATTCCTAATAATACAATTGTATAATTGGTTTTTTTTAATGATATTATTCATTATTTTCGACTTCCAAGTGACACTACTATACTTTTGACTTCGTCTGCATCATACCACTCTATTAACTAAACGTTAATAAAACCGTTAAGTATTAATTAAAATGACAATTCATAATGGTACCATTTAGCAAAGTTAATTTTTCCTAATTATTTTACCATATATAATAGATATTGGTTTTTTATAATTATTTTTATATTATTATCCTCCCTAAAAAGTAGAACTTAGAAATTGGAAATTTTCTAATAGTACCATTGTAGAATTGACTTTTCTAAATGGTACAATTATAAATTAACGTTTAGCTAACAGAGTGGTATGATGCGGATGAAGTCAAAAGTATAGTAGTACCGCTTGAAAGTCCAAAATAGTGAATGACACCATTTAAAAAAGTCAATTTTACAATGGTACCATTATGAATTTCCCTTAAAAATTTATTTAATTTGATTTCAGAGACTGTCCATCTATTTGTATGTCAAGGTCTCATAAACAATTCAAGACGATAATGAGCCGAAAGTTGGATTAAATAAATAAAATGAACCCGGATAAATATTAATCTTGATCCAATAATTGTGGAACCCATAAAATATTGAATCCAAAACTTGTGACAATGGGAAAATATTATGAAATCGAGATTTTAATTTTATAAATCTCTGAATACTTAAAATACTTTTTATACGAACATTACTTGCTTCCAAAGAAATATGATATGGCTTTGATCTAGATTTTATTAGAATTGTGATTTCAAATTGAATAGAATTACGTGAAATTGATATATATAAATAGGGTACGTACCTTTAGAAATGATCCAAAAATTATTATTGATTAAAATACATTAAAAAACGGCATCAAAAAAACCTAAAAAATATATTGTATTTCCTAATATTTATACTTTATCTTCTTATGATCTCTATCTGAATACTTGATAATAAATTTAATTTTGAAATTTATTCTCAAAAAGGGTAAGAATGTGATTTGCTAAGGAGTTTGCACTTTGATTGATGACGTGTAAAATTTAGCTGAAATGTTTTGTACTATTATGTTTTGATGTTCTTAAGAAATATAAGATGTATTTTAAAACCTACCAAAAAAAAGATGTAATTTAAAGTTTTGACATAAGACTAGACGAAATTTGTATGTATTATTTTATAAACCAAACCAAGCATACCTAGTATATCCCACTCAGAGCAAAGTCTGTGGATGGTAAGATGTACGCAGACCACGCTCATATTCTAAAAGAATAGAGAGGTTGTTTCCGTAAATACCCTTGAATTAGTGCATTAACAAATTAGTGAGTGATATATATATATATATATATACACACACACATGCGCATATGTATACACAGACAACAATACAGTAAATACACATACACACAAACAACAATACAATAAATACACATACATGTACAATAATAATTCTAAATAAATATATATATTTTATCACATAATTTGGAAAATAATTCAAATGAAAGAATACATGAGTCTATAGTTTTATTCACATTGGAACTTACTTGTAAAAATAACCGTGAATACCTTTGAATAATCTGATTTTGAGAAGTCGAGTAATTGTTCATTATAATTGTGTATTTATCGTAGGGGTTTTGAATTTTATAGTGCACGTAGTTATAAATTGTTATCCCTTATTCTATTGTCTGCACTTGAAATCTAGACACAATTTGCTTGTAATATATAAACATACGCTTGAAGTTCATCATATGTTGCATGTACGTACATTCAAAAATCATGAAGGTTGAAACGTTGTCGACTAATGAGAAAGTAGAGTTAGTTTTAATTTTGTAATGTATAATTGCAACCCTACTTTATTCCTTCTAGTGGCGACATTCGGATCTCAACAATCGTATTTCTCAACAATATCAGGAGTAAAGAGAAGGGTTGGCCCCTCTTTGTGGGGTCCATGGACTTGGATCTTCTATTGATGATGGAGGATGTTGATTTAACACATAAAAGAAATCGCCAAGAAAAATTGACTAGTGCTCATCCACCAATAGTCACGGATGACCTATTAAAGAAACTATTATATGAAACTTTCAAAGAGCATAGTCAATTGGGTTATTCAATCATATTAGTTGTTTTTGTACAAAAAAGGTATCTCTATATATGCTATGTTCATATGGTTGAGATTTTTATCAACAAATATCTATATGAAATATCGTATGTATAATTATATCTAAAGTTAAATTTATGTAAGCATATGATGAGATTATCGGTATACTTGGCGTCTTAGTGTCGGGTTTCTGAAGTTATTTCGAGATTGAGGGCGCCACCGTTACACTACAAAAGCGTACATATGGCATATACACATATGATTATAGTGTATTTACTTAATGCATATATATATATATATATATATATATATAATGCGCATGAAATTTACACCTAAAACATATATATTATTGTTCCATAATTTTTATTTAGATTTATAAATTTTTATTTGGGCATATAATAACACTTAGATCCCATTTTATATGGGCATTGACTTTTTTTATCACAATTTAAAAGGAAAAATATATTATATTTTGATAAAAAAAAAGACCTTTTATATAATAGAAAGCATGATTTTATCCCACATTTTTCAAAAACACAAAATATAGCTGATTTATATTTATTTGAAAATTTCATGTTGATTTAAAAAAATTGAAGAAAAAAATAACAAAATATGTATTATTTAAAAGTATATTATAACATGAAATGACTTGTTTACACATAACATATTCTCTGTATGTATTTAAAAGTGTCTTAATCAATTTGTTTTATTAGTTATTTCGGTTCACGTGTTATGACAACTGACAAGTTAACAAGGGCAAAACAATCTAAACTTACAAAAATATATAGATTTAATTACAGATTGATGACATTTAGTTTAATTTTTTTGCACGAAAATGATTAAATTATTAATTATGTCAAAGTGATGGTTAATTGTTGAATTTTTCATCAATTAGGTGGCTCCAAATCTATTCCGTTAGTTCACAACTAACGACGTTAGGGTTTTTGAAATACAATTAGTTTGAATTGCATTCTGATGACCACAGTTTAATTTTTTTCAACATTGTTGGCTAAATTAAAACAGTAATTATATTATTGACCTAAAATCATATTGGGTGGGTAGATATGAAAACAAACAATTATTTTTATAGATAGTTATTATCTCTTTTGAATTAAGAGCGGCTATACTCTGATTATTCTTTTAAATGAATGAATTAAGAGTCACACTAAATATGATCATTTTCGAATGAATGAATTAAGTCATGCTAAACATGACCCATAATTTCAATTTCAGAAAGTCTAGGAGAAAGTGTTTCTACTTTTTTTTAAAAAAAAATTATGGAAGTGCCACTTTTATGATAATTAATTTCAATTCTAGAATGTTTAATATGTAGCATAGAAAAGGAAACATATAATAAAATACATTATTTATTTATTTACCGATGACTATTACATCTGATTACAGCCTTCAAAATGTAATTTAATCTTATTTTATTTCAAAGACCATAACGCCGTTAGTTGTGAACTAACGAAAGGACCCGAAACCACCTAAGTGCCGATAAATTCAACAATTAGCCATCACTTTTTGGCATAATTAATAATTTAGCCATTTTTGTGTAAAAAATTAAACTACAGGCCATCAATCTGCAATTAAGTCAAACAAATATTCATACCACTTAAGCATGATTTTTGTAAATGATAAATAACACAATTTATCATTCGTTTTTCAATGACACAAACGGTCATTATTTAAAGATGTGAATTTTTGAACCGTTTTATTTGAAATTCTGATAAAAGATTCCTTTTTCTTCAATATTATTAATCCAAAAATTATTCATTTTTAAAAAGTTAAATCTATCATACTTTAAAAATAAGTTTTTTAACTTTTAAAAAATATTTTTTTTAACTTTTTACACAAAACAATTACATATTTCAACAACAAACTTTCATAATATATCATTATTTATATATTATATTTTAAAGTATTTATAAATAAAAAACATTATAAATTTATTTTACTAATTATTTTAAAATTTTACTAATTATTTTAAAAAAGATTTCAATTATAAATAGTTCAAAAATATAAAATTAAATTTACTAAATATGTTAAAAGAGAGTTTAAATTATATATCGTTAATAAGACACTGTGTAAATTATATTTAAGCCTGTATAATATATATCCATTCCATTCATATATTTGGGGTAAAAAAAGGGTCCGAAACTCGGTGACCTGTATTAACATGGCGGAAAATTCATCCAAGAAACGCAAGCTCCCTGACGACCTCGATCTTTTCGACAAACCCAAACAACAGTATGCCTCCTTCCCCTCTTTATATATACTTACACACACCTGTATCTATTTTTTTGCTAATTCGTTTATAAATCTCAAACCCTAATTTTATTTATTGTATATTTTAATCTCCGTTTTTACTCAAAATTAATGTTGAGATTGCAGTTGTAGCAGTTAGTTTTGTGTTTAATTACTTGTATGTACTGCTTATATTTGTGTATTAGCCTTGCTTAGCTGTTAGGGTTTTTATTTACTAAATTGTAATTTGGGTTTTGTTGTTTAGTACGTCGAGCGAGTGGGAACACGTTAAGTGATTATGCATTTGTGTATCGTAAAATGCTTGGTTACGTAATTAAATACTTGCACATACAATACTTCTGTTGTGGCTTAAAAGTTAGAATTGGATCGAACTAGTTTTATATTATACAATATCGGGATTGCAAGGTGAGTAAGATAGAGGAGAATGTTTTGTTAATTGGTTATGTACATGGAATTTTTGTCGTCAGTGTTTATATATATAAATTGTGGATCACTGTGTTGAAAGTCTATTACTTTACTGATTTGAAAGTTCTTGATTTATGGTTGGTGTATTTGTTAATTGTTAGGGAAAAAAGGGTGCGGTTTCCTAAGGGGAAGAAGGTGAAGCAAGTGGATCAAGTGCCAGTTGTTCAACAACCAGCTGAGGATGTTCAGCCTGAGACAGAAGCTCAAATTGCTGCCAGAGAGCGTGCATTGCGTCGGAAATTGAACACTCCTGTTGAAGAGGACACAGATATGTTGCATGACATATCAGTTGCTGAAGTGCGATACAAGGTTTGTTCTTGACTTCCTATACGCGTTGGATCTTGGTTAGTTGTCCAAAACTGCAATAATTTTTAATGTTCTCCTTGGATACGTGTCTTTGCAATTTTTTACCCTACTAGAACATGATTTAACTCGAATGTGTACTTACATTTTTGAATATATATAAGAAGGTATACTTGAGACCTATAAATAAGCTAAGGACCCTTGTTTCCTCACTATAAAGTTATAAAGGCTTTTTTACCCTAGGACTGAATCAATATCCAGTTGTATGATATACTTGTCAATTAATAAATGTAAAAATCATTTCTGTGAAATTTTAGGTAAATGATAAAGTTCTGTTTCTCAATGTGTGCTTCAAATATATATTTGTTACTATGATATTTACCGATATAAAGCTCCAAAATAAATGAGACTGTAGATTGTTTGTTGGTTCACAACTGATAGAAGACTAATTAAGCAATCTTAGATCTATTTGCAATTTCATTTGTTAGTGAAACCTGTACATCTTTAAATTTTTTTACATATACGTGACTACGTCCATAACTATAAATGTTATGTAGCAACTTTACCAGTATGTAATTTACGATTTGGCCTGCTTACTTTCCAGGGTCCACATCTTTGTTCAAGTTGAATGTACTTTCTTTTTGTTTGTTTATTGGGTCCAACGAAAAGGATTTTCAGTGATGAGAAGTTCTTTTGGCAGGATAATGACACTTTTGTCGATGATGGGGTTAACATCGAACCTTTTAATTTGGATAAAGAGAAGAAAGAAGGCTTCTTTGATGATACTGGAAACTATGTTGAGTACATCAATAAGAAACAGATCAGGGTACTAGTCTAACTTGTGCAGGAATGACTTACTATATGCTACATGATAAACTTGCATGACAATTTTTTTTTGGGGCAGGATGCATGGCTTGATAATGTCGATAGTACATATATTGATCCGAAATTGGCTGGTAAAAGAGTAGAGATAGCTGACGAAGACGAGAGTGTTGAACTTTCATCTAAAGAAATTGGAATGATGAAGAGACGGATGGCAGATGTTCTTCTGCCTGGCGAAACTGTAAGCTTTTAGTTTGAATTAGCAACTCTATTTTCTGTGCATCTTATTTCAGAACTTTTAATTAGGTTGGAAGGAGCATAATGTATAGAAGGCAACCAACTGGTGATATTATTGCAGGGCAAATCCCCTAAAACTATTGCATCTTGTAGTTTTGCTCCTATATCAATTGCGATACATCTAGGACATGAATATTTAGAGACAAAATAGATGCAATCCTTTTATGTTAACTCTCTGTGTAATGTTTCCACGATATCTGTGTTATAATTTTTCAGAGTAATTGAATTCCATGTGAAATTGAGAGCTTTTCCCACACCAACCTCATTTTCTTGTTGGGGTTTCTGTCTTTTTTCAGGTTTTGCGAGCTCTGAGAAGACTGAAAGGGAGTTCGACTAGCAATAAGGAAAAGATGTCTGCAGAAACAAAAGTAATTTTTGATCAGTTAACTGAAGATGCCATGAGGCTAATGGAAAATGGCGATTACAGTTAAGATTGTTCATTTCGCCTGCAGTGGTTTAATATGAATGGTTGATTATTTAATCTCCGACTCAACTCTGTTTTTTTCTGTTTTTGTTTTGCAGATGTATATGATGAAACTAAGGAGGTTTTCCAAAGGGAGGCAGGTTTGTGATTCTTCTACTACATACTTTTTTTGAGGTAGTCTAGTAAGTTTTCGTTCTAGCCAGAATTTTTAAACTATTTCATTTGTGCTCATCTTGTCTGTTTGGACCTATCGTTCTCCCTCCATATTTGGATTTACTTTTGAGCGAATGGAAACAGAAGTAGCAAATCATTTAATGCTAGTATCTGTCAGGAACTACAAGTTCCTGAGTCGAGTTTCTAACTGTTTTTGGTGTTCTCTGGTTTATAAAGCAGCATTAGAGAGAAACAGAGAAATAGAGATAGAATTAGAGAGAATAGATCAGAAATGGACAGAGAAATGAGAGAGATTAGGGCTGAATTAGAGAGATACAGCAGAGAGATGGAGATGGATCAGAGATAAGAACAAATAACTTGCAGAGAAAGATAGAGTTTAGAGAGAGAAAAACCCTAGAGAGAGAGAGAAGTGGTGGAAATAACATTTCCATTTTCTGTATATTCAAATGCATAAACTGAAATACAAGACTCGCATCACTATTTATAAACTCAGCTTCCTACTGATGATTTGCCAGTCCTGATATATGCTACCTGTTTTTGTGGTGGTGGTTTTTCCATAGTTACATATCAACCAAGTTGCACTACACGGCCTTTCGTGAAATGTCGCATAATATTTTATTTCTTAAGTGAAGAATTTAGAAGTTTCTTTTCATGCATCTTTTTTATATTTGCTTTGACTTTGCAGCCTCTAGCAAGATACTCCATTATAAAGGCAAGAGGTGATCAATTTTCAAATTGAGGAAGCATCACTAATTTATAGGCATATTTTAGAGAACTAAATTATCCATGAAACCTGTTATAGACTTATAGTCATCTGATTTATCTATTGCTATGTGCATTACAGTCATGAAACTAACTTGTGTTTGTTTTCCTTTCAGAAGGATATGAAAAATTAGCACAACTAAGAGGTGAAGGTACATCTGCGAATCCAGAACAGGTTGATGATGATTCACTTGATATGTTTGCCGAAGATGATGAAAAGGCTAATGCTATCCCCGCCTCTGGCGAGAGTGATTTGGTTTCAGGCCCTAATAGCAACGGCAACAATCAACCTTCTGAAAGTAAGTTTTAATATGTGAAATGCTCCTAGTTCCACTGTAGAATATACCTTGTAATTATATTAGAAGTTTAATGTTTAATTATCTTGGACTTCTCCTTGTAGGTGGTTCCTTGCAGAATGATTATGTCTATGATGAATCTTCTGGGTATTTATCTCTTGCCGGTCCACACTGAAAAAAAAACACATTGAAGCTTTAAACATGAGTTTGTTTCTTGTTGCATTTTGAAGCAAGATGTAGCAGACAACCTGCTCGCACTGTTATATCTCATTTTGGTCATTTTTGTTTATCACTTTACCTCCACACAAGTCATTTTTTTGCTTATTATCTAAATGTCTATTTACAGGTACTACTATAGCAGCAGTACAGGTTACTACTATGACCCATCTTCAGGATTATATTGTTCAGCTTCTGGACAATGGTAATGGGCTTTTTATTTCCTTCATTTTGATTTCAATTTTTTGCTGTCTCATACTTGCAGAATTTTTGAAAGAGGATGCTAGAAATATGCATTTATTTGCAATTATTCTTTATCTATTTTTTTGCATTTTTTAGTGGTCAGTATGGTTGTCACGTCGGGAAGTCGAGTCGATAGAGGTCTAGCTCGTCAACCAGTTGAATAGTCGTAGACTAGTCGATAAATTAAATAATATTTACATAAATTTATTTAAAATCTGTGGTTTTTCACAACAAAAGTCCATTTTGTTAAATACATGTATCAATCATGACCTGATGGACATACATTATCTGTGTGTGTGTGTCCACATACCACACATACATTAACACATGATATCAGATACAGTTCAATGGAGAAAAGAGAAAAAATTATACATTGTTGCTCTCGGTTAGAATTTTAGAAAATTCTCCATCAATTAATTTGGACCGGGTTTTGACCCTTTCACACCGGTCAATCGACTAGTCGACAATTCACAAGTCGACCACTGAATCCGAGTCTTGACTAGTCAAGCGCTGTGAGCCCGTGACAACAATGGTGGCTGGCTGTTTGTCTGGATAATAAAAGCTGTTTGAGGTAACTTTTCTGCTCATTGCTATAGGTATTCATACAATGAGGAAACAATGGCATGGGAAGAGGTGCAGGGAGCTGAATCAACACTGAACCAATAGGCTTTGTACTTGACAATCTGAGGTTGAAGAATTCATTAGGTGCTTGACTGAATGTTCTAGTAAAGGCAGTCTTTATTCCTTCTGTGATCTAAAAAAGGCTCCATAGGAACAACTTTGTGTTGTAATTAGAAAACTGTTGCAAGTGTCAAATCTCAATGGGGTTTGCGCTCTACGGTGGCAAGTGTCATACATACATGTGACTTCATGTTCAATCAAAATCATGTTTAGTTGCAGCTTTGCAGTTGGGTGGTCCCCATATATTGTTTCAATACTCGTATCGTTAGTAATATATCTGGATAAATTTTGTTTGAATAAGATGCAACTGATAGATGATAGATCATATAAATTCACCATATAAAGTAGGTTCTTGTTCACTAGAAGTTACCATCATTTGGATGTTAAAACATTAACCTATTTGAAGCTTTTTGAAAAATAGTCGCCAATTTTTGGCAGTTGTGGTGCATCATGCAAGTGAAAAGTTATGGTTTTATATAAGAATTGTTGATCTTGAGTTCTGATACTGTGTTCTTGATTAGAGAAGTTCTCATTTGATACTGAAACTTTAGCAAAAATGGGGTTAAATGGCAGCTTCGTCACTTAACAGACCACTAACTTGTAATTTGGTCATCCAATTGAAATTTTTTTTTAGTCAAATTATTGTGCTCTTTAAAATTTTCATCCAGGTCACTTGCTGTTATTGACGTTAATAATTACGGAAGGATGATTAAGCAAGCTGACATGGCCAATTTAAGTCCAAAATGACATGTACATAAGTTATACCTAACCTAGTTAATATACAACCAAATTATATAAATCCAACCCATAAATTCACCATTTCCCCAACTCTTAGTAATGTTATTATTTGAAGCTCTTTCCATCTCAATTTCTTATACAAAGAGCAATAATTCTTGAATCTTCCATGTACATCATTGTCTACTCTTCCAATCTCGGTTTCATCTTCAACATACTTATTATGTATCTTCACCACTAACCTCGATTTCATCTTTAACATCGAGTTCGATTTCATCTTCACCAACAACTTTGACTTCATCTTTAATATTATAGAGTTCAATTTCATATTTAAGTTCTTCAGTTTGGTTTGAGTGAACTTCAAAACTCGATCGGGTTCTCACCATCTTTTCAATTAGGGTTCAAAATTGTTAGTTTTGAGTGTTTGATTGGGATAATTGAGATTGTGTTAAGTTTATTATAATTTGAGGATAAAGAGTGTTATAATTTATGATATTGAATAAATGGGCTGTGGGTTTAAGTCGGGTCAGATTTTACAAATATCAAGTTAACTTAGTGGTCTAGGAGCTAATCTGGCATGAATAGACGGAGCTCTGTCTAAAGTCAATGTAATTTAACGGTTGTGAAAAATTTATTATATTTAATGATTAATATGAATACTTTTAGTAGTATAACAACTCAGTCCCTTAGATGTTCATAATGAATTGCGATCATTTTCGCACATCATTACTATGTGTATGACTCATCACTGTTCCCATCTTTCATTGCATTCATTCAAATAATCTTTTGTAACCGTCAAAAAACTATAGTGATTTTAAGTACACGAAACACAATAATATTTTTGAAATACAGGATTTACAAATATATCTCAGAGTTTTTCGTACTAAAACCCCGAAGAATCATAACTTTCTCTGTTGTTAATATAATGCATATAGCTGTCCTAATGTTCTCCGAATCAAAACAAGAGAAAGAGAGAAATTAAGGAAAAAACAGCACGCTAAATATTGCTTCAAGGGAACGAGTCGATCAGAAACTTAATTTTATTCTGCCGACCAGATAAAGAAGCCTTGTCAAATTTCATCAATAAACTGTTGAAAAACAAAAAGATTAATAAAGCGGCCAGAAGAAGACAAGAGAGAGTTATAAACCCTACTTTCAGAGATGCAAAAACTCTGAGCTAGGACCTTGTATTTATACTCACGACTCGCCAGATTCAATGGCCTTGTCTAATACATAATCGGGCCTGATTCATTGTTTATTTTCAATTTCCTCAAGTATTTTATTTCGGCCTCTTTTTCTTTTATAAAAATGAGCAACATGTTCTATCACTACCACAAAATGATAACTCTACTTAACACTGAGCCAATTCATAATTTCCCTTGATAATAATTTGAAAAAACCAACACAGGCAGATTTTGCTAATGCCGTTAATATTATTCTCTATTCTCAATTCTCTCCTCCGTATCGTTTAAAAGAGAGTTGCATTAATCGGTCCACTGATTTTAGGCATCATTTCCCTGCGATGCTGTGGGAACATCTTCAAACGCAGGTGTTGGTGCAGGCGAAAACGACAAATATTGTGCGTTTAGCTGATGGTGTGGCGGCTGTGGCCTAGTGCAAAATGTACGCAGACACAAAGGAAATGCAGAACTAATTAGAGGGAAAACTTGGCCCCAACAATTATCTTCTATATCAAGCAAAGCCCTGCAGCATTGAGGTCCTATTCTTATTTGAATAGTTAAAAAAGATGTGATCACTTCTTGAACACAGCCAGGTATATCTGCAATGGTTGACAGGCAGTTATAATTTGCTAGCAATGTGCCTTGGCTTCTTGGTGTCATTACTAACACACATATTATTATCAAGCTAGTTACATATCTCATGTTCATACTCATTCTTAATTTTGAATCAAGTTAATTTGATGAGCATAATATGGTATGTATGATAGTAATCTAGCCTTGTATATATACATGCACAATGTTTTGATGAATTTTAAGTTACTATATAGTACTTACTAATTATCATTAATACTACTATTTAATCGGTAACTTATACTAATTGATAACTCTTCTGAAACTGTTAGCTTCAGCTGCATATGGTGTGCATAAGTGCATTTTATAGTTCATTTATATTAGAGCAATGTTAGAAATCTCTAAATCTTGAGAAAATTTACTTCAAATAAGAAGTGTTTTTAATTAGTTGATATTTATGAGGGAATGGTCGATAAAATTATGACAATTCAACTTTTTTGAGATTTTTTTTGAATTTTTAGTATTTCTCTTTACATTAGTTCCGCGTGTAAATATACGGTTTATCTAATAAATGTAAAATAACTTCTGTAACCAAAAGTTTTAAAAAAAAACTTCTGTAACCAAAATTATATTTAAATAGAAAATTTATAATTTTACGAAGAATAATCCTAAAAATTATGCTATTCACCGCAAAATTTTCAATTTAAATTTGTTTGATTTACTTCTAAAATTATATACATGTAGTACAATTAAATTTTATTATTTCTAAGTTGATATCAACTAAACAAAAATTTACAATTTGATTTTATAACACCATTTCAATGTGGTTCAAAAGAGTTATAAAATAAGATTTTTAAAATTTAAATTTGTGTTCAAATGAGATATAACGCTTCTTTGAATTTTTTTAAATTTGTAAAATAAATATTTATAATAAGTACTTATTTCTCAAAAATAAATTTAATATTTATTTTATTTAAATATATATATATATATATATATATTATAAAAATAAAAATTTATTTCTTGAAAATAAGTTAGCCAAGGCCTTGGTTTTGTGCACAAGGTAATGCTAAATTTAGCGAGTTCTATTAGCAACTTATTTAGGCTATGTTTGATATTTTCATTTGAAATTATTGTTGGAGACCGTTACAGAAATTTTCACCGAAAAACAATCGGAAAGGTGTTTAATAAAATTTAAAAACTAATATTTGAAAAAGCAAAATAGTCCTGAATTTTATTAATACTTTTTACCGAACACTTTCTTTTCCACAACACATGAGTTTTTAACAACAAAATCCAAACAAAATGTTAATTTTCTAATTAAAAAATAAATTTTAAATAAATATTTAAATATTATATTTGGTGTTTATGCCATAAATTTAATTATGTATGTATAATGTTTAGCAAGTAGCCAAGTAAAGACAGATATAGAAACTGCCTGCATAGAGACTGTTTATGTACGCATCTATATACGTACAGAGAGATGGAGTGATAGTGTGTGTGTGTGTGAGAGAGAGAGAGAGAGGAGAGATGGCGGAGCTAATAGGATCGGACCGAGAGAGAGGATCGTCGATGGATTCAATCGATTCACGTTGGGTATTCCAAGACGACGACGACGATGACAATTCTGACAACGACAACGATGACGATTACGAAGATTTGCATCCGCACGATGTTATTGATTCCGATGAAGATGATAATGGTGAGATGAGATTGATTCGTACCGGTCCTCGTGTCGATTCCTTCGATGTTGAAGCCCTAGATGTTCCTGGTGCTCATCGAAATGATTATTATGAGGTACCTCGCTTTTCAATTTCATTCTATTGCGTTTCTTTTATATGGTTCGCTGATAATTTTTCATATCTATATGTGAATTGTGTACTGTTTATCAGCTTGAATTGAACTACTGAAAGTGTTTTCGAGTCGATGTATTTTCGAGTTACTTGATATTTGTTATTCTTATTTATTATAATTTTCTATTTACTGTTTATGGGTTAAATTTGATTTGAGCTTTAAGGCCAGTTATTGGATTGGAGCTTTGAGTTTAAGTTGAAGGTGCTCTTTATTAAAGTTATTTCGAGTTATTGAGCTCAACTTGAGTGTATTTAAGTTTTAGTTTAGTTGATGTTCAAGTTCTAACTTTAGGAAGCTTGAGCTTCGCTGTGTTTAAACTAGTTGACACTTTTTGGCTTGATCTACCAGTCGACCTACTCAATAAATGTTTCTTACAGAATAATATTTCGTTTAAGTAATGGTTATATACGTAGCAATGATAAATAGAGTAGTGTATGAGAGAATATAAAGTGAGAGATTTGTTTTTAATTTCTAAGAGTAGAAAGTTAAAAACATCTTTGGAAACAGGAGCCTGTTATATGGTCTATAGATGCCGGATCATATTTAAGTTATTCTGTAATAAGAAAGGTGTCTGTCATTTTTTGAACATTCATAAGACATGAAGGAGTGCTAAATTCTGCAGAAAATGTATACAGATAATGAAGGTATGTGCGGAACCCTACAAATGATGATTCAGTCTAAAAAACAATGAACATTGCAGCTTTGGTCAGAAGTATTTTGACATGTTCAATAGAATTCCCGTTACTCTAGATGATGAGGGACCCCCCTTCAGCAAGGGAGAAGCGTCATACTCTAGAATTCTAGATCTGATCTTAACCTTTATCGCCTTTTTTCTTTTTGATCAGAGAAAAAAATATATGAGAAGAAAGGCAGAGAACACAAACGTAGGAGATGAGTAGTCGAAAAAAGTTGGAGGTTAGGAAGCACAAACTCGGATACGGAGACACGGGATATGTGTACGGGGACACGGGGACTCACCAATTATCAAAGAGTCTTGGATACGGGACTCACAATTTTTTTATATGTATATAATATATAGGATTTTTATATGTATATATATGGATGTATGTATATATAGGAGAACGATGACAGATTTATAACAATTGAGAAATCAGATGGGTTTGATGAGGTATAATGGAACTACGCTTTAAATTAGGTTAAAATAGGTGGGATGGGCTTTTTTTGGTATGGCCGTGTCCATGGGAGTGTCAAGCCCGAGTCTCAGCCGAGTCGGTGCTGAGTCGCCGAGTCCGACATGCATACAACAGCCTTTTTGAAGGGTCCGTGATCCTAACTTGGAGAACTTAGAAGCCAAACTTCATGATAAAATGATATGCTGAACCATGATTTAGTGGAGGCTTTTTCTGAAACTTGGTAAGATGCCACATTTTAATTTCTATCAGGAGCTCCAGCAGAAACTTTTGAGTTTTGATTACCAATTAATAGTTATCATATTACGGAGCATAGAACATGCTACTGAGTGTATACTGGAACAGATTTCTGCAGGTTTTTCTTGATGTTTACTTGCTCTTCTGTTTTATTGCCAGATTGTTTCGTCCTCTAGTTCATGCAGCAGGAATATATCTTATTTTTTCCACTAGCTCATTACCTTTATTGTAGAAAATGGTAATGATTAGTTTGCAAAAATCTTGATCCTAGTAAAGCCGACCACTGCTGTACTGAAATTAAACCTTTAGCAGCATGTCTATAACTCTGTTTACATCCTTTTCTTGATGTTTGTTTGCTGCTTCATGGTAGGTAGTTGTCATTGTACAACTTGTGTTTTTTTTAACAAACTGTCAGCATCTCCCATTCTTTTGAGGGGTGGGGGGAAGAGGGAGAGAAGGAATTGATAATCACGTTGGGAACACAATGAGAATGAAATTATTTGGAATTCTTTTAAAGGGAGGATGAACTGTGGATGCTTGATATTTATATAGTAAAATACTATGCAGGATGTCACTGTGGGAAGGAGCTTTCTTCTGGCCTTCCAGACGCTCGGGGTTGTCTTTGGTGACGTTGGAACAAGCCCATTATATACATTCAGTGTGATGTTCAGCAAGGCTCCAGTAAACGGAAATGAGGATGTTCTTGGGGCGCTGTCACTAGTTTTGTATACACTGTTTTTGGTTCCACTAATAAAATATGTCTTAATTGTTCTCCTGGCTAACGATGATGGTGAAGGTATGAAGTATATGTTATTATCAAGCCTTCAATTTAATGTTATTGATACTCTTATACTATAGATCATTCTCCAGCTTGTCATGTGGTGCAATTGAATGAGTGCCATTCCTCTCTTCATGTCTTTGCTGCAGGTGGTATATTTGCTTTATACTCGTTGATATGTAGACATGCTAATGCTAGTCTTCTACCAAATCAACTACCATCTGATGCGCGTATTTCAAGCTTTAGACTGAAGGTGCCATCTCCGGAGCTTGAGAGGTCATTAAATAAAGATCAAGGAACGACTTGAATCATCATTGACACTGAAAAAACTTCTTTTGATGTTAGTTCTTGCTGGAACATCCATGGTGATTGCTGATGGCGTTGTTACGCCAACTATGTCAGGTTATTTACATATACTTCTCTTTTGCCAGATTATTCATATTCATATACTTTTCTCAATTATCATATCTAGTGTATTTTTGAAGGAGCTACTATAGCATGGATTGGAATAGAAGTCAAATAAATTGCATCTATCTTAGTGTAGGAACTTAGTTAGCAGTATTGCTTGCAGATTAATTGACCAAGTATTATCTTGAAGTCAACTTATTTTAGTCTTTGTGATTGCAGTGATGTCTGCTGTTGGTGGGTTGAGGATTGGAGTTCCTGGGATCGAACAAGGTGACATGATCTACTTGTTACATTTGCAACCTGCAACAACGGCATAATTCTCTGTTGTACATTCATATAGTATTGAGTGATACGCACTTAGTTTCTGAGGGTATATTTTAATGAAGTATACATGGACAGGTTTGAGTTGAACATTTTTTGTATAACACAAAGTCTTCACCGCAAATTGATGGAGAAAATAAAGAAAGAGTGAAATTATCACGGATGACTAGAAATTAGTATGTAAGGTTTTTTAGTATTTTTTTATTGTTATATTTTTATCAGATGAATTTCCAGCAGAACTTTAAAGGGTTACTGTTACATAAGTATGTAAATTGTATGCTTGCAATAAATTTAAATAAAAAATAACATATAAGGTTTGTTTATATTATATATTCTTATAAATAAATATAACTAACATAACGCACATAGAAAGTTTCCATGCACTTATGCATGCACCAGCCAGAAGGGATTTTTCCAATAGTAGAAATTCACAACATAAGCATTTCATGGTTACGCCCCATCTTTACCATCATTATGTCTAAGATGCTTTTACTGATACAATTTGAATTACATCCGTATTAATATTTTTTTGTTCCTTGATTTGGTGCAGATCACGTTGTGATGATATCAGTTGCTTTTCTTATAGTTTTGTTCAGTTTACAGAGGTATGGGACAAGTAAAGTGGGGCTAGTAATTGGTCCTGCTTTATTTATATGGTTTTGCCTTCTTGGGGGCATTGGCATCTACAACCTTGTAATATATGACAGCAGTGTCCTGAAGGCATTTAACCCTGTACACATCTATTATTATTTTAAGAGAAATTCAACCAAGGCCTGGTATTCCCTTGGAGGCTGTCTTCTTTGTGCAACGGGTAGCCACTTACTCCTACAGTTTTAGGTCAATAAAGCATACTTTTCATCTGCATTTTGTTGATTACTCCACTAATTTAGCTTTCTTCTGAGGAGTTAATGTAAGCGCCTTATCACATTTTTTTCTTATGTATCTAATAAACAAGTCCCTTTTAACCTATCTAATTATATTGTGATCCCAGTATAAAGTGTGTAAAAATCAGGCAAGCATGCCGCTGATGTACAGGACGTGATTAAATAAAAGCATAAATAAACAAGGAAATATATCTTAATCTTCATAAAATTAGATGGTAAAGTTGTGTTTTCTTTAATACCCTTGTCGACAGCAGTGTTTTAAGGATTCTCAACTGTGTAAGAACGATTTTCAGTGATAGTTTTACTTTTTGCATTGTCCTTCCAGGATTCATTTTCCCCTAAATTGTATGTTCCCTTTCCTTGATAATTCTACTCCTCACTGTTGTAGGCTCCATGTATTCATTTCATATCCGACCTAGTTTAATGGAGTGAATAACAGTTTCTAATTATTACCATTTACCAGTAGTTCTACAAAGATCTCTTTGATATTGTGATTATAGATGCATAATGTTTAGACAAAATTTCTCTTTGATCACTTCTTATTTTACTTTTAGTTTGTTTGTAATTATTATTTTATGTGTATACCATGCTCGTTTGATCATTTTCGTTTTTTTACTTTTTTTTTTGATATGTATACCCCCCCCCCCAAAACACACACACACACACACACACACACTTTGCTTGATATTTTTTCTACTTACTGGTCATTTTTCAGGTTCCGAGGCTATGTTTGCTGATCTTTGCTATTTTTCCGTTAGATCTGTGCAGGTATAATGGCAATAGGCAGTTGATAGGTCTGTTTGCATTATTCTTCTAATCTTAATTAGTAGTAATCAGATATATTGTCACACTTGTCTTTATTTAAATCTATTGTTGCTCTGATTAGCTACATATTCTGAATCAGCCTGCTATATATGCAGCTTACTTTTGTGTTTCTCGTTCTGCCTTGCCTTGTGTTGGGGTACCTGGGCCAAGCTGCATACCTTATGAATAACCATGCTGATACTACTCAAGCTTTCTTCGCTTCTACTCCAAGTAAGGTTCATAGTCGCTTGCTCATACAAACTTACATGACCTTTACTGAAAGTAGATATATAAGATATGTAGAAGCATATAATTGTGTCATTCTTTAATTAATTATGATACACCACTCGGTATGAATTCTTTGCTGAATTAAATATATGTTTTGAAACTGAAATGATTAGAAGGGGGTCTTTATCAAAAACTTAAGAAATAAAAACTTCATTCCTTATATCAAGTATTTTCATTTTGAATAATTAAAATGAAGTCAGACTTTTAGATGTGCTCTTTATTTCCAAAGAAGGTACACGTCTTAAACAAGAAATCAGAAAATATAAACTAAATAATGCCATGAAGAGTTCTAATATACGTACTCAATTTTTTAAATTTAAGTTCAATGCACTTTTCTTGATGTTGATTATTGTTTTTTTCATTTTAGCACATGAACAAGTAAACTTGTAATCTTGCATGCTTATAGATGTTAGTTTTTCTGTTTTCTCAGTAATTCATATCTCTTTTAATATCAATCTCTGTTTAAGGATTCTGTGCTACTAAATTACAAGGTTTATCTATCGTAAAATGTGGCCTATTTTTCTTGGAAAAATACTTATGATATTAAACATTAACGATAGAATTGCCTAAATGTAACTAGTAACGGATAGGGCCTATTTGTACATCATAAATTCTTTGTATAAGTAAAGGGGATTTTTAAAAGAAAAGTAAAAGTACCAAAGGATCTCATTTTATACAGGACTATGTGAATGAGTGAACATTGTATGTGTATGTATAAATTTGAGGACTTGCAATATGCTACCTAAAGAATTTCTTTTGTCCTTTACTCAGTTGCATGCATAAGCTTCTGTGAGTAATATTATACATATCAAAGTCTTGGGTTTTATATTAGCAGTTGTAGGATTGCATGTAATTATATATTTGTGGGTATTGTGTTGTCTGTAGGTGGTGCTTTCTGGCTAGTGTTTCTCATTGCTAATGTTGCTGCATTAATTGCCAGTCGGGCAATGACAACCGCAACTTTCTCTTGTATTAGACAGTCCACAGCACTCGGTTGTTTTCCTCGGCTTAAAATCATTCATACTTCTCGGAAGTTCATGGGTCAAATCTATATCCCTGTCCTCAACTGGTTTCTACTTGCATTTACAATGGGTTTGGTGTGCTCTATCTCAAACATCTACGAGATTGGAAATGCATATGGTAAGACTTACTTCACCCCTATAATTAGTTAATTACATCTGTGTGTGTATTATACACTAGTAAAAAAGAGGGTTAGCCATTGGGCCAAATGCATTTGGTTAAGGCTTTGTTTTTACTTGACTGAAACAGTGTTATATTTTCATTTGTTGTTTTACATGACAGTTTGCACAGAGCCAGGAATGCTTTAGAATCTTGCTAATACTAGGAATATGCTCTATGGACATGATCCATTGAAAAGTTTTATTGATTGTTACAATTGACATCAGTTTTATCTTACAAATTCTAGTTTGTAATTACACATATTTCCGCTTCTTTTGTGGAGTTCTAGTAATTTTTTCATGTGATCTTTAACAGTCATTGCTGAGCTCGGAGTGATGATGATGACCACAATCTTAGTTACACTTGTAATGCTCCTTATATGGCAGATAAACATTGTAATTGTGCTGATTTTTGTTATCATTTTCCTGGGGATGGAACTAACATTCTTCTCATCAGTTTTATCAAGTATTGGTGACGGAAGTTGGATTATTTTAGTGTTCGCTATTGTTATGTTCTTAATAATGTATATCTGGAACTATGGAAGTAAACTCAAGTATGAAACTGAAGTCAGGAAAAAGATGTCCATGGATTTAATGCGGCAGCTTGGCTGTAATCTCGGAACAGTTAGAGCTCCTGGCATTGGTTTGCTATACAATGAGTTGGTGAAGGGCGTGCCAGCAATATTTGGACATTTTTTGACAAGTCTTCCTGCTGTGCATTCTATGATTATTTTTGTCTGTGTCAAGTATGTTCCTGTTCCTGTGGTGCCACAGGGTGAAAGGTTCCTGTTCCGTCGTGTTTGCTCCAAAAGCTATCACATATTTCGTTGCGTTGCCAGGTAAGTATAATCACTTCGCCTCCTACTAGTCCATCCACTGTAGACTTTTTGCAATGTGGGATACATCTCTACCTTTCATATTGCCAAAACCTAAAATATACTGAGCTTGCTTTGTATCAATTCTCCTTTGGCAGATAACAAATTTATTATTATTGATCCAGTAAATTTATGATGGCTTTGAGTTTTGTGATATGACCGGGCTTGGATTTTTGGTTACCATCAAATGGGCAGTATATGGGTCTCACCACTATGATTACAAGTCACATGCAAGAAACCCAATCCGATCTTTTAGTTTCACTGATTGTGTTGGGTCTATGATAACTGTTTGAACTGTATCTTTTATTCTTCTCTCAAGTTGCTTGATATTATTAAGACATACATTTTTACTTCTGTTAGAAACCATGATAATATTTCAAGTGAAGCTCTCATGCAGTATAATACAGTCTAGGATAATTAAAGGTTCTATGTAATATAAATGGGCAGTATATGGGTCTCACCACTATGATTACAAGTCACATGCAAGAAACCCAATCCGATCTTTTAGTTTCACTGATTGTGTTGGGTCTATGATAACTGTTTGAACTGTATCTTTTATTCTTCTCTCAAGTTGCTTGATATTATTAAGACATACATTTTTACTTCTGTTAGAAACCATGATAATATTTCAAGTGAAGCTCTCGTGCAGTATAATACAGTCTAGGATAATTAAAGGTTTTTGTAATATAATTTTGTCACCTTTTATGCTTCAAATATGTGATAAGGTTCATTTCTTTAACTTTTCTAACTTATTTGAACTCTTGATTTTGTCAATTCAATTTCTCTACTGTGCGAGGAACTACTGCACCACCATATACTGTACTTAATTACTTATTGCTAGTTTTTTTGTCTGAAAATTAAGTGGAGACAACACAATGGTGTTACCAGTGCGTTTAATTATTGTCATTCAACAAAAATCATTCAGTATGCTAATATTTTATACATATTATACAAAAGTACACAAAGTAATAGTGTGATTATTAAATAACCAGCAAGACAGGCATCACAGTATGAAATTGTAGTAAATGGAAGACCTTACTTCTTAAGCACTGCTAAGTATTAAGGACTCCCTTGGTTGTATCCTTAATTATATACCCTTCCTTGGTTGTATCCTTAATTATATACCCTTCCTTGGTTGTATCCTTAATTATATAACTTTATGAGAGAGGGATGTTTTCATCTTTTGCAGTTGCTAACATTACCCCAGTTGTGATGCAGGGCACACTGTACAGTGTACATTAGAGAGGTCATAATTACAAGTTGCACATAGAATTACTTAAACTTGATCACTTTGTGATTATTTGGTGGTAGGGTTGTGAAATTCTGATATTTTTTTCTTTGACTGATTTGTGTACAACAGAAGTACCCGGTCAATATAAGCGGGTAATGAAATAACTATCATAGAGATTAACGTGCATCAGTAGGTAGGAGGAAATATGTTGGTAGGAATAAAGCGTGAGATGGTATTTCCTGTTTTTTACAGGAGGAAGAGTACCAGATGTATAGGGAGATGTATTCTTTCCTTTCAGCCGCAACCCAACAATTTTGTTTCTTTGAGATGTTGATAGAGAGAGGGTGAGGAGGCAAAACTTAGAAGTAGGAAAATAATGTTTTTCTCAGTCCTCTGCCTATGATGTAGTCTAAACGCCTTTCACTTGCTAAATTTTTACCTAAACAAATACACATCATATAAATACACTTTTTTATGTGCATCTATCATCTTCTATGTTATAGCTATTAAGCGTGGGACCTAATATATCTAACTTGATTATATATTTGTCAGATATGGCTACAAGGATGTTCGCAAAGAGAATCATCAGACTTTTGAGCAATTGTTGATTGAGAGCCTTGAAAAGTTTATCCGTAGAGAAGCCCAGGAACGGTCGTTGGAGAGTGATGGCGAGGATGATTCAGATTCTGATGAAGAGGCCTCAAGGTCACGAGTTCTTGTTGCTCCCAATGGCAGTGTCTATTCACTTGGCATGCCTCTCTTGGCCGACTACAATGACACCATGCAGTCAGTTACAGAAGCAAGAACTTTAGACGAGGTAAACAGGGAAGACCCTAGTGTGTCCGATCCAGAGCAGAGTCTAGAAAAGGAGCTGTCATTTATACGCAAGGCCAAAGAATCTGGGGTGGTTTATCTTCTTGGTCACGGGGATATCAGAGCGAGAAAGGAATCTTGGTTCATCAAAAAGCTAATCATCAATTACTTTTATGCTTTTTTGAGAAAAAATTGCAGAAAGGGGGTTGCCAATTTGAGTGTGCCTCATCAGCAGCTGATTCAAGTTGGCATGACTTACATGGTTTGAGGGGTATTGCATGATAAGGCGAATTAATCAACTTGCAGTGCATATAGAAGACTTGTTACGAAAGTGCCATAGATGATACTAATAACAATCCATTGAGTTAATGCAGAGAAACATTGACGATTTAGTTGTACTGTCCTTGTATTTTGTGTTAGTTTTGAAACTTGCTGATTAAAAGGTTTTTGTAGGTTCTTTTGTATGTTCTTATAGGCTCAGTAAGTTAACAGAATGAAATATTGTAATTACTCTTATTCTTTATAATATTAATGGTATTTAGATGTCGAAGTGCAGTATGAGGTTGAAATAGTGAATCAAGTGGGAATTAGTTTAGATGTTTATGGAAGTTTAAGATTATGGTTTCCCCTAGTTCACTCATGTTATGATTTGGTCCGTGTGCAACACTGCTTTTGCCTTTTAAGTAGACTGCGCAAAATGGGTTTGGATTCGAAGATTTGAATGGAAATTCATGGAATCGAATCCAATTTTATATCCGAATTATTTGGATATGACCGAGTTACTTCTCGACAGAAAGCTGGCATTATTTCACTGGTGTTGTATTTGGTTGGGTTAAATGAAATTGTTAGGAATGGAATAAAATTTGAACTATAATATGAGTAAAAGTTCAAAAATTTTATTTTTACCTCCATTTCACCATTTCATTCATAATAAAATAAACTACAACTCAAACTCCCAATTTGAGAAGAATATTTCATGCCTCATCGTACCAATTTCCATCACATTTTTTATCATAACAAATTTGCATCCTCTCATTTTTTTATCTTCCAAATATTGGATTAAAAGAGGTCAAGGCTGCTAGAGAGTAGTTCAAAAGGAGGCTAGCAGCCCTCAAACTTGATCTCCAACTTGCATAGTGAGAATAATAGGTGTTCCAGGATTCAAATTACAAACTGCAAGTAACTTGACATACAGAAGAATAGAATTGCACATGAACAGGACTTAGGGTACCAAAACTTTGGTTAAGCATTTCCACAAACAGAACAGATTGCAGGCTAGATCTTTCACAAAAGAATTTAGGGATATATGCAATCATGCATACATCTCTAGGTTACCGAATTAATCAAAATTCTCAACTCCAAATAGAGATTGTAAACATACAACCAAAGGATACAGAATTAGGAAAGACAAAGAGTTAGGATGACCACAACTTTCACAGAACAAAGTATATTTGCTGACCAAATGTCAATATAAACGATTTGCATCATCAATAATATGTAATTTTTTAATAGCTATGATAATTATACACCACTATACAGCTATAAGGAGAGAAATAGGTCACATATGACATAACAGAGAGCTGATAGAGAATGGCATGATGTTTGTTTTCCAGTATAACATTTTCTATATTGTTCAACTCCCAAAATACAGAGCGCCTACAGTAGCAGCTTTTATAAATCATTTACGCAATTTCTATATACCTGACAAGCTATCTAGCTTCAATTTGACAATATGCAAAGACAAAAATGCTAAGCTAGCAGAAGTAGAAGTGTCAACAGGATGAGGAATAATAGTTTATCCTCTAAAGTATTTTTATACGTATCTTATAGTATATATAACACATGTACATCACCAATACTAACATTTTTTTCCACTTAAAACCAAAACTCAAAATGGTCAAACAATGGTTCTACAATATCCAATAGCTAACATTAGATCGACTGCCTTTATCTTTTTAATTACCTATATATAAGCAAGGTTAGATTGGAAAACGTAAACTAGCACACAACACCCAAACAATTAGCAGCTCTATAACATAGTTTGATCATATTGAGCAATGATATATATATCACTAAAAAACCAAATACAACGTACAGTAATATGCAAACGGAGGCTATATAAAAAATACTATGTAGCATAAGCCAAAATGATAAATATAAGTGTCGATTACAGAACAACAATGGAAGGGTTATAAGCAGAAAAGGTATGGCAGTCTCCTCACCAAATTAAAGGCAATTATCCGAGGTATGGGTAGCCTATAGTTATAGTAGATTAATACACGACCTCTCGGTCTTGTTCAAGCTATGGATCTTATATAGAGGAGTGTGAAAGCCCATCTGCGGCTGCCATTGACCCCTATGCTGCATTCGATCTATCTGTCCCATGGATATGTGCCCAGGCATCTGAGACCTAAAACTCAATAAAATTGGAAGTACAAGGTAAGGAAAAAGAGAAAAAAAAATCTGTATCTAACACATCACCGCACTCCCGTATTAAAAATATAGTAGAATATTATCCAAACCAAAGAAAACGAGTATATACTACCAAGAAATTAAACCCAATGAGACATTGTTGTAGCCATGCCAAATCTAACATTACCAACCATCTTGTAAAAAAAGCAATATTCTCTTGCAAATATAAGAAAAATGATGCAATCTGGTGTTTTCCTTGAATCGAAGAGGGAGGTGCAATACTATTAGTTGCGGCTTTTCACAAACACCTAAAGGGTTCAATTTTTAACATAATAAACTAGTATAAATATACATACATCTCCGGTTACCAAACCAACCTGAATTCTCAAATTCATTTAAAAATTACAAACATGAATCATGCCAAAAACAATTTTTTTTTTTTGAAAAAACAAAGAGCAGAGAGTGACCAGAATTAAATAATGCTAAAAAAAATTAAAGTTGAGCTTCTTCCATTTTCCAACAAGAAGAAAGTTGAAATCCATTACATAGACTAATTAGAACATATATATAGATAGATGATATGTTACAACATCAGTACATCACAGAGAAACATCAGAATTTATTACAGGAGGGGGTTTGGGTTTAGAATTTATAACAATGATACTAAGCTAACATTGAAGTACCAAAGCCTGTAAAGAGAATTTTCTATTCTCCATCTTCCAAGCCTCAATTATATTATTAGAATGAGTTAGTTAAGTTGAAACATGTCAAGACGAAAAATCTTTCTTAAACAATCTTAATTACTTTAACACATAGTGTGTACATCTTTCATCAGGTCCTATGATGATTATACTAATTCACTATGATTATTGATAAGTAGAGTATAAACCAATATCCAACAATAAACGAGACAAATAGGTCTAATATGACACGAGGGAGCAGAACGAACACGGTGTCATGGTGTGACATTGGTATTAAAGAAATAACGCTTTCTCCTAAAATACGGATAACCCTCTGTAGCTACTATTACAAATTATTTATTCAAAGTTGATGAACTGAATGCGGTACATAGCATGGGTAAAACATTCACCAAATAAGAAACTAACACACACACGCACACACCTCTGATTATTAGCAAACCAACCTAGATTCTCAAATCCAAATAGAGATTTACAAATGCAGTGTTTACAAATGTAACAAAATGCAACATATATCAAGAGTCTTTTTTTTTTTTTTACTAATTTGGCTTATAGCGGACTTGAGACGACAAAGGATAAATCCTCAACCACTGGACTATCCAATCGTGCTCAACCAAGAGTCTTCTTAGTAAACACAAAGACAGCCAATACTACTCGAAATTTTTTCTTTCTTTAACCGCCAACCATGTGGCTCCTGTTAAAAAGTAGGTTTGTACTACGACTCTACTTAATACCCTGTACCTTCCAGCAACCTAAAATCAAGAAACCGTTTAGAGATTTGAATATATATATTTAAAAAACATATGATATACCTCATTTGCACGGTCCAATCTTCGTTTAAAACCTAGGCGAAAAGACTGCCAAACCATACTTGATCTTCACAAAATTATCTCTCTCCCTCTTAACCTAATGCCTCAATACGTACATGATATGGGTCGCTGTTTGACTTATTTTACAAGTAATCTATAATTACAAATTGTATAAGCTCCTTATCCGATATTTTACAAGATTGGCTATAATGACTGATTATATTTTAAAGTACAACGGTGTATACAAACTCCAATACAATACACATTTTTGAACCTGAAAATATTTCAAATAAAACAGAAAATGGACCTGGAAAAAGAAATTGAACAGAGTGAACTCAATCCAGAGGTCAACCACAAGTTTTATACGTATTTATTTTCTTCCAGCAAGATTGTTGCAAGGGCTTCCACCAACCACAAGATCATCATGTGTTTTAAGACAAAAACCATTGATCATCAAGTGTTACATCTCTCACATCAGAGATGTGAATCAGAACAAGAGTCTATTCAGCCACATAGAAGCTTGTTTGAAGACAAAAACCATTGATACATTTGGACGCAATCAGTCAATCAGTCACCTATTTGATTGCGTCCAAATCCCCTGATCGATCTGACAAGTTATAGATTGCCCTCAACGCACATCTAAAGAGAATGTTTAAGAAGTTCCAATCATCTGATAATATATTAATTTATTATCAAGACAAGCATGACCTTGAAAAACAAAATCCAAAACCAAAACAAAATTTCTATGAAAACGAAACTGCAAACATTCTTTTAAATTTTCAATACCAGTACTTGCACATTAGTTAAATGTAGTATGCAAAACAAGTATATCAACACTCGACTTTTATTCATAAAATAAATTTACTTGAACTTAATCCATTGAAATATTAGGATATTAAACTCCAAGAAACTATATCCATAACTATAACTATGATCAGTTTCTTTGGTCAAAACTGAATAGTTTGGATAATGTATGAATAAAAAACCTTCCAATGGTTGGGAAAAACTAATGCAGAAACAAAGTTACAACCCTAGTGCCTTGAAATAGCTGATCAGTGATCAAAAAGAAACAACTCTAATCATGAATCATTGTACAAAACAGTCGTCTTTCACTATTTACTTATGAAAAAAATAAAATTAAATCAATGACAAGGATGCTAAGCTAAGAGTGAAGTGATAAAGGGTTGAACTAACATTTCCAGAAGGAGCAATTAATCTTCTCTCGAAAACTGAAGAAAATGATGCAATGTGATGTTATAGCTATAGAAGAGAGAAATAGGCCATCTATGACATATGACATAGAGAGAGCTGACACAGCATGGTATGCCATCTTTCCAGTGTAATGTTCTAAATTGTTCGACTCCTAAAATACAGAGCAACCTAATTAAGTAGCTGCTTTTAACCATGTTTACCAAACCCGGGAAACCTTCCAAGCTTCAATTTGACAATAGCAAGAGATCCGACAAGAATGCTAAGGTAACAAAAGTAGAAGGGTCAACAGTAGGTGGAATAATAATAATCCTCCAAACTATTTATGGCATGCATATAATTTATTAATTTGTAACCATAGGTAAAAAGTCTGCATAAGCCTAAATGATAAATATAAGCGTCATCGACTAGAAAACGTATGTCAGATGAAAGTTTAACAAATTGAATAATATATAATCCGTACATGATAAAAATTAAAATTTAACAACGGGGGTTACTTCTTCGATCTTGGGTTTCTTCTTCGATCTTGGGTTTCTTGGGTTAAGTACGAGTCACGGGGAGGATGATTCAGCAACCAAACCGTAGGCGTCAAAGTTACTGTGATCACTAATGAAGTTAGCTTATTCTTATTCTCGGGTTTCTTAGTTCATTCATGTAATAAACTCAGTCATGTTGCAATGTGCAAGTAGGCTGTTGTTAGTGTTAATTTCATGTCTTGTCAAGTAGTGTGTAAGCAAGCTGATTAGGATTCATATAGGACCCATCAGCATTATTTCCATCCGTTGAAGTAGGGTCCAATGTAAGGGGCATTATAGTCTGAGTGTTATCAGGTTGTTAGGGTGGCAGTATTGCAAAGAGTTAAAAAGGACATCAAGCTACAGCTGGTCCTCAATGTGTAGTATTGCAGTCTTTCTGTTATGCAAGAGTTGACTCACATTCTCTCACCATTGCTTTCTCAATAGTTATGCTTTGCTGTTGAATTTTTGTTTATAACCACCATAAAGCACCCCACGAAATCATGTGGCGGATTCCTTCGAAAGAACTAAAATATATATAAAGCAGCTCGTTAGTTTCAAAACATCATCGAATATAATTAACACACATACCCACATAATCAAACATCTACTTACCTCGACCGTATGTTTCCCTAATGGCCAATACCTAATTCCCATCTCTCTCGATGACCCCAAAACTTTGTATGCAGCCCGCAACAATGCAATTTTACTAGGGTTTTGCGTAGATTCCTCCACCACCTGCTGCTACTGCGGAAGTTGAAAGCTGTTGTTTTGACAAACAGACTAGAAGGTTCTAAGCAAATTTCTTTACTCATTTCTTAATTAGGTTGTCGTCGCTTGAGTGACATAGTAAGTGTAAATCTTCTCTGTTTGAGATTTCGGTGAATCTCGTATAATTTGAATGATGAACAGAAGATGAGATGAGCTCTTCTTTAATCCTTGCAGGTTGTACTTAATCATAAGCAGACAAGATACGTAGTGAAGCTTGATCCAAATCCCATTTCTTGAGTCATGGAGGGCATTAACATTTGGATTACTGAATTCACCGTTGTTCTTGCACATATATCACACACAATAATTTAATGTATATAATAAGTTATTCATTTTTTCAGGGATCCATGTGCATAAATAAAATCTAGCTACAGGATGAGGGAAAAAGTCAAACAAATCAAGCTAGAAACCCTAAACACATCTCATTCAAGGCCATTTTATACCTTGATCCCCTCATTACCCTATAATTTAGAATAATGTTTCAAACTTGTAGCTATTATTCTCTATCAAAACTATTAAACTAGGAGGTGCTAAAACTTATATAACACTAAATTAGATTTCAACTTCAATGAAATATATCCCAGAAATTAGATTAACGTTAACTTTGTGAACTTACAGCTTCCCTCGATTTTGCATAGAGCCTAAAAACCTAGTATAAGAACATTCTCTAGAAGTAGGAAAAGGAAGAGAAAACATTCATATCACATTATAACCTTTTATGATACATCAAAGGTTGGATTTGCGGTATTACATCACAAATTGATCTAAAACCAAAACCAATAAACTTGAAACCAAAACCACTGAGCAAAACTTGAGCAAACAGAGGTAATCAACAGCTTTAAAGTTCTGTCAGATATTGTAACATTCCTCGTTATCTGAGCTAATGTATTAGTCTATTAATATACATTTGTTGGTGTCGATGATATTTGATTCTGATTTACTAATGGACATATTAGTCTAATATAGGTGCTCTACCATTGGGGTAGCTCATTCATTAGACTAATATATTGGCCATTAGCAAGTCAGAATCAGATAGCATTCAATATTTCCTCATTACCATCTCTTTTGGACCTTAAATTATCTCGGATGTGGCAATTGCATCAACGAATCTACACAATAATACATACTGACAGAAAATAGTTCCTTCCATGCAATATTTCATCTAATACCTAGTTGGTATGATTTTTACTACTCCCTCCGTTTCATATTAGTAGTCCACTTTCAAAAAAATATTGTTTCAATATAATTGTCCACTTCAACTTTCAATGTAAAATTTAATCTAGTTTATATTTTCAAAATCAACTCTAGTCCACATATCTCTAATTTATATTTCCAAGATCAACTCCATACCATATATTATATTCATTCAATGCAATAAATATGAGTACAACCAATCAATAATAAATTTTCTTAATATGCGTTATTTTTTTAAAGTGGACTACTAATATGAAACGGAGGGAGTAACAAACAGATCTTATGTGCACTATGCTCAAACTAGTGTGAAGGAAACTCAGTGATGCTAGTCATCGATCTTTATAAATTCCAAAAGTATTGTACTTCTCACAAATAAAAGAACTTCTAGACTAACCAATCCAAAACTACCATATATTGGTTGAGATCAATATAGGGTATCTTATCTATAACCTTCCTACGAGCGAGAATAGCCAAGTCCGACAAGTAGTTACTTCAAAGCCTTAATAGTAGCAATACAGTTACCTTATTACATCCTTGTACAAGTTTCTGAAACAATCTCATATGCTCTTTATCCTCTTTCTTGTCACCTGCAAACAAAAAAATTGCCAACAATAACACAAATACCCGGTCATCTAGAATTAAGGAGATTGTGTGCATTCCTCTCTGAAATTATAAACCCCATAAAACAAATACACCCAAGTACCAACAATAACTATAAACCCACAAAACCACTTCCCCATCGTCCAATTCTTCATTTGAGAGAGAGAGAGAGAGGGTAGAAGATATTAAGTACTTCGAGGGCTTGTTTCGTCAACTCCCACTTGAGATGTCCCACCCCAACCAATAGATCAAACTGAAATGAGTACCCACACACATGCACACATACGGACATGAGAACTCGAAATGTTTTTGTCTTAATTAATTTTATGTAAAAGCTTTATGCATCGGTTACAAATTACAATAACCCTACCGCATAAACAACAATTTTATACAACTGACATTTAAACAGTGATGTATAAAAATACGACAGCATCCATTGAATCATCAAACAATGACACATATAATGATTTTTATGTCATTATTCATTGAAGGGACATATGTTACTCATATACATCTGGCAATATATATATATGTATGTATGTATATATCCGATGTAAAATGGATGATTTTCCAGTAATTCCAAAACAAGTAAACAATGATGGAAGGTTATAACTTGTAAGAAAGAGAGGGAACTATAGTTTCCTATTCCAGATTAATAGAAATTATCCGAGTCTAGTAATGAATATATACCAAGTAAAACAAATAATAACTCAACTATATATAGGAAGAAAAGCGATCAATTTACATAAGGAGGAAGATATGAACATAAATTCATAGAAAGCAACTAGAATATCTCGAGAGTTCAGATTTAGATGAGCCTCGAATATACATGCATATCCGGACACCAAAGGTATTCTTCCTAAAGTTTCTATCAAGCCTTGTCACGACCCTCACCACCAACACGGTTACGTCTCATGATTTCCAACAATCTAAAATAAGAAACCGATCAGATATTATAAATATATATATATATATATATATATATAACCGGAGAAATTGAGATAAAAGATAATTACTCCTCATCATGCAGATTTTGCCGGTGTAGGTTCAAAGCTTTCGTGAACAGTAATATAGCCAAGAAACACTCGACGTGGCTCCGAACCAAGAAACTGTCATGTTTTCAAAACCCTAGTAGAAAAATAAAAATCAAGCTAGGTAACAATCAAGCCGTTTGTATATATACACAATACACACATGGGTTCTCATCTTTCCCAACTGCCCAAACAAGCTCTAATTTGTTTTTTCAAGCCCACCATACAAAAGTTTATAATATAAGGAGGGTTTCTTTTCTTTATTACAGTACTAATTTTTATAATTAGTTCTATAGTAAAATTAAATCTCAACAAATTAATAATTTTCATCAAATAATAATTTTTCCAATCCCTATTTCAATCAATGGATAAATTAATATTATCATAATATATATAATAATAGTTATTAGAATTAAGAATCCTCAAAGGGCCTATAAGAATATAAAATAATATTTCATTAAACATAATTAATGATTTGTTATATCTAACATATATAAGCTATAATACTTTTTTTTCTGAAAAAATATAACCTATAATACTTACTTAAAATAATGTCTAGACAATTTTGCTAAATACATCTTGACTATTTCTCTTCTTTTCAAATAATCAAATACAATTTCAATCATATTTTTATGAAAAATGTAAAGCATGTTTCACGTATTCTTATCCTTTCGTAAAACATATCCTTCAAAATATTCACGGTTTGAAAAGTCTCTTTTTGAGAAATTTATCGTAAATATTAAAATATTATAATTGTAAGTCTTATAAAAATAATTATACGAGAGATCTAAAGAAGAAACGATAGATCGATTTATTAGCAAAAAATATGTTTCACGAGAGAACGACTAATTAAAGAGAAGTCTGTTAATCGTTAAAAATGAAGAATTCTCGGGGGCTTTCAAAGCGCTTGATATTATTTTTCTAATCTTTTAGAATTATGTATTTAAAATTTATATAAATTTCTATTTATTTTTTAATAAGAGTCTAATTATTATTTGTCTTCTAATTAGGTGTCTTTTATGAAAATATTAACTTATCTTCTAATTATGATTTAAAGAAGAAACAATAAAGCCTCTAAATTAGTTATCTAATTTTTTAAAATTTATTTATTAAAAAAATTTATATAAATTACTATTTATGTTCTAATAAGAATCTAATTAGTACTTTATTTTCAATTAGAATTTAATACTCATATTATAATTTTTATTTATAAAAGATAAAATTTATTTAATATGTTATCGATATAAATTCCATTTGAGATTTAAATAAATAATGATAAAATGGCTTATTATTCAAAAAAATATTTAAGAACAAAACGAGTCAATAGGAAAGAGCGTGTTAAATGTTAAAATTTAACAGTCATGTTATGATTTTTAAAAAATAAGCTCACATTTGAATTTTTAGAAAAATTAATAATGATTAATATATAATAGCATTTAAAATAATCTATCTATCTATCTATATATATATAATAGTAGGGGGAATGAGCGTGTGACGTGACAACTACATATATTTTCTTTTCCTGATTTACAAGAGACATGTCTAAATTAATGACCGTAATAGATTTGTATGCTTTTTTCCTTTAATTGATTTGCAAGTTTTTTTCCTTTTTCCTTTAGATTAATTACCCTCAATATGTGATATGGTAAAGTTTTTTTTTACACATTTTTAAAAAAAAACTTTTTAATACATGTTTTTTAAATTTATATCATGCTTTATTTCATATTATATTTATATATTTGCTCTCTCAACAATTAATAAATTAATATTGTTTTATTATATTATATATGTTTTTTTACCATAAATTTATATTATATATGGGTTTTTTACCATAGAATATTTTCATATATTTAACCCATCCTTTTTTTATACAAAATATTTTTGTCAGTTATTTTAGAGTAAAAATATTTTTTCTTCTAACATTGAATTTCCTTATATATAAAATGTTAGCAACAAATTCATTTAAAAAAATAATTACTACCACCTAGGTAATTTTTTTTCATGTTTTATTTAATATTTAATTTGTATTTGCAATCTTAACAATTAATAAATTAATATCATTTTATATTTCATTACATATGAATTTTTTACAAAGCCATAGACAAGGCAATTTTTTTAAATATAATCTTAAAAAAATAAATCTTACCATACTACTTAAATATATTTTTTAAATATATGTTTTTACAATCTTAGCAATCCGAATACTCTTTTTTGCACTCAATTAAAAAAGTCAATGTTGGTGGATAAGAGTGAGTTCAAATTATCATACTTTTATATATATATATATATATATATATATATATATATATATATATATATATATTAGATTTATAAAAGGACATTCTTGGGGCCAAAGGAAAGTAGTAAGACTTCGTTTGAGAGTACTGTTGAAAACTGTTATGCTATGAAAAAAGTGCTGGTGGAAAAAATGCTATCAGACAGCACTTACTGTTAAATATTGTTTGGTATTTTTTTAAATTTATCCATATTTTGAGATGTAATATATAAAAATAATATTTTTGAAAAGATTTGATGATGAAACTGATAGTTACTTACTGCAAAAACTAAAAACAAGTTTTTCCAAAAGTATGGGGGCACATGATTTTCCTAACAAATCTTAATGCACGTATTTAATTTATTCGGAGCTATTAGAGCGGGATCCACTTTTTGGGGAATATGAGTCGAAGCAATAACAAGAATATTTCTAGTGGAACATCTTTCACAATCCCTGGAGAGATGGTTCACTAATAGACCGAGGGAGAAGTAATTCGACTCATTCACATCCAGATCATGAATGTTTGGAATCCATATTATGCAAGGAGACATTGCTTATCAAAAACGATTTTTCAGACAACATTTTTTAGAATTTACCAAACAACTTTCTAACAGATTTTCAGAAAAAACTGTTGTAACTGTCTGCAACATCAATACCAAACGGGGGCTAAGTTATGAGTTATTTGAATTAATGTCTAATTAATTTGCATTAAAAAGAACATTCTTGAGGCCAAAGTAAAACAATTAATTATGAGTTATTTAAATTAATGTCTAATTAATTTGTAATATTATGGAAACTATTATAGTTACTAGACTATTGTGAGTCCAAGCAATCACAATATTTTTCTTCTTCATAAACTTGCCTTCTTTTAAACCTCACAATATCTTCTATATTTCTTTTCATATAGTATTCTTACATAAAAGATCTGAAGGATAATAAAGATAGTTGGACTCAATACAAAGAAGCAGAAGATCATAGAATTATTTATTCAGGCTAGAGGAACAATCTTCTATTGTACTCAAAAAAATCTGGAAATGTAAAATATAATCCAGAATGTAATTAATATTATTTACTGTCTTTCTGCACTTTACTTTTTCTTGTAAGTATTAGTTGAGTTATCCTCTCACGAGATTTGCTTGTCGAACTCTAACAACCAAATAGAAGGAGATTGTAAAAACGTAGTATGTAATAGTAATAACGATAACTCAAGATATTAAATCTTAGTCTAACATATTAAATACACATTTTATTTTGTTATTATATTATATATAATACTATATCAAAAATATGTTATCATATACTTTGAATCATGATTTTTGATAAATAAAATAATAAAATAATAAATATTAATACATTTTTTAAATTTAATCAATTTATATATGAGAAAAAATATTTGGTTCAATAAAGAACATAATAGGGATCTTATGAAAAATATATTTAAATTTAATATGTATAATCTTAAATATATTAAACGTTTGTTTGATATATTAAAAAAATTATGTTCATAATATTTCGAATCACAAAATTTTACATATATATATATTAATAATATAAATTTATATTTTGTGCGCTATGCATATTTATTTTTAATATTTTATAATTTTCTTATTTATATTTAATTCGGTTGATGTAAAAATATATAATTTAAATAAGTTAAAAAACTAATATAATTATAATATATTAAAACTTTTTAAAATTATAAAAATATTAGTAATTTTAAAATAAATAATTTAATTAATAAAATAAAATATCAGTGCATCGCACGGGTTAAAATTTAGTATACTTAATATAATTATATTTGTCAGTTGATACAAATAATTAATTCTTTAAATATATTATTAATGTGTTTTCTTCTTTTATTTTATTTGACAAAATACCAAATACAACAGTTTTTACACATATTGTCTAGTTATGAACTGAAATTAATTAATTATGCATCTTTAAAGATCGAGGGACTCCAGATGTGCAATGAGGGTCTAATTAAACTTCCGGATTCTTGTAAACCGAGAGTGAGATTAATGAGTTGCCCAATGTTGATTCGGATTGTGAGTCGATCTGGCACAGCTAAGACGGACCAGAAGAATGATAATTTTGTGTAGAATGGGGGTAATGTTGACACCAACATATAATCATACGGGGAGGAGTAGACTAGCCAAATTTGAATGGTATGATTTTGATGTGGATCGGTCATCGAGTAGGTTCAATGAAAACAATTGTCATTTTGGTTTTATTTTATATTTGAATTTTTGGAATACATTTTTAAAAAATTTGACTATATAGTTAAATTTATTATTTTTAAATTTTTTTTTTAATAAAAATATTAAACTAAAACTTTTATTCAAAAAAAAAATTTTAAATAATAATTTTAACTATATAACCAAAACTTTTAAAAGAATGTGTTAAAAAATCAAATGTAACATGTTACCGATAGAGAACACCATTAAAATCGTATCAAGCGGGGAGGACTTGGCTTTATTCAAAAAAAAAAAAGAGTGGGGAGGACTTGGAATTCCAAGTCTTCGGAGGATCCATCGGCTCCAACTTTCATGGTTAGCATTATTTCAAAAAGTAGACAGGTCCATCAACAACATATACTTTTTACATTGTCAGATTATTGGATAAGATCTTAAACGTTTAAAATTTGGGGGGGGGAAAATGTAGTAAGCCACGTTTAATATATTTTTTTTAAATTTTAAGATTCTCAACACGACTCTTAACTTATTTTTATAAAAAAATTATTCATTATTTCTAATTTTTCCCTAATTTAAATTTTAAATATAACTTCTCGGGTCCAATATACCACCAGCCATTGAGAATTTAACACAGCTTCAATACCTTGATTTAAGCTTAAATATTCAACAGTTTAGGACTTCTGGAAAAACTCTATATCATTATTTTTCATAGATTTTTCAAACAATAATTTGTCGGGAAACATTCCTAAGGATATTTTAATGTTCATCCGACGTTGCACTACATCAATGTAAGTGGGAATCATTTTACAGGTCAACTTTTCTCTATATCTTTTCCTTTTGTATGTAACTATTTTAGTAATTTGATAATATACTTTAACAATTATAACAGGTGAGCTTCCGACAACAATTTGCAATGCCACATTCCTCGCAATTCTTGTTCTGTCAAATAATGGATTAAGTGGTCTACTTCCACCATGTTTGGGAATTCTTGCTGATAAACTGATTTCCATTGATCTTGACAATAATCAGTTTGGAGGACCAATACCAACAACTTTCTCCAACAGTTGTCGGCTGAAATATCTAAACATGAATAACAATAGCTTTGAAGGACTGTTGCCCCAATCTTTGGCAAACTGTAAGCACTTTTTTTTTACTAAATTGGCTTATAGCCTTACAAATGAGTATTTGTTCTAACAAATCTCATGGCTATTTACTCTTGGAGAGCTAGAAGTCCTAGTCTTGCGATCAAATAGACTTTACGGTATAGTAAGCGGAAGGAGCACAACATATCCCTTCCCCAAGTTGCGGATTCTGGATCTCTCCAACAATCAATTCACGAGCTATTTGCCACTTCAATACTTTAAGAATATGAAACCAACCGATAATTACTATAGCTATTACCATTACAATTCCACACAAGGAACAAGTTACTATTATCAAGCATCTATCTCATTAAGTGTGAAAGGAAGAGAATACGAAGTGAAAAATATTCTTCATATTTTACACAACCATTGATCTGTCTTCCAACAAATTTCAAGGAGAAGTTCCAATGATTACGGGAGAGTGTTGGGAGTTGTCCCACATCGGTTGTGGGAGGGGCAATTTGCTAGTTAATAAGCAGCCAATTTAACTCCATTAGCGTGAGGCTTTTTGGGATATGCCCAAATACAAATCCGTGCGGACAATATCTGCTATTGTGGAGTTAAGGCGCACGGACAATATCTGCTATTGTGGAGTTAAGGCTTGCTTGCGGACCAACAGCCCAACAGAGAGCTTAGAAGGCTTGCATTGCTCAATCTATCTCATAATAGTCTTACCGGACCTATCCCATCACATCTCGGAAATATGGAAGCACTCCTATCTCTAGATCTGACTTCAAATCAATTGACAGGGGCTATCCCACCTCAGTTAATTAAATTGACATTTTTAGAGGTCTTGAACCTCTCAGAAAATCATCTTACCGGAGAAATCCCTCAGAAAGGACAATTCAGCACTTTTGGCAACGATTCATACTTGGGTAACTTGGCCTTGTGTGGGCTTCCTTTGACAAAGAAATGCATACATGCAGGGTCACCACCACAAGAAGTCGGAAATGGTGATGAAGGTGATGCCTATGATGAATTTAATTGGGAAGTGATCCTGATGGGATATGGATGTGGATTGTCCACGGGGTACATTGTCTTCGCCATTGGAAAGCCTTGGTGGTTTTTGAGATACGTTGAAAGACTGCAGGAGAAGTTGATAAGAAGATGCATGTAGAAAGAATGTTATCTTGGGATGACATGTGTTCTGAATCAGTGGTATTTTCATAAAATCGTGGTGTCATATAATACTTGATACTATCGTATGGATAATTACTGATTAATCGTTGAGAAGAATGCATCGAAAATTAGAAGCTTGTGATTTATTTCATTATCAGTGACGATGGTTATATTTGGGATACTTTCAAGTTATGCTAATATTGATATGGCATATAATGTTGATTATTAATTATTTTTAATAATCACTAAAAAATTCTTGATCACTCTTTGAGGATACGCTTTGAGAAATTATTTGGCAGTAAATTATATGCCATTAGAAAGATATCAGAGTCTAGTTTCTCATGCAAAAAACGGTTCTTGAAAATAAATTTTCTACAGCAAGTTATGGCCGTTTTATTAAAGAATGGTCTATCTGTCCAGATTTGTAATATGCCGTTTATCTCCAACTTCTACCCCAGGAAGAGAAAATAAATGGACACAAGCATCAGGTTGCAGGATGAACGCGTAAAAGCTATCAATATTGCGATGAAGGTAGTACAAAATTTACAGAAAAGACGAGGCAAATTAAAGCATTTACCTTTTTGAGCTTCCAAGAAGAAAATGATTGAAAATGAAGGGAATTAGGCTGCCGTAATGTGTAATAGAGGCTGCCAGAAAAATAAAAACGCTGAATTCAAGATCCAAAATTTTCTTATGTGCAATAAAGCTCGAAAAATTCAAACACATGAGATGCAAGTGTTACGGAAGATAAGAGCGGCCTAATATTTGTACTAGTTAAACATGACCATGGCTTAACAAAACAAAGTGAAGACATGCCTGCATGGATTAAAAACAAAACAGCTTCAACATAAAAAATTCAAGGGCCCGACTCAGAAGCTACAACAGATAATTGGACCAGAAAAACCATAGGAAGCATGTGTCAAACTTCTTTTATTTGTAGTGAAGATAACATGGAAACAGATGGAAGGTGGAGCTAGATATAGAAACAAGCAGCAGAATCAAATTAGGGCCAGCTGCCAAGCAACACGAAGATACTCTCCTCATAACTTTCTGAACCAGAACTAGCAGTTGTTGAAATAACTTAAGTCAATCACGAGGATGCCCCGAAAATAATACAGTTCCATGTGCATATGGCAAGGAGAAGTACTGGTGAAGAAATAATTTATTGCTAAGAGGGGATATCTTAGCGCTTGAGAAGCTCTATGTACATGCAATTTGCAGAAGGCTTGGAAGCCAATGATATGTCTAAAGATTGGATCAAGTGCTGCCAACAAAACGATTAACAATGAAGAAGTGATCAGAGAATGTCATCATAACACAAGAGTCTCAAATTCAGTAGTGAAGAAACCCATATATCGTACTAGTGTACTGGTATAAAAAAGAAGGGAAAATGCAGGGCTGCTACAAAAGAAAAGCAAAGAATAGAATGCTCAAAAGGAATGACTGATTCTCAAAATTGAAAAAGTGAAAAGTGGCTTCACCAAAAAAAAAACATCTGAAGTTGCAAGAACAATTGCTGCAGAACCAGAAAATGCAACATCACCAAATGCTACAATGTTATTGAAAAACAGCGGATGCAACAACAGAAATTGTAGCAAATAAAGTTACAGCCGCCAATACAGATGTAGTTAGACCAGTCACCATAAATTCACTGGATATCTGATTTTACTGAAGTGAAGATAGCTAAATCGTGTTTTTCAGTAACAACAGTCCTCAAGTCAGCAAGCAGCATATCAACAGTAAAGCTAGGAAATCAGTTTCATATTTCTTCATCACAACTACTGCAACCTGTATCACCACAGAATTCTCAGCACACATCTCCTCAGGATGACCGGTAAAATATGCTCAGTGCCCTCGCTAAAGCTGTTTTGAAAAGAGTACAAAGCAAAAAAAGAAAAGACGTAGAGCCTGATACAGCAAACAATCTGGTGGATTGGTGGAATTTGAAGAAAGGAAAATTCAGTAGAAAAAAGAAGACAAAAATATCTAGAGCACAGATGTATGCAAAAATTACTACTACTCTAATAGACTAAAGAGACTATTTCCGTGAAGGCCCCGACTAATATAATAAACGAGATCATTTTATAAAGAGAGATGAAAGACGATAAACATTATACGAGCATGATATCACATATAACATAACATACTACAATTTGAATAAATGGTGACCAAGAACTATTACATTTTCAGAAGAAATGTTTAAAATACCACGTATCTCTCATATTTAGCATCTGATACACATATCAGACCTGCATATCTAACATGCATACAAGATATAAAACTGAATCAAGAAGTTAAAAAGAGTAAAGCTCAGAAACATCCCAATTTTCTGAATTAATTAATTTCAGAACAGGCAGTGGACCCTACCAACTGCAGTTAGATGCAAGAATCCTCATTGCTCTGCACCAGCCGGGAATAGAACCAGGGTCTGTACGGTGGCAGGGTACTATTCTACCAATAGACCACTGGTGCTTTTGTGTTTGTATATTTTATATTTTAGACCGTAACACAACACAAATTTTCCATCACCAGCTGATATTTGATAAATTCTTACTCTCCCAGCTGATAGAAGTCTAATTAATAAGTAAAGTAATACCAGTAATATTTCATAAAATACAATGTGCATCTTAGATTTCACATCCTTATTCGATACAAAAATATGAACCTAAGATGTTATATGGATGAACTTGAAACCAAGCAACTATTGTCCAATAGCTCTTTTTCCAAATTACAAAAAATTGTTTAAGAAGAAATCATTTTGAACATTTCGAAATAATTACAAACTTAATAACTTTTGCTGGTAAATCAGGCTCCAACTAATTCCCCCATTGTTGCTGTGGAAAGTTTCCAGTTTGAGCCACATGGAACAATGTGTATTTCAAACCATATCTCTCAATAGCCCATTTAGCATCTCTGAAACCACCACCATAAATCTTATTGTAATTAGTTTCGATGTTATTTTTCAAAAACTCTTTTAAGTTTCTGAGGAAGTGAGCTTGTTCTGGCGTAGTGCATAAAAAATCATTTCCTACAAATGCATACCAATCTATCCATTTGTGTGCCATCACTTCACAAATGCCTTCCTCCACTTCTAATCTTAGTCCTGTAAAGCCTATTCAGTCACATAAAGAATGTAAAATAGATTAAGCAAACATGATTAATTTATTGATTTGAGAGGCTACAAAAGAGGAATGTCACCTGCAATGTGCATCCACGCATGCATCATCTCATGAGCCAAGGTGGCGCCTATTGCTAACCTGTCAACGTGGATGACAGAATACTACATAAATAAAACGAGTGAACTTTCTTTCAAGTTTTAGATAGTTTTTGCTGCTGCTATTTTGTTCAAGCTTCTTACTTTTCTGAAGCAGCGAGTTTGTACAAGAAAGTAAAAATTTAGATTTAATATAAAGTAAGCATGTCTGAGACTTCACAATTGATATTGTAATCTCTTATACGATTAATTAAGTAAGATGTATATACCTGGGGAAACCATACACTATCAGCATTGATGTCACATCGTATACAGGCTGCATGTATTGCACCTCTTTCACTACATGAATGTTTTCCCCTCTCTGGTATGACCTAGCAACCTAAATTCTAGTTGAAATGAGGATTACTTTACCAAGAAGTGTTTTCCTAGTTAACCTTATGCATTGATATAAAAAGCATGCATATGAAGGAACATATAGAATATTTTGTCAAACTTATCTCGTGTTCCTTCTAAGAAGAATATAAGAAAAGGAGAGCCAATGAAATCCTTACACTCTGCACGACAAATCCTGCTCTATATGTGGTCACACCCACTGGGTATTCCGGCAGGTCCTGTCAACACAGCAGGGGTTAAGTATTCTACATTACGAACTCTGTGAGAATTAGAACAATTTACTTATTCTAAGCATGCATGATACAATATATGTACTCACCTTTCTGCCAAGTTCAGTAACAATTTTGTTAATCTCGTGTATATCAACTAACAAAATTGGAATATCCTCAATGATCTTCATGTTTAATCCTTTAAAAAATCTATGGACTTCACGAATAAGGAGAATCCATGTCTCGGTATCCATTATTGCTGTGCAATGACAATCAGAACAAAGTTTTCGACCATCACTGAGGTTAATATATCTCATGTTTCCTACCTGCACAAATCAAGTAAGGTTTAATTAATTTGAAAATATGGAATGATTTTTAGCAAAGAAAATGGGGAATAACTAAATTATGGTAAAGAAACAGGATTAATTTTAATCTACAACCATCATTTTGGCATCGTCTTGTTCTACTTACAAACCAATCCATTAATCTGAGATGTCTTACAGGTTTGTTAAACCTTTTACTCGCAAACACTACATTTACTATCATGGAATGAAGAGACTTTACCCAACTCTAGCATACTTATGGAAATTTATAATGATATCTAAACGTGATGCAAGACAACTCTCTCTGCTCTAATCCAAAACGTGTTATATTAATTATTTTTCTGGTGTAGCGGAGAATCTCTACCACAAACCTTGATTCTTGAACAGCAGCAGCACATTGTAGTCCCATCTGAGAAATGTTTGTGACAGACTGTCTGACCCCAATAGGGAAGTGGTAACCCATCAGATACTATCTGTAAATAAATCAGTAAGTAGCAGAACTAATTAATACTACATTCTCAAGTCTCAGTATGTTTAGTTTTATAGAAACTGAAGAAGTGCCTGAATATATATGACGATTTTGTACCTTTTGCATAATTAAATTATGGCCGATCTATTAGTCAATTCAAAACATTGTTTGTTTAGGTCCACTAGAAAGATATAATAAAATCATCTAGGGCAGAAAACTTACTGCTTCATCGCAAACATCACAAACTTGATCGATTTGACTATTGGAATCCCATTCTGATGCGGAAGACTCCCTGCAAGAAGGTTAACTCAATCACCTCTAATTGGCAATTTCTTGAATTGTGAGATACAATAATAGGCTGGATGACTATTACCATGATGTCACATCATATTGTTTACACTTCTTGAAGATGTTTAGGCTGCTAAAAAGTTTTTTCCACCATCCCCTTCTAGCAGTCATGCTTTTTTTCCTGATAAGATATAATTTGCGAGTAAAATCTATATGTTGCGCAAACATGTTTGCCAGTCACCTATTTTATGCAGATGTCCTTTAGTAAACTCCATTTTAAAAAAAATTCCATGCACGAGTAATGAAAAAAATGAATATGAATACAAAAAGAAAGTTTCAAACCACCTTTGCCTCATCGATGTATCTGAATGTTCCATACTGTTTTGTATAGACCCGAAATGTTGTTCATCTTCCTCTGTATAAGAACACTCTGCATCATAAAAAAACGTACAAAAGTAAAAAAAAAAAGATTAAATAAACATCTTTGACAATGTATACTGGAAGACATTATTTTGTTCATTTGGTGAAGTAATTATATATTCACATTATATTAGCAAGCAAGTTTAAGTATTTAATAATTTACTGTCAACATGACTCAATTGCAGGTAACATTCTGGGGCATATATGATTCAGAAGACAGGACATGTTAAAACACTAGCTTATGTTGCTCACCCACAAAATCCATTTCTCCGCTGTTTGATTCAAGAATAGAATATTGAAGAGCATGGTGTATATCTTCGTTCTCATCCTCCAACAGTGTCATTTCTGCGCTGTTGGATTGAAGAATAGAATATTCAACAGCATTATGTATATCTTCGTTCTCGTCCTCCAACAGTGGATCCTGCATCCAACAAAAAGAAGGAAATATGATTGGTAATGAATCAACTTTAAAATAATGACAATGATGTTGAAAACAGAACATTCTGCAGACTGTAGTAAATTTTCATTCACCATCTCTCGATATCAACATTCGGGTTAGTTAAAGAAGCATCTTATTAATTACTATGAGTAAATGAGCAAACTCGAGGCTACGATATTTGGTTAACTCCTCTGCAATTTCTTAAAACTAGAACCTGGAGTTAATTGCATTTAGCAGTACGAAGTTAGTTAAAGTCAGCATCATGAATCTTAAATATGTGACTAAAAAGCAAGTACAATCACCTCAAATGTAAAGCCTCCATATCCTCTGTTCATACACCCACTGTCATACTCCATCTTATTATATGTTAATGTACAAAACCAGCACACAACTGTTAGAGCAAAGAAGCATGCAAAAAAGAAGAAAAGGAGGTAAAATAAAGATACATAAATTACTTTGAAAACATATAACTTACTAGTGAGAATTCCTAAATGTGATCATGAGACCAAAGCTAAGGAAGTAAGAACCTATATAAATAACTCAAACTCTCCCTGTAAAGGTTAGGTAAGAATTTTATAATGAGACCATGTTTGGCCTATTGAAGCTTCCAGGGCCGGCCCTAAGCAAGCCCCAGGTAAATTTTTTGAAATGGTGTCATTTCCTTTTTTAAGGTTTAAAAAAAAATCAAAACATATTTATAGTATATATAAATTTCTTGGTATCCCTGCGATAATGGTGTGCTAGTCGGTCGCCCAAGGACCGGCCCTGGAAGCTTCATATTTTATTGCACCAAAACAACCATGATGGGTCATGTATTTTCTTATTTCTTGTTAAGTTTTGGTCAACTTCTGTTTTTTTTCCTTAAAAAAGAGAGAATCCTAACAGATGTGGAAGAGACGAAGAGTACTTGCTGGTTTTTTTAATTTAAGTTGAGACACAAATTGAATGCATGTTGAAACATAGATGAAAATACCACTTTTTCTTGTAATATGGGATAAGAATACTTTTTTTTTTAAATATGGGATAAGAATACTTATTTTTTTAAAAAAAGAAATCAATTCATGAAACAAAAGTTATACGGCATCTACAAATATAATCGAAATTGAACAAACGCTTAAGAATATCGTTGTTGAATCTTTCCTTTCCGGAGAGACAACCAAGTGATTTGAAGATAATTTGAATATATGTACTTGTTTTCACCCGACTGTTCTGCGCAATCGACCATAGATGCGATTCCATATTAACCTTCATCCGTAAATCAAACATGTGAAAATCATGCCGATATATAACCTCGGTCATGGAGAACACCAAAACACAATAAGACAAAAACCAAACTCTCACAAGGAGAGACTAACAAAACCCAAATAAATTGGAAATTTATTGAAGGAAAACAAGATTTTAAACAAGAAAATGAAAAATAGAGGGATTGAGGCTTTCCACCGATGAAAACCAATGGAAGTCCCCTAAAAAATCTTTAATGGAGACAACACCCAAGAGGACTTGTATTTTTAATTATTTTTAAAAAAATGTATATCAACTTCACATGTGCCGTCATCCTAAAATTTTTAATTTTTCTAATTTTATTCAAAAAAATATTATTTTTATGTGAAACTCATTTGTTAATTATATTCTAACAACAAATACGTATCTAGTTGATATTTTAAATTAAACTAGTTAAAAAAACCGCGCTTCGCGACGGTCTCATAATAAATTTTGAATTTATTAAAATATTTCCCACAAATTAAGTTACATTACTGATGACTAAACTGCATATGATAAAATTTGATATAACAAAATTATATTAAACCAAAATAGTAGTATTAAATTTATAAATATTATAAAATTAAATAATAATTTAAAAATATATATGTATATTATAATTCACAACTTACTAATTTATTATGATTCTAAGCTCTTTTTTTTCCCATCCGCCGATAACAATATCAATGCCACAAATATAGGTCAATCAGTCCAAGACATCTAGATAATTATTAATAACATTATGTAAATATTAAATAATATAATTTAAAATTATTATATCGGGACATATGAACTCAAATCCATGTAGTGATATGTTGATGATTCATTCTTCCAACTTTTTGAGGTCGTTGTACGTAGAAACATCACCTTAAACTCACATGACAGTGGTCTATATCGGTTGATACTTGCAACTACTTTTAAGTTTTTAATGTTATATAAAGACTCTTCTTCCAAAATATGTTTGAATCGAAAAAATAAATGTTTTTGAATCGTTGCATGGATAAGATTTTCCAATCATAAATTAAAGCATCAAAAAGTTAGTATGAATACATAATTGTAATAAATTAATAAATAACAAAAATTTATTAACCTTCTCATCAATTAAAATCATGTCAAAACTAAATTGATCGTTTATTTGTGTATTGATTGCATCCTACATCCTGTATCATCTTACTCTTATTATCCATCATCTCTATTGTTATTCAAAGCATTCAAGATAGTGTAATTCATGATGTATTAAACATTCAATGTAAATAACTATGTGATAAATTTGTTATGATTTATTTTTTGATGCTTGATCTTTAATTTATATAAGTGATGATCTATTATTTTTTAAATGGAAACACATTCAGTTTATGTAAAAGAATAAATTAACTTTTTTATTATAGATAGTGTCTTTTTGAAAAATCAAAACAGTTTCGATTTTTAATAATTTAATGCCTTTTTCTAAAATTTATAATTACCTTACGTATAATAATGTCTTTTCTAAAATTTTGAAACTTATCTTATTGGATAATAATAATTTACTTGACTTGAGGAAAAAGTTTAGGAGACATAACTTAGATTTTTCATAATTTAGAGAAAATTTAGGAGAATATAAAGTAACTTAAATGTTTTTGGAGAAAATTTAGAAGAATATAAAGTAACTTAGATTTTTTTATAATTTTTAATATTTACTAATTCAAAAATTCAAGAAAATTAGAAAAATACATTGGGACGATTTGGAAGCGTCACCTAACCGTGTCCGTCTTCTCCTTTATATATATATATATATATATATATATATATATAGGTCTTTGCTTAAATAAAAACAAAAAATAGACTAGAAACTAGAAATTAATTGAAGCCCTTAGATCAATCTAAACTAAGGGCCCCCTAGAGGCATTACACAATATCAAAATACACCCTCTCACATTGAATTTTATCTATTTCCCTTCGTTTGTAATTTAATTTTTCCCGTTAATCGGTGAGTTTTTTTTCTGAAATCTGATTTCACTATATTTTTATACATTTCTCAACAATCAATTTGTATATCATATGTGCTATATTTCGTAGCGATTTAAAAAAAAATATTTAATTTCTAGTTTCTAGTCTAAGGATGGTTACAGGCTGCGAAAGACTCTCTATATAATATATTTATGATTTTCAAAATAACTATTTTCATCAACTTTTTTAAAAAAAATGATATTTTTGACCATCACCCGTGTTACTCGAGAATGGTATAATAAATATGAACTGACCGTGACAAAAAATATTGTAAGTTTGAGAAGAGGCCCCCGCATATGCGCATCCAAAACAATATCGAGGTAATAATTTAAATAACTGTGTTTTGTTACAAAATTATATTTAAATTGTTATAATACAACTGTACGGGTATGCAACCAGCTATACAACTAACTATTATTGCATATATTATGTGTTAATTTATGGGTATCTAAACATGCAGCTAGTCAACCAGTAGAATAAGAAGACTAATGAGTAATGATACGCTGCATGTATGTGAGCTGTATCATATACGAGCAATAATAGACCAGTGCCAGCTCGCTTAGTTATTTCCCAAACAAGCTTAGTTTTTAATTTATTTTTCAGAAAAAGTACGTGAATGTATATTTTTTTCGAAAATAAATACTTATTTCTCAAAAATAAGTTTTAGCCTAAAACCCTAACATCATCCGTGACCTCATATATATCAGATGTGGTAATTCATGTCGTGTCGTGTACTTGAACCCGTTACACGAACATGACATGAAATGAATTCGTGTACCTGAAATTCAGACACGAAAAGTACACGAAAATAGAAAAAAAATAAAAATAATATATATTTTATTAATTTTAAATATTGATAATTAATTAATTTACATATATTAATTGATATTATATTAATTTTATTTATAAAATTCTAATGTTAAAATTAAATTGTACATAAATGATTTATTATAATATATTAATATATATATATATATAATTATTTTTATTTAATTAATTATGTTGTGTACTTTCGTGTCCTGTATCCTAAGAGTAAACCTAAACACGACACTAAATTCGATGGTGTACTTTCGTGTTCGTGTACGTTCGTGTTCGTGTACTGAAAATATAAACACAAATGCTAACGCTAAATTTTCGTGTCGTATACAAATTTGCCCTGTCTACTTATTTGTATGATTTAACCATTTATTTGCATAATATACACAATGGAAAAGTAGTTAAAATATTACTGTTTTGTGCAATCGTTCATTTGTTCGTTACCAGCTTATGGAATGATTGTGAATGTGCTGTGCAATTGTTCATTTGCTAAATTCCTTAGTGTGTTTTCATAAAGTCCTGTAACACTTCCTCAAGGTTCATATGTGCTGCCCCAAACGAACTTGCTGCCCTGCATTGCATTGCATTGCATGAGCCAAATAAATTCTGAAGAATATTGTCACATATATATTGGGGAAATGTTAAATCCAGAGCTTGTTTTTAACTTCCAGAGCAAAAAAATTCAAGAAGACCAAATTACCCTTAATATAATAGATTTCAGTTTCTCAAAACTCTCTTTTGAAAATGCTCTGAACGTTCCACCAATTGTAACTGAATCTGGAATAACATTGTATGCTCCACCGCCTTGGAACTTCCCAACTGTTACTACCTGAAAATGCAGGCTTATGTGTCAGAAATGCAATTACTTCTAGCCATCTGTTCATATCATTCACCACTTTAGAAAAGATAATATTTAGGAAAACATTGTACACCACTCTTCCGTCCTAGTATAAGTTGCTGTAGCTGTATTTTACAGCAAAGACTCTTCTTCATCCAAATTTTGCTTGCCTAAATATATAAATGTCACGAATGGAGCTACTTTTACTTGAGTGAAATAGCAACCACAATTTTTTAAACTTCGTTGGTGAGCTATAAGAGAATAATGTTTTCTATCCAGTTCTACATGCACAAATAACGGTTGCAATGATAATATTCCAACAGATACTGTATGAGGTTTCAGAAAGGAATACCTATTGTAGAGAATGTAAATTCACTCTAATGTGTTATGGAGCGGGTAAATTGATATGTGCAGCCCAAAGATGGCTTCAACATTCTCAAGTGCCCCCTCATCTAGCATTATCTTGGCTCCTGCACCTCCTTCCTCAGCTGGTTGAAAAACCAGAACTATGGTTCCCTAAATAAACCAATTAAAAAATTTACAACTTCTAGTATTCTGCAAGATCTCTTATGAGCTCATCCATTAACATTCGACATAATTGCGTCCGATATATGGAGAGTGAAAATTTTGGAACCCACTTGTTTCTCTTTCTGTCTTGGGATATATAAAACAGTGGATACACTGCTTTCACCAAAACATGTTAATCACCAGAACAAATGTAATAAGCCATCAGAATCTATGTTCAGAAAAATTGCACTGCTCTGGAAGTTGCTATGTAAAATTGTTGCTAGCTCTGGAAGTTGATGCTGCTCTGGAAGGGAATGTCTAAGGATAGTATGGTATTTAGCTTATATATTGCTCTGGAAGTTAAAATTTGATTCTGGAAATAGCATTTCCCTATATATTGCATGGTATAGTTGAAATTTAGTGGGCCCTCTGTGCAGGTCAAATATAATGTAATGTCTCTTCCTGAATTGCACGATTCCTAGCAATGTGCGACACCTCAAAAATATTAAATATAAATTTGTTAGTGTACACAATTCAATGTGAGACTTATGTGATATTTTGGATGCTCATATATTGTCGTTATCGTATCTTGATTGGCACTTCAGAGGCCAAACAAGAAATGATTAATTTTTGAACTTGAGAGGCCATGAAACAGGAAGATCACCTTCCATATGCATCCATGCATGCATCATCTCATGAGCCAAGGCTGCGCCTATTGCTAACCTTCCAACGTGGATGACACATGCATATAGCGTTAATTAAGACATGTAGTACATAAATATTAAGGAGGGAACTATAGTTTAAGTTTTTTCACTGCTATTTTCTTCAAGCTTATAACTTTTCTAAAGCACTAATTCATCAGAAAGTATATGTTGATAAATAATAATTGTGATTAGCAGTACTATATGATGCTACCTAATCAGGTCTCAGTATGTTTAGGTTTATAAAATAGGAAAAAAGTGCCTAAATATTAGACCATATTGTACCTTTTGCATAATTGAGGGGTGAGTATCGGGTGGATTCGTCGGGTTGGGACGGAAAAACCACCCAAACCATAAATTTCGGGTTTTCAAATTTTCAAACCATAACCAAACCAAAAAACATTTCGACCAAATCATTACAAAGTTCGGTTTCGGATCGGTTTCGGTTTAAAACCATTACAAAGTTCAATTATAAAATAAAACAAAATAAACTAGCGTATTTAATAGAATATTAGATTACAATTTCTGTCATCCTAAAAGGGGTGCTCATCTAAAATCACCATTTCTGTCAAAACTTCCCTACACTTGTTATAATTAAAGGTATGACTCTTAAGAGTACCACCCCTCCCTTTTCTTTTCAAAAGAAAGAACAAGCTGTTTTTTATTGGCTCTTTTGTTAGGGTTCTTGAAACACTTTCTGGAATGATTTCATAGAGAACTCGTGCCATTTCCTGAAGAAGCTACATATTGTTTTTTACAGAAGTTACAAACAGCCATTTTCTTATTATTATGATCTTTTGTAAACAATTTCCAAACATCTGACCTTTCACCTCTAGGTTGTGTACCTTGAGGTTTTAATTCAGATTGTTGATGCTCTTCTGTATGCTCTTCACCGATTGCATCACGGGGTACACCAGATAAAATTTCAACTGATACTTCTCCGGTAAGATCTTTGTCAACCGATGCCATATCTTCAAGTTTCAATCCTAAAACAAAAACCAAATTTAGAAAATTTCTAATGAAATTAATTCATACAACATACTCCATTAAATAATAATGAATCAAATATTTAGCAAAAAAATAATAATGAATCGGTTGACAGTAACATACAGAAATAGAGAACAAGAATGTTAAACTTACAAGAATATTAACTCCATGGAATTGAAGGTGTATGAGTGTATCTATCTCTCAAGTCTCAGGTCTCTCTCTACGGCTCAAGATATCAGGGTAAACTGATTAGGATTTAGGATAAATTAAAAGAATAGATGTCTGTATATAATTTGGAGTATGGACTATTACTCTTCATTTGGGCTGTGTTTCATTTAGGATTTAGGATAAAATTAAAAGATATAACCTTAAGGTTGCACTAAGCCATATGAATTTAGTACAAGTATATCGATTTTCAATACAAGACATGATGAAATTTGGGGACTGAAAATGTTATGCATAAAGAACAATTACCTCAAATGTTTTACGTTACTTGGAACAAGCTAGCTCATATAATATTACATATCAGAGCAAGACCTGTTAAAACTTAGAAGCGTGCAAGCAAACAACCTTTGAAGATGCCTTACAAAATCATGTCTCCTTAAGAAACTTCAAAAAAGCACCAAAGTTTAAAGCCCCTATTGGACCTTCATTTCTTTTTACTGCACTATACTACAAGTCCAAAATAACTATAATGGGTGCACGTGCATGCATGTGTTTGCGAGCAATAGGCTAGCTAGTGACTAGTGAGTCGACGTATGGGCCATGTCTCATATGTGACCTCATATTTTACTCATTTTTTAAATTATATAAGAGATCATTAGTTTATAAATAAAAATAATAATGATACTTGGTACAAAAGAATGAGCAAAAAAACTCAAAGCTCAGATGCACCTTTTTTCTGCATTTATATCAGAATATGCAGCGGACCCTTCCAACTGCAGCCTGATGCTAAACTCTTCATTGCTTTGCACCAGCCGGGAATCGAACCCGGGTCTGTACCGTGGCAGGGTACTATTCTACCACTAGACCACTGGTGCCGTTGCTTAAATTTGGCGTGTTATTCTTCTACAATTGTAACTTGAATTAGCAAATATAATTATTTATGCCAGTAGGAGTAGATATATAATTATTAGCAAATATCGTAATATCAATGATAATAATTAATTATTTTATCCTTTTAAATTATTAATAATGTTTGACTAAAATGTATTATACCTGGATATACAATATAAACAATAAATATATTTTTTAATATGAATTGTATACATTATGTATTGGACGTAATTGCCATTTGAAAAGCAAATAAATAATTTTAAAAGGTTTGGAAGGAAATCATAATTTATATATTACACTATTTTTATCTAATTAATTAGACATGCATATTGTTGTATAGTGAATAGAATAAATCTACAACGAGAATAAAATTTAATTTTAAGAAGGAATAACATTTTTTGAATTTAGAATCAGTGAACACAAATTTAAGATGTTTGGACCGAATAGCGAATGATAGGGGATTTGAACCATCCGACAGATGTTCAATAGAAAATTGTAGTAGTCGTTTAGATGAATATGCTTCGTCCAGATTTTTTAAATAAAACTCAAAACAATTTGAATATAAAACATTAAGTAATTCAAATTCTTTGGTTTTCTTGTTAACAAATGGCCCCTAATGCGAGCCACCAATTCTTTGGTTAAATATATTCAAGCTCATGTAGTAGTGAGTAGTGAGCACATTTTGTAACCTGAACTATGGCCTACTTGGCAAAAAAAAAAAAAGGTATGGCCTCTCCATGCTTTATGCCAACCCTTACAGTGGTAAACACCGCTATTTTCATAGTTCTCTTTTTACGGGAGAAACATGGGTTCTTGATACAATGGATGAAATTTTTAGAAGTTCTCGTACCAGCTAAAGCTGATGTGTATTTAGAAATATATAACTATTTCGGGAGTTTAGTGTCAATGGTAACCAAGCGGAGCTGGTGCAAACAAGAACTCTCAAATCTGGCTCTGAACTTTTCCTACTGCTGAAATGGCTGCTCGAGCTCAATCGAGCTCACGATGTTGCAGCTATTGCACTAGGCCGAAATGCCTGCCTTAACTTTGCTGACTCTGCATGGAGGTAGCCAGTTCCGGCTTCTTCCAAGGCCAAGGACATTCAGAAAGCTGCGGCTGAGGCAGCGGAGGCCTTCAGGCCACCAGAAAATGAAAATGCAGCAGAGAGAACATGGAAGTTGTTGGCGACCTGCCTTTATGGAGTTTCTAATTTGGACAAAGACATCTACTTCTAGTATCAGATTGGATGTGCCTACTGCCAATATTTTTTTTGAGTGAACTGCCAAGTTTTAATTATCTAGAAACTACATATAAATAAATATATATACATACATGCATGCATGCATGCATACATACATACATGCATGCATACATGCATGCATGTAACCTACAAGCACGTGTAATCCGTAGCCACAGAAGTGTGGTTGCGTTACAGATAATTGTTGTCCATACATGCACTTTGTTTGCAGCAGTACATAATAGGTCCGGGGGAAAATTAGGTTCGCTGTTATGCTTGCCAGTTGAGTAATGTAAATTAATTTTTATAGAATAAACTTCTATATTATGCTTTTCACTTGGGGGAGGGCATGAATGATATTCTACAATCTAACTAATTATTCCTTGAGCATCACCGAACCAAGGTTTGCTAAGCTGTTAGGAGCTTGCTTCCAAATAGAATTTTTTTGGGTTCGAAACACATTAGAATTGCTGTGGGAGGTTTAACCTTCCCAATAAATCGGGTGTACCAAGTCAAAATTGTAACAGAATTCCAGTAGGCCCTTGTGAGGTATAACACATCTTATACGGAATCAATAAGAAAAAGGAACATGTACAAGTAAACACTACATGTAATTGGCTTGTAAAGAACTGCATTGAACACACAATTAATTGAAAAATTCTCGTATTAGGTATAATGACAGAACACGAATTCACAGAAAATTAATTCGGTAGCACATCTAAATGCAATTAAAATAATGACATAATAAAAATGAGTATGGTTTTTTGAGAACTTGCCTCCATTTAAGGAATTTTCTGGTGTTACAACTTACGAGGCCCATGGCAAAAACAATATACATGCTCAAACAATTACTTGGTACCATTTGCACCATATGCTGATGGATCAGCTGCCTTTTCTAAGCGCTGAGTGGCATCTTCACAGAGGGAAAGTTGTTGCATGAGCATTTCAAGCTTGGCCTGATTATCTTCGTGGACATGTTTTGGAACATTTTTCAGGTAGCCAGAAGCACTCATCGTTTTGTTCAGACCATCATGTTGCCTACAAAGATGAAACTAAGTCACCAATTGTGCAGAAAGAACAAGGCAACAAGAGAGATTTATATTAAAAAAAACAGTTGTGTGTCAATAATTTTATAGTCACCCATAACTTTGTTCAGAAGAAAAAGAACCTGCACCTTTGACAGTACAAAGTATGTCAAACATAACTTTGTTCAGAAGAAAAAGGAAGCATAGATGCATGTTTCCATGCCTTAGAAATTTAAATGCATATAACTCCAAAAAAAATTCATGAATCAAAATTTCCAAATCTGTACTTGACGATTCGCCAACCAAATTGCGTGGATCATGTTTTTATAATATACTTTCCATTCAAGAAATCTCTACTTTGCGACAACCAAGTTAATAAAAATCAAAAGTAATTGGTGTTCATTTTGTCAAAAGTAACTGTTATCCAGGGGAATTAAAGAATGCATTTAACTAAGAATAAAACAACATTCAGCAATAAGACGACACTCACTTCTGTATTTCCTCCATCTTTTTCTTCAGCTTCTCACGTTCAGCTTCAACATTGATATTTCCCTGAAGCTTCAAGTAAACAGAAAGGTTTTCATTAACTATAGACACTGAACACCCAGCTGGAGGATCATCCTTCTCACGCAGCACCTGACAAATAAAATTCAAGGATTAGATGAAATGATCTGCGCATAACATTAGGTTAATCAATCAATATGCAGATAAAAAGGAAAAAAAGAACAATTTATGATACTTAATCCTACCATTAGCCTCACCAATGCCAGAAACGTACTATCACCTATAAAAGCATGGGCGGACGCAGAATTAAATAGAGAGTGGGGCCAAAAATTTTTGAGAAGTATATAAAAAGTTGAAGTATAATATTTATTTATAATATATCCTTAAATATTCAATTCTCCAAACAATTAAAAAGTAAATATAATAGATAATATATTTAAACAGTAACAGAAAAGTAAAAAGCGTGTAGCAATAGTTAACTAGATGCGATCATACAAAGTTCAGATATCTATACTATATATACTATATTATCAAAGCCGAAACATTAAAAGTTTGGTAGTCGGTAGTTGGTCAATATTTGATCCGAGTTAGTTAACTGATAATTGGGTCTATTTTTTTTAATATCAGTCTTTTATTTAAAACACATCTCTAAACAAAACACATAAATTTTATCCACTGTAAACACAAATACTCTTTACACACAAATATAAATAAAATATATGATAAAAATATTTCTACACAACATATTAAATAAAATTAACACTATTTTTATTAGAATAAAAAATTTTAAATTATATAAATAAAATATTAAAACAAAAATAATATAATATGAAGAAAAATCCGTGCATCGAACAGGTGCAAGCTAGTACATATAATGATATAATATATATAATTATATACACAAAAAATAGAAGTGAATAAAGATGGCAGGCATCCACGAGTGCAAAAAAGGCCAGAGTTGAAACTTTTACGTCAGCTTAAGATCTTGAGGGGGGCAAAAATAATGGTCATCAAATTAAGAACTGTATTTAGCAGCAAGTTAGGGGTGGCAAGGCCACTAATGGCCCTAAGTGCGACCACCCCTGATTAAGGGACGAGACCATTCATATTCATATACAAAAGGGTTCATTTGATTTTTAATTATGAAGTTGCAGCTGCGAGAAAAATGGATGTGCAAGGAACTACCACCTTCTATTTATTATTTCCTAAACATTCTTTTGGACAAACCAGCTGTAAGAATCATAGGAACCAAAAGTAAATGGCATGTGCAGAGTTACGTTGTATTTTGTTATCCCCAGATTATCATCATAAACATGACTATGCTCGATTCACAAAGCGCTTAGTGTTACAAAGAGCACACACCCGCACACCAAGACACCCACATATATATATTTATATGTACATGCTATGTTACCGGTTGGAAGCGTCCAGTAAAGTTATATGTTGGCAATATTTTGAAAATTTTACATGTTTTTTGGCCTAAAATGAAGTGTGAAGCGTCCACACCCATGTCTGAGAGTCGAGTGTCCGACTTAGATGAGGAAATATAAAACACAAATACGAAGATAAAATTAAAGAGTCCAGGTAACAGAGTGTACATATACATCAAGGAAAGGATCACAAACACAAATATTCTTCCAACTCGAACAGTTTGATCTAGCTTAATATGAGTGCTGTAATACAATGACAAGGAAATTGCCAGCTACTGGAAAGTTTCTGGAATCAATGAAAGTTGACAAAATAGTCACGAAGCAGCTATATATTCAATCATCATTACATTTTACAAGTCCTCGATTTGGCATATTGACTTGCTAAAGTCAAATGGTACTTAATACCTGATTAGCAACTATTATCAGTTATCGCTTAAAGAATGGAAGCTTACATGACACGGTACAAAAAGTTAGATACCTGCAAAGATGAAAGAGACGCGAGAGTTGAAACCTCCAATTCATGGACCTTGATCGTCGCTGCAACTTCATCTGTTTGACAATGTGCAAAAGCTGATCGCCTGTTTAAAAAATTAGTGACTCCATTAACATCAGATGTTTATGTAATAAGCTCTCAATATACAGTTACAGTCAAACCTATATCTACATATATTCAAGCAATTTAGAAACAAAAATGAACCACATAAGAAAATTTAAAGATGAACGAGAAAATCTTTAACCAGAGGATCTACTTATACAGGAGACGGGAATGAAGTGCGTAATACTTATCTCATTAATTAATACAGCTCATCCTGACTTTTCTATACTTGTGAGGTTCAGCTATAAACTCTTTCCGCATATTATCAAGCTTAAGACAAATACACTTGAACATGTATGCATTTAAATCACAATGCAGCTACTATTACATCAAACGTCATCAGTGATCTCAATATTTGTAAAATTAACATGTTAGTCATCATGAATTAATAATTATGCAGCAGCATTATACTATTGAATGGAAAGAACTTTCAATTTATACCTCTTTATACCACCACTACTTGAAAGTTCAGGCAACTCTATAGTTCAGGCAACTCTATAGTCTATATACCAAGAAACAGACTTTTATATATGTTTCTGAATAACAGCATTTATTTTTATTTAATTGAAACATCGTTGTCAAATGTCATAATCACAAACTAAGCTCAAATGTATACCTAGTCGAGCTTCAGTCTACAAGAAATATATAATTTCAAGGTAGGAAAACTAAAGCAATATAATTAGAATGAGCAAGTCCAACACACAGACACATACTGACTACTATGATACACAGATCTGTGAAAAAAACTGATTGTTTAGGAAGATTTGTTCTTCAAAGATAATTGTTTTATTCCCTCGTTACATCTCTGTCCAATTCCTTTGCATCTTTGTTACTAGTCGAGCAAATCTCATGCCAAAAAATAGATACCATGCCCAACTTATTAGTTTATTTTACTTGCACCACCTGACCCCCCAATCTGGCTTACAATTCCAGACGTTGATCCAGAATTTGCAATTCCAAGCTCTTTGAGATGAGCAACTAAACAATATCAACAAAGGCAGAATATTTCCAAGTAACCCAAAGGCTGCAAGGAATAATTCACACTACCAAGGCTCTGCAATAATGCATAGGTTTGAGTGTCATAATGACTGAGAAAGGTCACATTATTGACCAAGTATTAAATTCACGCTCAAGATATTATGTACTAGGTACTTGCAGAGTAGTTTTCACGATTAACCAAGCACGTGATATCAAATTTTCACCTTCATAAAATTGGTAGTAGAACCCAAAAATAGCATTAATCACACAATTCACATTAATATTTTTATTCATTAGTTCTACATAACTATATTAGAGGGATGTAACAAGTACATAATCTGGAAAATTATATGTGTAAACTATCGGAGAACACAAGTCGATATCATTCAACTTTACCTTTCATTTCTTTCATTTGCAGGCATTTCTGCCCTGAGTGACCTATATGATTTCACTACTGATTCAACCAAATTCATCTCATTTTCCACTTTCTCATTCGTCCAGTGCTGCAAAACAAGTCGACAGACAGCGTCAGCAAACTGTTTCCTCCCCGCAATATTAGAATCCCTACCTAAATGTTTGCTACACATCAGGGAAATCAAAATTTTCATCTCCACCTAACTGCTAGACAATTGCTCAATATATGTAAAATGATCTTTCCGATTTCATTCACTGGACTTCCAGATTTGATTGGCAATCTGAAGATCAGTCCAGAAAACCGAAGTACTACTTTCATCATATTGAGCACAAAAGAAATGGAAGTTCTTTAATAATAATTTTAGGATGTGGGAAAAATATTACACTTTATATATATTTACATTTGAAAAAACTTAAAAATATTTTAAACGAACATATGAAGAGCATATAAATACTTGAAAAACAGTCTAGTGCAAATTAATTGTGTCAAAACCATGCAAATTTCAAAATAAATGTAATTAAAGGTCTGTTTCGCTAATCTTAAATAAAGGTTAGTTGTTACCTGAAGTTGTTTTTCCAGCTTCTAAGTAACAAATAATGAAAAGACTTGAGAATACTAAAAGTATAAGTATTGAGGGTAACATCAATTTTGGTCAAGTAACTTATTAGTTATTAGTCATTCTGACTTTCTTACCTAACAGACATTTTTAATTAGAATTTGCTACTTACAAGCACAGACAAACATCCTCTTAGTTGTGTCAGAAACACATAAGAAAATAGAAATAAAAACTGGAAAGGGTAAATCGCAAAACTAATATTCAGAGACTGTTGTTACTTACTATCCTTCCAAATCCAAGGATAGTAATTTTAAGTGCAGGTACATTCATGTTTAAGAGTAGGAAACTAGGAATGTAACCTTGATTTATATATTTACTTCAACCAAAGATTTATATAAACACTCACCTCTATGACTGATGGATATTCACATATCATGATCGATTCTTTCCTTGCAGAGTCCTTAGTTGAAGGAAGTCTCTGCCATAATTCTTCCGTGACAAAAGGCATGAAAGGATGAAGCAAACGCAAACCATTATCTAGACACAACCACAATGTGTCTTGTGCAGATGTCCTCGCAGATAATGAAATCGAATCATTGCTATTGAAATAGGGTTTAATGACTTCAATAAAAATGTCACACAGCTGGAACTGCCACCATGAATACACTGCAGTGGCTGCATCAGAGAACTCATATGAATCGAGAGATTTTACAGTTTTGGCAATGGCTTTATTCAGTACTGAGAGTATCCACTGGCAGCTAAATGGCAAGCTTTCATACACAAACTTTGATGGAGGGGTGTAATCATTTCCAAGCTTACTCATCGCAAACCGCACAGCATTCCACAACTTGTTACACCACTGACGATACCCAACAACTCTAAGTATGTCCAAGTTGATCTTATCAGACTGGTAGGACAAAAAAACAATTGTTAAGTGGCAGATATATCCAGATATTTTTTTTGTGATTTTTTTTTACATATTCATTTATTTATTTGTGGAAAGGTGTTCGTGTATTCAAATAGATGAAAAAGAACCTGTGCTGTGTAAGACACAAGGGCAAACCGGAGGGCATCTGCTCCACATTCAGGAATACCATTAGGGAAGTCCTTACATTGTCCCTCTTTGGCAACTTGCAGTTCAGAGAGATCTAAATTACCCTCTTCAAGTCTCTTGTGAAGACCTTCCAATGATATTCCAGTTATTACTTCAAGGGGATCAACAACATTTCCCAGTGACTTGGACATCTTACGGCCATGTGCATCACGAATCATGGGATGCAAATAAACCTGTGATGAAGAATTTAAGCTTGATGCAACTAGTTAAGGAAAGCATGTGCTAAATATCATATTTATACTCAAGTAACCATATTACATAAGGAAACCAGTACACATTTTACACCATGGTAGACATTTATCCTCCCGTGAGGTTTCACAAAACTTAATGCAAAACATTACTTTCTACATGATTCAAGTTCTTTCTTCTGGTTTCAGTACATGAACATGTACAGATAATGGCATAAATAGGCAATAGTAATTTATACAGAATATATAGGAGGAATAAACTAACCTTTCTAAAAGGTACGTCACCTCCTAATTTACTTCCTAACATCACCATACGAGCAACCCAGAAAAAAAGTATGTCATGTCCGGTTTCAAGGACAGCAGTAGGATAAAATACCCGAAAATCTTCTGTATTATCCGGCCACCCCAACACAGATAAAGGGAATAGACCCGAAGAAAACCAGGTATCTAGAACATCAGGGTCTTGAGACAACTGAAACTTTTTCCCAGCAAATAACTGTTTTGCCTGTATTTGAGCTTCATCTTCATTTCTGGCCACCACCCAATGATCAGAGTATGCTCCAACTTCTTTCAGCTGATCATCCTCCAGAGACGCATACCATGCAGGAATACGATGACCCCACCAAAGCTGCCTTGAAATGCACCAATCACGAATGTTCTCAAGCCATCTGAGAAATTTGAACCAGAGTTACTTCAAAAAATATATTAGCATCCTAGATTAAAGATAGGCTCTCGTTCAAAATAACAAGCAAATATTCAACTCTTCACAAGCAGAGGTAAGTAACAATTTTAAAAATAAAAAGCTAGACGAGGGCTCCCTAGCACGCATATAACACTAATCTAGTTGGTGTAAAAGTTAACATCCTTTCTTACATACTACAATATGTAACTATAAAGGTAACCAACAATATGAGACTGTGGAAGATGTCGATATACACATGTGAAACACGTAACCAAATTCATGCCTATGCCTCAACAATTCATCAGAAAATTTTCTTCTTAAGTAGGGCCTAGGAGACTACCTTCTCCATTCTGCAGCATACTGACATGGAATGATTTCTATTTTCCGTTCCTCTGACATCACAGCATCCAAAGCTTCCTTGGCCATATCTTTGCAGTTAACATACCATTGTGGCTTTATCAAGGGTTCTATAACATCATTTGTTCTGGAACAAATTCCGAGACGCATCTCATTATTCTTGGCACCTCTATAGAGTCCCTGGATGCAATAACGAAAAACAAAAAAACAAGTCGAATAAAAATAGATTCCGGTCAAATGGCCTACACACTAAGCAATTTATCCATACTTCACACAGTTTCAACGACCCCTTCAATATCACAATTTACAATTAAGGACGCATGTGATTGGTTCCAGAAAACTACAATTCTGTGCAAGGATACTATATAGCATATTTAACATGGATGCTTGATCAATTTGAAAAATTAATACGAAAGAAAACCAGATTATACACAGATCAATAAGTTGCGGGTTAATGCAGTAAGTAGCCAGTAACCCCCACTCAACTTTTAAATAAGCATGCATACATGTATTAATAGCAAAGAAAAATTAAATTGTATGATATGTAAGTTCCAAAATATGTTCTGTTGCATAAATTTATTCAAGGTTTTATTATTTCTCTGTCATGCTTGTAATAAATCTTTTAATTTTCATTAATTCTACCTATATCAGCTTCTTTTATAATTTTATAACAACTTTTCCCATATTACTTTGATTACTAATAATAATATGTGCTCCACTATTTAAAATAAAAATAACTCATACATGCAAATCTGTTTCTTAAATTAAATAATCAAATATAATAATCCCCCATTCAAAAAGATTACTGGCTCCACACACACACACGTAAACCTAACATAAACACCTATATAAGTATATAATACTTTCTCCTGACAACAAAAAAAAGTATATAATACCTTCTCTTGTAAAGCTTTAGTCAGGGCCTCACGAGCTTCAAATCGCGGCATCCCTACAAAGGCTGAACCACCATTGCTATTGATCATACCATCATCAGTGAAAATGTTGATGAACTCAAGATTATGTCGCTTTCCAACCTCAAAATCATTTGGATCGTGTGCAGGAGTTATCTAGAAAATAGATTGGTGTGAGATTCCTGATCATCAACAAATAATATATTGATTACAACACCACCACCACAAAGTCAAAAGACCTTACCTTAACAGCACCGGTTCCAAACTTTGGATCAACAAGTATAGCATCACATACAATAGGTAGTTTTCGGTCATTGAACGGATGAATGGCAAATTTCCCATGAAGATGTTTGTACCGTGGGTCTTCAGGATGTACAGCAATAGCCGTATCACCAAGCATTGTTTCTACTCTAGTAGTGGCCACAACAATCTCCCCAAGGCCTCCTTCCAGAGGATAAGCAAATGATGTCAAAACACCAAACTCCACAAATTTCTTATATCCAGGGACCTTTAACAAAGTGCGCTCTTTGATATCAAGGTACTCTACCTATTACCACCAAGAAACTGGTAATGCATAATTTCGCTCCAATAGTAAGCTTAAAACACAAAATTATCAGGCTGGCATACCTCAATATCAGATATTGCTGTTCGCAATACACAATCCCAATTTACTAGTCGCAGATCCCTGGAAAACATCAAATGGTATAAACTGAAAAACAATGTCTACCAAACAACATAAACCTAGGTACCACACATACATAAAATCATACAAGGATCATTACCTCCCTACAGTATCTTATTTGTCTGGTATTGTGTCCAAATAAGGGTCCAAACAATATATTAAACAGTATTAAATAAACTTAAATCAAGCTTCAATAATGTATTGTAAAAGTAATGTGTGTATTAGTAAATACATAGATAAGTTAATTTAAAAAATAAAATTAATCAAATACCATTTTATGAGTTGTGACCAATTATACCTAACCTGGGCCCGCTTGGATTATCTTTAAAGAAATACTTGTTACAAAAAACATTTTTATTTACTATTTAGTAAAAATTGAATTTTTTACTCGCGAGTCATTGTTAATATTTGGATAGTTCACCCAACAACTTTCCTCATATCATAAACGAAAAAACAGTAAAGTGATATGATATTATTTTATATTACCTATAAATAAGACCTTCCTCATGGAGCCTCACAAAAGCCTCTGTTACTGCCCTTGACCTCTTTTCATCCATTGTAAAGCACTGCAGGAAGAGGGAATATATTAACAAATAAAATAAAATTTGAGGCTTATCGTCCAAAATCATTCCTAGTCTGCATCAAATCATATGTTTGGGCATCAGGCTTACCTCACGAGACCAGTCAAGAGAAGCACCTAGGCGGCGTAATTGTTTCAAGATGGTTCCCCCATGCTCATTTTTCCAATTCCATACCTTCAACAAAATTCAGTAACTCCAAAAATTAAAATATTAGAAAAATATACATACTAAATTGATGAAAGCACCAACAGAGATGAACCACATGTATTCGGCATCAGACTCACTTCTGATACAAAGTTTTCCCGCCCCAAATCATGTCGAGTTAATTGTTTTTCCCTCATGATCTTCTTTTCCACGACCACCTATATTAGCATTAAATTGAACATCATCAGAAGCTCAGATTCATCAATATAAGAAAACATAACAAACTTATAGATCAATTTAAGATCAGCATTGCATCAATTTGTAGGCAATAATGATCATCTATCCAATCAAAACTCTACCAGAAGATAGGTATAAGCACTTAACCAAAATAAACTAAAACAAACAGGGTCTTGCATCAAAATAAGGCCAACCAAAACTTTAATGTTTTAGTTCCTGGTTACTTGCATTAATTGATTATATTTTTTTAAAATTTTTGCAAACTGACAATTTTCAACTAAAAGCATGATTAATGCATGCCCTCTTTTATTTTATGTCACTATATGAACCACATCAGAAGAAGTAAAGCCTTTTTACATGTATACGTGATTATGTATGCAACATAAAGGCATACCATAAAAAATACATACCCTTATTTGGTAAAACCTACATACATTATAATATTACCCAGTTACAAATACCATCCTAAGTACAACCTGTGTTGCTATACCAGCATGATCCATCCCCGGTACCCACAAGGTATTGTATCCTGACATTCTTCGCCAGCGTATAATTGTATCCTGCACAGAATCAAAAGTATAAGTTGGAAATACATATAGTGAGGTAAATGTGTTCATCACCATCTCCCCTAAATCCCTAGGATAAAACCTTCTTGTTTTAGGTGTATAGACTAATTTAGGAATATGTTAACACCATAAATTTCAGCTTAGGTAACATGTTAGATGACTATTTCCTCAAAACCTTGGGTTATTAGGGGATATAGCCCCACACAAGAATTTTAAATTTGATGATACTTATATCTAACCTATCCAGATGTTACGTCTTTGTTCAGCTGGTAAGAAGTTCTCCATACACAGTGTTGATCCACCAAGGTTAGATCTGGCTAGTTATAATTTTTCCTGGACTTTTGAAATTCAAGAATAATAATAAAATTATATCTAACCCATTTATGTTAAGTACAATAAGTACAAGTTAAGATGGTAACAAAAACTTGTGTATAGGATTGATCTAGCTCCAGATCTTGCTGAAGTTTTATTTCCCCCCTAAATTTCTTCAATGTAGCTACATGTCAGATCTAATGTAAATTCTAGGTCCGTCCTTCGTAGCACCTAAATGTATTATAATGAAGATAAATATGAAAAATGTATGTGGAAAGATAGAATCAGGAACCTGGATAGCAGCAGTGAGTGCATGGCCTATATGCAGCGCCCCAGTTACATTAGGAGGTGGTAGAACCTGCACTTGGCAGAAAATTCCAACTCAGATCAAACAATAAGCTTCATTTAACATGAGATGTCACAAAGACAGACAATAAACAAAGTTAGACCTGTATAATCACAAGTTAATATTAAATAACCAGGAAGACAAAAAACAATTGTCATAATTACAGAAAAAATCTCACAATAACATATGGAGGCTTGGAACTGCTAGAATCCGCCACAAAAAAGTTTGATTTTTCCCACCACTGGTACCACCTAGATCAGTTAACAAAAATAGACCTCGAGTAAATACTACGAAAGCATGATCTAACTAAGAAACATAACTTGCTACAAGAGATAAAATGCGGATACTCACGAATTCTCTACAGCAATGGGATTATACTGCTTTGCCATTTGAGAAGAGAGTTGTTTCTTCTCACCAGAAGGAGTATGTGGGTCAACATAGTCTGTGGCATTTTCTTCTGCTGCCTCCCTTTTTACACTTTTCTTTTTGATAGCTTTAGGGCCTTGTTGAGCCTTGCACAAAATTAAAAATTTGGTAAGCTACTAGAAATTTCCTCAAAACAATGATGTTCTTAAGCTATGTATTCATGCAATTGAAATAAACAATTGAAGATACACATAAATAAGATGAATATGAAACAATAATAATGAAAGTAATAACCACATACCTGCATTTTTGCTGCTTCGGCTTTTTGTGCGGCCTTTAGTTTCTTCAGTTCTTTTTCTTTAGCCTATCATACAATGTAATAAATCTATAGTATGAAATCCTGGTCAATATTGAAAAGGGAACAAAAAATAACACTTAAAACTCTTTATATTTGAGACTAGGTAAAGATCAAGTGATCAACTATGACTACAAATTATTTAACAATGTAGCGTCGTTTTACGACATCTATAAATTTCATGGCACATAATTTCACATTTGCTTTTAGCCTTATTCAGAAAACTCGAGCTTCAGAATATTCTAGCTTAACTTCAAAAGAATCAATCAATTAACACATGAGACAGGTGAAATGTGTACCTTATCTTCTTTCTTTTTCTTCTTCTCAGGGTCTTCAACTGCTGGCACTGTTGGTTGCGTGTCCTACAAATAAACTAGTAAACAATAACGATCCAACACTGAAACTTCCCATTGTAAATGTCATAACTACATATTTACTTATTACAGCAAAAGATGAAATTTTACTCCCTCTATTTTTATTTGTATATTTAATTTAGTTAGCATGTTTTTTGAATTTAAAACAGGAATATCAAGCACATATAATTTTTAGAGTTTCAATAAACGAAAATTCAAAGCTAAGTCTACATTCAAACAAAAACTTGTAGGAAAAAAGAATTATGTGCAAGCATTTTTTCAAAGAAAAAGTATGCTAAATTCAAATGACAAACAACTACTAGATAATAACGGAGAGAATATAAATTACAGTCGTTACTGAAAGCTATACCTAAAAGTTGTTAACTATATCGATAATGATTCATATATTATTTAATTTATTTTGCAATGTGTCCAAATACTATTACAAATAATATAACTAGACAATTTACGTAATCAATAAAGAGTATAAATTACAGTTGACACTGAAAGCTATACCTCAAAGTTGATATTGATATCCATACCGATAAACTATTAATAATCACTAAGCCTATCGAAAACATGTTTTATGCTATGTAATTTATCAAATTGAATCAATTAGCAAAATACTAATAGATGCGAGAAATTTACCAAATTATCCTTCTTCTCGGGATCTGCCATTGCTAACTGTGCTGGCTGAATCTCCTATACAAAGTAGAAACGAATTGTTAAAAGATATAATGGTTATAATTGTTATGTGATACTTAAAAGCTGAAATTGAGTAGAATGAAAGTGAGAGTACCTGAGAAAGCAGAGGCGAAGAGCGAAAAGTGCGGCGATGAAAATCTCGCCGAGAGAGGAGAGTGGTACAGAGATGTCTAACGGAGATGGCCGGTCTAGCTATCGTTGTGCGGATGATGATAGCGAGTGTGTGTGTGTATGTGTGCGTGATGTTTTAACTCTTATAAAACCCTAATGCCACACCTCTGGTTTCTGACTTTTGTGTGTATAAATCAGAGAAGTTTAAAGAATCAGAGAAGTTTAAAATTGAACAATTTAATCATCATATAATATTTATTTATTAATTTCTTTTTGACTTAATTTCATATTGATGGCCTAAAATATAATTTTTTTTGTAGAAAAATGGTTTAATTAAAAAAGACTTAATTGCATATTGACGGTTTGAACTATAATATTTTATGTAGTAAAATGATTCAATTATAAAAGTTTTCAATTTGATAGCCGAATTATATATTTTTTTAATAACTATTTGCATTTCATCAAATTTCTTAACGGATATTATTGAATTAAGACTTAATTGTAGTTTGAAAACCTGAATTATATTTTCCCCCCACGAAATGGCTCAATTATAAAATATTTCAATTTATTAGTCAAATTATTTACTTTTTAATAGTTGATTACATTCAATCTTATCCACTACCTCTGTCTTGTCATTATTAATTTTAGAACTACTAAAAGAATTTTACATTTATTTAAAAATGAATTCGATAAATCTGAGCTGAGTGTTTAATCAATACTTCATATTAGGAAAAAAATTAGCACAACTTATAAATCAAAAGAGCGCAATTATAAGTATATGATTAGATTTTATTTTACAAAATATCACACTTTTTAAAATCATATTTTCTCTTTCAATTTTAGATAAATTACCGAATTAACCTTATAAATATTTTTATTTTATAAATTTATATTAATATTATTTAAAATTTAAAAAGTATGATAATTAAAATTATATAAAATGTAAAATAAAGTGTGATACTAGTTAAAAGCTTAAAATATACATATAGTAAAAAGATGATAGAAGAAAATGTCAAGGATTGGCCTTTATATTTAAAATTTGTATAAAGTTATAAATGAGAACATTAAAATGCAATAATAATAATTGAAAAGTGAATCAGGCCTATATACACTCAATTCATTAACGGGAAAAAAAAAATTAACATAATGCAATCGACTATTAAAAGATAAATAGTTTGACCAAAAAGTTAACAAGTTTAATAATTGAATATTTTTTTGGAAAAAATTATAATTCACGCAATTAAGTCTTAATTTATTAATGGTGTTAAAAAAAACTTTGATGTAATGATTTTAAAAAATAAATAGTTTGATAATTAACTTTACAAATTTTATAATTAAGACATTTTTCTGAAAAAATATTATAGTTAGGTCATCAAAGTGTAATTAAATATTTCTTTTATTACTGTAAATTATAAGTAATTATTAAATTGCACACATATATATAATAAACAAGTGTATTTAAAATTAATTAAATAAATTTAAGGAACCAATATTCATTATTTGTGCAATTTATCGTGTTTTGTTTGAATTTTTTTATTTTCTATTAGTTATATTGGTAAGAGTATATTTTTTGTAAATAAATTTGTGGCCTGTTTGGGAACATGATCGTGTATTTTATCAAATGACATGTTTAGATTGTTAGTAATTAAGAGTTCCAGAAATTTACAGAGAGGGGTGAATGTATACTTCAAAAAATTTTGATCTTTTTGGCTGAGATGAACTGTTTGTTGTTTTGATTTGAGAGTTTATTAAAACAAGTTTGGTGTTTACAAGAACATAAAACAATGCATAAAATAAACATCAGAAGTAACTTTCAATCTAATTGTATTAGAATGAACTTTTGCTACAATCTGAAATTCAAATCGAATTTCAGCTTCTTGTTCTAGAAAGAATACAAGGTATGAATACACTTGATACTTTTTCAAAGTCACTGTCAAATGAGGTTGTGCATAAACTATATAGACAACATGTCATATGGCACATGCTCGCATAAGACAGTTTAGCTAAAACTAGAAATAGACAAGAAATACTTTACATTGGACTACTATCTATTTCTAGCTAACACATGTCTTGACAGTCTGCTATGTTCAATTTTATATCTTTTGTCATTTGTCTTGCTTATCTTCTCAGTTTCATTGCAGTCTTGTCTTTATCTTCACAGGCTTGACTTATCCTGCAAGGACAGAGCTGCAAATCATCTGTCTTGTTCTTCTGCAATTCTCCTTGAAAATAGCTATTTGAAACAATCAAGTACTCTGTTGAAATTACTTTGAGAAGTCATGGTAATTGACTTCTCGATTGAGTACTAGCTGTGACTTCTCGATTAGTCCTTGAATGACTTACTTCTCGAATGTTTAGACTTCTCGATCGCATATTATATTTGATGACTTATCGATTAGACTAGACTTCTCGAATGATCACTTGAAACTGAAACTTCTCGATTGGTTCAACTTTATCACTTCTCGAATGCTTCTTTGACTGACTTCTCGAATTGTTTTACTGGACTTCTCGAATGTGCACTTTTTCACACTTCTCGATTGGCTTCTTTATCCTGACTTCTCGAATGGATCAGCTATATCACTTCTCGATCGAATACTGAGCCAATTGAACACTTTGAGACTTCTCGACCAGTTGCATTTTTGACTTCTCGAATGATCTGTTTGTCTTAGAAGAATTTTCAAGCTGCATTCCTTATTTTTCAAGTAGCCTTCTTTGTCTAGTTGCATGATTCACCTTAAATCTTCTAACAGACTTTATTCTCTGGCTTTAGATTACATCATGGAATTACAATTTTATCATACTTATAACTGCAACAATACATTAAATTTTCTAAATCACTAACATATTACAGAAGTACATCAATATTATAGCGAGACAGATAATTACATAAAGTATGCTTGATTTGATCTAACATGGATAATCAAAAAAATTGAATTTAGAATTCATTTAAAATCCAAGTTATTCAAATATTAGTACAAATCTGAGAATTTGAAATGACAACTCAAATTCTGTCATTTAACAATATATTATAATGTCGTCGCGAAGCGCAGCTTATTAAACTAGTTGTATTAATAAATTATGCTTATTAAACTAGTTGTATTAATAAATTATATCCTATATATAATTGCAACAACGGAGTAAACAAAGAAAGCATTCTATAGTCAATCTCCTTCCACGAGCTACGAATGCCTTCACTTCAACCACATTCATCCATTATCAAACTTCATAAAAACGCAGGACCAGCTTGAAACCTTTAGCTAAATACTTATCCCTGGACGGGAGAAAAAACTAAATAAACATTTTTGCCATCCAAATAAGGTGCAAAATGTATTACAAAGCAATTAATACTAGCAGAGAGATCATGCTATACTGAGAGAGAAAAAACATAAACTATTCAGCCATGATATACAAGAAAGGGTCACCAAATGTAGCAAAATGCAAAAATTTTTAATTACGCAAATACTGTAAGACAACAATAGTTAAAAAAAGGCTATGTCATACCAGAAGACACTTTAAAGCAACACTGAGATATGTAAAAATATTTTTGACTAATGGTCGCTTTGTTTCTCTCCTTATGCTTTTACTAACTGGTATTTATTTTTCTTGCTCTGTCGAAAACTTGGTGCTCCTGTTAAGGACGTTAAAGTTCAAGTTGGTTGATTTTTGCTTGGTACTGATTACTGATAGAGTGGAAACTTTTTTGACCTGTAAACCATGTCATGCCTACTTCTGATTACAAATGTTTCATCCTTTTGATTAAACGTTCTTTTTGAAGATTGTCACCGTATGCCGCCGTTAGCATACTTCTGTATCCCCGGTAAGAAAAATATATAACAGAACACAATAAATATCTACACAATTATATGGAGCTCATACATGAAAACCATATACTATATGTAAACAGAAAACCAGAGCTGCAAAGTCCTCAATTTAACATCATTATTATTTATGTCTTGCAGAGAAAATAATATGAAATTACAGAGAATATAACCTTCCAAATAACGAAACGAACTGCAGAGCAACTTCACTAGTACAATTTAGATGTACCAAAGCGGAGGAGATATGCAATGGATGGATTTTCCTTGAAAATGAGGTTCAATAGTGCAACGCTCCATGTCGAAGATCCCCATGTCATGGCCACCTCCTAAATAGTAGGATTCCGGCTGTCATCCGTAAAATATATGGAGTTTGGTTTTATGATTTCTGATGCCGATACAGAAAATGAGGCAGCTCTGCCAACAAATACTGCCTCATTCCCCAAATTATTCTCTTTGGTCGAAGTACAAGAAAGAATTTGAAGAGAATCACAATATTTTGGATCCAACCTCTGTTGGAATGTATATTTTATTATTACATTTTTTTTAGTTTGTTTCAAAAGAAAAACTAATTATTATCTGAGACCTTTTATTTTTCCAACTTATTTTATTTTAAACTAGTGACCTTTGACTCTTGGTTTGCTGGGAGTTACAAAGGGATACCAATACAAAAAGAAACATCGGCCATAGTTTTTTGGGCAGAAAACTCAAAACTACCTTCTCATATATATAAACATTTCATGGGCAATGATCAAGGGTAATTTCAATCTATTTCTTTGTACTACACCAAAGAAATAGAAGTCGTGTATTCCTGGAGGTTGATTGCTAAGAGGCCGTGTGTAAGTAACGGAGCAAATTCAACTTTAGGGCAGTGTTCATTCACGCCACGACTATTTCATTTTCTGGTTTACTTCTCATCCTCTCTTACATTCTAAAGTTGAATTTTCTTTCTTGTTACATATCTTTTTCTACCATCATGGCTTCCAATACTTTTATTCCTGATATGTCTAAATTAGACCTTTTTGATGGGAACAATTATAAGATGTGGTCTGATAAAATGGAGTTTTTCTTGGGTCAAATTGGGGTAGATTATTGTCTTTCTACCGATTCAGCCCCTGTAAATTCTGGTAGAGATTTTGAGAAGGATAATAAGACCTGTCGTGGAATGTTATTGCATTATATGACTCCTTCTCTGTATTTGATATATAGTAAGTCTTTGAAGGGAAAAGAAATATGGGATGCATTGAAAACAAAGTATGGTTCTGATGATTTTGGGACTAAGAAATATGCATGTAGTCGTTGGTTGAATTTTCGTATGTCTGATGACAAGCCTGTTCTTCAACAAGTTCATGAGTATGAATATTTATGTGCTGATATCATTGTTGAAGGAATGAAAATTTGTGAAATGTTTCAAGCTAATTGTCTTCTTGAAAAATTGCCACCATCTTGGCAAGCATATGTGCATTCAATGAAACACAAACAGAAGGATTTTACCCTTCAAGAGTTAGTTTCTCACATCAAGATTGAGGAACAAAACCGAATTCAAATCAATGAGAAGTCTCTTGATCATTCTTCATTTACTGCTAATCTTGTTGAATCGAAAGACGCAGGTCACAAAAGAGGACCAAAGGGTAAAGGTCCAAATCAGCTTCATGGTCCAAAGGCTCAAATGAGGTGTCAGTCAAAAGGCTCAAACAACTTAGTCTAATACCTGAATTCAGCAATACCTCATTTGATAAATGTGAAGTGTGTGTAGAAGCAAAACACCCAAAGAAAGCTTTTAATAAAAATGGGAATCGGTCATCGGATTTACTTGAATTAATTCATAGTGACTTGGGTGATTTTAAGAGCACTATGAGTAGAGGAGGCAAACGCTACTACATTACTTTTGTAGATGATTTTTCTCGATACACCAAACTCTATTTGTTGAGCACAAAAGATGAAGCTGAGGAAAAATTTCTAATTTATAAGGCTGAAGTTGAGAACCAATTAAATCAGAAAAAAATAAAAAGGTTGAGAACAGATAGGGGTGGAGAGTATGATGGAACTTCCCTGAAGAAATTTTGTGAAGTAAATGGGATTATTCATGAGGTTACAGCACCATACACACCTGAACAAAATGGAATAGCGGAACGGAAAAATAGAACTCTCAAAGACATGATGAATGCTATGCTTATAAGTTCAGGTATGCCTACTAACATGTGGGGTGAAGCTATATTGTATGCTTGTCATGTGCTTAATCGTGTACCACATAAAAGGTTAGATAAAACTCCTTATGAATTGTGGAAAGGTTTCAAACCTAACTTGAGTTATCTCAAAGTATGGGGGTGTTTGGGAAAAATAGGGCTCCCAGATTTTCAAAGAAGTAGGATCGGGCCCAAGACTGTAGATGGTATTTTTGTTGGGTTTAATGGTGCTGCATATAGACTCATTCTTAAAGGTGTATCTGGTTTTGGTGCATATAAAGAATCAAGAGATGTTGAATTTTTTGAGCATATATTTCCTATGAAAGTGAATAGACAGCCGTGTTTGACTCATGCATCTTCTTCGTATATATCATGTCCTAATATTGTATCGGCTTGTGACACTCCTGAGCCTAGAAGGAGTAAACGGGCTAGGACTGAGAAAAGTTTTGGATCTGATTTTGTTACTACTTTTTTGATTGAGAAAGAATTTATAGGTGAAGAAGAGATAAATGCTTTCATTCTTGAGGAAGACCCCAGAACTTATGATGAAGCTATGAGATCAGTTGATTCTAATTTTTGGTTAGAAGCCATAAACAATGAAATAGAATCAATTATGTCCAATAACACTTGGGTTCTAAGTGATCTCCCAAGAGGATGCAAGGCATTGGGAAGTAGGTGGATTTTTAAAAAGAAATGCAAACCTGATGGATCAATAGAGAAGTACAAAGCCAGGCTAGTGGTTGGAGGACATCGTCAAAAGAAAGGTATTGATTTTTTTGATACGTACTCCCCTATGACTAAAATTGCTACCATTAGAGCCTTGATAGCACTTGCATCTGTTCATAATCTTGTTGTGCATCAAATGGATGTGAAGACTGCCTTTTTGAATGGAGATTTGGACGAGGAGATATATATGAAGCAGCCAGAGGGATGTGTTGTCCTTGGACAGGAAGACAAGGTGTGCAAACTTATAAAATCAATATATGGTCTTAGACAAGCACCCTTAGACTGGTATAGAAAATTTCATGAAACCATCACCTCTAATGGTTTTCAGGTAAATGATTCTGATGCTTGTGTATATTCTAAATCTGATCGATCTGGTTGCGTGATTATATGTCTATATGCGGATGACATGTTAATATTTGGTACCAATATAGATGTTGTTAATATAAGCAAAGCCTTCCTAAGTTCCTGTTTTGATATGAAGGATTTAGGAGAGGCAGATGTGATTCTTGGCATAAAAATTACTAGGAGTTCATATGGGTTGTCTTTGAATCAGTCTCATTATGTTGAGAAAATTTTGAAAAAATTTAATCAATTTGATTGTACTCCTGTGAAAACTCCATATGATCCTAGTATTCACTTGAAAAAGAATAAAGGTGTTGGCGTTTCCCAAGAAGAATATGCCAAAATAGTTGGAAGTGTGATGTTCTTGATGAATCATACCAGACCTGATATAGCATATGCTGTTAGTAGATTGAGTAGATACACTCATAATCCTAATCGTGATCATTGGGGTGCTTTGACAAGAGTGTTGAAGTATTTAAAAGGCACCATTAATTGGGGTTTGAATTATCATAGAACTCCATGTGTGTTAGAAGGATATTGTGATGCAAATTGGGTGTCGGATAATGATGAGATTCATTCTACTAGTGGCTATGTTTTTACACTTATTGGAGCTGCTATATCTTGGAAATCCTCAAAACAAACTTGTCATGCTAAATCTACACAAGAATCAGAGTTCATTGCATTAGAGTTGGCAGGACAAGAAGCCGAATGGCTAAGGTGTTTATTTGCTGATATTCCATTGTGGGGGAAGCCAGCTCCATCAATTTCAATGCACTGTGACTCACAAGCTGCAATGGGATTAGCGAATAATCAAGTCTACAATGGGAAGAAGAGACATATTCGCTTGAGGCATGCTATCATTAGAAGTCTGATCAGAAACAATGTGATATCACTCGAGTATGTAAAATCAGAGAGGAATATTGCAGATCCTCTCACCAAAGGCCTTTGTAGAAAATTAGTGTTGGAGTCAGCACTGGGAATGGGTTTAAAGCCTATTGTGGAGTGAATTGTGATGGATACCCATCTTAGAATTTGTCTAAGTTCAATGGGTCAAACGAAATCACAAAAGAACTCATTATATATATATTACTACCATTCCTATTAATGAAGTGATGTGATATTTTTTATTGTCATATGTGTTAGGCTGAGCTAATGCTCTTAATAAGTTCATAGCCTTGTAAAGGTGGTTTGTGACAATACAAACTTGATGAACTTACCTATGTGAATGTGGGGGCTACGCCCAACTCACTATGAGAGTCCTTTAGGCTTGGACCTCTAGAGCGTTCACGAAATCCAGGTATAATGTGGGGCTTTTCAATATATAAATTGCGAAATTACACTTTGATTTGAGAAAGGTTTGTGTGCGCAAATATGTTGTCACTAACTACTATGAGAGGTTCAAGATTTTTTTTCACCTAACATAGTTGTGAGGCATATTTGTATGCATCGGTATCAATTCAAGTCCATAAGACATTGGTACTTAAAAACTGATTATCCATTGCCTATAAAATTCAAGTTTTTTCTTTCGAAACATGTGGGGGAATGTTGGAATGTATATTTTATTATTACATTTTTTTTAGTTTGTTTCAAAAGAAAAACTAATTATTATCTGAGACCTTTTATTTTTCCAACTTATTTTATTTTAAACTAGTGACCTTTGACTCTTGGTTTGCTGGAAGTTACAAAGGGATACCAATACAAAAAAAAACATCGGCCATAGTTTTTTGGACAGAAAACTCAAAACTACCTTCTCATATATATAAACATTTCATGGGCAATGATCAAGGGTAATTTCAATCTATTTCTTTGTACTACACCAAAGAAATAGAAGTCGTGTATTCCTGGAGGTTGATTGCTAAGAGGCCGTGTGTAAATAACGGAGCAAATTCAACTTTAGGGCAGTGTTCATTCACGCCACGACTATTTCGTTTTCTGGTTTACTTCTCATCCTCTCTTACAACCTCCACACAGTGAAAGCAGTGGTACGATACTTGGATACTATGCCTCGAGCATTTGCGAAATGCTTGATCTTCTTGTGGCGCCAAAGTAGCAAAAGACCAGATCCCGGCAATGGTTCAACCAAGTACAATTTTTCCTCATATTTGGTTCCAATCGATGCAATCCCGACAATGAGAATGAATATTTAGTTTTTATCTTTTCCTTTCTGCATTTTCTTTTACTGCATCTTCTTTCCATCTTATTAGCTTCATTTCTCACTCTTAACTATCAAGATCACGACAGCCATCAATATTTTGATCAAATATATTCAAGCTCATATAGTAGCGACCACATTTTGTACATAAAAGCTCTTCATGCTTTATTCCAGCCCTTACAATGGTAAAATGCCAACGGCTATCTTCATAGTTCTCTTTTTGCCGGGAAAAAAAAAGTTCTTGATGCAACGGATGAAATTTTTAGAAGGCACCGGCATCGTCATTTTGCTTCAAATCTCCTGCGAGCTAAAGCCTAAAAGATAAAGCTGATATAAATTTGTATTAATCTTGATCCCATGAGCTAATTAGGCATAATATACGTAATATAGCTGCAAACGCTACTATTTAGTAACATGTGGATTCCTGCTGTGTTGTTCATATTCATATTCCCCTTTTGTATCTTCTCAGAATACCCCTCCAATCCACCCCCCCCCCCCCCCCCACACACAAACAACAAAAATCTGCTAAAGCATGCATACACAGGAAAAGAATCCTTATTTATAATTGAAAATGCAACCAACTCTCCACAAATGATCTGTCTTGTGCACCACATTAAACAAAATGGAGCATATGGTAGCAGATGATACGTGTTCTCTACTATTTTAGCTTGACTTACTACGAATGAAAATATTAAGCAGTGGGCATCGCATCTCTACTATACTCGTGTGACTTTCTATAAATGACGACATCCAGCAGTGGGTAAGACATATACAGTAGATACGAAGATCTTATTATATTTAGATATATATATATATATATATATATATATCTATTTCGGGAATTAACTAGTGTCAATGGTAACCAAGCGGAGCTGGTGCATCCCTTAATTCTTTCCCCTGGAAATGAATGTCCTGCATATCATCAACCAGAAATATTTAATAACAAACCCAACAATGTTCTACTGATAAATACAGATCTTGCTTAAATGACATAAAAGTATGCAATTATACTGACATCTGACTAACAGAGTCATGACTCATGACATAATAGATGTGGCTCAAGATGTTAAAGCGGAGAAGAGGATACACAACCCAAGACTACTAAACTATGACTGATTCTTGTTCCAAAAAAAAACACCAAGACTGGTTAAACAGTTAAGCTATAGATAGATATTCTGCAGAAGTCATGTAATGGAACTATGGAAGTTCCATTTTGCTCTCGGACAGTAGAGAAAGCAATAGAGGGTAGAGAACACTGCAGTAGACAAAGTACAATAAATTTGTCACCAGTCTAACAGCTTACACAGATATTTGATTTCACAATTCACAAAATTAAAGATATAGCAAATTCGTTTAGCCCTATTCCAGGGATTGCAGAATCAACTCTAATGATGCTAATATGGCATGAGATGTTTACTTTTAAGCCCTTGTCAAAAACTAAACAATTTTTTAATAATCACATAGACAGGTTCTACTGGCTGGCCCGAGTAGCTGAGGTCAATCCTGTTGATTACATGTTAACACTCTCTTATATGACTTGTTTACATATTAACATAGTTATGTTTACTTCACCCATTATGAACACAAAAACCAAATTGAGGTTATTATAAGGGCCCTAAATTATAGAGCGTAAATGTGAAGGCAAGTAAATCCAGTTAATACGAAGGAGAAAGCCAATGATACTCACAGAAGCAAAATGGTTTACGTCCCGATGATGAGCTTCATCGGCACGAATTACAGTTATGACATCCTTCAATTTTGCATCTCTGGGCAGTCTCCAGTAATCAATTGCTATAGCAGGAGCAGGAACATTTTCAATTGCACCACTTTCGATATCTTTCAAATACTCAGTATATGAATGTATTGCCTCTTCTTCCAGGTACCCAACAACTCTATGTGCCACTTTGGGGGACATCATGTAAAGAACAAAGAAAGCGTTGAAGAAGACTCCTTGCACAGTAAGAACCAGAAACCTCTCATACCATTTTGGTTTCACAAGTTCAACCATGGTCATCAAATGCATCCTTTCATTCTCAGCTTCTTCTAGCAATGCCTTAATCCAACCTCCACTTTGCTGAAACTTGCGCAGAGACCTCAGGTGCAGCAGCATACCTCCAACCATACCAGGAACGGCTGCTACAGTTTCTAGCATCATTGCACGACACCCATATCGTCTCTACAACATAATATTTAAAATCCACATCATTTCAAATGGCAGGAATAACTGATACGTCAGGCCAGCATCAATATAAAAGCATCATAATCTATATCACCGAGTGGCTAGTGCAGTATAAAACTCTAATTATAATTGCATATGAATTAAAAATGTAAGAAGCACATCCCTTCCATATCAGCCTCTATATATTGTAGTATGTTGTATAGTCTAATAGACATGCACAATCAGCCCGACATGCTCACGTTGACGTAAAAGAAGGGAAACTGAACTACTGAAGAAAATTTATTGATATATTATGTGGTTAGTTATCACTGTAAAAAAACTATGTTTGGTGCTGTCAAAGAGTTCAATAAACACGCTTGTTGGACCAGAATTAAGAGGCACAAGTAACTTAGCAATTGCCTTACCAAGTAGCATAAACAATATAACAAATTAATTTAACCAAATTTACATTTATCACCTGAAGTTCAAAAGCCTACACATAGGGCCAGTGAGGATTAGTTATTTTCTCATCCTTCTAGTGCTACCAGTTTAAATAATTTCAGAAATCTAATTTAAACACCCATCACCCTAGAAATAATTAAAAGCATACACAACTTACTTTAATGAAGAAAAAACACACTGTATCACGTAGCTCAACATGCAAGGTAGTTGTTAGACATTAGGCAGTAGAAAGAAAATTTAGGTAGACTTTTTGGTGGTTATTTAAAGTTCACCGAATATTATAAATAATTGTCGTGTAACTGAAAAAAACAATTAAGTTGGAGAATTATAGAGATCTTGCTGCGTCCACATAGCTAGACATTAAAACCCACAAATTAGGCTCGTGAAACAAGAATGATACTTATCACACTCAAAACACATACACACAAGACATATTCTGTGATATCTGTGTAGATAAACAAGCATCATATTGCCATTCCAGAATGATTCTTACCATAAGTGCCATTAACTTTCTCACTGAGGGAGAGTTGTTCAGTAGTTAAACTGTCAGTACATTAAACCAGAGAAACCCAGAAGACAAAAAGATGACAGTAATATACCCGGAAAAAAACATCCGTCGGAATCCTTAGTAGTTTCACTGTCCTGTAAGCCACCTTATCAAGAAATGTCTTTGGTACATGGTGCTTACCAAGATCTATTGACAAGTCAGCTTGATATGTTTCCCATGGCTACAAAAGAGATATTACGAGGGAAATTAATTTTGAATCTACATAATGCCTAACACATAGTTACTATGACACTAACTAAGATAAGTAAAATATTCTGAAATTCATTTACATGTGTTAATATTCTGAAATTCATTTACATGTGTTAATATCAAAAAACAAGATAAGTAAAATATTCTGAAATTCATTTACATGTCTCATTAGCAAATTAAGCTCTACTATATTAGTTCCATGCATAGTCTAATAAAAAGAATTAACATATCCATCTTAGATAATGAGTGAACTATTTTAAACTGAAACATTGTAAATGTAAGGCGATCCCAGTGAGTAAGTTTCAAACCCATGATGACCATGACCTATTCCCAATGGCTCTCATCATGATATTTAACCACACCTAAAAACGAGCTAACATTAAATTGAACAGGATATCAACAAAATCATTTACCTCAATCTACAGAAGCAATTAGGTGACCAAAACATTAAAGTGAGATCATATGCAAGAGGATATTACTACATAAGATGGAGATCATTATAAATTGGATGGGACTTTGCAGTTTTTTCTTATATTATATTATAATATATATATATAATATTATATATTATATATAAACAAATAATTCCACATCAAATAAAAATTAACTCGTATCAGTAATTCAACACCACTTACAATTTACAAATCAACTTCAACAAATATAGACCACATAAACTCCTTGAACAGATCCTAATAACACACACACACACTAATATACAAAAGTACATAAACAGACAATAGGCAATAGCAGTTGACTCAACACACACACAAAAAAAACTACTATAAGAAATGCATAAACAGACAATAACAAACTAATAGATACGCACGAAAATGCACATACTATTACAGTCTATACAAATTGCTTAACAGACTATTGAAATCGACATGATATACACAAAATCAATCATCCAAAAGGTCAAGTAAGGGGGAAAGATTACTATAAAACAATTCCAAGGCCAATCATACCATCCTCTTTAAGTCTTTAGTAATCCTAGGCAAAACTAGACTATTTATTGATCCTCTAATTTTAATATTGATGAGAAATATGGAATCCCCGATCTTATGCTTCATAAGTTCTCGCATTCTGTATCATCAGCTCTTGAATGGAGCATTGAGAAGCTTGACGCGTGTTTATATACAATTATTGCTTTTCCACCAAACAATACAAAATCTAGCAGCAGAAGTTACCGTTCAACATCAAACACATAAATATGAAACTGTGAATGACTTTGATCATTACATGTAGCCACCACACTTAAAAAGAACTGAAATTAAATTAAGATGTACATCATCAGCATCATCAAGTACTGCTTACCAATCAACATCGACAAATAGATCCAGAAGCACTTAAAAAAAACAAAAAAAAACCAATAATAATCAGAATAAATATCTCTCTCTCTCTCTCTCTCACACACACAAGTATTGAAAGTTACCATAAAACAATTCCAAGGCCACTCAGTTCCATCCTCTTTAGTAATCCTAGGCCTCGCTACTCCCCAATAACTCGACACCACCACTTCACCACCGCCGCCTTGCTTCTTCTTCTTCTCCGTCGTCACGTCACCGCTCCCTTCCTTGTTCTTCTCCGGCACTTCCTTCATTGCCTCACTGCTCATCATCCTCTTCATCAACTCATGACCTCCGCCGCTGATATACACTGTACTCTCCCTCCTCACCGTCGCCGATTCAGTTACTGGACGGAAAATGGCGAGCGACGGCGCCGGAGATGCGGAAATGATGGAGTTACGGCCCGTGATCAAACGGCGCATCACAGACTTTGCTAGCAACTGATTCATGGTGGTGTTTTGAATTTTTGTAAAAGAAGAATATGATATTATGTATGTATGTATGTATGTATGTGTATGAAATTGTTACCTTTCTAGTGTTGTCACGCAGTGTGTGTGTGTGTGGATGACAAGTCCAATAAACGTGGAGTGGGAAAGAAGCCGCCAGAATATGATCCCCTGTAACGCGGGTGTAGTGTTTGGGTTAACTGTATGCACTAATCATCGAGCGGTGGAAAACAAAACAGCGTGCAATGCTGTGATGTTTAGAAACATGTATGATTTTCTTTTGGGATTTGAAAGATATTTAGATAATTAAAAAAATTTAAATTTAAAATAGTTATATATTAGTATAAATCTGAAAATTTGAAATAACAATTTAAATCCAACATAAATCTAATTATTAATTTTTTTTGTTCAGTTTCATAATTCTAATTAATTATGTGTAATTCAAGTATATTAGTAATTTATAAGTTAATTTTCATACTTATAAAAAGAAATGCTTAATAGCTTAATTTCAGTTCCATATTTTAATGTATAATCACTTAATCTTAAATTAATTGTCTTGTTTAATTTTTTATAATTAAATTTATTAAACTTTGACTGTAATTTATAAATATCTTTTAATGATATAATTTTTTTAATTATATAATAAAGATAAATTTCTGTACGAAAAATATCACACAATGCAGGACGGCGGTTCCCGATCATTGCGTAATAAGAATAAAAAGCTGCCTTGGGCTCCAAGTTAATTGATATACGTGGGTCCATCCTGCTGGCAGAACGTGGCTAGCTCGTGGCCTGCTAATTTTAGATCCAGATTCTAAAGAAACTTTCAACATGTTATTTATTACTCCCGAATTCTTAAATAAAGAGAAAAACAGTTTAGAAAAAATAAAATTATAAAATTTATATAAATTTCATGTTTTTGAAATTTTTTATGAAAAAAGTAACGGTGAACAAAAATACAAATATTATTTATTTCTTTTCAAAATTTTCACTTTAAAAATAAAATGTGAAAGTGTATATATATATATATATATATATATATATATATATATATATATATATATATATATATATATATATATAACAAAATGAGTATATATGGTATATATTTTTAGAGAGTTGATCCCCACATATATAATAAGAAAATTTTGATATAACAAAATGGGTATATATGGTATATATTTTTAGACAACTGGTCCCTGACCGGTGATTATAAGAAATCATCTGTCCGTGTTTTTTTATAATGGATAATAAAAAATCCTAGAAGTTAGCTCATAACTGTGAATAAAGTGACGTAATTCCTGCATTCACATCAAAAATCTAGTTTTAATATTATTCGAAAGCCTCGGATTTATGAATGTATCAAGCAATTGTCAAGAATCAGAATCCATACTTTTATACTTTTATTGCAAGTGTTTGTATTTTATGTATTTAAAAGAAGTGCCAATAGGGAAGAGTAGGGCTGAGCATAGAACTGGACCGAACCAAATAGTCAATATTTTTCGAACATAACCGAAATTTTATTACGAATCGGACTGAACCAAAATATTTCGGTCCGTTCGGTTCAATCCATATATTTTTTTCAAAAAGAAATTGAAAACTAAATAAAGTGAATTTTTAAGATAATATGAATACAAATATATAAATAAAGTCAAATAGATTTATATTTAGGCCAAATAATACATCAATAATGCAACAATTAATGCATAATTGCATTTATCGAACATATATTATATAAATATATATTATATATAATAAAAATAAATAATATATAATTCGGTCTATTCGGTTCAGACCGATTTTTTTTATTACGGACTAGACTGAACTGAATTTTAATTCAGTCTGGACCGGAAAACCGAATAGACTGAAATTTCAGAAAAAACAGAACCGAACTGAAATTACACTATTCGGTTCCGGTTCGGTTTTGCTCACCCCTAGGGAAGAGTAAATCTTAGTTCGGTTCAGTTTTTGAATAAAATTAGAATCGAAATCGGAAGTCCTCAATTTTTTAAATCGATGACCAGAATCGCAACCGAATCATCGGTTTCGATTTCAAAAAATCCCGGTTCATTTTTAATTGATTCAGTTTCAATTTTTAAACAGGTTAAATAAAAAATATTATTAATTTAAATAAAATTTATTAACAAAATATTGGACAAATAAATTCACTATATAACCATGTAAAACTATGACGATTGTAACTTAATTTTTTTTAAGTTTCAGTTTCAGACTTGACTAAAGCTTGGATGAACTTCTACATGGTTGTAATTAGGATTAAGTTGTAGTTTCTAATTAGGCCTCTCTGACTTTATCAACTATATTTGTATTAATTATTATGTACATGTATATTGAACATGGCCCAAATATAAGTTTTGTAAAGTCCAAAACAATTTTTATACCATAGTTTATTTTAAAAAATATTCAAATATTAATATTTAAAATTGATATAAGTTATATATAATATACTTATTTATTTATTTTAATTGTTCAGTTTTTTTGGACCAGTTTGAACTTAAAACCGGAATCGATTAAAGGGTTTGATTTTTAAATTTTTCGATTTCGGATCGGTTTTATTAAGATAAGTTTTTATTGATTTTTAGCGGTTTCAGTTTCGGTTTCATTTGATTCTTTTTGCTCAATCTTAGGTGTCAAGAAATGCCAAAATTTGATAATTTCTCTTGACACTTTTTAAACACAGTTATGACCCCAATAGAAAAACATACAAGAGTGTCATGCGACCCGTATTAGAGATCTTCGAGAGGACGTTTGAATTGGGAAAGAAATTGTGAAGGAAAATGAGGTAAATGTGAATATGGATGATATAAAATCTCAACAAATCAGAAGGATTTTATTTAAGCATAGAAAAATATGAGGCTCATACTCCATATAATAATTAAATTTATAATTCAAATATTAACACATTAAATTTTAATTCTCATTAATCGGGCTAATTAACCATGATCAATCAAACACCCTTGCATATTTTCCCAGAGTCGCGCTGTTTGAATTACACCTTTAGGTCTTTTCCCTTGCATAAAGGACATCAAGCACACAGGCAGACTGCGTTATCTGGTCAGTTTTCCAAGGTATTCGATAATACTTTTTATCAAATAAAATATAAAATTAAAATAATTTGTTTTAAAAAATATTTCTTATCATCTTCAAGTTATATCAAAATTAAAAATTTCTTTAATTTCCCGACTTAATAATAAATATATTTTGACACTATAAATTTGATATAAATAATAACCCGTTTGCTCTTACATATAATGTTGAATGTTGCAGCTCACTAAAATAGTTGAACAAACATTTTTGGATTTTTTTCTCTTATAAATTGAATCTCTTAATTCTTAAACTTCTCATGTTCTATCCTCCATCATAAAGAGTGCTTTTTCTTTTTAATTTATTCGAATTTTTAACATCAAAAAAAAAAATACACGAATCTATATAAATTAAATTAGGTATGAAAATCAAAATCGAAAAGGATTTTTATAAATACAGTTAGTTACGCCTCATAAAACAAATTAGTCATGCATGCACACCGAGAATCAATATGGCAATGTATTGAGATATATTTGAATATCGCTGAAATTAAGATATTATATTATGATATAAGAGATTTTATTTTTATTGACTTGGATTTTTATAAATGCAGTTAGTTACGCCTCGTAAAACAAATTAGTCATGCATGCACACCGAGAATCAATATGACAATGTATTGAGATATATTTGGATATCACTGAAATTAAGATATTACATTATGATATGTTTCCATTGTTACGAGATTTTATTTTTATTGACTTCGAAGTTTATATACGTAGATGATTATGAATGAGAAAGAGGGGACATGGAGAATTTTATGACAATGACTTTAACAGCTGTTTACGACAGGTTTACGGAGGATCTATAACTGACTGAGGTGCTAGTTAGGCTTCCATTCAAGTCAGTTCGATTCCAGTCAGTTTCAAAATCATGGTTTACCTTTATTTCCAGCTGTAGGTTCTACAAATCTTACCTACATCACGTAACCACAACTACCGGATATGATGAAGCTCTCATCGTAGTAGATGAATGCAGTAATACAGAAGTAGGTTACGGCTCATTCTCCCTCTTCCTTGTTGGTTCTGGTCAGCTTGTTGCCACTCTAAAATTCCCTTGCTCTGAAGGTGACTATCCCTTTGTGCCAACATGTAATATTATTGGTTCTGGTTCTGGCATTGTTTGTGTTTCTGTTGATGTTGGCGAGTGGAGCTATTATAATGAGAATGATATATATCTTTGGAACCCTGCAACCAAACACTCCAAACTTATTCCCCCGTATACTATTGATTATGATGGTAGGAGAGAAGTGGCTTTAGGGTTTGGTTTTGATCCTGTAGATTGTGATGTTAAGGTTGTTAGGGTTCATATGATTTTATCGCACACTGTTTTTGCTGAGGTCTATTCTGCAAACTCGAATACTTGGCGAAAGATTAAGATTGATCCAATTGATTTTCCTAAAAGCAATGATTTCGATGTATGCCTTCATGGATTTTTGTTTGGCAGAGGATATAATGGTATGATGGCTTTCTATCTAAACAAGGAAGTGTGTGTTTGTCATATTAAGTTCTCTGTCGAATCTTTTGATGATGCTCGCGTCATTGACTTCAAGGTTTCTGTTGCTGTCATTATCTCTAGAATGTGCAAAAAATTAGGTAATAAGATTGAATTGTGGACATTAGATGATGAGGCAGGCATTCGCGGTGGTGGAGGTAATGCATCGTGGACTATAATCCTCAGTGTTGATGTAGGTGTGCGAGTACATTTTGTGGAGGGCCTTTTCAACAATGTTGAATTCTTACTAACTGCTGAAAATGGGGACCGGTTATTGTACAACTCTGACAAGAAAGTGACCCGATATGTTACTCACACTCCTTTTTTTGAATACCATAAAGTTTTTAAGTACACGGAGAGCCTACTTTCAGTTGCAGGATCCAAATTTCAAATTAGTGAACTGGACTGATCAAGAAGATGATAATTTGGGCAAAAGTACTGATTATAGTGATTAGTGATGGGGCTGATTATTCAATTATTGTATTTCTGCAACGTTCATTTCCCTCAGTTTGTTAACAAAAGTGACATGGTTAAACAGTTGATTTAGTTTACCTATCCTTTCCCGCATTTTATCTAAGATCTTTCATGTGGCAAAATTTTTGACATATACTAGTTGAGCTTCTATGTAGTACTTCATATCACTATTTGTATGCTACTGCTGTCTACTAACTGAATTTATTCTACTATTTTGGTATTGGATTATCCCGCTCACTTATCCCGCTCAAAGAGTAGGGATGACCCTCTGCATTCTTTGTATTGGCTATTGGATCAACTGAGCAATTAGACTTCAATAAAAGAATCGGGATGTGCTATTCTAGTTTACTACTATATTAGCTTGGAGCATCGTTTTTATTGCTTGAAAAGCAGATCCTGCTATCCTGGTCAGAAATATTGGTGGATAAATATCATGAAATTCTAGATTAATAGATCACGTTATCATAAAAATAAGATTATTATTAAAACAAGTGAAAATTGAACCTGTTGACTTAGGGTGTTGTAGTTTAATCCTGAGTACTGCTTTCACATGATATTATCCTGCCTTTGAGCACCTACTAGTTTACGTATTGAAAATTCATTTATACTCGTGTCTTTAAGATCTGCCAGGTTTAAATGTTTAATTATGTAGTTTGGGTTTTCTTTTAGTTATGGCAGTAGAATATGTTTGTAATTTTATTTTCTATGGTTTTTTAAATGATGAAATTTACTTGTTGAAATACGGGGATGTATTAAGATTTTTGGACAAATCAGGGAATATTATGTCATCCAGGTCCATAATCAATTTTACGTTTTTCATGTGAATTCATACATGTTGCTTCTGATTACTATTGTCTATGGCGAGAAAAAGAAAGAGAACATAAATAGTACACGATTCATCTATGACCACCCGTTATACTACAATAAGGTTACTATATAGCTCCTTATCCAATAAATTTGGATGCGACTAGTACCGACCCTTGCAACATTCAAGTAGATCACATTCGACTAGGTAAGTTTTGTTAACAGGCCAATGCAATTGTGTCGTTCGTATCGAACTTTGTGCAAAAATTGCATCAGGAAAGATTTTGAACCAATAACAGCAGCAAAACTGGGTGCAATCACATTGCATTTCTATTATAACTTATAATGAGCTTAGAAACTTCAGTTTGTTATCATTTACAGTCCTTTTATTGATGTTATAAGCGGCAAAAAGAGACCGTTAACTATACATGTAAAACATCTCAAACTTTCTCATCATGGCCGCGACCATGGCCATACATGCTGCAAAAGAACCAAAGATGCGATTATAGAGCGATCTTCACCCAAATGAATGATCCACTGCCTGCAAAGCCTGTAAAATTTGACTACACGTTTTTTATTAAGCCGTTGTTCATAGCTCGTTCATAAAAAAGGATGTATCCATGGTCTGTGTTACTTGAATACTCCTGCGCAGATCCAAAGGAAGTTTGTACTGCAGATTCATCAACCATCTCTACATTCTCATCATCAAAGAACAACCAATGGTTATGGCTTTTCACAAGACTAACGTAATGCCCGTGGTTGGGTCCACTCCCAACATGAACAACTACAGCAAACAGAGAGTATTCAGAGTCCGAGTTTTCCACTGTATTGTTCAATTTCAGCTCTAGTGGGAACACAACACGGTATGACAACTTCTTATATCGACCAAGCTGTTCCATGTATTTAAAACGCTTCAAATGGATAACCAGGATCTGAGGTGTTTTCTTTATCTTCATCCTCTTCTGCGCTTCTTGTAAACTGCAGTTCCAGGGAAGACATAAATATTCTATATAACAGTCCCAAAAGTTTGAAGGCAAAGACAAGATCAGATACCTGCAGCACTTGTCACAAAAGAATTTATCTTCAGCATTCAAAGTCTCAGTAGAACTAAAGTTTTTCAAGCAGCTTGTAATAGAACTGTTCTGTTCTATATCAAGGCTCAGATCTAGAAAAGTTTCGTCCCTTGCCGTTACTGTCTCGCACCTTAAGCACCTAGTCTCATTAGTAAGTATCCCCTGCATTAAGGAACAGTCTTGTAAAAAGATGACAAATTGTCAACAAAAAGCTTGCGTTTGCACGATAATAGTTATATTAGGCTTCATGCATAAGTCTCAAGAATGTAGGTCACTAATATCCTTTGGCAATTACATGCATCAAGTTACAAGACCAGGTATATACCTTTATTTAAAAGATAAGAATGAAATTTTTATTAAGCCCGTTTGGATTCACTTCTTTTTGTCAAACGAATAATTTCTCTTTCTTGAATGATGAATATATACTCCCTCCGTCCCACCCAATTGTTTACGTTTCGGAGAGAAGGTCCGGCACGCATTTTAAGGTGCATATAAAGTATAGTTCCATAACTTTTTTTTTTCTGAATAAAAATTTAATGTTTAAATTTTTATTCAGAAAAAAAATTTAAAAATAAGTTAGGGAACTATACTTTATATGCACATTAAAATGCGTGCCGGACCTTCTCTCCGAAACGTAAATAATTGGGTGGGACGGAGGTAGTATTAAATAGATGAAAACAACTTCGCAGGCCACAACCCTTTTTTAACAGTAATCACATAACTTCCTAATGGTATACAACCAAGTACTATAGACTACAACAGAGAAAAAACAGTAGACAAAAATCAAATTAGTGCAACTGAGTGCCAACACAGGCCAAAACCCTTCGTAACAATAATCACATAACTTCCTAATGGTATAGAGCCAAGTACTATAGACTACCACAGAGAAAATACAATAGATAAAAATCAAATTAGTGCGACTGAGTGCCAACACAGTACAAACTAACAACTCAACAAAAAATGTTTAATATAGTGCTTGATAAAAGTGCTTCATTTCAAAAGACAAAGGTACCTATAACCATAAGGACTCTCATAGCACATTTCCAAAGTCACCAAAGTATCAAACCCTCATAGAACATATTAAACACATGATGTAACAGCAGTAGGTGCAAATAAAACTAGAGCAACAGATTCAAATCCCCAAAAGCAAAGATCTAGATACAACTCACCTGAAAGTTTTCATGAACCCAGGTAATTAAAGGTTCCTTCTTAACACCGTTGGCCTGAGAAGTTTTTACCCCATTTGCAATCTTATCAGGAGTAGAAGAAGTTCCTAATGGTTCTTTTGCTGACTGGTGCTCTTTCTCCACAATATCAACCAGTTCATTCAACAGAAAGTTCAAAAACTCATGTGCATCCTACACACACAATATATATTAGCAACATCACTGCTACTGAAAAATCACATATACAACATAGTCATTGCTAAACTGATCTCCCACTTACGGAGAGTGCCGTGCAGATGTGCGAAAAGTAGCAGATGTGCGAAAAGTATAAATATGAATGCAGTAAGTACAGAGCAACAACATGTCTGGCTACAAAAAAGGAGTCGTAACAAAAAAAAATCAAAACAGATAAAAAAATGAAATGAATGTGTACGTCCCAATACTCGTGCCTCTCCGGTAACCAGCTACAGTATAAACATACTATACTAGCAATTCAACTAACCAAACAACATAAAATACAGGTTATAAGTTAACAACTGGATGAACATAGCTAGTGAAGAAGAAAATATTGATTCAAATTATTACTGCAACACCATGAGTGCTTGAAGCAACCACACTTACTAGACTACGGTAGACGTAAAATCTAAACCACTTATTACACTACTAAAATAGGCTACTACAGTACTACATATATAATAAGCCATACAAAAGAAATGAGGCTTCCAGGAGGAAGAAGAAATGGCTTTATTCACATTTGAGTTTGTTTAACATCACTAAAGATAACAGATCTTCCAAATTAGTGAGTCTAATTTCAACATCTCGTAGACTACATTTGCACTAAGAAAATATAATTCAAGCATGCAAAAAGACATATAAATAGTCAATGAGAATCGAGGCCCTATTAGAATATTGTTTCATTAATAGACAACTAGAATTAAAGTAAAGAAACGGATATCTATATGTAAGTCCTTGATACCATACCTGATGTGCATATCCCCGAAAAAGTTCATTTTGTTTCTTGACTCTCTGAACAAAGCGTTTCGGAGCAATTACACCTGTTTTCTTCTTCTGAGAGCCTATCTAGATACAGAAACAACGAATATGGGATTACACATTTCTATGGTCAACAGTCACAAAAACATCATCATAATTTCTTCTTAAAACACAAGAAATGAGGTCTTTACTTGTTAGTTTAGACTAGTGAACAGGACAGTGTACAACTCATACGTTAAATGTAAGTTCAATACACCGAAAAAACAGGAGCAAATGTAACTTTTTCCTTTATTTAATTTAATATATTGTGCACTTTGTTACTTGGACACGGGTTCGTGGCCGAGAAAGGGTACAGTTCCCAGTGTCAGATTCTCAATTTCGAAAATACTGATATTATTGGATATGAATATAAAATTGAACAAAAGTGCTAGCAGGATGCAAGTGCAACACATGCTTATTTTATATTTATAAATTCTTATATTTCTGTATTTTTGACAAATATAGTGTCTATTACAAATAAACCTCCAAACATACAATTAAAAGAACTATAAATGAGAAGTCTTCCAGAGGTTTTGCTCCTAATAAGTAGGTCTCGCAGTGACCTAAGATTTCCATTTTAATTTTGAGTGCTATAGTGTGAAGTGCCCACTTTAAAGATGTAGGGTAGGCTCAGATGTTATACCCACACCCAAGTCGTGTTGACCTACGACAACAAATTGAGGCCAGAACAGACATTTTACATAGTTTCAGTAGGAGGTCGATAACTTGATATATTACTTATTGGGACCAGAGGTGACCAATACATGTATAAACTAAAAACAGGAAAATCATGTCTAATATTTTCCATGAAACAAATTCGGCCCTACCCGTGTCTAATTAGACATTGTACGCCATGAAATGTGAACTCGAGTATAATACAAATTATGCAAGGAAACTAATACTTGGTAAATTTTATATATAATGATTAAGTAACCTTATTATACTTAAGAGAGGATCAAAAAACCTTATGAAACCAAAACAATATACTGAACGCAAAGCTATGATGCCATTAAATAAACACTGCACAAAGTGCAATATACTTTCAATAAACAAAAAAGTGACACACTCATTTTCTGCTCAATTTACCTGCGAAAATAATTCTGCTAAACAAGTAAGGAGATTCTCTTCTGTATCACCTGAACTTTTGTTATTTGCATAATACTCTAGCAGCTGGTCACGAAATGGAACACAGAAGTACAACGCCTGAAAGATATGGCCAAAACAGATTACGACATCAGGCAACTTACTTATGCTATAAGCATGCTTGTATGAAGCCAAGTAATCATAAAGTTTTTTTCCTGGCTATTTCTAAAATAACTGTTCTTCATCGGTTCTGTAAACCAAATAGCCACTAAGCCACTTCATATGCTCTTATAATGGTAGTAAAGTCTTCAAATAAGAAAAATGAAGATGAAAAAAATAAATGTCAAGGAAACCAAGTACTCCATAACATCTATGCCAATGCTGGAACTGATTATATTTTCCGACCAGGAAACCAACAACAAAAGATTGTTATGCAGCACAGGAATAAATGTTAAGACCATGTAATATCTATGCGCATGCTAAAACTAAATTAATATTCCATCTATAGAACCAGCAACAGAAGCATTATATAAGCAAATCAGTAAGACAAACAAGAATAAGGTAGTTTCTGCTACATTTATAAATTATATATTATGACCATTTACTTCTATAAACTCAAGCTTAACTTCCTTGCCTAATTTAGACATCATCAACTGAGAGACCACATTGTTATTAATCGTTATGACTCATTTATTGATAAAATCTCAATAACAGGGATTCTGAATCTAAATGCTTTTTCCTCCAAAGAAATAGAACTACAAAATTACAACAGACAAAAATTAATATTTCCCCCGTTCCTATGTAAATGTCTTTTTGAACAAAGATTCGGTCAAATTGACCGAATTTTAAATATAAGGCAATAAAAATTTATAAATATAAAACTATATCTCGGATACCATCATTTACAAGTTTTTATGATACCAAACTATGAATTAAAAACAATAAAATGGCATACAAAGTTGGGTCAATTTGCCCGAATATATGTCCAAAAAGACATTTAATTAGGAATGGAGGAAGTAATATATATATATATATATGTATGTATATATATATGGCTTATGTTCAATGAGGAACTACCTTATTTGAGTAACTCAGGAACCAACAACAAATATAATTACAGAACACATGAAAAAATTGCTGAACATATAAAAAACTACAGAACACAAAAAACAATCACAAAACAAACAAAAAAAATTACATAACATACAAAAAATATAGAACACAAAATTACATAACACTATTCAGCATTAGTGTTCTATAATTTTTTGTATATTATTTAATTTTTTTGTTTGTTTTGTGATTATTTTTGGTGTTCTATGATTTTTTGTATGTTCTGTAGTCTTCTATAATTATTTGTTAATCAAATTCTTATAAAATAGGAATTGGTTCCTCAGTTACTCAAACAAGGAGTTCCTCGCTGAGCCTTACTATATATATATATGTATGTATATTCTCTTCTGATGAGAGATGAGTAATATATGTATATTTATATATATATGTATATGTATATAAATTACAAGCTGAAGTTCCCTAATATAAATCACATATTCTAAATTTATACAGATAAGTAGAGATTATTTTCTACAATAAAAGATAACAAATAAAATCATAATTAACTGGCTTCCAAGGTATTCTACATTGTTTTCAAATCGTCTCACTTCTTCTTTGTACATCATCATCCTTCTACATGCATGTTATTAGTTATAGTATCACTTAGTGAAAAGACCTATGCCAGAGAGACTAGTGAGTTCTCTATTACTACTACTTTGCACCAAGAATCTGCCTTGAGCCCATTCTTGTTTGTCATAGTGATGAATGAGCTTACTAAAGAATAAAGATAAAGACATGTGCAACATAGACTTATAAGTGCATCAGTTCAGCAAAGTGGGATTTTTTAAATCTAGGGCATGCACAAAAGAGCAAATGAGTGATCAAAACGACTTGGTCGGAAGCTATTGGAACTGAATTTGGAAGATAATGACCAAAAAGAAGCCAAAGAAAGAACATAATTTAATATAACTGACTTCAAAGGCTCTATGTGTGAGGTTCAAATAGACAATCTCAAGTTCATTTTCTTTTTTGCAGAACAGGCCAAGATTTGTTTTTTGTATCTTCTTGTTTACATAATGTCCAGGTCCATACATAACGGATAAGCAATATACATAAGGGGAACAAGATAATTGAATATCCCTTTCAGTAGGAGACTAAAAAGAAGAAGACACTTTTCACTTCAAAACCTGAAAACAATATATACATTCCTCGTGAATGTGAAAAAGACTACCTCGGAGCATTAGATTTCCATGATAAGAAGAACAAAGGTAAGCATAGGCATATCTATACTAACAAGTTCTTTCACATGTACCTCTACTAACTTGGACACAAATTCGGTAAATCTCAACCACATGACAAAGTAAGAAGCTTTTGTAACATACAGAATACATGGAGATCTAACTGGCAGGTAGAGCAAAATATATTGGAGAAATGATTTTGCATGAGATAAAGTAGTAGATGAACAGGAACAAAATATAACATGCTAACAGCAATAAGTAGATTCTTCCAAATTAATCTAGATCTATACATAATGTCTCCTATTATAAAGAATTCCAACTTGTAAATAATAACAAAAGTCAGACAAACATTCCCCAAGATGAATCCAAACTCCAAAACCTTCACCGTTCACTTATTACCTCCAAACTAATTAAAGAAATGATACCCATACCCCTTAAACAAACCCTTAAAGAAGTTTTAACCTATTCCTCTCTTCATAAACCATTTTATCGATTAGCATTTCAAAACCTCCATAACATCACAAAAATCCTTTACCACAAAACAAATCAACTTTTACCATAATCACAAAATCCAACCAATTCCCAGTCCCATTTCTCATCCAATTACCTTATCTACCTCCCCATTTGCCACATCATCTTTCAACCTCACAGTTACTTGCATAAAAAACTCGAAAATACATGAAACCCCAAATAAACACAAAGACTAACCAAACAAACACATACCCACAAAAAAACATCAATAAAGTTAACACCTTTCTGCAATTTCACACAAAACTCATCACAGAATCACACCCCAAGAAATGAAAAATACATAAAAACATAAAAATAGAAATACCTGAAGAACGGAGTTGCAATAGCAAGTATTACCAAAATTCTCCAAACCAAAGTAACGTTCGCCTTCAGGAAAGTGGTCGCCGAGAGCTTTCTCGAGTTTGGAACCCGTAGCACCCATTAGACCATCTACAAGATACCAAAACTCGTCTATTCTCGCTTATTATATCTATATATACGTTGCTATGTATGTATCTTTGTGTGTATCATGAATACACATACTGGTGCTTGGATATTAAAGCAAACTAAGAATTTGTATCCAGAGATTTGATTTGATTTGATCGGGTTGTTTCTCAGCTTTTTTTGTTAGACTCAGCTTGTGTCGTGTGCTTTTATGCTACTATATAACGATCAGGTTATTAATAACATTTATTATTTATTTTCTTCCTAAAATTAATATGGGATTATGGAAATAATATTGTTGAATAATTTTACATAGATAAAGTTATTTTTAATGTATTTTTTAATTTATTTTTTGAAATGTATATCTATCACGCATTGTAGAATTTTTAATATGATTTGTTCCTGTTTTCTCGTTAGGAACTATGATACACATATTTCTCATAAAAAAATTATGATTTTTTACAAATTAAATTAATGTATGATAAAATAATAAGGGATATAGAGTTCTATTCTAGTAGAAAATAAATTAGAATATAAAGTAAAAAATATGTCAAATAAAGACCCGGCACAATACACCCTCAAACTAATCAAATATAATCTCACACACAATCTCATTTAATTTCCTCAGTTTTTAATTTAATTTTTCTCGTTAATTGATAAACTTTTTTCCAAATCTAATTTCACCATATTTTTCTCCATCTCACAACGATCAGTTTCCATACCATATGTGTTATATTTCGAAGACTTTCATTTTTTCGATAATCTCGTTATATATTTATTTAACAAAACTGATGACTTTGGTGATTATTATAATACTACAAATTAGTAATTATTATAATACAAAATAGTGATTTATCTAATATAAATTAGTGATTGTATTTTGATCTGAGAGTAGATTTAGTATTAATTTTAGGACTCTAATGACGTGTCACTACCACGTTAGCAAGTGATGATGTTGTAGTGGGTCCTAGTGTCACGTCATCACTTGCTGCTGTGGCAATGAGCAATGGGTCATACTGCCACGTGGTAGTGTCACGTCAGCAGGTGGTGACGTGGTAGTATGCCATAGTGTCACGTGGCAGTTTGACCCATGATGACGTGGTAGGAACTAAAATGTAAATTATGTAAACTAGAGCGGATATAATGTAAGATTTAAAAATAGAATAAATATAATGTAAAATTTTCAAACTACTTTCTACTTTCTATTCTAAATTTACTTTGTACTAGATCAAATGTCAAGTTATATATATATATATATATATATATACACACACACACACCAAATATATATGTATGAGAAAATCCTATTAACAACTTAAAAAATTAAATATTTGATCACATAATATGTAACGTGATCAAAATATTATTTAAATCCATGATTTTCTTCACATCACACTTACCTGTGATTAGGGGCATTCAGTCGGTTCGGTACAGAATTGGACCGAACCGTATAGACCGAGAACCAAATTGTAAATATTTTTGTAATCGAACCAAACCGAATTTTTATTATGGACCGAACTGAATGGACAAAAATTTATTTGGGTCCATATTTAAAAAAAATAAAAATCAAATAAGGTGAATTTTTAAGTGAACATGAATACAAATATATTAAAAATTAATAAATAATTAAATTGGCATTAAGATATTAGAGCAAAACTATATTTTTCGAACATATATTATATAAATATATATTAATAAAAATATATTATATATAATAACAAAATATTATATATAAGAAAAATATAATACACTAATCTGTTCAATTTTTCAGTTACAGTTTGGTTTTGCTCAGCCCTACCTGTGATGAATAAGAAAAGTGAACCATCAAATTAAAAATATTAAATTCATGAGTTTATGTGGTTCGATTGCTTACTACTTAAATTTGCATCAATTTTTTTCGTTACCATGACTCCAATATTCAAATTTTCTCCATTTAATATTTCTTGTAAAAATGATTTTACCTTCGTTGTTTCTTAACTTTTTTCACTAGAAAATATGTTTGTGTTTTGCATAAAATTCCACAGGTGCTGGATTTGGACTCATAGAATCCTTAGATCCAATCCATAAGTTATAACTATGATTATATAGGTTTCACTCTAATAGAATAACTCATGGAAACTATAGAGAGAGCAAATAAATCACATGTGATTGAGGAACCATCTAGAGGAGAGGTTCCACTAGCACTACTAGAAAAACTGCAGCTAACTGATGTCTGAGAAATTTTCGACAGATGTCTTCGCATGTGATGTTAAAAGTATATACTTTACACATCGGTTTTCGACTGATGTCTATAGTTATGTTTAACATCATTATTATAAAAAATATCGATGTCTATAGTAATATTTAACATCTCTTTAATTTTGCTATTGATTTAGTAGGTTACTTTTGACATCAAGTTTTTTTATAAAATCCGATATCTATAGTTATATTTAATATCAGTTGTTTTAATAGAGACGAGTTACTAGTTTTTTAAGACATCATCTTTTATCTTGATGTCTGATGTCAATTATAAATTTAACATCAGTTTCTTTAGTTTAAATGATGTAATAGCTTATTTGAGACATCATATTTTTTATTAATGACAATATAATCGATGTAGTATTTACCTTAGCACATCAATTTTTAGAGGCCAACTGATGTCTTTGTAATTTTAGTCATCAAAATTATTTTATAAAATGTTGTTAGATACACTATTACACATCGCTTAAAAAAATTGTGATGTTATTTCTTTAGGTTCAGATGATAGTGTCCTGTGTACAATGATATTAGTCAAAATCAATTCAACCACAACCAAACTAGCTAGAGAAAGAACTGCTGCTACAAAAAGAAATTCAAACCAAATGCTTTAATTCAAACCAACTGTTGCAGATATATATCATTACCAACAACCAATTCAAAGTAACACATCCACATAAATAAACATATATGGCTAGCTAAAAGTTCTTCAATCCAAACAGGATTCCAAAACAACTCCAGACTCCAAAATAAGTACTGGAACTAGCCAAATGCTTATAGCGACAAAATGACTAACATCCAAAATAAAACCACCTAAGTACTGGAACTAGCCATGAATGCATCCAGGCGGCATACGAACTCCATGTATTAAACCATTCATTTCTTCCTCATTAAAAATTATCTTGTACCCGGGGACAGTCAATATGCATCCCACGGTAAATAATGTTGAAAAACTATAATTGTAATTTTGAATCAAGTAACGATATGCTAAAATTAAAAAACAAACAAAAAATAGTTTTTATATGCAAAACAAATCCATCAAAAGTTAATCTTGAAGTTTTAATAAAAATAGGCTCTCACAAAACTCACAAATTGAAGATGTAACATCAAAATATCATAAATCAACACCCTCATCAAGTCCTTTCGAACTTATCATCACATTTGAATCTATTTGTTTGTCAAAAAATTTTTCCCTATGAGCTTCAAAGTCTTGGAATCCTTCCATCTGAGTGCAATTTGGTTATGCTTAGTTTAAGAAAAAAAGAAAAAATTATGGCTTGTGTACATATGAAACTTCATGCGACTAATAATGTTCAAGGAAACTACGATTTACCTGCTGAAATTGTTCCATAGAAATAGGATTATTATGCAGGGAGATATTCTGAAGACTTCTGCATTCTTTCAATAAATATAGGGTCCAGGAGAGAATGCACCAGAAGTGCATAAATATTTTTACAAATATTAAATAAAAATATATAGCAAAATATGCATATATAGATATTGAGCTTGTAACTATAATATAATAGAGACTAGAGAAGTCGAGGGTAGGGTAAACTCCCCACTCACCAGGTTAAAGACCATTATTGATCACCAGAAAGGCAACTGAAAAAGTTCTTAAAGGGCCTAGTATTTCTTAAGAATTTAATTCGGTTTACTTCAAGTACCTAGTAAGAAGTATCTTTCAAATAAAATTAAAAAAATCTAATAAAAAGTAACTTTTGACTTTGCTAGGATCTACAAAGCCATGAAGCTCGTTACTAAAATATGAGTATTGTATGTTCAACTAGCCGAAAAATAAAACTACTTCCTTAAAAAATAATGATACTATTAAAACACAAGTTGAATAAAGAAATACATGAGTATCTACTATCTAAAAGATTAAAATCTAGAAACAGTTAACAATTGCAACCTATCACCAAAAGCAACATGACCAGGCTACTCTTTGAAACAAGAAACTCTATTTAGAAAGGTCAGCTAAAAAATTGCAGTGAGCACAACAACCTATTTAACAACAGCACATTTAAAATATAACGTTTGACCAATAACCAGCTAACTATGAAAGAGAGTGAAAGCTAAATGCTTCAAGCACTTCACTTTCACGAGTTCAAGGAATGCATCCATATATCTAATTTGCCTAATCTAACAAGATTAATTCTTTGTCTAGCTTAAAAAACTTTGTTACAAGTGTCGATCCTTCAATATTTCAATCACAGTCTGGAAAATTAGACACAAGAATAACACACATAATAACAATCTATAATAACACTCGTTCTGAAACAGAGTATTAAGTTAAATTTCATTTCATCTCAGATAAGAGAATTTCAAAACAGAGTATCAAAACTTAACATATCCCAATGAAGATAACCAACACTTTTAACAATAAAAGATGATAACGTAAAACCATGTTGATCAAAAATGCTAGTGCTAAACACAAACTCTTACTGAACTTCCCTTCACAGAAAGTTTCACTTCTTTGACTTTTTTGACGGTCTGAAAACAGAAGAGAAGTTGGTCATTATTTTTTCACGTCCACAAAACATTCACAATAGAAAATATTGATTAGTGACAATATAAATACAAACACTCACTGAGTTTGAGTTGCGGTAGTTGCTGCTGTGGGAGCTTCTGGTGCTTTCTCTCATGGCCCTTGTTGTGATTTAGAATATCATTATTTGTTTGAAATACATATTGACATCAATTCTAATTTGCAATCCTGAACAAGAAACATTCACAAAACTATATATAGCTCAACCTCCCCTAAAGAAAAAAAAATTCATCCATGCATGGGCATGTAGCAGGCTCTCATGATCACACAAGCAAACATATAACACTGAAAATACTACAAAGAATTGTAAAACAAATACAACAAATGATGATACTTATGTGTGCTTTTTACGAGCATATATAAATCAAGATAGATGAATCAAAGCAGATAATTTATTTAATTATAATAGAATCATTCCATTTTAATTGAAAGCGTAAACAAATACCTTTTGCACATCATTACCATTCAAGCATAGTGACTTCAAGTGAATCAGATGACAGACTGAAGTAGGAATTTCTTCGATTTAATTCTCTGTAAAAATTAAAATAGAAAAAGGTTTAGTCAAACTGGGAAAGGAGAGTTGATCACATAAAACTTTGTAATACATAACAAGTTTATGTACTCCTTAAAATTTATAACAAGGAGATATTTGTTGGAATGAACTAATTGCAAGTATTTGTGACTAAACCAAGGCACAGAAGAAATGATATATACATTAGATATAATTAATTTTGTCACTTCTTGATTATAGCTTTGCCAGAAGAGAGATATATTTATGCTTAATGATTTGGATTATTATTAATAAGTAACAACAAACTAATAAATGTCCTCAATCTGGCTGCAACCTACCTTACGCCAAGTTTAAAAAAGTGAAAAAAAAACTAAACATAAAAATTCAACATACATACATACATATTATCAAATATTCCAAAATAGGAATTAAAGACGGTGGCATACATACATATTCTCAAATCAAAATAGAACATCATATACATACATACATACACATATTATCTAAATAAAAACAGAATATCAATTAAAAATAGGGAGAAGTGAATACCTCAAATAGCTAAATTATCCAAATTTAAGCAGCAACAAAATTCTCAAATCCACCCAAGCTTTTACCCAAACTACAGTGACATACATACATATATAAAAAATAATCAGTATCGGGGGGAAATACATACATATATATGTATGTATACACACCAAATAATAAGATAAATATAGCATATACACATACATACATACATACATACATATAAACATATCTAAGGTTAAGTATCAGTGTTGAAAGAAGCCAGGATTTTTGAAAATAGGAGCTTGGAATCGCCTAATTAACCCCAAATGAACTAATTACTAATCAATCTTAACTTCGAAAGCTAGGGTTTTGAAAATCGATTTGTAAATATAGGGTTTTGAACTGTGGCCAAAGATTTGTGAGAGAGATGATGAGATGGTAAGATATGAAAGATGATGTATTGGTGAGATGGTAGATAGAGAGATTTGCGAGAGAGAGGGTTGAGAGAAAGGGTTGAGGGAGAGAGTGTGTGTCGCGAGAGAGAGAATGTATTTGAGGGGGGGATGATTTTTGTCTAAGGGGGAAATGATTTTTGTCTAAGGGGTGATTATTTGGGTAATAAGCTGGGGGAATTATTGATCTATATTTTTTCGAACACAGCTTTAGACATCAGACTTTTTACCAAGCGATGTCTTAAATAAGCTTTAACATCGTTATATACAAAAGCGATGTTAAAAAGACCTTTAACATCGATGGTTTTTGCAACCATTGTTAAATGTGTGATGTTGTATCCAGTTTTTCAAGTAGTGTAGATGTGTCAAAATCTGTCTGTGGTTCCACTGCATAGAGAGTTTTCATTGTGTAAAGATTAGAATTTGTTTTGTAGAGGTTTCATGAGTTCAATTTATCTGTGAATTCACTTGGGAGGATTAATCATACTCTAGTTTTCATAGCACATGTTTCGGGTTCAGTTGGACATATTCTGTTAAGTCCCAAAGTGTTGGGAGGGGGGTGAATACAACACTACCTATTTTTACGGATTATTTATTTTAGTTCATGAGTGTTCTTGAGAAATATATGACAAATGATGAATGTTAGGTCGGTTATAGGTTGTTTAGTACACTATCTACATTATCATGCAAAAATTATATATATAATTCCTTGTTTTTATAGCCCAATTATTAATAAAATTTTATTATTTTTTTGTAAAAATTTTCGTGGAGTCTTATCAAATTATACTGATTTTGAGGATAATTTGAGTAATATTTTGAGTGATTATATGCATTCGCTAGATTTTTTGTGATATTTAATTGTCGTGTTTTTGTTGCAATTTATGTCATGTCAGTATTTTATGAATTTTAGTATTATAGTAACATAGTGTGTATTGTGTACATCAGTTATGTATGTTAGTATGTGTTTGATTACTGCATCAATATATCTTCACTATTTAGTAATGTGTTTATCAGGTTCTCTAAAGAACTATACAACTAGTTCACAATTGGAAATAAGATCTGGTTGATAATAAAAATTGAAGAACCACATTTGGGGAAATATATGTAGATTATTGACAACATAGAACTTGTTTATATGTTTTAATAAACTTATTGTTATACCTATCGTGAAATTCTATCTGATTTCTACTCTAGAGCAGAATCATACAAGTTTGTGGAAGAGTCAATGATAAAGTTGTCAAAGGCTATTAGGTCCCAAATCATCATAGAAAGGGAGGTTGAATATGATGTTAGTAGTTTTTAGCTTTTAATCGTGGAATACTATTTGTGTATTTGAGTTCTTGAGATATGAATAATGGTAGTCAAACAATCACAAACAATTCGGGGAAATATTTGTATATTAATAAATCCCGGAGGTGCTACACTCTAATCAAATGATTAGCTGCAATGTGTTACAATCAATTCGTTTCAACAATATGATCTATGTTTATGGCTCTTGAATTCTCCTCGTAGGTTGTTGTTTGAATTGAATGCTTAGAAATCTCGAACTCAATTCTGTAATGAATGAGTTCTATTTGTACTGTAGGTTTAATAAAGGATTGGCTTGAAGGCACTTTTCATATAACCTTTGTTGCGCTTAGTGAGAATATGTTTGAGGCACCTTGAAGCCTTTATCCTTGGAGGCGCGTTGAGGAATAAGAGATTGAGGGGCCTTGAGACATAATACTTATGGCGCCTTGAAGCTTAGATGTGCCTGCAGAGATAGTAAGCTTGAACGCGCTTTAAACACACTCCTTGGAGGCGCTTAAGCCTTGAACGCGCCCCTTGGATGGGCCAAATCCTTTGGCGCGCCTATAGACTAAAGAGCCTTAGATGCGCCTTTAGTTTAAACTTGGATGCGCCTTTAGCTTGATCTTGGATGCGCCTTAGCCAAATCCAATACTCAATTCTTTCGAATTGACTTAGATATAATATTGACTTTGACTTAGCTTGACTTGACTTTAGAAATATCTTCTGATTTGATTCCTATTAATATTTCTTCGTCTGTCAGTGATTCCACTTGCAGCTAACTGATTCCTTGATATTATAAAAATGATTCTTTTCTCGTTGTGTTGATGCCTAGTGCACTGGTCTGGTTTACAGATGACTAACACTGAATAGAATATTCTTCACTTGCATTTAACTTCAGTTAACATTTCCTCAGTTGTTTCTTTGTTTCTTTTCACTGAAATCATGATAATCATACTTGTACTACTTTACTATCTTGATTCTGAAAAGCTTCTGAACCTTTATTCATCACTGAGGCTTGAACTAATGAACTTCTTTCATTGACGCTTCAGTCTTTAAATCCATATAGTAGTACATGCATGTGTCCTAATATATTATCCTCGTGGATTCATGTGCTTCACATCAATATTATTTATTTGTCTTTCTTTTTATGTTGAGTTATCGTTACTCTATTACATATTACGTTATATTATGCTTTACAAATGCTTTTAACTACATAGGACAAGAGATGCAATAAAACCAAGAGAAATTGCTCCTATAGCCTGAGAAGCATAGTTTGAAAAAAGAGAATATCAAATGTTGGATGCTCTAACACCAGAACCTCAAACATGGTTGACAATATAACTCTCATTTCTATGATACCTACCAATGAGAAGGTATTAGTAAGGGAAAAAAGCCTGTCATGAAGAGGTTCATGAGGTATGAAGGGTACACCTAATTAACAGCTTCCATAAGCCATATTTTTTAGGTTATTGAGAAAGCTTGAGTGTTCATAAATTTTGGAGGCCTTTGCTGGAATAACAGAAGAAAATAATAAATTTAATCACGAAACTAGCTTCACAATCGAGTTTTCGGAGAAAACGTATGACAATTTTGCGATGATCGAACTAAGCCTGTAGGGATGCAGGTAATAATAAGATATTGTTACACTAGCCACATAGCACGTATTTATGTATGAATATTCGAGTTTACGTGCTCTTCTTACGTAAGTATTTTTTAAACCCTCTTGCAAGTTGCCTACATATCCTATTTATAAGGATCAAGCTTATATGCATTTCTTGTCTTCTAGGTCTCTTCACTTAACTAATCAACTACGTTTGGATAGAGATAATTCCTATGAAAATGCTTATCTCAAAATAATTGTGATGAAATTAGTGTCTTGACTTGAGTAAGATCCCTGAAAGCTCAATAAATATTCACATATTCGGTCATATATAAATATATGAATTAATCAATCAATTATCAATTTAATCTTCTAGAGTCCATGTAGAAATATGTCACTGAACCTGTCTAACTGAACCCAGAACCTGTCTTCCGGAAACCAGAACATGCTTAATCTTTTTAGGTGAATTCCCAAATAAATCGACCTTTTGAAACCTCTCCAAAATAGATTCCAACCTCGACACTGTAGAAGCTCTTTGAATAGGGAAACCTCAGATAAATTTTGACACATTTAATGAAACCTCTATATAAATGAATAAAAATTTTCTCAACCGTCAACTCGACGTCATATCTTCTAGTGGCATATTATATATTTAATAAAAACTAACATTTTGAAAAGATCATATAGAAAATCATATCAAACAATATATGTGAAATTGTTATCTAGGAATTACAAAATTAACCATGTTAAAACAAATAAAATTATACTATTTCCTACGAACTTAATATTAATTGAAAATATTACTCCCTTCATCCTTATTTACATGTCCACTTTATTTTTTGTGTAGTCAAATTGACTCATCTTTAACTGTAATTTAAAATAATATATAACTGAAAAAGATTAAAATTTTATATTATTAAAAAGTATATATAATTTATTTTAAAATTTATTTTTAGTTTTTTAAAATTAAAAAAAAAATATAATTTTCGGTCAAAAATTAGTCAATTCAACTCCAAAAAATCAAAATAGACATTTAAATAGGTACGGAAGGAGTATATTTACTATGACCCCGATTGGGGTTCATTATAAGCCACTTATAATTTACTTATAAGAAAAGTCAAACGAGCCCTATAAAAAGTCAATTCTTATGTTATTATTTATACCCAACTAGCTCTTATTTCCAATGCGGTAAACCATACCATGTTAAATCACATAGAAATCATTTGATGGATAGGCTTATCCAGTAAATGATGTCCTAACCATTGAATCAGGCCCTGAATGGCTGAGATTAAAAAAAAATAGACGAGTCGTTGTAAATAACTGTGGCTCGTGTACGGGCCGCTGTTAATAACTGCGGCTCGCCCATACTTATATCAATTTTCCCTAAATCAAAACTCCCGGTTCATACGTACATACAAATTCGTCCTTTAGTTTTGCTGGATGAAAAGTCACTCATAGGCCTTGTGTAGAAGTGTTCCGTTCTTGAGCAACATCAAGAAAAAAAGTTTTATTTTGAGTAGAAGCTATTGTGACGGGACCGCCTCTACTACCACCTAAAAAAGGATCTATGTATTACTCTACCCTTGTCAGAAGCTTTTTATGTGAAGGATCGCAAACTAAGTCGAGGTCTGCTGCTGCAAAACTAAAGGCATACAGAAGAAAAGAAGGGTGTTAATTGGGGGTAGGGTTTAAAGGGTGTACGACTTTGTATGTATAAATTGGATATTCAATTTGGGAAAGATTGATGTATGTACGGGCTCGTACACGAGCCGCGGTTATTGACAATGACCCATTCATTTTTTTTTTAAATCTCAGCCGTCCAGAACCTAATCCAATGGCTAGAACATCATTTGCTGGATAAGGCTTATCCAACAAATGATTGTCAAGGATCATGCCCCTAACTTAAATCCATATTGAACTCTATTTAATCTATTATATATCTATTATGACAATATGAGCAAATTTAATCATAAATACCTTTATTTATATATATATATATATATATATATATATATGTATATATATATATATATATATATATATATATATATATATATTAAATACTATTTTTCTTCTATTAATATCTTTATTAATATCTATTATTTTCTTTCTACCATTAATATATGTAAATTATTATATATTTAATTATTTATAATTATGTTTAGATCGTATATATTTTATTATATTACAACTTTTATAATTTTTTGAAAATCGATTTATAAAAATAAAAATGTATACATTGTTTTACTAAATTAATACATGATAAAATGTATATGAGCATAATAAGGAGCCGTTGAGACAAAATATTTATAATAAAATAAATGTATTTAAGTACAGTAAGGAATCAACGATAAAATTATAATTATACCTTTTAAATTGTAAAATAAAATTTAACCCTTCATAAATTAAGAAAATATCTATGTTAAAATAGCAACTACAACATTTAAATTTTAAAATGATATTCCAACCAAATCTTAAATTAATATCTTCTTAATTATATATTTGGATCCTCTTCTACAACCACAGCTGGATAAGTAACATAATTCAGCCAACCCATCTCTCACAATTAAAAAACTAAACGGACGACTGTGATTAAATAAAAAAATAACATACGCTCTATTATAGAGTGTACTGCGCTCTATAATAGAGCGTATGTAATTTCTTTATTTTCTTTTATGCCCTTAATTTGCCACGTGTAAATTATTTTAAAAAAAATATAAACCACTACTCTCTATTATAGAGCGTAGTACGCTCTATAGTAGAGCGTACATGGGTTTTTTTAAAAAAATCCAATTTTTTCCTTACAAATTCGATTTCATTTTTAACAAAACCAACTAAAAGAACATATAACCATCACTTTTAAACCTAATTATCCATAAACAATCCACAACCTAACCCTAACTTGGTGTGATTTGCTGTGTTTGGTGTGATTTCCGTGTGATTTTCTGTGATTTCTTGCTATTTCTCCATCAATTATGCATTCTAATCTTTAATATATACTCCCTTCGTCCCACCCATTTGTTTATATTTGGGTTGGGCACAGAGGTTAAGAAAATTGTATAAAATAGTATGAAAAAGAAATAAAAGTGAATGAAAGAGAAGGAAAAGTGATGGGATCAATTGATATTTAATTGATAAATTTGAAAATGTGGATGAAAGTAGTGGGTGAAAGTAAATTTTATAATATAAAAGTTTATTATTTTTGGAAAATTTTGAAATGTAAAGAATTGGGTGAGACATCCAAAAAAAGAAAATACAAAGAATTGGATGGGATAGAGAGAGTGCGATTTTTTTACTTTTTATATGTATATTCGATTGTTTATGTATTGTGTGTATGTTTGATTTGGTAGTGTTATATTCGATAATATATGCATATGTTTGTGTATATTTCTATTTGAATATATATGTATATATGTATATTTCGATTTTGATATCTACATTGAGCAAGTTCAAATTTTTGGGGTAGTTTGGATTTAAATTACAATTTTTTTTGGCTATATATGTGGTTTTAGTTCGAATTTTTTTGGTTATGTATATAAAGTTTAAATTTTGTTGGTTATATGTATAAAGTTCAAATTTTTTTGGTTATGTATGTAGTTTTAGTTCATTTTTTTTGGTTATATATGTCATTTTAGTTCGAAGTTTTTTGATTATGCATATTCTTGGATTTTTGTTTGAGATTTTGAATTATTATTATTATTGGAGTTTTGGGCTTTAATTTCGAATTATTGGAGATTTTGTTTGATATTGATGTTATTTTATCGACATTTTTAGGCTTATGTAATTGTTTATTTAATTTCAGATATGTCGGATGATTTGTGTGGCCCTGTCGATCCTTCGGTTCTTCACGATCAAAAAAACTACGTTAACACCCTTATATGGAATGAGATTCACTGAAATCTTTTCAAAATTCGTCAAAGTACTTCTTTGCTTCGGAATGGAAATTAAAGCCATTTGAAGTACATCTTCTACAACAATGAGGTTTTTGAATGTTTACCAATCCTAAGGCCGTTATTCAAAATGACGTGGCTTTGATTTCGGTGTTAGTGAAGCATTGGAGGCCAGAAACTAATAGTTTTCATTTCAATTTTGGTGAGATGACAGTGACTCTGGAAGATGGCTACATGTTGATGGGTCTTCTGGTTATAGAAGAACCGATAACAATCTTGAAGCAATTGGTGTCAAGAATACTTGATTACACAATTGGCTGGATCTGAATCTTTCCATTGAAAATAGAGAAGAAGCTTTTGGTAGGGGTGGCGTCAAACTGAGTTTTTTGAGGGAGCGATATTGCAAGTGCCCGGATAAGATAAGAATGATCCCGAGATGTTGGAGATATATACACGGGGGTATGTTCTCTATTTATGCGGCGCTATTTTATTACCTACAAAGTCTAATAATGTTGCTCACCCTAGATTAATCCCGTTATTACTCACTACTAGAAAGATATATGGACATGCTTGGGGGACGGGAGTTCTAACTTATTTGTATTGGAATTTGTATGAAGCTAGTTACAAGGATTGTGTATCGATTACCGGATGTTGTACTCTTTTGATAATTTAGGCTCATGAGAGGTTGCGTTCGGGACAACCTATGATTGCAAGTAATGTGGAATATATGTGTCCTACAAAGACAAATAAATTTGCCCTTGAGCATACCACCTCCGCCCCCGAGGAGTGAAATGAAAAAATGATACATAATATTAATGTTCCATTCCAGAATATGGATCTGAAGAATATGGAAAGATATTATCACCATTTCGAGGGCCAACTATGATAATGGATCTCTTATAAAGCCTATCAAGGCACATAAATTGGATTGGTTGAAAGCACATTGGTGGGATTATGAAAAAACTACAAATTTGCCAAGAGGTTGTGACGTCAAAGCAGTCGTTTCTTTACAACCAAATCGAGAAGTGGATGATAGTATAATGGATGTATATTGTCAATTGTTAGAAGCGAGGGAAAATAAACTCTTTAGTTTTAAAGGATATGAGGCCGTAAAATATTATTTTATGTCTCCGTAGTTCTTCCAAGTGATGAGTACCTCTCATCATTACAAAAATATAAAGAATCAGTTGAAGAGAAAGAATAAAGAGTGGGAGGTTATTGATATGGACTTTAAAGCATATGGCACAAAGGATAGGGGACGTGAAGATTACCGATTTTGACTTTATTCTTATGCCAGTTGCAACGGGGGGTCATTGGATCCTATTTTTGTGGTCAATTAAAAAATTTAGAGTTTCATTATTTGATCCTCTACGAGATGATGCTCCTTACATGAAACTAAAAGAGTTATAAAAGAAAGAGTGCTTCATAATGGTATATTTCATCTCTTTCCTTTCAATTTCTAGTCGTCAAATTCTGTTTTTGTCTAATGTGTTTTTATATTTGTTTGATAGGAAAAATTGATTCCTTTGATGTTTTACCGGTTGGACCCCGACAATTACGAAAATGTCACATTTGTCGAAGAAAGTGTTGAAGACCGACCTAGGCAATGTAATGGTCTTGATTGCGGTGTTTTCATCATGAAGTATTTGGATTGTATTTTGACATATAATACCCAAACTTGGTGTGGTGTCGAATGGGATGAGGATATTATCTCACTCTTCTGAAATCATATTGGATGGGAACTCAATAAGGGAATAGCCCGACATATGAGTGAGGGATCGTATCAAGCTAGATTAGTCGGATTGTAATTTGAATTTAGTTGTAATGATATAATTTGGATTTGGATTGCTTTTAATTTGGATTGCAATGATATAATTTGGTTTTCGGATTGTTTTTATGTTTTATGTTTATGTTTGAGTTTGAGTTTGAGTTTGGAGTTTGGAGTTGGATTGGATTGGTTTTCATATTGGTTTTTATGTTTATGTTTGTGTTTGAGTTTGGAGTTGGATTGGATTGGTTTTCATATTGGTTTTTATGTTTATGTTTGAAACAGGTTGGACATGAAACAAACAGATGAAAACATGACAATTTTTTGTCTATACATACGCTCTATTATAGAGCGTATGTCCGCTCTATTATAGAGCGGATATATATTGCTGCTTCAAAAACTTAGGCAAACTGCTTTGTTTTTAGCTATTTTGTCTGTACATACGCTCTATTATAGAGCAGATATATATTGCTGCTTCAAAAACTAAGGCAAACTACTCTGTTTTTAGCAATTTTGTCTATAGAGCGTATATATATATACTTCTTAAACCAATTCTCATCTCACAATACCGTAAACAACTACAAATCCAAACAAATACCATAATACAATTCAAATTCAAATTATAACTCCAAAATATCATAAAATTTTAAATTTCAAACTTGAACCAATTCATCTCACAATACCATACAAATTTAAATGCTAAAAATTAGCTCATCATTGCTAATTTAGTTGGACAATTTATTGCATCATACTTGGCATCAATTGCACCACAATAACTACATTTTCTTGGTTTTTTGGATTTAGACATTTCTATACCACTTTTTGCTCTTTCCTTAGGGCGACCTTTTGTTTGAGACATCATATGGTTCTTCAAATTATCAAAATTCCCATCTTCATCAAAAGTGTTACCTCTTTGATCATTCTCATGCGGTTGATTCTTAGGAGGATCTTCTTTCGTAAAAGTTTCCATATAATTCGACTCTCTTTCTATTAAAGCCATGACATAATTAAATCTTTCAATCGAACAACTCCTGTGACCGGCTAAACCTTGAAAGACTTTGCATAAAGTGCTATATCGTGAAGGTTGTGATTGAAGATACGTGCCGATAGTAGGATGTTTATACGATATAGACCCCACAACTTTATTTCCTCCAATTGTCCATCTTAACTTGATTAAATTTGAATGAATTTCCGTCCATTGCATCATATTCAAATATCGAATAATGTGATGACAAATCATTCCTGAATTTTCATATTTCTGACAAACACAAGTTATGGTGTGTTAGGTCCCGAAATATCGTAGAAGGGGGGTTGAATACGATATTCACAATAATTTAAATTCTTTTCTTTCATTTTGCGGATAAATAAATTATTGCTTCAGAGTGGGTTTGGCCATTTGTAGTGTTTAGGTGAACTGCCTACTAATTTTCTGGGTGCCCGGATAAATCAATTAGGTTCAAGAAAATTAGCAGGTAAATTATGGAGACAAGTTTCCGGGAATATTACTCTCGTATTAATCCCAGAGGGTTTTGCTACACCCAGTTAAAATTAACTGGCTTCCAAAGAATAAATTAATTCTTTGCTACTAACACAAAAATATAAGGCTCAGTTCCTATACAAATATATCTAAATTAGTACAAGGAAAAACTGAGTCCGTAGGGAGTGATATCTAGGAGCCCTGAGCATTTTTCATTAAAGAACCGGGTCCTAATATCTGACCAGGAGCAAGGTATGGGTGTCTATAAATTTAAGTCTCTTGCTCCGGCCATGGCAGTAGCTCTCTACATTTTTGTGTTGAAGAAGACGACTCCTCCTTTTTGATTGGTGTAGACTTTAAATCAAATAAAGTAGGCTGCTGTAATTTGATTGGCTGAGGGCTGAGTGGCGCCTGTAGAGTGACTTCCCTGTGTAGATTCAAGTGGCGCCATTTACTTGGAATAATTTTACTGCCATCTTGAGTTGCGCCTACACAATGGGAGCAGTGTAGTGGCGCCATTCAAGTTGATTAATCAAAGGAAAGTGAAGTTGCGCGTGTAATATACTTTCATGGTCAAAGTGTTGTTTGGTCACTGCACTTTGACCCTCTTTTCATTCCTTGATTGAAGTTCGCCAACTTACATTTCTTGTACCAAAGTCTTGTCGCATTACACCCTGTACCCTGAGCTGTTTCCGTTCTTCGACTGTAGTTCAGAAACTTTCACTTTTCGTACCAAGGTTGTGACACTTTGCACCCTGCACCCTTTGAGCTGTTTAGCTGTTTGGCTGTTAGCTGTTTAGCTGTTTGGCTGTAGCCTCTACAAATTACTTTTCGTACCTTAATAAATAACCGTTCTTTTCAAGTACGTTCTTCAACTTAACAATTATTCTATAGTTAATACTCAGATTCCTTTCACAGATTGCTGACGCCTAGTGCAACTGGTCTGGTTCACAGACGACTAACTTCGTTCCAGGTCTTCGTATTATCGCCTTACGTACATTGTTAAGTTTGCAGCAACTTCATTGCTTCGAACACTGACTGTCAATAAACACTGTAATTTCACTGGAATCTCTTCTGGTACTTAGACATACCATGTCTTCAATTCTTTTAGATTCCTATGCTTCGAACATTGTCTATCTTCAATCAATGCTGGTACACTGAAATCTTCTAGTGGCACTTCTATACTGAATCTTTAACACTTCTGAGACCCTAAAAGTCTTTACACTTTATTCTTCACTGAGGCATGAACATATTAATGTACTTCTTTCAGTGACCTGTAGTAGACTTCCAAACTTCTTCTAATGTCTTGATTCACTGTATTTGCCTTGTCTTCATTTCTTCCTGATTTCTGTGTAGGCGTAGTATTATTTACTTGTCCTGTTCTAGTGTTGAGTTATCATGATTACTATTCATACAGCTTCGTAATCTCCAACATGGTGCTATTCTCGGTCACGACCAAAGTATAAACTTTTCTATATTTGACCGCCATTGTGGTTTTATATGCTCCATACATCTTAAAGAGCATAGTGCTCTATGGGTATTTCTCAATAACAACATATGCTCCACTTTATTTAAGCTCGTGTTGAAAACGTCTAAATATCTCCTTTGTATATATAGATGCCGCATGATTCTCCAATGACGAGGATGTTATTCTTGACCTATCCTTATATTTTGTTTCATAATCCGCTTTCCTCTCATGAAGATATTGTTTCTCCAATGATTTTTGTGGATTCTCTATAAACTCTTTCAAACCGGTGCTAGCATTCACATACTCATCGAAAAAAGGATTCATCGATTCACTTCTTGAGGTAGTGGTCATCCCGGTAGTGAAATGAAGTTTAAGTATACACACGAACCCATTTATGTCGAACAGAATACATATCTTGCAACCAACAATGATCAACCAAGTTATATTTTTCAACCAAATCATCCCATCTATCTTCAAATTGTTCAACCACCTATCTTCAAATTGTTCAACCGTTAATGACTTGTAGATACATAAGTTAAAATCTTCTTTGAAGTGTGGTTCATTTCCGTACAAATTTGACAATTTTTCTCCAAATTTAGTACTTATATGCCAAGTAAAATACAAATTTAGTGTTCAATCGCAATATCTTGATCTGTGATGATCGAGATTGGAGGCTTGTTTCCCATGGCTTCCAACCAATTCTTAAAAACCCATACATATGAACCTTCTTTCTCATCCCTTATTAATGCAAATCCAAATAATATGGATTGATAGTGGTGGTTGACCCCCGTAATAGGTACAAATGGCATACAATATCTATTTGTATGATACGTGGAGTCAAACACTACCACATCTCTAAAAAAATTATATGCATTTAATGATCTCGGATCAACCCATAACATAGCACGCACCCCATTTTCTTCATCAACATCTACTCGATAGAAAACTTCCCCTAAACTTTTATATTTCAATTCTCAAAGTAATGTCAAACCTTCTCGGGCATCACTTGAATCAAACACATAATGTCTAATATCATGCAAAACATTCTGAATGTCTTGACTAATAAATCCAATATTCTCTAAACCTCTCGTTAACTCACCCAAAACATTCAAAGTTTTTGAAGGTCTAATACCCGACTTATTCAAAGTAATAATCAATTGTTGAATAATAAGGGTTATATTTCTTGTCTTTTGCATGAAATGCACTTCACTAGATTCTACCATTTTATGATTGTGTTTCAAATTAACCAATGTCACTTCCCATTTCTTTAAATTCTCTCTATGAACAACATGCATCCATGCTTTACAACTCGTTCTACCAAGAATATCTCTATTTCTCTTCCTTTTTCGGACATCAAACTCATCCAAAGTCTTTTTTAAGCCTAATCTATCACCCTTTCTACATATATATAAACGTGAACAAATCTTTTTACTTTTTAAGCGTTTATGTGTAGTTCTAATTATTATCTCAAAACCAATACGTCTACCATAATCTTTATAGAACATCTCCGCCTCATCTAAACTATCGAATAATTAACCAACACAAGGGCAAGCATCATTCAAATCATCCAAAGGAACATTTTCATTATCTTCCACATTTTGTGTGTTTGTGGGTGAATTTTTAGACTTTTGCAATTTTGCGTGTGTGGTATATCATCATTATCATCAACAACATAAAAATCATCACCATCATCCTCACCATCATCATAATTATCATTAACATCATAATCATCATCATTTCCTTTATCATCACCATCATCAATAATCTCTACTATTTTAGGACTAGTTTTTTTTTATTATTATCATCATCTTCAATCTCAATTTTAAACTTATTAGGAGACTTTAATTTTGAAAAAAATGAAAGAAGCCATGAAATGAAGAGAGCTAACCTTAAAAAAGTTTTAACCAATCTCAAACTTCAACTTTGAAATATTAAAGAAATCGAATATTGAAATCTTGAAAAAATTGAGTTTTCTCCCAAGCTCAAAGTTTATAAAAAATGGATATTAGATAGCTCAAAGTATATTGAGTTATGAAATGGGTATGAAATGGGCAAAGTTGAAATGAGTTTTAAAGAGCTCATAGAAATTTCCAAAATTTTGGTATGATAAAAGAACTAATGAGTTGCTGGGAGATATGTGTGTGTATTCTGGAGAGAGATATAATAGAGCGTAACATTAAAAGGGTAAAATGGGAGTAAAAAAAATAGAGCATACGCTCTATTACTGAGCGTACTTACGCTCTATTATATAGCGTATGCTCTTTTTTTTTAAATCTTAGTCATTGATTTGGTTTTTTAACGGTTAGAGATGGGTTGGTTGGATATCAATAGATATCCAACTGTGACTGGTGAACAGTTTCCTACATATTTATATATAATTTTTAAAATACTATATACTTAAGTATCTTATAACTAATATTTTTAGGATATTTTAATTATAGTTTTAAATTAAAAGATTTATTATTAATATTTTAATTATACTTTTATATGAAAAGATTTATTAATTATATATTATTTAAATATATATATATATATATATATATATTATTTGTTATTTTTAGGTGTTTAATCAAAATCTCTTTGATTATATAATTATTTAGTAGTGCATGATAATATTTTTAAAAATTATTAGAAAATATTTATTGAGACAATTTTTTATTTGTTTGTTACTCTCATGGTTTTTAGGTACACAGAAAAAAGTGCTTAAACTGAAGTGGGGCGGGACACGCAATTAGACATATTAAGAAACCTGGAGACATTTTGACTATCTTATCTATAACTATAATTTGTTATCTATGTTATGTTAGATTCCTCAAAGACTTTAAATTTTTTGTTTAAGCATCGAGGGACATCTTATGTATGTATTTCGATTAAATGATGAATTTTATTGAATGAAATAAACTCTTTCAATCAAAATTATATTTTGATACACTTTATTTATGGAATTATTTTATTTTGACAAAAAAAATAATACAAGTAACTCATCTATACTTAATGCAATTATTAAAAATAAAAAAAATAAAGTATTTACTTACCTTTTTCTTTAACTACGTAATTTTTTTAAAAATGACACGTAAAATATAATGGAATGACATGTAAAATGTAAAGGAGTGAGTATTATATTATCCCATCTTTATTTAAATAGTGTTATCCAAACTATATATTAACTCATGAATGACACAACTTAATTAGCAAACATATAATACGTTCTTGAAATATATTTTATATAAACTATAACTTTAATATATATAAATTAGTATGAAATATATAAAAATAAATATTTCCAATAACAATTTTTCATTGAAAATTAAAATATAGAACAAGCCCGTGCCTCGCACGGGTTTAGAGCTAGTTTTAGATTGTGCTTAAAAATATGCATTTCATTTCAATGATTGATTTCAAATGACAGAATTTGGGTAGTCATTTGAAATTCTAGGATTTGACCTAATATTTAAATGTCTTAGAATTCAAATGAAATACAAATTCATATTTTTTAATTATCCAAACATGTCATTCCATCAAATCCAAAATTTCAAATGAAACCCATATTCTCAAACATACCATTATTGGTTTCGAATTTTTAAAAAATTGATCCATTTATATATTCAGATAAACGGAACATATTTCTGTTTACTACTAATATAAAAGTAAGAATTTTTAAATACATATAAAAAATACCAAATTTTAAACTAATAAAATTATAATCTTAAATTATAGAATTCGACAAATGCATATCATCAAAATTCAACAAAATTAAATAATAAAACGTTGGTACAAGTTACAAAATGTGGCAATAGAACCTTTAAAAAAAATTGAAATAAGGTTACTGAATACTTTCTCCTCTTATGCATGTCAGCAATAACTGTAGATATGTAATTTAAATTTCGAGTTACTATATTAATTATAATTATTAAATATTAAATATATTATATACTTAAATTCATATCCAATCCTTTTAACAATCAGATCATTCTAACTGAATAAATTTCGGATTATTTTTAGCCAAATTCATATTCATTTATAGAGGTTCGAACCAGATCACGTCTGATCTCTTATTAATTGTTACTATAATTTTTCTCGAATAGAATATGGATTTTCCACACGGAATTGTACTCTTCGTTTTTGCATTCTACGTCTAAACTTCCCTCGGACAGGTCTAGTTACAACTTACAACCAGTCTAAAAATGGGTCAACATTACTTTCCAACTTCAATTCTAAACAAAAAAGAACATATGGAAACACAAGTGCAGTACTGCAGTAAATAAACTTCTGCAACAAAATTCCTAAATGGTTATATATACACTTCTCTAAGTTTGTTCCGGTTTCTGAGCCTTACAATATTATAGTCGGGTTCAATCACAAGAGCAATGACTTGCACAAACTTCAAAAGAGGGACATCTCTATAATATATAATAACTGTCCAATATATAGCCACCTTGGTGATCCCTCTCCGTAATCTCGCACCCCCCACAACAGCGCTCTCTCGCCATTCAAAAATTTGCACAATATACCTTGTAAACAAAATGTCTGTAGGCATTCTATTTTCAGTTTCGATTTGTTATTATAGGATGGCTCGTTTACAAAAAAAAAAGAAGAAAATGGCTGAGCGTCAAGTCATCATTTTTCTTAGCCTCTTCTCAGCATGACTCGCAGTCTTGTTCTGTGGTTCAAGTACGCACACATGCTTAAAGTCTGCAAATATGACACGTTTCCATGAGAAGTAGATACAACAAATTAATACATTACACGTGTCACAATTTTCAATTATTTTACAAATACTCTAAGGCTATAAACTTCAGATTTGATGATATGTCAATATATAACTTTATAGAGTTATAGCCTCCCAGTGGCCAGCTTGTCTGATGTGTCATATCAATAAGCATTCCGACATACAAGTAGTTAATGCTTCATTTTCTTGTAAAGGACAAGATTAGGTGGATGAGAAATTGAAAAGAAATTTGTACTATTTTGTGGGTAAAATTTTTAAAATTTTCATTCCTTCCTCCGTTCCATTCCCTTGCATATTTAAACTTAACTCAATCCTTACAATTTGTGGACAAAGCCTCATTTAGTCTCATACTAATCCTCGAAACTTATTCATAAAAATTTGCACTCCTCCATTTTTTATCACTCTTTCCTTTACATCCTTTCCTTCTCAACTACAATATTGTCTTTTTACAATTTCTCATTCCACTCCTGTCACATTCTAAAATCTAAACAGAGTGAAAATGTGACAACTGCTTAGAATAATGTGGCAGATCCAACATCAAAAGGAAATTATCTTGCAGAATGATATCTAACAATCTCTTAAAATTCCCTACTTGACTAGTCAATATATCATTTTTGCATTTTACCTTATCTACGATTTCCCATTCATGTTAAGAACTACATAGCCGAGCATTTAGACAAAAATCACAGTAACAAATATTCAACATCCTTATAAATTCAAAGAATATTATATATAGTTGAGGCATGAGAAAGTGGACAAAGATATAACAAAATTCATTCTAAAACTCATGTATTTTTAAAAACCTAATAAGCATGGTGCAGAAACAGAAACAACGCAGCAAAAGAGATTTCACCTTTAAGAGCCTCCTTTAAAAAGAGAAGTGATTCCCTCGCTGTTCCTCGCCTCATATATGCCTTCACATTCTGCAAAGAGATCAAACACGATGTATGTGTTCACCAACTAGTAATGAAACTTTGTTTACCCAACTAATGGCTGAATTTGTAGTTACTGCCAAGGCCTCGAAGAATTAGAGATAACATTTATTGACGTAAGCAAAACAGGCCATCATAATAAAGTATCACAAGTGAACAAGTGAACAAGTGACACATCAATGTCAAAACACACATATATTACACAAGTCACAAGTGAGACAGCTATTATCATCCAGCTTTATAAGTTAATTTCCAAACTTTGAGAATATATCAGAAAACCATGGCTAGCTGCAGTTTTCTGGTGCAAAGCTTAAATTAATTTAAATACATACTGATACCTGTCCTAGGTTCTATTTTGCATCAATCTAAGCTCCGAGTACAGAATGAATCAGCTTAATGTAACTACAAGTACAATTTTATAACTAAAAAATTATATAGATATCTATATATCATAATTGTATTATTTTTTAAATATACAAAAAAATATATGTATATGTCAAGTATAACTCTTGACCTCTTCAACTGCGTGCAGACTGCAGTCTGTTTTTATATTTGATGCCTCGACTTCCCACTGAAAAATATATATCATGTTATTTTTCATAGCATAGCTCCCCCAAACAATGACAACCAACTCTTTGGATAAACTCCCTCTTACGCTTATTACACATAGGATACGATTGAAAAATAACACACGAATCTAGATGAAGCATCACACCTGAATGAAGCATGTAATACCCAACTAATGTAAAGTTTAGCGATGCAAATGAAAGTGTACGTTGATAGGATCTGATCTGGATAATCAAGTATGCATGGTGAAAATTTTTCTGCAGTATGGTGACCAGAGTTTATAAAAAAAGTAATTTCCTATATTTCCAATAACTGAGGCTTTTCAACATTTGAACTTGATGCTTTCCTGTTTAATACATAGGATCCCAATAAAAAAGAAGTTGCTGTTAAAAAAATGCAACATTGACATGATTGACTCATTTTAATTTCCTGGCAATACATTTTAGTTTGATCATGGGGCGCCAAGTGCAAAACGGTGAATAAAGCCCTTTTTACCCACTACCTTCTCAATTTATCCTTCACTCGTGTAGATCAGAAAAACAAATGGCACAGATATCTATCTAACTATAATTTCAACATCCTTTTTTATATTAATCTGAGGTTTATATCAATGGCGTTCAGTGGCGGATCTTGCAGTTGAGGAAAAAGCACAAAAGAAGACGATGAAGACTAGGGTCTATGACTTTAAACACACAGATAAGGCCAACATATTAATTATCAGTTTGTAGTTGCGACTACTCAGTTACGTATTTATGCATTAAAAATATGTTTATCAAAATTCAAGGACTTGTTTGTTAAAATAATATTTTTATAATATAAACTTTTTCTAGAGTTTTGTTCAATTGGCTGGCAAGGGTGCGTAGTTCTTTTTTACAATGAAGTAATCTTTGATGATTTTGAAAGATGTGTCACATATAATCTAATTACTGTTTTGCGGTTGATTATAAATTAAAAGATAGTCATATAAATAATTATGAAAAAGATTAAACGACTCCCCATTTTTCCGGATTTTCTGGTTCCGCCACCGCTGGAGTTTTTGTGTCCAAAAATGCATATACGATATACCAAGTAACCAAGGTCAAAATGATACACAAAATAAAGATTGAGCAGGCTAAATTTGATTCTTGATGGAAGAAATCAGTAATTTAAGACAGGCATCAAGCTATAGCCTACAAATAAGATGGGTTATATGCAATAATAAACTACCTTTTGGGCAGATTCAGTTCATGCATTCTAAAGCTGTTATCTAGAAACAGTCTCTCGCTGTGGGTTGTGAGAACTTCAATATCAAAGAGAAAGTATAAGGTGATTCTATACTCCCTTTTAAGTGCAATTTTCATAGCAAGATGATAAAAAGTGCTTCAGAAGATACATTGCAGTCTCACTCTAAAACATTATTATAGTGACCAGATGATGCGGATATGAGTACAAATAGTCTAGTGCAACAAAACATTTATTAGCTTATCAACTAACCTTCTTATCCAGTGAGATTGCTTTGCTGCAATCTTCTTCAGCTTCCTGAAAGCTGATAAATTATTCAGTCAGTAATGTATGTCCTAGTATATTGATACAGAACATACACAGGAAACTTTGACTGAAGGAAAAAGCATACCATCCTAATTCAAGGTAAGCAGCTGCACGATTGCTATAAAATGTTGTATTTCCCTCATTCAACTTTATAGCTTCGGTATAATAATTTACAGCTTTATTCCATTCCTTTTTCTTGTATGCAGCATTTCCCTGCAACAGTACGTACCATTAATCAGAAATCTAATGCGATAATTATGTAAGTTAAAATTATGAACAATTTTAAAACAACTTTATGACAAAAGCACAAAAAACCTTAAATGAGCGGCAGTGGTATTTGAACAAACAACTTAATCTATGAACAATTACCTAGATTCTTGTACCATAAATCATAGATAATAGACATATGTTCTAAAATTTACCGTTAAAAAATCCTAAATTCTGGAGGAAGAACTAATATTTTAAACAAAACAGTAACACTAAGAAGAGTACTAAAACAAAATTAATACAACCCAAAGGTTTATGACTTCATAAATTAGCTAAAGGTCAGAATAACCTGCCAACATTGCCAGATAAAATACTTACAACTACGACACATTCATGTAAGAATACAAAATATATTTTGCAACTTCAGACCAGGCATCTGGAAAATATGAATACAGAATGGGTCTGCGGGTGAGAGAACAATTACAGGTTATTTAGTGGGGAAAAAAACAATTACAGGTTTAGGAAAATAAGATGTACCAATTAGAAAACTGGAGGAAAAACAATAACAGAATATGAACATACTCGAGCAGGATCTTATTAACAATTACAGATTTTATCATGGTTTCCATACTGAATTACTGATATGTGGACGCAAAGAAAAAAAATCTCAAAGACATACGTTAAGCTTTGGTAGCCTAACATTAACATGGTAAGTGTCTCTAACATAATTATACCCATAACATAAAAAAATCGTCAATAAATCTTCCAAATCAATAGAGTTTACACCAAGATCAACTACAATACTTATGAATGCCAACAGTTAAAAAACTAAGATCCTATTATGTAATATGTACTCATGTATCATAGGAAGCTCATAATAAGTTGGTCAAACTATCTTAACACCAAGTGTTGTAATACTTGTGCACACAAATTGGAGCCAATCATTGCAGACTTGCAGAGTTGCCAAAGAGACGGTAGTTTTATAATTATAATTATGATTCACACTTTCATACTCAAGGCGGGTTAATAAAATAAAAGTACAATATCCCAACATAACGAGTGATAGGGAAAAAGATACTCCTATCTGACACGTATCATGAAACTATTGTTAAAACTGTAAGATAGCCTGATCCTAGTTAACTTACTTCTAGTACATAAAATACTCACTGGCAAGAAAGATGTGAATGGAGCCGATAAACAGAAGCATGTAATGGACAAAGCATATGCATTAGCATCTCTAGCAACAGCAGATCAAACACTAATATTCGGTGTCGAGATTTATATGATGTTCTCCCTGGCAGTGTTAGAGCTTGGCTAGCAGGTAGTCCAGGTTGTCTATATGTTGGAAGAAATAGTGTGAATCTTAACGTTTATGGTGGCTAGTCTTATTTTTGTAAGTTACCTCCTGGAAAAAAAATATGATCTATTTTGAAACTTGTAATTAGGATGAGCAAATATGTGTTTTTTCAAAAAAAAAAAAAAAAGAGATAGAGTTGGTTCTAAGATACAATTCGGAAAAAATTATAGTTCTACACGTACACAAAAACAGAGAATTACAAGACAATCTGCATCAACAATTAATGTGAAAGAATCAAACAACACCTTAAGCAAAAACATTTATGGGTAAGCTAAACATTTGATTGTGTTCAAATAAAATTACACAAATACCTTCACAGAATAGACACCCTTCATATGCAAAAATCAGAAGAGAATCTAACCTTTTCTTTTAACAATTCACTAGCATCCATGTTGCCATTCATGTCTGGTAATGGTACAGAATTGGAGACAACGCTAGCTTGATCTTGAAGAGATGAGTACATGTCTAACACCGTATCCAGAAGAAACTTATCAGCTCCATGGCTTGCAATAAAAGAAACTGAGACTGGATAATCATTATGATTTCCTATGGGAGCAGTAACCTGGAATATAGGTTAATCCTCTACAAAATAAGAAGCCTATTTTGACCAAAGGAAATGTATAGAACTACAGAAGTACCAAGTTAAATTACCTGACAGCAGCCCGACATACTTGCTATACTCAAAAGAGGAAATGCTCTATCATGAAACTCAGATGACACACTCTTCTTTGAATTGAGTCTTAGTGGAGGGTCAGCAACAGTAGGAATAATTAAAATTCCATCGTCCTAGGAAAATATGAATTGAAATAAATATTATGAAAAGGTTGCTATGGCTCTAAATAACAAACTCGCAATAAGGTCAGGAAGATAAACACATTGTTCTACACAAGGAAACTGAAGTGATGCTTCATGCAATGCAATGGGGAAAAAAAAGCTTTTTACCATATGTGCTTTTCTTAAAATGCGATTAAAACAAAATGAGCAAGCCCTTCGACTCAATACTGCTACACTTAGCAAGAAAGGAGAAACTTAGGGGTGCAACACTGACGGCTTTGAAATAACAAAACACTCTCTAAAGAACGTAAAAGTACATCTCTAAAATGTTTAGTTGTCGAGAAAGTAGCAATAGCAACTAATCAAATAGATCAAAATATCTTGCAAGTATAGCCAACGTGCCTTTGTTTTTTTCTCTGACTAAAAAGTCGGAAAAAGTAGCCAAGGGATGCTTTTAGCAAGTCTTTACCGATTTATAAGCTATGGCAAAAATAAAAAAAATAAACATGTCTGTAGTATTCAGATTTCAGAGAACATTAAATATAAATTTAAGGCTGGGGGATAGATGCACTACACATTTCAAAAAACCAAAGGATCCAGATGCTGCAAAAAAATTCCTCTTGTAAGATACCCAGATTACACAAAATCTCAACTATTATATGCATTCGAAAATACTTGAGCAGTACAGAATGTCTTTATAAACACTTGCAATATAAATATATCTATATGGCCTCTAACAAGTGAGAAGAATTTCATGGAACTCAGAATATTAGTTCCTTAGGCAGGACTTGCCGAGGAAAGAAGAAAAGAATATTAATGGAGACAATCTGAAGGACAATATTCTTCACATAACCCGGAGATGAAGAGTTTAAAGATCATTGTCTTAAGCGTCAAGATATAGGTTCTTGGACAATAACATATATCATAATTTTAGCCTCTTAAAATATATCAAAGCAAAATAATTTGATAAACAATGAATTCTTAATAAAAAAGATAATCCAAACACACATACACATAATATATTTAATCGTAATAAATCTTCATAGAAAATCAAATACCTTCAAGAGACTCCGGAGAGCAGCTCGCATTTCAGTTCTGACTTTGTATAGAGTTTTTACATTGTCATGTGTAGTAGTAAGTGCTTCAAGAACCCGAGCAGATACATCAGGTCCTACCTTCGGTTCAACTGATTCGAGCCATTCGAGATGATTACTTTTAAACTCATGCCTACAGGCAAGCAAGAGATGCAGGTCAGAGTGTTATCAAGAATCAATCAAGCAAGCAGTGAGAAGGTCATAAGGAAGAGAAAATCCCCCTTTATGCAGCAGAATAAAAGTTTAGATACGAGTATTCACTAAGCTCAATAGTTCACAACTGTTACAACTTAAAACCAGGAAATGAATTTCCACAAAGACAATAATAAAAGTAATATACTATGCCCACTCCACGGTACGGGTCTCACTTGAACCTAGCTCATGCTCAAGATACATAATCAACCTTTGTCATAGTAAATTGACACAGTATTCTTAATATTTAAATCATAATTTCATTGTTCTGCAATAATAACTATAGTAACTCGTATTTCTAATCTAAACACACAAAGGAAAGTACATCTCTAACATGTCCAGATTTGTGATGTGACACTTTTCGGTGAAGTACAGCAAATAAGATGCAAGTGAAATATAAAAAGACACTCTGTTGAACATAATGGCCACCATCATACTGTGTTTGACATGTCAGATAAGCACAATCTAATATCATTCGAGATGGTAACATCTTACTCTCTTTTTTTCAAGTAAGAAAGCAATTGATTAAAACTAACATTAATATAATACCTCAACAGTGAGAACATCACAGAACATAGAGCTTTTAAAGCAGATATGCCATTCTGCAATTTAGTTGATTCCTCCCGGAAATCTTTTAGGCTAGGGACATTTGCTGCAATATATTGAGAAAAATTCATGTGTTCTGGAAGCTGATCTGCAAATTTAATGAGTAAAATGTCAATACTTATAATTTGTAAAGATAGTTCACTTTCTTTCACCAGCAAACTATTATTTTTCAATACATTAGTGACATAATATTCAGTTATCTATTTATATATTTACCATAAAAGAGGGGATATGTTGATATGATTGTGCATATACAACTTGTCCTAATATTATAATTAAATAATTATAATTATTAACCATAAAAGTCAAGCAAGCCTGGAACTTACAGCCTTTCAAATCTTTGATTACTTTGCATACAACAAATAAAATATTTTGCTTTGGAGCTTTAGAAAGCTGAAATAGATCGTCAGCAATAATGCAACGTCTAGTCCTTTTAGGTTCCACCTGCTTCAAGTTGAGGAGTACATGTCCAACATGATGCATAACAGACGGATCACGAGCAAAAAATCCTGAAAGGTCGTCGCCATGCACAATTAAAAGACGTACTACAGATACCATAAATTTATATATTTGACGATGGGTGACGCATTAATCACATGCAAAGCATCCCATAAGAGACCTACTTCGTCTGAACAAATAATTATTGGTTGCTTCCTGTAAAGTAAACTATACATAATAGGTTTTCCCACCAGTCAAAACACAAAACCTGAACACTATCCAATTTCGAGATTTTATTGAATTTGTTCAACTTAGTTCCGAGTAGTTGACTATACTCATTAATATATATTATAAAATTACACTCATGGATGCAAGACAACATTTATGTACAATACAATATAATTTGATACTATTGTGAGTCTGGGTAGAAATTAGTATTGTAATTACCTACCAACAGTGTCTAAACTCTGTGAACTTGAAATAACCCCAATAGTAGATACAATCCCATGAGATGGGCGGAATCCAATGACACCACAATATGCTGCTGGGATTCTGATGCAACCAATCATATCAGTACCTACAACATCAAGAATAAGAAAATTACCTAAATGAAAAAATATGCAAAAAGCATCAAACAACACTAGAACTTGCAAATTTTATTACAAGAACTTCCTCACAACTTTAGCAACCGCCTGTGATTGCTAAGTGTAATACAATCAATATCTCAGTCATGTGCCAATATTATTCACTTCATGATAGTTTGATATTAGTAAGACTATTTGTCAAAAGACAGGTGTGGGCAATGGCGATACTAATGACCCGTTTGGGGTACCTTGAAATAAGTAATAAGTAACTTAATTTTTTTTTAAAAAATATGTATTTTTATACCTTTTTTTAAATATTAATATTTATTTTAGAAATTTAAGACCAAATCTTATTTTCAAAATAAAAAATAAGTTACTTATTTCCAGAAAAAGTACATATATACCTACTTTTTCTAGAAATAAGTTACTTATTTCTAGAAAAAAGGGTAGCCAAACACCCTCTAAGTGATGCAAATAGATGGTGTGGAATATTAGAAAATGAACATTGAAACAGGATGGGAACGAAAAATGTATAATTACTAATGCCTTAGTTTCTTTCCAAAATTGAAGGGAATAGATACAAAGTTGTAGGAACCAAATTACAATTATTATAGCTGGAGCAACAAAAAGTTGATGGACCATAAATAGAATAAATCAAATTGTTAGCAATCATAAAGAGATTTGAGAGAAAAAAGGTACTACTAAGTTCATGCAATCTCATGTTCATCATAAGTACGCTAAAGCTTCAGATTTACCAAAAAGTGATGCATATAAAATTGATTTCTATATAGTTAAACTGAAATCCATACCAAGAGCAAAGTCAACAAGCTCCGATGCAACAGCCACAGCTGAACCACTGGATGACCCACCAGGAACATGAGATGGCATTTTTGGGTTTGTAGGGGTTCCATAGTGCACATTCTCTCCCTTAATCCTGGAATCAAGTACAAGAAAAGCATTCAAATACTTCAATCCCTAATGACATGGAGGAAGATAGGGTTTGAAAAGATTGCAACCAGTAGATCATATTTGAGGGGAATCTTGAGCATCCTTAGTTTAAAACCCAAAGAAATAATTTTTGAGAGATAGAGATTTAAGTAGTATTAATTTTCTTCTTTAGACGAAAAATAGATCTGGTACTGAAAGCCCAAGTCCAAGATCATTTTATTCTATTTATTTATTTTTGCCAAGTTCCACATCCAAGCTTAATTGTTCAAAATTTCATGACACAGACAGTGATCTTCAATTCTGTTGATACTTCAAAAATCAATTCAACTTCTAAACATATTAAAGAAAATAGAGAGGTAGAATACCCAAAACAAAATTCATCCATAACAGTCTTGCCAACACAAGTAGCCCCATTCTTCAAAAGAGTAGTTATCACCAATGCAGTCTTGTCAGCAGCTTCATGAGTATTCTTCCAATCCGGGTTACCAAACCCAGTCACATAATCCTTCACATCAAAACTGCAAACAAAAACCCACCTCAACAAAACATCTTAAGATACAAACTCTACAAGATTCACTAAATAAATATTCCTATTCAGGACCCAAAAAATACAAATAAAATTATCATTTAATCTAATACATCAATAATTACATATAGCAAACTAAAATTCACTGAAAATACACACACACACACACATTCATTTACCTAAAAGATCACGGTTCTATGTAATCATGTGCAAAAAAGATGATCTTTTTGCATTTTTCCAGTAAAATTAGTATAAAGTTTTGAACTTTTGCCCATAAACATACATATTGTAGTAAAATAAAGGCATATATAAAATGTTACTAACACATCTTTGACAGCGAAAGTTAAGGCAGATAGTGACAATCTAGCAGCAGGTGGAGGGGGTTGAGCAAAAGGGAGCAGCTCAAATCTTTGAATAAAAGCCCCAAAATCTTCTTTAATAATCATCTTCTTTGCTTTCATTTTACGCCGTTGTGACTCCGCAAGAATCACAATTCCGGCCACGCTGATTCCGATCACTACCCATATTCTTGGGTTTTCGAGATTCAACAACTTACTATTTAGCTTCGACATGTAAGTATCTGTGTAGGTATTATTGGATCGGTGAAATTGTGATGTTGGTTGATGAATTAGGGTTTTGGGGAGTCGGCTAATTGGGGGGTTTTGGTAGGGTTTAAGAAGTGATGAGAAATAATTGGGGAAAGGGTTTCAGGAGATGGAGAGATAAAAAAAGAGTCTTCTTTCCCCCAGTCAAAACACTTATAGACTTCGCTTCAGTCTTGGTAAGGGACCTAGTTCGTGCATAAAAAATGTTACAGATGTTCAAAACCTCTCCAGCATGCTTGTATACAGTTTTGGATATTAATTTTTTGAATACATGTACCTAATCTCTCATGGCGAATACTGATAGGCTAGCTAACTTAGTTTAAGTATGGTGGTTGCACTATTAGTTGGCGAATATAACTAGTTGTCTGGGTTAGTTTATATTGTGCATGTTTGGTTACTGGGCTTATGGACTTAATTGGACTTAAAGTCTAGTCCAACTTAAATGTAAGTGTTTGGATAAAATATGCAGGAGACTTATATTGGACTTATACGCTGTAATCCAGAAGCTGAGTAAACCTAACTTTCAGCTTATTTGTGTGTAACTTATCTCGTCGCTACGATACATCTGATAAGAGAGAAGAAGCTAGGGTTCATCTATACACACAATTACGGTGTTCTCATCTATCCCGGGGTTTAGATCTCACTCCACAGCTCACATCTCACTCTTCTACATCTTACTCTTCTACTCCATCTCACTCTTCTGCTCTCTGTCGATTTGGGGTTAGGGTTCCAAACTCCCGTTCGGTGAAAACAGCTAAAAGACTTTCAAGAGCACAACCATCCCAGAACCCAGCAGGAATGGTTCTTGTTGACAGACCGGCTGTAGGATCTCAAGCTTCAGCTTGCTGTTCTTAGGTATCACATTTTATCCTTTTACTTTTCGTATTGAGACCGCCAAAACAACTTTACAAAACTACTATACCACCTTTTACAACCCTAGAACTTTAATTATTTCTTAGTATTTTCTTGAAAATTGATATGTTAGTCTGTGCTGTTTCATCAGATCTATCTGACCCAGGTATGAAAAGTAATTTGCATATGTTTGCTTCTTGTAATTTCCTTGGTATTTTGTTGTGTGCAGTTGTTGTATTATATGTATATATGCTTATAACTTTTGTCTTTATATTGAACTGAATGTTTGTGAAATTAGATCGGTATGAATTTTAATGTTTTTGTTTTGATGATGGGCAGAAAGTACATTTGTGTGATAAATTGATGAGTGTGTTTGTTTTTGCATTTGTGTATATGTTTGGTAGTTTTTAGTAATTTCTTTATTATAATGATTGATTGCGGAAATTGCGTAATGCTTTATCTTTAAAAGTTTACATAGATATTACTAAAATTCAAACCGGCATAAGTCTGCATTCTTAAATTGGATATGAAACTGTCACTGCCATTGATAGAGTTATTTTAGAATATTTTTCTGATATTCAGTTATTTTAGATCGAGCATGAGATGTATTGAGTTTTTTGATATGTCCTCTTAGGGAGAGTGGAAAGAGAACCTGTGTTTGTAGTGTTCCTTATGCTATGCATGTTCTGATAGATTCATCTACAAACTTCAGGCCTGAATAATAGCACTTACGAGACTGCGTGCTTTTATTTGATTAGATTATCAGGTCTTTTTTATGTACAAGTCAGTGTACATATAATTATACTACTTCTTGGTTGCTGATATAGTTATATTGTTTAATTTGGCAGGTAGGTTTGCAATTAATACATACAGGGCAAGTTTCAGTTAAGTCTTGTTCCTGGCAGACTGTAGAGCTTCCTCTGTCTCAAGCAAAAACTTCAGATGGCTTCATCTTCAACACCTTCTGCTAAGTGGATAGATGACTTGCATAAACTTTTTGTAGAACTATGTGCTGTCGAAGTTATCAAGGGCAACAGGGTAGGGACATACTTGAATAAAGAAGGTTGGGGTGTGATTCACAAATAGTTTATGAAGCAAAAGAACGTGAATTTCTCAATTAAACAGTTTAAGAATCACTGGGAGTCGATGAAAGGTGATTACAAGATATTTTCACAACTGAAATTCGGGGAGAGTGGTTTAGGATGGAATGAGATAACGAAGAAAATCGACGCGCCTGATATGTGGTGGATACAAAAAACACAGGTATGAATTCCAAAGCATGGCAGACTTGCCACTGTTGTCAATGTTTTACTATTGCAATCAATACACGCGTGCACAGTTGTACTAGCTTGTAGATGGATTGTCATGCTAACACCACATCTCACAGGTTGCACCCTGCTTTCTGTCTCTGTTTGTTTTAGTTTTCCTGCACTGCACAGTAGCCGCACAGCACAACCTGTAGTTCATTTTTACTATATGTTTATCCTGTATCATCTGATCAAGAAGCAGTTTATTTTTTTTACCAGGCAAATCCTAAAATCAACAAGTTTCGGAACAAAGACCTATCTCTCTTCATGCAATTTTATGAGACTTTGTTTGGAGACATTGTTGCAACCGGTTAAAGGGTTAAAGCGGCTGCAACCTATTCAACGGTTGACTTGGAAGTGGGTGGAGAGTATACTGAGGCTGAAGAGGATGATGGAAAAGAAGGGAGTGGTGATAGTGACGAGAATAACAGTGGAGGAGCAAAGGAATTGTTTCCACCGACTTCATTAAAATCTGGGAGAAGCAGCGGTATAAAAAGAAAGAAATCTGGGGCTGAGTGTTTGCGTGAAGGGCTTGATGGTCTTGTTGCTGCAATGTCCTGCAGGAGTACGCAAACAACTGCAGCACAAGCTTCTGAAGATGCAAGTTTCAATGCTGTGGTTGATCTGCTTGATTCAATGGAACATCTGGTTCCCGCCGGTAGTGACTTGTACTACTTTGCTGGACAACATCTTCGTGACAAGGCAAACCGTACACTTTTCCTTAAGGCGCGTAACGACGACATCCGTTTTGGACAACTAGTGTACCATTACAAGGCTGCAGGTAATTAATTCAGTGGCCATTAATTTGGCTAGTTGTGTGTATATGAGACTGTTGAGTTTATTGTTTGTATTGACACACTTGAGTTCATTGTTTAGTGCACTTAATGTTTAGTGTAATTTTAGGGCTGGAAGATAAGATTTTCGTATCTATTTTTTATGGAAGTAGATTTTCGTATCTTCGATCCAGTCATGTAACTGTTGAGTTGTTGTCAATGTATTTCAAAACTCTTGTTTATTTGTGAAACTGGAATATTATTCACTGTTAAGCAGTCATGTTTACAGGAATGTTAAATTATTTGCTCCACTAGAATATTTTTTGAAGTCACATGCACACAGGAATGTACACACTGAAGTCCTTATTCAAAATCACATGCACACAGGAATCTGCTTTACAGGCTAGTTTATAAATCAACTTCACAGCAAAGTCACTTGTATCTATTTTAATATCAACACAATCTTCTTCAAAATTTTCTCTAATAATCCGATGGATCCATTCAATCCAAACAATTATTTTGGGCAATCTTCCAATGATCCTTTTGGGAATTCTTCTAATAATCATTTTGAAAATTCTTCTAATATGTTCAATCCTTTCACTCAATCTTCTAATGATCCTTTTGAAAATTCTTATAACACAATCACTCCTTTTACTCAATCTTCTAATGATCCTTTTGAAAATTCTTATAACACAATCACTCCTTTTACTCAATTTTCTAATCATCCTTTTGAAAATTCTTATAACACATTCAATGCTCAATCATCTAATGATCCTTTTGGTCAATCAAGTAACACAAATAATTCTCTTGGTGGTGATGACGAAGAAAGTGAAGAGAATTTACTTGAGTGGCAAGCTGTATGTACTGCTGCTGCATACACTTGTGCTTATTATTATGAAACATTTATACAGAAAGAGCCCTGTCATACTTCAATTCGCACAGTAGCAAGATTAATTATAGAAATACTAGAAGGAAATGAAACTCGGTGCTATCAAGATTTTCGTATGAATAAGGATGTATTTAAATCCTTATGTCGAATTTTAGTTGACCGATATGGATTGGTTCCCATTCGTGGAATGTCTGAATACGAGGAGGTGGGTATGTTCCTAATGACCGTTGCGCATGGAACATGAAATCGTCTAATGCAAGAAATGTTTAATCACTCTGGGGAGACTATTAGTCGTCATTTTCATTCTGTTTTAGAAGGCGTATGCAGAATGACACGGGATATCATAACTCTAGATTCAAATTATAATAATGGAATCGGATACCATAGACCTCAACACCCTCGATATTATCCATATTTTAAAGTAAGTTTATACGTACATATCTAATTTTTTATGTAAATATTATTATTATAATTTACATAGTAATTGGATCTATTAGTACATGTCTAACAATGATGTTTTTATGTTTATATTAATTGCAGAATGCTATTGGAGCTATTGGTGGTACACATATTAAATGTCGAATATCTGAAACAGAACGTACGCCTTATTTTGGACGAAAATGATATGCCACTCAAAATATCCTGGCAGTATGTGATTTTAACATGTGTTTTACTTTTGCTTGGGCGGGCTGGGAAGGCGGAGCACACGATAGTCGTATTTTATCTGAGGCTAAGACTAGAAGTGAACTAAATTTTCCACATCTAACTGGAAATAAATTTTATCTTGTAGATGCAGGTTATCCGCACAAAAGAGGATATATGACTCCATACAAAGGTGCAAGAATAAGATATCATATTCAAGATTTTCGTCGGGCTAATGGTACCGCACGTGCACCACGAAATGCAAAAGAAAATTTTAATCATCTACATTCTTCATGTAGAATGGTTATCGAACGAACATTTAGAGTGTGGAAAGCTAGATTTGCTATTTTAGCAAATATGCCAATGTATAAAATAGATACTCAAACAGATATCGTTTTGGCTACAATGGCGATACATAATTATATTAGAAAGTCGAATACCAGAGATAGTGAAGGGTTTCGTGACACAAACGCAGCGGAATAAACGCGAAAAATAAATCAAAATAGCGAAACCCTCCGCAGGATCCATGCGAAAACAAAAGATTTAATTCGGAGATAAAGAATAAATACCTTTAGAAGCTTTAACAGTTCATTAATGGAAGATTAATGGAGGTCCAAAGCTTGTTTAATCACCACGTATCCCGCTCTCGCGATCTACGCTCTACGGTATCCACACGAACACTTTTCATGAAGGATTGATGTGTACTAGCACCCGAAAACTTCTTCTCTCTCTATCTTCCTCCTCTCTCAGAGCGGCTAGGTTTTTTTTAAAATCTCTTTTTCATTAAATCAGCCCATAAAGAGATTATATAGAGAGAGGAATAAGTTTTCTAATTATAATCCAATTATAATTAATACTAATCCAAAATTCTAAATTATTTAATTAAGTCTCACTTAATTAATTAATTATTAATTTTGGAATTAGTTTAAGTAATTCATTTATTCTATTTATATAATTAATTAAGTCATACTTAATTAATATCATAAATAAAATAAATTACTTATTTAATTTAAATTCATAATTTAAATTATTTCTCCTTCAAGCGTTCTTTGTGTGTGACCCTGTAGGTTATTATTACGTTGGCAACAATTTTAATATCTAATTAAAATTGTAAACAATGAGTGGCATCTAGTAATACATCATTGCTACCCAAGTAATAATAATAAATCGGTGATTCGATTAAGCCTTTCGTGAATAATGTTCCATGTAATATAATCCCTTTAATCTTGATATTATAGATTAAACTCAAGGCATGTCTCGTGTCATCCTCTTCATAATTTAATCTTTATTTTCTTGATCGATGAGTAGACTATTAAAATCAAATCAACATTTGAGCACGGCCGTGCATTTCATAGTCTCACTCAAACAAGAGGCCAATAATATCACTCCTAAAATTAGGAGGATTAAATCCCATCTAGATCATTCATATTTCTCATACGATTCATAATATACCCAATGTCCACTTTTATCATCACCCGGTCAAAGGTAACTTTTAATGTAATCAAAGTATATTAATTCTCGTATAGAAATATAATGATTTCAGGTCTAAGGATCATTACACTATTATCACAGTGAGAATTACTTATGACACTTACTTAACATGTAGAATCTCACGGCGGGTCATTCCAGTGCCATGCATTGATACATGCACTTATGTTCTTGACTTTAGTATCCCCATACTTATGACCAATGAGATGTGGTCATCTGTCAAGAAACATACTAGTCTTTGTGCATTATTATTGTCCTTAAATAATAATACTCGACTAGGGAATTTTAGGAATAAGATACTATTCATATAATCTCATTTTTAAGCCACATACTTAAAGATATATAATATGTATCAAAATTCCAAGGACATTTATTATGCTTTCAATTTATTACGCAGTAAATAAAACATAATAAATAAATAATAATCAATAAAACATAATCCTTAATAATAAATATTTTCCTTAAAATATAAAAAGTATTGTCTCTAGAGCACAATTACTAACAATCTCCCACTTGCACTAGAGCCAATTACCCAAGTATCCAATACTCATGAAACTAGTGTGACTTTCATGCTTCTGCTGCGACAAAGCCTTAGTCAGTGGGTCTGCAATATTATTATTAGTATGCACTTTACATATATGTATATCTCCTTGATCATTAATCTCATTAATTAGGTGATATCTCCTAAGTACATGCCCAAACAGCCTCCTTGGCTGCTTCACAAGCATCAATATACTCAGGCTCTATTGTAGAATCAACTATTGTCTCTGCTGTGAACCATTCCAGCATACAACATCTCAATAAAATTAGATAAAACACAAAGACAGACAGAAACATTAAATTATCGTTATCTGTCTAGAAACCAGTATCACTGAAACCTCTTACAACTAGCTTCACATCTCCTCCATATAACAAGAATGAATCTTTAGTCCTCTTTAAGTACTTAAGAATATTCTTGACTGTCGTCCAGTGACCTTCACCTGGATTAGATCGGTATCTACTCATCATGGTTAAAGCATACGAGACATCAGGACAAGTACATATCATTGCATACATTATAAAACCAATTGCTGACGCATATGGAATTTTACTCATGCAGTCCCTATCATCCAATGATTTAGGACAAATTTTATTTTGAGATCACTATCCCATGAGACATTGGGACATATCTATTTTAGTCTATTTGCATTTGAAATCGATGCAAAACTTTGTCAATGTATGTACTCTAAATTAGGCCGATCAATCACCTTGATCTATCTCTATAGATCTCAATCCCTAATATATATGTCACATCGCCTAAGTCATTCATTGAGAAATTATTTCTCAACCAAGTCTTCACAGTCTGTAGAGAAGGAATGTCATTCCCTATTAGTAATATATCATCAACATATAATACTAGGAATGCCACATGGCTCCCACTAAACTTCTTGTAAACACAAGTTTCATCTTCATTCTGAATAAAGTCAAACTCTTTTTGACTGTTTCATGAAAACAAATGTTCCATCTCCTCGAGGCCTGCTTTAATGCATAAATGGATCGACGCAACTTACATACATTTCCAGCATCCTTTAGATCAACAAAACCCTTAGGGTGTGTCATGTACACATCCATATCTTCTTCAAGGCTCTCATTTAAGAAAGCGGTTTTGACATCCATTTGCCAGATTTCATAGTCATAGTAAGCAGCTATAGCAAGCAAAATCCTGATGGACATGACCATAACAACTGGTGAAAAAGTCTCATCATAGTCAATACCATGAATTTTCTTGAAACCTTTTGCCACCAATCATGCCTTATAGGTCTGTACATTAGCATCCATGTCGGTCTTCTTCTTGAAAACCCACTTGCACCCTATAGTTTTTACCCCTTCAGGTGGATCAACCAAAGTCCTTACTTGATTAGTATACATGGATTCCATCTCAGATTTAATGGCATCCAGCCATCTCTTAGAATCTGGAGTGTTTATAGTATCTTGGTAGGTGAGAGGCTCATCTTCATCCATAAGCATCACATCACCATCTTGAGTCAAGAGAAATCCATATTATCTCTCGAGCTCATGGCGAATCCTACTAGACCTACGAATACCTGTGTTTCTTGAGCAATATTATTTTTCTTGTATATTCTGCTCAGGTTCCTCCATTGGTTCAACATTATCATGTGGGTCTCAAACTTCATTGAGATCTATTATCCTCCCACTGTCTCTCAGCAGTTCGAGCAACAAACACTTTGTTCTCGGAAGGATTATAGAAAGAATAACCCCTTGTTTCAGTTGGGTATTCCACAAAATTACATTTATCTGATTTTGGTCCTAGCTTGTCATAGATTAGACGTTTCACAAACGCTTCACATCCCCAAATTTTCATAAATGACATGCTGTGACGTTTCTCAGTCCATATTTCATAAGGATTCTTTTGAACCGTTTTAGTAGGAACAATGTTAAGTGTATGTGGAGCCGTTTCCAGAGTGCAACCCCAGAAACTAATTGGAAGATTCATTGACTCAACATTGATCGCACCATGTCCAACAATGTGTGATCCCTCCTATCAAAAACCTTTCTTTGATATTTTCTACTTCATCTTTATAGTCTTTGAACTTTTCAAATGATTCGGATTAGTTCTTCAAAAGATACATATATCCGTATCTACTAAAATAATTAGTAAATTTTATGAAGTTAATAAAATCTACCTTTTGTCATCGTACACATATGACCATATACATCACTATGTATAAGTCATACCCATTCAATGATCCCTTCACCATGTCCGGTAAAAGGAGCTTTAGTCATTTTACCATATAAACCAAGATTCGCATCCTTTTGTATGATTCATAATCAAACTTATCCATGAATGCATCCTTATGTATTCTGAAAATGCGTTTCTTGTTAATACGGCCTCAACAACAGTGCCAAAGGTAATATTTGATTTGAGTCACTTTAAAACATATAAATTGTTAATTAGATGTGCAACATTATAAGGCTCATCATCAAAATAGAATAAACAACTATTGTTATAAAATGAAAAAGCCTTTCTTGTCCAAACAAGAAACTGAAATAATGTCTCTGCCAATTGCAAGCACGCTATAACAATTATTAAGTTCTAAATTTTCCTTATAGGCCAAAAATTAAGTAACGAGTTCCTCGAACCAGAGCAACTATCTTTACTCCAATTCCAACCCGATACCTTAAGCTTGACCCTTATTGATCATCATCTTCCGATCTTCCAATTAAGCATGACAGTTTAATTTCCATTCTCCCAACTTTCCACAGAAGTGACAATCGTCTTCTTTATCAACACCTCATTCAGACTTTAGAGTCTGCTTTAGGGATTGGACTTTGGTTTGACAACGGAACTAGATCAAATCTTCTCCTTGCCTTTCCATTTTCCTTTGCCTTTTGCATTCCCTATGTTTACCATCAATATAGTAGTAGTTCATGCATTTATCATATTACTTTCAGCAGTTCTCAACATGCTTAGCAACTCAATGGGTGTTTTACCAATCTTATTCACTTTATTGTTCATAACAAAATAAGAATAATATTTGTCCAAAGATTGTAAGATCAAATCTAACTGTCTCCAGACCAATCTGGAAACCCAAAATATCAATGGTATTCATTATACCCTATAATCTTTAGAACATGTGGTGTAATCGGGTCTCACTCTCCCTACTTGTAAGTGTATAATGCCCTTTCAAATATATCTTGTGCTCAATCGTTTCATAAGCATCTATATGCTTGTATTGCTTCTTAAGCTCAGCACATATATTTGCGAGCATGAGACATGAAACATCAGTCGCAACATCAATTTGCTTCCAATAAGCACTATGATTTGCTCATGTTACATTCTCAACTTTAAGAGCAGGGGAAGAGATTTGACTAATATCGTGGTGCCTGAGGACAATCCCCAAGCTCCTATGTCAGTCAAGGAAATATATTCTCGTCAACTTGTCCTTCTCAAGAACTGATCGCATAGAGAAGTTGTTTGTGTTTATCATTTGATATCTACAATATTAAAGTGCATAAAATAAACTAGGTTGCAAATTTAATATTAATTATGTTTAAGTGATTATGGTATATCATCATATACCTCCCACTATTTTTATCAAACTAATAGCCCTTACTATTAATTTGGAAAGTATATCCCATAATTCTTTCTAGTGAGCCAAGATCCATATTTCGTCATGTCCTAAGTCAACCACTGGAAGTCCTTAAAAAATGATTATTTAGGTAGACAACAGTTGTCAATTATATCATATATAATTCTTGGATAGTTTGGTGAACAACGATTGATCTTATCTATCTAATATACTTTTAACCAAACTCTATGCTTCTAAGTTCATAATAGTTGAATATAACCGTTTATTTTCACTTATTATGACGACTCAGTTAAGTTAGACCCAATGATACAACGGCCGAATATAACCGTTTATATTCGTCGCATCTCACCACGATAGATAGGAGTCCCCTGCCACTGACAGTCCTTCCCCTTATCGATCTAGGATTCGATGAGTGTTCATTCATTGGAAAGCATCCGAGTAAAACTTAATATTTTGTTAAGGGGTTTTAGAAAATTTATAACGATCATGATCACATCATAAAGAGATCCTCAATTTTTCCTTGAACCAAATATTTCAAATCGACATCTTAAATTGTTCATTTCCCAGGTAGATGGAGGATACCAATGGTCACACTTAAAACCCATCAGCCTTACGAATACGCATATCCGCTTTTGTCAGAAAATCCCAATTATAGATATCAAAAATCCATATTTAATTCCGTGTTTTAAAAATCCATATTTCATAAACACAAGAATCTCATGATCGTTTGTTAATTTTAAAATCTTGAATCGTTACAGATTTTATCTTGTTTAAGCAAACATGGCATGGGTGTCGTATCTAATACATACATGATTAATCAATATTAAACATGCATCTCAATTATATCTACGCATACATACCAATACATGCAATCATATACATATATGTAATGTGCGTAAATTAAACGTGTTTGGTTATGGCCCCATCCTATATGATATTTCCAAGCTAATGGAAATATCAAGGTCAGTCTATGGTGGTTTTAAAAATACTATCTATTACATGTCTTCTTTCTTCATTGCTCCATCATCCCCTTTTGGATCGTCTCCTTGCTTGCAAGTCTTCATTGATAATTATGTTGAATAATAAAATTAAAACTATTCTAATGAAATTACAAGAAGAACTCGAGTTACATTCGAGATAATTAAATTACAATGAATAAACGACATGCAAGTCGTATTTAGAAACCAAAACCATAAATCAAAACCACTATCCTATGGGTCTTTAGGCCATAACCATCCACCATGCTATCATATAACACATATAATATATCTCATATTATATAATCATATCATATAATCATATATAACAAATTTCGAAATTTCAAAAAATTAAAAACAGATTTCTGAAGACAATAAATCGCTATTTCAAGGCCCTTAACTACGTCAAACGCCTTACAGACCCGTTAGTGATAGCATAGCTATCAGTTTTGTTCATTGGCCCGATTCCAGTCAGAAAACACATATCGTTTGCGAAAATCGGATACGGCAGTCAGATTTCTCCAAATCTGACGGTGTTTCAGAAATCGTATCATATACAATTCTCATGACAAAAACAAGCATATATCATATATACATATACAGAGATACATACAATCATCATATGATTATACATTACATGAATATCATATATTCATAATATATACATACATATACTCAAAATTTTAGAAAATCAAATAATTTTCAGAAAATCATAAATCACCGTTTTGGAGGCTGTAACGACATCTAATGGCTTACAGACGCAGAGCTGACTATGTCAGTATTGCTCAGTGACCCGATTACAGTCAGAAAACACATATCGTTTGCGAAAATCGGACAACGGACATAGATTTCAGAAAATCAACGGCAGCCGTTTCAGAATTCGTATCGAATACGATTCCCATAATAAGAACAAACATGTATCATATACATACATCAACACACATAATCATCACATGATTATACATCATATGAATATCATATATTCATAATATATATAAACATATACATATTATATCAATATAAAATCATGATAGATCGCATACATGCTTATATATCAAAAAACTGTTAAGCACATAACCGAATTAAAACGTTTCGCAAGTAGCTCTGATGCCATTGAAGGGTTTCGTGACACAAACGCAGCGGAATAAACGCGAAAAATAAATCAAAATAGCGAAACCCTCCGCAGGATCCATGCGAAAACAAAAGATTTAATTCGGAGATAAAGAATAAATACCTTTAGAAGCTTTAACAGTTCATTAATGGAAGATTAATGGAGGTCCAAAGCTTGTTTAATCACCACGTATCCCGCTCTCGCGATCCACGCTCTACGGTATCCACACGAACACTTTTCATGAAGGATTGATGTGTACTAGCACCCGAAAACTTCTTCTCTCTCTATCTTCCTCCTCTCTCAGAGCGGCTAGGTTTTTTTTAAAATCTCTTTTTCATTAAATCAGCCCATAAAGAGATTATATAGAGAGAGGAATAAGTTTTCTAATTATAATCCAATTATAATTAATACTAATCCAAAATTCTAAATTATTTAATTAAGTCTCACTTAATTAATTAATTATTAATTTTGGAATTAGTTTAAGTAATTCATTTATTCTATTTATATAATTAATTAAGTCATACTTAATTAATATCATAAATAAAATAAATTACTTATTTAATTTAAATTCATAATTTAAATTATTTCTCCTTCAAGCGTTCTTTGTGTGTGACCCTGTAGGTTATTATTACGTTGGCAACAATTTTAATATCTAATTAAAATTGTAAACAATGAGTGGCATCTAGTAATACATCATTGCTACCCAAGTAATAATAATAAATCGGTGATTCGATTAAGCCTTTCGTGAATAATGTTCCATGTAATATAATCCCTTTAATCTTGATATTATAGATTAAACTCAAGGCATGTCTCGTGTCATCCTCTTCATAATTTAATCTTTATTTTCTTGATCGATGAGTAGACTATTAAAATCAAATCAACATTTGAGCACGGCCGTGCATTTCATAGTCTCACTCAAACAAGAGGCCAATAATATCACTCCTAAAATTAGGAGGATTAAATCCCATCTAGATCATTCATATTTCTCATACGATTCATAATATACCCAATGTCCACTTTTATCATCACCCGGTCAAAGGTAACTTTTAATGTAATCAAAGTATATTAATTCTCGTATAGAAATATAATGATTTCAGGTCTAAGGATCATTACACTATTATCACAGTGAGAATTACTTATGACACTTACTTAACATGTAGAATCTCACGGCGGGTCATTCCAGTGCCATGCATTGATACATGCACTTATGTTCTTGACTTTAGTATCCCCATACTTATGACCAATGAGATGTGGTCATCTGTCAAGAAACATACTAGTCTTTGTGCATTATTATTGTCCTTAAATAATAATACTCGACTAGGGAATTTTAGGAATAAGATACTATTCATATAATCTCATTTTTAAGCCACATACTTAAAGATATATAATATGTATCAAAATTCCAAGGACATTTATTATGCTTTCAATTTATTACGCAGTAAATAAAACATAATAAATAAATAATAATCAATAAAACATAATCCTTAATAATAAATATTTTCCTTAAAATATAAAAAGTATTGTCTCTAGAGCACAATTACTAACAGATAGTGCGTTTGAAACGGCCGAAAGTGAAACTTACATTCCCGGGACTTCAACTTCGAGAACTAGTAACATGGATGAAGAGGCTGAAAGAGAGGATAATAGAGATGATGTGTGGATTGCAAAACGTGATACTATTGCTGCTCATATTACATAATTATTGTAATTTTTCCATTTCTTTCTTTACTTCTAGTAACTTGTATTTCATTTTATGTGTTTTTAAAATAATTATTTTATAATAAAATTCATTTCTTAAAATTATTGTATTAAATAAGTATTTTTTCAATTTTTTTGACTTGTAAGTTCATATTTTACCAAACACTTCACTGACTTATAAGTAAACTCATCCAAACACCTGCATAACTTATAAGTTCTGATTTACTTATAACTTATAATCCACTTATTGACTTAAAGTAATAAGTTACTTATTTTAAGTTACGCCAAACGGCCCCATTATGTGTATGCAATTTGCAATGGCGAACACATCTCATTGTGTATATCATCTGCTATAGCGAACACAATGCATAGTTCTAGTTGAATTGTGTTCGCCATTAGAGAATGTAAATAACAAAATGAATTAAAAATCAACTCTTTTATGTGTTCGTCATTCACAAGTGTATAATCTTATCTTATCTAAACGAAATCTGCAATTCCACAAATTTCAAGGCACCTCTGCCTATATTATACACCAATCTATTTCATTTCATTTCCTACATCCACAATTATAAGGTATATTCTCTCTTCAGTATTTTATATATTGCATATTATTTGTTTAATTTTATACAACAATTTATATGTTAGATTCGATAATTTTTAGTGATTTTCTGCCATTTGTGTCTTTGTTTTTGTGTTATATCTGTATTATCATTTTTATACGTACTGCTCTACTGCTAACTGAGATGTTAATTATAAATAGTTCATAATTAGACTAATTTTGAGATGAAAATGTGTATACATTAAATAATTAGTCTAACTTTGAGGTGAACAAATCTGTTAGGGATATAAATTGTTAGTAATATAATTTGTTAGTTTGTTATCAATAAGTTGTTAAAGATTTATTAATATATGTTTACTTATAAGAAAAAATTATTTTTGATAATTTGTTAGTTATTTATTAATATATGTTTGTTATTAAATAATTAAAAATATTGTTTAAAATGTAGGATAATGGAAGATCTAGTGAATGTAAATTTTTTCTGGGACGGTGAAATAATTAGACGGGATGATGATATAAGTTATTCTATAAATACCCAGAAAATGCAGTATATTAAATGGGGAACCTCTTATGATGAGTTGAAGGAGATTGTGTATCGAATAATGCAGATTAGCAGTTCACATTGGAATGTGAAGATGAGGTTTAAATATCCTCAATTAGGTCTTGGTAATGTAGTAAGTGGATATTACATTGCTGGTGTTAATTGCGATGATGATGTGAGGAGGAGGATGAGTGTTCCTAGGCAGATGCAGATGGGGATGGGTGATGTATCTCTATTTGTGGATGCTGAAAAAATAATACAAGATGATGTGTTTTCATATCATCAGGGCGGTTAGTCACAGCCTAGCCAACCCACACAATCAAGTTACGACACAATGTATGAGAGGAGTCGGTTACCAGATTATGGTATGATGGGTTGGTCAAATTATTATTTTAGTGGGGGAGGTAACAGTGAGTCGTATGTTGGCGGTTCTAGCAGTCATGCATTTGAGGAATATGGTGGTGGTTCAAGTAGTCGTCCATTTGATGAGTATGGTGGTGGTTCAAGCAGGAATGTGTTTATCACTAATAAAGATGGAGTTGAACATTCTTATGGACACAATGCTGATGTGATCTTGTCTCCCCCACGTGATCCATTTACATCGACGGCTGGTAGAAATTTGGCCACATCAATGAAAATGAAGAATATGAGCAGTACAGTTCAAGTGATGAAGAATTTTTAGAAGATGACAACGAAGATGAGTCAGACGATGGGATCGATTTGGGACTAAATTCGAAGGGTATTGAGCAAGAAGCCCATGTTCCAATGGCAGGACCCCATGTTCCAATGTGTTAGGAATTATGAGTTTTGATGATAACAAATTACTTAGAATTTCAATAGGGACTCAAAATTATTTTTGTAACTGATCAATGGATATGACTTATAAATATCCATTGATTAGGAAACCAGTTATCAGTTGAAACTTGTTTCTCAACTGATAAACTGGATTGTAGCATTGATTTATGTTTCACTATCAATTGATTGTATTACCTCGATGGATGCAATGATGTAGTCAACTAATGTTATTGACTTCAATTTCTAGCTTCTCAACAGATGTGAAGAATGGCTGATCAATTGTAAATATTCTAAGTCAGAATTCTCACAAGTGAAGTGATCAACTGATGTTGAAGTCGATGGATGAAGACACTACTCAACGGATGAAAGCTATCAATGGATAATTACAGTCAACGGATAAAGAATCATCAATGGATAAGGAGTCGATGGATAGCTCAATTATCCATCGACATATCAACTGATCAACAGATATCCTATCCATCGATGGATAAGCAAAGGTGAATCAACTGATAAGCTTAACAGCATTTATCAGTTGATTAAAGTTTCCCTATTTAGCTAAAAGCTAGATATCACGGGAACAGTGCAGAAACTGAATCATTGGAAGACAGTCCTGTCAGGACTGTGAAGACTTTCTAGGCAACACAGCATCCAAGGAATATCTTAAGACAAAAGACACTTCCAGAGCTAGTTAGTTCTACAAGGAAAGCTATGAAAAAGGAGCTAGTTTCTATTTTTATGTAAACAGTATAAATTGTAATATTATATTGTTATCAGTCGATAGAAAACTAGAGGAGTAGTTTTTGTTTATAAAAAGCAAAAACACAGTAGCAAAGAAGGAGTTTTTTTTTCTTCAGAACACAAGAAAAGCAAAGTAGAAAATCAGGCAGAACTTGTAATGCTTTTCTAAGTTCTACATTCAACTTTGTACGCAGCTTAGTATTTTTACTAAGATCAATTGAAAGCAAAAACTCACTAGTGGAAAAACAATCCACTAGTAATTTTTTTTTATCTTGTTGTTTCTGTTATCAACACTTTAGTTATCCAGTTCTTAGTTACATCAATCTTAATTAAACATTCTCTTTGTACAAACTTATTTCCGCAAGAAGTTGAATTAATTATTAAGTTTGTATTCAACCCCCCCTTCTCCAAACTTAGTGTACTTAAGGGCGAATAACAATTGGTATCAGAGCAAGCTTTCAACAAACAGAAAGTCAAGATCTAAAAGTACATCAAGAATGGGTCAAAGAGAAACAGGAGTTAAGATTCCAGTTCCAGAGAAAAATGAATATTTTCCCTGGAAAGTAAAAATGCACTTGCATCTGCTATCTATTGATCCTTCCTATGTTCATTGCATAGAGAAAGGTCCACATGTGCCTATGAAAATAGTTACAAGTGTAAATGCAGACGGTACTCAAGCACCAGACAAACTCATTCCTAAATCTGTGAGTGAGTATACAGATGAAGATGAAAAGGAAGTACACAAGGACAAAAAGGCCATGAATATTTTGTTTAATGGTCTTGACAAGGACATGTTTGACAATGTCATCAGTTGTACAACCTCCAAAGAAGTCTGGGACACTCTTCAAACCCTCTGTGAAGGTACTGAGCAAGTAAGAAAGAACAAGATGCAACTCTTGATTCAAAAGTATGAGGCCTTTCACTTCAAGGGTGGTGAAACAATAAATGATACATATAGTAGGTTTCAAAAGCTGTTGAATGAGCTTAAACTATATGGAAGAGTTTATGCTGTTGAGGACACCAACCTCAAATTCTTGAGGTCCCTACCCAAAGAATGGAAACCAATGACTGTCTCTATAAGGCAATCTCCTGACTTTAAAGATTATACCTTGGACAAGCTGTATGGCATCTTGAAAACCTATGAGTTGGAGCTACAGCAAGATGAGGAAATTGAGAAAAGTCAGAAGAGAGAAAAGTCCATTGCTTTGATGGTCAAGGAAAAGCAAGTTGCAGAAACAGATGAAGATGCTGATTTCAAAGAAGGGAAGAAAGAAGGTCATGGCAATGGTGCAAATTATGTTAGATATGATGAATCTTCTACTGGTAAAGGAAAAGAACTTTGTGATAGTGATGAGTCACTCATCAAAGATGAAATGGATGAAATAGATGAGCATTTAGCTTTTCTATCAAGAAAATTTTCTAAACTCAAGTTCAAAAGGAATCCAATGCAAAGGCCTGGATCACAGTTCAGGAGAGACACTCAACAAGGCAAAAATCTTGTTGACAGAACTCAATTCAGATGCTTTAACTGTGGATTGGCTGGTCACTTTTCAAGTGAATGCAGAAAGCCCAAAGTTGAAAAGAGGTCAAAGTCTAGTGATGGTGTTGACTATAAGAAGAAGTACTTTGACTTGCTCAAACAAAGAGAGAAGGCTTTTGTGACAGAAGAAAAGGACTGGGCTGCTGAGGAGGATTCTGAAGAAGAAGAAGAACACATCAATCTTGCACTAATGGCCAATCAAGATGACCAGGAAGCTAGTTCATCTAGCAATCAGGTAATTTCTACAAATCTATCTGAGTTGTCCAAAGATGAATGCAATATTACAATTAATGAAATGTCTAATGAATTGTATAATTTGCATGTCACTCTTAAGTCTTTGAACAAAGAGAACACTAGGCTCAAATTAACATTAGAAACTCTCACTGAAAGAAACAATTTCTTAGAGAGTGAGCTAGTGCAATTAGACAGACTCAAGATGGAAAACAAAGATGCTAGAAATGAACTAGTTGACAGTAAAAAGGAAATAAATAAGTTAAAAGAAAAATTAGAGGATGAACTAAGAACCATTGACAAGTGGAACAGGTCAAGTAAAGCTAGTAAGAAGATGAATGACATTCATGGAACAAACTCTTTCACCATGTTGTCTGAAACTCTTGAGAAAATAGCCATTGATGAAGATCAATCTTTAGAAAAGAAGCAATCGATTGATAACTCTGAATCAACTGATAAGAATTATCCATCGATTGATAATGCTATTTCAACGGATAATTATCCATCGATTGAGAAGTCATCAACTGCTAAGAAATGTGATATTAAAACTAAGTTTAACAGACCTATTAAATTTGTCAAAGAAAGTAGCTCCTCTGAAGCTAAAATCGAAGTTGAAAAGGCTAATATAGGATTCTTATCTAAAAATCAGTTGAAAGAGAAATTGGAAAAGATAGAACCTAATATTCAGCCAAATGAAAAGAAGAAGAAAAATAGAAATGGTAAAGTAGGCATAAACAAGCACAACAACTACACACCTGACAAATATGCTCCTAGGAAAGTATGTGCTAAGTGTGGTAGTAAAAATCACTTATCTGTGCAATGTAAACTCACCATGCCTACAGCAACAAATGTACCTGCTATACCCACATGCATACCAGTTCTGCTTTTCCTCATTTAGTTGATTCTCATGCTGTTCATGCTCAGTATGCATCAATGCCTTATATGTTTAATCCATATCTTGCATTTGCCAATATGAATATGCCTGCTATGCCATGGAATATGCTTAACAGTCTTCAAGCACCAAATTTTTTCAACTCTGCAAGCATGAGCATTCCAAATATTAGCACTGAGAATTCTGAGGTAGGGAGACCAACACCTAAGGTTGAAGTGGAAGTAAAACCACCCAAACCAAAGGTACAAAAATTGGAAACCAAGCCAAAGATAACAACTAATAAGAAAGGACCCAAGGCAACTTGGGTACCAAAATCAACTTGATTTGTTTTGACTGTGTGCAGGGAAAGAGAAGAAATCTTTGGTACTTGGACAGTGGATGTTCAAGACACATGACTGGAGATAAATCCCTGCTCACAAAGTTTGAGGAGAAAGCTGGCCCTGGAGTAACTTTTGGAGATGACAGCAAAGGGCACACCATGGGATATGGCTTGATTTCAAAAGAGAATGTCATCATTGAACCTGTTGCATTAGTTGATGGCTTAAGACATAACTTGTTAAGCATAAGTCAACTATGTGACAATGGAAATAAAGTCTGTTTCACAACAGAAACATGCATAATTTCCAACAAGGTAGATGGAAGCCTGGTCATGACTGGGAATAGAAAAGGGAATGTGTACATAGCTGACTTCAACTCAACAAATACAGAATCAATGACTTGTCTTCTCTCTAAGGCAAGTACAAATGAAAGTTGGCTGTGGCATAAGAAATTAGCTCACTTGAATTTCAAAGCCATGAATCTCTTGGTTAAGAAAAATCAAGTGAGAGGCTTACCACAAATGGAATTTGTCAAGGATGGACTTTGTGATGCTTGTCAGAAAGGAAAACAGAGGAAGGCATCATTTAAGTCAAAATTGGAATCTTCAATTGAAAAGCCACTTGAGTTATTACATATGGATTTGTTTGGTCCTGTAAATATTATGTCTATTGCAAAGAAGAAGTATGCTCTAGTCATTGTGGATGATTTTTCAAGATTCTCATGGACTTATTTTCTACATTCAAAGGATGAAGCTAGTCATCTCATCATCAAGCACATAAGAGAAAATGAGAAAAATCTTGAATGGGATGTAAAGAAGATAAGGAGTGACAATGGAACAGAATTCAAAAATTCCACAATGAAAGAGTTCTGTGAATCAAAAGGAATCATACACACATTCTCTGCACCCAGAACACCTCAACAAAATGGGGTAGTTGAAAGGAAAAATAGGACATTGATTGAAGCTGCTAGAACCATGTTGGAAGATGCCAAACTCCCAACATACTTCTGGGCTGAGGCCATAAACACAGCATGTTTTACTCAAAACATCTCCCTAGTAAATAAAGCTCAAGGGAAGACTCCTTATCAATTGATCAAGAAAGACAAAAAGCCAAAGGTGGGATTTCTTCATGTCTTTGGCTGCAAGTGCTATGTACTAAGAAATCAAGGTGAAAATCTAGGAAAATTTGAAGCCAAGGCTGATGAAGCTATATTTGTTGGGTATGCACTATCAGGTGTAGCCTATAGAATCTACAATCTCAGACTACACATTGTTATGGAATCTGTACATGTAGTATTTGATGATAAAAAGATTCAAGGCTTGTTTGATGAAGGAAATCATGACACACTGCATTTTGAGAATGAATCAAATGATGTAAATGACGATGAAGAGGAAGAAATTATAAAACCTCAAGTGTTCAGAAACCCAATATCAGTTGATGTTACTGCATCAATGAATAATTTATCAGTTGACAGAAATCCATCAACTGATAATGCATCAACTGATAACTCCTCAACGGATAATCAACAATCTACTTCAAGGGTATCCACTTCAGGGGGAGGGTTTCAGAATCATTCTACAAATTCAGATCACTTTGAGTTCAATACAAATGATCATGAAGCTTCATCATCAAGGCAAAATTTGTATCCTCAAAGAAAATGGACAAGAAGCCATCCATTTGAACTAATTATTGGAAATGCAGAAGATGGTGTCAAGACAAGAAGTGCTACTCAAAATGAGTGTCTGTATAGCAGTTTTCTATCTCAAGAAGAACCCAAAAGAATTGAAGAGGCTCTCATGGATCCTGATTGGGTTTTGGCTATGCAAGAAGAACTGAATCAGTTTGAAAGAAATAAAGTATGGAAGCTGGTGCCCAGACCAAAAGACAGATCAGTAATTGGTACAAAATGGGTATTCAGAAACAAAATGGATGAAACTGGTATTGTGACTAGGAATAAAGCAAGGCTTGTAGCAAAGGGTTATTCACAAGAAGAAGGAATTGATTTTGATGAAACTTTTGCACCAGTTGCAAGGTTAGAAGCAATTAGAATCTTTCTGGCCTATGCTGCACATGCTAATTTCAAAGTCTACCAGATGGATGTGAAAAGTGCTTTTTTGAATGGAGTACTAGAAGAGGAAGTCTATGTGGAACAACCTCCTGGCTTTGAAGATCTAAAATTTCCTAACTCTGTCTACTTTTTACTCAAAGCACTTTATGGCTTGAAGCAAGCACCAAGGGCCTGGTATGACACTCTATCTCAGTTTCTCATTGAGAATCATTTCACAAGAGGTACTGTTGATAAAACTCTATTCAGTAGACATGTTAATGGCTCTATCATTCTTGTATAAATTTATGTGGATGACATTATTTTTGGATCAACAAATGAGGAACTTTGCAAGAAGTTTGCCAAACTAATGCAGAGTAAATATGAAATGAGCATGATGGGAGAGCTTACCTACTTTCTTGGGTTACAAGTCAAATAGGTTAAGGATGGTATTTTTATAAATCAAACAAAGTACATTCATGATTTGTTAAAGAAATTTGAGTTAAGTGAATGTTCTTCTGCAAAAACTCCCATGGCCACTGCCACTAAACTTGAATTAAATACCAAAGAAGCTAAGGTGGATATTTCAAGTTATAGAGGCATGGTAGGCTCACTTTTATATTTAACTGCTAGTAGGCCAGATATAATGTTCTCTACATGCTTATGTGCTAGATTTCAGGCTGATCCTAGAGAATCTCATTTAGTAGCTATTAAAAGAATTTTCAGATATCTTAAGGGTACATCAAATTTAGGTATTTGGTATCCTAGAGATTCTGGTTTCAATCTAATAGGCTACTCAGATGCTGATTATGCAGGTTGCAAAATAGACAGGAAAAGTACTACAGGCACCTGTCAATTTCTGGGAAATAAACTTGTGTCATGGTTTAGCAAAAAGCAACACTCAGTATCAACTTCAACTGCAGAAGCTGAGTACATTGCTGCTGGAAGTTGCTGTGCACAAATTTTATGGATGAGGAATCAACTATTTGACTATGGGTTCAACTTGAACAAAATTCCCATCTTCTGTGACAATACAAGTGCCATTGCAATAACAGAAAATCCTGTGCAACATTCCAGAACTAAACACATTGACATAAGGTATCATTTCATTAGGGAACATGTAATGAATGGTACAGTTGAATTACATTTTGTCCCTAGTGAACAACAACTTGCAGACATATTTACCAAACCTCTAGATGAATCTACTTTTAATAGATTAGTCTGTGAGTTAGGTATGCTTAATTATGCTCATGCTTAAAATGTCTGTCAAGTTTTGCAGCCATTGTTCACAATTATCAATGGATATTTATTTATCGACAGATAATTACCTAAGTAATTGTTTATCGACGGATAAATCCCATCTTATTTGATCAACAGATAAATGTTATTCCTATCGATGGATATTTATCTATCGACAGCTAATTATCTTGGTAGTTAGTGATCGATCGATAAATGATTAATTCTCTATTTTTATCCGTCGATAGTAATAGAATTTCTACAGTTTTATTCATCCGTTGATCAGATTATAGCCGTTGGAGAATTACCATCAAGGGTAATAAATTACAGTCTTTCATACATCAACAGTTATCTACTAATTAAAAAGTCATTTCAAGTCTTTTTAATACTAGAAAATATAAATAGCAGCTACAATTAAAAATTCATTCTTACCTGCTATTTTTTTTCTTCTCTGTCTCTCTCTCAAGCTAATTTTATCTAATTCTCACGAGCTCTCACAAATTCTTTCAAGTTCACTTTAATTTCTTGAATATCAACTGAAAGAATGGCACCACAAAAGAAGATCGTCTCTTCCACTGGGTTCACCTATGAACAGAACAACTTCACAGCATGTCTAACGGTGAATGATGCTCCTGTGGACTTTCATCCATTGATGCGATTCCTAGGAGATTGCAAAGTTTCCAAAGCTCTCAGCGAAGCACCAACAATCGTGTGTTCCTTTGTTGAAGAACTGTGGACCTCTGCAGAGATTTCATCAGATGGGAAGGTAATTTCTTATTCTTGCAAAGGTAATACCTATACAATAAATAGTACTTCATTATCTGAATGTTTAGGATTGCCTGCAAATAATTGTGATAAGCCCCCAACTGAAGAAGAAATTAGGGACATGTTAGAATCCGTTAATTATGCAAATGCTGAAACTGGATTAGGAGAAGTTGTTAGGAAGAATCTTAGAAAAGAATGGAGTTATTTCTTTGATGCCATAATTAAAGTATTTTCTGGAAAAATAAGTAATTTTGATGCAATTACAATAAGTATGCAAGAAATTGCTTATTCTGTCCTATTTGATAAATATTTTGATTTTGGCACATTACTCCTAAATGAATTGACTGCCAAATTAGGACCCAAGTCATCTAGGAAACATAATATCTACTTTGCAAGATTTTTCATGATGATTATTAATGCCTCTGTTGGAGAATATGAAATAAGTGCAGATATGGAGTCCTTGGAGCCATGGATGCAAAACAAGAGGGTCTTCAAGGATCTTGTGAGAATCAACTTACACCCTAAGTTGTGCCTCATTTATCCTCCTCTTGTACAGGTATATCTTCAAAATCTCAATCTTTTACATTCTTCTTCAAAATCTCAAAGTTCTTTGCCTTCTGCAACAATGGAGGGAGATGGAAATGCCCCCATTCCTCCTACCCAAGTTGCACAACCTTCAAAACACAAGTCTAATTAAACCACCTCAGTAGTTTCTCAAAAGACTACTGTTGTAAAAAGTAAGAAAAGAAAAGTCACTGAGGGGAGAGTAAAGGTGGTTGATAAGGGTGAGGGAACTGGCCAACATCAAGAAAGCCAGAAGGATAAGGATAGTGAGATTGAGAGGAACCAGCCAGCCTCCAGTCCAATCTCCCAACAGATTGAGGCTGTAGTAAAGGACTTGAACACATCCCTAGTTGCATCTTCTCAAAAAGATGTAACTATTGAAAAGAGGTCTCAACCAGGACCATCAGATGGGGATAAGGGTCACCAAATAATACAACCATATAAAAGAAGAAAGAAGGTTACAAATACTGCACAGGGCACACACACTCTTGCAAAGCCAAATGAAAATTTGGTGGAGCCTTCCGTTTCTTCTTTTGATGTGTCTCAGAATCTTCCTGAGGCACAGCCCCATTCTTTATCTGAATTTTCTTCTCAATCTCCCTCAAAAACTATTTCTTCAGAAACAGTGTTGATTGACAACTTCATTGTTTCAAATTCACCCTCTTTGCAACTCAGGGTGGAGCCAACACTCTCACCTGCATCACCAAATAAGGTTAACACCTTGGTTGATCAGGCAAATACTGTTAATTCTCTCCAGTCAATGGATATTATGCAATCAACTGATAATGATAACTTCCAACATCCATTGACTAGTCCACTATCATCGATGGATATCCTTACATCCATCGACGAGCTCCCATTAACGGATATTCATCCATCGATGGATACTTCTTATCCATCGATTGATCCCTTAATGTCAATTCATGAATCATCCATTGAAACACTTCAAGTGGCCAATACTCTATTAGGATTGAGTGGAGTGGGTGAGGTGTGTGAGAGGCAATGTTTGCATACCTTGGCAAAAGGAGAGTGTGTGACTGAGGGGCCCTCAAATTCTTCTGAGGTGGCAAAAGGAGAGGGTGTGAGAAAAGAGAGTCCCACCTTAGCAGGTGATGAAAAAGGAGAGGAAAGTAAGGGAGAGGTGAGAATCCAGGATGAGATCCTGATGCAAGAAAAGAGAAAAGAGAGTGAGAGAGAAAAGAATAGAGAGAAACCAGTTTCACCATCTCATGAAGCATCAACTTCTAAAACTGAGCAGATTGAAGCAGGACTCACCCAGAAGTTGGGGCTGGAGTCAGGGGGAGCTGTAGACTATGAAGTCCCTGCAGGAGGTGCAGAAGTCAACATGGAGATGGAGGATGAAATTGCTGTAAATCTTGATGCTTCAACCTTTCAACATGAAGATCCTCATTATCAGGAACTAGCAGCAGCATCTAATCAAATAGCTGAGCAAATGTTGGGTTTAGTGCAGACAGAAGAGCAATTCAGGAGTGGGAAAGAGTTTTTGGCCAGTCAACCTGATGATATATCCCACATGAATCCTGAAGATTTTGATGACAATTCTGATGATGACCTTCTAGATCCACAAGTGGCTAGTGATGAAACTAATTTGGCTGAAACAGAAAGGGCCATTATTTCTCTTTACAGAAGGTCCATGGCTGAAGTAGATGTGGTGGATCCCCTGCACAGGAGAATTCTGAACTTTTACAGGGATAATTTGAAGATCCAGAAAATGCATGTCACAAGTTCCAAGTATGAATTGAAGAAAATAAGAGAAGACATTGACAGCTCAAGGATGCATTTTGACACCACCATTGACTCCAGACTCAGCCTCACAATGCTGACTAGAATCAAGCAAAGGTTGGACACTGAGTTTTCAGCAAAGGACAAGGTAATGGAATTGGAGAAAAGAGTAACCTCCATGGAACTTAGCATGCAGCAAATTTTGAAGAATCAAGTCCCTCAAATCAATCTTCTGGGAAAACTCTTAGAGACTCCCATACTCTCTCAGTCAGTAGCACAAGTGCCAGTTGCTGATAACAAAAAGGGGGAGAAGCAAGAAGCTGATGCATTGGGGAAAGCAAGTGGTACTGAAGCTGTGGTAAAGTCTACAGATCCCAAGAAGGAGTTGGCTCAAGACATAGTAAGGAAATTTGATGCAATTGCTAGCAAATTCAAGGAAACAGGTTCCAGTAGCTCACAACCTGGTGACAGGAAAGGAAAGGGAAAGCTAATTGAAGATGATAAAAAGAAAGCTGTCACAGGTGGAGGGGAAAGTGAAAAATTATTGAGCAAAGCCATAGTAGTTGGCATAAAAGAAAAGGAGCAACAAGAAAGAAGACAAGAAGAATTAGCCATTCAATTGCAAAGGGAATATGATGAAGAGGATAGGCTAATAAGAGAAGCCAGAAGAAAAGAAGGTGAAAGGAGGCCAAGGATGAAGCAAAGAGCAAACAAGCCCAAAGATGCACCAAAATCATCTGGAGTTAAAAGACCATTAGCTGATGAAGACAAGGAGAAGAAGCCAAAACAAGTCAAGACTGAAGGTCAAGCTTCTGGGAGTAATCAAGCCAAAGAAATAGAGGTGTTTAAACACAAATCTGAAAACTTTGTGCCAATCAAAGCTGAGGGAATGATTGCAGCAAAAGGGCAAAGGAAGAAAGATGTTGATCTTCTTCACATTGAGTATGAAGATGGATCACACTCAACCTTCACATTCAACCAAGTTTTGGATCAAGGATATGGCATCTTGAGGAAGATCTACACTATGCTCAACAGGAAGTATTATCTAACTGAAGAGCTAGGAAAGGCCATCCTTGAAAGAATGAAGAAGATAAGGGAGGCACCTGTTCAAGAAGAAAGGGATGACAGAATAAAGATCTGGAATCCTGAAGGAAGAAAAGTGCTTCATGAGCCCTTCTACTTGATGATATACAAGGACAGGGAAGGCAGAGAAAAATGCATTGATATTTGTCAAGAAATAGACAAACTTCCAAATCTGGAATTAAATCATCTGGCAAGTCAATTGGACTACAGGATTGAAGATGAGAAGATATTGAAGGGAACCCTCTACAGGAAGATGAAGGAGAATGAAGACAAGATGAATGAGTCAAGGGGAAGAAGGAGAAGATAGGAGATTCAACCTCAATCATCAAAATTATCAGAATTCATCCCTGTCTGGTATCTGATTACTCTGTCTAAAACTTTACTTATCAATATTGTAATTCTTGCTAAGAATGAAAATGTTCAGGAGTTTTGTTATCATCAACAGAAAATTTATGCATATTTTAAATATTCATAAATAGGGGGAGATTGTTAGGAATTATGAGTTTTGATGATAACAAATTACTTAGAATTTCAATAGGGACTCAAAATTATTTTTGTAACTGATCAATGGATATGACTTATAAATATCCATTGATTAGGAAACCAGTTATCAGTTGAAACTTGTTTCTCAACTGATAAACTGGATTGTAGCATTGATTTATGTTTCACTATCAATTGATTGTATTACCTCGATGGATGCAATGATGTAGTCAACTGATGTTATTGACTTCAATTTCTAGATTCTCAACAGATGTGAAGAATGGCTGATCAATTGTAAATATTCTAAGTCAGAATTCTCACAAGTGAAGTGATCAACTGATGTTGAAGTCGATGGATGAAGACACTACTCAACGGATGAAAGCTATCAATGGATAATTACAGTCAACGGATAAAGAATCATCAATGGATAAGGAGTCGATGGATAGCTCAATTATCCATCGACATATCAACTGATCAACAGATATCCTATCCATCGATGGATAAGCAAAGGTGAATCAATTGATAAGCTTAACAGCATTTATCAGTTGATTAAAGTTTCCCTATTTAGCTAAAAGCCAGATATCACGGGAACAGTGCAGAAACTGAATCATTGGAAGACAGTCCTGTCAGGACTGTGAAGACTTTCTAGGCAACACAGCATCCAAGGAATATCTTAAGACAAAAGACACTTCCAGAGCTAGTTAGTTCTACAAGGAAAGCTGTGAAAAAGGAGCTAGTTTCTATTTTTATGTAAACAGTATAAATTGTAATATTATATTGTTATCAGTCGATAGAAAACTAGAGGAGTAGTTTTTGTTTATAAAAAGCAAAAACACAGTAGCAAAGAAGGAGTTTTTTTTTTCAGAACACAAGAAAAGCAAAGTAGAAAATCAGGCAGAACTTGTAATGCTTTTCTAAGTTCTATATTCAACTTTGTACGCAGCTTAGTATTTTTACTAAGATCAATTGAAAGCAAAAACTCACTAGTGGAAAAACAATCCACTAGTAATTTTTTTTTATCTTGTTGTTTCTGTTATCAACACTTTAGTTATCCAGTTCTTAGTTACATCAATCTTAATTAAACATTCTCTTTGTACAAACTTATTTCCGCAAGAAGTTGAATTAATTATTAAGTTTGTATTCAACCCCCCCTTCTCCAAACTTAGTGTACTTAAGGGCGAATAACACAATGGCAGCCTTATTTGAGAATGAGGAGTTTACACCAATTACAGTGACGAATCTGGGTGAGATGTTGACTGTTTTTTTATCCTCGAAATGCAATATTCTTGGTGGGAACACTATTCCGTGAAACAGTGACAGGAACTATAAAGTTGTGAGAAGTAATTGTACTCAATTCATTGCAGAGTGTGAATTGAGTGACGACTGTTCTTGGAGGTTGCGAGCTGCTTTGATGAAGAAGCATGGATTGTGGGAAATTACAAAGGTGAGAGAAATGCACACATGCGTTAACAACAAGCCGTTACAGGATCACCGCAGAATCTCAGCAAAATTAATTTCAAGACTTATGAAACCCCATGTAAGTTTTATAAATTACCAATATTTATGGGGAATCTTTGAGTACAGATATACTAGTTGTGTTGATTTGATCTTATTAAATCATGTAACAGGTGATTGAGAGGCCAAATTGGCATCATGACTGTTATGACCATGGTAAACGATAAATACAACCATCGTGTTAGTTACCTAAGATCATGGAGGGGCAAACAAGCAGCAATTGATAAGGTCTATTGTAAACGAAGCATGGCATATTCTGCTCTCCCTGTGTTCTTGACGGCTTTGGTACATGCTAATCCAGGTAGTGTAGTTAAGATTGCTGTTGTCCCTTATGAAACAGTCCAGGACACTTCTGTATGCAAGAGAATATTTTGGTGTCTGAAAGCAATGAAGGATGGTTGGCAGAATGCATGTCCCGTAATTTCAAGTTACGTTTAAATGCAGGCCAACTTTGATCAATCAAGTTGTCTTGATAAATGCCTAATGATTCACGATTAGGTACCCTAGTACCAAGAGTAACTAGGTCACAAACTAAACGGTCTAATTCTAAACGCGGATGTGCCCATTCCCGGCGAACACCTGCAAAGTATTCCACTGGATCACTTTCTTTAAGACTACGGTAATCATCATCCCTTTCTACAAGCAACCATTTACTAGGATCCATTTTATGTTTATTGATTGAGAAGAAGAATAATATGAATTTATAGAGTTATAAATTGTGGATGTGAAGGTAAAGTTATAAAGTTAAGTTATCGACATGTCAATCTACCTACAAAGTAAACTGATCTACTGATGAAATATACATGCCAAAAAAAAAAGTAAAAGTAAACTTATCGACTTGTCAAATCTTTTTATAACAGTAGAGTTCTTGATTATGGACTTGTCATCATAGTTTTATTGAAACACACTAAACATAATACAAGGAAGTAACAAAAAGATATAACAATTCAAGAAAATAAATAGACATCCATACAACCAACAAATTCTTTTATTCATCATCATCAGACATCATCGTGTCAGATTCGTAGTCTAGACTTACGCTGAGATTGTGATACTGCATAGCTTGTACTGTGTCACCATCTTCGGTATAGTTTCTAGCTGCTTCAACTAGATCATGGCGGAATATACGTAATCGCATTCGATTCTCCTATTATCTAGCACGGAACAATGTTATTTCTAGTTGTTGAGGTGTGTCGCGCAACATATTTTTCACATGCTGTTTCGGCACTCTTAATCCATGAACGATGCATTTCTCTATACAACTTATGTGACATTGTGTCCTCCATTCCCACTCATGCTACATTTTTATTATTGCATGAGTTGAGTAACACATATTTGGATCAAGTGGGTTGTAAAAATCATCGTCGCACCACCATTTCCTATCCATAGCTTTGAAGATATCTCCTGGTGTATAACTCATTCTTAATATATGTATATTTTCTATGTGTATAATAACTTAATTTGAGACCACTAATGCAATCTATTTATATGAATTCTTGAAACATTATTTTATTTTTATTTTAACAAAATGATTGGTCAAAAGAATAGTTAATATTTGTGAAAAGCAAAATTCAAAGCTGTGGAAAGTTAAAGTTAAAGTTGTTGGGAAAATTTTTAACTTGTGCAAAGTAAAAGTTAAAGCTGTGGAAAGTGAAAGTTAAAGCTGTTGGGAAAAAAAGTTAAAGGTGTGGAAAGTAAAAGTTAAAGCTGTGGAAAAGTAAATTAAAGTATTGTTTCGCTATAAATTTTGTTTTCCTTTAACAATTTCCCTATACTAATCAATTTCATAAGTTCATGAAGTAAAGTTGCAGCAAATGGATAAGGGGAAGAAATCATTGATTCCTGAAAATATGAGTGAAAGGGTGCCTCCAAATAAGATGGGGAAGAAAGTCACCTTCTGTCTACCAAGTCGTGATCCCCATATAGAGGAAAACGAAGAGAAGTTGGATTGCTTACTGAATATAGTTGATCGGGAAGAAAAGGCGAAGTTTGAAAGAATGGAGCGCGGAAAATGGTTGTTGTCAAACGTTTTGGAAGATCTAAAGAGGAATGGGCATCCAATCATGGAAGGAGTAACTTATGAAAAAAAGAAGTACCCTTTCTGAAAGGCATTCATAGCTGAAGTTGATGCCAAGAACTATAGCTAAATGGAAAAAATCCAACTTTAGTTGGATTATAAAAAAAGGTATCATTATCAAGCCTATCGTGCAGGGGAGATCACAAAGGATGAAATGAAATTTTCTTGGGGCAAACTTCATAATTCATTTGAGTATTTAATGAAGAGGGCTGAAGATTTGGAATTGGCTAAAGGGGAAAAATTGGCAGTTGTTGAGGATGAAGATGAAGGTAAAGACATCACAAAACCTGTTGACCTTACTCAACCATAATAAGTTGTTTAATGCCGATGTTTCTTATGTTTATCATGTTTCGTATGTTTCTTAGGTAATGTTTAGTATGTTTCTTATGTTTGGTTTGTTTCTTATGTAAAGTTATTGGTTATTGTTAGTTTAACACTTATTAAAGCACAACAATTTTTTCATAATCAAACTAACATAAAACAACATAATACAACCTGATGAACATACCAAACATTAAATAACATAATAATACAAAAAATAAACTCACATCTCCTTCTCTGTATCATAAGGAATTGTTATCGTGTTTGATAGCGGCTTCTCGTTCCGTACATTCTCTAGATGTTCCAACTGTTTTATATTGGCCTTTGCACGAACCTTATCCAACCTTTCCTGGTACACAACCAACATCTCCTTCTTCGTATCATAAATTTTATGTTGCATCTTGGTGTAGAGCTCTCCAACAGCGACCAAGGCACGTCCCGTTAGTGGCTTATCAAGCCAAACAAAATAACCACATCGTCAACTAACGCATCGCTCCCAGCGCTTACCGGCATTTTCACCGGTTCACAAATTACCTATATCGGGCTCTACACCACAGAAACACATCTCTTGCCTATTCATGATAAAATATGTAATAAAATTAATGTAATACTGAATACTGAAATGTGGGTGTTACAAGTGAATCTGAAAATGACAATTTATAGGCCAAATTATATGACCGTTATAAGTAAAAAAATTTAAAGCCGTTATATAGCCGTTGTAATTATATTAAAATTATAGAGCCGTTATATAGCCGTTGAAATTTAGAATCGTTATACAGTCGAATCTATTAATAAATATTGTGTCCTTTTAACAACCAATCAAATACAAGTCGTATCACCAAACTTATTTTATTAAAATTACAGGTTGAGTTTGAAGATATTGATAAGGGAAAAATTCCATCGGAGAATGATTGTTCCCCAGTTTATCAGCTTAATTTTAATAAATTCTATGCCAAACAACGCATGAAAAATAAAGTCGAGAAAAATTTTGTATACTCAAAAGCGTTTGACATCTATTGCAAGAAAATGAAAGAGATACATAAATGGTACAAGTCAGGGAAGATCTCATACTCGTTGATGAAAATGGAGGAACAGAAAGTAATTAATAAAATTGAAATTGCACAATCAGAAGAAACGGATCTTGACCAGTAAATGAAAGATGAATGGGAGAAGATGGAAGAACTTGTTGAACCTTATAACATTAATGAAGATGCAGATGAAAGTTCTGATGAAGATGTAACAAAAGTCATTGAACTGAGTGCTTTTTGATAAGTTGTATTCTTACTTCAATGTAAATGTAACTGTAATGTGTTTCAAAATGAAGTCCACAAGTTACAATTATTAATCAGTAAAAACACAAGAAAATCTAGTCATGCTTCATATTTCTTGTGTATTCCGGGCCACTTTTATGGGGTAAAAATTAGTTAAAATAAACGAGCATTTTCTATATTTTACTTTGTTACTACTAATTTGAATTGCCCACTGTAGCAACATGTTATGAAATGGAGAAACTGAAGTCCACGAGATATAATTATTAATCTCTAAAAACAGAAGAAAATCAACTTTCTTTCTACTGTGCAAAGTTAAAGTAATGTTCGGCAATTTTGTAAAAGTCGATAGGCCTTGTCATATTCCTGTAAAGTAACAGTACTGTTATGCAAAGTTGAAAAACTCGATAGGTCTTGTCAATTATCTACAACAAGGACTAACAGTGCAAAGTAATTCATGTTTAATCACATGTCAACCGAAGCTATGTTTCTTCTTTCCCTTTAAATATTCATATGTGAATTCATGTAAATGTACTTTTAAATTTATAGCTAAATCAAATGAATAGGGGGAAGAAACCAATGAATCCTGAAGATCTGAGTCAAGGTAAAGAAGGGAGTATAACTTCCAGAGTTTGAATATACTTGTACACTTTCTTACTAATCATTTTAATAATATATTGTAGGTAAGCATCTTCCAATGGATAAGGGAAAGAAACCGATGAATCTGGGAGATGTGAGTGAAAGGGGGGAAAGAAAGCTATGCTGAAGAAATTTTTAAGTCTAACTGGGGTTACAAGCCTGAAAAGTATTCGGGAGTCGGTTGGGAGGATATCTGAAGCTGAAAGGGAGAAAAGAATGTGGAACTATCAAACGAGGAGTTTGGAAAAGAAAAAGGCCCTAGTCATGAAGGAAAGACGAGAAATGATTAGTAAAGACTATGTATCAACCCAGTTATAATATTGGCACTTCCCTGCTGACGCGAGTCCTATAATAGATTAGAGTCTTAATGCAAAGTGGAAGGTGAATGCAGATAGGGATAAGAATCGCATAAGTAAAACTGAAAGAAGAGCTGCGTTGGACAAAATCCATCAAGACTATCGTGCCAAATACAAGGAAATTAAGGAACGCGAGTTTGTTGAATGGTGGACATCTCATCCAAATGGTGAAGATGAAGATGACAATTTTGACTAATGAAATATGAAGATGCAAAAAATAAAGATGACTTGTTCATTGTAGTTTTATTTATGTAATGTTTATGGTGATTGTCTTCTGTAGCTTTCATGTATTCTATGTACCTTTCATGATTTTCCAATGTTTATGTTTATGTTTATGTTTATGTTTATGTAACTTTTCAAGCATTAATCATTAAGTCGGTTTTCATATTATCTTGGTAAAAGTTGCAATGATTAATCCCTCAAAAATGGAAGAAAAACAAGTTTGGTGTTTTTCAAGCAAAGTTAACGAAACGGTGTCGTTTTTGTTAATAATACGACGTTGTCGCAACATATTGCTATAGTAGGCACTTATGTTAAGATGTAAGGAAGAAAATCAAAATTTTCAAGAAAAAATGTGTAGTTAGGGGCATATTTAGGGAGTTAAAAAGTGGTTGAAAAAAATTCCATTTTAAAATTTTATAATTGTTACTACTAATTTGAAGTGCCTACTATAGCAATATGTTGTGAAATGGAGAAAATGATTTCTACAAGTTACAATTATTAATCCATAAAAACAGAAGAAAATCAACTTTTTCAAGAAAAAATGTGTATTCCGGGGCATATTTAGTGGGTTAAAAAGTGGTTGAAAAAAATTCCATTTTTAAATTTTATCATTGTTACTACTAATTTGAAGTGCCTAATATAGCAGTATGTTGTGAAATGGAAAAAATTATTTCTACAAGTTACAATTATTAATAAATAAAAATGGAAGAAAATCAATTTTTTCAAGAAAAAATGTGTATTCCGGGGCATATTTAGGGGGTTAAAAAGTGGTTGAAAAAAATTCCATTTTTAAATTTTATCATTGTTACTACTAATTTGAAGTGCCTACTATAACAATATGTTTTGAAATAGAGAAAATAATTTCTACAAGTTACAATTATTAATCCATAAAAACGGAAGAAAATCAACTTTTTCAAGAAAAAAATGTGTATTCCAGGGCATATTTAGGGGGTTAAAAAGTGGCTGAAAAAAATTCCATTTTTAAATTTTCTCATTGTTACTACTAATTTGAAGTGCCTACTATAGCAACGTGTTGTCAAATGGAGAAAATTATTCTACAAGTTACATTTATTAAACCAAACAAGTTTTTCATAAAAATAAACCAAACAACCACAATTAAAACTACAAATACTTTTAAGAGTCATACAAAGTCTTCATGAAAATAAGACACAACTAGAGTAATACAAAATGACAAATTAATAGCCAAACAAGTCTAGCATAACCAAATTCCTACAAGATATGGATGCCTGTAAAACATATCCTCCATTTACCTTTAACATGTCTAGGTGGTTGTTGTCTCTGATGCACATTACCACCTTCTGCATCTCTAACGAGGGAACTAAATGCGTTACTCTGTAATTGAAACACCTCAAATCTACGAATAGGCGTCTGGTAGCCCTGTGAAGTATCTGCATGGGTCAACTGAGACTGCTCCTGAGTACCACCAATATCCCATGCACCTCCTCCAGAAGTAGGAGTATACTCCTGTGAAACATCACGTCGCCAAGTACCCCAAACACCTGCACCACCACCTGAAAACTGTGACTGCTCCTGAGACCATGAAGAAGTACCTTCTGAGGTACTACCACCCGTCATACCACCGAAAGAACCACCCAACCCCATCCGATACTGCTCCTCTCCACCCCCACCGGACCATGCATCCCAACCACCGTCACCACTACCATTCGTCGTGCCTCCCCAACCTCCTCAAGTGGATATCTGAGACTGATAATAAGAAGGACGGTCTGTCCAAGAATCCCATCCGCTGTCAGCACTACCCGGTGTATTGTCTCCCCATCCTCCCCCAGCAGACATATGTGACTGATGATACGAATGACCCTATGTCCATGTACCCCATCCCCCTCTGTCATGAAACCTAAAGTAGTGTGCACATCTGAGGCTACATGGTCATAGTACGTCCCGGGCTCAGGAACAACTGGGACATCCCGAGGACGACCAACTCTTCTTCCGGTACTTCTGTGTCGCTGATAACTGCGTCGACCAACTGTTAGAGTGGGAACCAGCTCGGGTAACTTATGCCGGTAAGAACTACAACCAGTAGAGGTCAACCGGTCCCCTAGAATCAAACGTGCCTCATCGACATCGGGATCAGGATGCTAGATGGCATAATAGGCTTGGGAAATCCGTTCCACCTATATGAAAACAGTTCAATCTTTTAAAAACCAAAATAAATTTACAAAAACATTACGAATCACTAAATCATTAACATATATTAAACTTACATAGTACTGTGAATATCCACGTGTGCCCTGAAAGCCATGCTCTCTAGACGATCGCCTGGGATCAACTACAAATAGGCGGGTAATGGTGGAATACCATCCATCATATGCTAATGTACACCCTGCAGCTCCATCCTTGATATATTTGTAGTGACGCGGTGTCATAGCCTCGCTAAGCCTGGACTCCCAAAGCTGGATGAATGTGCTATGGACAGAGACCCAATTCAAATGATCATTATAGCCCACGTGCATCCTCTCGTGGTTCTCCTCAGATGAGCCACATGGTATATCCTGCCTAAAGCCAAACTGCCTAGTCACACGATCAGGATAGCACCACTCGACAACTTCTTCAAATATGAGGGGACACTTTGATGTCCACAAAGTCCGAGTAAGAACATCAGGCCTAATATCACCATCCACACATCTGTATGGCCTCCAACAGAAGAACTCATCAGTACCCATGGCATCCAACTCGTAACGAACAAAATGTGATTGTGAGTGTGGAAAAGATATCATACTCAACTGAACCTTCCACCTGCAATAAATTTATGGGTCAATAACAGTCAACAACAAAGCTTTCATCAAAGTTCACAAGTACTTTTTTACTATCGTACCTCATAGCTAAGGGATGCTGAATGTATGCATCTTCCCTATGTACTGGAACTAGTGAAGGGAAACGCTCCAAGATCCATACCTAATTCATATTTAAAAGTCATATTCACATATCTTAAAGGGGAATGATGCATGTATAATAAAGTATATTTACCTGCAATAGTGTAGTACACCGGCAGAATTCCTTCTTCATACCAATGCTAGTAGAGCAAAACTTCTAATACAAGTAGGCAAGCACCGCGCTACCCCAACTATACGCATGTACCTGGGTATAGTCTCGTACATACTCTAAGAAGTCCACCTGCAACCTGTTCCCAGATGCGTTGGGAAAGACTAAACCAATAATCATAACCAAATGTGCCCAGATGTGAAATAACAATTGTCTATCAAAATCAACTGAATCCTCGTTCAGCCGATCACATGCACCAAAATGATCTACTAACCATGTCAGCTTCAATCCACCCATATTCACGTCATCGCCAACATGGTACACACCTAACAAATCACCAATCATCTGGCGCTTCTCTTCTAAACTTTGCTGATAAAATGAATGCACAACAGGAGATCCAATAGTAGGCAGCCCCAGTATATAATAAACATCCTCTAGAGTGATAATCGCCTCCCCAAAATGAAAATGAAATGTATGCATCTCCGGGCGCCATCTCTCCACAAATGCAGTAATCAATCCCGGATTATGTTTAATTGTCTCAATATGGTAAATGCCATAAAAACCAGATGATACAATAGTTGCCAAGACATCTGGATGTGGTGGATATTTTTTAACTTTATCCCAATATCCACGGTAGTTGACGCGCGTATGAAAATCTGGCAATTCCTGCAAATAATTATATGATTATATATGTTAAACGAATTACATAGTGACAGTAAGATATTTATACCTTTAATCTGACAATAATTATTTAAAAAATTATATACCTCTCCATTCCACATATGTTCCGAATGATGCTTCTGCTGTCGGGTCAGTAAAGATCCGTCAATAGGACAAAGACGGTAACTAACTGAATCCATATATGTTTCTACAAAATTTAAAACAGATATTAATTAATCAATTTTTATTAAAGCTTACTAACTTACTCGAACTATTATATTATATATAAAATATATTAAAAAGTTTTAATCAAAAATCTAAATTTTAAAAAATGTACATATATACTTCAAAATTCTAATTATAATATTCAAATATTCTTTTAAATATATGATATTTTTCAAATGATGGTAACTAACTAAATCCATATATGTATCTACAAAAATTTAATATAATATTAATTAATGAAGTATTTATTTTTTCAAGTAATTGTTAATAATAAAATCTAAACAATTTTTAATACTCTTTGAAATATATGATATTCTTCAAATGATTTATTAAATTTTTTTATATACAAGTATGTATTTATATTTATATTTATATATTACAAAATATAATTTATAAAATATAATTTATATCATTTTCCCTCTTATATATATTTATATTCGAAAAATATAATTTTTTTATATATATCATTTTTTATAATTCGAAAAATATAATTTCTAAAATATAATTTATATAATTTTATTTATATTTATATATTAGTAAATATAATTTTTATAATATATTTATATTGGAAAAATATCATTTTTAATATTAAATTTATATATTTATATTTATATATTCAAAAATATATTTATTTTTTTAATTTTCAAAAAAATAATTGTTAATATATTATTATATATTAAAGTTCCAAAATATAATTTATATAAATTTATATATTTCAATAATTATATTCAAAAAATAGATTTTTTATTAATACTATTATATATATTCATAAACTTTAAAAAATATTTAGATTTTTATCTAATTATTTTTTTAAAATTTAATCAATTAACATACTAATTATTCACTAATCAACATACTATTTCACTAATTAAGATGACTCTAATTAAATGTTCGAATTTGCACTAATTTAGATATAATAATTGAGCTCATGTGGTTTGAGCCAATGAAATTAATCAATTATATTCTCTAATCAACATACTAATTATTCACTAATCAACATATTAATTGAGTAACTAAAATGATACTTGATTCAAATTTATATTAATTTACTTACACTAATTGAATTCAAAACAATGAAATCAATCAATTATATAATGTAAGTGGCATAAGAAATCGCAACAAGAACTCGAATCAAAACATTAAAATCGGAACAATAACAAGAACAAGAACATGAAACAAGAGTAAAAAAATTGGAAAGAGTAAGAAAAGAGATGATTACCTGTGTTCGCTGGGGGAGAGTGCAAGTGAGTTCGCCGGGGGAGAGTGCAAGTGAAATGGTGTTCGTCGTGCAAGGGAGGAGATGTGTGAGAGTTGGTGCTGTGTGGCTGGTTATTGTTAAGAAGAATTAGGTTTTAAAATAACAAGGTTAAAACGATGTCGTATGGATCTACCTGCTGTGTTCGCCGTTAGAAAGTTAAAACATAGTCTTTTTCTCTGCTTTAGTGTTCACCGGTGGAGATGGTAAACACCTTAGGAAAAAAAAATTGTCAGCTGTGTTCGTCAGTGGAGATTGTGTACAATCTTTCTACTGTTTGTCATTCTGTATGGCGTACATGTCTGTTCAACAAGCCCCAACCCTTAACAGTTTTGTTCGCCATTATTGGGAATTAAGTATACCATCAGTGAAAGTTTTTGAACTCATGTACCATTTTTGAAAGACCAACTTGATCTCTGTACCAATTATGAAATGGAGCCCTTGTACTTGGACTATTTTTTATTATAATATAATTGTTGTAAATCTAATATGAACTACAGTAATATAATAATTTTGTGTATATAGCTCTATCAAATCTATTCATGTGTCTCAAATTACATTCACCTCATTGCCTTCTATAGACCAAAGAAACTGTGTGGTAATATGTTCGTGTATTGGAACATGTACAATTACAACTTCACATCTTTATGACTACAACTAGTATCTTGTTATGTGTGTTCAAATGAGATAATACATTGACAATCAACTTCACTATTTAATGCACTCATAACACTCCCCCTTGATTGTCAATTGTGAGTTATTACAAAGATTGACTGCCTCGTTAAAATCTTGCATGGAAAAACCCAGTGGGATAAAAACCTTGACGAAGGAAAAAGAGTATAGTCTCCCCTGAATAAAATGTCTCACATTTTGACATCTTGTTGTAGTAAATTTCTCAATCTCCGCATGCCAATATTATTCCGCAACTTTTCAAATGTTGATGTGGGAAGTAACTTTATAAGTAAATCTGTCAAATTTTCACTTGAGCGAATTTGTTGTATATCAATGTCACCATTTTGTTGGAGCTCATGACTATAGAAGGATTTTGGCAATATATGTTTTATTCGATCTCCTTTGATGTATCCTTCCTTGAGTTGTTTATTGCAGGCTGAATTATCTTCAAACATAACTGTAGGAGTGTCCGAGATATTTGATAATCCAAATAATTCCCGGATATGTTGAATAACAGACTACAACCAGATGCATTCCCTACTTGCTTCATGGATTGCCAATGGCCCTGTTTGGAAATTAGAGGTTTGATGTAAAATTAAAGTTTTGAGGCAAAATAGAGGTTTGACCATATAAATCATCTAATATGAGTGTTTGGTAGTTAGCGGATTTAAATAGCTTATTGAGGTGAAAAAGCTAATTTTGAAAAAACTATTTTTAGGAGTTTTTTACATTATAGGTTTGTAATGTGTCACAAACAACTAATTTAAACAATTAATTCCCAAACAGTTTCATACAAAATAGTTAATTCAATCCGCTAGTCAAAATATCTAATTCAATCTAGTAGTCAAAATAGCTAATTTAATCCGTTATCACTAATTGCTAAACAGGCCAATAACTTTGTCTGCGATCGTCCAAAATGTGGGTCTGACATGTATCTAGCATCTGCATATCCAATCAGCTATGATTTTGTATTGTTAATTTGGACAAAATAACCCAAGATCAATTATCCCACGAAGATATCTCAATTGATACCATCCCAATGCCTTTTAGTTGGATCAGAACTGAATCTTGCCAATAAATTAACAGCAAATGCAATATCGGGTCTTGTTTTGTTAGCAAGATATATAAGAGCACCGAGAGCACTAGGATATGGAAATTCAAGTCCAAAAACATCTTCATCTGGTTTTCAGGGACATAATGGATCTTTTTCAACTTCAAGTGATCGAACAATCATTGGTGTGGTTAATGGATGAGATTTGTCAATGTAGAATCGATAAAGAACCTTTTTCTGTGTAAGTGGACTGATGAACAAATATTCCTAAAGATAGATGCTCCACATGTATACCTAAACAAAATTTTGTCTTTCTAAGATCCTTCATTTCAAATTCATTTTTCAAATAATTAGCAGCGTTAGTAATATCTTCAGAAGTACCAACAAGATTTAAATCATCCACATATACAACAATAATAACAAAACCAGTTTGTGACCTTTTAATAAACACACATGGACACACTTAATTATTAATATACCCATTATTCAATAAATATTCACTAAGCCTGTTGTACCACATACGACCAGATTATTTTAAGCCATATAATGATCTTTTTAATTTAACAGAAGATAAATGACGAGGCTTAGTTTCTTCTAACTTTAATCCTTTAGGGATTTTCATATAAATATCACTATCAAGTGATCCATACAGGTAGGCTATCACAAAGTCCCTGAGACGTGTTTCCAATTTTTCCATACAAGCCATACCCATCAGAAAATGAAAGGTAACTCCATCCATAACAGGAGAATATGTTTCCTGATAATCAAATACAGGCCTTTGAGAGAATCCTTGGGCTACCAACCTAGCCTTATATCTCATAATTTCATTTCTCTCATTTCCTTTTCGTACAAATACCTATCTATTCCCAATAGGGACTACACCAGCTGGTGTTTAGACTGCAAGTCCAAATACATTTCTCTTGCGCAAGGAGTGCAATTCTTCCTGGATTGCAACTTTCTATTTTGGCCGATCATCTCTTTGTCGACATTCTTCCACACTTTGTGGTTCAGGATCAGAGTTTTCAAGAATATCACATGCCACGGAAAAAGCATATACATCATCAATTTCAGTACTCCCACGATCCAACAATTTTCCGTTATGTGCATAACTTATTGAGATCTCATAATTTTCAAGTACCTTTGCTTCTATAAAAGCATGTGTCACTTCATGGACAATATCCTCTTATAGAGGAAATACCACTTCTGGGGTTTTAGTTACAGCCACTTCAGGGGCTCGAACCTCTTCAGGAGGTAATACCACTTCTGGGGTTCTCTGAAACATTTGCCACTTCAGGGCCAAGTCCAATTAATTTCTGTTTTCGTGGCACAATATCTTTTGAAACCAATAAGTCTACCACGATTTTGGTGTGTCTTTGAATCATCAACCAATTCTTCAGGAATTGATTTATAGTTAGGGATTTCAACCCTCGCTGAAGCATTAACAGCAGGTATATGTAATTTTATTATGTGTCTAGAATCACTAAAAGCATCTGGTATTTGATTAGCAATGTTTTGCATATGAATAATTCTTTTAACCTCATTTTCACATTGATTAGTACGTGGGTCAATAAAATCAATCCTGATGCATGCCATGATATTTCATAATTTAATTTAGGCAAAATTTTATCTCCCCCTAATGAAGGGAACACAGACTCATCAAAATGACAATCAGCATAACGAGCAGTAAAAACATCACCAGTCAATGGTTCAATATATCTAATGATAGATGGAGAATCAAAACCAATATAGATACCAATTCTTCTTTGAGGTCCCATTTTTGTTCTTTGTGGTGGAACAATAGGGACATATACTGCACTACCAAAAATTTTAAAGTGGGAAATATCGGGTACTTGACCGAGAACTAATTGATAGGGAGATTCTTTATAATAAGCAGATGGTCTGATCCTGATTATGTTACCGGTGTGTAGTATTGAATGACCCCAAACTGATATAGGTAATTTAGCCCTTAATAATAAATGACGAGCAATAAGTTGAAGTCTTTTAATTAAAGACTCTATTAGACCATTTTGTGTGTGCATATGAGGCATATGGTGTTCGATTTAGATTTCTACTGACATACAGTAATCATTGAAAGTTGAGGATGTAAATTCAGCAGCATTAGTTAATCGAATTAATTTAATGGGATGATCAGGGAATTGGGCTCGTAATTTGATTATTTGGGCAAGTAATCTTGCAAATGCTACATTCTGGGTAGAAAGTAGACAAACATAAGACCACCTAGTCGAGGCATCAACTAAAACCATGAAATATCTAAATGGGCCAGAAGATGGGTGAATTGGACCACAAATATCACCTTCGATTCTTTCTAAAAAATTTAGAGATTCGGTTTGGAGTTTTACATGTGATGGTCGAATAATTAGCTTTTCCAAGGAACACGCTGAATAAGGAAGTTCATCACGTGATATTACCTTTTGATTTTTAAAAGGATGTCCTGTAGAATTTTCTATAATGTGACTCATCATAGATATTCATGGATGACTAAGTCTTTCATGCCAAAGGGTAAATGATTTTGGGTCTACTATTTTAGGAATGATGATTGTGTGAGACTCGATGACTTTAATTTTCATAGTATATAGTACAGATGAAATTGGGGGTAGTTTTCTAAAATCTTCTTATGGCCTGAGATAGTGGAAGTGATAAGGAGATATTCTTTTTCATCTTCACTAATGGTTTCAACATGAAAACCATTAAGATGGATATCATTAAAACTCAAAAGATTTCTAGTGGACTTACTAGAGTAGATGGCATTTTGTATGTGAATTTGTGTCTCGTTTGGTAGGATAAAACTGACTTTCTCAAAACCTTCTATTATACAAGATGTACCCGAAATCATCCAAACATGTGAGTTGGTTTTAGTCAACTGTGAGAAATATTTTGGACTTTGTAAAATAGTGTGAGTGGTCGCACAATCAACAATGCATATGTCTCCCATATTTATGTTATATATATATATATATATATATATATATATATATATATATATATATATATATATATATCGATTTTATTCAGATAAAACAAGCACATAAAACAAGTACATGAAAAACAAAAAAAAATACATATGAAACCTAACCATCTAAATCATAATAAAGATTAACACCAGTGTTAAATTCGTTTGAATTTTCGTTGGTTGGTATATTTCCTATATTTTGATTATAGTCAGATAAGTTTGTTTCCACCCTCTTTCCATTAGGTCTTTTTAATGATTGGTAGAGTTCAACAAGATGCTTTGGTGTTCGACAAGTACGTGCCTAGTGCCTCTCAGCCCCACACATATGACAAATATCTCTAGTATCTTCTTCTTGTGATGCCTTCCTTTTATTTGGCACTTCATTTTGTCATTTCTGGTGGTCAGAGTTGTTATAACCATCACGTTGCCACTTCAGGTGACTATAATGATACTGATTTCGAAACCGTCCATGAAAATTTCCTCGTCCAGGGTTTCGCCCGTAACCTCATCCTCCTCTATGCCATTTCCCACGTTCATTCTTCCGGAATGACGTGTTATGTACTTCAGGTAACTGGACAGAGCTTATGGGACGGATCTGATAATTTTTCATCAACGACTCATTATTCTTTTCAGCTACAAGAAGGAGAGATATTAACTCGCTGTATTTTGTGATATTATGTTGCCTATATTGTTGAGCCAGAATTATAGTTTGGGATGGAAGGTTGAGAGAGTCTTTTCAATCATTTCAGCATCAATAATTTCTCACCGCACAAAATTAATTTTGAATTTGTTTTGAACAACACAGAATTATACTCAGAAATAGATTTTAAAATATTAGAACCTTAGATTAATCCAATCATATCGGGATGAGAGCAAATAAACAAGTTTTTGATGATCAAATATGTCTTTAAGATTATTCCAGAGGGTGAGTGGGTTTTTGACAGTTAGATATTCAGATTTTAAGTCTGCATGAATGTGGTGCCTAAGGAAGATAATAGATTTTGCATTTTGTTCAGCAATTGGAGTTTTTCCTGTTTCTATAGTGTCTTTTAACCCATTTATACTCAGATGTAATTCAACATCAAGCACCCAAGACATATAATTTCCCCCAGAAACATCCAAAGCAACAAACTCTAATTTTACAAGATTCGACATTCTAATTTATAAAATAAATATTTAAAACATGATATAATAATATACATGCTAAAACATAAACAATTAATCACATACATACAATAAAATTTATAACATAAAATTACGACGACATAGCCAGTTATAAACTTGTAACTAATAATATTAAAAGTATAGCAATTGTAATATATATTTAAGAGTAATATAAATTCATAAATAATAACGAGAACAATTATAACGATATTTATAAAATAAATAAATAAAGTTAAAGTGTACCTCTTTTATTAAATGAAACTTATTCGGTCAATACCTCCTTCGTAAATAAATTTTATTTGGACAATACCTCCTTCGTGAATAAAGCTTGCTCGGGCAATACCTCATTCGTGAATAAACCTAGCTCGGGCAGAGACTCGTGCTGATAACGTGTTGTAAATCTTTTATAAACTAATATAATAATTTTGTGTATATAGAAGTTAAATTACGCTTAACTATAATGTAAATAAGTAAATATACAAGAGAGGAAAAAATATGACTAGTAATAGCTCTTTATTCATGTGTCTCAGATTACATTCACCTCATTGCCTTTTATAAGCCAAAAAAACCGTGTGGTAATATGTCCGTGTATTAGGATATGTACAATTATAACTTCACATCTTTATGACTACAACTAATATCTTGTTATGTGTGTTCAAATGAGATAATACATTGACAATCAACTTAACTATTTAATGCATTCATAACAATAATTAATATTTTTGAATAAAGTGTTATTATATTATTATGTATTTTAATTATTTTTTTCAAAAAATTGTAGATAAGATTTAGACATATTTGTGTTTGAATATGTAGATTTTGAAATAATCAAAATTAAATTAACATGAAAATTAGAAATTAAAGGAGATGTTATTTCTATAATAGTATTTTTATTTTCAATTATATTTTTTTGGTTGACAAATAAGAAACGCATAATTGTATACAAATGATCCTGAAAATTAAATATAATATAAATATGTAAAGATAAAATATTAGGGTATGATATATTGATATCATTTTTACATCAGAAATAATATAAATATTTAATTAGCATATTTTGTTTTATATTTGTATAATGATTCTGTAAGATTTAGTAAAAAAATTCACGATTCTCACGCTAAAAATATGCAACGAAATGTTACCCTAACATTTCATTTGTAATATGTCATTTGTACATTATGTTATTTTTACTAAAGGCACCAAATCACTAATATAACACTGTATATTTTATATGAATAAAGTAGAAAATTCAATGGAGCCTATGTCGCAATTAGGGGTGCACATAGGTTGCTTAACCCGATCAACTCAACCTAACCCATATTTGGGCCGAATAAACCGAGCCGTTCAAACCCGTATATTAAATGGGTTAAAAAAATTCCAGGCTAAATAAGTTGGGTTGGGTTGGAGTTTAATAATTTTTAACCTTGACCCAACCTAACCCAACCCGTTTATCCTAACGACCTAATTCATTTAGCTCAGCCGAGTCGCGTTACTTCCTATTTCCTAATTTCATGTTATCTTTTCTTAACCTATTCTAAGTTGTTGAATTTTGTCTATCTAAATCACCGTGTATGATAGATGATACTAGATAGTAATATAAATCTGGAGGTCACTGTAAATTAAGTAATCTTGTGTAGGCTTTTAAGTAACCTGTAAATTTTATATTATTTTTTATTCAATCTAGAACTGTGTTTCACTACATATACTACTTTTATGTTACTGATAAAAGTTCTTAGCAATTTGAGCCTCTAAAATATCAAGATAGTGTTTAATTATTTAGGCTTATGTGTAAAAAATTGTTTTAACAGTACTAACATCTATACCTAGTATTATAAAACTGAACTAAAATTGCTATCAATCATCCCACTAACATCTTCTACTGCTATTTTGTTGCAACATTCAACCCAACCCAAATCGACCCAATTCAATATATAATTAATGAATTGGGTTATATATACTAATTTATCAATGGGTTAAAAAAATTATAGACCGAACTAGTTGAATTAGGTCATTTTTTTACCCTAACGCGATCAACCCAACCCGTGTGCACCCGTAGTCCCAATATTGTGAAACCGTCTCCAATCTGGATTCGAATAAAAACCGAACAAAACTTAAAAAGGCCTCACTATTTACCCGAAGTATAGTCCAATAAGCCCAAACATTTTTAGAGCCCGATGGAATATATTTTCATCCCAACCATCGACCCATCCACGTATAAGAGAAAAATACTTAAACTAAACTAACAAGTCAAGTCATCAGTTTATCTCCAAGCCACGTGAACTTCTCCCTCTCAACACGTGTCCCATCTCTCCTCTCTCTCTCTCATTTCAACTAAGAAACAACAAAAACCCGCTTTCTCTCTCCTCTTCTTGATCCCAATTACTGTTCACATACTACCCTTTCTCTCAATTTTTCATCTATCAATGTTGTTTCTTACAAAGTTACAGACCATTTTGTTGAAAAATCATATGGGTTTTGACAGTGGGGGAGATAGAGAGTTCTTGAATCAGCAACAACAAGAATGGCACAAAGCTATCTTCTATGCCCTTTGTGCTGCTTATGCACTTGTCTCTCTTGTTGCGTTGGTATGTCTCTTTTCTTTATATACATATGTCTTTATCTATGTGTATGTATTGCTATGATTTTTGTACAAGTTTATTGTTGGTCTATGTATTTGTTTTCTTTTTGTAGAGAATTGTATCATGATTATACAGTTGAAATTTTCAAAGGTTCTGGTTCAGATTATTATTAATATTTGACATGATTTATGTTAAATTACTATTTTACAGCTAACTATTATTGTAATACTCACAGTAGTCTTTATCAATTTATTTGTCGTAAACTTTTTGGTAGTGACAATTTCGAGGTTTGGTTTCTTGTTTTAAAGGTTAAATTTCGACAAAAATGGATGTATAAGTTAGGGAATGAAATTTTAATAAACGATTCATTTGAAGTCACATTCAAGTGATGTCTAGTGCGGTGTTATTTCTGGGTTTGTACCTGTAAAATTGAGTTAGGCCGAGTCGAGTTCTTGACATCTCTGACACTGCCACCCTAAATTTGTATTCTTAATTTAGAACACTACATTTCATTGGGAAAAAATGGTTTTAAAGGCTTGACTGAATAATCTTATGGGAAGGGAAGAATTTGAATAATATATGGACATTTTAAAAACCTGGATTTTGATAAAGGTAGAATGTAAAATAATAATTGTTTAAATAGTTTGATTTTGTTTTTGTAGGGTTGTAAAAATAAATAGTTGCCTAGCAATCTAGCATAAATTGTCTAGAATATATCCTTTTCTGGGCAGTGGTTACATATACAGAGATCTATAAGCACCTATATGTATCCAGAAACTAGAGGATCACCATGAGCATAAATGATAATTTACTCAACTCAAGGAGGGGGGGGGGGGGGGCTCAGAAGTCAGAACCCATGTTTTCTGTTAATCTACAAGATTGATTTGTGTAATTACCAAAAATAGTAGAGTGAATTTTTACATATAATGTTCTAGTAGCATCAGACAGTAATAGAAAATAGAGTTTGACCGGACACACTGCTTTTTGTAACATATCAATGAGCTAAGACAGTTAAGAACAACTTCTATCAAGCCGTTAATTAATCTAAAATCATGTATATTGTATGCAATGTTTTTTCTTTGATACTGTGACAACATACGTTTTTATTATGTGTTGATAAATATTGTTGTTCACTTGTTTACAACATTTTTAATGGTTGGTCGGAGTAGCATTTAGTTTGCACGTTCTGGGATTCGGGATTGCTTTTTTATGATTGATCCACATACTAGTTCTTGTCAAGTGTTAATAGTTTTTCAGTTAAATATTTTAGCCAGTCTTCCATAGTTGGAATCCCTGGAAAACAGAGGTGTGATAGAAGTGTATGCAAGATGATCTAAAAACCGTTTGTAGAAGGGAAGCCTTAGGTAACCTTGAGGTAAATCTGATTATATTATATTTGTCTGAGCATTTTGGTTCTAAATTCTTAGCAGTATACTCAACTCTAAGGATATTGTTAACTAATCCAAACACATTGAGGTAAAGCTGATTATATTATGCTAATCTGAGCATTTCAGTTCCCTAAATTCCTAGTTAAATACTCAACTCTAAGGATATTACTAAATAGTCCAACCACAAAACAGTCACAAAAATAGTGGTCAGAATACACTCGAATTTGTAATGCCTGGACGATGACAAGGGTGCTCCTTGTGCAAAAAGAAGTTCAGAGTGTTATTATTTGTAATTTTTTATTATTATTGCCCATGTTTGGATGTAGCATGATAGTGTATGATATTAAACATGTCTATATCTTTAAAAAAGTAAATGCACGCACAAAGAATTATTGCTCAAGTGCTTCATAGTTCATACTGTCTTTTTTTTTCGAATTCCAGGTGCAACTAATTCGCATTCATTTGAGAGTACCAGAGTTCGGTTGGACAACACAAAAGGTTTTTCACTTGATGAATTTTCTTGTTAATGGAAGTAAGTTAGGGTCTATGTATTTTTTAACACTTTCCTGCTGGTTTTTTGTGGACATATATAATACGTGAGAATTTGTACCGCTTTCACAGTAAGAGCTGTCCAGTTTGGAGTGTACAGAAGTGTGTTTAGCACCAGTCCGAAAGTAAGTTATAATTTCTACCTGTACAATAATTATGACTATATTTCCATGCTTGCATGTTTAGGCGAGTCAGAACACAATACATGGCTTTTATTTTTAAGATGGACTACAATGTGATGTGTTTGTCTTAAAACGAGTGTGTTGTTATGATCTTTTTTAACAACGTAATATCGTTGCCAGAAGGAATATTTTTGGTACTCGATAAGAGATGTTATGGATCAGTGCTTATCCACGATTTAACAGTAATAGTTTAAAGAGGGCGGCAATAGATTTATTTGGATATACGAGTCGAAAGTGTTATTTCCTCTATATTTATATAAGATATTGGGTAGAACATTGTTCAAAGTGGATATGCTTCTTTTATTTTATATTACTATATGATTCTTCACATATGACCAATCAATTATCAACTGAGGCTATATATGTGATACAGGCATTCAACATGATTATCCTGGATCTTCCCGGGCTTCTGTTTTTCTCGACATATACGTTACTTGTTCTGTTCTGGGCTGAGATATACCATCAGGTACTTCTACTATTAGGGCGTTTATTAATTTACACTTCACAAGTTCACATAATAAGCTGTGAACTGGCTGGCTATAGCTAGTGTTATTAATTCATTTTATGGTGTTCTCAGGCAAGAAGCCTTCCCATTGACAAACTCAGACCTTCGTACTTTATCATCAATGGACTTATATATTTTGCACAGGTAGGATTAAGCCTCTTAACTTGGAGTCGCATCATACAAGAAGAGGAAAGTTAAAAATAGAAATACAATAACTGCCACTTTAATGTATATACAGTTTTTCTTTATGTTTTATATAACTAATTTGCTGATCTGATCAAAAAGTGGAGATCACCTGACCCCAAGTTTTTGTGACTATCGGGCTTCATTTGTAGGTGTGCATTTGGATATATATGATAATTAGTCAAAGTTCCGCTGCAGTTGAAGTGGCTAGACTCTTCCTTGCAGGTCATAGTTGTTAGAATTGATTGTTGAATTAGATCAACATTTAGAGCTAAATCCTAGTAGGTTATCCATAGTTTTTGTACGGAAGTATATCCCTTGAGGTTGTTATTGGTTTTTACTATATTTGGTGTGTCATTTGCAGTCATATCATTCTGTGCTGCTCTTGGATTCATGATATATGGTGGAAGGTAATAAACATTCTCACTGTTGTAACTTGTAAGCTTGACTTTAAAATTTTCATTGTGTCATAAGCAGCTTACTTCTTATTACTATTCACAGACTGTTTATCATGCTGCGACGGTTCCCAATTGAGTCTAGAGGTCGCCAAAAAAAGCTTCACGAGGTATGTACTTTTATCATGCCTGTGCGATCTTGATCTTTGGTGTATAGCTTAGTTTTTAACATTATCAGATGCATAATTGGTTCTTTTTTCGCTTTTTTTCCCCTGTAATAAACCTATATGCACTCATCGTAGTCCTTGGAGAAATTATATTATGTTTCCATTGGCATTTTCTGCTTGATGTTGGTACTGTAGTTAGGCTTCTTTTGTAATCATTTTCCGCTTCCCTTCTTGTTTAATAGTACTTCTTCTTACTCTTTGCTACAGCACAATCAAAAATTTATAGACAGCGGAAAATGCAATGGTAGTGACACGAACTTATACTGAGTTTTTGGCCTTTCCCTAGTATATGCTCTTTGAGAAATGTCACAGTTATTCAGATGGATGTGTCATATGTGCAGTTGTCATAAATTATATCGGTAGCAGTCGTAAGTTGTGCTTGCAAAAGTTGACGATAAGTTGTGCTTGCAAAAGTTGAAACTCGTCATGCCAGTGTATTTGTGTTAGTAATAAGTAGCGCTGGTTTTCAACCTATTGTCCAAGGGTCACCCATTTATCTACTAATGCAACGAATATATTGAACTTGTGCCTCAACTGCTGTCAGTGATGTGGCAATTGTGGTTATGCTCCAAGTATATGGTTTCATTATTTTGTCCTTGCCTATATTTATATACATCTACTTTGTATGCCCTTACATAACAGTCAACACTGAGAAGTATATTTAATAACTTGAGAATCATTGTAAAGAGTAGTCTATGGAAGACGCAAGTTATAAATCATGTTGGTTGCGTGTGTTACCCTGTATCTCTTCCCTTGTCCTGTAATGGCATTGTCCTGTAATGGCAGGTAGGCTTTGTGACAGGAATCTGCTGCACTTGTTTCTTAATAAGATGTTTTGTGGTGAGTTTCCATTGCTTCTCCTGTGCGAATGAATGCCATTCATATTTTTCTAATGCAACTTTAACATCACTGTGTATTTTTGATTAGGTTGCCCTCTCTGCATTTGATGAGCATGTTGATGTTGATGTGTTGGGCCATCCCATATTAGATCTTATCTTTTATGCAGTAAGTACATATATTAATTTGTTTGTTTCATACTGAACATGTAGTTCATAAATTGCATGTAGCTGTTTCCAGTCTGTGTTTTATTATTAACAAAATTTTATCAACGCATGGCATCCTAAAAATAGAAGTGTCACATTTAATGGAAGTATATATATCAACACGCTACTGTTCTTTGCTTTCTTTTAGCACGTACAGTCTGTACTGGTACATGCTTTAACTAGGGCTGGGGAAACTTTATATAATTATATATAACAGCTGCATATTCCAGTTCTTATGAAGACCAAAAATATGTGACAATATCTTTATGCTTTATATCATTACATGTACCATGAAGAGAGTCAGATTAAACTATTTTTTGTTCCAAAAGACTAGTCCACTTTTGATAGATGATAATTCAAACTGCCAATGTGTTCATTATGGTTTCATCAGCATGCCATGTTATTGGTTTTAAGTGAAGTTGCTATCATTATGATTTATGCATACATATAATATGTGGTTTCTATTCTTTTCAGTTGGTGGAAATTTTGCCATCTGCATTGGTCCTTTTCATTCTCAGGAAGTTGCCACCGAGACGTGTGTCTGATCAATACCACCCAATAAGTTGATGCTCAACGTTAAAAGGCCCCTAACAACTGATGACTTGTGAAGATAATTCAAGGTCGGATAGATAGTGATGACTCCCGCTCTCGTTACGGTGTATATTCCTCAATCGTCATGTTGCCATTTGTTTATAAATCAAATAGTGGCACAACTCTTTAACATCACAAGTATTGTTATATAACAGTTAGAGGATGGTGTTGATCAGCTTTGCCCTCACTTTCTCCTTGTCCGTTTCTAGTGGTGTACATGTTAACAATAATCTTAGCATGAGAATTTGTTTCTGAAGGCCTATGTTACACGGGTAGTAATTTTTTTTAAATAGGTATCAAATTAGGAATCTAATTATAGCCTTACTATCGTATAACTGCATTTATATTTAATATTATATTATAATAAAATGTGTCAGTATTGGATAAGAAAAATATATAGTTTGCATATTGGTAGTATACTGTTATTGATATTCTATTCTATGTAGTCTAGGAGACTAGGGGAATCATATGAATCCTATTCGTTGCATAATACATGTAAAGAAATCTATGTATACAGTATTCATATTGACCTTGTATTCAAAAAAAATGTTTGTTAGTTGAATATGAGGATGAAGATTTTTTTTTTTTTGTTGGCTTGCATGACGTTGAGTGTAGGAGTCATTTGTAACTTACGTGAAGCAGATAACCCTCCACAACATGAACATCGGGGTTGGAGACGGTCACGGCATCGTAGACATCATCGTCATAAATTACCACACTCTCCGCCAACCCCATCACCGGTCATTGATTCTCCACTACCCCCTCCACCAGTTCATGAGGCTCCTCAACTGGTTCATTCTTCACCACCCCTTACGACGTTTTTGCCACCTCCACCACCAAAACAGTCCTCTTCCCCCAGTTAAGACCCAACCATCGCCATCGCCTTCAGGAGAGTTTAATGATCTGGCGAAGTGCGAAACGGCTCTGGTGATAATTGATAATTGTGTTGGTGATGTGATCAACTATTTTTTCGGCAACATTAGGGCTATTTCTAGATTAGGGCTATTTCTAGAGGACACACTTGTTGCAACAGGATCATACAACTATCAGAACCATGTTTTGTTCGAGCGTTTATCGATGAACCATCTTATTAGGATAAGGTTATTAAATTGTGTTTTTAGATTTATTATCATTCAGTTTACTACATTATATTCTATTTTCAATTATCACAGAACACAACAAATTATTGAATCTTGTTACGTTCTTTGGCAGTTACAGAGATTATTTACTGCGAAACTCAATGTAACTAAATAGTTGAGTGAGTTAGGTTTGACGTTACAGAAACTCAATTTTTTTTTCAAAATTATGTTGCGCAATTAATCAATTACTTAAAACATTCACGAGTTTATCTTGTATTGCACATTTGTACCCGTCTTGAAAGTGAAAGTGGATACAAATATTTAAATTAGTACTATATTTAAATTTAATATTTATATTTTTAAAAACATTTATATAGATTTATGATTCAAATCTTATTAATAATATATTAAACTCTAATATTTGTATTTAAATTCAAATTTTATCTAATAATATATTAAAATTTAATATTTATATTAGTATCTCTAAAATTATAAACATTTAAGTTAATAGTTCAATAAATATTAATAAAAGTAAAGAATCGGATTATACACAATTACAAAAAAAGAAATAATCACCCCCAGGAAACATAGTTGAAATTGTTTTTGCATTAAAATTTTAAGGATAATTATAAAAATAGAAATTAATTATATAATTATAAATAATTTTTTATATTTAATAGTCTAAATCTCTTTAACCTCAAAAAATAGCTGGTATTTAAAATTGTTACTTGAATATTTCTCCGGTGAGAAGATTACATATTTGTATACTTTAACATACATCGCCATGTCACTAGGGATGAGTGTAATTAGAGATGACCGGATGAGTGTTATTTAATTAGGGATGACAAAAAAATCTGTTTCGACGGATATCAGACCTGAAACCTAAAATTTTGGATTTACCGAATACTATTTTTTGGATTTGGATTTGGATTTAATTTTTAAACCCAAAAATTTTTGGATTTGGATTTGGATTTGAGACATACCGATCCGAAACCCGATCCGAAATCTGAAATCTGATCCAAATTCAATCTGAACCTGAAATCCAAAAATATCGGATATATATATATATATACTGATTACGTATATAATTAACTTACTTACTATTTTTTTAGAAAGAATCTTATTATGGTTAGTTTTGATGATCATCACATGCACTGATTGAGATTGCCAGTCCCCCCACTGGTACCTTTGTATGAGTTATACTGAACTCGGTGATCTTCCCAGACAGCTCCTTGCCTGCTCGTAAAAAATATTTATTCTTCGTTTATGAGCTCCTTTACCAATAGACAATAAGGTGGACACTACATTTAACAAGAAACAACTAACCAGTTCATCCTGAACATAAATGGTATTTCCGCAACAGTTCCACTGAAACAAGTATCACTGATTGCATGAAGTTTAGCTCCACGAGGCAGTGGGTGTACGATTGTGGCATTAATCTCATCGTCTGAGATCTTTCCTACCGTCTTTTAGTCAACAGGACACAACAATTCATCATAACCATCCATTTCATCTCCACTGAGGTCTACACCCCTTGAGGCATGACCTGAGTAGTAAAACACTAGCGAGTCTCCTGATTGGCAACTTTCAACAAGCCAACGCAATGCCATTTCAATGTTTCTCCTAGTGGGGGTCCTGGAGATGTCCAAATCTTCTTCTGCAGGTTATAATCAGCTATAACATTAAAGCCTGGATATTTAAAAACGTAATTCCAAGATTTTTTTTATCCTTTAAACATTTCTCACTGCAATTATTAATCAAAACACATTCTTAACTATCATTTCCACCTGTTAAACCTCCCTGATATAATTCAAAATTTTCAATTAAAAAATCTATTAAAACAAATTTTCAGAAAAAATAATGACACATCTTTGAATTTGATAAAGCCTGAATTTGATAGTCCAATATGATTATCTATATTTTTGCTAAGGAAAAACATAGTTAATTGAAGTGTCTCAAATTGTAGATATCTTCTAAATGGTGTCACGTGGATGTCACATAGATGATTTAGCTAATGGGTCATTACCTTGGAAATGCTCTAAGGCCCCAAAATATATATTAAATATATAATATGTGTTTTATACTTGTACATATATAGTATATGTGTCTTATATTATTTTTAATTTAAAAATATTAAACTGTCTTTAAGAGATTTTAGGATAATATTTTATTTTTATAAAAGGTTAAATGTATAGATAATATTTATATGTCATTTGTGTTTTTAGAAGGCAAAAAAAAAGTAAAGATTGATATTAATTACATTCTATTTTGTGTGCACACCTCATAGTTTGTTACTTGAATTTGAAAATCTAATAATTTTCAATGAATCATTTTTTCCCTTGGAAATGAATATTATTTTTCTAAAAGAAAAACCTAAATTAGGGAATCTTGAATAAAGGACATTTGAAAAGAAGACTTGTATTATTTGTTATAATTTAGTCTATGTAATTATTTAATTTTAATTTGTTTATTTAAAAGTGAATTTTTTAAATAGTTTTATTTTATAATATTTGAATATTATTTAAATTTTGTTTAATGATATAATATATAACATGAAGTCTCTTTTTAATAATATAGATTTTAAAAAATTAGGCCTCTTTTTTAACTTTTGCCTAAGGACTTATAATTTTTTGAGCCGCCCCTAAGGTTGATGGTTGCATTAATGTCGAATTTCTCGGAAGCAGATAATAAATGTTCCTGTAAAACAAGCAAAAAAACAAATGTTCTTATTTCAAAAAATACCAAGGAACTTATCTCATATAATATCTTACTGAAACCTATAAAATATCTTAAAAGATAAACACCTACCTGCAACATCTTTCGACGAAAAAGTCTCTTGAGGAGACATCCTGTTGCCCTCGCCTGTCTTGTGGCCAGGGCCGGTCTAGACATTTGGGTGCCCCAGACGATACTGTCCCTTTTTCTTTAAGGGGCTAAAAAAAAAATTAAAATATATATACAATACATGTATATAAATTTTTTGATGCCCTGTCTTGATAGTGTTCTAGATGGTTGCCTTGGTCGCCTTACCCAAAACCGGCCCAGCTTATGTTGTATGCATTGAAATCATGATGCCTTCATATGTTATATCAGGATTCTCTAGATTGCTTTTATAAAAGTGTATGTCATGGCACCTGACATCTGCTTTCCAGAGAAAGCCTGCCAGTCATAAGCACAGTAGTGTAGGCAAGAGCATAAGATAAAGGCAGTGCTGATGACCAAATTATTATATAAATGATTCTTGTGGTAAAAGATAACTAACTGATGTATCTTCAGCAATTAAGTTGATCATCCTCACACGTACTGATACAGTGGCTTGTCCACCGCTTGTTCCTTTATATGCATTTGACCGAGGGTGATTACAATCTGCATATTAGTAATACTAGCTTAAACCTCATGCATGGCATGAGTTTTTTTTAAAAAAATAATTTATAATAATTTTATAATTAAATTGTTTATTTTTAAAAAAATTATATTTTATTCAATTTTAATATCAAAAAATTATATTTTTTTCTTTTAAATTAGTTATTAATATTGATTAATAATCAAATCTTGATCATTTTATTTACAAATAATATTTAAGAATAATTTTAAATTATTTTTGTATTTGTGGGGAATTGATCCTTGAACAATTAATTAAATAATAACTAATATTTAGACATTTACTCGTTTACCCATGACGACGACATTAACCCCTTATTCCAATTATATATAGGATATAACTAGAAATATACTGGTATTCTAGTAGGAATCAAATTTGAGTAGAGTAGAAAGACCGTTATTCTAGTAGTAATGAAACTACCGATATTCTATGTAGTCTAGGAGACTAGAAATCTCTATATATACATTATTTAGATTGAATTCCTATTCACAAAATTTTAATTAACTTAATATGAGGATGAAGATTATTTTTTTGTTGGTGGTTTGCATGGCGTTAAGTGCAGGGGCCATTCGTAACTTACATGAAGCAGATAACCCTTCACAACATGAACCACAACATGAACATGAACATGAACATCATCGTGGTTGGAGACGGTCACGGCATCATCGAGTCCATCGTCATAAACCACCAAACTCTCCGCCAGCCCCATCACCGGTCACTGATTCTCCACTGCCCCCTCCACCAGTTCATGAGGCTCCACTACCCCCTCCACCAGTTCATGAGGCTCCTCCACTGGTTCATTCTCCACCACCCCCTCCACGAGTTGATCATTCTCCACCATCCCCTCCGATGTTTTCACCGCCTCCACCACCAAAAAAGTCTTCTTCCCCTCCACCAGTTAAGACCAAACCCCCGCCTTCAGGAGAATTTAATGATCCGGCCAAGTGCGAAACGGCTCTAGCGACAATTGATAACTGTGTTGGTGATGTGATCAACTATTTTTTCGGCAACAGTAGCGCTATTTCTAGAGGACACACTTGTTGCAACAGGATCATACAACTATCAGAACCATGTTTTGTTCGGGCGTTTATAGATGAACCATCTTATTATGACAAGGTTATTAAATTGTGTTCTTAGATTTATTATCATTCAGTTTGCTACATTATATTCTATTTTCGATTATCACAAGACACATCAGATTACATATTTGATTCTTACCTGATTTGTTGGCTGCAAAACAACTGCGGATGAGACATGCTATGAATGGAAAATCTTATTATCGTGAAGTATGTCATACAAAACAGAATACCAATTAGTATACACTAAATAATATATGAAGCTAATTGACATTGTCAGACACTTTAGATTACACACCTTCAGAATACTAAACGAAACCTGTTTAGTAAGATGCTGATTTTACTGACATTACCTTATTAACCTTGAAGGTAGTAGAGTGTAGTAGAGTGTAGAGGAGAGAATCTTTACAATACAAAACGCCTTGAGAACACATCAAACTTCTCACTTGAGGACAGTTGAGGCATCTGCAAACAATTAATTAAGAAAAATAATTATGCACCACAGTATGTCGTATCAGATTGATAAGGCTAAGTTAGACAAGGAATTCCTGAGGCTATGTTTGATTTATGTACCTGTGGTGGTTCACCTAGTTGTCGTTGAGCGTCAGAGATTTTCTTGGACATGACATTCAGTAAGCGGCCATATGTTAGATTAAGCTCGTGTTCGACAGCATGAATGAGGCTATAAGTTAGTGCACCAGCTGATTCACCTGTGAAATACTGCACAGTGACAGAAATATTTATAATTAGTACAATTACATCTTTCTTTCTATACTTGCATAGTTGCATGTAATATATATTCTTAAATTGTTATTAATATATACCGTAGTATCTCCAGAGTTTTGATGATCATCACATGCACTGATTGAGATTGCCAGTCCCCCACTGGTACCTTTGTATGAGTTATACTGAACTCGGTGATCTTCCCAGACAGCTCCTTGCCTGCTCGTAAAAAATATTTATTCTTCGTTTATGAGCTCCTTTACCAATAGACAATAAGGTGGACACTACATTTAACAAGAAACAACTAACCAGTTCATCCTGAACATAAATGGTATTTCCGCAATAGTTCCACTGAAACAAGTATCACTGATTGCATGAAGTTTAGCTCCACGAGGCAGTGGGTGTACGATTGTGGCATTAATCTCATCGTCTGAGATCTTTCCTGCCGTCTTTTAGTCAACAGGACACAACAGTTCATCATAACCATCCATTTCATCTCCACTGAGGTCTACACCCCTTGAGGCATGACCTGAGTAGTAAAACACTAGCGAGTCTCCTGATTGGCAACTTTCAACAAGCCAACGCAATGCCATTTCAATGTTTCTCCTAGTGGGGGTCCTGGAGATGTCCAAATCTTCTTCTGCAGGTTATAATCAGCTATAACATTAAAGCCTGGATATTTAAAAACGTAATTCCAAGATTTTTTTTATCCTTTAAACATTTCTCACTGCAATTATTAATCAAAACACATTCTTAACTATCATTTCCACCTGTTAAACCTCCCTGATATAATTCAAAATTTTCAATTAAAAAATCTATTAAAACAAATTTTCAGAAAAAATAATGACACATCTCTGAATTTGATAAAGCCTGGAATATCAGGAGTATGTTTATACCTGTAAGGACAATAATGGAAGCATTTGGAAATCCCATTGTATTAAGAAGAAACTTTTTCATGGACTTGGCATCGTTAAGACTTCCCTTGAGACTACCTTTTTGGCCAAGATAGCTCACCCCGCATACCACAGCCCTCTTTCTTCCATACACTTGAGGAGGTGCTACCTGTGGTAATATCGATACACCTAGTGAGACCGATATAAAATATGTGTATGTAAAGATCGTAGGAAAAAAATTCCACAACATTCAACATATACACCTTATATTAAGTAATCTGACACTTTTTAAAGAAAATAATTATCCGATCAAGTTTAGTTGTAAGAGTGACCCGGGATACCTGGGGAGCTATTTGTTGTTGTTGTTGCCAGCTGGAATATCCATTATATTGCGCAGGGGGAGCTGAAACTTGTGGCTTTGGGTATGTTTGTGAAGCTTGGTGGTAAAAACCATTATAATTATCTGTTGGAGTCGAAAAAGGTTGTCCATAAGAATAGTTGTACTGGTTTGATGTCAGTGGAGTTGTCAAAGGATGTTGGTAATAACCGGTGTACTGATTTGTTGCTAGAGGAGTTGTAGGCAGCTGATAATAACCATAATTCTGGTTCCGTGGGAAGATGGAGACAGTTCCACACGCTGGACAGTTCATGGATTGTGCCTCAACTGGCACCAGTACTTTTGTTCTGCACCAGCTGCATATTTCTTTTCGAGTAGAGATGTCTTTGGTATGCTGTACCTTTAGGTGCTGAAAGGTCTGAATTATTGAATTTTGTGAAAGATGGAATATATTGGGTTGATTTTCGGGTGACTTCTAGTTTTCGTTTGTTGGGTGGCACTTATATGCAGTAATATATGTATTCTAATTATTTTTTTTGCTAAATTATGTATACTAATTCGTAAGATAATTGAAGTTCTGGTTTTAGAAGATAACTATAGTTATATTCCTATGCTTTTTTATGACAACCAAAGGATGTGTTTGTGGAGAATCAGATTCATTTACACTTTGGTCTTATCTGCAAGGTATATTAACTTTGAGTGGATAGACATTTTGTTAGGATGCATAGGAGTATTGGCTGTCTATTCTACAGAAAGGCCACTCTGAAAGGGCACATAAAATGCAGAGCAATTGCATTTTGTAATCGGAGGCAATGATTCCCTTGAAATATGGGAACATTCTCAATGCAATGAAATCAAGATTCAAATTAGAAAATAGCAGATTTCATTTACTTTTTTATTTTCATTTATGAGATTCCACTGAATCATGATCTGACATGAAAGTGTATGAAACTTGGATACATTCGTAGATATGAAGTTTCTAAGCTGATACTGAATCAGGTTAAATTTACTATATATCTGTCCTATTCTCTTGAGTCGGAAGTCTTTAGGGAACAAGCTCTCTACTCTTTGGAAGAGAGGCGAGGTCTGCGTATACTGTATAGCTTATCTTCCCCAGCTTCTGAGTGGGACATTGTGTGTGTTTGGTTTAATTTTATTATCTGTCTTGCAGTATTTTGTTCAGATTGCAGCAGTGGGAATGTCTTGAATTATTTTGGAAAGTAAGAAGCCAGCAACTTGTGGCTATTGTGTCTTATCAAAAGTGCAAGAAGTTAATATTTTGGCAAGTAATAAGCCAGCAACTTGTGGCTATTTCAATACAATCAACATTTTGTATACAAGAAATTTGAATCTTAATATATTTAGAAAGTTGTTCAGTGGCACAGACACTTTAGCACTTCACAATTACCACGTGTACCAGTAGACTACAGGTTGATGGTTGCATTAATGTCGAATTTCCCAGAAGCAGATAATAGAGGTTCCTGCACAATTTTAATGTAAAACAAACAAAAAACAAATGTTCTTATTTCAAAAAATACCAAGAAACTCTGAAATTATCTCATATAATATCTTACTTCATCTGAAACCTATAAAATATCTTAAAAGATAAACACCTACCTGCAACATCTTTCGACGAAAAAGTCTCTTCAGGAGACATCCTGTTGCCCTCGCCTGTCTGATGGCTGTATGCATTGAAATCATGATGCCTTCATATGTTATATCAGGATTCTCCAGAATTGCTTTTATAAAAGTGTATGTCATGGCACCTGACATCTGCTTTCCAGAGAAAGCCTGCCAGTCATAAGCACAGTAGTGTAAGCAAGAGCATAAGAAAAAGGCAGTGCTGATGACCAAATTATATAAATGATTAATTCTTATAGTAAAAAAATAAATAACTGATGTATCTTCAGCAAGTTGATCATCCTCACACGCACTGATACAGATGGCTTGTCCTCCGCTTGTTCCTTTATATGCATTTGACGGAGGGTGATTATTCATCCATGTCTTACTGTGGAAACTCAAAAAGGCAGTATAAAACTTGGATATATGTGCTGCAGTAATATAATGAGGTCTTTCTAAAATCTATATTAGATCAGTTTATTTTGGATTGGCATAACAATATGATTTTAGTTTCTTATTCATTTTCTTTAAACCCTTCCTCCCTACCATTTCAGTATCATAATTCATAACAGAATCTATCTGCCAGATAATTTTGTAGGACTAAGCTTGTTTGTACATAAAGACACTGTGTTTCCCAATAACCTGCAAAACTATATTAGTACACTTGCAGACTACTGAGTTAAAGACATCAGAAGAAACTTAAACTCTCAAAGTAACGGAATTCACAAACTTGTAAAGATAATGACCAAATATTGTACATACTCTTTCAAGTTGTAGATATATGATAAATCAAGAATAGTTCCACTATGGCAAGAATCAACGATAGCATGAAGTATGACACCTGGTTTGAGAGGTCTAACAATGGTTTCATTGATTTCATTATCAAGTATCACTCCAGCCGTCTTAAAATCAAGAGGGCAGATGGTTTCATCAAATCCATCAAGTTCATCATTATCAAAATCAGGTTGTCTTAATCCATGTCCGGAGAAGTAGAATACTAAAGAGTCCCCAGCCTTACAATCCTTCACAAGCCATTTCAAACCAGCTTGAATATTCCTCTTAGTTGGATGAAAATATGGCCCACCTTCTGCACTCAAGTTGCATTATTACAGAAAAATACAGATTTAGTCATCTTGTGAGCTTATAACTTCATGCTTGAAGAGATATTCACAGCAGCAACATAATTAAAAGAGGGTATCTAAATAATGTAATACTAAATATGCTCATGACATTACATTGACTATATATCTAAGAATCATAGTTACCTGTAAGAATGTGGACGGAACTGCTTGGGAATTTGAATTGTTCGACCAGCATATGCCTCATGTTATTAACATCATTAAAAGTTCCCTTAAGCCTGAACTTCTGCTTACTGTAAACAACGCCACAGAGAAGTGCACGTTTTCCTCTAGGTGCTTCCCAAGAACTTATGGTCTCAGATTGCACATACTTAGCAGTACTAGTACTCGAAGAACTCTTCTGACATTCATTTACTAAGAAGTTCTGTCGAATTGAACGCTTATGGAATTCTGAATCAGAAACGTGTTTGCCCTGCTTCCAAGTTTCTTGATATCTGCACACTGTTATATTTCTTCCACATCCATGACAACAAATTGTCTGAGCATGTGGCGTGACTGATAAATTTATTTTGCAGTGTTTGCATATAACACTTGCATTCATCAACATGTAGTCACAGAAGTGACCAATCAAATTTTGTAACAATGTAATATATAATATACAATATGTGCTAAATTTTTGACACAAGGGAAAAGAATATAGGTCCCAAGCAATGATGTGGATATTACTGATTAGGCCTAGTCTAATTCCAACTCAACTTTATAACCTTGATTGATGTTAAATAATGAACAGCAAGGCTGCTCTGTGCAGAAATTCCATGCATAGTTTCTTAGAAATATTAATGAAGGAAAACAACATGGTTTTTGATTCCATTTAGACTATATTTCCTTGCTTGATCCTTTATCTTACTGTATTTAAAGATTCTGACGCTTCATTTTGTTTGAAAAAATGAAATTAAGAACAAAATTACGTATGTTCTTTTTTGTGAATAGAATAAATATAATTTTTCAACTCTCCTATTTCCAATCAAATCGAAATGAGAAATCAATCTCACTAATAAATAAATAAATGTTAATTCTCACTTCGTGCTCATATCCTTCGCACACCTCGTCACGAAACGTTTATAATCACTCATTTTATCCGCTCTCCCTATTTATGTGCTTTTCTTCCACTGCACTCTTCCCTTTAACGTACTCCTCTTCGACGACTTCTTTTCCACCACCAATTATATTTTTATTACATTCTTAACACCTTAAATTGTTTCCAACCAAACGGAGAATGGAGCGTAAGCAAAAGAGTGAAGAACCAGATGCTCATACTCATAAATAGTGGATGACAGATTAGGTTTCCTACTTTTCTCATTTTCCTGGATGCTACTCCTACAGAATATTTGGTATGTTTGTTCGAGGAAAGGTCAAAAAGGAAAGCAAAAGTATCAAGTCCTCAGTTTTATATGTTTTCTGTTGCAGTATCCTAATTCAATGATCATGTCCAAACAGTTAGTTTGCTTTTCAATGAATCAAGGCTCCTAGAGCAGATTCACCTACTAGTTAACTTTCTCCTAGAGCATTCACCTACTTGTTAAGTTGCAAAAGAATAAGTTTATATTGCAACATGTCATTAAATCTGCTTTCTGAAGAAAAACTGACAGATAATAAGTTTTTGGTTAAAGTTGACAAGAATGACAATTGTTAAGGGTGGTAAACATTTTTAACGTTTAGGATATCTCGACTACACATGCGTATCCTGTTTATATGAAATATATCCTATTCTGAGATGCGTCCCGACCGATAATATTGCTTCTTCCAAAAAAACAAATTCAAAAGTTTTCCCGACCCATAATTTGACAGATTTTGGGTGGCTTCATCTCCATTAGTAAATTTTGGGAAATTTCTCAAAAAAGCATCATTATTTTGAGAAGATTTTGTGGAGCACCTAGCATTACTCTATTTTACTAATCTTAATATACCAAAAACAAACATGAATGGATATAATACGCAAGGTTATTTTCAAAACAGTTAAAAGTTAAGGTTGTATATAACTAACCCAAACCAACAAACACAGTGTAACCCGCTAGTAGTATAGGGCAAGACGCACTAGGGGTGTAACGCATGCAGTCCTTTCCTCCACTCTTTTGGAGAGGCACTTTCCACAAAGATCCCGGGTAAGGTTGCCTATATATCAAACTCTCGAATTCCTAGTTCACACTACCACATGAGCTATGCTTACCATGGTTTTCTTCAAACATATTTTCATGTGTATGTAATACACACTGACCACACCACTTGAAAACAGTATATCTTGATGTATATAGAACACACCCACTGTTTACAAAAGTTGGACTTCAAACCCACGAGCATGGCCTGGCGTGCATCAAAGCATCATGACAGGGAAATTTAAGAGAAAACTCTAGGTCTAAGATATAAGATTAGTTCTGTTCTATTTATCTGGCACCAGCTTAACTGCTTATACACAGATGTGATCTTCAGCATCATGACAGGGAAATACAAGAAAAGTCTAGGTCTACAATATAAGATTAGTTCTGTTATATCTTCCCAACACCAGTTGAACTGCTTCTTAAACACAGAGTCACAGACATGATCTTCAGCAAGATTTCACTGCATAAATTTGTACTGCGATTGATACATCTGACCATCAATATCACTGCAACATATGAAAGGAGAAGCAAAGCAGTAAGTATAGATATATATTATAAGAAAGTTTCTAGATTATCATTTTGTTTTATATATGTAAGCAAATTTCCGCTTTCAACCTCCTGCATTTCAGAGTTAAGTGAATTTTCAATCTGAATGGAAGAAGCGACAAAATGCCACTCATGAATATCCTTGACCTTTTATTATTAGAAGGATGTGGCTTAACTCTAGACTGTTCACTTTGCAAAAAAATAAAAAATGTGATATGCTATAAAAAAACGTAATTAGCAAGTACCTAGTCCTACAGGAAGCCTTACCAGCAATATAGGAAACAGTGCAAGGATTAGAAATCGTGAAAACCATTGTCAAGATGCTTTGAGATTGTAGCTTTGCAGGTTGGACACATAAAACCAACAGATTCTGATTGATCTTCAGATTCAACAGTCTCACGAGTGAACCTTTTTGCACACCATACACACACACTCGTAATTAAACACACAATACTACTGCTTAAAGCAAAATCTGGCTCAACGTCTTCCATCCCTACATTGCCACCATCGTTTAACGCAACAATTTCGGGTTCAACTTCTTTAATCCGTGCTTTTCCATGATTGTTTAACACAATTGTTTCTTCTTCAATGTCTTCCATATCTACATTGCCACCATTGTATAACACAACAATTTGAGGTTCAACTTCTTCAATCCTTGCATCTCCGTGACTGTTTAACACAGTAGTTTCTTGTTCTACGTGTTCCGTCTCTACATTGCCACCATTGTTTAACGCAACAATTTGAGGTTCAACTACTTTAATCCGTTCATCTCCCTGATCCTTTAACACTACTGTTTCATGTTCAACATCTTCGATCCATACATTACCACCATCGCTCAATGCAACAATTTCAGGTTCGGCTTCTTCAATCCTGGCATCTCCACAATCATTTAACACAACCTTATATTGTTCAACGTCTTCCAACCCTACATTGCCATCATGGTTCAACGCAACAATTTCAGGTTCAACTTCTTTTGTCGGCGCATCACCACTATTGTTCAACACAACTGTTTTTTGTTCAACCTCTATGGTCCCTGCATCATTAGGCAACTCCAAGGATACCTCTGGCAAAGATACTGATTGTTGAACATTAAAAAAACTATCATTTAAGACTTCCATTTTATCAAATCTCAACTCCTCATACTTCGAGATATTGTCAATCAGCGGATCAGCAGAAAGCAATCCACTCTCTTTTTGCTAATGAAACAAACATCAATAAAGCAATATATTAAATCTCTGAACATTTAACAAATTTATCCAAGGCTTTACAAAGGAAAGGTTTGTTAAACATATGCTACATATCAACAGGATAATTTTGCATAAACTCGACAAGAATGTAAATGTTATGGAGCGATGGCCTATATCTATATATTTGTTTTAGCAAAGGACAGCTGAATTAATGTATGTTATCTGAAATAATATATACATTATGCAACAGATTTTAGGCAATGTGCGGAAACCATAAGTAACACAGACACAGATAGAGGCTGAGGCATTGGTCTCTCTACTGTATCACATACACCAGGACACATTTTATTACCTTGTCTGATATAGGATCAGCTGCAGCATTCCAGTGCAATGACTGCACCGAGAGTACTGAAGAGTCTGTAACTCCCATATTCACCCCAGCAATAAGTTTATTTGAATTAGCATGATTTATTCCACAATTGCCCTGCTCACTGCTACAATAATTTTTAAATTGACCGGGCTTGGGATGATCCAAAATCGTAGTGCACGCAACATTGCCATTCCCAATATCACAAAAACCATCAATTCTAATTATATTCTCATCTGCAGTTATATTTCCATCACATAGCTTGAACTTTTGGGCCAAAGTTGCAGCAGCCATGGCATTTCCCATTTCAGTAAGATGATAACCCATGCTCTGTTCACGGTCAGAGTTGGTCGCAGAAATCTTCGTGTTCAGATCGTTGGAAGAAGAACAAATCCTTGGTTGTCCAATAGGTGCAATCTCTTCCAAAGAATTCGACATAGAAGCCCTTGACTGCAGCTCATTATTCGATGGAGATTCAGAACTCTTTTGATCTATTATTTGAACAGGTGATTCTTTAAAGCTTTTTGTTTTATTGTTCACATGAACTCCCACTTGAGCCTCATAAGTGCTCTTCTCCTTCCGTTTATGTTTTTCATCGCCATCAATAACCAAACCACTCCCAGCAGATTTGTCAAGTGTATACATTCTGGTGGTATTTTGGTGAACTTCAAGCATATGCCCTAAATATTTGCTCTTTTCTTCGAAAGTCAGGTCGCATTTGGAGCAAACAAAGATAGCACGAATGGGAACCTCATACAGATTGTCCGTACTCAAAATGTCAAGTTCTTCGCTATTTAAAGATGAAATGGGTAAACTATCCACCTGCATGTCACTTTCCTTATTAATCACACCTGCATGCTGTTGAGTATCTCATAAATACTTTTTCATTCGAAAAATAAGAAACAAACTGCTAGAACTCTTACATCGATATTAGCAAGAATAACAACGCAAATGCAGCAGACACTCATAATTTACTCACAGTTTTGGAAGCCTCATTGCCAATTTGCTCAACATTTGCAGCCATCTGATCAACCTTCTCTTTATCTCTATCTTTAAAATAAGACTGCAGATACAAAGAAGCTTCCTTGCAGGACACAAAATGTTCTCCAGCAGGACTGACATCATATTGATCGAAAAACATTCAGTTGCAGCAAGCATGTAATAGGATACACATAAACTAAGGAATCTAAAAATAGGAAAAGGCTTATATAGAGTAGTACTCAACGGAGAACTACTTAAATAAAAACTCTGTTTTAAAACCATTAAATGATAAAAAGAAATAGAGTTTAGATCAGTTTTGATAAAACAGAACTTAATTCAGTATAAATTACAAATAGTTCTCACGTTCTCATCCTAGAAATGGTTCTCATGTGAACCAAAAGACAACTGCGAGTGAACAGTTATATTACCAACACAACTTCACAAGCTCCACCAGATTGCTATCCTTAAGAACGGAAGGAATCGAGTGGAAACTGAATTAAAATTGACATAAAATTCTATTTACTTGACGGATTAAAATAGGGTCGAGCCCAATTTATAGGTTACATCCTCTGCGAGCAGACATATAACTTTTTCATATTTCCTGACTTTGAAAACACCAACAGTCATAGAAACTTCTCCATAAAATTATTTTGTTTTAAGAGGATTAGGGGATTGCAGACATCCGCAGATGATTAATAAGTGCAGCCCTCTTTATTATCTTACAAATCGTCACATGGAAACATAAAATGTGCATATACATGATAGGTAATAATTATATAGTGGTAATGGAAAAGAATGAAGGAAAAGCCAAATATATATATATATATATATATATATAAAGATAATACAACAATGATACACTGAAGTGAGAGAGTACAATAATAATAGATACATGACAGAAAATAGGAGTGGATGTGGAAAGAAACTGAAAAACACATGGGGTGTGGTGTGCACACGAGTAACTTGCTGATGTGCACAAGCCACGTCCCTTTTTGTTATAAATACTGCTGGAAAAGTCCAACAACATTATTCTATATCTGAAGTATATGTCTGGGTAACTTTTCACCAGTGAAAAAGGTTTTGGACTCGAACTATCTTTCAACTCGAATTTCATACAAAAATCATATATAACCTTCATCTCATCATCCATTAGGACAGTTACCAAGTTGAAAACTGCACAAACAAAATTTTTTTCAACCTTTCTAGAGCACAAATATTTTACTAGGGACAATAATATAGACTTCTTATTACCAACAATTCTAAAGATTTTGTGTAGACTAATGACTTCAAATTCTTGAACACTGTTTATGGTGTTCTTGAACAGTATTTGCACCCCCATTCTAGTTACTCGTTCATAGACATATAAAGCATGCACGTACAAAGTAAACTCCCTCATGCACAAACAAAATCAAAATACACATACGTTATCTAAACTAATAATTCAAGAAATTCCAAGTAGCCTGACAAGGATAACTCAACAATCTACAATTCTACATACAATAAAAATTCTTCTTAAATCATAAAAGCCACTACCTTACATATCTGCGGCAGTAAACCGAAACACATCCATTTCGCCGCCTCAAACCAAGCAAAATCTTCCAACCAACAGGAAACTTGTCACCGAATTCACTAGCATCCACAAATTTCCTTTTCTTTCTCCTACTACACCATTTTCCATTTAAACCCCTCAAAAAACCTAACCCTTCTTCCTCACTCCTTAAACCCTCAGTCCTCTTCTTCAATTGCTCACTATAATACTCATCCGAATTACCTAGTTCCTGAAAATCAACAGCAACCCCATTCGAATTCATATTCGACAATTCAACCTCCACATTACTCCTACCTCCACTCCCTCTCTTTCGCTTCCTCTTCCTCCCATTTCTCTCATCCGAATTATACACAACAATTGCACCTAAACTACTATCAATCACTCTCTCGGGGTTCGACAATTCACCTAAACTACCCTCAACCACTCTTCTGGGGTTCGAAAATTCACCTAAATTACCCTCAATCACTCTTCCGGGGTTCGAAAATTCACCTAAATCACCCCCAACCTCTCCTTCTTGATGACCAAGAAGGTTCTTCAAATACCCTACAATGGTCCTATCTTCTGCCTCAGTGGGGTCATGGGCCGGAGCAAGATGGCCGGAATTGAGGGGTTTAGGGGAAATCCGGCGGCGGCGATAAGGGCGGGAGTAAATTTGACGGCTAGCACCGGCAGACTTGTTGAAAATGGAAGGATTAAGAAGTGGGGTAATAAGATCAGTGTTATTATGAAGCTTAAAAGCAGAATTAGAGCATAAAGAAAGAGTGTATAGCTCAGATTGTGAGAGCTCCGATAAGTTGATTTCCGGTAGGGATTCTGAGGTCAGGCCGGTGGTGGGAGACACCATTTTGGGCAAATTGTATGTGGGTTGGAGTTGAGTCTGTGTATGTATAAACTCTATGTATATGTATGCTTAATGCGAGTGATACTAGTTGTAGTATTCTTACAGGGATAGAGATATTGGCAGTTTCATTACACGTGTTCTGACTTTTGTGCAGCTTCATGTCCGATTGTGTATATATGTCCCATACCTCATCCTCAAATCAGGCATAAACCTTTTTTATTACTATTTGTATTTATGTCTTTTCTTATTATTATTTGTATAATTTGTTTATATTGAAAGTAAAAAACTTATCAAATTTGAATTTAATAAATTGTGATTCTAAATATTTAACTTGAGTTAAGGTTGGTTTGGAATTTGAAAACTTGTTTGAACTTGAAGTCAAAAATAAGTTTTAATCGAGTTATTCAAATTATAATTCCATACTCCCTCCCTTTCATAATAATAATCCACTTTCAAAAATAAATTTGTTTCAAAATAATTGTCCACTTCAACTTTAAATGTAAAATTTAATTTAATTTATATTTTCAAAATCAACTATATTCCATATATCTCTAATTTAAATTTCCAAGATCAACTACATGTCATATATTATATTCATTCAATGCAATTATATCTTATATATAATAAGAATAAAACGGATCTCATCCAAATACTACTAAAGGTCAAATGATCGATTCTTAACAACTGCATAATATTATATACTAAATATTTACAAGTTATAATTATTATTAAGATGTCTAACAACTATAAAATTTTTTAACTCACCTCAGATTATAACTCAAACTCTATCAGAAATATTAGTAATATATAAATTTGAACTTAAAGAACTACTTTTGAGTTAAATTAAAAATAAAATTCATAGTTATTATGTTACTTACACGATAGACATTGTTTGAGCCATATTTTGAGTTTCGGAAGTCATAATTACGATCTTACAACCCACGCGAAACTTACAAAATTATCTTTAATTCTAAGGTGATGCAGGAGCATTATGGCTGATCTATTTGATCTCATGGGAATCTATGTGCAAGTATAAAACTCACGATTTTATTCATCAAATTCTTCTCTCTTAAAAGATTACAATATATGGGTATATATAGGCAAGGAATATAACCTTAACCTAAAACAATTAGGATTCTCAATTAGATTCAAAATCAGCTAGGAATTTGCTAATACTTGAACCCAAATTGGAAACCAATCAAAAGCCCAATCCAAATAGGAATTACATCAAAACCATATTCAACTAGAAAAATAAATCCTAAGTGCTTAAAACAAGAAAAACCCTTTCAAGTGAAAGGTAAAAACTTGCAAGCCAAAATTTACTTAATATAATTATCTAATAATAACCCCAACATAATAAATCAACCAATGTTGGTAATTAAGCTAATTATTGGCTTCACAATAAATTCCCATAAGATCAAATAGATCAGCCATAATGCTCCTACATCATAAGGTGATCCAACATCCAAAATTCAACTGGAGCAGCCTATAATCTAGACCGAAAAGATAGTTACGAATTTTTATCGGAGAATTCTATTCCGTTTAGAATTTTTTTTTATAATTGATTTAAACATTAAAATAATTTTTATATTAGATTTATATAAAGACATATCATATATTAGACATTATTATGTATTATTATTAGATTAGAGTATAGATAGTATTAGGGTTATACATATAGAGAGTGGGAAAAGGCCGTGAATTTTCCTTTGTGAGAGTGATGATTAAAATTTTTCTTATCCAAATATTTTTTATAAAAATATTTAATATTTTATATAAGATATTATGATAACTTTATACGAAGAACTCAAAAACCATATTAATTTATTGGTTTGGATCGAATTGAAGAAATTAGTTTTTAAAAAAATAATAATTATTTAAGTTTCTCGCCTAAGAGTTCAACATTAGCCTAAGGTATTAAATATACATTTTATTTTATTATTATACTATATATAATACTATATCAAAAACACGTTATCTCGTACTTTGAATTATGTTGTTTAATAAATAAAATAAATCAAATTATAATTAAAATAATATAAATTAATAAATATTAATATATTTTTTAAATTTAATTAATTTACATATGATAAAATTATATTGAATTAATTTTAAATAACTGAGGACTACTGTTAACTATTTTTATAATTAAAAGTCATTTATATTTCTAAAATAATGTTATTACACATGTTAAATTGTCATAACACACATTAAGTATTAATATGGAGTAATATGTTTAGTTCAATAAAAAACCTGTCATATATTAGTATGAAAAAGTGGAATGTAAAAATTATTATGACGATAATTGTTATGCATCGTTTTATTTTTTAATATTAACTTAAACTTTAAATCTCATTAGCAATATAATAACATCTATTATTTATTGATGCAATGTTTAAATTATATATATTATATAATTATATATAAATTACAATTAATATTATACTACTAAAAATTTAATAACATAAAGAAACTTATTCAAATGAATAATTATATTATCATATTATTAACATATACATATATATTATATCTCATATACCATAATATCTATTAAATTTTATATAAAATAAATATAATAAAGATATTATCAAAAATATATTTAAATCTAATATGTATAAACTTAAATATATTAATCATATGTTTGATATATTAAAAAATCATGTTCATAATATTTCGAATCACAAAAGTTAACATATTTATATATTAATAATATAAATTTATATTTTGTTCGATGTACATATTTATTTTTAATATTTTAATATTTTTTTATATTTAATTTGATTGATATAAAAATATATAATTTAAATAAGTTAAAAATGCTAATATAATTATAATATATTAATATTTTTTAAATTATAAAAATATTAGTAATTTTAAAATAAATAATTTAATTAATAAAATAAAATATCTATGCATCGCACGGGATAAAATCTAATAAATATGAATACAACCAATCAACAATAAATTTTCTTAATACGTTATTTTTCTAAAGTGGACTACTAATACGAAATGAAGGGAGCACTTAATAAATAAACTAAATATATTATAATCGTTAATTTTCGTTTTTCTCCCTGTATACTTGTAGTTTTCACTAACGTAACAAAATGGGTTTGACCGAATAATGGAATTGAAATGTATGTAATGGAAATGGGTTTGACCGGATAATGGAATTGAAATATATGTAATAAGATTTGAATCGATATCAGTTCAATATAATAAAATTCGAAAATGATTTAAAAATCAATTTGATTCGATCCAAAAATGACCAAAATCGAAAATTTAATTAAAAATTTTTTGATATGAAAATAATTCGAAATTGATTCAATCTAGATAAAAATTTATCCAAACTGAATACGATTCAAATCAAATTATAGAGTCTAAAAATATTCACAGATATACAATTTTATAATTCTTTACATTTATAGATACACTATACACTTTACTTATATCTGGTTCACACGTATAATACATGTATTTGTAAAATAAATATTAATGAATAAAAATAATATATTTTAGATTTGTTGAAAAAGCCTTTACTTTTTGGATTGTCTTATGCACCGTGTATCAGCCTACCACTCCCTTAGAGCATTCGCACCCATAAATTCCATCAGTTTATCAATTAAATTGATTGAGTTAATTATTATTTCTATCAAAATAACAAAATCACTTATTTCCAAAAAATTTATGCAATGATTAAACTCCATCAATTTTTTAATTATTATTCATTAAAATAAAAACCATATATTATGTCATTTATTTAATTTTAAATAAATTATTTTAATACTCTCTCCATCCATTTTTAGTTTACCTTTAAAAAAAATCACACATCTTAAAAAAATATTAGTTGAATAATTTATTTTCTTTATTATCCCTCATAATTGCATTAAATTGAGTTGAATTGTTTGTGTATTTCAATTAGTCAAACATTAGAAATGATAATATAAGAATATTTTTTAGATTACAATTGGTATTTTATTTAATCTACTTATCATTTTATTTAAATTATAATATTATTATTTAATAGATTTTTGATAACAATATAAATTGGCAGGCGTTGATTACTCCGGTAAAAATTGATGGAGTAGTTAACGGATTGATAAACTTTGATTTTATTGACAGACCAATAAAACGCTTCCCCTATCTTTCTATCCGTCTAATGGATTAACTAAATTTTGGCATGGGTGCATATGTTTTTATACACCAGCCTACCATTCACTTATGCAACATTTATGCATAATGAAAGTATTAATTTATCACATTGAACCAAGTCGAGATTGAAGAAATATAATATTTAATCAAAATTATTATTTTATTGGATATTATTTCATCGAATTATAATTCTAATTTGACAAACTGACCTAACGATCTTCATTTCAATTCAATGATAATTCAAATTAATCCAATATTACTCCAAGCCAAATTTTTTGAACCTAAACAAAATCCAAATTGGAATAAAAAAATTCTAAATAATCCAAACCGAATTTAATTGATTTTTATTCGAAATTTATCCGATTTTAACCCGATCAAAGTCGTCCCGATCCAAAACGAAACCAATTCAAATTATATAAAACTAAAAATAAATGAATCTGAACCGAATCAAATCCGATTCGATCTAATCTAGACTGTATATAAATATACCTAAATAAAAAATTAATCCAAATTTCTAGGTCTAATCTTCAATATTATGTAACTATTAATGTTAAATTTAGCGTTTTTGTAACTATTATTAAGAGAGAAGATTAGTTCTATTTCACACTATTAAAAAATTTAAATACATATTTAATTAATGGTAAAAGAAAACAACTAATACAATTAAATAAAATTCCCCTCTTGAGCTCTCCCTCTTCTAAATCCTAGCCTCCATTAAAGATTTTTGAGTGGGCTTCCATCGGTTTTCACCGGTGAAAAACCCTAATCCCTTTATTTTTCGTTTAAAATCTTGTTTATTCCCGTAAGTTCCCAATTTATTTGGGTTTTGTTAGTATCTGCTTGTGAGAGTTTGTTAGGGATTGTGGTTCTATCAATGTAATCAACTAATATTTACTTAGATTAATTAATAATTAACTAAGTAAAAATATACTGTCATATATAATTTAACAGTATGTTTAAAATGTCACTTGTAATAAAGATGCTCAAATAGTCAAAGAGGTGACAGTAAGTATCAACAGTTACTGTCATATGTAAATAGAATAAATGATCAATGAGGTAGAAGTTCACAAAGTGTTCATATACAGCACAGATCAAATTTCTGACAGTAACATTCTACATTCTGGAGCCTATGACAGCATGATCGAGTGACAGCACTTTTTGGAAACAGACGACAGCAACTATTCCTTGACAGTAAACTTGGCGGAGAACGAAGATTCTATGACAGCAAGTTTTATTGATAACAATTATCCCCTGACAGTAAACTTGGCGGAGACTGAAGATTTAAGACAGCAAGTTTTCTGACAGTAGCTTTGGCGGGAAGAGTTGACAGCATGTTTGGCGGGATGATCGACAACATGTTTGGCGGAATATTTGACAGTACCTTTGGATGACAGCATGTTTTAGAAGATTGGTGTTCCTGACAGTAAAGTTTGCGGTAACAAAGATGTTGTCACCAAAGTGAAGCTGAAGGTTGACAGTAACTTTCATAGAAGCTGACAGTCTGTTCCAAGTAGCATACTAGGTTAAGTCATTCACAGATTGATCTTGACGTTTCTATCTAGTCTGTCAAGTCTACAATTGCAACTTGAGATAAAGTAAGCAAAAAGGTAAAGCGTGCTCATGGTGTCAAGAATGTCAAATCCTCACAGAGTACCTTTATCTACATTTGGAATGGAGACAAGACTCATGAAGAAAAAGTGAGATTACCATTTCCAGTATTGTCCAGGAAACAAGAGAAACTGTACTTGTAAGTGAGATATGTGTTGTAGTTTAAATACACACATCTCACAAACACTTTCTAAGGAGACACACAACTGAGCTTAACTTTTCTCAAGCATAGAAACTCTAACAATCTCTTGTTATTGTATCTATTGAAGCTGGAAATCCTTTCCAGTCAGTTGTAGCAACAACAATTAATAAAATTAATTTTTGAAGTAAAACACTGTGTGTCCATAGCTTACTTGTTTGTTGTTTTGTAACTTAATACATTTGCTTTTGTTTGTTACTAGCAAAAGTTTTTAAAAAATTTATTAAATTGCATTCAACCCCCCCTTCTGCAACACTCATACTGTTTAACAGAGTTTGGTTTTTGTTTGGTTGTGTTTTGGTGTTCTCCATGATCGAGTTTATAGATCAGCATGATTTTAATAGGTTTGATTCACGGATGAATGTTAATATGAGATCACATCTATGGTCGATTGCACATAACAGTCGGGTGAAAACAAGTACATATATTCATAGTCGAGTGAAAACAAATACATACATTCAAATCGCTTGATTGCATCTCCAAAAAGGAAGTTTTAAACAATGACATCCTTAAGCGTATGTCTGATTTCGATTGCATTTGTAGATGTCATATGACTTTTGTTTTATGAATTGATTCCTTTTTTTCAAAAAAATACAATTAAATAAATTCAATATGTTATAAGAAAAAATTAAATAGTCCTTGAATTACTAGTCCTTTTATAGATTTAATTTTGGCTTAAATGTAATTTAAACTCTGTGTTATTAACAATATACAATTCAAACCCTCTTTTAATATATTTAGTAAATTTAACCCTACGTTTTTACCTATTTACAATTGAAACCTTTTTTAAAATAATTAGTAAATTTAACCCTATGTTTTTGAATCATGTACAATTGAAACCTTTTTAAAAATAAATAGTAATTTTAACCCTACGTTTTAAAACATTTAATAAATTTAACCTTGACTTTTTAATTTCAGAATAAAATAAATTTTACGACAAATTTTTTAATAAATATTCGTCAAATGCACTATTGTCAATTTTTTTGTATAGATATTATCTAAGCATAATAGATATTTGCGATTATTAGGGTTTTTCTTATAAAATGTATATTTAAATTTTCTTTTCTATATTAATATATCTATATGTATAATATATTATATATGTTCAATAAAATTTTAATATGTGTTTATATTATTCCATCTTGCCATCACACTTCCCGCTCAATATATTCATGAATGTTCATCACCGAATTTAATTTATTTTCAAAAATACTCTTCGATGAATATATTCTCGAAAATACTTTTTCGATATAAAATTTGTTTTATTCCGAAATTAAAAATTCAAGGTTAAATTTACTAAATGTTTTAAAACTTAGGGTTAAATTTATTATTTATTTTAAAAAAGGTTTCAATTGTACATAGTTAAAAAATATAGGGTTAAATTTACTAATTATTTTAAAATTTTAGTAATTATTTTAAAAAAGGTTTCAATTGTAAATAATTAAAAAACATAAGGTTAAATTTACTAAATATATTAAAAGAGAGTTTGAATTGTATATTGTTAGTAACATAGAGTTTAAATTATAAATAAGCCTTTAATTTTTACTTATTTTAAATTTATTTTCTTCGTTTTCTTCACCTCACTTTTTATTTAACAAAAAAGAAAAAAACTTTGTCGTCCCCAAAAAACAAAGAATGTAGAGAACTACAAGTCAACGTACATACATCATTGTGGATAAATTTGAAAGTGACATTGGCCGGAGCAGATCGAGTGTGGAATGATGGAGGTTGAAATAACATCCTACAAATTAGTCACACCATCAAATCCAACACCACCCCACCTTCAAAAATACGATCTTTCATTTTTAGATCAAATTGCTGCTCCCATACATTTCAACATGCTATTCTATTATGATCATTCTCTAGACATCCATCATTTGGAAAAATGTTTAGCTGAAACTTTAACTATATTTTATCCATTAGCAGGTAGATACACAAAAGGTGATACTTATGTAGATTGTAATGACCAAGGAGTTGCATTTCTACAAGCCAAAGTAATGAATCTTGAACTTGATCAACTTGTTGATGCAAAAGTTGATGTGGGGTTGTTGAAAAAGTTTGTTCCATGGCATGTAAATGAAGTTGATCAAGCTTCAAGTCCTCTTGTGAGTGTACAAGTTAGTAGCTTTAGTTGTGGAGGTTTTGTGGTTTGTTTGAGAATTTCGCATCGAATTGCGGATGGATTTACAGCTGCTTCTTTTGTTACTGCTTGGTCTACTGCAAGTAGAGTTGGGATCCATGGAGTGGTTAAGCCATCTTTTGACTTGCCATCTCATATACCTGCTAGAACATTGCCTGCTCCCAAGCATATTGCCTCTAGGTAAGTCATTTGTAGTATATATTTCTGCAAATTTTTATAATTTTTTGTATTTAGTACTGATCTTCTGATTTCGTGTCGTATTCTAGCTTAATTTGTTTTTGCAAGATTTAATTGAAATCTCTTATATGTTTGGAAATAGTCTGTGATACGATATTTTGCCAGAGTGATTTATGAGTCGAAATTTATTGACAATATTAGTTTTTAGTTACTCTTTCTTCCTACTTGAAATTTAATTGTATCCAGGAAGACTGTTACTAAAGTAGTCACAAGGAGGTTTGTGTTTGATGGTGCGACCATAAAAAACTTAAAAACAGATATTGGATGCCAAGCAACACGTGTAGAAGTTGTGACAGCAATTATATGGAAGGCGTTCATTAATTTAAGTCTTGCAAAACATGGAAACTTGAAGACATCACTACTTGAACATGCAGTGAACCTAAGGGGCAGAACAGTTCCGCCAATGCCACCAAATACTTTTGCAAACTTTATCGCCCTTGCTCTGCCACGAGTTTTAGGAAATGAACTCGACAAGATGGACTTGCATTCCTTGGTGAAATTAATACAGAACGCGGTTAAAAGCACTACAAATAAGTTGTTACATAGCGAGGAATTTTACAAAGCGGTGAGTAGCTCTTTCAGAGAGGTGGACGAGGACTTGAACCATGTTAATGTGGATTACAGGATGTTTACGAGTTGGTGCAGATTTCCACTATATGAAGCTGATTTTGGATGGGGGAAACCGAGATGGGTGAGTAGTATAAGTATGTCAATAGAGATCACCATACTAATAGACACTAAAGATGGCGATGGCATTGAAGCATGGGTGAGTTTAGATGAACATGACATGCTTCACTTTCAACAAGATAAGAATATCAAAGCCTTTAGCTACTCTTAAAAATGTTTAATTCTACAAAGGTTTGGTGTCAAGCTATATAAATCATTATATAGATGTAAAACAAGTTTCCAGCAGAAGTTGCACTGTGAGTCTGTGATGGAAACTAGAACAAGCAATAACGGTAAGGTTTCATGGATGATCAAGTTATGTCCCAATAGATCGTTAACACTTTTTAATTTGGGATTTCCCAATAGATTGTTAACATTTTTTAAAATAACATATTTTTCTTTACCAAATTTAGGAGGTTTCATCAACTTATCGATCTTTTTTTTAATGTTTTTTAATCTCCGTACCCAAACCAAATGTGTATAAAAGAAGTAGAAAGTTTAAAAGGAAGTAGCAGACACAACATGTTCATAACTTAACATCTTGTCCAAGAGTTCCACGGGACAATCCTTGGTGATTAGTATGTAATGTAATATCAAATTTTAGTGATTGATAAGGGAAGAGTCTCCCCCATTCTTGCTCCCAAGTCAGTTAAAATTTGAGAAATAAGGACAAAAACGTTGCACTATTAAATGGGTGTTTGGCTGTACTAATGTTCGTTTGCATAATTAAAAATATATTTTCTATTTTAAAAAAAGTTTTCTGAAAATATATATGATTTTGGTATCATTTTAAAAAAGAAGAAAATGGTAACACCTATTAAAATTAAAGAAAAATATATTATTTTAAAAAGCACAAAGTGTTAAGAAATAAATATGATCGAGTTAATTATGTTCACGAAATTTCACATAATTAATTTAAAAATTACTCTTATTTATTTATTTATTTTCACATGTTTATCACAAAATTTTAAGGCTTGAAATGTGTTTAAGATTCATATCAGTTTTTCAATTGCCATATAGTACTAATTCTTTAGATTTATAAATTTTTAATTTTTTATCTGGTTCAGAATATCAAATTAATTAAGCAATAAACCACAAAATTCATCAACACAATCAATGATGTAGGAATGCGGATGCAGGGACCATCCCCTGCGGATAAACACACTGAATCAAGAACTCTTATCAAGTAGTGTAGTCCAAAAATATTATTCAGGTCACAAATATTGATTATATATACATAGCATATATCTGTGTGTATCTATAATTTTCTAGAAAATCCCCTCATTCCAGCTTGTAGGAGTCTCTTACTACCAACACTCAACCTCTCACTTACTTTCCTTCAATCTTCATCCCGTTATTTCCCAGGTTATAATTGTTATTTCTTGTTTTTTTTTAATTATCTTTTTATATATTCATGTTGCAAGTTTAATTTTTATAATATGTACTTCTCTTTCAGATTACATTTGTGTATATTAAATCCTATAAAACCCATGTTCTAGACCCTAAAATCTTAGTCTGCAGAGTGTATTTGCCATTTCATAATTTGTATTTTTTTCCGAATTTATTCATTCTGGGACTGGGGAAATTCAGTTTTGATGTAAAAATCAAATCTTGCTGAGTTTCTTTAGTTTTTGTGGGTGTATACTATATGATGATGCAACTTAAAGGGAGTTTTGTCATTTGAGTTGGAATGAATTTGCCTATGCTTAAAGGAGTGTGTAACTGAATGGATAAGAAAATTTAAAGGAAGAAGATGTGCAAAATTTTGGAGTTACTCCGATATTTTGTTGATTGGAGGTTTAAATTTTATTGTGTCTTTTGTGATTTCGTTGTTGAGCACTCAAATTTTATGTGGAAATAGCTATGAAGATAGTTATACAGTCTAAATTTTTCGTGAAGTAAACAATAAAAAGAATCTTTCCTTTCTAACAATCTGCTGGCTGCTGGAAAAGTTATATTGTTGCCCCGTGTTTAATTTTGAGTTCTAAACTATTGTATTTTTAGATATGGCCTTAAAGTTCCTGACTTGTATTGTACTTAATATATTCTATCTTATACTTTTTGGTTTAGTGTCATTAGTGTACTGTACATGTATTCAAATAAGGGGATGGTAATCCGAGTCTTTTGAGATGATGAGCAAAACTTTTTTTGCTTACTATCAACTCTTCAGTATATGGCTTCCGGTGTGTTCCTTTATTAATTTGCAAAAGGCTGCTAAATTTACTTTTAACTTTTGATTATGTCTCTTTACAGATTATATTATATGGCAGTCGTTCCTTGTGGGAGTACATGGGTGGCTCGATGGGGAGGGGCCGGAGGGCAACCTCAGTTAACTATGAGAGCTTCTGCAAGGAACAAGTTATCTGTACCTTCACACGAGTGAGTAGATTCCTTTTTGAAATATTTGTTTGTCAAACTATCCTAACAGATTCTAGTACACCATGCTATTATATTTGTTCTGCACATTTGTTCAATTTCTTGTATTTCTATATCTCCTTGGTAACTTCTCTCGTGCAAATGATAAATATCATAAGTTAGGGGATACATTATGTCATCATGGTTTATTGTCAATAAAAGAGTTGTAGAGTTGAAAATGAACCTGATGTCTATTAGCCTGATCTGTCTCGACTTGTTAAGAATGGAAAAGTAGACCCCGTGTTTACAGATTTTACACAAGATTTCTTAGTTCTTACTCGCGCGTGTGTGTGTGTGTATATATATATATATATATAACACCCATTCATAGTTATTAAAGGCAAAAAGCGCAGCGAAGCGTAAAGGGTCTCCTATAGCTTAAGCGCGAAGCGAAGCGCGGGCTTTTGTAAAAAAAGCGCACTATATAAATAAATACTTTATATATATATATATATATATATATATGTTAAAATAAATGTAAACATAAAGATTAGTGGGATCACCTAGAGGGAACTAGAATTTCAAGCTAGAGCTAGACTGATAGACATTCTAATTAATAAATATAACCTCAAAAGAAAGAAATAGGTCCATGCTTCATATTATTATAAGATACTAAGAAGTGGTAAAAATTTAAATGTGCCCATCAACATCTTCTTCATCATCAAAATAATCTGAATCTTCATTTTGATCAAGGCTCTTATTCTCTGCAAATTCAATCTCCTCTTCCTCATCCTCATACTCAATATCCTCATCCTCAATCTCGTCTATCAACCTCCTAGTGGAGGATCTAGAGTTCCTATTGTTGGAAGCACTGTCTGTCACAACTTGAACAATATTTGATGAATATTTGTTGGCCCAATTCTTTCTACATACTTGCTTATTAATTCATACAACAATTCTCCAGTTTTTGAATGCGCAGATGCATCAACTGATTCAAGAAAGAAGCTGCCCCGAGGAGTATTTACTAAAAAGTTTATTAATGTCCTGTGCTTTCGATCAACCCAACCATCACACATAAGTGAGCAGCCATATGTGTTCCACTCTTTTTCATGATCTTTCATAATTACATTTGTTTCATCAACCTCTTCTTTTAACAAGGGAACTCTTACGGCCCATTACACAATTCCATCTCTCTACCATTTCTATCTCCCCATGTCTAGTTCAAGAAGCTCATCTTCCTTGGTTAAGAACCCATTTGGCAGTATAAGCTCCCATCTAAAGATAAGAAAGAACCCAGATTATGATTTTGAATATCTTGGTGTAAAGTGTAAGTGTGATCTCCCAGCTCAGCATGGAAAGAACAAATATAAGTATTTGAATAACGACTTACATGATTGCAAACTCTGATCTTCGTTTTTCAAGAGTAATTTGATCCCCGTCTTCAATCGCCTAACTTAGCAGTGAAGCAAAAGTAGTTTTTTAGTGATAATGAATGGTTTAGGGTTATAATTGATGGGTTACGAGATTCTACCGGTTGGGTTTGACTGGGTTATTAGTCGTGAGCTGGATGTTTATTTGGCAGCGAGGTGGCAACTGACTGGGCATGAGTTAACGTCTCTCCGTTTAAAGTCAAATAGATTTAACAGTCGCATAATATATTACAAGTTCAGTGTTACGATTGAAACATATTTATGGTTTAATGACGTGTCGTTAAGATTTTTTCACTCGGTAACTCAAGTGAAAGTTGGTAGGTAGTTCAGTGATGTATTAGCCTATTTACCCGGTTAAAATCTGACTTGACTTGTTTAGAATGTAAAAGTTGGCCTCAATATATATAGGGTTTTATTAAGCGTATTTGCTTGTTTATATAGGTTTTTTTTTTGAAATTGAGTCATGTTAGGACTTAGGAGATATATTGTGGCAAGTAGTGTTAGCATCAGATCATGAATTGTTACTGACATCTATTATCCTATACTATTAAAGCTAAATTGTGGATCATTTTTAGTCAGCCAGTAGGGGCACTCAACCCCTATAACAAGATTTCAGTAAAGATCCAAGGTTCGACTTGTTTGAACTACAAAAAATAACAAAAAAATTTTCCCAGTGTTTGGTTGTAAGCTCTACTAATAAAGGACTTGAGTTCAATATAAAAAAAAAATATATTTTTAAATATTTTATCGTAATCCTCCACTAAGAAAGATCCAGGATTTGATTCTTGGCAACCACAAAGCTTAACATATTAATTTATTCATTTACGTTCAAAATAACCCATGCTTAAAAAAATATTGTAGTTATTTTATAGCAAAAACATATATTCTTGATCAAATATAAAAAATCCACATACATTATAATTCAAAAAACATTATACAAAAATAAAATTGTGAAAATAGGATCATAGATCAGTAGGAAAAAATTTCGAGTTAAGATCTATAGTCGGTTTAAAATAAGTCATTTTCCAAAAATATAGAATTCTATACGATATATAGTTTTATAGACTTATAGTGAGTTAAAATGCATATGGAATTTTAAATATAGAATCCTAAGTAATATATATATATATATATAAAGAATTGGGTTAGTTGGGGTTAAAAGATGCAAAATAAGTTTTTAAAAATAATGTTCTAGGTAGTATGTAAAAGTTGAGTTTTAAAAAAATAGAGATTTAGATAGTATGTCCCTGGACCACATATACTCCCTTATTCCCACCAAATCGTTAACGTTTGTGTTGGGCTTGGAGAATAAGAAAAGCGAAGAAAATAAGTGCAAGTTAGTGGAACCTGCTATTATTAGTGAAGTAAAATATGTTATTTTATGAAATGTTAAATAATTAATTGGACATCCCAAAAGAGAAGTGTTAAGATATGGGTGAGACTGAAGGAGTACTATTTACCCATTATTTCATCAGTATATTTTATAGATAGTGTATCAAAAACTAGTTGCTAAAAATTGAGTTCTGGATAGTATACGAGACTCATGATATGAGTATATACTGCCAGAAACATGTACTCCTTCTGTCCCACAAAAAATGTCCTTTTTTCTAGTTTTTTCACTCATTTTAAGGCGTATAAAAACACACTTGTAGATATATTTTTTTTACGTGTTTTTTTGTTTTGTATAAAATTTGACCTTCCTAGATCAAAAAACATGAAAAAACGTCAACAAAAGTATGCTTTTATATGTTTTGAAATGCCTTATAAAAAACTCGAAAATACTAGGACCTTGAGTATGGGACGGAGGGAGTATTACTTATCAATAACTTTTTAAATTAAAAATTTATAGCATATACTTGTAATCGTTAAAAAGATATAGCATATAATAGAAAGATATAGCATTCTTGTAATCATTAAAAATATATAGCATATAATGAAAGATATAATTTTTATTATAATCGGGGACCAAATATTTTCACCTTGCTTTAGCTAGACTTAATTTACTTGCTTGAGCCGGCGAATAGGCACTTTCCCTGAGAGGCCAATGTTGTGGCACAAAGTTTTTTACCTCGCTCAAAACAAGAATTTCTCAGTCCATTTCCTGAAACTTGACAAGCTGATGCTCAGCTTGAGCTAATCCAGCCTTCCTGCCTCTATGTATGAGAAGGAACAAGACAAGTGTTACAAGCAGTTGAACACTTCAAAAGACACCCTCCATTCTTTAATCCCCGGGAAGAAATTATAAAGACTAAGGAGTAAAGGACAACCACCAATAGAAAGTCTTGAATGACTTGGGACTCTCGTAGGTGGTAGTATACCTGCTAGAAGCTCATACTGAAATATGACTTGTATTATATGAAATTTCGCAAATATTTAGTAGAAATTGAGTATGAGGCAAGAAAATAAGTGTAGATATAATGTGTAAAAATGTAATAGGTGTCTTATATATTCTATTTAGTTAGTAACGAACTTCAAATGCCTGTTTGGTTCAAATTTTAAAGGTTTGTTTTTGAAAAGTTGAGTCACGGGAATTCGGTATTGAGTTAAGTTAATTTATATGGCAGTGGAATGCTTTGAATCATTATCCGCAATTTTAAAATATCTTAAATCATTATCCCAAAGGATTTGAAGTACATTATGTTTTGCTGTGCAAAGTTCTTGTACTACACTTGCATGCATTAATGCATACTTGCTGGAGGTGGAATATAACGTTTCTTTGTTTCATGTGTAGCTTGTCACCAAAGATACGAGAATTTGCCTCTACTAGTTCAGCAATGTTTTCTCATGCTTCCTTGCCAGCACTATATAATACCGGGTTATATAAGAATTCTTCCCATCACAGGGGAGCTCGTCTTGTTGTCAGAGCTAATAGTGTAAGTTTGTTATGTGATTCCTTTCTTTTTTTCCAGTTTTTCCCCGTCATTCTTTATGTGTATATTTAGTTAGTCTATGTGATTCACAAATTTATTAGTGTTGCGATCATTCAATTGTCATGTTTGTATGACAGGATTTTTATTCTGTCCTTGGTGTGTCAAAAAATGCCAACAAATCAGAAATAAAAAGTGGTGAGTATGCTTCTTCTGACCAATTCTGTGTTATTGGGATACATTTTTCTAGCATAAGTCCCACTTTAAGTGTCAATCCATGCCCCACAATTTTATAGAATATGGAAAGGTGACATGCAACCATTACTTGATTTACATTGTTTGCATACACTTGGGTGAAATTTCTTGGATTGACAACACCATTTTCTTGCTGCGCATCCTTCTATAGAGGTCACGTCATGAGAGCTGACTTTGGAAGTAATGGATTCGGAGATCTAAGCTTTAAAGCCAAAACTGCTTTACTGAAAAAAATCTAAAGCATAATTTCACATGTACCAGTGTAACACCGCTAACTCTGTTGCTACATGTATATCATTTAAATGATTTTTCCTTGTAAACAAAGGGTCTTGTTGCCTATAATTAGGATTATATTCTACCTCTAATATCCATGGAATAAGAATACTATCCTTGTTTGATCAAAGAGTACAAAACTACAAATCACACAGTTGTCCGACCATTGTGTGATTAAAGTTTTTATCTTTGATATTTTCCTCATTGTCAAGTAAAAATTATATATTAAGAGTTTAGGAGGTCAAAATGTTGTCTTTGAAGTATACATTAGCTACAAATAGCACAATAGCTGGTTCTTGTATAGTTGTGTGTTCTGTAAATGAGATAGCCTGAATTCTGAAGAATCATCCACATCGTCGTGCAGAGTTACAGACTATTATAGTAATCCACATTGCTAGACCTGCTCCATTTTTCATTCAATTCTTATTAACATATTATAGATATATGTAGTAATAATAGTATTTAAGTAATTGTAGCCCCGGTAGATTGTTTTGTATAAGGTGACGTGTGCTTGACAGAAATGTGGTGCCTACCTTGGAGCCCCTGACCTGTTCCTGAAGAGAAGAAGATAATACAAATAAAAACTTGGAAGAAGAGAAAAAAAGGGTACTTGAAAAGAAGTTCTTTCGTGTTCCTAATCAATATTTTTTAAGGAGGGAAGGGAAGAAATAAAACTATATATACAACTGTGATTAATATAGAGTTGTATGGCTTCTTTCCAAAGCATCCCACTTTTGGAAAGAAGATTTTGGAGAGAAGTTGACCTATTCTTCAGTTCTCTTCTCTCTGCTTATATCCTTGGAAAAATTCGGAAACATGACTTTCTGAGATCGTCCTTTCCCTTGATTCAGAAACATGATTTTCTGTGATTGACTCAGTAACACACTGTTAAGGTAGTACCTCAGTTAGCATAATAGTCTGAGTTGTTCAGTTAATGTAGATATGGTCGACGTTATCAGCATTTACAGCGCTTATGATGAATTTAAGAAATCTGAGTCGTGACCTCATGGGGATGTATTTTATTGTTCCCCTCCATTTTTTCTTCATCTTTTGTGACTTCATATATTCTCAACCCAAGTTTCTCTTGTTACTCTCGATTGTATATATCTGTATTTCAGCATCTCTCAAGACCCTCATGAGCAACAGAATCTTCACATATAATGTTGTATCTGAGACATTTACATACATTCAAATTATGCCTAGCAGTATAAGGAGTAGGGAATATGATATCTTGTAGGACTCACTGATGCTGTAATTTGTTTAATTTGACCTTTGAAAGAATGCCCTCATCTTTTTTACTTTTTAGTCATGGCTATATGAACAACTTAATGAATGAACTGTGATTTGCTATCATTTGCCTGATTTAGTGTTGATGTTTTTCAGCTTACAGGAAGCTTGCCAGAAATTACCACCCTGATGTAAACAAGTAAGTGATTTGTACTATTTAGATCTTGATAAAGGACCATAAATTGTCTTACAGTGGTACTCAGGCAGATTAGTGCCTTACTCAGCCATTCTAAGATGCAGAGTTTTTAAGTATCTTTTGCTATTGACATTTAGTGATAGATACAAGCTATATTTATCTAGAAAACTAAGCAGGAGCCCTATATCAGCTGTAAGGTGACCCCTGACCAGTAATGGTTGCATCAAGCAATCAACGAATATTTTTGTTACTCAGACTCCGCTGGAAGTGTCCAATATGGATACGTGTCCGTGTGTCGGACTCGGAAATATTTTGAAAAAGGTACATGTTTTTGGCCTAATATAAGTATCCGAGTGTCCAGTGTCCAACACGGGTACTCGAGGCAAGATGAAGAGTTGGGTTAACAGAGACGAAGATTACTGGCTTACCCTCTCTATTAATAAAAAACCATTACCTGTATTTAAAGTTAATAGCATTTTTGGTTTTGTTTGTAGTTTTAGTCGGCGATCTACTTGTTCTATTCATGCTATATTGGTGGATCTCATGCTTTTGTAGCAACCAACCCAAAAAGATGCCTGTGCGTTAGAGACTCTTACATGTGGTCTAGCATATATAGTGAATCACTGATTCTGTATGTGAGAAACTTTAATGCCATGTCAGTTCATGGGAATAAAATGTACATAGGTTGAGATAAGAGTGATGCAATAGAGGATGAAATTTCAGGTAAGCTTTTACCGTGTTCAAATGACTGAACCGATCTTGTTGAAGTTGAGTGACCCTTGTAGAGTCTCAGTTTGTAATATGGTCGTTTCTGATGGTAACCAACAAAGCCTAATTCAATGGGGGCCGCAGTCCAATGTGGAAAATAAGTGTTATACAATATAACTTGGCAGCTCCTCTTCTGGCTTGAGGACTGAAATGACATTATCATTGACGTAGCGATATAAGTAGCTGATTTTAATCAATGAGTATTGGTTGAACTTAAGTGTAAACATGGTGAGTTATTTCTATTTCAGACCAGAAACATGTTTGACGAACTGAGCCTTACATGGTCGTAACACTTCTAAAATCTAACATGTTCTTCTTGTGTTTTGAGTGTCTTCTGGTGGGCCAATAGTGTAGTAAGCCTCAGTTTGAATTATTTTGACCTATGTTTAAGCATATGTCACTGTTTTATGTTCTATTACTATTGTAACATTGAACATCAGATTCAGATTGGTGTATCATCACTTTGCTTAAAAAGATTTGGTTTATAAAATGTTCAGAAGTAATACAAGTGAGTGCATTTGTGCCATATTTTGATTATAAAGGGGCAATCTGGGACCATGTATAGTAGTTCTACAGTTGCTTTAACAGTAGAGAATATTTAGCCTCGAAGCGGTAAACCTCAAATTACTTTAAAAAAAAAAAAAAGAATTTGCTCACTTAAAGTTACTCATCCATCCTCTCTGTTTATTCTTTCTCATATTGCATCTTTCTTCTCCTAACTTCACCATATTTGACACCATAAACAGCTTCTGTCATATACTGATATACATACTCTATCTCTCTAGTGGGAGGGAGAGGCATGCAGAGTGATGCCATACTTGAATTATATAGTATTATGTAATATTTAGTGCAAGTCTGCATCAATTGGTGTTACGCCAACTACAGTAGTATAGGGTTCAGATCAATAAAAATTCCTTGGCTACTTGTATCGAGAGGTTTGCCAAATCAATGTTTCTGTAACTCTTTTCTGAAAACGTATCAACAAGACAAGTGTCCATATTTTCTGAAGTCTAGGTCTTATGATGCAGAGAACCTGGAGCAGAAGCAAAATTTAAGGAGATTAGCAATGCTTATGAGGTGCAATTTTGTTCAATATCCTGGTTGAAATATTGCAATTTTATCAGCTTTGGGCCCCTAATTAAATCTTGCTGTACAGGTTTTATCGGATGATGAGAAACGTTCCATATACGATAGGTATGGGGAGGCTGGGCTTAAAGGAGCTGGCATGGGCACCGGGGTGAGTTTTTTCTTCTTGAAACTAACTTAAAACGGAGGGGTTTGATTAGCAAAGGTAGTAGTCTTTGTACTATTTGTTCAAATCAAGTGTTTCTTTATGGCAGGACTTCAGCAACCCCTTCGATCTTTTCGAGTCATTTTTCGATGGCATGGGCGGTATGGGAGGCATGGGAGGAAGGGCCTCCCGAAACAGAGCGACGGAAGGTGAGGACCAGATATACAATCTGGTTTTGAATTTCAAGGAAGCTGTATTTGGGGTCGAAAAGGAGATAGAAATAACACGACTCGAGAGTTGTGGCACTTGCAACGGGTCGGGTGCGAAACCGGGAACCAATCCATCAAGATGTAGCACATGTGGTGGGCAAGGGCAAGTAGTATCATCAGCTAGAACCCCGTTGGGAGTTTTCCAGCAGGTAATGACCTGCTCTTCATGTAATGGGACTGGAGAGATATCTACTCCTTGCAACACATGCAGTGGGGACGGGCGAGTACGGAAGTCGAAGAGGATAAGCCTAAAAGTTCCAGCAGGGGTGGATGGTGGCAGTCGATTGCGAGTCAGGTCAGAAGGTAATGCAGGTAGAAGAGGTGGACCACCTGGAGATCTTTTTGTGATGATTGACGTTATGCCGGATCCGGTTCTGAAACGCGAGGACACCAATATTCTTTACACCTGCAAGGTTTCCTACATTGATGCTATTTTAGGAACCACAACGAAAGTTCCTACAGTTGATGGAAGTGTAGATTTGAAGATTCCAGCTGGGACTCAACCAGGAACGACGCTAGTGATGGCCAAAAAAGGTGTGCCATTTTTAAACAAAAACAATAGGAGGGGTGATCAGCTGGTGAGAGTTCAAGTTGAGATACCGAAAAGGTTAAGTGGCGAAGAGAGGAAGCTAATTGAAGAACTGTCCAACCTAAACAAGGGTGAAGCTGTCAACAGCATGAGATAATTCAGCGGTATTATACTATTATTCTTGTTAATTAGGAATTTGTTCTCATCGGTATTTGAGCAATGTGGCTTTGTTGCTGGAAAATCAGATGGCTGTTTACAGTAGTTGGGTACTATATATGTCTTGCAGGTAGTGCAAAGGAATTTTTGAGATAGATAGTATATGTATGATACTTGCATTTAAAGTGAGGATAGAATGTCATTATTTCACATGAATTGTAATTTTAAACACTCGCCATGGTGGTTTGTTCCCCTGGTCTTGAGACACAGGCAAGTTGTGATGTTTATTATATGTTTCAGAGGGAAAACAGTTTTTTTTAAAGAGACACCTACCTCTTTCCACGAACACTAGTATACGCCAAGACTTGAAGCTCTCAACCTTGCTGCAGTGGGAGGCTGCACTCTCCCTTTGACACCAGTTATTTGTTGTCGTTACGGAACTTTGAAGGTATCATGTGTTTACCTGCAGAAATGACAGGTAATGCTGCCTACTCTCCCCTTCCGCCCCCTCTCCGACGCTATGTTTTCTCCTGTCTATGTTTTCTCCTGTCTATATTTTCTCCTGTCTATATTTTTTTCTCCGAGCATCTGAGTTTTCTCCTGTCTATATTTTTTCATTTTATTAGAGCATTCATAATGTTAGAGTCATTTGCCACTTTTTTCTTGACCTATTTGTGTGCTAAATAAGCATCATGTGGTAAATGTTCTAATCGTTCCAATGCTCGAGGCCATTTTGACGTGACTTTTAACAAAAAATTAAATAGCTCATTTCATTTGGTTGTCAAAAGCTATAAAACTAATAAAAAAAACTAATACAGTGAAAGTGTCTAATACCATCAAACTGAACCATTTCTTTTGATTTGCTCATATGCCAGCTCATTTGGCTACTTTCATTTCACAAGTCCCAAGGTAGACCTGGCAATTCGGGTAAACGGTTCGGTTTCGGATCGGATTAATTTTGGATCGGATCACTTTTCGGTTATAATATATTTTTATTCGATTCGGATCGGATTTGATTCGGTTCGGATCCAGTTTCGGTTTTGCATAAATTGAACCAGTTTCGGTTTTGCATAAATTGAATCGGTTTCGGTTCGGATCGGTACGATTTCGGTTTGGGTCAAAATCGGATTAAAATTCGGATGAATTTCAGATAAAAATCGGATTAAATTCGGTTCGGATATTTTCGGATTTCTTATTTCAAATTAGATTTTGTTTGGATTTGAAAGTTAAGTTCGGATTATTGTTAAATTAATTTGAATTATCATTGAATTTAAATAAAGATCATTAAGTAAATTTGATAAAATATTGTTAAAATTTGATAAAATAATACCGAACAAAATAATTATATCGATTAAGTAATATATTTCTTCATTTCAGATTTTGGTCAATATGATAAAAGAAATTTTTACTAAATTTTATAATGTAACAATTTTTTAAAAAAAATCTTGATGTTCAAATAAAAATATAAATAAATTTTATATGTACATATATAATATACAATATTTATTTCTTTTTAAAATATGAATTTACATTCACTTTTCTTTACTTTCTAGCAAATTCAAAATAAATGTTATTCTTATTTTTTTAATATTTTATTTTACGAACACATGTATTATACGTATGAATTATGTATAAGTGTATAATGTACATGTGAGTGTAACGAATCATAAGATTGTATGGGATAGATGTGTTATTTTGGATTATTTTCGGTTAAAATTCCGGTTCCGGATCATTTTCGGTTAAAATTCCGGTTCCGGATCATTTTCGGATCGGATCAAATCGGTTTTCAGATCATTTTTGGATTTGATTATATTGAACCGATATCGGTTCGGATCGGATTGTTTCGGATTCGGTTACACTTTCGGATTATCAAATTCGGATACAAAATCGGATTCGGTTCCCTATATTTCGGGTCGGTTCTTCGGATCCAGACTCAATTTGCCACGTCTATCCCAAGGCATGAAATGGGTCTGCACTGCTCTTATCCCCCAAGTAGAGGAGCATAAGTAAAAAACATTTTTTAATATGCTATTAAAGTCGATATTAGGTAATTTACCTAAAATTTATATACGAGTATAAAAGTTTTTTTGTGATAAAAATGGGGTGATAAAAGTTTTTTAAAAACTTTTATACTCGTATATAAATTTTAGATAAATTACCTAATATCGACTTTAATAACATATAAAAAAATGTTTTTTTACTTATGCTCCTCTACTTGGGGGTAAGAGCAGTGCAGACCCATTTCATGCCTTGGGACCTGTGAAATGAAAGTGGCCAAATGAGCTGGCATAGGAGCAAATCAAAAGAAATGGTTTAGGACTGCAAATGAACAGAGCTGTTCGTGAACAAAACTCGAGCTCGGCTCGTTTAAGTGAGCTCGACTATGTTCGTTTATTAAAATAACTTGATCTTGAACATAAAAATCCGCTCGGTTAGTAAACGAACCCGAGCCGAGCTTTATGCATGTTCGGCTCGAGCTCGGCTCGTTTAGCTCGTGATCGGCTCGAGCTCGTCTAGCTCGGCTCGGATAAAATTTATATATATTATAAATTAAAAAATATTATGAATAATTTAAATATTTAGATCATATTTAATATATTAATGTTTATATGAAATTATTCATATTATATATATATTGTTAATGTTTATTCATATTTAATATATTAATGTTTATATATACCGCCTAAAATATTTATAGTTTGATTATGTATTTGTGTAAATTGTGAATCTGTGATGTACTGATGTGTCTTAATTCTTGAACATTTTATTTTTAAAATCTTTAAATATAACAATTAACACAAATTCAAATTTTATATTATGTTTTTATTATGATATGTATAAATATATACACACACGCATATATTATAATGTATTTACATTTGATTATTTGAATCATATTTAATATATTAATTTTTATGTGACTATATATATATATATAACATACATAATTTTATAATCTTTTAATTTTCTTAAATTGATTACAATCTCATTTTAGAAAATGAATATCAATTTTATTTAATTTGTCAAAATTAAAAAATTGATTAAAACATGTCATTTTTCTCACAAGTCACAACACAAATATGAAATTTGGAATTCAACATCAAGAATTTAAAAAAACAACTTATGACCTATTCAACTTCGATCACATAGAGAAATTGACCATAATTAAATATGTTACATTTGTATTATTATACATAATATATATATATATATATATATATATATATATATTAATAAATATAATACATTAAATTTGGGAATATCATTAAATTAAATATATCTTGACATCTGTACGGTTGGATCGTCGAGAAATATTTTTAAAAAAATGGAAAGAACAATTCGTGACAAAACACTAGTTACGAATTCTAGTCAATATAGTAGTAATATACTAAGATCTCCAACCAAATTAATTTTATATTTTTTTAAAATTTGAAAATATCATTATATTAGATATATCTTGACATCCGTACGGTTGGATTGTCGAGAAATATTTTAAAAGAATAGAAACAACAATTCGTGACAATGCACTAGTTACGAGTAGTAGTCAATATAGTAGTGATATACTAAGATCTCCAACCAAATTAATTTTTTATTTTTTTGAAATTTGGGGATATCATTATATTATATATATCTTGACATTCATATGGTTGGATTGTCGAGAAATATATTTAGAAAAATAGAAACAACAATTCGTGACAAAACACTAGTTACGAGTACTAGTCAAGTAGTCAATATAGTAATGATATACTAGAATCTTCAACCAAATTAATTTTTTATTTTTTTAAAATTTGGGAATATCATTATATTAAGTATATCTTGACATCCGTACGGTTGGATCGTCGAGAAATATTTCTTAAAAAATAGAAACAATAATCCGTAAAAGTTATTTTTATTAATTGGACTTAATTGAGTAAAAAATATTTGTTTTGTTAGCGAACAACTCGATTCGGCTCGGACTCGGTTCGAATTCGACTCGACTCGACTCGGACCCGATTCGATTTGTTCGCGAAAAACTCGTGTTAGGCTCGTTTATTAGGAAACTCGGCTCGACTCGGTTCGTTTTAAAAAAAGTCAAACTCGGCTCGGTTCGGTTAAAAAAAAAGTCAAACTCGGCTCGGTACGGGCTCTAGTTCAGTTTGATATAAAAGTTTTTTTGTGATAAAAATGGGGTGAGAGAGGCTCGAACTCTCGACCTCAAGATAACTCTTTGCTATGAGACCTACGCGATAGCCAACTGCGCCACCACCTCATGTTGAAAAATTTGCTGTTTATAAATACAATTATGTAAATATAGTACTTCTCGGTCCCAAATTAGTAATCACTTTTGATAAAAAAAAATTTGTCCCATAATATATGTTCACTATAATACTTCTAATATAATTTTATAGGTAAATTTCTAAAATAACCATTGACTAGGGAATTGGTACTTGTACCAATAATTAATGAAATGAAATTATCATTCAAATTATGCATTGAAATTATTTTAGGGTTCGTTTGGTATTGTTGTTGCAAACCAAAAACAAGAACAATTTTTTGCTGAAAAGCTAGCAAAAATGTGTTTGGTAAATTTTAAAAACTGTTGTCTGAAAAAGCGTTTTTGGTCTAAAAACCGTTGTTAGAAAAAACATGTTCCCATACTTTTAGAAAAAACTGCTTTTCAGTTTTTGCAAAAAAACAATTACAAGTTTTATTATCAAACTTTTTCAAAAACATTATTTTTTATATTTTATCTCAAAATATGCATAAATAAAAAAAACCAAACAGTCATCAAATTTTTTTGTCATCACTTTTTTTCACAGTACAACAGTTTTGAACATCACTCATGCAATTAAATTTTAATTTAATTTAATTTAATTTTAATTAAATAGGACGGAGGGAGGAGTATATACGTAGTGCACGACGGGGCAAATATAAGCAGTTAAATTTTAAGTTTAGTTTTTTATTGGTGGATGTTAAAATTTAACAATGATTAACTTCGCTAATCCGAAAGCCTCTACCCAAAAAAAGGCTTCCTAATCCAAAAAGGATAAGAAAAATATTCCTAATAATTACTTGACGATCAAGTGATCACCTATATTCCTTTCCTATAAATTAATAATACCTTTTACAACAGTACCCTACTCAAAAACAATTTGTGAAACCATATATCTTCGATCTTTTTAATTTCTCACTGTCATGGTGCATCTAAACCATCAACTTTCTTCAACTCATTCTCAATACATCATCATATCCACCACCAATCCCTTGAAGTTCAAGATCAAGAAGATGATCACAAGCGGAGATTGCAAAAAAATTCATCATGGAGCAAAAAAGAAAAAACATGGCCACAAACATAAACATTGTAGACGTGATCAGCAGGTTGATCTGAGTCTGAGGTTGGGTTTATTTGGAAAAGAAGATACCGAGTGCATGGAGACAGGGGTGGCTATAACCGATAAAATCAAGAACTTCAGTGATGAAGACAAGTTCTTTGGCGTCTCAACTAAACTCACATTGTTTGATTATCATCCCTAGACCTACTCTGCCTAGTTTATTAGAGTTTTTTTTTTTTGCATGTATATATAGAAGTTGCGGTAGCTTTGTGTTTCAAAGTTGCAGATGTAATAGGTTATGATCATTAAATAGAAGTTGCTATGGTTATGCTTTATTATGATCAATTATTCAATCTGTTTCTCGTTGTAGATGAGTACTGTTGAATTAATTAAGCAACATAATACTAATTAAGCAACATAATACATCTTAATATTGTATCTATTTGACAAAAACCCTTGTGTACGTACTGTGGAATTTTATTTTCTCATGGCACATCTTGTGGCTGCTTTTTTAGAACCTGATTAAGAACATGAAGAGTAATCATATATAGGTCTCTATACATTGCAGGACTTGCAATCAGACCCTTAATAAAAGATAAATTTTTTTAAAAAATTATTATGAAATTATGATAAGAAATAATAATCAAAGAAACCTTGAATACATGATAAACTAGACAACGGATGAGACAGTTAAAATCTGGTTGTCGAATGTAAGCCTTTCTAAAGAATGATCCAAATTCGAGCATAGTGTTTATCTTAAAAAATCTAGTAGATTGCATATTATCTTTCAAAGGTTTTGTTCTCTTCATCACTCTATTTTTGCCAAGTCTCTTTATCACATGTTGTACTGCTTATAAATGTCAAGTTTCCGCAGTTTTAACCGTTAGTAGGGTAATATGCAATTTACAAATGTCATTTTCTTTTTTATATGCACTTGACAGTCCACATGTATGTAGAATCAACCCATGTTACTCTTGTTACTAGCCTCTTGCAGATTATAAGGAAACAGAGTTATAAATTAGCCATTAGCTTTGAACTAGGTAGATTTGGTACTGGTCCTTGTAATGTGAAGAGTATACAAAGAAACACTGACCCCTTCCATAAATTCGATGCTTTGACAGAGTGTAACAGATTAAAATTCTAGACAAGGCAGGAAGAAATACAAATTGAAATTGCAAAAATTTGCATCAAAGCAACCACCAGTCATCAGTTTTTGTAAAACTTATTCGGAGGTTGATCCCTTGTAATCTTTCTCGACTAAGAAGTGAAAGCTATAATGTCCACATCTTCTTGGAACTTAATTATGTCTTCACCTTTCAGAGTAACCCAAGCTTCAATACCATCCCCACTCTTTGTGTCCTGTAATGTAACCATTTCTGCATTCCTACACGCATTACTTATCCAACTGGGCTTTCCCCATCCAAAGTCAGCTTCATAAAAAGGAATCTTACACCAGCTACTACACCATATGAAATGACTTTCTTCTACGGGCCTCTGCATTTCGTCCCTTGCTTCATTAAACTTACTGGTCACAATGCTGAAAAAGTCGTTGCTGTCTACTACCGATTTAGAATACATGTTTATGGTTGTCCTAATGACATCCCTTATGAGCGCCACGAGGAAATGCAACTCAGTGTTGCTCTCATCTGATGTGGACCGAGCTGTTGCAACTGAATAAAAGTTGCCACAAGTATTATCTGGCATAGGTGGTGAAGTCCTCCCCCTCAAGTTCAAATTATGAACCATAATGGGCGGAATCAAGTGTCCATGCTTTTCTCCAGCAATACTAATGAGAGCTTTCCATATAATTTCTGACACAACTTCCACCTTACTTACCCAGAATTGATTCGCATTAACTGGCCCTGAATTACCATTGCCAACAGGGGCCTTAGCTTTCAGTTTGACTGATATGGCATTTTTATCAAACACATATCTTTGCGTGACAAGCTTGCTATTAGGGTCTACACGTGGAACAAGTTTAAAGATTCCACTACTTGGCCTGACAGGAATCTTAGACGGCAGTACAAAACTTGGAGGAATCACTTCATGAACTCCGACTTTACTTGCAGTAGCCCATGCATTTATAAAAGCCATCCCTGTGATTGCATCAGCTACCTTGTGTGAGCCTCGGACTGCAATAGCAACTCCACCACATTTGAAAGTGTTTACTTGAATCAAGACATGAGGACGAGTATTTGAGTTTGAATAATCTGCTTCATCATCATTCAGAACAAGGCAATCAAGGACTTCCAACTGAATTCTTCCTTCAATAATGTCCTTTAGACAATGACCAACTATGGCTTCTTGGTATTTAACTCCTTCGTCGTTACAACAAACTAGGAGATCATTGTTGGTGGTGGATTTTTGCACGTCCGACGACTTCATCCTGCTGTCGACATCAAGGACGCGGCGAGAAGAAAGGTGTCCGACGACAACCCGGCAGCAACTATGAAACAGTCAACAACCGCCCTGAATTTTAGGAGGGGATGGTTATCTTATCCCTAAGTGATAGGATCATGGAGAATCACCCTCCTACAAGCTAGGAACGTGCTGTTGAAAGTGGAGGCTGATATATACCAAGATATTTGAAGATAATGGGGGGATCATCATAACAACACTTCTACTCTACTACTACAACCTCTCTTGAATGCAATTGCCGCCCTGGACATAATCAGTTGTCGTCCACAGCTTACATTTCCTGTTTTTCTTCATTGTATCATCATTTTCTTCACTTGTAATCATGGCTACATCATTATAGTGGATCATATTTGGTTGGGGAAGGTCCCACCCGCGGTTTTTACCTCTCAACGGGGGTTTTCCGCGTCACCAATCGCTTGTGTCTTGTTCTTGCTTTGTTCTTGTCAATTTCTATTGTGTTCTTGTTCTTAACTTATTCATACGAATTTAACTCACTTGAAATCATTTAGACTTAATCATTAACCATCAAAATCTGACCAAAACAGTTTGGCGCCGTCTGTGGGAAACTGGTTAAGAATCTAATTGCTTTCCGGTAATACATTCGACATGGCCAATAACCCCCTACGTGCAGGCTCTTCAAATCCAGGTGATGAAATGGTTGGTGATGAAGGGATGATCTCTGCCATCAAGAAATTACAAGCTGACATGGATGCCATCAGATCAGAAAATGAGAGTTTGAAGGAGGAACTCATAACAATAAAGTCCAACAACAAAACAACACGACGAACCATACCAAGTGTTGTGCGACGATTGAATATGGACGACACTGCAGACGATGAACCGCAGGATAGGAAGAAAAACTTTACTACTGACGTAGACGGTGATGAAAATACAATCAGAGACAATACCAACGACACACAACAACCACAAGATAAGACGGCCGATGGACAGGGAACAGAACGGGAAAAGGCATCAAGACGATCGCGACACCGAAGCTCTAGATCGCAAGGACAGGTGCCAGATGCCGTTAAGTTAGAATTACAAGAAATGAGGGAATTGATTCAGAGAATCCCTGGTGTCCCAAAGCCTCTGGAAAAGTCGACGCCAACAAGTTACGCAGACTCGCCGTTCTCTGACAATATCGCTTTAGTTGACAGACCTAAACGATTCTCAGTTCCCAACATGAAACCTTATGACAGCTCAACAGATCCTCAGGAACACATAGCCCAATATAAGCAGCGCATGTTTACGATACCCATACCAAAAGATTTGAGAGAACCTTGTATGTGTAAAGGCTTTGGGTCGACACTGTCGGGTCCAGCATTGCAATGGTTTGTAGGCCTGTCCAACGGAAGCGTGAGTTCGTTTGCTGACTTGGTCGATGCCTTCAATCTACAGTTTGCGTCTAGCAGACTATTTGAAAAAACAACGAGTGACTTATATCGCATCGTCCAGAGGCATAGGGAACCTTTAAGGGAATACTTAACAAGATTCAATAGGGAAAAAGTTACTATCACAAATTGCGACGTCCCAACAGCCATTGAGGCATTTCGTCGAGGGTTGATAAGAGACTCACCGCTCTATGATGAACTGACAAAGTATCCGTGCAGGACCATGGACGACGTCCAAGCAAAGGCAATGGCTCAAGTGAGGTTAGAAGAGGACAGGAGGGAAGATGACGACAGCTATTACCATCCAAACAGGAAGATGTCGATCCAGAAAGCGAAGGACTATAAGCCCTACGCAAGAAGTGGACGCGACGTTCAGCGTGTCAATTCGACACAAGGTCGGGCAGATTGGAGGAAAGATCCAAATCTACCACCAACCTTCGACAGCTACGGTTTCAACATCAATCCGACAACATTGGTTAGAGAATTCAGCAAGTTGGGGAGCGTCGTCAAGTGGCCCCCGAAGTCCAGTAAGCCGAGAGCTAACCCAGACTCCAAATTATGGTGTGATTTTCATGGAGATTATGGGCACAAAGCATATGACTGCGTTGCACTAAGGAGGGAGATTCAAGCTCTCGTCAAGAGAGGATACCTAACAGAGCACATGTCGAGACAAAAGACAGATCATGTCGAACGAGACGTGACACCAACTAGACAGCCTCCACCACCTCCTCCGCACCATAAAGTCATTAACTACATAGCTGGAGGGTCCGAAGTGTGTGGGATGACATACTCACAAGCTAAAAGAATAGCAAGAGAGCCTGCGAAGAGAGTGCTACGTGCCGACATAGCTGACACCAACATACCTGTCATCCAGTTCGACGAAACTGACAGGGATCATGTCGCTGAACCACAACATGATTGTTTAGTCATTTCATTACCCGTAGGCAACTGCCTAATTAAGAGAATTTTGGTGGACAACGGAAGTGCTGTAAACATCATGATGCTCGGAACACTACGACAAATGGGACTAACAGAAGCAGACGTCGTCAAAAAAACTACAACCTTAGTAGGGTTTAGCGGAGAAACAAAGAGGACTATTGGGGAAATAGCTCTGCCCACGTATGCACAAGGAGTCAACTTGTTGCAGAAATTCTTGATAATCGACTGCCAATCAACGTACAACATTATCCTGGGCAGGCCGTGGATTCACGACCTAAAGGCAATTCCATCGACATATCATCAAGTCGTCAAATTTCCAACGCCTTGGGGGGTGCAACAGATTCGAGGAGATCAAAATACGGCTAGAGAATGTTACAAGACATGTCTCAAACCTACTATCCAACATAAAGGAAGAATCACGCCTGTCATCGCGACAACGGACCCGGAGAAGTTGACAGAGGTCAGCTTGACGTTGGACGAGAAAAAGTTATTGATTGGTGAAGACATACCTGCTGAAGTAGAAGCTAATTTGGTTGAGTTCTTGACGACGCGGTTAGACGCCTTTGCCTGGAATCACGAGGATATCACGGGCATCAGTCCTGACGTGATCACGCACAAGCTCAACGTTGACCCCAATCATGCACCCGTCCAACAGAAAAGGAGGAAGTTTGGTCCTGAAAGAAACCAGATCATTAATGATGAAGTAAGCAGGTTATTAAAGGCGGGCATGATACGAGAGGTGGATTATCCGGAATGGTTGGCGAATGTGGTGATAGTACAAAAGAAGAACGGGAAATGGAGGGTCTGTGTTGATTATACGGATTTGAACAAAGCCTGTCCAAAAGACCCGTACCCGCTACCTCACATCGACGCCATGGTAGATTCAACGGCAGGTCATGAACTGTTAACATTTCTCGACGCATCGAGTGGCTTTAATCAGATACAAATGGACCCGCTCGACGCTGAGAAGACAGCATTCATAACAGACAAGGGCATATATTGTTACGTAGCCATGCCGTTTGGACTAAGGAATGCGGGGGCAACTTTTCAACGTCTGGTAAACAGGATGTTCAGGGATCAGATCGGACGCACGATGGAGGTATATATCGATGACATGGTAATAAAGTCAAAGAACGCCACGAACCATGTCCGAGATTTGGCGGAAGCCTTCGACATACTACGTACGTTTAACATGAAGCTGAATCCGACAAAATGTAACTTTGCCGTTTCATCAGGAAAGTTTTTGGGTCATATGGTAACAAGAAGGGGTATAGAAGCAAGCCCCGAACAAATAAAAGCAATCTGTGATTTGACGTCGCCGACATGTGTTAAAGACGTCCAGAAGCTGACAGGAAGAGTGGCGGCATTGAACAGATTCATATCAAGGTCATCGGACAGATGCAAACTGTTCTACGACGTCTTGAGGAAAAACAAAGGTTTTCATTGGACAGAAAAACATGAGCAGGCTTTTGAAGAATTGAAGAAGTACTTGACGACGTCACCTCTGTTGTCAAAGCCGACACTCGGGGAAACACTTTACGTCTACCTGTCAGTAACGGAACATGCCGTTAGTGGGGTGTTAGTAAAAGAAGAAAAAGGGATGCAGTTGCCTATTTACTATGTCAGCAAGAGTCTATTGAACGCTGAAACTAGATACTCGTCCATGGAAAAATTAATACTTGCTTTGGCAATCACTTCTACAAAGTTGCGACATTACTTTGAATCTTACAAGATTTGTGTCAAGACGAACTACCCGCTGAGAACGGTGTTGAGTAGACCGGAACTTACTGGACGGATGGCGAAATGGTCGGTACGCATGAGCGTGTTCGACGCGTTTATGAACCGCGAACGACAATTAAGGCGCAAGCTTTGGCCGACTTTGTGGCTGATTTTAGTCCAAGCATGTCAACACAAGTCGAGGAAGAATTGCAACAGATGGTATCAAGGACGGAAGTACAGCCATGGTCCTTATACACGGATGGAGCTTCCAACGTCAATGGGACTGGACTTGGGCTTGTCCTCAAATCGCCACAGGGGGACACTATGGCGCATTCCATATGTTGTGAATTTAAGGCAACTAATAACGAAGCAGAATATGAAGCGTTGATTATTGGTTTGGAAACGGCGAGAGATTTAAAGGTCAAACATATTGAGGTCAGCTGTGACTCGCTGTTAATTGTTAATCACGTCAATGGCTCGTATGAAGCGAAGGACATCAAGATGGTGACATATTTGAACATTGTCAAGGAATTGCAAGAAGGTTTCGTTAGTTTCACAATCCGACAAGTCCCACGAGAAATGAACACTCAGGCTGACGCCTTAGCAGGCTTGGGTTCAGTATTTCGACATGTCAGCCTATCCAGCGTCCCTATAATTCATGTCCTACAACCAGCCACTAGCAGATCAAGGAACCCACAGGGCGTCATGACACTGAGTGGTGCCGTCGACAAAGGAGTCTAGCAGCAGTCGAGTTGGACGACAAGATACAAGGAGTATCTTTTGACAGGTGTCCTGCATATGGATAAGAATGAGGCTAGGGTATTCAGGATGAAGGCATCCAGATTCGTGGTTTACGACGACGTCTTGTTTAAAAAATCTGTGACAGGACTATTACAAAGATGTTTGGAAAAGGCGGAATCTGAACAAGTCCTACGAGATCTTCACGAAGGGGAGTGTGGCAATCATTCTGGTGGAAGGAATCTATCTTGCAAGGTATTACGAATGGGTTACTATTGGCCGACGGTAAAGCAAGATGCTGTTGAATATGTCAAGAAATGTGACGCCTGCCAGAGACACGCCCCTATTATTCATCAACCTTCTGAACGATTACACTCATCCATGCCTTCATGGCCCTTCATGAAGTGGGGTATGGACATAGTGGGGAAAATGCCACCAGCTCCAGGACAGAAAGTTTTCATGTTGGCTGTAACGGATTACTTCTCAAAGTGGATTGAAGTGGAAGCTTTTCGACAGGTAAAGTCGAATGAGGTAATTTCCTTTATCAAGAGAAATATCATTTGCAAGTTTGGTGTCCCATCTGAGATTGTCTGTGACAATGGGTCACAATTCATAAGTGACAAGACAGAAGCATTTTGTCGACAGTGGAACATCACGCTAATCAAGTCGACGCCAAGGTACCCTCAAGCAAACGGACAAGCGGAGTCAAGCAATAAGATAATTATTAACAACCTCAAAAAGAGGTTGACATTCCACAAAGGACGTTGGGTGGAAGAATTACCTTGGGTCTTGTGGTCGGACAGGACAACGCCCAAGACGTCAACAGGACAGACACCTTTTAGTCTCGTTTATGGAACTGAAGCCGTCCTGCCTACAGAGGTAATTGTGTCTACAGCTAGGTATGGATTACTGAATAGCGAATCCAACATGGATGAGCTATCACATGACCTAGACACAATAGACGAAGTACGCGACATGGCTGCGATACGCATAGCGTCTTATCAGCAACAAGTCGCCAATGCTTATAACAAAAACGTCAACGTTAGGACGTTCCAGGAAGGAGACATGGTCTTGAGGAAGGTGTTCCAGAACACTGTCGACAAGAATGCTGGGAAGTTTGCTGACACATGGGAAGGCCCGTACTTGATTGATGCAATCGTCGGACGAGGCGCGTACCGGCTGTCGACAGTTGACGGTATGCAAGTCACGAGGAGTTGGAACGCACTTCACCTCAAAAAATATCACATGTAGCTTCTTTTCATACTCTTTATTTGTCTAGGTTTAATTTTTAGTTGTCTTGCAATAAGTCGTTAGGACAAGCGCCTTGGTTGTCGATGTTAGACGAATTATTTTCAGGTATTTGCTTTCATTTATGAACGTATGAATTGCTCAAATGACAAACGTAATAAAATGCATGTGATGTTTTCTATTTACTTATGTGCTTGAGTACTAAAATGACATGTCGCATATAATACGCTAGTTATCATTTACATGCTTGCTTCTTGATACTGTGGTACACTTCATGTCCTGACTTAAAAATATTGATACCCGTCGACAACCCGACGTGACATTAACACTAGACAGGGGCATATTCCCTTAATTCTATGAACAAATGGGCTGATCACCCTACTACATTATATACGACAAGAGCAATATCCTTATCAATAATCAAGATCACACTGAGTAATAATAAAACTCGGGTATCATTTCTACACGGGATTTGCTAGATACATACGACATAAAGACTATGATTACTAAGTACGTTTCAAGAGGGGAAGGCCTTTTAACGACTTAACGTTGTGCATGCACCAACAATATCGTTATACTAGTTCGCTACGAATATTATTCACAGTTCCACATAACACTACGAATTTGTTGGTATTATGAGTGGTGTTCGATGACATCACAACTTACCTGTTCTAGTTATTTTTGTGAATTTTAGTAATCACCCTCTACGCTAACTTATTCATCTACACATAGCCAACATCATTACGTATCTATAATATGACAACAGGCTCTGTCATCGATACACTGGTTGGCACCCGACAGCAAAGTCGACACTAGCTTAGAGTTGGACATGAACCTGGAAATATGAAAGTAAAACCAGTGGAAACAAGGAAGATCAAGTTAAAAAGAACTACGGGGAAAATAATTAAAACTAACACGACAAGTCGTGTTGAATGTCGAAAGCCAACGTCAATTGTCAAAGTAAAATCATACGCGTTCCCCACTCAAAGAGTGAAACAGGAACTATAAGTAGCAAGCAAATCAACCCTAACGTTTATCAAAGATACTGAAAGAAAAAGTTCAAATTCTACGTGAATCGCCTACATAGATCAACATAAAGTAGTCACATGGCGTCATGGTCGTCACCTTTGGGCGGATCCTGACCGCTGTCGACCACATCTTCATCATCGACATCGAAAGCATCGTCAGGATATGTGTCATTGTAGATTTTCACTGTCTCATCAATCTCCCAAGTTGACCATTCCCCACGCTTGTATTCTAACATCATCTCAGCACGAGTGCGCATAATTTGTTGTTGAGTAACAGCCATCGCTTCTTCATGATACCTCCCCTCGGAATCTTGAACTTTAACAGCAAAGTCATCAAACTCCTTTCGGACGTCGTTGGCAGCTTTTAGATTGATCTCAGCCTGTTCCCGAGCGACGCGAAGTTTTTCAGCACACTCACCATGTTCAGCCTCTATATCCCTAAGCAACTTCAACTCATTTTCGTAAGCTTCACGGGCCACCAAGGCACTTTGTAGAGCCTGCAGACAGATGATAATTTGTGGATGTTGAGCAAAAGACGATTACAGATGGAGTGTAGATGATAGAGGTAGTAGAAGACATACATGGTAGATGTGCCCGGTAGCATCTTCAAGAACCTGGTCTAAACTCTTAGTAGCATGAGCATCGACGGACTGTGGTAACAACATATCTTTGAGCAAGTGAGCAAAGGTCGAAGGTCCAGCCCCAACAGCGTACCTATGGGCAATACCAGGAGCAAGAACATCAACCTTGACGAGTGATGACAGGGATGGTGAGCCAACCTTCGCTTTCTTGGCGACAGGAGAACTAAAGGTTGGACCAAAAGATGGACGGGCCTTGGATGAAGACGTATCAATGGACATATCATCTCGCAGGCGTTTAGCAAACAATTCCTTGCTCGACATGGTAAAAGCACGGAATATGGGGGGCTTGAACTCTACAACCATCACAAATGGATCAATCGGAGAAAGAATCAACATGGATAGACACATACTCAAAGATAAGTAAGCTGCTAATGTAAAGAGTCCGCGCATACCTCTGGCAAACAACTGACCAGAACTTATCTCACCCGCCTTGTCATGGTTGGGACTGTCAGCCGAACCTGAGGACACACTCATAACAGTGTCGTCTTTCGTTACATGGGTCTGAAGTTTACTCCTAGTTCTGCCAGCGGCTGTGGAAGCTAAAGGCTTCTCAGGAGTTTCTTTCACGTGTTTACCAGAACTCTTCGCCAATTTCTCAACAAAATCTTTGACAAGAACCTGGGTGGCGTACCGGATGGGACGTCCGAGGAGGTTAGGCCATAACCTGTCAGGTATGCTCAAATTTTTGATGAGCTCCAAAGTTTTCTGGACATCATCGTTAGCTTCCGCAGTCTCAACAGTGCGATCTAGTAAGAAGTATATGACATTGAAGAAGCAGTTAAGACAGTCACCTATTTACACATATGAAGTGTAATGAAGAATATACTACAGCAATAAAAAGAATATATGAAAATAAGAAGGTGCTGTATGGTTACAAAGATATAACTGAAAGCAATGTTTGACAAACTCGGTGAAAATTGCATGAAGTACATGGGAGTACATGATAATTGACTGGCAAGTAACATGACAGAGTACTCCCAACATAGAGCGATACGGGCAACCGCAAAGAAGGTGAGATAACAATTCGAGTAGCCACATACAAACTACCAAACACATGACGAGCACAGACAAGGTACACTAACAGCATCAACAACAACAATTAAGGAATACCTAGTTGAGGCCAGTCACACAAACAATTACTAGATTCCTAGAAGCAAATTGGTACCTATAACTGAAGGCAATATATATCAATAGACCGATTGAAGCGACATAGTTAACATGAGCCCAACGTAACAACCGACGACGAGGAATGTTATAGCAAGTATACGACATACATAATATAATGTTCAATGTCAAAGCTCTTCGACAGGTCAGTGCAAGTGTTGCAGGAACGTGACATAGTAGTTATGTGTGCTTAAACAAAAACTCAATTGAGCATTTCATCAAACACAAAGGCTACGAAAACGAAGTCACAAGGAAGATCAAAGCAAAAGCAGTAACATACCTTCTTTATTCCACAGCGATCGAAGATAAGTACCTTTCTCCCCCAATGAGCTTTTCTCAACAAAAAAGTATTCATTTTTCCAACCTCGGTCATTCACGGTCTCCAAGTTATAAATCAGAGCATCCTCTTTGTTCTTGAAAACCAACCCATAGCGACACTTATTAAATTTCTTAGTACTGAAGACGTGATGGATTAGTTCGACGCTAACGCCTACATGATGCTTCTCTTCGATGGCGTTAAGACAAGCCAACATCCTCCAGGCCGAAGGCATTAATTGCCCAGGTGCCAAATCCATGGTTTTGAGCAAATCCTCGACGAAACCAGGAAAGGGAAATCGAAGCCCTATGTCGAATGGGTAGCAGTAGAAACTCACCCATCCTTCGTTATGCCAATCTGCTCCCTCAGCAGTTTGGAGGATGACCGCGCGGACGTTTCCATCGAATAACAGCATCATCTCGTCGATTTTCACATCTTTGATCAAACTCATATTATTGTCACTGTTATCCAGTGTTGAAGTCGGAGTCCAGGTGGGTCTGTTTGTGTTCTCAGCATCAGAAGCCGCGGTCTTAGCGCTTTTCTTCACCATGGTTACGAGGTTGGTTGCAGGAGATGGGTGACTATTATGGAAGGTTGAAGCTCGATATGAAACCCTAATTGAGAATGGGGGTGTTTATAAAACAAGGAGGAAGAGTTTGAATCAAATGTAAAAACTAAATTGATATGTTGTATAGGATATATCTGATACAACTGCACGAACTACGAGGTTTTAATCCTATTGGTTGCATGTTTTCGACCAATAGGATTAGGGGCAACTGTTGGTGGTGGATTTTTGCACGTCCGACGACTTCATCCTGCTGTCGACATCAAGGACGCGGCGAGAAGAAAGGTGTCCGACGACAACCCGGCAGCAACTATGAAACAGTCAACAACCGCCCTGAATTTTAGGAGGGGATGGTTATCTTATCCCTAAGTGATAGGATCATGAAGAATCACCCTCCTACAAGCTAGGAACGTGCTGTTGAAAGTGGAGGCTGATATATACCAAGATATTTGAAGATAATGGGGGGATCATCATAACAACACTTCTACTCTACTACTACAACCTCTCTTGAATGCAATTGCCGCCCTGGACATAATCATTTGTCGTCCACAGCTTACATTTCCTGTTTTTCTTCATTGTATCATCATTTTCTTCACTTGTAATCATGGCTACATCATTATAGTGGATCATATTTGGTTGGGGAAGGTCCCACCCGCGGTTTTTACCTCTCAACGGGGGTTTTCCGCGTCACCAATCGCTTGTGTCTTGTTCTTGCTTTGTTCTTGTCAATTTCTATTGTGTTCTTGTTCTTAACTTATTCATACGAATTTAACTCACTTGAAATCATTTAGACTTAATCATTAACCATCAAAATCTGACCAAAACAATCATCTTCAATGAATCTACCAGCAAATGGGTAGAAAACGGCTAACACTTCAGACAATGATTTCTCCAAATTCTCAAAACTATTTACCAAATTTTTTTTCTCATTGGCCGAGTAGTAGAAAATCAATGGCACAGATACTGAAGGAGCCAGATGATCTATGAAAGATATCTCCAGGTTTCTAAGATTATCTGGAGCAGTGTTGCACGGTTCACGAGTCGTTCGGGTACGTGGTACGAGGTCGGGTACGTGAAACGTTAGTTTTTATGAATCGGATATGGTGACCCGTGAATCAGATACGCGGGTCGATACGAGAATCCCTTTTATAGTTATTTTTTTAGAAAATATTATGTATATTTGCTATTGTATCTATGTTTCAGTTACTATTTTATAACTAAAATATATAAGTCAATTAATCGGGAAATGTAAAAATTTTAAGTTACTACACATAATATTAAGGGGATTCAAATATGTTCAAGTAATCGAGGTTATCTTCCTATTTTTTATTCTTCTCCTTTTTACATAATGATTTTCGGAGTTAAAAGGGGGATCGTCGGAGTTGGCGAACTGGAGCATGATGCCGAGTGATCCGGGTCGAAAAGGAATCGTGTTCCGGAGCAAGGGATCTGGATCGCGGTTCCATAGGCTGACCCACGAACCATGCAACACTGATATGGAGTTGGAACCGAGGGTTTTACAATTTTTTGGGATAGGATATGAATCTCCATTGATGTTCAAGTTGTTAACTGATCAGTATTATGCAAATATGTTTATTAAGGTTCCTTTCAGTCTCTTAATTATATTGACACTACAATGTGTTATTAAAATTAAATCTACATAAACATCTCAAAATTTATTAAGATCAGATAATCCAAGTTGGCCGACCACAAGTTGACCCTGAAAAAGAGGTGACCAAGAGCTTAATTATGAGTGGTTAAGTTTGTTAGTCATTGGAAATTAAGTCAATGGCCCTAGTTTATAAGATTCTGTTCTTATCATGACATTAGATATAAAAAAACATAACAAGGGGACATAATATATAGCTGGCATATGATATTTTATATTCCTAGCTATATTTCGTTATATGTTAATCATCACTATCATGTAACTAAGGCTAAGTACAGAAATATACTTCTGAGTTTGCACAAAAAATAAAACATGACATTGTGCAATTAAACCATCGAATCTGTTTGCATGGCCGCATTGTCCCAAAGCTGCATTTGTACCATGACTGCACTGCTGCAGCTTTTGTAGTTTTTCATCTATCAATGTTGTAGCTGCATTTTTTTCTTTCATTACTCTCCCTTGAGTGTTTTTGTGATAATCTGTTAGGTAATCTAGTACTTTGAGTTCGGAGAGATCAAGAAGGGTTTTGTAAAAACTAGATCAATTACGTAGTTACAGCGAATGATAAAATTTACTTTTAATTGTAGGGAATTTTTTTACTCTAAAACGAAGAAACAATAGAAAATAAAGCCAACTTTCGATATATAAAAATTGTTGTGACGGGTTTTAACCACTATTTTCGGAGAAAATTCTTCCTGATTATGGTGGATTAAGAAATGGCTTTGTCTTCCAAGATCTAAGCAATTCTCCAAATTGTGCATTCAAAGGAGGATTTTGAAATTTATAATGTGCTCAAAATATAGAGAGACGGTTAAGGTAATTGAAAAGAAGAATCTGATTTTCAGAATAACTAAGGCCTTTTTTATGAAAAGATTTTCGGACTGTTTTAGAGACAGAAGCAACAGCTATTCTAGAAGGTCTGAAGTGGATTGTGGAATTGCAGTACAGGAATGTCGTCGTCGAATCTGATTCTCTTGTCTCAGTGAATGCTATTCAAAATCGTAGTGAGAATTTCCTTGAAGTGGGTCATCTGTTTGAAGATTGTCGAGCTTATTTTCAATCTAGAGGCGATCTTTCAATCTCTTTTGTTAAAAGACAGGCAAACAAAGTAGCTCATTTAGTAGCTAGGTTCCCTTGTTTGCCAGATTGTCAAAACATGTTTTTGTCTCCTCCCCCTGTTTTGTTGGAGACTTTGATGTATGATGTTTCTTTTTAATGAAAGTTGATTATTTGTTTCAAAAAAAAATTAATACAATGCCATTCAGATCATAAGCTGCTGTGAGCATACATAATATCCTATATATTGTCAACACAGTAATATAAAGGAAAAGATGGATTAATCATTAGCTAGCAAAAGATCATGCTCTTATTAATACATCTTAATTCAAAAAGTTCTTTAGCAAGTAGAAATTACCACAAACAAGATGTTACCATTACATAAATTTAACATAACTGAAAAGGGCCAAATAACTCTCACACAAACTGACATATACCATTCACAAAGATAAGTGTTCACACAATACATAAGCCAGTAATTCATCATTTAACCTCTTACACAAATGACTGATGCCAAATTTAAAGTCAATCGCACACTGCATGAACGATGAACTACAGATTACAGTGCTCGGTCATTCAAGAGATACTTTAAAGATGTAGCAGAACCTGGTTTATTAGTTTGTCCAAGTTCTCTAAAGATGATCCACCAGGCACTAAAGCATCTTGTGCTTTCTTTTTCAACTCCAGTACATTCTTCCTCATCTCTTTACCCTTTTCACCATCCATCAATTCCCTCACAAGCCCTTCCACTTCATCTCTCTTCACGTCATTATCAATCTCCATTCCAATCCCCCATTCTACACAACAATATCGGCAATTTGTCTGTTGTTCTGCAAAAAAGGGCCAACAGATCATTGGCACGCCACCAGAAATGCTCTCGATTGTTGAATTCCACCCGTTATGAGTCAGAAATCCAGCAATTGCCGGATGGTTCAGTACTTGTTCTTGTGGACACCAACTTGCAATGATGCCTCTATTCTCTGTCTCCGTCAGAAACTCTGGCGGAAGCATGGCAGAGTCACCAGTTACGACATCAGGCCTAATAATCCATAAAAACTGTTTCTTGCTGTTTGCTAGTCCCCATGCAAATTCAGATAAATGCTTAGCAGACATTACAGTTATACTACCAAAATTTACGTACAAAACTGAGTTAGCTTCCTTCTGATCGAGCCAATCAATACAACTAACTTCTTCTTTCCATAAATTTGAGCCCATGAATTCAAGTTTTTTGTCTTGCATTTTATTAAGCAAAGGACCAATTGTGTAAGTGTGTGGTTGTATGGCCAAAAGAGCATCCAAACAATCCTTTTCCAAAGCATCGAAAGTGTGTATAATGAGTGCATCACAGTTAGAAATGGCTTCAGCTTCCCTTCTCAGGTGGTTAAACAATATATCATTGATGTCTGTTGTTCTAACAAAACTTGGGAAATCTCTCAATTTCATATCTTTCATTCCTGGAATCCCATCCACTATTGTATCCAAATAACCATTTGTTACATAGCTCTCATCTGAAATAATACAAAATCAATAACATTACTAATATTTACATCGCCACTTATAAATTACAACTCAGAACATTAGCATGAGTTTGACTTGTAAGAAATTCAATCACAAACTGACTGTTCTAGATGCACTGAGAACGTCTGCTAAGTTTGACTTGTTTAGCAACAAATTTTTACTAAAAAATTTATAAAAAAACTTGACCATATAATCCTTGGTCAATTTTTATCATAATCCAATTCATTCATATGTTGATTCACATATATTGAGGCAGAACGATCCAGAAGCTAATGCATGCATACAAATTTATAAATGAAGTTGCAGATATATTTGTAAAAGCAAGATAAGATGCATAAAGTAGTAGTACCTTTTAGTGGTGTATAGCCTCTTTGAATAAGTTGGCCATATTGACTATAACCAAGGAGTCCACACGCACTTGTTGTCCAGAACAACAGTTTGGGAATATCAAGGTGTTGAGCAGCCTTGAGAGCGAAACTCATGAGACCGTCAGCAATAATACATGTCACCGGGGGCACATCAGTGTCCAAATTTGCTTCATCATTAAACTTTGAAACAAGTTCTGTAAGCGGTGGCAAGCAGTGTACTGGTGTGTAAGTGAATAGCAAAGCAGGGTGTTGAGTAGCATTTGGATCCGTAGGAGGCACACCATCAGGGATAGCATAGTATCGAAAGTCCGGTAAGCCATCAAGTGCAGCAGGACCTCTGGAATTCAGCAAACGCCTGTGGTTAAATTCGTTGTTAACGAATGAAATGTGGAAGCCTCTCTGATGGAGGAGTTTGGCTAGTTTGAGCATGGGGTTTACATGGCCTTGTGCTGGAAGGGGAATGCACATAGCATGGGGTCTAGTTGCTTGCTTGTGGGAATTAGCCATATCTCAAATGTTCTCTCTTTGTTCTTGGGTAGGCAGTTTATGTTTCCACAGTTGAAGGTGATGTACTGGATGTGAGAGTCAATTTGAGAATTAGTCTACACAAATATACATGATTAATTTCCACTGTTATATTGCATAAAAATATAGGTGTGCTGATTTTGTTCGATCCTTTTTCGTTTCTTTAATAAGTTGTGCAACTTGATCGAGGTGAAAATGACAGATAAGTGACATTGTACATTTGAGCAAGTCAACTTGAAATATATACATTTAGTAAAATATGGAGATGTGCAATAATTTGAGTCAACTAAGTATTTACTTAGCAGCGAATTTGAGTATTTTTAAATAAGATAAGCAGCTCATAAATTTAAACGAATTATTGTTAGAAAATGAAAATTTTAAGACATATTTTATACACGTTCTTGATAAAATTTTCGGAAACTAACTAATGGATGTTGTTCCTTACCAAGAGAACTTAAACTTTCATGTTTGAATTTAAGACATTTTCTTAGTGTAATCTATAGATAAAAAGAGTAGAAGTTTCTTACTTGAAATGTGTTAAATGAGTTTTATTACATGATTAATTAATTTAATTATGACTTTAAATATTATTTTAATATGAATATTGAGTCAGTATGTAACTTATCAGAGTTCACAAAGAGCTGGGTCGGAGTTTATTAAACTCTGATGGTTTAAACTGGGTCAGAGTTTATTAAACTCTAATGATTTATGATGGGTCAGAGTTTATGCAAATTCTGATGGTTTATGCTGGTTCAGAGTTTATGCAAACTCTGATGGACCATATAGTCTAGGCTGAGTTAGATTTTATTAAACTCTGATGGACCAGCTCATCAAAGTTTATCAGTAAACTCTGATGGAACTCATGGTCAGAGTTTATAAACTCTGATGGAAATTTTGATTGTCAGAGTTTATATACTCTGATGGGCCTACAGAATTTAGTTAAACTATGATGGATGTTGCTGATTCTGAAATATATTCTATTAAAGGCACTTTAAGTCAGAATAATTATTTTAATTAATGTTTTATCTGCTGTTACGTTTTATTGTATTATATATACAGGAAAACGTTGGAGATAAAAGTGGGAGATGAGACAAGTTTTGACACAAGTCTAAGAAAACCCTAGCAGCTATACTATGTATCTCTTACACACATATTCATACAGATTATACATAGGTTTTCTGGGCGAATTGAGGTGCAGGTCGATGTTGAGTGCTACGTATCTGTGGATGAAGTACTCTGTGCTGTTTTATCCAGGAAGTGATAATGATACAACTCATCATAGCGTAGTGGGGCAATAATCTCTTCAAGAACAACAGTTATATTGGTTCTATCAGAGTATACATAAAGCTTTTGTTAGAGCTAAGTTTTCTATATTTTCTCTTGTCTTTGCAGTTACTGATTTATATATCTTGTTTCGACCTTCGTGCTTTGTTTTGTTTTGTTAATTGGTTTAATCTGCCTATTCTTGTTAAATTGTTTATATAACTGCCACATTGTTGTGTTTAGTTTTTAATTATACCCAACAATCTTGAAGAAATTATTTGTTATATATTGTAATTAACAAGATGGTTAACGAAACTGAAACTCATGTTTCTGGTGCTACTAGTTCTGGGTCTGGGGTTACTGCTACTGCCATTGATTGAGCTACGTACCATTTCCCACAGCCTATTGATCTGTCAGGTATGTCTGATAAGTTCAACGGTGGTGCTGGCTTTTCTTGCTGGCAGAAAAAGATGAAGTCGTGGTTAACAGTTAAGGGTCTATGGCCGGTGGAGCAATATGATCCTCCTATTGTGAATCAGGGTGACTCTGTTAAGGTTTATGCTTTGTGGGTAGAAAAGGATGGAGTGGCAAGGGCTGCTATTTTGGTAGCTTTAGCAAACACTATGTTCGATGTTTATTCATCGGATGTCTTTACTGCTAAACTCTTATGGGAGAAGCTGGACCAAACCCACAATACTGACTCTCAGGGTCTGGAAAAGTATAGTGTGGCAAGGTTCCTTGATTTCAAGCTGGTGGATACAAAATCCATGACTGAGCAGGTGTACGAATTTGAGATGTTAGTTCATTCTTTGAAGGAGTCCGGAATGGACCTTCCTGAGAAGTTTCAAGTCATGTAGGTGATTGAAAAGCTCCCGAAGTCTTGGGAAGAGTTTACTCTCTCCCTGAAAAGACAGAAAGGAGAAATCACCTAGACTAACTTAATCTTGAACATATCTGTGCAGGAGCAACATAAGTCCAAACAGGGACATGTGATGCCTGCTGAACATGAGAGTTCGAAGGTGAACGTAGTGACTGCTGGATAGAAAAGAAATTTTGTCACTAAGAAGGAAAACACCAAACCTAAAAATGACAAAAACAAGGCTAAGAAACCAAAGGCAAACAAACCATGTTGGTCTTGTGGACATGTTGGTCACTGGAGTAAGGAATGTCCTGCAAAGAAAACAAAGAAACCTAATGTGGTAGCATAAGCTAATACTGTGCTTGGAACCACTAGTGGGCCTGTGGTTAACATGGTTGTTGGTGAGGCTATTGGTTCTGAAATCAATGACGGGTATGTCACCTACAACCCTACACTACTTTCCACTTATCTGTCAAATGAATGGTTGATTGATACTGGAGCTAATGTACATATTTGTACTGATATTACTCTGTTTGTATCTTATCAACAGATTCAAGGCATGACAGTGACGATGGAGAACACTAGTGTTGCTCAAGTACTTAGTGGGAAACGTGGACCTGAAGTTTACTTCTGGGCGTGTTCTATCCCTTACCAGAGTGCATCATGTTCCTGACATTCGTAGAAACATAATAAGTGGAAGTTGTTTAGTTAGAAATGGTTTCGAACTTTCTTTGAAGTGTAATAAAGTAGTCATTACACATACTGGTGTATTTTTTGGCAAAGGTTACTTTTCTGATGGATTATTTTTAATAAATATGAAGCCTATTTTGGGTAGTTTTATTAATGATAATGTTTTTCCTTCTATAAATAGTGTTGAATCATCCGATTTATGGAACTCACGTCTTGGTCATCTAAATTTTGGTGCTCTAAAGAATATGATGAATTTAGAGTTGATTCCAAAGTATGCCATTGAAAAGAAAACTATATGTCAAGTATGTGTGACTGTTAAACTAACTAGGAAACTCTTTCATAATTTTGTTAGGGATTGAGAAGTTTTAGAGTTAGTTCACACAGACATATGTGAATTCAGTGGTATTTTGACTAAGGATAATAAAAGATATTTCATTACCTTTATAGACGATTGTAGTAGATACTGCTATGTTTATTTACTTAAACATAAATATGAAGCACTAGAAAAATTCATTATATTTAAAACTGAAGCTGAATCACAAACTGATAAAGTACTTATACGTTTGAGATCTGATAGAGGTGGAGAGTATACGGGTACCTCATTTAATGAATTTTGCAAAAGTAATGGTATAGTTCATGAGATGACTCCACCATACACTCCTGAGTCTAATGGGGTAGCAGAACGAAAGAACAGAACATTTAAAGATATGATTAACAGTATGCTAATTAATTTTGGGTTGCCTAAGTACATGTGGGGAGAGGCTCTGAATACGGATTGCCACATTCTGAATAGAGTCTCTCTGAAACATATGGACAAGACACCTTATAAATTATGGAAAGACAAAAAGACTAGTTTAAAATATTTTCGTGTATGGGGCTGCCTTGCAAAGGTACTTGTCCCTGAACACAAGAGAAAGAAACTGGGACTGAAAACTGTTGATTGCATCTTTCTGGACTATATTGAAACCACTACCGCTATGAGATTTTTAGTGTTAAAATTTGACATAGATGGTATAGTCGCAAACACTATAGTTGAGTTTCGTGATGCAACATTCTTTGAGAATGTGTTCTCTATGAAGACTGGTATACCTCAGGGTATTTCTGATGATGATTCCATTCACACATCGAGTTTCATTCCTGATCATGTGGAAAGGATGAAAAATGTGGGGGCGGATCCTGCTATTAGCTCCACTCCTAACGAAGTAGAGGAACCTAGAAGGAGTAAGCGTGTAAAGGTGGTTAAGGACTTTGGAAGTGATTTTATCACTTACAATGTCGAGAACGAACCTTTAACTTTTTCGCAGGCCATGGACTCTTCAGAATCAAGGCACTGGAAAGGTGCTGTAAAGAGTGATATCGACTCTATTATTTCTAATAGAACACTGGAGTTGGTTGATCTCCCTCCTGGGTGTACTACTATAGAATGTAAGTGGATCTTTTAAAGAAAAATGAACCCGGATGGCTCAATAGATAAGTATAAGGCTAGGCTGATAGCTAAGTGTTTTAGGAAAATAGAAGGCATTGACTATTTTGATACATACTCCTATATTGTAAGAATGACAACAATTTGAATGCTTATAGCATTGGCTTCCGTACATGGTCTTATCATCCATCAGATGGATGTAAATACAACTTTTCTTCATGGTGATCTTGAAGAAGAGATTTATATGGATCAACTTGAGGAATTTGTTGCTTCTGGCAACGAGATGAAAGTTTGTAAATTAGTCAAATCTATATATGGCTTGAAACAAACTCCTAGACACTGACACAAAAAGTTTGATGAGACTGTTTTGACTTCGGATTTTTTGGGTTAATGAAAGTGACAAGTGTGTCTACTATAAGGTTAAAGGAAATGAAAAAGTAATATTGTGCATGTATGTGGATGACATACTGTTGTTTGGAACCAATATTGAGATTATTAACGAGACAAAAAGTTTTTTAAAAAGGCACTTTGAAATGAAGGATATGGGTAAGGCTAACGTAATTCTTGGTATCAAGCTGTCTCAGTTAGCTGATGGAATAACCTTGTCACAATCTCATTATATAGAGAAATCTATACTTGAGAAGTATGGTTATTCAAATTATAGAATCGCAAGCACAACATATGATTCAAAAGTTGCGTTTGTCAAGAATAAGTCATGAGTTCCTGTGTCTCAGTTAAGATATTCTTAGATTATTGGGAGTTTACAATATCTTGCTAATGGTACTAGACCAGATATTTTATTTTATGTGTCTAAGTTAGCTAGATATACAAGTTTCTAAACAAGACTCGTTGGGATGCTCTTGATAGAGTGCTTAGATATCTAAAAGGCACCATCTACCTTGGTTAGCATTATAGGAGGTTTCCTGGAGTGCTAGAGGGATATAGTGATGCAGGTTGGATAGCTAAGAAATCTAGTTCGAATGGTGTGACTGGATACGTGTTTACCCTTGCGGGTTGAGCTATATCCTAGAAGTCTGCTAGACAGACTATTATAACTCAGTCTACTTTTGAGGCTGAGTTGTGTGCATTAGATGTCACGGGAACGGAGGCTGAATGGTTGCATGGACTTGTGTCTATGATTCATGTAGTAAGCCAACCGCTTCCTGCTCTTGATGTTCATTGTGATAGTCGTACAACTATCGATAAGATAAACAGTAAGAAGTATAATGTGAAAACAAAGAGACACATCCAAGTTAGACTAAAGTCTATAAGGGGTTTGGTGTCTGACAGGATCATTACTATTGAGTTTATTGGAACTCAAGATAACCTGGTTGATCCTTTGACTAAGGGACTTGAGCATGTTGTTGTCATTAAGTCGAGGTTGGGGATGAGACTGACAACCCATTTTGAGTCATCAACAGCGGAAACCCAATAAATCTGAGAGGAGATCCCTCGAAATGTATTCAATGTGGTAATAACAAGTTGTGAGGATGATTCAGTAGTACCTCTACTACATATATTTGGATGCTCGCGTGTCTAAGTCTTTCCCCTGTAAACCTCCAGAGGTACTGTAACTGCTAGTTAGCAAGAGTTTTAAGAACTCTGAATGGAGTCAAGTCGTGAGATGAGATGTTGGCAGTACATCTCTTGAGATGCCCAGCTAAGCGAATGTTATTGTGAGGTCGCAATTAGAGGATAGGGTTATTCCTCGAAGCATTCAACGAACAGGATCAAGACATGACCATTAACGTCTCAAAGTCGTAGATCGGCACCATAGCCTTTGACTTGTCGTCAACTATGGAGTGTGATTACACAAAAATGGATAAAGATTCAAGGTGAAACATTCCATATATATCCGGTAGCCATCGAAATAGAGGACTTAGGAGGTTTCAAACCTTGACGGGTACCGACTTTGAAAAGCAAGTCATGAGTAGAACCTGATATGCATTTCTATATGGATTTGTGGGGGATTGTTAGAAAATAGAAAATTTAAGACATATTTTATATATGTTCTTGATGAAATTTCCAGAAACTAATTAATGGAGGTTGTTCCTTACTAAGAGGACTTAAACTTTCATGTTTGGATATAAGACATTTTCTTAGTGTAATCCATAGATAAATTGAGTAGAAGTTGCTTGTTTGAAATGAGTTAAATGAGTTTTAATACATGATTAATTAATTTAATTATGACTTTAAATATTATTTTAATATGAATATTGAGTCAGTATGTAACTTATCAGAGTTTACAAAGAGCTGGGTCAGAGTTTATTAAACTCTGATGGTTTAAGCTGGGTCAGAGTTTATTAAACTCTGATGGTTTATGCTGGTTCAGAGTTTATGCAAACTCTGATAGACCATATAGTATGGACCATACACTGTATCTCATACACATATATTCATACAGATTATACATAGGTTTTCTGGACGAACTGAAGTGCAGGTCGCTGTTGAGTGATACGTATCTGTGGATGAAGTATTCTGTATTATTTTATCTTGGAAGTGATATTGCTGCAACCAAACACAACGTAGTGGGGCAATAATCTCTTCAAGAACAATCAAGACTTCTTGCAAGGCTTGACGACTCAACAGTTCTATTGGTTCTTTCAGAGTATGCATAAAGCTTTTGTTAGAGCTAAATTTTCTATCTTTTCTCTTGTATTTGCAGTTACTGATTTATATATCTTGTTTCAACCTTCGTGCTTTGTTTTATTTTGTTAATTAGTTTAATCTGCATATTCTTGTTAAATTGTTTATATAACTGCCTCATTGTTGTGTTTAGTTTTTAATTATACCTGACAGTTATTTATAAAACTTTGAAGATGAAAAAAGTAATCCATATTTTGTTTCATGAACCAAGTTAAAACGCAGATATGAAACGAGTTCATCCATGTTTCACAATACATATGAACCTACACAGAAAATAGATGGCAATATAGCATTCAATTATTGAAGCAGCACATTCATTTTTAAATTCAACTCATTGGCAGAGAAAAATCTAGTTCTTGCTAAGTGGAAATGGTACTTTGAACGTATGCCGATGATTGTCACTGACTGGGGAGCTGATTCTACCTCTTCATCTGTTTCACATGTGCCAATTTGGGTAAATCTTTCTAACATTCTGGATTGTTGCTGGACTCGTGAAGGTCTCAGTTGCATTGCTAGTGCTATTGGGGAACCATTATGTGCAGATAAGCTTACTTCACATCTTAATGTCCTTCCATTTGTACGTATTTGTGTAAAATATAAGGTTGGTGATCCTCTCCCAGATAAGCTTTTAGTTGCGATTTTGAATCATTTTACTGGTGAAAAGGAGATGGTGGAAATCTTAGTTGCTTATCAGCAAAAACCGTTGGTTTGTAAAGGTTGCAAGTCACTCGGTCACTTGGTTTTTGCTTGTCTTGTTACTAAACGTGTATGAGTTTTGAAGAAACCTTCTATTCCTGTTGATGACATATATGCTCCTTCTCAGACGGTACCAGTTGGAACACAACCTGTTGTTCAAAGTACTGATGTGGATAGCTCTAAGGTTGAGGAAACTGTTACAAACTCTGCAACTAATCCTGGTAAAGGTAAGAATGTCCAGGCCAGTCCCAGTAATGAATTTGACTGGAATACGGTTTTGAAATATGGGAAACTTAGACCTGAGTCTGCAGTGATTGATGAAGCTTCACCTGCCCCTCTTAATATATTTAAGCATCTCACTAATGTTGATGAAGTTAAAGCAAAATTGAAGCAATAACGAGTGCTTTTTCCTGAATCAAAATCAGCTAGAAAGCGGCGGAAAAAAGCTTTAACATCGGGGAAGTCCCCCTCTCATCCATCTTAGTTATAATTGATTTTTGTTCGTTTAATGCAAGGGGATTAAATAATAAAGTCTCTTACATTAAGGACTTTATTAGTAGCAATAAAATTAATCTTATTGGTCTTTTGGAAACTAGAGTTTGTAATAATTTAGCTCCGAGCATCTCTCGTAAGCTTGCTAGAAATTTTCAATGGTTTTATAATTATGATATGCATCCTAATGGTCGTATTTGGTTAGGTTGGAATGCGGATATTTGGAATCTTAATGTTATTTCTTATTCTGCACAAGTGATTCATTTTTGCAAGGGTGGATTGTCCTGCTGAAGTCTTTATGTTGTGTTTTGTCTATCCTTACAACACCTGTGAAGAAAGAAGAAATTTATGGAGGGATTTGATATCTTTCTCAAATCTTACCCCTGCAACTTGGTGTTTGTGCGGAGATTTCAATACATACATTAGTTTAAATGAAAATCTGGGGGAAAACAGATTGGAACAGAGGCATGTTCGATTTTAAAGAGTGTATAGCTAATATTGATCTTGTCGACTTAAAAAGTCTGGGGGCACATCTTACTTGGCGGAATAGTTCTATTACTGATCCGACTTTCAGAAAACTTGATCGTGTTCTAGTTAATGGTTCTTGGTTGCAGAAGTTCCCCATGTCTATTGCACATTTTTTGCCTCGTGGCATATCGGATCACTCGCCTGTTGCGATCTCGCCGGGAGTTACATGGAAAAAACAGTTCAAGCCGTTTCAATTTTTCAACTTCTTAATTGATAAGCCAAATTTTCTGGAGGACGTTAAATTGGCCTGGGACACTAATGTGGTTGGGGATCCATGGTTTGTCATTACCTCTTAAACTTAAGCGCGTAAAAACTGCCATGATAAAGTTGAATAAAGATACTGGGAATATTCATCACAATGTAGATGTTACAAGGTCACAGCTACTTAGTTTTCAATCTGGTATGCAATCAACTCCTCCACTTGCAGAGTTTCAAGAGAAAAATCGGTTATCACATCTCTACTCAGCTGCACTTTTTGAGGAAGAACAATTTCTACAGCAAAAATCCCGAGTTACTTGGGTTAATAATGGGGATGGGAATAATTCCTATTTTTTCAACTATTGTTGTGGTCGCTGGAACTCGAATAAAGTGTTGGCTTTAAAAGAAGATATGGGTGATATTCAATTTGGCCATGATAAAGTGGCTTTCATTGTCGTTGATTACTATAAAAATCTTTTAGGGGTCCAGGTAATAGACCTTCCATCGCATTTAACTCTTCATGTGCTCTCAGGGGTCCACGCTTCTTCTCTAGTTACCCCTGTGATCGTGGAGGAAAATTTTGACACTTTTAAGCACATGGCAAAACGCAAGTGCCCGGGTCCGGATGGATTCACTCCTGAATTTTACTTAACTTCCTGGAACATTATTGGGGATGATATTTGCAAGGGAATTCTTTATTTCTTTGCTACAGGTCAGTTACCCAGAATCATCAATTTTGCTGCAATTGCCTTAATTCCAAAAATTGGGAGTGCCTTGGAAATGAGTCAATTTCGACCAATTTCATGTTGCAACACTATTTATAAGTGCATTGCTAAAATTCTCTCGAAAAGGCTGAAAGATGTCCTTCCTAGATTGATCTCTCCAAATCAAATGGCGTTTGTCCCAGGTCGTGACATTGGGGACAATATTCATCTTGTTCAAGCTTTATGTAGAGACTACCACTTGGATGTGATTCAGCCGAGGTGTGCCATTAAATTAGATCTTCGTAAAGCGCTTGATACGCTCAAACAATGGGCTTTCCATTTATTTTTCTTCATTGGCTCAAACAATGTGTATGCACAACAATGTTCTCTGTCAAACTTAATGGTTCTCTAAAGGGTTTTTTCCCAGGAAAATCAGGTTTCCGCCAGGGAGATCCCATCTCGCCTTACTTGTTTACTTTAGCCATGGAGGTTCTAACGGCTTGTCTGGCTAGTGTGACAGCTAATCCCGACTTTAAATATCATTGGAAGACGGAGCTCACCAGAACATCTTCTTTTTTCTTTGCGGACGATGTGATTCTTTTTAGTATAAGGGAGGAAAACTCTATTAAAATGGTTCTTGAGGGGGTTCATATTTTTTAGAGTATCTCTGGGCTTCATCCGAACCCATCTAAATGCTCATGCTTCTTTAGTAATGTCCTCTTACAAGTAATTCACAGGGTTACTTCTATTACAGGCTTCGTTTGGGATGATCTCTGGGTGACTTATTTGGGCCTCCCTCTTGTTACGAAATCGTTGTCTTACACTAATTGTCTGCCACTGATTATGAAACTTGATCTTCGGTTGTAGCACTGGTCCTCTATTTTTCTGAGTTTTGTTGGTAGATTACATCTTATAAAAACGGTTTTGCAGGGGCTAATAAATTACTGGGTAATTCATTCATCTCTCCCCAGTTTAGTTCTTAAGGTTGTGCAATCTAAATGTGCAAGGTTTCTCTGGGGAGGTGCGTATGCAGCTTGTTAGGAATCATGTACTGTGATGATAACAAATTACTTAGAATTTCTAAATTTGATCTTAATTTTGTAACTGGTCAATGGATATATGACTTATAAATATCCATTTACTAGGGAACCATTTATCAGTTGAAGTTGTTGTTAATCAACTGATAAAATGGATTGTAACAGTTGATTCAGAATTCTTATCTCATCAGTTGATTGTAATATTTCGATGGATGATATGTACTAGTCAACTGATATTTATCGACTTCAATTGATAACTCTTCAACGGATGTGAAAAATAGCTGATAAAGTGTAAATATTCTAAGTTAGAATTCTCACAAGTGAAGTGATCAACGGATAGAGAGGTCAATGGATATGAATACTATTCGATGGATGAAAAGTCAACAAAACTTAAATCAATGGATCACCATTAAAGGATGAAAGCATCAAGACAGTCAATGGATCGATAAGAGAACAATCAATGGATAAGGGATCGATGAATATTCAAATATCCATTAATACATCAATTGATCAATGGATAACATATCCATCAATGGATAAGCAAAGAAGGATCGGTTGATAAGTTTCACAAAAATTATCAGTTGATCAAAATTTCCCAAAACAGTTAAAGACAAATGGAATGTAATCTTTGCAGAAGTCTGAATCAATGGAAGACAGTCTTGTCAGGACTGTAAATACTTTCAAAGGAACACAGTCTTCAAGGAGAAGATCAAGACAAAGGTTTTTCCAGAACAAGACAAAGTCCAAGGAAGACTGTAAAAGTAGCTACATTCTATTTTAGTATAAACGTTGTAAAATGTATTTTATACATTTATCAGTCGATTAAAAATAGAAGTAGGAAATGGACTGTTATATATAGTTTAGCAGTTCATTGTAGCAAAGTGTAGAAGTTGAGTATCAGGAACTCTAGAAAGGCACAATAAAGAGATAGAAAATATTTGTAGTTCTTTTCTTAGTTCAATTTACATTTTGTAAGCAGCTTGGTTTTAAGACCAAGGTTCATTGAAAGCAAAAATATTCACTAGCGGAAAACCAATCCATTAGTAATTTTAAAAGATTTATTTTCAATTATTTAAGTTTAATTTTCTGTTCTACTTCCTAGTTTTATTTTTCCAAACACTCAAACAGTTTTTAGATTCAAATTTAAATCCGCAAGAATTTGATAAAAATTCTTAAGTTTGTATTCAACCCCCCTTCTACAAACTTGTACTTAAGCGAAATAACAATTGGTATCAGAGCCTAGCTTTCAACATACAGAAAGTTAAGATCTAAGTACATCAACAATGAGTCACAAAGACACATGAGTGAAGATTCCAGTTCTTGAAAAAGAAAACTATTTTCACTGGAAAGTTAAAATACATCTGCATCTGTTATATTGTTAGTGGACTTTTTGTCCACTATATACGTTCCAAATTGGCTTAAATTGATCGCTAGTGCCCAAGTATTTAGTGTCTTTTGATGTGTTTTATGTTTTTGGTGTGCAGATTCCCAGGAGAAGTAGAATTGATGAATATTTGCATAAATTGGTGGTACATGAGCTAGGAATTCAAGGGAGAAGGGTCAAGGCTTGAGTTGAGACCAAGAGAAAGTGAGACGACTCGCTAAAGAAGCAACGAGCAAGGAAAATCATTTCCGGGCAGAAAGGGCAGGCGCGCCCTCCCCTCTACAGGCGCGCCCGCGCTCTATTAATGAGGCGCGCCCGCGCTCCAGCCGACTCCAGTTGCTGATTTGTTGCAGTTTGGTCCGTTTCGAAACCCAGAAAGCAGCAAGCCCATGGGTCATTGTTTTTATGTAACCTAGTATAAAGACATTAGGATGATTATTATTTTTTATCAAGCAATTAATCAAGCAATTAAGTTAGCAAGTAGGTTTTTATTATCGTACAAGAGGGCAAAGTACTTTGTGAGCCGTCAAGCTATTTTCTTTTGTAATTGTCATCACGTGGATTATCGGTTGTTTCTTTTACTCTTGCAATTAATATCAGTAGTTTATGCATAATTGTTTATTTTACTATGTTTTCAATTGAACCCATGATGTCGGCTAGTCCAATTATGGGCTAAACGTTATCATGGGGTTTTAATGGATTTTTTTATCGATTCTAGATATTGATTGTTTTTATGCCAAAGTGTGTGATTGTTATGGATATCCTAGTATGGTTAAGCTTATTCATTCTAAATGCGTCGCGAATATTTATGATTGTTTGTTGAACCCTCGTGAATGCGAAAGTGAATCTAGGGTTTAGAACATGCCATGCTAGCATAGGTTTTTGCATGTAAGAGCATGTATTAATTTATGGTGTAATTCTAACCGTCTTGCACTGACTATGTGATTTTATGGATACTTGTGCTTAAGCCATTATGTTTTCAATCTCTATAGACATATAGGGACTAATCGTAGTGGTTGACTATTTGACTTCTATCAATTGTGGATGTTCATTAGGATGGTATGCGTACAACGAAAGTTGGCGTTTATCAGTTTAGAGGGTCTGATCAGTTATCATCACTTTCACATACTAGGTTGAAAAGGCATAAGATTCTAGATGAGATAGATTATGAAGTTAAAATCCTATGTTTATTTCATATAAGTAATTCGTTAAGTTTTAATTAGTAGCGTAATCAAAACTCCAATTGTTATTTTCTTAACAGTGAAACTTAATCATACTCTGGTGTATAAGTGAACTAAACGTAAGCAAGTCGAGTCTCTGTGGGAACGAATCCTACTTATTACTGTATTACTTGTGACCACATTCTCTTACGTGAATAAAGTGTTAACAAGTTTTTGGCGCCGCTGCCGGGGACTCGATTCAGTGTTTTGTTTAGTTAATGTGCTTATCATCAGTGGTCGTTAGATATCACTGACTGAGATTTATTATTAATCGTTCTTGTTTGCTACGTGAATTCAGGTAATTGATTGTGTATGCGTACGCGTTCTCAGGCGAGTAAGGAAAAACTGGAAGAACACTTAGACGAGAAGAGGAGAATTGCAGTTCCGGAAATTGAGCCAGAAATAGTGATGGGGGATCCAGTGAAAGCTCTTAAGGATTACTCTCAACCGAAGATCAATGACATTCAGTCAAGCATTGTTAGGCCAGTTATTGCAGCTAATAATTTCGAAATCAAGCCGGGCACAATTCAAATGGTTCAGAATTTTGTGCAGTTTGGGGGTTCACCTGCTGAGGACCCTAATATGCATATCAGAGACTTCATCGAGATCTGTGATACCTTCAAAACCAACGGGGTTTCTGAAGATGCTATAAAACTGAGGCTGTTTCCATTCTTTCTACGAGACAAGGCAAAGAGCTGGTTGCATTCGCTTCCAGCAGGTTCTATAACTACTTGGGAGGATCTCGCACAAAAGTTTCTGACTAAATTCTTTCATACGGCTAAGACGGCAGCCATGAGGAATGCTCTTACACAGTTCAATCAACATTCTGGAGAAACGTTGTGTGAAGCTTAGAAAAGGTATAAAGAGATGCTTCGAAAGTGTCCCCATCATGGGATGCCAGATTGGATGGTCATTAACGGTTTCTATAATGGATTGAATCATTCACGACCGATGCTTGATGCAGCATCTAGAGGAGCTCTTTGGGCCAAGAGCTATGAAGAAGCTTATGACTTGATTGAAATGATGGCTGCCAACGAGTATCAGAATCCTACTCAGCAATTGCCACAGAGTAAAACTGCAGGTGTTTTTGAAGTGGACGCTGCCACGGCTATAACAGCTCAACTACAGGCTTTATCTATAAAGGTGGACGCATTATCCAAGGCAGTAATTCAGCAAGTCGCTATGATTTGTGATCTGTGTGCAGGTGCTCATGATACAACTCAGTGTGCTATTTCTAGCGATTCAGCGTATTTTGTCGGCAACTTCCAGTAGCCTACACAACCGGCACCTAATACATATCACCCCAACAACAAGAATCATCCTAACTTCAGTTGGAGCAACAATCAGAATGCCATGCCGCAACCATCGCAGGGTCAGCAATTCGGAACAAGGCCTTTCAACAATTCTGTTCCTCAACAATCTTATGCACCAAGACAATCATACAACCCTCCTGGTTTCCATCAACAACCTCAAGGAGGACAAGGGCATTCAAATGATAAGTCAGAGATGGAGGAACTGAGAATGATGTATAAGAGTCAAGCTGTGACACTGAAAACGTTGGAAAATCAAATTGGTCAACTAGCAAATGCTCTTCTAAACAGACCTCTCGGACAATTACCAAGCGACGCAGAGGCTAACCCAGGCAAGAAAGAAAGCAAGGAACAAATACACGCTATTACATTGCGTTCTGGTAGGGTTACGAACAATCAGGAGTTCGAAATTCCACAAAACGAAGAACGTCAGCATTCTGGGTAGGAGGTGGAGAGCGGGCGCGCTTCCTCAGGCGCGGGCGCGCCCCACCTTACTGCCGTAAGGGGATTTTCTGCAGAAAAAGTTGCGCAGGAGGAGCCGATCAAGAAAAAAATGAATGATGCAGAGGAGAAAAACAGTTCAGAGAAAGACAGTGATCACAAGGAAGTATTTCCTCCTCCACCATTCCCTAAAAGGCTTCAGAATCAGGAATCGGATAAACAATTTGCTAAATTCTTGGAAGTTTTTAAGAAACTACACATCAACTTACCTTTTGCTGAAGCGCTGGAACAAATGCCAAGCTACGCCAAATTCATGAAAGGCATTCTATCTAGGAAACTAAAGCTAGAAGAGTTAAACACTGTTGCCTTGACGGAAGAGTGTAGTGCAGTATTGCAGCAGAAGTTACCACCAAAGTTGAAGGATCCTGGTAGTTTCACTATACCATGCATAATTGGGAATTTGTCGTTCGACAAATGTTTGTGCGATTTGGGAGCGAGCATCAACCTCATGCCATACTCTATATTCTTATAACTTGGCCTTCCAGAGCCAAAGCCGACCAACATGTCACTGCAGTTGGCAGATCGTTCAATCACTTATCCGCGAGGAATTGTCGAAGATGTTTTGGTGAAAGTCGACAAACTAATCTTTCCAGCAGATTTTGTCATCCTTGATTTTGAAGAAGACAAGAAGATCCCTATCATTCTTGGTAGACCATTCTTGGCAACGGGAAAGACATTGATTGACGTACAGAAGGGAGAACTCACCATGAAAGTGCACGATCAGAATGTCACATTCAATGTGTTCAAAGCAATGCAATTTCCAACAGAAGAAGATCAATGCTTTAAAGTAGATGTAGTGGAATCTGCTGTGCAAGTAAAAATTGAACACATGCTTATGAATGATACACTGGAAAAGGCTTTAAGTGGGGACGTTACAATTGAAGAGGATGAGGTTGAAGAATAGGTACCGTCTCCGAATGCTTCTCCTTGGCAACAAAAGTTTGATAAACCAGAATCTTTGGGTTTATCTGAATTGAGAGAATCACATCAGCGGTTGAAACCATCTATTGAGGAAGCACCGAAGCTAGAGCTCAAACCATTGCCTGATCACTTAAGGTATGCTTCTCTTGGGGAATCATCTACTTTACCTGTGATTATTGCTGCTAACCTTACAGGTCCTGAAGAAGAAAAGTTGTTAAGGGTTCTCAGGGAATTCAAATCAGCCATTGGTTGGACTATTGCAGACATAAAAGGAATCAACCCTGCCTATTGCCAGCATAAGATTCCGCTGGAAGAAGGAAGTAAGCCAACAGTGGAACATCAGAGAAGGCTTAATCCACTCATGAAGGAAGTAGTGAAGAAGGAAATTATCAAGTGGTTGGATGCAGGGATTATCTATCCTATTTCTGACAGTGCTTGGGTGAGTCCATTTCAATGTGTGCCAAAGAAAGGAGGCATGACGGTGGTAACTAATGAAAAGAACGAGCTCATTCCTACGCGGACAGTCACTGGTTGGAGAATCTGCATGGACTACAGGAAGCTGAACAAAGCTACTAGGAAGGATCACTTTCCTCTTCCTTTCGTTGATCAGATGCTAGACCGACTTGCCGGCCATGAGTACTATTGCCTTCTGGATGGATATTCGTGTTACAATCAGATCTGCATTGCTCCAGAGGACCAGGAGAAGACAACATTCACATGTCCGTTTGGTACCTTTGCTTTTCGAAGGGTTTCTTTTGGGTTATGTGGTGCACCTGGCACTTTTCAGAGGTGCATGATGGCAATTTTTTCAGACATGATTGGTAAGACAGTGGAAGTCTTCATGGATGATTTTTCAGTATTTGGGTTTTCTTTTGACGAATGTCTACACAATCTTAGCATAGTTCTGAAAAGATGCGTGGAGACTAATCTGGTTCTCAACTGGGAGAAGTGTCATTTCATGGTACAAGAGGGAACTATTCTTGGACACAAGGTGTCACGTCGAGGCCTGGAAGTGGATAAAGCAAAAATAGAGACCATTGAAAATCTTCCACCGCCCAATTCAGTGAGAGGAATTCGTAGTTTCCTCGGTCACGCAGGTTTTTACAGAAGATTCATCAAGGATTTCTCCAAAATTTCCAAACCTTTGTGTAAGCTATTGGAGAAGGATATTCCCTTCAAATTCGGTGATGACTGTATGATAGCTTTTGAGACATTAAAGAAGAAGTTGATTTCAGCACCTGTGATCATCGCTCCAGATTGGAATGAACCTTTTGCTATGATGTGTGATGCTAGCGATTTTGCAGTGGGGGTTGTTCTTGGCCAAAAGAAAGATAAGATTTTTCATGTTATCTACTATGCAAGCAAGACACTCAATGATGCGCAATTGAATTACACAACCACGGAGAAGGAGCTGTTAGCCATTGTATATGGCTTTGAAAAATTCAGATCATACTTGCTTGGTACGAAAGTGACGGTGTATACTGACCACGCAGCTATTAGATATCTGCTCTCCAAGAAGGATTCTAAACCCCGCTTGATTCGATGGGTTCTTCTACTACAAGAATTCGATGTTGAGATCAAAGATAGAAAGGGGACAAAAAATCAAGTAGCTGATCACCTCTCACGATTGGAAGATCTTGGTAAATCATCTCAAGACAGTACCCTCATCAATGAATCATTTCCAGATGAACAGCTGTTTGGAATACAAGAAGAAGAACCATGGTATGCTGATATTGTGAATTATCTGGTGAGTCAAATTGTTCCACCTGAGTTGTCGCCAGCTCAAAGGAAGAAATTCATGCACGACGTCAAGTGGTTTCGTTGGGACGAGCCATATCTGTTTAAACAAGGGGCTGACCAGGTTATCAGGAGGTGTGTACCATATAGTGAGACAGACAATATTCTGAGGGATTATCATGCCATAGCTTATGGAGGCCATTATGGAGGTGAAAAGACAGCGACTCGTATTCTGCAGGCAGGATTTTATTGGCCATCACTCTTCAAGGACGCTCATCAGTTTGTAACCAGGTGTGATCGTTGCCAGCGAGTAGGCAACATTTCGAAAAGGGATGAAATGCCCCTTAATGTAATGTTAGAGGTAGAAATTTTTGATGTGTGGGGGATCGACTCCATGGGCCCATTCATTTCATCATGCAATAACCAATACATCTTGCTAGCTGTGGATTACGTCTCCAAATGGGTTGAGGTCAAGGCACTTCCAACTAATGATGCTAATGTAGTGCTCAACTTCCTTCACAAGAACATTTTCACCAGATTTGGGATTCCAAGGGTCATTATTAGCGATGAGGGTTCTCACTTTTACAATCGGAAGTTCACTAATCTGATGGCAAGATTCAACATCAACCATCGTGTGGCTACAGCATACCACCCTCAAACCAATGGCCAAGCTGAAGTATCAAACCGTGAGATCAAACGCATTCTGGAAAAAGTGGTAAGTCCTTCTCGTAAGGATTGGTCTTTAAAACTGGACGAAGCTGTGTGGGCTTACCGAACTGCGTTCAAAACACCTTTGGGTATGTCACCATATAAACTTGTCTATGGAAAAGCTTGTCATCTGCCAGCAGAACTGGAACACAAGGCTTATTGGGCATTGCAGAAGCTGAATTATGATTGTAAAGCCGCAGGGGAAAAGCGGATGGTGCAAATCAATGAAATGGATGAGTTTCGTCTACAAGCTTATGAGAATAACAAGCTCTACAAGGAAAAAGTGAAAAGATGGCATGATCGTCGGTTGACAACAAAGGTAGTTGTTCCTGGTCAATTAGTTTTATTATTTAACTCTCGTCTGCGATTGTTTCCAGGAAAACTTAAGTCAAGGTGGTCAGGACCCTTTGTTGTGAAGACTGTGTTTCCACACGGAGCTATGGAGATTTATAAAAAGACCCCAGATCAAGCGTTTAAAGTCAATGGACAGAGATTGAAGCCTTATTTGGGAGAACAAGTACATCGCGAAGCTGAAGTCGGCGCGATTCTGTCTACCTCGGATTGAGGACCTGAAATAACGTCCGGCTAAATGACGTTAACGACAGCGCTCGTGGGAGGCAACCTACGGCTTGAATGGTAATTTTTATTCTTATAAAACAAAAAAAAAATCAAAAAAATCAGAAATTGGACAGTAGCACCAGGGGCGGGCGCGCTCCAGGAGGCGCGGGCGCGCCTGGCGACTGTTCCAGAAAAAAAATTTAAAATCATTATAAAAATAAGAAAAACAGAAAATATTTCTCTTTTATTTAGTTTTTAACACAAACCCAGCCCACTCTCACTTGTTTAAATAGCCTTGGCATACCCTAACCCTAGCCACTTAGTTACTTCACATCTTTCATTCGCACATATACATACAAATATACAAGCACTACATCTCATCTCTTCACACATCTACAACTCAACCAATGGCACCCAAGAGATCTAGGCGCTCAGGAACCTCGAGCTCTTCTTCGAGTGGGGGATTTGTGCCTCAGTTCACTTCACTGGAGGCTCAAACTGAGTTTACACGCTTGATGACCAAATCTGTGGTCAAGGAAAGGGGATTTATTCCGGGTGTTCTTGATGGGTCTCTGATCGCGATGATTAGTGAGCACGGTTGGGAGAATGTGTGTGAGGCTGCGGAGGCGATACCATTGAGTATCGTTAGGGAGTTCTATGCTAATGCCAAGCAAGAGAAGAATGGGTATTCTGCAGTTCGAGGGTATGTAGTGGATTATACTCCTGCCACTATCACCAGGGTATTGAATTTGCCAGCACCGCAGGAGGGTGTGGAAGATTTTGGGTTGAAGAACCGCGGGGAGGTTGACCTTGAGGCCATTCTGCGGGATATGACAGTTCCTGACACTACTTGGAAGCGCAGGGCAGGCTCTACTGAGCCGGCTACCTTCTCCGCCATGGCATTGAACCCGTATGCTAAGGCCTGGAACCTGTTTCTGTGTGCTAACATTGTGCCGTCGTCGCACACTCCTGAGGTGACCGTGGATCGGGCTATTTTGTTGTGGGGGATTCTCAGCGGTAGATACATCGACCTAGGCTCCCTAATCCACAGGCACATGATCCGATTTTTGCAAGGCAGTACCACTGGCGCGATTCCGTATGGCTCAGTGGTTGTTCGTCTGTGTATTGATGTGGGTATTCACTAGCCGGCGGAGGACCAGTTGCAACTTCCTGCGAGTGCCGTTGACACGGCGGCGATAGCTCGGCTGCCTGAATGGGACGGTGGTGTACCGCATCCTAAAGGCTTAGGGTATATTGTGGGTGGTGAAGTGCCACCTAGACAGCAGAGGGAGGCTAGGGCTGGATCTTCTAGGGCACCGCGAGCTGTGGCTAGTACTGGTATGGGTGCGGCTCATTTTAGGAGGTTGGCATGGCGGTTGGACGCAGTTGATGATAGGCAGAGCCGGTTTGCTGCTGACCTGACTCAGGCTCTCGGTGCAGCCTTTCTGGCTACTGGTGTACAGGTAGATTGGCCTGTTTATGGAGCTGGCACTGTGTATCCACCACCGGATTCACCCGAGGAGGGTGACTCTGCTGAAGATTGAGGTATATCTGCACACTTTCTTTGTTTCTTGCCTTCAATGGGGACATTGAATATTTTAAGTTTGGGGATGGGAAATGGAGATTGTAGTTAGATGCATATAGGGCATGTAGTGGTAGTATTTGTCATGCATTTTGTTTTAATTATCCATATAGAGCATTTTGTTTGCTATTTTTCGTTCATTTACCATGTGAATCCATCTTAGTTGCATTTCATAGCATGCATATTTCATGATCCCTTAGGACGAGCTAATTCTGATTGTTAAGTCAATGTCAAATTGAGTGAGGTATTGATGAACGGAGGGATGATTTACAGTCCCTATGAAATTGAATTGCATGTTTCAGAAGCACTTTCTTTACACAGTCTCATCGGTTGCTTTTGGGCTAGGTTGAGTCATGCTTGTTTAGTTGTTTTAGATTTAATCGCATGTTTATATCTAGAATGTTTATTATTCCCTTGATAATGTAAGAATACCAAAGTATAAGTTTGGGGGAAAACAGAGATTCATGCTAATTGTTAGTAATTGTCAAGAATGGCTAGGCGTCAAATGGCTAGTAGCCGGCTCATATTTTTATGAGTAGTCTAGGGTTGGAATTGAGAATTCTCATTCCAGATTCTGTTAAAAAAAAAAAAGTCATGTGAATAATTCGAGGCAAAATTAACCAGGGTGAGCTCTTTAATACTCGGGCAATTAAGTTCGAGGGGAATTTGTGCCTAGTGACCTAAGGCTTTTTATAGTCTGGGATCCACTAACCTAACGCTCGCTACATGGGTATTATTGTATAAGCCTTTAGGGGTCTCATCCATTGCATGGTTAAATAAGCCTATGTATTGTGTTATGTGTCGTAGCGGTGGATTAGCAATAAAGTATGATTCCCTGTCTAACTCAAATGAATGACGGAGGTGTTTGCATGTTATGGAGTGTTTACCGCTCATTATGTTTATAAACATGTGATTGTCTTGGCGAAAAATAGGTATGATTTTGATCTAGTGTCAGAGTATATTTGATGAGCATCGCACACACCCACGTTTCTGTTCATGTAGTAATGGTATACGGGGGCTTGGTCGAGCTCTGTTTGGATGTATTGCATCTCTTTGAGGATTGGCTTATCGATTGGTTTTGGTGAGTTCGAGGGGGTCCTTGCATTTTCATAGTAGTTGCATTCATGCATTGCATTGCCTTAGATTGTTCAGAGTCTGTTTATGCTTGGGGACAAGCATCGGTTTAAGTTTGGGGGTGTGTTAGTGGACTTTTTGTCCACTATATACGTTCCAAATTGGCTTAAATTGATCGCTAGTGCCCAAGTATTTAGTGTCTTTTGATGTGTTTTATGTTTTTGGTGTGCAGATTCCCAGGCGAAGCAGAATTGATGAATATTTGCATAAATTGGTGGTACATGAGCTAGGAATTCAAGGGAGAAGGGTCAAGGCTTGAGTTGAGACCAAGAGAAAGTGAGACGACTCGCTAAAGAAGCAACGAACAAGGAAAATCATTGTTGGAGATTACGAAGCTGTATGAATAGTAATCATGATAACTCAACACTAGAACAGGACAAGTAAATAATACTACACCTACATAGAAATCAGGAAGAAATGAAGACAAGGCAAATACAGTGAATCAAGACATTAGAAGAAGTTTTGAAGTCTACTACAGGTCACTGAAAGAAGTACATTAATATGTTCATGCCTCAGTGAAGAATAATGTGTAAAGACTTTCAGGGTTTCAGAAGTGTTGAAGATTCAGTATAAAAGTGCCACTAGAAGATTTCAGTGTACCAGCATTGATTGAAGATAGACAGTGTTCGAAGCATAGGAATCTAGAAGAATTGAAGATATGGTATGTCTAAGTACCAGAAAAGATTCCAGTGAAAGTACTATGTTTATTGACGGTCAGTGTTCGAAGCAATGAAGTTGCTGCAAACTTAACAATGTATGTAAGGCAATAATACGAAGACCTGGATCGAAGTTAGTCGTCTGTGAACCAGACCAGTTGCACTAGGCGTCAGCAGTTTGTGAAAGGAATCTGAGTATTACCTATAGAATAATTGTTAAGTTGAAGAACGTACTTGGAAAGAACGGTTATTTATTAAGGTACGAAAAGTGATTTGTAGAGGCTACAGCCAAACAGCCAAACAGCTCAAAGGGTGCAGGGTGTAAAGCGTCACAACTTTGGTATGAAAAGTTAAAGTTTCTGAACTACAGTCGAAGAACGGAAACAGCTCAACAGCCAAACCGCAAGTGACCAAACCGCAAGTGACCAAGTGCAAGAATTATAAAAGGTTGGTGATCAAATGGTAATTTGACAAAGTCAAATTGAATTCTACACAGGTGAAATACATCGACACATAGCCTTTTCCACATGCCAAAAGATTCTAAGGCAGTTTCAAATTCGACACTTAGCTTGTTGGCTCATTCAAATAATTACAAGGCATATACATGGAAGAAAAAGTCGACACTTAGATTTCTTGCTTCAAAAGAATTATTCTAAGGCATGTACAAGGGGATTTAATTCGACACATAGGTTACACAGGGTAACACAATTCGACACTCAGCCCCTCAGCCAATCAAATCACAGCAGCCTACTTTATTGATTTAAAGACTACATAAATAAGAGGATGTGAGCCACTCATTCAAGGGTCGTCTTCTTCAACACAAAATATGTAGAGAGCAGCCATGGCCGGAGCAAGAGATATAATTTATACACATCCATACCTTGCTCCTGGTCAGATATTAGGACCCGGTTCTTTAATGAAAAATGCTCAGGGCTCCTAGATATCACTCCCTATGGACTCAGTTTTTCCTTGTACTAATTTAGATATATTTGTATAGGAACTGAGCCTTATATTTTTGTGTTAGTAGCAAAGAACTAATTTGTTCTTTGGAAGCCAGTTATATTTTTAACTGGGTGTAGCACCCCTCTGGGTTTATATATAAAAGATATATTCCCGGAAACTTGTCTCATTTATTTTACTTGCTAATTTTCTTGAACCTAATTGATTTATCCGGACACACAGAAAATTAGTAGGCAGCTCACCTAAACACTACAAATGGCCAAACCCACTCTGAAGCAATAATTTATTTATCCGCAAATTCCGAAAAGAATTTAAATTATTGTGAGTATCGTATTCAACCCCCCCTTCTACGATACTTCGGGACCTAACAATTGGTATCAGAGCTCGCTGATTGATATACAAATCAGGATCCGTAGCCCAGTGAAGCTCACCGTACCGAAGCTGTCTTGACTCAAAATGAGGAGGCCTTGTTAAAGAAATTTAATTATAAACTTTTAATAAGTTTATTTTATAAACTTTATAAAATTTATTTTATAAATTTTTATTAGTGTATATTATAAATTTTAATTAGTTTATTTTATAAATTTTAAATTAAATTTATTTTATAAACTTTTATAAAATTTATATTATAAACTTTTATTAGTTTATGTTATAAATTTTAATTAGTTTATTTTATAAATTTGAAATTAAATTTATTTTATAAACTTTCATAAAATTTATTTTATAAACTTTTATAAGTTTATGTTATAAATTTTAATTAGTTTATTTTTTAAATTTTATAAAAGTTTTTGTTTTAAATCGATTTAACGTTAATTAAAGGTGGCCAACTTTTGAAACAAGCTTGTAAAATTGGCCAGGCAGTAGTCCACGCGCCAACAGCAGAGAAAATCGACACACAGGAAGTAGAAGTAAAAATCATCTAAGTCACTTGTACATAGAAGCACAATTCGACACATAATATTATGGGAGTCAAAAGTGGCAGGCTAACTTCTAAGTTGTTTAAGAAGTCGACACATATAAATGCATGTGAATTATTCTCAGTCAGTACAAAAATCGACACATGCCAAATTATTGTGAAGTAATTCAAGAGTATGTCAGGTGGTGAAAATATCGACACCTAAGTTTCACTTGGTTAAACAAATCGACACCTACACATAATTGCTGTTTGGTACCCCAAATTTTGTACTCTTTAATTTTTTATTTTAGATTTATTTATTTTTACAGAAAAATTTAAAATTCTTGAAAACTAAAATTTTTCTTAAAAATATTAATTTATGGATTTTTAATTTTTAAGAAATTTCAAATATTCTTGAAAATTGATTATTTGTAAATTTTTATTTTTGATTAATTTATTTTCTAAGAAAATTAAAAATTCTGTAAATTTAAATTTTTCTTAAATATTAATTCGAGGGTGCTCAAGGAGGTAGTAGTTGAAGATTTTTCCGGGCATTGAAGACAACTGAGATTGACTGAAGGTTATCCAATGAAGTTAATTCTGGAACAGGTTGAAGAAATAGTGGTATTAATTTCCTCAGAGGTTTACTCCATAGGATCCCACTAATATTTTGGAAGCTGCAAAAGAAGAGATTAATTTGGGTACAGTTTTTGGTTAATTTGGGTTGTATTTTTGGATGAAAAATCTAAGGGGTTGAAGTAGTGAAGGAGAATAGACTGGACTACCTGGCATCTCAGTACAAGCCTCAAAGACTATTCTACAGGGAGATTACAGGAAGTTCGTGCTAACACTGCAAATCATCTGGAACACAGGATACAGCCAACAGGGATTTAAGGATACAACCACATTGTTTGTAAAAGACCTGTATGTGCTGAAGGCCTATGAACTGGAACAAGAGCTAAAGAAGATAATATTTGGTAAAGCAGGTTGTTAGCATATCCACTGTATTTGTGACCCAGGAACCAAATTTGATTGACATCAAGGTTGAGAACCTCTGAACAGAAACGAATTGATCCAAGAAGCTGAATTGAAAATGTTGTAGCTCGAGGTAGTGGTCAAGGTGTTATAAGTGAATCTTACACTTTGGAATAACTTGAGAACTGGACTGCAAGTCAAGCCTGCAGGGTAAATGGAAGTTCAGTGACATCAGATTCAGACGGAATCCCAATTCTAAATCTAAGGTCCTTACCTATAGATTCCATAAAGGAGATTTTCAAGATCAGTTCAAGAGGCGGTTGCAAGACAGGGATGGTTCATATTTCAAAGACAAGATCAGGGGTTTGCTACACAGTTTGAAGAAGCCTGTACAAGCAAAAGATGATAGAGACTATTTTGGGTTGAAGCAGGAATCTCAAGCATTAGTGAGGATGCAGCAAGAGAAAGCACTTGTTGATGAAGTTAAATGCAAAGATGATTCTATCAGTGACAGTGATGAACCAAATGGACATCTGGCATCAATGACCAACACTGGAGATGAATCACTAAGGACTTCACAAGTACACTTTCTAACTAGTATACGTTTATCTAATTCAGAACTGTATGTTTATTAAGTTTTGAAATGTATTATATTCATGATAGCATGTTAGCATCTTAGGACTTAAATGTTTAATTGTTTGCTAAGAATAAGATTGCATGCTAGGATTCATGAGTTTAATTAGTACATTTCTTACTTAATTTTGTATGCAGTAAAATGAATATCTAGAATTAGATAGGGTGTTCTAGACGATTAGGTGTATCCCCAAACATTTGCTGGAACTTGATTTAAATCTTATGTGATTTAATACCTCTGCTAATGTTGTGAAAATTGCTAATAGACAAACAGGTCATAGATCAGATTTTATTTGTTCTTAATGGCAAATGACTTGTTAATTGTTTATGTGCTTATTTTCATATGATTTGCTTTTACTCACATAGTTGCTCTTAAATGCTATATCTAATCATGTATTGCTTGTTAGGAATAAATGGTTAAAAGATGGTAGAATTATCTAAGTAGTCAGTAAGACATGTAGATTCGAAGCTTAATCTAAAACTGACTTAGGTAATTAGAGATAGTTAAAAATGTTAAACAACGACAGAAATGGATTAGACAGAATTAGTAATTAATTTGTTAGTTCTTCTATCCATGTGCTTTTGCATATTGAAGCTGTTGTTACCACTATTTAAAGTAATATCTCTAACCCATCTGGACTCAATTGAAGTTGAGTACCAAGAAGCTTAATTATTTGTGATTGCAGAGTATGTTATGAAAGGCAAAAGTTATGTGACTTCGTGACATTTACTGTTCGAGGCACATGATTAAGATTGAAGCTCTGACATCACAGTTGATTGAGAAGGCCTCCCCGATGGTAACCTTTGGAGATGACAGCAAAGGATGTACAAGGGATATGGCCATCAAATGTTAAGAACTGTCATCAATGGAAGCAACTTACTTGTGGAAGGATTTAAGCACTAAAGGGCACTAGGGAATTCTTTTTCAAGGGTTTTCTGGAAAGGTGTTTGATCTCAAGCAAGAAGGTTGGAAGCTCGCTCTAATCTGAGTGAGAAAATTTGTTCGTAGCTGACATGGAATTTGGATGCAAAGGTGAAGTCAACTTTTCAGGAAAGCTTCATCAATGAAGAGTTAGCTATGGCAAAGGAAGCTCTCTTACTTGTTAGTCAGCAAGGCAATGGATTCTTTGATTAAGATGAAATTGGTGAGAGGACTGCTTCATATGGAATTCTATCCAGAAGGAAATTTTGAAGTATGTCACATAGGGAAGTCAATGAAAACATCACACTGAAGAAAAGTCATATGCTTAGTGGTGATTGAAATTGATAACCCTTATTACAGATTGGTGATGTTCAAGCATTCAACAGACAAAATGTCACAATGGTGATTGATCAAATAAGGAAGATCAAGTTGGAAACAATTGGTATGCTGTGAGAACTTTGAAGTCAGATATTGGAACTGCATTTCGCGAGTGAAGTTCTAAATGAAGTCTGCACTGAAAAGGTATTTGGAAGCTGAAGCAATTAACACGGCATGCTGCTTTAATCAACAAGATCGTGGAAAGACATCATTTGAGTTAATGGCCAACCAGAAGCAAACACTGAAGCTCTTTCGTGTGTTTGGAGGGAATTGATTTTTAATGAAGATTTATTTGAGTAACTTGATAAGAAGTTAAGGCTCATGGAACAGTTTTCCTCGGCTACTCATAGGTGATCAAAAGTCTGAATGTATCGTTCAACTACACCAAGCTCCCAAGCATTCAAATGAACGACTATTCTGAATCTTTGACAAATTCAGATACTGATGTAGAAGCTGAGGTTGCAGAAGGAATTAATGTTTAGCAGCAACTCAGGGGAGCAAATGAAAGAAGGATCTACTAGTCATACTCAACAATGAAGATCAAAGGATTTCATTAAGAACATTTCTGCCAAGACAAAAGGTTTGAAGTCAAATTCTATCCTGGAGTCTCGTTCTTAGGAATCTGGATTCTTGTGTAGTGGCTAGAAGTGCTAAGCTAAATGGTCATATATTTTTCGGGACCAAGTTGGGAAAGAGAAAGTGTCAACGAATAATTGGTATCAACAATTGGTATCACCCATCAATTGGTATCCCAAAGAATACTGAAGATGCACAGATTGATCCAGATTGGGTGATTGCAATGCAAAATGATCTCAATCAGTACGAAGGCAGAAACCACTGAAGCTGGAACCCAGACCACTAAAGTCGAAGCTGAAACTGGTACAGTAAGGGTTCTCAGTAACTGGATGACTATTGGCATTGTTATGAGGGGCAAAGCCAAACTGGTTGCTACAGGACTTTAAAGCAGAAGGTATCGACGATGATGGAAACAGAATCTTCGGGACTTTCAAGATCAAGCAGTAAGCGCTAGTGACGAGACTTGATCCTTAGGGACTCTTCAATGGGAACCTAACAATTGATCCTCTGGGACCCTACCTTTAGGCCTGAACAAGTTGAAGACCTAATAATAGGACATCCCTAGAACAATTGCACTCCTGAATGGTGAGCTAGAAGATGAAGGTGCAGATCCATTACAGTTTGTATTTCATTCTCTTCTGAGGACTTGCTATGACGGAGGTAAGGAATTCAAGCAAAACGTCAAGGACATGGTATGACTCTCTAACTGTTAATTACTTAAACGTGAGTTTACATTAGATTTGTTATACATATCTCTCTAGAAATGCAAAGCACACACAATGACATATATGTGCAAGTATACCTTAATTCTCGAAATGCCTATGTGCAAGTTTCCAAGTGGAATCTAGAGAATCGTATCTTATGGCTAAGTTATGAATTGCTAGATATCTTAGGGGATCACCAATTCTTGGATTCTGAGACCCTTAAGATAATAGGTTTAACCTAATTGGCTATATAGATATAGATAACGCAGGTTGCACGGAAGACAGGGAAGTCATTCCTAGAAGCTGTCAATTTCCAGCAACTCTGTTGATCTCTCCACCACTGAAGGAACAAGCTCATGGACACCAGGTATCATTTCTTTTGAGAGTTGTCCTTAGTCGAATAACTTGCAGATTTTTGCTAAATAACTTGATGAATTTATTTTATCTAAGTTGGTTAGTAAACTTGGGATATTTTGTATTACATATTTGTTGAAAATCCCATCTGCAAGGAATTCTCAAATGAGTTCACAAGTATTACTTTTTCCCGATCCAAAGGACTTGTGAATTTATTTGAAATCCAGATCCTCATACTTTTTGCTATTAATTTAACTATCATGTTTACATTGTTATATGCATGAGTGGTAGTTAAATTACTTAGCATAAGTAAGAAGCATAATTATTTGTATGTCTTAAATATTTGCTGAGTATTAGTCAATGATATCTTGCTTAATTGCTCTGATATTTTGCTCTGATATTCTTAAATATTTTATTACAAATAATTGTGATACTTTTGATATTAGTGACGGTATTTAGAATTTCTGTTCTAAATAATTAATGCATATTTCAAAACTCACTAATATTGAAAGATGAAGTATTTTCTAATTTAGGTGTATAAAATTCTCAATGTTTTATATACTTAGAAAATATGTCTAAAATTGAGTTTATTGCGAGGAGTTGGAATTAGAATCACAAGTATTACTTTTTCCCTATCTAAAGGACTTGTGAATTTCTTTTCAACTATATCCTCGAGCTTACGTATATCAATTAATAATTGTTATGAGCATGTTTACAATGTGCAAAGTGACAATTATTAGATATAGCGTAGGAAGTTAAATGCTAATATTCAATCCAATGAATATTTTAGTATTTAGCGAATTTATTTTATCTTATTAAAATTATGGATTGAAGCAATTCATTGATTATTAGTTTCATAATTTTGATTTGATAAAATAACAGAAGCATAGTTTCTTGCATTTCGTGCAATTAACTGTGATATTTTTAATATTAGTGATAATACAACAAGTTGTTTATTGAAAATCACTAATAATAAAAATATATATAGTTTTCTTTCTTTGACTGGTTACGATTCTGAATGTATTTAAAAAAAAAAAAAAGAAATTTTTTGTCTATTTCTTTTTCAAAATGTTTTATTCAAAGATACATTCATTTTCCTATCAGTTTTAGTTAAGAAAACTTAAGAATTCTTTTTCAAAACTTCTCTTTTGAAAAACTTTTCTTTAAGGATAATCTTTCTTTCTCTCGAAATTTTATCCTCTCCCAAAAGCTTGTTTTAAATGTTTTATCTTACAAAGCTTTTTCTCTCTTTTTAAAATGTGTTTTAACTTCGAGGTATCAATCACTTGTAAAATGATTTGTTTTCAAATACTTGTTTCAATGTATGTTTCACATTGATTCACAGTACCAAAACAGTGATTGTTGCTTTGAAGGTCTAGTACTGTATTGTTAAGCATTCATCCTAACCCTAATTGTCATGTTTTGATTTTAAGTCGGGGATATTATCAGGCAGACGAAAATGATGTAAATCATAATTGCATTATGAGTCGGAAAATCATTTTCTTCTATCTGATAAGGATGTTCTGCAAAACTGTTTTCAAAACATACAGTGCTTAGGTTTAATGGAAAAGAGTCATTTTATTGAGATATAATTTGGTAGAAGAGTTGAATTTCTTCTTTGGTGGAAATTCCCGCATTTTATTATGGGAAGTTTGCCTTATAAGAAATTCATAGCAATAGAAACTTTTTCTCTGATACTCCCGCGTTTTATTATGGGATAAGTAACTTAAGGAAAGTTTTCATTGGTGTCAGGCTCTTAAATGTCATATCTTTAGAACCGACAAAACTCTTTTATTAAAAGTGCTTTAATGCAATCGTTTACCATTCCTTCTTATATTTTTCTTTCTCTTTGAGATGAAAAATATGTTTAGGAATGTTAAAGTGATTATCTTTTTATCTTTTTAAATGATTTTATCCTTTTAGCCCAAAGTGGCTACAGAAGCTGGCCAGGAGGTTGAAAACCCATCAATCTCTTACCCAGGCCTTAATACCAAACACTGATTCATCCACTTCCATATATTAACCCCTGGAGTTATAAGGAACAAATGTTTGTTAGAGGTTGATAAGGGAGAAACTGCACTTGATGCAGCAAATAAGGATGAAGTCGGCAGTGCACCCACAGCTCTACCTCTAGTGAAGTAAAGAAGTATATAAACTGAGGTATCTGTAAGCTCATCTGTATCTTCTCAAAAGGATGCAGAGCTGAAAAGGCAATAAAACTGTCTCTGGAATCATTCTCTCAACAGGATGAGTCCATTGAAATTCGCTCGTCAGCCAGAGCATCTTGTAATGAGTCAAGCACACCACCGGCACTCACGCTGATGGTAAGCCTAAACAGATATATACTAGGAACCTTATATAATTTTTGGGACCTAACAATCCTAACAATTATACTAGGGGCCTAACAATTGGACACATTGCAAGGCGTGCACAGTGTGAGGTATAGGCATGTTAACAAAACACCCGTCATTGGGTTACGAGGGAAACGTAGACTCTAATTTTCCATTCATTACATTGTCTACTACGTCGCCCCTCCTGGAAGGAACATTTCCAGATCCTGAAAAGGAATGTCCACCTCCCGTTTACGGAGAAGGTGTGAGGCAACTCCTTGATAGAACAAGGCAGGATTCCCAAAAAGATTTTAAAATCTTGGGATAACCCATCTCAAAGAGGTGAGGTTCCACTAGACAGTGATTTAGCAATTGCTATTGAGTCTGGTGTGGGACAGTGCTTATGCATGATAGATAAAGAACACCTCTACGAGGCAATTCTCCACTTGATAGTGATTCAGTTCATTCTGATGAATCAGGTGTTGGGAATATATGCATTGACGGATTTCACTTGCAGGTACAGAAGGCTAAATTTGGAATGCAGAGTGAAAGTGAGAGAGAGAAACACTTGAGTGAAAGTGAGGGAGAGATACACTTGAGTGAGAGATAGGGAGAGAAAGAGTGAAACACTTCTAAGTGCTCGACACTTAAGTGTAAACACCAACAGAACGTAGTAGAAGTGAGGAAACCACAAGCCAAACACTTACCCTTGCTACTTGCTACTTCTGAAAGAAAAGTTACTATATTTTTTTTCCGATCAACGTCAGACGAGAACCTTCTTTGGAAGACAAACCATTCAAAAGTGGACTTATCAATTTAGTGCTATCTTTAAAAGTGGGCCATTGGAGGATTCCTCAACTAAGGGGGAGAATTTATAGGGAAAAAAAGGTGAAGTTAATAAGTCTTATCTTCGTATCCTTCGGAAGAGTTAAGAGTTAATCTCCTAAAGGGGTTCGTATCCTGGACTCTTAAGGTAAGTTCCTGGATCCTGGAAGATCAATCCTGGAGATCCTTTTAGATCCTTGGGAAAAGGGGTTCGTATCCTTGGGAGAAGTTAGTAGCCTTAGGGGGAGATTTTAGACAAGAAGAAGAAAATCTTATCTTCTGATCCTGAGGGGAAACAACAGATATATGGGAGAATCAAGAAGCTGTATTCTATACTTGGAAGAACAGAAATGACTATTCCATTGATTTTCTAAAGGGAGAAGAAGAATAAGAAGGAGAATCACATTCGTAAGGGGAGAGCATCATTTGAGCTATGTTCAGTATTGATTGAAGACATACCCAGGAATAATGATTCTTATGAAGCTCTGTTCGTGATAAGTTCTTTAAGTTCACACTATAAAGGATTTTGAAATGGAGAAAGCTCAAACAGACAGAAATGAAGATGATACCACTTGAATATCAGTTCAGTGTCAGAGGAACAAGCATCTCTCATTTCAGTTACAGAAGAATTCTGGAAATGTAGTATCTGATCCAGAAAAACCAGTGGCATTATTTACAAGTCTCGGACGATTACTTTTTCTAGTTGTTAGTTGAGTTATCCTCTCTATGAGATTTGTTTGCTAAGTTTAACAATCAAATAGGGGGAGATTGTTGGAGATTACGAAGCTGTATGAATAGTAATCATGATAACTCAACACTAGAACAGGACAAGTAAATAATACTACACCTACATAGAAATCAGGAAGAAATGAAGACAAGGCAAATACAGTGAATCAAGACATTAGAAGAAGTTTTGAAGTCTACTACAGGTCACTGAAAGAAGTACATTAATATGTTCATGCCTCAGTGAAGAATAATGTGTAAAGACTTTCAGGGTTTCAGAAGTGTTGAAGATTCAGTATAAAAGTGCCACTAGAAGATTTCAGTGTACCAGCATTGATTGAAGATAGACAGTGTTCGAAGCATAGGAATCTAGAAGAATTGAAGATATGGTATGTCTAAGTACCAGAAAAGATTCCAGTGAAAGTACTATGTTTATTGACGGTCAGTGTTCGAAGCAATGAAGTTGCTGCAAACTTAACAATGTATGTAAGGCAATAATACGAAGACCTGGATCGAAGTTAGTCGTCTGTGAACCAGACCAGTTGCACTAGGCGTCAGCAGTTTGTGAAAGGAATCTGAGTATTACCTATAGAATAATTGTTAAGTTGAAGAACGTACTTGGAAAGAACGGTTATTTATTAAGGTACGAAAAGTGATTTGTAGAGGCTACAGCCAAACAGCCAAACAGCTCAAAGGGTGCAGGGTGTAAAGCGTCACAACTTTGGTATGAAAAGTTAAAGTTTCTGAACTACAGTCGAAGAACGGAAACAGCTCAACAGCCAAACCGCAAGTGACCAAACCGCAAGTGACCAAGTGCAAGAATTATAAAAGGTTGGTGATCAAATGGTAATTTGACAAAGTCAAATTGAATTCTACACAGGTGAAATACATCGACACATAGCCTTTTCCACATGCCAAAAGATTCTAAGGCAGTTTCAAATTCGACACTTAGCTTGTTGGCTCATTCAAATAATTACAAGGCATATACATGGAAGAAAAAGTCGACACTTAGATTTCTTGCTTCAAAAGAATTATTCTAAGGCATGTACAAGGGGATTTAATTCGACACATAGGTTACACAGGGTAACACAATTCGACACTCAGCCCCTCAGCCAATCAAATCACAGCAGCCTACTTTATTGATTTAAAGACTACATAAATAAGAGGATGTGAGCCACTCATTCAAGGGTCGTCTTCTTCAACACAAAATATGTAGAGAGCAGCCATGGCCGGAGCAAGAGATATAATTTATACACATCCATACCTTGCTCCTGGTCAGATATTAGGACCCGGTTCTTTAATGAAAAATGCTCAGGGCTCCTAGATATCACTCCCTATGGACTCAGTTTTTCCTTGTACTAATTTAGATATATTTGTATAGGAACTGAGCCTTATATTTTTGTGTTAGTAGCAAAGAACTAATTTGTTCTTTGGAAGCCAGTTATATTTTTAACTGGGTGTAGCACCCCTCTGGGTTTATATATAAAAGATATATTCCCGGAAACTTGTCTCATTTATTTTACTTGCTAATTTTCTTGAACCTAATTGATTTATCCGGACACACAGAAAATTAGTAGGCAGCTCACCTAAACACTACAAATGGCCAAACCCACTCTGAAGCAATAATTTATTTATCCGCAAATTCCGAAAAGAATTTAAATTATTGTGAGTATCGTATTCAACCCCCCCTTCTACGATACTTCGGGACCTAACAATCATTTCCGGGCAGAAAGGGCAGGCGCGCCCTCCCCTCTACAGGCGCGCCCGCGCTCTATTAATGAGGCGCGCCCGCGCTCCTTGAGGCGCCCCCGCGCTCCAGCCGACTCCAGTTGCTGATTTGTTGCAGTTTGGTCCGTTTCGAAGCCCAGAAAGCAGCAAGCCCATGGATCATTGTTTTTATGTAACCTAGTATAAAGACATTAGGATGATTATTATTTTTTATCAAGCAATTAAGTTAGCAAGTAGGTTTTTATTATCGTACAAGAGGGCAAAGTACTTTGTGAGTCGTCAAGCTATTTTCTTTTGTAATTTTCATCACGTGGATTATCGGTTGTTTCTTTTACTCTTGCAATTAATATCAGTAGTTTATGTATAATTGTTTATTTTACTATGTTTTCAATTGAACTCATGATGTCGGCTAGTCCAATTATGGGCTAAACGTTATCATGGGGTTTTAATGGATTTTTCTATCGATTCTAGATATTGATTGTTTTTATGCCAAAGTGTGTGATTGTTATGGATATCCTAGTATGGTTAAGCTTATTCATTGTAAATGCGTCGCGAACATTTATGATTGTTTGTTGAACCCTCGTGAATGCGAAAGTGGATCTAGGGTTTAGAGCATGCCATGCTAGCATAGGTTTTTGCATGTAAGAGCATGTATTAATTTATGGTGTAATTCTAACCGTCTTGCACTGACTATGTGATTTTATGGATACTTGTGCTTAAGCCATTATGTTTTCAATCTCTATAGACATATAGGGACTAATCGTAGTGGTTGACTATTTGACTTCTATCAATTGTGGATGTTCATTAGGATGGTATGCGTACAACGAAAGTTGGCGTTTATCAGTTTAGAGGGTCGATCAGTTATCATCACTTTCACATGCTAGGTTGAAAAGGCATAAGATTCTAGATGAGATAGATTATGAAGTTAAAATCCCATGTTTATTTCATATAAGTAATTCGTTAAGTTTTAATTAGTAGCGTAATCAAAACTCCAATTGTTATTTTCTTAGCAGTGAAACTTAATCATACTCTAGTGTATAAGTGAACTAAACGTAAGCAAGTCGAGTCTCTGTGGGAACGAATCCTACTTATTACTGTATTACTTGTGACCACGTTCTCTTGCGTGAATAAAGTGTGAACATATATCTTGACACCTCTTATGTTCACTGCATAGAAAAAGGCCCACATGTACCTATGAAAATAGTGACAAGTGTAAATGCAGATGGTACTCAAGCAAATTCAAAAGAAATCCAATGCAAAGGCCTGGATCCCAGTTCAGGAAAGATAGTCAACAAAACAAGAATCTTGTTGACAGAACTCAATTCAAATGTTTCAACTGTGGATTGGCTGGTCACTTTTTTAATGAATGCAAAAAGCCAAAGATGGAAAATAAATCAAAGTTTAGTGATGGTATTGATTACAAGAAAAAGTACTTTGATTGCTAAAACAAAAAGAGAAGGCTTTTGTAATAGAAGAAAAGGACTGGGCTGCTGAGGATGATTCTGAAGAGGAAGAATTCATCAATCTTGCACTTATGGCCAATCATGATGACAAAGAAGCTAGTTCCTCTAGCAATCAGGTAATCTCTACTAATATATCTGAGTTATCTAAAGATGAATGCAATACTACAATTACTGAAATGTCTAATGAATTGTACAATTTGCATGTCGCTCCTAAATCCTTAAACAAAGAAAACGCTAGACTAAAAACACCATATATTATCTAACTGAAAGGAACACGCACTTAGAGAGTGAGCTAGTGTAAATGGTTAGACTCAAGGTAGAGAACATAGATGCTAGAGAGGAATTAGTTGAGTGTAAAAAGAAGATAGAAACTTTGAATGAACAATTAGAAGATGAACTAAAAACCATTGACAAATGAAACAGGTCCAGTAAAGCTAGCAAAAAGTTAAATGACATTCATGGAAAAAACCCTTTCACCGTGTTGTCTGAAACTCTTATGAGATTAGCTATTGATGAAAATCAATCATTGGATAAAGAGCAATCAATTGTTAATCCTGATGAACTGATAAGGATTATCCATCGATTGATAATGTTGACTCAACGGATAATTATCCATCGATTGAGGAATCATCAACTGCTAAACAATCCATTTTAAAAACCAAACTTAACAGACCTGTTAAATTTGTGAAAGAAGGTAGCTCCTCTAATCCTCAAAACAAAGTTGAGAAGGAAAATATAGGGTATTTATCTAAGAATTAGTTAAAAGATAAATTAGAAAAGATAAAGTCTGAAACTAAGCCTAATGGGAAAAAGAAAAAGAACAGAAATAGTAAGGTAGGCATAAGTAAGCACAACAACTAAATACCTGAAATGTATGCACCTAGAAAAATATGTGTTAAATGTGGTATTAAGAATCATCTATCTGTACATTACAAATCTGAAATGCTTGTGTTAGGTCCCGAAGTATCGTAAAAGGGGGTTTGAATACGATACTCACAATAATTTAAATTCTTTTCAGAATTTACGGATAAATAAATTATTACTTTTATTGAGGGTTCGAGTCCTTGTAGTGTTTAGGAGGTTGTCTTACTAATTTTCTGTATTTATGAATAATTATTAAGGATCTAAAAAATTAGCAAGTAAATAAATTAGACAAAGTTCGGGGAATATATCTTTCGTATAAAAACCCAGAGAGGTGTTACCCCCGGTTTTAATGAACCGGTTTCCGAAGAACAAATTTGTTATTCGCTATAACAAAGAGATACAACTTAATTTCTTTGCAAGGTGTGTGTATGAATAAGTACAAAGAAAACTAAGTCCACAAAGAGTGATATATAGTGGCCCTGAACATATTTCATTAAGGGTCCGGCCACTAATACATCTTCGATGAAGATGTATTGATTTGTCTGGGTGTTTTCTCTTCTCCGACTTCTGCTTCTCAATGTATCTTTCTGTGTGGTTGTATATCTCAACGAATCAAAATGAGCCAGTCATTTTTTTTGTAGTGTAGACTTTCAAATCAATTAGAATTGATTTGTTCTTCTCAATATAAAGCTGAGTGGCTCCAACACAAGGTGTTCCCTTGTATAGCATAAATGGCGCCTTGTATAATAACCAATACCTGAGTGGCTCCCCATAGAGTGCTTCCCTTGTGTAAACCTTAGTGGCGTCTAACACATGCCTTAGTGGCGCCTGAGGAGCTGAGTGGCGCCTCACTCATTGTGAGCCTTGTGTTGATGCAAGTGGCTCCTCTTGTACTTAGAATATAATCCATTTAACTCTAAGTGGCGCCCCATACATTGTTTACCTTGTATAGGAGCCACTCAAGTGCTAAGTGGCGCCTATACATGGAATTGCCTTGTATAGGAACCACTCAAAGTTGAGTGGCGTCTATACATGGTATTCTTGTATAGTTGCCTTAGTTAATTTCCTGAGTGGCATTTGCAAGAGTGATTCCCTTGTATGGCTTACTTGAGTGGCCCCTCAATAGTGTAACACAAGTATTTTTGACTTAGAAACTTTTTTGATCTTCAGTGATATCCCAATTTCTTCAGTCTCTTTTCCACTCTTCTCTGTAATCAACTATTTTCTTCTGAATGAATAAGATAATTCTTTTCTTGATGTGTTGACGCTTAGTGCACTGGTCTAGTTCACAAACTACTAACACTGAATCAAATTCTCTTATCCTCTGTATAATTCTAGTTGACATTGCCTCAGCTGTTTCATTGCTTCGAACACTAACTATCAATAAACATTGTACTTTCACTGAAATCTTTTCTGGTACTTAGACAATATCTTCAATGCTACTACAATCTTGAATATTTTATTTTATGTTTTTCACTAATGTTTGAACATATAAATGAACTTCTTTCAGCGAGTATAACTTCAAGACTGCAGTTGTCTTCTTTAACTTTTATCTTTACCATGTCTTCAATTCTTCTAGATTCCTATGCTTCGAACACTGTCTATCTTCAATCAATGCTAATACACTGAAATCTCTCTGTGGCACTTTTATACTGAATCTTCAACACTTCTGAAACCCTGAAAGTATTTACACATTATTCTTCACTAAGGCATGAACATATTAATGAACTCCTTTCAGTGACCTATAGTAGACTTCAAAACTTCTCTAATGTTTTGATTCACTATATTTTCCTTTTCTTCATTTCTTTCTAATTTCCGTATAGACGTAATATTATTTATCTATCATGTTCTAGTGTTGAGTTATCATGATTACTATTCATACAGCTTCGTAATCTCACCAACAGCCTGTCATACCTAACATATCTACAAATTCTGTTTTCCTCAATTAGTTGTTCCTTATGCTATTCATGCTCAATATGCATTAATGTCTTATATGTTTAATCCATATCTTGCATTTTCCAACATGAATATGTTTGTTATGCCTTGGAATGTGAACACCAATATTCATGCATCAAATTTCTCTAATTCTGCAAGCATGAATAATCCAAGCATTAGCACTAAGAACCTTGAGGTAAGGAAACCAACACCTAATGTTGAAGTGGAATTAAAACCACCTAAACCAAAGGTACAAAAGTTAGAAACCAAACTAAAGGTAGCAATTAATAAGAAAGGACTCAAGGCAATTTGGGTAACAAAATAAACTTGATTATTTTTTGATGTGTGCAGGGAAAAAGAAGGAATCTTTGGTACTTGAACAGTGGATGTTCAAGGCATATGACTAGAGATAAATCCCTGCTCACAAAGTTTGAGAAGAAAGCTGACCCTGGAGTGACTTTTGGAGATGACATCAAGGGTTACACCATGGGATATGGCTTAATTTCAACAGAAAATGTCATCATTGAACCTGTTGCACTAGTTGATGGCTTAAGACACAATCTGTTAAGCATCAGTCAACTATGTGACAATGGGAAAAAGTTTGCTTCACAACTGAAGCATGCATAATTTTCAACAAGAAAGATGGAAGCCTAGTAATGACTGGGAACAAAAAGGAAATGTGTACATAGCTGACTTCAACTCAATAAATGCAGATTTAATGACTTGTCTTCTTTCAAAAGCAAGTACAAATGAAAGTTGGTTGTGGCACAAGAAATTAGCTCACTTAAATTTCAAAGCCATGAACCAATTGGTCAAGAAAAATCAAGTGAGAGGATTATCACATATGGAATTTGTCAAAGATGGACTATGTGATACTTGTCAAAAAGGCAAACAAAAAAAGGCATCATTCAAGTCAAAATTGGAATCATCAATTGAGAAACCACTTGAGCTGTTACACATGGATTTGTTTGGTCCTGTAAACATCATTTCCATTGCAAAGAAAAAGTATGCCCTAGTCATTGTGGATGAATTTTTAAGATTTTCATGGAACCATTTCTCGCATTCAAAAGATGAAGAAAGTGAGCTCATCATCAAACACATCAGAGAAGTAGAGAAAATTAATGGTTTGGATGTAAAGAAAATAAGAAGTGGCAATGGAAAAGAATTCAAAAATTCTATAATGAAGGAATTTCTTGAAGCTAAAGGAATCATACATACTTTTTCTGCACCAAGAACTCCTCAACAAAATGGGGTATTTGAAAGAAAAAATAGGATACTGATTGAAGCAGCTAGAACAATGTTGGAAGATGCAAAATTACCAACTTATTTCTGGGCTGAGGCCATAAATGCAGCATGCTACATACAAAACATCTCTATAGTGAATTAAGCATAAGGAAAAACTATATATCAATTGATCAAGAAAGACAAAAAGACAAAAGTGGGGTTTCTTCATGTCTTTGGTTGCAAATGCTATGTCCTAAAAAATCAAGGTGAAAACCTTGGAAAATTTGAGGTCAAGGCTGATGAAGTTGTCTTTGTTGGGTATGCACTATCAAGTATAGCCTACAGAGTCTATAATCTCATACTACACATTGTTATGAAATCTGCACATGTAGTCTTTGATGATAAAAAGATTCAAGGCTTGTTTGATGAAGGAAATCATGACACACTGCAATTTGAGAATGAATCCAATGAGGCTAATGAAGAAAGTGATGAAGAAAATATTAAAGTGAAATCTCCACTCAGAAACCCAATATTAGTTGATGTCACAACATCAATAGATAATTTATCAGTTGACAGACATCCATCAAATGATAATACATCAACTGATAATTCATCAATGGATAACCAACACTCTACATGAAGGGTATCCAACTCAGGGGGAGGGTTTTAAAATCAATCTTCAAATTTAAACCAACATGAGTACAATAACAACAATGATAATGAAGTTTCATCATCAAGGAGGAATTTACCTCCACAAAGAAAATGAACAAAAAGTCATCCATTTGAGTTAATCATTGGAAATGCAGAAGATGGTGTCAAAACAAGAAGTGCTACTCAAAATGAGTGTATGTATAGTAGCTTCCTATCTCAATAAGAACCTAAAAGAGTTTAAGAAGCTCCCAAGGATCCAGATTGGGTATTGGCCATGCAAGAGGAACTCAATCAATTTGAAAGAAATAAAGTATGGAAGTTGGTGCCCAAACCAAAAGATGGATCAGTAATTGGTACAAAATGGGTATTCAGGAACAAGATGGATGAAATTGGTACTGTGACTAGAAACAAGGCAAGGCTTGTGGCAAAGGGCTATTCATAAGAAGAAGGAATTGATTTTGATGAGACTTTTGCACCAGTTGCAAGATTAGAAGCAATCAGAATTTTTCTAGCATATGTTGCACATGCTAATTTCAAAGTCTACCAGATGGATGTGAAGAGTGCATTTTTAAATGGAGAACTAGAAGAAGAAGTCTATGTGATTAAACCTCCTGGTTTTGAAGATCCAAATTTCCCTGACTTTGTCTACTATATACTCAAAGCACTCTATGGCTTGAAATAAGCACCAAGGGCCTGATATGACACTTTATCTCAGTTTTTCATTGAGAGTCACTTCACAAGAGGTGCTGTAGATAAAACTCTATTTCATAGAAATATTAATGGCTCGATTATTCTTGTTCAAATTTATGTGGATGACATTATATTTAGCTCAACTGATGGGGGACATTGCAAAAAGTTTGCCAAATTAATGCAAAGTAAGTATGAAATGAGCATGATGGGAGAACTTACCTATTTTCTTGGTTTGCAAGTCAAACAAGTTAAGGATGGTATTTTTATAAATCAAACTAAGTACATTCATGACTTGTTGAAGAAATTTGACTTGAGTGAATGTTCTTCTGCAAAAACTCTCATGGCCCCTACCACTAAACTTGAATTGAATACTAAGGAAGCTAAAGTGGACATTTCAAGTTATAGAGGCATGGTAGGCTCACTCTTATACTTAACTGCTAGTAGGCCAGATATAATGTTCTCTACATGCTTGTGTGCTAGATTTCAGGCTGATCCTAGAGAATCTCATTTAGTGGCTATTAAGAAAAAATTTAGATATCTCAAGGGTACACCAAAATTTAGGTATTTGATATCCTAGATATTCTGGTTTTGATCTAATAGGCTACTCAGATACAAATTATGCAGGTTGCAAAATAGACAGGAAAAGTACAACAGGCACATGTCAATTTCTAGGAAACAAACTTGTGTCATGGTTTAGCAAGAAGCAATACTCAGTATCAACTTCAACTGAAGAAGCTGAGTACATTACTGCTGGAAGTTGCTGTGCACAAATATTATGGATGAGGAATCAATTATTTGACTATGGGTTCAACATGAATAAGATTCCTATTTCCTGTGATAATACAAGTGTCATTGCAATAACAGAAAATCATGTGCAACATTCCAGAACCAAACACATTACCATAAGTATCATATCATTAAGGGAACATGTAATGAATGGTACAGTTGTTTTACATTTTGTCCCTAGTGAACAATAACTTGCAGATATTTTTACCAAACCTCTATATGAATATAATTTTAATAGATTAGTCTGTGAGTTATGTATGCTCAATTTTACTTAAATTTTATGAAAATGTATACTAAGATATATTTAATTGTATGCAGCCATTGTTTACATTTATCTGTTGAATCTATGTGATCAATTGATAAATTTATTAACTATCGATGAATATTTTTCAGCCATCAATGGATATATTTTAATCAACTGATAAAATATATATCTATCAATGGATATTTATCTATCGACAGATAATTATCCTGGTAATTTTTTATCCATTGATAAATTAATTATTTTGTATCAATGGATGTAATTACCCATCGATGGTAATAGAATTCTATTCGTTTCTAAACATTCATTGACTACTTTTTAAATTAGCCGTTGATACTCTATTTTATCCATCAACAAATACATATACTTCTGTATGTATAAAGTCGATTTCTATTTAGAGTATGTCTATTTATCTTATTTTCAAACGGTCAATTCTTTTCACTAAAATAGCAAAAATAATTGTTGTGGCTTATTTTAAGTCATTTTATTTTTTAAAAATATAAATAGCATTTTCATTTCTCATTGTCATTTCACCTGTTATTTCTACTTAACAATTATTCTCTGCTTTTTGCTCTCTAAGAACCCTAAGGTGATTGTTAGGAATATATTCATTTGATGATGTATAAAATACTAGAACAGAGTCTAACATAGTTTATTTAGTCTCTGAACTTTTCTATAATCAGAGTCTAGATAGTCAACGTTCATTTATAGATGTCATTTGTACTTAGAAGATTTTCAGAAGAAAATGAAACCAGAGTATGGATGCAAATCAGAGTCTGGGAGTTGATCGGAGTCTATAGATTATCAGAATCAAGTTTGATTTTAAAACAGGTAAAAAGAGCACACAAGTATTCAACCTCTCCTTCTACTTGTGTAATTGGGAAAACAATTGGTATCAGAGCCTAAAGTTTAAAATCGATCAAAGATGTCTAGAAACAAATATGGCAATTTTAAGATTCATATGCTTAAGAGAAACAAATACACCCACTGGAAGGTTAAGATGCTGCAACATCTGGAGGCTACAAACCCTGACTATCTTGACAGGATTCATGATGGACCTTATGTGCCCTCAAAGCTTGTTCCTCAAACCATTGTTGAAGGAAAAATTATTGGAGAGCACTTTGTTGATAAACCAAAGACTGAGTGGTCAAAGGAGGACAAGGAGAATGTTCTCAAGGTGGCAAAAGTGAAAAACATCATCTTTAACAATTTGGACTCTGTTCTCACAAACTGTGTTATATCATGCAAAACTGCTAAAGAGATGTGGACAAAACTTGAAGTGCACTGTGAATGAACCAATGATGTCAAGAAGAATGGAAGATTTCTGCTAATTCAAGAGTATGAGTAATTTGAGGCAAAATCTGGAGAATCAATCACTGAGATGTATGATAGGTTCACAAAACTCTTGAATGAGATGACTATACTTGGTAAGGTTTATGATTCTGAAGATACAAACACCAAATTTTTTAGAGTTCTTTTTGAAGAGTGGGACAACAAAACAACTGATATAAGGGAAACTAGATACTTAGATGAAATAACTATAGAAGAATTGTATGGCAGACTCAAGACATATGATTTAGAGATTCAACAGAGAAAAAACAAGAAAACTGGAAAATCAAAATTTGTGGCACTCTTGATGGAGTCTGAGAAAGAACAACAGGAAGAATCCAAGGAAGCAAGAATCAAGGATTCAAAGAATAAGGGTAAAAATTTTGTTGAGTCAGAGTCTACTGACACAGACTCTGATTCTGATGATGAGATTGATCTGAGTCAAATGATGGCTATGTTTGCTAAGAATTTTAAAAGGATGAAATTTAACAAAAGAACTGGAAAATTTAGCAAGAGACCTACATTCGAAAAGGAGGATGAAAAAGTTAAGAAAAGCAAGAGCACCATAATCAAGCTTGACAAGGCAAAAGTCAAGTGCTTCAACTGTGGAATATTGGAGCATTTTGCTAGTGAATGTAGAAAAGCTAAAAATCAAGGCAAGGGAAAGGCACTCATCTCAACAGGAAAAGATTGAGCAGATTCAAGCTCAGAGGATGAAATTGATTATGAAAATCTAGCATTGATGGTTGTCTCCTCACAAAAATCAAAATCTCCCAAAAAAACCTCATCTCCTAAATCTCAAGTATCAATCTTTTCTCCTGAATATTTACTCAATTTAGACTTTGATGGTATAAAAATTATACAAAGTGAGATTAATAAGATAATGACAAACTATAGGTCTCTCACTAATGATAATGACAGATTAAGAAAAAAAAATTAACCTTAATAAACAGGAACAACCATTTAGAGTCTGAGTTAGTATTTATGGAAGAATATAAAAAAGGATTCTGAGAAGTGCAGACATAACTACACTGAAGTCTTAAAAGCCTATGACTTTGTTAAGAAAGAACTAAAGGAAGAAAGGTTTAAGTTCAAAGTGTGGACAGACTCTGGTAGAAAAGTTCAGGAAATTCTCAACAATCAAAATGTGTGTCAAATTGCTGGTCTAGGCTATGACAAGAGTCAAGGTAAAAGATCTATTATTAAGAATGATAACAATGTAGAAGCTAGCCAAGTCAATAAGACTAAGGACAAGAGCACCTTCACTCCTGTTAAGTTTGTGATTTCTGAATAAAAAATTGTGTTACCTAAAGAAACCATAAACTCATCTGTCAATAATTCCCCTGATGTTGATAAAAAGACAGATGAGTCAGGAGAAAAGAAATCTAAGAAAAACATAAACATAGGTTTGCTATCAAATTCCGAGTTAAAGAAAAGACTAGATAACTTACCAGAGTCTGGCAAAACTAGGAAGAATAGGAATGGCAAGGAAGGCATTAACAAAGCCAACAATCACGAAAAAGATCATAATGCTCCTAGAAAGAAGTGTTACAGATGTGGAAACCACAACCATTTAGCTCTAGACTGTAAAACAAAGATTGAGAAGAAATCAGTGTTTATTCATTCTCAGACTCTGAAAAGTCACTACATTCTACAGAAACCTTATTATCACTGTGGTAGCATATTTCATTCAATTTATATATGTATGGACTATCATGATTTGTATTATAATTTCTATGAGCTAAAATCTTCAATTGATAAAAGTTGGTATGGCACTTTCAAGACTCCACTAGATTTTAAGGCAACAAAAGAAACAGGTAATCAAAAAGTAAAAGTTTCTAAGCTTGTTTCATCTAAAGTTAGTAAGAACGGATCCAAAATTGTTTGGGTCCTCAAATCATCTAACTAGTTGTTATTTGAATGCAAGGAGTCAGGGTAAAGAAAGTATCCATAGTTCTGGATAGTGAATGTTCAGGACATATGACAGGAAAAAGATCCATGCTAACATACTTTGTGGAAATGGCTAGCCCGGAAGTATCTTTTGGAGATGGCAACAAAGGAATGACACTGGGATATGGCAAGATTGTACTTAGAAATGTCATCATTGAAGAAGTAGTTCTAGTTGATGGCTTGAAACATAACTTGATAAGCATTAGTTAACTTGGAGATAAAGGTTACCATACTGGCTTTGACAGCAAAGAGTGTCTTGTGACTCACAAAGAAACAAGCATTTTAGTGTTCAAAGGGCGCGCATAGACATGGTCACATATATGAAGCCAGCATGGAGGATTGCAATCACAAGGAAGTCACATGTTTGTATAGCAAAGCCTCAACTGAAGGAAGCTGGAAATGACACAAGAAATTATCACACATCAACTTCAAAATACTAAATAAGTTGGAAAAACAGAGTCTTGTGAGAGGATTACCACAAGTTGATTTTGTACAAGATGGACTTTGTGAAGCATGTCAACTAACAATAAACAATAAACATCCTTCAAGAGCAAAACAATAAACACCATTTCTAAACCCTTTTATCTATTACACATTGATTTATTTGGTCCAGTAAATGTGATATCAATTAATAAAAAGAAATATGCTCTTACCATTGTAGATGATTTCACAAGATGCACATGGGTTTTCTTTTTGCACTCAAAAGATGAAGCTTCACAACACATAATAGACCATGTCACTTTTCTAGAAACAAAATCAAATAAGACAGTAAGAGTTCTAAGGAGTGACAATGGTACTGAATTCAAGAATGCAATCATGGAGGAATACTGTGCATCAAAGGGAATTACTCAACAATTTGTTGCACCAAGAACACCTCAACAAAATGAAGTTGTAGAGAGAAAGAATAGAACACTCATAGAAGCTGTCAGGACAATGTTGGCAGAGTCTAAACTGTCGGTATATTTCTGGGCTGAGGCAGTCAGTACAACATGTTTCACTCAAAACTGTACCTTGATTAATATGCATGGAAAGACTCTCTATGAAATGGTGAAGAACAAGAAATCAAGTGTGAAACACTTTCACATATTTGGATGCAAGTGCTTTGTACTGAAAGTATATCCTAAAAATCTAAGTAAATTTGAAGCCAAGGCTGATGAAGAAATCTTCCTTGGATATGCACCAAATACAAAGACATTCAGAGTCTTTAATCTCAGAACCAGAATTGTTATGGAATCTATTCATGTTTCATTTGATGACAAAAAGATTACAGAATTGCAGGATGAGTCAGAGTCTACAACACTGGAATTTGAAAATCTAAATGTTCTGAGATAGATGAAGATGATGAGGATGAAGATGAAAAGTCTCAACCAACTCCTGAAACAACACAGGAACCTGCACACTCTGAGGGGGAGCCAGAAAATTCAACTCCAATCAACTCAGAGTCTAACAGTTCAGGGTCTATCCAGAAAGAGTCTAGACAGACAGAATCAAGTTCTTCAGGGTCTAACTCATCAGGGTCTGGATCAGGCAACTCTGAATCCTTTTCAGAGTCAAGTAACTCATGGGGAGCCTCTTCATTTGAATTTCACTCACAAACAGGAAATGCAAATGATATAGGGGGTTTCAAGTTCCAGAACCAATCTTCCACCAACTAGAAAATGGGAAAGGGATCGCACTCCTGATTTGATAATTGGTGATCCTGAGAGTGGGGTACAAACTAGAACATCCACTCAAAATGAATGTCTTTATAGTTGTTTTCTCTCAAAGAATGAACCCAAGAAAATTGAAGAAGCTTTGCAAGACCCTGATTGGATTATTGCAATGCAAGAGGAATTGAATGAATTTGAGAAAAAAAAGTGTGGAAACTTGTACTAAGACCTAGAGATAGATCAATTATTGGTGCAAAGTGGGTGTTCAAAAACAAACTTAATGAGAATGGAACTGTGATTAGAAATAAAGAAAGGTTAGTTGTAAAAGGATACTCTCAGGAGGAAGGAATTGACTATAATGAAACCTTTGCACCAGTAGTAAGACTGGAAACTATAAGAATGTTTCTTGCATTTGCAACCCATTCAAAATTCAAAGTATATCAAATGGATGTAAAAAGTGCTTTCTTAAATGGAAAATTTAAAGAAGAAGTCTATATAGAGTAACCACTAGGATTTATTAATCCAAAATTTCATGATCATGTTTACAGGTTAGACAAGACACTTTATGGATTGAAGCAAGCACCTAGAGTATGGTATGAAACTCTATCAAAATTTCTTCTTGAAAATGGCTTTATTAGAGATACCATTGACAAAACTCTCTTTATTAGAAAACATAAAGGTGATATTTTGCTTGTCCAAATTTATGTTGTTGATATTATATTTAGTTCTACTAATGAAAAACTCTGTGAAAAATTTAGCAAGTTAATGCAGTCAAATTATGAAATGAGCATGATGGGAGAGTTAAACTTCTTTTTGGGACTTTAAGTCAAACAGACTGATGATGGAATTTTCATCAATCAATCAAAGTATGTTAAAGAATTACTGAAGAAGTTTGATATGCAAGATTGTGCAACTGCCAAAACTCCCATGTCAACAGCCACTAAGCTAGACTCTGACCCAAAAGGTAAGAAGGTTGACAATACTAGCTACAGGGTATGATTGGCTCATTATTATATTTCACTGCTAGTAGACCAGATATTATGTTTGCAACATGCCTATGTGCTAGATTTCAAGCTGACCCTAGAGAATTACATTTAATAGCTGTGAAAATAATTTTTAGATATCTCAAGGGTGCACAGACTCTGGGACTTTGATATCCTAGAGAGTCTAATTTTTCACTAATTGGTTATTCAGACTCTGATTATGCAGGATGCAAAGTGGACAGGAAAAGCACAAAAAGTCAATGTCAATTTCTTGGCAACAGATTAATTTCTTGGTTTAGCAAGAAATAACAGACTATATCAACCTCAACAGTTGAGGCTGAATACATAGCAGTCGGAAGTTGTTGTGCTCAAATTCTGTGAATGAGAAATTAGTTGCTTGATTATGAACTAACATTTTCAAGTATTCCCATATATTGTGATAATACTAGTGCTATTAAAATTGCAGAAAATCTAGTCCAACATTCCATAATAAAGCACATTGATATCAGGTATCATTATATTAGAGAACATGTTGAAAATGGTACTGTTGAACTTCATTATGTTCCAACTGACAGATAGATTGCAGACATTTTAACAAAACTACTTGATGAGTCTACCTTTCTTAGACTGGTAGGTAAGTTAGGTATGTTAAATATGTAATTGCACAAGTCGTAACAAGCAGTAAGGTATGTACTTTAATTATAGTCCCTGATTTGCCAAACTATAATTTGATATTGCAAATTTTATGAAGTACTTTATCTTGACAGAGTCTAACTTCTAGACTCTGACGGGTCTATAGACTCTGAGAGACTATAGATTCTGAAGATTTAGACTCTTAGACTCTGAAACGGTTAAAATTCGCGCCTGCATACTCTGATTATTTTTTATCCGTTCAAATGACTTGAAATAGGCGGTAACAGTTATTTTTGACTAGATACATGTTGTAGACTCGTGTGTATTGTATGCAAGTTTAACAAAATAGAATTTTTACATACAATTTACTCACTTGTCTATTGTAATTTATTTTCTAAGGCAAAAATATTCTCAGAGCTTTTTCAAGAACCTTAATCTCTTTCTTCAAGAATTTTCATCTTCTTCAATTCAATAACTTCAAATGGCTATACAATCAACTATAATGAGGGGACCCAAAGCTATTGCATTTACCTTTGGCGATTTTGAGTTCATGACAACCAATCATGTCGCAGCCCTAGGTGATAAGAAGGGTGTTGATGCAGACAACTATCCAGTGATGAATTTCTTGGAGCAAAGTGAGATCAGCTATATCCTCAAATCATCTCATGTCATTCACATGGATACTGTCTCACAAGCGTGGAGCTTTGCAAAGGTAATTGATCCTTATCAGGATCAACCAGGTAAAATAATGTTCACATTTGACTCCACTACTTTTGATGTTACTGCTGATGTGATTAACTCTGTGTTTAAACTGCCTGTTTAACAACCTTTTGATGCAATTGTTGATGATTCTGAAATCAAAAGGATGCTTAAGTCACTAGGTTATACTGCTAGTTTAGATAATATGAGTAAGTTAACTAGGCCTTATTTGAGGAAGGAATGGTCTTTCTTTTTTGATCAAATTGCTAAGTGTTTCACTGATAAGTGCAGTGAGTTTGATGCTTTAACTTTTATCATTTATCAAATTGGTCATAGTCTCTTATTTGACAAAATGATTAACATTGGTGATATGTTACTCACTCAAATGGGAGCAAAATTAAGTAATGTGCAAGAAGGGAGAAAGAAGTTCTACTATCATAGATTTCTAATGATTCTCCTCAATCACTTCATTCCTGACATGTCAACTAGATTGGCAGATGATTGATGTGTGCAAGCCTACAAACAGCAAAGGAGAATTTTATCTGACATCAAGAGAATTGATGAGAAGAAGAAAACCAATCTGCCTGCCATGGTGTATTCACAGACAAGGCAGGTAAAACTCTCAACCTACAAACCTTCTATCTATAATGCTTCTTTCTTTAGTGGTGAAACGGTGTAGGAACAAGTTATGAAGAGTCTCCGTGCACCTAGCCAAATCCCCTTCCACAAAACAATCTCACAAATCAAGATAGCCTTTCGAGTTGGACATATTGATGATGAAAAGGAAATTAAATCGATGAAGGAAGCAGTATCCTTTTCTCCTTTAAAATGTTTTCATGTTCTCATCATCTTTGTTTCCCTTAACCCTTCCTGCAGGCCGTCACAATAAAAAGTTATTTAATGGATGTACCTCAATACAGCACAGACAGATTGTTGTGTTGCATAAACAAGTAAGTCTCTCCACTTTGTTTTCTCCTCGGAAATATCTTATCTATGGCTCTGAAGATATGTAATTGCCAATCAGGTGATTAAAGGTTTTTTTGAAAATTACCATGGGTCTATTGAACAATTGATACTTGTGTCTGAAACTTTGCTGCTGCTTACAAAGCTAAATTAAAAATCTTATATGTTTTTAACTTACAAAACCTGGTAGTCTTGGTAGCTGACCTGAGGAACTTTCTGCATGCGGCATGCGGCATGCGGCATGCGCAATCGGTTTATTCCAAACCACTTGTGTCACTGTGGGAATGCTAAAATGGTGTTTGTTTTAATGCATGCACTTGGAGGATTATATTTAAGTTCCATATTTGAATATATTAATATTATTTTTGTGCGTATAGCATTCCATTTTATTCATTCTCTCTCTCACACACACACACTATGCTAATTCTTTCTCTTCTTGTTGTTCAATTTTTTAGATACGATGCCAAAGATTGTGAGGTAGATGATAGAGAATATGTCCAGTAAGTTGATGTTGTTGTGGGCATTTATTCACATGTTAGCTTTAAAATTATTTTTGCATGCCTTTGTATGCTATTGCAAGGTGTCTTTCCTCTGTAATCCATACGGGAACTAATGCTCTTTTGGAGGACAATGTTGAACTAATCATCGAAACAAAAAATGCTCTGGGCATTAATAACATAGATGCAGCTATTTCTCATATGGAGGTATTCTTATAGACTAACTTGTATTTATGTTAAATAAGAATTCTAATGCTCTAAAAGTGTAATTTAATTTTCTTATATTCTTCTGCTTGTTGGCGGTTCAGGTTGGTCGGTGTGTGTTCACATATGTCCTAAACTCTGATGATTTTTCTAAAAAGCGTGAGGTAGGTTTTATTTATTTTTGATTCCTGTGATGATTTGTATATTTTTTTTGGGCTGGGCTTGATCCTTGTTTAATGTAGGCCCGTGAGAATCTGATATTTATCTCAAATCTCGTATTTGGTGAAGCATCAAGCTCCCTTCTACCTTGGACACGTGTTTTTAATGTCACAGATAGTCAGGTACTCGTTTGTTATCAGAAAATTAACTTAAAGTTGGTTTTTGAATATATTGGTGGTCATATTGTCATAATGCCTTTAAGCTGATAGGAAGTTGTCGAAGTTTATCCATGTCTTCAGTTATATCAATATTTTCTAATTGATGCAGAATAGTTATGCCATTGTATTTCTTGCAAGTTAAATTCTCTTCTTCTCTCAGGTGGAGATTGCTCTTTGTCATAAAGCATTGATTTTATACGACTTCAGACTTACTTCAGTAGGTAGAGGTAAATATTTGGCGAGTGGTTGACTTATTATCCAGTTCAATATTATCACCATTCCTGCTTTACATTAATTTGAACTGACTCTTGCTGGAGTATTTAAGACTTTATTAAGAGTGATGGCAATAAAGAGCTTTCATCTTGTCACGAAAGTTAACAAGATACAAGCCCATGGGTTTTCGAACGTTGATTGAGATAATTAACTGTATGTTTCCTAACATATTAATGACCTGTTTTTAAGTAAATGTGGTTTGGGCTACATACGAAGTGACCCTTCATTAAGTTATAATATATTTTCAGTAAGCCTTCATATCTTTAGGTATGCGATTGAATGAGAGCCAAAACGATAAAGGGATCAATCTACTCGTATCTGCACATTCTTTAGTGACTCGTGTCTGTTCTAAACTTTATGGGAAAAGCATTTATAAATGGTGATGTTGTAGTTTTTTAAACTTTCTTCAGCAACACTGTACAGTTTATATCTGTCCGCCATATATTCCAAAGATACTTGAAAAAATAGACAGTATTTCCCCTCAACCCTGTTTCGTCCATGTTCTCAGACTCTACTGCTTTTTTCCTAATAAAGAAGTTGACTTCTGCCTAGATATTGATCCGGAAAAGCTTATTACCCCGAGAGAGAAGCAACAAAAATATAAACTTTCTGATGAGGTAAGATTTGAAGTTAAATCTATATAAAATAATAATGTATTCTAGTTGTTTAGGACGATTTCAAATTTTGCAGCTTGCCGAGGAACTCTTTAAGAGACATATGCGAAAGCTTATTGAAGAAAACATATCAGCTGCCCTAAGTACAAGAGAACTGTAAGCGCACTAAAACCCCTAGATAACCAGAAAGGCTTTATTGCTTGCAACAAATTATCTAGTGACTAAAGATTGTCATCATTATTTAAACTAAAATTTAAGTTACTTTCAAGAATAACTATAACAGTAGAAGACCAAATCTAGCAGTGATCCACTTAGAAGAATATCCTTTCTCCTTCCTCTCATTTTCTCTTTTCAGTCAAATGGTGTTTCTTTCATGCGAAAATGTTGGTTTTTTATCAGGCAACCGGCACAAATCATTAAGGAGCTTGATGAGATATTGGACTTTAATTCTCGGCTAATCACATTTGAAAAACATCCTGATGCCAGTAGGTTTGCACGAGGTCTTGGAACGAATTTTTGTCTAGGTTAGAATGTTGACATGCCTGTTCTACTTTTCTCCACAGAGTCTAGTTTTGCATTGCAAAAGGAATTTTAATTGATACGGATTATCTATATTTTTTTTAGATGGCGACAGAAAGAATGATGGGATAAAGCTTCTGTACAAAATATATGTATTGAATTCCTTGTCAGGTGGACGAATTGAAGAAGATAAGGTTAAGAAGTCAACTTCTTTAACTGAATGATATGTATTTACATTAATTCTGTTACTTTTTTCCATGACCTTCAGTATATTATTGCCTACTAGTCCAAGGAAATGCATCATAAGACATGCTTATCATAAACCAGTGTTGATTCGGATGACAACATTCTCTTCGAAAATGATGTATCATTTAGTAACTTTTCTCTTTTCATCTGCCCATTATACCATATTTAGGCCTAAAACCTGCTTGTAAATGGATTAGTAAAAATATGCAACGTCTTTAGTGGGGAGTCCATGTTAGTTTATAAATCTAATTTGGAAAGTGATATAACTTGTAAAAGATTCTGTAATATACTAATAATAGGTCTTCACCTTTTTGTTTTTGGACACTTCAAATGAACTCGTGTAACTTCATACATATTTGGAGTCTGGATTACCCTTGCATGGATTTCAAAATCACATTCTCTAAAGTGGGATTCTTGTTGTCACAGTACGTGGACTATCCTTTTAATTTTACTTGATCTGTTTTCTTGTAGCGTGCTGCATTGAACCAACTGCGAAACATTTTTGGCTTATGTGAAGGAGAGGCTGAAGCTATAATAAGAGAAGCTAAGATGGATGAAGGTATCTACTGGATTTACACGAGTCTGAGAGCTAAATTTTTTGAATGGGTTACTGCTAATATATATTTATATTTTTCCGTTTCCACGGGATGGGCTAAATAAAAATATCTATCTATGTTCTAAAAATAATTGTGTTTCTTGTATGGATTTTATATGTACATCTTACAAAGACATGCATGCTTAATTTTGTGAAAATAGTTAATTAACATGGCTTATGACCACAAATTAAAAAAAAAAATTAGGACTGTGGAAAAATTCCTGTGTCCAATACGGGGATGCGTGTCCGAGTATCTGACATGGGGATACGGCGGATAACCCAAGTGTCCCTGATTGTTAGCCATATATATGTGCGCGCGTGTGTTATGTATATAAAGGATAGCCTTAAAAGTTGTAAGCTACAATAATCATCTGCAAAAGAAATTAGAAACCTTGGTACATATTTCTAGTTCCCTCTGCCTCTGTATATATGTCCCGTTTGTCTAAGCTTATAAGCAGCTTATAAGCTGAAAAAGTTGGTATATATGTACTTTTTCTGAAAATAAGTAACTTATTTTCAAATTTGGAAATAAGATTTGGTCTTAAATTTCTAAAATAAATATTAATTTTCAAAAAAAAATATGAAAATACTTTTTAAAAAAAAAATAACTTATTACTTATAAGCTAAACCAAACACCCCCATAATCTAACATATAAATATAAGCTTTATTTTAATTGTGTCTAAAGTAGCATATATGCAATGCTGTTTTTAATACACTTCATATTGTGGGATAAATCCCCCTTGCCAGATCATTGTATTTGTTTCGAAGAAGAATGTACCTAAGTATCAAGATATGTCGCAAGCATTTCACATTTTTGTCATTTGTTCTATCTTGGAGTTTTCTTATACCAAACATATTCTTAAAAGGTTCTCTAATTTGAATTTCTTAAAATTTGTGGGCTTGTAATAATTTAATATTATGTTGTAGTTGAGTGACTAGTATGCAATAACCATTTATGATAAAGGAACGAAATCATTTTAGCTTGATTTTTTTTTTTGGAACCTTCTCCTAGATTTAAATATTGAGGCCTCTTACGAATCATTCTCTATTTTCTAGAAATGTACCGACGTAAACTACAGGTACTTGTAAGTAAGGGAGAGCTGTCTGACAATGATGTTGTGTCATTGGAGCTGTCTCAGAATACGCTCAAGATTCCTAGGCAAACAGTGGAAGCAGCTCATGCAGATATATGCGGCAGTGTGTTTGAAAAGGTAACCACTGTAAGCCTTCAGCTCATTCTTGTTTTGGACGGAAAGGATAGTCCACAAGTTGGTAAAGATTATTAAATGAAATTTTGTAGTCGGACAGAATACTATGCTTTATCTACTATATTATCAAGAAGGCAGGATTATTATTCTACAGCCACTCAATTTACATAGAATTATCATTCTCTCTTATTAGTACTACTAATGATTTTCCTCCACCTCTCTATCAGTTCAGACATTAAAACTCTAGGGAAGATACTTGATTAATTGGATTGCTTTGACCTGGCTTGGCCACACTTTTTCAACTATTGAACTTACGGAAGTGAGTTAATTATAAAATCAATTGTTTTTTCAGGTTGTGAAGAAAGCTATTGCTTCAGGAGTCGATAGATATGATTCAGATATCAAGCAATCTGTGAGAAAGACGGTTAATGGTTTTCGTCTGACGAGGGTTTTTGCCATGTCTATCGCTAGTAAAGCGGTAAGCGTATGAGTTTAGATTGATTGTTTTTTTTTTTTGAGAACTTGATTGGTTTAATGTTGCATTGAAGTATATGTTTGCATTGCATTGGATCACGAGACACGCCTTGCACCAACTTTTTTTTTTTTAAACTTGCACCAACTTAGATACTGCCTGGATTGGCTTAAAATTAGTTGGAACTTAAATTCCGCTATATTAACTTTAAGTGAAAAAGTAATTTTTTTTATTACAAGTTGTGTTCGTCTGTTTGGATCATTCAACTTAAAGGCTAAAGCTACTACTATTTTTCCCACATCTTTTTACTTCATTGTGTGTGTGTGTTTACACAATATATATGTTACAGCTAATACAGTGTATGTATAAAATAGAGATGGAGGACAAATGGGGTGGGTTTTAGGAATATTACGTACAGGATGTTATATAAATTGCAAATTAAAAACAATATAGTACGTATCTATAAATTAGATACATAATCTACTGCAAAGAAATAAGGAGAAATTGAGTGACCAGGATAACATTATACATTGATGACTTGTAATGTCCCGTATATTTATATAAATATATTATTATTTTTTTTGGGCCCCGTATTACTTTTTATACCAGCCCAATAATTATATAATATAACCCAATAATAATATTAGCCCATTAGTAACATAAGCCCTAATTCAAATATACGTTTCTTATTCTCCATATCAGAGAGATCAGTTCTACCATTGGATCTTGGAGAAGAAAAGATAAACGTGTGCAACGCTTACGAGTAGCCTGATAGAGAGGAGATTATATCTTGCATATTGCCTTTGCGTAAGTTCTTAATTGTGATAAGGTACGGATTTCGCCTTCTTCTTCATCACTTCTGAAATCTCTCAAATTAAGATTTGGGTTCTGTTGCAATACATGGGGTATACATGTTAGTTGTATAATTTTCAGATTTGGGGTTGTATTTTGTATTGGTCATAACTCCTTCGTTACAAGTCCGAATTGTGTAAAGTCAGTTAATATAAGAAGTTAATAGAACCCTCTATATTTGTATAGTGAAATCAGACTATGTTTGGGATTGCCAACATAGGGTAAAAACCACTTTTGTGAAATCTGGACAGATTTGCTGTTATGACTTGTTTGGGTCATAATTTGTTCGTTATAACTCCAAATTAATCGATTTTAGTCAATACGGAAACATCTATATTTTTGTAGCTAGACTCAGACCTTGTTTTGGTTGTTTTCATGGGGTAAAAACTGTTTTAAAGAATCTTGGACAGATTTATTGTTACGTTTTGTTTTGCTCATAACGTGTTCGTTATAAGTCCGTTTTGCATGAATTTGGTCAATTTAGAAAGCTCTTAAAGTCCTCTGTATTTTCTTGGTAATCATGTCCAGCGAAATCAGTTGACATCTTAAGTTCAAAGCTGTTTTATAAATCTGCCATGTTTTATGTTTACACATTGTTTTGCTCATAACTTACTCGTTTTGCATTCGTTTCCCATCAAATTATACAATTTTGAAAGCTCTTAAAACCCTCTTAATGAATCAGGTGGAATCATGTTAAAGCCATCCTTTATAGTGGTGTAATTTGTCTTTTAAATTTTCTGGACAGCAGGGGTGTTAGTTTGGAAACCCTAAAGTGTTGGCCATAACTTATTCGTTATAATTCTGTTTTTCGAGAGCTTCGTCAATTTAGAAAGCTTATTAAATTATCTATAATATTTAGTTGATATCAAGCTCAAATTTTGTTAATGTACCAGTGGTATTTGAGTTCTAAGTTCTGCCCCTAAATATTCAATTGTGATTGAGATTTGTTTTAGTGTTCGTCATGGACAACACTTCAGAAATTTTATACCGAGTATAACCACCTGTGGGGGTACCACAGGCATGTCATTGTGGCACTAATGACGTGACACCATCGTGGCGGTGTGATTAGTCACGACGTCTCCTTTTGTTCAGAATTATATGTAGCTCGTGGGTGAGCTTCAGCTAGCTTCAGTTTAGCTCGTGGGTGAGCTTCAGTTAATATTTGTAGGAGGCGTATGGGTCGACCCTAGAATATTTGTTCAGTGATATTCAGTTAGTAGATGAAGTTGTTTGTGCCATACACTCATTCTACTTTTGTTATACAATTGGATTCTGCAGGTTCATTGTATGTGCCTATGTGGCTTTGTTGTCAATATGACATGAGGTTATAATAACCTTCTGATGTGTGAATAAATTTGATGATTCGGTATATTTGCTCAGTTAGTCATTTGATTATTCAGTTGATTTGATTCGGTTAAGTATTCACTTATTTTGATACATCTTTATTTGAGCTCTCTTATCTTCATCTTACATTTGCATTTCGTTCTTTAATATTGTTGTTGAGTTGTGATTATTCAGAGCATATAAATATATTCGATTCGTTTGTATTCATCCGTACTGGGCATTTGGCTCACGCCGTTTCTTTCTTCACGGCAGGTTTTCAGGGGGATCATGGGAATGTGTGATGAGAGATGTCTTGTCCTTCTTCCTAGATGACGCTATGGACTCAACTTATTTTTAGTATTTCATTTTCAAAGTAGTGCAATGGAGTTTCATTGTAACTTGTGTCATAGTGACTTTACTAAAAGTTGTTTAAGTCAAAGATTTATTTGGGGTTTGAAAATATTTTGAATTGTGGAGTTTTCAGAATAAATTCAGTTGTCATGATATATTTTTGCGATTTATGGTATTTTTGATATATTCGAAATAGGGGTGTTACAGATATGGTATCAGAGCTTAGGTTCTTTCTTGTAGAAAACCTATTTAGGTTGACCTGTGAGTTTGGGTAGGTATTAGGATGGGTATTGTTTTTAAGATTTATTCGGTTATCTTTATTTGATACATATTCTACTATTGTGTTATTTATAAACTACTCTAACTTATCTCTTTACTTGTGAAATGCATTCATATATTTATTTCATAGTTTGGATCATTTTTTTTTATGTGAAACTTTTGTGACGTTTTGTTTCATTTCGACTCACTAAATTATTTCTTCATCTTCTGTTAGGTCTTTGTGATCGAATCCTTTTACTCTAATATGTTGTTCTGCTATAATTTTTATTATCATCGAGAGTGTTTGAAAGTTATAGCAGTATGAGAATCATAAGGAAAACTTGTCTTCAGTGGTGATTGGTGATGCATGTCCTTGATACTATCCAGGTCCTTGATACTATCCAAGGTATAGACCCGTTAAGCTAATATCGTGTAAAATTTCATTGATAGAATATACAAATATAATTGGAGATGTAAATTTAATTTTCTTCCTTTAGATTTTTACGTGAGGGTAGTATTAAGAATTAGATTATATTTATAAACGACATAACTGTTGGTTAAGGATTGTGTTAGTTGTTAAAAGTTTAGCTAAGGATGTGATAAACTACGTGTCAAGGGTTATCCGATTGTTAATGGGTTAGATGTATTTGCTAAAGAGCGATTCTGTTTGCCATATTGATAAAGTTAAAGTCGACTGTCATTTGGAGGGAAATACCAAGAGATGTAAGCTATGTGTGGAAATAACTATAGAAGAAAATGTCATATAAACATGGTCTTGATGAGGGTTTTCAAATGTATCTTATCATAAAAAGGTTATCTTGGTAATTTAATTGACTAAAGAGAATAATTATGATAATATTATTAATCAAATGTTAAGATTTGTTCAGTTGGCTGGCTCAGAGGATTACAAAGACCTTACTACAACAAGAATGATAATTTTAATATGGGCTAGGGGAATACCATGATTTTCGTTGGAGATTAAGAATTGGTATTGTTTTAGATTGCACAATGAATTTTATAAGGTTGAATTTTTTTGAGGAGATGAGTACCTGTTTCGTAACACAAGAAAATAACTCATGTGGGGTTGAGACCTAATCTCATGGAGCACTTTATTTTAGTTATATAGAAAGAGATTGTTATATATAGCTTAAGAATTAAGATATAGAGAATGAACTTATACTTTTTAGGACATATAGATTTAATATTGAAATACCACTAGTTACTGGTAAGAGTTAAAAATATTTAAAATGCATCATTTTGCAGTTCACATGACCATATTATAAGTTACTTATGATGCCATTTGGGATAAAGAATGAGTTAGAAATATTTGTGGATTTAATGAATCAGGTCTTCCACGATTATCGGGATCTCTTTTTGGACTTTATTGATGATACCTTGTTATACTTTAAGATTAAGGCAGAGCATGAGAAAAAAATTTATGTATTATACGTAAAACTTTACAAAAAAAAATATATGTTATTTATTGACTTTCGAAGTGTGAATTCTGGTTGGAGCATGTTCTACTTTTTGGGCATATTATACTTGGTAAAGGGTTGAAGTGGATCTTATGAAAGTTGATGTTATCACTAATTTACGAAGGCCTTATATTATAATATTTGTAAGTCGTTACTTGGGTTTGACGATCTACTATAGAAGTTAATTTTTTTAAAAAAGTTATTTTCTTCAATAGTTTTGTCAGTGACCCGACTAATAAAAATGGGTTTGGAGTTCAAGTATAAGGAGAATTGTATTAGGAGTTTGCAAGAGTTAATGAAGAAGTTGGAGTTGGCTCAAATACTTATTTTAACACTAGAGAAAGAAGTATTTCAGTTTATAGTGGTATTTCTAAAAGGTGGTTGATGGTAGTTTTGTGCATTATAAGAAAACCACTTTATATGTTTTCAGGCAACTTAAGTAGTATGAGGTAAACGCATGACTTCAGAGTTAGCAATATGGGTAATTGCTATAAAATTTTAGAGGCATTATATTTATGGAGGGATCTTTCATATATTTACCGATCGGAAGAGTTTTAAGTGCATTTTTTCCCTTAAAGGGAGCTTAATATAGGCTAATGAGTTGACTTGAAATTTTTAAAAATTAGATACTAAAATTCAATACCATTCGAGAAATTTGAATATAGTTGTAGATAGTAGCGATAACTTGGAAGGGGTTGTATCTTGTATTATTTATTTACTTCTAGTTTAAGATTTGAAGAGCTTACGTGTGGACTAGTTGTTGGAAGGCAAGGTGAAAATAGAGTAATTTAATGGTGCAATAAAATTTGGTTGTAAAGTATAAAAGAAGGTTAGAAGAATGATCTAGGATTGAAAGCTATTAAATTGAAGTTGGGAAATAGTAAGCATATAGAATTTTGTGTTGATGATCATGGTGTGATATGGTTGAGTAGTAAATTTTATAGAATCAATAATTAGTGAAGCATGTTTGATCGAGGCTATAGTTATTTGTTCTCTATTGATGTAGAGATTCGAAGGAGCAAAATTTGATGGAGTGAGATGAAGTGAGATAAAGTAGAATTTGTAAGTATATGTCTTACATGCCAACAAGTAAATATATAACAATAAACACTCAGTGGACTATTAAAGTACCTGGATATTTCATACTGGAAGTGGGGAAACATTACTATTATTCTGTGACTCAGTTGTCAAGAACTTTTAGAAAGAATGATGTCATATGAGTCGGGGTCTATCAAATCATGTCTTACTTCTTAGGAAGAGTCCTTTACTTCATGATTTAGTATAATTTTTATGTAGAGGGATATTGTTAGAATTCATTATGTGGATGTTCCGATAGTTTCCAACAAAGATACAAGGTTTAAATCGCAGTTTTAAAAAGGAGTTCATTGAACTTGCGGTATGAGACTTAATCATAGTTCAATTTGCATTCACAAACTGATGGGAAGTTAAGTTTACATATAATAATATTGGACAATTGAGTATTTGCATATTAAAATTTGGGGCCTTATATAGTAGAAGGTTTAGAGCAACAACTTGTTAAAATGAGTGTGAAGAAAGAATCATTGAAGGATCAAAGTTGGTCAGGGTCACTAAGGAGAAATCTGTGAATGATAAAGGAGCTTAACGCATCCCAAGAAGAAAAATGTATTATGCAAAAAAAAAATGATTGATGTAAAACCGATGATCGTTTGTTCTTAAAGTTGTTTCCCTGCAATGGTATTACACGTTTGGATAAAGAATAATTGTGCCCAAAATATGTCTGTCTTCTTGATGTTATAGAGAGGATAAAAAAAGGTTTATTATAGGGTACCATTACCACCACAATTATCTCATGTGCATAATGTGTTACATGTGTTAGTTTTGAAAGATTACAATCATGACTCATAATATGTGGTTCAGTATCTAGTACACAAGATTAAAGAGAATTTATGGTATGAAGTATAAGCTGAAGCTATTCAAGATTATCAAGAGAGAGTCATGAGAAGAAGGACTGTTTCATTCGTTAAAGCGTTATGGAAGGATCATTATGAACGTGGAGTTACATGGGGGTTGGAGTAGTATATCCATGAGAAATAACCACACCTATTCAAAATTCAAGTAATAAATTTAGCTAGGAGATTTCGGGGACGAAATCTATTTTTAAGGGGGTAGAGATGTAATATCCCGTATATTTATATAAATATATATTTTTTTTGGGCCCCGTATTACTTTTTATACCAGCCCAATAATTATATAATATAACCCAATAATAATATTAGCCCGTTAGTAACATAAGCCCTAATTCAAATATACGTTTCTTATTCTCCATATCAGAGAGATCAGTTCTACCATTGGATCTTGGAGAAGAAAAGATAAACGTGTGCAACGCTTACGAGTAGCCTGATAGAGAGGAGATTATACCTTGCCTATTGCATTTGCGTAAGTTCTTAATTGTGATAAGGTACGGATTTCGCCTTCTTCTTCATCACTTCTGAAATCTCTCAAATTAAGATTTGGGTTCTGTTGCAATACATGGGGTATACATGTTAGTTGTATAATTTTCAGATTTGGGGCTGTATTTTGTATTGGTCATAACTCCTTCGTTACAAGTCCGAATTGTGTAAAGTCAGTTAATATAAGAAGTTAATAGAACCCTCTATATTTGTATAGTGAAATCAGACTATGTTTGGGATTGCCAACATAGGGTAAAAACCACTTTTGTGAAATCTGGACAGATTTGCTGTTATGACTTGTTTGGGTCATAATTTGTTCGTTATAACTCTAAATTAATCGATTTTAGTCAATACGGAAACATCATGGAAACATCTATATTTTTGTAGCTAGACTCAGACCTTGTTTTGGTTGTTTTCATGGGGTAAAAACTGTTTTAAAGAATCTTGGACAGATTTATTGTTACGTTTTGTTTTGCTCATAACGTGTTCGTTATAAGTCCGTTTTGCATGAATTTGGTCAATTTAGAAAGCTCTTAAAGTCCTCTGTATTTTCTTGGTTATCATGTCCAGCGAAATCAGTTGACATCTTAAGTTCAAAACTGTTTTATAAATCTGCCATGTTTTATGTTTACACATTGTTTTGCTCATAACTTACTCGTTTTGCATTCGTTTCCCATCAAATTATACAATTTTGAAAGCTCTTAAAACCCTCTTAATGAATCAGGTGGAATCATGTTAAAGCCATCCTTTATAGTGGTGTAATTTGTCTTTTAAATTTTCTGGACAGCAGGGGTGTTAGTTTGGAAACCCTAAAGTGTTGGCCATAACTTATTCGTTATAATTCTGTTTTTCGAGAGCTTCGTCAATTTAGAAAGCTTATTAAATTATCTATAATATTTAGTTGATATCAAGCTCAAATTTTGTTAATGTACCAGTGGTATTTGAGTTCTAAGTTATGCCCCTAAATATTCAATTGTGATTGAGATTTGTTTTAGTGTTCGTCATGGACAACACTTCAGAAATTTTATACCGAGTATAACCACCTGTGGGGGTACCACAGGCATGTCATTGTGGCACTAATGACGTGACACCATCGTGGCGGTGTGATTAGTCACGACGTCTCCTTTTGTTCAGAATTATATGTAGCTCGTGGGTGAGCTTCAGCTAGCTTCAGTTTAGCTCGTGGGTGAGCTTCAGTTAATATTTGTAGGAGGCGTATGGGTCGACCTTAGAATATTTGTTCAGTGATATTCAGTTAGTAGATGAAGTTGTTTGTGCCATACACTCATTCTACTTTTGTTATACAATTGGATTCTGCAGGTTCATTGTATGTGCCTACGTGGCTTTGTTGTCAATATGACATGAGGTTATAATAACCTTCTGATGTGTGAATAAATTTGATGATTCGGTATATTTGCTCAGTTAGTCATTTGATTATTCAGTTGATTTGATTCGGTTAAGTATTCACTTATTTTGATACATCTTTATTTGAGCTCTCCTATCTTCATCTTACATTTGCATTTCGTTCTTTAATATTGTTGTTGAGTTGTGATTATTCAGAGCATATAAATATATTCGATTCGTTTGTATTCATCCGTACTGGGCATTTGGCTCACGCCGTTTCTTTCTTCACGGCAGGTTTTCAGGGGGATCATGGGAATGTGTGATGAGAGATGTCTTGTCCTTCTTCCTAGATGACGCTATGGACTCAACTTATTTTTAGTATTTCATTTTCAAAGTAGTGCAATGGAGTTTCATTGTAACTTGTGTCATAGTGACTTTACTAGAAGTTGTTTAAGTCAAAGATTTATTTGGGGTTTGAAAATATTTTGAATTGTGGAGTTTTCAGAATAAATTCAGTTGTCATGATATATTTTTGCGATTTATGGTATTTTTGATATATTCGAAATAGGGGTGTTACATGACTGCTTCAACCTCCAATTGAAATCAGACTAGCCACAAAATGAATAAAAGCCAAGAGTAAAAAGTTGCAGTTCGATACTTGTGACTTGTGCCTGATTTTTACTTGAAGCTATGGACTTGTACCCAAACAGGCTTGTTGCTACTTAATGTTGTTGTGGGCTGGCTTAAAGCAACAGCCTCTTAGTTTCCTTTTTGCATGGTATTTTCCATTTATTTTCCTGAAACAAGCTTTTCCTTTGCTGGATCTGATTTCCTTTTGTGGATGCAGGTCCGCAAAATTTTCTGTAACCACATACAACGATCACAAGCTTTCGAAAATCTTATTGAGGCTGCCAAAGAACTTAAGCACATGGTTGTATTCAATAACTTAGTTGTCACTTCATTAGTAGCAGATATTGAAGAAGAATCAGCTACTTCAGGTAGCACGCTGCCAGAAGATCTTGTAATGGAGGAAGGAAAAACTAAAGATGGAGAATGGGAATCCATACAGTCACTTAAAAAAATGAGACAGAACAAGGGGATTTCGGGGGAACAAAGCCAAACATTGATCAATCTTGAACACGATCTCCCAGAGAACGATAGAAAAGAAATTTACAAGAAGTACTTGCTATATTGCCTTAGTGGGGAAGTTACCAGGATTCCTAGTGGTGCAGAACCCAACAGTAAGACAAATGATTCTGAATACTCTTCCTTATCTGAGCTTGGGGGTTTATTAGGTTTGACCGACACGGCGATTGTGGAAGCACATAAAAACGTAGCTGAGCATCAACTTGTGCAAGAAGCTGTGGTAATCCTAACAGACCCTAGCACTAACTGTGAAAACAAGATCGGTAAGCTCAATGAGTTGCAGACCAAAGTGGGGTTGCCATTTGAATATTCTGAGGGGATTATAAAATGCATAACAATTATAGTAGAGAGCATCTGAAGGAAAATGTCAGCCGCACCTCACAGTTGAAGTCAGTAGTTGAAGATGAGAAAAATCAAGGGAGTTGGATCAATGTATTTACAACTTCACACATACTAGGGGATAATCCTGTCTATTAGGTTTTTTATTAATGCGTTTTGTTCTAATTGGATTATATCAATTATAAAGTACACAATTAGGGGAGAGCATAAGGATCCTTTTTTTTGAAATCAGAGTTGGAGTAAAGAGAGGACCTTGGTCAGGCCCGTGTTGGTGGCTTGCCACTGCTGCAGCTTTTTGGAATGCTTGTTACTTGATATTGCTTCTTGGAATGCTTGTTATGATATTATCCTATCTATCTATCTATCATGTCTTTATTACAGAGAGACTTTACAGTATGTGCAATTCATTGTTATGATAGTATGTTTTTATAGTCATGCAATTGGCATGATGAACAAAGCCCATTATCCTCCTTTACAATCACTTGTATTTCGCCTGTTTCATGTTTATGTAGTAAGGTGCTTGGACTTGAGCCGATCTAAACCAGGTAGGTTTATGAACTAAGATTGAGTAAATTTTTGGTATAATTTGTTATAAATGTAAAAAATTCTCATGGGAGGAACAATAATTGCCAACTAAAAAAGAAACATATACATGTACTGTATGTTACGGTATATGAATGATCGCCGATGTCAAACCTAGTTGGTAAATTTGAGTTCCAATACATTTTATTTTTTTCCGTTAGAATTCCAATACACGGAGTACAGCGGGAAGAGTTAAAAATATTACAGTAATACATGTCCACACATATTCACGAAAGAAATATTATTCGAGTAAGCTTTATTCACCAACAAGTATTGCCCGAATAAGTTTTATTTAACGAAGGAGATATACTTTAATTTTATTTATTTTTTTATAAATATTGTTATAATTATTCTCATTATTATTTATGAATTTATAACACTTCAATATATATTAAAATTGTTATGTTATTTATAAGTTTATAGTTGGATATGCCGTCATAATTTTTAAATAAATTATGTCATTTATGTTATAAATTTTATTATATGTACGTGATTAATTGTTTACTAGCTTATATCTCGTGCGATGTACGGATCAAATTGTTTTAATATTTTTTGTATATAATTTGAATATATTTTTATTTTTATAATAATTATTTAAATTTTATTTAATGTTATATGTATATATTTTATATAATTTTTTAAATATTTTATTTATATTTTAATAGGATAATGTTTGTATTTTTATTTAGAGGTGTGTTTTATTTAGTAGATTAATATGAGATATATTTTAGTTAGAAGATTAATGTTTAACAGTTAGGTTCAATAATAATTATCCAATCCTCCTAAATACCGATCAAGGATCACTAAACTTTTAATCTTTCGGTTTTAATAATACTAGATTTTAACTCGTGCGATGCACGTATATTTTGTTTTATTAATTAAATTATTTATTTTAAAATTACTAATATTTTTATAATTTTAAAAAGTCTTATATTATGATTATATTAGGTTTTTAACTTGTTTAAATTATATATTTTTACATCAACTGAATTAAATATAAATAATAAAGTAATAAAATATTAAAAATAAATATGCACATCACACAAGATATAAATTTATATTATTAATATATAAATATATAAAATTTTGTGATTCTAAATATTATGAACATGATTTTTTAATATATCTAACATATGTTTAATATATTTAAGATTATAAATATTAGATTTGAATATATTTTTTATAAGATCTCTATTATGTTTATTCTATATAAAATTTAATAGATATTATTGTATATGAGATATAATATATATGTTTATGTTAATAATATGATAATATAATTATTCATTTGAATAAGCTTTTTTTATGTTTTGAGATTTCAACTTTAAATTAATATCAAAAAATAAAACGATACATAACAATTATCGTCATAATACTTTTTATATCTCACTTTTTTATACTAATATATGACAGGTTCTTTATTGAACCAAACATATTACTCCATATTAATACTTAATGTGTGTCATGACTCATGACAATTCAACATGTGTAATAACATTCTTTTAGAAATATAAATGATTTTTAATTATAAAAATAATTAACAGTAGTCTTCGGTTATTAAAAATTAATTCAATATAATTTTCTCATATATAAATTAATAAGGTTTCTGAGTTCTCAATATAATAATTTATCCTGTAAGTATAACTGATTCTCCATATAAAATTATCTTAATATCTTATATAATATATTAAATATATTTATAAAAAAAGATTTGGATAAGAAAAATTTTAATTCTCTCTCTCACTAAAAAATTCACGACCTCCCTCTATCTCTTTATATATAAAATCATAATACTATCTCTATTCTGATCAAATAATAATACATAATAATGTTTGATATATGATATGTCTCTATATAAATCTAATATAAAACGTGTTTTAATATTTTAAATCAATTATAAAAAGGTTTTCTAAACGGAATAGAATTCTCCAATAAAAATTTGTAACTGTCTTTTCTGTCTGGATTACGGACCGTTACAGTTAGATTTTGAATGTTGGACCACCTCAGAATTAAAGATAATTTTGTAAGTTTCGCGTGGGCTGTAAAATCGTTCAATTCTGACTTCTGAAACTCAAAATATGGCTCAAACAATATTTAACATGTAATGAGCACAATAATTAAGAATTTTCTTTTTAATTTAACTCTAAAATACTTTTTTAAGTTCAAATTTATATATTACTAAGATATTTAATAGAGTTTGAGTTATAATATGAAGCGATGTAAAAAAAATATAGTTATTAGGAATCTTAATAATAATTATAATTTATAAATCATTAGTATATAATATTATGTAGTTATGAAAAATCAATTATTTGACCGTTAGTAGTATTTGGATAATATCTATCTTACTCTTATTATATATATGATATAATATTATAGATGTTTAGCATGCATGTTATTGTATCATGTTTGAAATATTTATTTTGTAAATCAGAATGACGAATCTTGCAAAATTAGAGTTTATTGCTTTAGATATTTCTGGGAATAATTATATGTCATGGGTGCTTGATGCTGAATTACATTTTAGTGATAATGGGTTAAAAGACACTATAGAAACTGAGAAAACTCCAATTGCTGAACAAAATGCAAAATCTATTATCTTTCTTTAACATCACATTCATGCAGATTTAAAATTTGAATATCTAACTGTGAAAAAACTCATTCACCCTCTGAAATAATCTTAAAGACAGATTTAATCATTAAAAACTTTTTTATTTATCCCAATATTATATTTTTAGAAGAGTTAAATTTTTTGTTTGTAGAGTATAAATAACATATACAAAAATAGGAAGGAGGTTTATTGCAAACGTAATAATAACGTATATATATTTACTATATAATGGGTTAAAGTAGAATAATTTACTTTTAAAATTAATAATATAAAATATTAGAATTTAATATATTAATAATAAATAAAAACTATGTAAAAATAATGATTATATTAATAATTTAAATCCATGGAAAGTTATGATTGGGCCAGGAGCCCAACAACAAGTCATAAAAAGCAGCGAAAGAGGAATAGAGAGCATATGCAATATCGATTAACTGGTCTCAAATCTCGTTGTATCAAGGGGTAAGGCTTCAGATCCTTGCTTTTAATTACGTGATGATATATATATATATGCGTTTTGTATTCATTTGTATTAGTGCTCTATATATGATTTTGAGCTTCGATTTTCCCTAATATTCGATTTACAGCAATATTATTATTATTATTATTATTATTGTGTGTGTGTGTGTGTGTGAATGAGTTTGTTATTTAAGTTGATTCTGATTGCATATCTCCGCTGCTTGTGTTTTTAGAGTAATTTAATTTGGCATGGCACGAGAGGTGGGTGTATGTGAGAGTCGTGTGAATCAGAAGATGTTAGATGCCATTGCGTATGAAGTTAAGATTCACAAGCAACTATTGTTAGAGAGTAAAGAGGAAGCAGAATTGGCAAAGAATTGGGATTTTAAGAAAGCTCTCCTAGAGAGAATTGAGGATCAGAAAAGGTATGATGCCGAGGAGGAAGAGATGAGAAAGCAAGGTAAGAGTACTTCACAACAACACATGGTTGCTATCACCACTGAAAGAGTATTCGCATTCCGTGCTGCACGACGTCAGGGAAAACCCATTGAGGATAGAAGGGTGTTCAACCAGGCTATAGATTACTACTCCAGCCCTCTACTTATTGATCAATACAAAACTTTTGTCAAGGTGCCTTCGGCTGCCCAGGATACTGATGATGCATGTGCCAGTGTCGCTGATAAGATATCCAAGACTGATTTTTTTTAACTTTACTGATTTGTTTTAACTGCTCCTGCTCCAGGGGATGATCCTGGAGCAGTTTAAATTCTATCCTCGCACATGTTATTTGTACATTGACTTGGGGTATCTCACTATGCTTTATGGCCGGCCTTTACAACATCTTTTGTTTATTATGCTTCTTTTCTATGATTTTGTAGGTTTCTCTTTTTTTATTTTATGGCATTTGTTTGCTTTCTTCAATAATAGCTAGGTGTTCCCAAACAGAGATTTAAACTCATCCGGTTTGAGGTTTTTCAAAAGTATCTATCCTAATTTTTATAATCTGACAAAACTGGTCCAGGGGATGGACCAGGGGAACCACAAGATGCTCTCGACAAGGGTGAAAACACCATGTAAAGTTTAAGAGTTGTTGGCCTTCAAACCAAGGCAGTATATATATATATATATATATATATATATATATATTTAATTCGCCTTCTAATAGGTTCATAATGCTCGACCAATATTATGTTTCTCTATCCTCGCATATGTTCTGTTTGCAACCTATATGAAGTCTGATCGCAATGACCTCAGATTTATGGCCTATCTACTCTTCCAAGTTTACAAAGCAAGCTTGATTCTGGATTGGTTTTGTGTTTAGAAATCTTTTATTAGTATGGTTCTTTTCTATGATTTAGTCGGTTTCTCTTTTTGATGGCATATGTTTTCTTTGCTATGTGTTGGCATTTGTTTGATTAAGTTGTGAAGCGGTTTGTCACATCATAATTCCGATCTTCAGTGCTTTGTCAAATTCTTGTGGTCTAAATATTTAGGTAAACTTTCCTTGCCTGAATATCATAACTTCATGGTTATGATATATATGCCGTCATGGTCTTTCCGCTCTTCCAAGTTTTCCAAGTTTAATTTTGGATAGATTTTGTATTTCATAGAACTCTTTTATTATTACGGTTTTCTTCTCTAATTTAGTCTGTTTTTTCTAATGGCATATGTTAATTAGTGATATCATATGATTGAGATCTTCATTATTTTTTAATATTAAAGTTTTCTTGTTTAGTTTACTGTTTTGACAAAGGAACTTGTATACAACATATATTTTTCCTCCCCCCAAAAAAAAATAAAAAGAAAAAACCTGTGCCCCAACTGTCATAATTTAATGAGTTTGCTTTGCTATGACAATTGAGAATGGGCTGTGTGTTCATCAAGAAGAGCTGTTCATTGCTAATTCATGAAGAGGTTTTAAACCCATGCTGTTCTTAGTGATATCGTGATTGAGATCTTTAATATTTGTTGCGTATGTAATGTCTGGAGAAATTAATTTCTTAATATTTGTTGCGTATGTCATGTCTGTATAAAGTAATTTTGTAATGAGAATTGAGGATAAGAAAAGATAAAAGGTTGAAGAAGTAGCAATAGGGAAGAAAAGTAAGATTACTACAGAAGACATCAGTCAGTGATATGAGTGGAGGAGTTGGACTTATATTAGCATCTTATGCTTGCACAAAATGAGGAAAATGTCATTTGATGATAGAAACATCTTCAACCAGGATATAGATATCTACTCGGGCTCTCTAGTTGTCGATCAATACACATTGTGTGTCAAAGGGTTAATGATGCATATAGCAGTGTCGCTGATTACCCGTCCATTGCTACATAACAAAATTGGTCCAGGGGATGGTCATACGGAGTTTCTGAAAGAACCACGAGATACTGTTGAGAAAGGTAAAAAGACCATGTAGAACTGGTTCAATGTTATCTTCATTGAGTAGACAAAGGCTCTCCACATAACTGGAATGTACGAGGCCGTCTGAGGCCTTGCACATATATTAATTCTATGAATCTCTGAAAGCTGAGTCCTTGCACGTATATACGAAATGTTATTCATTGAATCAAACATATTATTCCATATTATTAATACTTAGGGTGTGTTATGGCAATTCAACCTATGCAATAAAATTATTTTACAAAAATATAAATGACTTTTAATTATAAAAATAGTTAACAGTAGATCTCAATTATTAAAATTAATTTAATATAATTTTATCATATATAAATTCATTAAATTAAAAAATGTATTTATATTTCTTAATTTATATTATTTTAATTTTAATTTATTTTATATATCAAATAACATGATTTAAAGTATGTGATAACGTATTTTTAATATAGTATTATATATAATATAGTAACAAAATAGAACACGTATTTAATATCTTAGGCTAAGGTTGAACTCTTAGCCGAGGAATTCAAATAATTAATTTTTTTTTAAAAATCTAATTTCGTCAATTCGATCATAATATATTTATATGATATATTAAATATTTTAATAGAAAATATTTGGATAAGAAAACTTTAACTCTAATCTAATAATAATACATAATAATGTTTGATATATGATATGTCTCCTGTATAACTCTAATATAAAAAATATTTTAATGTTTTAAATCAATTATAAAAAAGGTTTCCTAAACGGAATAAAATTCTCCGATAAAAATTCGTAATTGTCTTTTTTGTCTATATTACAGGCTGCTCCAGTTGGATTTTGGATGTTGGACCACCTCAGAACTAAAGATAATTCTATAAGCTTCACGTGGGCTGTAAAATCGTCCAATTCTGACTTTTGAAACTCAAAATCTGGCATAGACAATGTCTACCGTGTAAGTAGCATAATAATTACGATTTTTTTAATATAACTCTTTTAAGTTCAAATTTATATATTAGTAAAATATCTAATAGAGTTTGAGTTATAATTAGAAGTGAGGTAAGAAAAATTATAGTGGTTAGGAATTTTAATAATAATTATAACTTATAAATAATTATTACATAATATCATATAGTTACTAAGAATGGATATTTTGACCTTTAGCAGTATTTGAATAAGATTTCTTCTATATGGGATATAATGGTACATATGATGTAAGGGTTTAGCCAAATTGGTAACCAAAATCAGATTTTTGGAAGATCTATATATGATGTCAAATTGTCAATAGCCATAAAATATAGTCAAGTTAGCTTGTGCTATATTTTTTAAAATTGTTCATCTCCGGTGAGATGAACAAATTGGAAATGAAATTGATATACTCCAGGGGAATCTTTTATATATTAAACAATCCCCTGAAAAAATTTCGGAGTAAAACCTACAACAGTATGTCTCAATCCGTCTGTTGAGCTGGACTAGCCCATCTTACGCAGCTTTCCTTGTAGTTTCGAGATGGTTCCCAGCAATTTAATTATCATCTATTTTGTCATCGCAATTACAACAGAAAAAAAAGGAAGGAAAAATCGTTAGCTAACGAAAGGTCATGCTTATATATTCATATTTATATAGTCCTGGCTACTCGTCATCTTATTATACTCTTTTTTTCACCATTTTATGACAATTTATGATATAAAATTAAAATTAAATTAATACCGCCAACAAAATGTTATCTTAAAATAATATTTGCAAGACTAACGATGGCTACGTTTTAATGTTTTTACACGTACAAACATAGATTTTAAAAAATAATTATTCGCACAATGCAGTCACCAATATTTTCACTTTCAACTTGCACAAACGAAAGAGATAGATCAAATATATTAGAGTGAACTTGCACGCTGCATAAAATGTAACTTCTGCTACTTAAAATTACTCCAGCACTATCTTAATGAGGTAACAGAACCTGTTTTGTTAATTTGTTGATGTTCTTCATAGACGATCCATCAGGCCCCATGGCCTCTTCTGCTCTCTGTTTAAACACCAGTACATTCTTCTTCATTATTTTACCCTTTTCACCATCCATCAATTCTCTAACAAGCACCTCTACTTGATCTCTCTTCACATCATTGTCAATCTCCATTCCAATCCCCCATTCTATGCAACAATATCGACAATTCGTCTGTTGTTCAGCAAAAAATGGCCAAGAGATCACTGGCACGCCAGCAGCAATGCTCTCAATAGTCGAATTCCATCCACAATGAGTCAGAAAACCAGCAACTGCCGGATGGTTCAGTACTTGTTCTTGTGGACACCAACTTGCAATCATTGATCTATTCTCTGTCTCAGTCAAAAACTCTGGTGGAAGCATGGCCGAGTCACCGGTTACTAAATCGGGCCTAATTATCCACAAAAATTGCTTCTTGCTGTTTGCTAGTCCCCACGCAAATTCAGATAAATGTTTTGCTGACATAACAGTTATACTACCAAAATTTACGTACAGAACTGAGTTAGCTTCTCTTTGATTGAGCCAATCAATGCAGTTAACTTCTTCTTTCCATAAATTTGAGCCCATGAACTTAAGTTTCTCGTCTTGCCTTTCATCAAGCAATGGACCAACTGTGTAAATGTGCGGCTGAATGGCCAAAAGAGCATCCAAGGAATCTTTTTCGAGGGCTTCAAAAGTGTTTATAATGAGTGCATCACAGTTAGAAATGGCTTGGGCTTCTCTTCTCAGGTGGTTAAACAATATATCATTGATGTCTGTTGTTCTAACAAAACTCGGGAAATCTCTCAATTTCATGTCTTTCATTCCCGGAATCCCATCCACTATGGTATCCAAATATCCATTTGTAACAAAGCTCTCATCTGAAAAATATTTCAGAATCTCAGAAGAAGAAAAACATCACTAAATATGACATAGCAAAATGGTATGAGGTCATATCATAATAAATTATGAAATATTCACTACGCTTCTGAATGAAATGATATCTGATCGAAGTATATCCCAGATATAAAATAACATGTACAATTGAGTCGATAAATAACACCGATTTTTTAATGGATCAATACAATCATACAAATTAAATATAGCCTTTTTCTTGTTACATATTCAAATCATGTGGCATTTAAGTATAGGTAACTAGTTTAGCAAATATAAATATGAACAGATATTTCACAATTGCAGTTCTTTTATACTTAAAACTTCAGAATACTATATCAATCTTCTAAATATTCGACGATTTAGATTTACCAGTTGAATACAAGTTATGAAAATGCCTGATCTAAGCATATAAACAAAATTTCTTAAATAAGAGATATTTGGCCCTAATTTGTTTATCATTCTTCAACCAACATTTCTGAAAATTTGACTAGTCATTAGCATATACTACAGTTTATATAAGGAAGATACGAATTTGAAGTACCTTTTAGTGGTATATAGCCTCTTTCAATAAGTTGGCCATATTGTGCATATGCAAGAAGTCCACATGCACTTGCTGTCCAAAACAACACTTTAGCAATACTAAACTGCTCAGCAACCTTAAGGGCAAAGCTCATGAGACCATCAGCAATAATACATGTCACTGGTGGCACATCCGAGTCCATGTTTGCCTGATCATTGAACTTTGAAACAAGACTTGTAATTGGTGGCAAGCAATGTATAGGAGTGTATGTGAATATCATTGGTGGGGATTGAGTAGCATTGGGATCTGAAGGTGGAATACCATCAGGGATAGCATAGTAGTGGAAGTCCGGCAAGCCATCAAGTGCGTCGGGACCTCGGGAATTAAGCAAGCGCCTGTGGTTAAATTCGTTGTTAACAAAGGAAATATGAAAGCCTTTCTGATGTAGTAGTTTGGCTAGTTTGAGCATCGGGGTTATGTGACCTTGAGTTGGAAGAGTAATGCACATAGCATGGGGCTTGTGGGAAGCCATATCTTTATTGTTGTTATCTCTTTGTTTATGTCTAATAAATATATGTAGCGGAGTGCTAGAGTTGGACCTTTGATAAGAAATAAAAGTTGAGCAATCAAAGTGACATTCATATGAAACAGAATGGCCACACATATGGATTTTCTTCATTGATCCATATTCTCCCTGACCAGCGATGGTTAACAACCCATCTATCCACGCTTTTTTATAGCGGATTATAAAAAATCGTGGATAGATGGATGCATCAAGCGATTATCAGGACTCATATACAAATGCCCTGAATTAAAGGTTCATACACAACTGCATAAAATGTAAAAATGAGGATAAAGTAGCTACATAAGGTGCAAGCCTCAGTCCAATAATCGTGAACAAACTATTTTGAATTTTAGTGTCAATCATGAGGAGGTGTGTTATCTGTCTATAGCAGGGTGGTCCAATGGTCCCCTTTTGTGTCTTGCTGATAGTACCTCAATAACCTTGTCTTGGTTCCTTCAAATTTTTTATCTCTTCAACGAGTGGTGTTTCACCACGGTTTTATAATATTTTTATACATTTATTGAAAAATTATTTGAGATTAATTATGTAATTTCAGAAAAAATTATCAAACAAATTACTATAATACTATATAAATTAATCAAAACAATAAACAATATTAGTTTCTATCTTTTTAATATAAGAAACTTTGATGAAAAGCAAAAATAAAGGAATTCGAACTATTTTTGTGTGAAAAATTAATCAAAATTATTAAATATTTTATTTTTCTACATTATTCAAGGATTACAATATAGAATATGTATGATTATACTAAAAATTTCACGAACCCCCTTCCTCCGTTACTCGGCACACCCGAGTCCATGCTCAACAATATCCTACAAAATGTCTTATAAATATAATAAAATATAACGTTCTAGTGATTTAGGACACTATACACATACATCAACTCCAATAACTTGTCATATTCTTATGCCCTATTATTAAAATAATAGTATATATGAATTACATTTATATTTAAAAAGATAAAAATAGGGAAGAGAAGTATAAAGAATGGAGGGAAATAAATATTTTAATGATAAAAATGAAATGAGACATGTATAGTATTGCCCTGTAAATAAATAAGGCTTGTGATGGATGTCCTAGTATTTTAGGGCACCACTAATACATTGTTAGAGCACCCATTTATTCAAAGTACCCTAAATTTTAGTTTAGGACAACACACTAGAACATTATTGGACTTGCTCTAAAGTGTTGTCATGAGTTAAAATTTAGGGCACTTTGAGTAAACGGGTGTTCCAACAATTTCCTAGTGGTGCCCTAAAACACTAACACAACCATCACAAGCCTTATTAATAGGGTATCACTACACATGCCTCATTGCATTTTTATCAATAAAATATTCACTTACCTACTCTTTTTATACTTCTTTTCGCTCTTTTTATCTTTTCAAATATAAATATAATTCAAATATAATATTATTTCAATAATAAAGGATGATAATAGGATAAATTATTGTAGTTGATGTATGTGTATAGTGTCCTAAATAATTAGGACATTATATTTTATTATATTTATAACTCATCTTGTTTTACATGGACTTGCTCTTGCAACATTATGGATTCGTAGAAGATGCCTTTATATGGGCCTCTCGTTTGGGCTTAGTTTCTGACAACATTATAGATTCGTAGAAGATGAGTTTATATGGGCATGATATGTTAACTTGTTAAGCCTTCAATCGTTACTCTTTTTTCCCTCTTTTATTTTTCCTTCTTATTAGTTAATGTCAAAGCTAATTCTCCAAATTAGCATTACGAAGTCTGCTTAGTTTTCCTGACAATACTTTTGTTCCTGCTTAATGTAATGATGATCAATTTTAATTATTATTTTATAATAAAATTTAAAATATAATTAATTATGAATTATTGTTTCCGTCACCCCTCTTTATAATTTGTTCCATCTTATTCAGCAAAAAAAAAACATAAATGAATTTGAGGTGTATAAAAATGTGATTAACTAGCATAATAATAGTGTAGGTTGTCCTTTCTTAATCTATGTACACGGGCTCCTTGAATCCTCATATCAACGTAGCGTGAGCCTATCTTTATTCTCCCAACCCTCTAGTCTATACTTGGTGATTATAATATATGTACTAATAGACTAATATAATATGTGGTTGGACTCAGTAGTGTATATATTATTGAGAGCAACCAGGTAATGGAATATTTAGTTTTTGTATAATCGTGTCACTTCAGTTAACTGTCTATGCTCTTTGATTTGATTACTTTAATTAGCATTAACTCAGTCGATACCTATTCATTTTTAGTCAGCCACTAATGGGACATGCGGAGAATATGTGATGGCTAGGAATGGTTAATTTAGAAATCATCGCAAGTGCACGATATCGTTTTAGTATTTTTAAGATTTGAATTATAAGAATTAAATTAATTTCGTGATTTTAAAAATTTAACTTAGACGAATTAGAGAATTTAATTTTAAAGTGAATTTTGTTTATACTAATAAAAAAAAACAAGTAAGCTAGTAAACTATATCTAAAAATTTTAAAGATCATATTTTAACACTACTAAAATTATATCTAAAACTAATAGAGAGAAACCTAAGCTTAAATTATTAAACCTACTTATAAAATTGAAATTTAAAAATGGGTTTAATATTAAAAGTAAAATAAAGATTTGATGCTTGAAGGCTCAAACATAAAAGACAAAAACAAGACGTAAATTAAAGATGAAAACAAGTAGATCTATAAGCTCCATTAAACAACTAATAAATAAAAGTAGATCTAAAAGGCTCAACTACAAAAAATAATAAAAAATAGATCTAAATAATAAATCAAACCTACTAATAAAAATGAAATTTATTAGGGGCTCAACCACCAAATATAAAAAAATAATTAGATATAACAAATTTAAAATAAAGGGGCTCCTTTCATTTTCCCAAACCTCACTTGTGGTACTTTGAAATATTCATAGCTCAAAATAAAATGGAGATGAAAAGTTCTAGGAATATACAAGTAAAGAAAAAGATGTAAATAAATGAGAATAAAAAGTAGATCTAAAAATTATGTGAATCAAACCCACTAATAGAATTGAAATCTAATAGGGGCTCACCCACAAAATATAAAAAGGAAAGTAGATCTAAAAAGATTAAAATAAAAGTGCTCCTTTCATTTCCCCAAACTCAACTTGGTGGATTTTGAAAGCTATCATAGCACAAAAGATGAAGATGGAGACTAGCATAAAAGAAAATAAGACTTATAAAAGATGAAGATGGAGACTAGCATAAAAGAAAATAAAAACTTGCATTAATATGAAAAGTGTATACAATATTTGAGAGAGCTAAAAACTAGATCTAAAAAATTAAAAGAGAGGCTACTACTAAAACTATGGTAAACTAAAAATGAGAATACATTGAGAGGAGAGAAATATTTATAGGACAAAATTAGGGTATTGGGTAAATCCTAGACCTTCATCTCTATACATCCACTTGTCTTTTGCTTTGGCTCCAAGTATAACTTGGTGGCTTGAAAATGACTTGATGGTTTGGCTCAAATTTACTTCTTTTCTTTTCTTGCTCTTTTCTCCCATTTTCTTCCTTTTTTCTTCTTTTCTTCTTATTTAATCAAATATCTACAAAATTATGAAAATGCATCAAATTAATTAATTAAAAATACTAAGGCAAACACTAAATAGGTATAAAAATATGCACTAATCAAATGCCCACATACCTATTTTTTGCTCGTCCTCGAGTAAAATCAAAAGTTAAAAAGCAAACTAAGAAAAGTCCTAGGCTCCTTTTCGTAGGTGTGACGGGTAATTTTAGGTTTACCAACCCGTTAAACTCATAGACGATCACTACAAGAGGAGTGTTGTCTCATAAGGGTTTACAGAAGATATACCCATAAAATCTGTGAAATAATTCCAGTAATTGTCCCAACTCAATTTTCACTCTAGTTTTCAATGGTTTTAACAAAAAGATTTTATATGGAAAATACATGTCTTAACAGACTTTTCTAATAATAGCTGAATTATAGGTAACTTCAATATACTTTTGTCGAATCTAAATGTTTACAAAAAATCTCAAGGTGTGTAGTGAATTTAAGGCATATGATAGATGAATTGCATAAGAATATGCCTTTTTTTCTTTTTTCTTTTTTTTAATCGACGGTATAGTGTCTGTTTTCTTAGGCTTTCTATGTTACCCATGTAGCGAGCTTTGGGTCAGTGACTCCCAAACCAGTTGGTCTTAGGGCACTAGGTTTTGAAATACCCCAACGGACTTAATTACTCGAGTAACAAAGGCCATAAAACAAGGCTAGTCAATTCTACTTGTGATCATCATCTCATCTATTTATTTTGAGAAATATTGGGTATTGAAGTAGTTTATTTATTTATTTATTTGGCTATATATTTATTTTTCGCAAAAATTTGATTCGACATTGTTCTAACATGTGAGTTCTCTCTCAGGTATCGAATAACATCCCTATACAATCTTTCTAACAAAGGTCTTGTGCATATGTACCGTCTTGGAATTTGGTGTAAAAATCGTTCGACACAAGTTTCATAAATAAAACCCCCTAAGTTCAAATTATCTAAAAGGCATTATATATATAATTTTTGAAAACAAATGCTAACACCAACTAGTCCTAAAGTTCAAAGAGAGATATGACAACTCAACCTAAATATTTCTATTTTTAGATTTTCTATTTTCTATTTTTTTTTCTATTTTTTTTAAAATTGTAACATTACTAGCACCCACCCCCATACATAAATCATGCACTGTCCTCAATTTATGCAAAAGAGAGAAATATTCAAAGGAGAATGGTGAGGAAATACCTGATAAGGGATGAAGGAGAAGCAACATATTGAAAAACAACTCTAACTAATACAACTCACACACACATTGCCTCCCCCATACCCGAATGTTACGAGGAGAGACACCAAATTGAAAATTTAATTAGCCAATTCCAGAAGGGAAAATAGGGTGAATTTTCAAGAAAGAGTCAAGACATTTTTGAAAATTTTGATTAGAGATCGACTTTTAATATTTGATCATGGTTCAAAACACTAGGAATGTCATAAGAAAGGGGTCCATATTCTTCTAGGGCACATTGGTCAAATTTGGAGTGAGGCAACATCGAGTCAAGTGTAGGTGGTTCACCTACGAGACTCCTAGCAACGTGCCTAGGTTCAACACAAACATTCTCGAGCGGAGTTTCTCATTTTGAACAAATGTCATTCAATTCTTCTAATAACTCTTCTGAGGTAAACTCTTGTAATGACTTATGAAATTCTCGATTATTCTCATAGTTGACCTTGACATCCTCCCTAAGAAGAGACTCGATTTCACTATCCTCAAATCTAGACCATGTGACAAAGTTGTTGACCACATTAACCCCAACTGGTTGTTCATAAAGCTCATTCGGTTCTTTTCCTGCATTGAAAATATTAAGGTCAATGGTCATGTTTCCAAAAGTGAGTTTCATTTAACCATTCCTACAATTAATCAAGGCATTGGATGTAGCAAGAAAAGGTCTTCCTAAAATGATGGGAATTTGGTTCTTAGGATTCGTGACGGGTTGAGTCTCGAGAACAACAAAGTCATCTGGGAAGATAAAATCACCAACCTTGATCAACACATTTTCTATTATTCCCTTAGGCATTTTGACAGAACGGTCAGCTAGTTGAAGTGTCGTGTTCATCTTCTTAAGTTCACCTAAACCTAGGGCTTGATAGACAACAAATGGAAGGAGATTCACACTAGCTCCTAAGTCAAGTAAAACTTTATCCACAAAGGTATCGCCAATGACACAAGAAATTATAGGACAACCGGGGTCTTTATATTTCACGGGAATTTCATTTGAGAGAATTAAACTTACTTGAGAGGTCAAAAAGGCCTTTTTAGGGACATGAGTGGATCGCTTGTGAGTACACAAATCTTTTAGACACTTGGCATAAGAAGGAACTTGTTGAATGGCATCTAAAAGAGGAATGTTTATCTTGACTTGCTTGAAAACTTCCAAAATTTAGTCTAATTGAGTAGATTGTTTGTTCGAAATGAGTCTTTGAGGATAAAGAGGTTTTGGTTTAAAGACTATTTCATTAGACATGTCAGAGATAGGTTTTGAAGGTGGCTTGATAGATGAAGAAGGTTCACTAGATGATCCTATTGACTCGGAAATTTTGAGTTACTTTGGTTGATCTTGACTAGGCATAAAAGGAGGTGGACTAGGTTTAGAATTCAATTCCTCTTCATCATTGGAATCAATGCCAATCTTATTGTCAACTTGAGTTCCTGACCTTAGAGAAATTATAGCGTTAATATTCTCATGAGGTCTTTGATTGAGAGAAAACTTAGGATTGACTTCAGTTTGACTAGGAAACTTATTTTTCTCACGCTTACAAATGATGTTGGCTAATTGACTCATCTGGACCTCTAATTTAGATATGGATTGAGAATTGGCATTTAAGATTTGCCTATCTTGGGTCATAGTCTGCAAGAAAGTTTGTTGAGATTGAGAAATTCGTTTGGGACTTTAGCAACGTCTCAATACTCTTCTATAAGGAACTAAGTCTCTTATCTGAGTCATTAAAACCGGGTGGGTTTAAAGGTGTTTGAACTGGATTTGGATAAGTTCTGAGATTCTGATTTGGGTAAGAGTTAGAGTTGGGCTTTTGAAAATTGGATTGAGGGGATTGGTAATTTTAACCTTGACTCCATGATAAATTTGGATGATTTTTCCACCCGGGATTGTAAGTAGGAGCAAATAGATCATTCCTAGAGGTTGTTTCAAACATAGCATTAGTTTGCTCAAACCCGGGAAAGTATTGGGGTCCTTGATTAGGGAATTATGATTTGCACACATGGATACTTGTGGGGGAGATCCAATGGTTTCCAAAGCTTCGAGTCTTCTAGTGAGCGTAGTTAATTTAGTTTCGGTTGCAATGGAGTTACCAACAGAATGCAAACCCCTAGATGATGAATTAAGTGACTCATTGTCTTTTCTGCTAGTTCCTCGAAAAATGCCCAACATTGATCCTCATCTTTTCCCACGAATTCACCTTGACACATAAACTCTAACAAGGCAGTGATAGGACTATCTAAGGCTTCGTAGACAATCTTACAAAATCTCCATTTCTCTATTCCATGGTGGGGACATTGGGATACAAGATTTTTAAATCTATCAAAATATTTCCAAAATGACTCATTTTCTTTTTGATGAAATTGATTAATCTCATTTGTGATTTTTGTGGTCTTGTGATTTGAAAAATATTTTTTAAGAAAAATTACCACAAATCCCTCCCACGTTGAAATAGATTTGACCGGTAGACTATACAACCATTTTCTAGCATTTTCTTTTAAAGCAAAGTTGATTAGTCTAAGCCTAATGGAGTCCTCGGTTAATTATTAGAGTTTTTGCAAGGTACAAACCTCCTCGAATTCATATCTAAAAAATTTAAAGATCATATTTTAACACTACTAAAATTATATCTAAAACTAAAAAAAAATTAAACTACTAATGGAGTGAAACCTAAGTTTAAATTATTAAACTCACTCATAAAATTGAAATTTAAAAATGGGTTTAATATTAAAAGTAAAATAAAGATTTGAGGCTTGAAGGCTCAAACATAAAAGACAAGAACAAGATGTAAATTAAAGATGAAAACAAGTAGATCTATAAGCTCCCTTAAATAACTAATAAATAAAAGTAGATCTAAAGGGCTCAACTATAAAAATAATAAAAAGTACATCTAAGTAATAATTCAAACCTACTAATAAAATTGAAATTTATTAGGGGCTCAACTACCAAATATAAATAAGTAATTAGATCTAATAGATTTAAAATAAAGGGGCTCCTTTCATTTCCCCGAGCTTCATTTGTGGTACTTTGAAAGATTCATAGCCCAAAATAAAATGAAGATGAAAAGTGCTAGGAATATAAAAGTAGAGAAGAAGATGCAAATAAATGAGAATAAAAATAGATCTAAAAATTATGTGAATCAAACCCACTAATAGAATTAAAATCTAATAGGGGATCACCCACAAAATATAAAAAGAAAAGTAGATCTAAAAAGATTAAAATACAAGTGCTCCTTTCATTTCCTCAACCTCAACTAGGTGGATTTTGAAAGCTATCATAGCACAAAAGATGAAGATGGACACTAGCATAAAACAAAATAAGACTTATAAAAGATGAAGATGGAGACTAGTATAAAAGAAAATAAAAACTTGCATTAATATGAAAAGTGTTTACAATATTTGAGAGAGTTAAAAACTATATATAGAAAATTAAAAGATATGTTACTACTAAAACTATGATAAACTAAAGATGGAAATACAATGGGAGAAGAGAAGTATTTATATGACAAAATTAGGTATTGGGTAAATCTTAGCCCTTCATCTTTATTCATCCACTTGTCCTTTGCTTTGACTCCAAGTATAACTTGGTGGCTTGAAAATGACTTGATGGTTTGGCTTAAATTTACTTTTTTTCCTTTCTTGCTTTTTCTCCTATTTTCTTCCTTTTTTTCTTTTCTTCTTATTTAATCAAATATCTACAAAATTATGAAAATGCATCAAATTAATTAATTAAAAATACTAAGGCAAACACTAAATAGGTAAAAAAAAATATGCATTAATCAATATGTTTGAATTTTTCGATGATAAATTTTAGAAATGAGAACAGAAATTGGGAGAGGGAGAATTGAGTGGGAATCGGAATTTATGACATGACTTACGTGTGACGACCCCGATTTAACTCCCGAGTCTTTTATATACCAGATTAAATATAACAATTTGAATATCTACACAGATTCTTAAAAGATTGGAGTATTACATTAAGTGATTCAACTCTCGAGTCTTTTATATACCGAATTAAATGTAACAATTTAAATATTTACACAGAGTCTCAAAAAATTGGAGTGTTAAATTGAGTGATTCGGATAGTTTAGATTAAATAATTTAATTTTTGTTTCGTAAGAGCATGAATATAAAAATATTGATAATTTAGAATCCAACATGTATGCACAGCATGCAGTTAAAGGTGGTCACTTGTGCGGGCTGGGTGATCCGGGCCGGGTCGGGCTGTCAGTGAGTTGGGCACTGGACATATTGAAACATTGAACCGATACTCAATGGAAATGAGCGGGGCCTGGGCTTCAACCGCAGAAACGGGGCACAGAACTGGCACGGGACGATTCGCGTTCTGTGCGTATCGGGTTAGCGGGTTGCGGATTGGGCGGCTTTTATATATATATATATATATATATATATATATATATATATATATATATATATATATATATATATATATATATTCATTTATGTTGTTTAAAATTATTTTTTATTTTTCTAATTATTTTGTTTAAAATTGTACGAATTTATGTTTTTTTTGTCAGATTTTACGAATTTATGTTGTTTAAACTTTTTTTCCCTTTTTGTTTAAAATTAGACGAATTTTTTTATTTAACAGAGAACTTTTTTGTTTAAATATTGATGATTTTTTTTTGGACAAGTTAAAAGAGGACAGTACCTCATATATATTTTATTAATTAAAAAATTATTTTACAAATAATTTGAGATTAAAAACGAAATTATGTTAAAAACAAAAAAATGAAATTAAAAACGAATTAAAAATGATACAGCATTACAGCTTGTGTGTGACTGCTTGTGTAGCACTAGTGCCGTGCGGGCTTCTGCGGGCTCGAGCTGGTCTGGTTTGTCCAACGAGTCAGTATAGTTCGGCCTGCGGCTTCTAGTTTTTGAACCCGTAATCGGCACTATAAATTAAACGGGTTGTGCAGGTTTTGAATCGGCCCGATTCAGACCGAATTTATTGAATAATTTGGCAAAATTCGAATAATTTGATAAGCTGGGTCCGGTTGTACGGATTCGGGGCCCGCACAGGTGACCACCTCTACATGCAGCATACTCAAGAAAGGTAGACAAGCTAGCTACTCTCCAACTCAATAATTTGTATATTTTTTGTTATTACATATTACAAAATGAAATGTTTATTTTGCCAAGACTCAAGAGACAGCTATCAAGTCGTTCGTTCATTCAAATAATGTATCTGATTAGATACGGGTAGGCTTTGCACCAGAAGCCAGAAGGGGCATGCATGCATCTTCATATTTCTCCATTTATATAATTGAGATATTGATGAGATAACATTATACACGCATGGTTGACAGGTTCATGAGATTGGCGAAAGTGACAAGACAACAGAAAATTAAGAAAAATATACTCCAAAGGATTATCCATTACATAGAAATTAGGATGTGATCAGTAAACACCTTACGCCCGTACCTAATTTGTACATGTACAAAGTGATAGGACAGTATCCTAATCCCTCACTTTTATACGTTAGGCCACCCAGCTACTGTTGCTGTTTACTAGCACCCTTCACCAGTCCGTCTAACATTCAGTGCCACCATGTTTTGCGTAACCTAATTTAAGCTTGGCCAGTAACACTGTCCTATTTCTTTTTATTCCAATTAACCAATCTAGACTTCTGTCCCGTTTGATTTATTTAGAAAATAATTTATAAATTTCTAAAAAAAAATATTTTGTCAAACTTATAATAAGTTATTTGTCGTAAAAATAAACAGAGTTTTAATATCGAAAGATAGATACAGGTGCAACTTCAGATGTGTTAAGTATTTAATTTTCACCAAGTTGCGCTTCATGATGTGAATGTTATAATTCTAATATGAAGTTGCGGCATCCTCCACTTGAATTTGCACACCTATTCAATATTCACCATTAGTTCTGCTGCTTAATGGTCTGAAATTATTATATACAACTTCGCATGATTACCTGTTCGATCCCTTTAATAAGCTTAAATTAAGCAGTAATACCACTTTAACTAACCAATAAAAAAAGAAGCCATTAATTTCCTACCTATTGTTTGCTTTTTTAAGAAAAAAGCCAATATGCACATCTTTAGTTGTTTAAATGAAGTATGTCATGCATGCGGGCACAGAAGCTTCTAAATTTACTATAGAGTAATTAAAAGATTCGAATTTGTGGAAGTGAACTTAAACTAAGTTATCTTCAAACAAGAAAAGATGTATAACAATAATTGCAAGTGCACTAAATTTTTATCCAATTATTGCATGACACCTCTGATGATTGTCAACTTAATTAATTTAAAGTTTAGTCAATTAAACTTCGAAAAAAAGGGGACAAATGATCTGTGCGTATATTTAACTGCACTGGTATGCTCGTTTGAGCTCAAACTCCTCAATCTGTATAATGTGACGTGACTATCAAATTATTAAGAACAGGACTCCGGTCTCTACCACTTTATATCAGCATGCTTAGACTTGTAATTTATAAATTAATTAATTTAATTACTTTATAATTCTTATATGAAAAATTGGTTTTCTTGGAAACTATGAGAAATTCCACTTGCAATCAGAGATTGATTGAATTATTGTTGTGATTCAAAACTGCTGAAAGGAAGAAAGTTTTACTTAAATATAAAGATCGATCAAAATATTGGTTCTCTTTATAACAAAAGCATAGAAATCAAAATAAAACATAATAAAGGTGGCCAATTGCAACATACTTAAAATTATACTTTAAAAAAGAGAAAATTTCTCTTGAAAATGTCCTGAGAAATTATTATTGTATACAAAAAATACCCTGTACTTACTAACATATGTTATAATCTCGTATAATTCCTTGAGTTCACACGCAGGGCTGTCAATCTCTTAAAAAAATATGTATAATAAAGTGTTTCAAAGATTAAGATTTGTATTAAAAAAATATAATTATTTAAATTATTAATAAGTCATTAAATAAATAATGGTTTTTCAGAAAACAGAACATATATTTTTAAATATAGATTTAAATTAAAGTTTAAATTCACTCAAATATTACCCTTGAAAGTTGCTGTAAAACCTTATTTGTGGTTGCGCCTGTGGTCTGTGGACACGACGCCGTTCGTTCGTTCATACCATGCAGACCATCCACATCATCACCCAAAAGGCTCATTCCAACTTGGTAACAATATGCACTCTTAGTCCGTATCTCATTTCCGGATGGTAACTGGTGGAATTGGACGGGATTTTTCAATATCCAGGTCTAAACCCGAATTTTTGGATAAAATTCGAATTCGATGCGGATCTAAAAAATATTTAAAAATTAAGTTCCGGATTCGATCCAATAATTTTCGGATCGGATTTTACCCCAAACCTGAAAATTTGGATCGGATCGAACCCGAGCCCGAATTCAAATTATTTTTACAAACAAGATCACAATAAACATAGCTATTAAGCTATACAATAAATTCACAACTAATTAATATATCAAAAAATAAAATTGGACTATAAATTTTTATTGATGGACAGTAATAAGAAATGATCGGAAACGGGGATTAAAAATATATCTAAATGAATTGTATAGAGATATGAGAGGTGTATGTATAGAAAATAGCTAAGAGAGAATATTAAAAGTAAAGGAGGGTTATAATGATACAAGTACATTGATTATTTGACTATTAATTAATTTGTATTTACTTGTAAATTGTAAATATTAATAATAAAATGATATAATAATTAGTGAAATGTATGTAAATTATGTTTTATAATTATTAAATTAAATAAGATATTAATAAATTTAATAATTCATTATATATATATATATATCAAGTTTTGGGTTTGAATCGAGTTTTTATCCGATTTTTGGTCGGGTATCGGTTTGAGATATTTAAGATTCAAATCTTGATTCAAATTTTTTCATGTATAAAAATAAGATCAAAATCCAAATATAAAAGGTGCAGAAAAATCCAAATACATATAAACGGGTCGGCATCCATCCAGCCCAATAAAACTGTCATCCCTGCTCATTTCTCATTCCTATCAACTACAAACAAAATCCCCACTTCTATAAATAGCTCCCTGATATCCACACTCATTCTCATCCCAAAAAAATATAAAAATTCCTCTCATTACCCTCGACATGGCCTCTAATTACACTTCTGCCATCTTTATCTTTTTCCTCGTAGCCATTACTAAACCCACAGCAGCTTCTTCAAGAAAGCTCACAGCTCTAGTACAAGAACAACCCCTCAAAATGAAATATCATAATGGTGCACTTCTTAAAGGAATCGTAACAATTAATCTCATATGGTACGGCACCTTCACTCCAACTCAACGCTCCATTATTATTGACTATCTTAACTCTCTCAACTCCGGCCACCCTACTCCGTCGCCCTCCGCCGCTTCATGGTGGAAAACCACCGAGAACTACCAAGGCGGCGCCTCCACTGTTGTTGTCGGAACACAAATTCTCGACGAGAAATGCTCTCTTGGGAAGTCTTTAAAAACTTCACATCTTATACTTTTGGCTTCTAAAGTTAATACGGTACGTTCTATTAACGTTGTTTTAACGGCGAAGGATGTTGTCGTTGAGGGGTTTTGCATGAGCCGGTGTGGTACCCACGGATCAACCCGAATGAAAAGCGGGTCGGCCCGGTTTGCGTACGCTTGGGTGGGTAACTCGGAGACCCAATGTCCGGGTCAGTGTGCATGGCCCTTTCACCAGCCTATTTATGGTCCTCAAACTCCGCCGTTAGTCGCACCTAACGGAGACGTTGGAGTTGACGGAATGATCATTAATTTGGCTACGGTTTTGGCGGGAACCGTGACAAACCCGTATAATAACGGGTATTTTCAGGGTCCGTCAACGGCGCCGTTAGAGGCAGTTTCTGCATGTACAGGGGTGTTCGGGTCGGGTGCGTATCCGGGTTACCCGGGAAAAGTGTTGGTAGATAGGACCAGTGGGGGTAGCTATAATGTGCACGGGGTGAATGGGAGGAAATATCTGGTTCCGGCGATGTGGGACCCAAAAACATCAACGTGTAGAACTATGGTTTGATCATGTGTTGGAAAATGTGTACATCAACTGTAGTAGATTCTCATACAGTGTTTGGATAAGTATGTTTCCTGTTTGGGAAAATATATATTGTGGGTTTTCAAGTTTGTTGTGTTCTTGTGTAATTTGTGAACTCTCTCTTTTCCGAATATTGAAAAAAGTCACATTTCGCTGCGGTCTTATAATAACATTATTTTTTATATTGAAAATATTTAATAAATATATAATTATAATATATTATAGAAATTTATTTAAAAATACTTATTAATTTTATTTTTAAAAGAATAAATATTAATTAATTTATTAAAAGTCAACTATATCTGTATTGGTCAATTGGTAGATTTAAATAAATTGGATTATAAAAAATATTTAATAAAATTATTACGAACATTAAGCAACAATAATAACAAATATTAAAAATAACATTATGTATTTGTAATTTTCTAAATTACAATTTATAAAAACATGCTAATAAAATTATTACCTTTCAACTTTTTATGTTGGACAGATTTAACGATCAATATATAAGGTTCAATCATCTTCTTTGTATAGATTTTGATTAAACAACTAAACAAATTTTCCACATAAAGTTACATTACCGGTGACTGAACCGCATGTGATAAAATTTGATATAACAAAATTATATTAAATCATAATAGTAGTATTAAATTTATAAATATTATAAAATCAAATAATAATTTCAAAATATATATGTGTATTATATAATTCAGCACTTACTAATTTGTTATGATTCTGAGATCTCTTTTTCTCCGTACGCCGCTAACAATATCAATGTCAACATTTCTTCCAAAATATATTTGAATCGAAAAAGTATATATTTTTGAATCATTGTATGGATAAGATTTTTCTATCATAAATTAAAGCATAAAAAATTTAGTACGAATTCATAATTCTAATAAATTAATAAATAACAAAAATTTATTAACCTTCTCATTAGTTAAAATCATGTTAAGATTAAATTGATCGTCAGTGTTTATATTTTAATTAATTATTAGTGTAAATTATTAGGAATAAAAGGAATTTTGAGACATTTTATAACAGTTCTAATTAATATCATATTATATTATATGATCACCATTATTCTATCAATTTTCTTTGGTTAATTTTGTGAAATTATTAAAACCGGTGCGAGCAGCAATCTAATTCACTGTTCTCTTAATTTGTTCAAATAGGCATGTATTATATCTCTGTCTATAGTTGTTTATGGCTAAGGAATAGCACATATAAATTTCAAATATTTTTCTCGTCAAAAAAAGATTCAAATATTTCGAAATTCTAGTTTTATCCGATAAATCAAAATGACATTATACTAGAAGTGTGAATGAATTTATGGATAGAGAGGCCAGGCAATGACAGCTGATCTCATGTCACGTGTATAGCAGCTATGAGAGAAGACAACACCTCTTTCTGAATGGCTCAAGTCCACAGCCTACAAGTGTGGTACCTTGGAATGTAAAATAATGTAAACAAACATGATAGATACATTGGTCGAGTCAAATCACAAAGTTTGAGTTTATTACTCTATGAATTTAGATAAACTTCAATTAATTTGTCTAAATTAATGCTACCTACTCGAGTGATTCATAAATCCGTCACAGTTTTATTAGTCCAATATATTTTATAGTAATGTATAAAAAACAATAATTTTATAAGTTATCTTTAAAATGAACATTCATTTTTATGAAGTTTAATTTAATTAGAAATATCAAAATAAATACATATTTTATACACTTCATGATTCAACTTATACGCTTTTTATTCTAATTATTGTACGAAGAATAAATTAATCTTCAACTTTTTTTCCAACTTAATTAATCTTCACCTTATAAATTAAACAAAGCCTTACACTTGCACTCCAAATAAATTTATTCACGAATTTTGGTCCCGAAATTCATTTGAAGAGAAATTAATGTTCTCGTACATTGCACACGGTTGAGTATGTCGTATAAGTATAATGAAATGTGTCGTAGAAGTATCATAGATTTTGAATATGAAAGAGTGGATCCGCAAACCTAATAATGGCGATGGGCATGCATCAGTGCTATTGAATGGTACTCTACAACAATTTAGGCCGGTAGACTTTAATTAGACCGATTTCTCTCTATTATTGATTGTCTGCAATGATTTTTCTTCTATAAAAAGATTATGATAATATCTTATATGACTATCTTATCTATTGGTGCTTGGATGACCATAATTAATTAGTAGGAGTATTAAACTGTTAATCTTAAGTAAACATCCTAAATCCAATCTAGCTGTTAACCAGAAATACAGATGATATTTTAATTCGGGAAAAATTAGGCCTATTTTATTTGAACAAAAAATAATTTTAATGTATACTTGTGTTTGAACTTTAATCGAGTCAAAAAAATTATTTGAATTCGACTCGTTTAAATAATATTTACAAACTATGCGCAAATAATTCGTGGACATGTCTCCCAAATTTATACTAAAAAAGAACTTATATTCGTGAATAATATATGTTGGAGTTTATTCATATATTTTATTTGAGAACAAGGAATTTTAATTAAAAGTAAAATAAAATTTAAGTTTGTAAACTAGTTATATAAATATATTATTAAAAGTCATACTCTCTCCGTTTTTTTATAAGTCGCCTGAACTTTTGACACACACATGTTTAGGTGATTTGACAGGATATTAAAAATTATTATTTTTGAATTTTTTTTTGAATAAAAGTATTGATTCCATATTTTAATTTAAAAAAAGAAAATTTTAAAATGATTTTTAATATCCAGTCAAAGGACCTAAACATGTGTGCGCCAAAAATTAAAACCACTTATAAAAAAATGGAGGGATGAGGGAGTCTCTCTTTGTCCCAATTTATCTATTTCATTTCATTTCATGTACTCCCTCCGTTTCATATTAGTAGTCCACTTTCAAAAAATAACGCATATTAAGAAAATTTATTGTTGATTAGTTGTACTCATATTTATAACATTGAATGAATATAATGTACAGTATGAAGTTGATCTTGGAAATATAAATTAGAGATATGTGTAATAGAGTTGATTTTGAAAATATAAACTAGATTAAATTTTACATGAAAAATTGAAGTGAACAATTATTTTGAAACAATTTTCTTTTTGAAAATGGACTACTAATATGAAACGGATGTAGTATTGATTATGTTCTTTATTTCTCGTCTAGCAGAGCGAATCGAGTTCCGTTTAATCTCTCGGAAGCAAAGGCTGAATCAGTATTGACTCATTTATAACCCTGCTAACAGCCTTTCGAACAAAGAGCTGTACTGTATAGCGTGGAGACTGAACTTATAAGGAATGTATAGTGAACCCCAAACAGGCCGGGTCCTGATTGGCTAAAATTGTGAGAAATCTAACCATATACGATGACATGTTCTTATTACATGAAGACATTCGAACGAGCCCGAAAAGTTGTATTTGAACGTGTGGTGGAATTTATGGAGGATTTGAAATATGATTCATATTTCAAAGAGTAGGGTACTAAGGCTAAAAGTATGTGCTTCAAAAATCTATATTTTTCCATGACATTGAGGGGCTATTGAAATAAAAACAAAACAGAGGTGCCATCTAGGCCGGGTAGAGGGCTCCTAGTAGACCCTCACGGCCTGGCCTCACTCTCACCATTATTGCTACAGTGTGTGATCATTCGTGTGGAAATGGACAAGTGCATGCCGTGGTCTTTAGTTGACCATAACTTATTAATATTCTCGGTACCCATTGCCTTCAATAAATCTCCACACCAACCCATTCCCCACTAAATGATTGGGAACCAAGTATACAACAATGTATAAAAGCGTGTGTTAGTTTAGGCTACCAAAATCAAATTGTACTTCTCCTCATCAAACATAACCTTTTTTTATCCACGTTAAATTTTTTTATAAATTAATAATGTTAAGACTGGTAAATTTTATTAATTTATCAAAATTATTAATTAATCGAGACAAAAAATGTATTGTTGTTATTATGTTTAGATTAAAAATAAAATATTAATTTGTCATAATTGTTAATTAATCAAAATTTTACGGTAAATAATTCAGTCGACCATCCTTGCAAGTAATTTGGACAAGAAAACGAGTTGTTTCTCACATTATTATCTTTTTTTTCACGCAGCAAGTAATTTATATAAACTCAACAAATAAAATACATCACCGCCTGGCGCATACCGTAAGAAACAGAGGAACATGCTCGTTTTGGTCTACAATAAACACCAAAAAATTCATGCTTGTAGTTATTAAAATACATTTGGTTTGCAGTATGTAGCGTTACGTACTGCAGCCCTGCATGGTAGTCGTCTCATCTTCATCAGCAAAGATAGATGACTGTGCATGTCTCTGATTTCAATGTCTTTTCTTTCAAACAGTCCAAAAACCTATACTTCATTAATAATGATTCCAACCCTCGCCTCTTTGTGGAAGCGAGACTGAGTGCGAGTAATAAACTGTGTGAACTTTGATTAATCAAATGTTAAATTTTTCATCTGACGATTTGGCTGAACAATTTGTCTATTTAAATTATATTTACAAAGGATATAAATCGATTAAAAACGGATGATTCTGATTAGCGAGAGGGAGATTATGGTTTTAAAAATTCAAAATTAACAAGAAGAAAAACGAATTATTGAAGAATATGATAACCCAGTACATATCATACTCACAATTTAACAATTAATGACAAGTAATAATCCTCACACCTTTAACTTGAGTTACAGTTATTTTGATCATTAAAAATTCATTAAAAGTGATAACTATATTAAATGATGACTGAATTAAATTTATATAATCAATTAACATAAAATTGAATTTTCTTTGTCAGGAACATAAAATTGAATTGAATACTCGTCATGTCCTAGACCGAATCAGCCGATTAAAACTGTGATTACTATTAGAACAAAAAACTGTGCGGTTAAACATACACTTTCGGGTAGGGGTGAGAACAAAATTTAAACCGAACTAAAACGGGTAAAAATTGATGAAAATCGAATTGTTAATAACCGAATTAATTAAAAGTACAATTTCTTAACAAGATTGTATTGACAAGATAAATTCCTGCATTGACAAGATTGTATGTATTAACTTTATTTTATGTGTTAATTAATTAAAATTCAGTTTTTTCCGTTAATTAAGTGTACAATTTTATATTTTTGCATATATTAAAAAACAATTATTTCTTAATTTAAATAATTTATTAAATGTTTCAATACAATATAAATATTTATTGATGATTAAACGTTAAATATAAAATATAATAATTCCACATAACATTTATATAATATAATATGTAAATAGCAATTTGGATCATGCTCACGAGTTTGGTCACTAATTTGAATCAATTGGTTATCCAAATTTAGATCCATCGCTGAAGATGGCCCGAGTGTCTTAGTTTTTTCAGCATTTCAGTGTACTGCAGTTCACACTATTTCTTGCTTTTATGATTTAAGTTTATAATATATTTTTATTTTATTTGATTATATAACCAAAACCGAATGGATATTAATCAATCTGAGATTTCATAAATTGAACCCGATCCGATATTCGATTACTGTTTTTCAATTTTAAAATAAAAATATATATTACTAAAAAAAAGAATAATAAATATATAATTTCAATTTCGATTTTATTCCAAACTCGAGTCCAACCGAACCCGGCCAACTCTCTCCTATTATGAGGTGATTGTTCATAAGAATAATTCGGATTTAAATGTTATTCACGGAAATTAATCGATATACACCAACGGGTTCTGACAGGGTATATAAAAAAACAGCAAAAAATGGTCCAAAAAAGAATGACGTGGTGAAAAAGAGAACAGAAAAGGTACAAATATACAGGATGAAAAATAATTAATCGCAATAATTAAGTTTTATCTCCTGCAGCACTGTCTACCTTCTGGCACACACTTTGCATCGCACTCGTCATCTTCCGTAAATATCAAGTTGCTTTGCTAATCGAATTGACCCTCTAAACTCTTACCGCACGTTTTCTATTTCCAGCAGGAGTTACGAATAGAAATCTCGATAAGATAATGAGTCTCGATTTTTTGTGTCGGTCTCTGGGGACAACGCGGTTCGGTTCGGTTCGGTTCGGTTCGTTTTTTAATTAAAATCAGAACCGAAACCGTATATTTTCGATTTTAAAAAATTAAAACCGCAACAGAATCATCGATTTCGGTTTCGATTTTAAAAAGACCGGTATGGTTAAAAATCGGATTTTAAAAAATGAAAAAGTATTTAATTTAAATTATTATATATTTACATTCAAATATTTGAATCACATTCCGCATAATAACACTAAAAAAATTATAAAAAGTTAAACTTACTGTATAAGAAACTTTAATGAATTTATATAAATTTTATATCATCAAAATCATGTCTTCTCATATAAATATTCAAATATGCAACTGTATTAAACTATCGCATTTTTAATTGTGAAGTCAATCGACATTATATATACTAATCAGGGATTTTCAACAGAATAGTTTACTTTAAACAAAAAATCATGAATATGTATCGTGATTTATATTGCTTCATTTATAAGAGAGACAACTCTTGTATACAACTATAACTCAAAATTAATTTTAGATTTTTCTCATAGAGTCTAAATAATGTAGTTTTATATAATTAATTTCAGAAAATTTTCTAAAGATAACGGTAGATACATTTTTCCATATATATATATATAATTTATTTATTTTAATTATCGGTTCGGTTCGGATTTTTTCGGTTCGGTTTTAACCGAAACCAATCAATCAATTCGGTTTTTTATTTTTCAATTTTTTTGGTTTTCGATTTTCTTTGGTTCGATTTTTTTCGGTTTCGGTTCTTATTCGGTTTTTTGTTCACCCCTAGTCTCAGACTATCAATCTGAAGTATAAAATAATTTGAGCTGAAATTTATAAATCATGTGTTCCTCTATTTTTATTTAACTAGCTCTTACGCCGTGGAAGGCACCGGAAATTTCTGAAAATCGGAATATATTTTATATTTTATATATATATATTTTTAAAAAAATTAATGAAGTATGATTTAAAAATATATATTCAACGGGCATGCTAATTTTTTAAAAAAAACATTATTTTAGTGTGTGTGCGAACTTCTCGAATTATTTCAAGTTAATCATAAAAGAATTATACATAATTTTGTTAACTGTATTTTTTTTAGATACTTTTAAAAATGAGAAATGGTAGCGTGATAGATAGAGCTGTAAATAAACCAAAATTGGAAGAACTCTTAACGAACATGAGTAAAAAATTATCGAACTGAATAACGTTCGATAATATTATCGGAGAAATTTCTTTGTCCGAACTCGAGTTCGGTAATAATCAAACCGAACACGAGTTGTTCGCCAACATATCGAACACGAACGAACTTGAGCGAGTTTAACGAACAGTTAAGTTCATTTCAGTTTAATTTAGTCAATTATCAAGATTTTAATTTTTATTTTATAATCAATAATCATTCATAACCAATGTCTAATAACCAATGGATATGACAATTTATTTCAAATTATACTTGGTGATAACTTATAAAATAATAGGGGTAGATTATAAATATAATATTAATTTTTATTTGTAATTATTTATTTTCAAACGAATCCGAGTTTTACAAACTTGAACCGAACTCGAGAGAATTCGAGTCAAACATGCATAAAGTTCGGTTTGGTTCATCAACCGGACAAAAAATGTTATTCGAGTTCGATAACATGTTGAACCGAGCTTATCGAATTTGAACTCGAGCGAATTCGAGCAAGTTTTACGAACAACTCAATTCAGTTACTACATTACTGATAATGATATGTATGTATATCTGAATACTATCCGGTAAGTGTAATTAAACGTACACGGGTTAAGATATAACAATAATAATAGTGTATTGAATAAAATAATTCACAAAAATACGATGTTGCGGTAATATATAATAGAATAGATAGATTGATTAATATATATAAATAAAAATATATTAATTAGAAAATAATTAGTATATATTAATAAATGTAGCGTTATAGTGATTAACGAGGAGTTGAATTAATATGTATTTATTATAAATAGGTCAGAGGTAATAGTTTTGATTTGATTAAATTTGTAATTATATATATCTTATGAGGGTATTTTAGTAGTTTAACAAATGAATAAAATCATTCCTTCAAAAATTGATGTTGTGGTATTATATAATAGGTAGATTGTTTTTTAAAAATTTACATATTTTAATAACTATTTAGCTATATAATTTATTTCCATATCTACCTCTAATTACTGTATTAAATAAAATTAGTTGTAAAGTTGAATATTGAAAATAAAAACGTAGTGGTAATTTTGGGAAAAATATATTGGAACATAAAAAAGATCGGGACACTTTTTTTCTTCCAAAAGAACGTATGAGTATAAAAATAAAGTTTTTCAAATAATGAATAATAATAAAATTCAAGTTTTGACAATATAATTAAAACTCTTCAAATATATAAAAACAAGTTTTACCCGATAAATCAATAAATCATTACTCTCATGTAGCACAAAAGTGCAATATGAGATTAGTTCATGCTCATTCCAATTCATGCTTATCTTACCATATCTAGACTAGTCATGTGTTTAAACTATTTTTGCTCTTTCCAAATTTATTTTATGTTCAATTTGCGGTTTATTTATAAAATCAATCGTGTGTATTTTTCAATATTATCAAAAAAAAAATATTTTTGTAATTAAAAAAAAATAATCTCCATCACGGACACCAAAGTAGAACCAAGTCATCGTCTAAAACCCCATAAAACTCATAAACCTTCCCTGTACCCACCCAAATCGCCTTCACGCTCCCAGCCTGGCCATTCCATTTCATCCAACCCACTTCCTCCACGTGTCCCACTTAGACGCTGACTCCTCAAGCTACTTTCTAGTTTCTATACAGGCTACAGCTGTATACTCTTAAATTACTTGGAGTTAGCACTTGGATACTTGTAAACCACCGAATACTTAAATTAAATTAAATTCAACAAAACAGTGCATATCTACTACTGTAGTATTTATTTTTGATATAGTTTTATGGAGTATATGAAATTTTAAAACAATTCCTTTTATTAGAGTATTAATATAAACATTATCATCATTAAAAATTATATATAAAATTAGTTGTATAATCAACCAATCATCACAATTAAAATGTGTATATATAAAAGTAATTTTTATATTATTTTTTTTTAATATATTTCATATCATCGCATGAATGTGGAAATCGGATATAGTCGATGAAGGTACGGAATATGGATTAATCGAACATTAATCGCAATAATTAATTACATAATCGAAAATTTAATTAATTCAATGAGCTACCGAACATGGATTAATCGTGATTAATCACCGATGTTTAAAACAATGGATAAGATTATTAAAAAAAGAACGTTCCATAACATTCAAATTTAGAACATAGGCTTATACAGCTTCCCCTATAAAAACCACCACACTTGACTCTTGTTTCACTATACCAAACTCTTGTTTCACTATACCAAACAACAAATGGCTTCTTTAACTCTCTCTCCTCTGCTCCTACTACCCATCATCACCATCCTCTTCACCACCTTTCTCACTGAACCCACCTCAGCTTCTTCAAGAAAGCTCACAGCTCTGGTACAAGAACAACCCCTCAAAATGAAATATCATAATGGTGCGCTTCTTAAAGGTAACATAACTATCAATCTCATTTGGTACGGTGCCTTCACTCCAACTCAACGCTCTATTATCATTGATTATCTCAACTCTCTCAACTCCGGCAACTTTGCTCCGTCGCCCTCCGCCGCTTCTTGGTGGAGAACCACCGAGAACTACCACGGCGGCGCCTCCACTGTTGTTGTCGGGACACAAATTCTCGACGAGAAATGCTCTCTTGGGAAGTCTTTGAAAACCTCACATCTTATACTTTTGGCTTCGAAAGCTAACAAGTTGAACTCTATTAACGTTGTTTTGACGGCTAAAGATGTGGCGGTTGATGGGTTTTGCATGAACCGGTGCGGTACCCACGGGTCGATCCGGATGGAAACCGGGTCGGGTTCAAAGTCAACCCGGTTTGCTTACGCATGGGTGGGTAACTCGGAGAGTTTGTGTCCGGGTCTGTGTGCATGGCCGTTTCATCAGCCTATTTATGGGCCACAGACGCCGCCGTTAGTTTCGCCCAACGGCGATGTTGGAGTTGACGGAATGATCATTAATTTGGGGACTGTTTTGGCGGGAACCGTGACGAACCCGTTTAATAACGGGTATTTTCAGGGTCCGGTTACGGCGCCGTTAGAGGCTGTGTCGGCTTGTACGGGTGTATTCGGATCGGGTGCATATCCGGGTTACCCGGGAAATGTGTTGGTGGATAAAAGTAGCGGGGCGAGTTATAACGCGCATGGGGAGAAGGGGCGGAAGTTCTTGCTGCCTGCTATGTGGGACCCAAAGGCTTCGAAATGCGCGACTCTAGTCTAACGACGTCGTATGAGAAGCATAAGTAATAAGGTCACGTGATTGTATGTATAAAATGTGTATCTGTGATTGTACTGTGTATATTTTGTCTGTGTGTGTATTATTGTCGTCTGTGTGTAGATAAGGATGAAGTTTTGGTGTGCAAAAGTGTGGTGGTACGTTCACGTACAAGCCGCTGTTTCTAGTGTTTTGCAAAGCATATATTCGTGTCGTGCCTCTATTATTGAACCTCACAACTCAAAGTGATTATACAAATAATAAAGGCCCAAGAAGTGGTTTTAAAAAAGTAAATTAATTATCAAGTAAAAAGATTAATTCCATTACTGATATGGTGAAAATATAATAAAAGGTGAAGTTTGTAAAAAGAGGAGAAAAGAGCCACGAGTGATGCCTGCTTCTGCAGTGAGATTCTTTCTTATCAGCACTTGGGTTGGGAATTGCGATTAATAAAATCAACTTAGACTTTTTATGCCTTTGGATTTAGTAAATCTTGCTGTAATTTAAACAATGATACTGGATTATCTTTCGACTGTTGCAGTGATTAAATTTAAGGTCCTGGAATCCATCGATTAAAATTTAATAATATGATGATTCACAGCTGTTTAATCTATAATCATATCACATTAGTTATTATTAAGGACCATCATCACCATTTTACAGACGAATGACACTTGAAGGGATGTGACTAACAAGGACCATCATCATCATTATATTTACATTAGTAGTATAATTTAACATTTTCACGTGTTATGAAAATTTAAGGGTGGTTTGATAATCCTGAATGAGACCGAATAAAATGAACGAGACAGAGTGGAGTAGTGGACTATTTATGATCAGGTTCGCCTCAGCTACACGGGAGCAAGATCTGCTGCTCACAGGGCCTCTAATAGACAGAGCATCTTTAAAAGGGGTTATCAAGTTTATGTAGTATGTCATTCTTGATTGACTACCTATCAGAGTTGGAAGGTTGCAGATTTCACAACTTTTTAAAATAGTTAAAGTGCATATAAAAATTCTAAAGTGTATGTTATTTTATTCATTTTAATATTTTTTTTTTCATTTTCATACTATTACTAAGGGACCATATTGACAACTTTAAAGGTTGTCGAACTATTGAAGTAAATTTTGTATAAAAATTGTCAACAATGATATGGATGAGAGAGAAAATAAAAATAATAATATATGTGATGACTTATCCATCTTGGCAACCTTCTAGGCAACCTCTTAGAGTATCTCCAATAGAGTTTGCTAACAAAGTTGTCAAACCACGACAAGTCATCAAATATATCATTTTTTAATTTATTCTCACATCCATGTCACTTTTGACAATATTTATTAAAATTTTGCTCCAATAGTTAAGCAACTTTAAATGTTACTCATGTGATCCCTCTATATTAATTTTATATTTAGTTCAATATAAAAGTGACTAGAATAATATGTACTTTAGATATTTTGTATGATTTTTTGCTAGTTTAGGAAGTTGCCAAGGGTTTGGCGACCTTGGTAGGCAACTGATTAGTGCATAATTTTACATATTTTAATGCCTATTTTATTGCTTGTCTTCGTATTTTATTTGTTAATTTATTGTATTTTTCTTATTTTGCAGATAAGTAGAATAAATAATTAAAGGAGAAGGAATGAACTAGAAAGGGCAAAAATGGAAGAAAAGGAAGCCAACATAGTAAATAGGAGAAAAAGACAAAAGAACAAATTGGTGGATGGAATCAAAAATCAATGGTGTAAATTTTACCAACAAACACCTCATTTGAATGGTGGGGATTGACCCAACACCACCCAAAACCCTAATCCTAGCCTATAAATACATCTCATTCACTCATTGTAATCATCTCTAGTTTTACCCTAGTTTTAGTAGTAGTCTCTCTTTTAATTTTCTAGATCTAGTTTTTAGCTCTCTCAAATATTGTAAACACTTTTTATATTAATGCAAGTTTTTATTTTCTTTTATACACAGTCTCCATCTTCATCTTTTATAAGTCTTAATTTCTTTTATGCTAGTCTTCATTTTATCTTCTTTAAATTTATGACTATGATATTTTTTTAAGTACCATAAGTTGTATACTTGGGAAATGAAATGAGTCCTTTTAGATTAATATTCTAGATCTACTTTACTTCATCTCTCTACTTTACTCCTTAGTTTTATTTTTTATTATCTTGTCATGAGCCCTTTAAATCTCTATTTTAAATGTGAGTTCAATGATTTATATATCTAAATTTATTATTGTTGTTGGTTTTTTTAATTCTAGATTGTAGATCTAGTTTTGGTTGTTGGGTTTGATATTTACTTGTAGTTGTTTAAATATTTTAGATAGAGATTTGGTTGTTGGTAGTGTTAAAACTTAGTTCTTTAAATTTTAGATATACTGTTATATTTTACTTGTCTCATTCACCTTTATGGCTATGACCCATTTCAATTCAATCAAGTAAAAAAATTAAATTACTTGAGAATTGAAAGGAGCCCCTTTAGTTTGATGTTCTTAGATCCACTTTTTTATATTTTATAATTGAACCCCTTTTAAATTACAATTTTATTAGTGGGTTTGACTTGTTAATGTTTTAGATTTACATTTATTGTTTGGTTGTTAAATGGAGCTTGTAGATCTAGTTTTTGGTCTTTGTTAGTTTTAAAATGTTAGTTTTAATTTTATTATCTTATTTGTTTTACATATTTTCACAATGCTCTTTTATGATCTAGCAACTCAAACTACATTTCGGTACCATGCTTCATAGTAGTGTTATAGTTTAATTTTTAGTTTTTTTTAAATACATAAAAGAAAATTTCTCAAACTAAAATTAATTGATCTAATTCGCCTAAATTAAATTTTAAGGATTTCGAAAAATATTTAGTCTCTGTGGAACGAATCTCAAATATTAAAACGAAAGAAATTGTGCACTTGCAATTTAGAATCTCTATTTTTAGCACATCAGCAACCTCCCAATTCCAATAGGTAGGCAATCAAGGGTGCCATGCCACATAAGCTTGACAACCTCATTGGCAACCCCTATTGGAGATACTTTTATTGGAGATGCTCTAAGGGTCCCAAAATTTCGAATTATTTATATATAAATTACAAAAAATATGTATAATATATATAAATTAGGTCCCAAAAATCAATTTTACCTAAGGTCTCGTTAATCTCACTGCCGCAATTATGACTACCAGTTTGGTACTTAAAATCTATGAACGATCTAAGATTAAGGATAATCAAAAGTCGAACCGTAAATTGAAATCAAATCGAAAATTGCAAAAACCGCGCAATTGATTATTGATTTGGTTATAATTTTGAAATCACACATAGTTGGTTCGGTTTTGGTTTTTATATGAAATTGAACCGATTAAAATCGAACCGCACCAAATTAATATTTATATATAATTTTTATTTTAATTATTATATTAATATACATATAAATATATTTTATTAATTAATTAATAGATTATAAAAGAAGTGTATATTCATAAATCTCCGAGTAATACCAATCTCAAATTATATTACGTCTTTTTTTATAAATAATTTAGGTATTTTATATATTTGGAAATTAGAAAGTACAGCATCCCGGAAACGGGGCATAAGAGTCTATTCTCAAGTCATGAAATGAGCAAGCTCATTTTCAAATTTCAAGAGAGTTAATGCCTGATGAGTTACATACCAAAAGACAAAGAAAGCTATATCCTAGAAACAACAATTAGGTACCAACATTCTAGCCTTCCATGCAAGCGTCTGTCTTCTTGGGTTGGCCATCCTGAGCTCCCGAGGTTTGGAAACCACCTGGCTTGAAAGAATGGTCTTGAAAAACTTGTCCCAGGCTCTGTGTAGTGACATCCATCTCTTCCTGGCTTTGCAGTTGCCACACTCGCCTCTGCATCATACCTTAGTTTAAAGTCATGTGCTGGGGGCACTCAAGGTTGTCCATCGTAAAAGGTTTCCCTGTCTAGAATCATGTGGTCAAATTGAGCATGCTTGAATTTGCGAGGGACTTGAGAGGAAGGCGCATAAGTAAGGCCAATGGGAATATCAACAATGAGCTCTGCATTGTCATCATACAATGAGATCGAGACTTGGTTTGGCTTATCATTGGAGAAGAGTTCAACAAGCATGAATACACTCTTGTGGGGCTCATTCCCATCATAAAAAAATTGTTCACTTTGCAAATGCCCAATTGTGTTAGCTATGAAACCAAACCCTTGTTTATTAAGTAGGATCCAGGAACATTAGACATTGTCACCCATGTAATTGGAGCAATGGCATCAGCATAGTTAAAGTCTAAGCTATCTTTCCAAGGTTTGACAACAAAGACAACATTCATATGGACAAGACAACCCAGCTCTAGGACAACATTCTTACTTAGTCTATTTGGAAAACCTAAAGTAAAAAACCCCTAGGACTAAATGCCATATTCAAGAGCCCAAGACTCGCCCATTTAGACATGACCAGATCTCTGATGGTTTCATTAGAGACAGAGCAACCAAGAGCAAAACCAATCAAGGTGTAATAATTCAAAATCGTAGTTTGAGTAGCATCAATTAAACTAGCAGTGTGGGAGCTAACCCCGGTAACATTGTCTAAAGAGAAAGTACTTTGAGTGTGACTCATGGAGTGTACCTGAGTCGAAAAGCGGATAAACCCATCATCATTTACTTGTCTGTCTAAGAGAGTGAATTTCATGAGACTTGAGTCTATAATAAAAATTAATATTTAAATATAAATATATTTATTTCACGTACTTTCGTGTCGTGTACCCTTTTAACTCAAACATGATACTAAATATCGTGTACTTTTGTATTCGTTTATTTAGAGCAAGTCCAACAGTTGAGTTACCTAAATGTGTTTTAAGTTGAAATATAGGTAATGTGTCAAAAAATTACACTTCAACAGTGTTATAGTGATTACCTGAACATGACTTTTATTAACTAAAAATAGGTAACCACTATCTATTAACTATTTCATTTAATTGTTTGAATAAAAAAATTTCCCCTCATCTTTTCTCTCTTTTTTTTCTCCTTTTTGAAAGTAGTTAAATTTAAATTTATTATTATCATAACAATAAGTAATGAACATAGATATTATTGCTAGAATTCATATGTTCTGGTAATTACCTAAACTACTAAAATTCATTATTTTATAATATTTATAAAAATTGAACTAGGAAACTGTTGAATTTCCTTTTAAAATTAAAATGAAAATACTAAAATTTTATATTATTTTATGGTATTATTTGTGTCATGTATAACAGACGAGATTGTACTAATTTATTTCTTGTAAAGAAAATAAAAAAATGTACCAAGTTATTTAAAAATAAAAATTATTGCCGAAAAGTAGTCTGGGAGAAAATAATTATTTTGTATTTAAAACGTGCATAAATAAATAAAATAAAAAACTTCGGAAAGAGAAATGTTGTATATATTTGTGGGGATAGCATTACCAAATACAAAAACTGTACTTTGTCCACCCCCAAATCAAAAGAAAAAGCAGATCATCAGATCTAAACCAAACAAACCCTAATTCCCCAATGGCCACACGCGAGGAGAATGTCTACATGGCGAAGCTCGCCGAACAAGCCGAGCGCTACGAAGAGATGGTTGAATTCATGGAGAAAGTCTCCGACACCGTCACCGGCTCCGACGAACTCTCCGTCGAGGAACGCAACCTCCTCTCCGTCGCCTACAAGAACGTCATCGGCGCTCGCCGTGCCTCGTGGAGGATTATATCATCGATTGAACAGAAGGAGGAGTCTCGTGGCAATGCGGACCATGTTGCGACTATCAAGGAGTATAGGGCTAAGATTGAGACCGAACTTTCGAAGATCTGTGATGGAATTTTGAAGCTTTTGGATGCCAAGTTGATTCCGGCTGCGAGTGCGGGTGATTCCAAGGTGTTTTATTTGAAGATGAAGGGGGATTATCATAGGTATATGGCGGAGTTTAAGGTTGCCGATGAGAGGAAGGAGGCTGCTGAGAATACGCTTAATGCGTATAAGGCTGCTCAGGTATCCTTCTCTTTGTTTCGATTTTGAAATTACGATATTGCTATCGATTGCTGGCTTGTGTTATGTTGTTATGATTATATTGATGGATCGATACGGTATTTCTTTCGATTGCTGGTTTGTGTTATGATGATGCTTATACACAACACATGATTTTGTGTATTTGTCTGTCATTAAGGACTCTATGAAACATTTTTGCGGATACGTTTTGTAGCTTATTTGTGTGATGTGTAGAATTAGTGATGAACATGATTGTTGTTTGGAGAGCCACTGTTTTCGTTCAACATCGATAATCATGATCTGGATGGTAACTTGGTTAAGGTAACTGTCAAACAGTAACTCGTCTTGTTTGTGTATTTAAGTGTTGTAATTTAATGTCACAAGACTCGCAACAAATAACTCAGGTGAAGTGGGAAGGTATGATGGTGTATCTTGATCTAGGGAACATAGCTTATTTATTGGAAAATGTGGTATTTCTTATTCCTTTTGCGGCACCAGGTTTCAGTATGTATCTATAGTCAATATATTCCTCAGTCATTGCATATTCAATAAACTTTGCTTGTTAGTTATTGTTTCCTCCCGATTGATTGGGACGATAATATTTTTTTCCCTGCATTTTAAGAATCCCAAGTGCAATGGTTTTTGCAGTTGATTTATCCTAGCCTGTCCATTTATTGTTATCTTTTTTTTTGTTACGGTCAATTATAGAATTTTAAATACTCATGGAAACATGCCTCCGCCAAGGCTTAACCAAGAGGAGAGGGGTACCGATAGGCTAAACCTTGCATATTGCTCTCTTTGTCCTGCATCATTTGTATGTATGCTGTACAAAAAGACCATTTGGAATGTCTTCTTTTTACAATTACTGTTGTTTCTTGTAACTTTAAGTATTGTATGTTAATTTTCTTGTTACTTTAAGTGTCGTCCATCTTTGCTCTGCAGGATATAGCAAATTCTGAGTTAGCTTCTACACATCCAATCAGACTTGGACTGGCTCTTAACTTCTCCGTGTTCTACTATGAAATTCTGAATTCACCTGACCGAGCATGTAACCTTGCAAAACAGGTGACACTACATATGTTCTAGCATTAGCATTGCTATTGCTCTTTTTTATATACATCTTCATATGACTGTCAACTTGCTGTTATCGGAGTGCGCACAGGCAAACACATGTTTATTTATAAAGTTATGAATTGTTTTCAAATGTTTATCTGAAAGGAAAACGGGAATTATGTATGATTCGAATGCACAGTTTCTATTCCATAAGTATTAACTGTTAAGTACTAGACTTATATGAAATACATCGATTGAGTTCTAAAAATATTTAATGAATGATAGTCTGTAGACTGTAACATAGATGGTGTCCTGATAACTTTAATATTATATTCAGTACTATATACAACCCCTGTTTCAGTTTTTTTAGGCTGCTAATATGTTAAATGCTTAAAAGATATCGTAATATGAGATACAAATTGTGGCAACTTGATACATATGTGTTGCCCCTTTAAATTTATATATCATACATTGATTGACTTCTTTATAAACAACACATCGTTACTGTTTTTTCTGTTCTACTTCTCAGCTTGTTTGAGCGTCTAACTAATAGTTAACCTGTAAAGTATTAGTATACATCTTCAATGTCTAGCATGTCAACATAATCATTCAGATTGAGCTCATGATTTGGGAGCAGGTGAGCAGCTGTTCTTTTTGTATATCTTGTAATACTTGAAGGCTGTAACACATTTGAAAGATGGATAAGATACCAATTTAAAAGCCAAAAATTTGCGAGTCTTGTCCCATAAAAATGCTTTTGAGTAGGGATGACAATGGATCGGGTTCGGTTATGTTTTGTGAAATTAAATTTGAAACCAAATACTTTCGGGTTTTATTAAATCCAAAACTCAATATCCGAAACGATCGGATTTCGGATTGGATCGGGTTTATTTCGGGTATCCATTTTTTTCTAGAAAAAAATGTAGTTAAGTTTAATATTGCTAGCAAGCGCGAACAACATAAGTTACATTTATATACTAATTGAAATTACAAATGATTAAATTTAGCAAATGATTGAAATTACAAATGATTTAAGTTCAATATTGCACAAGTTGAGATATTTAGTTATCATTAATTTATGATTATGAACTAACTGATACTTCATATACCAGTAAAAGTGAAAAAATTGTGCAAGACAATGCAAGTAAAATTTTAAATATATTAATAAAAAATGAAGTCCTAATTCACTAAATGAGTATTGACTATTAAGTAAAAATGGGATTCCTACATTGATCCGCGTACCCGATTCGTTAGTCACCATTATCCGGTCCCTTGAGACTAACGTTTTATGTATCCGAATCCGTACCATGTACCCAATTGATCTGCGAACCGTGTAGAATTAGTTTGCGATCCTTACCATTGAGAGGGAGAGTGAAACTATTGAGATTTATGTGCACTTCTAAATTGCAGCCAACTAGTCAGGACTGCTGTACTTGTTCACCCAATGGTATGTTTTATAAAAGATCTTCTCATTAATCAATAGTATGATATGGCTTTCTGATATATTGTCCGGATATGGGATATCTTCAGCTGCTGGCAACCTTGTGAAATTTAATTTAAGATTGGTGAGCACAAACAATTATAAGTGTACTGATATTTGTTTGCATGCTAGGCTTTTGATGAAGCCATTGCAGAACTAGATACACTGGGAGAGGATTCTTACAAGGATAGCACTCTGATAATGCAACTTCTTCGGGACAATCTGACTTTGTGGACTTCAGATATGCAGGTTTCACTCTGTCCTCAACTTAAATTGAAGATTATGTTGTGCATAACCTGACCAAATCCTCAGTGTTGTAAAATCGAGTAACATTGTTGTAACTTGTATGTGTATAGGATGATGCTGGAGAAGAGATCAAAGAAGGTGCGAAGAACGAGGATGAGCAGCAGCCTCAGGCGCAGTGAAGTTCATTATATAAGCAAAGTAATCATGCTTCATCTTTTGCTGTTTTTAATTGAAGAAGTTGCTTGATCCCTTTCACCAATTTGTTATTGGGCTCCCGCAGGGATTTATGAACCCTTTTAGATGAAAGCAATTTCTACTAGGTTTCCATTTTAATCTACAAAGATTTCTATTATAATCTTCAAAGATTATCTGCCCCACCTGCTATTGTTGTTTTGGTGGTTCTATCATGTCATAACAACCTAAATTTTCTTGCTTACAATAATTCTGCAATGAGCGAAAACTTTCTTGCTTTTGTAATATCAATTGCCTTTTTTGGATATAACATAGTTTATGAACAAGGTGATAGCTGGCTTATGGCAGGGATCTTTAATATATAGGTTTGATTCCAAAATTATTCTACAAATTATATATATTAAAAAATTAATATGTTTTATAATTTTATTTATTCATTACGCTGATATTTTAAAAATGCAAAACAATGCAGTACGATAGGTCTGAAGATTTTAATTGGTTTTTGTTTTTGTCGTAAATGAAAATACAAGGTATGGAAAGCAATACACGTTTAGAAAATCTCCAAGTGTCACAGTTATTTTTTGAACGAGTGTGTCACGTTCAATCGGCAAAGTTGTATTCAAAATTATAAATCATAACTTAAAGAAAGAAAAAATGATAAAATATCATTTTCTTAGATTTTGTGGCAGAATATTTATATTTAAATTTTTGGCGATGTTTGTCTTTGAGATATGCATTTCTTATTTAGATATCTCGAATTTTTTATTATTTCTTTTTAACTAATTAGGCTTATAGCCTTATAAATGAGTATCATTTTTAAATAATCTCGGAGTGAGTTAGTGACGACAAAGGATAAATCCATTACCACTTGTTGCTCATTTTTTATTTTTATTTTAAGAAAGAAGAAGAAGAAAATATTTGATTGGGACAATATACAATTTTACATAAGATGACGCATTACTACATTAGTTCTATTTTTTTTGTTTTATTATTTTTATATAATATTATTTGTCAAATATGTAATGCAGGTAGTATTTTTAACTAAAATCGTAAAAATAAATAGTTGGATTTCCCCCCTAATATGTCTTAAATTTAAAAGTTACTTATAAATATGTCCTGTTTTTAATCATACTTTCAAATATATCCCATATACAATTTTTTTATCTTAATAATTTTAGAATGACACTTTTATCCTTCTAGTTTAAATCAATTGAAATTCTAAAATAAATGTAATATATATTAAATATATAAAATGTAATGTAATATCTATAAATTAAATCCTCTAAATCTAAATTTGAGACTAAATTATTTTATTGTAAAATTTTAATATATGTTAAATATACAAAATTTATCTTTAACATTTTTGTTTCACAAGAATTATTAAAAAAATGAAAAAAAATTGTATCAAGAACTAAAAAACCCATATTTCACACATACAAATAATAAGTTTCGATAATTTAATCATACCATTATTCAAATAACTATAGTACTAAACATATCTTCAAAAAATTTGAATTATTATACAATTAAGACTTGTGAAAATAAAATAATTATAAATTAACTCATTATTATTAATCACAAGTCATATAAAGTATATTAAATTAATGTAAGGGTATATTAGTCTTAATATTCATATTTGAGTGTGATAATAAGGTAATATGTAATATTCATATTTGAGTATGATAATAAATTAATATGACATATTTATAAAACAAATTTAAAAAAGGACATGTTGATAAATGACTCGGTTAATTTGGAACATATTATATGAGTTAAAATATCAGTACAACGCTAATACTTGATGATGTCGGGGGTGTGAGGAAATGAAAACAAGTTAGAGATGGAAAAAGAAGAGCAGGAAATTCTAGGGTTTCTAGTGCATCGATGCCCTGATCAACTTTCCTCCATTCTCCTTTCCCCTGATCCTCGTCTTCATTATCCTCTCCTTATCGAGTACGTTTATTTTAACTCTCTCTCTGGCGAGTTCAATGCTAATGCTATAAAATGTTTGTTTTGCAAATTTAGTTCTGTATTTTAGTTATAGACCCAAATATATACACATACATACATACCATTTTATTCATCCTCACCACCCATTCAAGCAACTTAAATTTGAATTTACAGCTTTGCAGAGCTCCTGGATTCCTATCCTTTGCTTGCTGATGCGCTTTACAAAAAACCGGCTTTCTATCTTCCCAAATTCGATCAAGTAGCTATACGTGCTCAGGCATTGAATCTCTCTCTCTCTCTCTTTCTCTCTCACACACACACACACAGTAACAGTTAATTTCTACCTAGGATTGACACTTTTGATTCCTGTACTCGAGGTTTAAAAGGACTGACTTGATCTCCCCTGTAGGAGCACATCTTCCACAAGGAATTTGAATGTCAGGGAAATGCAGTTGTGAAAGAAGATGTGAAACAATATGTGCATGTTCGGATAAATATTTGCGGTTCTCCTCTTGAATTTCCTGGTTCGCTTTCTCTTTCTTTCGTGTTATGCCTGTCTTGGTCAAATTTTGTAGGGTTAATAAATAGCTATGTCTTTTTTGTAGATAACGATTAATATTATATAAGTAATATGGTGGAGAATGCCCTACTGCTCTTTTCCTTTCTTTGCTTTTCTTTGAATTTAAATTGGTGCCTGTTTTGTGGTCAGAAACATTTCCAACTATAGGTCGAGTGAGAGTGAAACATCGAGGGGTCCTTCTCACTCTCAAAGGGACCGTTATTAGGTCGGGAGCAATTAAGATGGTGGAAGGTGATAGAACGTTTGAGTGTAGAAGATGTAAACACAGGTGAGCTTTGTGCCTTTATGCTTGCTTGTACTTGTCGATTAATTTATTAACCTGAGATTTGTACAATTCTCATGCATGTAGTATTAAATCATGAAAAAAAGGCTTTTGTCAAACAGAACCATCTACATGCTGCTCAGTTGTAGTATTAGATTTGTGACAAGTGTATAGGGAAATTCACACGTGTCATCTTGTGAAAGATATAAAGCAACACTATATATAAAAGCTTAGCAGAACACTTGAATAAAATTATATAAATTCTCAAGACTCCAGTACAAGCTGTTATACATTCATTGATATACAAAATCTAAAGTCAGCATTTGACACATTGACCCAACCAATTCATGAATTATCAATTTATAATGAATTCTATGTTTAATTTCTCTATATCTTAAGCACTTTTTCCAAATTGGGTAACAACCGTAACATGTTCAAGACGGCGTCATTTATAAGTAACAAACTTTGTCTACATGTTCATATATCTATGATGGATGTTAAATAGCGAAAAGAAAGCTACATTGGAAGAGTGATTTTTAAATGTATTAGGCGAGTATCTTATAAATGTCAAAGTTATAATTTTCACAATGAAACATAAATTGATATTGTTCGCCAAGACAATGATTAGCAATGAAATCATCTTCACGTTTTTAGTACTCATTATACATGTAAGTAAAGTTGTCATGCTCTCTATAATATGCTTTGGTTTATGTTCTCTGTAGCGTAATTCTTATAGTACCTGTTTCCATTGAACTCTTTAACTTTCCAACTCCAACTTCAAAGTAGCCGTTGGTAATGATAAAATTATGGAAGTGCAGCACTATTATCTTAAAAAGAGTTCTGTTCATATATGATTTTTGTATAAGATGCTTTTTTTATTTCTGGTATTATTTGTAATTGTATTCATGTGGTTTAGGAATATATATGGTTGCTGCTGGTACTATAACTTACTGGCAGAACTAAAGGCTTTGAAAATCTAAGTTGACTTTAGCTCCTTACATCTGTGGTGTACTGTGTTTGTATATAGGTTTAAAGTTTCTCCTGAGCTGGAAACTGGGAATTCTGTACCCAGGCCAACGTCCTGTCCCTCCCAGGTTCACTTTTCTACTCCATGGAGTAACTTTTGGATTGATGCTCTAGTATTTATTGGACCTTATAATAATTACTCCACTGGTTCCACAAACAATGTATTATAATATTAATGTAGACTGTAGTATTTGGATGTGAGATTCTTTTGATTCTTCTTTTCAAGGTCAAAATTGTCAATTTCTTGTTGATATTTTTTTTTCTTTTTAGAAAATGAGATTCTCTTGATTGTTTTGAAAGTATCTTCATGCAATGTACAGTACATGATTGTCTGTAATAACAAAAGAACCCAATGTTTGTACCAACAGAAGCAGAAGTACTGCGAGAGCACCAGTTTCCAGCTTGTAGAAGAAAACATAGTTTGTCATGATTACCAGGAGATAAAAATTCAAGAAAGTACGCAAGTCTTGGATGTCGGTGCTATCCCTCGTTCAATTCCTGTTATTTTGAAAGATGATCTTGTAGACATTGTTAAAGCTGGAGGTAGAATATTTCTAAAGGTCATCCTTGTTCTACTGGTGAATATGCACTATATTATTTTGCATCACTATTGAGCAGATTGCTTGCAGGAGTATCTACTGGTTTCTTATTGATACTTCTTGTATATTGTTAGATGATGTTATTGTCACAGGAATTCTGACAGCGAGATGGTCCTCGGATATGAAGGATGTCCGCTGTGACCTTGATCCTATATTAGTTGCTAATTATGTGAGGTAATTTGATTAATTCATTTTGTTTTGGTCTGACTGTAATAATGATCCATAATCCCACCAGTCATATCGAGGAAGCTACTAATATTTATTCATTTTGACAACATTGTCGGCTTGTAGCGTACTATATGTTGGTTATCCCGCATTGATTGTGAAAGGGGCAAAATGATGACTAACAAGTATCCTGTTAATTCCATTATCATGAATTCATGAGGCCTTTTGGAGGTGTCAAGAAACAAATCCCTATGAGCATGACCTAAAGCGTACCAATATTATATCCTAGCATAAGAGACTTAACATGGTTTAGTAGTCAGGGGTAAAAGTGTCATAATCTTAGGTATTATTATCGAGTGAAGTGATTACGGTTCGATTCTCCATGAGCGCAGAAATTAACTTAATATTATTCTCAAGTATTAATGTATTATTAGTAAGTGAAGTGATTAAGTTTCGATTATATCCACAAATACAAGAAATAACTTAATATAATATCTGAAAATAAATTAAATCATAGTATTAGACTTGAATAAATATAAATTTCAAAAAATTTAATAAAATTAGACTATAAGATACACAACTAATATAAGTATTAATTAACTTCTTTTAGTTCTATTAATATAACTAGCAGTAGTTAATAGGACAAGAGAGGATACAGATGGCTAGGCACCTTATAGGAGCTCTAATGGGTTTCAGTGGAGACAGCTAAGTCCTGTTTTGGTTCTGAATATATGGAGATTAGTAAGTTGAGGAAGATACTTACCTGTCCTAGAAAACTTCGGTGATAATAGAATAGTCACAAATTTAAAAATTCATATACAAAATTTTGAAGTATAAAATTGGGAACATTAATATTTGAAGAGGCTTCTGCATATGGTTGTTCTTATTGTACTCAATTTGAAAGTTTCCTACTAGTGACCCTAGTAGATCTTGACTTACAATATCTGACAATCATTTTACTTGCCAAGTTCCGTATGAACCATGTGTCATGTACTCATGTCCTCAAGTGATTGTTTGATCATGACCCCTGCTTGTAAAACGATCAAGCAATTTCATATGTTGCAGCATGATGTCTACTTGTACCACGTATCTGCTATTAACTGATGAGGAATTGATCATTTATTTACACCGTCTCAAACCAAACAATTGCTTAATTTTCCCGGGTTACATGAAAAATTATCATTTCAGAAGAACCAATGAGCTGAAGTCCGATATTAATATCCCGGATGATACTATTATGAAATTTAAGCAGTTTTGGTCAGATTTTGGAGATACCCCTCTGAAAGGTACAAGTTTTGTCCACTTAATGTATAAAACTTCTTTATATATACTTCTCTTGTTAATATTTATCATTTACTTGCCCAGGAAGGAATGCTATTTTAAAAGCTATCTGCCCACAAATTTTTGGACTCTTCACTGTAAAACTTGCAGGTAGTTAGATTAATATTAAATCTCTTTTACACGAATTTGACAATGGGATCGCTTAGATTTCTTCTGAAAAGTTTCGTTGTGACAATACTTGATATTTTGTTGCTTCAAAGTTGTGTTTTATCTTTCTTTTTTTTTAAATTTATTTTTAACTACGGCTTGTCCACTTGTATGCTGAAGATACAAAATATTTTATCAATCTAGTTGCGTTGACACTTATCGGAGGTGTGCAGCATGTTGATGCTTCTGGTACAAAAGTTCGAGGAGAGTCTCATCTGCTACTGGTTGGTGATCCAGGTAGTTACCCAAAAAACATTCCTTCTTTTGATGCCTATATATATATAGGTTGCAACTGTTAATTAAGGCTCAAGTGATGACTACATTATTAATTTTTCTGGGCTATTATATCTCAGTCTTTAAGAGAAGATTTAGGTTAAGATATTTTTGACAGTTGTTATTTATTGATTTCCATTGATAGTTACGTTCTTGTATGCTATGGCCATACCGACATATATTACGTAATGTAATGCATAGGTTTGATGACATTAATCTAGTCTGCTGTAGTCACAGGCCTGTGCTTATATTTACATTTTACACTGATACAATAAAATGTGGAGGGGTTTATAATCTAATTTTCTTTCAGAGGTCTAACCTATGTCCAGTTTAATATAATAAATGTTAACGCTGATTGTTAAGGTACCGGAAAGTCCCAGTTCTTGAAATTTGCAGCTAAATTGAGCAATAGATCTGTTATTACTACGGGCCTGGGAAGCACTAGTGCTGGATTGACTGTTACAGCCGTCAAAGATGCAGGTACATTCTATTTTGACTTGATGTTTATGCTCCAACTCTGAGCAATATACAATTTGCAGGTAGATTCTATATTGACTCCTTTATGCTAGAAATCTGAGCAAGATTATAGATTACTTTTTAAGGTGCTTTGGTGTTCAGACAAGTGGCAGCTTCAAGCTGCAATTTATGAAGAAAATGTGGGTCTCTTCATGGCTCTATGCTTCTCTAATATGTTTATGGTTTTCATGGTGCACTAGGGAAAATTATTTCCATCGTCATAATCAATAAATAGATATTACAACAACTTTACATACACTTGCGGACACAATAGGAAATAAAATAAATTAAAGGCTCTTCTGATCTTTAGAATATATGGTAATACATAATGGTTTCTCCTCGGATTTTTTTCCTACCCTCCACTAAGTCATGTACTCTATGAGTTCATGTTTGTGTACTGCCCCTAAATAATTAAACTTTCAGGAGAATGGATGCTCGAAGCTGGAGCCCTGGTGCTAGCAGACGGTGGCCTTTGTTGCATAGATGAATTTGATAGGTGCTCTACTTTATTTAAATTTTTGGCCAATCATTTTGTGGCTGGCGGCAATTGCTATAGTGGGGGTGGACTCATAAAGTCATAATTGATTAGCTATACACTCTTTTATTTAGGATACTTATCTTTTATGTTTTTAGTAGATGTATACAACCAATATAACCTACATGCAATTGGGGTTGGGGTTTGTAACACATAGATGCACTAGAGTTCCTATGGAGACAATGTTATATAAAATTAAATATTAAATATAAAGTCTGGTGGTCTTATGCCACTTTTTCAGTTGTTACTTTAAAATTTTCTAGTCCGAACAATTTGGTTGGTCCAACTGTTTCCAGTATATTTTTATTAATTTATAATCTGGTGTTGTTTGACTCGCGTTGGACTGTGGTCGAGTCTGGGAGGATGGGGGTGGAGAACAAGGAGTGAAAAGCAAAATATCCGAACTCCTCTCCAGTCCACCCCCCCCCCCCCCCCCCCTCAATTGCATGACCATACATCAGTTTCTATAGAGCCACCCTGCATCTTTATAACTTTAGAATTAGAGAAAGGCATGTAAGGGGGACTATCTAAAGTCAAACTAATATGATTTCTTTTATGGCAGTATGAGAGAACATGACAGGGCAACTATACATGAGGCGATGGAGCAGCAAACCATTAGCATCGCAAAGGTGCAAATATGTGATATCCAATTAAAAACATTTTTGTAAACTGGATAAAGTTGTTTCAACATGTAGGTAGAATAAGATTTTCTTTTGGGCTTCATTTAGTGTTAGCAAATGTGCTGATATCTCAAGCATACAGCCATATACAAGTACAAACTATAAATCAATAATGTCTCTTGTGAATTCCGTTCTGCAATAGATAGGCTAGTCCAGTAACAGGATTGGATGAAGTCTTCATCAACTTCTTGTTCATATTTTCTGAAGTTTTGCTAACATATAGATTATGTCTTCCTTATTTCCATGTACCTCATTTTACAGTTCTGTGGATACATATATATATATATATATATCTGAACAACATTCTTAATTACAGGCCGGTCTTGTAACTACTCTCAGTACACGCACGATAGTATTTGGTGCAACAAATCCCAAGGGACATTATGATCCTGACCTATGTAATATCTTACGGACATCTTTTCTTTTTATGAACTTTTGCAAGTTAATGTCCTTATCCCATAAGCTGATATTACTCAAGTTATACAGGTAATAGGAACCCATAAGTATTAATGTATTAGCAAATTAAATTAATAATTGTATTGTAGTCGGTGGGAGCTACTAATGTATATCTAGGAATACTTAAAGAAATTTTCTGGCCCTAACACGTCATATTTATCGATGTAAATCAGCACTCTCTGTCAACACTACACTCTCTGGACCCCTTATAAGCAGATTTGATATAGTTCTAGTACTACTGGACACGAAGAATCCAGAATGGGATGCAATTGTATCATCTCACATCCTTGCTGAGGTACCACCGTACCAACTACTTTGTCACTATATCAGCTTCTTGAAGGTTTGAAATGATGATTTCTTGGGAACGATCTGATTCACAGGCAATTGCAGAAAAACCTTCTGATGAAAATCTCCAGGGTATTTGGACACTTACAATGCTTAGAAGGTGAGATTCTCATTTAGTCTTTAATTATCAACTCAAATAGATGGCTTTGACTAGATTTTTGATGTATTAATAGCTCATTCCTGCTATGATGCAAGTAATCGTGGAGTTTAACTGGTTCTTGCATAAGCTGCATTAGCTTTCATGGTTTGGCATTTAAGCCAGTACTTGAAAAGCATTTCCAAACTAGTATTTATGTCTTCAGTTGGCAGGTATATTCACTATGTAAAAGCATCTTTCAAGCCAGTTCTTACAAAGGAGGCTGAAAAAGTAATCTCAAGCTATTATCAGCTCCAAAGAAGGTCAGCAGCTCAAAATGCAGGTTTCACCATTTAAAACCTTGTTTCTGATGATTCATCTGTCAACAGTTGTCTTGAATCGTGTACTTTAAATGCTTGTATGACCGAAATATACAATATAATTATTTTCATTGCAGCAAGGACAACTGTGCGGATGCTTGAAAGTTTGATACGACTTGCTCAAGGTAATAGAACATGCTCAAAAATGTCTATCAGCAATATCATCTCCACTATAATAAATTCACAAGCGCATGAATGTTTCAGCACATGCACGGCTGATGTTCAGGAATGAAGTCATTCAGCTGGATGCCATTACTGCCATTTTATGCATTGAATCATCCATGACTACCTCAGCTATAGTTGACAGTGTTGGAAATGCGCTGCACTCTAATTTTACTGAAAATCCTGACCAAGAATGTATCCTTCATGCACATCTTCCCCTGCTTGAATACATGCATGCATGTCGCAATAGCATAGCAATAAGGTACAAGGGCCTAAATTGTGCACCTAAAAAAGTTGGTCCATTTTAGCACCTCCATAACGCAACTAAAATACGGGGCTTTTCGTGCAACACATTCTTTAGAAGTTATACTTAGAAAAGTGTGTTTTAGGTGCAAGACATTCCTTAAATGCGGTACACCAGGGTATGCGCTGCACATTCACATATAAAACAACAAAGTAAGATGCAATTTTTATGCATGTCATTCTATTTCTACTGGTAAAATTGGCCAACATTTGACATGTGATCATTACATGTCATATAGACATCCATATCGTTTCAGTGACAAAAGTGACCACCGCTGGGCGGTGACTGCTGCATATATCTAGCATAAGGTGTATAACTTGGTAGTATTTTCATATGAAGGTATTAATCCTTGACAAAATTCATATAGATGCCAAGCAAGAAAGAATGATCCTTGAGAAGCTGAATTCCATTGATGAATTTTGACAAAACACATGTTGCAAGATGCAAAAGCACTGATGACTCTTTGCAAGGAACATCACCAAGTAATATTGTTTATATCAATATCTAGTTCCGTGCCATGGCTGTGAACTTGGGCTTCCAGATTAATTAGAATTTTTTTATATATATTTTCTATGTTTGTGATCGAGGGGAATTGATAATGGAGTTGGCTCTGATATATTATTAGAAGTTTAAACTTTTTGGAAATATACTTCTGAATGAGAGAAGAAACTTACTTCCTACTTCCTACACATGAAATTAGTGAAAGAAATCAATTAGATGTTCATCAAACGAGCATTTTCTTTTAGGTAACGCAATATTGTATACTGCATCTAATAAATAAAGAACTATAATATGCCTTTTCTGCATGGGTAGATAAATGAGTTTAGATTGTGTTTGGGAATATGTATTTCATTGCAAGTGATGGATTTGAAATGATAGAATTTGAGTTGTCATTTCAAATTCTTACAGGTCGTTTGGTTGCCTACTCAATACCTGGGTATTTGAACTTCTTGGGAAGTAGGTTTTGGTAATGTTGTTTGGTTGAATAAAATAGGGAAAGTGAAACTTCCTTGGAACTTGGAATAACCATAATATATGGGAAGTTGCTTACTCATTTCACCCTTAGTTATTTAAAATTCCTGTGAATTTAAATGCCTATACAATTTTTCTCACTTCCTGCTAATTTAAATGCCAATGAATAGTACTTCTCATAGGAACTTAATTCAACCAAACAAGCAAACAAGCACTTAGATTTGTACTAATATTTGAATGTCATGGATTTCAAATGAAATGCAAATCCAAATTCTTTTAATTATTCAAACACATCATTTGATCAAATTTAGAATTTGTAATGAAATCCATCTTCCCAAACAAGTCATTAAACAATTTGTGCGTAGTAATTTATCATTAATGATAGTTCCACTCCCTTTATATACTAAAAGTTGAAACTGTTGTGTTATGTACAGTGGATTTCGAAAGTAGATTTCTCATTATGGATAAGAAATCTGTTTTGAGACCAGTAATTCATCCGATTCTATAGACCAAATGCCACTCAATCGTGTACAGGCACTAAAGAGTACAGATCTGAGTCGATGGTTCTCAGTCAATAATGTAACTGTAGGCCCAAAGTATAATACGAGTCATAATAGCTTTAGAGTAAATATGGGAGATGATTTCTTATAAAGTTAACATTCAACACACACGGCTCTTGAGGACCTTCAAAACAACAAAACAATGCACATCGAATAATATCGATCACAAAATTGGTCATAACCGCTTATTATTGAAATATGAATGAGGTGATGTTACACTGTAATGCTGAAAAAAACTATTAACTGATTCCAACCTAAAACCTCAGGTTTTTCCTGGAAACAAAATGTTGGTGTGCTCAACCATTCTACCATACGAAGAGCGTAATTACAGAAAGATGATATCTACTTGCAGCTTACACAGAACATAAAAATCAGTATAAGCCCAAGAATTTCCACCACACAGACCCGACAACTCCCCAAATCACAGCATTAACAAGCGCCATTATGAATCCCATTTTAAATATATCAGGAAGGTCTACATATCCAGCTGATGATAAGAAAATATGAAAGGCTCGTCAGTTCAAAAAATGAGCATTAAAAATATAATGATTTAAATATCCAAGAAAGTTAAAGACCAAGTGCATGCACTAGCTCAAGGCTAAACAAAAAGACATCCGTACTCGAAAACTTTATTACTTCTCCTGACCATGTGACCAACAAAGTGCAAATATTGTAACAGTATATTGATAGATAGGATCATGTGATGAAGAATGATGTCATATATTTCATGAATGTACTAAGAAAAGGCAAGGGAGTTGAACATACCTCCAAAGTACACAGCAGCCTGCCCACTGCTATAATGTGTTAGAGCACCGAACAGGTTAGTGTTATACGCTAAAGCAAGTGCAGCTAACACACCCGGCACCCCAGATGCTAAGTGCATGGCAAAAAAGGCTGAGTACAGAGCTCCGACATGACCAGTTTGACTCGCAAATAAGTAGTGGATCAAGAAATAAGATGCCTGAAGAACACCAAATGCAGCCGGCCAGCTCAAAGAGAGAGATTGAAGAGCTTTTGCCACACTGTTAGACATCCAGGATACAATGCCAAGGTTTGTCAGTTGGCCTGCCATACCCACAAGAACTGCAAACCAAGCCAGAGTATCCCAAGCTGATTTTTCACTTAAACAGTCATCCCAATCAAGCACCCCCAACAACAATAGTATTGACAAGCCAAGCATTGCAGCAACGACACTTGGTATACCAAGAGAATCTCTGCATTAATAACAAACAAGTCGCTGCAAATTATACAACATATCAAAAACATTAATCAAACCAGCTCAACTTTAAAAACAAGAGTGCTAAGGTACATAAATTTCATATTGAGAATTAAACCACTCGAAGTGATGTTAATATATATACCAATCTATTATTCCATAGTAAATTCAATATAAAGTTCAACGTGGTAATATAGTAAAGCCTACTTCACATAATTAAGTGTTCATATATACTGTTGAGATGCTTGCACAAGCTAGTGGTCACTTTAATGCAACAGTTCATTCTTGTAGAATAGACATTTTTACTAGTGAGTTGTGACTAATAGTTAGTGTTCAGACTATATATAATAACTAAAGAGTGTGACATGATACGTTTGGAGTTAATCACATGAAATCAATTTTTTAAAGATGCATTGTATAGAACAGTGGAGGCCTTGTTCCGGGTCATACACCAGCAAGCACCAAGCGTCACTAAGAAAATTAGTAATGATCCCCTACAATGCAGAAAGAGTCATCTGTTTGGACACAATAATTATACAAAATGATAATTATTTTAACCGAACTACTGAGCAAAGGGCAAAATGTTAAACGGATTATGTCAATATGCTTTCTCAAGTTAAACTATTGCAAAGCTGCTCCTCTGCTTTATTAAGCACATTTATAGACATCGTATCAGCACTCGGCAGTTGACAAAGACATCAAGTAACAAACATAACCACAGGAAACTACCATTGTTCAAGAGAAGGGAAAGGATATATGTTGGTTCACAGGAAACTACCATTGATCAAGAGAAGGGAACAGATATATGTTGGATCCTGAATGCAACATGTCATCAAATATGGTCTTTATATTCCTGGTTGTGATAATCAAATTATTAGCTATGGCGGTTGCATCACTTGAACATGTGTTTACCCACTTACCTTCCCCTTCTTCAAATTCCGATTCGTTTTTTTCCTGATATCATAACTATTTCAAGAAACACACCACTACCTAACATCAAAACATTGTAAAACATTATTCATAGCATCCCATTTGTGTAGCTGAATTTAAACAACCCATTAATCGCACATTCGACATCACTAACAAAATGAAGAGGTATATTCTTACAACTGATATGCCATCTATCAAGGCCTTGTTTTGTGACGTTTGCAGGAAAAAACCAAATGGGTCTTGGCTATGCTAAGAGGATGTACTTCAGACCACTATGACATTTACAATTTTGTTGAGGGGTTGAAATGTAAAGGTAAAGCTACTTCGGTACTTCCTTTTCCTCCCGCTTTAGGTTGGGGCCCAGATTTATTTTCCCTTGGTAACTCTAACATTGAATTTTGCATAAGGGTCCTTGATATCTTAATAATTTATGAACTTAGCCTATATCCAAGAGTTTGAATAATGGAGAAGAAGGCTTTCCTTCAGAGCTCAATCTGATTTCCTAAGGAGATGATCACTAATATTATTGTGGAAGCATAGTAGATGCCCAAATGTTCTTGAACATGCTTTTGAACAAATTCCACATCAGCAATAGTACTTTGGTCAAATATATTCAGCAGCAAATAAATGGTTCTACAAAGTTGAAACTACAATTCTACAATGCATGACTTATTTATGAAACAAGAAGTAATTATGCCACATAACATTTAACAAAAGCTAACAGTTATAAAACTTATAGATTAGAGATCGATCAAAATTTAAGCAGATATATTACATACCCACATATCCACAAAGAGACCGCGAGAAGCATTGTACCAATCATCACCCATTCATTTTTTGTGACAGGACCCATAAGCTCAAGTTTCGCAGCAGCCATGGCCGGGGCCTCAGGTGTATCTTTGGTTTCGGGTGGATAAAGTTTGTACAAGATGAATGGCGTAGCTAGAAGAGATACAAATGCGGGTAAAGAAGCAGCCTTGAACCAAGAAACCCATGGATTTGCAATTATAACCCCTAGTTCCTCAGCTAGCTTGAGACACAGCAAGTTTTGAGCTGCAGCAGTCAGGAAAAGTGCACTAGAGTTACCAGCAGACTGTCATCCATCAAAAAGAGCAATCCACAAGTCACAAAAATATTTTTTGTTGAGAGGACTATAGTCTAATAAAAGGATAGTATTTAACTGTGTATCACAATATATTGCTTTGATTCTGTAAGAGCCAATTGCTCAATTAAAAAACAATACTAATAGTGTCATAAGGCCAGTCATATAACAAACGAAGCTACAATCTGCAATACAAAAATAAATGGAGTTAATAGTAAATAACAATACTATGTGGTTATGTCTCCCTTAAAACTTAATTTTAACTCCTTTCAACTGGACGATACATAATATAACGAAAAAAATTATGTAAGAAGAATAAATACGTTTTCCACATACGATATAAGTTTTAATTTATACTCCCTCCGTCCCACCCATTTGTTTACATTTGGGTTGGGCACGGAGATTAAGAAAATTGTATAAAGTAGTATGAAAGAGAAGGAAAAGTGGATGAAAAAGAAGGAAAAGTGGGTAAAGTGGTAGGGTCAATTGATGTTTAATTGATAAATTTGAAAAGGTGGAGGAAAGTAGTGGGTGAGAGCAATGTTGTCAAAAACGCGTTGAAGCGCGCGCTAAAGCGCGGAGCGCCTCGGAGCGCAATTTCCTCGCCTCGCACTGCCGGAGCGCCACGGGTTGAATGAAGCGCTCGCTTCCAGGGATGAAGCGCAGTACGTGAAGCGTGTTTGACACGCGCTTTATTATGTTTAACCCATAAATTTTGACTGGGTTAAAAATATAACATACCTTTTACGTTCATAACAACAAAAGCCCTAAATAAAAGAGAGGCGTGAACCCAGAAACCGTAAAACATCGATTAATCTCCGGGTAATCTTCTTCTTCATCTAATCTTCTTCATCTAATCTTCTTCTTCTTCTCTGCTTATATATGTATATATATATATATGTATGTATGTATGTATACATGTATGTGTCTACATATATGTATATATACATACACACGTATATAAATCTTCTTCCGTTCTTCTGGTTTGTGGTTAGAGGCTGCTGTACTGTGTGTATATATAAATATACAGTACTGGGTCTGGGTGTACTGCACATATATATGTACTGCTCTGTACTTCTGTTTGTGAACAGTGAACTAGTACATACATTTAGTACTCTTATTTACTTTATTACTTTATAAGCATATTGAGTATTTAGTATTTTATTTAATAAGTATATAGTATTAGTATTTCAAATTAGTATTTCTGTTTATTATGTAATATTTCTGTTTTTATTTAGTATCTATTATTTTTTATTTATGTTAATTGTAGTTATAAATGGCTGATTCCACTGATAACAAAAAGGATCCTGCATGGAAATATTCAACTTTATGTGATCCCAACAAAAGAGAGAAAATGAGGTGTAATTTTTGTGCAAAAGTTACAACCGGTGGAGTATTTCGAATGAAAGAGCATCTTGTTGGAGGCTTTCGAAATGCAAAGGCTTGCACGAAAATTCCTGAGGATGTTAGAAAGGAAATCAAGGATTATATGGAATCAAAAAAGAAAGTGAAAGAAACTGTGAATTTAGATGATTTTGAAACTGAACATTCAGATGATGAAGGGAGAGTTACATTGCCTCAAGCATCCGTAGGGAGTACAGCTTCTTCTCTAAGACAGACAACTAAGTTAAAGGGGCCTATGGATGTTTACTTGGCACCCGACCCGGAGCTTGTAGTAAAGAAAAGAAAAGGAATGCAGCCGAAGATTGATGAAAATGATGGCGCAAGAAAGGAGTTACGAAAGAGAACTTGCAAGGCATTTGCAAGATGGATGTATGACGCAGGTATTCCTTTTAATGCTGTCAATTATCCAAGTTTTGCTGTGTATGTTGAAGCTCAGGGGCAGTTTGGACCGGGCATGAAACCACCTAGTTATCATGAAGTCAGAGTTCCTTTATTGAAAGAAGAAGTTGAGGAGACTAAAAATCTGATGAAGACTCATGAAGCAGAGTGGGTGAAAAGCGGTTGTTCTATTATGTGTGATGGATGGGAAGATAGAAAGCACCGGAGCCTCATCAATTTCTTAGTCAACACTCCTCGAGGTAGTTTCTTTCTTGAATCAGTTGATGCCTCTGCTGTTGCAAAAACTGGTGATATGTTATTTGAATTGATATCCAAATACGTGGAGCAAATTGGGCCAAAACATGTAGTTCAGGTGGTTACAGATAGTGCTGCTAATAATAAGGCAGCTGGTCGGATGTTGATAGTTCGATATCCACACTTGTTTTGGACGCCATGTGCTGCTCATTGTATTGATCTCATGTTGGAAGACATTTTCAACATTCCTAGGTTGAAAGGTTGTATTGGAAAGGCCATGTCCTTGAATTCATTTGTATACACAAAGTCTGCGTTGGTGAATATGTTAAGAGAATTCACGGGACAGGAGTTGATAAGGCCAGCAAAGACAAGATTTGCCACAGCTTTTCTCACTTTGGCTAGAATTCATAAACAGAAAAATAATCTCCGGAAGATGTTCATCTCACAGAGATGGGTCACCAGCAACTACTATAAGGACCCAAATGGAAGAAAGGTAGCTAGTTATGTGTTGCAGGCTAGTTTTTGGAACAATGTTGTTTGTTCGTTAAAGGTGGCAGGCCCTCTTGTGAAAGTTCTCCGGTTGGTAGATGGAGAAAAAAAACCTGCTATGGGTTACATTTATGAGGCTATGGATAGAGCCAAAGAGGCTATTGCTGCTGCTTTCAAGAACATGGAGAGATACCAAGAGTTTTTTGATATCATTGACAGGAGATGGGATGTTCAACTCCATCAACCTTTGCATGCTGCTGCATATTATCTCAATCCTGAATTTTATTACACAAATGTTAATATTGAGATGGATAAAGAGGTCACAATTGGATTGTACAAATGCATTGAGAAAATGATACCTGATGTGACGGTGCAAGACAAGGTTGGAGAACAATTGGAGACATATAAGAGAGCAGAAGGCTTCTTTGGATTGCCTATGGCGATTAGGCAAAGAGCAATCAGATCTCCAGGTATTACTTTATAGTCATTGTCCAGCATTATAGCTAAAAAATCTGCCATGTTTATCAAATTATGCAAGCTGCCCCCTAAGCTCTAAATTTATATTTTTAGCTTCGTGGTGGGGTGCTTATGGCAAACACACTCCGGATCTACAAAATTTTGCTATCCGAATCCTTAGCCTCACATGTAGCTCATCCGGATGCGAGAGAAATTGGAGTGTATTTGAGCACGTAAGTTATTTAGTTATTTTAAATAGTAGCCTATTTATAATTATATAGTCTCTTACGTACACTCTTTTATAAACCTATTAACATTTCTACATCAACATTGTAGCTTCATAGCAAGAAAAGAAATCGACTTGCACAACAAAAGTTGAATGATTTGGTGTTTGTCAAATATAATAGAGCTTTAAAGCGTAGATATGAACTCCGTGACACCATTGATCCTATCTTATTGGCCGAGATTGATGATAGCAATGAATGGTTAGTTGGTAAGTTTGATGGAGAGGATGATGAAGATGATGACTATGTTTTTTCTGAATCGGATGGATTGCAATATAAGGATGTTGGTACTGCTTCCGGAGTCGGAGAGCCTCGTTATTCTACTAGAAGGTTAGAACTTTGAAGTTAAAACTTTAAAGATTAAGTCCGAAACGATTACATATAATATATTATTATTTATTATTATAGGTCTCGTGCCTCGGAAGGATCATCATCATCTAAAAAATGTTTGGTTGACGAGGATGAAGTCAATGTCATTGAAGATGAAGATGAAACTGAATTTGATGAGAATCCAAATAATAATGTCGAAGAAGATGAGTTTGTGGATCTTGATGAAGATGAAGAATAGTTAATTAGCTATGTATTTCGTTTGTATTACGACTATAATATGTTTAAGACCTTGAATCTCTTAATTTGCCTATTTTATGACAATTTGGTTTGCTTATTAGTGTGTTACTATTATATATTGACAATGTTTTACATTATATACATGTATATATGTATATTTTGTAATCTTCGATGAATCCGCGCTTCGCGTGTGCGCTTCGCGCTTAAGCTCCGGGAGGCCTTTGCGCTTCGGTGCGCGTTGCGCGTTTAATAACACTGGGTGAGAGTAAATTTTATAATATAAAAATTTATTATTTTTAGAAAGTTTTGAAATGTAAAGAATTGGGTGCACATCCAAAAAAGTAAAGTGTAAAGAATTGGATGGGACAGAGGGAGTAAATATATTATGAATTTTCAATTTTCTACGCTGAGGGCGTACAAAATAATGTCAACGGCAATTCGACTAAACATTTTCTAGAACATAACTAATAATCACTAACATAATTTTCGTGTATTATATAAAACTAATTTCTAGAAGTTTAGGACCTGTCACATAAATAACACAATCTTCTTTGTTTTACAAGGACATCGATACTCTATCTTACAGCTCTAATTCTGTGTGGGACAAAATTGCTAAAGGTATATCACAAGAATATTCTTACTCTCCATCACTACATACGTAGTTATTGCTGCGCTTGATGAAGTAGGAGTAGATGGGCATCTATACTAAGGGGAAAAAAGGAGACAAATGACGGTGAGGGGTGAAAAAAATTTGAAGGGGAAAGAAGGACTAATGATGGCCCTTCAGGAAACAAAAAGGGTATGGCCTTTTGGGGTGATGAATATCCAACATACATTACATTTTGGTAAATAACATACAAATATTTAAATAAAGCAAAAAACAAGAGTTACAAGATACATTTATACCAACAAATAAGTACAAACTAAAGAACCCATAACGAAAAATAAATTATTTCAACTTGTTGAATGTTTGTTTATACCTGAAACTGAGATTGTACGAGAAAAGCCCCAAGCTTTTTGGCAGAAGGATCACCAGGCTTACTCCCCGCGGACAATGACAAGGATTTAATAATAGGCAAGAAAACCCCACCAGCTCTAGCAGTAGTACTAGGCATTGCCGGAGCAATCAAAGCTTCACTCAAAGTCAATCCATAAGACAAACCCAATGTACTTTTCCCTAACCATTTCACAAAATAAGTAGCAATTCTATCACCTAATCCAGTCTTAACAAACCCGCGAGCGAAAAAGAAAGAAATAACAATCAACCAAATAACTTCATTAGTAAAAGCCCCAAATGCAGTTGAAAAAGATAAAGTCTTTGTAATAATTGAAGTTGTAAGACCCAAAAAAGCCCAAGCACCCACAGGTAAAGGACTCAAAACAAGTCCAGCAATTGTAGAAATAAATATAGATAGTAATTGCCAAGCTTGTGGGGTGACATCAATGGGCTTTGGAACCAAGAATCTGATGATTAATCCAACTGCAACTGAGAAAAATAAAGGAATGAGCTTTGCTCCTTGGGGGTTTGATTCTTTTGAGTCTGTGATTGGGATTGGTGTGGTTGCTGATGAAATGGGGTGAATTGGTTTGTGGGTTTTGATGGGTTTTGGGTGAGGATTCAAGAGAAAAGATGGGTTTTGATGGATCGGTGATCTGAGTGGAGAGATGGGTTTGAGATGGAGAGAGAGTGGTGGAGATTTAAGGTGATGACAGAGGCGACAAGAGGAGAAAGATGGGATTGTTGATGTAAAAAGTGCTAAACTTTCCATTGTTTCTTGTAGTGAATTTGATATGCAGAGAAAGTAATGTTACTGTGTGTGTGTGTGTGTGTGTGTGTGTGTGTGAGAGAGAGAGAGAGAGAGAGAGAGAGAGAGAGAGAGAGAGAGAGAGAGATTTAGAGGAGAAGAAGCGGAAAGAACAATGGAGGGAGGTGTTTTGTTTGGTTTGGAGTGATACTACCAGTTCTCTAGTTACCACTTACCAGTGATAAAAAGGTATATATAATTGTGTCCTGTGTATTTGTATAGCTGTGTATACACTCTCATACAGTCTGATACTCTCTATACGTAGGGTTATTAGTATTGGCATAAGCTTTACGATCGTAGGAAAGGGCAAAAGAAAAAAATATTAAATTATTAAACATTTTTTTTTAATTTATGTGGTACTAACTAATTTAAAAGGACCTTTTTTCGGTGAAAAATCTAACTTAAACGGACCTGGTATATGGTACCTAGTTTATATCTATCTATCTATGTATATATTATATTATTATAATTGATATTATGATCGAACTTGAATTTTTTATAGTTAGTTTAATTAACAAAATTCTTGATTATTTCAAATTTCCAGTTACTTTGATATTTTATTTAATCATAACCTAAATTGTACCAGTATATGTTTATATTAATATTTTTATTTATAATATAATTGTACCCACTATAATCTACTTAATCTCCTGACAGCGGGTGCCTTCATCACCTATATATCTCCGTTTAAGCTAGTATGTCACTGCTTCAGGTGTTTTTAATCCAAAAATTCAAAAAAGGGTTTTCTTCCTTTAAATATACAATACATAGGTCGTCGATTCAGTATTGGACAGAGGGGGTTTAATCCCGATTTTTATAATAAGCCATTCAAATAATTTTATCCATGTGAGTGTTGTATATAGATAATTTTTTCGTTTTGAAAGTATCTCTATATTAATATTACTATTCATATAGTGGCAGAAAGACTATCATGCTGCATCTGGACTTAAAACGATTATATTTTATTAATTTTAAGTATCGATAATTAATTAATTTACATATATTAATTGATATTATATTAATTTTATTTATAAAATTCTAATGTTAACATTAAATTGTACATGAATAATTTATTATAATATATTAATATATATTTTTAAATTGTTTTTATTTAATCAATTATTTCGTTTACTTTCGTGTCGTATATCCAAAAAGTTAATCCAAACACGACACTAAATTTAACTGTATATTTTCGTGTTTGTGTACTAATAATTTAAACATAAACACTAAATTTTTACGTTATTTCCGTGTCATGCAAAATTATCCGGCGTACTGACTTCCCATCTTCCTCCAGCATACAAACCACTTTCAAATGTGCTCAGGATTAGGGCCGCGGTAAATCAATCAAACCGTATCAAATTCGAGTAATTTTTTATTAAATTAAATAATATTATTAAATATAAAAAAATTTATTCAAATTTAAATTCGATAACATATCAACTTGAGATTATCGAGTTTGAATCGAGCTGAATTCAAACATTTATCAAACAATTTAAATCTTTATTTTTATTCATTAAAAAATCGAACTTTTTGTTATCAAACTTAAGCAATTTTTTAATAAAATAATATAGACGTGTGTGTAAAGTTAGTCTTGTATCATAATATTATATTGAAATTAGAGAACTTAATATACATCTTAGGTAATATACGCATGATTTTATATGTAAACATGGAAATGATATTTTTGTCCAATCATAATTCATTAAAAAAATTATTAATACACTACTAATTTATACTAATATCTTAGGAAATTATCTAAGTTCCTTTTTCTCTATTATATTACACTTTGTATGAACTCTTTTAATTAATTAAAATTAAATAAAATATAAAATATACTCTTATACAACCTCTTTTCATTAGAATACACCTGTATACAAATTTTTTATAAATTCTCCGAGTTCACTAATATATATATCAGAGTACGTAAAATAATGAAATAAATTTATAAAATATCCTTAAAATAAAATATATAGATATTATTTTATTTATAATACAAACATAATTAACAAAAAACAGTTACAATGTATATATATAATGAATAGATTTTTTATAATCTATAAATACAAACATTATTTTATACTTCTTTGCTTTTAAAATATTTGATAATCTTTTTCTACGTTTGACTGTATTTCATATCATTGTCAGTGAATCTTTCAAATCTATAAAAAAAAATACAATATACGTGTAAATCTATTTGTTTTGCAAAATAAGTACTCCATCGTGACCAAATCAAGATAGAAGTAGAGTTTCGAAGTCTTCAAAGGTAAGAAGCAGACTTCCTTCGTCTCGTATACTCTCCTCCTGCACTCTCATGTTTCGTGTACTGAAATGTTAAATTCAAACACGATCTATGTAAAGTTCGCATATTTTTGTATTTTTATACTTTCGTGTCGTGTTTTTGTGTAATATTAAATAAAAAATAATAGATAAATATATAGATAAATATATATAAATATTATATTTTTAAGTATAGTTTTGCAAATATATATTTACATACAAAATTATAAATTTATGTATAAATAAATATACGTATATCTATAATAAAAATTAATATTTAAATATAAATATATTTATTTCGTGTATTTTCGTGTACACAAAAGTTAAACTCAAACACGATACTAAATATAGGTCGTATACTTTCGTTTTCGTATACTTTCGTTTCATATACTCAAAATTGAAACACAGACACTAACAGTGCGTTCATTTCGCATGAATGGAATGATGACGGAATATTAATTTCAAAATATTAATTTCGACGGGAACGGTCATTCCATTCATGCCAAAATCCATTTCATACATGCGAAGTGAACGGAGCCTAAATTTTCGTGTCGTTCATATGGTGTTATTCGTGTCGTATATTAAATTATCGGGTCTAGTAAGAAGGCGGCGGTTGTTACGTAACGAATTATGACCAACATGTGAGCTTATCAAAAGAAACCAAACCAGCAAAGTGCACACCACATGATGAAGGGGTATGGCCGTATGGGAATTGCCAATTGCTCCTGCCTTATTTTAATTTTTGTAGATGTAGATCTGGGTAACGGATTATTGTCTCGTATTATATTCGTTGTGATGGATTAAAAGTATACAAGATATGAATATTATGGAGAGTTAAATAATGTATATTTGAAATGTTTATAAATAAAAAATTAATAATTTTGGGATTTTGTATATAATATTTTAGAGATAAAATTATATATTAATTTTTTTGGGATTAAATATATTATATTATGAATTTTAAACATAACAATTAAAAATATATGGAATGTTAATACATTGTTTATATAAAATTAAATAATAATTAATACTTAAAATATATAATACATTATGCACATTAGTTTTTAAATAATAAATTGTAAAACTTGTTAATTATTTTCCCACAATTACTACTATGCAACAATGTTATAGAAATCAGTCAATTTTTCAAAAATGACTGATAAATCCCCGATTAATTCTTATAAAATATTTGATCGATACAATTTATAAAATTATATTTATGTTTATAAAATATTTTTAAATAATATGTTTTATATTAAATTAGATAAACATATTAAATTTTATTATAATAATATAATAAATCTGATCATTATTCCAGTTAATCCCTTTAATTAATTCTCAATTGATTGATTAATTCTAAATCAGTACCTTAACTGATAAATTCCAATTTCCAATTTTTACAACCATACGAGGACGCATTGATCTTCAAATGTCAAAGTGTGGAAAAACGTAAGCACGAGCGCCTTGATTTGTAACAGCCGCGTTTGACTCGGTCCTGTGTCAGCGGTCCAAGTGACTCTGAGTCATATTTGTAAGACTCCAGATTCCGTCCAAAGCCCCCAAACTATGGAGGTAGAGGAGTTAAATAGTTGGTGAGTTATCCAAATTTGGTTTATTAAATATTCGAATTTGATTTGATAATGATTAAATTGAACTCAAATTTGTGTAATTTGAATATATTATCGAATTCATCTCGAGTTTCAAATTTTTTCAATTCGTAAAGTTCGTGCAAGCGTAATCTGGTTTATACTTTTTTGGAAGGAGTTTATATTTATTTTATTATTTATATATTCTTATATATAGGGAAAAATATTAAAATTTTCATTTTTTAGGATGAAATGTATCAATATCATTATTAAAGAAAAATTTGACTCATTTTGATCACTAGAAAATTAAAAATGTTCACACGTTAAAGTCAAAAGTGAATTTAACGGTCAAAATAAAAAAATATTCATTAACTACTCTTTTGATGTCTTTATGTGCACTACACAAATCATTAAGTATTCAGAATCTAAAAAAACACGGTTATTATTTCCAATAATACAACTATTACTTGATAAATACCAAGATATGAAGCTTATAATTATTTATAATAGATTAAAAGTAACAAATTGAGTAAACAACTACCGGAGTGTGCGACAAAAAACGTTTAACTTGACTAAATTCATCCTAGTGATGAAAATGAGTCATATTTTGATATTGATACATTTCATCCTAGAAAATGAGAATTGATATTTTTCTTATAATTAAACACATAAAAAATATTATGTGTGATAAAGAAGATTTTAAAAAATATATTAATATTAAAATAATAAATATACATAAAACAATTCATATTTCCTCTATCATAACATAATAGTCTCGTTTGAAAAATCTAAACTTCTAAATTTTTTAAAAAATATTCTGAATAGACGTGTGTTTTATGGTTAATGAGCTGACGAAAATTGAATTTTAAGTCTTGTTTTAAAATTTGAATTAATAATTTATTTAATGATAATGAATGAAAAACTTAATAAATGGGTAAATCATACATCTACAGTCTTTACCCCTTAGTCGTATCAATATCATTTTCATTCAACTCCATTTTTATATCTTTCATTTTTATTCTCAATTCTCGTTTTCAACATACATTCAAATGTCTTTTAATTTTTTTTTAAATTTTTATTCACATTTATTGTATTGATTATAAACAACATTGAAAATAATAAAAAATAATCTTAAAAAAATATTAATAAATATCATTGAATAAAGATATGGATAACATAAAAAATCTTAAAAAATGATTAATATTTTAAATTGCAGGGAGTCCTACAAAATTCAATGGTTTTCATCTTACTTAGGATAAATCTAAGAGTAATTATAAAGACTAATTTACACTTTGCATCGTTTTGGTTTTGATGAATTGTACTTTGTGTCTTATAATTTTTAAATCAACAATTTGCATTCAACTCCGTCAATTATTAATGTCAATTTCATGTTCTGAAGGGTTAATATGAGTATTTAATATTTAAACAATTATTTTAATGTTCAATTATTTCAATCATGTAAATGAAATATTTGTAATGAATTGAATATAAAATCTAAGAAATATGAATATTGAAATAACCGTTTAAATATTAAAACCCATATTAATCCTACAGAATATGAAATTAACGTTGATAATTGACGAAATTTATCTTAAACAGTGCAAAGTGAGACGTTTTTAAAAATTTTGGGATACAAAATATTGATTTGAAAATTATAAGATTCAAAGTACAATCATTCATAACAAAATGAATGCAAAGTATATGAGTATCTCCAGAGTCTTCTAAACAAGCTCTTAAAAAATATAGAGAGTATAACAAAAAAGTGAGTTCTAAAAGACTCTTAAAAACCTTCGATGCCTCTTATCTCTTCTCTAATTTAGGAGCCTACACATGGTTCTTAACTAGTTTTTATTAATAAAAAATTTATTCCCTCCAAATCATCTATTACCTTTCTTTTTCCTTTTATCATAGCGGAGTCCAAATATGTATAAAAAATAAAATAGAGAGGAGATATAAATAATATTGTTGGAGTTGATATTTTTAACAATGTACTAACTTTAGAACTTAATTATTTATATTATATTTAATAACCAATTAGGAGAGTATTGGAAATACTCTAAATTAGTCAATTATAAAAGAAGTTAAATGTAGGAAACGTACAAAAGAGGGAACGGCGTGTGCAGCCTGAAGAAGGAGATAAGAGTGGCAGACGTAAGTTATTCCTATTACATAATACAGTACAACCTCCATAAATGAATATACTTGGGATAAAAAATATATATTCATTTAATGAAATTATTTATTTATTGATAAATGAATATAATGTTTATTTATTGATAAATAAATATTAATTCATTTATATAATAATTTTTTGGTTTTTTTCTTTATTATATATTTTTTTACTCCTTCCATCTCAAAATAATTATCATGTTTTGACTTTTTTAGTCAAATTAATCAATTTTTGACCGAATATTACACAAAATATATAACTATGAAAAAATTAAAAATTATATCATTAGAAAATATATCTAATAAACTTTAAAATATATTTTTCAATTTTTGAAAAATGTAAAAGAATAATTTTTAATTTACTGCCAAAATTGTGTCAATTTGACCACACAAATATAAAAAAGACACTTATTGTGAGATATGAGGAATATATATTATGTTCAAATGTACCTAGAACTCACCGTGGTTTTAACTTTTATGTAAATTTTAATTACATTCATTTTTTTTAAATTCTAGATTAGTTGTACTATACATACGTGTATGGAATAGATAAAATGTACAATACCCTATATTATACAAAATTAAGGATAAGATGCATTTTGGTGGAGGTAAGGAACAATCAAATTTAGATGCATTTTTCAAAAATATATGACTTATTAATATGTTTAAAAATTATTATTAGATTAAATGTATTTATATATTATATAAATAAAATATATTATTTGAAATATAGTGATTATTCATTTATATTTACATAGAGTCTATAATGACTATATTTTTATTTATTCATTTATACATTTAACGAGTTTATTCATTAAATCCATTTATCCAAGACCGAAGAAATTTATTCATGAGATTCTCGTACTTGTATAAATCGAAGCAGATAAGTACTGTATTAAGTATTGGTGGGTGACCCTGATTAAAAAGACCCGCACTTTAACGGTATTAATTCAGCGGTTTCTTACTTGCTTCGATTTTTTATTCAACTTGCACGTTTTTTATTTTGCATTCTTTCTTGACTATATAAGGAAAAGCCCATTACAAATACATCTTCAAATCTCCATTCATTCTATATATCTTCTTCTTTGTTTACATCTTTCAAGGAGTTTCTTTTTCAATATATCAATGGCTTCCATTACCATGTCTTCAACAATTGTACCCAAATCACAGTAAGTTCGTATGTCTTAACAAAAGCTCTCGTTGATGACATGCTTTTTTAGCTTCTGTAATGACATATTCTCATTCTTCTGGTTTGGCCCATGTTGACTTTTTGTCTTCTGACTTTTTTTAGGGTGTTTTGACAAGTCTTTAGTTGTGTTTGTACTTTTAAACAACATGGGTCTTGTAGGATTTGTTGAATTTCATCTTGTTCAAGCTTCTGGATAAGAATTATGTTAAGTTGCTATTATTTCATTTTCATGTCTGTAATAAGAAAAATGTTAGAGGTCTTGGAATATTTACTAGGTGTATGGGGAGATGATGCCACAGTCGGCTATGTATTATTGATGCCAAATGAAATGTTGTTATCTGTTAAATTATTGTTACTTACACCATTCCGTAATTTTGGGACGTGTAGCATTACTCTTTACTCTTGTAATAAAAGGTTTGAAAATGAAATTGAGGGTATAAGGAATAACAAGTATTGGTTGGGCTAATTTTTTTTGCAGTTGGCAGAGGAATGGTTGATTAATTTATTAGGCTTAATGACCTTTTAGCCCTTAAAGTATATGTCAGTGTACCCATCTAGTCCCGAAATTTCAATGGAACGAGTTGAGGGTTAAAAGGTATTTAACTCATAATTTGAGGGTTAAATAGAACGAGTTGAAACTTCAGGGCTTGATGGGTACACTCACATATAATTTAAGGGTCAAAGGGTCATTAAGCTAATTTATTAACCAGCAGTAAGAATTATAACGTTCTGTTCGGTTAAGATAAATGAATGAAAATTTGTGAATGAAAGGATTTAGGAAGGAAGAAGAAAAAAGAACGAAAATTTGTGAAGAAAGGATTTAGGAGGAAAGAAGGATAAAATTGAGAGAGTTCAAATTTTATGTGACCTGGTTTGTGAAGAAAACAGAGTTGGATTTAGGATTGAGCATTCATCTCTTAATCGGTGAGATTGAGCTCTACTGTATACTGATTTAACCGGAATGAAGGAAAAAATCAAAGTTAATTAGATTTATAGTAATTTACTTAAAAAAACAGTATGAATTTCATTTCTTTCTATTTTCATTCCGTCCATACTAACGGAGAGGGTCTTTGATGAGCTTGAATATGCAACTATATATCATTACCTTTCGGTTATATGATATTCTTTTCTTTCTGTTATAGGGAACTGGACAAGTTCACTTTATTCAATGGACTGCACTGTGTAAAAGTGTTTCCCAAAAATGCACGTGTATCAGAGGCCTCTATCAGGATGGTTAAGGTCAATGGAAAAGTGAAATCTACTCTATTATCTGGAGGAGGTGATTTTTTGTCCCATCAAAATGGCAGTAAAAGTTTCCTCCTTAAATCTCTCCCTACTGGGGTTGAGATGCAGCCAGATTCAATAGCTCCGGGGACACTTGCAGCTGAAACCATTCCTGTACCTAGTGACTTTGCTGTTGATGGTGATGAATTTGATTTGGACCAGCCCACAGTTGGTTTCTCTTCCATCCGGGAAGCTATTGAAGATATTCGTCAAGGAAAGGTCGTTTTTTTTTCTAGTTTAGTAGTTGTCATGTTGTGAAACCCTGAAAGCATTTCCAAATATATTTTTTTACTAGCTTTTATAGTTGGTGTTTTTATCAACACTGCAGATGGTGGTGGTTGTAGATGATGAAGACCGAGAAAATGAGGGAGATCTAATAATGGCAGCATCAAAGGCTACGCCAGAATCTATGGCTTTCATTGTGAAGCATGGTACTGGAATCATATGTGTGAGTATGAAGGAGGAAGACTTGGAGAGATTACAAATTCCTCTGATGGTATCTCATAAAGACAATGAGGAGATACTTTCTACCGCATTCACAGTGACAGTGGTATGTTATCATAAATTTTTGTCCTTTCTAACATCACTGAAGCTTTATGTCATAATTTTGCGAGTCCTGCATAATCATGTGTATATAATGTGACTGCTCTTTATTTCTTAGACAATTCTGTACAGATCATATAAATGAAAATAAATTGCATGATGGTCCTAATGCAGCATATCTCTTGAACAGCTCAACATTAATTTTTGTGTCTAAATTAACTATATGATAATAAATTATACTTGTGTAGGATGCAAAACATGGTACAACTACAGGGGTGTCAGCTCGTGACAGGGCGACAACAATATTAGCTCTTGCTTCGAAGGATTCAAAACCACAGGATTTCAATCGTCCAGGCCATATATTTCCTTTAAAATACAGGGTTGGTGGTGTTCTAAAAAGAGCAGGCCATACAGAAGCTTCTGTAGATCTTACAGTGCTAGCTGGGTTTGAACCTGTTTCTGTACTATGTGAGATTGTGGATGATGATGGTTCCATGGCTAGATTGCCAAAGCTTCGGGAATTTGCAAAAAGGGAGAACTTGAAGATTGTATCTATTGCTGATCTGATCAGGTAAGCAAATCATAACACTTCGAGGTCGATTATTGTGTTTAGCACTAGACCTTAAGATTTATTTATTTTTATCTTTTTTCTATTTTTGAGGGAGGGAGGGAGGGGGGGGGGGGGGGGCAGTAAAAATGTTATAGCTTCATTTATCTTCAATTTTAGCTTGCACATGTTTACAAAATTTACCATGGGATGTACTAGTTTGTATTGTTTTTTTTGCAAACCATAGTAGCAACTTTGAACTATCTTCCATCTAATGTCTAGTACTGTTTTGTTAATGATTCGCTGAAACACTATACTTTCTACCGCATACCAGAAACAAATTGGGGATGTGACTGTTGTGACCAGCAATAAAGAGGTAGGTTCTGGTGAGAAATTGATAAGGGGTCATTTGATTAGGTGATGAGCAATCAATGTTTTTGTTTTGACGGAGTGATTACTTGCATTTTTGTTGAGTATACTTGGTGGTTCTGGTAAAACTGGGAGTAGTTGCATCTGTTATATTTTATCTTGGTGTTTATGAATGGAAAATATGGAGTAAGCAAATTCTTAGTTCCTTTTATCAAAGTGCCTTCAATTTCCTTTTCACTTTTAAATAACCGGTGTCTTTTTAAATTTCACATCTGTCAACTGTAATTGCATAATTGGTGCACGTAATGAACAATATCCTAACATAGATTGTAAATCACAGATATAGGAGGAAGAGGGATCAATTGGTAGAACGTTCTTCTGCTGCAAGAATACCTACAACGTGGGGACCATTTACTTCTTACTGTTACCGGTCAATCATAGATGGGATTGAACATATTGCTATGGTGAAGGTCAGCAATTTTTAGAAACTCACGTAATTCTTTTGTTCACTTGATGCAATTTTAGATTATCTTAGCTTTCTCAGATAGCAATTTATTGATTGCCATCAACTTAACAATTTTGGTATATACCAGCATAGGATGTGTGACAAAAGATCACCAAAACTAACATATTGAGTTTCATGAGGTCCTTAGCAACAATGCTTACAATTTCCGGTTCGTAAACAGGGTGAAATAGGGGATGGAGAAGATGTTCTTGTCAGGGTACACTCAGAATGCCTTACAGGAGATATATTTGGGTCAGCAAGATGTGATTGTGGTCCCCAGCTCGGAATGGCAATGCAACAAATTGAGGCAGCGGGACGGGGTGTATTGGTTTACCTTCGTGGCCATGAAGGAAGGGGCATCGGGTTGGGCCACAAGCTTCGTGCTTATAATCTGCAAGATGATGGCCGTGACACTGTCGAAGCCAACGAGGAGTTAGGGCTGCCTGTTGATTCAAGAGAGTATGGTATCGGTGCACAGGTACCGCCTAATATATTGCACTATGAAAACACATCCAATGAAATTATATACATCTGACACAATGGTTGGATTACTGTGTAGTTTGTGCCGTATTTGTTTTTGTGTGAATGAACTGTTTTGATCATTTTACAACCTATATTTTCATAGCTTCTCCGAGTACCTATATCATGTCGACATCATACATTTAAGTACATGGATCCAGGTGCCTTTAATTAGTAAGATGGCTTCACTCTGTATCGGTTGTCTTCAACCGAGCTATGATTATATTGACTTTGAAATTAATAATGTACAAAACCCACACCACCACACATGTGTCTTTGCATGATACCCATATAACATGAATTATCGGTCCATATTTTAATTATAGCGTACATGCATAGGACCACCTATGCAAACTGACCATATGCATAAACTGATCAAGTTTATATTTTAATGAACTACTACTTTCATGTTGCAGATTTTAAGAGATCTCGGGGTTCGAACTATGAAGCTGATGACGAATAATCCTGCAAAATATGTCGGGCTCAAGGGGTACGGTTTGGCAGTTGCAGGCAGAGTTCCCCTTGTGACCCTAATTACAAAGGAGAATAAGAGATATCTTGAAACAAAGCGTGCAAAAATGGGTCACATTTACTATGATCTAGGACTCAATGGCAACAGTGCTGCTAGTGAGAATGGTAAACTGAGCACTGAAGAGCCATCTGCTATCAGAGAATGACAAGCGAGATGCCTGCAATTCATGGAATAAAACACAGGCACTTTAATTTTTTTACAATGGAAGATAAGATAAAGGGGAACACGTGTATTTTTTTTTTTTGTTTGTTTGGTCATTGTTATTCATTCATAGAAAAACGAATAATCATAATTTGTCGAATTAATCATGTAAATGACGAGCCTAAATGGCTGCGCCCAGTTTAATCTTCTTTCCCCGAGCGTTTGTTGTGTCTTTTGTTCTCAATAAAGAAGTTGAGAGTTTGAACGTGACATCTGTCTACAAATAAAAGTTCAATGCTTCAAAATAAAAAAAAATGGTCGACGAGTAATCATGGGTATTAAATAAATGAGAATTGTTAGATCTAATATTAATATTACAGTAATATTTTACAGTATATTGTGAGATCTAATATTAATTACACGGATGCCACAGCCGCGTCATTCCTGTTTCCTAGGAACGTTGTATCTTTCAGTTTCCTTGTCCTGCTCAAATTTCAACTCCACCCCGTAAAAAACACTCCTATATATACATCATCACCTACATGTACTCAAACAAACAAACCACAGTGTTAATAATAATAATAATACTGTAATACTCTTGCTATCTCTTTTGCTTGCGCAATGGCTTCCAGTATGATGATGATTCTCACACTAACAGCATTGTTATCTACCATCGTAACTGCTCGATCAACTGGTCTCATTCCCCTGCCTCCGTCTCCCTCTCCTTCGGCGTCTCTCACTCCTCCTGTTGTTGTACATGACTCGCCATCACCAACGCCTTGTGCGATTGCACATTCTCCAACACCCGTTGAGCCACCGTCTGGACTGGTGATTTCTCCCCCCGCGATGTCCCCGTCTATTTCTTCTCATGTTCCTGCCAGTGCACCTGTTTCGCAGAATGATGCTGCACTATACCCGGGCTCTATGGGATTGGTTTCGCTTGGCGTATTGGTGGTTGCTGCTTTGGTAGCGTAGATGGACAAGGTTTATTAGGATTTAATTCATTATCATTATTTATCTATTCCTAGGACTGACTCGTTTTTAATTAATCGGTGGTTATGGATTTATAATAGTTGTGTAATACTTCCAAATTTATTTATTTATTGAATTATGGTTTGGAGTTATATGAGTTCCTTCTCGCATTATTAGTATGCCTCGTATCCTATTGATTTCTAATTTATGATCGTATGATCGTTTATTGAGAAAGCATGCATGTTCGATGATGATGGATGATAGTGTTTTGTGCATGTTTTTTTTTTGGTGACAGTTTCATTCTACTTCTTCGAGGATGATTCTAGATGCTTGGTACTGTTGTTATAGGCTTCATATGTCCTACGTTTACCCCTTAATCTTCCTTGAGGCAATTAAACAAAACTTAGTTCTGATCACACATGCTTTGCATCTCTATTTAACTTCATCACCAAGTCCTCCTAGTGGCAACTTCATGGCGATGTCGTATTTTGTGTATGTACACAACACCAAAGTTTTTTGCAGCAGTCTTACAATGGCGATAAAACTCAACCCAAGGATACCATAACTCGAACCCGAACAATTACATGTATTAGCCTGTTGGTTGTTCAACTGAACTACTGAAACTGTATGAATGTTACACTCACGAATTGAAGGTGTGTTGTAGTTGCCAAGACATGGAGTCCGAGAGCTTTATAAGATCTCATCCGTTAGATAATGAGAGAATGCTATTGATTTTTTGTTATATAGAGAGAACTCTGATTTCGTGTTACCAAAACATTCACTCTATATAAATTTTATCATGCATCATTAGTGTACAACCAATTCTTTATATAAACAAGTTCAAATGAACACGTCTTTGTACGTAATGCAATGGAAGTGGTGGTTATGTAAAATATGAATTGCTTATATGAGTTGTGACTTTTTCATTGTCAGATGAGAAAGCCCATATATTTGATGGAAAGTATTGCTTTATCTTCTGTGTGCATCTTATGCTCTTTACTGATTCGTACATTATATTTGTTTTGCTAATTTATTTCTTAAGCTGAATGAAACAACTGCCACGGTTTTGACAGCAATCCGAACCATGATATTCTCACCACACAATCCTCCAAGAGGATCTTGGACCTCTAGTTATCGAAATAAGAGAGATACCTCTGTATCGGTACAATGGTACAACTCTCCTGTGGCTGAGTGGGCTGCTACTATATTCTGTATAGTCACATGCCAAGAAAATTTGTGGTACAACCTAAAATTATACAGGTCGATGAAATTAACATTACATTTCTTCGATAGCAAACTGAGCAAATACTTTTTTTTTTTACAATCATACAAACAGAGAACAGCGAGACCTGGCTACAGATCATACATAAGGTTACATGCATATCAAACTCGTGGAACTCGAGCTAAATCGTGTCACCATAAACCATTGCAAATTCCAGTACTAAGATGCTAAATTATATTGTGTACCTGGACTACTTGGTTCTTTAGCTCAGTTAGCTATGTAGTCAAGGCCAAGATATCAGGGTGTTGTTCAAACGAGAGCATATCGGTCTTCTCTAAGTATACCCATGCTTCAATCCCTTTACCATCTTTTGTATCCAACAAAATACAGACATTCTTGAGAGGTAAAGATGCAGCACTTGCCCAAATAGGAGTTCCCCAACCAAAATCAGCATCATAGTAAGGGAATCTACTCCAACTTGTATGCATAAAATGATTCACCTCTGAATCAATTACCTTCTCATTTGCCTCCAAGAACGGATCTATCACCTTCTTATGATCATCCTCGTGATGCAAAAACATCGTTTTGTAGTCCTCAAGCGCCTGTTTGACAGAATCACTTAGCATATCTGCATAATCACCGTATTCTCTGTCCTGAGCTTCGCCAGCTTTAAGATTTATGGCTGCAAGGCCAAATAGGTTCCCAAAAGACTGCATTGGTATAGGAGGACTAGCCTTTTCCCTCAAGTTCATTGTCTGCATAAAGTATGTTGCTCGGGAGTGGCCATATTTAGCGCTGTCTATGCTAATAAGAGCCTGCAATATGACTGCATTCACCAATTGTACTCTTGAGGGTTTACTCTTCCCAATGGTATCTGCAGGCCTGGCCTTATTTCGTAGTATTTGTATCGCTTCACTGTTGAACACAAAACTCTTTGTGACATTCTTATCCGTCCAGTTTAATTTCCAATCTGGCAAGCCTTTTCTAGGGTAGAATGAGGCCACATCGAAACTTGGGGAAAATGCTTCAACACTTAGGCCACGGCTTGCAGCAACCATTCCTCCGATAAAGGCACTTATGGTTGATGCATCACCAATCCTATGTGCAAAACACACAGTAAGCGCCAAACCACCACAGTCAAACATAGTGACTTGAATATACAACAACGGGTCCGTGATTTCATCAGCTGCTTGAACATCACATGGAAGTAACTGATCAATAAGATTAATCTCCAATTTCTTCCCTAGGCCAAGAATCTCCATTAGCTGACTATCCGCTTGTGCTGTGATAAACTCAACTCCTTGGTCACTGCAATCGATAACACGACTAGTTTTTACATATCGTCCTGCAAAAGGATAGAATTTAGGCAAGGCTTTTTCAACTGAAGTTTTTAGGATGTGACACATTGAAGTGGCTTTGATGTTTTGATTGGCTTGATAGTAAAGAATGCTAGGAACATTTATAACTGGAGCAAGCTCATCAGTAAAAGATATCTTGTAGTTGCGAAGATTGGGAGGAGTTGGAATAGAGGGCTTCACAAGCTCTCTTGTTAGAATCTGAACCTTCATTCTGTGTTGCTTGTATTAAAGATTTTTGTTTTGGCAATAACATGATGCTTTTGGTTCTTGTATATATAGAGACAAACTATGCTCTAATGTCGTGTTACACATGTTACTCCATGCAAATACTGTAATTTTATTTACCAATGAATTGACGAGAAATATTATTAATTAATCGGTTTTTCTAAATTGTGACTTTCACATGAAACCTATAGTGAATAATTTGTTTAAATCGTGGATTTGGAATATTTAAGATATTAGCCAACGAACTCCACTGATCCGCTTTCTGTAAAGTTGACAAGTTGAGCATCTCGGAGCTAGAGACTCCTTACCTAAATAATTTATGAGGCATTCATGTATCACTCTTCAGAGGATATCTAAAAATTGAGTTCCTTTAACCATGTTTTTTTTAATAAAAAATATAGATAATCATATTTGATCTTCTATATTTGTTGGACCTATAAGAGCATCTCCTATAGTAAAATCTAAAATGGTTGGTTATAATGACTTGCTATCATAATTATGCAAAATTTTAGCTAAGGGATTTAATATATGCTCAAATGGGATTATCTATAATTATAACCATATAAAATTATACCTAAGGGTTTTTTTGGTTCGATAAATATAACCAACCAAACATGATTGTCTATATTGTTTACTAAGGGCACCGAAGATTGAAGTGCTAGAATTTTTACATATTCTCAAAATGTGCCAAATACATGCTACTTAGATGTTATGTAAACTATTTAGCTAAGGATTTTGCTACCATTGGAGATTCTCTAAACCTTTTAAGTGTAATTTTACATAACTACAATCATAGATTACTCCATTGAAGTACATACACTTCCTCTTAGCTAAAATGTCACATAATTATTATAACTAACCATTTTATCTAACAACTTTACCTATTATCCTTGGAGATACTCTTAATCCGTACTTCACAGATACAATGTAGATGGTTCACTGGTAGTTTTACTAACAACTACATTTTAATGAGTTGTCAAATTTTTATTAGTTCCCTTCTCACTAATAACAATGCCCTCATGTATGTACAAAAATCATCACTAATAAAAAATTATCAACTCATTAAAAAGTAACTGTTAGTACGTGTCAATGTACACCCGCTAGGAATACCCTGTTAAAAAGGAAATTGTATCACGTGACACGAATATGATAAGTAGAATTACCATGTTCACTCGTCTTCGCAAACTCATCTATCACCTTAAGCGGGCTTGTGAATTTCAAGTCTTGTGTTTCCCACCACCTCTCAAATAAAAAACATGGATGAATTCAGCGCCCTTCTGATAGGTCTCGCGTGACTCCTCATCTCGGCACCGCAGCTTCCATAAAATAAATTTGTATTAACTTATCCTTGTGTTATAATTATCCTTACTAATAGTTAATTTTGTATAACCATTCATATTCTTATTAATAATAATTTTGTATCTATATTTGTGCTCTTGAATATAACATATATTTAATATAAAAAAACTTGTTTAGCTATTTAAAATTTTTAACTATTAGTTTTTTTAATTCAAATTATATATATAATTTTATTTCTTTATATATATATAAATTTTTCTTTATTTATATTTTCTATATTTTTATTTAATAAATTTATTATAAAATAAAATAATTTTTTAAAATTCATTCCATTTCTATATTAAACAAATAAATGAATAAAAGTGATCATTCCAATCCTAATAAAATTAATATTACTAAACGAATAAAAAAATTGAATGAACATTATTCTATTATTCCAACCAAACACACTCTTAAAGTTTGGACTTAACTTTCATAAAACACTTGGCCTCCGGACACAAAACTCTATGTATAATTCTCGTGAATTTTCATTTTGTTGGAGTAAAATAATTTAGATCGGCAAGTTACAAATTATGTTTTAATGTTTAGGTCATATAATAAATTTTGTTTATATTTATCGATAAAAATAGGGTTAAATACTCTTTGATGTATTTACAAGTAGATGATGAAGGGGTCGATAGCTCCATCAAAAATCACATAACTATAATCCTATACAATCTCCGTCAAGAGAAATTTATATATATGCATGCTCTTTTTTGTTTACAATTAAGCATAAATAATTGATGCAATTTTCTTTTACGCATTGTGTTTAATAATTAAGTAGTTCAACATACATGTTTTGTGACATTGATTGAGATGATGATCATGATTTTTTTTTTTTTTGATATAGACCGAACTAATCAACACGTTTTACATGTCCAATCCGATCGATGACTGGCTTAGCTATATTAAAAATATATTATAATTTTAAAATAATTATAATATAATTAATAATTTATAATTTTAATAGAGTTTTAATTTGATACTCCGCTCATCTCATAATAAGCGTCTTGTTTTGACTTGACTGAATTTTGCAAATATTATATATAATATATAAATAAAAAATAAAAAATTATATCATTAGAAAATATATCTAATCTACTTTAAAATGTATTTTTCAATTTTTGAAAATTATAAAAAAATAATTTATAATTTACAGTCAAAATTTGGTCAATTTGATTACTAAAAAGTCACACAAAACAATTATTATTAGATGGAGGGAGTATGTTTTTTCACTGTATTCGATCTTTAAACCTGTATTTATAATTTAGATACTAAAATATAAAATATTTTTTAATATTGAATTTAACAGTTCTGATCTCTTTATTTTAGAAATCTAATGATTATTATTTTTATAATTAACATATTAAATAAATGATCAACTATTAATTTATAGTAACATAGTATAAATAAATATTATAAATGCAATACCTAATATTTAAAATTTATTTTGGATTCGATCTGATCTCCTTTTCAGCGAAGAGAAGAGTACTCGAATATTTTTGTTTGATTTGATATTCAACTAACATAAAAAAAACTGTTGGGAATATTTATGTTTAATGTCTATCACTTTCTTCGATTAATGACAACATATATGTTAAAAAGGAAATTGTATCACGTGACACGAATATGATAAGTAGAAATATCAAAACATGGATGTGACTCCTCAGTCCTCATTTATCACCTTAACTGGACTTGTGAATTTCAGGTCGTGTTTCAAAACAGAATAGTTAAATTTTATTATAATAGTTTTAATATATAGATATATATATATATTATATAATATGTTTAATTTGTTAGTCAAAATTGATTAATTTAATTTTAAAAAGTTAAAATGAGACAAAAAATATGGAACCGAGAGAATACTAAAAAATATGGATGTGACTCCTCATCTCAAATAAATTTGTATCACCAAAAATGTATGTAACTCTTAAAGTTTGGACTTAATTTTCATAAAACACTTGGCCTCCTGACACAAAACTCTATGTATAATTTCCGTGAATTTTCATTTTGTTTCGAGTAAAATAATTTAGATCGGCAAGTTACAAATTATGTTTTAATGTTTAGGTCATATAGTAAATCTTGTTTATATTTATCGATAAAAATACGGTTAAATACTCTTTGATGTATTTACAAGTAGATGATGAAGCCATCAAAAATCACACAACTATAATCCTATACCATCTCCGTCAAGAGAAATTTATATATATGCATGCTCTTTTTTTGTTTACAATCAAGCATAAATAATTGATGCAATTTTCTTTTTCGCATTGTGTTTAATAATTTAGTTCAACGTACGTGTTTTGTGACATTGATTGAGATGATGATCATGAATTTTTTTTGATATAGACTGAACTAATCAACACGTTTTACATGTCCAATCCGATCGATGACTGGCTTAACTATGTTCTCTAGTTCTTCCATGTCTTGTTTCAAATCATTAGCCTGAGGATTGCCAAGATAAAATTGATTAGAGACTTTTAATTTTTCTTCAGAGTAATTAAAGAAAGAAGAGTGGGTAGATAGTAGTACCTTGTGAACAATATTTTCAGCTAGTTGAGCATCAGAAACTGCAACACTTGATAAATGTTCAACAAGAAAAGCTGTTTCCTTGAGCTTACCATTTCCAGGGAGATTATTAGCCACCTCTGCTGACAGCTTTTCCGTCGTGATTGCTACCTCTGCTACCTCTGCTATATATTCCACCTCTTCTGCTGCCTTTTCCAACTTCCCTGAGCAAAGACATAATTTCCGTAAAAAATGTTTACCCTAACAACCTCCTCAGAGAAAATCATAGCTATGTCCTCATGCTTGATCTGTAAATTTTCAACCTCCTCTGTGATACTCGATGGCTAGCTATTCTAGTTTAAACCTCCCAAAGTATTTAGAAATCGCTCAATTCTCTTATTAGGATATTTTTAACTCATCTTCGAATATTGGTTCCCTTCCAACAACCTCACAAATCCTACTTATATATTTGATTGGATTTATTAACTGTTTGTTTCAGTTTTTAAGGTTTTTCACAACACTGGTTAAGGCGTTCAATTGAAATAGCTAGTGTGTAAGTTTTGTTAAGTGTGTGCGATGCACCAGTAAAGAAGAATGATTAAATACCTTCTAGCAACAAAATGTTATCCCACTTTTGCTTCAAAAATGGTAGCAGTAGGGAGAATATTGATCCTACGAACCATTTTATCCTGCAAAATTAAGAACAACGTTGATCCACATATAAATGTAACAGTGAAACAGAATGTGGTTCCAGACCTCCTATAATGTGATTCGAAAAACTCAAAGGGGCCATAATTTACTCATCTGATTATCAATTAATATTGATCAAGTCGAAATATATATAACTTCCCAAGTTTAACTAATAAACTAGCTTAACTTCTTTCTTAAAAATCTAGTCTGTGTAATATTTTTTTTATAGAACATATAAATAATTTTCATATAGACTTCATTGTTGGACTCAAGTCTGTGATTTGGTATATAATTAGTTCGCTCCATATATTATACCAGGTAGAAATGCTATGCCATGGACGAGCTGGTGCAGCTGATTGAACTTCAACCTTGTTGCTTCCTCTTCTCAACCTAAAATATACACATTAGACATCTTCTGAATAAAATTAACCAAGCCAAATCTCATCTTAGGCAGCGACTATTGCAACAAAAAACAATAGAAATTTGAGAGAGAAATATTTATAAAAGATTAATCACATGTCAGACTCATGTTTTGTGAACACCGCATTACTATAACTGAAAATCCTCTGCCTGTCCTGCAAAATGTTACCATTGCCTCCATGCCTACACATCGGCACTGCATGCTTTAATCCAGGAGATGGCGACGAATGAACACTTGAACTGGAGCTTGCTCTATAACGATACAACATTACAGTGACCCAGTTTCCAAGTTTGCAAGAATTTGTTGAAGGCATTTAGAACAAAGTTTTTGTAAAATACAATGTATCCGGCTGAATTAGCAAAATATTTATCCCAAAACTTGCATATCATACTCATAAGTTCTGGACCCTTTTTAATGGCTTTTAGTGTGTAAAAAGTGCTCACAAAGGCAACTTTAGGCCAAAGTTAGTGCATCTTAAGTGGTTAAACACGCCAAGGTATGATGCAGTATTGCGTTTTTTGTTGCACTTTAAACAAAAAATCCAAGCAACAATTCTAGTTTCTTGAAAGTTATATATACTTATCAAATGCTTCAAGGAGAATACTCTGCAGGATGTATATTAGAACTAGTATATATATATTTAACTTTAGTGGGATCGAAATGTTATTACTAGGTATAAATTCCCAACACAAATATTTAAAATAATTCATATATACATATACAAGTGGAGCTTGATTAATTGACCTTGCTGCATCCATTCCCAAGATCTGGGTATCCCCGTGAAGGATGTTTGGTATGCACTTCAACAAATCACGAATCACAATAGAGTTGGAGGGATATGGGTTTCCCGAATCCCAGTAATACAACCCAGGGCCGGTTATTTGGAGGCCAGGTGCGGGGAAAAAAAATTAGTCCGTAAATTTTATACCCAATTCATTCGATTAAAATTTTATACATGATTGGATAGCTCAAGTGCCAGAGGGTTATCTTATGTCGTCCCTGAGTTCGGCTAGTTAATATTAAAATTTAGAAAAAAATTGTGAATTGCATTGATTTTTTTACTTTCAAAAAAATTAAGGACTCACAAAACCAAATCAAAAACCTAAAATTCAATAAAATTGAACTTAAATACCACAACACTAGACAGTAAACATCATTTTATAATTTCAAGATAAACATCCTAAAATAAACTTAAATTTAAAATGAATTATAAATAAGTTATAAAACCCATTGACAAGGGAATGATAATTCATTTATATATATAATTTATTAATAATAATAATAAATTGTTTAGAAAATTTTCTAAATGAAGTTGATTCTTCAACATTATTTGACCAAATATTCTTAGCAGGCAAGCATTTATGCAGCATAAAGTTGCGATTTTTTAAAATCTAAAGACAGAATAATTTTTTTGACGAATAAAGACATAGAATTTGTATACACAAAAATCACATAATTTTTTATAGGGAAATTCTTAATAGTACCCTTTTAAAATTGGATTTTCCAGATGATAGACCAAATAGTATTGGCTTCTACATGGTACCCCTATACTAATGAGTTATTACTTGGTATACCCCTGTTGTTAACTACGTTACTCACCTTCAAATGTCACTATAAGTAATATAAAATCACAAAATAAATAAAGCTAAACACAGTCCAATATCAATATGATAACATATAAATTCATAGAACATAACCAATTCAAAATTATATCATATATATAATAAGAGTAAGAGAAATCTTATACGTGTACTACCAAAGATTAAAAGTTCGACACTTATTAACAACTTATTTAAATCTAATATTAAACATCAAATATATATTGTTAATTTTAAAAGTATAAATAAAGAATGAGGAATTTAAATTATTATAATATATAATAATTTAATTATATCGAAACACTACTATAACTATAATTGGTGTGGTGTCAGGTCTCTATTCCATGTGAGAAGGGATTTAAATTTAATAATATAAATAAATAAAATATAATTATTTTGAATGAATAAAATCATTATAGTGTGAATAGATATAATTAAAAAATTTAAAATCTTAATAAGACATAATTATTTTGAACGAATAAAATCTTTGTAGTGTGAATAAATATATATATAAATTTTAAAACTTTTATAATGTTTATATATATAATTAAAAAATATAAAAAAATATAAATTTTAAAACTATTGAATAATTTACGATTGAGTATGATATTTATTAATATATTTAAATTTAATATTTATAAAATTATAATTCTAAAAATATGAAATATTAAAATAGAATCTGTGCTTCGCACGAGTTAAAATCTAGTATCCAAATAATTGTAGCAACCAACTCTACCAACAAAATCATAACATTATCCAATCAAAATGATATATTGCATAAAAGAAGTAGACGATAAAATCAACAAAACATGCATTGAACTTGTTTTTAAGAATGATATGAAATAAATTGGGAAATGTTAACTTCAGTAGCTTGTGGTCCGTTCCCCTCTTGTCCAGCTTTCCTCTCTTCACTTTTATTGTTGTTTTAGCTACCTCATTTGCTTCTGTTTTAGTTGCCTTTATTGCATTCGACTGGTCCCTTACCCTTCAATTCTTGATAACCACAAAATTACCATGACATTTTCCCTCTCTTTATTCCTCTTTTCATTGTTGATGGCTTTATAACAAGAATGTTTTCATATATTGGCCAATGTTCTTTGTTAGGAACATGATTGATACTAAAAATTATCCTAATGACATGCTTACATGGATGCCAAATAATTGCCAAGCCCACAAGAACATATTTTAGTACTCAAAGATAAATGAAGGTCATCTATACGGTCTACAACTTTATCAACCCCATCAGATTTTTTACACTCACCATGCTTTCTCAAATTCAAAACCAATTAACTTGTACAACAGACTAAGTTTGATACTAGTCCCAATTCATCACAATCGGATAACTGCTCAAACATAGTCATTAACTAAGTATATGTCTTTAATTTTTTGTGATTCATATCGTAAACATAAGCAAAAGTTGGATAATTGAAATCTAACTTAATACCCAATTTTTAGCCAACTCTTCATACTCAACAACTACATCCAACACTGTACATTTGTCAATTTTTATCTTATCATCACCCATTCTGTAATTTTGAAAAAAACCTAAAAATTAACAATCACAAAATAAGTATATAAATATATATATACACATACACATACACATACACATACAAACATAGGGCTTATAGACATATATACATATAGATACATACACAAATTTGCATAAACATACATACATATACATATGCATATATATATATATATACACATACATAGATATATAATAAATGATAGTGAAAGTAGTTGAAGACAAATGGAGGAATGAGAAGCTGTTATAAATGAGGTGGATTTTTCTTCACTTTAATAAATTAGGAGAAATAAAACGTTGGGTACCATTTTAAACCCTAATTTAATCTAATCTGACGGATATCCACCCTAATATGTATGCATATGATATTAAGATTAATACTGTATTTTTATTTTAAAGTCAATTAAGATCAATTACATGTCAAAAAATGTTTCACTAACGGGGATTAACGGGAGGGTTACAGAAGAGAATTGTACATTAGTATAAGGGTACCATGTAAAAGCCAATACTATTTGGTCTACCATCTGGAAAATCCAATTTTAGAAGGGCGCCATTGAGAATTTTCCTTTTTTATATTGAGCCAGGACCGCCCCCTTATACAATATCCTCTTGTTTGTGGTAAAACGTTACACTTTGTTCACGAATTTTAAAACGGGGGAGTAAATAAAAAGAAAATCATGCTTTCAAGTTTTTTTTTAAAATAAATATAAATTAATGAAAATTTTGTATATTTTTTCTAAAACTTTCATTCTAAAAATGAGAGGAAGAAGAAACAAGTGATATGTGTAAATTAAAAAAAACTTAATATTACCAATATAATTTTATTATCTAGTTAATTCTTATTTTTTAAAACTAAGAATAAAGTTATAATTTTATAATCAATTTTATGTTTTCTTGTACAACTAGTTTCACTCTTTAATTTTTGAATTAGGGAGCAAGTTAGTAAAACTTGTTGCACTTAGTTCCGTTAACTTTTTTTTACATCCCTATGCTTTCTCAAAAAAAAACTCGGTAGTAAGGTCTTAATGGTTCTAAATCGGCTAGTAACTTATTTATAATTGATTTGGATACTAAAAATTATTCCCTTAGTCTCATTTTATATGTCTTTTTTCCCATTTTACATATCTCTTTTATAAAAAAATTGTCTTTTGTCCTAAAATACTCTTGTTTAGGAGTTTTTGTTGATAGTCCGGTGACACAATTTAATCAGCACTTTACTATATTGAGTGTGTTTTAAATTCACAATGTTGACCTATATTTTCATATTGTAGCTACAAACATTTTACTTGTGTTCTTAATGTTTATAATCATATGGATTGTTTAGACCAATCTTACTATTCACATGAGCTGGATTATCTTTTCTATCATGATGTCAACTTTAAGTTGTTAATTACAAAATGATGTGGCATCTACTTTGTGTGTAAATCACGTGGTTAGGTGGGATTTTAAAAATTGAAAATTAAAGTCAAATAAAAAATAATTGATTCGATTTTAAAAAATGCGATTCGATTTTAAGTAGTTTGGTTTCGGTTTTAAACCCTTATTTTATTATACTACTAGTCATACATAATTTGAAATTTAAAAAAAAAATTGTGATACAATATTTGACATAATATTATCATATATGTTTAAAATAGAGATTCTATACAAGGAATTAGAGCTATATAATACAGTATAATATACAAAAAATAAGTAACTAGACTAAAAAACTGTAATGTTAATCCTTTCTAACACCGGAAGTAACATGACTTATGAGTGGCAATTAAGAACTAATTGACGTGCAATATTAAGATAAGTAAAATTCGAGATAATCAATCAATACAAAACGCTTACAATAATATTATATGACGCGAAAAACTCACGTTCTAACTTGTATTATTGATCAAAACAGTTATTAATAATATAACTAATTTCACGAATACTTAAATATAATAATATCTAAGTATTACATATCAAACTATATACATCACACACAAATTTAGCCAACAAGATTTATCATACTTGTTATACAATCTATCCAAGACATATTATCCATAATAATTGTCCAAATATAATTATTATTCTATAATAATTATCTAAATACAATTATTATCTCTTGAATAACCCAATACTCGTATTACCATATTGCTTTAATCTGATTTCTAATTTTAAATTCATATTAATTTATAAATCAAATATCCCCTAAAATAAAATGAGGAATTATAATATAAAGAAATAATAAAAAAAAATTACTCCCTCCGTCCCGGCCAAATGTTTACATTTGGTCCGGGCACGGAGACCAAGGATAGTGGGTGTAATAGTGATTTTATTGTTAAAATAAATGAAGTAGTGGGTGTAATAGTGTAAAGTGTTGAAAAAGTGGAGTGAAGTAGTGGATGTAATAATATATTTATTGTTAAAAGTTACTATTTTTAGTAATGTAAAGAATTGGATGGGACGTCCCAAAAAGGAAAGTGTAAAGAATTGGTTGGGACGGAGGGAGTATTCCATTATCCGTTATTTTAACCAAGATCATTACTTCTTCTATTTGAAAAAAAAATCGTTTTGATTTTTGATATTTATATTAAGGTTAAAAGAATATATATAGTTAAATTTGTTATAAAAATTTAAAAAATTTATTATCACTTTAATATACAGTACTTTGTTAAAAATCAAAACCACTGCGATCACTTGAGGAAGGATTATAACGTTTGATCCAAACGAATGGACAACATCAAATCTTAAATTTAAGATTTGAGTCTATAGTCCAAGTCAACTTCTAACCAAGTCGGCATATTACAGTGTCACTACCAAGAATAGGATTCTCATTAAATAAATATTACTCCACTTGCCAACTACTACCAATTAATACTCTCGACCTAATTAATTAATTTTTTTTATCCTTACGTATTATACCATATAAAGTATAAAATATATTTTATCAAAAAACTGTATAACAGATATTTTATAATTTTTTATCCTTTTAAATAAAAAATTTAAAAATAATTGTTGCTATTAAGTTAAAATTTTATAATATTTAAGAATTTTATATTAAAATTTTAATGTACAGTACTAGGAAAGTTGCGAGTCCGTAAAAAAAATTTAAATTAAAAGAAAATGACTTGCATAAATATGAATAAAAGTCAAAAGCTCCTTGTTATCCCCATTATTCCAAGCAAACAAAACTTTAACACATCACCTTTCCCAGCTCATTCATTTTACATTTCCTATACAAAAATCATCTTTCTATACTCATGTTCTCTCCTAATTTTCTCTACTAATCTATGGCTTTAACTCATAGAAAACTCTTCAAAGATCCATTTTTTGATCCAACACAACTATGTCAAGCCCATTGTGATGCCACAATAAACACCAAGGGCCTCTGCCCCCCTGTTTGTTTCTCTATATGCAATTCATCTTGTAAGATATCTTTACCAGATATTATATTATTTCCATCACCAACACCACCACCACCACCACCACTCAGTCACCACCAGTTGGAAATTTCTACAAGGTTTTTGATATTTATTGTCAGTCTTGTCACTTTTTTTGCAATATTGTTATGTTTTGTGTTATACAAGTGTTGCAAAACATGTAGAAACAGAGCAAGATCAAGAAGATTGAGAAGAGAGGCAAGGGTGCAAACAGAGGATACCCATCAAGATTTTCTTGATGAAGATCATGGATTTGTATTGGATCATCCTATTTGGTATATAAGAACTATTGGGTTACAACCATCTGTGATCAGTGCTATTACAATTTGTAAGTATAAGAAAGGTGAAGGTTTAGTTGAAGGAACAGAGTGCTCTGTTTGTTTGAGTGAGTTTCAAGAAAATGAGACTCTTAGATTATTGCCTAAATGTAATCATGCTTTTCATATACCTTGTATTGATACTTGGCTTAGATCACATACGAATTGTCCGCTTTGTCGGGCTGGAATTGTGAGTACCGTTGCGGTTTTGCCTGCTCAAGAACAGAGGATTGATGAGTCTAATGGTTTAGAGGATGCCCAAGTGGGAGGTTTGGGTGACAATGGAAGTGAAAGTGAAAGTGAAAGGGGGAACTTAGAATTCAGGGGATGCTCAGGGGTAGAAGGCGAACCACGAGTCGAAAGTGAAAGAAAGGGGGACTTGGGAAATCTTGATCAGTTGGAGGTGAATAAAGTGATTCTACCAACAAGAAGATCAGTTTCTATGGACTTTTCATCAGTAAAAGCTGGTGAAATGGGGTTTGTTTTAAAGAGTGTTCTTGATGCTAATCAGGGAAAATTGGCAAGTTGTTCATCAGAAAAGTCTGAGCAAAAAGAACCATCTTCAATGCAAAGATCATTTTCTTTTAGTGGGAAAGTTTTGTTGGCAAGGCACAATAACTGCCAGAGCAGGAGCTGAATTATGCCTTCAAGCACATGTTTCCTTCAAGTATCATATATATACATATATACAGGTAAGGCATCTTTAAACTGAGATGTCTAGTGAAATGTCTCAAAAAGTTGAGATTTTTTCCTAGGTTTTAGATTGAATAAATAAACACTGCTTGTTTCAAATTATGTACTTGCTTCGTCCGGAAAAAAGGAGCCCTTTCTACATTTTTCGGACAAAGGTAGTACATGTAAGTGATCAAGAAATGGAGTATCATATATGCTCAAGAAATTGTGTTCGATGTGTTTACATATTTATGTTTGTCTAATAAGAAACAAGAAATGCTAGCTATTGGAATAAAACGTATGCAATTTTGGTTTTTGGAATGTCTTTCATAATGTAGCACTGATGAAACTGGATACATGAACATATGAGCTTCTTTTGTTTCTCTTGAATTCGATGACTGTCTAAATTTGAATGTTTGTTGAAATATTTATTTCAAACTTTCGATTAATTACAAAGATAGCAGCAGACGAGGAACGAATTTGTTTTAATTATGTAGTTGATCCAAAGTCCAAACTAGTCTGTTTAGTGAACAAAAGGCTGCTCGGCGTTTGCTAATATTGAGCTTTGCAACGTTTGAACCATGAAACAAATCAGATATGCCCCGTATGTCCAAACAGGGTCTCGGAAGGGTGAAAAGCAGGCAGATCTTACCTCCCGGCCCCGTATCCGAGCAGATGCTAATTCGATAAATATCTGGAAAAAATATTAAGATTTTTTTTTTGGTTCTAAAATGTTGAAAACTACAGAAATTCTTGAAAAGTTTATGAAATGTTAAGAACAATAGTACGTGTATGCTGATAATGCTATAATCTGTTTCTGTTCAACAACTACTCTGAGTTTATACCTACCAAAACCCCCTGCCCTTATAGGTAGTACTAGTAATAAGAATATTAGAATAACAATCTCTTGTTTGACAAAATAGTTAAATTTTTAGTCAAATTAAGGGCAGTTTGTTTCTCCAAGTAACTAATAAATTGAAAAATACGTACATTTTTCAAATTTATAAATTATTTATTAGATAAATCAAACGGTCCAAAATTAATGCTGCAAAATGTTCTTTCCCCTTATTCAGTAGGATTTTCATGTACTCCACAATTTGGATAAACACTGATGATGACACTGAGTTGAAATTGTCCAGAGTTTGGTATGAAAATAACAAGTAGCCTGCCTACGCTTCCCAAAAACTCCATCATTTGTATATATATATATATATATATATATATATATACAAATATACAATACATCACTTCAACTCAGGGGCGGACTTACATATAGGATAATAGGGGGATTGACCCCCAGTAAATTTTAACCCAATACCTTAATATATAAAGTCCAAAATAGGGTATCCCCACTAGTTAAATAGTGGTGCCCCAATAGTCAAACATTTATCTAGCTCAACCCATTTCATTTATATTTTTTGTTCTAATATTTAGCAAGCCCAATCCAATAAAAACCAAGTTAGCTTTAAGTCCAAAGTCTAAATCAGTGTAAAAAGAACAGAGTAGTGAATCGGACGAACAAAAAAATAAAAAAAACCTAATATCTTTAATTGAAAAAGACAAACTTAGTTCTATGTTTTTAATTATACGTTGTGCCCCCATTAAAATTTATTTCTGGGTCCGCCACTGCTTCAACTTTGCATGCAATACAAGTTAAATGTATACAGAGCGTCTGGTTGTCTAAAGAGAGACAAATACAGCATGAGATGAGGATATTTTTTTGCTACTTGGCCTTTGACTTCAAGTCTATGTGCGTCACGATATTTTTGGTCATGTATTACTGTATATGTATATTATTATTAATTATTTTAATTTTTAATTGGATACGGTCACAGAAATACATGAATATTAAATTTATTTTTCATGATTGACCATATTCATTATTCACACGTTCATCTTTAGACAAAATCTACTATAAAAAAGTAATCAATGATGTTATGTGATCCTAATGCACAACAAATGATAATTAATACTTTTTACTACCTCATGCTCTATTTACTTGTTTAGAAAAATTATATATATTAAAAAAATAGTTGAATCAATTCTTTTTCAAAATATTTTTAATTATTATTTTCAAAAATGAGAATTAATTAATTTTTAAATGATTTAAACCTTAAAAGTAATAAATATAAACATAACTATAAAACGGAGAAAGTAATTTATTAATGCTAAATCCCCGACAAATATTTTTCATGAACTAGCATTACTAGCATGCAGTTGTGCAAAATTTTGGGAAGCCACACTCCTATTCCAAAAAGGCACATGGAGGTTGTTTTCATGAATACTCCCGATTTAGTGCACAATAATATAATAATATAGTGAGTGCTAAATATATATATATATATATTATTATACCAGGTAGACAACTATAAACAATACCTACACACTGATATCAATATACTGAGAAATACTTGTGACGCCCTCCAAACCCGGGGTCTAAATTTGGGGGTCACCAACCAATCAACAATAAAATATAATAAAATAATAAATCAGAGGCGCACTGACCCCGCCAACAACTAAGGATCGCTAACAGGTTATAGTATGAAATCAAGCAGTCGATACTAAAAATAAAACTAAATACTTTATTACAAACCAAAACTAAATCCAAAACTCAAATCCATAAATTTAGACAAGTTTTAAGTCTAAATTCCTTTTATTACACATTCTATCTACATCAAAACTGTAAATAACTAAATACCTGGGAAGCCCGAGAAGCGAGCCACCCTAACACATGAGGCTCTCTATGCCCGCTAGAGCTACCACTGTGACTCATACTGGATATCTGGAAGAATTTAATAAAAAGAAAGAGTGAGCCAAAGAAATGCTCAGCAAGTATATGAACAATAGAAATAAAATCAGAATAAAAATATGTATCACGAAGGGATATAAAATAGTTTATTATAAAAGCTGAACAGTAAATAAATCACAGTTTATCTCAAACTAAAACAATGTAATATGTCATCAAAATGAATCAACTGCTCAAAATCAATATATAATAGCCACACAGGCAATATGGATTGGATAACACAAATAAACACTATTGTCCACTGATCAGATTTCAAAAGCAATAGGACCCCTTTATAGCTAATCGGTACATTTCTATACCTATAGATATAACAAGGATTTCAAAATATAGGTACCAAAATAGGCAAATAATGTTAGCCTATAAGAAGATGGATTTGTTACCATATCCTCTTTAAAAATGCTGGACCCCTATATCGGGCCTCCTATGCAATTGCTGGACCCCATACATCGGGCCTCCTACGCGATAAATTCCAATCCAATAGAACACCCTCAAATAAAATAAGGAATGCTTAGTTTCAACTAGAGGTCATATCCTCGTTATTTATACAATAATTTGCTGGATATGATGAGTTTATTATAATCATTTTCCAATATTCAGAGTACGAATAATAAGTAGTTCTGATGCACAGAATAAAGCAAGAATCATAAATAGCTCTGAACAATAACCATTTATCATGATATGAATAATCGAAACAGTAAAACAAAAGTGTTTAAAATGACCAAGGAGGAGATACTTGCCTGATATAACAGCTGTCCTAAAGCTGGAATGGGTCGACTACACTGCTCGTCTACCTACTACCTCGCTCGTATCTACAAATAAAATATTCTAATTTAGATTCTAGTGTTTGCCCATCCGTTCTATTAATAACGAATCTCAAGTAATAATTAATAAACAAGTAGTATCAATTAGCAGACAAGTAAGCATATAAAATCATATATCAGATAACACATACAAATTAAAGAGCAGTCAAATAAATAAAAGTAGACTCTAAAATATTATTTGAGTCAAAGTGGACCATTATTATTCGCTCCGGATAATAATTGGATCCCAAATATTTAATAAAATATTAATCCAGGTTTATAAATAAATTAGAAAGTCTCAACTATTTTTGTCACTTCCAGATTATTTTTAGGGTCTCAAAAAAACTGGTTTCATTTAAAACGGGCAAATGAATTATTAATTAAATAAATAATATATAAATAAAAATAAATAAATTATTTTTATTTCTCAAAATAATTAAATCCAATTATTTTTAATTATATTTAAATAATACATTTGGTCTCCAGTGTTTAAACCCTCATTGGCCACTGTATAAGTTATACAACCGATTTCCGAACACACCAAAGCACCAGAAGATTTCCGGTGAGATTAAACAACTACACATTTTAATCAAACAGAGCACAACTCGAAGCCACGGCTACTAGCAACATAACCATGACACCAGGACCACAACCATGACACCAGGACCACAAACTAGGTGCTGCAGGCCATATTCCGGCCAAGTCGGAGTATAATCCGACGAGTTCAAAACTCCGTCCAACTCCAACTCAATAGCAAAACCCGAAATAAAATACACCAAACACAAGCTAACAACCAGACAACCTGTAAATTAATGAACCCGACCGGAGCTCTGTTTTCTAGTAAGTTAAAACAACAACCCAAATCGACAAAAACAATACACACATGCTACTGGACTCTCAAGGATCACAACCAAATAATCAAAACTAAGAACCCAGCTGTGAAGCTCAGATTCTGATCAAAAACCGAGCAACAGATGCAAACTCCAACGAGTACAAAAACAAACACTAAAAATACAACAAAAACTGTAAACATGTTCGGTATTTAATCATGAAGCTAATCATATCATCAGTTATCACAAACAATCAATTCAAAGCAACTTAAAAATTAAACATAAAGGCAGTCAAGAAAACGATTTCAAAGCATAGACTAGTGACTGAAATTAATGATACCAATAGGTAGTACGAGTCACAAGTTTCGATTTGACTATAAGAACACTGAAATTCGACCTCACTAACACCTCCAATCGAATGATTGAATCCAAGAACATAAAACCCTAGTCCTACATATCCTTCCCCAAACTACAAGTTGAGTTTCTATATTTTTAGAAAATGGTAATAAAAACTTTTATTAATAAAATAAATCTATTTATATTTTGGTAATTTTTAGGGGTTTAAATTTGATTAAAAGATAATTTACCCCATAATTAAAATAAAAAACCCAAAAATCATTTTCATGGGATAAAATATAAAAATATATATTTTCAAATAAATACAATATATATATATATATATCAAAATTCTCCAAAAATTATGAATGGTCCAAAAATAATAAAATAAATTTATTTTGAGGATTTTATCATTTCTATAAAAATACAGGAACCAAAAACAAGGTTTCTAGTCTCTTGCAGGGGCTGGGTCCGATACATATAAATTAGGTAATCTTATTCTGATGAAACAAAAGTTACAAAAAATAGAATAAAATATTTTAGACTACACAGAAATCACATAACACCTATCAGATAATTTTTCCTATTTAATAAAAATCCTAACACAGATAAATGAAATAAATAATAATAATAATAATAATAAATAAATCTGACTCACTAAAAATTATATTAAAAGAATATTTAAATATTATAAAATAAACGTAATTTTCCCGGTCGTTACAATACTAGTAAAACCTAACTTCAACCACATGAATGCGTCGTCTCCAACTAGCCCTATCTAAGGTCATATCACCTGTAAAGTTTAATGCCTTCATATGCAAGGGTGGAGCCACGACTAAGGCTGTGGTGGGATCTAGCCCAGATAAAATATTTGTATTTTAATTTTCCTTATGGTCTAGTCCCGGTAAATCCAAACTAGCCCATGTAATTTTTAGCCCAATCCTTTTCTTTTTTTAAAGTTATCAAACAAATTGTTTCTTGACTCTTTGATCCAGTGCTCTAAAAGATGAGAATCAGAATTAGTCGGTAAATGTACCATATAGTAATTAATCGGATAATCGGTGATTAATCGGATTGATTAATCAGAAGTAATTTAATTTAAATTACTTCTTTTTACCGATTTCCGCTTAATCGAGGCGGGACCCGTCCATCTACCGATTAATATCATTTACTTGGTACATTTTTAGTAGCACAGGTAAAAAAATATTCCCGGCCCCGCCCTTGTCCATATCCAAATATAATTGAACTGTCCATGTCCTTTTCGGTCTACCTTGCTTTCTCTTTCCTAATATAGAAATACACTTAACTCCTCTAACTGCAGCTGATGACCATTTATGTCGAACGTATCCAAACCACCGCAATCGTCCCTCCCTAGCTTTCTTAGAAATAGACTCCACCGCTAACAGTTGTCTGAAAACATCATTTGGTATATGATTCATCATTGTGTGGCCACATATTTATCGCAACATACGCATTTCTACCGTTTCCAACTTACGTTCTTAAACCTTCCTCAAAGACCAACACTCAGAACCATACAGTAATGTTGGTCTAACTGCTACCTTATAGAATCTACCTTTCAATCTTAACGGTACACTTTTATCACACAACACTCATGTGGCAGCCTTTCATCTACGTTAACCTGTTTTAATATGATTCATAATATCTGTAATAATATATCCGGTATGCTGTATAATAAAAGCTAGGTATTTGAAACTATTAGTCTGTGTCACCCTATCATTTGTAATGCAAACTACAACATCATTTTCATTATCTTTTCTGTTGAAATTAACATAAAGATACAATGTCTTCGAACGGCTCAGACGCAATGATTTAGCCTCTAATGTTGCTCGCTACTATTCTAATTGTGTATTAATCTCAGTCTTCGACTTCGCAACTAAGACAATGTCATTATCAAAAAGCATACACCAGGGAACATTGTCTTGAATGTCATGAGTAATCATATCTCAAATAATTTTAGAATTGCAATTGTTTGGAACAGGGCCCTTAGGATCTTACCTTGTTAACCATTCTATAAAATGACTTGTATTAGAAGGAAAATGATATAAAAATAAGTTCAATGGGAAAAAAAAGTAATGCTACGTTATCAATTTTAATTTTTTTCTCAACTTATTCTAATTTATGGGCAAATATGTGTGCACGTGAGATTTTGTATTATGATTAGGAAAATTATCAATTACACATGAAAACTCAGTATTTGAGATAATTATCGGGGTACCTAACATTTTTTTTATAAAAAAGGATATATGTATGGTAACTAAACTTGCTAATTTTGTATAATGACACCAATATGATAATTTAATTCTATATTTATTCTCTAGGTAGACAACATGAATGTATTATAAAAGAAAAATATATGATCGAATTGAAAAAAGTAAATAAAATGTTAAATCAGAAAATATGAAAATGTCAGAATTTATCGAATATCAATCAGAGTCTGAGATGTTAATCTTTACAAAGGATTAATATGGAGATAAAGATGTCGATTGCAGGAATTACAATTATCACCTAATTATAAATATGAAGTTTTCCTGATTTATTGTAATTAATTTATATTCTGTTTGGGTGATTGTAATTGTGTCTGTATAAGCACATAATAGGTTTATTTTGAACGTGTTCGAAAAGTATTATCTTTTTCACAACCCAGCAACTCTTAATAATTTTTTATTGAGAGAGTTGTATTATTGTATTAGTTTTTATTATATATATATATATATATATATATATATATATATATATATATAATAAGGCTCAGTGAGGAACTCCTTATTTGAGTAACTGATGAATCAATTCATATTTTATAAAAATTTGATTAACAAATAATTAATTATATAAAACTACAAAACATACAAAAAATCATAGAACACAAAAAATAATTGCAAAACAAAAAAAATTACATCATCTACAAAAAATATAGAACACAAATTACAGAGCACTAATACTGATTAATGTTCTATATTTTATGTAATTTGTTTGTTTGTTTTGTAATTATTTTTTGTGTTTTGTAGTTTTTTCATGTTCAACAATTTTTTCATGTGTTCTGTAATTATATTTGTTGTTGGTTCCTCAGTTACTCAAATAAGGGAGTTCCTCATTGAACCTAAACATATATATATATATATATATATATATATATATATATATATATAAAAGATAAAAAATATTTATAATGATACATTTTAGTTTTGATACTACTAAAATTATATAAACAAACTTACAACCTGTGCGAAATACGCGATAACTAATATTTAAGTAAATTAATTTTTTATTTTTATTGATATTTAATATATAATTTTATAATATTAAGAATTTATGTTAATATTATATGTTCTCTTATATATATATAAATTTATTTTATTTAATCACAATACCATACGCCCATGTAAAAATTCAAATAAATTAGTTTATTAACCAAATTAATCCATACGAATTATGGGATCTGTTTCAAGATTGTAGGAAGTATAATTTAGTGTCATACCTGAAATCAAGAAATCAAGAACAAAAATACCAAGAATAGTTCGAGGCACGTGAAAACCACGCTATCCTTGAAACAGATAAGTCCCTTCCGTATGGTGCTTGAAGGTGTGATGACCTATGTCTCCCAGGATACAACGAACAAAGGTGATTTGAAGCACTTGCAAATCCGCTTTCTACGAACTGAACAAACACCACTGCTATCTCATAGAACAGAACCTAAAGTTCTAAGATGAGAATGACTAGAAAATGAAGAAAACTTATAACCATTTTTCCTCTCTCCCAAACAATGGAGCAAGGCTCTCCTTATATAGGAGTAGAAGATATGTAACTTATACAATAAATCAAAATTGTAACATCTACCATAATGAACTAACATAAAGAACACATCAATATTTAGTCATTATGGAGGAAGTTACAAAATTAATTTACAAGTTACCAAAATAAAATAATATAATACAATTAATTTTATTCATATAGTCTAACAATCCCCCACATGAATAAAATTGACATTGTAAAACGGAAATTTTGACACGGAGATAGAGCGACGGTCGACACCAGCATAGGATAGGTTGACCTTACCCCTTGAACCTTCCCTTGTAAGAACATATTTACATTTCTAGAAAATCAGTAGTCGCGTTGACCTTGAACTGTTTTATGTATTGTGAAATGATGATACATACCCCACTGAAGTTTTTCCAATATTTGTTCAGTTCTCACTGTTAAGTCCATTTTGGTCTTGAGCTTTAGCCTGGTTCTGTGAATTTTACCCAGAATTAGCCCCACAATTCTTTCTTGAAGCGACCCCACTTCACTCACATAGGTGATATCTTTAAATAATACCATTATATTATTTTGTTCGACTTATCGACACACAAGGATCATTAAAATCATTGCTTAGCCTTATCCATATTTTATCACTGTTTTTCATCATAGGAATGGACCTGGGAGTAGAACCCCCACAGTGATCTCACTAAGTCTTTACAGTTAGGTTGTCCCATTGAACCATGATCTTGGGATCACCAGTCAACATGGTTGGGTTTCCTTTGTATCGACTTTTATTATGGGCTTTAGTCTCATTCCTTTCGATGATTTCTCAACTAACTCTCTTGTTAACCCCTTGGTTAGCAGATCCGCAATGTTATCTTTTGATCTGATAAAATCAATAGTGATAACTTCAGTTGAGAGTAGTTGTCTAATGGAGTGAATAATATTCATTATTTTCAGATATAGTTTCACGTGTCCTTTTGATTAACTTGAACTTTCTTTGGACTTACGTGGAAACACATGTTCAAATAATGAAGCATTTCTCGATTCCATTATTGTAGTCTTGTGTATATCTATGATTTTCGACTCATGCACAAGACACCTACATACATACCCAAAAAAAAATACAATCCACTATCTATGGACCGATTTTCATTATTTTTGTTCTGATACTAGAACCCTTTAATTGCAAAGCACCCCCACACTTTTAAGAATTTATAGATCTTTCGTTTCCACAATTCATAAGGTGTCTGCTTTTGATTTTTTTTCCAGGGATATCTTATTAAATAGATAATTTGCTGACAAGACAACATCTTCCCATAAATTCTCAAGCAACCCTGAACATAACAACATTGCATTGCTCACTTCATTCAAGTTACTTCGTATAAAATTCACCAAACGGTGATACATATTCATGACCTCGGTCACTATAATATTCTCATTAAATTTGAGTTTCAACTTATTTTTATAGAATTCAAATTCTCTATAACTTCATCTTTGCTTTTTGAGCAATAGATATAACATGATTTTGTACTATCATTCACAAATGTGACAAAGTACTTATTACCATCCCTTTTTCCTTTTGTGCCACATCTTGAAATTCAGCCCACTGAATTTCTCCGATTTTTCCGCGTGAACGGTTATCAATACAGCCATATCAGGCACCACAATGGTCACCGCATTAGGCACTTGCACTGCCTCAGCAGTCACATGACCATCACCACACATGAATTATTTTAATAATTCATTTGCACAAGTAAACAATTTCAATAAATTATTTACTATATTCATTGTTTTATGTTACAATCATAATCAAATTATAAAGAGTTTTTTTTTAGAATTAAATACATCAATTTTGATATATCAATGGATAATTCTCAGGTTTCGGAGGAGTCACAACGGTCCTACTTAAAACCTAAATCCTAGACAGAATTTTTCATTTTCAATATCAAAAATTTATTTTAAACTAAAAAAAATTCTCATGATTGTAACCATAATTAAATCTTGAATCATCAAATGCTAATCATATACATGTTAAATAATATAAATATAAAACATATAAATTCAATAATTAGCAATTTGAAATTACATACACAACATGAGTTACACAAATGATTTTAATGCTCCAAAATTAATATGAGCAAGCAAATAAACAATCACAAATAATACATAATGACATGTCTAATTACTTTACAAACAGTCAGTTAATATATTAGAAATATGTCATTTAAATCCAATTAACACATCAGTGACCAAAATGACTAACGCCAATAAATAAATTAATGAAATGTCTATAAAACATGGCTAATCAGTAGCTCAGATTTAATGGATCATTAAATAGTAAATTAAAACTAGGAGTTACAATCGATTACACTTATGGTAAAAAGTAGATTAATCAATAAATTTAATACTGAAAAGCATATTCAAGGTGTCTAGCGAATCAGCACATAATTCTAAAATAAACTAGAACAAGACTAATATTAAAGAATAGTGGAATATACTGGCATAAAGCCACTGTAAAATAATTGAAGGAAAACTACAACACTTTTCTCCAAACGTGGACCAGAAAAATATCATGCACACATAGAAACCAAGTGCTAAAAAAAATCTCAAACCAAAACCTGCATGCAAGTAGAATTAGTGTAGCCACCTAATACAAATAAGCAGGCGAAACACCAAATATTAGATCCAGAGCAAGATTCGGAGAAAAAGAGAAAACTTAATCTCTAAAAATTATATAAACCTTTATATCAAGCACATAAAAGGCGCATATATATATATATATATAGAGAGAGTATATTTATTCAATTAGTCAAATTGCACTTAAAAATAATAATATATGTTCATGTAAAATTGAATTCATATAATTCACATATTCACATGTACTAGTAGAAATCACTTGCATTTGATCCATAAATTCAAATCATATATACATGATATTGAAATAAATCAAATGCAATAAAGTAATTAAAAAATTAGCATGCTATGTAAATTTAACCACTTATTAGGAAAATTGCCACTAATTACAACATCTAGCTGTGTAATCATCATATACATATAAGACGAACTACAGAGCCAGTATAAACCAGACATGCATGCTAGTACATAAAACATTAAACATGATATGTCAACAACAATTCTGTTCAAAATTCATGCACTTTAACACAATACTATACTCCCATGTAAAAATTCAAATAAATTAGTTTATTAACCAAACTAATCCATACGAATTATGGGATCTGTTTCAAGATTATAGGAAGTATAATTTAGTGTCATACCTGAAATCAAGAAATCAAGAACAAAAATACCAAGAATAGTTCGAGGCACGTGAAAACCACACTATCCTTGAAACAGATAAGTCCCTTCCGTATGGTGCTTGAAGGTGTGATGACCTCTGTCTCCCAGGATACAACGAACAAAGGTGATTTGAAGCACTTGCAAATCCGCCTTCTACGAATTGAACAAACACCGCTGCTATCTCATAGAACAGAACCTAGAGCTCTAAGATGAGAATGGCTAGAAAATGAAGAAAACTTGTAACCATTTTTCCTCTCTCCCAAACAATGGAGCAAGGCTCTCCTTATATAGGAGTAGAAGATATGTAACTTATACAATAAATCAAAATTGTAACATCTACCATAATGAACTAACATAAAGAACACATCAATATTTAGTCATTATGGAGGAAGTTACAAAATTAATTTACAAGTTACCAAAATAAAATAATATAATACAATTAATTTTATTCATATAGTCTAACAATCCCCCACATGAATAAAATTGACATCGTAAAACGGAAATTTTAACACGAAGATAGAGCGACGGTCGACACCAGCATAGGATAGGTTGACCTTACCCCTTGATAAAAACAATTCTTATTTATATTATTTTATTATGCATTTATTAAATTTTAATTATTTTTATAGATGTCATATAATTTGTTATTAATTAAATAATTAGTTATCATAAAAACATTTTTTTATGTTATCTTAACAATTTTTTAGAAAAATAAAGACTCTGCACTCGGGCTGAGCTCGGTACATACTCGTCCAGACCACGAAAATAGAAAGGGTTGGGCCTAAATTTTCTTTGTAGTTTTTTAACAGCAATCATGCATGTATTTGGGTAATTGGATCGATTTCAATTGGATTTATGGGAAAGATTAACTTCCGATTATGATATATTTAAAATATTATTTGAATTGAATCAGATTTTATTCGGATCAGATTTGTTTCGAATCAAATCTTATTCGGATTAAAATTGGATAAATTTCGGATTAAAATCAGATTAAATTAGGTTAACATCATTTCAAATTTTATTATTTCGAATCGAAAAAGTGCTTGTCTGAAATAATTTTAGAGTAGTTTATAATTATAATAAAACTAAAATAAAAGTCGTTAAAAAAGTTTTTGAAATAATGGCTTATTTATTATCTCTCGTTTTATTTTTTAATTTGTGATACTTTAAAAGATTATCTTATTATTAAATATATTACTTGTAATATAAAATAATATAAGTTTTTAAAACTTTGTTTGTATAACTATTTTAATTTTTTGATATAATATTATTTTAAATATGAATTTTGTATAAGAATAGATTATTTTAATGAATAAAACTAGGTTAATATCTGTTATGGATTAAAAACTAGGGTATATTAATTGCAATGTATGTCAGAGCTTATCGAGTTTTAATGGCTGCGATTGTGTTTCGGACTTAACTCTGCCCTCACAAGATGTCTACGTATCACAGTGCGTATGAGAATCAAGCTAGACGTAGTTTTTGGTGATGCCCTTGGGGCTATGGCGGTAAGGGCACACCAAGGACGTAGTGGCTTATATGTCCTTCGAGGATGAAACCAAGACGTAGTTTTAAGAATGAGAGATTATGCCTTTTATATAGACGCAGGAAGTCTAAGAATTATAATAGGGTTAGGAACCTTGGCGGACAAAACACCTCCTTGAAGGATTCTGGATCCTTCTTGTGATATAAGTAGTTTCCATGTAGGAATATGTTTCCTTATTATTGGAAGTGATTTGGGGCTACACTTTGAAGTAGTTTCCTTGTCATAATTAATTAGCTGTATATTTAGCTAATTAATTAATTACGAATTTATTTAATCATTAGGGTTTCAAGCCTTATTAAATGAGCATCCCTTTTGGACCAAACCGGGTCTAATTAATGCTACATTAATTGTGTCTTTAGGGATTACTTTTAGCCCATATCATTTGCCCCTCAACTTCTGTAAAGCGTGTAACACTTTGTAGAAGTTAAGGTTCATAGACTTTGTTGCTTATGTTAGCCTTCGTAGCTTCCCACATTTTGCTAAAATTCATCTTGTCCTCTGGGACATTTATGAATTTTTCCTTTATTTGTAGGGAAATTTCCCTTATTTTCTAGGAATTTTCCTCTATTTATAAGAAATTTTCCAAAATTTAATTGTACTCACATGTATTTTTCTCAATTTTTTAAAAATTTCTTCTATTTATTATAGAGAATTTCTTACAATTTATTTGTAGCCACATGTATTTTTCCTCAATTTTTAGGAATTTTTCTCTATTTATTATTGAGAATTTCCCACAATTTATTTGTACCAACATGTATTTTTCCTCAATTTTTAAGAATTTTTCTCATTTTTATTATAGAGAATTTCCCACAATTTATTTGTGCCCACGTGTATTTTTTCTCAATTTTTAGGAACTTTCCTGTATTTATTATAGAAAATTTCCCACAATTTATTTATACCCACATGTATTTTCCCTCAATTTTTAGGAATTTTCTCCTATTTATTATAATTTAAATCATTTTTCAATGATTTTCTTCACATTTTTCTGTATTATTTTCGACCAGGAATCTTAGTCGAATTCGACAAGAATCCTGGTCGTTTCTTGCTTCCCTATGGAGCCTTGGTCGACAGGGATTCCTGGTCGGCCAAGGCTCATTCCTTGGTTCCTGGTCGGCCATGACTCCTGGTCGTATAGATTCCTCTCGGTTGTGGTGCCAACCGTGGCATCTGGTCGTTAAGGTTTCCTGGTCGTTAATTCGACCAGGATCCTGATCATTTGTAGTGTCAATGTTGACGCCTAACCGTTGAGGATTCCTGGTCGTATGTTCGACCAGGATCCGAGTTGGTTGTGGTGTGAATCCTGGTGCCTAGTCGTTGAGGATTCCTAGTCGTTTAGGGTTTTTAGTCATTTTAGGCATTCATTGGCTTCTAGTTGACAATGAATCCTAGTCTTTGTTGAGCCATTCATTGGCTTCTAATCGACAGGAATTCCTAGTCATTTGGTCCTTCGAGGATTTTTGTTGTGATAACTGTTACGTATTGACCCACAGGTCTTTGGGCTTTGTTATGGCCCAAACTTTCATATTTTCTTTTCTTATTCGAAAGAAAGTTCCAGTCCTCATCGATATTTAGGCCCTGTTTGTTCGAGGCCCAATTCACTTTGAGGACTTTTTTCTAGCTATGAGAAGTTAAACGATTAAGCTTCTGCTTTTCTTGGCTATAAATTAGTGAAGTGAGAGTTTATTCCTCACTTCTTGCCTTCTCAGTTAAACTCTCTCAAAATTTCACTTTATAGCTCATTAGTCAAGGCGATTTCCAGCGAAGTTTTTCCGATCAATCTTCATCTTCTTCGACCTTTCAAGGTTTCACCTGTTGAATATCAATGACCGATTCTTAGGACGTTGCTCAACAGAGGCTCCTTGCCAGGGCGGCGAAAAGAGGTAATGCAGTTGTTGTAAACCCTGTCTTTTCATCACTTTCAGATTTGTTGCAAATTATAGGTGATGAATTCCCCACTTTAACGGAGTTAGATGCCTCTAAATACTCAGGTATTTTTACAAACCAAGTCCATTATGATAAATTTACCAAATTGTATAAATTGCCCCCGGACAAAAAATTGTTTTAGCTGAGCATCGGGATCAGACTTGTCATTGGCGGCCCACTATTTTGTGTATCTTTAGAGACGCCCTTATAGGTGGGCTTAAGTTCCCTTTTCATGAGTTTATCATGAGGTTACTGGCTGAAGTTAGGGTCAGCCCATGTTAGTTAGGTCCAAACTCATGGCGGACCTTTCTTTAATTTATGGTTTTATGCCTTGGGAAGAATTACGTTCTTTCTGTAGCCTTTTTAAGACTATTTTTCAATTCAAGAATAGCCCAAACTCGATGTTGGGCTAGGTATATATTAACCACAGGCAGGGTGTAAGCCCAATCTTTTGTAACAAATCTTTGTCCGACACCAACCCTGATTGGAGGAGGGATTTCCTTTACTTGGTGTGGGAATGAGGAGATTTAGGCACCCTTTTTAGGACCTCTTTTTGCAAAGTGAAAGATGGCAACCCGGGCCTGATTCAGTTGACCCCTGAGGAGAAGCTCATAGTTGCATATTTGGGTCGAGATAATGGCCAGACTCATTATTGAAAGCTCATTGAGGAATTTTCTTTGAAGGTCGTGGGCCTTTCTCATGTTTTTGATAATGATATTTTTCTTGACTTGTCTTTTCTTTATGATTTTTCTGAGCCCGATTTTTATTTCCTTGTTTGTTTTGCAGCTGCCGAAAATATTAATTTTCATTTGGGCGTGGGTGACCAAGAAATCCACAAGATGCGCAAGGCCCGCGAGGCTCTTGAAGGCTCAATCCAAGAGCCCAATATTCCCGGGTTCCTTAAACATTGTGACAAGGCCCAAAGAAAGAGGCCTTGAGTCGACAAGGAGGATCCGGCCATAACGGCGTGGAGGCCCAGCTGGAACATTCGAAAGTAGGACACCGTCATCGGGAGTACCTTAAACTCCATCGACTTGTCCCAAAACTCGATTCGTCCAGCCGACAAGACTAAAATTGTCTTGAAGACGGATATCGAAGAGACTGAGAGTTTGGGATCTCAAGCTGTGGCCATGGTAATTGTTAGGAAATTAGAGACCCAGAAGTTACAGAGGGGGGGTGAATGTATACTTCAAATTTTTGTTTAGAAGATGAACTTGTTCGAAGCTTGATGAACTGATAAATTTACAATAGTGTTTATCAAGACATATAACAATAAACAAAGTAAACACGGATGTAACTTTTAATCTAATTTATATTAGAAAGAACTTTGCTACAATCTGAAATTCAGTTTGAATTTCAGCTTCGCTTCTAGGAATATTACAACTCAAAGTAGATATTACAATTATGTGCTTTGTGTTTTTCTTCTCCACTTTTCAATTGTGACTGTGCATTAGCTATATAGACAACATGTCCTGTGCACATGCTCACTAATGACAGTTGTGCTAAAACTAGAAACAGACAAGACCTGCTTTACATTTGACTAATGACTATTTCTAGCTAACACTGTTGTGACAGTCTGCTCCATTCTGCCTTATCTCTTCTGTCACTTTTCTTGACTTATCTTCCCAGCTGCATTGTAGACTTGTCTCTATCTGTGCAGGTTTGACTTATCCTGCAAACACAGAGCTGCAACATCATCTGTCTTGTTCTGCAATTCTTCCTTGAAACTAGCTTCTTTTGCAGTCGAGTACTCTTCTTGAAATTGATTCGATAAGTCATGGTGATTGACTTCTCGAACAGTTGTGACTTCTCGATTGATCCTGAATACTTGATTTCTCGAATGACTAGATTTCTCGATCGCATACTCAGCTTGATGACTTCTCGATCAGAATAGACTTCTCGAATACATGCTTGATATTGACTTCTCGAATGACTCAGCCTTATTACTTCTCGAATGCTCCATTTGCTAACTTCTCGAATTGTTTATTCTCACTTCTCGAATGACTCATAATCAACACTTCTCGATTGGCTTCAATACTTGACTTGTCGAATGACTGACTTCTCGATGGAGTACTGAGCAGTTAAGAGTTTTGAGACTTCTTGAAATGTTTCCACAGTTCTGACTTCTCGAATAGCTGACTTCTCGACCAAGTAATTTGCCTTAGAGAATTCTCAGATAACTTTTCTTATTTCTTCACAGTTTTCTTTGTCTGGTTGCATGATTCAACTTGAATCTTCTAACTGACTTTATTTCTGACTTTATTTACAATTTGAAGGTAAACAGAGAAAATTTCTATCCACAAATTACACATGAATAACTAAGTCACCAGTCTATTACAGAAGTACAAACTGAGTTACAGCAAGACAGATAATTAAATGGGCTAGGCTTGATTTAAGTCCAACAATCTCCCCCAATTTGGAAAATGATGAATTTTTACAAATTAATACAAGATATCAAGCCTACCTATATTGTTGTTGTTGATCAGCTGCCTGATCATATTTTTCTTTTCTTTCCTTTTCTTCCCTGGCCTTGTTTTCTTCAATTGCCTGTAATATCAGTTGTCTGGCCATGATTTCTTCAATCAAAATTGCATCTTTCAGTATGTCTGCAACAATTTGTAGAGTGAGCATTGGGTAGTCTTGAACAAACTTGAGTCTAATTTTGACAGAGATTCCACTTCTCAGTTTGAATTCGACTCTGTCAGGATCTTTGAACACTCTACTTTTACCCTGTCTTCTCAATTCTTCAGACAACTGCTCTACTCTTTCCTCCTCCTTCTTTTTCTTCTCAATCATCTCCTTCATGTACTATACCTTGTCAATCTTTTTCTGATACTTCCTTTCCAAGTACTGAGCCATTTCCATCATTCTCAGCTTGTTAATCATGCATTTCTTGTCAAACAGGCTAATCACTCTCCTAATGTCATGAGTGGTAGCATCACTGTTGTCATGATGAAAACCTCTTTCTTCTCCATCAACATTTGTAACAAACATTCTCTTGTCTCTGATTTCTACCTTGACAATTCTGTTAGCCCTCCTCTGTTTGATCCTCACCTTGTCAGTTTCAGCAATTTCTTGAATAGGTTTAATAGGTAGACCTTTATCAGGAACAATGAGTTGTTTTCTCCACTTAGGACATCTTACTAGCAAAGAGCTAGTAGAATTCTTGAATTTAGTTGTTGTGGCAGTGTTGACTTTGAGATGTTGACTTGGCTTCAGTTTCCTTGACTGTTCCTTTTTAATTTCCCTCCTTATCACTCCATGTGCAGTAACTTTCATGAACATTCTTCTTGGAGATTTGGATTTGATGGTTGTTGCAGTTTCAGAAACTATTGACATCTCACTAGCACCCTGAGATTTGGTAGGTGTACTAGAGTGAGTGCCAGCAGCTTGCTGCTGGGAAGGATTTCTTCTTTGATATTGTTTATTTTTCTCAGAATTGTCTCTTTTCTTCTTGTCTTCATCCTTCTTCTTCTTGTCTTCTTTCTTTCCCTCCTTATCACTCCTAGATTCAGGCTTTTTATCCTTCTTGTCCCGATCCTCACTGTCATCATCTTTCTTTTTGTTCTTCAACTCTTCTTTTGCAAATTCAGAGATTTGTCCAGAGATAAAATTTTTCATTTTCTCTACAATTTCATTGTCCTCCATCTGCTTCACCCTCTTCTTTTCAATCAACTCAATCAGGTTAACAATTTGACTTCTATTGCCTGAATTGAGATGTTGATGGATCCTGAAATGAGCAAGTTTTTCCCCTCTAGCCATATACATAACCCCATCTGGATTACAGTAAGTCTCAGGCAAGGCATTAGGAAGAAGAGGCCCCAAAATCTGGTTCTTCAGTTCTTCATCTTCTTGGGTTACCAATTCTACTGCTTTGTATAGACATTCAAGCTCATTATAAGATAATCTCTGAAAGAGTGCAACTGAGACCTTGAAATATCCAGACTCCATCTGAATAAGAGGCTTCTTGAATATTTGCCCATTATACTCAAATTTAACCCCCCTTACTGCAACTACAACATTGTCAAGCATCTTCTTGTAACTCCAGTGATTTCCCTTGACTTGCTTTTTGATGTGATGCAGGAGGTCCAGAAAGTTCTTGTCAGAATTGGGTTTTAGAATTTCACTTCTTAGCCTTCTCATTACTGCCTTCTGCCTTTCAGCCTCTATCTCATCTCTTCTTGAATTCTCCCCCTTAGGGTTGATATCTTGCTTGGGAGGGAAGGTGGAGTGACTTGGTTTGATTACTGAAGATTGAGTCTCTAGAGGGGCCTGGCTAGAGGTGCTCATACTTGTTATGAAGCTTTGAAGGGATGTGAGTTGTGCAGAGATAGATGCCAAAGAAGTTCTTTGTGATGCAGTGTTGGAAACAAACTCCTGTTACATGCTTTGAACATCTGCCACAACTCTTGAAACAGTAGAGGTGAGAGAGTCCACCCTGGCATTTAGAGTATCAATGGTGGAGGCCTTTGCAGCTTCATCTTTGGCCTTGGACTGATAGTACAGATCCACTTGCAATGGAGACAAGTTGTGAATTAGCACATCCTCAGGCAGCTTGTCTGCATGCCTATTTTTGTACAATACTTCAACCATATTGTTGATTCTCCTTTGATTATCTAGGATGGCCATGTTACTTTGAATCATTTCTTTAAACACCTTCTCTAGGGAATCCATCTTAGAGTTGAGAAGTGAAGTCTTCACAGAATCTGCCTTGGAACCGCCTCCATACATTCCTCCTGTCCTGAGCTTGTTTTCAATAGCCAGCAATGTACCCTCTACCTTGGTTCTGTGATTCTGAATTTCAGATTGAACTCTGTTAGGTCCAAAGTGTTGTAGAGGGGGGGGGGGGGGGGTGAATACAACTGTTTAAAATTAATGTGAGAATAAACAATATGCAGGTAATAAATGATGACACAGAATTTCAAGAATATATCATTATATTCATTGATGGATTTGCTACAACATTCATAAAAGCATCATGATCAGTTGAACAATAAATACAGCAATTAAAGCTAGATTCAGCTGATCCTCTCTCTCACTTTTTGTTTTACAGTAAATGCTCTCTCTTAAAAATATCGTTGAATTACAGAGATGATGAAAGTCTCCTTACTAATAAAAACAAAGTGCTGCTTTTATAATGTCATGTAGTCTTGATCTTGTCCTTTTTGTGTACGTGGCCCAATCAGGACTTCGACAACAAAAAGTACTTTCCCAACAACTCTGGATCAACCGTTCACAATAAGCCACTTGTCCCTTGAACATTAAATGTTACATATCTACCCGCATCTCGATCTTCGCCTGGACCCATCTCGATCTCGATCTGTGAAAATATCAATCTCGATCTCGATTTATGAGGATCTCGATCTCGATCTGGGAGAATCTCGATCTCGATTTATGAAGATCTCGATCTCGATCTAGGAGAATCTCGATCTCGATTTATGAAGATCTCGATCTCGATCTGGGAGAATCTCGATCTCGATCTACCGTGGATCGAGATTTGCCTTTGCACTGTTTTACTTCAATTATAAATCTCAACCCGCATCTCGATCTGCTGTGGATCGACATTTGCCTTAGCAAATATGCACACATCCAATGTTGACCTTCTTTAGTGACTAATTGAGGATTAACCTTTATGAGCAAGTTTCCCTAGCTTCTTCAATTTCTTTTCCTCACTCAATTCAAATGAGATCTTCTATTACTGACATGAACTTGCCTCCAATGTCCTGACACTTGATGCAATGGTCTGGTTCATAAGTGACTAGTCTTGTAGGGGTTCTTGCTTCTGAATGTCAGTTCTCATTTGTTGATTAACCTTTACATTATCCAGATGTTGATATACATTACATGAAATCACTTTGGTCTTCTTGATACTTCTTTGACATTAATTTGATTCTCCATTAGATAAGTTAGGGCATGAGCAATACTGAGATTGAACTTCTTCTCACTTATGCATCCTTGATTAACCAAATTAGTTACTTGTAGTTACCAAGTATCATTACCATTTCTTCAGTTGATTGATTCCATGTGCTTCTTCGGTTTCTCTTGTTTTGCTGTTGTTTTATCTTCTCTCTAGTTGAGTTACATAATAATTAAGTGATACAAGTTAGTACACCTATGCCTTTCAATCTCCCCCTATTTGATTGTCTAACAATGACAACCAAATTCACAATGAGGATAACTCAACTAACCAGGGACTGAAAAAGATAAAATGACATTCATAAAAGATCATGTCAACTTGCATAATGCTTGGCTTGATTAATTAACTTCATGTCTATTACTGATACTTCAAGTGCCAAAATTGGACACCTGTTGGCTCAATTAAATGGCTTCATGCTCTTCTAGAGATTTTCTCTAAGTACTTTAAGAGCACGGTCCACTCAATCTTCAATTATCCTTCTGAAGTCCTTTTAGCAGTATTACCACCGCCGAACTTCGCGAAATAATTGACGCCTAATATAAACCAGTTTCAAGACACTTAGCTAACTAACTTCTACCTTACACTACACAAGAAAACAGATAATATATTTTTACAATGCAGGAAAACAAGAAAACAAATTACAACGCAAAGAAACATTATAAGCAAAATACATTAAAACTTTGATTTCTTGCGCTCCTCTTCCTCACGAGCTTTCTTCTTGGCTGCTTTTTCTTTCTTTATGAACTCAGGGTTGCAGACTTCATCCATTCTTTTCTTGAGAAGATTAAGTCCTTCTGCTTCCACATGATTTCTGATCTTGTAATTTCGAAACAACCTCAACCACCTTTCAACCATGCTGCGAGTGGTAAGCTTCGTGGGAATGTCTTCAAACCTCAGCTTCGTGACTTTGTCAGGGTACCCCTTTTCCCCTTTCTTCCTTATAACCAGCTGCTTAGGGTATCCAATGACAATAGCGGTGGTGCATTGCTGTAGCCTCTGAATATCAAGCTGTTGTCTTCTCTTACAGAAGTTATCAAACGTGACCCTTAGATAATCCTGATCAAACTCGTCAACATCATCCATCTCATCAATCAATTCCTTTATAATACACAGTGTTTCATGACTGTGTTCTGCAAAGATGTCGTACTTGATTTCAATGATGGTTTCCACCCGATGCTTGTCTGTATAGATCAGTAGATCATTCTCATTCTCAGCTTTGCTTTTGACAAACTTGACATTTGCACCAGCCACTGCACCAGCTTCCTCCCTTATTTCCCCTTCTTCTGGAATGTCTATCCTTGGATCTCCGTATCTCTGCACATGCTCCCTTATTGCCTCGTCTTGCTGCTCGAATGCATAGTCTTCAGGTTTCTTCTTAACCACTGGTAGTGTAGCTTCAGGCAACTTGTATCTAGCATCTTGCCTTCTTATCAGCTTCTCCAAGTCCTTAGCCACCAGCTTCTTTTCCTTTGTTAGAAAACCCTTAGAGAGGACTAGCTTTACAATTGCCTTCAGCACATTTCCGCTCGGAGTTAGTTTCGAGTCATGCAGATTTACGATCCTCAAGACCTTGTCATGGACATATCTGATCTGGTAGGGATTTAGAATAATGTCAACCCCTCTGTCTTCAGCCATCTTAACAATTTCTCCTTAAACAGCACTCCAGTCTTGACAGAGGTGTCTACCTTGTGAGCGAATTCTACCAATTCACTTGCACCCCTTTCTTGGAAGAAAGCTTCATCGACCATACACGGCCCGATTTTTGTTATGGGTGTCCAAGTGATCATCGGATTCCATGCCTTCTCCTTGAATATGACTTGTACGGAGGTGCATCCCTGTCTTATGAAATTCAGATAATTCAGCAGCCCAGGGTTTAGATTTTCTAGCTTATGAAGAAGAAAGCTCAATCTTTCTGAGTCATGAGCATAGGCTCTTGGTCCTGCTAAGGCTTCTCTAGCCTTGTCCCACTCGGGACCTTCCCTCCTTATGTCAGCCTGGACCTTAGGATCTTTGATCTTTTTCATTTCGAACTCATGCTGAGTTTTCTGAGCCGCTCTCTTCTCCTTTGCCATTAGTTCTTTTTCAACTATCCCTTGTAGCACTTCTTCATTTACTCTTTCTCTGGCTTCCCTGAAAATCTCTCCTTGCATCTCCGCTTCATCAACTTCTTCTTCTGGGACATGCTCGTCAGCAATCGAGTGGTCTCCTGCATCACCTGCACCAGATCCGCCAGGATTTAGACCTCTTTCTTGTTCCCACTCTCTTGCCCGTTGCTCGAGTCTCGACCTCCTTGCCACTAAGGCTTCTACATCCATTTCGTCATCATCAGAATCTTCAATAAAGTCTCTCATAAATGCATCGACAAGAGGTGTTTCTTTCTCAGCTTCTTCTTCAACCACCATCTTCTGCTTGCCTTTGTCCTTAAGAGCCGGTTGAGCCTCCTCCACCTTTTCACCAGATTTGTTTGAGGACTCGATCACCGGACCCTTACTAGTCAGCTTTTTCAGACCCTGATCCTCCTTTTCCCCCTTAGGTGTGTTATCCTCATCAGGAGCATCATCATCATTATTATCGTCACCACCACCACCGGTTGAAGGACCAGGTCCAGCCCTGTTACGGCCAAAGACAGCATCAAGGAGTTCATTTAGCTTCGTCCAAACCTGAGACATGCCATGAGTGACATCATCTACTGACCTCCCAACCTCCACCTGTGCCAATCCGAGATTGTTTATCTTGTCAATCATTTGGATTTTGGACGACAATGAGGTTCTCCATGAACTGAGCTCCAACCTCCAATCTTCCAGAGTGAGAAGAGACAGCAGCAGTAACACCAGCAACTCCAGCCTCCAAAGCCTCCACTTTCTTCACTAAATCCTGCAATTTGGGGGACGGTGTTTGGCTTGGGTTAAACTGTTTACTCTCGCCGGGTTCTGTTTCACTCAAGATCCCTAAAAAGAAGGGATCTACTCTCCTTGTCTCTCCCTCGTGTTTAGAGCCTAACAGTACTAGAGCCTCATTCACTAATCGCTGGGGACTAGCGGTGAGTTGGTCGGCGATATCGGTCAGTGAGACTGAGCCTTTAAGCGCTGTGTCTACGATAGGAGATGGCGTTATGACCATGTCATCCCCTTGTTCACTTAGAACCTTTTCTGGTTCGCTGGGCTGTTCTGGAGGCGTAGACCCACCAGTCACCAGATGTCGTTGCTCTGCGAGCAACTTGTTTTCTGATTTAGATGAGGAAGCGTCATCCGTACTGGATTCGACAGACTCTTCCTCATTAAAACTTCCTGAGATACTAGTATCAGAAGTGCTAGTCTCAGTTTGCCATTCCCCTTCCGAGAAATTGCTCAAAGAGCCCTGAGCGGACAACTCAGGGGAGGTAGGGCCAGATCCTATTGGCTGTTGAGCTGGACCCCCTCCTGGACTCTCACCAACATGCCTAGGCGAGTGCGAATGTGTTGAAATGTTTTGTAGAGGAGAGCCACCAGCGTGAGGTGTGGTGGCTGTGAGAGGTGAACTAGCCGTAACAGGTTGTGCAGTTGCCACTGGGTTTGAATCCACCTTTTGCTTCTTTGGAGGTGGCAGAGCTGCTGAAGTGACTACTCTCACAACTCCTACACTCCCTCCACTCGAATCACTCGACTCAGATAAGCTTGCCTTCCTTTTATCACCAGTTTTAGGGCTGGCTGAACGTTTATGAACAGAAGGGCTTGCAGCCTGGGATAGAGCCTGGGGGTTTTCAGGCCCACGGCTATAGAAAACAGGTTGAATTGATGATTGATCAAGATCAGCAAGAATAGGTACCTGACTCAGAAGATCGTCATCCTTGTCAGCTCCAGCTTCTGCAACATTTGCCTCAGCCATGTCAACATCCATACCTGCTTGTTCCAAATTTCTAGGCACTTGATCTCCACCTTCAGCTTCGTTACCGCTACTCTCAGCTTCTACTGCAGTAAACTGAGAAGCATGCCTCCTAGCATACTCATCTTGCAGATCCTGGAAGTACGGAGTCAGGCGCAACTCAAAAAGTCTTGACTTTTGCTGGGTTTCCATGGTTGAGATACTCTTTAGAGTCATATCAAAACATGCCATCCTTTCAGAGCCTTGAAATACTCTTCTGTGTTCCTCTGAAAGGACGTCATCCAGAACCATCTGAAGAAATCTTGGCATCCAGCATTTGACTGGACCATCTTCCGGATTCCTAGATGCATTCTTTTCCAATGCCCATCTCTCAAGCAACTGAATCAACAGATGTTTGCCCACATTCACTCTCCTGTTGTGTGCCACTCCATATAGTATTACCCGGCAGCTGTTGTTCATTGACCTGTAGTCTTTGTCCTTTGGGAACATGCAGCGCTGAATGGCCTGAACTACATAATCCCACTCAGCTGGTAGCATACCGGTGTTAACCTTTGTTACCTTGATAGGACCCGTTGGAGGGCGACAACCTATCTCCGTGAATAATTGCAACATATCCTCCATAGTGGGTTCCGGAGCATAATCTTCTGTAGGAAGCCCAAGAATCTAATTGAACTTCTGCAGACTGACTTCATATTTGGCACCACCAATAGTAAAGGATAGGCCTGTTGGATTTGCTTTTCCACCCTGAATCTCTAGTGTTGAGTAAGCAGCTTGAAGGGCTTCGACATTCAGGATGGGAGAGGCGGTTAAGGCATGACTTATGATTGATGTGTTGTTGAGGGATTCAATCCAGAACTGATAGTGAATAAATCTACCAGTTGCTCGATCAGCAGAGAGATTAACACAGTTGGTCTTGGGAATTGTGAAATTTGGGTTTGCCATTTTAAATTTGTGTTTGAGAAAAGAAATGTTCTGAAATGGTTTTGCAATGGAATTTTTAGAGAACAAGTTCTAAATTTAAACAAAATAAAACGTACACGAACCCCACTAATTACCCCATGTAATTAGTGACACAAATTAAAACAAATTAACTTCCCCACTAATGACCACTTAACTCCCCACTTAAGATTGACGGTTGAGTTTTCGAAAATTAAAGTGAACAGCCGTTACAAAATAAATTATTTTTCCAGAAAACCACAAACACGGCGGTAAAGTTACACTTTAAGGATTAAACAGTAGTACTCACAACTATTTCACTCAAGAACACAAATGAACTTAAGAATAAGAAAGCACGAAACAAAAACCAAACTCACTCGAATGAAAAGAAAACTAAAGAACTATTTGCAAGAACAGTAATGACGTTATAAACAACACAAGAAGTTCAACAGTTTTAAACAAAATTTTAGCAGAGTTTCGTTTTGGTTATTGATGCCTTTAAGTAACAGTTAGTGATTTTTGTTTAAGAAAATCACAAGAAAACTTGATGTAATGGCAGGGAAAAGAACTCTGGTAATGTATGTATACGCGTGTGTATATGAAGAGTTTAAGCTTTTGGAGAGAGAGAAAGTTAATGTAAATATTGAACAGCCTTTTGAATGCTATAATATATACTTGCACGCCAAAAAAAATATCTGAAAAGACAAGTCACATCTCGATCTCGAGATCCGCATCTCGATCCTCATCTAGATGTCGATCTTTATGTTGATCTCGATCCGCATCTCGATCTACATCTCGATGTCGATCTCGATCCGCATCTCGATCTACATCTCGATGTCGATCTCGATGTGGATAGATCGAGATGTACCTTGACAGTTTTTAGACCAATTTTCACAAGTCGTTCTCGATCTCGATCCAGAACCAGATCGAGATTTGCCTTGGAAAATTTTAATGAAATTATGTGAATTAAACATTTATATGTAAAATTCACAAGATTTCACCACAAATTTTCACACCATTTAATTAACTTACAATTTTGAAACGACAGGGAATTTAGCAAATAAATCATGCATTACAAAATTAAGTATAGCATTAAATCCTATCACATTATTAGACATTAATCATTTAGATACACAGATCAGCACAAGATTAATTTCATGAAACTTTCTAACTTCCCTTTATGAGATGTAATACATACATTTATGAAGTCAAGTACACATTATTAATTATGAATATTCATGAATAACAATAATATGTACACAAACTGAATTATGACAGATAGGTAGCAAAACTAACAGGTGTTAAGCATCCCTAATTCACCAACCAATCTAGAAAATGTTGATTCGTCTAGAGGTTTAGTGAATATATCTGCTATTTGACGTTCAGTAGACACAAAATGCAACTCTACAGTTCCATTTTCTACATGCTCTCTAATAAAATGATACCTGATGTCAATGTGCTTGGTCCTTGAGTGATCCACAGTATTGTTGGTCATTGCAATAGCACTTGTGTTATCACACATGATAGGAATCTTAGATATTTCCACACCGTAGTCCTTGAGTTGGTTCTTCATCCACAGTATCTGAGCCACACAGCTTCCAGCAGCAATATATTCTGCTTCAGCTGTCGAGGTAGATACTGTGTGTTGTTTCTTGCTTTGCCAAGACACCAACCTTCTTCCAAGGAACTGACAGCTTCCTGAAGTGCTCTTCCTATCTATTCTACAACCTGCGTAATCTGAATCCGAATAGCCAACAAGATTAAACCCTGTATCTCTCGGGTACCAGATCCCAAGATTTGATGTTCCCTTGAGATACCTAAAAATACGCTTTACGGCTATGAGATGTGACTCTCTAGGATCCGCTTGGAACCTTGCACATAGGCACGTAGAGAACATAATATCAGGTCTGCTAGCAGTTAAATACAAAAGTGAGCCGATCATACCTCGATAGCTTGAGATGTCTACAGGTTTACCCGCTTTGTCCTCGTCAAGTTTCGTGGCTGTTGCCATAGGAGTCTTAGCTTGTGATACATCTTGGAGACCATACTTTTTCAATAGATCATGAATGTACTTGGTCTGGCAGATAAATATCCCGTCCTTCTTATGACTAACTTGAATGCCCAGAAAGAACGTCAGCTCTCCCATCATGCCCATCTCATACCTTGGTTGCATTAACTTTGCGAATTTAGCACACAGCTTCTCATTTGCAGACCCAAAGATAATGTCATCCACATATACCTGCACCATTATTAGATCATCTTTGCATTTCTTGTAGAAAAGCGTCTTGTCGATTACTCCTCTGGTGAACCCACTTTCTAGTAAGAAGTCTGACAGAGTTTCATACCACTTCCGCGGAGACTGCTTAAGGCCATATACTGATTTGAAGAGTCGATAAACATAATCACAATATTTGCTGTCAATAAACCCGGGAGGTTGCTCGACATACACCTCTTCATCCAGTTCACCGTTTAAGAATGCACTCTTGACATCCATTTGATAGACTTTAAAACCATGATGTGCTGCGAAAGCCAAGAACATCCTTACTGCTTCTAGCCTTGCTACTGGTGCATAGGTTTCATCATAATCAATTCCTTCTCTTTGAGTATAGCCCTTAGCAACCAGGCGAGCTTTATTTCGTGTTACAAGTCCGTCTTCATCCAGCTTGTTTCTGAATACCCATTTTGTCCCAACAACAGATCTATTCTTTGGTCTGGGTACCAGCTTCCACACCTTCTGCCTTTCAAACTGATTGAGTTCCTCTTGCATAGCAATCACCCAATCAGCGTCATCTAGAGCTTCTTCCACCACTTTAGGTTCCATCTGGGAAAGGAACACTGAGTATAGACATTCATTCTCAGTGGCAATTTCAGCTCTAGCTTTTCCTCTAGTAGTCACTCCGGCTTCTGGATCACCAATAATTAGCTCGAACGGATGGTCCTTGTTCCAAGTGCGATCCCTAGCAAATGTTCTTGATGATTCAGCTTGATCTTGTAAGTGAAGGTGACTTAGTCTAGAAGTACTTTCACTAGCTTCCCTTGAGCTAGTACTGGCTCCCCCTGAGTGAGCTGCTCCCCCTGAGTGCATACTGACTCCCCCTGAGTTAGTACCAGGTCTGACGGAAGGTGATCCCTCAGCCCTAGTGTTTTGAATTTGCGAAACACTAGACTCTTGATTAATTTCATTATTTATCGTTGGATCACTACCCTGCACTACAGACTCAGGAACTGTATCCACTTCATCAATATCCATATTTTCAAATCTTAGGGAAGTGGGCTCACTGTCTTCTTTTAATATCGACTGGAGCTTTGAGTCGTCGAATGTGACATTAAGACTTTCAACCACCTTGCGATCATTAAGTACAAACACCCTGTACGCTGCTATTGCTTCAAGAGAATATCCAATGAAAACCCCTTCATCTACTTTGACATCAAACTTTCCAAGTTGTGCATTGTCTCTTAACACAAAGCATTTGGCACCAAATACGTGAAAGTACTTGATAGATGGTTTTCGTTTATTCATCATGTAATACGGCGTCTCATTATGGTCCTTTATAATCAGGGTTCTGTTCTGTGTATAACAAGCCGTGCTAACTGCTTCAGCCTAAAAATATAAAGGAAGTTTTGACTCATACAGCATTGTCCTAGCTGCTTCAACCAGTGTCCTGTTCTTCCTTTCTACCACACCGTTCTGCTGCGGTGTTCTCGGTGCTGAATACTGTCGTCTGATCCCTTTAGATATGCAGAAATCCATTAACACTGAGTTCTTGAATTCTGTCCCGTTGTCAGATCGGATAGTCTTCACAGTCAGACTTGCTACGTTTTCAATTTCTAGTACATGTCTAATGATCTCATGTGGCACTTCATCTTTCGATGTCACAAACTTCACCCATGTGTATTTGGAAAAGTCATCGACAATTACCAGCGCATATCTTTTCCTTGACATTGACATAACATTAACCGGTCCAAACAAATCCATGTGAAGGAGTTGTAGGGGCTCGGTAATGCTATTCACTTGTTTATCCTTATGCGAGGCTCTTTTTGATTTCCCCATCTCACATGCTTCGCAGAGTCCATCTGGGGTGAACTCCATCTGCGGCAGCCCTCTCACCAATTCTCTCCTTACGAGATTATTCATTGCTTTAAAGTTCAGGTGAGATAATCTTTTATGCCATAGCCAACTTTCATCAGCAGAAGCCTTGCTGTAGAAACACGTGACTTCAGACTGATCAGCAGAATTCATGTCAGCTATGAACAAATTTGACTTCCTTACTCTTTTGAGAGCAAGGCTTCAATCCTTTTTGCTTCGAATCGAACAATCATGCTTCCCAAAGTTGACGTCAAAACCCCTATCGGTGAACTGACTAACGCTGAGAAGATTATGTCGCAATCCTTCCACAAAAGACACGTCCTCAATGATAACATTTCCACAAACGATCTTGCCATATCCCCTGGTGTAACCTTTGCTGTTATCTCCAAAAGTAACCACGGAGCCGGCTCTCAACACCAAATCTATTAGTAGGGACTTATTGCCGGTCATATGTCTCGATGCTCCACTGTCCAGCACCCATATGACTTTACTCTTTTCCTGTTCACTGCCCTGCAAATCCAGAAAGGTTAGGTGTTCTTCGGAACCCAATGATGTTTGGGCCCGGTATCAATAATTTCCTTTTTCTTTTCAGATACAGAAGGCTTTGCCTTGTTGCCATCAGGGGCATTCATCTTGACTTTGTCTTTTCCCTTGTCAACCTTGACAGGTTTGTCAGGTTTGGGAGTGGACTGGTCACTCCTAACTTTAGGAGGACTTGAAGTCTTAGTCTTTGACCCCGCATGCTTTTTCTTACCACTACTAGATGTATGTTCAACATATGCACTAGCAGTATTCATCAAATTAAAATAAGCATGCATGATGTTTACAGCACATGGCATACAATTAGGATTATTGCACTTGACATGATTTGCATGCATGTTAGGCAAAGCAGTAGTTGCAGGCATGGTATTACAACCAACAGATTTTTCTTCCTCTACATAGAACGGGCAATAGTAAGACAAATGATCAGTTTGATTACAGATATAGCATGCCTTTCTAGCTCGTGTAGATGTAGATACAGATGCAGGTTCAGTTTTAACTGCCTTTACAGGTGCTTTCATTTGGTCTGACCCTGCTACCCATTGTTTATATGACACCGTCTTAGCCTCCTTGGTTCCTACACCTCTCTTAGCATAAGCAATCTTACTAGCTCTCTTAGAAGTTGTAGGTTCTACCACTTTTTCTTCTGAATCTCTTTCAATTTTAATCTCATGTTCAATTTTAGTAGCAACAGGATCTATGGTCCTAGGCTCAAAATGCTTAAAGATAGGTTTTCTAACATCCATTAAAACCTCAGGCACATTTTCTTTGACTAACACTGGCTCTAACAACTCAGCAGCCCTATTTTTCTTTTTCTGTGTGTAGTCAAGTCCTATGTTTACTTTTTCATTTTTACTCTTGCCTGCTAGCTTCATGTACATGTCCCTTTCTACGAAAACTTTATTAGCGGCTTCTTTGAAAGATTGACATGTTATTTTAAGCTCTGCTAATTCATTTTTAAGTTCTTCGTTAAGGTCTTCCCTAATCTTAAGCTTGTGTTCTAAAACGTCTACCTGATTCATTAACTGCCTTTCTTTACTTTCTCCTAATTCTAATTCCTCTACCCTGGCCTCGAGAAGTCTATTCTTAAGGGAGAGTTTAGCATTTTCCTCATTAACAGCAATTAGATTTAGTTGGAGATTGTACATGTCTTTAGTCATGGCAGCTAATTCATTTTGGTACTCAGAAATAGACATTTCATTTACGGTTAGAATTAGTACCTCTGATTGTTCTGAAGATTTTGCCATTAAAGCGAAATTGCATAGCTCCTGATCTTCATCTTCATCAGACTCGTCCCAACCCTTCCCTTCAGTCACAACATATGCCCGGCTTCCCTTCTGTTGCTTGCTAACCAAGGCATCATATTTCTTTTTCAGATCAGCATAGGATTCCTTGGGATGAACGTACTTGGGCTTCTTGCACTCTGTTGCGAAGTGCCCCAATTCATTGCAGTTGTAGCATCTGAACTTGTTCTTGTCTACCAGGTTAGGTCTGTAGCCACTACCAGATGTGCTACCTCGACCACTGTAACTTCCCCGACCACTTACACTACTGCCTCTGCTGCTACTGCTGCCTCTTCGGCTGAAAGAACTACCAAATCGTCCTTTACCACTTCTTTGCTTCCTGAAGCTGATATGAGCAAATTCTCGAGCAATACAAACGTATGACTTGTCTTCTAATTTGTCCAGCTCTTCAAGGGTATAGTATTCATCCTCACTTTCTTCGGATGGATCTTCAATGTCTAATACCACCCTTTCAGGATTAGCAGTTTTCAATGAGACAGCTGCAAGTGCCTTTACAGCAGACTCTTCAGCTACAAGTCCAGACTCACTTACCGCTTTGTTTTCTCCACTATTGTAGGATCTTCTTCTGTCATTTTGTTCCTGCTCTAGCTCGTAGGTCTTCAAAACACCATACAGCTTTTCGAGAGAAGTATTTTTCAAGTCTCTTGACTCTCGAATGGCAGTGATCCTGTGTTCCAGATGTTTAGGCAAATTCAATAGAAACTTGATATTTGAATCTGCTAGTGGATAGACTTTATCTCTTATACTCAGCTCGATAAGCAATTTACTGTAACGTTTGTAAACATCCGCTACGCTTTCTCCTCGTTCGCATCTGAACGATTCATATTCAGATATCAGAATGCGTTTGTGATTATCTCTAACTTCCTCGGTCCCCTCCATTACCACAGCCAGTTTATCCCACATGGCTTTAGCTATTTTTAATCCCTTTATCTGAACATAGTACTCTGAGTTTAGGGATTCAATTATGACGTTGCGTAACGACGCATCCATACCAACCAATTCTTTATCTGCGTCTGAAAACTCCATTTCCTCTTTAGGAACAGACCGGGATGGTATTAGTATCCCTCCTTCCATTCGCTCTGGCTCAATTTTCATGGGTATGTATGGGCCGTTTTCCAATATTCTCAAGTATACCTTGTTTATTGATTCAAGGTAAGCTCTCATCCTTCCGGTCCATTCGTCATAATGTTGTGCATCAAACGGAGGTATCTTAAATCTGTGTGCGGCGGCCATTTTAATAAAATTTAAAATTAAGATAATACACTTTTCAAATTACAATAAATTGTATTTACTTGAAAAATTAATTATCTCACTTTAAATATTCAACACTTAATATCCAACGGATTTTGCACTTAAGATTCAAGCAAGTTAGTTTTAATCACAGAAACAGTAGCAGGGTCCACCACTTTCTCAAGTCCAAACAAAAAGATGTCCACTTCCTAGTTGACAGAAGTTCGAAAATATCCTTTATGTTTAGTCAATCAGTTGATTCCAATTTTGACCACAAGAAAATCCACAAAGCTCTAAAGTACAATATTTTGGAATTTTGTACAAATATTCCTTACACCATTACTTAGAACTTTTTAGATCTATGACTTTTCCAGGAAGAAACAAATAAAAACTTTCGGCACAAACTTCAAGAAAAAATTAGATCTGGGATTTTCATGAACCAACTCAGACAACACAGTAGGATCTCTGTTAGATGTGTTTAACAGAAGCTCTGATACCAATTGTTAGGTCCAAAGTGTTGTAGAGGGGGGGGGGGGGGGTGAATACAACTGTTTAAAATTAATGAGAGAATAAACAATATGCAGGTAATAAATGATGACACAGAATTTCAAGAATATATCATTATATTCATTGATGGATTTGCTACAACATTCATAAAAGCATCATGATCAGTTGAACAATAAATACAGCAATTAAAGCTAGATTCAACTGATCCTCTCTCTCACTTTTTGTTTTACAGTAAATGCTCTCTCTTAAAAATATCGTTGAATTACAGAGATGATGAAAGTCTCCTTACTAATAAAAACAAAGTGCTGCTTTTATAATGTCATGTAGTCTTGATCTTGTCCTTTTTGTGTACGTGGCCCAATCAGGACTTCGACAACAAAAAGTACTTTCCCAACAACTCTGGATCAACCATTCACAATAAGCCACTTGTCCCTTGAACATTAAATGTTACATATCTACCCGCATCTCGATCTTCGCCTGGACCCATCTCGATCTCGATCTGTGAAAATCTCGATCTCGATCTGAGAGAATCTCGATCTCGATTTATGAGGATCTCGATCTCGATCTGGGATAATCTCGATCTCGATTTATGAAGATCTCGATCTCGATCTGGGAGAATCTCGATCTCGATTTATGAAGATCTCGATCTCGATCTGGGAGAATCTCGATCTCGATCTACCGTGGATCGAGATTTGCCTTTGCACTGTTTTACTTCAATTATAAATCCCGACCCGCATCTCGATCTGCTGTGGATCGACATTTGCCTTAGCAAATATGCACACATCCAATGTTGACCTTCTTTAGTGACTAATTGAGGATTAACCTTTATGAGCAAGTTTCCCTAGCTTCTTCAATTTCTTTTCCTCACTCAATTCAAATGAGATCTTCTATTACTGACATGAACTTGCCTCCAATGTCCTGACACTTGATGCAATGGTCTGGTTCATAAGTGACTAGTCTTGTAGGGGTTCTTGCTTCTGAATGTCAGTTCTCATTTGTTGATTAACCTTTACATTATCCAGATGTTGATATACATTACATGAAATCACTTTGGTCTTCTTGATACTTCTTTGACATTAATTTGATTCTCCATTAGATAAGTTAGGGCATGAGCAATACTGAGATTGAACTTCTTCTCACTTATGCATCCTTGATTAACCAAATTAGTTACTTGTAGTTACCAAGTATCATTACCATTTCTTCAGTTGATTGATTCCATGTGCTTCTTCGGTTTCTCTTGTTTTGCTGTTGTTTTATCTTTTCTCTAGTTGAGTTACATAATAATTAAGTGTTACAAGTTAGTACACCTATGCCTTTCAAACTCCTTTGGCAAGGTAGTGGTTGGACTGTAGCTGAACCTTGGCAGCTTCATGAATTGCATCAGATATAGCACTTGGAGTGAAGGTCTTCTCACAGGATCCAAGAGAAGTAAGATATTTTTGCGTTGTCCACTCCAAGGCTTCCTCCATACTAACTGCAGATTTGCCATCCAACCAGGCATCTACATTGGCCTCCTCATCTTCAGCCAAGTTTGCATTTTTCTCCTTTAATTTCTCCTGGTCTTTGGCATACTCCAGTAGAATTGCAGCATAGTCCTTATTGGGCAAATGAGAGGTAAGTAGCTGCTGAGCAATTTGATAAAACCCTTCCAATTGATCTCCATATAGTTCTTTAAGTTTCTCATCAGTAAGTGACCCACCAAGAGATAATGGTCCTGGTTCCCTGTCATGTTGCACAGGTTCCAGCCATTGTGACAGAGAGTGAGAGCTAGGGCCACTTGTTACAGTAGTCCCCTCAGCATCTATTTCCTCATCCAATTTCTCAGATGATTCATTAGACACTGGATGGATTGGTGATTTCTCCTGAGGAGACAGTCTTTGAATGACTGGGGATTTTCCAGGGGATGCCATTTGCATGGTGTGAAAGTCCCCCAGATTACCCAATGTCTGTGAAGACACTTGGCTTTGATATGCCTGAGCCCCCACAGAGTCTGAAGTGAAAACTTCTGGAACCTCTGTGGTTTTGATGGTGTCATCAGGATATGCCTCAGCATGCATTCCTTCACCATCTTTATGTATGTCCTGAGTGGTGAACAAGGTGTCATGCACCAAGTCACTTGAGAGGGGCTCACCAGGGAATAAGAAATTCTGATGATCAACAAGCTCATGTGTTTGGCCAGACACATTTGGTTGAGAAGAAATTTTAGAGGTGGAAGAAAGAGTGTGAGTAGATTTGAGTGTTGGCAACTCCCCCTCAGAAAATGGGGAAGTCTCAATAGATAGTCCTATCTGTGCATTGAGTGTCTCCTTTTCAACTAAATCTTCTTCATTGACAGGAGTGAATTCCTGCAATGGTGCAGACTCTTTACAGATTGGAGTGGGCTGGCTCCCAATTTCAATAGATGCACTTTATTGGGAAAGTGCACCTAGAAGTAAGGTTAAACCCTCATTAATCTCTACATCCTGTTGAGAGGATGTAGAGTGGTCTGTTGTGGCCTTTTTGATTTTCTTTATCCTGGTCAAAGGCTCCACAAGTGACTCATTTGTTTCATTTTCTACAACTGTTTCTAGCATTCTTTTCTTAGCTGGTTTCTCCTTTCTCTTCTTTACGCCCACACCCTGTTGAGAGGATGTGGAAGTTGGTTGACTATCATCTAAGGAATTCAAGGAGGGGTTTGCAGTTGGGTTAGAAGTCCTTGGGTTAGGTGCATTCTGTCCTTCTGTCACCTTAGGACTTCCTACTGCTTCAAGGTAACCATATTTAGGCTGCACAAGTGGGTACCCCCTGAATTCACTCAGCATGTGAGGTGTTATTTGAAGGGGCACATTCACTGTGTTTCTCCTATCCAATGTAGCAAAAATTATTTTTGACATGGATTTGGAATAGCCAATTCTTTATTTGTTCATTCCAGGCTATTCAATTAAATTGGCATTTTTATTATTGAGAATTAATTGAATAAAGCGAGGAAAAAAAATCTCATTACCTCTCCTGGGAATCCTGGTTGTGAGCTCCTCAAGAACTAGCTTACCAACATTGAGCCTTTGATTATACGCCAAAGAGTATGCCAGCTTCATGGCAATGAGGCTAAGCTGATCAAAACCTGTCTTCCTGCAAGTGAAGACTCTGAGAATTGTGTCGAAGAGGAATGACCACTCCTTTCTCATAAATTTCTTGTTGATTTTTCCCAGCTTGAACCTTTCCCCTTCCTTTTCCACAGTGTCTGAGTACCTTATAACCTCTAGGAAGTCCAGCAACTCATCTTCAGTTGGTTCATCATTAAACTCTGATGTTTGAATCTTTAAGCTTCTGTTCACATCTTCTTCATCAAAGCTTATGTGCACACCTTGAATCTTGCAGGTGATCATTATCTTTGAGCTACCATCTTCAAGAGCTATGCTTTCCCAGTTTGCAGTAGCCCAAAATTGTTCAAGAATATCTAGGTAATGTGTTGGGTTTGCTAACAAGTCTTCTTTAAGGTAAGATTCTATTAGAAACTCGGTGAAACATTTGTACTGAGGTTTAGCATCAGCATCTCTGGAAATGGCTAACAAATTAGTTTCGGGAATAACAAAAACTTCGGTTGGAACTGAGCTTGAGGATGCCATGGAGTTTGTGTATAGAAATAGAGAAGAGAAGAAGTGAAAGTTTTAGAGAGAGAGAGAGTGCAAGAGTAGCAAGAGAACAGTAAGAATGCAAGGGTTTCTTTGAGTTTGCAGTTAAGTGTAGAAATGAAGTGTTAGATCTACTTTGCTATTTAAATGACACAGACAACTCGACTAGAATAGTAATCGATTTTAGTGATCGAGAACTCTAAAAGAAATAAAGCTGTTTTAGTAGAGAACTGTCAGAATTTAATCGAGAACTAAGACAATCGAGAACTCCCAAAATGAATGATTCGAGAACTCACAGAATTGAACGATTCGATAACTCATAAAATTGAATGATTCGAGAACTCACAGAATTGAACGATTCGAGAACTCACAAAATTGAACATTTAGTCGAGAAGTCAGAGAGGATGACAAACTTAACTACAAACTCCAGTTTTTAAGAAATTATTTTACCTTCACTTGGAAAATAAAATAATAATTTACAATCATTATTTCTTAGACAAATAAAATTATTTATTCATCTTGATGTAAGAAATGTGATTGATTAATGTTCCTGAAACTTTTAATTGTCACACTTGTTATTTAATGATGCACAAGTATAACTATTTGATTCAGGTTTTCTCAGAACTGTAGAACAACTCCAAGCTAAGTTCCAAACAATTTATTCACCATATGTACAATAATATGACTGACATATTTATAAGTATACATCAGTTTTGTTTCACTTAGATAAATCATTTAAGATTATGTTTGTGAAATAATTGTTGTAAAAGTTAGAGAGATGTATTTATTTAGCCACTTATCCTGAAGAATTTAGCATTCCAATCTCACTTACCAACCTGTTGAAGGTGGCTTCATCAAGTGGTTTTGTAAATATATCAGCCAACTGTTTCTGTGTAGGAACATAGAATAATTTAATTACTCCTTTTTCAGCATGTTCCCTTATAAAATGATACCTTACATCAATGTGCTTTGTCTTGGAGTGATCTACTGGATTTGCAACAATTGATATGGCACTGGTGTTGTCACACATGATAGGAATTCCTTCCAACACTAGTCCATAGTCTCTTAATTGATTCCTGATCCAAAGTACTTGTGCACAACAGCTTCCAGCAGCAATGTATTTAGCTTCAGCTGTGGAAGTAGAAACAAATCGTTGCTTTTTACAGAACCATGACACCAGTCTTTGCCCTAGAAATTGACAGCTTCCTGAGGTGCTTTTCCTATCCACTCTGCATCCAGCAAAATCAGCATCTGAAAATCCAACTAGGTTGAATCCTGTTTCTTTAGGATACCACAGTCCCTTGAAAGGTGTTCCCTTAAGATATCTCAGAATTCTTTTGACAGCAATGAGATGAGATTCCTTTGGATTTGCCTGAAACCTTGCACATAGACATGTAACAAACATGATATCAGGTCTGCTAGCTGTGAGATAAAGTAGAGATCCAATCATCCTTCTGTAAGTCTTCATATCTACATTTTTTCCTTTCCTATCATCATCAAGCTTTGTGGCTGTAGACATTGGAGTTTTGGCAGATGAGCAATCTTGCATGTCAAACCTTGAAAGGCAGAGTGTCTAAACTTGTAACACTATAACTTATGTAACTCAACTAAAAGAAAAGATACTTAACCAGAAGACAATCAAGAACATGAAGTCACAAAGAAATCAATGCTAAATGAAGACAGGGTAATTGATACAATTCAACATGTTAACTATGATCAAATAAAGAAGAAATCATTGAAAGAAGTTCAAGACAGAGTTGTTCATGCCTTAGTGATTTGTAACTTAAAGACTCAAGATCATAACTATCAGTATCAATAAGACTAATTGATTTCAAGTGAACAAGAAGGAAATCAATATTTGGAAAGCCACATTACTAATTGAATATGGTAATCTATTCAAGAAGCAGAAACACTATCAAGACTAGTCACTTATGAATCAGACCATTGCATCAAGTGTCAGGACATTGATAGCAAGTTTATGTCAGTAATAGAGATCCAGGTTCAAGAGCTTGTTGAAGAATATGGAAGACATAAAGAAATCACAAGTTCAAAATGTTGCATTAGAGTTTCAAGTTGAAGCCCAGAATTTTTTCTAAGTACAAAATGTTCGAGATGGTCAAGTAGAATATTCCTATGTAGAATATTCAACTTAAATGTTCGAGATGGCCAAGTAGAATATTCCTATGTAGAATATTCGACTTAAATGTTCGAGATGGCCAAGTAGAACATTCCTATGTAGAATATTCGAGATAGATATTCGAGATGGCCAAGTAGAAGTTCTCAAGTAGATGTTCTACATGAAGGGCAGTTTCAACATGACACATGGCATCATCTAATTGGCAGATTTCCAAGCTTTCAAGATTAGATAAGATTTATGTGGACATCATTGGGCCACGTATATCTTAATCTTTGAAGACTACAAGACATAGATTACAAGTAGTATAAATAGAAGTACTTGTGTATTATTTTAAAAAGAGCAATATTTTCGAGATAAACACTTGTAAAAGAGAGAGAGTATATTCACAGAGCTTAGTATCATTTACTACCCTCTTTACTTCTGGTGTACTTTGTAATGAATGTTGTAGCAACCCTTTCAAGTTATATATAAAACATATATTCCTTGAATCATTGTGTTCATTTATTACATAGTATTTATTGCTTCATTAATTCGAAAAGTTGTATTCACCCCCCCTCTACAACACATTTGGACCTAATAAACCTTTTTAGCAAATCATTGACATACTTTGTCTGACTTATGAATATGCCATCTGTCCTCTGGCTTATTTGAAGACCTAGAAAATAATTAAGTTCTCCCATCATACTCATTTCATATTCACTTTGCATCAGCTTGGAAAACCTTTGACACAGCTTTTCATTTGTAGAGCCAAAGATGATATCATCTACATAGATCTGCACCAGTATGATATCCTCACCATGCTTTTTGTAGAAAATTGTTTTATCAATGACTCCTCTGGTGAATTGATTTTCTAGAAGAAACTTTGACAGAGTGTCATACCATGCTCTAGGAGCTTGTTTAAGTCCATACAATGCTTTGATGAGTCTGTAAATAAAGTTAGGAAAATTTGGATCTTCAAAGCCAGGTGGTTGTTGCGCATATACTTCTTCCTCTAATTCACCATTGAGGAATGCACTTTTGACATCCATCTAATAGACCTTAAAATTTGAGTATGCTGCAAATGCCAGAAAAATTCTTATTGCTTCCAATCTTGCAACAGGAGCAAAGGTCTCATCATAATCAATACCTTCTTTTTGTGAGTAGTCTTTTGCAACCAGCCTTACTTTGTTTCTTATCACTATTCCATGTTCATCCATTTTATTCCTGTAGACCCATTTAGTGCCAATCACTGACCTATCCTTTGGAGGTGGCACTAGTTCCCATATATTGTTTCTTGTAAACTGATTCAGTTCCTCCTGCATTGCAATTATCCAGTCAGGATCTAGCATAGCTTCTTCAATCCTTTTTGGCTCATTCTGAGATAGAAAACAAGCAAATAGGCATTCATTCATAGTTGCTCTTCTTGTCCTCACACTTTTATCAGGATTTCCAATGATTTGATCAGCTGTGTGAGCTCTATTCCATTATGTTTGATGAGCTCCATCTCTATCACTTGAACAAGTTTCCTCCTGATTGAGTGAATTACCATTTGTTGCTGATCCTTGAGAATCTCCCCCTGAGTAAGTGCTAGGGTAGTGTGGAGAATTCTCAAGTTGGATATGACTGAAATCTTCATTCTCTTTTTCCACATTAATTCCATGTGAGATGTCCACATGTGATCCTTCATGAGTATTGACATCATTGTCACCTGCAACAGTTTCAGGCTCTATTTCATTTTCAAATCTTAAGGTATCACAGTTTTCACCTTCCAGGTTCATAGCAGGAAATTTGAAATCATCAAATGTCATATTTGTACTTTCCATAATTCTTTGTTGATCAATCACATATATTCTGTAGACAGACTTGTCTAAAGAGTATCCCACAAAAATTCTGTTAGGTCCAAAATGTTGTACAGGGGGGGGGGGTGAATACAACTGTTTAAAATTAATGAGAGAATAAAAAATATGCAGGTAATAAATGATGACACGGAATTTTAAGAATATATCATTATATTCATTGAAGGATTTGCTACAACATTCATAAAAGCATCATGATCAATTGAACAATAAATACAGCAATTAAAGCTAGATTCAACTGATCCTCTCTCTCACTTTTTGTTTTACAGTAAAATGCTCTCTCTTTAAAAATTATCGTTGAATAATAGAGATGATGAAAAGTCTATCTACTAATAAAATCAAAGTGCTGCTTTTATAATGTCATGTAGTCTTGATCTTGTCCTTTTTGTGTACGTGGCCCAATCAGGACTTCGACAATAAAAAATACTTTCCCAACAACTCTGGATCAACCGTTCACAATAAGCCACTTGTCCCTTGAACATTAAATGTTACATATCTACCCGCATCTCGATCTTCGCCTGGACCCATCTCGATCTCGATCTGTGTAAATCTCGATCTCGATCTGGGAGAATCTCGATCTCGATCTGTGAAGATCTCGATATCGATCTGGGAGAATCTCGATCTCGATCTATGAAGATCTCGATCTCGATCTCGATCTGCCGTGGATCGACATTTGCCTTGGCAAATATGCACTCATCGAATGTTGACTTTCTTTAGTGACTAATTGAGGATTAACCTTTATGAGCAAGTTTCCCTAACTTCTTCAATTTCTTTTCCTCACTCAATTCAAATGAGATCTTCTATTACTGACATGAACTTGCCTCCAATGTCCTGACACTTGATGCAATGGTCTGGTTCATAAGTGACTAGTCTTGTAGGGGTTCTTGCTTCTGAATGTCAGTTCTCATTTGTTGATTAACCTTTACATTATCCAGATGTTGATATACATTACATGAAATCACTTTGGTCTTCTTGATACTTCTTTGACATTAATTTGATTCTCCATTAGATAAGTTAGGGCATGAGCAATACTGAGATTGAACTTCTTCTCACTTATGCATCCTTGATTAACCAAATTAGTTACTTGTAGTTACCAAGTATCATTACCATTTCTTCAGTTGATTGATTCCATGTGCTTCTTCAGTTTCTCTTGTTTTGCTGTTGTTTTATCTTTTCTCTAGTTGAGTTACATAGTAATTAAGTGGTACAAGTTAGTACACCTATGCCTTTCAATCTCCCCCTATTTGATTGTCTAACAATGACAACCAAATTCACAATGAGGATAACTCAACTAAACAGGGACTGAAAAAGATAAAATAACATTCATAAAAGATCATGTCAACTTACATAATGCTTGGCTTGATTAATTAACTTCATGTCTATTACTGATACTTCAAGTGCCAAAATTGGACACCTGTTGGCTCGATCAAATGGCTTCATGCTCTTCTAGAGATTTTCTCTAAGTACTTTAAGAGCACGGTCCACTCAATCTTCAATTATCCTTCTGAAGTCCTTTTAGCAGTATTACCACCGCCGAACTTCGCGAAATAATTGACGCCTAATATAAACCAGTTTCAAGACACTTAGCTAACTAACTTCTACCTTACACTACACAAGAAAACAGATAATATATTTTTACAATGCAGGAAAACAAGAAAACAAATTACAACGCAAAGAAACATTACAAGCATAATACATTAAAACTTTGATTTCTTGCGCTCCTCTTCCTCACGAGCTTTCTTCTTGGCTGCTTTTTCTTTCTTCATGAACTCAGGGTTGCAGACTTCATCCATTCTTTTCTTGAGAAGATTAAGTCCTTCTGATTCCACATGATTTCTGATCTTGTAATTTCGAAACAACCTCAACCACCTTTCAACCATGCTGCGAGTGGTAAGCTTCGTGGGAATGTCTTCAAACCTCAGCTTCGTGACTTTGTCAGGATACCCCTTTTCCCCTTTCTTCCTTATAACCAGCTGCTTAGGGTATCCAATGACAATAGCGGTGGTGCATTGCTGTAGCCTCTGAATATCAAGCTGTTGTCTTCTCTTACAGAAGTTATCAAACGTGACCCTTAGATAATCCTGATCAAACTCGTCAACATCATCCATCTCATCAATCAATTCCCTTATAATACACAGTGTTTCATGACTGTGTTCTGCAAAGATGTCATACTTGATTTCAATGATGGTTTCCACCTGATGCTTGTCTGTATAGATCAGCAGATCATTCTCCTTCTCAGCTTTGCTCTTGACAAACTTGACATTTGCACTAACCACTGCACTAGCTTCCCCCCTTATTTCCCCTTCTTCTGGAATGTCTATTCTTGGATCTCCGTATCTTTGCACATGCTCTCTTATTGCCTCGTCTTGCTGCTGGAATGCATAGTCTTCAGGTTCCTTCTTAACCACTAGTAGTGTAGCTTCAGGCAACTTGTATCTAGCGTCTTGCCTTCTTATCAGCTTCTCCAAGTCCTTAGCCACCAGCTTCTTTTCCTTTGTTAGAAAACCCTTAGAGAGGACTAGCTTTGCAACTGCCTTCAGCACATTTCCGCTCGGAGTTAGTTTCGAGTCATGCAGATTTACGATCCTCAAGACCTTGTCATGGACATATCTGATCTGGTAGGGATTTAGAATAATGTCAACCCCTCTGTCTTCAGCCATCTTCAACAATTTCTCCTTAAACAGCACTCCAGTCTTGACAGAGGTGTCTACCTTGTGAGCGAATTCTACCAGTTCACTTGCACCCCTTTCATGGAAGAAAGCTTCATCGACCATACACGGCCCGATTTTTGTTATGGGTGTCCAAGTGATCATCAGATTCCATGCCTTCTCCTTGAATATGACTTGTACGGAGGTGCATCCCTGTCTTATACAATTTAGATAATTCAGCAGCCCAGGGTTTAGATTTTCTAGCTTATGAAGAAGAAAGTTCAATCTTTCTGAGTCATGAGCATAGGCTCTTGGTCCAGCTAAGGCTTCTCTAGCCTTGTCCCACTCGGGACCTTCCCTCCTTATGTCAGCCTGGACCTTAGGATCTTTGATCTTTTTCATTTCATACTCATGCTGAGTTTTCTGAGCCGCTCTCTTCTCCTTTGCCATTAGTTCTTTTTCAACTATCCCTTGTAGCACTTCTTCATTTACTCTTTCTCTTGCTTCCCTGAAAATCTCTCATTGCATCTCCGCTTCATCAACTTCTTCTTCTGGCACATGCTCGTCAGCAACCGAGTGGTCTCCTGCATCACCTGCAACTCCTGCGCCGGATCCGCCAGGATTTAGACCTCTTTCTTGTTCCCACTCTTTTGCCCGTTGCTCGAGTCTCGACCTCCTTGCCACTAAGGCTTCTACATCCATCTCGTCATCATCAGAATCTTCAATAAAGTCTCCCATAAATGCATCAACAAGAGGTGTTTCTTTCTCAGCTTCTTCTTCAACTACCATCTTCTGCTTGCCTTTGTCCTTAGGAGCCGGTTGAGCCTCCTCCACCTTTTCACCAGATTTGTTTGAGGACTCGATCACCGGACCCTTACTAGTCAGCTTTTTCAGACCCTGACCCTCCTTCTCCCCCTTAGGTGTGTTATCCTCATCAGGAGCATCATCATCATTATTATCGTCACCACCACCACCGGTTGAAGGACCAGGTCCAGCCCTGTTACGTCCAAAGACAGCATCAAGTAGTTCATTCAGCTTCGTCCAAACCTGAGACATGCCATGAGTGACATCATCTACTGACCTCCCAACCTCCACCTGTGCCAATCCAAGATTGTTTATCTTGTCAATCATTTGATTTTGGACGGCAATCAGGTTCTCCATGAACTGAGCTCCAACCTCCAATCTTCCAGAGTGAGAAGAGACAGCAGCAGTAACACCAGCAACTCTAGCCTCCAAAGCCTCCACTTTCTTCACTAGATCCTGCAATTTGGGGCACGGTGTTTGGCTTGGGTTAAACTGTTTACTCTCGCCGGGTTCTGTTTCACTCAAGATCCCTAAAAAGAAGGGATCTACTCTCCCTGTCTCTCCCTCGTGTTTAGAGCCTAACAGTACTAGAGCCTCATCCACTAATCGTTGGGGACTAGTGGTGAGTTGGTCGGCGATATTGGTCAGTGAGACTGAGCCTTTAAGCGCTGTGTCTACGACAGGAGATGGCGTTATGACCATGTCATCCCCTTGTTCACTTAGAACCTTTTCTGGTTCGCTAGGCTGTTCTGGAGGCGTAGACCCACCAGTCACCAGATGTCGTTGCTCTGCGAGCAACTTGTTTTCTGATTTAGATGAGGAAGCGTCATCCGTACTGGATTCGACAGACTCTTCCGCATTAAAACTTCCTGAGATCCTAGCATCAGAAGTGCTAGTCTCAGTTTGCCATTCCCCTTCCGAGAAATTGCTCAAAGAGCCCTGAGCGGACAACTCAGGGGAGGTAGGGCCAGCTCCTATTGGCTGTTGAGCTGGATCCCCTCCTTGACTCTCACCAATAAGCCTAGGCGAGTGCGAATGTGTTGGAATGTTTTGGAGAGGAGAGCCACCAGCGTGAGGTGTGGTGGCTGTGAGAGGTGAACTAGCCTTAACAGGTTGTGTAGTTGCCACTGGGTTTGAATCCACCTTTTGCTTCTTTGGAGGTGGCAGAGCTGCTGAAGTGACTATTCTCTCAATTCTTACACTCCCTCCACTCGAATCACTCGACTCAGATAAGCTTGCCTTCCTTTTATCACCAGTTTTAGGGCTGGCTGAACGTTTATGAACAGAAGGGCTTGCAGCCTGGGATAGAGCCTGGGGGTTTTCAGGCCCACGGCTGTAGAAAACAGGTTGAATTGATTATTGATCAAGATCAGCAAGAATAGGTACCTGACTCAGAAGATCGTCATCCTTGTCAGCTCCAGCTTCTGCAACATTTGCCTCGGCCATGTCAACATCCATACCTGCTTCTTCCAAATTTCTAGGCACTTGATCTCCACCTTCAGCTTCGTTACCGCTACTCTCAGCTTCTACTGCAGTAAACTGAAAAGCATGCCTCCTAGCATACTCATCTTGCAGATCCTGGAAGTACGGAGTCAGGCGCAACTCAAAAAGTCTGGACTTTTGCTGGGTTTCCATGGTGGAGATACTCTTTAGAGTCATATCAAAACATGCCATCCTTTCAGAGCCTTGAAATACTCTTCTGTGTTCCTCTGAAAGGACGTCATCCAGAACCATCTGAAGAAATCTTGGCATCCAGCATTTGACTGGACCAACTTCCGAATTCCTAGATGCATTCTTTTCCAATGCCCACCTCTCAAGCAACTGAATCAACAGATGTTTGCCCACATTCACTCTCCTGTTGTTTGCCACTCAATATAGTATTACCCGGCAGCTGTTGTTCATTGGCCTGTAGTCTTTGTCCTTTGGGAACATGCAGCGCTGAATGGCCTGAACTACATAATCCCACTCAGCTGGTAGCATACCGGTGTTAACCTTTGTTACCTTGATAGGACCCGTCGGAGGGCGACAACCTATCTCCGTGAATAATTGCAACATATCCTCCATAGTGGGTTCCGGAGCATAATCTTCTGTAGGAAGCCCAAGAATCTCATTGAACTTCTGCAGACTGACTTCATATTTGGCACCACCAATAGTAAAGGATAGGCCTGTTGGATTTGCTTTTCCACCCTGAATCTCTAGTGTTGAGTAAGCAGCTTGAAGGGCTTCGACATTCAGGATGGGAGAGGCGGTTAAGGCATGACTTATGATTGATGTGTTGTTGAGGGATTCAATCCAGAACTGATAGTGAATAAATCTACCAGTTGCTCGATCAGCAGAGAGATTAACAAAGTTGGTCTTGGGAATTGTGAAATTTGGGTTTGCCATTTTAAATTTGTGTTTGAGAAAAGAAATGTTCTGAAATGGTATTGCAATGGAAATTTTGGAGAACAAGTTCTAAATTTAAACAAAAAAACGTACACGAACCCCACTAATTACCCCACGTAATTAGTGACACAAATTAAAACAAATTAACTTCCGCACTAATGACCACTTAATTCCCCACTAATGATTGACGGTTGAGTTTTCGAAAGTTAAAGTGAACAGCCGTTACAAAAAAAAACACAAACACGGCAGTAAAGTTGCACTTTAAGGATTAAACAATAGTACCCACAACTATTTCGCTCAAGAACACAAAAGAACTTAAGAATAAGAAAGCACGAAACAGAAAACAAACTCACTTGAATGAAAAGAAAACTAAAGAACTATTTGCAAGAACAGTAATGACGTTAAAAACAACACAAGAAGTTCAACAGTTTTAAACAAAATTTTAGCAGAGTTTCGTTTTAGTTATTGATGCTTTTAAGTAACAGTTAGTGATTTTTGTTTAAGAAAATCACAAGAAAACTTGATGTAATGGCAGAGAAAAGAACTCTGGTAATGTATGTATACGCGTGTGTATATGAAGAGCTTAAGCTTTTGAAAGAGAGAAAGAAAGTTAATGTAAATAATGAACAGCCTTTTTAATGCTATAATATATACTTGCACGCCTAAAAAGAAGTAACTGAAAAGACAAGTCACATCTCGATCTCGAGATCCGCATCTCGATCCTCATCTGGATGTCGATCTCGATCCGCATCTCGATCTACATCTCGATGTCGATCTCGATGTCAATCTCGATCCGCATCTCGATCCGCATCTCGATGTCGATCTCGATGTCGATAGATCGAGATGTACCTTGACAGTTTTTTTTAAAGCAATTTTCACAAGTCGATCTCGATCTCGATCTCGATCCAGAACCAGATCGAGATTTGCCTTAGAAAATTTTCCATTACTCCATTTAGACACTAATCATAAAGATATACAGATCAGCACAAGATTAACATCATGAAACTTTCTAATCCCTTTTGACATGCAACACATACATTTGAAATTAAGTACACATTATTAATTAAGAATATTCATGAACAACAATAATATGTGCACAAACTTAATTCTAACAGATAGGTAGCAAAACTAACTGGTGTTAAGCATCCCTAATTCACCAACCAATCTAGAAAATGTTGATTCGTCTAGAGATTTAGTGAATATATCTGCTATTTGACGTTCAGTAGACACAAAATGCAACTCTACAGTTCCATTTTCTACATGCTCTCTAATAAAATGATACCTGATGTCAATGTGCTTGGTCCTTGAGTGATCCACAGGATTGTTGGTCATTGTAATAGCACTTGTGTTGTCACACATGATAGAAATCTTAGATACTTCCACACCGTAGTCCTTGAGTTGGTTCTTCATCCACAGTATCTGGGCCACACAGCTTCCAGTAGCAATATATTCTGCTTCAGCTGTCGAGGTAGATACTGTGTGTTGTTTCTTGCTTTGCCAAGACACCAACCTTCTTCCAAGAAACTGACAGCTTCCTGAAGTGCTCTTCCTATCTATTCTACAACCTGCGTAATCTGAATCCGAATAGCCAACAAGATTAAACCCTGTATCTCTTGGGTACCAAATCCCAAGATTTGATGTTCCCTTGAGATACCTAAAAATACGCTTTACAGCTATGAGATGTGACTCTCTAGGATCCGCTTGGAACCTTGCACATAGGCACGTAGAGAACATAATATCAGGTCTGCTAGCAGTTAAATACAAAAGTGAGCCGATCATACCTCAATAGCTTGAGATGTCTACAGGTTTACCAGCTTTGTCCTCGTCAAGTTTCGTGGCTGTTGCCATAGGAGGCTTAGCTTGTGATACATCTTGGAGACCATACTTCTTCAATAGATCATGAATGTACTTGGTCTGGCAGATAAATTTCCCGTCCTTCTTCTGACTAACTTGAATGCCCAGAAAGAACGTCAGCTCTCCCATCATGCTCATCTCATACCTTGATTGCATTAACTTTGCGAATTTAGCACACAGCTTCTCATTTGCAGACCCAAAGATAATGTCATCCACATATACTTGTACCATTATTAGATCATCTTTGCATTTCTTGTAGAAAAGCGTCTTGTCGATTACTCCTCTGGTGAAACCACTTTCTAGTAAGAAGTCTGACAGAGTTTCATACCACTTCCGCGGAGACTGCTTAAGGCCATATACTGATTTGAAGAGTCGATAAACATAATCACAATATTTGATGTCGATAAACCCGGGGGGTTGCTCGACATACACCTCTTCATCCAGTTCACCGTTTAAGAATGCACTCTTGACATCCATTTGATAGACTTTAAAACCATGATGTGCTGCGAATGCCAAGAACATCCTCACTGCCTCTAGCCTTGCTACTGGTGCATAGGTTTCATCATAATCAATTCCTTCTCTTTGAGTATAACCCTTAGCAACCAGGCGAGCTTTATTTCGTGTTACAAGTCCGTCTTCATCCAGCTTGTTTCTGAATACCCATTTTGTCCCAACAACAGATCTATTCTTTGGTCTGGGTACCAGCTTCCACACCTTCTGCCTTTCAAACTGATTGAGTTCCTCTTGCATAGCAATCACCCAATCAGCGTCATCTAGAGCTTCTTCCACCACTTTAGGTTCCATCTGGGAAAGGAACACTGAGTATAGACATTCATTCTCAGTGGCAATTTCAGCTCTAGCTTTTCCTCTAGTAGTCACTCCGGCTTCTGGATCACCAATAATTAGCTCGAACGGATGGTCCTTGTTCCAAGTGCGATCCCTAGCAAATGTTCTTGATGATTCAGCTTGATCTTGTAAGTGAAGGTGACTTAGTCTAGAAGTACTTTCACTAGCTTCCCTTGAGCTAGTACTGGCTCCCCCTGAGTGAGCTGCTCCCCCTGAGTGCATACTGACTCCCCCTGAGTTAGTACCAGGTCTGACGGAAGGTGATCCCTCAGCCCTAGTGTTTTGAATTTGCGAAACACTAGACTCTTGATTAATTTCATTATTTATCGTTGGATCACTACCCTGCACTACAGACTCAGGAACTGTATCCACTTCATCAATATCCATATTTTCAAATCTTAGGGAAGTGGGCTCACTGTCTTCTTTTAATATCGACTGGAGCTTTGAGTCGTCGAATGTGACATTAAGACTTTCAACCACCTTGCGATCATTAAGTACAAACACCCTGTACGCTGCTATTGCTTCAAGAGAATATCCAATGAAAACCCCTTCATCTGCTTTGGCATCAAACTTTCCAAGTTGTGCATTGTCTCTTAACACAAAGCATTTGGCACCAAATACGTGAAAGTACTTGATAGATGGTTTTCGTTTATTCATCATGTAATACGGCGTCTCATTATGGTCCTTTATAATCAGGGTTCTGTTCTGTGTATAACAAGCCGTGCTAACTGCTTCAGCCCAAAAATATAAAGGAAGTTTTGACTCATATAGCATTGTCCTAGCTGCTTCAACCAGTGTCCTGTTCTTCCTTTCTACCACCCCATTCTGCTGTGGTGTTCTCGGTGCTGAATACTGTCGTCTGATCCCTTTAGATATGCAGAAATCCATTAACACTGAGTTCTTGAATTCTGTCCCGTTGTCGGATCGGATAGTCTTCACAGTCAGACTTGCTACGTTTTCAATTACCAGTACATGTCTAATGATCTCATGTGGCACTTCATCTTTCGATGTCACAAACTTCACCCATGTGTATTTGGAAAAGTCATCGACAATTACCAGCGCATATCTTTTCCTTGACATTGACATAACATTAACAGGTCCAAACAAATCCATGTGAAGAAGTTGTAGGGGCTCGGTAATGCTATTCACTTGTTTATCCTTATGCGAGGCTCTTTTTGATTTTCCCATCTCACATGCTTCGCAGAGTCCATCTGGTGTGAACTCCATCTGCGGTAGCCCTCTCACCAATTCTCTCCTTACGAGATTATTCATTGCTTTAAAGTTCAGGTGAGATAATCTTTTATGCCATAGCCAACTTTCATCAGCAGAAGCCTTGCTGTAGAAACACGTGACTTCAGACTGATCATCAGAATTCATGTCAGCTATGAACAAATTTGACTTCCTTACTCCTTTGAGAGCAAGGCTTCCGTCCTTTTTGCTTCGAATCGAACATACATGCTTCCCAAAGTTGACGTCAAAACCCTTGTCGGTGAACTGACTAACACTGAGGAGATTATGTCGCAATCCTTCCACAAAAGATACGTCCTCAATGATAACATTTCCACAAACAATCTTGCTATATCCCCGAGTGTAACCTTTGCTGTTATCTCCAAAAGTAACCACGGAGCCGGCTCTCAACACCAAATCTATTAGCAGGGACTTATTGCCGGTCATATGCCTCGATGCTCCACTGTCCAGCACCCATATGACTTTACTCTTTTCCTGTTCACTGCCCTGCAAATCCAGAAAGGTTAGGTGTTCTTCGGAACCCAATGATGTTTGGGCCCGGCATCAATAATTTCCTTTTTCTTTTCAGATACAGAAGGCTTTGCCTTGTTGCCATCAGGGGCATTCATCTTGACTTTGTCTTTTCCCTTGTCAACCTTGACTGGTTTGTCAGGTTTGGGAGTAGACTGGTCACTCCTAACTTTAGGAGGACTTGAAGTCTTAGTCTTTGACCCCGCATGCTTTTTCTTACTACTACTAGATAAATGTTCAACAGATGCACTAGCAGTATTCATTAAATTAAAATAAGCATGCATGATGTTTACAGCACATGGCATACAATTAGGATTATTGCATTTGGCATGATTTGCATACATGTTAGGCAAAGCAGCAGTTGCAGGCATGGTATTACAACCAACAGATTTTTCTTCCTCTACATAGAACGGACAATAGTAAGACAAATGATCAGTTTGATTACAGATATAGCATGCCTTTCTAGCTCGTGTAGATGTAGATACAGATGCAGGTTCAGTTTTAACTGCCTTTACAGGTGCTTTCATTTGGTCTGACCCTGCTACCCATTGTTTATATGACACCGTCTTAGCCTCCTTGGTTCCTACACCTCTCTTAGCATAAGCAATTTTACTCGCTCTCTTAGAAGTTGTAGGTTCTACTACTTTTTCTTCTGAATCTCTTTCAATTTTAATCTCTTGTTCAATTTTAGTAGCAACAGGATCTATGGTCCTAGGCTCAAAATGCTTAAAGATAGGTTTTCTAACATCCACTAAAACCCCAGGCACATCTTCTTTGACTAACACTGGCTCTAACAACTCAGCAGCCCTATTTTTCTTTTTCTGTGTGTAGTCAAGTCCTATGTTTACTTTTTCATTTTTACTCTTGTCTGCCAGTTTCATGTACATGTCCCTTTCTACGAACACTTTATTAGCGGCTTCTTTAAAAGATTGACATGTTATTTTAAGCTCAGCTAATTCATTTTTAAGTTCTTCGTTAAGGTCTTCCCTAATCTTAAGCTTGTGTTCTAAAACGTCTACCTGATTCATTAACTGCCTTTCTTTACTTTCTCATGATTCTAATTCCTCTGCCCTGGCCTCGAGAAGTCTATTCTTAAGTGAGAGTTTAGCATTTTCCTCATTAACAACAATTAGATTTAGTTGGAGATTGTACATGTCTTTAGTCATGGCAGCTAATTCATTTTGGTACTCAGAAATAGACATTTCATTTACGGTTAGAATTGGTACCTCTGATTGTTCTGAAGATTTTGCCATTAAAGCGAAATTGCATAGCTCCTGATCTTCATCTTCATCAGACTCGTCCCAACCCTTCCCATCAGTCACAACATACGCCCGGCTTCCCTTCTGTTGCTTGCTAACCAAGGCATCATATTTCTTTTTCAGATCAACATAGGATTCCTTGGGATGAACGTACTTGGGCTTCTTGCACTCTGTTGCGAAGTGCCCCAATTCATTGCAGTTGTAGCATCTGAACTTGTTCTTGTCTACCAGATTAGGTCTGTAGCCACTACCAGATGTGCTACTTCGACCGCTGTAACTTCCCCGACCACTTACACTACTGCCTCTGCTGCTACTGCTGCCTCTTCGGCTGAAAGAACTACCAAATCGTCATTTACCTCTTCTTTGCTTCCTGAAGCTGATATGAGCAAATTCTCGAGCAATACAAGCATATGACTTGTCTTCTAATTTGTCCAGCTCTTCAAGGGTATAGTATTCATCCTCACTTTCTTCGGATGGATCTTCAATGTCTAATACTGAAAGGCTGTATGTGTACATCTATATGTAATATAGGGTTATAACTCAACACAAGAACATGACGTGTAAATAATATGAAGTTATCACCGGAATCAGGAAGACATGAAGACTTGGTAAAGACAAAGGATAAAGAAGAAATCTACAGACTTGAAGCATTAGCTCACTGGAAGAAGTTCATTAATATGTTCATGCCTCAGTGAAGAATAAAGGTTGAAGTATTCAAGGATGTGGAAGCAATGAAGCAGTTGTCAAAGTACCAGAAAGATTATAGTGATCCAAATCTGCAATTTAGTCAAGCAATGAATTGCAGAGCTCAAGTACAGGAATCGAGAAGATAGAATATACGGCAAATACAAAGAATCAAAATATTAGATGGAATCTTGGAGTCTACTATAGATTGCTGGAGGAAGTTCATTCATATGTTCAGACTTCAGTGAAGGATAAAGTTCGAAGATGTTCAGGGTTTCAGATATGTTTGTGGTTCAGCATAAGTGCCAGAGGATTCCAATGTACTTACAATAGAAGCACTTCTTAACATGACGGAACAGGTCAATTGTATAGCAAAGAAGATGTGAATATCAAGATCGTGTTAGTCGTTTGTGAACCAGACCAGTTGCACCAATCGTCAGCACAAAAGAGATTGAGAATTGCATCTATGATTCAGAAGAATTGGCCAGATACTGAGATGAGTAACCAAAGTGGTATGTGATTAAGCCCAGAATAAATCAAGGTCGAATAATCAAGGAAATATTTATTAGACTTGGTTGCAGTGGAAGAAATGTTATTAAAGGCTTAATAGATTCGAAATTGGCTAAGGAAAGAAGACTACAGAAGCGGTATCCAGAAGTCAACCTAGTCAAGCTGTTTCGTCTTATTCCTATTTTGTCCTATTCACCAATGGTTAATAACCATCGGGTGAGTTAAATGGATGAGCTAAGTAAAGACAAAGGCAAAGGGCTTATTTCGTCCTATTAGCCGATGGTTAATAACTATCGGGTAAAGGAAACAAAAAGATATGCACAGCCACTTCCCGATAGTTATTAACTATCGGGTAAAGAAAAAAAACTAGAAGGAACTTTTAATGATTTACTAACCATCGGATAAAATAAATAAAAAGAAAATCTATTTATTCCGATAGTTAATAAATCAAGCAATAATTCCGATAGTTAATTTATTGGAGAATATTTCCGATAGTTAACATATCTCCGATAGTTGCTCAGCTTGAAGTAGTTAATTCTATTTCATGAATTGTTTTAAGTGTCCGATAGTTAATTTACAGACTCATCGATAGTTAACAATTACTCAGTAAATTGTTCCGATACTTAAGTTAAACAGAAGCGAAGAAGCAACTGATTTACTTGGCACAAAATGGGCCACGTATCCGAAGTTGAAAAAGTCTACACAAAAAAGCAGCAAAGGCATCGTCTTTGATTAGATTCATTCAGTTAACAGACGAAGATACACAGAGCAATTTAAGAGAGAAACACAGAGAGCATTCAAGAGAAGTAAACACAGAAGCCATTAATTTTGTACTCAGCTGTTGTTACTTTGATTGTTTTCAGTAAAGCTTGTAATCTAACTGTTGTACTAGTGAATCATTGTAACTAATCGAAAGATTAGATTTGTGGAGCACCTCAGGGTTTATATTAATAAAACGATATATTCCCCGAATGAACTGTTGTTGTGATTGCTCACCACCTGTTTGATTTAATATCTGTTCGAACTGTCAATTAGTCCATAACAAATCATTCCGCGAATATTTTATAAATTGGACAATATCGTATTCAACCCCCCTTCTACGATATTTGGGACTAACAATTGGTATCAGAGCTTACTGATTGAGTTTACAAATCAGGATCTATTGTTCGGACTTCAGTATTAAGCTTCTGGAATTTTTCGCGAATTTTTTAATTTTCAAAATATTTCACTCAGAAATTTTTTTTGAATCTTAAATAGTTTTGAAAAATTCAATATCTTGAGTTCTACGAAAGTAGGAAGTATCAAGGTTCCTCAGTTTGATAGAGTGAATTATAATCTTTGGAAAAAGAAGATGACCCTGTTTATTAAGGCTGCAAATCTATTGTACATGGGTATCTTAGAGAACGGACCGTTTGTACCAATGAAGATGATTTCTGAATCTACAGTGGACGGAGTAAGAGTTCCTCAAAGGTCTACTCCAAAGGATCCTACAGAGTTCACTGATACAGAGAAAGAAATTGTTGCATTGGACATAGGCCTTCAGTTGATTATTGTTGACTCAATGGATGAAGACATGTGCCATCAAATTCTAAATTGTATATCTGGAAAGCACATGTGGGAAACCATCGAACTGATTATGGAAGGAACAGAAGAAGTAAAAGAGAACCGGTTGGATATACTTACATCAAGATATGAAGCGTTCAAATCTACTCCTGGAGAAACAATCACTCAAGTTTTTGAGCGATATAATAAATTATTAAATGAGTTGAGTATCCAGGGGAAGAACTATCCGTTAAGGGAAACGAACAGGAAGTTTATGTTGACTCTTCCACATCATGTTGAGCATAAAGTTTCTTCAATTAGAGAAAGGGACAACTTCAATGTCATGCCCCTTGAAAAGCTATATGGAAAATTGAAGACTTATGAAATGGAACAAGAACAGAGGTTGATTATCTATGGTTCCGGCTCAGTGGATAGTAAGAGTGCAGCACTAATGAAGACCACAGCTCTTGTGGCAGATGAAGTGAAGACTTCTGAAGCAAAGGTTGTTGAAACCAAGATTGGTAAAGAATTGATCATTGAAGCTGAAATGGCTACAGAATCACAAGCTGAAGAGGAAGATGATTTTTATACATTGGAAGAGCTTGATGAGATGGAAGACAAATCTATGGCGTACTTGGCAGGGCGTTTCAAGCATATAAGATTCAGAAGGAATCCCAAGTACAAGAAAAGTTTTGGTAGCAGATTTCAGAAGACAGGATCATTTTCGGGATCCAACTCAAGAGGTGGTTACAAGTCAAACATGGTAGACCGTAGTAAGTTCCGGTGCTACAACTGCAATGAACTAGGGCATTTCGCCACTGAATGTAAGAAACCGAAACAAGCAAAAGACAATAAGGTTTATGAGAAGAAGAATTCATACGAAAAGAAAAGCTATGATGAGTTGAAAAGGGATAATGAGAAGTTGAAACAGAGATTGGATGCTTTGGTTGCAAAACAACAAGGCAAGGCTTACATTGTTGAAGGTAGAAGCTGGGATGACACAGATTCTGAAGAAGAAGAATATGGAAATCTTGCATTAATGGCAGATACTTCAGAAGAATCTTCACCATCAGCACAGGTACCTATACTCACCACTGTAGATATGTCTCTATCTGAATATAAAAATACTGTTAATGACTTGAGTATAGAGATGTTTAACATTCATACAAGCATGCTAGCTTCTGAAGCAGAAAATGCTAGACTAGTTGCGAAGATTAAAAAGCTAGAATCTGGAAAGGAACAACTAGAGCTTGTAGGAATCACAGTTAATAACCTTAAGGAAAGAAATGAATATTTAGAGAATAAGGTTAACTGTAATGCAGAGGTTGAGACAACACTTATGGCTAAGATTTCTGAGCTAGAGTTAAAATTGAAAGCTTTTAAGAACTCAGCTAATATTGCTAAAGACATAATGGATAAGCAGAGCTTAGATAATAAGACATGTATAGGCTTTGACTACGATGAACATAAAAGGAAAAACAAGAATGATAAAAGGAATATAATTTTCAATGCTTCTAGTACTGTTTTATTAGAAAATGAAAATGTTCCTTTTGTCATTAAGAAGAGTAGTAATCCTGTCTTTAAGCTCCCACTCTCAGAACCCTTAGACGAAGATACTATCGTATGGAAACAAGAAATGCTTGTTGAGGATGAGTTAAAGAAGAAAGAAATTGAGGAAGGTAATGTAGAAGAAGTTACACCTAATGAGCCAGTTAAAACTGAATCTGCTAAAACTGAATTAGGTGGTAACAAGAACAAGTCAAAAAGTAATAGGAATGGGAAAGTAGGTGTTAAAATTGCTAATTCTGCTACACCTGCACCCACTGCACCTAGGAAATTGTGTACTAATTGCAATTCTGCTGGACACCTTAGTCATGCATGTAATAAGGTTAAAGTAGAATATAATATTCCTGTTGTGCAGAACATGTTTAGCATGAATAGTTTTCATTTGCCTTGTGGTAGTACTGGATGTATGCCATGTGCTTTTAATAATATGCATGCTTATTTTAATTTGATGAATGCATCTACTTCTAGTAATTGCATAGGAAAACAAAGAAGCATGAATAAGAAAAAGGTAAGGGCAAAGACTGCTAGTCCTCCTAAGGTTAGGAAGGAGACTCAATCTCCTAAGCCAAAAGACAAATCTGTCAAGGTAAAGGAACATGATTCGAGTTCAGTCAAAGTAGAACTTAAAGATGTGAAAACTGAACCTGTTACACCATCTGCAAGAACCTCTAAATTTCTTGGACCCAAACAAGTTTGGGTGCCAAAGAAACATTAATCACTTTGTGGTTGCAGGGCATAGGTACTAATGAAAAAGTCATGTGGATTCTGGATAGTGGATGTTCAAGGCATATGACAGGAGACAAGTCCCTGCTGACCAATGTGGTTGAGAAGACCGGCCCAGTTGTAACCTTTGGAGATGACAGCAAAGGCTTTACTAAGGGATATGGTAGTCTGGAAGTTGGAAATGTCATCATTGAAAATATCTCTCTTGTTGACGGTCTGAAGCACAACTTGCTGAGCGTCAGTCAATTTACAGATAAAGGATATAATGTGGACTTCAGGAAGGAAAAGTGTCTGATCACCAACAGGAAAGATGAAAAGCTTGCTCTTAAAGGAGTAAGAAAAGGAAATCTGTTCGTAGCTGACTTAAACACTGCAAGCAGAGGAGAAGCAAGTTGTTTCTACAGTAAAGCATCCTCTGAGTTGAGTTGGTTATGGCACAGAAAACTATCTCACCTGAACTTCAAGGCGATGAATTCTTTAGTTAGAAGAGAATTGGTGAGAGGGTTACCACAGATGGAATTCTACCAAGAAGGACTCTGTGAAGCATGTGAAAAGGGTAAGTCAAAGAAGGCGTCACATAGAAGTAAGGACATGTCAAGCATCAGCGAACCTCTCCAGTTGATTCATATGGATCTGTTTGGACCGGTTAATGTCATGTCAGTTTCAAAGAAGAAATATGCATTAGTGATTGTTGACGACTACTCCAAGTACACGTGGGTGTTGTTTTTGCATTCTAAGGATGAAGCACCTCAAATGGTAATCGATCACATTAAAAAGATTAAGGTGGAAGCGGGATTGCCTGTGCGGATGATCAGATCAGATAATGGAACTGAATTCAGAAATGCAGTTCTAAATGAATTCTGCACGGAGCAAGGAATCTCAAGACAATACTCAGCCCCAAGAACTCCACAGCAGAATGGAGTGGTAGAAAGGAAAAATAGGACTTTGATTGAAGCCGCAAGGACTATGTTAAGCCAGTCAAAGCTACCTACATATTTTTGGGCAGAAGCAGTCAACACAGCTTGTTACACTCAAAATAGAACCCTGATTAATAAAGATCTAGAAAAGACATCCTATGAGATTATGACCAACAGAAAGCCATCACTGAAGTACTTTCATGTGTTTGGTGGAAAATGCTATGTATTGAAAGATGAACATCTGGGCAAGTTTGATGCTAAAACAGATGAAGGGATTTTCCTTGGTTACTCACTGGAGTCTAAGGCGTACAGGGTATATGTGATTGAATCTCAAAAGGTCATTGAAAGCCTTAATGTAACGTTTGACGACACCAAACTCCCAAGTCTTCAAAAGGATAAAAATTCTGAATCTCTGGAAATTGAAAATCTATCAGAATACTACTTAGGAGATGAAGACGTACCTGGTGTTGCATCTAGTAGTCATGTACACACGGAGATTGATAATCCAGAGCAAAGCAGTGGAAGTGTTGGTAATACCACACAGTCACAGTCACAGTCTGTATTTCAAAATCAGTCTGTTACTGAACCTGCTAGCTCAACTGGTGGATCATCAAATAATGGAAGCAACAACTCAGGGGGAGGTGAAGAAGGATCAGCTAGTCACTCTCAACACAACTACGAAGAAGGACAATCATCAAGGGCTAATCTGCCTAGACAGAGGGTATGGAACAGAGATCATCCCTTTGAATTAATCATTGGTGACCCAGAGAGTGGTGTGAGGACTAGAAGAGCAACAGAGAATGAATGTCTGTACTCTGGCTTTCTATCAGAGGAAGAACCTAAAAAGGTTGAAGATGCTCTAGAAGATCCAGATTGGGTGATTGCGATACAAGATGAACTCAATCAGTTTGATAGGCAGAAAGTGTGGAAACTGGTACCCAGACCTAAAGACAAATCTGTTATTGGCACTAAATGGGTATTCAGGAATAAGTTGGACGAAGATGGCATTGTTACGAGGAACAAGGCCAGACTGGTTGCTAAGGGGTATTCTCAAGAAGAAGGAATAGATTATGACGAGACCTATGCACCAGTAGCAAGACTTGAAGCCATCAGGATGTTTTTGGCATTCGCAACACATTCTGACTTTAAAGTTTATCAAATGGATGTGAAGAGTGCATTCCTGAATGGAGAGCTGGAAGAAGAAGTATATGTAGAGCAACCTCCGGGTTTCGAGAACAAAGATTATATGGACTTTGTGTACTTCCTTTTTAAAGCTCTTTATGGACTCAAGCAGACGCCTCGAACATGAGTAGGTACGAGATGAGTATGATGGGCGAGCTGACATTCTTTCTTGGACTTCAAGTAAGTCAGAAGAAAGATGGGATCTTCATTTGTCAAACAAAGTACATCAGAGATCTTCTGAAGAAATATGGACTTGAAGATTCAGCTCCAGCCAAAACTCCAATGCCAACTGCCACAAAGCTTGATGAGGACAAATCAGGTAAATCTGTCGACATCACAAGCTATAGAGGTATGATTGGATCTCTACTCTACTTAACTGCAAGTAGGCCAGATATTATGTTTTCCACTTGCTTATGTGCACGGTTCCAAGCTAACCCAAAAGAGTCTCACCTTATAGCTGTCAAAAGAATTTTTAGATACCTGAAGGGTACTCCAAATTTGGGAATTTGGTATCCTAAAGGTACCGGTTTTGACCTAATCGGCTATACAGACTCGGATTTTGCAGGTTGTAAGATTGACAGGAAGAGTACTTCTGGAAGCTGTCAATTCTTGGGAAGAAGATTGGTCTCATGGTATAGCAAGAAGCAGCACTCAGTGTCTACCTCAACAGCAGAGGCAGAATACATCGCAGCTGGTAGCTGTTGTGCTCAGATCCTATGGATGAGAAACCAACTCCAAAACTATGGCTTTATGTTGAACAAGATTCCAATATACTGCGACAACACAAGCGCCATAGCTATAACCAACAATCCGGTTCAGCACTCACGGACAAAGCATATTGATATCAGAATTTATATGAAGATACTGGAATAGAACTTGCTGCTGAGCCCTCTGTGGCATTAGGAACAGGCAATGAATCTGCAAACCAACAGATTCTAACCCCTGCCTCAGAACCAAACACTACTCAATCCTTACCGTTATCTTCTCACCAACCCCTAAAAAGAAAAATTGTGAGTGAGGGAGATAGTGCCTTAGAAGCACCACATAAGGAAGGTGAGGGATCCCAAACAGCTCTACCTCTGACTAGAAGGAGATTAGAAGAACCTGAGGTATCTGTTAGCCCATCTATGCCCTCTCAACAGGACATAGAGCTGAAAAAGGCAAATACACAGTCTCTGGGGACATCCTCTCAACAGGGTGAACCTATTGAAATTCGCCCGTCAGCCAGGGCATCTGAAAGAGTGTCAATAATTGAGCCTCCAACCAAGTTATTTGTTGCACTGAAAGGAGCACACACACAGGAGGAATTGCCGGATATAACTACTACAGTAGCAGAACCTATGCAGGTAGATCCTGTACAGGTCATGCCTTCACAGGCTATTGCGGGAGTCACGGGTCCTTCATTGCTAAACATTACAGGATCCAATGTGATAAACCCCCCAGGAGGAACATTCCTGGCTCCTCATAAGGAGGTCTCCACCACTATTCGTGGAAAGGAGAAGCAACTACTTGGCAATAGTTCTTCGGATGAGCCATTTAGGATTTTCACTGCAGGTACAGAAGACTTGCTGGAGTCAAGGAGAGTGAGTGAAACACCAACAGAACGATTGAGTGATCATAATTCACCCACACCCCTAAGACCGAGCGAGCGAATTGAGAGACAAACACTTACAGAACCTGTTCGTGAGACACCTACCAGCCAAATAAATACCCTCACAATGCACACACAATCTCTAAGTCAAAGGGTTTATAACCTGGAGACTACTGACACCGAAATGAAATCTGAATTTCACAGCAATGTCATGGAAATAAAATTTGTTCAATACAACATGTTGCAGGATTTACAGAATTTCAAGACGGATATGCAGAAGTTTGTAACAGATTTGTTTGAAAAACATTAATCTCAAACTATTCAAATCCCTGCTTCGGAGGATAACACAACTAAGGGGGAGATGATAGTGCGAGAGCAAGAAAAAGAATCTGGTGCTATTATGAGGAGTAAAGACAAAGGGAAAGGCAAGTTGGTAGGGGAAGAAGAAGAAGAATCACATTCTCAGGGGGAGAACATTATTTGAGCAATGTTCTATATTTTATTGAAGATGTTCCCAGGAATTTTGATTCTTATGAAGCTCAGTATATGATAAGTTCTTTGTACGTCAAGTTAAAGGATTTTGAAGCAGAGAAAAGCTCAAACACAGAGGAATGAAGATGATATCTATTGAAGATACGTTCAGTGGTAAATGAACACTCATTTTCTATTTCTCTTTACTTTATAGAAATCTGGAAATGTATTATATGATCCAGAACCCAAGTAGTATTATTTACAAGTCTAGAGCATTAATATTTTCTTGTAGTTAGTTGAGTTATCCTCTAGGGATTTGCTTGTTAATCTCTAAACAAACAAATAGGGGGAGATTGAAAGGCTGTATGTGTACATCTATATGTAATATAGGGTTATAACTCAACACAAGAACATGACGTGTAAATAATATGAAGTTATCACCGGAATCAGGAAGACATGAAGACTTGGTAAAGACAAAGGATAAAGAAGAAATCTACAGACTTGAAGCATTAGCTCACTGGAAGAAGTTCATTAATATGTTCATGCCTCAGTGAAGAATAAAGGTTGAAGTATTCAAGGATGTGGAAGCAATGAAGCAGTTGTCAAAGTACCAGAAAGATTATAGTGATCCAAATCTGCAATTTAGTCAAGCAATGAATTGCAGAGCTCAAGTACAGGAATCGAGAAGATAGAATATACGGCAAATACAAAGAATCAAAATATTAGATGGAATCTTGGAGTCTACTATAGATTGCTGGAGGAAGTTCATTCATATGTTCAGACTTCAGTGAAGGATAAAGTTCGAAGATGTTCAGGGTTTCAGATATGTTTGTGGTTCAGCATAAGTGCCAGAGGATTCCAATGTACTTACAATAGAAGCACTTCTTAACATGACGGAACATGTCAATTGTATAGCAAAGAAGATGTGAATATCAAGATCGTGTTAGTCGTTTGTGAACCAGACCAGTTGCACCAATCGTCAGCACAAAAGAGATTGAGAATTGCATCTATGATTCAGAAGAATTGGCCAGATACTGAGATGAGTAACCAAAGTGGTATGTGATTAAGCCCAGAATAAATCAAGGTCGAATAATCAAGGAAATATTTATTAGACTTGGTTGCAGTGGAAGAAATGTTATTAAAGGCTTAATAGATTCGAAATTGGCTAAGGAAAGAAGACTACAGAAGCGGTATCCAGAAGTCAACCTAGTCAAGCTGTTTCGTCTTATTCCTATTTTGTCCTATTCACCAATGGTTAATAACCATCGGGTGAGTTAAATGGATGAGCAAAGTAAAGACAAAGGCAAAGGGCTTATTTCGTCCTATTAGCCGATGGTTAATAACTATCGGGTAAAGGAAATAAAAAGATATGCACAGCCACTTCCCGATAGTTAATAGGGTAAAGAAAAAAAACTAGAAGGAACTTTTAATGATTTACTAACCATCGGATAAAACAAATAAAAAGAAAATCTATTTATTCCGATAGTTAATAAATCAAGCAATAATTCCGATAGTTAATTTATTGGAGAATATTTCCGATAGTTAACATATCTCCGATAGTTGCTCAGCTTGAAGTAGTTAATTCTATTTCATGAATTGTTTTAAGTGTCCGATAGTTAATTTACAGACTCATCGATAGTTAACAATTACTCAGTAAATTGTTCCGATACTTAAGTTAAACAGAAGCGAAGAAGCAACTGATTTACTTGGCACAAAATGGGCCACGTATCCGAAGTTGAAAAAGTCTACACAAAAAAGCAGCAAAGGCATCGTCTTTGATTAGATTCATTCAGTTAACAGACGAAGATACACAGAGCAATTTAAGAGAGAAACACAGAGAGCATTCAAGAGAAGTAAACACAGAAGCCATTAATTTTGTACTCAGCTGTTGTTACTTTGATTGTTTTCAGTAAAGCTTGTAATCTAACTGTTGTACTAGTGAATCATTGTAACTAATCGAAAGATTAGATTTGTGGAGCACCTCAGGGTTTATATTAATAAAACGATATATTCCCCGAATGAACTGTTGTTGTGATTGCTCACCACCTGTTTGATTTAATATCTGTTCGAACTGTCAATTAGTCCATAACAAATCATTCCGCGAATATTTTATAAATTGGACAATATCGTATTCAACCCCCCTTCTACGATATTTGGGACTAACAAATACCATCCTTTCAGGATTAGCAGTTTTCAATGAGACAGCTGCAAGTGCCTTTACAGCAGACTCTTCAGCTATAAGTCCAGACTCACTTACCGCTTTGTGTTCTCCACTATTGTAGGATCTTCTTCTGTCATTTTGTTCCTGCTCCAGCTCGTAGGTCTTCAAAACACCATACAGCTTTTCGAGAGAAGTATTTTTCAAGTCTCTTGACTCTCGAATGGCAGTGATCCTGTGTTTCAGATGTTTAGGCAAATTCAAGAGAAACTTGATATTTGAATCTACTAGTGGATAGACTTTATCTCTTATACTCAGCTCGATAAGCAATTTACTGTAACGTTTGTAAACATCCGCTACGCTTTCTCCTCGTTCGCATCTGAACGATTCATATTCAGATATCGGAATGCGTTTGTGATTATCTCTAACTTCCTCGGTCCCCTCCATCACCACAGCCAGTTTATCCCACATGGCTTTAGCTGTTTTTAATCCCTTTATCTGAACATAGTACTCTGAGTTTAGGGATTCAATTATGACGTTGCGTAACGACGCATCCATACCGACCAATTCTTTATCTGCGTCTGAAAACTCCATTTCCTCTTTAGGAACAGACCGGGATGGTATTAGTATCCCTCCTTCCATTCGCTCTGACTCAATTTTCATGGGTATGTATGGACCGTTTTCCAATATTCTCAAGTATACCTTGTTTATTGATTCAAGGTAAGCTCTCATCCTTCCGGTCCGTTCGTCATAATGTTGTGCATCAAACGGAGGTATCTTAAATCTGTGTGCGGCGGCCATTTTAATAAAGTTTAAAATTAAGATAATACACTTTTCAAATTACAATAAATTGTATTTACTTGAAAAATTAATTATCTCACTTTAAATATTCAACACTTAATATCCAACGGATTTTGCACTTAAGATTCAAGCAAGTTAGTTTTAATCACAAGAACAGTAGCAGGGTCCACTAATCTTCCAAGTCCAAACAAAAAGCTATCCACTATCTAGTTGACAGAAGTTCGAAAATGTCCTTTTTGTTTAGTCAATCAGTTGATTCCAGTTTTGACCACAAGAAAATCCACAAAGCTCTAAAGTACAATATTTTGGAATTTTGTACAAATATTCCTTACACCATTACTTAGAACTTTTTAGATCTATGACTTTTCCAGGAAGAAACAAATAAAAACTTTCGGCACAAACTTCAAGAAAAATTAGATCTGGGATTTTCAAGAACCAACTCAAACAACACAATAGGATCTCTGTTAGATGTGTTTAACAGGGGCTCTGATACCAATTGTTAGGTCCAAAATGTTGTAGAGGGGGGGGGGGTGAATACAACTGTTAAAATTAATGAGAGAATAAACAATATGCAGGTAATAAATGATGACACGGAATTTCAAAAATATATCATTATATTCATTGAAGGATTTGCTACAACATTTATAAAAGCATCATGATCAGTTGAACAATAAATACAGCAATTAAAGCTAGATTCAACTGATCCTCTCTCTCACATTTTGTTTTACAGTAAAATGCTCTCTCTTTAAAAATTATCGTTGAATAAGAGAGATGATGAAAAGTCTATCTACTAATAAAATCAAAGTGCTGCTTTTATAATGTCATGTAGTCTTGATCTTGTCCTTTTTGTGTACGTGGCCCAATCAGGACTTCGACAACAAAAAGTACTTTCCCAACAACTCTGGATCAACCGTTCACAATAAGCCACTTGTCCCTTGAACATTAAATGTTACATATCTACCCGCATCTCGATCTTCGCCTGGACCCATCTCGATCTCGATCTGTGTAAATCTCGATCTCGATCTGGGAGAATCTCGATCTCGATCTGTGAAGATCTCGATCTCGATCTGGGAGAATCTCGATCTCGATCTATGAAGATCTCGATCTCGATCTCGATCTGCCGTGGATCGACATTTGCCTTGGCAAATATGCACTCATCGAATGTTGACTTTCTTTAGTGACTAATTGAGGATTAACCTTTATGAGCAAGTTTCCCTAGCTTCTTCAATTTCTTTTCCTCACTCAATTCAAATGAGATCTTCTATTACTGACATGAACTTGCCTCCAATGTCCTGACACTTGATGCAATGGTCTGGTTCATAAGTGACTAGTCTTGTAGGGGTTCTTGCTTCTGAATGTCAGTTCTCATTTGTTGATTAACCTTTACATTATCCAGATGTTGATATACATTACATGAAATCACTTTGGTCTTCTTGATACTTCTTTGACATTAATTTGATTCTCCATTAGATAAGTTAGGGCATGAGCAATACTGAGATTGAACTTCTTCTCACTTATGCATCCTTGATTAACCAAATTAGTTACTTGTAGTTACCAAGTATCATTACCATTTCTTCAGTTGATTGATTCCATGTGCTTCTTCAGTTTCTCTTGTTTTGCTGTTGTTTTATCTTTTCTTTAGTTGAGTTACATAGTAATTAAGTGTTACAAGTTAGTACACCTATGTCTTTCAAATTCATTCATATGCTTTGGCTTCAAATTTCCCAAGGTTAATAACATCATCCTTGAGAACGAAGCATTTTGTTCCAAACACATGCATGTACCCTACAGATGGTCTTCTATTTGTCATGATGTGATAAGGAGTTTTTCCAACTAGTTTTGTGATGAGTGTTCTGTTTTGAGTGTAACAAGCAGTTCTAACAGCTTCAGCCCAAAAAATGGTTGGTAAATTTGCTTCAACTAACATAGTTCTTGCAGCTTCAATAAGTGTTCTATTCTTCCTTTCAACCACTCCATTTTGCTGTGGAGTCCTTGGAGCTGAGAATTGGTGAGTGATTCCTTTTTCTTTGCAGAATTCATTGAGTACAGCATTTTTGAATTCTGTGCCATTGTCACTCCTTATGGCAACTACAGGAGTAGGGCCTTTGTCCAATCTCTTCAAGTTTTCAACAATGATTTCAAGAGCTTCACTTTTTGAGTGCAAGAATTCTACCCAAGTGTACTTTGAAAAGTCATCAACCATAACTAGGGCAAACCTTTTCTTAGACACGGACATAACATTTACTGGTCCAAATAGATCCATATGAATTAATTGCAGTGGTTTGGTTATTGAGGTGCATTCCTTGCTTTTGTGACTTGACCTTTTCATTTTTCCTTTCTGGCATGCCTCACACAATCCTTCTATGCAGAATTCAAGTGTAGACAAGTCCTTCACTAATTCTCTTTTGACTAGAGAATTAATGTTCTTGAAGTTTAGATGAGACAACCTCTTGTGCCAAAGCCAACTTTCATTTTCTGTGGCTTTAGTATAGAAGCAGCAAATCTTTTCCTTGTTTGCAGAGTCCAGATCTGCTACAAACAGGCTTCCTTTCCTTACTCCTTCAGAGCAATCTCCCCAGACTTCCTGTGTGTTATTAGACACAGATCTTTTTCAAACTGCACCTTCAGATCTTTATTGCAGAATTGAGTGATGCTGAGAAGGTTGTGCTTCAAACCACTAACCAGGGCTACATCTTCAATGACAACATTTCCATGAGTCAATTTGCCATATCCCATGGTAAAGCCAATGCTGTTGTCTCCAAAGGTCACCATTGGGCCAGCCTCTTCTTTGAATTGTGACATCAGGGCCTTGTCACCAGTCATATGCCTTGAACATCCACTGTCCAGAATCCATATGACCTTCTTCTTACCTGTGCCCTGCAAATAAACACAAATCAAGTTTCCTTTGGTACCCAAACCAGGTTGGGTCCTTGGTTCTTAGAGACATGAACATCATTCCTTTTCTTAGCATTTCTAGTTGCCTGCACATGCATGTTCTCAGTCTTCTTATCCTGACATTTTGCTTGATTGATGCTTTCAGAACTAGATGCATGTTAGGTGACATAGAATGTTTTCTTTGCTTTACAGGACTTGTAGATTTAGACCTAGAATTATTGATGTTCAGATTCTGACTTATGCATCCATCAATAAATTGTTTTCTGAGCCTAAAACAGGTAGTCATGATATTCATGTTACATGGCATGCAGTCAAACTTATCACAGAATTTATGTTCATCATGCATCAAGGATTTAACATGACCACAAGCATACTCACTATTTCCAACAACAGGCTTTTTGCACACATTAGTAAGATGATTTGTTGACCCACAATTTTTACAAATCTTTCTTGGAGCATTATGAATAGGTGCATAATTGTTGTGTTTGTTGATGCCTACTTTTCCATTTCTGTTGGCCTTTTTCTTCTTGACATGCATGATGCTATTTTCTAGATCAGTTTGTTTGGTTTTAAGTTGCACAAGAATGGACTTGATTTTGATTGTGAATTCATCTTTTTCAATAAAAGGCTCATGACTTTTAGTCTCTTCCTTATCTTCATCATTCAACTGTTGTTTGATGACCATACTAACCTCATCAAATTCACCAGTTACTTTCTTGAAGATTGGTCCTTCAACATTTTTCAAAATGTGAGGGTTCCCAGGAATTTCAACTTTCTTTCCTTTTATTGAAACAAATTTCTTCTTTTTGAGATTATCATAATCAAAACCAATTCCAATTCTAGTGTTTTCCTTATTCTTCTCATGGAACTCTTGAACTACAGTTGCTGAGTTTTGATAAGATCTGATCTTTAGCTCATTTTCAGAAATCTGTTCTTTAAGAAATTTTTCAATTTGTTCAGAACAAACGACCTTATTTTTTAGATATTCATTTTCCTGTTTCAGGTTCTCCAGAGTTATCACAAACAATTCCAAAGCTTTATTCCTAGCAGTTAGTTCATTATTTACTTTCACTAGTCTAGCAATTTTCTCATATGCAGCAGTCATACTGGTATGAATATTAAACATTTCAATACTCAATTCTTCCACAGTTTTCTTATATTGTGAGTTTGACATGTCAAGAGAGATTAATGAAGGTACCTGAGATGTTGAGGATGAAGATCCATTTTCTGAGTTGGCCATAAGTGCCACATTTCCATATTCTTCCTCTTCATCTTCATCTGTGTCATCCCAGCATTTTCCTTCAACAATATAAGCTTTTCCTGACTGCTTTTTGAGGAGAGCTTCATACTTGGCCTCCAATTCCAAGTAATCTTTATCTTTCTTAACTGCTTTGGGTTTTCTACACTCAGTTGCAAAGTGTCCAAGCTCATTACAGTTGTAGCATCTTATCTTGGATCTATCAACTGTTCCAGTTTTATATCCATCATTTGTGTTGCTTCTTGTTGGATTCTTTCCTTTGCTGGAGGACTTGAAAGGTGGCTTGTGTTTGAAACTTTTGTTTCTTTTGAATCTCAAATTCCCAAACTTCTTTACCATGTAGGCCATGATTTTGTTGTCCATGCTTTCAAGTTCTTCAATGGTGTAGAAATCCTCATCTTCTGACTCACTGTTGACAGAGTTCTTTTCTTCCTATTCCTGTTCTTCAAGTCTTTCATTATTTTCCTTTTTGCTTGTACCAGTCTTCACTATTGTAGGTGGCTCATTTGCAACCAAGGCATTTGAGACATTTGCCATTTTTCCTCTATTTGCCAAAATGACCTTCTTTTGATGAAACTCAAGTTCATATGTCTTTAGTATTCTATAGAGTGTCTCTAATGGCAATTTTATTAAGTCTCTCCCTTCTCTTATTGCAGAGATTTTGTGTTCCAAATGCTCTGGAAGAGTCAACAAAAACTTCATGTTCTTCTCTTTTGTTTCATAATATTTCCCATGAAGTTGAAGATCATTGATTAGTTTAATAAACCTCTCAAATACTTCAGTTATGCCTTCATTGGGTTTTGACATAAATGCTTCATACTGAGAAACAAGAAGCTGCCTTTGATTTTCTCTTACTTCTTCAGTTCCTTCACACAGAATCTCTATTGTCTCCCAAATGTGTTTGGCAGATGTGCAATTGACAATATTGTTGTACATTACAATATCCAAGGACTCAATCAAGATGAGCATCAAACTATTGTTAAGAGACACTTTCTATTTCTCTGTGTCTGTGTACCGAGATGGGTCTTTAGGTATCCATGTAACAGGGATAACTTCAGACCCACTAGTAGTTTCAGGAACAAGAGTCACTGGCATGAAGGGGTCATTCTTTAATATTTCTGGATATATTGGATTTGCAGTCTTTATGAACAGTAACATTTTCTTCTTCCATAGATTGTAGTTTTCTCTGTCAAAAGTAGGAATCTTGATACTGCTTAACTTCTGAGAACTCATCTTAGATCTTTGTTCTGTAATTATGTTTACAGCCCGCTCTGATACCACTTGTTAGGAAATTAGAGACCCAGAAGTTACAGAGGGGGGGTGAATGTATACTTCAAATTTTTGTTTAGAAGATGAACTTGTTCGAAGCTTGATGAACTGATAAATTTACAATAGTGTTTATCAAGACATATAACAATAAACAAAGTAAACACGGATGTAACTTTCAATCTAATTTGTATTAGAAAGAACTTTGCTACAATCTAAAATTCAGTTTGAATTTCAGCTTCGCTTCTAGGAAGATTACAACTCAGAGTAGATATTACAATTATGTGCTTTGTGTTTTTCTTCTCCACTTTTCAATTGTGACTGTGCATTAGCTATATAGACAACATGTCCTGTGCACATGCTCACTAATGATAGTTGTGCTAAAACTAGAAACAGACAAGACCTGCTTTACATTTGACTAATGACTATTTCTAGCTAACACTGCTGTGACAGTCTGCTCCATTCTGCCTTATCTCTTCTGTCACTTTTCTTGACTTATCTTCCCAGCTGCATTGTAGACTTGTCTCTATCTGTGCAGGTTTGACTTATCCTGCAAACACAGAGCTGCAACATCATCTATCTTGTTCTGCAATTCTTCCTTGAAACTAGCTTCTTTTGCAGTTGAGTACTCTTCTTGAAATTGATTCGATAAGTCATGGTGATTGACTTCTCGAACAGCTGTGACTTCTCGATTGGTCCTGAATACTTGATTTCTCGAATGACTAGAATTCTCGATCGCATACTCAGCTTGATGACTTCTCGATCAGACTAGACTTCTCGAATACATGCTTGATATTGACTTCTCGAATGACTCAGCCTTATTACTTCTCGAATGCTCCATTTGCTAACTTCTCGAATTGTTTATTCTCACTTCTCGAATGACTCATAATCAACACTTCTCGATTGGCTTCAATACTTGACTTGTCGAATGACTGACTTCTCGATGGAGTACTGAGCAGTTAAGAGTTTTGAGACTTCTTGAAATGTTTCCACAGTTCTGACTTCTCGAATAGCTGACTTCTCGACCAAGTAATTTGCCTTAGAGAATTCTCAGATAACTTTTCTTATTTCTTCACAGTCTTCTTTGTCTGTTTGCATGATTCAACTTGAATCTTCTAACTGACTTTATTTCTGACTTTATTTACAATTTGAAGGTAAACATAGAAAATTTCTATCCGTAAATTACACATGAATAACTAAGTCACTAGTCTATTACAGAAGTACAAACTGAGTTACAGCAAGACAGATAATTAAATGGGCTAGGCTTGATTTAAGTCCAACAGTAAGGCCCATTTCTTTCCCCATAATCCCTTACTTAGTCAATTTTTGGCCTTTATCTTGATACATTTTGTTTTGGACATGTCAATACTTATTTTCAGACCATGGCCCACCAGGCCAAGACATGGCGCTTTTTTGAGAAGACCCAAAGGAAGGGCATGGCCAATGCTGATGTAAAAGTGGTTGTGTTGGAAAAGAAGCTGCTCGAAAAGGAGCAAGAGTTGATGGTGGCCTATGCTGAGCTGCAGGAGCTGAGGGCTGAGAAGAAGGCCCTGATCGACAAGTACATGGAGTCAGAGGAATTCTTTGCTTTTATCGACAAGCACGATAACATGGTATTTGCGACGGTCGGTGCCCAATCCCGAGGCAAGTGTGTTGATGCCATCTTGGCTAAGCATCCGGGTTTTTTTGATCTGGCCGATTTATCTTGTCCCATGGGTCAGCCATTGGCTTTGACTTCTACTGCTCGAGAGACAGGTTCGGGCGACTTATCGGGCGGTGAGGCCTTGGATGAGTATGATCGGGTTTTCGACTCTACTCCCGAGGCTGAGGACAATACCTGAAATGAGGTATATGAAGAAGAGAAGACCGAGGAAGAAAAGAAGGATTGTGACATCAAAGATCTTCCTTAGTTTCTTTTGCTTTTCCTCGTATTTCTTGCATCCCTTGTATTTCTTGTTCTGTTTTTAACTTATGTAACCCCAAAACTTTTTATTTATAAAAAGTACGTGTCATTGTTTTCTTTCTTTCTCTTGCTTTTGCATATTGGACAAAATACACTTTTCGAGCATGAAAGAACAAATGAGAATAAATATTAATCAATGTGCCAACCAGGCTTGATTTTATTCTTTTATCATAAAGGAACTAACAAGATTGATTGTCAATCTAGGCTAAACACACATTTTTTTAGAAATGCCACAAGGATGAAAACTTTATTATATTAATAATGCCTTCAAGGCTAAAAGTGGGCGCAACCCTTACAAAACGAAAATCCTATCTCGAGCGAAAGGCTCTTACATCCTAATGGTTTGATCGAACCTTATTTCTATTTAGTTCCTACTAAATATAAGAACTCATAGTTGGATTCTTTAAGTATAATAAACCTTCAGGTTTGAGGCATGCCAAGTTTTTGGAACTTCAACATCTTCTAGGGTTTCAAGGATGTATGATCCTCCTCCCTTAACTTGCTTTATCTTGTGGGACCCTTCCCAGTTAGGGGCTAACTTTCCTTTGGGACCTACTTCGGAAGCTTCAGCTTTTCTGAGTACCAAGTCCCTTTGTCTGAAAAAACCTTTCTTTTACCCTTAGGTTGTAGTAAAAAGATGACTTCTTTTGATATTCAATGATCTTTGCATGAGCCCTGTCCCCGACTTCATCAATCAAGTCTAATGCAAGCTTCATCCCTCCTTCATTTCACTCAGGCTCAAACGTCTTGATTCTCGGGGATACATGTGATATTCTGACTAAAACCACTACCTTAGCCCCATATGCTAAGAAGAATGGAGTTGCATCTGTAGTCACTTTATGAGTGGTTCTATATGCCCAAAGTATTGACAAAAGCTTATCTACCCAGATGTTAGCTGATCGTTCAATTCTTTTCTTGAGTCCATCAAGGATGATGCGATTGGCTACTTCAGTTTTGCCCATTTGCTTGGGGATGTGCCACAGAGGTAAATCGTAAATCGATGTCATTATCATGGCAATACTTCTTAAATTCTTTATTATTGAATTGTGTGCCATTGTCCATCACCAGGATTCGTGGTATCCCATATCTACATATGATATTTTCCCAGAAGAATTGAGCTACTTGTTTCGTGGTTATCTTGGCCAGTGGTTTAGCCTCAATACTCTTAGTGAAGTAATCAAATGCAACAATCAGGAACTTTCTTTGTCCACTAGCCATCGAAAAGGGTCCAAACCACATTGCAAAGGGGATGGTGGAGTTGATGGACATTAGCATCTCATGAGGTTGTCTAACTACCGGTGCATGCCTTTGGCACCTATCACATCTCTTCACATACTCCCTCGAATGTTTCAATAAGTCAGGCCAATAAAAGCCCAGACGGGCAATTTTATAAGCCAAAGTTCTGCCCCCCATGTGTTGGCCACAAATGCCTTGGTGCACCTCTTTCAGAGCTTCGCGGGCCTCATCAAGCCTTAAACATTTCAAGTATGGAATAACAAAAGACTTTTTATAGAGAATTCCATCAATGAAAGCGTACCTTAATGCCTTTACAGTAAGCTTTCTTGCCTCCATGGCGTTGTTAGGAGTCTAGATAGATTGAATTTGAGCTTTACTCGGATCCATCCAACAATTACCCATGCTTATTGGAGCTACCAGCTTTGCATATATGCTAGGGGTCTTCAAGACTTGGAAGTAGACATTTCCCGGGTGCTCCTCCACTTCTGATGATGCGAACTTTGATAAGGCATCGACCTTTTCATTCTTTTCCCTAGGAATATATTCCATCTGACATTCCTCAAACTGAGTCATTATGGTCTTTACCAATTGAAGATATTTAGCCATAACTTCTTCTCTTGCTTCAAGTTCCCCCTTTACTTGGGATATGACTAACTTCGAATCTCCATAGACCTTAAGGTACTTGGCATTCAGTGCCTTGGCCAAACCAATGTCGACTATTAGAGCTTCATACCCAGCCTCATTGTTGGTTGTTGAGAAGTTTAGCTTGATAGCATATTCAATAAGGAACCCTTCAGGGCTTTGCAAAATCAGACCAGCACCACTAGAGTTTATTTTTTATGCTCCATCAAAATTGAGCATCCAGTATTCTTTAGGAGTTTATTGTTTTTCTTTCTCTTGAGGTATTTCCATTGTTTCCTCCTTGTCCTGCCCCCCCCCCCCCCCCCCCCGACTTTTTGGTCGTTGATGGTGCATTCGACCACGAAGTCAGCAAGAGCTTGAGCTTTAATGGCCGTTCGAGGCTTATACTTGATGTCAAATTCTCCTAGTTCTATGACCCATTTAATCAGTCTTCCACTTGCCTTGGGGCTATGTATGATGCTCCTTAGAGGCTGATCAGTTAGCACTTCAATTTTGTGCGCTTGAAAGTATGGTCGTAGCTTCCTAGAGGCCATTAGCAAGGCCAATGCAAACTTCTCAATCTTAAAGTAGTTTAGTTTGGCTCCATTTAAGACTTTGCTCACATAATAAACCGGCTTTTGGACATTTTCTTCTTCCTTTATAAGGACATCACTCAAGGCCTTTTCTGATACAACCAAATACAAGCATAAGATGTCATCGGGACTAGGCTTGGCCAATAACGGAGCTCCAGCCATGTACTTCTTTAGTTCCTCAAAGGCCGCTTGGATTTCTTCTGTCCACACAAAATATTTCACTTTCTTCAATGTCTTGAAGAAGGGTAGACATTTATCTCCAGACTTAGATACGAACCTTCCCTAGGTTGCAACTCTTCCTATCAATTTTTGGACATCCCTTACTATTTTAGGGGGTTCCATTTCTAGTATGGCCTTGATCTTGTTGGGATTTGCCTCTATGCTTCTCCTAAGACCATCATTCCCAAGAATTTTCCAGACCCTACACCAAAGACACATTTTGCAGGGTTTATCATCATCTTGTGGTGCCTCAGCACTTCGAAAGCCTTTTTGAGGTATTCAATATGGTCAGTCTTATCGAGGCTTTTGACTAGCATATCATCAACGTAGACCTCCATAATTTTTCTAATGAGATGCTTGAATATTTTTTTAATTAGACTTTGATAAGTGGCACCTGCATTTTCAATCCAAAGGTCATAACAAGATAGCAAAATACACCAAAATCAGTGATAAAAGATACCTTAGCAATGTCATCCTTGTTCATTTTGATTTGATTATACCCACTGAAGCCATCCATGAAGCTTAACATCTCATGCCCCTCCGTGGCATCTATAAGTGCATCAATTCTTAGAAAGGGGAAGAAATCCTTTGGGCATGCATCATTCAAATCAGTGAAGTCCACACACATCCTTTACTTTCCATTAGATTTCCTGACCATTACAGGGTTAGCAAGCCATTCGGGAAATTAAATTTCCTTGATGAATCCAGCTTCTAAGAGCTTTTCCATTTCTTATTTTATGGCTTCTTGCCTTTCTGGAGCAAAGTTTCTCTTCTTTTTCTTCACCATTTTTTGATTTGGATCAACATTAAGTTTATGAGTAATCAGTTTGGGGTCAATCCCTGGCATATCAGCAGCTGTCCATATAAACAAGTCTCCATTTTCTTGCAAGAATTTCGTCAATTTGCCTTTCATAGGCTCTTTTAGTGAGGCCACGATATACGTGGCTTTATCAGGTTCTCCCTGAACTAAGGGAATTGGAACCAAGTCTTCAGCTGGTTTTCCCCTTCTTTCCTCGTCTTCTCTTGCGCCCATGTCTTCTATGGGCAAGACTTGCCCCCGACTCCATCAGGTCTTAGGGAGGCCACATAGCAACTTCTTGCCATTTTCTGGTCCCCTTTATCTTCTCCAACACCGTTTCTAGTGGGGAATTTAATCTTTAAGTGATAGCTTGAGGTAATGGCTTTGAAAGCGTGCAAGCCTTTCCTCCTAAGAATAATGTTGTATGTGGAGGATGCTTTGATTACCAAGAAGATTAACATTTTGGTGACCTCTCGAGGTTCTCTCCCCATTGTCATGGGTAGTTGAATGGTTCCTTCTACTTTCGACTCCACCCCATTGAAACCATAGATTGGAATATCCGAAATGGTTAATTGGGAATCATTATATCCCATCTTCACAAAGGCATCGTAGAACAAGATATCAACGGATGCTCCATTGTCCACCATGACTCTCTTTACTTCTGAATTTCCTATCAAAGGTGCTATGACAAGGGGATCATCATGGGGGAACTTTACCCCTTCCAGGTCTAAGTGATCAAAAGATATGATTACTTCTATTCTGACACGTTTATGTGGCTCTCCTACGACTTGCATAACTTCTCTAGCGTATGCTTTCCTTAAGTTTATTAAACTCCCTGCAGCGGTAGGTCCTCCAAAAATCTTGTTAATGGCAGGCCCTCTATGCTGAAGATTCCTATCTCGATTATCATTATTTTTCCCATTGTCGTCGCGCCTATCACGGCTTCCATCTTTGGTGAACTTAGAAAGTTTTCCTCTCTTGATGAGGAACTCGATTTCATCCTTCAGTTGTCTACAATCATCTGTGTCATGTCCGGTGTCCTTATGAAACCGGCAGAATGCATTCTTATTTCTTTTCTCAGGATCCGATTTGAGAGGCTTAGGTCATTGTAAGTCCCGATCTTTCTCAATATCCATCAAGATTTGGCTTCGAGATGTATTCAGCCTTACATACTCAGCAAACCTTGGCCCCAAGTTATTCTTCTTAGGAGGGGATTCAAAATCCTTATCAGTCTTAGAATACTTGTCCCGGGCATCGTCCTCCTGATCCCCTTTTCTTTTTTTATTGTTGTTATTCCCATCAGTTTCCATTGGCATGGTGGTTTTCTTCATGCTCTCTTCTGCCTTGATATACTTCTCAGCTCTATCCTGAAGGAGAAGCATGTTCTCTGGGGAATGCTTGACTAATGACCTTTTAAAGTAAGGATCAGTCGTCCCTTGTTGTAAGGCTATCATACCTACTTTTTCATCCAAGTTCGGGTCTTTCAGGGCTTCCTTTGTAAAATGGTTCAAGTAGTCCCTTAGAGATTCATTCTTTCCTTGTTCCAGATTCATAAGAGAAGCTGAACTTTTTTCGTGCACTCTTCCGCTTATAAACTGGCTTATGAAGGCCTTGCTGAGTTCTTTAAAAGACCCAATGGAATTGGGAGGCAGCCGGCTATACCAATGTTAAGCCATGCCCCCCAGGGTTTGAGGGAAAGCCGTGCACTTAAAAGCATCATTGATAGGTTGTAATAATAAAGTATTCGAAAAGGTTCTTACATGATTAGCTGGATCGCCCGCCCTATCATAAGTTTTGATGGTAGGAATCTTGAATTTTCTTGAGATATGAGCATTCATAATCGCCTCAGTAAAAGGGGGTGTTGGATCACGCCTAGGGTTTGGCCTTACTTCCTGCCGATCCAAGTTTTTCTTTAACTCCTTGAGTTTAGCCTTATAGGAAGCAATTTTATCTTCCAATGTCCTAGGGACTGTGAACGTCGACTTCCCATGGGTTCCTTACCAGGCCTCCTTCTTCTAAAATTGACATCAGTGCCTTCAGAGCTTTCGTCATCAGTTGTATATGGTCCTGAGAAATCATGGACTCTTTCTCTACGCCCATAATTTTGTGGGGGTTCCAACCCTCGGATGTAAAGAAGAGGATAAGCTTGAGAGAGTCTAAGCCTAGGTTGGGCAACAGTGCTACTAGGGATAACAACAGTGGAAATTTGTGTATGAGGAGGAGTAGTAGCAATAAAAAGAGTTTGAGTTACCTGGGATAAAGGGTTGGATCCAAGAATGACTTCCTCAGGATTAGTTAAATGGACGATTTTACTGAATGGACTTAACCTTTGAGTGTTGGGGCCTTGAGTTCCAACAAGAATAGTCGTCGTAGTGGGAACTTCGGTGGTTTGAGTTCCATCCGGTGGAATCACAGCAGTCGGGTCTCCCGTAGAAGGAATCACAGCGATTAGGTCTCTTGTATAAGGGATGATATCTCCATCAGTTCTTCGTGTTCTTGCCATGGTTGATGTTGTCTTCCCACAGACGGCGCCAAATGTTATGGATTAAAAATTAGGGTGTATTAATTGCGATGTGTGTCAGAGCTTATCGAGTTTTAATGGCTGCACTTGTGTTTCGTGACTTAACTCTGCCATCACAAGATGCCAATGTATCTCAGTGCATATGAGAATCAAGCCAGACGTAGTTCTTGGTGATGCCCTCGGGGCTGTGGCGGCAAGGGTACACCAAGGACATAGTGGCTTATATGTCCTTCGAGGATGAAGTCAAGACATAGTTCTAAGAATGAGGGGTTAGACCCTTTATATAAAGGGAAAATAAATTCATTCGTCCCTAAACTATTGGTGTTTTATTGTTTTAGTCCTTGAACTAAATATTCCAATATGCGGGTCCTTCAACTTTTGATTTTTCTGATTGAAGTCCTTCCGTCCAAATTTGACTTAACGGACGTTAGTCAACGCTGACGTGGCAGTTACGTGAAAATCAAAAATTCACCGATTGAATTCAAATTTTGATATGTTAATCTACGAGTGATTACAAGAACACAGGTGGTAAAAGTTTTCGATTTCGAGTTCACTAACGTATAGAAGTTTGCACTTTAATTTCAAGAACACGAAATAATAAGTTTTTTCCATACAGATTTCTATACGTTAGTGAACTCGAAATCGAAAACTTTTACCACCTGTGTTCTTGTAATCACTCGTAGATTAACATATCAAAATTTGAATTCAATCGGTGAATTTTTGATTTTCACGTAACTGTCACGTCAGCGTTGACTAACGTCCGTTAAGTCAAATTTGGACGGAAGGACTTCAATCAGAAAAATCAAAAGTTGAAGGACCCGCATATTGGAATATTTAGTTCAAGGACTAAAACAATAAAACACCAATAGTTTAGGGACGAATGAATTTATTTTCCCTTTATATAAATGTAGGAAGTCTAAGAATTATAATAGGGTTAGGAACCTTGGCGGACAAGGCACCTCCTTGAAGGATTCTGGATCCTTCTTGTGATAGAAGTAATTTCCATGTAGGAATATGTTTCCTTGTTGTTGAAAGTGATTAGGGGGTTACTCTTTAAAGTAGTTTCCTTGTCATAATTAATTAGTTGTATATTTAGCTAATTAATTAATTACGACTTTATTTAATCATTAGGGTTTCGAACCTTATTAAATGGGTCTCCCTTTTGAATCAAACCGGGTCTAATTAATGCTACATTAATTGTGTCTTTAGGGCATACTTTTAGCCCATATCAATATCTATACTATATTATTAAAGCTGCAAGGACAAATGTTTGATCCGTCGTCGGTCGGGTTCTTTTGTGTCCCCCTCAACTTCAAATACACACGTGTCTTCTACTCAATTTCAAACACATTCTTTTAATCAATAAACAACCATGTTTTAATTTCCTCATTAGTCAACCTCTTTAATTTATTAATTAAATTTTATGAATATTAAAATAATTTTATTACTTTATTTATAGTAATTAAATTTTATTATTGTACTCTATCTATATTATATATACATTTATATTATATTACTCTAAACAAACTTCTTTTTTAATTAGAATATAGAGTTGTACTAACATCTAATAGCATATTTTAATTTTCTTATTGCTCAAACACTTTAATTTATTTAAAATTGTAATTTTATAATAAAAAAATTGAATATTAAAATTTTATATATATTAAAACATACTCTTTTATTTATATTTTAATTAAAATATTTTCCAATATATTTGAAACTTTTTTTATTAATAAAAATTTATTAATGCTTTGCACAGATTATTAATCTATATTAATTAATATAAATATATAACAATATATTAATGAGAATTTAAACATATAATATAAATATGATTCAAAAATAATTTATCCCATGTACAACATTACATAAAAAATATTAATAACATAAATAAATAAATTAAATATTTATTTCATTTAAAATATATAATATATTATTTATTACTCTCCTCCCGTGCTTTGCACGGGTTATAGGCTAGTATAGATTATAAGTTATGACCCATTAAAATATTGCTATTAGATTAATTCAATTGATCTCTTTTCTAATTCGATATAATTCGCATTTATAACGAATTTGATCTCGTATTTTGAGTCATATTCGGTTAAAATGATTTTGTATTAAGTTTTAATCGATTCCAAGTCGTTATCATATCTAACATTTCGAATTATTTCAAATAAATTTTTGATTCGGGTAGTTTTCAGTTCAAATCAAATTGATTTTCAGATTATTATTAAATTATGTATTTCGAATATAAAATTAAATCTCAATTTCACGTATTTTGATTCAGTTATTCGGATTCGGACCCGATATGATCCATTTTGACCGGTTTTGGACAACTTAAAACAACATATGTTCACATACGCAAGGTCCACGTGTTTTCAACAAATTATTATTCAAGGGAATTGATAAATAAAAAAGGTAACCGAATAATTGCGGGAATAGTTGATACAGTGGACTTGCAGTGTCCATACACACACACACATACATACACAAGTTAACTTTACCTTTTCCAACAAATCAACCTCGTCTACGTTTCTTTTTTATGAAGGTAAAATAATTCTACTGGATATTCTTTCTATAATTTTACTACATATACATACAACTGATGCTGATCTAATTAATGCTTGCAGATTATTAGTGTGATCACAAGGAGAAGCAAATGGGTTTCTACAAACTATGAATCATTTGTGCAAATGGGTCACAAGAACAACAGGAAGCTCTTTTTCTTTGGTCGGCCTCACTTTGAATTGTATGTGACTCTGTGTGTGTGTGTTTCCTTAAGTTTCTTGATTGGGTTTTAGTTAGATTGAAATGGGGTTTGTTTTTCTTGTTTATTTGCAGAATTCATCAAGTATTTGAATTTAATTTAGATGGGTTTTTCTTATCATATCAATTGTAGAGTTTTGATTGATTGATTTTTAGATTTCGGGTTATGTCGAAATGGAAGGACTATTACTGATTTGTAGTTAGGGTTAGCTAAATTTAGCTTGTGATTGGGAATGTTTTGGTGAAGATTTGGGGTTTTGTGGGTTGTGTTTGGAGTGATGGAGTTTGTTGGGAGGAAGAGAAAGGGAGGGGAGATGCTTGAAACTGTGCAGAAGAATACGATCTCGTTGGCAGTGTTATGGTCTCATTTATCTCTTGATGATTACTCGACGCGAAAAAAGAAGTGCAAGGAAGCAGAGGTAATTGAATCTAGGAAGAGTGTGGTTAAGGGAGTTGCCACTGCGCCGGTTTGTGGGGTTTCATCTTTGGATCCGCCTGGAAGGGGATTGAAGAGGAAAATTGGTTGTATTGATGTAGCGACACGAATGGGCAGAAAGAAGAAGATTGAATTGGATTATGTGTTGGGTGATGTTATTGGGAAAGGAAAATTTGGATCAGTTGTGCGGTGTCGGAGTAAATCTTGTGGAGAAGAGGTAGCATGTAAGACAGTGCGCAAAGGGAAGGAGATTGTTCATCGAGAAGTAGAGATAATGCAGCACCTTTCTGGACATCCAGGTGTGGTCACACTGAAAGCGGTCTATGAGGATTCTGAATCTTTTCATCTTCTGATGGAGCTTTGTGCTGGAGGGCGGTTGCTTGACAACATGGCCAGAGAAGGACTATATTCTGAGCGAAAAGCTGCTACTATTCTGAAGGAACTGATGCTGGTGATAAGGTATTGCCACGACATGGGTGTTGTTCACCGGGATATAAAGCCTGAGAACATTCTTTATACAGCATCTGGAAAACTGAAGCTTGCAGATTTTGGACTGGCTGTTAGAATTTCAAATGGTAAGTACCCAGGATCTTATTTTTTTTGTAGTTAATTGATTCAGGTCTACTTCCTCTCATACACGAACAGATTTAAGTGCACTATTTTAATAAAATAGTCATTGGATCTCTACAATTCTATGCATAATAGTGTGTCCCACATTAATTTTTAATGTTCCATAAATCATAATCTATGCACTCGAGTTGTTGGACGACTTTGCGTTCCAAGTTCTTCTCTATCTTCTGATGTGTACAGAAATATTCTAAGTAACTTAAACAAAATTAGATCTGGAAGCTAGCTCTCCTTCCATCCTCGAGTAAATTTCAAACACTTTGTGTCTTAATTTTCCTTGAAGTGACTTTATTTTGTTCTTTAGATGATCATGAATATATTTTTGCAAGATTTCAAGTAGTCTAACATCATTGAGAGTGTAATTGCGATAGAATTTAAATCCAATAGGCAGCGATCTTAGTCACATGAATAGAATGTGATATGTCTATAAAGACAAGTTACATAATACATGTTATCAAAATAAGGTTATCTATCAAAGCCTCATTTGAAAGAAATATCATAAGTATGGATGGCTGTATGATTATTCTTCCTCCCACCATACTAACTCACGAGGACTCGGGGTCTTGGTTTTGCCTTGAACTAACTATTTTTTCATTAATGATCGTGATCATTGTCTCTGTGAGACATGGTTGTATGTTGTATAATTTCAATGGATAGATACTAGGATGGGATCGAAAATTAATAACACTTAATAATTATATGAATGGAGCATTGCATGTTTAGTGACGAGTGATAAAATAACATGTTCTCAGTGTGGGACGATCTCTACTCAATCACCATACAAAGCTTATGTCAGAACTACGACGGTCTTTAATATAATTTTTTTAAAGAAAACATTTAGTTCAGACTGTCAAAATTTTTATTGTGATTACAAACATTAAAGATCTATACATGTAGTAAGTGTTTATTTTAGTCTGCGATATTAAAAGTTAAAACTTGAAGTTCTGCCAGAAAAGACGCAGTTGCCTGTGACGAATTTTTGTTGTTCACTGAAGCTAACTAAATGGGTGTGACTGGTATATTTAATTCAGATTTTACATGCTGTGTTGGAGTACCAGAGTCTGTATCAATTTTTCTGCTCTTCCAGTACTTAATACTTGTAGTTATTAAGTTTGCTACAGCACGATTTAAGCATTAGTTTCTATTGGGTATGTTAAAGAATCTAGATTTCTGCTTCCTTGACTCATGATATTGAGATTATCAGTTTTTTTATCTAAGTGCCGAGGTGAGCGTTTATTGCAGTTTTGAAGGAGTTAGAATGAAATTAAGGATATGTAATTGTACAAATAAATAATAATTTTATGTTATTTCAAAAGAAATACTGTCAGGAAAGATGGGGAATATTCATCAGACCTTTTTGAATTCGGATTCAAGGTGCTGGTAAATGAAACCATGAATACTCGGCCTCAGGCAACATATAAAACCATGAATCACACTACAACAATAGCGTAACCACAATATATTGAAATCCCCCCTCCCCGGTAAAATGATAGTAGAGAGTACAGATGCCCATAAATTTGTCAGTAATTGCACTTGCAGTTCAATTTTGTTTGCACTTCCGATAGCACTCTTTTTGTTGTTTTCCGGAATGCTTGATAATCTTGACAATCCAAAAATACTCTATCAGAACTTCATCATCTCATCTTTGTAATAGTGTTCTACTCGTTGTGCATAAAAAGAACTCTATATGCACTCACAAGATCTAATAACTTTCCGCTCTTACAGGTCAGACCTTGTCCGGTGTAGTTGGAAGTCCGGCATATGTTGCACCTGAAGTTTTGGAGGGTAATTATTCAACAAAGGTGGATATTTGGAGTGCAGGTGTCTTGCTCCATTCACTTTTAACTGGTTTGCTGCCTTTTCATGGTAATTCTGTTGAATCAGTGTTTGAGGCTGTGAAGAGTGTAAACCTTGATTTCAAGGGTAACATATGGGAGTCAATATCCCAACCGGCTCGTGATTTACTTGCACATATGCTGACAAGAACTGTGTCATCAAGGTTGACAGCTGATGACATACTAAGTAAGCTTTGAATGTTCTGCCAAATAGATTGCGAGTCTATTTTTAAATGAATAGAATTTGTTTGAATCTTAGTTGCATACGCCTTTTTAAAAAATTGTAATCACCGAGGTTATATCTATGAAAAAAATAAAATTTTGTCACTTTTTATTTGCAGACTTGCTTGTAAAATGTATGGTATATGTATAGGGTAAATTCTTCAGATTAACCATAATTTTTGGACATTTGAGTTGTATGCATTTGATATTATCTGATTCCTATCAGAGACTTAACTCTGTTGACTCTTACACTTGTCAAAAATGGTTAAATTTCTTTTGCCAGTATTTTCCATGTAAAAATTTTCTTGTTACATCCTCGTGTTCTCCATTGTTCCTATGGTATTTTTATTATATATAGTCTTGCCCTTTTTTCAATGGTTTTAATTCTACTTCCACAGGTCATCCATGGATACGATTCTACACAGAACCAACAATAAACGCTTCAACTCTGGGTCCAGAACTGATTTATAACTTTAGCTTGACTATGAAACAACCAACTCCAAGAGCTGATTTGGAGTCTGACATTAGTAAGGCAATAACCAGAAGTTTTGCCGGTGATGACCAGGGTCCTGTTTTATCAACCTGCAAATCAGGTAAGAGACCTGCAGATAAGAGTAATGATCTGGTTGATGTTTTAGCTGAGGCAATCTCACGTGTGAGGATATCCGAGCCAAAGAGAAGCAGGTTATGCAGTCCTGCGAACCCAATTGAACAAGAATGTTCACCTAACATCAAGGTAAACAGCCTATGCGCTGCATTTTGACTACCTGTATAACATAGAAACACATAACCTTGGTTATTACGAGTCGTAACTGGTGAAGAAACTTGCTTACTTTGTTGAGACATGATAAAGAAGCAGCTAAGGTTGACCAAGTCTTCGACTGTGATGTCAACAAATGGTAGTCCTAATACTTCAGTGTTAAGTTGTTAATTAGTACTTGACTGCTTTTGATCACTTTTGGTTCCATGTTAGCAGTACAGCCTGTAAACAATGATTGTGCAGACTTGATGATTATCATCTGTAAATACTTAATATTGTACATGTAAATTCTGTATTCTCATCAAAAGAATGCACTGTAGTGGAATAATGCAGTCTTTTTAAATTTAATGGCAAACCATTACAATTTTTACGGTGTTAAAATTACACTATTTTTAAAATCAACTTCTGCCAAAAGAAAAACCACCTGAAAGTCAGAGGAAACCCATTTGTACTAAATTTTACATCAAACTCCCGAACCTAGGAGAAGAGAGAAAGGAAGGAATTTTTTTAAAAAAAGTTCAGAATTTGTGCTTTTGAATATTTTTTCACGAGAGATGAGAAGGAAAATAAAAAGAAAAATTTCATAAATTTATCTCTAAAACTTTTTTATCTCCAGAAATGAGATAATTGGGATCGTAACTTTTAAATATAAAATTAATTTTCAAGAAAAATTATCCTTTTTATAATAAATTCGATAACACTCAATAGAAAGTTTTTTCCATCTCTTTTCACTTTCTGATCTGTTTCAAAAAAAAAAATCGAGAGCATAGTTATCACTTTTTAATGTCTTGAAAAGCGATCAATGGGAGGTCGGTATAGACTCTAGCCCCGACTGATTTTTAAAAATCAGAATTTATTTTTTAAGTCAAGAATTTTAGTTAAAAATTAATAAAAATTTGATTGTGATTCCTGATTAAATTTCAAAAATCGGCGATTTATTAACAGGTTAACCCGACTATTTGGAAATTCTGATTCCGACAATGATCTTGAATGAATTCATTATGTTACATTAAAATCAAATATTTGTAGAACTTTATTATGTTATTAAGATTATACATTAACATTATTATTTTACTTAAGTTTTAAGAAAACAGATTTATTTTAGAAATTTAGTTTACTAGACTTATTTGTCTAAATCAGTACTCATCAGTAGAAACCCTTCTTGTACTGACCAGACCCAATAATAGCAGCGCAGGACTACTTGATACTGACAAGACCCAGTATGAATATGATGCTCGCTCGTAGTAGGCTCAAAGATAACGCTGTCTGCTAGTATCTATCTGAAAATACATTACATATATTGTATCTGGGAAATATTTAGTTGCATATGTGAGCCATACGGCCCATACCCTGTCTGCATGAGAACCCTGCGTCTGCCAACAATTAATTTATTCCTTCTCATCTTCCCTATCTTTATTTTATATATGAAAATTTGCGAGTTAATATTAAAATATTGCATGAATGTAATTTGTAATTTGTAATTTTCAATTTGCAATAAAATGCCATTTTATTTACAAGCTAGACTTTGTTCTAACGAAAATTAAGGATGATTGTGGAGAGAGAGAGAAGGGATATAGATACGCAGAGGTAACCCTGAGCACAGATGGATTATGCTGATGAATGGGATATAGCTAGATACGTACAGATACAGATTTAGATTCAGATTATTGATGGGATAAGATAATATTACGGGGCGTGCATAGCAAGACCGCTGTTAGAATGGACCTTGGTTACCATGTTTTGAATCTCAGTACTGCTGGAGTCCTCTCAACTCTTCCTCATACAATACAAGACTACTATCCTATGATGATCGATGGGAGTGTGTGCCTGTGTGGTGGCTTTAGAGGATGGTCTAGAAGATACGGCCCGATAACAATTGCAGACGGGGTTATATATGTTCATTACGCAGATTCATTAAGGTTTATGATTTAGACACCGATTATGTAACATCCCGACCCTCCACATATTCAATGACTAACAAATACGAAGTTCTTTCAACCAAATTAACATGTCTTATATTCAATAGTTGTCATAAATCAAGTAGCACGAAAATCTGCGAGACTCGCATCCTTATTCAGTCCAAAGGTTAATAACCTGAAAAGGGGTCGGCATGTTACAAATTAAATAGTGGTAGAAAGTTTCGCGTGCTCCTAGCTAGTGTCGACAATGACTTTGAAAAATCGTACTTGGCTAGTTTATAGCACCTACAATACTTTGTTTCACCGGGGCAATGGTTTCCTCTGCTTGCTTGCGCTTATCAGCACTGTGAATCCACCCAAATCACCGTTATTCATCTTATCCAATTCAGAGTCGAGTTCGTGATAGTAAATAACCAAAGGAAGTACTTCTCATCTCAGTCGGGTGTCTACCCAACTCTATCCTCTCGACTCTGACCCCTATGTTTTTCACTACATTCCTCTCCCTAATCTGATCTAGATTAGTCGTGTTGCAACTTGAAGGGCAATGAACGTGCTTTCTGTTGCTGGAACATCTTCGAGATGGAACTCTGATGTTAAAAGTCATGCATTAATATTAGCAGCAAGTAATATTTTTTTTGCCAGCATATACGGATAACGTTTGATGAATTGTATCGGAATACAATAGTCAGATTAAAGAATTCATTTCATTCAAAAAAGTTTATCATCTAAATCTAACGGACAGGTCATGCATAGATGACCGCGGAGATTTAGACAATAAAACTTTAATGTCCGATCCCAAAAAACTTTATTGCCGAATATAATACCCCTCTTCCCGTATACCTAAAAAACAAGTGAAAAAATAAATACATAAGTCTCAATAATATGATTAACCATTTACTAAAAAAGATAAAATAAATTTATATGATAGAAGTGACATATAAGAAAGCACACAATTTTGAATTAAAAATACAATAAAAGAAGAAATAAATTATAAAACTTTTGAAAAACAAAACTAAAATAAATTAAAGTGAAGAAAACATTAAAATCCAGTCAAAGGGATCCCTTTTATTGGACACGTCAAATAACACATAAATAAGTGAATAGAAATTAATATAAATATTTAACAAAAATTTTGAATTTTAAAAATTCTATATAAAATAGACAAATCATCAAGATGACACTTGATTGACTCTTAAAAACCCAAAATATACGTCATCAAATATGACCACCCGTAAATGGTACAAAATCACAAATATTCTTCAATTTAACTCAAACTCCTAAATTATTGTCTAACTAATAATCACAATCCGTTTAATAATTACTATAATTAAAAACTACCTAAAATATTGCACACAATTAATAGAGCCATAAATATTGGTTTTAAAATTCATTTATATATATATAATCAATTTTATAACTATGCAACCTTTCCATATTCTAGTTGATCATACATGACCTAAAAACATTATTATACCAAAAATCAAACACCAACATATATCAACATTAGCATAGAGATACACCTATAGTCACATACAAAGAAAAATAAAGTTACGAATATGAATTTTAACAAGATCCTAAACATACCCAATATCAAAATATACAACAACCAGAAGTTAATCTATGCAACCATTAAAACATGATGTTTGTGTAGTAGACTTATGTCTTGAAAGTTGAAATGAGAATCAGAGTATATCATATACTTGGTTGAGTAGTGAAATAAATTTATTAATATAATATAATTTTTATTGAGTAAAAAAATATAAGTAATAATAAAAATAAATCATTGTTATTTATCAAATATTAAACAATATCATTATAAATTTTTTATTTTAAGAATTACTATGTAATTTTATAAATAGAAATAAAAATAATAATTTTTGATTTGATTCCTTAAACTCGAGATTAATACTCATGTCTCTCTAAGTTATCAAAACCTTATAATTTATGGGTTTGAAATATAAATTTTTAATTTTTAATTTTTAATTCAACCACCAAATCCCATAACTGATACCTAAATACCGGAAACAAACCATCACTAAACGAGTTATATTGAGAGCTGTATGTCTAATATTTAATAGCAAGAATGATATTTCTGATAATTCTGTTAAAAAGAAAGTAAACAGGACAGTCCATTTGATAGTTACAATCTCATGTTCGTTGGATCATTATCCTTCTTCATATGTTGAAACCTTTAGAAATTGATACTCCTCTTTGATTAATAAAACTCTTATTTCGTTCAAAAAATGTTAATTATATTAAGAATTGCCACCGGTCCAGGGGTCCACCGGTCGTTTCCACGATTTCGGTAAATAAATTTGACCAAAAAAGATGAATTATCCTATTTCAAACAAAAGAATTAAATTAAAATATCTCATGGGAATAAAAAAAATCAAATTATTACACTACACCCGTTTAGAGTCTTTAGACGGTGGGTCCAACACTTATTATCAACAAGATGGTGCCTGGTGGGTCGAGTAATTAAATCAAGACTTAAAGATATATTTCGGTTAGGAATCAAATCAGATTGAAATAGAGTGATGCATGCAGGTGTATATGTAATGTAATGTAAAATTAATATAGAAATAGTTTTTCTAATACATGGTAAGAGTACAAAATAAAAGATGAATTGTCAAATTTTAATTAATTTCTATATATTAATGATAATGAACCTCAATATGCAAAAAAAATTACTGATAAAAAAAAATCACCTCATAAAAATATCATATTAAAGTAACTGAATAATCCGTCTGCAAGAGCACACACCTAAAGCGATACATAAAAGTCCCATACCTGAACTTAGAGAATATAGGTCAGTCATCAGTGGACAAAGATATCCAATGCCTCTGCCACATGCTCTTTAGTTCTGCATACATTCCCCCATGTTTCTTGTTGGCCCTGCCTAATGCCTCTTCCATATATTAATTCTTTTATATAAATATGTTAATAATCTTCATTCATGACCTAAATAAATATATATTATACTTCCTCTTTTTAAATTTGATTTTTTTAGCACGATCAGATAATCAAGTGATAAAAGATTATCTTTTGTCGTCTCAGTATTTGGGTTTGATTTTCGCTTAACTCGAAATTAGATATTCATTTATAAGGTATATAAGTCTAATTATTAAAAAATATGATTTTTTTAAAATATGATGATCAATGGATTTGTTACTTGTGTGCCTTTTTTATATTTGTATAATACTCATATCATCGTAGTATTCCGGTGGGTATGGCCCTTGTGTTTCGAGCCTAATATATGTTGCAAAGGATAAGACTTACGGGAGAAGTATACGTGGACACGTTGTTCTATTCAAATTCTTTTTGTGAATAACAAATTTTGAAAAGTTTCAATACTTTTAATTTCCGATTAATTCCTTCAATTAACTTCCGATTAACTTTTAATCAATACTTTAATTAAGTTCAATTTTCGACTTTTACAAATCCAAAATAAAGGTCAACCAAAATTTTGTTTTTTTGATAATATTCCCAAAGGCCCAAACTTTGGCAAATTTGCAATTAACTAATTATTATGCATATCAACAATCCACCAAATTCCATAAGGTTGGTTTTTAAGCCAAAAATCAAATTCTTCGCTTTTACTCTTTGTCCCACATTGATTAGAAAATGAAGCAACCACTTACCTTCACAAATAAGTCTTTTCCCTTCATTTACTAACACATCTTTCTTTTCTTATTTTCTTTATAACTGTTAGATATTCTATCTAATAGGAAAATCGATTTAACCCGTTTTCAGAAAGTGTCGGAATAGAAGGTTCTCGTGCCTAAACTACCTTAAGAGTGTTTGGGTTTGATTGCAGTCATCGGAGGTGGTTCCGTTGCAGGGGTCGTTCTATCGGGTTGTGTGACACTGTTTGAGTTGGAAAAGGGAGAGAAGAAAAGACTATCGGAAAATAGTATTAGGGGGAGGTTTCAAGAGAAATGTTAGACTAAATTTGTGTATAAAATTCAGAGTCGTATACCCAGATATTGTAATCTATTTGTTCTAGTGAAATTATTATCTTTGTGGATGTAGGCTTGTTGAACTACGTAAAATCTATGGCCTCTTTTATTATATATATTGTTGGTTTGTTGTTTTCACTACTATCATATATATTTGTGGGTTCAAGCACACGGTTAAAGATTAAGTATATAAATAGGCTTCCGCATATGCCGGGGATTAGGTAAGATTCCCAACACAAACCAGATATAGTAAACTATCTTAAAATTTTTACTGTACATTCCTTCTGCCGGATAACAGAAGAATGTTTAATCTATACAACTGCATATGAGAGTGCATGCATATATTTAACACATAATAACAAGCTAAACTACCCAAATCTTTTTTTTTAACTTGTCAGAAAAATATAATCTACAAGGATTTAACTAAACCCATTATTCGACTTCGAAAATATTAAAATACGCATTTACCACTAAATTGTTCCGTTATCAGGTGATATTATTATTATTTTCTTTTTTGCTATTCTGTTATATATTTCTGCTCTTAGTTTTGGGTACAGTTTTTTTTGCTATAATTAGATAGCAACATAATTGTTACGAGTACATAATAAAGTTGATACAGGAAGAGAAAAGGAACTAAAGGTGTCAGTGACATTAGCTATGATGACTAGAGAGATGTGATCTTTCTGGGTAAAAGAAAAGAATTATTTAGCAAATGTTACAAGAATAGTACTGCCCATTACTTCACAGCCTGTAACTTGCAATTCTTGAAATTTATATGAAAGAAGCCGACAATTAAGAGATAATTCCAAGCACCCCATGTGGATATTTTTTCCTTCCTTTTCTACTCACGCTTTCCCAGTTTTGTCCATTTTCTTAACTTTGTGCATAGTTTTTTCTGAAGCATTTGGTTCAAAATATGTGGGATTCTGAGAGTGAATCAGTTGGTGGCAGAGATTATGGCAATGGGGTGCTTACTACTAGTAAGCATGGTGTCAAGACTGATGGATTTGAACAAAGAGGCCAGTCTTGGTATGTTATATGTTAATATAACTCTACTAAACACTGTCATACTAGTTCAATCATCGATCACAGTAGTACAAATCGACGTCGGGCTACTGCATATCACCGGTTGTAGTTTGTAGGATGATCTTTTTGCAAGCTTGATAATTTTGTTATTGAGCTTTCTTTTTCGAATCTTGTTATTGAACTTTAGATGGATTTCATGCATAGAAATGAACATGACAGGATGGTAACCCTTTTGTAAAGATTGATGTTTTGTTTACATGTTGAGGTTTAAATGAGTTTTGTGCCTTGGAAATGGACACTACATAAAAAAATTAACTTTATATTTGCAGTTCAGAATAATTTTATTGACTTGCATAGATTCAGGTCTATATCTACCTGTAAGTGTCATAGTATGTGTGGCTTAGAATGATTTATGCTGATAAATATGTGAAGTTGTTATAAATTTCTGAAAGAATAATTGTGTGCTTTTGCTGTTAGGTTTGTTGCAACTGATGTTCCAAGTGATTTTTCAGTTCAAATTGGAGATGTTAGTTTTCACTTGCACAAGGTAGCTACTTTTGTCTTGGTGTAGTACTCTCATTATCAAAATCAAATTACCAAGAAAAAATAATTAAGTGGATGACTAATGATCCTATTCTGTCTTATTTATGTTTGATCTGATGAAAGTATCCATTGCTTTCGAGAAGTGGAAAGATGAACAGAATCATATACGAATCCCGTGAGGTAGAGTTGAGCAAGGTAGCTTTAGATGAGCTTCCGGGTGGACCCGAGGCTTTTGAGCTAGCTGCAAAGTTCTGCTATGGAATTGCTGTTGATTTAACAGCAACAAATATATCTGGCCTAAGGTGTGCGGCAGAATATCTCGAAATGACAGAGGACTTGGAAGAAGGGAACCTTATATTCAAAACGGAAGCTTTTCTCAGTTACGTGGTATTGTCATCATGGAGAGATTCTATACTAGTATTGAAAAGTTGTGAGAAACTATCACCATGGGCTGAAAACCTCCAGATTGTAAGGAGATGTAGCGAGTCCATTGCGTGGAAAGCTTGTGCTAATCCAAAAGGAATAAGATGGCAGTATACGGGAAAGCCCCCAAAAGTTTCTAGCCCAAGTTGGAAGGAAATGAAGGATTCAAGCCCAAGTAGAAACCATCAAGTCCCTTCAGATTGGTGGTTTGAAGATGTGTCCATTCTTCGAATTGATCATTTTGTCAGAGTCATTAATGCAATCAAAGTGAAAGGGATGAGATTTGAACTGCTTGGCGCTTCACTAACACACTATGCAGTCAAATGGCTCCCGGGGTTCATGAAAGATGGATCAGGGACAGTACTAGATGAAGGAAGCAATAGCAGCCATAGTAATAGTAGTGGCAGTAGTTGGAAAGGGGGGCTTCATATGATCGTGGCAGGAACAAAAGATGATCCACCACCTGTTCATGCAAAAGATCAACGGATGATTGTTGAGAGCCTGATAAGCATAATTCCTCCACAAAAGGATAGTGTTTCTTGTAGTTTCCTTCTTCGATTGTTGAGGATGGCAAATATGTTGAAAGTGGCTCCTGCTTTAGTTACTGAACTGGAGAAACGGGTTGGAATGCAATTTGAACAGGCTGCATTGACTGATCTTCTCATACCGTCGTACAACAAAAGTGAGAGCGCCTATGATGTAGATCTTGTTCAAAGGCTTTTGGAACATTTTCTTGTTCAGGAACAGACAGAAAGCTCAAGCCCTGGTAGGCAGTCGATGTATGACGGGACTCAAAGAGGCAATAACCCGAATGCTAAAATGAGGGTCGCAAGGCTCGTTGACAGCTACCTTACTGAGGTTTCAAGAGACAGAAACCTTTCGATGACAAAATTTCAGGTACTAGCTGAGGCTTTGCCAGAATCAGCGAGAACTTGTGATGATGGACTTTATCGAGCAATTGATTCCTATCTTAAGGTAATTCAAAACTTACTCCAACTGCTTTAATTAATTTATTTCAGAAAGATTTCAATCTATACAAGAACCAGTTATAATATTCACTTAGTCCGTTAAATAGGACAATCCCTTATTGCAGCTAAAGTGTTAGACATCATATATGTCCGTACAATTATAATTACTTAATATTTATTATGATCATAATTATGATGCCAAGAACTACTTCTCGTCTACACATCACAATGTCATCGATTTGTTTCTGGAAATGTGGCACATCTCTATATAGATATCTCAATGTCATCTAGAATTGTACGAAATCCAATTAATTATTTTCTGTATGAATTTTGAAAAATGTTAGGCCCATCCAACACTCTCAGAGCATGAAAGAAAACGTTTATGCCGTGTGATGGATTGCCAGAAGCTATCGATTGACGCTTGTTTGCATGCTGCTCAAAATGAGCGTCTCCCACTAAGAGTTGTGGTGCAAGTACTATTCTCAGAGCAAGTTAAGATCAGCAATGCTATAGCCAATAACTCTCTCAAAGATGCCGGAGACACTCAATATCAGCCAGTTGTATCGAACAGAAACACATTACTTGAAGCAACTCCTCTGTCATTTCAGGAAGGATGGGCTACAGCTAAAAAGGACATCAACACTCTCAAGTTTGAACTTGAGACTGTCAAAACCAAGTACCTTGAGCTCCAAAATGACATGGAAACATTACAGAGACAGTTTGATAAATTGGTGAAGCCAAAGCATACATCAGCATGGACTAGTGGCTGGAAAAAGCTGAGCAAGATAACTAAAATGACAAACTTAGAAAACCACGAAAGCGGGTCTCAGAATATTCCAAAAGCAGAACAAACTAGAAAGACACCTAGAAGGTGGAGGAACTCCATTTCATAAGACCATCCATGCCCATTTGTTCTCTCATAGTCCGATTTGCGTATAATATCTTTGTATTTGGTTTTTCTTTCTCAACTCGCTCAATATTCAGTATTCCTGTTTTGCCCTATTTTTTATGCCATGTTTTTGGAACTTTGGTTAATGAATTCCCATTTGTAATTTCCTTCATTATTGAAGAGTTTGATATTAAAGAAGTAGCATTATGCTGAATTAAATACAAGATTTTTACAATTACACTTTTACTTCCGGATAAACCAGCCCAAACATACCCCGTACGTCCTGCTCAGAAGCACTGTACATATTCAGAAAGTGTAGAAAGACAATTTACCTGAAGACGACCGGCTTTTGGAAAAGATAAAGTTTCATAGAATGATGATAACTATAACAGTACTATAGAATATATCATGAAAAAAAGTAAATATGAGTATTATGATTTTACCAAAATCTTACCAAACATACTGCTATGATATGAATTCAGAGATGGCCCTAACAAATAAATCCAAGTCCTGAGGATACCTTCATCTTGCAAGCCTGCCTAAAGATGTGTACTTTCATTAACAACAGCTCAATGAGTGGAAATGTATACAGTTCTCTTGAAGTTACAAGCATTCATTCAAGTATGTAGTTGATAAGAGCCACATTTCTATGATCTGGGACCAAGTATGAACTCCTGAGAGACTAAAAAACAACCAAATTGGAAAGAAAAGAAAGGCAATATTCGCGATAAGACTTCAACGTTCCCTCATGTTTTGCACCAGAAAAGGCAGCTGTGGTAAAACATATTGGCCTACAAAGTAGGCATGAAAGAAAAACCAAATGAATCAGACAATTTAAAAGATAACTTCACATTAGTAAGTTGCTCAATAGTCGTGGTTGCAATTAAGGCACCAACTACATGTGAATTATCAGTGTTGGTATATCTATACCCTCTAGATATTCAATCATCCATTACTGTAACAGATTTTAGCTAAAGAAAAAGAAGTATATAAAGCTGATGTATAAATGACAAAACTATTCCAATGATATATTTTGTAGGTCCCACATTCTGTCTTCTTTTTCGGAATAAAGAGAAAGATTAATAGCTATAATTCAGGTAGCAAATAGAGGTGGAGGGTGGGACCTAAATTTACCAAACACCCAAGCATGGACTTAAGCCAGTAATTCTCTCAAAAATTTCCAGAAAAAAGAGTGCACAAGTAATCACACCCTATCATTGTAAAAGATTTCAACTTTTCTCATTCCCTTTAGCCTTGCATTTATCAATTCTAAACTACTTTTTTGTTTGCTAAATAATCATTTCTAAACTTGGTAATACCCCCCCCCCCAATATTTCATCATCTCCTGCAAATAAAGTGATAATATACATTGTGCTTGCTATAAAGAGAGAACAAGATTGTAAATGCCACCTTAATATGCATAAATAGATCCATCATATTAGTCAAAGAACTTTTATTCGGTAGATGCAATAAGATTAGGGGATAAAGTTCGCAGCTAGCTGACTGATAAGCAACCTTGTACTGCCATGTTCAAAGTGATAAAAAATGAAGAACTTGTTCGGGATTAAGTTGGACACATGAACATGATCAACATATGCAGTGTTCCACGGGAAAAGCAGAACGAGGCTATACAACATATGTGCGGATGGGGGAAAGTGGGCTATCTATCAGACTCTGCAAACAATAGGAGAATCCATAAGTCCCATTGGCATGGACAGTATACAAACAAGAAAACCACAAATTAATGATCCTGGACAACCCACATCTGCACGGAATGTGCAGGGACTTGTGTGGTACTGTGGTTTAGTCTCAAAGAATCTCGATCAGAATGCTTCTGAAATGACAATCTTCTGCCTTAACCATTAGATCCCAAAGCAATCATCTAAGTATCTGTAGATATCTAAAATAATGGTTTGACCCCTTCACTATTCAAAACTTCCGAATTTTATAATGATAAAAACGATGCAATATATACCATAAACAGAGCACCTATATTATTTGCAGCAAGTCTATACAATTGTGGCAGCTTCGAGCAATGAACCAACTTAACTCTAAGTAGCATGCTTAAGCAATTGGCTGAAGTAATCGGCCTAAAGAAGAAAGCAAACATAGAATTATATCAATTCTCAGTAATGTAGAAAACTATTAAAAAGCCTGGTTACATGATTTACTTTACATACACGGAATAACAAATCACCGACAAAACCAAGTAAAAAAAACCAAACATCTCCAGTATATCCTAGCTGTAAGTAGAGTTTGGGGATGGTGAGGTACGATCATTGATCATACCACAACATGTCATTACAGTAAAGACCCTCGACCCTTAGGAGATCATTGGCTGATATATCCAAATATGAAGGCATAATGAAAACATGTCTTTTAAGTTTTAACTAACCTGACAATCTTCTGCAGATTAAATACAAGATATAGTTCCTTCAAGTGATATTCTTCCAGCTGTCTTAATGTTCTTGTTCAGTTGTTTATTAAAAGTAAATCTTGTGTTGGTTTGATTTGCACACCGTAATTGTTTTAACCAGTATGACGAACAATAAATTAACAACAATAATAATAACCCACTGGCAAGCATTTTAGATTGGAGCAAACCAGCTACATAGTACATACTACAAACAATAATCTTAATAGGAGAGCAAACAATATTAATAATTCAAGAGTAGACCCTAAAAATAAAGATAAAATAACTTTAAAAGAAAATCAGCTAATCGTAGTAATGTTCTTGATTTCAAGCTATATGATAAAGTATAAACCGTTGAGTTGCAATATACCTCAAGTTTGGTGTACTTGCAATAGGTAAGATAAATATAACTAGTGATAACTCATAACCTTGCACTTATCAGAAGGTTATCTAAGATGTTCGTAACACAGGGAAGTAATTAACATTAAGTTGTATATATATTCTCATCACTGCAATGTATAGAAAACACATTCAATCAATATTTCTATATCATATTATGGTGTCAGAGCTGTTGCTCTAACAAAGCTTTTCATCGATCCTACACATTAAACATTCCCTTCAACCAAATAACTTCTCTTTCACAAAACAATTTATAAATATGGCTATGACCTCACATAATGACACACATCTTATTCCTAATTCCAATGCCATTATACGATTTAACCCAACAGCGCTCAATTGTCCATTAAGCTCACCGGAAGCACCAATTTACCTTTTCTAAAGCTCAACTTGAAATGCTTTTATTGGTCATGATTTGTTCGACCATTTAGATGGTACCACAATTGCTCCCCCTTAGATAACTGACAATACAAAAAAATCACTTAATCCAGCCTACATAAACTAGTTTCGTCAAGACAGGCTAATACAAACTGCCATTCTTGCATCGGTCGATTCCACATTGACACCTATGGTTGCAACAGCCGGCAGTTCTAAAATAGCATGGGAACCACTTCACACCACTTTTGCAAATGAATCACACACCAAAATCTTTAGCTTGCGAGACCATCTCAGCCGTATCACTAAGGTCCAAAAGACTATTGCTGATTATCTTCGAGAAATTCGTTCTATTACTAACGAACTATCTATGGAAGAATCTCCACTGTCACAGGTAGAGTTAACAGATCAAGAACTGGTCATTAAACATGATGAGCAAGTCAGAGAATCAACTGCTACCTCATTACAAACAACCATGACCACCTAGTTTCAATCAATGAAGATCTGCTAGACGTCCACAAGGACAGTAGCGCAACTCAACCAACCCAACCCGAAACATGCCACCATGGTGCAATAATTATAATTATGGAGAGTCTGCAAGAAATAATAATAGTCTACGATGCATGTCAACTGTGTGATAAAACTGTGCACACCGCCAAAGTCTCACAATCATATTGAAGCAAAGGCCAATTTTGTGAATGGATTTCAACAATCTATTGCACCCTGGTAGTAGATTCTAGGGTGTCTCATCACATCACGTCTGATGCAAACAATTTTTCTGAGGTTTAAAATTATGCTGGACCTGATGCAATTGCAATGGGAGATAGTAATGGAATACCAGTATCACATACTGGTAAGTGCTAACACTTAATATGCGGGAAGAATACAGAAGGATTGTGCAAGTGGCCTCCTGTCACTTGTCACATCTCAAGTCTATTTTGAATAATTTTACAATTCATGTTGATTCTAGTGATAAATTTCAGCCTTGTAATTTATGCTGATGCAATAAAAGTCAGCGGCTCATCTTTGCATAGTACTTGTCCATTGCAATTTGCAAATAACATGGCACCGCTAAAAATAAGCTCAAAGGTCTTGGAAAATTTGTTGTCATAAAAATTTGATAATTGTTTGGTAATATTTTCCTTGATTGCTAAATGCACTCGAGAATTGCTTTGTGCACTCGGAATAATTATTCTAATATCCTTTTTTATTTTGTACATTTTATTATTGTAATCTAATAAATTATATCCTATATATAATAAGAGTAAGATAATCTTATCCAAATACTACAAAGGTCAAGAGTTCGATACTCATTACCAACATATTTAAATTATATTTTCTTTATAATATCTTTATATCTTATATTTCTATTATATTATATTCTATTTTTTTATATTACACTATTAAATATCTAACATCATTCTTATCAATAACGTAACTAAATATCTCACAAAAACTTTAACCATTGTATATAAATAACTTAATTATAAAAGTTAAATTAAACTTGATTGAAAATAGGCCCCCAGATAAAAATCATTATTTTTAATTCAATTTTTTTATAAATTAAAGTTTTGATTACATATTTTTATTAAAAAAAATAAAATTTTAAAAACAATAATTCTAATTAACCGGTTAAAACTCCTAAAAATATTTGTCAGTAAGACTGGCGCCAACAGTTCATCACGGAAGAAAGGACTCACTAAGCCGGGATCACTAACTAATACTAATCTTATATAATAGAATATGGATGGAATCAAATATGCAGTATTTACAGACAAAAGTATTCGGTTATTGGGGAAAAATCAATATACTTCTAAATTAATGATCCAAAACAAAAAAAAATGGTATTTGCTAGCAACAACCTAATGGAGGCAGTCAATCAATATAGATTGATCCGAAATCTGATTCAAATCCAAAACGAGTCATGAAGGGTATAACGAACGAACAAGTTCCTGGATAACAAGCCTAATCTTAGTGATGATATTGATGCTAGTGAGGATATTGATGCTAGTGACGATATCGATCGTAGACAATAAGCGTCTTTATTATGGACGCTTTATTCTGTCTCCACTTATGAAAGGTCAAGTGGCGATGCCATACGCAAAAAGGAAGAGACTCATAGAATGGCAGAGGCAAATAGAGCTTTTGCACATTTTCGTTAATCCATGAACAGGATCTGCATTGAATCCTTTACGAACTAATGGATGTAAACAAATAGCAGAGAAGTTCTGTCCTTAAGCGACAAATGGGAAATTTATGGAAAGTTACAATCTCCGCCACGGAATAGTGCACCTACACGCCTTCATCGACGTTGTTTTTCGACCGGAAGTCAAATGTCAAATAAAAAACGGAGAGAGTGTTGTATTTTATTATTTTCAATAAATACTATTTAATTATATTATATTTTATATATAATAACCATAAAAAAATAATAAACATGTACTTTGGAGGTATAACTCTAAGTTCCGTTTAATATTATTATTATAAATAGAAACAACACATTTTTACTAAAAAGTGGATATAAATTATTTAGTTAATTCAAAAACAATATTGTCCAAAAGTGGTTTTGGTTTAAAAATCTCTCTTAGAAATAATAGGTTTCTATACTTTTGGGGGGAAAAATTGTTTTCTAAATTTTACGGGAAGTAGCGATGTATTTAAATATTAAACCTCTCTAAAAGTATTAATTTTTTAATATTATATATCAAAACATACCCAAATTAAAAATATTATCAAACAACCAATTAATTTTTCTTACAATATTTTTTAACTATACTTTTTTCAAATCACAACAATTTTAAGAATATCTCCGACCATGACCTCTTCTTAGCTCTATCAGTTACTATGGCATGAAATATAGATATCATCTAAAATATTTGTCATTTTCAAGTGAGAAGAACTGTTAACTATAATTATAAATATTAAATATTGGTCTTCTATATTTGTCAAATCTCTAACCATCATCTAAATAAATTCATGTCATTTCCCACTCAAATTTCTTCAATTTTCTTTACTATCTCATTTAATAGTTACCATAAACTAAGATTCTATTAAATATAGTTGTTTATTATAGCTAATACCGTTGCAACACAACTCCTTACATGTTCATCAAATTATAGATAATTTTTATTTTATATTATTGTAGCTAATCAATTTAGCTAATACCTTGGAAATGCTATAAACAACGATAATCTCAAATAGACTCTTATTATATCATATATATATATATATATATATATATATATATATATATAATAAATATAAGAGTGATATTATCCAAATATTATTAAATGTTTAGGATCGAACCCTGGCAATTACATAATATTATATATTATGATTAATATTAAGGTCTCGATTCTTAACGATTACATAATATTATTCTACAATTCAATATAAATTTAATTTTAAATTTTATATAAGCTATTACATAGGAAAGACAATGTCTCAATTTTGTATTTATTTATAGTCAAAACGAGGAGTCGAATAGTGTTCGTTATCCATGAACATGTTGAACGACTTCCTTTTTAAATTTAGAACTCAACTCCAATATACGTCTAAGACAGAGGCATAAAAAAAAATAACTTCTTTTACAAAAGGTTTAAAAAGTAATAACTATATTGTCATGTAATTCAAATCATAGTCAGAGTATGCCATGTAATTCAAGAAAGTGGCAGGCGCCAGAGAAAGGGGAATATAAGGTAAATGTCGATGCTTCTTGGACACAGGGGGCGGATATCTGTAGTGTGGGCATGGTGTTTCGAGATAGCAGTGGGCATTTCATTGAAGGTCGAACCATGACTTTCCCTCAAGCTGGGGATGTCTTAGAAACTGAAGTTTTAGGGATAAGGGATGCGCTTTCTTTGGTAAAAAATATGAAAGAAATGAAGGTAACGGTGGAGTCGGATTCATTAGTTGCAGTCAATGCAATCAATGGTATGAATAATTATCTTTTGGAGGTTGGACATATCATTGATCATTGCAGATTATTGATCCAGTCGATGCTTAGTGTTAGTGTTAAATTTGTTCGAAAGCAAGCTAACGAGGTAGCTCATGGACTAGCTAAAATGCCTTGTTTAAGTAATTGCTTTGTGATTTTCACGTCTCCTCCTAACACAGTTGGGTGAGATTTGTAATTTTGATATGGCTTGAATAAAATTCTTAGTTTATTTCAAAAAAAAAAAGAAGTAATAACTATATAATATTATACCATTAATTACAAATTATATCATATATACAAGTTTTATAATATGATTAAAAAGAATTTTATCCAAATAATGTCAAAGGTGTAGAGAATGATTCCTAACAACTACATCACATTATATAAGTTATAATTAATTCAAAGTTTATAAATTAATATTTAATACTTATATAATAACTTATAAATTACAGTTAACAACATAACAAAAAATCTTAGTACTCTTAAAAATTCAGAATTTATTGAGTTATTTGGTAAAGATAAGATAATGATTTATGACACTTGGGTAGTCAAGGTGCCACATGGCAACATCGGTAGAGACAATTTGGTCAAATTGTAAAGTTATTTTAGGGTGTGTTTGGGATTGTTATTGCTGACAGTAATGATAGTTTATTTCTGAAATATTATTGTTTTTATATTATATATTAAAATATACACAGATTAAAAAAAATTACTAAATAGTTATCTGATTTTTCTGACAATATTTTTTCCTACAATATAACAGTTTTAAATACCAATCCCAAACGAAATCTTAGTTAAATAAATCTTTTATGATCATATTTAATTCGTGATTGGGAGATACTAAAGAATAAAGTAAACTGAGAGGTGACTATTGTAGAAATGGAGCAAAAATTGATAATTGTTAGTGTAATAAAAAAGAAAGGAAAGAGATTCTTATTGAATTTTGAATTGTATTAACAACATAATAAAAATTATTATTCATATTATTAATTTTAAAATATAAATAAAAATAAATAATATCAATTAAAATATTTAAAAAATAGTAAACAAATATTTATATTAATATTAAGTTATTAAATAAAATATAATTAAAGAATCCTTGCTTTGCACTAATTTAGAGCATCTCCAAGGGTACAAAGTCCTTAGTTAAATTAGTCTACGTGGTGTCTATGTGTTACTATTTAGACAATATATAAAAAACATAGCACTTCAACAATACAAACTCTTAGCAATAAATATATATAACCATGTTTGGTTGGCTATTTTTGTCGAACCAGCAAAATCCTTAGATATAATTTTTGCTTCTGATAATTATACATAACACCATTGGAGTACACACTAAACCCAACCATTTTACCTATCACCCTTGGAGATACTCTTAAATCTAGTATATTTATAAGATATACATACCTTAGTTACTTTGATTTTGTACACATCTTATAAATATTAAATAAGACATACTTACCTTATTTAGATCAATCTAATTAATTACATATCTAATATTATATATTTGAACTCAAAAATATATGTCATGTAAGTCAATCAAATTTTGCAAGAGAGACCCAAAGATTACAAGAATTAGTTTTAAAAAAAGGATTAGAAGGATTAATATATTTATAAATTTCATTTATTTATTACTTTTTATTAATATCAATTAAATTATAGTACAGTTAAATTTATAAGAAAAATTAATATAATAAAATTAAATTTGTGAAATTAATTATTAAATTTATTTTAATTATATTTTTATAATTCATATAAAAAATAGAGTAAAAATATAAATTTATGAATATATAAATAAAATTTTTAAGTAAGTATAGTCACTTTGTTTCGGTATTTATATATTATTATCTCATATTTAAACTATAAACTCATATATCATATTTTATTAACGGTACAATATTATTTACTGGTCATTCTAGCATATATCATATAGTTTTGGTTCAAGTTCTACGAAATTTTTGTACATGGATGAGATGCTCTGAGAAATGGAAAATGATACGTAATTAATGATAATATGTAATATGGCATATATTCATATGAATTTTTCTAAGCGATTGGAATCTGATTGTTCATAGTATAATTCATTTCCTATAAAATAATAAATTTATATAATTGAAAATTAAAAAATTTAATTCAATAATACGAATAATTATATTAATATATTATTAACACAAATATATTATTATTATTACTTGTGTAAATTACTTATATAAATATATTAGTATTTGTTTTTAAAATTTTATATTCATATTATTACTTATATTACTATAATAAATATATTACTAGTATTTAATGCAATAAATATGTTCTCTTATTAATAGTAAAAGTTACCATAAATGAGGGATAAATGAATTAATGCATAAAATTTTTTATTAGAATCAAGGTTACCATAAATAAGAAATAAAAAAATTAATGTATAGAAGATATAAAAGTAATTTGTTGCCAGTGTACGAAACAATTCTCAAGTGCATTTAGCAACACTCATATTTTTTAATTTGGATACATTTTGAAATATAATATAAAAAATAATATTTTTGAGAGATTTGATAATAAAACATGTTATTATTTCCTGCAAAAACTGAAAAACAATCCCAAACCGGGCCTAAATATGCTATAACAAACACTTGATATGGACTATTTCCCTTTTATTAGTTGATAAAAAATTATATTATGTTTGGCTTTGTCCATTTGGTCAAAACAAATTTATTTTTGGCTTCTTCAAAAAATTTCATACTTAATATTCAAGATAGTTTTTTTCTATTTCCTCGATGTGAAACTTATATTTGAAAATCTCACTATAATCCCCCCTCAATCCAAAAATCATCAATATTGTGGTTTTTATATCGTTTTAAGACCAATTATACATTCTAGGAGGTAGTTTTGATTAGTCAATAAAAATCGATTTCAATGTTTTTTTTTTTTGTTTTTTAGTAGTTTATCCTTCATCCCTAACAACTCATCTTGCGCGACACATCGTCTTACTATTCATATAAGATTTTCGACACGAAATTAAATAAGATTTCTAATCGCACTTGTTGTTGAAAGTATTTCACACCATCATAACTGCATCCTATTCCATAATTTATGGTAATAAATACTCTTTAAACACAAATAAAATATATGATACAAATATTTTTACATAAAATATTTAAAAAATTAACATTATTGTTGTAGAAATAAAATAAAATATAATTATTTTTTTAATCATTATATTTTTAAGTTAAATATTTCCGAGTTAAACAAACAAGTTGTGTTGCAAAAGCTCGTTAAATAACAAATCCTATCAGTCGAAACACATATTCAACACTAAACTCTGTTTATAACATTTTTATTCTTGATTTTCCTGAACTCTTTGAATATATTTAACATGGTCATAACTCATAAGCCAAGACTCTAAATGTGTCAAAATAAATAACATAAAACCATGTTGATTATCTCTACATTATTTGATAAATGATGTTTACGCACTTTTATATATGCCGCTTTAGTTGCGGCAAGATAAATTATGAATACTCCATTACTCGGGTAATTAAAATAATATATTAAAAATATATATATAATATTAAAAAAATTGTGCATCACACGAGCGAAAATTATATATATATATATATATATATATATATATATATATAAGTAAAAGTTATATATAGTACCCTTAGAATGAAGTATTAATTAAAGACTTATATGTGTTATGCCTTACAAGATATATATTTTTTTAATTAATACTTCATTTAAGGTACTTTAATACTCCCTCCGTTTCATATTAATAGTCCACTTTTAAAAAAAATTTGTTTCAAAATAATTGTCTAATTCAACTTTCAATGTAAAATTTAATCTAGTTTATATTTACAAAATCATCTCTATTCCACATATCTTTAATTTATATTTACAAGATTAACTTTATACTCCCTCCGTTTCATACTAGTAGTCCACTTAAAAAAAATTATTTCAAAATAATTGTTCACTTCAACTTTCAATGTAGAATTTAATCTAGTTTATATTTTCAAAATCAATTCTATTCCACATATTTCTAATTTATATTTCCAAAATCAACTTCATACCATATATTATATTGATTCAATACAATAAATAAGAGTACAACTAATCAAAATTCTCAAAAAAAAGAGTACAACTAATCAACAATAAATTTTCTTAATATGCGTTATTTTTTTAAAGTGGACCACTAATATGAAGTGGAGGGAGTACCGTATATTATATTCATTCAATGTAATGAATATGACTACAACCAATCAATAATAAATTTTCTTAATATGCGTTATTTTTTGAAAGTGGACTATTAATATGAAACGAATGGAGTAAATAAAACTCATATAAATTTCTCCCCTATAAACATGAAATTAACAAAAAAAAAATTAAAATTAAACATGTAAATTTCATTGTTACATAAATTTATGCATAAATCTATACCGAATTCTATATTATATTTTGATTTTTAGTATAAAAACTTAACTAGTTGCTTAAAAATTAAAGGAAAAAGAAATTAATTGCTTAAATATGAAGGTCTCTTCGCTGGTTAAAATTATTTAATATTGTTCGAGACGTTTTTAAAAAAATTAATATTATATCTTTTATTCTTAAAAAACATTATAATTTTGATTATTTAAGTATTTGAAAAGTAATTCACATAAAATATTGCAAATTATATTTTTACGATCATTTTCTAAAAATAAAATATCAAGTTTTATAACTTAATAACCTCGATACGATAAATTATACTCCGTATAAATTTATCAATATCAGATATATATTATTTCTATAATATCGTAATTGTAAAAATACATTAAAAATATTAATCCATCATGTTATTAATTTATCAAGATTGTACTTTTATATTATATTTTTCACAGTACAATATATAAGGAACACTGACAAATGACAATGATCAAACACACACACGCACACACGCTCTCTCAGCTCCAAAAATGCATGGGATAAAATGTGTGGGTGTGGCCACACGTCCTCCTCTACTCCAACAGTAAAATCTAGTCAGTAGCTTCTCTTTATCCAAACACAAAATCTATTCATTCAGTCAGTAGCTTAGCTTCTCTTTATCCAAACACAAAATCTATTCATTCATTCAGTAGCTTAGCTGATCTTTATCCCCATTTATTATTTTATATTTTCTGGGTGTTTCTTGAAATGCCTTTATTTCTCCTAAAACTAACCATTCTTCCTCTACTATGAACATCATGCTGCTGGACCCACTTGCTTGTTATAGCCTACCTAAGGTAAAAATCTCATCTTTATGATCATACCCTTTTTTAATCTTTGAATTATTTATAGGTCTCATGTCTGTTTAAATCATGTTATGTTGTATATGTTAACTGGTATCTAAGTATGTATTTTTCAATATATAAATTGCAACTTTGTGGATTGTTTGTTCATTATAATTTGTAACAATATTTTCACTTTCTTGATATTTAAAGCAGTTTGTACTGTTGCTTGTTAAATGATGTGAAGATTAACTAACCTGATATCCCATTAGAATTTAATGATATCTTTAGTATATTCGAATATTAAATCACAAAAGACATACACATATGCATTTGTGTGTATGTGTGAAATGGTAGGAGTCATTTCTTGACCGTTGACATTGTTGAATTGAGCTGTTAAGGTTAGTAGAGGTCATAATTGGAGACTGGAGTACACTTATGAACTACGAGCTTTAGCTCAATTGCTCAAATGGCAGTGTCTTAGTGTACCAATGAGTTCAAGTCTAAGTTATTTTGGAGTCGCTGCCGCAATGTAAGTGTTATCTTTTCCAGCCATTATCCTTTGAACCTTACACTCATATAATGCTATAATTCCCAATCCACTTTGCTGTAGTGTTTGATGGTTCGCCGTTCATTCTCTCGTAGTGCTTCGATAAGTTTTGGGTATTCACATTTTTGTTGTTTCTTGAAATACAGTGCAATGAGAATGTCATCTGTCTTTCTATGTATTGCATCGTTTGAGCTGCTGATGTAATTTTCTCAATGGTATTGTAAGGTGTTATCTGTGCTAATGAAAATTTATGCACCACATGCAGGGATATGAAGCTATTACACTTAAAGCTTGTTCCCATGCTTCACGTTTTAGTTGTCATTTTTTCACTGTCTCGTGCACATATCAAAGACTGGTCTGTGGGCCTGCGTTCTCTACATTACACAGAGTTAATCATTGTTATAGCAGTTCATCTAATGTCTTGCGGAATACTTCCTCTTTAGCTTCATCAAGTTTTGGTTGCAGAGAATACTATTTCTACCACAAACAGGCTTGGACCAAAAAAAATTATATGTGTGCTGCACTTGATGTTGCGAGTGCTATTGATGTCATCAATGACCTAGGATTGGATACTCTGACATTCTTAATGGTTACAGTTATGATTGTTCCTGCATTCAAGATCATCAAAGCTAGCCCTGTAAGAATTGCATATACACATGTATCTGTAAAATATAATATCTTCATACATGTTGAAATTTAATGTTTGCTAAGCTTTACATTGCTCTAACTTGTATCTTGTACATGTATAATACAAATCATTTGTTTGATCTGAGGAAGAGAACCATGCTATAGGTCAACAATCGAGAGTTTTCTGTACAGAATTTGAACATAGTAGTGCAGTACTGAAGAGTACTGCCACGTAGGAATAGAAAGCTGAAGTATATAATAATGCATGAACTTCACCGATTCTAATAGTAAGTGAATAAGATAACAGGAATATGTTTCAAAATTAATTTGGTTACGAGTTCAAGAGTTGAACTTTTGTTTTTATACTAGGAAAAAGTCACTATTTTTTAAAATTAAAATGCTGCATTTTTTATTAGCTTCAGTTTATTTTCGATATAATCTTAAGACCGTAATTTACCTTGTTCTACACAATCTGTCTTTTCAGAATAACCCCTTTGGCTGTAAGAGGCATTTAGCGAAACAGTAAGCTCTTGTAACAATAGCTGGTTGCTTGCACTTTGATCAAAATGATATATTTCACTGTCAACTCTATTCTGTGAAATTATTATCCTTTAATTTCGTACATTAAGGGTCTAAATCTATTAGGAATAATTATTTATACTTTTAAATGCGATTTAGTCTTGATGGTACTCAAAACATGTATACGATCGCATTACTGAATTTTTATAAAGAAGTCTAAAGTGATGTTTAATTTACTGTTTATTCCTATTAAAAGAAGAAGAGATAAAATTAGTAAAGTTATCTAGTTTCAACAGTTATTTTCGAGGTATTTAATAAAAAAGGGATAATTAAACTTATTAATGAATGTATGCAAATGCATAAAAACCTAAAAAACAGCCAGTATGGCACAGGAATATATGACACTATCTTACTTTCTTAAAATATGATATTGAACCAGAGAAACAAGAAGGTAGCCGATTAAAAACATTACGAGTATGATAATTAACATAAACCTTATGTGTGTGCCCAAAACAAACTGCGGATCTTTATACTACCTATTACATACCGATAGTTTCTACCAAGGGCACTTTGTTTTATTGTTTGTTCTTCTTTAAAAAAGGAAGTGAAATATCTATACTGATTAGTATGCTGACTAAATTCTGGTTTCCAGATACTAGGTTTCTTTTTTGCTGGGATCGTGCTCAATCAGTTTGGCTTGATAAGGAATCTTACAGATGTTAAAGTTCTTTCTGAGTGGGGAATCCTCTTTTTGGTAAAGCATATACTTTATTTATACTATATTTCTCTCTTCGTATATAATTTTCCCTTTGAATCTGATACAATAACTAGCTAGAACTGGCACGTGTTTTCTGAGGTTGATGTGTTTGAAACTTGCATTTTTTTTGCTCAATTATAAGATAAAAATTAGTTTCATGGTGCAGTTTCTATATGCAGTATGATGCTACTAACTGTGATAATTTATTAGATATTATCTTATAGCAAAAGTTACATAAGTTGAAAAAAACTGTGTAGATAAAAAGGAGCCCATAGAGGAGAAGTTGGGAAATTTTGAGGATATTCTATAATCGGGGTTTTGCATTAAAAAGTTGCAATATTTGTGGCCTTCTAGGTCTAAAGTTTATATATATAGTTTAAATATATTAGACATCATGCACTTGGTTCGTGGTGGTGAGACAGGAAACAATGATCCAAGTCTAAGTTTAGAATGTTTATCTACATAATAGTCTTATGTTGGTGGAAGGAGCAATTTGGATATTTAAGAGGTTATCTAACAAATTTATGCATAGCGTCCTTTCTGTTACAGAAGAACTGTACATTTAAATTCAACAAGAATGTTATTTTGCAGCTTTTTGAGATGGGTTTAGAGCTTTCACTTGCACGTCTAAAAGCTCTTGCCAAATTTGCCTTTGGAATGGGATTGACTCAGGTAATTCTTTAGCTCTGTGTTATGTAATGTACTTTGGAGGTTAGCTTGCTTCACTAAAACCGTAAAAATGTAAAAAAAAATACAAAAACAACCCAATGAAATCTGTAACACATGCACAAATTGCATAATGATCAATTAATGATGAAAATTGCATCATAATGTAAGGCCAAAGAAAGTGTATCCTCCACTTGCAAGTAAAGATAAGGAGTAGATGTTCTATCAAATTATATAGCTCGAGTACTCAATGATCCTATATCTGAATTTTGATATTTTAACATATGAATCGGAAGCTCTATGCTGATTAGACGGACAGTCAGTCTGTTTAGTAATTACTATTTTAAGATCCAATAATGAGCAGAATTCAAATGTGATATATGATCAAAATGAAATCAACAACTCTGCATAATAATTACATGCTATATGCAAAATCTTGTAGATCTTTCACCTTCTTTTCCCTCACATATATCTTCAACTTTAAGCAGATTAGCATATGACAAATAAGTTCTGTTATTTATGATGCCCCCACTTCTTGTTGCCAAGCGTAAATGCAAATTGACATTAATATATATATATATATATATATATATATATATATATATATATCTTTAACAAATAGAAATGAGCATTTATCATATATATGTGATTAGCTACCATAATAATTATCAACTGTCTGATTATCTGGATCTTGGTGGCTATCTTTATTTCCTAATATTTGCAATTCATCTTATTGAAGGTTGTATTATGTACTCTTGCTTTCACAGCATTTGAGCTGCCGCCTAATGGGGCGATTGGCACTCGAATTCTGGAGTTTCTGTTTCATTCAAGATCTGACGTGGTGAGTTATTCCTATTATATACTTTTCTTGAATTGTTAATACTACGAATTATCAAACATGGCACCTTTCTTAGTAAGATCCTGTATGTAGTATTTCTTCATGAGTTTTTACTTATTTACATGAATTAACTTAGGTTGTATTTTGTTGCCTTGATGGCTTATTGATAACAACTATCAGGTTAACATTAGAAGCATTGACGAGGCTATAGTAATTGGTGCTGCTCTCTCATTGTCGTCTTCCGCTTTTGTTCTTCAGGTACTAAAATACATATATTAAGTTTAAATAATGCTGTTAATTACAGATAGAGGATGTTTTGCATTATGTGATATCATTTCCGTGCTCTTCTGTTATGTGTGCTCATAGAGTGAAGGTCATTTTAGTTGATAAATAAATTCAATGGTACTTAGCTTATCTAGAGTTGTATAGCTTCTTGCAGAGAAGGGTGAGCTACCAACTAGATTCGGCTCAGCAACTCTCGGGATACTTCTATTACAGGTTCCACTTTGTTTTATATTTTCAAACTTAAAGCATTGCAGAACTGGGTTTTTGTTCCAATATTTGGTCTGTTGTCCGAATCAACCAAAATATGATGCAAATATTTCAAAAGGTATTTGACTTTTTCATTTTGATCCTCTACTTTTGATTTTTGTAGGATATAGCAGTTGTTCCTCTTTTAGTCATTCTTCCAGTGCTAGAGAGCCAGGTATTTGGAAACTCATTCTATTTACCATGTAATTACAACATCTGCAATTTTATACTTGAAGAACATCCTTTTTTCTTCTTTTTCTTTTAAATCTTTTGCTCGCAATTATTTTTTACAAAAAATTCAACAAAATCTTCATAATGTTTTCTAAGTTATGTGCCTTTGTTATTGGAAAGATGTACCATCCCCTTCTATCCTTTTCCGAGAATCCGAATCCGAATCCTAATCAAAATCATATATTGATTGATAGAATCAATTTTCCATAAAGAAATTCAAATTCTTGTGTATACAGTATACTAATACAATATTCAAATGAGTGATTTTTTTATTACCATTTGATGTATATGTAATAAAGATGGTAGCAAGAGCTTTTATAATCCTGTTCTGGCATCTTTTTCTTTCTGTTTATGTTATTATGTTATTACCATTATTTTTGAACTTTTTGATTGAGTAAATTCTTGATCTCAGTTATGTGATATGAATTTTTTTGTAGCTCCTGTATATATGTGTAATGTAAGAACGTATCTCTAAGTAATCGTTGTTAAGGTCCAGTAAGAACATTCATGTCCATTTGCCTTTAGCTCAATCATGTTTCAGGAATTTTTTATTTTCTTCAACAGAGCCTAAATGGTTTATGATGGGCACATAATTTGTCAAGTAAGCTCCATAAATAACAGAATAAATGATCTGTGAGATAGTATGTTTACTGGAGACTATAGGAAAATCTAAGTGTTTCAGTTACTTGGGGTGAAAGCTAAACAGCTGATGGATTAATATTATCAAGGATATGGAAGGAAATAGTAGCTAATCCTGTTGTCTCTTGGCAAAAAAAATAATATATAGAATAAGCTTTATTGTGATGTGATATATATATATATATATTTTTTTGCTTAGATGCTTGCTTCTGCCATCTTTTTGTGTTCATTAATTAGAAATGAGAACACACCATTAGCTAATAGCCTAGTGTACAACTCTTATCCTGGTAAAAAGATGTTGAGGGTTTGAGCCTTAGTAGAGACATCTTTTTGTATCAAGGTAAGGCTCCAAAAACCTACATTCCTACATAAAAAAAATCCGTAGCCTTGTAGCCTAGAATATACCCTTCTTATCTTAGTAGTAAGAGGTTGGACTTTTAAGCTTTAGTGCAGGCATCTGTGTGTGTCTTATGGGTCCCTGCTAAAATCCTGCTTTTCTATGAAAAAGAGAAGTTAAATTTTAGCTTGTCAGAATCATAGCATTACTCGTTAATTCTCCCTTAATGTTAATATGATTTTTTGTAGAATCCACTGGAGGAAAGTATTTGGCCGATGCTTCTTAAAGAAAGTTTAAAGGCTTTGGGAGGACTAGGTTTGCTTTCATTTGGAGGGAAAATTTTTCTTAGGAGAATTTTTGAGGTATGAAAGTATTCTTAAATTAATAAAAATAATTCATACGTAATTGCATTGTGGTTACCACTTTTATTATCTTGCAGTTTGTTGCGGAAGCAAGAAGCTCCGAAGCTTTCGTTGCTCTCTGCCTACTTACAGTTGCTGGGACATCACTTATAACACAAAAGTTGGGCTTTAGTGACACGGTTTAGTATATCTTTCTTCTAAACTGATAACAATGATATAGTATTATCCCAGTCAAGCCATTAAATTAATTGTATAATGATTTATTGGTACAGCTTGGAGCATTTTTGGCTGGGGCTCTGTTGGCAGAGACAAATTTCCGAACGCAAATTGAAGCTGATATACGACCTTTTAGAGGATTACTTCTTGGGTTATTTTTTGTCACTACTGGAACATCTATTGACACACAGGTATCTCTATATTAATTCTTACAGAAATAAATCAATATTTATTTCGTTCTTCTTTTTCTTGGTCACAAGGTGCTTCTATATTTAGTCAAATAAAAATTTTACAAGTGAACTGTCCCTTTCGATTTCCTTGATATACGTACTTAAAAGAAAAGTGGACTCAATTATCATATAGCCTAGCAACGCCTGTACATCACTGGTGCTATGAAATTAGTTACTAATTCTTAAATTTGATCATGACATTAATTAATAATTTGGTTTTTTTGTAAATATAGTTAAGTAGCTCTGCTGAACCGAGGTTTACATTTGTCATTTCCATACACAGCTTCTTCTGCGAGAGTGGCCAAATGTACTCGCGCTCTTGGCAGGTTTAATTGCTATCAAGACTCTAATTATAACAGCAATTGGTCCTCGCGTTGGACTAACACTGCAAGAGAGTGTAAGGATTGGGTTGCTTCTGTCTCAGGGAGGTGAATTTGGATTTGTTGTTTTTTCACTTGCAAACAGGTTGATGCTGTGTTTTTATGTGATTACATCTGAACTACCTGATTATTTGGTTCTTTATTCATGAATTGAGTAAATTATTGTAGGCTTGGGGTGCTACCACTTGAACTGAACAAGCTTCTCATTATTGTCGTTGTGTTCTCTATGGCATTAACTCCTCTGCTTAATGATGTTGGACGAAAGGCTTCTGATTTTATTGCTAAAAACATTGAAAAAGATTATGTAAGTTGTTAAATGTAATCCATCGGTATCGCGTTTCAATACTGTTGTCTAGTAAGGAACTGCTGCTTCTTTTTTCCTCCCTAATGGAAGTTCTCTCTCTATATAGGCAATTTTCTGTGATAATTATATTGTACTTTCTCAGTACATTCAATACATTTTTAGTTTCTCCCATTTCATCTTCAACCTTCCAAAACTAACCTCGTGTGTAATGATATGTCCAAACCCCCTAATCCACATAATTCATAATTATCAATAGGCAGCTTGTTAATTCAATTCTATATAGCATTACTCTTATCTGTTTTGATAACTTCCCGTCTCATGATTGGGTTGAAAGCTTTCAAATTATTACTTGTAACAGAAAATTGCTGATGCTGTAAATTTTGGTGCTACTGAACCAGTCGTTATCCTTGGATTTGGGCAGATGGGACAGGTGAAAGAAGTTTTACGACCATTATTATAACCTGATACTCTGGCATGGCCTTCCCTCTGACTACTTGCAAATTGTCATATAGGTCCTTGCCAATTTTTTGTCAACTCCATTAGCTGCTGGAGTAGATGGTAATGCTGTTGGATGGCCTTGTGTAGCTTTTGATCTTGATCTTTCTATAGTGAAGGTAGGTAAAGTTGTCCTTGAAGTTTAGACTCATACACGAGCTTTTGATAAGTGCCTTTATTTTATTTTTTGTACTTTTGATTCCCTTCCTATGAAAGCAGATATTTGTTATTTAGAATTAGAAAGTAAATTTTGTGCAGAAAGATGATCAAATGTATATGAATGTTATCATATGTCTCTGCATCATGCCATCTTCTTCGCAGGTCAAGTGTCATGATGGTTGCCAATCACCAAGACGTAGATTGATCATTTGGATGGGTGGGGTAAACGGGTATAGTAGATACTATTATATAAATAATTTATTTGCATCAACCCCTCCATCAAAGACATATAGCTTGCATTGTCATTGATGTTGAAATTTTATTCTTCGTTTTGTATTAGGGTATTTTCACCCTTTTAATTGAAGGTGCACCAGTCACGTTAAAGTTCAAAAAGCAATTGGTATTCCAGAAAGTAAAGTTTTAAACAGATAAAAGCTGAAATTCATTTGATTTGGAGCGACAGTTTTATTATATGATTTTCTTATGCATCAGTTATCAACTTATCATTCCAGTTAAACATGAATACTTTATCTGTGAACATCGGTTCAATATATTTAGCCGATAATTGATAACTGTTTCTCATAAAATAACATTATAAGCATGATATTTTTCCAGTGCACAAATCTGAATTTATGTGGCAGTCTATAATATTTTCTTCAATCTTGTCGTTTTCTTTGTGGTTGCTTGTTACTACTAACTCCGTTGCAAAGTCTATAATCAGATATTGATTGCACAAATATACCTTATGCACAAAGCATGTATTGAGATTTGAGTTCCTGAATTCTCTGGAACAGGGAGCTACAAATCTTGGTTTTCCAGTTCTTTATGGTGATGGTTCACGCCCGGCAGTTTTGCAGTCTGCTGGTATTTCTTCTCCAAAAGCTGTCATGGTCATGTACAGTGGAAGGAAGAGGGCACTTGAGGCTGTTCAAAGGATTCGACTTGCCTTCCCTGCAGTAATTATACTCTGCTTAGGTCCCTCATGAAAAACACAGGCATACTCAATCCTCTGACATTCTAGGGGGAAGAAGCCTGCATTTTTTGAAGCAAATAAAAAACTTTGGTTCATTTATTCTTCAACTCATAATTTTTTATGCCACCTAAGTAGCTACTAAAAGAAAAACCTGATCCAATTGCAATCTCTTGCATCTGATTATTGTATTTGCCTCAAATTCATGACTTGTTCATTGCAAAACTTCGTTAAAGGGTCAAGGAGGTCCTTGAATATGTCACCATGCAATCATTGAATATTCAAAAATGATATTATCTTTAATTTTTACTGTTGTAAATCACTAGGTAAAACTATATTTTTGCAGACCCCAATTTATGCTCGAGCTATAGACCTTGAGCATCTCTTGGATTTGAAGGAGGCAGGTGCAACAGACGCTATTCTTGAAAATGCTGAGGTATTAAACATTTATAATTTTTCGTTATTTCATGAGGAAGCTCTCTACAATGTTTTCTTGGCATTCTGACCAAAAAATTATTAATTGATGCAGACAAGTCTGCAGCTGGGATCTAAGCTCCTGAAAGGGCTTGGTGTAATGTCCGACGACGTCTCTTTTCTAAGTCAGCTTGTTAGGGATTCCATGGAACAACAGGCTCAATCTGTTGATAGAACTGCAGGTCAAGAAACTGAGGTCATGAAGTCAATGCAGGTATTATTGCTTAATTACATACTTTTACAGTTGGTGCTGTCTAGTGTCCCTGCAAGCACACCAAATTTGGTGACTTACATACTAGTATACTACTGTCTCTATAAATTTTAACAACGTGCCCTGGTGCTTACATAAGACTATACGAGGTTCTGGCAGATAAATTTGTCAATGTAAAAGTATGTGGTCGATTAGATGGGCTTTCATGTGCATAATGCATTTGCAGCCATATATATAGTAGTAATATGGTACTAATAATTATTTCATAAACTTCAAATCCCGATACTTTATGTTGTATAGCCCAATGTTGCTAACATTCTGGAATAGGATTATCCAAGCAGACTATATCTACATGCCCGTGAAACATGGAATTTTTTTTTTGTTTCCTCTCGGATACATAAATTTTTTTCTGAATGAAATTTGGCAATGTACTTGTACTTGGATCTCTTTAATGTGCCTCACTGAGTAAATAGTAATATGCTGAACAAGGTAAGAGTGGGGGACTTGGTTAACACCCGTACACTTGTACAATCACTCTCGGCAAAGGACGAATCACAGAGTGTGAACCAGAGAGACGAAAGTCGAGTACAAACACTGTCAAAGGAAGAGGATCGGTTGGAGTATGATGATGATAACTTGAATCAGTCCGAGGTTGGTCGAGGTGTCTTGTATTGTGAACTGGATACAGATGACAATTCTCCAAAACCATAATGATATTCCAATGGAGAAACTACGCAGATCCATTGATATACTGCCAATTACTATGGAAGGAAATTTGTTTCAACAATGAGCAAATGAACTTGAGCATCTAATGCTGTTGTGTAGCCAGTCGCATCTTCATTAAAAGAGGAGGCCTGCTGATACTATTTATATATAAAGATCCTGCGGAGTGTATAGGTAGTTTCATTTTTTTTCCCTGGCCAAGGTGTTGTATATAATCAGCGAAAGCTTAGTTTTGTACATGTTCTTGATATATTCTCATTTTGGGACATTATCATTGAACTGATTGAAGTTCAAAGTTGTGTATAGCTTTGACAATAACTTTTACGTTACGTGAAATTTGATGATACTACTGTGCAAGCTGCAGTAAAGCTTTTGCACAACATATAATTAAGCATTTTTGGAGAAGCTGATCAAGGGATTACAATGATCTTAATTGTTGGTTTTTTATTGGACAAATTAATTCTAAGGTCTCAGAACTATTAATCATTTTTTATTTAAGTCCCTGAACTAAAAAAGTAAATTGATAGGTAATTAAAATTTTAAAATTTTCTCATTTAAGTCCTTTCTTTAAATATTAATAAACGTCTGTTAGCAAAAGCTGACGTGACATTCTAAATATTAGGAATTTCTTATGTAAGTCCCTGAATTATTAGGAATTTCTTATGTAAGTCTCTGAATAAAAATTTAAAATTTAAATCTCAATTTTATATTAAAAATCACATTTATTACTCTTTTATTTTTTATTTACTTTCATTCTTTTTAGTTTAGAATTTTACTTATTTTCTTTTTAAACTTTGCATATATTTGTGTTTATTTTTAAAAATCACATTTATTGCTCTTTTTTTACTTTCATTCCTTTTAGTTTAGAATTTTATTTATTTCCTTTTTTAATAAATTTATAATTTTATATATTCTAATTTATTGAAATTATATAAAAAAATTCATTCACCAAAGTGTGACATACATCAAAATTTAGATGTCATAAATAAATATAAAATAATCTTTTTATCTTGTATACATCATGTTAGAAATAAATATAAAATTCATTCACCAAAGTGTGATTTTCTATTATTTTTTAAATGGCAAATATATGCAAAGTTAAAAAAGGAAATAAATAAAATTCTAAACTAAAAGGAATGAAAGTAAAAAAAAGAGTAATAAATGTGATTTTTAAAAATAAACAAAAATATATGCAAAGTTAAAAAAGAAAATAAGTAAAATTCTAAATTAAAAAGAATGAAAGTAAATAAAAAATAAAAGAGTAATAAATGTGATTTTTAATATAAAATTGAGATTTAATTTATTTGTTCAGAAACTTACATAAGAAATTCCTAATAGTTCAGAGATTTACATAAGAAATTCCTAATATTTAGAATTAAAATTTAATGGAAGGACTTAGATGAGAAAAATTTTAAAATTTAATTACCTATCAATTTACATTTTTAGTTCAGGGGCTTAGATAAAAAATGACTAATAGTTCAGGGACCTTAGAATTAATTTGCCCTTTTTTATTTTTGTAGTTTTGAAATTATAATAATAAATCAAACACTAATCCTATATTGCAGTGGAGCTTAAGGGCATGAATAATTTGGATGCAGAAATATTTAGTAGATGGTGTGTAGGAAATTTAGATCCGTGGCTAAACTTTATCATAAATAAAAAAGACATGAAATGAGATAAGCTCTTAATTTTAATTTTAATTTTAATTTTAATTTTGGTTTTTATTTGAACTCCCAGTCTCTCCCCCATATATATATATATATATACACACGTATTTTTAACTTTTCCTATTTTTGTTGAACTCAATTTTTCTATTTCATTAATTCTTAGAAATTGAAAATATATCATTTAAAAATTCAAAATCAAAGTAATAAAAATATTGAAAGTCTTTTAATTTTTTTTATAATTAAGTTGGTATATATATATATCTGTTACGGTAAGTAGTAACAATAGGCTAAATTGTTTGCAGGCTATTGCGTGAACCCGTTGGTTTATTTAGTACGCATCCAAAAAGGGTAGTGTCTGCAAGTTCTCACAGAAAAAAATAATAGGCTGAGTTATTTTTTTAAAAAGTGTTTTTTATCTAAACTATTGCTAAAAAAATTAAGTTACAATAATCATAAATTTATTTCACTATTCGAGGTAGTACAAACATAGAAACAAATCATATATTTAAATATTTTCTTAATATATATATTTTTTTCCCATAAAGTTAAGTAAAAAGGGACGAAATGAGTATATTTTATATTATTTCTAAAAAATATATACGAATAAAAAGTACTATCAAATAGAATTACTTTTTCCAAAATAATTGCAAAAAATAAATCCAAAAATCTTTTCAATAATAAAACAGAATTTCCCTCAAAGTAATAAAAAATAAATAAAATTCAAATATAGGTAAAATGAAAAAAAAAATTAAAATATTACTTTAATCTCGTACTTCTTGATAAAACTATGGTGTATGTTAAAGTTTAATCACTATGGTGATATTCTGGCAAATATTGGATAAGAATCTTTATTTCCTCCGATTGATTATTACAATTCTATACTTTTCTATTTTGATTCTTGAAAAACATATATTTTTTAATTATTTTCAGTTTGAGTTTGTTTCTTTCGATGATTGTATGTATGTTTGTAGAGATGTTTGTTAAATATATAATCGAATCATGGACTCCTGGTGATTGGTAACCTATATATATAATCGAATCATGAACCATATTATAATGAAAAGATCGATTATAGAGACATGCATTGAACTAATCATTGGGATGAAATTTGTTGATCATCGTGAATTGAGACATGCAATTCAATCTCAATTAGTAAAGATTTTTTTGTAAAATACTTGAAGAGTGAAAGTGCTAGAGTATTGGCAGTATGTGGGTGGGTACTCAGACATTTGCAACCGGAGATTATATGTTGCTAAAATGTGGTGAAGAGAGTTTCCAAATAAAATCATTAAATAATAATCACACTTGCATAAGGGATTATAATGCACCTGTAGTAAATAGCACCCGACTAGCAAGAGAATATGCGAGAAAGTTCAGAGATACACCTGGTTAGAAGCTTAAGGATATGCAAGCTGATGTGTTAAGTAATTATGGGTTGACAATGACTTTAAATTAGTGTTGAAGGGCGAAACAAAAGGCTATTGTAGAGATTGAAATGCAATTGGAGAAACATTATGCAGTAGAGTTGTGGTTGATGTTCTAAATAAAGATGATGGCAGAATTTTTAAGTGAATTTATATATGTTTTGCTTGTATATCAAGAGGGGGTGGAAAGAGAATTGCAGAAAAGTGATCGGTCTTGATGGATGTTGGTCGAAGGGTAAGTGTAAAGGTGAGCTGTTATCGGCAATCGGAAGAGATGCTAATGACCAAATGTATCCAATTTGTTGGGCTGTTGTGGAGGGAGAATCATATAAAAGCTGGAACTGGTTCATACGTTACTTGTTAATGGATTTAGGGCCTGATGGGTTGATGAGCAAAGGGCATGGCTGGACCATAATTTCATATCAACAAAAGGTTTATTTCCTTAATTTCATTTTAAATTTGTATCTTTATTTAATTAATTTATTTATTTAGCATGTGCAGGGGTTGTTAAAATCAGTGGTCGAACTTCTCCCACGTGATGAACATAGGAATTGTGCGAGGCACATTAATGCCAACTTCAGAAAAAAAATGGGATGGAGCTCACTATAGAAAATTATTTTGGGAAGCCGCAAAGTACAGCACGAAAGAGGAGTTTGGTAAGATAATAGATAGAATCAAGAAACATTCAAAACAAGCTTATGCATGGCTTTTGGAGCATGACCTTAATGTCTGGAGCATGCCTTTTTTCAATTTTTTAACAAAATGCACGAGCATAGAAAATAATATGGGTGAGGTATTCAATGGAAGCATTAAGTTTTATTCCAAGACCAAAGACAAAAAAGAAAAATCATAACATGGGAGCTGGATTGTACAATAATCTTAAAACATGGAAAGTTTATTTAAATTTAAGTAACTTGCAATTTTATTTTACTACTCAGGTGAATGTAATTTATTTAAAAACTAGTTAATACATTGGTCAGGGTTATTTGCTACCTAATGGAGCTGAAACAAGTTCAAAGGTATTGGAAGCGAGCTCAAGTGTATTGATAAGTTCAAATATACCAACCCAAATAATTGTTCCTGCAGAATCAATTCAAAACTCTCTAGATACATCTTTAACATCTCAGGTATACTTTTTATTTTTTTTAAAATGATTCTAGATTACATATTTATATATACTCATATGAATTTGTTTTTTACAAGCATTTTTAAAGTGATTAATTATCATTATTGATGCTTGAGTAGAAATGTCTATATTATTCTAATATTGATCTATTGATATTTTTAACACTTGACAACTTATAGACTTTTACCAAACAGTTGACACTCCAAGAAAATGGAGAAGGTGAATACATGTTTGGAAACAATAAAAAATGAGTCGGAGATGCAAGCATGCATACAAATGCCTAAAACTCTATGTTGCTGCTAGTATCCAGATTGAAATTAGTTTCTTATTAAGAACGTATTTTAGCAATTTGAATTCTAAGACTATAAGTTTATGACAATTTTTATTTGGATGATTAATGTTTGTTACTACTGTACATCTTTTTATTGGTGTTGTGTTGCAACATTAGCTAGTAATTGTGCATTTTGCACAATAGCTAATACACAATTACTAGCTAATACATCATGCCAATATATATTATATTGTAAATTAGAGAGATAAATTTTTTAATAATCGAAAGTATACCTTGGTCTAACAATAATGTTACAAAGCAAATAATAATATATTGTGATTTCATATTTATTGCAAAAATTAAATAAATTTTTTAACAAGAAAACTTTATAATTTTTTATAGTATGAAGAGAATTATATTTTCTTGATTAGTGTTAAATAAACACATATATAAAATTTTATAATATATAATAAATATTAGTTTTTTCAGTCCATTTTTTCTTATAAGAAAAGTATGAAGGTTAAATTATAAAAATATATATTAATTTAATTGGTATTTATTGTTATGGTATGCCATAGGATAAAAGGTAGCCATGTAACCAATAAATAATTTGAGTTAAGAAATTTTGACCAAAATCTCACAATTTAACAAAGATAATTGGTTTATTTGGGGTGGTGGGGGGGGGGGGGGGTGTTTAAAAGTTACTTTGTAAAAAAACGGTAAGTTGGTTCGTTTTTTATACATATGTTTAGCTAGTGATTGATAAAGACAGTTGTTCAAACTTTAACACTCATAATTACTACAATATCGCATGTGATCCTAATCCCCAAAATCTTCTGCGCGCGCGCGCGCACACACACACACACACACACAAGTTCTTGAAACAACATATACACCATACATTATCTGTATATAAATAAATGGGGCAAGAAGTTCCAAAAGCAAATATAGATAATGATGTATCCAAGAACTATGTAGTTGTGCCTGTTGATACAGACATGGGTCAAACAGACATGGGTAAAGCTTCAATTTTGCTATCATCTTCAGATGCTTCTTGGTTTACCCCAAAAAGGTACTATCTTTCCTTTCTTGTAGAAATTTTTTAATTTTGATATTTTTATGTCTTCTTTTTTATCCGGGTCATCAAAAAGGCGAAAACTGTACTTGGTTAGAAATTGGGTTTTTTTATTTTATTTTAAGAGATAACATAAGAGACTGTTATTTATGTGTAAAAGTTATGAAATAGGTGACATTTGTGTTTTTTTTTTGGGTGAAAGTAGTGGAAAACAGTAGAGAAGGCTTTGGTTTTCAACTTTTCGTTTACTATTAATTTCTGTTTATGAAGAATTTACCAATGTGTGTTCTGAACAATTATATTAATTTATAGGTTATAGGTTTGTATTGTTTGTGCTTGCTATGTTTTCAGGTTACTGTGATATTTTGCGTGATTAACTTGATAAATTATGTGGACCGGGGAGCAATAGCCAGCAATGGAGTGAATGGGAATAGAAGAACTTGTGTGAAAAGTGGTAATTGTTCATCTGGTAGTGGAATTCAGTAAGTCATTCCTAAGACATACTATTTAGTTTGATGTTTTATTTGCTAATTAAAAATGTTATAAAGAATTAAAAGACGAATATCCGGGGGCATATCTACGGACAGCTATTCAATTTGATGTTTCTATGCTTGATTCCATACTATGATTGCTATCATGCTTGTGTTCGTCCATATTGTTGCCATAGATGTGTGCATTGAAAACTAATCATAGTAGCAGTCCTATGCAATATATTAACGTGAAATCAAGCTGAATACCTGAATTTAAAGAAAGCTTAAAATTAGCGAGTATTAATAACACATAGCTTTGTTGTATGATTGAAGGTGGTACCTAAAATTATATAGAAACCATACTCTGTGTTGTCCAACATATATGGTATTATTTGAACCTCGTAAACCTTATATGAAGTAAAAAATATAACTCCATGAGATATACATTCTTCACACTATGCATTTGTATTTGAATTGCTTTAATTTTATTGAATTATTTTACGACGTGCAGAGGTGATTTTGACTTGACTAATTTTGAGGATGGCGTTATAGCTTCTGCATTCATGGTTGGACTTCTAGTGGCATCTCCAATATTTGCATCCTTGGCACACAGGTCACAATCTGATTATCTATGTATCAATTTTAAACATGTATCTGTAAACTTTATATTCCTAGTAAAATTTATTCAGCGCTGTTATTTAAATCTGCAGTGAGATGTTTGCAATGAATTCATAATAGCCACATTACTTATTAACTCATTCTAATTCTTTTAAGTCTCATACGAGGCTACAAGTTCACAAGAAATGTTTTGGGATTGCTTCAATTTCAATATGTTACAATTTACAGCATTTTTCTTTTGTTGTTCTTAGTTAGCAATAAATTTGTAAATACTTTTACCAGATTAAACAGAGATTTAGACAATTATTTGTCGATGGCCAAAAATTCTTTTGTGTTGGCATTACATGAATTTCAGGCTTCGAAGTAAATATTTTTTACATAAGGCGCCCTGAATAGTGTTTAATATCCAGATAATCATCATTGCACCGTCAAGATTCTAATTTGATAATACTATTTCCCTTGGTTGGAAGGATGTCTTATGGATTTTGTAGCTATGTTGTGTGTATGCTTTTGAACTGTTGAAGGCCCTACTTGATGTTGCTTGTAATATGAAGTTTGCAGGGTTAATCCGTTTAGGCTTATTGGAGTTGGATTAACAGTATGGACTATTGCTACTGCTGGATGTGGTTTTTCAGTTAATTTCTGGTCTATTGCAGTGTGCCGCATGTACGATTTTTCTACTTTGTTACATTAATATATTCATTCCCCAGAGGGACTTACTGAATACTATATTAAACCAGGCTAGTTGGTGTTGGTGAGGCTTCTTTCATAAGTCTTGCAGCTCCTTTTATTGATGATAATGCCCCAGTTTCTCAGGTTTGCAATTATTTGTTTGTCTGATCCTGGATAACTGTTGTAATAATAAAATCCATTATAGATGATGTATCATTATTAGGAACCAAAACAATTTCCATATAGTTTGGTTTGCTTGATCTGAATTGTCAATTTGAGAACTGTATGGGATTGTGTAGAAACAGTTTGTTTCATTACTAATTCTAGTAAGTAAGTATATTTCGTCATTCTTATGTAAAATCCTCTTTTCTATAATAGAAAACAGCATGGTTGGGAATATTCTACATGTGCATACCTTCTGGAGTGGCACTTGGATACGTTTATGGAGGGTTGGTAAGTAAATATTCTTTTTTGGTGCATATGACTGCTTTTTTCATCTCCCTCTTCACCTTTTTTCTATATGTACTGTATCTTTTTATGTTGCCGAGTTTGCTATTATTTTAGTATATTTAAATAGTCTTTATAATTAGCAAAAAAAATGAATATAGTCATCAGCTTTTTTTCAATAGGTTGGCAGTCATTTGACCTGGCATTGGGCATTCTGGGGGGAGGCAATTTTGATGCTTCCATTTTCTGTTTTAGGTTTTGTGATGAAGCCATTACAGATGAAAGGTATATGTGTAGTTGGGTATAGTTTTCTTGTTGTCCTGTTTTGCAGTTCTTAGGTCTTAACCTTTTGTGGCTGCAGGCTTTTCTTCTGAATCGAGAAAAGCGTTGAAATCTACGGAAGCAATTGCCTCAGAGGTTGAAGCTACTGTATGTAAGTTTTTGAGAATAATATATTATACGTTCCAGCTTAATGACTCCATTTTGTCAGCATATTCATTGAATAATATAGAATCATTCAAGATAACTTTGGTTGTGATGTGTTCTACAATATTAAAGTTTGGATAACAGAACACAAGGATGTTGCCTTCACTGTTGCATAGATGAATGCTGCATGAAAATTGTATTTATCATTTGATAGAATTTTTTTCATGTTGATTGCACGAGTTTGCTGTGTTTGTGAATGTGAAAAATCATTATGGAATAATCACCTTGAAATATGAAGAGAAAACTGTCGCAATCTTTAGTCAACATCAAGCTAGGTTTTATATTAAGCAATTTATTGATCACCATGGAACTTAAGGCCGATTAAAGTGCTCTGTCAATAATTTGAATCATGTTTAAACTGCTGAATATATACGACGTCGACATGCAAGTGTTATATAACGAAAAGTAAAGTCCTTAATCACTATATGCGGTTACCTTGAAAAACGTTTTAGTATGGGAAGGTCCTTATGGTCATTATATATTCGAGTTGCTTGGCATGAAAACTGGCATAGTACATGAACAAGAATGAACGAAGATGATTTGGAGAGCTTCTGAACTAGAAAGAGACCTATATTTTGTGGCCAAAGAAAATCCATTATTTAAGATCATATATCTTGAGCAATTTTAGTGAGAACTACATTACTCACCCAAATGTTTTAACTTTATGTCTTAATTCTGAAGTGCATGGTGTGAGTTGGTGAATTCTTGCCTGAAGAAGTAGATGATTTTCTTTTATCCTTAGTCGTCAATGTATATACGTCATCATTATCCTTTTTGCCATCATCTCCATTTTCTTAAGATATTTGTTCATTTATATTATGGATATTTAATATGGCATCAGGTGTTTCAAATGGCTTAGCATCTGTGAAGGATGATTTAGATTATCAAAGCTCAAGCAGACCTATAGGGTGAGGACTGTAAGACCTTAGCAGCACTAAATCTGCATGTTGCTTATTTCTGTATTTTTTTCCTTCCATCCCAGTTGCTGTTTCTTGAGCTGGCCGATTTTTCTCAAAATCTAGAACTTTGGTGTTTCATTCTATTGCTGTTAACTACAAGAATGAAAATTTTGTTTAAGGGTGTTATTTTTCTTGCAGTTCTAAATGTGGAGGTGTAAATCATTTGCCAAGGTTCGTGAGAGACATGAAAGTGCTTTTGCTTGATAAGGTCTATATTGTGAATGTTCTAGGTACACCCTTGACCTTGTAACATCATGTTTCTGAAGTATTCCTCATCTTTCCGTAGTAGGTGTGGATGTGATTCTTTATATTGTAATTTTTTTTGTAGGTTACATAGCATACAATTTCGTTATTGGTGCATATACATACTGGGGACCCAAGGCTGGTTATAACATCTATCATATGGTAAGTTCCTTACAAATGATAAATATGGTGATCAAGAAAGAAAGTATTCTAACAAAGAATGATAAGGCCAAATAGTTATATAAAGTATTACCTTTATTCCTTAATCTCCTAGTTGTTTCTTTGCACATTCATTGCCAATAAACCTAGATGAAAGCATTTTACCTTTGCACTTGCATGAATTTACTATTTTCAGAAAGACGCTGATACGATATTTGGAGGGATTACAATTGTTTGTGGTATAGTAGGAACTCTAGCTGGAGGTTTAATTCTGGATCTTATGACTGCCACCATTTCCAATGCGTTTAAGGTAGAAGCTTGCGTTTACATTTATAAGGCTACTTTGCATTTTTCAGTTATATTGATATTAAAAATAAATTGTCACATAATCTCAATCTCCAAGAAACTATGTTTTAGAAGTTAGAACATTAGCTGTTTTGCTTTTTGCAGCTTCTCTCATTGGCAATATTCTTTGGGGCAATTTTTTGCTTTCTCGCCTTCTGTTTGAAGAACATGTATGGCTTTCTTGTTCTCTTTGCAATAGGAGAACTGCTGGTTTTTGCCACTCAGGTATATATCTATGAATGGATAGTAATCTTTCTGATGGTTGTCTATTTAATCTTTATGACCTTGCGGTTGGAACTATCTAATTTAATCAGTTTATCTGCCCAGGTTTTCAGATTGTTTGTATTTTTTTATTTTAAATGTTATTTCAATTAATATCAAGTTTTGTTGACCTGTTAGCAAACTACCTTTGTATGTGACCCATTTTCACACTTCTAATTATAACTGTAGGGCCCTGTAAATTATGTGTGTCTTCATTGTGTTAAACCAAGCGTAAGACCATTATCTATGGCTATGGCTACAGTCTCAATTCACATATTTGGTGATGTTCCTTCCTCTCCACTTGTCGGTGTACTGCAGGTTTGTACTCTTTGATATTGCTATAATAATTGATTTATCGATGCTTTTCTCTTAAACCTGTACACAAATATCTATGCTTATTATCGAGAGGTCGGTGGGTATCATTTGGGAGGTGGGAATGAAAAACTTAAGAGAAAGTAGAATTGTTTTAACAGCATCTTGTCAGTGGTTTATAAATAAAAGAATTGGAAAGCAATAATGGATATTCAGATTTGTATGCCATTGTTATTCGCTAAGGACTGTTCATATGTTAGCTGTCCTGGTTCACCTCCCAAGAAAGTAATACACACCTCGTTTTGGACACACTGCAGGATCAACTTAAGGACTGGAGAAAAACGGCTCTGATCTTAACGTCTATATTCTTCCTGGCATCTGCAATATGGTTCATAGGTAAAATCAAGATTATTTTGAGCATATTTTTTTTCTTATGATGAGTTGCTGTATGCATAGTGCATATTTATGTACTAAACTATAGTGGAATTAAAAAAGTAATAATGTTCCCTCCCCTCGGTGTGTGCCACGATCTCAAAATGAGTAAGAATGAAGGAAGTTAGTTGCCACACAAACTCCTTGATCCTTTATACAAATGACTAATTAGCAACAGCTTTTCTGCCCCATGAAGGAACTTAAATCAAAATGACTAGTAATATTGGGGAGGAGAAAATCTATAGAGGTTATCTCCTTAAGACCTCTAATATTAAAAAAGAAAATATTATAAAGTTGAGAAACATGTGAAAATTATGCAATCTTTTTTTGTTAAAAATATGCATTTTTTTCTTTGTTTGAGATTCCTTCATCTACAACCTCCAATTCAATTGGTGATAAATCCTCACAATCTTTTGCAACTATAACAGGGATTTTCCTTCACAGTGTGGACAGATTTAACGAAGATAGCGAGCATCCAGACATCACAAATGATAATAGGTCCAACACTGCACCATTGCTTGATGTAAAGATAACAACAGCTTTGACTAAGCCTTGAAATATCTGATGCTATCCTTTTTGTACATAAGAGTTTAAATTTTAGTAGGTTAATTGTTTTCAGAAGATGTACAAATACATGGACATAGCCCTGGCCCATGAAAATCGTTGGGTTCATTTCTTTTTGAAGTTTTAAATTATAGCCATTAGTTCTGGATTAAACGACTTGCTCCTTGAGGATCCCTAAAAATTTAGTATGTGCTGTTAGCTACGTGGATATATTACACACGCATGGATGCATATAAGAATGTTCAGTATTTGCGATAGGAAAGATATTTAGTACTCATCGTAAACTATTGAAATGAATTAAACAGGTCAGAGAGCGTATGTGAAACAGAGTGCTCAACAAAATGAGCCCACCCTTGTGGATACGGTACCTGATACCAAATCATTACCGGTGAGTTACGTTTGGTACCGGATACCAAAAGTAACACAAAGTTGACGAACACTCAAATATATCTCAAGCTGGGATAATCCTTACTCCTTACAAACCATCACCGCATACACATCTCCTCAAGATAAGAATATATGGCAGAAGAAATTGCAGTTGATCTTGCTACTGGACTTGTTCGCAAGCTTGTTTCACTTGCAGCTAATGAATTGATTCAGGCATGTAATCTTCGTGAAGATTTGGAGACACTGCATGAGAGATTTGATTTAGTTGGTGCTCTCTTGTACGATGCTCATACCAAGAAACTAATCATGTCTACTGCCAAATTGTGGTTCAACAAACTTGAAGATGTGGCTGTGTAGCTCAAGGTTTCATGGATGAACTTGAGTATCAATTTACTAGAAGAAAAGTGGAGAAACGTCATAAGGTGAGGGACTTCTTCATTCCTTCTAAAAACACCTTATTATATCGTTTCAAACTGGCGCGTAAGATCAAGTATATTAATACTTCCTTCGACAAGATCTGTAAATGGGCAACCAATATCGGACTCGGGCCAGTCGAGCATTTAAGATCTTTTGTGCAGCGTAGAGAGATTCGCAACACCCAACCCTTTGAAGACGAGTCACTGATAGTCGGAAGAGATAAAGATATATTATTTTTAGTCAATATGTTGTGCAACAAAAATGATGAGGATTTATTGGTAAAAGCAATACTAGGGATGGGAGGTCAAGGCAAGACAACTCTTACTCGTATGGTTTACAATAAAGATGTTGTGGTCAATATGTTTCCTAAGAGGATGTGGTTCACTGTATCAGATGATTTTGATTTCATGAAGATTTTAAATCAAATGGTAGTATCACTCACTTCAAAGCCTTCTATGTTGGAAAATGCAGAAGGATTAATCAAAGATCTTCAAGAAAAGCTAAAGCGTGAAATGTTTTTACTAGTCCTAGATGATGTTTGGAATGAGAAACCAGGGGAGTGGGAGAAATTGAGGAATTCTTTGCTTGGAGTTGGTGGTACGAGAGCCAGCACTGTTTTAGTTACCACTCGTAAGCAGGAGGTCATTCATGCCATGTGATGTTCTGATCCTTATCAGGTGGAGAAACTATCAGTGGAATATAGTTGGGAATTGTTCAAGCATAGGGCATTTTTGAACGGAGGAGTTTTAGAGACCGAGCCATTTGTTACCATGGGAAAAAGAATGGTAGAAAGATGTGGCGGTCTGCCTCTAGCAATAAAAACACTAGGGAGTTTATTGCATTCAAAGAAGACTGAACAATAGTGGTTGCACATTCAAAACAGTGAGTTACGGAAATCAGAAGGTGTACTGTCTTCATTGAGGTTGTCATATGATAATTTACCTTCTTCATCTTTAAAACGATGTTTTGCATATTCTCTATTAGCCAAAGGATTCTAACATTTATAAGGATCAATCGATACAAATATGGATGGCATTAGGTTTCCTTTCAGGAGACGGCAATGCTTTAATGGAAGACATCGGAAACGAGTACGTTGATATTCTGTTGTGGAATTTTTTGTTACAAGATGTTGAAAAGGATAGATTTGGCAATGTCATCAGATGCATGATCTTGCATTGGATGTGTCAAGTAATTATTCTGCAACCTTAAAGCCAAGTCATGATTTCGACAAGGTTTCAAAGGCTATACATGTAAAGCTGGAAGGGTTTAAAGATATAAAACCAAATGTGTTTGAGTCGCACTTTGATACAGTACAAGCACTGTATGCAGAGGCCTATATATTTAACGTCATGTTAACCAACCTCAAGCAGTTGAGAGTTTTGGTTTTAAACTCATTTTGTGGAGAGTTGCCTAGTTCGATAGGGCATTTGAAAAATCTTAAATATCTTGATATCTCTGATATTCAATATTACAATAACGATAAATTGCCAAATTACATCACCAGACTCTACAACTTGCAGACTCTGAGAATTGGGTTAACTCATGAGCTTCCGGAAAAGTTTTGCAACCTAATAAACTTGAGACATCTTGTTATTCACGATTTTCGATCAAGACACGTGTTTAATGGGATAGACAGGTTGACTAGTTTGCAAACGCTGCCTTGTTTCGTTGTGAGTAGAGATCAAAACTTTCTCATTGGACAACTTGGAGGATTGAAGAATCTTAGAGGCGAGCTTAGTCTCTATGACCTTAATGAGGTGGAAAATATTGAAGAAGCAAGTAAAGCAAAGCTTTGTGTGAAGTCCAATATTCAGCATTTATGGTTGAACTGGGAGAGCCATGAAGATAAAAGAAGAGAGAAAGAATACAGCGATGAGGATGTGATGAAAGGACTCGAACCTCACCGAAATCTGAAAGGATTGACAATTGAATAATTTATGGGGAATAAGTTTGCAACATGGATCACAATGATGACGAACTGGTCAAAATCACCTTGGGAAATTGCAACAGGTGTGAAATACTTCCACCATTGGGTTACCTTCCTAAATTCAAGGTGATGAATATAATGCGGATGGAAAACGTGAAGGTTATTGGTAAGGAATTAAGTGGAGCTGTAGACAGTGGGTTCTCAGTAGCAGCAACAACAACATTGTATCCATCACTGACAAACCTGTATTTGGTATTTATGTCAAAGCTAGAAGAATGGGTAGAAGGAGTTATGAGTAGAGGGGGTAATGGTCAGACCGTATTTCCTAAACTTGAGAGTTTGACTATCAGGTGTTGTCCAAGGTTGAGAAAGATTCCGAGCAGCATGATATTAGAAACTATGAGCACAAATGTGGAGAGCTCACTCACCTATCTACAATTGGAGAAGATCGGTGACGGAGGAGGAGATTCATCTTCATCTTCATCTTCTTCTGGTGGTTCATGTTCAAACATAGAATCAATAATAAAAAACAACTCTCCGTCTTTGACTGCAAGAATTTAAAATGTCTGACCCTTGGTGTCTCTCTTGACACCTTATATGTATCCAACTGCCCACATCTAGTAAATATCAATAATTTGGTTGAAGGTTCGCCAGCTGGTCTAAAAGTTCTTAATATTGGGGGAGTCCCCTCATCTCAATTAGATGGGGTATTTGCCCATATTCAGAGTTCCACACTTGAATCATTGAATTTAAGTCCCTTCTCGGATGAAGAATTCCCGTGTCCATTCTCTTCTAACCTAGTTGAGCTATCCCTATATGGCTGGGAAAAGGTTAAGTCAATAACGCTGTTTGACCAACTTCACTTCTCTATCTTTCCTGCCTTGACTTACCTGAATATAAACGATTTCAACGGAGTGAAAGCTCTCCCGGATTCAATAGCAAACCTTCCATTTCTCAAGGAATTATACATTTGGAATTGTAAAAATATGGAGAGTTTGCCCATTTTTGATGAATCTCATTGCCTTGAAGACCTAAGAATAATTGAGTGTCCAATTCTGGAAAAAAGATGTAGTGAGGGGAGTGGGCCAAAATGGTCTAAGATTCAACATATTCCACATATACATATTTGATCAGAGCAGCTTCAGTAGACCTCTAACTCTGTAAAATGGAACTGGACTGGAACTGTAAAAGCGGTCAGTCTTGGTATTTTCCACTACGGGACTATTTCTCTTGTTTATTTATTCAAGGCTTATCTGCATTAACACTGGATGGCATTACACGAATGTATCAGATGTTTCAGTGACACGATATGTTAGTATCTGGCTATCTGCTACTTGGTGAATCTTTTTTCTCTGTAGGAAACATGCTTGGTCTATTGGTCATTCACTAGTTACTAAACAAACTGGGCCACAAGGCAACGTTGTCTGCAAGTTAGTTATTACTTGTTTTCAGTCAAGTTGTTGCTTTACAAATTCCTAGACTTGTATTTCTAATTTTGTAAGATACATTACATCTGTTGTTTAGACTTTTGGATTGAAATGTGTTCATTCCGGTTGGCTCTTCTGAACATTGAATGAAGAATATATCCTATCCCTGCAAAAAAAAAAATTTGATACAGAAAAGTTTTTCTAGGCTTTGACAACCGCAATGTGTTTTTAAATTCATATTGCATAAAGCTCACGCGGTGCTGGTTGTCACTAGTTGGAGGATTAGTAACTTACATCAGCCTGTTCATATTTGCTTTTGCTTCGTGCCTATTGTGGGAGTAAAAATGTGCAGTCCTGGAGATAGATTTGAGTTTCTTGAGTCATTCACAGGCACACTTCAGAGAACACCGCTCAATGAAGGTTTGACATAAACCTGCAATATAAAATTTTGGTTATTATCTTCCGGATACCTTTTTATCCACCACAGCAAAAGATTGAAGATTTTTAGTTCAAAGGTACTCTTTCTGTTGAATAGTTCTCTTGGTGAAGATATTTGAGCTGTATAAACGGTCAGGTGCTAACTTGAATGGTAGACTTGCGTTAAGGAATTATAGAGAATGGTAGAAACTCAATACCAGAGGACTGGAGAAAAGCTAAATTCCATTGGAACTACTAGATTACAATGTTCACTTCTTGCATAATAATAAATGATATAAAAAATATTTATACAAATAACTAAATGAAACTACAAATTATGCAATACTAAAATTTGTTTTATTTATGAATTAGAGATTGCATAATGAATTCCTCATGTATAATAATAAAAGTAATTTATTTATATAAATAAATAAAATAAAATTATAAAATATACAATATTAAATTGCTATGTAATATCTAACCTATGAAAAATAAATTTTCAAATTTTAAAAAATTAAAATGATCATTAAGATGAGTAATATATTAATACAATGTTACTCTATTTCAAATAAAAAATAATACCTATCAAAAAAAATAATACAAATAAAATTAAATAATACATTTTCAATAAAAGTTTTATATATATATATATATATATATATATATATTATAACATGTATAAATATGTGTTTGTGTGTTTACGTATTAAATAATTTTAAATAATAATTGACCTACATATTTTAACATTTTAATAAGAAACTTAATTTATATATTTTAATTTTTTTAAAATTTCATGATCACTTTTAACATTTAATTTGGATTTAATATTTTTTATTTAAATTGTAATATGTATTATATAATTTTAATAATCAATCTATACATTATATTATTTAATCAAAAACAATAACTGCAGATATTTTGGGAGTGTGAGTTATTTTAGAAATAATGATAAAAATACTCTTTTTTGAATTTAAAATGACAAAAATAAAAATTTTCAGATGTACGGTTATTTTTAACGGATGAGATATCAGCTGTTAATTGTATATCTCATTTTGTATAAAATACATTAGTAAATGGGTACCCAAAAAATATAAATAAAAGAAATTGAGATACATATCTCATAAATGCGTAACTTATACAAAATGAGATACCAAATTATTGGTTGGTATCCCGTTTAAAGTAGGATTTGGTGATAGTAAAATTTACCCAGACCATACTCTTATTTCAAAAAAATAAGAAAGTTGTTCCTGTGAAGATCCGACTTAGTGTAGGGATAAAATAGCAAGTGATATATACCCTAGTTGTAAACTAACTTATTCACAATTTTAAACAAATATACATTTAATCACAAAAAATATATAGTGATTGAAACAATACCTCAGCTCATGATTTTATTCACATGAGACTACAGTAAATTTATCCATTTTCACCGTCTCTTGAAAAATCAGTATTTTCATAAATCGTTGGTTACATAACTGTGTTCGACAACAGTAAATTTATGAATTATTTTTATTAATTTTATATTTTTTCTTTTCATTTATTATTAGAAAAAGATTGAACATAATAAAATTCATTTTTAATTTTTAATAATTTATCTAAATTTTAATATATGAAAAAATAGTTGTACATTGTTTTAAAATAAAAATTATTAATATGATATTTATACTAATTTAAGTAATGTAAATAATATACCCTTAAAATAAATAATAAAAATGATATTATACATTTATTTCCATTATCAATTTAATATTCAAACACCTTGTTAATATATGATGTGCAAATATAAAAAGAAATATTGCAGTCTTGCAGATGTATTTGAGAAGGGGTGTCAACTGACAATTATCATTATCATTATCATGGCACGTAATGTAATGGTCAAGACACTTATCTCAATCCCACTTTCTTGGAAAAAAATGAAATAAAAAAAGGAACAAGACTTATCATGAGAGCACACACAAGTTCATTATACATACATGTGAATTAAAACACAAGTACATCAAGACACGGAAACGCCATACTCCACAATTCAGTAGGGCAGTATAATAATAACAATAATTGACTAAAGAGTCTCACTATTATTTAATATTTTCCCGTCTTTATTTATTGAACTTTATAATCCGTGTGAATTACGGAATAATTAATATTTAAGTAAATTAATTTTTATTTTTATTTTATTAATATTTAATATAAAATTTTATAATATTAAGAATTTTTATTAATATTATATGTTCTCTTATATTATATAAATTTATTCTAAATATAAATATGTTATAACCTGGACCTGCATTAAAGTAAATATATAATTAAGCCTAAAAGTTAAAATTTTATAAATATATAAATGGGCCTAAAAGATAAAATATTAGGTAATATAGATATATGTATAGTTAGGATCCGTATTATAAATGCATGTATATTTTTTAAGCTCGTGACCCGGTACCGACTGACCGACCAAAACTTTTAATCTTTCGGTTATAATAATATAACAAGTTTATAACCCGTGCAAAGCACAGAATAACTAATATTTAAAAGTAAATTGATTTTTCATTTATATTTTTATTAATATTTAATATAAAATTTTATAATGTTAAGAATTTATGTTAATATTATATGTTCTTTTATTTTATATAAATTTATTCTATTTAATATAAATATTTTATAATTTGGACCCGTATTATAATAAATATATAATTGGATAAAAAATAAATTTTAGTCAATATAGATATGTATATAGTTAGGCTCGTATTATAATAAGTAGAATTATATATGATACATATATATTTTTTAGACCCGTGGTCCGGTACCAATTTTTGTCAATATACATATGTATATAATTATGACATGTATTATAATAAGTAAAATTATATCTAATATATATTAGGCTCGTGGCCCAATACCGACCAACGAAATTTTTTAATCTTTCGGTTATATTAATATAATATAGATATAGAAGTGGATTTTTGTATTTGTGTAAGAGTAGTTTTGTTGGTTAATTATTATATTTTTAATAAATATAATAACCATTAGATTGTAATTGTTATTTTTTATTGTACAATACTATTTATATATTAATATTCATAAACTTTAATGATATATTAAATAAAAATTATAGGATAATTAAGATTCTTAAAATAGAAAATATAGAATATAATTTAAATATAATATAATATTATCCGTAAGGAGTTGTATAAAAGGATAACTATCGGGGTTAGAGTTGTATGTATGATGTATATTCTTTCTAAAATTAGATTTTATTAAAATTGATTGATTACGATCGTTTCTATTGTTCACCTAAAATTGGACGGTTAGAATCTTTTTTATGGTTGATTTTATCCGACCTAGTACCGTACCGACCAACCAATTTTTTTAATTCTTCAGCTATAATAATATAGTAGAGATGATCATTTTATTTTTCCTATAATTAAATTAATTCATTTTTTATTACAATTTAAAAATAATATATAATTAAAAACAATTTAAATTTTATATTATTATATATATAATCTAATTTTAATTATAATTTTAAATTTTTAAAAATGATAGAAAAAATAATTTTAATTTTCAATCAAAAATTAGTCAATTTAATTCTATAAACATATAAATAGGAATTAGGAAGGATAATATAATAGTTTTGTCCGGTCAAAATCATTTTCAAACTTAATTTTTTTTTTATGTTTAGGAAAGGAATTTATCATAAATATTACTGAAAACCAAATCCAAAAGGTAAAATATTGAGTTCAATAGATTGTGAAGGTCCTGTTTATTTTTTCCGATAAACAATTTATAAATTAAAAAATATATAAATACTCTTCAATTTATAAATTATTTATTAAATAAATTTAATGAGACCGAAGTACCCCCAATAATATGTAAAGAAAAATGACCGAAGGATGCAGGGACCGCAGTTTGACTAATTTGACTTATAGGCATTACAGTGTGATTATCTGTTCTAACAAATTTTGAGATGAGCAACAATAAACCCAAGACCTGGACGACAAGATTCATGAAATACTAATAATAATTATACACATATATGACTTTGCCATTGGCCTTTCTTTCCAGTAGTAGTGTGTATCAGAAACTAGATTCTATTACATGTACAAAAACAACAAGTTTTACAAATATCAAACAGACCCGTGCATAACTAAAATGAAATACAGATTTCTCAGTCTCAGAAAACGTAGTAACACTTACTTGATGTTCCCTAGACCAGCTCCTGTTGCAACTTCACCAGTAATCTCTCTCTCTCTCTCTCTCTCTCTCTCGTGTGAAGTTAGTTTATGCATAAAAATTCTTGATTTCTTTTATGTGGTTTGTTGTTGTTTAGCAAATTGTTGAGCTACAGCTGAAATTCTTGGAAAGAGAGCACACCCATTTGAGATTTCCCAATTATACCAAGTGGGTCTTTCTTCAAACTTTTAGATTTTTGATCATTTTCATGAAATGTTGTATATACAAAGTTCAGTTTGTATGTATACATGTGTTCTGTCTAATAAGATCCAATGGTTTTGATTATTATTCTTGTTGTCTGATTACAAGTAGTGCTGGCCACCCGTGCGGGTCGTGCCGGGCCGTGCCGCGCACGGGTTAGGCTCAGCACATCTCGACTCGTACCGCAGAAATGGGTTGTGCGTGTCGTGCCGGGCCGGACTTGACTTGCAGGAAGTCAACCCAGGACCGGCACGCAGGTTGGGCGGGTCGTGCCGTGCCGGGTTGGGCGGGTTGAGTTGCAGTTTTTTTTTCCAAAAAGGATGGTACCTCGTATAAATTTTATTAATTAAAAAAATTACAATTAATTTGAGATGACTCCTCTCTAAAAAAAACAGAACAAACCGCATCAATACATAAAAAAAATACAAACCAAACAAATCTAAAAAATATAAAATAAAAAATACCTATCCAATTATAATTGTTCGTCGTTGTTGGTTGAGGTGCCCGATTCTGAAGAAGTATCCATTGTCATCCATGGATCGCCTTCGCCATCCGAATCATCTTTTGTAAACAAATACAATTTTTTTTAAAAAAAATTGAAGTTTCTCTTAGACCCTCGTTGCATTTGAGATTAATTTTAATTGCATGAAGTTGTATTTAGTTACAAAATTGTATTTTTGTAAAAAATTCAAAATCATATTTTTATAAAAGTAAAATAAAATAAACATATTTTTGTAAAAAAACAAAAAAGTAATTTTCAAAAGACGTCTTTTAATATTTTTAACAATTATAGAGACGAGCCGTGTCGTGCGTGCCGAGCCGTGCGTGCCGTGCGTGCCGGGCCATGCAGAGCCGTGCATGCCGGGCCGGCCCCGGTTTTCATAATCTAAACCCGTATCCGGCTCGTTCAATCAGCGGTTCGTGCCCCGGTTCAGCACGGCTCGTTACTGTAGCGAACCATGCGTGCCGATATGCCGGTCCGGTCCCGTGCGGTCCGAGCCAACCCGCACGGGTGGCCAGCACTAATTACAAGCGTGTTTCAAATTTTAGAGGAAAATACTGTTCATGGGTTAACCTTGATAGTAAGAACACTTCAACTCTTGGTTCAAATTTTCTATGGTGAGGTTTGTAAGGAAAATGGTAGGATTCATTCTCACATCGACGGGATTGAGCTCTATTTTAGACAAAGTATGAATGCCATGGAGGAAGAAATGAAAATTATGAATAATTACTGATTTTAAGTTTAAATTTCATTTCGTTTTCATCTATGATTGGTTTTAGTAGATTGAGTACATAGATATGGTCAAAGATGTTGGACTTCTGTTTTTTAATTGAACATGTTGATTTCATACTTTTAACTTTTAAGTCTGTTTTAGTTTTGGGTATTTTTATAACAATTTTGAGTGAGTATAGTGAATCATTGGTAGTTGAATCCATGGTCGTTTCAGTGGATACACAAATAGCCTAATACCTTCATGTTGCAGATACTTGATATAAATGATTAATGGAGCTTGATTGTTTGATCACTAAATCATCTGAAATAGGAGAGCAAAACATAGTTAAATGTTTATTTATTTGATTAATTCGCAGAACACACACACATACCGAAATCATGACAACGTTTCACATGACTTCAAGTAGTGCTTTTATTAATATTTACATATCTTACCCGGTCAATATATTACTAATTAATGGTCTTGGCAATGTATGCCTTTTATGTTCACAGAAGCGAACCAGCCTTAGGAATAAAGCCCTCGAGGTTTCCTAAAGTTCTGATTGAAAAACCTACAATCAACCAACAGACGAGCACAGTTGGAATTCAGGATAAGAATGATCTGTTTAATGAAATAAAACATCGATTTCTGAGGTTCAAGAAACACACATACTTGTAAGCAGCACAAACCTGTGTCATAGGTTCTTTAATTAAAGTTGGTTAAATTTAGCACGTAATTAATAAACTATTGTTTCCTTATAGGGCAAACTTGGAACACTATCAAAATCTTGCCAAAATTCAGACCCCAAAGGTGATAATTGTTACCAATTCTCTAAAGTTTTCTACATTTGTAAGTATAGAAAAAATATATACTATACTATTAGTGAAATCACCTTGTATGTCTTCCCTTTGAGAAGCCAGTATTTATAAGGTTGAGATTTACTAATACATCAAGAACAGTTCCTCGTGATTGCTTGCGCAGATTCAAGGGTTTGCCCCTCCAACATATTAGGATTTCAGCCAGGAGAAGCCTTTGTGGTCCGCAATGTGGCCAATTTGGTACCCCCGTTTGAGGTGTTGCACGAGTTGCATTTTTAATTATTCGTAGTTCAAGATAGTTTTTGGTTTTTTAAACATAAAAGTGAAGCTTGCTTTATTATATTGTAAATTGAGCATGTATGTTTTTTAATTTTTTCCTTTTACATATGTAGAATGGACCTTCAGAAACAAAGGCTGCTCTTGAGTTTTCAATAAATACTTTAGAAGTAAGTATGCCCGCTGCTAACATTTTCTTATGAAACTTTTGCATGCCTCTGGGCTTTCTTAACACACTCCCTTTTTTTTTGTATTCTTCCTGCTGGGAGAAAGAGAATTCTTCTCAAGTTAATCCTTTGAAGTGGTCTGTCTATCAATTAGAGACATTGACATCAGGCATGCAACTTTTTATAGGTTGAAAATATACTAGTAGTTGGGCACAGCTGCTGTGCAGGCATAAGTGCCCTAATGAGCATGCCAGATCAAGCAGATTCAAGGTTTAGTGACTGCATTGTAATTTACTAGTTGGTTTAGTCTTCCTACCTCTGTATTTGTAGAGAAGATTAAAACTTTTAATAGAGCTTTTAGTTTATTTTTATGTTCTATCTATTTCAGTAGCTTTACTAATAGCTGGGTAATAACTGGGAGGAATGCGAAGTTAAGCACAAAGGCTGCTGCTTCAGATCTCAGCTTTGATCTGCAGTGCAAACACTGTGAGAAGGTAATTAATTGTGCTGTCACTATTTTGATCGTCATTCTGTTTATACAATCAAATGCATGGAGTTTAAGGGGAGAGTAGGCCATTTTTTTGCTAATTAAGTAGGCCTGCTTCTTAATTATAAGTATCGAATCAAGTTATTTGCACCTGCATCTGAAATATTCTTAGGATATTTTTTTTTTAATTAGTATCCAATTCCAAGAGAAAAAGTATTTCGTTCCAAATATGGCCTAGATACATAGGTAGCATCTCATGGTCAGTCATCAGTATTTATGTTAAGCTTCAAATGATTGTTATGAGCAAAGTAACCTTAAAATAAAATCACTTCTAAGTTCTAACACACAAATGATGATGCTTCACAACTATGATATTACTTGAATTGTTCTTGTATATCAAACAACTCAGGCTTCTGACGTTCACTATAAACTACTTGTGGCAGGCTGAAAATGAATCTAGTAATTTGACTCCTGCTTTAATACCTGCTAACCACATATATACTCAATCATTCATTCTTTCTAGTCAAACACATGCTACTTGCTATTATTGATATTCTTTGTGCACTTGGCTTCACTGACCTTTCATTGAAGTACCGGGCAAATTTTCTCATTCTTGGTGTAGGATGTATTACATACTTACAAAGCATGGATCACTCAATGATATTTTTTTCTTAATAATGAGTTTTTTATGTTATATTTGGTTCGTTTAGGTATCAATCAACCATTCACTGTCAAATTTGCTCACTTATCCATGGATAGGAGAAAGGGTGTCTAAAGGAGTGCTTTCCATTCATGGCGGGTACTATGATTTTGTCAACTGTACATTTGAAAAATGGCAACTTGATTACCAAAATGATAGCTCCAAGAATGGTAGTGGTAGATACTCTATCAGAAGCAGGGAATTTTGGAGCTGAACAATATTGTTGTATCATTATTGCAAATTGCTTGCTGTTAGTTGTATATCATGTACATACACTAATACTACACAGTTGAATTTTTTTGTAAGTCTTGAATTGAGATGCTAATAAATATAATTTTTTCGATCAGTTCCAAATATTTGAGCTAGTTTATGTTATTTTACAAGTGGTGTATATGTATGGGTCTGGGTTTCTGACAATTGATCGTTGTAACATACATATCCATGCTTATTAAGAGCGGATGGTACTTTTTTGTAAATGCAGAGGACCCACTAACCCTTTCCGTTCTTAAGAAAAACTTTTTAGGGATTTCACCTATCCGCTCTTAATAAGTGCAGATATGTATGTTACAATAATTGGGACTTGAGCCCTATATGTATATGCCATGGTTTTCGAATATATTTACGTTTTTCTTTCAAGTAATATTCAGATTTGCTCAATATGGAACAGGAATTCATAGACATCTTAGTTGACTAACAGAAGGGAGGGGAAAATTCTTCAAATAATGTAGCCATATCGGACACATTGAGTCGGTAGAAGTTTCCTTGCCTGTACAGCTCTTTATGCTGGTAGGACTTGAAGTTAAGTAATTGAGCTGGATATACTGCTGATATTCAAGGTATTTACTACCCCAGCAAAAAACATGGTTTTCCACCGTAAATGTAGTTATAATTACATTTTATCCATAAGTTGGTGAAAATCTAAAAATCCTGCTGATGACAAATCAATGACAAGAGGCCATTTGGATATGATTTTGAAGCAGCAGTTGAACTACTAATGTAAAAATATTCCCACCAAACCATACTTTAGTCTAATGAAGTTACAGTTTTCCTCAACCATCACTATATATAAGCCCAGCTAAACTCTCACCAGGACATCCTCTACCAAGCTTAAAACAATTTGTTTCCAAATTATCAACTTTTATTGTATATATATACCCAAATGATGGCTAATTCATATCATTCATCAACTCTCTTGCTGTTCTTAGTTGCCACACTAACATCAATGTTTAGCACCGAAGTCTATGTAGAGGCTCGCCACCTTTTGGAGACAACATTGCCCGAGCTACCGAAACCTGAACTCCCATCATTACCAAAGGTTGAACTTCCAAAACCTGAACTCCCACAATTGCCAAAGGTGGAACTTCCGCCATTTCCTCATGCCCCAACTCTACCAACACCTGAGTTACCAACTTTCACGAAACCAGAATTGCCACAACCTCCTGTGCAGCCTCATCTGCCTGTAGTTCCCGAGCTTCCTAAGCCGATACTCCCAACTCTTCCAAACGACATGCACATCCCATCTATCCCTTTCCCTCACTCAAGCAATCCATGAACATTTCTTTACGTAGTATTTTACACTTTCATCTAGGTTTATTGTCCAAGTTCGATGTTCAGAGTCTGAGAGACCTTTTCGTATTGTGTTCTTCTATATCTGTTTGTGGGTTTTAATATCTGTATGTCTTCATGTATTAGATATTTAGATGTGTTGTTTGTATTGGTTCTTCTTATCTGCCTTGCGTGGAAATATATTATGATTTCTATTATACATGTTGCATGAGAAAGGTTGGTGATATATATATTATGAAACATCTCTAAGACGGGGGAATATTTAAGTTTAAAGTGAAAAAATTAGAAGATAAATTCAAGTGAATTAAACACTGTTTGCGAGTGCATGAAACATAAGACTGCAAATGAATGACCCTGTAAATAAATTTGGTTACAACAAATAAATGTATATAGTTATAGTTCTAACATATGATTCTCTTAATTAGCAGACTATTTGTACCTGGTTTAGTGTAAATATCTGCATATAATACAGAGAAAATACCTCTATGCTATGGATAAATTTGCAAATATCTGCATATAACCCAGAACAAATACCTCTATGCTATGGATAAATTTTATATGATAGAAGTTGAGTTTTAAAAGAATTAGTAAAACTAGAGTTAATTATAATGTGTGGCTGAAGTTAGGGGAGTGTGTATCTACTATTTACTTTATTAAAGTTGTATACCTCAGTTCACACAAACGCTGCAATTTGTGTACAACCGTTAATTTGAAATTAACGGGGTTAAGTCGAAATTTGTTTCACCGTTCAAGTATGCATCGTGAACACTATAACAATCAATGTATCATGGACTAAATAATTTGCATTTTATATTAGATTTTAGAGTAAATTACAAAGGGGTGATTGGAGTTTACACAACTTTTCAAAAAAGTGACCAGACTTTCAAAATCACAAACTGGGGGTTAGACTTCTACTTTGACTTTCAAAAAGGTGGCTCTAGTGGATTTATGGTTTTTTTAGTAGGGTTAAAATGAGAAAAATATGTTAATTTACTAAGAAAAATTCTAGAGACCCACAAAATTGTCCAAAAAAAAAAAATCATCAAATACATATGTGTCACCATGTGATCGGTTATATTTCTAATAATAATAATGACCCCATATATGCACATCAATCCACAAATATGAGTTGTCAAGATTTAATTAGTCGATTAATGTGGATTTTTTTTTGACAATTTTTGGACTCTAGCATTTTTCTTAATAAAATAACATATTTTTCCCATTTTACCCCTGTCAAAAAAAATAAATCTTCTAGAGTCACCTTTTCGAAAGCGAAAGTAGAAGTGTAGCCAATTTGCGATTTTGAAAGTCTGACCATATTTTTGAAAAGTTGTGTAAGCTCCGGCCACAACTTTGTTATTTACTCTAGATTTTATTAAGACTAACTAATACATATCTTGATTAACCTACTACAAACGATCTACCCTATATGCAATGGCCAACAGGGTTGTATATTTTGAAAAATGCATAGCCTTCAACTTTTATTCCAACCTTAATGTATTTTCATCTATGCATGCATGTATTATGTATATCTGTTAATTTGTAATTTATTTTATTAATAAATTGATGCACATCAAAAAGTCCTTGCTGATGACAGACCAATTACATATATGTAGCCATTTCCATATTAATATGGAGGTGCAGTTGAGCTACCAATGCCCAAATTTTCCCACCAAACCATATTTTAGTCTAATAAAGTTGCAGCTTCCCTCAACCATCACCTGTATATAAGCCTAATGAAACCAACACTAGACATACTCAGCCAAGCTCAAAACATTTCACTTCCTATCTATCAACTTGTATCATATCTACCCAAAAGATGGCTAATTCATATCATTTATCAACTCTCTTACTGCTCATAGTTGTCACACTAACATCAATGTGTGGTACAGAATTCTATGTAGATGCTCGCCACCTATTGGAGACAACCTTGCCTGAACTGCCATCATTGCCTAAAGTCGAACTTCCAAAACCCCAACTGCCACAATTGCCTAAGGTGGAACTGCCACCATTGCCCCATGTCCCAACCCTACCAAAACCTGAGTTACCAAATATTCCGAAGCCAGAACTGCCAAATTTCCCTGAGCTGCCTCATCTGCCCGAACTTCCCCAGCTTCCGAAGCCAGTACTCCCAACTATACCAAAGGACATGCACATACCATCTATCCCTTTCCCTCACTCCAACACTCCATAAACATTTCTCTATATACTTATATAGTATTACACATATATATAAATCTGCTGTCTATGTATGATGTTGAGAGTTTTAGAGACTGCTTCATGTTCTGATCTTGTTTATCTGTTTGCGAACTTGTATTTATAAACTTCCTTATTATGTATCAATATATACTCATAAAGTTAATTTGTATCTGATTCACTTGTTAGTCTCTTGTGTTTCATCTATTGATGATGATTTGATTAATTTCTGTTTAACATGTTGCACTGGAAAAGTGGAAGGGTTCCTCCAATGATAATTACATGAAACATTCCCAAGCCGTGAATATATATAGGTTTTAAAAATATCTGGAAGATGAATGCGTATAATTTTGCAAATATTCCATCATTCAAACGAGAGGCATATTGGCATGCAAGACTATATATATTAACAGCATTGCTAGGCTTACATAATTGGTCACACAGAGTGCTACACAATGACAACTATTCTATTAATTACACTATAAGATCATGAAAAACCGCAATGTTTAATATTTAATGTAGCTTATTTTCAATATCTATCCTATGTGATTTATTAAGATATAAAAATAAAAGATATTGTTCATGATTTAAATTATTTACTTTTGAATATTACTATTCTAAAATATTTAAATTTTGCAATGCTGTAAATTGTAAAGTTTCATTAACTTTTTGTGTATATATAAAATTAGCTAAGTCGCTTATAAGGAATTACAAACCGTAACAAGACATTATTCATTAATTTGTTCAACAATATATGACGGATCCGGCTGCATGGCATGGTCTGATGATCCCCATTCCCCAATACCTCTCCCAGGACTTCATGTATATCTTCAAATTTTATATTTATAATTTATGATATATCTAGTCTTTTTAAAATTCAATATATTTTCTTGATCCCCTAAAATTAATTATTAACAAAATCTTAAAAACTATTAAATTTTTTATTTATAAATATTTCTGATGTGTTTAGCCTTCTATAACGTTACAATTCCATTCATTCATGCATCTGATCAATGTTATAAAAAAACGAGAATTGGAATTAGAATTAGTCGGTGAAGATATCGAATATGAATTAATCGGATAATTGGTGATTAATCGGAATCAATTTAATATTATTTTTTTATACATAATATAGATTTAAATAACTATTTAATAAAAAATTAAAATAAGAGAGAACAAATTTACAAGTTAAATAATTGAATTTATTATAAAATAATTTAATATATATTTTTAAAATTTTGACTGATTAGATCCGATTTTTGACTCAATTTTACGAAAAAAACCTTTTTTTTAATTCGATTAGTATAAAATTAGTTCAAAAAATTACAGAAACAACTAGTTAATGCGCAGGTCTCATTATTTTAATCAATTTTATCATTATTCATTATTGTGTAGATTGTGGTAACTAAAACTTCTTTGAACTAATTTTATATAGGTTTCGCTTGATATTAATGTTACCGACAGTAACATTGCTTAAAAATAGATAAAAATATGTTTGATAAAATTTAAAATTATTTTTAATTTAAAAACTATTTTTAAAAAAAGCAAGTAGCCATACTTTTGAATAAAATGCATGAACGTTTAATATCAATCAATCATTTGTCTTGTGTCGGTCACAATATTTCATTTTCAAGGACGAGCAAATCAAATTATTGGACCATAAAATTCTTTTGGTGTGGACTATTGTAAAAAGTATCAATTGTCCAATGGCCAGCAAAAATTAAATTTTTAACTAATATAAGAATTAAAAATAAATATTAATTGTGATAGTATACCTTTTACATTTAAAGACAGTGTAAAAAAATTAAAATAACATAAATTTTTATACAAATAATTAATATTTGTATTTGCAATAAAATAAAAGATGTGTTACCAAAATCTAAAATATTAATATTTGATAAATATTATTTTAACCCAGATCTCATTATTGAAAAATATGTAAAATATTATTTGATAAAATTTAAAAATATTTTTTCGAAAATGTACTTTTGATTCAAAAGTTGTTTTTAAAAAAGAGTTGCTCCCTTAAATATTTGAAAAAAAGTATTTTTCAATTTTTGTAAAAATAATTACAGATTTTACTATCAAATCTTTATAAAAATATTATTTTTTATATTATATCTCAAAATATGTAAAAAAATTAAAAAATAATATTAAACAATCAATCTTGATCAATGTATTCGGTCGACTTTACTGAATTTTTAGTTTGGTATGTAAATTTTGGTTACATTTCATTAAAAAATAAATTTTTTATTAGCATTGCAGCTGCAACATCTTTTTGTTTCATCTTTATAATAAGAAGTAAAAATTGGTGGAAAAGCAACTTTCTTAAATTGGATACGGGCGTTATTTGAGAAATTATTTCCTAACATATTTACTCTAGGCACCGTTTGGTACTCAAAAGCTGTTACTTAATCGTTTTTATTCACGTTTAACGCACTATAAGCGTATTACTTTAATCATTTTTATGCTGAAATGAACTAAAGAAATTTATCGCCTTTATGTGATTGCCATGAATAAAAAAGTCTATTAATTTGAACTAGCCTGAATTATGGTAACCGACAAAATGGATATTTGTTGGACACGGTGAAAAAATTAAAAACCGGCTTTATAAATAAGAAAAAATGTTATAAACCCCGAAAATTATCCCAAAATTTATACCAAATGCGGAATTATCATTTGTGAAATGGTTAACTTTCCTGTAATAATATAAGACATCGCGTGCATACATATATTGCCCACGAATTAAAACAAGTCATATATCATGTCACATCATTTAGGGAAAAAAAATTGGAACAATATTTGGGATCCCTACTCTCTATTATTAACATTTAGTATTTTCTTGTAAGGCTGCTGATCTCATAAGAGTAAAATTTGAGCAATTCCAATTATTGACATTTTGACTGAAACCAAATTTGATAATATTATTAAATATATATTTTTCAATTTTTATTATATATATATATATGTATATTATTTTCTTTAACATGTATATATATAGAGAGAGTTTTACTCAAATTAAAAATAAGATAAATGATAAATAAAAAATATTCGACCTATTTAACTAGTCTAGCGCACATTTACATGTATACAATATATACTTCACCTCCGATCCCGCTGGACCCCACACACCCAGCGTGTGTCGGGCTAGTGCTGTGACCTGCTATAGTTGTTCTATAATTTATTATACTAAATGATTTATGATTTTAATTTTAAATAATAAATATAATATAATATATTTTTATTACAGATATTATACTATAAAAATAATTAACTATATTAGATAAATTAGTAATTAATATTATAGAAATTAGTATTTAATATAACAGAAATCAGTATTTAATATTATATTTTTATTATTTAAAATTTATGTTTTTAATTTTAAATAAAATATATAATAAAATATATTTTATCATGAAAATTATATTACATAAATCAGTAATTAATATTACAGAAATCAATATTTAATATTACAGAAATTAGTATTTAATACTATATTTTTATTGTTTAAAATTTATGTTTTTAATATAAATAATAAATTTAATAGAATATATTTTTATTATGGAAATTCTATTATATAAATCAGTAATTAATATAACAGAAATCAATATTTAATATAATAGAAATTACTAAATTATATTACAGAAATCAGTAATTAATATTACACAAAATTAGTATTTAATATTATAATAATCACTAAATTATATACGGTATGTTCATCTAAAGTAATAGAAATTATCGGGAAAATAAAATTCGTCGGAATATAGAACATATGGTATGAAAACCGATCGTTGAGACATGGAGAAAAATACGGTGAAGTTAAATTTAAAAAAAAAGTTCACCAATTAACGGGAAAATTTAATTTAAAACGGAGGGGATTAAATTGGTTGTGTGTGTGAAAGTGCATTTAATTTGTGTGTAGGTACACTTAGGCACTACTAGATTAAAATTGAATACGTAGCTAAGATCTTATTTCATATTTCTCATTTTAAGTTATTTAGCCTATATATATATATATTGTTCGAGACGTAGGAGACCATATATGTACTGCTTGCAGAACATTACAAAATATATAGGTTATGCAAAATATGTTCTGCAAGCATTACATATATAGTCTCTGACGTTTACAACAAAAATGCAGTTTACATATAATTTCTCTCTCTATATATATATAATTAAAAAATAACTTATGCATTTTTTAGGGCTTTTTTGAAAAATACCAAATTTTTTATCTTTTTTTTTACAAAAATACGTTTTTTATTTTATATTTTGCAAAAATACGATCTTGAATTTTTTTTACATAAATACGATTTTGCAACCAATACAACATGATTTAATTAAAATCAACCTCAAAATTAATCATGAGCAACTTCAATTTTTTCAAATAAAAATTGGATTTAATTGCATTTGTTTACAAATTGTATATAAAAAAATTACGTTTTGTTACTTTTAGTTATAAACCGTATTTTTGCAAGTTATTTTAAAAGATGGTAAAATCGCAAAAATAAAACATAAAAAATTAGTATTTTTGATAAATACCTTTTTTTTATCTACCTACCTGCAAAATATCTCTCCTCGGGACCATGCCATTTATTAAAAATTCTGCTAACAACAACCCTAATTTTCATTCTTCAAACATAGTATAGCTCCTTCTGCAAAATCCTACTCCCTATAAGATTTACGTCAACAGCTAAAGAAAGAACAACAGCACAAATTAGGCTTCCGCCCACGTATAGTGACCTTCTCATTTCACTTCCTATATAAAAAAGCCTAAAACTTACATGCATGCAATGCATACTAAAAGCCATCGCCTTCTCTCATTGTTTGCATTCTTCATTACCTGAAGAAGAAATAATAAGATGGCCATTTCCAAGTTGTTCGTCCTTTCAATAATTCTTGTAGCTTTCACATTCCCATCAAACATTAGCCCCGCTTCGGCATCGTCTGGGAACCTCCAGGCCTCATCCTTTCCCTCAGGTTTTCCTTTTCCATTTGGTGGTTCGTCGCCTCCATCAGGTGGTGATTCATCTTCATCTCCATCTCCATCATCAGGTTTTGCTTTTCCATTCCCCCACTTTCCACCATTTCCCTTCTTCCCTAGCCCCGCTGGAAACGGAATGTCCGGTGGCTATACTCCACCACAGAACACCGAAACTACTGCAGCCACCACAACGCATACCCCATAAATAGTCTCGGGTCTTATTTTGGTGGCTATACTACAAAAATGTACTGTAATAATGTTGGTTTACTTGTTTTGGTGTGTGGAGTGTCAATGGTGAATTGCTTGAAATTTAATTATGCTTGAAGTTTGTTAATTAGTCTATCGTTGATGGGATTTGTCCAGCCCTATATACAATAATATTTGCTCTGTATTCAGAATTGTGAAACCGTAAATTAAAGTTTCGCATAATGCATTGTATTGATAAATGACCAAGAACTTATAAGGTCATTGTATAATTACTCTGATTGTGGATTTTACTTTTTGTTAAGAGCATTCCTAGAGTTTCTTCTCATCCAGCTTCTAGCGAACACCAAGTTAATTTGTTCTGTGGTTGTAATTAATTAAAATAGACGAGGAATCTGTTTGGGGCAGATAGCTCACAGCCCTCATTCTCTAGATATAGTAATTCAATTCCAAAAAGAAGGAAAATAAATATCGAGTCAAAATAACTTTAAAACATTAAAAAATATACATGATTATGCTAATAATGTTACAGTGAATTATAATGATAATGTGTGTAGTTTTAACAGAGTGCCCCTCCAAATACTAGGAACAGAGTGCTCTTTCTCAACTAGAAAATGTTTCATGTCTTGCTTCTCCAAACTGACAGTGGCCTCTGTACCATCTTTACTCGGAGTATCCATCAGAATAATGCTGTTAACAAACGCTGCATCGAAAACGTTGGCTTTAAAGGAACTAAAATGCCCTTGGGAGCAACTCCAACCATGACTTTATAACTCTACATCTTCCATTTTTAGAGTAATAATTTAAGCAAATCTTCAAATATAAAGCAGACTGCCGTACAATACGTACTTCAATCTATAATCATTTGTTTTACTTAATAAAGCATAATTTTATTGTTATTTATGATTGATAATTATGCAAATAAATAGAGTTTACGATAGTAAAAGAAATATGAAGGAACTTTTGAAATAATGATTAGTGATGAAATAGTAGTTTGAAGTGAAAAAGGTGAAAATATGAAGATGAAGTTGCTTTAAAATAGAGTTTTGGTTGGAGTGGTCATTGCGTTCGTCTAACAACGTAGTATTGGGTTGCCATACACAATGAATGGACCCGTGCAACAGACTACCCGATTTCAGTGCAAAAACACAAAAATAACAGAGGGAAGAAAAAACTGTCCATCAATGTCATATATGCATCGAGAATTTCTATACAAGTTGAGGGCAGCTTGTATTACAGGACACGTGTTAAAGCCAAAAAAAAAAAAAAACTAATGAGAATCAAGGGATGATACCATGGCTTGAATGCAGCAAGAATTAGATATCTGTCCAGGGTCAAAATTTACTAACCCTTCAAGCAACTTCGCCTCATTCATGGTTTTTAGTATTACCATGAAATGTGAATATGGGCGAGGTAATCCAAAACAAAAACAACAAACATTAAATTATAATAATCTTTACACAAAGTCGACCCAAGATGTCCAGCATGCATAAATCACCTGGCTTAACTTACAGATCATATAGTTGAGATTTATCTCCCAGATGTAAGTTTAGAGAAAAAAAATCTTTTAATTGCACAAATGACTTGATCCCAGTAAACCTCACAATTGAAGTACATAGTTATATATTGCCTTCATATATAAAACCAACAATAACCAATGCAATTCATAGGTTTCTACCAATACCATGCGCACAGCTCATAGGCACTGATGGCAAACAAGGCGGGGGATACAACACAGATTCATAATTCAAGTCCTCCGGGGAAAATCTCTTACCTCACAACTAGACTAGGCTTCCGTTGTTTCGACTACCTTTTCCAGATCTGCTATAGTGCTTTTAGCTTCATCAATTTCTGGGCCATCTTTCTGATTCGATTCCTCCAGCTCAGCCTGTATACAAAATATTGTTAATCAGAATTAAATTCCTGAAACTTGACTGTTTATGTTCAAACCAGCAGAAAACAAACATTAAGAACATAAATCTACGCCAATATTATCCAACAAATTAATAACAGAAATTCAATTGGATAAACACTCTTAAAAATCATGACCATCAACATATACAGCAATACAGGATAACACGTACAAAAAATATTCTTTTTGTTAAGAATCATAGTACAGTATTACATGAACTGGGAAGTATATCGCCTTCACTTCCAAGATAAATGGAAAAACAAAAATTACTCCAACATGAGCTAAACCCGATATATCAGCTTCAACAGTTCCTATCATCAAGGGCCCTGACTACTTCTGAGTTGATTTTAAACAATCCAGAGACTGTCTTAAACTGTGTTGTCTTCCTACCGATCCCCCAACAATTTAAGTAACAATGTGTTATGGCATTAAAGTTGTCAAGTCATATTAGAGAACAGTTTATGCGTAAACAGTTGATGCTATACTTCCTAGTGAAAATGCATGAAGGACCACAGATAAAAGTGGTGCTTTTGGATCAGAACAGCTATAGAGCTACTATACTGGAATAGCACAGCATGCTATATCCTTCTTCAGTTCCAACTGAAACTGAAAGCTGAGAGTAATATAGACCATGCAAAACTTATCTGGACATTCAGTATGTGAATGAAGGGCAATACTGATGCAGGACAACGGGTTAAAAAACCCAAAGAAAGTATTTGGGAGCAATATAATAGACTTTGGAGGCTCATTTATTAGAATATGCTTAGTATATTATTAATAGTATTTATATTTTAGAGTTTTAGTTTAATTAGGAAACTAGATTATTATATATAGGAGTTCAATCATTGTAATTCAACAGAGATTAATATTATTGAAAATATATTGAGTTGTTTTTCTGAAATTCTCTTGCGAGAGATTTCCCCCATAAACCCTAAAATTCCCTGCCTCCCTCCCATAAACCCTAAAATCCCCTGCCTTCCCCATCAAGTGGTATCAAAGCCAGGTTCTGCCATCTTCCGTCACCTAAATCATACCTATAAAACCTGAAACCTTCTCTCATCCATTTGCAAACCCTAGCTGCACATCCCAGCCTATATATTTATACACATCTCATTCAAAACCATTATCACACACCTTACTTACAATCTAACAAAAGAACATAGCAGCCGCCATACATAGCAGCCGCCATCAGCCACCAGAAGCCGCCAACAACCACCAGAAGCCTTTGAAAATTGCAGAAGAGCACCTTAACCCGTTCTGAAAACTGTAGAACAGCCCTAAACCCTTCTGAAAATCGTAAATAAGCCTTAGTTTTACACAGTGGTTAATGCCGGAGAGGTAAATAGCCGTTTTGATGCACATATTGAGGAAAATAATAAGAATTATAAGAGATTTCAGAATCTCGAGGATACAGTAGCAGGATTGAGTTTGCAAATGCAAGCCATGTTGAGGTTGGGGTACAACCTCAACCTAATGCTATTGAACAAAAAATCAACACAGTGAAACTTGAAGTTGCAGAGTTTCGTGGAGATCAAGAACCGGATGTTTTTCTGGATTGGCTACATAGTGTTGACAACTTCTTTCAGTGGTATAATCTGGCCGAGGATAAGAAAATTGTTTTCATCGCAGCAAATTTAAGAGGAATTGCTCGTATTTGGTGGGAGCAATACCAGAAATCTGGTTATAATCATGTGGCAAGATGGGAAGACATGAGAGCTTCTTTGGTTCGTCAGTTTAAGCCTACAGATTACAAACAACGTGCTTCACTTCAGTTTACAGAGTTTGTGCAAGGAAGTAAGTCAATTGCAGATTACACTCGACAGTTCTATAGTTTGGCAGCACAATCCGAATTTCCTTGGGATGAAGATGTTCTTATTTCTATGTACCGTCGAGGATTGAATCACGATATTTCTGGTCAAGTAGTTGGTATTCGATGTTTTCTTCTGAAGGATGTCATTCAGATTGCACATTGTGTTGAGGATGATCTGAAAAGGAGAAGCATTGGGAGGAGTTCATTCTCTAATCCTTCAAGGAATGAACATGTTTTTTCGGACCTTAATCAAGGCCAACGAACAGTTACTAGCAAATATAATCATGCGTCAGATTCATCTTAGGCTAGTAACACTGGTAGATGCTTCGATTGTCAGGGAATTGGACATAAGACGTTTGAGTGCCCTTCTCCTAAACAAAACAACCTCCAAAAAAGAGTCAATGTGGTGGAAAAAGAAAATCCTGACGATTTATATGTTGAGATGACTAAAGAAGATTTAGAGGCGGAAGATCATTTAGAAAAAACAGCAAATCTTAGAGTTCTACAGGAGGGTGCGAACAATCCAAATGTACGACAGCAAGTCTTTCACACTAGAGTTACATGCACTCGTAAGTTGTATTCTCTCTTCATTGATACCGTTAGTTGCACAAATGTTATAGCCGTCAATGCTGTTAAAAGATTGGGTTTACGGACGGAGCTTCATCCAAATCCTTATGATATATCTTGGATTAATGATGCGAAGCTTCGGGTCTCTAAAAGGTGCTTGGTTAAGTTTTCGATTGGGAAGTTTAATGACGAGGTTATGTGTGATGTTCTTCCATTGAAACTTTGTGATGTTATTTTGGACGTCCATGGCTTGATCGAGATGCTTATCATGTCACACGTGCTAACACATATACAATTGTCAAGGGGGTCGTCAATATACTCTTTCTTGTAAATTGTAATCGTCCTCATTTGCCAGTTATGCAACATCCTCTGGTGCTCTATCGTACTCCTGATTTTATTAACACGACGGAGTCGAGTTTTTTTCAGCGGAGGAGAATTGATGCAGGACAACGGGTTAAAAACCCAAAGAAAGTATTTGGGAGCAATATAATTGACTTTGGAGGCCCATTTATTAGAATATGTTTAGTATATTATTAATAGGATTTATATATTAGAGTTTTAGTTTAATTAGGAAATTAGATTATTATATATAGTAGTTCAATCATTGTAATTCAACACATATTAATATTATTAAAAATATATTGAGTTGTTTTTCTGAAATTCTCTTGCGAGAGATTTCCCCCATAAACCCTAAAATTCCCTGCCTCCCTCCCATAAACCCTAAAATCCCCCGCCTTCCCCATCAAATACAGTGCTGTTTTTTTATATGAGGAAGATAAGTACTTATATAGGTACTCTTATACGAGGAAGAAAAGCTAAAATCACACACACACACAATGCCTCTTCTTAATCACATCCTCCAGCCTCCGCACAAGTGAACAGGTAGTACTCGGAAAAAGCGGTGGTTGACATAGTCAATCGAATGCCAGTTTTGTTTGCACCATTCGGAACAACATAAGTTCATTTTATTTGAATGCTAAACGTAGGAAACTTTGTTAATTTTCTGCATACACACATTTTGGAACCCAGTTTACTATAAACACATTTGGAACCCAGTTTACTATAAACACATTTGGAACCCAGTCTATTGTGGTACTAGACACGAATAACTCACTGAAAAGAACATTACTAAAAATGCCAAACTCACTGCTACAAACACTAAACATGAACAAGTCCTAATAGACATTTAATTTTGCCTACCTCAAAGCTTTTATACTCCCTGACTAATGATGAGTGCCAATTTGCTAATATTCTGGAATCTAAGGGTCCATATGCAACCACCTATGAAGAACTACTCCATCCCCACGGCCCATTCTTATTCGAATCTGATCAACACATTCATATCCTAACCTTTAACACTCACACTGAAAAGTTTTGAAGTTGAACCAAGCAGTTTTCATGTTTTAATCCATTTCCATGTCACGTATCTGTTGTGGCTTATTCATGTCAAGTACCACCTATTTTGGCATCCAACAAGTTCGGGTTATAATTTACTGCAATAGTTAGCAACCAAAGAATCAATGTATAACATAAACTTACCAAAATCCCTTTCAGGTCAGCAAGCGAGGCTTCCAAGCGTTTGTGACAATCTGGAATCATCATTCTTGATTCAGCAAGCACATTTTCCTCGTAAAATAAATTTAGAAAAATAAGGTTCAGCTATGCAAAGGGGGAAATAATTACAAGATAAACTAAAACAATGCAGACCCTATTAAAAGTTTAAGAATGCTTCTCGAGCACCATCAGAAGCCAGGTATTTCTTAGTTATATTTTCTTTTGGGTACACAACTGATGGTAAGTTCTATTAGTACAGAAAGTATATGGAATGAAAAAATCGTAAAAATCTCAAACCTGCTGCTTAATATCATAGGTATCAGCTCCGGCATCCTTCATGGAAGCAGTCTTAGCAGCTTCCCTCTCAACTTCTTTCTTGTAAGAATCAAGCTCCTTAACAATGCGTTTGCAAGTAGAGGTCTTAATTTTCAGATTCCTAATAGTTGCCATTCTTACCCCGTACCTAACAAAATCCCTTTCTCACTTTCGTTAACTGCTCAAACAAAACACACCACAATTAACTATACTTTTAACCTTGAAAACCAACTTACTATGGCATTACTATTCTCCATTCCTTTTTCTAATTCACAAGATGAGTACAAAATACAAAACTTCATTCAATATTATAGTGAACCAATCTCACAGTTCTAATCTAAAATTATTTGTCTAATACATATATATTATAATTGTAATTTAATTCAAAAAAGTTGAGCCATTTTTTTGATCATGAATCTCGTTAAATATCTATAATTTTGTATTACAAAATAAGTATACAATTTAATAATTGCTATCCATTTTTATTATAAGTAATGTCATCAATTTTATTCTCATTCTTTTTTGTATCTTTATAATTAATAATATAAATATTTAATTTAATTTTGATATATCGTCGACTGAACTCAAAACTTAAACGTCTTTTAATAGTTTAAGTTTTGTGCCCATGGGCATACATTAACAACTAATTTTTTATGATTTTGACATATTTTCATTGGTTTCATTCTCATTATTAATAATGGCCCCCCTCTATGCACAAAAATCCCCACCAATTAAAATCAGTCAACTCATGAAAAAGTAGTTGTTAGAGTGTGTCCATGGATACACACTAAAAAGACCCTTAGTTTAAATATTAAAATATAAATATTCTTTATATTAAAATTTAATGATTTCCATCTTCTCGTATCATAAATACTCTCTCCGTTTCATTTTACATGTCACTTTTGAAAAAATTACGGATAACATAAAAATTATTTTGCATTTGTATCCATATTAATTACATTGATTGAGATAGTTCCAATGCATAATTTGAATGATAACTACTCCGTATATTCCGGTAATTACCATACCAATACTTTAGTTAAAGGGTTATTTTGGAAATTTTCATATAAAATTGCATTGAAAAGAGATAGTGAACATATATTATGATTATGAGAAAAAAAAATTCTTTAAAAATGACTACTAATTTAGAACCGAGGGAGTAGTTTAAAGTCTCTCACTTTCTTCATTCTCTATGACCTTAAATTTTGTTCATAATTTAAAATTTCACTCTTAACTCATTTCATTTAACCAAACAGAGGTAACTGTATAGTTAAACACACACACACACAAAACAGATTTACAAAAGCAAGATATAATAGAATAGAATGAAATGGCAGCTAAAAATTAATAAAATCCGAAACATATGGTAGAAATAGATACAGATCCTAAATGTAACCAAGTCAACAAAAGCAGATTTATAAATATAACAATCAAAATCATATATATTTACACACAGAGAGATAAATAAATGAATCAGGAGAAATTAGAAAATGTCAAGAATCGATTACATCGGAAGACTATAAAAAGGCAAAGAGGAAGAAAGATGACCTTAGATATCCGAAGGGGAAGCTTAGGGTATGAAATATGTATGTATGTAGAGGTTGTATGTATAGGTGGCAGGAGTATACATGGCCAACCCGGCCTGTAACCGGCTAACCGGCCCGGAACCGGACCGCGTCAAAACCGGTCAAACCCTGAACCTGAACCGTTTGAACCGGAACCGGCGGTTTATATCTTGTTAAGGTTCAGGTTCCGGTTCAAGATTTTCACGAACCGGAACCGGCGGTTCACGAACCGGAACCGGCGGTTCACGAATCGTGGCCATATCTAAGATTACTCCCGAATCTTTAGAAACACAAGTTTTTGTTAATGATTGGAAAATAGCATAATTAAGAACACAATTCTCATCCGACGAATATTGTGGAGATCCTACAACAATTCTCACCACCTCCGAATCGGATCGAGTTAGTATATGTTATAAATATTATTGTAATAAATTATATGGTTTGTTGTATTCTTATAAGTTGTAAAACATATAAAATTTATTGTAATATATTTACTTGTTTTTAATAAAAAATACGAATTAATTTAACTATATTTCTTATATAATTTATTTTTTTATTTATAAGGTTCGAACCTGAACCGGAACCGGATCTTGAACCGTGTCAAAACCGGGTCAAACCTGAACCTGAACCGTTTGAACCGGAACCAGCGGTTTATATCTTGTTAAGGTTCAGGTTCCGGTTCAAGATTTTCAAGAACCGGAACCGGCGGTTCACGAACCGTGGCCATGTATAGGTAGGAGTGTCCCCTTTCTTGGCCGATTAAATCGATTTAAAAAAATTTGATATTTAAATGAGTTTAAAAATATTTAAATTCATTTTAATGAAAACCAACCAATTTAATTCAATTTTGATTTAACAATTTTATTTGATAATTTATAAATATATAAATAGACTGGTTTAAAGATGAGAATTAAGTTCTAATTTCAGCTCTTTATTTATTTTAATAAATAAAACAAGTATTATTACTTATAAAATATTATGTTCCAGTAGTTTAGGATATTAGTTGTGTACATGCACTCTGACAACATTTCTTATATTCATCTCTTATTATTAAAATATTAATATATTTGAATCGTAAAAGAGTAGGGAAAGGAAAAAATAAGTATGGGAGAGTAATATTTTATTAATAAAAATCAAGTAATGACTAGGGCGTCCTTAAAAATATGGGAGGTGGGGGATGTGCTAGCATTTTAAGGATGGACTAGGAAGCTATTGGAGTAACATTTTTTGTTACATTCCTTATATTATAACTTAGGACATCATATAAGAGCAAGTCCAATAGCTCCCTAGAGTTTACTTATAAAATATTAAGTCTTAGTAATTTAGAACATTAGTTTTGTACATGTACTCCAATAACATTTCTTATCTTCCTCCCTTATTATTAAAATATTAATATATTTGAATTGTAAAAGAGGAGGGAAATGAAAAACAAACATGGGAAAAAGGAAAAGTAATTTTTTATTAATAAAAATCAAGTAAGCAAGGGCTAGATCATTCTTAAAAATATGGGAGGAAATGAAAGTCCTGGCATTTTAAGAATGGACCAGGAAGCGGTTGGAACAATATTTTTTGTTGCATTCCTTATGTTATAACTTAGGACATGATATAATGTTTATATAGCGTTTTCTTATGACCGAGCCATTTTTTCTAGCTATTTGTGATTTTTAAGGCGTTTTTAACATCAAATTGTGATTAAAAAAAAAAAAAAAGCCCTTCTTTAAAAAAAAAAGGTAATAATACAGACCAAAAGCAGTTGACGCAAAAATAAAATTTATTAAAACTTACCTGTTTTATTTATGATTAAATGAAGTTTCAGTAATATGGGTCGTTTTGACGAACAGAAACTTAAAATACTAGAAAGAAGCATAAGCAAGCAGCTCTCTGTCAGCTAAGAAATTTTTCATGTCTTGCTCCTCCAAACTTACAACGGCCTTTATACCATCTTTACTTGGAGTATCCATCAGAAAGATGCAATTAACAAACGGTGCATCAACAATGGTGGCTTTAACTGGCCTTCCCCAGCCAAAATCCGCGCCATCGTATAATGTGAAATTCGATATGCTGCTTATAAGATAAATTTTTCGATTAATTTTTGCATACTTATCCATCAATGGCATGAATTCTTTTCCAGCCAAACTCTCAAGTCCCATAAGCTTCATCTTTCCTACTCTGATATGGCACATCAATGAATTTAACTCTGTCTCACTTATCGTACTCGTTGGAATGTCATTAAAAGCAATGAGGTTGCCTACGCTTGTTTTGGGCAACGGTGGATCAATCAGGGGCCTCATGTTTACCGCTTGGAACAAGACAGGTTTAGAATAGGCTCCAGAATTTGTAGCATTGTCAGCTACGGCACATCTGTAAAGGAGTGCAGTGAGAAGCTCATTTCTTGTGTATTTTTGATAATCTGTTTCACCATGTACTCTGTTTTGCTTTTGGTGGTCTGCCTTCAGTTCTGCTATCTTTGAATTGTAAAACACTATCTCCCTTGTGATCCAGTGCTTTTCTGGAAATGAAGCATGAGTTGCACCTAAATCATCATTATGTGAATATGGTAGCAGCCTATGCACAAAACAGGGATGAAGATGTGCTAATTCTTCTTGATCAATAGAGTTGCGCGACACGCTTGCCCAATATCTCATGAATGACAAGAAAGTGCAACCATCAGCAATACGATGCGAAAGGCTCACTGCTATAGCTAATCCTCCGCAAGAAAAATGGTTTAGTTGAACAAACATTAAACAAGAATCCAGCACATTACGCCATATCGAGTCAGGTGATGGAAAGAGAGCACCAAAGCCTTTCTCTTCATCCTTGTCTGAAACATTTTCAAGAACGTCAGATAACTTGCAAGCTACCCGGGCTTCAAGTAATTGAACGCCTTCGTCGTCGCATTCGACGTAGGTTCCTGAAGAGCTTAGCCTTCCGGCAAAAGGTTAGTACATGGAAAGTGTCTTGGATAAAGAGTTCTTGAGTAAATCTGATATTGTGGTTTTATTAGACAACGATTGTAAATTGGGATAGAAGAATATTAGTGGCATATAAAAACTTGGAAACATGCGATCATGGAGAGGAAGTTGGTATTTATTGAGTTTGAGGGGTGTGGGAGAACTGGAGAAGCTGGTTTAATGTTGATTTGTGATCTTGATACAACATGCAGCTGCCTTCTGGAGATCAATGACGCCTGAAGGATTAGTCCCCTAATTGTCATACTGTATGGTGTGGGAGAAGCTGATTTAAGTTTAAGGTTTATAATTAAGCTCGAATTGGGTTACCAAGTACCTGGTGTGTGTGTGTGTATATATATATATATATATATATATATATATATATATATATATATATATATATATATATATATATATATTATAACCCGTGCGAAGTATGAGATAAATGACTAATATTTAGGTAAATTTATTTTTTATATTATATTTTATTGATATTTATTATAAAATTTTATAACGTTGAGAATTTATGTTAATATAATATAATATTATCCGTGAGGAGTTGTTTAAAAGGAGGACTATCGATGTTATAGTTGTATGTTATTATACAATGATATTTATATATTAATATTCATAAACTTTAATGATATATTAAATTAAAATTATAGGATAAGTATGATTCTTAAAATAGAAAATATATAATATAATTAAATATAATATAATATTATCTGTGAGTATTGTTAGTATTGGTGTCCTAGAGACAATATTTTTAATGTTTTATTTAAAACAATTAAGGATTATGTTTTATGTGATTATTTAATTAATATTTATTATGTCTTTATTTACTGTGTTATAAATTGAAAGAATAATAAATGTCCTTGGAATATTAATACGTAATATATCTCTTTAAGTATGTGACTTAAAAATGAGATTATATGAATAGTATTTTATTCCTAAAAAATTCTCTAGTCAAGTATTATTATTATTTAAGGACAATAATAATGCAATAAGACTGGTATGTTTGTTGACATATGACCACATCTCATTGGTCATTGGTGTGGTGATACTAAAATCAAGAACATAAGTGTATGTATCAATACATGACACTGGAAAGACCCGCCATGAGATTCTACATGTTAATAAGTGTCATAAGAAATCTCACGTGATAATGATGTAATGATCCTCTGACTTGAAATCATTATATTTCTATACAAGAATTAATATACTTTGATTACACTCAAAGTTACCTTTAACCGGACAGTGATAAAGGTGGATATTGGGTATGCTATGAATCGTATGAGAAATATGAATAATAGATATAAGATTTAACCCTCCGATTTTAGTAGTGATATTATTGGCCTATTGATTGAGTGAGACTATGAAATGCATGACCATGCTCAAATATTGATTTGTTTAAATAGTCTACTCATTGATCAAGGAAACCAAGATTAAACGTTGAAGAGGATGACACTATACATGCCTCGAGTTTGATCTATAATATAAGGTTAAATGGATTATATTACTTGCACATTATTCACGAAAGTTTTAATTGAATCACCAATTATTATTGTTACTTGGGTAACAATGATGTATTACTAGATGCTGCTCATTGTTTATAATTATTATTTGTCAACGTAATAATAACCTAAATGGTCACACACAAAAAACGTCTAAACGGAGCTTTATTTAAATTACGAATTTAGATATATTATTATTAGTTCGGATTTAATTATAGAATTAATTAAGTGGGACTTGCTTAATTATATTAGAATTCGAATTTAATAATAATGATAGTAACCCAATCAGTTTTGGTTTTACATGAAGCCCAAAACGAAATTAGGGTTAAGCCCAAATCTCTCTCTCCCCTATATATACATAATGATGTATAACAGTAGGGTAACTGATCATAATTCGTTTTAGGAAAAACCCTAGTTGCTCAACCCTTTGAGAGACTAGAAAAAACAGAGAGAGAAGGAGAGAGAGAGAGAGAGAGTGAGGCAAACTATTCGCCTAGTACCGACTCCGGTGATCGTTGGACGATCGGGCGTTCGTGTGGACATCTTTGGAGAGCAGATCTTTGCAACAAAGGGCTGCTGTGATTCATTATTTCTGGACCTCCATTATAATCATACTGAAAACTTTATAAAGGTACAGACTTCATTCACCATAACCATCCAATGTTATACATGGATCCTGCGATTGAGTTTCGATTCTTTATTGTTTTTCGTTACTTTCGCTGCGTTTTCATGCTCAAAACCCTTCAAGTAGTTGTATAAAAGGAGGACTATCGGGGATTAGGGTTGAATGTATGATATATATATTCTTTTTTAAATTAAATTTCAATAAAATTGAATGGTTAAGATCGTTTATGTGGTGCATCTAAAATTGGACGGCTATGATCTTTTCTATGGTTTACCTTGAACCAAAACTTTTAATCTTTCAGCTATAATAATATAGTATATATATAATATATTTTATTTTTAATCAATTAATTAGAAATCGTTATTCTAGAATTATATTATAGTTATTTATTATGTAGCATGCACATCAATGAGTTATAATAAATTTGAGACGTTTATAAGAACAAATGCACAACTAATATATGTATATATGTAACTCGGCAGGTGCTCAAATGAGAACCTTTTTTAAAATGAGAACTGAGATCTAATCTGAAAGGCATAGGTGTACTAACTTGTAACACTTAATTATTATGTAACTCAACTAAGTAAAAGATAAAACAACAGCAAAACAAGAGAAACGGAAGAAGCACATGGAATCAATCAACTGAAGAAATGGTAATGATACTTGGTAACTACAAGTAACTAATTTGGTTAATCAAGGATGCATAAGTGAGAAGAAGTTCAATCTGAGTATTGCTCATGCCCTAACTTATCTAATGGAGAATCAAATTAATGTCAAGGAAGTATCAAGAAGACCAAAGTGATTTCATGTAATGTATATCAACATCTGGATAATGTAAAGGTTAATCAACAAATGAGAACTGACATTCAGAAGCAAGAACCCCTACAAGACTAGTCACTTATGAACCAGACCATTGCATCAAGTGTCAGGACATTGGAGGCAAGTTCATGTCAGTAATAGAAGATCTCATTTGAATTGAGTGAGGAAAAGAAATTGAGGAAGCTAAGGAAACTTGCTCATAAAGGTTAATCCTCAATTAGTCACTAAAGAAGGTCAACATTGGATGTGTGCATATTTGCCAAGGCAAATGTCGATCCACAGCAGATCGAGATGCGGGTCGAGATTTACAAGTGAAGTAAATCACTGCAAAGGCAAATCTTGATCCAGGCGATAGATCGAGATCGAGATTCTCACAGATCGAGATCGAGATCTTCATAGATCGAGATCGAGATTCTCCCAGATCGAGATCGAGATTTTCACAGATCGAGATCGAGATGGGTCCAGGCGAAGATCGAGATGCGGGTAGAAACGTAACATTTAATGTTCAAGGGACAAGTGGCTTATTGTGAACGGTTGATCCAGAGTTGTTGTTAAAGTACTTTTTGTTGTCAAAGTCCTGATTGGGCCACGTACACAAAAAGGACAAGATCAAGACTACATGACATTATAAAAGCAGCACTTTGTTTTTATTTAGTAGTAACTTGTATCTCTGTATTTTCAACGATAATTTTTAAGAGAGAGCATTTACTGTAAAACAAAAAGTGAGAGAGAGGATCAGTTGAATCTAGCTTTAATTGCTGTATTTATTGTTCAACTGATCATGATGCTTTTATGAATGTTGTAGCAAATCCATCAATGAATATAATGATATATTCTTGAAATTCTGAGTCATCATTTATTACTTGCACATTGTTTATTCTCTCATAAATTTTAAACAGTTGTATTCACCCCCCCTCTACAACACTTTGGACCTAACAATTGGTATCAGAGCTTCTGTTAAACACATCTAACAGAGATCTTATTGTGTTGGTTGAGTTGGTTCTTGAAAATCCCAGATCCATTTTTTTTTCTTGAAGTTTGTGCCGAAAGTTTTTGTTTGTTTCTTCCTGGAAAAGTCATAGATCTAAAAAGTTCTAAGTAATGGTGTAATGAATATTTGTACAAAATTCCAAAATATTGTACTTTAGAGCTTTGTGGATTTTCTTGTGGTCAAAGCTGGAATCAACTGATTGGCTAAACAAAAAGGACAATTTCGAACTTCTGTCAACTAGAAAGTGGACACCTTTTTGTTTGGACTTGAAAAATTGTGGACCCTGCTACTGTTCCTGTGATTAAAACTAACTTGCTTGAATCTTAAGTGCAAAATCCGTTGGATATTAAGTGTTGGATATTTAAAGTGAGACAATTAATTTTTCAAGTAAATACAATTTATTGTAATTTGAAAAGTGTATTATCTTAATTTTAAATTTCATTAAAATGGCCGCCGCACACAGATTTAAGATACCTCCGTTTGATGCACAACATTATGACGAATGGACCGGAAGGATGAGAGCTTACCTTGAATCAATAAACAAGGTATACTTGAGAATATTGGAAAACGGTCCATACATACCCATGAGAATTGAGCCAGAGCGAATGGAAGGAGGGATACTAATTCCATCCCGGTCTGTTCCTAAAGAGGAAATGGAGTTTTCAGACGCAGATAAAGAATTGGTCGGTATGGATGCGTCTTTACGCAACGTCATAATTGAATCCCTAAACTCAGAGTACTATGTTCAAATAAAGGGATTAAAAACAGCTAAAGCCATGTGGGATAAACTGGCTGTGGTGATGGAGGGGACCGAGGAAGTTAGAGATAATCACAAACGCATTCTGATATCTGAATATGAATCGTTCAGATGCGAACGAGGAGAAAGCGTAGCGGATGTTTACAAACGTTACAGTAAATTGCTTATCGAGCTGAGTATAAGAGATAAAGTCTATCCACTAGCAGATTCAAATATCAAGTTTCTATTGAATTTGCCTAAACATCTGGAACACAGGATCACTGCCATTCGAGAGTCAAGAGACTTGAAAAATACTTCTCTGGAAAAACTGTATGGTGTTTTGAAGACCTACGAGCTGGAGCAGGAACAAAATGACAGAAGAAGATCCTACGATAGTGGAGAAAACAAAGCGGTAAGTGAGTCTGGACTTGTAGCTGAAGAGTCTGCTGTGAAGGCACTTGCAGCTGTCTCATTGAAAACTGTTAATCCTGAAAGGGTGGTATTAGACATTGAAGATCCATCCGAAGAAAGTGAGGATGAATACTATACCCTTGAAGAGCTGGACAAATTAAAAGACAAGTCATATGCTTGTATTGCTCGAGAATTTGCTCATATCAGCTTCAGGAAGCAAAGAAGTGGGAAAGGACGATTTGGTAGTTCTTTCAGCCGAAGAGGCAGCAGTAGCGGCAGAGGCAGTAGTGTAAGTGGTCGGGGAAGTTACAGTGGACGAGGTAGCACATCCAGTAGTGGCTACAGACCTAACCTGGTAGACAAGAACAAGTTCAGATGCTACAACTGCAATGAATTGGGGCACTTCGCAACAGAGTGCAAGAAGCCCAAGTACGTTCATCCCAAGGAATCCTATGCTGATTTGAAAAAGAAATATGATGCCTTGGTTAGCAAGCAACAGAAGGGAAGCCGGGCGTATGTTGTGACTGAAGGGAAGGGTTGGGACGAGTCTGATGAAGATGAAGATCAGGAGCTATGCAATTTCGCTTTAATGGCAAAATCTTCAGAACAATCAGAGGTACCGATTCTAACCGTAAATGAAATGTCTATTCCTGAGTACCAACATGAATTAGCTGCCATGACTAAAGATATGTACAATCTCCAACTAAATCTAATTGCTGTTAATGAGGAAAATGCTAAACTCTCCCTTAAGAATAGACTTCTCGAGGCCAGGGTAGAGGAATTAGAATCAGGAGAAAGTAAAGAAAGGCAATTAATGAATCAGGTAGACGTTTTAGAACACAAGCTTAAAATTAGGGAAGACCTTAACGAAGAACTTAAAAATGAATTAGCTGAGCTCAAAATAACATGTAAATCTTTTGAAGAAGCCGCAAATAAAGTTTTCGTAGAAAGGGACATGTACATGAAACTGGCAGGCAAGAGTAAAAATGAAAAAGTAAACATAGGACTTGACTACACACAGAAAAAGAAAAATAGGGCTGTTGAGTTGTTAGAGCCAGTGTTAGTCAAAAAAAATGTGCCTGAGGTTTTAATGGATGTTAGAAAACCTATCTTTAAGCAGTTTGAGCCTAGGACCATAGATCCTGTTACTACTAAAATTGAACAAGAAATTAAAATTGAAAGAGATTCAGAAGAAAAAGTAGTAGAACCTACAACTTCCAAGAGAGCGAGTAAGATTGCTTATGCTAAGAGAGGTGTAGGAACCAAGGAGGCTAAGACGGTGTCATATAAACAATGGGTAGCAGGGTCAGACCAAATGAAAGCACATGTAAAGGCAGTTAAAACTGAACCTGCATCTGTATCTACATCTACACGAGCTAGAAAGGCATGCTATATTTGTAATCAAACTGATCATTTGTCTTACTATTGCCCGTTCTATGTAGAGGAAGAAAAATCTGTTGGTTGTAATACCATGCCTGCAACTACTGCTTTGCCTAACATGCATGCAAATCATGCTAAATGCAATAATCCTAATTGTATGCCATGTGCTGTAAACATCATGCATGCTTATTTTAATTTAATGAATACTGCTAGTGCATCTGTTGAACATACATCTAGTAGTGGTAAGAAAAAGCATGTGGGGTCAAAAACTAAGACTTCAAGTCCTCCTAAAGTTAGGAGTGACCAGTCTACTCCCAAACCTGACAAACCAGTCAAGGTTGACAAGGGAAAAGACAAAGTCAAGATGAATGCCCCTGATGGCAACAAGGCAAAGCCTTCTGTATCTGAAAAGAAAAAGGAAATTATTGATGCCGGGCCCAAACATCATTGGGTTCCGAAGAACACCTAATCTTTCTGGATTTGCAGGGCAGTGAACAGGAAAAGAGTAAAGTCATATGGGTGCTGGACAGTGGAGCATCGAGGCATATGACCGGCAATAAGTCCCTGCTAACAGATTTGGTGTTGAGAGCCGGCTCCGTGGTTACTTTTGGAGATAACAGCAAAGGTTACACCAGGGGATATGGCAAGATCGTTTGTGGAAATGTTATCATTGAGGACGTGTCTTTTGTGGAAGGATTGCGACATAATCTTCTCAGCGTTAGTCAGTTCACCGACAGGGGTTTTGACGTCAACTTTGGGAAGCATGATTGTTCGATTCGAAGCAAAAAGGATGGAAGCCTTGCTCTCAAAGGAGTAAGGAAGTCAAATTTGTTCATAGCTGACATGAATTCTGCTGATCAGTCTGAAGTCACGTGTTTCTACAGCAAGGCTTCTACTGATGAAAGTTGGCTATGGCATAAAAGATTATCTCACCTGAACTTTAAAGCAATGAATAATCTCGTAAGGAGAGAATTGGTGAGAGGGCTGCCGCAGATGGAGTTTACTCCAGATGGACTCTGCGAAGCATGTGAGATGGGAAAATCAAAAAGAGCCTCGCATAAGGATAAACAAGTGAATAGCATTACCGAGCCCCTACAACTCCTTCACATGGATTTGTTTGGACCTGTTAATGTTATGTCAATGTCAAGGAAAAGATATGCGCTGGTAATTGTCGATGACTTTTCCAAATACACATGGGTGAAGTTTGTGACATCGAAAGATGAAGTGCCACATGAGATCATTAGACATGTACTGGTAATTAAAAACGTAGCAAGTCTGACTGTGAAGACTATCCGATCCGACAATGGGACAGAATTCAAGAACTCAGTGTTAATGGATTTCTGCATATCTAAAGGGATCAGACGACAGTATTCAGCACCGAGAACACCACAGCAAAATGGGGTGGTAGAAAGGAAGAACAGGACACTGGTTGAAGCAGCTAGGACAATGCTGTATGAGTCAAAACTTCCTTTATATTTTTGGGCTGAAGCAGTAAGCACGGCTTGTTATACACAGAACAGAACCCTGATTATAAAGGACCATAATGAGACGCCGTATTACATGATGAATAAACGAAAACCATCTATCAAGTACTTTCACGTATTTGGTGCCAAATGCTTTGTGTTAAGAGACAATGCACAACTTGGAAAGTTTGATGCCAAAGCAGATGAAGGGTTTTTCATTGGATATTCTCTTGAAGTAGTAGCAGCGTACAGGGTGTTTGTGCTTAATGATCGCAAGGTGGTTGAAAGCCTTAATGTCACATTCGACGACTCAAAGCTCCCTTCTATACAAAAAGAAGATAGTGAGCCCACTTCCCTAAGATTTGAAAATATGGATATTGATGAAGTGGATACAGTTCCTGAGTCTGTAGTGCAGGGTAGTGATCCAACGATAAATAATGAAATTAATCAAGAGTCTAGTGTTTCGCAAATTCAAAACACTAGGGCTGAGGGATCACCTTCCGTCAGACCTGGTACTAACTCAGGGGGAGTCAGTATGCACTCAGGGGGAGCAGCTCACTCAGGGGGAGCCAGTACTAGCTCAAGGGAAGCTAGTGAAAGTGCTTCTAGACTAAGTCACCTTCACTTACAAGAACAAGCTGAATCATCAAGAACATTTGCTAGGGATCGCACTTGGAACAAGGACCATCCGTTCGAGCTAATTATTGGTGATCCAGAAGCCGGAGTGACTACTAGAGGAAAAGCTAGAGCTGAAATTGCCACTGAGAATGAATGTCTATACTCAGTGTTCCTTTCCTAGATGGAACCTAAAGTGGTGGAAGAAGCTCTAGATGACGCTGATTGGGTGATTGCTATGCAAGAGGAACTCAATCAGTTTGAAAGGCAGAAGGTGTGGAAGCTGGTACCCAGACCAAAGAATAGATCTGTTGTTGGGACAAAATAGGTATCCAGAAACAAGCTGGATGAAGACGGACTTGTAACACGAAATAAAGCTCGCCTGGTTGCTAAGGGTTATACTCAAAGAGAAGGAATTGATTATGATGAAACCTATGCACCAGTAGCAAGGCTAGAGGCAGTGAGGATGTTCTTGGCATTCGCAGCACATCATGGTTTTAAAGTCTATCAAATGGATGTCAAGAGTGCATTCTTAAACGGTGAACTGGATGAAGAGGTGTATGTCGAGCAACCTCCCGGGTTTATCGATATCAAATATTGTGATTATGTTTATCGACTCTTCAAATCAGTATATGGCCTTAAGCAGTCTCCGCGGAAGTGGTATGAAACTCTGTCAGACTTCTTACTAGAAAGTGGTTTTACAAGAGGAGTAATCGACAAGACGCTTTTCTACAAGAAATGCAAAGATGATCTAATAATGGTGCAAGTATATGTGGATGACATTATCTTTGGGTCTGCAAATGAGAAGCTGTGTGCTAAATTCGCAAAGTTAATGCAATCAAGGTATGAAATGAGCATGATGGGAGAGCTGACGTTCTTTCTGGGCATTCAAGTTAGTCAGAAGAAGGACGGGATATTTATCTGCCAGACCAAGTACATTCATGATCTATTGAAGAAGTATGGTCTCCAAGATGTATCACAAGCTAAGACTCCTATGGCAACAGCCACGAAACTTGACGAGGACAAATCGGGTAAACCTGTAGACATCTCAAGCTATCGAGGTATGATCGGCTCACTTTTGTATTTAACTACTAGCAGACCTGATATTATGTTCTCTACATGCTTATGTGCAAGGTTCCAAGCGGATCCTAGAGAGTCACATCTCATAGCCGTAAAGCGTATTTTTAGGTATCTCAAGGGAACATCAAATCTCGGGATTTGGTACCCAAGAGATACAGGGTTTAATCTTGTTGGCTATTCGGATTCAGATTACGCAGGTTGTAGAATAGATAGGAAGAGCACTTCAGGAAGCTGTCAGTTCCTTGGAAGAAGGTTGGTGTCTTGGCAAAGCAAGAAACAACACACAGTATCTACCTCGACAGCTGAAGCAGAATATATTGCTGCTGGAAGCTGTGTGGCCCAGATACTGTGGATGAAGAACCAACTCAAGGACTACGGTGTGGAAGTATCTAAGATTCCTATCATGTGTGACAACACAAGTGCTATTGCAATGACCAACAATCCTGTGGATCACTCAAGGACCAAGCACATTGACATCAGGTATCATTTTATTAGAGAGCATGTAGAAAATGGAACTGTAGAGTTGCATTTTGTGTCTACTGAACGTCAAATAGCAGATATATTCACTAAACCTCTAGACGAATCAACATTTTCTAGATTGGTTGGTGAATTGGGGATGCTTAACACCTGTTAGTTTTGCTACCTATCTGTTATAATTCAGTTTGTGTACATATTATTGTTATTCATGAATATTCATAATTAATAATGTGTACTTAACTTCATAAATGTATGTGTTGCATATCATAAGGGGTTAGAAAGTTTCATGACATTAATCTTGTGCTGATCTGTATATCGTTATGGTTAGTGTCTAAATGAAGTAATGAGAAATTTTCTATGGCAAATCTCGATCTATCCACATCAAGATCGACATCGAGATGTAGATCGAGATGTGGATCGAGATCGACATCAAGATCGACATCGAGATGTAGATCGAGATGCGGATCGAGATCGACATCAAGATCGACATCGAGATGTAGATCGAGATGCGGATCTCGAGATCGAGATGTGACTTGTCTTTTCAGTCACTTCTTTTTAGGCGTGCAAGTATATATTATAGCATTAAAAAGGCTGTTCATTATTTACATTAACTTTCTTTCTCTCCAAAAGTTTAAGCTCTTCATATACACACGCGTATACATACATTACATCAAGTTTTCTTGTGATTTTCTTAAACAAAAATCACTAACTGTTACTTAAAAGCATCAATAACTAAAACGAAACTCTGCTAAAATTTTGTTAAAACTGTTGAACTTCTTGTGTTGTTTTAACGTCATTACTGTTCTTGCAATTAGTTCTTTGGTTTTCTTCTTCATTCGAGTGAGTTTGTTTTTGTTTCGTGGTTTCCTATTCTTAAGTTCTTTGTGTTCTTGAGCAAAATTAGTTGTGAGTACTACTGGTTAATCCTTAAAGTGCAACTTTACCGCCGTGTTTGTGGTTTTCTGGAAAAATAATTTATTTTGTAACGGCTGTTCACTTTAATTTTCGAAAACTCAACCGTCAATCATTAGTGGGAAGTTAAGTGGTCATTAGTGGGCAGTTAATTTGTTTTAATTTGTGTCACTAATTACGTGGGGTAATTAGTGGGGTTCGTGTACGTTTTATTTTGTTTAAATTTAGAACTTGTTCTCTAAAAATTCCATTACAAAACCATCTCAGAACATTTCTTTTCTCAAACACAAAATTAAAATGGCAAACCCAAATTTCACAATTCCCAAGACCAACTTTGTTAATCTCTCTGCTGATCGAGCAACTGGTAGATTTATTCACTATCAGTTCTGGATTGAATCCCTCAACAACACATCAATCATAAGTCATGCCTTAACCGCCTCTCCCATCCTGAATGTCGAAGCCCTTCAAGCTGCTTACTCAACATTAGAGATTCAGGGTGGTAAAGCAAATCCAACAGGCTTATCCTTTACTATTGGTGGTGTCAAATATGAAGTCAGTCTGCGGAAGTTCAATGAGTTACTCGGGCTTCCTACAGAAGATTATGCTCCGGAACCCACTATGGAGGATATGTTGCAATTATTCACGGAGATAGGTTGTCGCCCTCCCACGGGTCCTATCAAGGTAACAAAGGTTAACACCGGTATGCTACCAGCTGAGTGGGATTATGTAGTTCAGGCCATTCAGCGCTGCATGTTCCCAAAGGACAAAGACTACAGGCCAATGAACAACAGCTGCCGGGTAATACTATATGGAGTGGCAAACAACATGAGAGTGAATGTGGGCAAACATCTGTTGATTCAGTTGCATGAGAGGTGGGCATTGGAGAAAAATGCCTCAAGGAATCCAGAAGATGGTCCAGTCAAATGCTGGATGCCAAGATTTCTTCAGATGGTTCTGGATGACGTCCTTTCAGAGGAACACAGAAGAGTATTTCAAGGCTCTGAAAGGATGGCATGTTTTGATATGACTCTAAAGAGTATCTCCACCATGGAAACCCAGCAAAAGTCAAGACTTTTTGAGTTGCGCCTGACTCCGTACTTCCAGGATCTGCAAGATGAGTATGCTAGGAGGCATGCTTCTCAGTTTACTGCAGTAGAAGCTGAGAGTAGCGGTAACGAAGCTGAAGGTGGAGATCAAGTGCCTAGAAATTTGGAACAAGCAGGTATGGATGTTGACATGGCTGAGGCAAATGTTGCAGAAGCTGGAGCTGACAAGGATGACGATCTTCTGAGTCAGGTACCTATTCTTGCTGATCTTGATCAATCATCAATTCAACCTGTTTTCTACAGCCGTGGGCCTGAAAACCCCCAGGCTCTATCCCAGGCTGCAAGCCCTTCTGTTCATAAACGTTCAGCCAGCCCTAAAACTGGTGATAAAAGGAAGGCAAGCTTATCTAAGTCGAGTGATTCGAGTGGAGGGAGTGTAGGAGTTGAGAGAGTAGTCACTTCAGCAGCTCTGCCACCTCCAAAGAAGCAAAAGGTGGATTCAAACCCAGTGGCAACTGCACAACCTGTTAAGGCTAGTTCACCTCTCACAGCCACCACACCTCACGCTGGTGGCTCTCCTCTCCAAATCATTTCAACACATTCGCACTCGCCTAGGCATGTTGGTGAGAGTCAAGAAGGGGGTCCAGCTCAACAGCCAATAGGAGCTGGCCCTACCTTCCCTGAGTTGTCCGCTCAGGGCTCTTTGAGCAATTTCTCGGAAGGGGAATGGCAAACTGAGACTAGCACTTCTGATACTAGTATCTCAGGCAGTTTTAATGAGGAAGAGTCTGTCGAATCCAGTACGGATGACGCTTCCTCATCTAAATCAGAAAACAAGTTGCTTGCAGAGCAACGACATCTGGTGACTGGTGGGTCTACGCCTCCAGAACAGCCCAGCGAACCAGAAAAGGTTCTAAGTGAACAAGGGGATGACATGGTCATAACGTCATCTCCCGTCGTAGACACAGCGCTTAAAGGCTCAGTCTCACTGACCGATATCGCCGACCAACTCACCGCTAGTCCCCAGCGATTAGTGGATGAGGCTCTAGTACTGTTAGGCTCTAAACACGAGGGAGAGACAGGGAGAGTAGATCCCTTCTTTTTAGGGATCTTGAGTGAAACAGAACCCGGCGAGAGTAAACAGTCTAACCCAAGCCAAACACCGTCCCCCAAATTGCAGGATTTAGTGAAGAAAGTGGAGGCTTTGGAGGCTGGAGTTGCTGGTGTTACTGCTGCTGTCTCTTCTCACTCTGGAAGATTGGAGGTTGGAGCTCAGTTCATGGAGAATCTGATTGCCGTCCAGAATCAAATGATTGACAAGATAAACAATCTTGGATTGGCACAGGTGGAGGTTGGAAGATCAGTAGATGATGTCACTTATGGCATGTCTCAAGTTTGGACGAAACTGAATGAACTACTTGATGCTGTCTTTGGACGTAACAAGGATGGACCTGGTCCTTCAACTGGTGGTGGTGGTGACGATAATAATGATGATGATGCTCCTGATGAGGATAACACACCTAAGGGGGAGAAGGAGGATCAGGGTCTGAAAAAGCTGACTAGTAAGGGTCCGGTGATCGAGTCCTCAAACAAATCTGGTGAAAAGGTGGAGGAGGCTGAAAGGGGAGATTGAAAGGAGAGATAGGAGTGAAGGGAAGTAACTCAATGCACTTTCATGTGTACTAGAAATGTTAAATGTAACCTCTATGTAATGGTTGACGATAACTCAACAATAGAACAGGACATGTAATAATATACAGGTGCACAGGAATCTTGGAACAAAGAGTTCAGTTAAGACAAAGTATCAAAGGATCATCTACAGACTTGAAGCTCACTGGAAGAAGTTCATTAATATATCCAGGCCTCAGTGAAGAATAAAGGATGGTAACATCTAATCAAGAATGTGGAAGCTATAGAAGATTGTCTTAGTGTCAGAAGATTTCAGGGTACCACAATCGAAGCTGCAGTAAGGTTTAAATAGAAGAGTGTGGAATCATATTCGGAAACAAGAGCCTCTATCAAGACTAGTCACTTATGAACCAGACCGTTGCATCAAGTGTCAGGACATTGGAGGCAAGCTCTCGTCAGTTAATATGGTTTTAATCATTCTAAAGTTGTTGATCTTCTTAAGTCATGTGAAGGATCAACACAGGAGGTAAATTAGTGTTGAAGTGCCAAAGTTCCAGAATATGCATTGGAGTTGTATTGGAAGATCGAGATACGGGTCGAGATACAGTATTCAATGTTTAAGGAACGAGAATTAAATGTACGAAGAATTAGTGGCACAACCTGATTGGACCTTTACTAAAGCTTCACAGAATAGAAGGCCAAATACTTGGACGTGGTGGAGTCACGTATACGGGGCCATGTATTTGGATGAGGAAGTCTACAAAAATTGAAGAGTGGAATGAAAATATTTAATTTAATTAAATAAAGTATTTATTTAATTTAATTAAATAAAGTACTTATTTAATTATTTATATATTTTATAAATAAAGATATTCTTTATTTATATTTTATATAAATATTAAATATTACTTTTATATTAAATATTTCCAAAGGCATGCTTGGCACATGACATTGCATTAGGGTTTGGTGGAGCAAGTAAAGAAAAAGGAAAAAGGAAAAAGATATACTTTTCCTTTTTGACAAAAGCACAACCAAGCCTTCTTTTTCACTAGGTGGATAAAAAAAAAAACTGCAAGTGTGCAGCCGAATGGAGAAAAGAGGGGAGAGAGAGAAAATCATTTTTCTCTCCCCCATGGCTAGATCTGTTCTTGAAAATACTTGTAGCCATGATTTTCTTTGTTACACCACTCCTCTATCTTTCTTGTATAAACACATGTTAAATCTTGTATAGAAGATAGGGTTGATTTTGGTCTCCTAAGTCCATAGACTTTAATATTTTTAGAGGAGCCAAGAATCATTTCTTTGTTGTGTTCATGAGCTTATGTTCTTGAACTTGTTTGTAGCATTACCCCCACTTCATGAATATAAATCTATATTTGTGAATCTTGTTGTGTTGTGTGTTTTGGGTGATTTTCTGTTCTTGGTCTTGGCTATTTTAATGGAGTTTTATGCTTGGAGAAGACTATGAACAGTAACCGGGTTTGAGCCAAATTAATTTTTATGTTGTCCCAAAAATATTTAAAAGTCATAATTTTTATTTGGGAATCGTATTCACCCCCCCCCCTCTACGATCTCCGGGACCTAACAATTGGTATCAGAGCTACTCGATTGACATACAAATCGATTGGATCTATTTTTATTTTTGAGATTAAAGAGGGTACGAATAAAAAAAAAAATTATTATTTATTTTGGTTAACTGGTCATCCAGAAAGGAAGCAGTAGGTGTTGTGTTAATTGTTGAAGCCCAGAATTTCTCTAAGTACTTACAAGGGAACCTATGTAGAAATTCATATCTAGAAATTCTAGATAAGTTTCTACTTAGAACCTAAGTAGAAATTCTGGTGGTGAAAATATTTTCTAAGTAAGAAATTCTACTTGAAGTTCGAGATAGAACCTAAGTAGAAATTCTGGAGGTGAAAATATTTTCTAAGTCAGAAATTTTACTTAATGTTCTAGATAGAGCCTAAGTAGAAATTCCTATGTTGAAGTTCTACTTGAAGTTCTACTTGAAGTTCTACTTGAAGTTCTACTTGAAGTTCGACTTGAGGTTCTACTTGAAGTTCGACTTGAAGTTCGACTTGAAGTTCTACTTGAGGTTCGACTTGAGGTTCGACTTGAAGTTCGACTTGAAGTTCGACTTGAAGTTCGACTTGAGGTTCGACTTGAGGTTCTACTTGAAGTTCGACTTGAAGTTCGACTTGAAGTTCGACTTGAGGTTCGACTTGAGGTTCGACTTGAGGTTCGACTTAAGGTTCGACTTGAGGTTCGACTTGAAGTTCGACTTGAGGTTCTACTTGAAGTTCGACTTGAAGTTCGACTTGAAGTTCGACTTGAGGTTCGACTTGAGGTTCGACTTAAGGTTCGACTTGAGGTTCGACTTGAGGTTCGACTTGAAGTTCGACTTGAGGTTCGACTTGAGGTTTGACTTGAAGTTCGACTTGATGTTCGAGTTGATGTTCGAGTTGATGTTCGACTTGGATGTTCGACTTGGATGTTCGAGATAGAAATTTCGAGATAGGAATTTCGAGATAGAGTCTATGTAGAACATTCCTATGTAGAAGTTCTACTTAGAGGGCTGTTTCAACATGACACATGACTACATAGCTTTATTTTTATTTAAAACAAAAATTGTTTTTCTCTCAAATTATTTTTAGTTTAATAATTAATTTAATAATTAAATTTGAATTTAATTATTTAAAATATTTTGGAAATAATTTTTAAAATTAAATAATTTATTTTTCAAGTTTATTTTACATCTTGGAAAATATTTTATTTTCTTTTAAATTTTAGAGTCAAATATTTTATATTTTTAATATTCTTAGTTAAGAATTTTATTAATTTAAAAACTAAAATTAATCTTAAAATCCAATTTAATTTCTTTTGAGTTTGATATTCTTAAAAGTATTTTGAGAATTATTTTTGAGGTTTAATAATTTATTTTTTATAGAAGTTTTAATTATAAATCTCATAAAACTTTTTAGAAAATCATTTTGGTTGAAATAATTTATTTTCAAGAATATCTAAGATGACTTGAAAATTTATTATTTTTATATCAAACTTATATTTTCAATCTGTTTTATTTTAATTATAATTGAAACTGTTTTGGATTATAAATTCTATAAAATTCTTTGGAAATTAATTTTGATTTGAAATAATTTCTTTTTCGGGATTATTTAATATACCTTGAAAAGTTTGTTATCTCTATATCAAAACTTTCTTTTCGAATTTTATTTTATTTATAATTTGAAATTGAGAAATTTATTATTATTTATCAAAAATGCATTTTCAATTTATTTTGATTATTTAAATTCCTAAAAAAATTAAATACTTCTGTTTGAACAAAATGTTTTATTAAACGAAACAACAGGAGTTGATTCTTCGTTCGTTGAGGACAAACGAACTGACTGAAGAACATTCTAATGGAGTTGAGACCTGATCTTACCATTGGAGATGTATTTCTACATCGGTCTACTCAGTGGATCATTTGGTTATTGAAAGGGGATTAGTTCATTTAGGGAAGAGTCTTCGATCAGTGGTTTTCGAATCAATATCTGAAGAATTTGGGATTTTGAAAAGGAATTCAGTTTATCGGTCAAAGAACCAAAACAACAATTGAAGATTTGGTTAAAGGACATCAGTGGCAGAAATACACAAGTTTTGATTATCACTGACATATGATAATCAAGGGGTTATTGCTACACATACAAAGAAGAGTGATCTTTTCAAGCAGAACATGGGACATTCTATGTCGAGGTGTTTAAGCAGAACAATCAGGTATCAGTTTGGGTTGAAGCAGGAACATCATTGGTTATTGAGGTCAAATGTAAGGATACTTCCATGAGTGTCAGTAGAATGGAAATTGATTTGGATCAATTGATTATCACTCGAGATGGAATGCTAAGCATCGCTCAGGTATACTTTCTAACTAGTTTATACTTGTTTAATTCAATTATAGAGTATTAAGTGCTGAACTGCATTATATTATAAGTTTGATGTAATGCATGTCTCACCTTGATTTCTATATAAATTAGATAACTTATGCTAGTTTGTTAGTGTTGCTTGTTTATCAGTATTTGACTTCATGATTAGATCTTATGTGATTTAATGCTTGCTTTACGATAATTGATCATGTTAGCATATAGAGTCTTAGGTATTTGTAGGGGTACATTTACCGGAAAGAGTATTTGCTGCATGCTAAGGCATGTTTACATTGTCTATAATCTGTTTATACTCGCATGGTTGTATTAAATGCTATATTTGATCATGTGCTTGTTAAGATGAGTTTGTTTCTAATTTGGGAATTGCCTAGGGGTCAGTATAATAAACCATGAATTTAAAATTTTAAATTTAAATTGACTCAGGTAATTAGAGATAATATAGCGTTAAAGTGAACAACAAAGGTGATTTAGAAGAATTAGGAATCTGAGTGATTGATTCTTCTATGACTACATATATGTATGACATGATTCTTATAGACTGCTAGTACACCTTAAGTTAGGTTGGGATCACTGAGCTCATAGCCAAGACTACTAGTTGAGGCTGATATAGATGATGAGTGATCAGTCAGATAAGAATGAGCATGTTGAACTTGAATGCTTTGTTGTTAACTATGTTTAGAAATATCTCTAACCCTTGGACTCAATCAAATTGAGGACCACGTGTCTTAATCATTTGTGAATGCAGAGTATCTTTCAACATGTACAAGTTATATATCTCTGACATTTTCATGTTCGAGGCATGTAACTACTTTTGCTTTGGTATTCAAATGGTTAAGCAAGGTTACCTATTTTTCTTGAATGATCTGAAGCACATATTAAGGAAGACCTAGGGAATTCTTTGCGAAGGGTTTCCCAATATCAGTTCGAGGATGAACAATATAGATCGGGGTCAAGAGAAATAGAAGCTCACTCTACTGGAAGTGAAGTTGTTGCTGACACGAAATGTAATGCTTATGATGAAGTCAACTATTCGTTGATGTTTATCAGAATGGAGTTAGCTACAACAACAAGTGATGCTCTCACACTTGGTTTATCAACTAATACTTGGTTTATCAATATAACGGATTCGACGGTAAAGATGAAGTTGGTGAGAAAGGACTACTTCTAATGAAATTCTTTTAAGAAGGACATTAGTGAAGTATGTCAGTTGAAGGGAAGTCAAGTCAAAGGCTACCCTGTTTAGTTTTGGTGTTTGTTCATGCATTCGATAGATGAAGCATCTCAGTGATTAATCACATTCAAAGGATTAGGCAGATTGCTGTAAGAACACTTTGAGGGCAGGTAATGGAATTTGATGACGAACGAAGTTCTATGTTATGTCTGCACTGAAAGGAGTATTCTAGAGTAAAGTTCAGTTTCCGGACTTCATGACCAAATGGAGGAGTTGATAGGGAAATCCAGACCTTGAGTGGAATTACAAGGATAATGGATAGACTTAAGGTTTCCTATTCACTACGGCTGAATCAGTTGACACAGCAAGTCTAATCAGCAAATGTAAAAAGAAGACATCAAGTAAGATTAAACATGCCTGAAGTCACATGGTGTGATGAAGGGCTATCTTATTTGGAGTTAAGAGTTTACACAGAGTCTGTGATTGATTTAAGATGATCTAGATGGAGTGAACATCATCATCAAGCTCCCTAGCATTCGTTTGATTTTAGCTTTTAATTTCTAAAGGTTGACATCCTGTTTAGGGCTCAAGATCAGATGACACCAGATGAAGAAAAGCTGCAAGCAGCATCATAGGGGGAGCATCAGTAAGTTGGATCAACTAGTCATGTTTGATGTTCAAATGCTAGCAGTGCTCATTGAGTAATAGTTGAGATTCTTAGGAGCACTGAGTGATCCAGATTGAGTGATTGCATATTAGAAAGGAAATTGTCAATTTAAAAATAATGCAAGATGATCTCAATCATATTTGAAGAAGACTACTCTACCCACTGAATATCTAAGGAAACATTAAGGACACATCTGTCATGACAAAGGGTTTTGTGTAACAACATTTCCTAGAGTCAGTTCTTGATGAATCTGGGTAGTAGAGTAGTGATTGGTAGTGCCGTGCATGTATAAGTGTATTTCATTGGTTTTTCTGAGTGAATTCAATGAAGACTGAAGATGCACTAACTAATCAAGTTTGAGGAGGGTTTGAATCAAGGAACTAACTCAATTAAACCAGAGGCAGATACACTTAGCGCAAGGAATCAATCCACATGAAGACTTGGTATTGATACAGAAGCTGAAGGGTAGTTCGGAGTTTTTGAAGGTTCTACTCTGCTAGTGTCAAGACTACTGGTTTCTAGAGTGCTGAGTTTAGTGAAGCTGCTGCCAAGACCAATATCTACAAGAAAATATTTGGGTGCTGAAGGTAATGCAGTTTCCTTCTGGATGAGCGTGGTATTGTTTCGAGGAACAATGTTAACTGGTAGCTGAAAAGTTATTCCTGTCCAAAAGGAGTAAACGTTCGATCTCGAAAGGAGTAAACGTTCGATCTCTAGGGCAAAGAGGAGTAATTGTTCATTCAACGATCATACACCAGTAAAAGCTCTATTGACTAAGGTATGTCACTCTAGTCTAATATTGATTTATTTAAATGTAAAGTTTATAGAGAATGTTCATGTTATTTAGATGTCTACGATCTCTAGGAACTGATTAATGTTTGGCGTGTGACCACCCGGGACTCAATATTATCATTATGAGATTACCTATGATCACCCGGGACCTAGGAACCTAACATTGTAGCATCTCTTTGTATAGTCAATTTATATCCAGGACCTCGTACTTTGTGCTGTCATATGTTATTCATGTTATATGTATCAAATGTTTCAGCATAAGTATTTGTATATATTAATTAATTGTAATTTTATTTACTTTTAATTGTTTAATGCTAATATTAATGGAACCACTTAATATGTAGTTTAAGTGATGTAATTCATGTCTTTTACAAAATCCATTAATATTAGTTGTCATTCTTTTGATATTAGTGATGCCACTTAGAATTTCTGCACTAAGTGACAAAAAGATTATTTCAAAAACACTAATATTGAAAGTAATTTACTACATCGCGAGGGGTTGTCAAAGATCATAAATTTTAGCATTAATATTTAAAGGTATTTGATCTCTGATGCAACTAGTACCTCGAGCTTACATACATTCTGATTGTCATGAGTATTTTCAATATGCTTATGTGATAATTGTTGAGATGTAGTGTAAGAAGTTAAATGCTGTCATTCGGTCAATGTATGTTCAGTGTTTAGCGGATGCTTATTTTTATGCTTTAGAATTACCATGATCTATATTGCAATATGTGTTTGTTTCAAGCGACAAATGGTAAATGTCTAGCATAATGTAGGTATCTTATGTGCTTGATTATTTTGTAGTAAGATGCATTTTATTACAAAATGATTGAATGATGTTAGTACTTTTGAATGTCTTGTCATTTATATCTTTGATAATTCATTAGTATTAACATATGTTTTTCATTCTTCAGAACTTGAAGGCATAAAGAAATTTCTTGTCTATTTCTTGTGAAAAATGTTTTATCTAAACATGCATTCATTTGCCAGAGAATGAAAAGCCACTAAAAGTTTTTTTTCCTTTGAAAGAGAACATTTCTTGAGGATTATCTTTCTATTTCAAAATCATATATCCTCTCTCTCTCTAAATGTTTTGTAATGAAAACTGTTTTCTCTCCACGATTTGTTTAAATAAAGTTACTTGATAACTTATAACTTAGGTTGCATATTATCAGGCTATTTTATTTGAGTAAATTGTTTTGATCTTGAGGTATCAACCATTGGTAAAACGTTTTTCAAAACTCTTGTTAATGTCTGTTTCACATTGACCTGTAGTATTAAAACAATGGTTGTTTGCTTTGAGATTAGTGCCTTGGACTGTATGACTAAAGCATTCATTCGATTTTTTTTTGTTTTAAGTCGGAGATAATATTCGATAAGAATGAATTGCAAAACAATTTCTGAAAACATACAGTGAGCAAGATGAAATAGATTTGAGTTATTAATCAAAATGTTTTTGTTAAAAGAATTGAATTTCAATTGGATATTTGTCTAAGAGAAATTCAAAAGAACACTTTTGTTAATCTGTTAAACTTTTTTTTCAAAGTTGTGAGTTTATGAAATTTGGCTTAATATTCTTTTACCTATTCTTTATTAATTCCCACATTTTAGCTCTGGTGCATTGTTTCTTGAGGATACATTGCTCCGATGCTATATTTCTGAGAAGGAATAGAGAATAAGTTTAATCATACTCTACTGTTGGTCCCTGATATTGTAGAAGGGGGGTTGAATACAATATCTGAAAATTAATCGCGGAATAATTGGATTAAAAATATTATTTTAATTACTCGCGAAATATTAATTATAATGAAATACTTTTCAAGTGAAAGATATTATTTTAACTTGATTAGTATTACACAATTAATATTTAGAAAACTGTTATATAATTGATATAAAGTCTAGAACGAATTCGACATGAAGTGTTCGTGTTTAAACAATTATATTCAAACTCAGCACAGAAATCTGTGAATATTACAATGCAGACAAATTTCTGAATTTGAACTGATTTTCTTAACACTAACAAATGAAGCAAGCACCTCATATTTATAGAGGTTGGAAAAAGGCTGGTATGACCTTTTTCCATATGACTTAATTTCAAGAAAATAAGTCTGTATGACTTATTTTAACACTTGTATGACTTATAAAAGACTGGGTATGACTTATTTCTGGTCGGTATGACCTTTTAAAATTCGGTATGACTTATTGAAAGTCATATTCAGATTTTATTTAATTAAAACAAATCGGTATGACTTATTTTAAATAAACAAAATAATTCCAGCATGACCTTTTGATCAGCTTTGCTCGGTATGACTTATCAATATGCTCGGTATGACTTATGCTAACATGCTCGGTATGACTTATATATATATATATATATAAAGAATTTCGGTATGACTTATTGATAAGTCATACTAGTAGTTTATATATATCTATATAAGTCATTTTAAAGCATTTCTTTTATAGTAAATTAATTCTACTTAATTTAATTAGTTAATTTACAAATTAAATTAATTTCAACTTGAATTAATTTAATTAGATAAATTAAATAATTAATTAACAATTGATAGTAGAATTAAAATACTATCTTTAGTCGCAGCCGTGCTGATAGTCTTGAAATCTTCCTGTCTTTTCTTCGTCTTCTAATCTTGAAACCTCTTGAATTAAATGAAGAATAAATATTATATTAGTTGACACACAAATGTACTGTCTGGTTCATTTGTGTCATCCCAATAAATATTCTCCATTTAAATAACATTTAACTAGAGGCCTTCTGTCATTAATTCTTCTTCACTGTTTGCATTCTTCTTCTGGAATCTGCTTGTAGTAATCATTTGAAATCTTCTATATCTTCTGTCTTCAATAGAAGTACTACCACATTATTAATTTCACTGACGCTTGAACAAATAATTGAACTTCTTCCAGTGTTGAGTAGCAATCCTACAAAATACCTCTGATACTTGGATCCTTTGTGATTAGTTGACTGTCTTCGTCTTGATTCCTGTTTAGTGTTTAGTATTTACTTCTCTTTATTAGTTAGAGTTGAGTTGCCATCTAATTATTACAAATAGGCCTAGTCATATGCCTTTCAATCTCCCCCTATTTGTTGTTAAACAATTAACACACAAATTCCTAGAGGATAACTCAACTAACAACTAAGAAAGTAGTACGACATTTAATGACTGTAAATAATAAACAAAAGTTCTGGTTTTATATTTAACAATTTTCCAGATTCATACATAAAAGATAAATACAAGATAGATGTTCCTCTAGCACTGAACAAATATTACAAAGTTTTTATCTTGTCCTATCTACGTCTTCAGTCTTCAGAAGTATCAACTTCACCTTCTTCCAGGGTTGTACTTTTATGCACAGGTGTCCTTGGTACCTCTTCAGTTACTGATTGTTCTGTTGTAGTGGCCTCTCCATACAACCTTCTTTGTTCAGCTCTAGCTAACTGCCACAGTACTTCCTGTTCAACAGGATCTACTATCTCTTCTTCTACATCAGATGGTTGTGTTGAATCTATCTTTGGTATTTGCCTGATGTATGAATGAATTCTTTTTGACAGACAGTAGTTTCTTATCTTCTCTGCATCATCCATTTTAGCTTGGGATTTGAAACCTTTTGACCTTAACATCCTTTCAACTTGAATCATGTACTTAACTGTGTAGCCCTTAAAAGATTCCTCATTTAACTGCATGATTTGATACAACTTGTTTGAGAAAAATCTTACCTCATGAGGATCAAATAAGATCTGAGGACTAACAGCTGTAGCAAAGACTCTAAGTCTATCCCTGAGAAGTTCATTTTCTTCTGAGCTCCTCTTTATTTTGTTCAAGAACGTCCATATTACTGATAAACTTCTTTGCCTGAAAAACTCTAAGGAAATTCTGAATGTTCCATTCCTGTGTGTGTAGACTAGTATCCGCCAGTCTTCAAGAATGTGATCCACTAGGATAGTGATGTAGTCCACTTCCTCTTTCAGAGCTTTCATGAAGTTGTCAATTTTGTCATTTGACTTTTCTAGACGCTCAATTATTGATTTCAGATGCTTGTCTTCAAATGGACCCTTTTGTTGTTTGTCCATTATTTCTCTTGCAGTATCCCATTTCTTTCCAATCTTGAGCTGTACATCTCTCTTCTTTTCTCTGACTGCTATGGCCCAGAGATTTTGCTTTTCTTGGCTTTCTTCTCTTTCTGCCTTTGTTCTTTCTATGACTAGAGCTTTCAGATTTTCAGTTTTTGCATGACTTGCCTTGATGTCTTCTTTTAGTTTCTTCATTGCCTCTTCATAGGCTGGATCAACTTCTTTTTCTTCTGGAAACAGAAAATCTTCATCAAATGCAATCTCTTCCTCAGCTCTGCAGTAGTCAGGAAAGATTGATTCATCATGAGCACTGTCATCAATGAATTTCTCTTGATCATAAAACTGTTTTTCTGGTTCTGGATCATACGATTGAAATTGATCTTCAGAATACAGTTTATCTTTCCCTTTGTCTTGAGTAGAAGCCCCTCCATCTTTAGCTACTTTCTCCTTTGATTTCTCCCCCTTAGTTGAGGGATCCTCTTTAGTTTTAGAGGCTTCAAAAGATGTCAACATTTTCTGCATAGTCAGATAGACTTGCTTCATTCCTTCATTCAAATGTGTCATTCCATCATCCAGTTTGCTGAATCTTTGTGTAGAGATCTTTTCATTTTCAATGATTGTTAATGACAAGCTTTTCTCAACCTCATCAATCTTTTCATGTAATTTGCTGACTTCTTTCATGTCTTCAGCAATAAGATTCTGTACATTTTGGATGTCTTGAGTTTTTAGAAGAATGGAGGTTTTGACATCATCAACATCTTTTCGTACTATTGTCAGCTGCTGTGTTACAGAGGCAGATGTAGATTTTTCTTCTGCTTGTGCTTTTACTTTTACCAACTCAGCCTGAACAATTTGCATTTCTTTCTGGAGAGCTTCCATTTTAGATAATAGAACACTGTGTGTGTGTGCACTCAGCTCACTTGCACTCCTGTTTATCTCACTATCACTCTGTGCATGTGTTTCACTTTGTGTTTGCCTCACATCACTCGTGTTTAGCTCCTTTCCAGATCCTGAAGCTGTACCTGCATATATAACAATAGCTTTTGAAGAGTCAAATTGCTCTTCTGATGCCTGTGAAGGCGCGTCCTCAACAAGATTAACTTGAAGTGGCTCCGCTACTGACGTAGCTACTCCGTGAATGGAGTCCCATCTCCCTCTATGGAGTGGTTGCCTCTCAAATCCACCAGTGGATTCGAGACCTTTTAAAATTACTGGATGTAATATATCCAGGGGGGTCACCACCTTAGACAATGTAGTGTATGGCTCATTAGAGTCTGTGATGCCCCTAAGTACCTTGGAGGGTAACTGATGCTGCACTGCATCGAAAATGTCATGGTCCACATCATAGGTGGCATCCGACCAGTTTTTATTAAAAACATTTTCTTCAACAAATGTGCCCTCATGTGTTTGTGTAACTGCAAGCGGAGGTCCTGCTAGTGTGAGAGCTAGCAGTGTGCTTTCCTCACTATCTGAAGCTGTAGCCGAACAGCGAATTAGATCACCTGGTTGAGCAAGTGTATCTAAAGAACCTTGGATGGCCATGTCAAAATCCATATCCCATTGAGAGGAAAAGGATGAGTCTGCAGTTGTCTCTGGTTGAAATTTAGATCTTTTAGATTGTGGAGACAGAGTTGCGGGTTCACTCACATCAGCACCAAGACCCCTAACTATTCTGACAGGTTTCTTCCTTTTTCTGACTTTTAGCAAAGAAGAGGATGAAGGAGAAACTGTTTGAGGCTCTAATTCAGCTGGGGGCGGAACCTGTGTGTTTTCAGGTTCGTAGCTGATATCCTGGAGTGTAATAACACCATCATAGTCCGCCACAGATAAATCTAATAGTGCAGTAGATATTTCTATAGGTATTGAACTAGAAGATTGTGAGTGAGATATTACCTGTTGATCTTGTGCCACTTGATCGACATGGTGAGCAGCTTCAAGTAGAAGGTGCACAGGATGTTCTAATTGCATAGGCACTTGTTCTTGCTCTTGTTCCTGCACAGGATTAGCAATATGATCTAATATCTCAGCCATGTAATCTGTCCTTACCACTTGCACATTTTGAAACTTGGGGTTGTTGTGGAGCCTTGCAAATAGGTGGTTCTGAGAAGTCGGAGATTCTTCTACAGGACCATTCTGAAATAAGGCTTTGTCTTCTTCCACCAACAAGTCATTCATAAACAGTATCAGGAACCTCGGATAGTAGACTTGAACATTCTGTTCCCTGCTTTCTGGTTTCCCCATCTTCCTTATAATTTCTTTCAGAAGCAACTTCCCAAAATTTATCCTCCTATTGTGAGCCACAAAATACCCAAAGATTTGCAGTAGTGAAGATATATTGTTGAAGTTGTTCTTTGTAGTGGGAGCAAACACTTTGGCTAACGTGTCAAAGAAATAGTCCCACTCACTTACCAACTTGGACTTTGTCAGTCTTACCAAATTGATCTCACCCTGATATCTAATAGAATAGAAAAATTCTAGAATTTCTGGTACAGTGGGTGGATCCATGAAATTGTCAGTTGGAAAGCCCAAAATCCTGTTCACGTCCTCTTCAGTCACCATATATTCATGATCTCCTATGCTGAAAGAGAATTGAACTCTGTCTGCAGTACTCCTATTCTTCGCAGTGGAATACAGAGCCCTTAGTGCTAACACTTGCAACGGGGCGTTCAGAGTAATTGCAGTTCTGACGAGTGAATGTTCATTCATAAACACGATCCATGGTCGAAACCTCTCGACTGAACAATTCACCGGATTGAAATATCCTACAAAATTAGTTTTTACTAATTCGCAATAACCAGCCATTTTCCTTTAAACTATTACAAATTAATAAAATTACAATGTGCGATTACAAATTAAAATGAACAATTACAGTTCAAAATTTGAAAAGTTACACTTGAAAAATTGAAACCCTAATTTATAATAATCCAAAATCAGCTTTAATCAACAATTCACTACACAACTGGTCCTCTAAACACAAGAAACACTTGCTAGCTTCAATCGAAATTTTCTTTTTGATCAAGAACAGGAACAGTCACTTGATTTCTAATGAAAATCGGGCAGAGTTTTGTTTGTTTTAACAGATTTTAACAAACTAGCAAGCAAGGAGCTTGAAATCAGCAAGTAACAGCAACTGAAATCAGTTGAAAATGATCAAAAATGATCGATTTTTGAGAATGAAAAGGCTGTTCACGAGTTGTAAGTATGTAGCAGTGTGTGTGTATATGAATTGCTGGGTATGACTTAATTTTAATAGAAAATAAAAACAAATTACTCGGTATGACTTATTAGAGAAGAAATCACTTGAATATCTCGGTATGACTTATTAAAAGTCATACCGAGTTTTATTTACATAAAACTGAACATAACAAGCAAAAATGCTCGGTATGACTTATTGTTCTAATCTCTCGGTATGACTTTTTATTAAAAATGAAAAGTCATGCCGAAATTTATTAGATTAAGTCATACTGAGTCATTTATAATAATAAGTCATGCTGATTTAAATAAGTCATACGAATTTGTAATAATAAAATAGAATAATTACTTATATTAATAATTGTTTCTAAATTCGAAATAAAATAATAAAAATCTTATTCGAATATTAGATAAATTATTAATTATTCAATAAATATTAACTTATAATAAATATTTACATTATTAATTGTTCTAATTAATTTAAGAATTAAATTAACTCATGTTTGAATTAATTTAATAAGTAAATTAATTGGATAACTAATAACATAATCATTTATATTAATGTACAACAATAATTAGAACATTATATATACATTAATTTACATAATTCTTATAAATGCTTAATTTAAACAAAATTACTTATGCTTTAATTGAAACAATTATCTTCTAAGAATATTGATTTAATCTTAAGATAATTTTCCAAAAATTCATAAGCTCTAGGATTTTATTAATTCAAGACTCATAAATTCTTTAAATATTAACATTTAAAATTTATGAGCTTAAATTAATTCCTAGCAAACAAAAATTAGCCATTATTTAACATCCCTAATTCACTAACCAGCTTTGAGAAAGTGGATTCATCAAGTGGTTTTGTGAAGATGTCGGCTATCTGATCTTCTGTGGGTACAAAATGTAGCACCACAGTTCCGTTCATGACATGCTCTCTGATAAAGTGATACCTTATGTCAATGTGCTTGGTTCGTGAATGTTGTACAGGATTGTTGGAAATAGCTATAGCACTTGTGTTGTCGCAGTAAATTGGAATTTTGTTCAACGCAAGTCCATAGTCATTTAGCTGATTCCTGATCCACAAGATCTGTGCACAACAGCTACCTGCCGCAATGTATTCTGCTTCGGCTGTCGAGGTAGATACTGAATGCTGTTTCTTGCTGTACCAGGAGATCAACCGTCGTCCTAGAAACTGACAGCTTCCAGAGGTACTTTTCCTGTCCATCCTGCACCCTGCATAGTCTGAATCTGTATAGCCTATTAGGTCAAAACCTGTATCCTTAGGGTACCAAATTCCAAGATCTGGTGTACCCTTTAGATATCTAAAAATCCGTTTAACAGGTATTAGATGAGATTCTCTTGGGTCAGATTGAAACCTTGCACATAAGCAAGTTGCGAACATTATGTCAGGTCTACTTGCAGTTAGATATAATAATGAGCCTATCATACCTCTGTAGCTTGTGATGTCAACTTTCTTACCAGTTTCATCTTTGTCAAGCTTCGTGGCTGTTGGCATTGGGGTTTTTGCCGGTGAAGAATCTTCTAGGCTGTATTTTCTGAGAAGATCTCTTACGTACTTTGATTGGCAAATAAAAATCCCATCTTCCTTTTGCTTTACTTGCAATCCAAGGAAGAATGACAGCTCACCCATCATGCTCATCTCATATCTGCTCTGCATTAACTTAGCAAATCTCTTGCACAAGTTTTCGTTAGTAGAACCAAATATAATATCGTCAACATAAACTTGGACAAATATCATATCTTTATTATGTAATTTGTAAAAGAGAGTTTTATCTATGACACCTCTAGTGAAACCATTTTCAAGTAAAAACTCAGAGAGAGTGCCATACCATGTCCTCGGTGCTTGCTTGAGTCCATAGAGAGCTTTGAACAGAAAGTACACCAAATCAGCAAACTCTGGATTTTCAAAGCCAGGGGGCTGTTCCACATATACTTCCTCTTCTAGCTTTCCGTTCAGAAATGCACTCTTCACATCCATTTGGTAGACTTTAAAATTGGAATGTGCTGCGAATGCCAGAAATATCCTGATGGCTTCAAGTCTTGCAACTGGTGCGTAGGTTTCGTCATAATCAATTCCCTCTTCCTGGGAGTAACCTTTTGCAACCAGTCTGGCTTTGTTCCTTGTAACAATGCCATCACCGTCTAATTTGTTCCTGTATACCCATTTTGTGCCAATAACAGATCTACCTTTAGGCCTGGGTACCAGTGTCCAGACTTCTTGTCTTTCGAACTGATTGAGCTCTTCTTGCATGGCAAGAACCCAATCTGGGTCAATTAGTGCATCTTCAATCTTCTTTGGTTCTTCTTGAGATAGAAAAACTGAGAATAAACATTCATTTGAAGTTGCACTTCTGGTTCTTACTCCAACATCTGGATCACCTATGATCAATTCAAAAGGATGATCTCTGCTCCATATCCTTTCCCTAGGTAGGTTTGATCTTGATGATTCGCCTCGAAATTCATTGTGATGTTGTGTTGTGCCAGTTGATCTTTCATCTCCCCCTGAGTTGCTGCCAGGATGACTTGTTGATCCACCACTGGTATTAGTAGAATCTCCAGTGTTGCCATTGTTTCCACCACTATTACCTGGATCATTACCATCATTGTAGTCATCATTTCCTGCTGCAACCTCAGGTTCTTCTTCGTCATCAGAATGTGAGTCTGGATAATTATCAAATTTTAATGACTCAGAAGAATCTTCAGTTTGGATACTTGGGAGTTTAGTGTCATCAAAAGTTACATTGACACTTTCCTTCACTTGGTGCTGATCAATTATGTAAACCCTATATGCTCTTCTCGAGTATCCGACAAAAATAGCTTCATGTGTCTTGGCCTCAAATTTGCCAATGCGTTCATCTACATCTTTTAGCACAAAGCATTTGGCTCCAAATACATGAAAGTACTTGAGAGTAGGTTTCTTGCCAGCCATTAATTCATAGGGAGTTTTCATATGATCTTTGTTGATCAGAGTTCGATTCTGAGTATAACAAGCTGTATTAACTGCTTCAGCCCAGAAGTAGATAGGTAACCTTGATTCACTTAGCATAGTTCTTGCAGCTTCAATCAGGGTTCTATTTTTCCTTTCTACAACTCCATTTTGTTGCGGAGTTCTTGGTGCTGAGTACTGCCTTGTTATCCCCTTGTCTGAGCAGAAGTTATTCAGAACTTCATTTTTGAATTCTGTTCCATTATCTGATCTGATTGCCCGGACAGGTAACTTTGAATCTAACTCAATCAGCTTTATATGATCAATCACGAATTGTGGAGTTTCATCCTTAGAGTTCAAGAATAAAACCCATGTATACTTTGTGAAGTCATCCACAATCACTAAGGCGTATTTCTTTCTTGACATAGACAGAATATTTACTGGACCAAATAAATCCATGTGTAGGAGTTGAAGTGGTTCAGTGATGTTTGTAGTGTCTGTGCCTCTGTGAGTTGCTTTCTTTGACTTCCCTTTTTGACATGCCTCACACAATCCTTCTTGTGTAAATTCCATCGGAGGCAGTCCTCTCACCAAATCCCTCTTGACTAGAGAGTTCATTGTTTTGAAATTCAGGTGTGAGAGCTTCTTGTGCCATAGCCAACTTTCCTCTGTTGAAGCTTTTGAATAAAAACAGTTTGCTTCAGCTTCAGTTCCCGAGTTGAGATCAGCTACGTACAAGTTTCCTTTCCTTACTCCACGCAAGGCTAGTCTGTCTTCTTTAGAATGAGCTATTAAGCACTTCTCCTTGATAAAGTTTACTTTGTAACCTCTATCACAAAATTGACTGACGCTGAGTAGATTGTGCTTAAGTCCTTCCACCAAAGAGACATTTTCAATGATAACATTTCCTGTATTTAACTTGCCATATCCCGTAGTCATTCCTTTGCTGTTATCTCCAAAGGTGACGATTGGGCCAGCTCTCTCAACCACGTCTGATAGCAGGGCTCTATCTCCGGTCATATGCCTTGACGATCCGCTGTCCAGGATCCATATAACTCGGTTTGCCTGTTTAACTCCCTGCAATTATCAAACGGATTAATTCGTCTTCGGAGCCCAAAATTGATTGGGCCCGGCATATTTAAAGAATTGACCTTTGTCTGCTTTGACAACAGATCCTTTTCGAACAACATCATTTTCTTCCTTGACTGTTCCTACCTTCCTATAAACAGTCTTAACAACTTTCTGTTTAGACTTAGGAATATATGATTCCTTCTTCTCAGGTGAAGGAGTCGCAGTCTTGGATTTAGCAAATTTACTATTGATGTGCTGTCTAGGTGTCATGTTATCTTTCTTAGCTATCATGCGTTTGAAGTAAGCAGTCATAGCATTAAAGGCACATAACATGCAATTCATTATACCACAAGGTTTATGGAAAGCATCAATAGTAGGCATGTTATTCAATACAGTAGGAGGGTTAACAGATTCTACTTCAATTTTCTCAGCAGATTTGAAGTTTTCAGTAGAATGTAATTTATTGTTACTGTTCCTACTGTTCACAAATATGTTAGGTCTGTTCATTTTATTCTTTAAGTCTTTTACACCTACACCAGGTCTGGGGGAATCAGACGTTCCCACATCTTTCATTGGTGTCTCCGGTGCACCTTTTTCTTTATGGACATTTACTCCTTTTATGTCCTTAACCTGTTCTCCTCTCTTCTTCTCTTCCTCAAGATCTTCCAACTGCATTTCATATGCAATTAGAACAGAGCTCTCAAGGATGGGTTCAGCTATCGGTGTTATGAAGAGAGGTTTCGGTGTGTCTTTAACAACATGTGGGATACCCCTTTCTACAGCACTTTTTCTAAAGGGGGTTATGTTGCTTGGCTTTCCTACAGATTTGTTATACTCGAAGCCTATTCCAACTTTACGACTTATTTCTTGTTGGTCAACTAGGTTCTTAACAATATATGAGGAATTCTTATAAGCAAGACACTTCTTCTTTTCTTCTTCTATCTGGTTTCTGAGATTAGTTTCTACTACAACATGACAACTGACTTTGCTGACTTGAACAGCTAAGTCTTCAGTCAACTTAATAGTCAACTTGTCATGATTTCTTTTTAACTGTTTAAAAACTTCAGTCTCATCAATTAACTCTTTGACTTTGAGTCTGAGTTTCTTAACTTTATCTCTTTCACCATCTAGTTCTTTACCTAGCAAAGCAAACATCTTAGGACACGAAGGATTTACCTCTATTCCTCTGTCACTGGTGGGAGACAGTGATCCCTCTGATGAAGCCATAAGAGCAAGATTTCCCAGCTCTTCCTCATCATCGTTATCTAAGTCATCCCAGCTTTTGCCTGCTGCTAGATAGGACTTTCCTTGATGCTTTTTCACTAGCGCATCATACTTCTCCTTGAGCTCTTCATAAGACTCTCTCTTCTTCCCTTGCTTAGGCTTCTTGCACTCAGTTGCAAAGTGGCCTAGCTCATTACAGTTGAAGCAACGAAACTTGCTTCTATCAACTAAGCCGGTCTTGTAGCCGCTTTTTGATACTGCTGTCGAAGAACCTCCTCTTTGGAATCTTCCAAAATTAGGCTTACTTCTGAATGAGGAGTTTCTTCGGAATCTCATGTTGCCAAACTTCCTGGCAACCATAGCTAGAGATTCATCTTCTAGCTGATCTAGTTCTTCCAGTGAGTAGAAATCACCATCTTCTTGTTTGTCAGCAGTATGTCCAAGTTCTGGAACCACATACTCTGTTGAACTGTTAGAAGGTGCAACAGCCTTCACTTCTTCTTTCTATGGTGCTTCTACCATTAATGCCTAGGAGGAACTCAGTACCTTACCTCTTCCATACATTTCTCTGGTTTGGATCTGTTCCAGCTCATAAGTTTTTAAAACTCCGTAGAGTCTTTCTAGGGTTACTTCTTTCATGTCCCTAGATTCCCGGATGGCTGCAATCCTGTGCTCCAGATGCTCTGGTAAGGTCAATAAAAACTTCCTGTTCACCTCTTGGTTCTGATAAAACTTTCCATTCATGTTTAGCTCGTTTATCAATTTGTTTAGTCTCTGAAACACCTCAGAGATACCCTCACCAGGGTTGGATCTAAACTGTTCATATTGGGTGGTCAGGATCTCCAGTCTATTCTCCTTAACTTCTTCAGTTCCCTCATTGATAATTTCAATTGTTTCCCAGATTTGTTTTGCATTCTTGCAATTGACTACTTGGTTGTACATGATGTAGTCTAGGGATTCAATTAATATGAGCTTCAGATTATTATCAAGGGACACAGCTTCTGTTTCCTCATCTGTATAGTCTGCCGGACTTTTCGGAAACTGTCTGTGGGGAATTACGACCCCATCTACTGTATGTTCGAGAACAACTGATATAGGGAGCTCAACACCTTTAGCCATAATCAATGCATACTTAGGATTTGCAATCCCGATAAACAGTAGCATTTTTTGTTTCCACAAGTTGTAGTGTTCTCTGTCGAACTGTGGAATCTTGATGCTTGTAACTTTCTGGGTACTCATCTTTAATAAGATTAAAAATTAAGTGTTTCAAAAAAAATATTTTAATTTTTGACTGAAAACAATTTTTGATCAGAAATAATTTTTAGTGAAAAATTATTTCGAATAAAAAATTATTTTGAATTAAAAATAATTTTTGAGATCTGTATGAGTTGCGGAATTTTTGGTTTGGATCTGATATTTTCTATATCAACCAGCTTTGATACCAATTGTTGGTCCCTGATATTGTAGAAGGGGGGTTGAATACAATATCTGAAAATTAATCGCGGAATAATTGGATTAAAAATATTATTTTAATTACTCGCGAAATATTAATTATAATGAAATACTTTTCAAGTGAAAGATATTATTTTAACTTGATTAGTATTACACAATTAATATTTAGAAAACTGTTATATAATTGATATAAAGTCTAGAACGAATTCGACATGAAGTGTTCGTGTTTAAACAATTATATTCAAACTCAGCACAGAAATCTGTGAATATTACAATGCAGACAAATTTCTGAATTTGAACTGATTTTCTTAACACTAACAAATGAAGCAAGCACCTCATATTTATAGAGGTTGGAAAAAGGCTGGTATGACCTTTTTCCATATGACTTAATTTCAAGAAAATAAGTCTGTATGACTTATTTTAACACTTGTATGACTTATAAAAGACTGGGTATGACTTATTTCTGGTCGGTATGACCTTTTAAAATTCGGTATGACTTATTGAAAGTCATATTCAGATTTTATTTAATTAAAACAAATCGGTATGACTTATTTTAAATAAACAAAATAATTCCAGCATGACCTTTTGATCAGCTTTGCTCGGTATGACTTATCAATATGCTCGGTATGACTTATGCTAACATGCTCGGTATGACTTATATATATATATATATATATATAAAGAATTTCGGTATGACTTATTGATAAGTCATACTAGTAGTTTATATATATCTATATAAGTCATTTTAAAGCATTTCTTTTATAGTAAATTAATTCTACTTAATTTAATTAGTTAATTTACAAATTAAATTAATTTCAACTTGAATTAATTTAATTAGATAAATTAAATAATTAATTAACAATTGATAGTAGAATTAAAATACTATCTTTAGTCGCAGCCGTGCTGATAGTCTTGAAATCTTCCTGTCTTTTCTTCGTCTTCTAATCTTGAAACCTCTTGAATTAAATGAAGAATAAATATTATATTAGTTGACACACAAATGTACTGTCTGGTTCATTTGTGTCATCCCAATAAATATTCTCCATTTAAATAACATTTAACTAGAGGCCTTCTGTCATTAATTCTTCTTCACTGTTTGCATTCTTCTTCTGGAATCTGCTTGTAGTAATCATTTGAAATCTTCTATATCTTCTGTCTTCAATAGAAGTACTACCACATTATTAATTTCACTGACGCTTGAACAAATAATTGAACTTCTTCCAGTGTTGAGTAGCAATCCTACAAAATACCTCTGATACTTGGATCCTTTGTGATTAGTTGACTGTCTTCGTCTTGATTCCTGTTTAGTGTTTAGTATTTACTTCTCTTTATTAGTTAGAGTTGAGTTGCCATCTAATTATTACAAATAGGCCTAGTCATATGCCTTTCATCTACCAAATTTTATATAGCTCTGATCAACTCTATCTGTTTAGCCGTAATGGCTTGGCCTTAGTGGCTATAGGGGAAGGTCAAGAAGTTGAATAATCCATCAATTTCTAACCAAGGCCTTAGTACCAAACACTATCATTCTAATTCAAACTTTCAACCCTTGGTGATATAAGGAACTTATGTAGATTAGCGGTTGTTAAGGGAGAAACTGCACTTGATGCAGCAAATAAGGATGTGTCGGAAGTGCACCCACAGCTCTACCTCTCGAGAAGTAAAGTAGTATACAAACTGAGGTAACTGTAGCTCATCTGTATTCTCTCAAAAGGATGCAGAGCTGAAAAGGCAATTCAACTGTTTCTGGATGAACTCTCTCATCAGGGTGATTCCATTGAAGATTCGCTCGTCAGCCAGAGCACCTTGTAATGGGTCAAGTACACCAAAAGCATTCACGCTGATGGTAAGCCTAAAGGACTAACATTTTTTTTTCACATTGCGAGGAGTGCACTTTGTGAGGTATAGGTGGAACCCCTAAACTTCTTTGTTTACCATTCATGGTGAATGAAGTTGTTGAGCCGCCTTCACAGGCATTTGAGGTACACTTGGATTTCTTGCCATATATTAGAATCCTTGTCAATCCTCCTAGGAGAAATAGTCCTAGTTCCCTATTGGGATTTCACATCCGCAGAGCAATCTGTTGATGTTGAGAGGCAATCACCAACAGTTTTCCATGACTGAAAATAGTGAGTTAATTCACCTTCACAGGTGATTGAGAGAGATGTTTGTACACGTCTACTCTCCCAGAAATTCAAATTCTGGAACACATGGAATGCTCAAAGCTTAAACGCATATCACATTCAACGATCCAGTGCATGGATTTGCATATGGGGAGTTTGTTGATGCAGAAAGTAGCTGAGCAACAACTCATTGACTATGATTCAGTTGGTTTACCGATTTGATGAGTCTTTTGAGGATCAGGGTTTTGGAATTTCAGTCACTCCTGGAATGGAGGAGATTCCAATTTCGGAAGGGTTATTCCCCGACGACGAGCCACGTGTGCATGGATTTGCTCATGGTGAGTTGGGTGACGGCCTAACTGAAACTCTGTTCAGTGATCGACAACATGCTATAGTCAACGATCCATAATATCTTGGTGAGACTAGCATGGATTTACTTGCAGGTACAAATTGCTAAATTGAATGAGTGCAAGTAAGGGAGAGAAACACTTGAGTGAAGTGAGCGAGTGATACACTTGAGTGAGAAATAGGGAGAGAAATGAGTGGAGCACTTACGCTTGAAAGTGCAAACACCAACAGAACGTAGTAGATGTGAGGAAACCATAGACCAAACACTAACCTTGCTACTATGTCTGAATCCTGTAACTAAATTTTCCTGCTCAAAAATGTTGAAGAGATTCTTTTCTGGAAGACAAGCCAAAGAGGAGTCTAGTTGAAGCTTAGTGGGAATGTCCAAGCTATTACCTTTGGGTGTATTAATCCGTGTTGTTCTCAATCTCAAAGGAGGGGACATTGATTTTTAGGCCTAAGGAGGATTTTATGTTCAATTGGAGGAGAGTTTCTTATTCGTTTGGATGTAGATGATACTTTTATTGTCTTAGAGGATATTCTCAACTAAGGGGGAGAATTTGGTGATACAAGAAACAAGAAATATAGTTTGGTATCAAGAAATATAAATTGATACCAGGGGAAAATTTGAAGAAACTTGGAACATATCTTGTGGAGGTTAAATAGAGGATATCTAATGACACAAGATTGGATTGGAGCTTGCATGAACTAAGGGGGATAATTAGATAACATTTAAAGCTTAGTGATGCAAGAGCTTAGGGGAGAAATTACTAAGGGGGAAAGTCTTAGTAATTTGTTGGAGCCTAATTCCTAAAGGTGTTGTAGATTTAACTGTCTTTTCATCTGAAGTGTAGAAGTTACTTTTTGTCAAATGGGAGAAGTTACTTGATGCACAAAGGGGGAGAAGTTATGGAGAATCTTAACATCTTGATTTTAAAATGCTATATCTTATTCTGAAAAGATATCTAAGGGATTTTGCTCTGTTTGTTTGAAGATCTGTACTTGAAACATTCTTAGGAGAGGTTCGGCAGAAGAATTCTTTCTAGCACGATCAATGAATGAAAATGAAGATTTCTATGAAGAGTATCAACTCAGGGGGAGTTTTTGCTAAGTAGAAGTTTTCTGGGAAAAGAAGAATGTTGAGGGAGATTTTCAAGGGGCATTCGAAAAGTGTCCAAGTGTGTTCTATTTCTTGTTTTCAGTGATAGATGAAGTCAGTGGAGCAGTACAAGGAAGAAAGAAAAATATATTTCCTGGAAATAGAACATCCTGAAGAAAAAGAAGAAGTGACTTTCATTCTAAGAAAGAACAACCTTAAGGGGAGAATGAGTTGACCTCTTGTGGGGAACATAAAGAGCTGTATGTTCTAGTTCAAATTGCAAGATGAACCGGAATGATTGTTAAGGAGTCTCTACTAATGATTTTATTCTTTATTGAAAGAACCCCATCTTTGAAGAACAATGAAGTGGAGAAAGCTCAAGGAAAATGAAATTCAGAAATTCATCATTCATTTTCAGCAACTCAGGAAATCTGGATTAAACTGATTATATCTTTCCAGAACTCTTTGTATATTATTTTCATGTCCAGTACTTTAATTGTTTCTTGTATGTTAGTTGAGTTATCCTCTAGTAGTTGATTTTATTTAATTGCTATTGGGGGAGATTGTTTGGAAATAGTATTTGATTGCTATTCCATATCAACCAAATAGGGGGAGATTGAAAGGGGAGATTGAAAGGAGAGATAGGAGTGAAGGGAAGTAACTCAATGCACTTTCATGTGTACTAGAAATGTTAAATGTAACCTCTATGTAATGGTTGACGATAACTCAACAATAGAACAGGACATGTAATAATATACAGGTGCACAGGAATCTTGGAACAAAGAGTTCAGTTAAGACAAAGTATCAAAGGATCATCTACAGACTTGAAGCTCACTGGAAGAAGTTCATTAATATGTTCAGGCCTCAGTGAAGAATAAAGGATGGTAACATCTAATCAAGAATGTGGAAGCTATAGAAGATTGTCTTAGTGTCAGAAGATTTCAGGGTACCACAATCGAAGCTGCAGTAAGGTTTAAATAGAAGAGTGTGGAATCATATTCGGAAACAAGAGCCCCTATCAAGACTAGTCACTTATGAACCAGACCGTTGCATCAAGTGTCAGGACATTGGAGGCAAGCTCTCGTCAGTTAATATGGTTTTAATCATTCTAAAGTTGTTGATCTTCTTAAGTCATGTGAAGGATCAACACAGGAGGTAAATTAGTGTTGAAGTGCCAAAGTTCCAGAATATGCATTGGAGTTGTATTGGAAGATCGAGATACGGGTCGAGATACAGTATTCAATGTTTAAGGAACGAGAATTAAATGTACGAAGAATTAGTGGCACAACCTGATTGGACCTTTACTAAAGCTTCACAGAATAGAAGGCCAAATACTTGGACGTGGTGGAGTCACGTATACGGGGCCATGTATTTGGATGAGGAAGTCTACAAAAATTGAAGAGTGGAATGGAAATATTTAATTTAATTAAATAAAGTATTTATTTAATTTAATTAAATAAAGTACTTATTTAATTATTTATATATTTTATAAATAAAGATATTCTTTATTTATATTTTATATAAATATTAAATATTACTTTTATATTAAATATTTCCAAAGGCATGCTTGGCACATGACATTGCATTAGGGTTTGGTGGAGCAAGTAAAGAAAAAGGAAAAAGGAAAAAGATATACTTTTCCTTTTTGACAAAAGCACAACCAAGCCTTCTTTTTCACTAGGTGGATAAAAAAAAACTGCAAGTGTGCAGCCGAATGGAGAAAAGAGGGGAGAGAGAGAAAATCATTTTTCTCTCCCCCATGGCTAGATCTGTTCTTGAAAATACTTGTAGCCATGATTTTCTTTGTTACACCACTCCTCTATCTTTCTTGTATAAACACATGTTAAATCTTGTATAGAAGATAGGGTTGATTTTGGTCTCCTAAGTCCATAGACTTTAATATTTTTAGAGGAGCCAAGAATCATTTCTTTGTTGTGTTCATGAGCTTATGTTCTTGAACTTGTTTGTAGCATTACCCCCACTTCATGAATATAAATCTATATTTGTGAATCTTGTTGTGTTGTGTGTTTTGGGTGATTTTCTGTTCTTGGTCTTGGCTATTTTAATGGAGTTTTATGCTTGGAGAAGACTATGAACAGTAACCGGGTTTGAGCCAAATTAATTTTTATGTTGTCCCAAAAATATTTAAAAGTCATAATTTTTATTTGGGAATCGTATTCACCCCCCCCCCCCCCCTCTACGATCTCCGGGACCTAACAGAGGCTCAACCGGCTCTTAAGGACAAAGGCAAGCAGAAGATGGTAGTTGAAGAAGAAGCTGAGAAAGAAACACCTCTTGTTGATGCATTTATGGGAGATTTTATTGAAGATTCTGATGATGACGAGATGGATGTAGAAGCCTTAGTGGCAAGGAGGTCGAGACTCGAGCAACGGGCAAGAGAATGGGAACAAGAAAGAGGTCTAAATCCTGGCGGATCTGGCGCAGGAGTTGCAGGTGATGCAGGAGACCACTCGGTTGCTGACGAGCATGTTCCAGAAGAAGAAATTGATGAAACGGAGATGCAAGGAGAAATTTTCAGGGAAGCCAGAGAAAGAGTAAATGAAGAAGTTCTACAAGGGATAGTTGAAAAAGAACTAATGGCAAAGGAGAAGAGAGCGGCTCAGAAAACTCAGCATGAGTATGAAATGAAAAAGATCAAAGATCCTAAGGTCCAGGCTGACATAAGGAGGGAAGGTCCCGAGTGGGACAAGGCTAGAGAAGCCTTAGCTGGACCAAGAGCCTATGCTCATGACTCAGGAAGATTGAGCTTTCTTCTTCATAAGCTAGAAAATCTAAACCCTGGGCTGCTGAATTATCTAAATTGCATAAGACAGGGATGCACCTCCGTACAAGTCATATTCAAGGAGAAGGCATGGAATCTGATGATCACTTGGACACCCATAACAAAAATCGGGCCGTGTATAGTGGATGAAGCTTTCTTTCAAGAAAGGGGTGCAAGTGAACTGGTAGAATTCGCTCACAAGGTAGACACCTCTGTCAAGACTGGAGTGCTATTTAAGGAAAAATTGTTGGAGATGGCTGAAGACAGAGGGGTTGACATTATTCTAAATCCCTACCAGATCAGATATGTCCATGACAAAGTCTTGAGGATCGTAAATCTGCATGACTCAAAACTAACTCCGAGCGGAAATGTGCTGAAGGCAGTTGCAAAGCTAGTCCTCTCTAAGGGTTTTCTAACAAAGGAAAAGAAGCTGGTGGCTAAGGACTTGGAGAAGCTAATAAGAAGGCAAGACGCTAGATACAAGTTGCCTGAAGCTACACTACCAGTGGTTAAGAAGGAACCTAAAGACTATGCATTCGAGCTGCAAAACGAGGCAATAAGAGAGCATGTGCAAAGATACGGAGATCCAAGGATAGACATTCCAGAAGAAGGGGAAATAAGGAAGGTGGCTGGTGCAAATGTCAAGTTTGTCAAGAGCAAAGCTGAGAATGAGAATGATCTGCTGATCTATACAGACAAGCATAAGGTGGAAACCATCATTGAAATCAAGTACGACATCTTTGCAGAACACAGTCATGAAACACTGTGTATTATAAGGGAATTGATTGAGGAGATGGATGATGTTGACGAGTTTGATCAGGATTATCTGAGGGTCACGTTTGATAACTTCTGTAAGAGAAGACAACAGCTTGATATTCAGAGGCTACAGCAATGCACCACCGCTATTGTCATTGGATACCCAAAGCAGCTGGTTATAAGGAAGAAAGGGGAAAAGGGGTACCCTGACAAAGTCACGAAGCTGAGATTTGAAGACATTCCCACGAAGCTTACCACTCGCAGCATGGTTGAAAGGTGGTTGAGGTTGTTTCGAAATTACAAGATCAGAAATCATGTGGAAGCAGAAGGACTTAATCTTCTCAAGAAAAGAATGGATGAAGTCTGCAACCCTGAGTTCATGAAGAAAGAAAAAGCAGCCAAGAAGAAAGCTCGTGAGGAAGAGGAGCGCAAGAAATAAAAGTTTTAATGTATCATGCTTGTAATGTTTCTTTGCGTTGTAATTTGTTTTCTTGTTTTCCTGCATTGTAAAAATATATTATCTGTTTTCTTGTGTAGTGTAAGGTAGAAGTTAGTTAACTAAGTGTCTTGAAACTGGTTTATATTAGGCGTCAATTATTTCGCGAAGTTCGGCGGTGGTAATACTGCTAAAAGGACTTCAGAAGGATAATTGAAGATTGAGTGGACCGTGCTCTTAAAGTACTTAGAGAAAATCTCTAGAAGAGCATGAAGCCATTTAATCGAGCCAACAGGTGTCCAATTTTGGCACTTGAAGTATCAGTAATAGACATGAAGTTAATTAATCAAGCCAAGCATTATGTAAGTTAACATGATCATTTATGAATGTTATTTTATCTTTTTTTTCAGTCCCTGTTTAGTTGAGTTATCCTCATTGTGAATTTGGTTGTCATTGTTAGACAATCAAATAGGGGGAGATTGAAAGGCATAGGTGTACTAACTTGTAACACTTAATTATTATGTAACTCAACTAAGTAAAAGATAAAACAACAGCAAAACAAGAGAAACGGAAGAAGCACATGGAATCAATCAACTAAAGAAATGGTAATGATACTTGGTAACTACAAGTAACTAATTTGGTTAATCAAGGATGCATAAGTGAGAAGAAGTTCAATCTGAGTATTGCTCATGCCCTAACTTATCTAATGGAGAATCAAATTAATGTCAAGGAAGTATCAAGAAGACCAAAGTGATTTCATGTAATGTATATCAACATCTGGATAATGTAAAGGTTAATCAACAAATGAGAACTGACATTCAGAAGCAAGAACCCCTACAAGACTAGTCACTTATGAACCAGACCATTGCATCAAGTGTCAGGACATTGGAGGCAAGTTCATGTCAGTAATAGAAGATCTCATTTGAATTGAGTGAGGAAAAGAAATTGAGGAAGCTAAGGAAACTTGCTCATAAAGGTTAATCCTCAATTAGTCACTAAAGAAGGTCAACATTGGATGTGTGCATATTTGCCAAGGCAAATGTCGATCCACAGCAGATCGAGATGCGGGTCGAGATTTACAAGTGAAGTAAATCACTGCAAAGGCAAATCTCGATCCAGGCGATAGATCGAGATCGAGATTCTCACAGATCGAGATCGAGATCTTCATAGATCGAGATCGAGATTCTCCCAGATCGAGATCGAGATTTTCACAGATCGAGATCGAGATGGGTCCAGGCGAAGATCGAGATGCGGGTAGAAACGTAACATTTAATGTTCAAGGGACAAGTGGCTTATTGTGAACGGTTGATCCAGAGTTGTTGTTAAAGTACTTTTTATTGTCAAAGTCCTGATTGGGCCACGTACACAAAAAGGACAAGATCAAGACTACATGACATTATAAAAGCAGCACTTTGTTTTTATTTAGTAGTAACTTGTATCTCTGTATTTTCAACGATAATTTTTAAGAGAGAGCATTTACTGTAAAACAAAAAGTGAGAGAGAGGATCAGTTGAATCTAGCTTTAATTGCTGTATTTATTGTTCAACTGATCATGATGCTTTTATGAATGTTGTAGCAAATCCATCAATGAATATAATGATATATTCTTGAAATTCTGAGTCATCATTTATTACTTGCACATTGTTTATTCTCTCATAAATTTTAAACAGTTGTATTCACCCCCCCTCTACAACACTTTGGACCTAACATAATCTCAACCCTTCATTTATATTAATTTGTTTTAATCTAGACTACATATTTCTCCACCTGCTCTGTTGTCTTCTCTCAGCTCTCGCCTCCTTTAAATCTATTCTCCATCTATCTCTCATGATATACACAATACAGACACACATATATAATCAATCATATTTATATATTTGTATGTATACATATATGTTTGTGTGTAATACAATGTTCAAACTCGATTTTAAGAGTGACATCAAGATTCTTTGATAGATCTTACCATAATGTGATGAACTCTCACAATACTCATAATATACACCATAAAGAGGCAACGTAAATCAGATTTCACAAATAAGGTTATGGTTATATATAATGTATTGTGATGATAAGAACGTAGATCTAGAGAATTTCAAGTTTCTTGATTTATGATTCGATTTTCAATAGTTTGACATCTATATATATACCACTACACAATTAGATTTCAGATTTGGATGCTTTTTTGGTAGTTTATACATAATTTTTTTTGGTGATTTTTGTTTAAATATTTGGTGATTTGCGTTAAATATTTGGTGATTTGCATTTAAATTTTGGTGATTTGAGTAGAAATCCGGTAATTATGCTTCTATTGATAGTGATGATAGTGTGGTACCGATAAAAAAGTAGTGGTTGTGAAATTAGTGGAGGTTAGTGGTCACAGTTGTGGTGATAATGGTGATGAGAAAATGGTAGAGATACACGATCATGGTGGTGTAGGGTAATATTAGTGACGATACAGTACATGGTAGTCGCAGTGGTGTTGTGAAATGTGATGGAGTAGTGGTGATATATATAATTATAATATATATTTAAATAACTAAACCGAAAAAACCCCGAAAAAAACCACACTGAAAATAACTAAATCGAAAAAACCGGAAATTAAAAACTGAAATTAATAGTGTGGTTTCGGTTTTATGTTGAAACTGCACCGAAATTAACCGAACCGAATATTATATATATATATATGCATATATATTAAGTATATAATATATGTTATATAAAAATTAATAACACTAATATCAATAATGTTTATATTCAGTTTTATGATATATGAATTTTAGTATAATCTAGTGAGAATTTCATTAAAAAGTGTATGAGTACGTATTATAAAAAAATATCATCTTTTCCAATAAAATCATTTTAATAAATAAAGGAAGAAATATAAAAATTGTTGTTTCGATAGATTTAATCCTTATACCAATAAAGTTAGTTATAAATTGTAGGGAAAAAAAGATGCAAGTTTATCAATAATATTTGTTTGCTGACATAAATGGTATAAAAAAATAGTGAAAAAAATTGAAAAAAAATCGAAAAAACCCTGTAACCGACTCATGTTTAACCGAACCGAAAAATCATTTTAAATGGGTTGGTTACGGTTTATGTTAATTAACCAAACCGAAATCAACGGTTTGGTTACGGTTAATGTCCTGAACCGCCCTAAACCGCATCATTCACACCCCTAGAATGAAGTAATAAACTCGATAAATTATTTTTTTCCCTTGGTCCCAACTCCAAAGTCTAATACTTAAAAGGAATACATTAAATAAAATTATATTTATTATAACTATTTTACGGGATCAAACTACATATATTTATATTAAATACAATTCTATTAATTACATTTAAATTTTAATTATTATCAAATTAACTATTCTAATTAATTTATTATTACTGTAATGTTTGGCATATTTTCATAAAATGAGAAAAATATCATATGTATTAACATAAGTTTTAAATACTATATAAATTTTATATAAAAATTAGCATACCAAAATACCTATAAAAATTAACATAAAATATATTTATTAAAGATCTAATGTTTAGTGCCAATTTTTGGCATTACGTAGATCTCTATTATATTTGGTATTAAAATGGATGTAAAATAGAAAAATGTTAAATATGAATATAAAATAACAAAATATTGAATTTAATGTTAAATATAGAATCAAAATGTTGTCATAATTGTGGAATAGGGATAGAAGGGAGAAAATAGATGAAAATAAATAATTAAAATATTGACGACAAATGTAATTTTGCATTTAAAAGTAAACTGATTAAAATTTTAGTTCAATTTTGATCTTTTTGATGTCGTTTTAAAGTCATATATTTAATTATAAATTTTATTTTAACTTTTAAAATTACTTTTCAATTTTATAACATAACAATAATTATACACGATTGGGTATGTCCTTTTTTGGAGACGGGGAAAAATAAGGAAGGGTGAAGTGAAAAACGTGATAGCACTTTGGCAAAAAAAAAAACGTGATAGTGTAAGTTAACGCCAGAAGACTCATTTTTCGCAAAGAGAAATTCTAGAGTTCACACCAGTTTTTTCAAAAAATTCTCAATGTTGAATTGTCGACTTGTCGTTATATTATTGATTTTCATATATCACTAATAAAATGGTGATCAAGTGATAGTTGATTAATACTTGGCATCACAACACGTCAATTGTCGTAGATGAGGGACTTCTTTGGTTCTTCAGATATAAGTACAATATGCTATCACATTTTGACACTAGAAATCAGTGTCTAAATAAAAAACGGATTAAACGGCCAATTAAGCGGTTGTTTAAGCGGAATTGGGGTATAAAACGCTTCGATTTTATAGTAAACGGGTGATTAAGCGTTTTTTAAAATTAAGCGGATTAAGCGGTCATTAAGCGGAATATTAAAAAATTAAGCGGTTATTAAGCTAATTTTATAATTTTAAAATATTTTTTTTAAAATATGACTATAATTATATTAAAAAATTAAAAAAAATTATTAAGAATATTATAAGTTTAAATTCTTATTACTACATAATTTTAATTTTAAATATAATAATATTATATCTAAATATTTAAATATATATTACTAATTCGCTTAACGTTCCGTTTAGAAATCCGTCTAGACGTCCGTTTAACCCGCCTAGGTGCTAGAAGGTCCTCTCGCCGCTTAGCGCTTTTTACAACACCGCTAGAAATCAGCTGCCATAGCTGCTGAAATTAGAATTAAATGTTTCTGTATGCACCATTTCTAATGTATTGTGTCTTTCTCAATAAAAGGTCAATTGGTCCAAATATATTAACATCACATAAAGGCCTAATTTTTGGCAAGACATTATCACCAGGTATAAACGCCTTCCCCATTTTTGCTAGCAGTTTGAAATTATTCTTGGCTCTCATGATTAATCTTATGGAGTATATCAACTCATATTAGTCTTAATTTTACAGCGGACGGTATACATTACACAACCAATATGAGCAAACCACCCCAAAGTTTTTGCTCTAGCAGGTTTGTCACTTGTCAGTGAAAAAGTACCGATACTACGACCCTACACGGCTACACCCTGTGGACTCAACTTTCAAGGTAGGACTGCTATTCACAATAAAGTTGTGAATTCTAGTGATTAATCATTTACTTAACTGTTGTCTCTGTATGAACCGAATCCTGAATTTCTAAATCTAGCTCACTGAGAATTTTTGTAAGAGTCCGTGTGTGCGAGAAAAAACCGGATATTCACGAAAAGTCATGAACATGAGGAACACTTATTGAAGAGTTTTGTTGGTGAAAAAAAAATATTAATGAGAGTTCGTGGATATAAGAAAAATCCTAAAAGAATTTGTAAGTATAAGACAAAAAAGATATTCACAAGAGGTTATAGTGAGTATGAGAAAAATTCTACAAGAGTTTGTGAGATGTGAACAGAAATAGAGATATTCATCGGAAATCGTGGATATAAGAAGAACCTAGAAGAGTTTGCGGGTTGATTTAAAAAAATAACCGTGATAAGTTGTGGGTATGAGAGATTTTTTTTGTGAGAGTTTGGTAGGTGTGATGATAAATAAGGAAATCATGCAAATGTTCTCGTAGTGGCGGACGATAAAAGGGGTAGTGGCGGACACACAGACTAGGACTATTAATTGATCGGAACTATTCGGTATTTCGGTTTATATTCGGCTCGAAAATATGATACATGCCTGTTAGAACATAATATATGGTTATGATAAGTTGGTCTCCTAATACCTTGAGATTTTAGGAGAGTTAGTAACTTAACATGGTATCAGAGTTCATGTTGGGAGAGGTCTCGGGTTCAAGTCTCCGACTCTCTGCCACCCTCAATAAATGTCCCAAAGATGGGTGCCCGTGATCCACTTTTCACCCCCAAAAATGAGATTTCGAAAATGGGTGCCCATGATCCACACATCAACCCAAAAATGGAATTTTGAGTAAGGGAGAATGTTAAAGTATAATATAAGATACATTTGGGATCTTCCTCTAACACCTGAAGATTTTAAATTAGCTAGTTACTCAACATGGTATCAATATTCTCATAATTAATTATAGACACGAAAGACTTGTTATTTCCCCCAAAGATGGGCGTCTGTGGTCCACTCTTGACCCGTAAATGGGCTTTCGAGTGAGGGGGAATGTTGGTTACTCAACATGGTATCAAATCTCCGGTCGGCAGGGGTCTAAGGTTCGACTTCTGTCACCCCCAATATTCTCATAATTAATTATGGAGACGAAAAGCTTGTTATTGTCCCCAATATTCTCATAATTAATTATGGACACGAAAGATTTGTTATTGCCCCAAAGATGGGCGTCCGTGGTCCACTCTCGACCCGTAAATGGACTTTCGAGTGAGGGGGAATGTTAGAATATAATATATGGTCCTGGTAAGTTGGTCTCCTAACACCTTGAGTTTTTAGGAGAACTGGTAACTTAAGAATGTCTCATATTCGTTTTATAAATGATCCAAATCTGAAGAAATAATTCAATCCGGATAAAATATGATTCCGGATATGAGCACTCATATACCTAACAATGTCTCATATTTGTTTTATAAATGATCCAAATTTGACGGAATAATTCAATCCGGAAAAAAATATGATTCTGTACATGAGCACTCATATACTTGCTCAGATTATGTCTCATATTATTTTTCATAAAATGATCCTACCCAGGATGATCCATGATTCATATTCGATTCAAACCCGCATATGGATTATATTTTTAACCTATTCTATTTCTAAGTAAATAACCATTTTATAATTGTTTAATATCTTCTATAAGAGTAAATTTTTACAAAATATGATTTATCCATTATCATCATATATACTTAATACATTATAATTTGGTTAATTTTATGTGTAGACCGACTTTTTGTTGGGAATGCTATAGCCTATATATGCAGAACATTCTGCAAAATATATTCGGCAAACAATACATATCTCTAACGTCTCCGATGTTATAACAAAAATGCGGTCTCTATTATAACTTTTTCCCATTATATAACAAAAATATATGACTTATTAAGATCTTATTATTCAAAAATATGTCTGGTACATCACAGTCGCATATTAGCACCCATTCTCGGTCATGCAAGTAATTCTTTTTCCACTTACTGAAACGTGAATCATTCTTTTTGCCATTAAAATTCACTTGTGTCAATATGATTTCATGTTAAAGCCATAAAACGCCATTATAATTTAATTCACGGCCGATATATATTTATATATATATTAAAAATTTATACATCATTTTATTTAATTAAAAATGGTTACTGACTATAATTTTAGAGTCTAATTTTATATTTTGACAAGGTTCTACACAATTTTTAATGAGGTAAACAAATAAATCTCTTAGTTTGATGACAGAGGATAATATGATCAAATGATCTTTACTGAGATGTAACAATAATCTGGAGTCGATCCTCACTCACTACAACAAATCGGCCATTTATGATAAATTAAATTTTAGAAAGAAGCATAAGCAAGCAGCTCCTTGTCAAGTACAAGATTTTTCATGTCTTCATCTTCCAAACCTACAATGGCGTTTATACCATCCTTCCTTGGAGTATCCATCATGACAAAGGCATTAACAAACGGCGTGTCCACGATAGTAGCCTTAACAGGGCTTCCCCACCCGAAATTCATCTCATCATACAATGGAAAATTACAAATGCAGCTAATAGAATAAAGCTTGTGATAGTTCATTTTTGCATACATGTTCATCAATGGCAAGACATCTTTTCCATCCAAACTCCTAAGTCCTCTAAGCTGCATCTTCCCTTTTCGCATCTCGGTCACTAGGGGCTTAAATTGTGTCTCAGTCATCGTAGTTGTTGGAGTGTGATTAAATGTAAAGAGATTGCCTACACTTGTTTGAGGCAGAGGGGGATCAATCAGATGTCGCATGTTTACTGGCTGGAACAAAACAGAGTTAGGACAGACCCCTGAATTTGTTGTAGCTGCGGCAGCTACTGAACATCTGTACAAGAGTGCAGTCACAAGCTCATTTCGTGTGTACTTTTGATCATCCATTATACCATGTTGTTTGTCTTGCATTACCTGATAGGCCTTCAATTCCGCTATCTTTGTGTTGGGAAATAATATCTCCCTAGTGGTCCAGTGCTTTTTTGGAGCTGAAAATTGGATTGCAAATGAATTATTGTCGAAAAATGACTCGGGTAGCAGCTCTTGCACAAAACAGGGATCAAGATGTACTAATTTTTCTTGATCATTAGAGTTGCGTAACAAACTTGCCCAGTAGCTTACAAATGATAATAATGTGACAGCATCAGAGATACGGTGTGAAAGGCTCACTGCTAAAGCTATTCCTCCGCAAGAAAAATGGTTAAGTTGTACAACCATTAAACGAGAATACAATACATCTTGCCATATTGAGCCAGGTGGAAAGAGATGACCAAAGCCTTCTTCTTCATCCCTGACTGGAGCTTTTTCCAGAATCTCGGATAAACTGCATGCTATCCGGGCTTCAATGAAATGAACTCCTTCGTCATTGCAGTCAACGTAGGATCCTGAAGAACTTAGCCTTCCGGCAAACGGGTAGTACTTAGAAAGTGTCTTGGATAAAGAGTTCTTTAGTAGATCTGATATTGTGGTACTACTGGCTGTTGATTGTGGATTGGGATAAAAGAATATTATTGGAACGTAAAAATCTGGAGTCATTCGATCATGAAAAGGAAAATTGTATTGTTTGAGCATGAGGGGTGTGGGGGAAGCTGGTTTAATGTTGGTTCTTGATCTTGAGATGACATGCAGCTGCCTTCTCGATATCAGTGATGCCTTAAGGATTAGTCCCCTAATCGTCATATTGGCTGTTGATGAATGTTGCACAAGTCTGTGTATATATGAGTAAAGCGAGGTGTCCAAATTTTTTGGGACAAAACATATATGGTAGTTCAATATTAATATATAGAACTACCGTAATAGCCCGTGGACGAGCCTAAAAATAAACGCATCGATATCTGTTCTAAAAAGCTCCGTGCATTTTTTTTAAGAAATGTGTTTTTTTTCCATGTTTCCATCATTGTTTTCGTGTTAAAAGTGGTACAAGTGATGTTTATACAATATTAATAACTCTGTCAGTAGAGTTCGTAAAAATTGAAAATGCTATAAAATATTTATACCTCACTTATTGGTACCAAGCCGAGAATAGCTTATACGTCTGCCGAAATTCTGGTCAATGTGAGATAATATTGATTTTTTTCACATCCTTACACTCGAACCTCTAATTATTGTGTGATAATACCAACTATTTTTCCTTCCCCGCTTCTGATAACTTAACACATCAAGTTTTCGAGAGCCGGTTCTAATATTATATGTAATAACTCAGGTCAAATCTCAAGTTTATTTTGAAATCAGGTCAAATTCTGAATATGTAACACATATAGGGTCAGATGTAATCCACAAACCAATTACATGAACCCGGAAAATAATGATTTATTGATATACTTGATAATAGTAATTTATCTTTTATCTAAAATAAAATTTACACATGTATCGATATGAGATTAAGCCTGTAGTACATGTTACAATCACTAATTTTAAATTTTTACATAAATGTATTTTAATATTTAAAATGTAATTTTCTTAATATTATTTATATGACGTAATAATACATTATTATTTTTAGATCATCTATAAACTCTATATTAAATTAAATTTATATGATTTTGCTTTAAAAATTTAATTTACGTAAATAAATCAAAATATTATTTATTTAAAACACAAAATTTATATTTTAAATTTGCATTTATAGATATACAATAATCATTTATATGATTTATTATTTAAAATTTACTTATTTTGATTATGAATTTTTTATACAAAATATGAAAGATTATTTTATTATTTTGAATATCGAATATATTCACTCATGTTCTGCCATTATATAAGAGAAGAAATAAGAGATTATTTTATCTTAACGACATGACTCATACAAATGGATACTTTTTTCGCATCCTTACACCCGAATCTATGATTATTGTGTGATAATATCAACTGTCTTTCCTTCCCCACTTCTGATAACTTAACGTATCAAGTTTTTGAGAGCCGGTTCTAATACCATATGTGACAACTCGGGTCAAATTTCAAGTCCATTTTGAAATTAGGTCAAATATTGAATATGTATCACAAATAGGGTCGAGTTCATGAACCAAATATAACAATTTGTGCAATCCAAAAGCCAATCACATGATCCCATAAAATCATGATTTATTGATATATTTGGTAATAATAATTTTATCTTTTATCTAAAATAAAAATTTACACATGTATCGATGTAAGATTAAAGGATGTAGTGCATGTTACAATTACTAATTTTAATTTTTTACATAAATATATTTTAATATTTAAAATGTAATTTTCTTAATATTATTTATATGACGTAATTATACATTATTATTTTTATCTCATCTATAGACTTTATATTAAATTAAATTTATAGTATTTTGCTTAATTTTTTTAATTTACATGCCCAAATTAAAATATTATTTATTTAAAACATAAAATTTATATTTTAAATTTGCATTTATAGATATACAATAATCATTTATATAATTTATAGTTTAAAATTTACTTATTTTGATTATGAATTTATTAAAAAAAATATGAAATATTATTTTATGAATTTGAATATCGAATATACTCAACCATGTTATGTCATCATACATCTATACTATATTATTATAACCAAAAGAGTAAAAGTTTTGGTTGGGGTCGGTCAGTCGATCGGTATTGGGCCACAGGCCTAAAAAATATACATGTATTAGATAAAAATTTACTTATTATAATACGGACCCTAACTATATACATATCTCTATTAACTAAAATTTTACTTTTTAGTTTGTCAAATTTTTTTTTTTTTTTTTTACTTTTTAAGCCCATTTATAACACGGGTCCAAATTAGAACATATTTCTATTAAATTGAATAAATTTATATAAAATAAAAGAACATATAATATTAATATAAATTCTTAATATTATAAAATTTTATATTAAGTATCAATAAGAATATAAATAAAAAATCAATTTACCTAAATATTAGTTATCTTGTGCTTCGCACGGATTATAAGAGAATAAATAAGAGATATGAGATTATTTTATCATCACTACACGATTCATAAACACGGATACACATATTATGAGTATGATGTGTAGTACATGTGATAAAGTGGTAAAAATAATTTCGAATTTGTTGGTAGACTCAAGTTCGACTCCCTTTAACAACATTTTTTTAAAATAATAAAGAGTGAAAATTTGACATTTCAATTCATGAATAAAATAACTCATAATTAAAATGTCTCAACACAAACCTATGTTCTCCCATTATATATAAGAGATTTATTCAATCAAAATTTGCCATGTAAATATTTTAAAAAAATTTGAGGAGAGTCACTAGCATTTTCTGGTGTATATATATGGATAACATTCAACTGCAAACTTTTTAGCGTGAGAACCGTGAAAACTTTTAATAAATTCTACATAACCATAATAAAAAAATAATAGTGCAGAATCATAATTTTATTTGCAAAACTATAATAAAAAGTTTATCTAAATATTTTTTTGCATTTTTTATTATGGTTATGTAAAATTTAATGAAAGTTTTCACCGCTCTCAGCTAAAAAGTTTTCATCTCATTGTTACCATATATTATAGATATATAAATATTATAGATATGTATATGCTCATTAATATATTCTATTAAAATGTATTATATGATCCAAGCGAACTTATCTCCTCAAAATGAAAGAGGGGAATGTGGTAGGATGATAAAACACTTGTACTTTATAACATAATGCAGGTTAACAGGAGTATATAATATGAGGAAACAAACAAATAAATAATATATATGAAAATGTGAAGTGTTGATTCATATGAACCCGCCTTGAAACTTATGATTTGGTTTGTTGGTGACAAATACTAGTAATAAACTTGTATGTGTGATTTCACACGCACAAATATAGCTGGACACATGCCACATACGTCTGTATGCTATAAGAAGCTAGGTAACGAGTTGTTTTCGTGATATCACAGCTCCATCGCCCCCCGCTGAAGCCCAAATAATAATATAGTAGTAATATTTTTTTTACCAAGTTGCCGACTTTGATTATTGTCTTCAGTCATGTTCTTTATACATTATCTAAATTTAGTAGAATCTATTCTACCCTAATTTGAATTAAATTCAATTTAATTCGAGCTCAAACTCCAACTCGAACATGACTCAAATTTACTAGTGATAAATTTGAGTTCAGCTCATGAAAAAAACTACAAGTCGTATACGTCGTATTGGTTTTTGTGTATAAAAAGAATAATTTGAAACTAAATTATTAAGTTGGTTCTAAATATTTAATTGATATGAACTTTAAAAATTATGTACGACAAACATGTATATTAATAATATATTTTAGAATCTGCTAACACCTTAAGATTTACAAATATTAGTAACATAACATGTTCGAGACTCACGTCGTACAGATCGCTTGTGCGTTGTTACATTACACCGTTTTTATTTTTAAATTTTTATAATATAGTTACGCGTTCAATTTTTGACAAATTGTTTGACGATGAAGATTGCATTCTAACATTTCAATTGTACAGTTTACTTGCGCTCGTAGTTTTATTAAAAATGGTCGTCTCATTTTTAATATATTGCAAGGATCATATTGAAATTTGAAGCAGAGAAGATAACAATTAATGGAATAGAAAAGCATAATACTTGTTAGAATATAATATGATCCTGCTAAGCCCGCTTCCTAACACCTTGAGGTTTTAGGAGAACTGGTAACTTAACATGGTATCAGAGTTCCAGTGGGCAGGGGTCTCAGGTTCGACTCCCTGCCATCCCCAATATTCTCATAATTAATTATGGACACGAAAGGCTTGTTATTGCCCCAAAGATGGGCGCTCGACCCATAAATGGGCTTTCGAGTGAGGGGGAATGTTAGAATATAATATGATCCTAATTAATTATGGACACGAAAGGCTTGTTATTGCCCCAAAGATGGGCGCCCGTGATCCACTCTCGACCCATAAATGGGCTTTCGAGTGAGGGGGAATGTTAGAATATAATATGATCCTGCTTCCTAACACCTTGAGGTTTTAGGAGAACTGGTAACTTAACAATACTTATACTAATGCAGTAATGCAACGAGACTTGGACCCCATCTCTTCCAATCAAACTGTCAAAATAGTAACCCTAACTACATGAAGCAAAGAGAAAGAGAACTGTATGTATTGATAATGAGAGAAAGTTATGTTTACAATGTGCAGATCACTTTATATATAGACTAGCTAAGCACGTGAATGTGTAACTAACAACTTCTAGATAGTTGACTTTATTGACTTTCTGTATATATAACACAAACAATTTAAAATAATTATCGATAATACCCCTTTAAAATCTGTACCTTTTCAAATAATTATCGATAATACCCCTTTAAAATCTGTACCTTTTCTATCACTTTTTAGTATTGACCAATGACCACTGTAACTCTTTTAATTGTTTAGTAGTTATAATTACCATGCTCATTTTGTTTGGCTAAACAAATGACCAGTTTGATCATCCACACTTACGTGATTTGTTTAATCTTTTTATTGAATTATGGAATGGTATGTAATGGATGCTTTTTAATTAATGTTATGTTAGAACTCTTATTACCAGCTTATCACTTAAAGAATTTGTTATTACAGTTAAAATTTTGCTATTAGTATTAATATATTGACCTTTAAAATATGTTTGTTTGTACACATATACAATGGCAGGAAGTTTTTAAAGGTAAACTAAGAGTAATACAGATATTTTCCAATATTATCCTCTTTGTGACTTACGCCCGTAAACGGTTCGGGTTCGGATCGGATTGACCTATATCCATATTCACATTTATTTATTTATTTTCGATTCAGATCGGATCGGGAGTCGGATATTTGATAGGCTAATCCATATCCGGTCCATTAGGATCACTGATTATCGGATCAGATATTCGATCCATTTAAAAAATAAAAATTTAGAAGAACATAAAATAAAATATTAGATCTTTTAATTTAATAAAATGTTTGAATTTCGAATTATGTTTAATATTAAATATTTCATATTATTTTATGTATAATATTGTATTATATATTATATATAATATATAATATTTATATATAATATATTTCACATATATATATATCCTACTCCAATAAAAAATAAATTTGACTAGAAACTAGAAACTATGATATATTTATAAATATTAAAAAAAATTAAAATTAAATCAATAATTTAATTAATAATATGTAAATATTGATTTTCTGCAACAGTTTCAATCACTATTTATATAGTGACAATCACTAATATACAATCATTATTTTATACGGTTACAATCATTATTTTAGTTATGCTTATAATTATATTTAGTGATTTTTCATTCAAATAAATACGTCTAACCACCACCACTGACTTCGGCCATCATCATTGATTCCGACCACCACCAAACTCAACGATTTACTGCGGGGGTATTAATAAATTGTCAAATTTAAATTCCAATCACAAATTCATAATACAAAAATCACTAATATGTATTAAACAAATCACTAATTTGTATTATAAAAATTATTAAAAAAATACTGATACACATGTATATATACACCATTATAACATCACTTTTCCATCATTATAACTAAACATCTCATCTGTTGTAACCATCGACATCGCAACTACCAAACAACATATATAATCTCCGATAAAAATATTACCTCACATTACTAATTCTCATTATAAAAAAATTAAAACAACTCATTTATCATTATACTGTCAAAAAATGCATCGTAATTAACAGTAATTGGAGTGTAAATTCATGAAAATTGACGTCAAAATCCAAAGTGCTCACTATTTATGAGAGAGTGATAATATTACACACATAAATTTGCATGTATACATATGAATAGATAGATGGAAGAAAAGTATGAATTGAGAGAGAAGGTCTATACGGAGAAAAAAGTAGAGATTAAGAGAAAGAGATTGTTGACAATATAAATGATAAGAAAGGAACCGGAATAGTGATGAGGCTTGGGAGCGAGGGTTGAGGGCAGCGGAGGCTGGGTGCAGATGGGGAGGGGGCAACAGAGGTTGTGGTGCGAGGGAAGGAGCTGGGTTGGGTTGCAGAGAGGGTGCCGGTGGTGGTACTGGGGTCGGTGGATGGGTTGGGGAAGGGGGCTCTGGGGATGGGTCGGGAAAGAGGGTGGGGTCTATTTTGAATAAAAAAATGAATGGCTAGTATTGGTTTCTAGTTTCTAATTTTGACTTTGTTTCTATTTGAGCAAAAGTCTATATATATATATATATATATACTAGTATATATATAATCGGATCGGGTCGTTAACAGATCGGATCATACTAAATCCATATTCGTTGTTTATCGGATCAATTTTTTTTAAAGGATCCATATCTATTTATTTAGCTACGGATCGAATCATATCGGATCAGATATCCAATCCGACAGGCCTACCCTGACTATGTTATATATATTTTCTAGCTTATTTTATAGAAATTGTCATCGAGATGTACAAAAGACATATTTAAGGGCCACGGATGTACATTTTTATTTTCGAGAGTTTATGTGTATATTTGATGAAACTTAAAGGGTAAAAGTGTTAATAACCCTATAAATATATAATATATAAAAATTAATATAAATTGAATACCTTATTATTTTTCTTAGCATTTTATTATTTTTGTTTTAATATTTTATTTATATGATTTGAATTTATTTTTATATTTATAACAATAATTTAAATTTATTTATATGTGTAAAAATACTTTTATATAATTTTTCATCTATTTTATTTCTGTTTGTTTTTTATGAGTATAATGTTTGTGTATTTTATTTAGAGATGTGTTTTAGTTAGAAAATTAATATTTATATTTGTATTTTAAATAAATAATATATGTGTGCTTTATTTAGGAGATTAATATATAATTAAAACAAAGTCCAATAATTAATCAATTACCCGGCCCAAATAGCGACTAACGAATGCCAAATTTTTAATGTTTCGGGATTAACATTGAATTTTTTTAATTTTCTTTTATTATTTTATTTAGATGATTTGTTCTATTTTTAGAATAATAATTTAAATTTTATTTAATATTTTGTGTAAAAATATTTTTAGATATTATTTATATTTGTATTTTAAAAAGATAATGTTTGTGTGTTTTTTTGAAGTATTTTTGACCTATTCTAACTAGTATATTCAAGTTGGTTTACACTTGCAGTGACCAAAGGAATTGTTAGAGAAAGACAGCTGCTCAACTGAATGAATCGCAAGCTTGTCACAAGATCTAATATATATCCATCAGCTACTGGACCACATTTAGTTGAGACTTTAAGAGGCACAATTCAATATGATTCTAAAAGTTAACATGGACATGCAGAGCTTGCAATTTTTTACTTTGTGAAGCCTGCCTGCCAGCTGCATGGTTGGTTTCTTGGTGCATCTATGGCCTCTACCTACTTAAGGTTAGATCTGGTTGAACTTGAATTAAGCTTATGTTATTATAGCAAGGCGAGGTACAATTTCGTTAGCTCAATGAATACAATTTGCCAGCCTTTATGTTTAGAAGATTGTTGTCATTTCGAATAATTTGTGCTTTCCTACAAACATATTGAACATGTTACAAAGACAGTGAATTAGTACTATATGTCATTTAAACTTTGAAAACCATTACATAAGGTCCTAAATGCACAAATCTCAATCTCAAGCACAGGATGTAAGGTCTCTGTATAAGAAAATGTACGGAACTTATGAGCGATGAACTATGCCATCGAATAACGTACACTCTAATCTTAATATTAACAAAATGCGAGCTGAGAAGGGAAGAAAGAATACCTTTGAAAAAGGTCTCATGACTGCGGAAGTACTACTTTCTCAACTGTCCCTCATGCTCCTCTCACAAAAACATTGTCCCTGTATTGATTATTGTTTCTCACCCCTCACCAGCTACTCTATATAAAGACAGGGATCAGAAACATAACATCCACACTAAACAAGTCTCCTGTTTCTCCCCTATTACTCAAATTATCAGCAATATGGCAAACCACAAGGTCTTGTTGCTGTCCTTGTTCATCATGGCTGTGTCATTTTCATGTATCGGTAATGCTGCAGCCTCTCGCCATCTATTGACAATATCAGGCTTTCCTTCCATGCCAAATTTTCAATTCCCATCGGTCCCCACTACGCCTAATCCTTCATTGCCTTCATTTTCACCTATTGGCGGTTCCTCCCCAGCTTTCCCTAACTTGCCAACACCAACAATTGGCACTCCCTCCTTCCCAACTCTCCCTGGTATTCCAGGAGTCTTCACTCCACCTCTAGACACCAAACCATAAATGTACCTGATATGCTGTTACTAGTCACTACATTATTTATGTATGAAATATGTATATTTTCGAACGTATGAGTTCTGCTGTTAGTCTGTTACCCTGACGTGGATTCAATAAGCATACAGGAAATGCTGTGTTCTGAATATGTAACTTGTGTTGTCTTCTCACTATATATAGGTTGTATAACTGTGTGCTCTATCATTATTGAAATAATATAAGCAATTGATATGTATCGCAAGTTTGATTCTCTCGCAAAACAAAATTATGCAGCAATATATGTTTTTCCTCTATAGTATCTCTACATCATACACAAGTTACAATGTGTTGGCAACCTTAAATATGCCTAATATTTCGTACTAACAGTATGTAATCGCGAAAGACAAGCAGAATTAAGCAACAATTATCAACAAGAGGACAAGGTTTATTATATAGATCAACAACATCAAACAAGAAAATTATACAGAAAGCTAGAGATAAACTAAACTGTTTGTACTTTTTGTAAATTTGGTTTCTGTAACATATCAAAAATAAGTTTTACAGAGGCTGCGGACTATTGTTCTGGTCTCCTAGAAGATAAGCTGATTAAAAATTACTATCATTTGTGCAAAGATTTCCCAACTTTTATCCAAGGCAAAAGGTTTGGTAATTCATTGGGAATTTTAGTAAAACGTGAAGTCACGCGGCTCAACCCAACTAGTAAAACAAGGAGTCTTCATTTATATGCACACATCTAGCTAAAGTTTGGAATCTCTGTAATAGCTAGTGCGACAATTCCCATATTACACTTTTAAGTAGTGTATATTTTCATTAATCCTTAACCATTTCGACCGTTGGCACAAAATAGAACACGATGCCTTCCAACACCATCCACCAGGATAAAAGATCGAGGCCACAAGGAGTCAGCAACAAAACTACGCACATTCAAATACCTGCACCTAAACGTTTTCAGTACCATACCCATTGCAATTTAAGGAATCATGTTTTTAACGTAGGAAAGTAATAACTAACAATAGCAGGACTTTCTGCTTACAATTCGTTGAGTTGATCAGCAAGATTATACAAGAAGTCAATTACTCGAAGGAAAAGTACATCATAATAAGATTTTAATGACAAACAACACACTTTTGAACTAGTTTATCGCGGGTTTTAACTCTCTCCAAACATATTCACTGCTAATTTTCAGTTAGCAAGATCAGCGCACACATTACTTATTATAGATTTCTTATGCTTGCCGAGGTAAAAACCCAAACACTACATTACAACTGATAACTATCTTGACTCGCATAGTCACTATCTCTAAAATGACTCGAACCACCAAGTTGAGATCAATGCTACACCAGATTTTCAGTGAGGGTTATAGCTTGTGTTCTTCTTGCCACCCGGTGCATTTTCACAAGGGTACCCTATGAGAACAACTGAACAAGTATTGGTTATATAGTTTTGTATTAGCAGTCGCAGTTATAGTCCGGCCCTAACGAACGATTGTCTTATCCATCCATCCATCCACGTTTTTTGAATTCAGGGGATCACATCTCTCCGCTGGAAAAAAAATGCCAGTGTTTGTTTTGGAACATTTGTTATAACGAAAATGACTTACTTACACATTTCAATTTCAATCACTACGAACTCTGCAATTCATTTAAATTTATAAATCACTCGTAAATATTATATTATTATTATTTTTCTTTTATTTATATTAAAATTTAAAATATTTTATAATGTTAACAAACGATTTTTTTTATTTATATTTTTAACCTTCAATCTCGTAAGTTTCACGTGTTTTAGCCGTAATGGGTTGTGTATAAACAACAGTATGTAGATGGCTGTCCATGATTATAGTAAATTTTAACACTTCTTGATAAACGAGGATTTAGGAATCTTAAATATCCATTGATCTCGAAATGAAACCCCTCTCTCTATATATCAATACCCTTTTGTATATGCTCTCGAATGCCTCATTTAGGTAAATATCTCATCAATCTATGCTCATTGCTTGACGGGTCTCGTTTTGATTGAATAGTTACAATAATTTTATATGGGGGTTCTTGAAAATTTTAAAGTTTGAAGCTTTAATTGTTTTTAGGGGTCTTTGAATTGTTATGTTTAGAGATTTTTGAAAGCCTGTGTATACATGTTATGTTTGAAAGATTTATGACAGCATTGCTATTTTGTTTATTGGTTATTGAACCTGTTAATTTGTTCAAGTTAAGGATATTAGGTGCATGCTCTTTAGAGTTTTATTGTAATTGTTATGTGATCGAATCGATACAAGATTGAACAAGTATGGCCCGAAGAGGGAGTGTTGATGGTGAAGGAGAAGGGGAGGAAAGTGATAAGGAGCAATGTTGTAGTTCACCTTTCGAGAGGCCTAGTTATAATGAATCGCCTTGTTATAGAACACGTTATCCGGGTGCAGTTAGATTGAGAGCGTATATGTTTGATGGATTAGGGAATTATTGTAACAAGGATTGGGATCTTCAAGAGGGTAGTGGACAACAGTTTTCTTGGTACCATGTAGAGCTTCCTAGAGGGAACCAAAAATTGTCGCAATCCGCACAATATCTTATTGATGCTCTTTGTCCGCCGTTGAAACTTCAAGATATTCTTTCACTTCTTAGTAATGGACCCTTTTGTGGTTACGTAGATGGTTCTCTTGTTTTTAGGGTCAATTCACCTGGACCTGCATCTAGCAAATTTACTTTCAGAATTTCTGCGAGGGTTACTGAGAGTTCGGTGATAACTGTATCTTTGGGTCGAATTCCTAGATTGGGTTTCTCGCCAGTTGGTCAGTCGCTTCTTTTGGATGTTCCTAGCGTGGAAAGTCCCACTTATGTTAGGGGAGAGCATAAGGAAAGGAGTGGAACTGTGATTGCAGAACATGTTCTTGATTTTTTGTTGAGGATGAATCATTCAGAGGAGGCAGATAATGCCGTGCCAAAGTGTGTATCGAATCTTCTTGTTCACATTATTGACACACATGTGGATCACCTGCAGGATGTTGTGACTACACTTGAATTGGAGCTAGATTCAATAGAGTTTGAATTGGATAGAGGTACGAATGAGTTATGATGTTTAGTCTTTGCTGTTTTCTTAATTTGTTATCTTAATATAAAGCTTTTTAAATAATATTCTTACCCTTTTATATTAATTAATTTTAATTATTTGTGTGGGCTTAAGTTTCGATTTATCATTTTCTTACACTATGTTCATTACTGATTTAACCACTTAGACCTTTTCCCAATCTCTGCTTTTACGTTTGTGCAATGGCTAAAATTTTGCAGCTTTGAATGTCTGAGTTTTTCCATCATACTTCCTCTGTTGCCTACTTGATTCTTGCTTTTAAAGATGCTATGATTGTGCACTTGCACCTAATTGAGTGCTTAGAATTCTAATAATGATGTATTATGATTGACAGTATAATTCATGTTTTACCTATATTAAACTTGCCCTCACATAGAGGTAGGTAGTTATTGGTAAAAAAAAGGTATTGGAGACACAATCTTGTTCTCATGCATATGTTCATTGAATCAAATGCTCTTTTCTCAAGGAGTATGTATAGGCATGCTTTTTAGGTTCAAAATTACTATTCTTTATAAAAATATAAATTTTCATGCATTTCAGGTGGTTTTGCTCTAAAGGAAAAATTACTAGAGGATAGAAGGTTTCCAAGGATGCATCTAGACTTGCAGCGCCTTCTGCAGGTAGTTTCTCATTTTAATTCTTCTAAAATTTTTAGTTTGTCTAGAAATACTTTTATCTAATTTGGAGAATCTCTTTGAATCTTCATTTATTCTAGCAACCAATGAGCTATATAATAAAGGATATAAAAATTATGTCGTATAATATGAAACATCTTATAAGATGTATTCCATGAGACAAAGATCCACTGAACATGGAAAAGATTGCCCAACAAAGTACCCAAGGTCCATAACAAAATTCTGTATTCTTTTGTACTGGTACACAAGAATTTTGGTGACTGAGAAATGGGCCCTGTAATCAGTTTCCAACTCACATTTAACGATCACTTTTTGTGATGATGTCAAACTATTTAATGAAGGTATACACATGTTTGTGAGATCTCAACAAATTCTGATGAAATGCAGGTGATTGCGCATGGGGAACAAGTATTTCCACGAGTCAAGGAAAAATGTTCTTCAAAAGATTGGTTTGCCAGTGAAGACATTAACTCGATCGAAGACTTATGTGGGGGACTTAGGCGACTAAAAGAGAATGTTGGGTTCATAGTCAGTCGTGTCACAGCTGTCCAAGCTGGTCTTGACAACTGGCAAGCAGAACAGATCAACAGAAAACTATACTATCTTTCATTCTTGTCAATCATATTTCTTCCTTTGTCCATCATTACCGGAGGTTAGAATGATCTCATAAAAATCACAGTTATACTTTTTCTAAAAAACCACGAGCCTCTTTGACGTACCAGTTTATGCGTTATGTCAACAGTGTTTGGAATGAACGTGGGAGGAGTTCCATGGACAGGACAAGATGATCCAAAGCTAGCAGATGGGTTTCGCAATGTTGTATGGTTGAGTGTGGCAACACTACTTTTGATACTGGCGCTCTTTCTTTTTCCAGCACTCTGCACTCGTCTTACTGCTTGGCACAGGAAAAGAAAAATAAGAAAAAGCTGGAACAGGAGCTTTCTTGCCAGGAGACCTGATAGAACTGGCTACCTGCGGCTTTAAGAACAAAATAAGTGGCCCTTATACCGGTTATATAGTGTTTTGTTAGTCGTTTTCATATTTTCCCGGAATATATAAAATGCCTTCAATCATATAAATTCAGAATTATATCTTCCTATCATTTTTAAATAGGTTTTTTTGTCGCCTTTAGGAGTGATATCATTCAAGATAAATATAGCCAATAGCGATGCTATTACCTCTTGAATTTTCAAGGGATGACAACGAATCGGGTTTGGGCGGGTATTATGAAATCCAAATCCAAATATTTTCGGGTTTTGAAATTAAATCCAAATCCAAAAATGAATATCCAAATTCAAATCCATCGGATTTCGGATCGGATCGGGTTCTTTCGGATATCCAAAATTTAAAAAATAATTTAATTAATTTAACTATCAATAGGGCACTTAGAATTTTTTTTAATATTCATTATATTTATACAATAATTTATATGCATACTTCTCTGATTAATACCTTAACATATAGTATAATAAAAATTTAATAAAAAATGTGCTTATCACTTTATTAATCTTTTTTGTTTTAATCGAATCACAATCGTTACATATTTTGAATATTTATATATATTAATAAATAGATAAATATTAAAATAATTTTATCTTGAATAAATTTTTTAAAAAATATTGAAGAAAATATAATAAAACTCTTTCTAAAAAAAAGTAAGTAAGTTAATTATATATGTAATCAATATATATACATATACATTAATCAATTTTTTTCGGGTTTCGGCTTCGGATCGGATATCGGATTGAGTTTCGGATATCGGATCGAGTTTCGGATCGGTATGTCTCAAATCCAAATCTAAAAAATCGGATTCGTTAAATCCAAAATTTATGGTTGTCTGTATGTACATACATAGAGTTCCTTGTATGTGCTTTACATTACTATCATGCTAAGCCTGACGAAGTGTTGTGAAGTGTTTAAGAATATAGACTTGTTCAATACAACCTCCAACTAAGGGCAATGAATTGACATTCCATGCATAATAGAAAATATTACCAACCAGTGGATCTGACGAGTCTAAACACATCAACAACTTGGTTGAAAGCTTTTGCCAATATGTGCATGCTGTGGAGCTTCTCTGGATTGGACGAGACGAAAATGGAGCTTCTTTGTAATCAACGGAACAAATGCAATTAATTTTATCATTAGAAGAACAATTTACTTTAAAAAATTATAAAGTATAAGCTTGACAATTATTAAATTAATTTTATTTGTTTTTTAATTGTTTCCATTTCTTAAACTTTGTAAAAGGTTCAATATGCAAAAAAAATGCTACAGATTGGATTTTGACCCGATTCGAAAAATGATGGATTTATAAGACTTAATACTCAATTTGTTTTTAGATTTATAAGACGGGTTGTGTTAGTTTTTTATTTAAAATTATTCCCTTTTTTATAAAAATTATTAATATATACCAGATGATACATAATATCCCAATATAAATATTTTTATTTGTCTACAAGTTTGGTAATTTTTTTAATAAACTAATTGATTACCTATATATTTGATATATATTTTAGTTATATAGATATAAGTATAAAATTAATATTTTAGTTATAAATATATAGATATATTTGTGCAAACTATTTTGTTTTATAAAATTTTAAAATAACATAATATTACTATATTCACTAAATATAAATATTTTAAAAAATCATAAAAAAAATGTATAATTAATTAAAAAGAATGGGTACATTGTTGGGACCTGGGAGGCGCTTGATATATATTAATCCAAACCCTACTGTCTATCACTACCTCCCTGCATCTCCCAAACCCTAGCTTAAACCTCCCAAACCCACACCAAAAAAATGGTGGAGGAAACAAAAGTGATGAAAACCCAAAAACCCAAGAAGAGAGAAAGAGCAATTGAGCTTGATTCTTCATCAAAAAGCCCTGTTCTTGACCCTCTTAAACCCATGGAAAGAAAAAAGAAAAGGAAAGCCCTGGCCAAAGAAAAGCAAAAACCTTTGAACCCCACTTGTGAATTGAAGCAAGAATTGATGGAAACTTCATCTCCTTCATCTGGTAATAATGGGTTGCCTGAATTGCATATTGGGGTGTTTAAAGATCTTGGGAATGGTGATGTTGGTGTCAGAGTTGCTGCAGCTGAGAGATTGGTTGTGGAGTTGAAACAAGTGCAGAAAGCTTATGAAAAGATTGATGAGAAAGATGAAAATGGTGATGGGTTGATGTTGGAAGCTGAGAAAGATGATGGGTTGAATAATTGTGCCCCTTCTGTTAGGTATGCTGTTAGGAGGCTCATTCGGGGTGTTTCGTCGTCTCGGGAGGTTTGCTTCTGTTTTTGTTGTCATTTTTGGATATTTTGTTTTTGTTTGGCATTGGATTGTACATTTTTGTGAAATTTTGAGGTTGTTAAAAGAATCAATTAGTGGTTTGTTTCACTGGTGGTTGTAATTTTATAATGTATCTGTAGTTAGCTAATGGATATCTTTTTTCTTTTGCGGAATTGAAAATTTATTTATCTTTTTGCTGTGTGTAGCTAGAAGATTTATTTAGAAGTTTGTTTCATTGATTCTGTTGTGATTTTGGACAATGTATCTTTGATATGCTTATGGATATCCTTTTTTGCGGAATTAAAAGCTTATTTATATTTTTCTGCTATGCGTATCCGAACAATTACTTAGAGTCACGAGTCTCTGGTTTTTGTTGTGGTGGGTCTGTGGTTTTTGTTATGATTTGGATAAAGTAGCTTTATTGTGCTAATGGAAACCTTTTTTTTGGACTTGAAAGCTTATCTATCTTTTTTGTTATATGTATTTATACCAAATATGTAGAGGTTTGGTTCATTGGTTTCTGATGTGATTTTTTATAAATTAGCTTTAGTTTCGTAATGGATTCTCATTTCTCGTGGAATTAAATGTTTATTAATATTGATTTCTATTTGTAATTTATATATATAACCTCTTTTATAGGGGATATTTTATTGTATGTTTTGTTTCAATTTGCATAAAACAAAAGTAATCGTTTCTACTTCTTACTTCCTCTCTGTTGCTCTAATTAAATTAACTGTTTCTACTTTTTCTTTATTGCTCACTGAAGTGTCAATTTAATACATCATACTCTCAGTAGAAGGCCTATACTTTGTGTTATTTCATCCATAGAGATTTTGGGTGCATGTTTTTTATGATTTTAAATTAATAATAATCTTGTGAAACTCTATGTGTAGTGTGTGTACTTTAATTAAATAAAAAAGATAAAATTTGCTTGGATATGGTTATCAGTTGGGAATCATGTTTACTCATTTAGTAAAGTTTGAATATTTGTTCTTTCATTTTTTTCTTCTCTATTTGAGTGATGTGTGAAATGACAATCGGTGCTAGTATTAAATGTGCTTAAGAAGGCATTATGTGCCAGTTTTACTATCAATAGCATGATCACTGCCATCAATAATTCAATATTGCTGGTCGTGGGCTTTGATGGAAAAACTGTAGTTATTATTTGTTTTTTAATCGGTCAATTTTAAATGAGTTTTTGTTTGTTCAGCCAATCAACTGTAGGAGGTGTAGTACATAAGCTCATTGCTCGGTAATTGTATAAATGATTATAAGTGTTTATATTACAGGTCCATACTGGACAATGGACATGATTGTACCAATAACTTTGTTATGGTTCGTTGAATAAAATGTGTGACGTTGTCTAAAAATACTTCTCTATGACCTAACTTGAGTTAATCTGGCAATTTTCTGCAGTGTGCTAGACAAGGGTTTGCTTTGGGTTTGACTGTTTTAATTGGTGCACTTCCTTGTGTTGAAGTTAACTCATTGATGAAACTAATTGTTGATTTATTAGAAGTATCTTCTTCAATGAGGGGCCAGGTATGTAAGCATTTCTATCTTCCATAGAAGGTTCAAGTATCTTGCAGTCTTAGTTGCTCTTGATGTGTGTGCAGGATGTGAAAGATTGTCTCTTGGGTCGCTTGTTTGCATATGGTGCCATTGCACGATCAGGAAGACTGACCGATGAGAGGACTTCTGACAAGAGTTATATTTACGTCAAGGATTTTGTTAGTTCTCTCATCTCCCTTGCATCCAAAAAGCAGTATTTGCAAGAACCCTCTGTCATAATCATCTTAGAATTGGTCGACAAGGTACTGTTCTACCCTACTTGACTAGCAGTTTAGTATGAGCTATAAATTCTAGATATTCTGAACTTTTTTACACATACTTTTCCTTTTCCCTTGCATCATACTTCCAAAAGTGAGTTTTATCAACCCAAATTCACTGCTATAAGTATATGGTGTCTGCATCTTTGCTCTTTTTGCAAGTCTTTTAAGGTATTAAGGTTAAGTATCCATAATGCTTCAATGTGTAAGACTTAGCTTCAACCTCGTATGGTTTTGTAGTAAATACACCCTAGGCTTATGTTTTCAGGTAAGTTTGTGCTCTTCTGGTTATATTGTACAGTAGTGAATACACCCTAGGTTTTTTGTTTTCAAGTAAGTTTGTGCTCTTCTTGTTATATGAATACACTAACATTCACATACATAAAATATCATGTACATGCACATAATTTTTTTATGTGAATTGTTTTCTGATGTTTGATGTCTGAACTTATTTCAGTACATACTTTGTTTTAGAGTAGTGGAGTAGTCCTGTGTAGTGTGTACAGAAAGAAACTATGTCCTAGTATCCTGATGTTATCTTGAGAAATTTTTTAGGTAATTTGTTTCTAAGGACCAACCTGTGGTTTCCTCTTTTCCTTCCATCTGTAACTTGTGTGTTTGTATTGTTGCATGCCCATTAGAGTTGCATAATTTTTTTATTGTGGATTTTTACTGTTTTATCCACTACGCTCAACATTCTTTGATCTCTCTTCATCTTAAAATGAAAGGCTTCGTTTAATGCATCAATACTACTTTGTTCTGTGGCAGTTACCTACTGAAGCTGTGTTACATCATATTTTAGAAGCTCCTGGGCTCCGGGAATGGTTTGAAAAAGCCCCTGAAGTGGGGAATCCCGATGCTTTGCTTCTTGCTCTTAAGACGCGTATCAAGATTTCAATCGATAATGAAGTCTTTGGAAAGCTTTTGCCTAATCCATATAGCTCTAGCAAGCTTTTTTCCACCGGCCATCTTTCCTCTATTACTAATTGCCTAAAGGTTATATTTATATTTCTTTGTACACAAATGGAGACTAAAAGCTATCTTTCTGATATTGTATTTTTTTTATAATGCTGTGTGCAGGAATCCACTTTCTGTCAGCCCCGAGTTCATAATGTATGGCCTTCTTTACTTGACATTTTATTACCCAATGTTGTTTTAAAAGATGCAGACACAGCCCCAGGTTCAAATCATGTGAAAAAGCACAAAAGGCATCGCAAGTCAAACTCATCTGAAGAAGACATTGAAAAAAATCTTCGATGTTTCTGGGAAACTATCATTGAAGAATCCTTACTGTTGTCATCCCACGATCGTAAACATTTGGCATTTGACATTTTTCTTCTTCTCCTTCCAAGGCTTCCTACATATTGTGTGTCGATTGTGCTGTCTAGCAAATTTGTCCAGTGTTTGATGGATGTACTTTCCACTAAAACCTCTTGGCTATATAAAGTTGCCCAACATTTTCTTAAAGAGCTATCAGACTGGGTAGAATGTGATGAAGTTAGAAGAGCAGCTGTAATAGTATCTCTGCAGAAGCATAGCAATGGAAAATTTGACTGCATTACACGTACGAAAACAGTAAAAGATTTTATGGCAAAATTTACAACTGAATCTGGCTGCATGCTGTTTATTCAAAACTTGATGGACATGTTTTTGGATGAGGGTCATGTCACTGAGGAACCTTCAGATCATAGTCAAACAACAGATGATAATTCGGAAATAGGTTCTGTGGAGGATAAGGAGTCTGCTGGAACACAGGGATCCTCTGATTTTTTGAAAACTTGGGTTATCGATTCTCTTCCTAGTGTTTTGAAGCACTTAAAAATTGATCAAGAGGCAAAGTTTGGCGTGCAAAAAGAAATTTTGAAGTTTTTAGCTGTCCAAGGTTTATTCTCTTCATCACTTGGAACAGAACTTACATCCTTTGAACTAGGGGAGAAGTTCAGATGGCCAAAGGTGCCAACATCTAGTACTCTTTGCAGGATGTGCATTGAGCAGCTTCAATTATTATTGAAAAATTTCCAGAAAGGAGAAGGTCCTCATGCTGTGGTTGGTGGCCTTGAGGCAAATGATCTTGGATCTTATTTTATGCATTTCTTTAAAGCATTACGCGATATCCCTTCACTGTCTCTATTTAGAACTCTGAGCAATGAGGATCAAAAAGCATTGAAAAATTTGCAAGCAATGGAAATTCACCTTACTAAAGAGGTACTCCTATCTTTCCCAAAAGGGATATGCAACACTGGTTGTTTAACTTTGATTCGGTGAACACCTTTTGTAATATTTCCATAATGGCATATATGCTAGAAGGGATTAAGCAAAGTGAAATGTTCAAATCTTAAAACTTTTAGCACCCAAGACATTAATTATGTCGAGACTTAAAATGAGATATGCATGAAAAGCTCGATTCCTTTAATACAGAACTATAAACATCTTAGGTATATGTAGTGACTGAGCTTCTCAGAGCAAGTCCAGTGCAAAATGGCTATAGCCATCGCTATAATATTGTACCAAAGAGTGAATTTTATGCTAAAATATAACTGACATTCCAATGCTAGTTGCAAAATGCAACCAAATGTATCCATATTTAGCGATGTACATGGCAATTATTATTCATTTGCTTATATTTGTACTTGTTTTATGATGTGGCAAGTATGAATATATCCATCTTTAGTTGTATATATCCATCTTTAATTTCAAACTTAGAACTAACTATGCATTAATTGCTTTGGAGTGGTCAATTTTTGCATTTGGTTCCAAAGTATAGCAATGCAACCAAATATATATTTGCATTGGACTTGCTCCAAGAATCTTCAATTGTAAGTTCACCAGGTTAATTGATTAAGTAGTATCGATCTGTGTCAGTTGTTCCTACATCTACATCTCAAGTTCTATAACTGTTGCAGGAAAGAAACTGTGGTCTTAGCACAGATGCACGGAAATTACGTTCTCTTAGGTATTTGCTCATCCATTTGCTGCTGCAAATTCTGCTTCGGCCTGACGAGTTCATCGAAGCTGCATCTGAACTTATCCTTTGTTGCAAGAAAGCTTTTCCCTCCGACCTTGACTCCTCTGGAGATGATGAACCAGATTCTGATGGAACACCTGAGTTGATGGATGTCCTTGTGGATACATTGCTTTCTTTGCTGCCACAGTCATCAGCTCCTATGCGGTCTGCCATTGAGCAGGTGAGTTCCGGAAAACCTAGGCTGTAATCACTTAACCAGAATATTTTTGTATGTTATCAGGTAAGCTCTATATATGTTTGCACCAAAGTTATGTTCACTTCCCAAATGATTGAGATCGAATTTATTATTGTAACTGCTGCTGAGGGGTTTTTTATGCGGGGCGTTTATGGTGGAGACACTATATTGGTTTATTTGGCAGTATGTTCTTTACGAAAGATATTAAATTTGACATTGTGGATTACGTTGAAAGTACTGTTTGTCAACATGTTGCAGTGAGCCTTGACGTGAGTTAAATTACCTGTTCAAGTTATAGTTCTTTACCTCTGTATTTTATTCTTGTAGGTATTCAAATATTTTTGTGATGGCGTCACGGATGATGGATTGCTTCGGATGCTGCGCGTTATAAAGAAAGATCTGAAATCAGCTAGACATCAAGATGTAGACAGTGAAGATGACGAAGAAGACGATGATGATCTTCTTGGCATTGAAGAAGCAGAAGAATCTGATGAAGGTGAGACAGCTGAAACTGGCAATAGTGATGATGAATCTTTGGATTCTGAGGCAATTGATGGTGGTCAGACAATTGGCAAAGAAATTTCTGATGTCGCGGATAATTCTGATAGTGGAATGGATGATGATGCAATGTTCCGCATGGATTCATATCTTGCACAGATTTTCAGAGAGAAGAAAAATCAGGCTGGTGGGGAAACTGCTCAATCACAGCTTGTGCTCTTCAAACTTCGTGTTCTCTCTTTGTTGGAGATTTACCTACATGAGAATCCTGGTAATTTATTTTTGCAATAAATAATTCGCGTGTCGTGTCTTATGAGAGGTATATAACCTTTCATCTCCTACACCTTTCATCTCCTATACTTTGTAAATAGATGAAAGATGATTAGGTTGGCCGTTGGCCCTTGCACCTCTGTAAAATGCACTCAGAAATTTTTTCAGAAGCATGACTTTGATAGATTGATTAAAATTCACCCGATGGTCGTTGAACAACTTTGATATGGGCTTAAACTTGGAAAGCGGAAGATAGATGGTTCGGGAATATGTAGTTAAGCAAATTTAATTAATTCACAGAGCTAAAGTTTAAAATATAATCTTTTAGAAAAGAGTGCATTAGGTATGTCATAATCTATAAGGTGTTGAGTGTTGACCCATCTAGGATAGTGTAGCCGGAGTTGTACTTGTACACATTATGTGATAGTGGCTGTATCACGTGTCATATTGTTTCTCATCTCTCTTAAACCAGGGCTCAAAGTGTCAGGAACTCTAGGTTACTGAACTGAAAATAACAATGTTTTTATGGTTTTCTACATGTCTAAGTGATAAATAGTGCAGATACAGTAGAGAAACAGAGAGATTACAGGAGATTGGAAGCAGAAATAGAGAGAATAAAAAATTAAGTGGAGAGATTATAAACTTGCAGAGAAAGATAGAGTTTAGAGAGAGGGAGTGGTGGAAATATATTCCATTTTCATATCATTCAAATCATAGACTAAAAATTACCAATACAACTCCTTATTTATAGACTCTGACACATAACTAACACTAAAAGGACTAGAATACCCTTAATGACACTGCTGCACTACTTATAGTATTTATTCAAACTCAGATCCTGACAATCCTTCCCCTTAAATGCATCCATGTCCTCGTGGATCTTATTGGCAAACAGTGGCTTTGGTTCATCATGCATTCTACTCGGAGCATCTGCCACTATATTCTCTGTGCCTTTCTCGTAGAGAATAGTGTCAGCAACTTATCCACATCTGCTCAAGTAGGATACAAACTTTTTGTTCAGTCAAGTCTTTCAAAGCCCAATGATCAGTTTTAATATAGAAGTGTTTGTCCATGAGATAAGGAGTCCATTTCTTCACTGCTGCTACCACTGCCATTAACTCCTCATAAGTGGACCGCTTGACCTTTAGGGCCTAGAGCTTTTCCAAAATAAGTCAAGGGATGATGTTCTTGTGTTAGAACAATTCCTATACCAGCATTAGAAGCATCTATCTCTACTGTAAATTCCGTGGAATAATCTGGTAAATTGAGAACAGGAGTACTGATCATAGATTGCTTCAGGTCATTGGATGCCTTCGTAGCATCTTCAGTCCATTTGAAATTATCCTTTTGCAATAATTTGGATAAAGGTCTGGCAATGATGCCATAACCTTAGACAGATTTCCTGTAGTAACCACTTAACTCCAGAAACCCATGTAATGCCTTAATGTTTTGAGGCAAAGGCCAAGCTAGCATAAACTGAAAATTTCCAATACAACTCCTTATTTATAGACTCTGACCCATAACTAACTCTGAAAATGCTAGAATACCCTTAATGACACTACTGCACTACTTGTAGTATTTATTCATACCCAAATCCTGACCCAAAGGCATTAATCTTCGAATGATATAGTTTTGGATGTGTAATTGTATAGGATATTAGTAGGTTAGAACTGAAAAAATTTTATACAACCGAAAATATGACTTTTAACGGATTGCTTTAATTAATAGTTTACGTTTTAGCATGGATTCAGTTCTGACTCTTGCATCAGTTTGTAGATTTGTTAATCAATCAAATTCAGCAACTCAAATCCTCAGACCATCAAGTACATGACTTTAGGCATGATAAATATGGATTTTCTTTTAACCCTCTGTAATTGCAGAATAATATACAGCACTCTCCACTCCAGTCTACTGCAAATATAATTATTATATTTCTAATTTTACTCAAAAACTTATAATATGGAGCCATTTTTAGGGGTAAAATATTTGTCAAATTATTTGAATGTACTATAAAGTTTTATCATGATGAATTAAAACAGTAGGTTTTTCTTTTACTGCATGGGTAATGTTTACACAATTTTAACTGCTGTACAGGTAAGCCGCAGGTGGTGAAAGTGTTTTCGTACCTAGTCCAGGCATTTGTTAATCCAAATACGACAGAAGGTAGTGAACAGCTTGGTCAGCGTATATTGGGAATTTTGCAAAAGAAAATATTTAAAGCTAAGGACCATCCCAGAGGTGAAGCAGTTCAATTGTCCATGCTGGAATCTTTGCTAGAAAAGAACTTGAAATTGGCATCAAAACCATTCAAAAAAAAGAAAACTGCACCCAACCCTTCAAAGAAAAAGCAATCAGCCTCTTTTAACAGATACAAAATGATAAAAACCCTTGCTCAAAATTCGACATTTTGGATATTAAAGGTCATTGATTCAAGAAGTTTCCCAAAGTCTGAACTGCAGAGAATCTTTGATATCTTCAAAGGGGTTTTGGGGTCATATTTTGATAGTAAAAAGTCTGATTTGAAGTGTGACTTTTTGAAAGAAATATTTAGGAGGCCATGGCTTGGGCATCATCTCTTTGGATACCTTATAAAGAAATGCAGTAATGCAAAATCAAAGTTTCGGCAAGTTGAAGCCCTAGCTTTGGTAACAGAGATACTGAAATCACTCGTATCTGTTAATGCTGATGGAAGTAGCCAAGACCTTTCAAAAAAGATGCTGAAAAGTCATATGTCAAAACTTTGTCATCTGATGAAGGAATTGATGACTAATATGCCAGATAAGCAGGCTAAAAGGGCTGAAGTACGAAAGTTCTGCGGAAGGGTCTTCCAAACTTTAACAAGCCTTAAACTCTCAGCATTGTTTCTCAAATCTTTAGAACCAGAAGTTCATGCTGCTTGTGAGGTGCAACTTGGGGAGAGTTTTCTTGCTTTGAAGAAGCAGGAGTAAAGTAGATCAGGTGCTTGATAGTTAAATTTTTGTGCATTGCCACTACACAGGCAATTTATTGAACAGTATTGACAGCTCCTGACTCTCTCTTTGGTCCATCCAATGTCCTCGTAAGCTTAGCAGCAATATTGGTCTGATAACCTTATCAGGTGAAGAAATGTTCAAAGTTCTGTATTTTGACCTTTACGTTTGTGTTGTCCTGTTGTGGCTATATTTATTGAGCAAATTCATTTAGCTTGTTTGGTAGAAACCATATGTGATCAAGACTAAAAAAAGTGTACTTTATTTTTCATCTCTATAGAATGAATTTTTAAATCTCCTGGAATTTACGATAACAAGTGCTTCTGGTTTGAATGCCATTGTTGCATGCTTGCTTGCATCACTGTTGGTATACTCTAACTTATGCAATTTGGTTCAAGTAGCTGACTTTTTATTTTTTGGAGGGGTATTCTTGTTCTTCTCTACCTTTAGAACAAGCCCCTCATTATCTAAGTCTCACCGCCCTCCTTTTGTTATAGAAGAACAATGCCGGAAATCTTAGATTGGATTTTTAATGCATGTAGGATATTGTAATTGGTTCTATTGCTTAGTTCCCTATTAACTATATATACATGGAGTAATAAAATATATTACCTCATATCTGTAATATCCCAGAAGGCCAGAAGTTGGTAGCCTCTGGTTGTGGTGTTGGAGCATTGAATTTAACCAACCAGCATCATAGAACATGTAAGGTTTGAGCTTTTCATTTACATTTTGTTACTTCTCTTGTGAGTTTTGAATCTTTTGGATTTCTTGGAAATAATCTATCTTCCTGTTGGAGTAGAAACAATGTCTACTCCGTGTTGGAGTAGAAACAATGTCTACTCCGTGCATCTTACCCTCCCTCCCCGAGGCCTAGTTCTTGTGTGGTACAACGGCCATATGGGACATGATCAGTGATTTGAAAGTTATTACAGTATTAACTGAGTTTTGCCTATTATATCCGGTTGATACCTTTGTCCTATGTCACTTGTTTTAGTAAATTTTAATTTTACTAGTGATGAATATGGCAATATATATAATGGTATATATATATATACATGTAGAAGATTGCAAAGTTGAACCACTTGGCATGTTGAAGTTAAAGATTGGATAAGGTTCAAACGCCGAGCCTACAATTTTTCATATTCTATATGTTTAATGAATCAACGTACGTTGTTGTCAGCTGTCCTCTTCGATTAAATCAGTCCGTTGAGGTACAACACTTTTCAAATTGTATTTTACTTCTATTATTGAGTTTTTAAGTGAGACGAACATTCGCATTTGACTTTCAAAAACTGTCAAGCAGAAGCCACTAGTTTTTGTGCCAATCTGAACACAACTAGCTATGAAATACACTAGACCTACCTGTATATCTCTTCTACGTGGTTCAAAGCTCAAACCTTGTCAAAAATAATGTGCGAATGTAACGGCAATGCCCATTTATCCCAACAGTGTAAAATAATGCTTAAAAAGTCACCTGGGGTTTCCACTTTCTCATGAAATGTACTGTAAAACATAAAGCACATAGGAGGAAGAAGGACCCTTCCTCTAATTTACTGGTTCTTTCGTATTGATTAAAAGTAAAAGAAATGAATGATCATAATGATTGTCAGTCCCTGGGATATGCTTTCATCAGCCTTGATCAACAAGATTTAATCGCAGAATTGAGAGGCAAAGAAGCGCCACAATTATTTAGTATTGTTGGTAATCTGTACACAAAAGAAATATCCTAATATTTACATCTCATTTCCTTCATCTACCTGGAAAGGAATGAAAAAAATATAACTAACCGGATCAACAATCAATAATTTATCCGGAGCTGTCTCTCGGCATTGGATGATGTGTGTTTTTTAACTCTTGATCTTGGCCTCAAGTACGGGTTCATTTGACATCGACATAGATTACCAATGCTACAACAACAAACTCAACACTCCTGTAAGTGTTCTGCAAATGACACTTTAAAATTCAGCTCACTTGACACCCACAAATACCAATATTGTCATCAGTTAGTTACCACATAACCTCATAATGCCACCTCAACATATCGAGAGGAAAGTTTCCATACCAGGCCTCAGCCGCTTTAGCCAGATGTTATTCATGATTGCACTTCATCCTCTGCATCAGAATCACTTCCTGAGCGACTCCCTGAATCCGAATCTGTTAACATAACATTAACGAATTAACTCTAGCAATATCCAGAAACACATTTCATTAAAGAAACGTGGAACTTAATATACCACTTGAAGAGGAATCACTGCTGGAACTGCCTGAACTGCTTGAGCTACTACTTGCATTACCATTCCCGTTCATGTTTCCATTATCACGAACATTCCCACCATCATCTTTCTCAATTTCAACATGGGGGAAACTACTCTCCGGCATCTCATCGCCAATGTCAACATCCTCATCGCCATCTCCTTTCTTTATCTTCTTTGCCCCATCATTTATATCACCAGTAAGAGCCTAGAATTCACACCAAAACATGATCAGAAAACTAATAATATCCTATAAATATATACCAACATGTCTATGAACAAGTAATTAACACTACCTCATCAGTATCAGGTGCAACCATGGGAGCTGTTGAAAAGTTCTCCATCAGGGCTTGCCTCTTCGTCTTACTTGCAAGCTTTTTCCAGTTCGTCACGAATCTATCAAGCTCCCAAAGAGTTTCTATATCAAGGGCTTCGATATCAAGCTCGATTTCATCACCTTCCTGTGCCAAATGCTCATTTCTTTTTTGTATAATTTGCACCAACTGTGGCATCTTTTCTTCAGGCAAATTTTGTAACCCAGCTCCCAACTTTTGCTTCTCCTCCGTTGTCATAGCTCTCTTATTAGGGTCCTTTGCTTTTGGCTTAGGCTGCTTCAATGTAGCCGCCACAGCTTTCCCCGACCCAGTCGGCTTCACTGGTTGTGCTTGCATCGGAGAAGGAGTCAACACAGGTGATTGCATTGATCTAGGATCCGAATTCGAACGATTAGAAGCACTAGACTGGATTAAACTCTCAGGAACCCTCTCAGGCTTCATCGGAGGAATGGAACTAACTAAATTAGTCTTCATCTTCTTAGGTCTCTCCGGAGTAGGAATCTCATTCCAAGAACCACCATTCCAATCATCATTCCCAATACGAACCCCGTCTTTCTCATCCAATTTATCCTGAACTGGCGCAAACATATCCTCAAACTGCGACAAAAGCTGAGCAGCCATCGAATGAACTTGATCCGTCTTGGGATTATACAGCATTGCATTATTAAACGTCAACCTCACATCCGAAGCAAATTCACTGGGAAAAGAATACAAATTCTTCGACAAATTCATCTTCACCGTCCCCAAATCCATCGGTTCATTAACAATCTGATGATAATCATATAAACCCAAACCAACAGCATCCACCGGCTTATTAAAAACCCGACTAATCCTATTCCTCATCAATTTCGTCAAAATCTGCTTACACATCTTAATCAAACCTTCATAATCACCACAATTCCCATTCATAATCCCCGGAAACGACCTTTTCTGGCCCGAAAATTTCTTATTCTTCCCCAAACACCCCCCGGACTCAATTCGATCATTCAAGCTCCGAACTTTCTCAAGATCCGACTCTAATTTCCTCCTCAACTCATTCAATTCACTCTTCGAATACCTCGAAAAATTAAAATTAACATAATCACAACAATTAAACCCATCGATTCCTCGCTCATTATACGAATACGCATCCTCGGAAACATCATCTTGAGTGAGTAAAGGTCCAACCAATTGATGAAATTGCTTTCGCTTCGTCTTGGATTGCTTTCGATTAGGGTTAGGGTTTGTACAATTAGGGCTCGAATAGTTGAGTTTCTTTCCCATGTATGATGATTTTCCCCAGTTTGTTTCGTTCCGGTTCTCCAAAACCGGCGACGCCATAAACCGGCCAGACTTCACCGGAAATATATGTATGTATATGCAAAACGACGTCGTACGCGGAGCACAATAGAGAATGTTTTTTAGTGTGTGTGTGTGTTTTTTTATATGGGGATTTGGGTTTGGGTAATGAGCGAAGAAAACAAAGGCGAGGCGTTGGGTTATATAGGGAAATGGATCTGCCCGGGAAATTTACGGGCAGGATCGTGGCCGTTGATTACTGATCGGACGGTTGGTGTTGTTTCGGGGAGTTTGACACGTGGCGAGTTGTAGTGGAGCGATGAGGTGTGTGGTTGGATTTCGAGGAATGCAAGGTTAAAGAGGGGTGATGACGTGGACGGATGAATAACGTGGATTGGTGGGGTGGGGGATTGTGAAATTACTGCTTTGCCCATGCTGGTGTTTGTATTTGTTTAGTTGGGTGGGGTTGGAAAGGGGAATTTGTGTTTATTTTGACTTGTTAAAAGGGGTGATTAATGAAAAAGTGAAGCTAAACTTTGAATAACTCAGGCTCGTATCTGAATCTTAGCAGAGGGTGAGGAGGTATTTATCATTAGTAACGCCGGAAATCCCAAATTTTTAATTCGTGGGCGCATATATATATACGAGATTTTATTTTATTATAAAAAATTATCAATTATACAATGACAATTCATCATTTGATAAAAATTTTGGAAGCATTTTTTGGGGTCTCTAACATTTTTTTCATCATTTTATCGGTTGGGTTTTGATTTTTTGACAAAGTTGAAATTGAAATTATAATTATATATTTGATATTTGTTAAAAATTATAATTTTGGTATTAAGGGTCTCCCTGGTTTTCTGCATTTTTTGGAGGCAAATAACAATATAGAGGTCAGTATAAATTTACAAGTGTTAGTTACATTTAAGATCGAGTGAAAAGTTATTCAGTTGTTGTAATTACCTCCAGACCTTCGTCATAGTAAATTAGTCTCTTGGCTCTCCGAAAACCATATTCATCTTCATTAAGCAGGGATCTTCTTATCTAATAACATGGGGGTGAGACATTATGTTGATTAACATGAAGTAAAGGCAGAAACCAAAATCATAACAAAAATCAAACAAACAAGACAACAGAACGACAAGTTCCCACACAGACATCTGAAACCTCACAACTTTAAAGGATAAAAATTGATTTTTTTCTAACAATTTAATGGAAGGATGCAGAAGTCATCCCCAAAAATAGAAGGCCTAAATATCATATCTTAAACACAAATTGTTCATATCAAGAATCTCAAAGTCGTAGGCCATATAAGCATATTAGTTACTAATATTGGCTTTTGGGTATGTGTTATGTTTATGCATATTCTGCATTTATTGTGTATATCAATTTTTTGCCAAGACCAGTAGACCACTTGGATTGTGTATAAACAAATATATAAATATACAAAAACACAAAGGAATGCATATGAGGATGTTAGGAATATATTAATTTGATGATGTACAAAATACTAGAACATGATTTAACACAGTCTATCTGCAAGAATCAATCAACGGATATCTATCTGCAAGAAGCAATCGACTGATAAATATCGATCGATAAGTCATCAACTGATAATAAACCATCGACTGATAAAGCCAATCGAGAAGTCATCGATCGAGAACTCAAGTCATCAACTGATATTTATCAATCGAGAACTCAAGTCATCAACTGATATTTATCAATCGAGAACTCGACAACATATATTTCCTGATCGAGAACTCATCAACGGATATATAGTCATCAACGGATATTTATTGATCGAGAAGTCATCAACGGATATTTACCAATCGAGAAGTCTCACAAGTACTCGATTGATTAGCTCACAGCCTGACTTCTCGAAGCTTAAAGGAGATGAGTATTCAGTTGATTCAAACAACTAGTTTAAAGGAAAGTGAAAGGCATAGGTGTACTAACTTGTAACACTTAATTATTTTGTAACTCAACTAAGTAAAAGATAAAACAACAGCAAAACAAGAGAAACTGAAGAAACACATGGAATCAATCAACTGAAGAAATGGTAATGATACTTGGTAACTACAAGTAACTAATTTGGTTAATCAAGGATGCATAAGTGAGAAGAAGTTCAATCTGAGTATTGCTCATGCCCTAACTTATCTAATGGAGAATCAAATTAATGTCAAGGAAGTATCAAGAAGGCCAAAGTGATTTCATGTAATGTATATCAACATCTGCATAATGTAAAGGTTAATCAACAAATGAGAACTGACATTCAGAAGCAAGAACCCCTACAAGACTAGTCACTTATGAACCAGACCATTGCATCAAGTGTCAGGACATTGGAGGCAAGTTCGTGTCAGTAATAGAAGATCTCATTTGAATTGAGTGAGGAAAAGAAATTGAAGAAGCTAAGGAAACTTGCTCACAAAGGTTAATTCTCAATTAGTCACTAAAGAAGGTCAACATTGGATGTGTGCAAATTTGCCAAGGCAAATGTCGATCCACAGCAGATCGAGATGCGGGTCGAGATTTACAAGTGAAGTAAAACACTGCAAAGGCAAATCTCGATCCAGGCGATAGATCGAGATCGAGATTCTCCCAGATCGAGATCGAGATTTTCACAGATCGAGATCGAGATCCTCATAGATCGAGATCGAGATTCTCCCAGATCGAGATCGAGATTTTCACAGATCGAGATCGAGATGGGTCCAGGCGAAGATCGAGATGCGGGTAGAAATGTAACATTTAATGTTCAAGGGACAAGTGGCTTATTGTGAACGGTTGATCCAGAGTTGTTGGGAAAGTACTTTTTGTTGTCGAAGTCCTGATTGGGCCACGTACACAAAAAGGACAAGATCAAGACTACATGACATTATAAAAGCAGCACTTTGTTTTTTATTTAGAAAAAAACTTGTATCTCTGTATTTTCAACGATAATTTTTTAAGAGAGAGCATTTACTGTAAAACAAAAAGTGAGAGAGAGAGGATCAGTTGAATCTAGCTTTAATTGCTGTATTTATTGTTCAACTGATCATGATGCTTTTATGAATGTTGTAGCAAATCCATCAATGAATATAACGATATATTCTTGAAATTCTGAGTCATCATTTATTACTTGCACATTGTTTATTCTCTCATAAATTTTTAAACAGTTGTATTCACCCCCCCCTCTACAACACTTTGGACCTAACAATTGGTATCAGAGCTCCTGTTAAACACATCTAACAGAGATCCTACTGTGTTGTTTGAGTTGGTTCTTGAAAATCCCAGATCTAATTTTTCCTTGAAGTTTGTGCCGAAAGTTTTTATTTGTTTCTTCTTGAAAAAAATCGTAGATCTAAAAAGTTCTGAGTCATGGTGTAAGGAATACTTGTACAAAATTCCAAAATACTGTACTTTAGAGCTTTGTGGATTTTCTTGTGGTCAAAACTGGAATCAACTGATTGGCTAAACAAAAAGGACAATTTCGAACTTCTGTCAACTAGAAAGTGGACACCTTTTTGTTTGGACTTGAAAAATTGTGGACCCTGCTACTGTTCCTGTGATTAAAACTAACTTGCTTGAATCTTAAGTGCAGAATCCGTTGGATATTAATTGTTGGACATTTAAAGTGAGATAATTAATTTTTCAAGTAAATACAATTTATTGTAATTTGAAAAGTGTATTATCTTAATTTTAAACTTTATTAAAATGGCCGCCGCACACAGATTTAAGATACCTCCGTTTGATGCACAACATTATGACGAATGGACCGGAAGGATGAAAGCTTACCTTGAATCAATAAACAAGGTATACTTGAGAATATTGGAAAACGGTCCATACATACCCATGAGAATTGAGCCAGAGCGAATGGAAGGAGGGATACTAATTCCATCCCGGTCTGTTCCTAAAGAGGAAATGGAGTTTTCAGACGCAGATAAAGAATTGGTTGGTATGGATGCGTCGTTACGCAACGTCATAATTGAATCCCTAAACTCAGAGTACTATGTTCAAATAAAGGGATTAAAAACAGCTAAAGCCATGTGGGATAAACTGGCTGTGGTGATGGAGGGGACCGAGGAAGTTAGAGATAATCACAAACGCATTCTGATATCTGAATATGAATCGTTCAGATGCGAACGAGGAGAAAGCGTAGCAGATGTTTACAAACGGTACAGTAAATTGCTTATCGAGCTGAGTATAAGAGATAAAGTCTATCCACTAGCAGATTCAAATATCAAGTTTCTCTTGAATTTGCCTAAACATCTGGAACACAGGATCACTGCCATTCGAGAGTCAAGAGATTTGAAAAACACTTCTCTCGAAAAGCTGTATGGTGTTTTGAAGACCTACGAGCTGGAGCAGGAACAAAATGACAGAAGAAGATCCTACAATAGTGGAGAAAACAAAACGGTAAGTGAGTCTGGACTTGTAGCTGAAGAAACTGCTGTAAAGGCACTTGCAGCTGTCTCATTGAAAAATGCTAATCCTGAAAGGGTGGTATTAGACATTGAAGATCCATCCGAAGAAAGTGAGGATGAATACTACACCCTTGAAGAGCTGGACAAATTAGAAGACAAGTCATATGCTTGTATTGCTCGAGAATTTGCTCATATCAGCTTCAGGAAGCAAAGAAGTGGTAAAGGACGATTTGGTAGTTCTTTCAGCCGAAGAGGCAGGAGAGGCAGTAGTGTAAGTGGTAGTGGAAATTACAGCGGTCGGAGTAGCACATCTGGTAGTGGCTACAGACCTAACCTGGTAGACAAGAACAAGTTCAGATGCTACAACTGCAATGAATTGGGGCACTTCGCAACAGAGTGCAAGAAGCCCAAGTACGTTCATCCCAAGGAATCCTATGCTGATTTGAAAAAGAAATATGATGCCTTGGTTAGCAAGCAACAGAAGGGAAGCCGGGCGTATGTTGTGACTGAAGGGAAGGGTTGGGACGAGTCTGATGAAGATGAAGATCAGGAGCTATGCAACTTCGCTTTAATGGCAAAATCTTCAGAACAATCAGAGGTACCAATTCTAACCGTAAATGAAATGTCTATTCCTGAGTACCAAAATGAATTAGCTGCCATGACTAAAGATATGTACAATCTCCAACTTAATCTAATTGCTGTTAATGAGGAAAATGCTAAACTCTCCCTTAAGAATAGACTTCTCGAGGCCAGGGTAGAGGAATTAGAATCAGGAGAAAGTAAGGAAAGGCAGTTAATGAATCAGGTAGATGTTTTAGAACACAAGCTTAAGATTAGGGAAGACCTTAACGAAGAACTTAAAAATGAATTAGCTGAGCTTAAAGTAACATGTAAATCTTTTGAAGAAGCCGCTAATAAAGTTTTCGTAGAAAGGGACATGTACATGAAACTGGCAGGCAAGAGCAAAAATGAAAAAGTAAACATAGGACTTGACTACACACAGAAAAAGAAAAATAGGGCTGCTGAGTTGTTAGAGCCAGTGTTAGTCAAAGAAAATGTGCCTGAGGTTTTAATGGATGTTAGAAAACCTATCTTTAAGCATTTTGAGCCTAGGACCATAGATCCTGTTGCTACTGAAATTGAACATGAGATTAAAATTGAAAGAGATTCAGAAGAAAAAGTAGTAGAACCTACAACTTCTAAAAGAGCTAGTAAGATTGCTTATGCTAAGAGAGGTGTAGGAACCAAGGAGGCTAAGACGGTGTCATATAAACAATGGGTAGCAGGGTCAGACCAAATGAAAGCACCTGTAAAGGCAGTTAAAACTGAACCTGCATCTGTATCTACATCTACACGAGCTAGAAAGGCATGCTATATTTGTAATCAAACTGATCATTTGTCTTACTATTGCCCGTTCTAGGTAGAGGAAGAAAAATCTGTTGGTTGTAATACCATGCCTGCAACTACTGCTTTGCCTAACATGCATGCAAATCATGCTAAATGCAATAATCCTAATTGTATGCCATGTGCTGTAAACATCATGCATGCTTATTTTAATTTAATGAATACTGCTAGTGCATCTGTTGAACATACATCTAGTAGTGGTAAGAAAAAGCATGTGGGGTCAAAAACTAAGACTTCAAGTCCTCCTAAAGTTAGGAGTGACCAGTCTACTTCCAAACCTGACAAACCAGTCAAGGTTGACAAGGGAAAAGACAAAGTCAAGATGAATGCCCCTGATGGCAACAAGGCAAAGCCTTCTGTATCTGAAAAGAAAAAGGAAATTATTGATGCCGGGCCCAAACATCATTGGGTTCCGAAGAACACCTAACCTTTCTGGATTTGCAGGGCAGTGTACAGGAAAAGAGTAAAGTCATATGGGTGCTGGACAGTGGAGCATCGAGGCATATGACCGGCAATAAGTCCCTGCTAACAGATTTGGTGTTGAGAGCCGGCTCCGTGGTTACTTTTGGAGATAACAGCAAAGGTTACACCAGGGGATATGGCAAGATCGTTTGTGGAAATGTTATCATTGAAGATGTATCTTTTGTGGAAGGATTGCGACATAATCTTCTCAGCATTAGTCAGTTCACCGACAGGGGTTTTGACGTCAACTTTGGGAAGCATGATTGTTCGATTCGAAGCAAAAAGGATGGAAGCCTTGCTCTCAAAGGAGTAAGGAAGTCAAATTTGTTCATAGCTGACATGAATTCTGCTGATCAGTCTGAAGTCACGTGTTTCTACAGCAAGGCTTCTGCTGATGAAAGTTGGCTATGGCATAAAAGATTATCTCACCTGAACTTTAAAGCAATGAATAATCTCGTAAGAAGAGAATTGGTGAGAGGGCTGCCGCAGTTGGAGTTCACTCCAGATGGACTCTGCGAAGCATGTGAGATGGGAAAATCAAAAAGAGCCTCGCATAAGGATAAACAAGTGAATAGCAATACCGAGCCCCTACAACTCCTTCACATGGATTTGTTTGGACCTGTTAATGTTATGTCAATGTCAAGGAAAAGATATGCGCTGGTAATTGTCGATGACTTTTCCAAATACACATGGGTGAAGTTTGTGACATCGAAAGATGAAGTGCCACATGAGATCATTAGACATGTACTGGTAATTGAAAACGTAGCAAGTCTGACTGTGAAGACTATCCGATCCGACAATGGGACAGAATTCAAGAACTCAGTGTTAATGGATTTCTGCATATCTAAAGGGATCAGACGACAGTATTCAGCACCGAGAACACCACAGCAAAATGGGGTGGTAGAAAGGAAGAACAGGACACTGGTTGAAGCAGCTAGGACAATGCTGTATGAGTCAAAACTTCCTTTATATTTTTGGGCTGAAGCAGTTAACACGGCTTGTTATACACAGAACAGAACCCTGATTATAAAGGACCATAATGAGACGCCGTATTACATGATGAATAAACGAAAACCATCTATCAAGTACTTTCACGTATTTGGTGCCAAATGCTTTGTGTTAAGAGACAATGCACAACTTGGAAAGTTTGATGCCAAAGCAGATGAAGGGTTTTTCATTGGATATTCTCTTGAAGTAGTAGCAGCGTACAGGGTGTTTGTGCTTAATGATCGCAAGGTGGTTGAAAGCCTTAATGTCACATTCGACGACTCAAAGCTCCCTTCTATACAAAAAGAAAATAGTGAGCCCACTTCCCTAAGATTTGAAAATATGGATGTTGATGAAGTGGATACAGTTCCTGAGTCAGTAGTGCAGGGTAGTGATCCAACTATAAATAATGAAATTAATCAAGAGTCTAGTGTTTCGCAAATTCAAAACCCTAGAACTGAGGGATCACCTTCCGTCAGACCTGGTACTAACTCAGGGGGAGTCAGTATGCACTCAGGGGGAGCAGCTCACTCAGGGGGAGCTAGTACTAGCTCAAGAGAAGCTAGTGAAAGTGCTTCTAGACTAAGTCACCTTCACTTACAAGATCAAGCTGAATCATCAAGAACATTTGCTAGGGATCGCACTTGGAACAAGGACCATCCGTTCGAGCTAATTATTGGTGATCCAGAAGCCGGAGTGACTACTAGAGGAAAAGCTAGAGCTGAAATTGCCACTGAGAATGAATGTCTATATTCAGTGTTCCTTTCTCAGATGGAACCTAAAGTGGTGGAAGAAGCCCTAGATGACGCTGATTGGGTGATTGCTATGCAAGAGGAACTCAATCAGTTTGAAAGGCAGAAGGTGTGGAAGCTGGTACCCAGACCAAAGAATAGATCTGTTGTTGGGACAAAATGGGTATTCAGGAACAAGCTGGATGAAGACGGACGTGTAACACGAAATAAAGCTCGCCTGGTTGCCAAGGGTTATACTCAACGAGAAGGAATTGATTATGATGAAACCTATGCACCAGTAGCAAGGCTAGAGGCAGTAAGGATGTTCTTGGCATTCGCAGCACATCATGGTTTTAAAGTCTATCAAATGGATGTCAAAAGTGCATTCTTAAACGGTGAACTGGATGAAGAGGTGTATGTCGAGCAACCTCCCGGTTTTATCGATATCAAACATTGTGATTATGTTTATCGACTCTTCAAATCAGTATATGGCCTTAAGCAGTCTCCGCGAAAGTGGTATGAAACTCTGTCAGACTTCTTACTAGAAAGTGGTTTTACAAGAGGAGTAATCGACAAGACGCTCTTCTACAAGAAATGCAAAGATGATCTAATAATGGTGCAAGTATATGTGGATGACATTATCTTTGGGTCTGCAAATGAGAAGCTGTGTGCTAAATTCGCTAAGTTAATGCAATCAAGGTATGAGATGAGCATGATGGGAGAGCTGACGTTCTTTCTGGGCATTCAAGTTAGTCAGAAGAAGGACGGGATATTTATCTGCCAGACCAAGTACATTCATGATCTATTGAAGAAGTATGGTCTCCAAGATGTATCACAAGCAAAGACTCCTATGGCAACAGCCACGAAACTTGACGAGGACAAATCGGGTAAACCTGTAGACATCTCAAGCTATCGAGGTATGATCGGCTCACTTTTGTATTTAACTGCTAGCAGACCTGATATTATGTTCTCTACATGCTTATGTGCAAGGTTCCAAGCGGATCCTAGAGAGTCACATCTCATAGCCGTAAAGCGCATTTTTAGGTATCTCAAGGGAACATCAAATCTCGGGATTTGGTACCCAAGAGATACAGGGTTTAATCTTGTTGGCTATTCGGATTCAGATTACGCAGGTTGTAGAATAGATAGGAAGAGTACTTCAGGAAGCTGTCAGTTCCTTGGAAGAAGGTTGGTGTCTTGGCAAAGCAAGAAACAACACACAGTATCTACCTCGACAGCTGAAGCAGAATATATTGCTGCTGGAAGCTGTGTGGCCCAGATACTGTGGATGAAGAACCAACTCAAGGACTACGGTGTGGAAGTATCTAAGATTCCTATCATGTGTGACAACACAAGTGCTATTGCAATGACCAACAATCCTGTGGATCACTCAAGGACCAAGCACATTGACATCAGGTATCATTTTATTAGAGAGCATGTAGAAAATGGAACTGTAGAGTTGCATTTTGTGTCTACTGAACGTCAAATAGCAGATATATTCACTAAACCCCTAGACGAATCAACATTTTCTAGATTGGTTGGTGAATTAGGGATGCTTAACACCTGTTAGTTTTGCTACCTATCTGTTATAATTCAGTTTGTGTACATATTATTGTTATTCATGAATATTCATAATTAATAATGTGTACTTAACTTCATAAATGTATGTGTTGCATATCATAAGGAGTTAGAAAGTTTCATGACATTAATCTTGTGCTGATCTGTATATCATTATGGTTAGTGTCTAAATGAAGTAATGAGAAATTTTCTATGGCAAATCTCGATCTATCCACATCAAGATCGACATCGAGATGTAGATCGAGATGCGGATCGAGATCGACATCCAGATCGACATCTAGATCGACATCTAGATGTAGATCGAGATGCGGATCGAGATCGACATCTAGATCGACATCTAGATGTAGATCGAGATGCGGATCGAGATCGACATCTAAATCGACATCTAGATGAGGATCGAGATGCGGATCTCGAGATCGAGATGTGACGTGTCTTTTCAGTCATTTTTTTTTGCGTGCAGGTATATATTATAGCATTAAAAAGGCTGTTCATTATTTACATTAACTTTCTTTCTCTCCAAAAGCTTAAGCTCTTCATATACACTCGCGTATACATACATTACATCAAGTTTTCTTGTGATTTTCTTAAACAAAAATCACTAACTGTTACTTAAAAGCATCAATAACTAAAACGAAACTCTGCTAAAATTTTGTTTAAAACTGTTGAACTTCGTGCGTTGTTTTTATCGTTATTACTGTTCTTGCAATTAGTTCTTTAGTTTTCTTCTTCATTCGAGTGAGTTTGGTTTTTGTTTCGTGCTTTCTTATTCTTAAGTACTTTTGTGTTCTTGAGCAAAATAGTTGTGAGTACTACTGGTTAATCCTTAAAGTGCAACTTTACCGCCGTGTTTGTGGTTTTTCTGGAAAAATAATTTATTTTGTAACGGCTGTTCACTTTAATTTTCGAAAACTCAACCGTCAATCATTAGTGGGGAGTTAAGTAGTCATTAGTGGGCAGTTAATTTGTTTTAATTTGTGTCACTAATTACGTGGGGTAATTAGTGGGGTTCGTGTACGTTTTTTTTGTTGTTTAAATTTAGAACTTGTTCTCTAAAAAATTTCCATTGCCAAACCATTTCAGAACATTTCTTTTCTCAAACACAAATTTAAAATGGCAAACCCAAATTTCACAATTCCCAAGACCAACTTTGTTAATCTCTCTGCTGATCGAGCAACTGGTAGATTTATTCACTATCAGTTCTGGATTGAATCCCTCAACAACACATCAATCATAAGTCACGCGTTAACCGCCTCTCCCATCCTGAATGTCGAAGCCCTTCAAGCTGCTTACTCTACACTAGAGATTCAGGGTGGAAAAGCCAATCCAACAGGACTATCCTTTACTATTGGTGGTGTCAAATATGAAGTCAGTCTGCGGAAGTTCAATGAGTTACTCGGGCTTCCTACAGAAGATTATGCTCCGGAACCCACTATGGAGGATATGTTGCAATTATTCACGGAGATAGGTTGTCGCCCTCCCACGGGTCCTATCAAGGTAACAAAGGTTAACACCGGTATGCTACCAGCTGAGTGGGATTATGTAGTTCAGGCCATTCAGCGCTGCATGTTCCCAAAAGACAAAGACTACAGGCCAATGAACAACAGCTGCCGGGTAATACTATATGGAGTGGCAAACAACAGGAGAGTGAATGTGGGCAAACATCTGTTGATTCAGTTACATGAGAGGTGGGCATTGGAGAAAAATGCCTCAAGGAATCCAGAAGATGGTCCAGTCAAATGCTGGATGCCAAGATTTCTTCAGATGGTTCTGGATGACGTCCTTTCAGAGGAACACAGAAGAATATTTCAAGGCTCTGAAAGGATGGCATGTTTTGATATGACTCTAAAGAGTATCTCCACCATGGAAACCCAGCAAAAGTCAAGACTTTTTGAGTTGCGCCTGACTCCGTACTTCCAGGATCTGCAAGATGAGTATGCTAGGAGGCATGCTTCTCAGTTTACTGCAGTAGAAGCTGAGAGTAGCGGTAACGAAGCTGAAGGTGGAGATCCAGTGCCTAGAACTTTGGAACAAGCAAGAATGGATGTTGATATGGCCGAGGCAAATGTTGCAGAAGCTGGAGCTGACAAGGATGACGATCTTCTTAGTCAGGTACCTATTCTTGCTAATCTTGATCAATCATCAATTTAACCTGTTTTCTACAGCCGTGGGCCTGAAAACCCCCAGGCTCTATCCCAGGCTGCAAGCCCTTCTGTTCATAAACGTTCAGCCAGCCCTAAAACTGGTGATAAAAGGAAGGCAAACTTATCTGAGTCGAGTGAATCAAGTGGAGGGAGTGTAGGAGTTGAGAGAGTAGTCACTTCAGCAGCTCTGCCACCTTCAAAGAAGTAAAAGGTGGATTCAAACCCAGTGGCAACTGCACAACCTGTTAAGGCTAGTTCACCTCTCACAGCCACCACACCTCACGCTGGTGGCTCTCCTCTCCAAATCATTTCAACACATTCGCACTCGCCTAGGCATGTTGGTGAGAGTCAAGAAGGGGGTCCAACTCAACAGCCAATAGGAGCTGGCCCTACCTTCCCTGAGTTGTCCGCTCAGGGCTCTTTGAGCAATTTCTCGGAAGGGGAATGGCAAACTGAGACTAGCACTTCTGATACTAGTATCTCAGGCAGTTTTAATGAGGAAGAGTCTGTCGAATCCAGTACGGATGACGCTTCCTCATCTAAATCAGAAAATAAGTTGCTTGCAGAGCAACGACATCTGGTGACTGGTGGGTCTACGCCTCCAGAACAGCCCAGCGAACCAGAAAAGGTTCTAAGTGAACAAGGGGATGACATGGTCATAACGTCATCTCCCGTCGTAGACACAGCGCTTAAAGGCTCAGTCTCACTGACCGATATCGCCGACCAACTCACCGCTAGTCCCCAGCGATTAGTGGATGAGGCTCTAGTACTGTTAGGCTCTAAACACGAGGGAGAGACAGGGAGAGTAGATCCCTTCTTTTTAGGGATCTTGAGTGAAACAGAACCCGACGAGAGTAAACAGTCTAACCCAAGCCAAACACCGTCCCCCAAATTGCAGGATTTAGTGAAGAAAGTGGAGGCTTTGGAGGCTGGAGTTGCTGGTGTTACTGCTGCTGTCTCCACTCACTCTGGAAGGTTGGAGGTTGGAGCTCAGTTCATGGAGAACCTGATTGCCGTCCAAAATCAGATGATTGACAAGATAAATAATCTTGGATTGGCACAGGTGGAGGTTGGGAGGTCAGTAGATGATGTCACTTATGGCATGTCTCAGGTTTGGACGAAACTGAATGAACTGCTTGATGCTGTCTTTGGACGTAACAAGGATGGACCTGGTCCTTCAACTGATGGTGGTGGTGACGATAATAATGATGATGATGCTCCTGATGAGGATAACACACCTAAGGGGGAGAAAGAGGATCAGGGTCTGAAAAAGCTGACTAGTAAGGGTCCGGTGATCGAGTCCTCAAACAAACCTGGTGAAAAGGTGGAGGAGGCTCAACCGGCTCTTAAGGACAAAGGCAAGCAGAAGATGGTAGCTGAAGAAGAAGCTGAGAAAGAAACACCTCTTGTTGATGCATTTATGGGAGACTTTATTGAAGATTCTGATGATGACGAGATGGATGTAGAAGCCTTAGTGGCAAGGAGGTCGAGACTCGAGCAACGAGCAAGAGAATGGGAACAAGAAAGAGGTCTAAATCCTGGCGGATCTGGCGCAGGAGTTGCAGGTGATGCAGGAGACCACTCGGTTGCTGACGAGCATGTTCCAGAAGAAGAAGTTGATGAAGCGGAGATGCAAGGAGAAATTTTCAGGGAAGCCAGAGAAAGAGTAAATGAAGAAGTTCTACAAGGGATAGTTGAAAAAGAACTAATGGCAAAGGAGAAGAGAGCGGCTCAGAAAACTCAGCATGAGTATGAAATGAAAAAGATCAAAGATCCTAAGGTCCAGGCTGACATAAGGAGGGAAGGTCCCGAGTGGGACAAGGCTAGAGAAGCCTTAGCTGGACCAAGAGCCTATGCTCATGACTCAGGAAGATTGAGCTTTCTTCTTCATAAGCTAGAAAATCTAAACCCTGGGCTGCTGAATTATCTAAATTGCATAAGACAGGGATGCACCTCCGTACAAGTCATATTCAAGGAGAAGGCATGGAATCTGATGATCACTTGGACACCCATAACAAAAATCGGGCCGTGTATGGTGGATGAAGCTTTCTTCCAAGAAAGGGGTGCAAGTGAACTGGTAGAATTCGCTCACAAGGTAGACACCTCTGTCAAGACTGGAGTGCTGTTTAAGGAGAAATTGTTGAAGATGGCTGAAGACAGAGGGGTTGACATCATTCTAAATCCCTACCAGATCAGATATGTCCATGACAAGGTCTTGAGGATCGTAAATCTGCATGACTCGAAACTAACTCCGAGCGGAAATGTGCTGAAGGCAGTTGCAAAGCTAGTTCTCTCTAAGGGTTTTCTAACAAAGGAAAAGAAGCTGGTGGCTAAGGACTTGGAGAAGCTGATAAGAAGGCAAGATACTAGATACAAGTTGCCTGAAGCTACACTACCAGTGGTTAAGAAGGAACCTGAAGACTATGCATTCGAGCTGCAAAACGAGGCAATAAGAGAGCATGTGCAAAGATACGGAGATCCAAGGATAGACATTCCAGAAGAAGGGGAAATAAGGAAGGAAGCTAGTGCAGTGGTTAGTGCAAATGTCAAGTTTGTCAAGAGCAAAGCTGAGAATGAGAATGATCTGCTGATCTATACAGACAAGCATAAGGTGGAAACCATCATTGAAATCAAGTACGACATCTTTGCAGAACACAATCATGAAACACTGTGTAGTATAAGAGAATTGATTGAGGAGATGGATGATATTGACGAGTTTGATCAGGATTATCTGAGGGTCACGTTTGATAACTTCTGTAAGAGAAGACAACAACTTGATATTCAGAGGCTACAGCAATGCACCACCGCTATTGTCATTGGATACCCTAAGCAGCTGGTCATACGGAAGAAAGGGGAAAAGGGGTACCCTGACAAAGTCACAAAGCTGAGGTTTGAAGACATTCCCACGAAGCTTACCACTCGCAGCATGGTTGAAAGGTGGTTGAGGTTGTTTCGAAATTACAAGATCAGAAATCATGTGGAAGCAGAAGGACTTAATCTTCTCAAGAAAAGAATGGATGAAGTCTGCAACCCTGAGTTCATGAAGAAAGAAAAAGCAGCCAAGAAGAAAGCTCGTGAGGAAGAGGAGCGCAAGAAATAAAAGTTTTAATGTATCATGCTTGTAATGTTTCTTTGCGTTGTAATTTGTTTTCTTGTTTTCCTGCATTGTAAAAATATATTATCAGTTGTCTTGTGTAGTGTAAGGTAGAAGTTAGTTAGCTAAGTGTCTTGAAACTGGTTTATATTAGGCATCAATTATTTCGCGAAGTTCGGCGGTGGTAATACTGCTAAAAGGACTTCAGAAGGATAATTGAAGATTGAGTGGACCGTGCTCTTAAAGTACTTAGAGAAAATCTCTAGAAGAGCATGAAGCCATTTAATCGAGCCAACAGGTGTCCAATTTTGGCACTTGAAGTATCAGTAATAGACATGAAGTTAATTAATCAAGCCAAGCATTATGCAAGGTGACATGATCTTTTATGAATGTTATTTTATCTTTTTCAGTCCCTGTTTAGTTGAGTTATCCTCATTGTGAATTTGGTTGTCATTGTTAGACAATCAAATAGGGGGAGATTGAAAGGCATAGGTGTACTAACTTGTAACACTTAATTATTTTGTAACTCAACTAAGTAAAAGATAAAACAACAGCAAAACAAGAGAAACTGAAGAAACACATGGAATCAATCAACTGAAGAAATGGTAATGATACTTGGTAACTACAAGTAACTAATTTGGTTAATCAAGGATGCATAAGTGAGAAGAAGTTCAATCTGAGTATTGCTCATGCCCTAACTTATCTAATGGAGAATCAAATTAATGTCAAGGAAGTATCAAGAAGGCCAAAGTGATTTCATGTAATGTATATCAACATCTGGATAATGTAAAGGTTAATCAACAAATGAGAACTGACATTCAGAAGCAAGAACCCCTACAAGACTAGTCACTTATGAACCAGACCATTGCATCAAGTGTCAGGACATTGGAGGCAAGTTCGTGTCAGTAATAGAAGATCTCATTTGAATTGAGTGAGGAAAAGAAATTGAAGAAGCTAAGGAAACTTGCTCACAAAGGTTAATTCTCAATTAGTCACTAAAGAATGTCAACATTGGATGTGTGCAAATTTGCCAAGGCAAATGTCGATCCACAGCAGATCGAGATGCGGGTCGAGATTTACAAGTGAAGTAAAACACTGCAAAGGCAAATCTCGATCCAGGCGATAGATCGAGATCGAGATTCTCCCAGATCGAGATTCTCCCAGATCGAGATCGAGATTTTCACAGATCGAGATCGAGATGGGTCCAGGCGAAGATCGAGATGCGGGTAGAAATGTAACATTTAATGTTCAAGGGACAAGTGGCTTATTGTGAACGGTTGATCCAGAGTTGTTGGGAAAGTACTTTTTGTTGTCGAAGTCCTGATTGGGCCACGTACACAAAAAGGACAAGATCAAGACTACATGACATTATAAAAGCAGCACTTTGTTTTTTATTTAGAAAAAAACTTGTATCTCTGTATTTTCAACGATAATTTTTTAAGAGAGAGCATTTACTGTAAAACAAAAAGTGAGAGAGAGAGGATCAGTTGAATCTAGCTTTAATTGCTGTATTTATTGTTCAACTGATCATGATGCTTTTATGAATGTTGTAGCAAATCCATCAATGAATATAACGATATATTCTTGAAATTCTGAGTCATCATTTATTACTTGCACATTGTTTATTCTCTCATAAATTTTTAAACAGTTGTATTCACCCCCCCCTCTACAACACTTTGGACCTAACAGAAAGTCTTCGAAGATCAAAACAAATTTATTGCAGATATGCTATGGGAAGGAAATGGAAAATTAAGGAAGCTGTCGGTCAGAGTTTACTCTATCAGAGAATACTCGATCAGAGTTTACTCTAACAGAGAATGCTCTATCAGAGAATACTCGATCAGAGTTTACTCTAACAGAGAATGCTCTATCAGAGATTATCAACCGACAGAGTTTATCAGAAAAGGAAACAGACAAATCAGAGTCTGATTTGGATAGTAAGAAGGAATTCAAGTGCAAGTCTAATTACCTTATTAAATCTATTCTTATCATAATCTGTTTTGTAATTGTATTTGTAGCTGTGTCTATATAAACACAGAGATAGGTTATAATTCAATATCGAATTAAGAATTTATATAAAAGCAATATCTTGTAACCTAGCAGCTCTTAAGAACTTTATATCTTGAGAGAGTTTTGTATTCAAGTTCATTATTAATACATACAAAAATTATATTTTATATTTGATAGTTGTTAAAAATTATATTAAACATATTTTTTTAAATTAGTTGGGTTGTCTGTGTACATACAAAAATTTCAACCAAAACTATAATTTTTTAAATAATAGTTGTGCAAATTAATCAAATATGTATTTTCTATTATGATCTGAATAAGTGCATAGGTATAAAATTATCAAATTTGATAAATTATCTTCGTATGATTTAATTAATTTTATTATTTAAAAATACTTAACATCCAATGTAACGGTTTAATTCAAAATTAATAATTAATAATAATTATATGAATTATTAGTGAGAAAAAAAATACTATTATAATATATATATATATATATATATATATAATTTATAATAATTGTAAAAATAAAAATATGAAAATACAAATTACAATAACATTTTAAATTAAAAATATTAAATATAATGAATTAACTCTCTTAAAAACCGATGTCCCTCTTAAATCATATCGTTCTTAAAAACTGACATCCTTCTTAAATCATATCGGGTTTGGAAATAATGTAAGAATTTATCTCAATAAAATATCAATTTATCTCAATAAAATATTAATTTATCAAGATCTTTTTTATAGATCAAACAGTACCAAACCCGGTATGATTTATTAAGATATGATAATATTATATTATATTTAAATTATATTCTATATTTTTTTTACGAATCCTACTTATCATATAATTTTTATTTAATATATTATTAAAGTTTATGATAAACACGAGCTCTACTAAAATTAGAAGAACTTTGTTCAAACTAGAACAACCAGTTCTTATCAATACCCGTCTGTTCAAATTAAAAGACCGATATCAACGTATACAACTCTAAATCCCGGTAGTCTCCTTTTATGCAACTCATCACAGATATAATAATATTATATTCAAATTATATTCTATGAATATTAAATTTTATGAATATTAAAATAATAATATTATTTTATTAACGTTAATTAAATTTTATCACTATGTTATATCTATATTATCTATACTTTTATATTATATTATTTCAGACAAATTTCTCTTTTAATTAGAATATATAGTTGTACTCACAATCTACTAAAATATTTCAATTTTTCTAATCGCTCAAACACTTTAATTTATTTAAAATTACAATTTTATAATTAAAAATTTCAAACATTAAAATTATATTATATTTTACCTACGTTAAAATATACTCTTTTATTTAAATTTTAATTAAAATATTTCTAATATGTTTGTAAATATTTTTATTAATAAAAATTTTCTAATTAAATTTAAAGAAAAATAAAAAGTTTGGTTAGTTATTCGTCCGTCCGGTAATTAAATCTCATGAATATTAAAATAATATTATTATTTTATCTATAAATAATTTTTATTATGTATTATATTATTATGACTGATATAATAAAAAATTTTAAATTATATATTTAAATCAAACAAAATAATTAATATATAATTTATTAATCTTGCTCATGCTTTGCACGAGTTATAAGCTAGTATTATTAAAAGTCACAAAGGCAAAAGGTAAATGTTTAGTTCGTCGTCGGTCTGATCCTTTTGTGTCTCGCTCAAGTTCAAATATCTGTGTCTTATTCAATTTCAAACACATTATTTTAATCAATATATTATCATATTTTAATTTTCTCATTAGTCAATCTCTTTAATTTATTTAATATCAAAATTTATTAATTAAATTTTATGAATATTAAAATAGTAATATTATTTTACTTATATTAATTGAATTTTATTATTGTGCTCTATCTATATTATATATACTTTTATATTATATTACTCTAAACAAACTTCTTTTTTTAATTAGAATATAGAGTTATACTCACAATCTAATAGCATGTTTCAATTTCCTCATCGCTCAAATACTTTAATTTATTTTAAATTGCAACCTTATAATAAATTTTTTTGAATATTAAAATTATATTAATATTTTATCTATATTAAAACATACTCTTTTATTTAAATTTTAATTAAAATATTTCTAATATATTCTAAACTCTTTTTATTAATAAAAAATTATTAATGCTTTGCATGAGTTATTAATCTATGTTAATTAATATAAATATATAACAATATATTAATGAGACTTTAAACACATAATATAAATATGATGCAAAACTAGTTTATCCCATATATAACATTATATAAAAAATATTAATAACTTAAATAATTAAATTAAATATTTAATTCATTTAAAATATATAATATATTATTTATTACTTTTCTACTGTACTTTGCACGGGATATAGACTAATACGGTTATAAGCAAGAGATATTAATAACTCTGCAAATGATCCATCCCTGTGACCCTATTTTAGTTGAAAGCCCCACTTAATCCGGGGATGTGTTACTCAAAAAGCTTGAAAAAATATTAAAAATTATTTTGAGCTCACCTAGTTGTCCCCTGCAATTATAGAATATTGATAGATAGATAGATTATAATTAAAATAGTATAAAATTAAAAAGCAATAATATCAATAATAAGAGTATATAATAAAGAACCCGATATACATATTAAGTAACTATCATGAAATATTAAATAAAATAATTTATTAATTATTAAGAGAGCAAATATATGAATGAATATAATATGAAATAAAACATGATATAAATTAAAAAACACATATCAAAAAATATTTTTAAAAATTGTGTTAAATTAATTTATTAAGAAAAAGCATGAAAATACAAACATGATATAAATTAAAAAACACGTATTACAAGGTATTTTAAAAAATTGTGTTAAAGTAATTTATTAGGAAAAGAGCATACAAATACATTAAATTAAATTAAATGACTTACCATATTGGGCGGCTCTTTTTAGCCTATTTTAGACATGCCTCTCATAAATCAAGAAAATTGTCTAAAAATGATATAAGACTGCCACATCATCCGCCCATTCAACCTGCTATGTATATATATTATTAACCTAAAGCTGTATGTTGTGCATATATAGGATAAGCCCTTCAAAAATTAATTTCAAGTTGTATATCCCTGCACTTTTTTAAAAAAAAAAGGGAAATCAATTTAATAATAAAAAACCACACGTCATCTATAAATATAGCGAAATTGAAAAAACGCTTAAACATATTGTTATTGAATCATTCTTTTTTGAAGAGACAAGCAAACAAATTTTTGAATCGTAAATGCGATCTCATAAAAACCTTTATCACATAATCAAATCCATAAAAATCCTGCAAATCAATAATCCCGAAAATGAAGAACACCAAACTAAAAACAAACTCTCACAAGGGGGAGAGACGATAAATTGAGAGTTTATTGAAGGAACACAAATGCTTAATCAAGAAAAACGAAAAATTAAAAAAGGATTGAGGCTTTCCACAAGTGAAAACCGATGAAAGCCTCTCAGAAAATATAATGGCGGCTGCTCGAAAAAAGAGAGAGGTAGGGTATTCTTGTATATGCAGTTGCTGCATCTAGGAATACAAACTCTCGTGTCACTAGAGAGTACTAGAGACCAATAAAATTCAGAGTTTTGCAAACTCAGAAAGTACTAGAGACTCAGGATACAAAATTAGGGATCCAAAAATAGATCATATCTAATCTAATGTAGCCAACAAGAATGTCTGTGCTGATAGTTCCAAAAGCTTTCTGAATCTCTTGCATCTTCTCAGTGCAAAGAATATGTAGATTTTGCAATTCAGTTTTGGCATCATCAATACAAATCTGCAAATCTAGCAATTTACTTTTGGCATCCTTGATATGACATTCAATTGCATGAAGTTCAGGAAGTAGGGGTTGTGAAACTTGGAGATTTTTACAAAGTTTGGACGGGTCACAAGCCAACTTACATTGAATCCAAATTTCTGCAAGCCAGCAAATACAACCCTGTACTCAACATCAACCTCAGTCATAGATATTTTTGTAAAGTCCTTTACAGAGGTGCACAACATATTTAGCTTCATTATACAGAACTTCTTGTTTTTAGTGGCAAAATGTTTAAAGGTTTTCAGGTACTTATTCATAATGTGGTCAAGAAGACATAGAAACTCGGAGTCAACCTCATGGCCCGCCATAACCCAAAGTCACTACTTTTCCTGGAGGAGCATACCCCATCATTATCTGTCCTTTCAACTAGAGCATCAACATGTCTAACCTTGTCAGCATTTAGTATAAGATTCTGCACCATATGCTCATTTTGCACCCCCCATATCAACAGTGTCTACGCACACGATTTTATGTGTATTCTCATAATCAATCAACACCTTGGAGAAAATTACCAAGGGCTCTTCTTGTTGAAAACGAAATGGACCTCACAAGTATTTAAACTTGATTCAATTTAAACACACACCCTCACAATATATGTATAAGATATAATAAAAACAATAAAACAAAAAAGCACAACTTTTTATTACAACACAAGACAATAAGCTATAGCTTATTTCCTTCCCAGAGCTTCTGCTCTATTTTTTCACACTATCTAAATTGTTTCTCACGGTGCACTTATGATCACAGAAGACCAGCCTATTTATAGGCTTTAGATATACTGCATTACATCATGGCATACTTCACATACTATTTATTGCTACAATACAATCCAGCTATTTATGTATATCAAATGTCAACAACCTACCTTAAAATAAGGCTTCACCATTTACTAAAATAAAACTCTACCAGAATCTTCTTTGTTTCACATGTGTGTTCCACCTTTTTTTCTTCAGTTTACATTTGAGCCGTGTATTGTATTTTGCATAGCCCCCATTCATAAAAACACAGTTGCATGGTGATCACACGTATTTGACTTGCATGAAGATGAGATTCTTCCGCTCACCATATTTTCAGGACTCTAGCTTGTCTTACATACCTGCATGTTATAACCTAGCTGCCACCTTATTCTTTTGCCATAATATTAATGCATCTATTAAACATAAACACCCAGCTGTTATTATTATTACGAGTTTGAATTCTAACACTCCCCCTCAAACTCGAATTTCCATCCCTAGTTTCTTTTTTATTTTTCCAAACACGTCCGGCTTTAATGGCTTTGTAAATATATCCGCTAAATTTTCTTCGGTCCTGCAGTGCACCAGCTCCACATTTTTATCGTTCACTTGCTCTCGAATAAAATGATATTTTATATTGATGTGCTTGCTTCGACTATGGGACACTGGATTTTTCGCGAGTGAGATAGCAGATTTATTATCCACATAGATAGTAACCGAATCCTCCTTTGCAAGATTTAACTCGCCCAATATGTAGCCCAACCACATAGCTTGACATGCGCACGCTGCTGCTGCGATGTATTCTGCCTCACATGTTGAGAGGGCAACTGTTTGTTGCTTTTTCGATGACCACGAAAATATTGCCGAACCGATATGAAAAGCATATCCTGAGGTGCTTTTCCCGTCATCCAAGTCACCACCATAATCACTGTCTGAGTAGCCAACTAATTTTGAATCTTGAGAATGTGTATAAAATAATCCATGATCAAGCGTACCTTTAATGTATCTCAAAATTCATTTAGCTGCCATGAAATGATCTTGCTTCGGCTTTTCCATGTACCTACTAACCAGTCCAACTGCATACATAATATCCGGACGAGTGAAAGTTAGGTACCTCAGACTTCCGACTAAACTTTTGAACAATGTCGGATTTACCGACTCCCTTGTTGAATCAATTCTGAGCTTTATGCTTTCTTCTGCTGGCGTGCTCACTGGCTTGCATTCTTCCATTCTGAATTTCTTTAAAATCTGCTCCGCATATTTTTTCTGAGACATAAAAATCCCATCTTTGCTTTGCTTCACTTCGACTCCAAGAAAATACGACATTTGACCAATATCTGTCATCTCAAATTCGTTAGTCATAACTTTCTTAAAATCATCAAACATACCAGGGTTGTTTCCGGTAAAGATCATGTCATCCACGTACAAGCACATAATCATAATATCTCCCCCTGAATTTGTTTTGGTGTAGAGTGCATGCTCGTATGGACTTTTCACAAAACCATTTTTCTGAAAATATTCATCAACCCTTGTGTTCCATGCTCGCGGAGCTTGCTTCAAACCATATAAGGCTTTCTTCAGTCTGTAGACTTTATCTTCTTGGCCATTCTGAACATATCCTTGAGGCTGCTCAATGTAGACTTCTTCTTCGAGATAGCCATTCAAGAATGCTGACTTAACATCCATCTGAAAGATCCTCCACTGGTTCTGAGCTGCAATGGCTGTAAGAAGTCTGATGGTATCTACTCGTGCAACTGGAGCAAACACCTCATCATAGTCAATGCCATATCTTTGCCTGTAGCCTTTAGCCACTAACCTTTCCTTGTGCTTTTCCACTTTGCCTTCTTGATTCGTCTTGGTCTTATAGACCCATTTGACACCAATTGCTTTGTGTCCTTTTGGAAGACCTGTGAGCTCTCAAGTATCATTCTTCTTGATAGCACTAATTTCTTCATCCATGGCCTTGTTCCATTTACTTTCTTCAGAAGCTTCTTCAAATGTCACTGGATCACATTCAGTCATCAAACAAAATAATGAATAATCAAAGGTTGTTTGTACCGAACTTGTTGCTTCATAAATATTATCCAAACTCCGCATTTTCCTTGGTGCTCCCCCTGAACTATTACTGCTACTACTGCTTCCTAAACTCGATGGCGTCGAGGCAGGAGTTTGCTGATTTGGACTTTGTAGAGGAGTTGGATCATCATCTCTACCATCTTCTATGTTGGAGTCATCACCATCATCATCATCATTAAAAAATAAACCAGCAACTTTTCTTTCATCCTTGCTCCATCTCCAGTAATCTGATTCATCGAACTCAACATCTCGAGAAATGATTAACTTCTTCGTGAGAGGATTATAGAGTCTGTACGCCTTGCTCCTTTTATCATATCCTGTAAAAATACATTTTTCACCTCTATCATCCAACTTCTTTCTTTTCTGATCAGGAACATGGGCATATGCAATACACCCAAAAATTCTGAGATGTCCAACTGATGGTTTGCTTCCACTCCATGCTTCATTTAGAGTTTTATTTTTGACACTTTTTGTTGGACAACGATTCAACAAATATACTGCACATTGAATAGCTTCAGCCCAGAAAGTTCTTGGCATGTGCTTCGCTTTCACCATACTCCTTGCCATGTCTAGAATGGTGCGATTCTTCCTCTCTGCAACTCCATTTTGTTGAGGAGTATATGCCGTTGTCAGCTGATGATTAATTCCATGTGCTCTGCAGAAGCTTTTAAATAGATTTGAAGTATACTCGCCTCCTCTATCTGATCGAAGTACCTTCAAATATTGGCCACTTTGCTTTTCTGCCAAAGCTTTGAACTCCTTGAGTTTATCAAGAACCTCCGCCTTTTCTTTCAAGATATAAACCCAACTTTTCCTGCTAAAATCATCAATAAATGTTAGGTAATACCTATTTCCTCCAAGAGATGTAACATCAAATGGACCAGCAATATCTGTGTGAACTATCTCCAATGGCCTCCTAGCTCTCCATGATTTTCCAACGGGAAAACTTTGTCTGTGTTGCTTCCCCTTGACACATGCTTCACACAAATTTTCTGGTTCGTTGATTTCTGGCAAACCGTCCACCATTTTTGTCTTTGACAATAATTTCAAGCCAGAAAATCCAAGATGACCAAATCTTAAATGCCATAACCACGAGTCATTTTTAATGACCGACTTTAAGCACTTATGCACCTTCGTCTGCATATCAAGCGTGAATAGACGATTCCTTGACATCTCCACATTGGCAATTAATTCTCGAGCTTGATTTATGATAATAAGAGAATTATCATGCATCTGAATATTATATCCTTTCTCCACTAGCTGACCAAGATTGATGATATTATTTTTCAAAGCAGGTAAATAATACACATCATTTATATACTTCTTATCACCTTTATTTGATATAATCGTAACAATACCTTTCCCTTTGACTGAAATCTTAGACGAGTCACCAAACGTAACTTCTCCGCTGATGGTGTCGTCTATCGTCATAAATAAATCCTTATGACCACACATGTGAGAAACATAGCAGAACCCGAATCAAGATACCAAGTATTTTTCTTGCCTTCCTCATCTCCTTTGTATGTGAGAAACATAACATAACCCACATCTTTATCTTCTTTTGCTGCTGCAAAATGACTGCTTTCTTCCACCTTCGGGGATCTACACTCATAACTGAAATGGCCATACTTATTACAATTGTAACACTGAAATTGAGACTTATCACCTCTTTGTTGAAAATTGCCTCTTCCTCGGCCTCTGAAATTTTGGCCACGACCAGCTGACTGATAGCCTTCATTTTTCTGGCCTCTGTTGAACGGTTGTCTTCCTCGTCCTCGTCCTCCTCGGTATCCACCTCTATAGCCACCTCTGCCACGTGAAAAATTGCTACTGCTTGAATTTTCACCGATGGACACTTTGCTCTGCAACGCCTTTTCCAGATGGCTTGTATCATCATACTGGTTCATCCGTTGCTCATGTGCTTGAAGAGAACCCACAAGTTCATCAATTTTAATTGTGGACAAATCTTTTGATTCTTCGATAGATGTAAAGACATAATCAAATTTTCTTGTTAACGAACGGAGCAATTTTTCCATGACCCGAACATCATTGAGACCTTGACCATTTCTTTTCATTTCGTTTGTTACTGTTTTCAAACGAGTAGCATATTCAACGATATTCTCTGAGCTTTTCATCTTGATATTTTCGAACTCCCCATGTAGCACTTGGAGCCGCACCTTTTTTACTTTCTCGACACCTTGAAAAGATTTCTGCAGAATCTCCCACGCATCTTTTGCTATTTTTGCTTCTGAAATTTTTTCAAAGGTAGATTCATCAACACCTTGAAAAATTGTGAATAGTGCCTTTTTGTCTTTTTTACGGGACTCCTTTAATGCCGTCTTCTCGGCATTTGGAAGAACTGCTTCAGTGGCTGCATCCACGGGCTCGCTATACCCACTTTCGACAATATCCCAGTTATTGTAAGAACCGAGTAACACCTTCATTTGGATACTCCAGTTCCCATAATTTGTTGCCGTCAATTTTGGGATTTACGGTTGTATCATATTCGCCATTTTTCCCGGACAGAACCTTAGCTCTGATGCCACTTATTGGAAACGAAATGGACCTCACAAGTATTTAAACTTGATTCAATTTAAACACACACCCTCACAATATATGTATAAGATATAATAAAAACAATAAAACAAAAAATCACAACTTTTTATTACAACACAAGACAATAAGCTATAGCTTATTTCCTTCCCAGAGCTTCTGCTCTATTTTTTCACACTATCTAAATTGTTTCTCACGGTGCACTTATGATCACAGAAGACCAGCCTATTTATAGGCTTTAGATATATTGCATTACATCATGGCATACTTCACATACTATTTATTGCTACAATACAATCCAGCTATTTATGTATATCAAATGTCAACAACCTACCTTAAAATAAGGCTTCATCATTTACTAAAAAAAAACTCTACCAGAATCTTCTTTGTTTCACATGTGTGTTCCACCTTTTTTTCTTCAGTTTACATTTGAGCCGTGTATTGTATTTTGCATAGCCCCCATTCATAAAAACACAGCTGCATGGTGATCACACGTATTTGACTTGCATGAAGATGAGATTCTTCCGCTCACCATATTTTCAGGACTCTAGCTTGTCTTACATACCTGCATGTTATAACCTAGCTGCCACCTTATTCTTTTGCCATAATATTAATGCATCTATTAAACATAAACACCCAGCTGTTATTATTATTACGAGTTTGAATTCTAACACTTCTATCACCACATTTTGAGCAGTCACACAAGGTGCCGCTGTATGAGGAATCATGTTCTGAAAACAAAAAAAATTGCCATCGTTTATATAGAACATGAGAGAATAGTCAGTATTAGTTGTTTCCCTATAAATCCATGTCAAGATTAGAATAAAAATAATTATTCCTCTCTGCTTAGTTTGTTTATAATAACACAGTTTCTAATTTTGTTTTTTATAATGTTGAACTGATTCAGCGATGGAAGAATGGGCGAAAAGATTGGAAGCATCTATGAAGATTGGAACCCTAGAATCCAAATCATCAATGTCAGCCGTTATACCCTTAGCCTCCTTGAAATCTTAGAATTCAAATCACCGTTATATCCTCTTAAAACTTTTCGAGTTTCCAATCTTTTCACCTATTCTTCCATCGCTGAATCAGTTCAACATTATAAAAACAAAATCAAAAACTGCATATTTTAAACAAACAAAGCAAAGAGGAATAATCATTTTTAATCTAATATTGGCATGGATTTACAGGGAAACCTAATCTTGACATGGGATAAATGGTTTCGTTTAGACAGAATATGAGAGAATAATCCATATGCATTAGTTGTTTGGTAAACTAGCCTATTACCCCAAATTACTTCCCCCCTCCCTCTCTAACTCAGCTGAAGAAAGCTGTCTGACACCCCTTTCTCCTCCAGCACTCTTTTTGTTTAGGTCCCCTCACTCCATATTCATCTTCTCCATGACGTGTGAAATTAATTTCAATGATTTACATGTTTGTACGTACATATGCTGCTATTGTTGTGCGTGCGTCAGTGAAAAATACATACGCTAGTAAATCCCCAAAGCTCTAAGTTCATGTAGCACAAAAAGTAGTTACCAATGCCTTTGTCTTAGCCTAAGATCTTTAATTCTTTTGAGTGAGTACATCGATCAATTCACACCAACAACTACTCAACGATTTTTGAATTCTATTGAGTCTAAATCCAGATCAACAGATTTGGAGTATAATGGATTCTAGCAATTTGAAATACAAGTCGAGACCAGTTATTCACTTTTAGATGTCGTCTGAATGTAAACTTGAATATAATGTTTGCATTATAAAACACATGTAACCTTAACATTTAAACAAGTATTTTAAGCCATAAACTTTAGTAGTTTAATTAGATTAAAAACCCATACCCTCAATGTCTCTAATACTCAACAAAAAGCAAATCAATAGCCACAGTCTATATCCAAATAACTAAAGTCTGAGACTTAGAATCTACTTATTTTTCTAATAAATTATGAAAAATTAAAGTTCAACATATAAAATATACTCTTTTGAAATATTATGGTTTCTTGTATTCGCCAACTAAAATTAAGGTCAAGTATCATTTCGAGTTATTGAGTGTGTGTAGAAAACTGGAAACTAAATAAAGTTTTACCTTGATCTAAAAAGAGCTGAATAAAGTTATCTAGACGGATAATTCATTCTTTAAATACCTGGGGCAATGTTGTGATGATGGTGGCGGTTGGAGAGGCACCAAGTAAATGGCGTCTTATAGTACTAGACATACTTGTTTCCTTACATCCCTGTGGTAGTATTATATACTTCGACTCATGAAAAGGAGAACCAAAACATATAAGATAGTCAGAAATCGAAGAAAGTGCCTACAAAATAGTAAACATGATTAATATTGTTGGTGAGATTATGAAACTGTATGAACAGAAATCGTGATAACTCAACACTAGAACATGACAGGTAAATAATACTACGTCTACACAGAAATTAGGAAGAAATGAAGATAAAACAGATACATTGAATCAAGACATTAGAAGAAGTTTTGAAGTCTACTACATGTCACTGAAAGAAGTTCATTAATATGTTCAAACCTTAGTGAATATTAATGTGTAAAGACTTTCAGGATTTTAGAAGTGTTGAAGATTCAGTATAAAAGTGCCACTAAAAGATTTCAGTGTATTAGCATTGATTGAAGATAGACAGTGTTCGAAGCATAAGAATCTAGAAGAATTGAAGACAAGGTAAAGACAAATATTAAAGAAGAGAACTGCAATCTTGAAGTTATACTCACTGGAAGAAGTTCATTCATATGTTCAAGCGTTAGTGAAGAATAGAGAATGAAGTATTCAAGATTGTGGTAGTAATGGAGACGTTGTCTAAGTACTTGAAAAGGTTCCAGTGAAAGTACTATGTTTATTGACAGCCAGTGTTCGAAATAATGAAGTTGCTGCAAACTTAATAATATATGTAAGACAATAATACGAAGACCTGGATGAAAGTTAGTCGTCTGTGAACCAGACCAGTTGCACTAGGCGTCAACAATTTGTGAAAGGAATCTGAGTATTATTTATAGAAGAATTGGTAAGTTAAAAAATGTACTTGGAAAGAACATTTATTTATTAAAGTACGAAAAGTGATTTGTTGAGGCTACAACCAAACAACCAAACAACTCAAAGGGTGCAAGGTGTAAAGTGTCACAACTTTGGTACAAAAAGTTAAAGTTTCTGAACTACAGTCGAAGAACGGAAATAACTCAATAGTCAAACAGCCGAACATCTCAACAACCAAACCGCAAGTGACCAAACTGTAAATGAACAAGCGTAAGAAGTATAAAAGGTTGTTGATCAAATGATAATTTGACCAAGACAAATTAAACATCGATGCTTGCCTTCTATATGCCAAAAGATTCTAAGTCACATATATTAGGTGAAGAAAATCGACACCTAGTTATACATGACAATTGAATTCGACACATAGGTTATACCGGGCAACACAATTCGACACTTAGCCCCTTCAAGGGCAATAGATTATTTTCTAAGTACTTATACATGCACAAATAGTTAGACACTTAGAAAATATCCATGGGAAGCTCAAAGTCAACCCAAGTCAAACTACAAGGAAGAAGCTATCGACACTTAGAAAGCAGTTCAATTATTGTAAAGCCTACACAATATAAAAAAATTAATTTAATTCATTTGGTGTGAATACACATAACCATAAAAGAGATACTGAGAGAAACAGAAGTCGATGAAGAAGAAATACAAAGCCATACACATACCTTCTTCACCAGAATTTTATAATCTAGCCAGTTCATTATGTTGTAAATATATAGGGCTATTATAAAACCTATCTGTTATATTGATTTCCTTTTGTACATACACAGATCTATACATTGTAATAAAAATCAGTCAGATCTCTTTGTTGTAGTAAAAAACTAATTTATTCTTCGGAAACTGGTTCATTAAAACCGAGTGTAGCATCCCTTGGGTTTATGTATGAAAGATATATTTCCCGAAACTTGTTTTGTTTATTTACTTGCTAATTTTCTAGATCTGAAATGTTTATTCACAAAAATAAAAAATTAGTAAGCTAGCCTCCTAAACATTACAAGGATTCAAACCCTCAACAAAAGTAATAATTTAATTATCTGTAAATTCTGAAAAGAATTTTAAATTGTTGTGAGTATCGTATTCAACCCCCTTCTACGATACATCCGGGACCTAACAATTGGTATCAGAGCTGATTTATTGATATACAAATCAAGATCTGTAATCCAGTGAAGCTCACCGTACCATAACTATTTGAACTTAGAAGGCCTTGTTAAATAAGTTTAATTATAATCTTTTAATAAGTTTATTTTATAAAATTTTATAAAATTTGTTTTATAAACTTTTATTACTTTATATTATAAATCTTAATTAGTTTATTTTATAAACTTAATATTAAATTTATTTTGTAAACTTTTATAAAAAATTTTTATAAACTTTTATCAGTTTATATTATAAATTTTAATTAGTTTATTTTATAAACTTAATATTAACTTTATTTTATAAACTTTTATAAAATTTATTTTATAAACTTTTATTAGTTTACATTATAAATTTTAATTAGTTTATTTAATAAATTTAATAAAATTTAAGATTTAATTGTTTTTCAAAAGGAACCAGCAGAACTCAGTAGCTGATTAGTTGAGTGAAGTACACACGCATGAATTTTTTAAATATAAAGCACATTGTGATGTTGTACCAGGTGGTTGACTAATTCAACTGCGAACTAAGCTAACTGTCGAAAAACAATTCCACATGTGTTTCTTTTCTAAGGCAAATGAGGAGAATTAGTCGACACATTCACAATGTTGGCGACACATTCACATTCTATGTAAATGACAAATATTCCAGGGCATGCTAGCTTCCAAGGTCGACACACTTGATACATTGAAAAATTCTAAGGCACATACAAGACATTCAGGGTTGACAAATTTTTTTAACATATACAAATATGTTAAGTGCTAAGGCTTGTATACATTTGACACTTAGTGAATATTTGACTACGTAACAAAGTGCATCAAGTATCGACACATATAGATTTGGTTAAAGTGTTATTCGTCACCTTCAAGTTTGAACACTTTACAAAATTTTTATTTAAGAATTATTTAATTTTTTAAGAATATTAAATTTCTTAGAAATTTAAATTTTTCTTAAATATTAAACCAAAGGTTCTCAAGGGGTTTGTAGTTGAAGATTTTTCCGGTTATTGAAGACAACTAAAATTACATGAAGAAAACCCAATGAGGTTAATTCTGGAACATGATGAAGAAGATGTGGTATTAATTTCCTCAGAGGTTTACTCCATAGGATCCCACTAGTTTTTCGGATGCTAGAAAAGAAGAGATTAACTTGGGTACAGTTTTTGGTTGATTTGAGTTGAATTTTTGGATGAAAATTCTTAGGGGTTAAAGTAGTGAAGGAGAACATTATGGACTACCTGACATCTCAGTACAAGCCTTAAAGTTTATACTACAGGGAGATTACAGGAAGTTCATACTAACACTGCAGATCATTTGGAATGTAGGATTTCTTCAAAGAAATTGACTACCTGGGTAGTCGAACAAAACTGGGTAGTCTAACCAAGCCCCATCTCCGTAAAGAATGGAGCTTCTTCTTTGACTGCATCACTAGGGTGTTTATGTTAGTATTGGTATCCTAGAGACAATACTTTTAATATTTTATTGAAAACAATTAAGGATTATGTTTTATGTGATTATTTAATTAATATTTATTATGTCTTTATTTAAATTGAAAAAATAATAAATGTCCTTGGAATATTAATACGTAATATATATCTTTAAGTATGTGACTTATAAATGAGATTATATGAATAGTATTTTATTCCTAAAATTCCATAGCCAAGTATTATTATTTAAGGATGATAATAATGCAATAAGACTAGTATGTTTATTGACAGATGACCACATCTCATTGGTCATAGGTATGGTGATACTAAAGTCAAGAACATAAGTATATGTATCAATACATGACACTGGAAAAATCCGCTGTGAGATTCTACATGTTAATAAGTGTCATAAGAAATCTCACTGTGATAATGATGTAATGATCCTCTGAATTGAAATCATTATATTTCTATACGAGAATTAATATACTTTGATTACACTCAAAGTTACCTTTAAACAGGTAATGATAAAGGTGGACATTGGGTATGCTATGAATCGTATGAGGAATATGAATGATAGATATAAGATTTAACCCTCCAATTATAGGAGTGATATTATTGGCTTCTTGATTGAGTGAGACTATGAAATGCATGGCCATGCTCAAATATTGATTTGTTTAAATAGTCTACTCATTGATCAAAGAAACCGAGATTGAACGTTAAAGAGGATGACACTATACATGCCTCGAGTTTGATCTATAATATAAGGTTAAAGTGATTATATTACATTGCACATTATTCACGAAAGGTTTAATTGAATCACCAATTATTATTGTTACTTGGGTAGCAATGATGTATTACTAGATGCCGCTCATTGTTTATAATTTTATTATTGGATATTAAAATTATTGCCAACGTAATAATAACCTAAAGGGTCACACACAAAGAACGTCAAAACGGAGGTTTATTTAAATTACGAATTTAGAAATATTATTATTATTAATTCGAATTTAATTATTAAATTAATTAAGTGGGACTTGATTAATTATATTAGAATCCAGATTTAATAAGAATTATTATTAATTCAAATTTAATCATTGAATTAATTAAGCGGGACTTGATTAATTATATTAGAATTCAGATTTAATAATAATAATAACCCAAAATCATAATGGGTTTTGAAAACCACATGGATTAGGGTTAGACCCAAAATCTCTCTCTCCCCTATATATACATAATGATGTATAGTATTAGGGTTAATCATCAGATTTCGTTTTTAAAGAAAAACCCTAGCTACTCAACATTAAGAGAGGCTAGAGAGAGAGAGAGAGAGAGAGAGAGGCAAACAATTCGGCTAGTACCGACTCCGGTGATCGTATGTCGATCGGGTGTTCGTGTGGACTTCTTTGGAGAGCAGATCTTTGCAACAAATGGCTGCTATGATTCATCTTTTCTGGACCTCCATTAAACAACATACGAAAAGGTTTGTTAAGGTACAGACTTCTTCACCATAATCATCCAAAGTTATACATGGATCCTGCAATAGGGTTTCATTTTTTTTAATTGTTTTACGTTATATCCGCTGCGTTTTCATACCCGAAACCCTTCAATGGCATCAGAGCTACGTGTATAATGGGATGATTTGGTTATGTGTTTAACAGTTTTTCTATATATGTAAACATATATATGATATGCCATGACTATATGTTGATATATATGTTTTATATGATTTTGAATATATGATATTCATGTGTTTTATAATCATGGGATGATTGTGTGTATTGCTGTATGTATATGATACATGTTTGTTCTTGTTATGAGAATCGTATTCGATACGAATTCTAAAACGGCTTCGGTAGATTTTCTGAAATCTGTGTCTAGTGTCCGATTTTCACAAATGATATATTTTTTCTGCCTGGAATCATGTCACTGAGCAATACTGACATAGTCAGCTTCGTCTCTGTAAGCCGTTTGATGACGTTACAGGCCCTGAAACGGGGATTTATTATTTTCTGAAATTTATTTAATTTTCTGAAATTTCAAAATTTATTATATATGATTATATGATATGTTTATATAATCTGAGATATATTACATGTGTTATGTGATAACATGGTGGATGGTTATGGCCTAAAGACCTATAGGATAATGGTTTTATTTTATGGTTTTGGTTTCTAAATACGACTTGCATGTCATTTATTCATTGTAATTGTTAATCTCTAATGTAACAAGAGTTCTTCTTATAATTTCATTAGAATAGATTTATTTATTATTCAATGTAATTGTTCCATGGAGACTTGGAAGCAAGGAAACTAGGAGGCAATCCAGATGATGAAGTAATGAAGAAGATAAAGACATGTAATAGTGTAGTATTTAAAACCACCATAGATTGACCTTGATAATTCCATTAGAAATATCACATAAGATGGGGTCATAACCAAACATGTTTAATTTATGTACAATACATATATGTATATGAATACATGTGTAGATATGTATGTATTGGAATGATGTATGTATTAGATATGACACCCATGCCATGCTTGCTTAAGAAAGATAAAATCTGTAACGATTCAAGATTTTAAAATTAAAAAAATGATCATGAGATTTTTGTGTTTATGAAACACGGTATTGAATATGAATTTTCTTTTTCTGATATGGGGAGATTTTGTCAAAAGTGAATTATTATTCGTTAGAAAGTTGGGTTTTAAGTGAGACCGCTTGTGACTTCTCCGACGATCCGGAAATTGAACCATTGACGAATATTAAAATGGATTATTTGATCAAGGAAAAATTGAGAATCTCTTTATGATGGGATCATGATCGTTCATATAAATATTAAAATCCCTAAATATATATTAAGTTAATCGGATGCCTTCCAATGTTTAATACTCGTCAAGATCTAGATTGAGAATGAGTGGGTTTGCCAAAACAAAGTGCTTTTATCAATCATGGGAAGACGTGATAAGTAAGTGACTTAGTTTGTTGAAACATTGGGTCTAACTTAACTAAATCATCATAATAGGATTGTGGGTTTAGAGGCATAGAGTTTGGTGAGATTTATTGGATAAATGTATACAAAGTGTTGTTCCACCAAACTATCCAAGAGTTATATTTGATATAATCGACAAATATTGTCTACCTAAATAGTAGTGTTTTGGGTGTATTAGTCAACGCTATCTTAAAACATGGATGAAATATGGATCTTGGCTCACTAGAAAGATTTAATAAAATGCTTTCCGAATTAATAGTTAGGACTATTGATTTGATAAAAATAGTGGGAGATATATATTATGAATGTATATGATAATCACTTGAACATAATTAAACTTCTGCAACTAACTATTATGCAATTTAAACATTGTAGATATTTAATGGCAAACAACACAAATAACTTCTCTGTGAGAGCAACCCTTGAGAAGGACAAGCTGACAGGAACTAACTTCCTTGATTGGTATAGGAATATGAGGATTTTCCTCAGGCAGGAGCGAAAGCTTCACGTCATTGAAATTCCTTCACCTGCTCCTCCTACTGAGAATGCAACTCGTGTTCAGCAAAATGCTTATCAGAAGCATATTGATGATGCGAATGATGTTGCGTGTATCATGCTGGAAACCATGAGTGCTGAGCTTCAAAAACAATATGAGCATATGGATGCTTATGAGATGATTGAACACCTTCAAAGAATGTTTGAGGGACAGGCTCGTCAAGAAAGGTTCGACACGAGCAAAGTACTGTATGCTTGTAAACAGGGAGAGCGTGAACCTGTTCAACCACATGTTCTAAAGATAATAAGTTATATTGAGTATCTTGATACTTTGGGTTTCCCGATTGGTTCGGAAGTTCAGATTGACTTGATCTTGCAATATTTAAACAACAACTATACTCATTTTGTTATGAACTACAATATGAATGAGATAGACAAAACACCCACTGAATTGTTGGCCATGTTACGAACTGCTGAAACCAACATGAAAAAGGCTGAACCTGCTGCCATGTTGATGGTAGACAATAAAGGTAAGGCTAAAAGAAAAGGTAAATGGAAGGGAAAGAAGAAGATTTGATATGTTTTTGGTCCCATCCCAAAGACCAATCCCAAACAGGCTTTAAAGCCTAAGGGTGCTGTTGTAAAGGGTGATTGTCACTACTGTGGTAAACCAGGTCATTGGAATAGAAACTGTCATGCTTATTTGGAGGATCTGAAGAAGAAGAAGGCTGGTCAAGCTTCTGATTCATGTATTTATGTTATAGAGGTCAATTTGTCTACTTCTACATCATGGGTATTGGATACTAGATGTGGTTCTCACATTTGTATAAATGTGCAAGAGCTGCAAATGAGTAGAACTTTGACAAAGGGAGAGGTCGACCTACGAGTTGGCAATGGAGCAAAGGTTGCTTCCTTAGCTGTAGGGACTTATTATTTATCGTTGCCCACTGGTGGCTTATTTTAGAACTTGAGAACTATTTTTACATGCCTGCAATTTGCAGAAATATTATTTCGGTTTCTTGTTTGGACAAGAAAGGTTTTGCATTTTCAATTCTGAACAATAGTTGTTTCTTTTCTTTGAGTAATGTTACCTATGGGGTTTCACATTTATTTAATGGTTTATATGTTCTTGATTTAGACACTCATATTTATAATGTGAATAACAAACGTCTTAAATCTAATGACTCAAATCAAACATACCTCTGGGACTGTCGTTTAGACCATATAAATGAGAAGCGAATTTCCAAGTTACATAAGGATGGATACTTGGATAAGTTTGACTTTGAATCATACGAAGCATGCGAACCTTGTCTCATTGGAAAAATGACTAAAGCTCCTTTTTCTGGACAAGGTGAAAGGGCCACTGAACGATTAGAACTTATACATAGTGATGTATGTGATCCTATGCGTACTATGACAAGAGGGGGCTTTTACTACTTTATCACGTTTACTGATGATTTCAGTAGATATGGATATGTGTATCTTATGAAGAACAAATCTGATTCTTTTGAAAAGTTCAAAGAATACAAAGCTGAAGTAGAAAAGCAAATTGGCAGAAGTATTAAGACTCTACAATCTGATCGTGGAGGTGAATACTTAAGCCATGAATTCAAGAGTTTATTAAAAGAGTGTAGTATTGTATCACAACTCACTCCTCCCGGAACACCACAATGGAATGGAGTTTTTGAAAGGAGGAATCGTACTTTGTTGGACATGGTACGTTCGATAATGAGTTACTTTTATCTATTATATAAAAACATTTGTGACATTTTATTTTATTAAAAAACTAGTTTATGTCGTGCGATGGCACATATCAAATTATTTTAATATTTAATATACATTTTTATTTGTATTGGTATTTTAATAAAATAATTTTTGTATGTCTTATTTAGAGATGTGTATTAGTTAAAAGATTAAAATGATATATGTTTTAGTTAGCATATTAATGTTCAGTTGTTATGGATTAAAAACTAGGGTGTAGTTATTACGATGTGTGTCGAAGCTTATCGAGCTTTAATGGCTGCACTTGTGTTTCGTAGCTTAGTTCTGCCCTCACAAGATGCCTACGTATCTCAAGCGTATTGAGAATCAAGCCAGACGTAGTTCTAATAATGAGGGGCTATACCCTTTATATAGACGTAGAGAGTCTAAGAATTAGAGTAGGTTTAGGAACCTTGATGGGTAAGGTATTTCCTAGAAGGATTCTGGATCCTTCTTGTGATAGAAGTAGTTTCCATGTAGGAATATGTTTCCTTGTTGATTGAGGTGTCTTGGGGGATACTTTTTGGAGTAGTTTCCTTGTAGCTAGACATAATTAATTAGCTGTATAATTAGCTAATTAATTAATTACGAATTTATAATAATTAAGGTTTTGAGCCTCATTAAATGAGCCTCCCTTTTTGGACCAAATTAGGTCTAATTAATGCCACATTAATTGTGTCTTTAGGGCTTACTTTTAGCCCAAATCATTTGCCCCCCAACTTCTTCAAAGTGTGCAACACTTTGTAGAAGTTAAGGTCCTTAGATTTTGCCTTCGAAGGCAGCCCTTGTAGCTTCCCATGTTTTGCTAAGATCCCTCTTGTCTTTGTGGATTTTTCCTTTATTTGTAGGGAAATTTCATAATTTGTTTGTACCCACGGGTATTTTTCTAGGAACTTTCCTCTATTTATAGAGAATTTTTCATAATTTATTTGTACCCACAGGTATTTCTCTAGGAATTTTCCTCTATTTATAGAGAATTTTCCATAATTTATCTGTACCCACATGTATTTTCTAGGAATTTTCCTCTATTTATAGAGAATTTTCCATAATTTATTCTAGTACCCAGAAGTATTTTCTAAGAATTTTCCTCTATTTATAGAGAATTTTTCATAATTTGTTTGTACCCACAAGTATTTTCTAGGAATTTTCCTCTATTTATAGAGAATATTTACAAATTTATTAGTACCCATAGGTATTTTTCCTTAATTTCTAGGAATTTTTCTCTATTTTTAGAGAATTTTCCATATTTATTTGCCTTTTAAATTATTTTTTAATGATTTTCTGGCATTTTCTAGCATTATTTTCGACCAGGAATCCTAGTCGGATTCGACCAGGATCCTGGTCGTATCTTGCTTCCATGTAGAACCCTGGTCGACAGGGATTCCTGGTCGGCCAAGGCTCTTTCTTGGTTCCTGGTCGGCCAGGACTCCTAGTCGTATACGACCAGGATTCCTGGTCGGTTGTGGTGCCATTTTGACACCTAGTCGTTTAGGATTCCTGGCCGTTCATTCGACCACGATCCTAGTCGTTTAGGTGTCATTTAGACACCTAGTCGTTGAGGATTCATGGTCGTTCATTCGACCAGGATCCTGGTCGTCTGAGGTGTCATTTTGACACCTAGTCGTTGAGGATTCCTGGTCGTTCATTCGACCAGGATCCTAGTCGTTCGTAGTCCTTCGAGGATTTTAGTGGCGATATCTATTGGGCCTCTCTTTTAGGCTTTGTTATGGCTCAATCTTTTATATTTTCTTGTTTCGAAACAAAGTCCCAGTCCTCATCAATTTTTGGGCCGTATGTTGTCGTGGCCCAAATTATTTTGTGGGCTTTTTACTAGCCATGAGAAGCTTTATCGGTTGAGCTACCTTTTTTCTTGGCTATAAATTAGTGAAGTGAGAACTTCATTTTTCACTTCGCTTTTTTAAATGTAAGTTCATGCACTACCATGTACATTATTTGATGATGCCCTCGGGGCTTAGTAGTGTCGTCTGAACTTGGTGGTAAAGCCCTCGGGACTTAGTAGTGATGATGCCCTCGTGACTAAGTAATGCTCATGGGGTATGGCGATGGTGCCCTCGGGGCTTAGTAGTGCCCTCAAGGCATGGTGATGATGCACTCGGGGCTAAATATTGTCCACATGGATTGGTGAGGATGCCTTCGAGGCTTAGTAGTGTCATGATCGTGCCCTCGGGGCTTAGTGACATATGGAGTTGTATCCATAAATTTGTCTCCCTTGCCATTCAAGCATATGCAAGTATATATAGTTGTTCGAGAGACTTGTTACTCAAATCCCATCAATGTGGGATAAGTTCAAGTCCCCTCTCTCATGTATCTGATAATGGTACCTTTCTTTCTTTGACTTGTCATTTTTTCTCGTATTCCTTGTATTTCCTTTCCGTTTTTAACTTATGTAACCTCGATGACTCTTTATTTATGGAAAGTCTTTTGTCATTTGTTCTTATCTTTTTCGTGCCTTAGCATATTTGATAAAATATACTTTTCGGGCATAAAAGAACAAATGAGAATAAATCAAAGTGCCATCCAGGCTTGATTTTATTCCTTTATCATGAAGGAACTAACAATGATTGCCAATCTAGGCTAAACACGCATGTTTTTGAAGATGCCACAAGGCTGAAAACTTTATTAATAATGCCTTCGAGGCTAAAGTGGGCATAGTTGAATTCTTTAAGCATAATAAACCTTCAGGTTGGAGGCATGCCAAGTCCTTGACACCTCAACATTTTCTAGGGTTTCAAGGATGTATGATCCTCCTCCCATAACTCGTTTTATCTTGTACGGCCCTTCCCAGTTGGGGGCTAACTTGCCCTTGGGGCCTACTCCAGAAGCTTTAGCTTTTCTGAGGACCAAGTTCCCTTTGCCTAAAAAAACCTTTCTTTAACCCTTAGGTTGTAGTAGAAAGACGACTTCTTTTGATATTCAATGATTTTTGCATGAGCTTTGTCCCTGACTTCATCTATCAGGTCTAATGCCAGCTTCATCCCTTCTTCATTTTCCTCGGGCTCAAAGGCCTTGATTCTTGGGGATACATGTGATATCTCAACAGGGACCACTGCCTCGGCTTCATAAGCCAGGAAGAATGGAGTTGCATCAGTAGTAACTTTATGAGTGGTTCTCTATGCCCAGAGAATTGGCAAAAGCTCATCCACCCATGTGTTAGCAGAACGCTCGATCCTTTTCTTGAGACCATCAAGGATGATTTGATTGGCTACCTCAGCTTGCCTATTTTCTTGGGGATGTGCAACAGAAGTGAAGTGTTGATTGATGTCATTATCATTGCAATATCCCTTGAATTCTTCATTGTTGAATTGTGTGCCATTGTCCGTCACCAGGATTTGTGGTATTCCATACCTACATATGATGTTTTCCTAGAAGAATTGAGCTACATGTTTTATGGTTATCTTGGCTAGTGGTTTAGCCTCAATCCATTTAGTGAAGTAATCAATTGCAACGATTATGAACTTTCTCTGTCCACTAGCCATTGCAAAGGGGATAGGGGAATTGATGGACGTCAACATCTCAGGTGGTTGCCTGACAACCGGTGCATGCCTTTGACACCTGTCACACCTTCTTACGTATTCTTTCGAATCTTTTAACAAGTCAGGCCAATAAAAGCCAAGGTGGGTGACTTTGTGAGCCTGAGCTCTGCCCCCCAAGTGTTGACCGCAAATTCCTTCATGTACTTCTTTCAAGGCCTCATGGGCTTCATCTGGCCTTAGAAATTTCTAGTATGGAATAACAAAAGATTTTCTATAGAAAATTCCATCAATGAGAGCGTACCTTAATGCCCTTGTAGTAAGCTTCCTGGCTTTTATGGCGTTGGTAGGTGTCCATTCAGATTGAATGTGGGATTTTATTGGATCCATCCAACAACTGCCCATGTTTATCGGGGCTACCATCTTTGCATTGATGTTGGGGGTCTTCAAGACTTGGAAGTAAACACTTCCCATATGTTCATCTGCTTCCGACGAAGCGAACTTTGACAAGGCATCAGCCTTTACATTCTCTTCTCTAGGAACATATTCCATCTGACATTCTTCAAACTGAGTCATTATGGCTTTTACTAGTCGGAGGTATTTAACCATGACTTCTTCCCTTGCTTCAAACTCCCCATTTACTTGGGATATAACCAGTTTTGAGTCTCCACAGACTTTAAAGTGTTTGGCTTTTAGTGCCTTGGCCAAGCCCAGGACTGCTATCAGAGCTTCATATTCGGCTTCATTGTTGGTTGTTGGGAAATCAAGCTTAATAGCATACTCAATGACGAATCCTTCAGGACTTTGTAGCACCAAGCCTGCTCTACTAGATTTTGATTTTGATGCCCCATCAAAATTGAGCACCCAGACTTTAAGGTGTTTGGCTTTTAGTGCCTTGTCCAAGCCCAGGCCTGCTATCAGAGCTTCATATTCGGCTTCATTGTTGGTTGTTGGGAAATCAAGCTTAATAGCATACTCAATGACGAATCCTTCAGGACTTTGTAGCACCAAGCCTGCTCCACTAGATTTTGATTTTGATGCCCCATCAAAATTGAGCACCCAATATTCTTTAGGAGTTTGTCCTCCTTTTTGTGTTATTTCCTCACTATCCTGCCCCCGACTTCTTGGTCGTCGATAGTACATTCGATCACGAAGTCAGCAAAAGCTTAAGCTTTAATGGCCATTCGAGGCTTATACTTGATGTCGAACTCTGTTAGCTCTATGGCCCACTTGATCAATCTTCCACTTGTCTTTGGGTCGTGCATGATGTTTCTCAAAGGTTGATCAGTTAGCACCTCGATTTTGTGTGCTTGAAAGTAAGGCCATAACTTTCTTGAGTCCATGTCCTCTATGGGTAGGACTTGCCCCCCGACTCCATCGGGTCTCAGGGCTGCCACGTAGCAACTTCTTGCCATTCTTTGGTCTCTTTTTCCTCCCCAACACCGTTTCTGGTGGGGAACTTAATCTTCAAGTGATAACTCGAGGCAACAGTCTTAAAAGCATGCAAGCATATTCTTCCGAGGATTACATTATACGTAGAAGACGCTTTGATTACCAGAAAGGTTAGCATCTGAGTGACCTCTCTAGGTTCTCTCCCCATTATCATGGGAAGTTGAATAATTCCTTCTACTTTCGACTCCACTCCATTAAAACCGTAGATCGGAACATCCGAAGGGGTTAATTGGGAATCATTGTACCCCATCTTTACAAAGACGTCATAGAATAAAATATCCACTGATGCTCCATTGTCCACCAGGACTCTTTCTACTTCTGAATTTCCTATCAAAGGGGCTATGACAAGAGGATCATCGTGGGGAAACTTTGTTCCTTCCAAGTCTGAGTCATTAAAGGATATGACCACCTCCGTTCTAGCAAGTTTCGGTGTTTCGCCTACGACTTGCATACTTAGAAAGTTTTCCTCTTCTAATAAGAAATTCGATTTCATCCTTCAATTGTCTGTAGTCATCCGTGTCGTGTCTGGTATCCCTGTAAAATCGGCAAAATGTGCTCTTGTTTCTCTTCTCAGGATCAAACATCAGGGGTTTGGGCCATCTCAGGTCTCGGTCCCTTCCGATATCCATCAAAATTTAGCTTCGAGGCGTATTCAGCCTAGCGTATTCAGCGAACTTTGGCCCCAAGTTATTTTTCTCAGGGGGGATTCGGAATCTTTATCCGTCTTAGAATACTTGTCTCGAGCATCATACTCTTGATCACCTTTTCTCTTCTTGTCGCTATTCCCATGTGTCACCACTGATATAGTGGTTTTCTTCATGCTTTCTTCCGCCTTAATATATTTCTCTGCTCTGCCTTGGAGAATGAGCATGTTCTCGGGCGGATGTTTGGCCAGAGATCTCTTGAAATAAGGATCAGTCGTTCCTTGTTGTAAGGCTATCATAGCCACTTTTTCGTCCAAGTCCAGGACTTTCAAGGTTTCCTTGGTGAAACGGTTCAAGTAGTTCCTCAAAGATTCGTTCTTTCCCTGCTCCAGATTTATGAGAGAAGCTGAGCTTTTTTTATGCACTCTTCCGCTTATAAACTGACTTATGAAGGCCTTGCTGAGTTCTTTAAAGGATCCAATAGAGTTAGGAGGAAACCGGCTATACCAACGTTGAGCCATGCCCCCCCAGGGTTTGAGGAAAAGCCCTGCACTTGACAGCATCATTGATAGGTTGTAACAACAAAACATTCGAGAAGGTTCTTACGTGATTAGCTGGATCGCCTGCCCCATCATAAGTTTTGATAGTGGGCATCTTGAATTTACTCGAGATGTGAGCATTCATGATTGTCTCGGTGAAGGGTGGCATTGGATCATCAGGATCTCCGAGTGGCAGTAACTCAGTGGGATCAGCCCTTATAGTTTCCATTCTTCTCCCTCGAGGGGTTCCATCTAGTTCTATGATGTCAAGAGCTTCACGCCTTGGGGCTGGCCCTGTGCCCGGTCGACCTAAGCTTTTTTTGAGCTCTTTGAGTTCGGCCTCGTAGGAAGCAATTTTCTGTTCTAGTGTCCTACGGGACTGTGAACGTTGGCTTCCTACGGGTTCCTTACCAGGTTTTCTCCTCCTAGGATTAATATCGGTGCCTTCAGAGCTTTCATCATCAGTTGAGTATGGTCCTGAGAAATCACGGACTCTTTCTCTACGCCCATAATTTTATGGGGGTTCCAACCCTCGAATGTAAAGAGGGGGATAAGCTTGGGAGAATCCAAGCCTAGGTTGGGCGATAATGCTACTAGGGATAACAATAGTGGAAATTTGGGCGTGAGGAGGATCAGTAGCAATAAAAGGAGTTTGAGTTACCTGGGATAGAGGATTGGATCCATGGATGATTTTCTCAGGATTGGTAGAATGGACGATTTCACTGAACGGGCCAAGCCTTTGAGTGCCAGGACCTTGAGTTCCAGCAGGAATAGTGGTGATAACGGGGACCTCGGTGGTTTGAGTTTCATTTGGAGGAGTCACGGCGATCGGGTTTCCTGTGGTAGGGACGATGTCTCCATCAGTTCTTCGTGTTCTTGTCATGGTCGTGGGTTCGATTCCCACAGACGGCGCCAAATGTTATGGATTAAAAACTAGGGTGTAGTTATTGCGAAGTGTGTCGGAGCTTATCGAGATTTAATGGCTGCACTTGTGTTTCGTAGCTTAGTTCTGCCCTCACAAGATGCCTACGTATCTCAAGCGTATTGAGAATCAAGCCAGACGTAGTTCTAATAATGAGGGGCTATACCCTTTATATTGACGTAGAGAGTCTAAGAATTAGAGTAGGTTTAGGAACCTTGATGGGTAAGGTATTTCCTAGAAGGATTCTGGATCCTTCTTGTGATAGAAGTAGTTTCCATGTAGGAATATGTTTCCTTGTTGATTGAGGTGTCTTGGGGGCTACTTTTTGGAGTAGTTTCCTTGTAGCTAGACACAATTAATTAGCTGTATAATTAGCTAATTAATTAATTACGAATTTATAATAATTAGGGTTTCGAGCCTCCCTTTTGGACCAAATTAGGTCTAATTAATGCCACATTAATTGTGTCTTTAGGGCTTACTTTTAGCCCATATCATCAATAAAATATTATTTGTGTGTTCTGTTTAAAGATACATATTAGTTAGGAGATTAATTTTATTTAGGAGATTAATATTCAATAAAATAACATTTGTGTATTTTATTTAGAGATGTGTATTAATGAAAAGATTAATTTTAATAAAAAAATTTCAATTTTATAAATATTATATATTTAAATTTAATATTCAATTTTCTTTCTCAAATTTTATTTATACTTAACATAGTAAAAATTTATTTTCAGTGATTCTAAATATTTATATAATTTTAATATGGTTTTGGACTTTGGGGTGTTAAAATTTGTGTATATTAATGTGTTTATAATTAATAATAATAAAATGCCCTTTAAATAATTAACTATGTAAACGGTAGTTGACAGAAGTACACACTTTGCTAGAATTTGGAAACACAGGTACACATTCTGCTAGATACCAAAGTTGGTGCACCCGAAATGTAAAAATGGGTAAGCATAGGTGCACACTCTGCATTTAACTCTTTTATATATGTTCAAGTGTTTTATATCATATATAATCTTTTTGGTGCTGATTGTTGGTGTAGGTGCCCTAGAGGCAATACATTGTTTCTTTTAATAGACCTTTATGTCATTTGATTATTCAATAAACGTATTTATTATGACTTTAATTACTGCAGTATATTTGTTAGCATAATAAATGTTCTTAGAATCATGATACACATTGTATAGTTTAAGTACATGACTTGAACTTGAGATTATATAATATATCATATTCTTAAATGTCCCTAGTCGAGTATTATTATTATAGGACAATAATAATACATAAATAGACTAGTATGTTATTTGACAGATAACCACATCTCATTGGTTATAAGTATGAGGATACTAAAGTCAATACATAGGTACATGTAGGAGTACATGGTATTGGACAAACCCACAGTGAGATTCTTCATGTTTAATAAAGTCATAAGAAAGACTCACACAGATAATGGTGTAATGATCCTTTGACTTGAGATCATTATATTTCTATACGAGAATTAATATACTTTGACTACATTAAAAATTACCTTCGACCGGGTGATGATAAAAGTGGACATCGGGTATATCATGAGTCGTATGAGAAATATGAATGATAGATAAAGAATTTAACCCTCTTATAATTAGGAGAGATATTATTGGCCTCTTGATTGAGTGAGACTATAAAATGCATGGCCGTGCTCAAATAATGATTTTTTTTCATAGTCTACTCATGGATCAAGTAAACCCGGATTAAATGTTGAAGAGGATGACTAAATACATGCATCGAGTTTAATCTATAATATATATGGTTAAAGGGATTATATTACACGGAAACATTAATCACGAAAGGTTTTATCGAATCACGATTTAATTATTATTTAATTGGGTAGCAATGATGTATTACTAGATACCGCTCATTGTTTATAATTTTATTGGAGAATAAAATTATTGCCAATTAAATAATAGCCTATAGGGTCACACGCATGGAGCACTTAGATGAATAGTTAATTTAAATTATAAATTTAAATTAATTGATGATTATTTGAATTTTTTTATATTAATTAAATGAGACTTAATTAATTGAGATAATATAAATTCAAATTAGAGGAGTATTTCTGCCCATAATAATTAAGTATGACTTAGTTATTAATTAAATAATAAAAATTCATTTTATTATTTAATCCTATAGATACATGGGTTATGTTTTGCTGTTATGAGCCTATTAATCCGCCATTATAAATAGATAATGAAGGGTTAAGAGACTATTACGTTTTTGAGAGAAAAAAAACCTAGAGGGGGCAGCAGCAAAGGAGGCAGAAACAAACAACTCGAATTATCAAGAGGGAGGCTAGTACGTCCATTCCGCAGTCAAGATCGTGAAACCTTCTTGAAGGTGCTCGTATGAATACCATAGAGGTGTTTTTCGAGAGGTAGACACAAGTCGTGAAAGCTAGGATCTCTGTTGAGTTCGTGAAAGTCAAGATCTTAATAGGTATAATTCTGTTTCATCATAATCTGTCCAATCTTATACATGGATCCTGAGTTTGGGTTCCGAATTTTTTTGTTATATTTACGTTTATCCACTGCGTTTTATACCTCGGAACCCAACAATATGGTATGTTTTTATTCTTTAAGGACACTGGATGAGAGAAGTAGCCCTAATATCGAGGAGCAGCATCTTCGTACACTATCAGATGAGAGAAGAAGCCCCAATATCGAGGAACCCGAGTTAGAGCAGTTGCATAATGATCAACTTCTAGGAAGAGATGGTACCAATTTCTATATCTTAGGTTACCTTCTAACCAGTGAGTAAACTTCTAATATTTTGGTTCAACAGACACTTCCTAGTTAACAGACCACATCATCGGGAAGAGTCTGCTCCACTATTCCATATTAGTAATAATTCAGCAGACCATATAAACCTATTACGTAAATAGTTAGTCTTTGGATTACATGTGATTGCATCAACTTAAATTTTCATGATACCAGACAACTAGCTTTAGTCGAATCTGCAGAATGCAACTAACTAGCCTCTTCGGCTTCGGTTTATAATAGCATAAGCAGACAAGTAATGTCAAACAACATGCATGCAACTTATATTTTATATATGTTCATGTGTTTTCTATTATATATAATCTTTTTGTTGCTGGCATGTTTTTATACTTTAGGGACACTGGATGAGAGAAGTACGTAGCCCCAATATCGAGGAGCCCCAGTTAGAGCAGTTGCATACTGATCAACTTCTAGGAAGAGAAGATACCAATTTCTATATCTTAGGTTTGGCCTTCTAGAGTAAACTTCTGCTCCCTCCGTTCCGAACTTTTATAAAAAAATAAAAGTCAAATTGATTCAATTTTGACAACTCATTAATAATTATTATGAAAAATATATCATTGAAAAGTATATGTCATTAACTATTAGATTTAATTTTTATTTTTGTAAAAATATAAATCAATAATATTTAATTTAAGATCAAAGTTAAATAGATTTAACTTTTCAAATTTACAAAACACCACTTTTTATGGAACGGAGGGAGTAATATTTTGGTCCAACAGACACTTCCTAATTAACAGACCATTTGATCGGGAAGAGTCTGCTCGACTAATCAACTTAAATTTTCATGATACCAGACAACTAGCTTTAGTCGAATCTGCAGAATGCAACTAACTAGCCTCATCGGTTTCGGTATATAATCTTTTTGGTGTTGATATGGTATGTTTTTAATTTTTAGGGACACTGGATGAGAGAAGTAGCCCTAATATCGAGGAGCCGCAGGTTCGTACCCAACAGAAGAACAGATGTACCAGATTTTCCGGTATTCGCAATCCACAGTTTGAATCCGGCATTTTACCAGCTGGGATTAAAACTGGTGGAGAAGACTAACGAGTCGCGTCCATATCCATATCTTTCCTGGGATTGGGTAAGTTCAATCTACTCTATCCCTGTAAGTTCAATCTACTCTATCCCTGTAAGTTCAATCAACTACTCACTTGTGTATATATGCAGATAAGTGACGAAGACATGGCTGACATGGAAATATACTGGCCAACTCTTTCAAAAACAATTACTAACCGCAGATACTGGTCCTATCAACTCCATAAGCACGGCTCGGAGGCATTATTTACCCATGATTTTGTGAGTACAACCCGGAATTTGGGGATGAGGTGCATTCAAAGTGTTCAGGATTTCATGAAGGTGTACAATTATTTAAAAATCCCGAACTTATTCGCTTAAATAAAATCCATGAAAAAATTCAAAAAAAGTTCAACTCCTCAATTTCCAACAACTTACAATTTATAAATTAAAAATACAACTAAGGTCTCCAAATTTCGTAACTCGCACTCTGCCCACAAAGTAGCCCATCTAACCTGTCAGGAAAAATCAAAGAAATATAGACCGACAGTGAGCGAAAAGCTCATATATGGATATAAAATTATGCAAATAGTACATGGGTTAGAATGATGATAAGATGAATAAATAAAATATCTGTATAAAGAATGATGAAACAAATCGAAAGAGACAAAATATATTGATCATACTTAACACACAATATAAACAAATAACAGAAAAAGTAAAAAGACACTATAGATATCTTACAATATCAACTTACATATATACTCTTAAATCACAAATATTCATACTCTTACACATACTCTTACCACTTATTGATAATAATATCAAAAAGATCAAAAGTGAACTTACTTACGGATATGAAAGATAATCTTACACTTACAGGATGTCATACATTTCGATTCTTCAGAATATGTAGTCATCAAAACTTACAGGGGCTTGCATAGAACAAATCAAATGCTACCCAAAATTTTACAAGGGCTTGCATGATACAAAACACAATGCTACCCAAATGGCCAAAACACACATACACAATAGTCATGACTCAACGTGTCCCATAACTCCGGCGACACGCCCATACAATTTAAATACACCGTATAGGTGGTGCCAAAACATGAGATTATCCACTCATGACGGAGGACTTACGAAATCTCCCAAATCATACATATATCACAAATAAACTGAAAGTATCTTACTCAAAATATCATACACACCAAATATCATAAACTATTACAAATAAAATCAGACTTGATCAATCCAGAAAAATGACAATTTATTATATGAAGTTGAACTCAAATGAAAAAGCGCAGAACACGAAAATCGTAGGCAATTCCGAGGTCTTTCCAGAATGGTAAGTCTCGTTAAAAACAGAGAAGTAACGAATTCAGAAATAATTAAAATGTGGACTGCCGTAACAGAATCAGACTATGATCACAATAGTATTTTGATATTTATGACAACGAAATCATAAAATTTCACAGCGGAATGATATTACTCACAATAATCGAATACAATTTCAATTTACTAGATATTTTTGAAGGTACAACAGAATAACTCCAAATAAACAATTAGATTACACAAAAGACAGATTTTGACATACTTGCATGCTGAATTTCAGAAAACGCAAAGAACGAAAGTTGTAGATAATCAAAATATCTTTCCAGGCACAATAAAATCGTAACAATCCGACAAATAATGAATCAGATACGAATTTAACAAGAAATCATATTATCAAGAGATCAAACAAACGAATTGGGTAGAGTCATAAAAAGATAGAGAGTATAACGAAAATATCCTTACATTAACGATACGATGATAAAGAGAGTGTGTAGAATGTATCCGTACCTTGAAACTCAAAGAATACGAATGAACCTCAAGAAATCTAGATGCTAAAATTACACGAACCCTGGTTCAACACCATAACCCATCCTCTTACGTCTTTCCTCCAATTCTTCTCTCTTATCTTTTTTTTTCTTTCATCCATATAGCTACTCCTACAAAACTTACGTATCTCTTATTTTTCAAAACCCTAATTCCTTTTCCTTTTCTTTTTATCTATTTTTTTTCTTTTTCTCTTATTGCTAATAATATCTTGATGCGTTTTAAAATATAATATCGCAAGTGCACGGTGTCTGTTATCAGCAGAGACTGGCAAGTAAGGGTCGAATCCATAAGGATACATGTTTTATCAATTTCAAGTTACTTATCACAGATTGTTTCAAGAGCAAACGAATATTTGAAGATATTAATTAACTACTAATTAAAACTAACACTAATTAAATATACTAAATTAATAAATTAAAAACCTAGGGCAATCAGGTCCACCATGCTTACACTATAACTGGCTTATAAGCTAAAATATTAAAAGTGGTCATGCAACTAGAGTTTGTTAATCTCTCTCAAGAATTAACATTCTCGAAACATGTTTACACAATTAAAAATTTTTAGTAATTCAATTAGTCAAGTAATTAGAGCAGTGTTAATCTCTCTCGAGCATCAACGCCCTTAGAAATCCAATGATGCTCTCGCACTCAAATTCAATTCTACTAATCATATGTGTACCTCTAATAAGTAAATCTTTCGATCTATACCCATATTATCATAGAATTAATTCATGATATCGGTCGATTACATAAATCAATAATTAAAACATATCAATTAGAATTACACATAACCTATCAAACCACTGTAAAAATCATGCCAATATTATAGTGCAAACATGGCTTCCCCTTAAGCCCTAGAAATAATTACTCGCTAATTATTAAACAAGTAAAACAACTAAGAACAAAAAGAAACATAATTAAACTAATAAGAATTAAGAAAAGATTGGATAAGAAAACCTTGAATTATCCCTATCATATGAAAAAGTCATGGCCTCCATCCATCTCTATCTAACCCTCATATTAAACTCCTCTTATCTAATAATAATAATAATATCTAATAATACATAATAACTGATATGTCTCTATATAAAAAGTATTTTAATGCTTTAAAATTATTACAAAAGGGTTTCCTAAACCGAGTATAATTTTTAATGTAAAATTCGTAGTTGACTTTTCTGTCTAGTTTCTGGGCTGATCCAATAAAATTCTGTTGGGCCATCGGATCAACGAAGAGTTCTGAGAATATTTCAGTCTTTACGAATTGTTACAAACCCTTGTGTAATTATATGTCTTATGATCAAGGATATTTGAGATTTTTCACTTATATGAGTTTTTTCAGTACTTCTATGTTAGGATTAGTTACTAGTTCGAATTTGATACAAAATTATATTTTTTGGGAATTGGTAGGAATGCGTTCATATCTATTAATAGGGTTTTGGTTCACACGGCCTGTTGCTGCAAATGCTTGCCAAAAGGCATTTGTAATTGAAACTCAAAGGAATTGACGGGGGCCCGCATAAGCGGTGGAGCTTGTGGTTTAATTCGATGCAAAGCGAAGAACCTTACCAGGGCTTGACATGCCGCGAATCCTCTTGAAAGAGAGGGCTGCGCTCATTGCGAGACTTAACCCAACACCTTACGGCACGAGCTGACGACATCCATGCACCACCTGTGTCCGCGTTCCGGAATTAAAGAGAATTCCATAAGCTTCACATGGATTATAAAATTGTCCAATTCTGACTTCTGAAACTCAAGATATGGCCCAAACAGTGTAAACAGTGCAAACAGCCCAACAAATACGAATTTTCTTCTATTTTATCTCCAAAATAGTTCTTTAAGTCCAAATTCTTCCAAGTTTAGGATTTTCCTCTTGTCTGCAATAAAACATTAAAATCTATTAAATAATTATCCAATTAATGCAAAATACTATTAAATATGAGTACAAAATAAGATAGAATATATATAAAAATATATTCTATCAAACATCCCCACACTGAGTATTTGCACGTCCTCGGCAAATAAAAGAACAAAAAACTAAATCCTAACTAACTAACACCACTTTCGTAGATGGCACGATTGCATTAAGCATATGCAACAAGCTGTTAAACCCCTAGGCAGTCCTAGTAGGACGAGTTTTGTCTCGTGAGGGTTTATAGTGAATCTACCCACAAAGTCCATTTTTTTCTGCCAAGTCTCAAGTATGCAACATATCATAGTACTCTACACATGTAAACCTTAATTACATAATTTAGAAAAATAAGTCTTTCCACGTAGAACATCCATTTGTACATAACTATCCAAGTATGCACACATTGTCTAGATAGACAAAAGAATCATGAAATAAACATCAATGTCGTATTTAATAAGTAACATGCTATAGATAGAAAGCTCACATATCTCTCAAATCACACAAGTGTTTAGGGTGTAAGTGTATCACTCAAGTTCAATCAATATAGTCATGTGCTATCATGGGCTTGATTGTCCACCAAATCTCCATTACTTTGTATATATGTATGCACTAATCAAAAGGTCTTTGTTAAAGGTTGTAACAAGACTAAGGTATAGGGTAGGAAATCAATAAAAAAGTCTAACAAGTGGCTAACTTGACAAACTAATAGAGCATACCCCCTCGGGCTTAATTGGTCAAGATGTAAGAGAAGATCTCGGGTCTAATGTTAGGGTCGTCTTTGGCTGGAAAGTTTGTCACGTACCCCCTCGGGAGCTCGAACTGCTATCACTCCAGTTTCTATTTGATTCGGAATTGATGCCACTCGAGTACTGTCAGATACAACATTCAATTGAGGACTTAGAACAACATATTTTCTATCTACCTGATATGGTCAATGGTGAGTTAGCCTAGTCAGGAAAACCAATAACTTCCACAACATGAAATATGGGTTGACTGGGAAAAAAAGTTGACTTCTGTTAAATACAGAATTAGATTAACGTTGTTAGCTCATGACCATCTGGTTGCTCTCCATTTGAGCATCAACACTATGTCGTATGTTCTTATGATTGTATTACACTTAAATAAACTTTTTCATTCATTTTTAGTATGGTTACAACAGGGCTCTTATGGGGTCCTGACACACCTTAATATGCACGTACATGAACAGAAGCCCAAAACTGGTTCAACCATATACGGTTGTTATTAGTATTGGTGTCCTAGAGACAATACTTTTAATATTTTATTGAAAACAATTAAGGATTATGTTTAATGTGATTATTTAATTAATATTTATTATATCTTTATTTACTGCGTCATAAATTGAAAGAATAATAAATGTCTTTGGAATATTAATACATAATATATATCTTTAAGTATGTGACTTAAAAATGAGATTATATGAATAGTATTTTATTCTTAAAATTCCCTAGTCAAGTATTATTATTTAAGGACAATAATAATGCAATAAGACTAGTATGTTTATTGACAGATGACCACATCTCATTGGTCATAGGTATGGTGATATTAAAGTCAAGAACATAAGTGTATGTATCAATACATGACACTGGAAAGACCCGCCGTGAGATTCTACATGTTAAGAAGTGTCATAAGAAATCTCACAGTGATAATGATGTAATGATCCTTTAACTTGAAATCATTATTGCCCCGTTTGGCTGGACTTAAATTTAAAATAAGTAACTTATTTTAATTTTTTTTTACATATTTTCAAAAAAAAATTTAGATAAATATTTATTTTAGAATTTTAAAACCAAATATGATTTTCAAAATTGAAAATAAGTTACTTATTTTCAGAAAAAGTACATACATACTAACTTTTTCTGGAAATAAGCACTTATTTCCAGCTTATAAGTCCAGCCAAATGAGCACTATATTTCTATACGAGAATTAATATACTTTGATTACACTCCAAGTTACCTTTAACCGGGTAATGATAAAGGTTATGAATCGTATGAGTAATATGAATGATTGATATAGGATTTAACCCTCCAATTATAGGAGTGATATTATTGGCATCTTGATTGAGTGAAACTATGAAATGCATGGCCATGCTCAAATATTGATTTGTTTAAATAGTCTACTCATTGATCAAAGAAACCAAGATTAAACGTTGAAGATGATGACACTATACATGCCTCGAGTTTGATCTATAATATAAGGTTAAAGGGATTATATTACATGGAACATTATTCACGAAAGGTTTAACTGAATCACCAATTATTATTGTTACTTGGGTAACAATGATGTATTACTAGATGCCACTCATCGTTTATAATTTTATTATTAGATAATAAAATTATTGCCAATGTAATAATAACCTAAAGGGTCATACACAAAAAACGTCAAAACGGAGGTTTATTTAAATTGCGAATTTAGATATATTATTATTTATTCGAATTTAATTATTAAATTAATTAAGTGGGACTTGATTAATTATATTAGAATTCAAATTTAATAAGTATTATTATTATTCGAATTTAATTATTGAATTAATTAAGTGGGACTTGATTAATTATATAAAAATTCGGATTTAATAATAATAATAATAACCCAAAATCAGAATGGGTTTTGGAAACTGTTACGAATCTACATGTAATTTGATGATAATATTAATCTTAGAATCATAGAAATTTTATTTGATGTAACTGATCAATTGATATGAAAGTTATAAATATCAATTGATCAGGAAACCATTTATCAGTTGAAATGTTTATATGAATCAACTGATAATTTGGACTGTAACATAGGTCTACTTAGTCTATTTCAATTGATAAGGTGTAAATCAATTGATATTATTCTTATTAATTGATGTTAGAGTCGATTGATATAGATCATCAATTGATGTGTAAATTAAACTGTCAAATTGTAATTATTTGAAGACAGAAAATTGCACAAGTGAAGGATGATCGATTGATATTGAAGCATCGATGGATGAGAGATCAATCGAAGAAGTCAAGTCAAGTATTGAAGACCATCAACTGTTGTGAAGACTCATCGATTGATATATCGATTGATAACATCTATCAATTGACAAGTCATTATTTATCAATCGATGGATATAAAGATCAATCGAAGAAGAATACCAGTTGAGGGGTTAAAGGATGGATCAATTGATATGCTTAACAACAAATTATCAATTGATTGTGACAATACAGAAGGACTATCTGTTGTAGATCCAGAGGACAAAATTAAACCTATGGAAGACAGTCAATGATGATTGTGAAGACTCAATCTGTAGTTGTCTTTTAAGCCTGTTTTCCTAAAAAGGAAAAAGGTAAAAGAAAGGAAGAAAGAATCAATCCTAGAATAGGAATTGTAAAGACACATTTGTAGTATATAAACAAGTGTAGTATTATCGTTAGAAAATAGACAAGTTAGACAATATTTTCTTAATCAACTGTTCAAGCTTTAGAACACATTGTAAGAACAGTTGATTTATTTTCTAACCTTGTAAACAAACGCAACTAGGTTTCTTTTTAACCTAGGAACATTGAGCAAAAATATACACTGATGGAAAAACTAATCCATCAGTAATTTTAAAATCTCTTTGTTCAGTTTAATTTTCAGTTATAATTTGTACGAACTTTTTCTCTCTAATTCTCAAACATCAGTAATAAATATTAAAGCAAACAAAAAGTTTTGATATTTGTATTCAACCCCCCCTCTACAAATATTGACATTGTTATGAGTAATAACAATTGGTATCAGAGCAGGCTTTCAACATACAGAAAGTTTAAAGATCAAGAACAGTCAATATGGGCCAAAAAGATTCAGGTGTAAAAATTTCAATATTAGAAAAGGATGAATACTTTCCATGGAAGGTCAAAATGCATCTGCATCTTCTTTCTCTCGACCATTCCTATGTTCACTGCATAGAGAAAGGTCCTCATATTCCCATGAAGCTAGTCACAGGTGTAAACCCTGATGGAACTCCTGCACTTGACAAACATATTCCTAAACTCATCTCTGAGTTCACAGAAAATGATGAAAAAGAAGTACTTAAAGACAAGAAGACCATGAACATTCTGTTTAATGGCCTAGATTAAGATATGTTTGACAATGTGATAAACTATACTTCATCAAAAGAAGTATGGGATACTCTTCAAACTCTGTATGAAGGAAATGAACAAGTAAGGAAAAACAAGATGCAACTCTTAATTCAAAAATATGAATCATTTCATTTTAAGAGTGGATAATCTATCAATGACACCTATAGCAGATTTCAGAAGTTGTTAAATGGACTGAAGCTATATGGTAGGATTTATGCTACTGAGGATACAAATCTAAAATTTCTTAGATCTCTTCCAAAAGAATGGAAACCAATGACTGTTTCCATTATACAATATCAGGACTTCAAGGATTATACTATTGAGAAACTTTATGGTATTCTCAAGACATATAAGTTGGAAATCCAACAAGATGAGGAGATTGAGAAGAATCAAAGAAAGGAGAAAATTGTGGCTTTGATAGTCAAGGGAAATGAAGAAAAGAAGGAAAATGGCTGTGTAGAAGAGTCTGTCATGATGTCTGGTGATGCTGTTGAAGAATCATTCAAAAGAAAAGAAAAGGACAAGTGTGAAGAAAATGAAACATGCTCTCAGGATGATTTGGATGAGATTGAAGAGCACCTTGCATTTCTGTCAAGGAAATTTTCAAAGCTAAAATTCAAGAGGAATCCAAATGATCAAAGGCCTGGATCCCAGTTTAGAAGTAACAATCAAAACAAAAATTTGGTTGATAGATCTAAATTCAAATGTTTTAACTGTGGATTGGCTGGTCATTTCTCAAATGAGTGTAGGAAGCCAAAACAAGAAAAGGCAAAGTCTTATGATGGTATTGATTATAAAAAGAAATACTTTGACCTTTTGAAACAGAAAGAAAAGGCTTTTGTTACTGAAGAGAAAGACTGTGCTGCTGAGGACAATGATTCTGAAGAATTCATCAATCTAGCACTAATGGCCAAACATGAAGATGAAGAAGCTAGTTCATCATCAAATCAGGTACTAGCTACCAACTTTTCTGAGCTTACAACTGATGAATGCAATAGTACTATTAATGAATTGTCTAATGAATTGTACAATTTGCATGTCACTCTAAAATCTCTAAACAAAGAAAACCTCAAGTTGAAGAACACCATTAATGCCTTAACTGAGAGGAATATTTTTCTTGAAAATGAACTTGTTTGTTTGGATAGATTCAAGCAGGAAAGTAATGATGCTAGAAATGAACTAGTGAATAGTTTGAAAAGAGAAGAATTGTTAAAAGAACAATTGGCTGAAGAAATTGAAACCATTAACAAATGGAATAGGTCTGTTAAAACTGCCAAACAAATTATTGATGTTCAGGGTGTAGATACTCTAGGTGAACTCCCCAAATCAACAGGTAAGCCATTGGCTGATACTTCAATGGATAAAGATCAATCGACTGCTAATCCTTTATCAACTGATGAGGATTATCAATTGATTGATGCTGAATCGACTGATAAGCATCCATCGACAAATAAATCTTCAATGGTTAATAATAAGAACAAATTTAGCACTCCTATCAAGTTTGTTAAGGAAACTAAAAATCAAGTTGAGGCTGAGGTTGAGAAGATCAACATAGGTAGCTTATCCAAGAAACAATTAAAAGAAAAATTAGAAAAGATATCACTTGTGAAAATTACTCAATCTAAGTCAGAGAAAAAGAAAAAGAATAGGAATGGTAAAGTAGGCATAAATAAGCACAACAACTACACTCCTGATATGTATGCCCCTAGAAAGGTATGTGATAAATGTGGTAGTGTAAATCATTTGTCTATGCAATGCAAGAATGAAAAAAAATCTATATCCTCAAATGATTTAAATGTACATGCCATGACTGTTAATGCCATGTTTACCAATCCTATGCTCATGAATGCCATGTCTTCTAATTTAGTTGCACCTAATGTTCATATGCCTTATGCACAAGTTCAATACATGTATAATCCCTTCTTTGCATATCCAAATATGAACATGCCTGGTATGCCATGGAACATGCCTAATGTAGATAATGAAATGCATGGAAATTCTGCCATAAGTTCCAAGGTGTCAAAGCCCCAAAAGCCAACTCCCAAAGTTAAAGTGGATTTAAACCCACCAAAATAAAAGGGACCAAAGTTGGCAACCGGGGCTCAAGCTACAACTAATAAAAGAGGACCCAAGGCAACTTGGGTACCAAACAAAACTTGATTGGTTTATGTGTGTGCAGGGAAACATAAAGAAAAATCTCTGGTATTTGGATAGTGGATGTTCAAGGCATATGACTGTGTTAGTAATTGTGCTCTAGAGACAATACTTTTTATATTTTAAAGGAAAATATTTATTATTAAGGATTATGTTTTATTGATTATTATTTATTTATTATGTTTTATTTACTGCGTAATAAATTGAAAGCATAATAAATGTCCTTGGAATTTTGATACGTATTATATATCTTTAAGTATGTGACTTAAAAATGAGATTATATGAATAGTATCTTATTCCTAAAATTCCTTAGTCGAGTATTATTATTTAAGGACAATAATAATGCACAAAGACTAGTATGTTTCTTGACAGATGACCACATCTCATTGGTCATAGGTATGGTGATACTAAAGTCAAGAACATAAGTGCATGTATCAATGCATGGCACTGGAATGACCCGCCGTGAGATTCTACATGTTAAATAAGTGTCATAAGTAATTCTCACTGTGATAATGGTGTAATGATCCTTAGACCTGAAATCATTATATTTCTATACGAGAATTAATATACTTTGATTACATTAAAAGTTACCTTTGACCGGGTGATGATAAAAGTGGACATTGGGTATATTATGAATCGTATGAGAAATATGAATGATCTAGATGGGATTTAATCCTCCTAATTTTAGGAGTGATATTATTGGCCTCTTGTTTGAGTGAGACTATGAAATGCACGGCCGTGCTCAAATGTTGATTTGATTTTAATAGTCTACTCATCGATCAAGAAAATAAAGATTAAATTATGAAGAGGATGACACGAGACATGCCTTGAGTTTAATCTATAATATCAAGATTAAAGGGATTATATTACTTGGAACATTATTCACGAAAGACTTAATCGAATCACCAATTTATTATTATTACTTGGGTAGCAATGATGTATTACTAGATGCCGCTCACTATTTACAATTTTAACTAGATATTAAAATTGTTGTCAACGTAATAATAACCTACAGGGTCACACACAAAGAACGCTTGAAGGAGAAATAATTTAAATTGTGAATTTAAATTAAATAAGTAATTTATTTTATTTATGATATTAATTAAGTATGACTAAATTAATTATATAAATAGAATAAATGAATTATTTAAACTAATTCCAAAATTAATAATTAATTAATTAAGTGAGACTTAATTAAATAATTTAGAATTTTGGATTAGTATTAATTATAATTGGATTATAATTAGAAAACTTATTCTTCTCTCTATATAATCTCTTTATGGGCTGATTTAATTTAAGAGACATATTTTTTACTAAAACCCTAGCCGTTTTGAGAAGAGAGGAAGATAGAGAGAGAGAAACAGTTTTCGGGTGCTAGTACATATCAATCCTTCATGAAAAGTGTTCGTGTGGATACCGTAGAGCGTAAATCGCGAGAGCGGGATACGTGGTGATTAAACAAACTTTGGACCTCCATTAATCTTCCATTAATGAACTGTTAAAGCTTCTAAAGGTATTTATTCTTTATCTCCGAATTAAATCTTTTGTTTCGCATGGATCCTGCGGAGGGTTTCGCTATTTTGATTTATTTTTCGCGCTTATTCCGCTGCATTTGTGCCTCGAAACCCTTCAGACTGGAGATTTGTTCATGCTCTCAGAGTTTGTGGAAAAGGCTGGCCCAGGAGTCACTTTTGGAGATAACAACAAAGGTTTTACTCTGGGATATGCCTCAATTGTAAAAGAAAATGTTATCATTGAACCTGTAGCACTAGTTGATGGATTGAAGCATAATCTGCTCAGTATTAGTCAACTGTGTGATAATGGTAATGGTGTGTGGTTTACAACTGGATCATACATCATAGTCAACAAGGAATCTGGTGAAATTCTCTTAATTGGAGAAAGAAAAGGAAATGTCTATGTGGCTGATTTTCACTCTATAAAGGCAAACTCAATGACATGCCTACTTAGCAAAGCCAATACAGATGAAAGTTGGATCTGACACAAGAAGCTAGCCCATTTGAATTTCAAAGCCATGAATCAATTGGCTAGAAAGAATTTGGTTAGAGGCATTCCATAGATGGAATTCACTAAGGATGGACTATGTGATGCCTATCAAAAGGGAAAGCAAAGGAAAGCATCATTCAAGTCAAAATCTGAATCATCAATTGACAAGCCTTTGGAATTATTACACATGGACTTATTTGGTCCGGTCAACATCATGTCAATTGCCAAAAAGAAATATTCCTTAGTCATTGTGGATGACTTCACAAGGTATTCTTGGGTATATTTCTTACACTCTAAGGATGAGGCAAGGAAATTAATTATCAATCATGTAAAGAATGTTGACAATGGCACTGAATGGAAGGTTAAGAAAATTAGAAGTGATAATGGTACCGAATTCAAGAATGTAACAATTAAAGAATTCTGTGAAGAAAAAGGTATAACTCATCATTTCTCTGCACCAAGAATTCCACAGCAAAATGGATTAGTTGAAAGGAAGAATATGACCTTGATTGAAGCTGCTAGAACTATGTTAGAAGAAGCAAAACTACCTACATACTTCTGGGCAGAAGCAATTAATACTGCTTCTACATTCACAATATTTTCATGGTCAATCAAATTCAAGGCAAAACTCCATATCAGTTGATGAAGAAAGAAAAGAAGCCAATAATTAATTTTCTTCATGTCTTTCGCTGCAAATGCTTTGTATTGAGGAATCAAGGTGAAAATCTAGGAAAATTTGAAGCCAAAGCTGATGAAGCTATATTTGTTGGATATGGGATAACAACCAAAGCCTACAGAGTCTACAATCTTAGATTACACTATGGAATCTATGCATATAGTCTTTGATGATAAAAAAATACAAGGATTGTTTGATGAAGGATTTCATGACTTATTGCACTTTGAAAATGAATCCACAAACAACATTGAAGATACTGATGATGATGCAGAAACTTCAAGAAATCAAGTACCAAAAATCCTCCCATCAATTGATGTCAATACATCAACATATAACTTATCAGTTGACAATCATCAATCGACTGATAATACATTAATTGATAATCATTCGATGGATAACAACCCTGCTCAACAATCTTCAAGTAGAGTGTCCATCTCAGGAGGAGGGTTCTCAAATGGTCAATCATATCACAATGATCATAACACTTCCAATGATCATGAAGCAACATCTTCAAGGAAAAATTCATCATCTCAAAAGAAATGGACAAAAAGTCATCCCTTTGAATTAATTATTGGAGATGCAAATGATGGTGTCAAAACTAGAAGTGCAACTCAAAATGAATGCTTGTATAGTAGCTTCTTGTCTCAAGAAGAACCAAAAAGGATTGAAGAAGCCTTGAATGATCCTGATTGGATAATTGCTATGCAAGAAGAGTTGAATCAGTTTGAAAGAAACAAGGTATGGAAGTTGGTTCCCAAACCAACGAACAAGTCTGTCATTGGTACAAAATAGGTGTTCAGAAACAAAATGGATGAATCTGGTACAGTGACAAGGAATAAAGCAAGATTAGTGGCAAAGGGCTATTCACAAGAAGAAGGCATAGATTTTGATGAAACATTTGCACCTGTTGCAAGGTTGGAAGCAATCAGAATCTTTCTAGCATATGATGCTCATGCTAATTTTAAGGTATATCAGATGGATGTGAAAAGTACTTTTCTAAATGGAGAACTAGAAGAAGAAGTTTATGTAGAACAACCTTCTGGTTTTATTGATCTTGTTCATACTGGATTTGTATACTATCTTCTCAAGGCAATTTATGGATTAAATTAAGCACCCAGAGCCTGGTATGAAACATTATCTAAATTTCTCATTGAGAATCACTTCACAAGAGGTACTATTGATAAAACTCTCTTTCATAGAAATGTTAGTGGCTCTATGATTCTTGTTCAAATCTATGTAGATGACATTATCTTTGTCTCAACTAATGAAAAACTTTGTCAAAAGTTTCTAAGTTGATGCAGAGTAAATATGAAATGAGCATAATGGGAAAACTTACCTATTTTCTTGGTTTGCAAGTCAAACAAGTCAATGATGGTATTTTTATAAATCAAACCAAATATATTTCTGACTTATTAAAGAGATTTTATTTAAAAGAATGTTCCTCTGCTAAAACTCTCATGGCTACTGCAACTAAACTTGAATTGAATACTAAGGAAGCTAAAGTGGACATTTCAAGTTATAGAGATATGGTTGACTCATTACTTTATTTAACTGCAAGTAGGCCATACATAATGTTTGCTACATGTCTTTATGCTAGGTTTCAGGCTGATCCTAGAGAATCTCATTTGATTGCAATAAAAAGAATATTCAGATATCTCAAAGGAACCCCAAATCTTGGAATTTGGTACCCTAGAGATTCTGGATTTGATCTAATTGGTTATTCAAATGTAGACTATGCAGGTTGCAGAATTGACAGAAAAAGCACTACAGGCACCTGTCAATTTCTAGGAAATAAGCTTGTATCTTGGTTTAGCAAGAAACAGAATTCAGTGTCTATATCTACTGCAGAAGCTGAATACATTGCAGCTGGAAGTTGCTGTGCACAAATATTATGGATGAGAAATCAACTACTTGACTATGGGTTCAACATGAACAAGATTCCTATTTTCCGTGATAACACAAGTGTCATTGCAATAACAGTAAATCATGTGCAACATTCTAGAATCAAACACATTGACATAAGGTACCACTTCATTAGGGAACATGTAATGAATGGTACAGTTGAATTACATATTGTCCCTAGTGAAAGATAAATTGCAGACATTTTTACCAGGCCATTAGATGAATCTACTTTCAATAGATTGGTCTGTGATTTAGGTATGCTTAATTATATTTAATCCTTTAAATGTCTGTCAAGTTATGTATTTATATTAATTTTAGCCATTGACTATGTTAATCTATTGATTCTTTAATAATCAATTGATAAACATTTTACTCATCAATGGATATTAGTAGCTATCGATGGATAGATATATCAATTGATGATATATTTACTTATCGATGGATAGTTGTAGCTATCGACTGATAAATATATTAATTGATGATATATTTATTTACCGATGGACAAAAGTACCTGTCGATGGATAACTTAATTATCAATCGATGACCTACAATTTAAAGAGGTCCATGTCATTAATCGACCTGTACAAAATTTAGACGTTGATTACTTATTTTATCAATTGATTAATACATACATTCCTGTATATATAACAATCGATTGCCAAAAATGGTAATTTCTACTTTTCATTTTTCTTCCAACGGTCAATTAAGTTCTATTTTGAGTAAGAAATTGATTGAGAAATCAGTAAATATAAATAGTGAGATTAAAACATCTGTTCATTCTTACTTGCACTTTTATTTACTAACGAATTCTCTCTCTCTTTCTCTTTCTCAATCTTTGAACTCACTTTGTATCTATCTCTTGTTAATAACCCTAATCTCTACTGTCTAATTATTGTTTTTGTATAATTACTAACAAGTTTGCCAGTTAATTCTCATCTATATCTTTAAACACAATTATGGCATCATCAAAGAAAGTCTCACAATCAGGATTCTACTATGAACTCAACAACTTTGTTGCTTGCACTATGGTGGAGGAAGCCCCAACAGAATTCCATCCTCTAATAGAATTCCTAAGAAGTTCAAGGATCTCAAAGACCCTCACAGAAGCACCAAAGATAGTGTGCAATCTAGTTGAAGAGTCTTGGACAACTACAGAGGTAACATATAATTTTTCTTCAATCTCCTTTGATTGCAAAGGACAGAGGTATATTCTAACCACTATAGTCTGGGGTGAGTGTTTAAATTTTCCTGCAAATAATACAGAAAATTCACCCACTGACACAGAGATTAGAAGCATGCTAAGAGAAATCAATTACACTACTCCTGATGTTAGTCTAGGTAGTATTGTTAGAAAGAATCTAAGAAAAGAATGGTCATATTTCTTTGATTGAATAATAAAGTGTTTTTCTGGTAAGGTTAAAAATTTTGATGCAATAACAACAAGTATGCAACAAGTAGGGTATATCATTTTATATGATAGATATCATAATTTAGGAAGCCCATTACTCAATGAAATATCTGCCAAATTGGGAAATAAGGTAAATAAATCTAATCATATTTATTATGCTAGATTTATTATGATTGTTATTAACCACTTTGTCAAGAATATTGAGATTGACAGGAGTACAGAAATTTTGGATTGCTGGACTCAAAACAAAAGGGGCTTCAAAGACTTGGTAAGAATCAATCTTCACAGTAATGTGCAATTGATTTATCCACCTTTTGTTCATGTATTTATCTCTACTTTAACTTCTTCCAATCCCCAATCTCCTTTGCCTTCTATGGCTATGGAGGGTGTTAGTAATGATCCCAACCCTCCTACCCAAGCCACACATCCTGTTTCTAAGTTCAAATCTAAAAGGCCAACCTCAACAGGTTCCCAAAAATCTATTGTTGAAAAATCCAAGAAAAGAAAAATAACTGTTATGGTAGATAGACTAAAAGGAGATGTAGGTGGTGAGGGAACTGGGGAACCTCAAAGAACCCAGAAGAATAAGGAGAGTGAGGGTGTGCAACTTCAGCCAAGCCACTCCATAGTCTCCTAAAAAGTTGTGGATGTTAATACAGACAATACCACACCTCTATTATCATCCTCTCAAAAGGATGATGGTATTGAAAATAGCCCACAATAGGGGCACAGAACCAAATTGGGGACACACAGGCCAAAACAGTTACACCATATGAAAGGAGAAAGAAGAAAGTCACCTTTCCACATGGGGAATCACTCACTGTAAAATCACAGGAAACTGTGGTGGAGCCTTCTCAAAGTCAGTTTGATGCATCTCATATAAATGATGAGATGCAGCCCCATTCTCTCTCAATTCCAATCCCTTCTATTCTTACTTCTCTATCTCAACAAATTTCTTCAGAAAATGTTCTGATAGACTATCAGACATTTTCATCTCCTTCTTTATTTTTCAATGAGAAACTAACACTCTCTCCTGAATCTTCTTCCCAGGAGATTCAGGATTCCATTTCTCATATCATTACAAATATCACTTCTCAAATTATTTCCTCAACTGTTTCTACTCCATCAATTGATATTTCTTCATCAATTGATATTCAGCCATCGACTGATAAGCCATCGATCGATACTCAAGATCAATCGATGGGTATGCATCAATCGATGGATATCCCAAACACTTCAAATGATAATATCAATACATCAATTGATGCTCAATCAATTGATGTTGTACAAACACTCTTAGGATTGAGTGAGTTGAGTGAGAGGCAGGATTGTAGCCTGGCAAAAAGAGAGGGAGTGAGTGAGGACATTCTTATTTCTTCCAGGAATGTGAGTGAAACACCTGAGGGCCCCATCTTAGAAGGTGCACATAATATGAGTGAGGAAGAGGTGAGATTCTAGGATGAGATCCTGATGCAAAATAGAGAGATGAGTGAGAGAGATAAAACAATTCTTCTATTTGCACAGGAGTTGGAAAATGAGTAGATGGCAGAAGAGGTGAGAGTCAAGGAGATAAGGGGAGTAGCAAATGCAGAAGCTAGTGGGAGTGGAATTGCTAAGAAAATTGAAGAGGAAGTTGTTGATGGTGAGTTGGATCCACAGAATTTCATTCATCCTGATCCACAATATCAAGGATTGGCTACTTCAAGTAACAGGGATGCATAACAGCTTTTGGGAATTGATCATACAGAACAAAGGACCAGGAATCTGAAGGAGAGCATTGCCAATATAACAGACACATGTTATATAGCACCTGAAGAGCTAGAAGAAGATTCTGATGAGGAGCCATGGATGAGCACAATTGATGGTTCCTTAGAAGCTGCTGCAACTGAGATTCTTTCTCAATATAGGAGGGTAATGGTGGAAGGAGAAATTGAAGATCATAATCAAATGAGAATTTCTCACTATATGAGGGAGTCACTACCAACAAGGATGCATTGGAGAGAAGATTGGATGAGAAGCTGCCAATTAACACCATGGGTCATATCAAGGACAAGCTTTTCAAGGAATCCAAAAATTTTGCAGCTTTGGAAACTAGAGTGGGTTTCTAGAAAAGAAGATGGATGCCATAATTACAGGTTAAAGTCTACATGCTTCCATTCTTCAAAAGTTTCTTGACAGAATGCCACCACCTCATCTAATTGATGATAACAAAAAGGGGGAGAATATAAAGAAGAAGGATGATGATCATAATGGTGATGGCAAATGCAGTGGTAGTGGTGGTGTTGGTGGTTCTGGTATGGACAAGACTAGTGGCATTGGTGGCTCTGCAACAAAAAATTTAAATGCAGGAATAACAAGTATAATCAATCTTCAAAGAGATCTAAGTCATCTAATTCTCCCAAATATGATTTAGAACAATAAAAGAAAGAATTCAAGAAGTTTGAAGATGATCTAGAAGCCAGAAGAATTTCTAGGGATAGATAAACTCAATCAATGACTGAGAGGGAAATGAAAAGAATTGAAGATTTAAAGAAAATCACTGAATTGGTGACAAAGGTAGTACAAAAAGGAGACTTGAATGAGTTCGTTGCTCAAACAAGAAAAGTGAATGAAGATGCACAAAAATCTGTCAAAGAAAGCAAATCAAATGTTGAAGCCTTTCTAACAGTTGATCTTGAAGCCCTTGAAGAGAAGAGGAAGGGCAAATCCATAATGATTGAAGAAGAAAAGAGAAGGAAAGAGCCAGTTGTGCAAAAACTTCTTCAAGGAGCCATTTCATCAGGACTGTCAGATGCTGCAAGAAGAGAAAAAGAGAATGAGGAAATAGCAAGGCAAATAGAAATGGAATGGAGCATGGAAGATCAATTAATGGAACAACCACTGAGGAAAAAGAGGAAAATAGAGGCCTATTGCCTTAGATTTTTGGGCTCCCAAATTCTATTTTTTTATCTGGCCTTGCTCATGGCCCTCTCCTTTTTGCCTTGAATTTTTCCAGCCCCTCATTTTTATGCTCTTTTCTTTTATCTCTCTTTTTCTTTTCACACCCTCACTCATCCTAGGTGCAAGAGACTGAGCAGGTACATCTTGCACAAGAGTTGTAGATTTTACCTTTAGTATGGTGGGGATTAAAGCAGAGTCATCATATTCTATATGCTGAGAAGTGGTGGCCATTGGAGAACTGCTGTCTGGATTTTGAATATTGACAGCATCTGTGGCAACTTCTGTTGAGAAGTTACTGTCATGAGGATTGACATCAACTTTGTCATTAACAGCTACTGAGGCTGTGACAGCAATCTCTTCCACCCTTTGAGTAGAAGGTTCTTGTGAATTGCCATGATCAGTCTCATCCAATTATTGGAATAGTGCATCAACAGTTTGATCTTCAAAGTTAGCAAAGTGTGATGCACCATAATTGAATAAGTTGCGTTCCACATTTTATAACCCTATTGTGTGAGTATCTTCAAGTATGGGCTCAGGTTGAGTGTGTTCAACCTGTTGTGCAGACTCTTTACAAAGTTTCATGGGAGACTGACCAAGTTCAATAGATGCCTCCTGTTGAGAGAAGATATCTAGAGGTGTGTTTTTGTCCCTTTTAAGAGATGTGCCCTTTTGAGAGGACACACCCTGATTAACAGAGGTTGATACCCTTGCCTTCCTTCTCCTAGGCTCACCAGGGCCCTCTGTGGGTTCTGTGGACTTACCACCCTTATTTGCTGCATCTAGTGCAGTTTCACCACCTACCTATGGAAAGGCTTCTATCCCAAGTTGAGTGGTTCTCATCATTTTAGAAGCCTGGTCCTTTTGAGAGGAACCAGACCCTTGGCTAACAGACTTGGTGACTCTAGAAGGCCGAGCTCCTTCAAAAGGTTTAGAGTGTGGGTTAGGAATAGAGAGGTAAACACCATTCTCATCACTCAAAGAAAATACATGGTAGTACCCAACAATTTTTAAATTCAATCTATTTATTGTTGCAAGCATGAAATTAGTTATAAACAAACTCAATTCAGTGTTAAGAGATTTACTGGTTAACAGGGAATGAGTATTCTTCTTTATAGTTGGGGACTTCATGCATTGAACACTATCTAAATTAATTATGCCTGCAACAGAATTAATTATAAGCATAAAAAATCTAGGATAGTAAATTACCGGTTTCATGGCTTCTTTCTTCCCCAGTACTAGCTTGTACAGGGGCATCAGGAGCTTTCCAATATCAATTCTATAGTTGTGCACCATGGAATGCACAATTCTCCTGATGTAGGCTGGTACTTCATTCCAGTCACTGGTCTTGCTTGACATGGACCTGGAAATAACATCTAGTATGATGCTCCATTCCTTGTTAAGGTACTTTCTGTCCATGCCTCCCGAGGGATACCATTCATCATTGTTCGCATTCAGCTTGGGTCCAGTATACCCAACCATCTTGAAGAACTTGGCAAGTTGTTTTTCACTAGAAGGCTCCTTAAAAAACAAGTCTTCAGCCTCTTTGAAAGGCATAGGTGTACTAACTTGTAACACTTAATTACTATGTAACTCAACTAGGTAAAAGATAAAACAACAGCAAAATAAGAGAAACTGAAGAAGCACATGGAATCAATCAACTGAAGAAATGGTAATGATACTTGGTAACTACAAGTAACTAATTTGATTAATCCAGAATGCCTAAGTGAGAAGAAGTTCAATCTCAGAATTGTTCATGCCCTAACTTATCTAATGGAGAATCAAATTAATGTCAAAGAAGTATCAAGAAGACCAAAGTGATTTCATGTAATGCATCTCAACAACTGGATAATGTAAAGATTAATCAACAAATGAGAACTTACATTCAGAAGCAAGAACCCCTTCAAGACTAGTCACTTATGAACCAGACCATTGCATCAAGTGTCAGGACATTGAAGGTAAGTTCATGTCAGTGATAGAAGATCTCATTTGAATGGAGTGAGGAAAAGAAATTGAAGAAGCTAGGGAAACTTACTCATAAAGGTTAATCCACAATTAGTCACTAAAGAAAGTCAACATTGAATGAGTACATTGTTGCCAAGGCAAATGTCGATCCATAGCAGATCGAGATGCGGATCGAGATTTATAATTGAAGTAAAACATCAAGGCAAATCTCGATACATGATAGATCGAGATCGAGATCGAGATTCTCACAGATTAAGAACGAGATCCTCACAGATCGAGATCAAGATTTTCATAGATCGAGATCGAGATTTTCTCAGATCGAGATTGAGATCGAGATTGAAATCCAAGATCGAGATTGAGTTGGATCCAGGCCGAGATCGAGATGCGGGTTGACATGTAGCATTCAATGTTCAAGGGACAAGTGGCTTATTGTGAACGGTTGATCCAGAGTGGTTGGGAGAGTACTTTTTGTTGTCGAGTCCTGATTGAGCCACGTACACAAAAAGGACAAGATCAAGTCTACACGACATTACAAAAGTAGCACTTTGTTTTATTTGTAAAAATAACAATCTCTGTATTTACTACTGAATATATTTCAAAGAGAGCATTTTACTGTAAAAAGAAAGTGAGAGAGAATCAGTTGAATCAAGCTTTAATTGCTGTATTTATTGTTCAACTGATTATGATGCTTTTATGAATGTTGTAGCAAATCCTTCAATGAATATAAAGATATATTCTTGAAATTCTGTGTCATCATTTATTACCTGTATTTATTTTATATTCTCTCATTATTCGAAACAGTTGTATTCACCCCCCCCCCCCTCTATAACACTTTGGACCTAACAATTGGTATCAGAGCTTCCTGTTAAACACATCTAACAGAGATCCTACTGTGTTGTTTGAGTTGGTTCTTGAAAATCCCAGATCTATTTTTTTGAAGTTTGTGCCGAAAGCTTCTATTTGGTTCTTCATGAAAAGTTCATAGATCTAAAAATTTCTTAGTCCTGGTGTAAGGAATATTTGTACAATATTTCAAAAGGTTGTATTTAAAGAGCTTTGTGGGTTTTTCTTATGGTCAAAAATCTGGTTATAAAAGAATATTTGATTGGTTGACTAGGTAACTTGAATCAACTGGTTGACTAAACAAAAAGGTCACTTTCGAACTTCTGTCAACCAAAAATTGGACAACCTTTTTGTTTGGACTTGAAAATTTTGTGGACCCTGTCACTGTTCCTGTGATTAAAACTAACTTGCTTGAATCTTAAGTGCAAAACCCATTGGATATTAAGTGTTGGATATTTAAAGTGAGATAATCAATTTTTCAAGTAAATACAATTTATTGTAATTTGAAAAGTGTATTATCTTAATTTTAAACTTCATTAAAATGGCCGCCGCACAAGATTTAAGATACCTCCTTTTGATGCACAATACTATGACGAATGGACCGGAGGAATGAAAGCCCACCTTGAATCAATAAATAAGGTATACTTGAGAATATTGGAGAACGGTCCATACATACCCATGAAAATTGAGCCAGAGCGAATGGAAGGAGGGATACTAATACCATCCCGGTCTGTTCCTAAAGAGGAAATGGAGTTTTCAGACGCAGATAAAGAATTGGTTGGTATGGATGCGTCGTTACGCAACGTCATAATTGAATCCCTAGACTCAGAGTACTACGTTCAGATAAAAGGATTAAAAACATCTAAAGCCATGTGGGATAAACTGGCAGTAGTGATGGAGGGGACCGAGGAAGTTAGAGATAATCACAAGCGCATTCTGATATCTGAATATGAATCGTTCAGATGCGAGCGAGGAGAAAGTGTAGCGGATGTTTACAAACGTTACAGTAAATTGCTTATCGAGCTGAGTATAAGAGATAAAGTCTATCCACTGGCAGACTCAAATATCAAGTTTCTTTTGAATTTGCCTAAACATCTGGAACACGGGATCACGGCCATTCGAGAGTTAAGAAATTTAAACAATACTTCTCTCGAAAAGCTGTATGGTGTTTTGAAGACCTACGAGCTGGAGCAAGAACAAAATGACAAAAGAAGATCCTACAATAGTGGAGAATACAAAGCGGTAAGTGAATCTGGACTTGTAGCTGAAGAGTCTACTGCAAAGGCACTTGCAGCTGTCTCATTGAAAACTGCTAATCCTGAAAGGGTGGTATTAGATATTGAAGATCCATCCGAAGAAAGTGAGGATGAATATTATACCCTTGAAGAGCTGGACAAATTAGAAGACAAGTCATATGCTTGTATTGCTCGAGAATTTGCTCATATCAGCTTCAGGAAGCCAAGAAAAGGTAAAGGACGATTTGGTAGTTCTTTCAGCCGAAGAAGCAGCAGCAGAGGTAGTAGTGTAAGTGGCTGGGGAAGTTACAGCGGTCGAGGTAGTACATCTAGTAGTGGCTACAGACCTAACCTGGTAGACAAGAACAAGTTCAGATGCTACAACTGCAATGAATTGGGGCACTTCGCAACAGAGTGCAAGAAGCCCAAGTACGTTCATCCCAAGGAATCCTATGCTGATTTGAAAAAGAAATATGATGCCTTGGTTAGCAAGCAACAGAAGGGAAGCCGGGCGTATGTTGTGACTGAAGGGAAGGGTTGGGACGAGTCTGATGAAGATGAAGATCAGGAGCTATGCAACTTCGCTTTAATGGCAAAATCTTCAGAACAATCAGAGGTACCAATTCTAACCGTAAATGAAATGTCTATTTCTGAGTATCAAAATGAATTAGCTGCCATGACTAAAGACATGTACAATCTCCAACTAAATCTAATCGCTGTTAATGAGGAAAATGCTAAACTCTCCCTTAAGAATAGACTTCTCGAGGCAAAGGTAGAGGAATTAGAATCAGGAGAAAGTAAAGAAAGGCAGTTAATGAATCAGGTAGACGTTTTAGAACACAAGCTTAAGATTAGGGAAGACCTTAACGAAGAACTTAAGAATGAATTAGCTGAGCTTAAAATAACATGTCAATCTTTTAAAGAAGCCGCTAATAAAGTTTTCGTAGAAAGGGACATGTACATGAAACTGGCAGGCAAGAGTAAAAATGAAAAAGTAAACATAGGACTTGACTATACACAGAAAAAGAAAAATAGGGCTGCCGAGCTGTTAGAACCAGTGTTAGTCAAAGAAGGTGTGCCTGAAGTTTTAGGGGATGTTAGAAAACCTATCTTTAAGCAGTTTGAGCCTAGGATCATAGATCCTGTTGCTGTTAAAATTGAACATGAGATTAAAATGGAAAAAGAGTCGGAAGAACAAGTAGTAGAACCTACACTTCTAAGAGAGCGAGTAAGATTGCTTATGCTAAGAGAGGTGTAGGAACCAAGGAGGCTAAGACGGTGTCATATAAACAATGGGTAGCAGGGTCAGAACAAATGAAAATACCTGTTGAGGCAGTTAAAACTGAACCTGTCTCTGTATCTACATCTACACGAGCTAGGAAGGCATGCTATATTTGTAATCAAACTAATCATTTGTCTTACTATTGCCCGTCCTATGTAGAGGAAGAAAAACCTGCTGTTTGTAATACTATGCCTGCAACTACTACTTTGCCTAACGTGTATGCAAATCATGCCAAATGCAATAATCCTAATTGTATGCCATGTGCTGTAAACATCATGCATGCTTATTTTAACTTGATGAATACTGCTGGTGCATCTGTTGAACATAAATTTAGTAGTAGTAAGAAAAAGCATGCTGGGTCAAAGACTAAGACTTCAAGTCCTCCTAAAGTTAGGAGTGACCAGTCTACTCCCAAACCTGACAAACCAGTCAAGGTTGACAAGGGAAAAGACAAAGTCAAGATAGATGCCCCTGATGGCAACCAGGCAAAGCCTTCTGTATCTGATAAGAAAAAGAAAATTATTGATGCCGGGCCCAAACATCATTGGGTTCCGAAGAATGCGTAACCTTTCTGGATTTGCAGGGCAGTGAACAGGAAAAGAGTAAAGTCATATGGGTGTTGGGCAGTGGAGCATCGAGGCATATGACCGGCAATAAGTCCCTGCTAACAGATTTGGTGTTGAGAGCCGGCTCCGTGGTTACTTTTGGAGATAACAGCAAAGGTTACACCAGGGGATATGGCAAGATTGTTTGTGGAAATGTTATCATTGAGGACGTGTCTTTTGTGGAAGGATTACGACATAATCTTCTCAGCATTAGTAAATTCACCGACAAGGGTTTTGATGTCAACTTTGGGAAGCATGATTGTTCGATTCGAAGCAAAGAGGATGGGAGCCTTGCTCTTAAAGGAGTAAGGAAGTCAAATTTGTTCATAGCCGATATGAATTCTGCTGATCAGTCTGAAGTCACTTGTTTCTACAGCAAGGCTTCTGCTGATGAAAGTTGGCTATGGCATAAAAGATTATCTCACCGGAACTTTAAAGCAATGAATAATCTCGTAAGGAGAGAATTGGTGAGAGGGCTGCCGCAGATGGAGTTTACTCCAGAAGGACTCTGCGAAGCATGTGAGATGGGAAAATCGAAAAGAGCCTCGCACAAGGATAAGCAAGTGAATAGCATTACCGAGCCCCTACAACTCCTTCACATGGATTTGTTTGGACCTGTTAATGTTATGTCAATGTCAAGGGAAAGATATGCGCTGGTGATTGTCGATGACTTTTCCAAATACACATGGGTGATGTTTGTGACATCGAAAGATGAAGTGCCACATGAGATCATTAGGCATGTACTGGTCATTGAAAACGTAGCAAGTCTGACTGTGAAGACTATCCGATCCGACAACGGGACAGAATTCAAGAACTCAGTGTTAATGGATTTCTGCATATCTAAAGGGATCAGACGACAGTATTCAGCACCGAGAACACTGCAGCAGAATGGGGTAGTTGAACGAAAGAATAGGACACTGGTTGAAGCAGCTAGGACAATGCTGTATGAGTCAAAACTTTCTCTGTATTTTTGGGCTGAAGCAGTTAGCGTGGCTTGTTATACACAGAACAGAACCTTGATTACAAAGGACTATAATGAGACACCGTATTATCTGATGAATAAACGAAAACCATCTATCAAGTACTTTCACGTGTTTGGTGCCAAATGCTTTGTGTTAAGAGACAATGCACAACTTGGAAAGTTTAATGCCAAAACAGATGAAGGGGTTTTCGTTGGATATTCTCTTGATGTAGTAGCAGCGTATAGGGTGTTTGTGCTTAATGATCGCAAGGTGGTTGAAAGCCTTAATGTCATATTTGACGACTCAAAGCTCCCTTCTATACTAAAGAAAGACAGTGAGCCCACTTCTCTAAGATTTGAAAATATGGATATTGATGAAGTGGATACAGTACCTGAGTCTGTAGTGCAGGGTAGTGATCCAATGATAAATAATGTAATTAATCAAGAGTCTAGTGTTTCGCCTATGCAAACCACTAGGGCTGAGGGATCACCTTCCGTTAGACCTGGTACTAACTCAGGGGGAGCTAGTACTAGCTCAGGGGGAGCTAGTGGAAGTGATTCTAGAATAAGTCACATTCACTTACAAGATCAAGATGAGTCATCAAGAACATTTGCTAAGGATCGTACTTGGAACAAGGACCATCCGTTTGAGCTAATCATTGGTGACCCAGATGCCGGAGTGACTACTAGACGAAAAGCTAGAGCTGAAATTGCCACCGAGAATGAATGTCTATACTCAGTGTTCCTTTCTCAATTGGAACCTAAAGTGGTGGAAGAAGCCCTAGATGACGCTGAATGGGTGATTGCTATGCAAAAAGAACTCAATCAGTTTGAAAGGCAGAAGGTGTGGAAGCTGGTACCTAGACCAAAGAATAGATCTGTTGTTGGAACAAAATGGGTATTCAGAAACAAGCTGGATGAAAACGGACTTGTAACACGAAATAAAGCTCGCCTAGTTGCTAAGGGTTATACTCAAAGAGAAGGAATTGATTATGATGAAACCTATGCACCAGTAGCAAGGCTAGAGGCCGTAAGGATGTTCTTAGCATTCGCAGCATATCATGGTTTTAAAGTCTATCAGATGGATGTCAAGAGTGCATTCTTAAACGGTGAACTGGATGAAGAAGTGTATGTTGATCAACCTCCTGGGTTTGTCGACAGCAAATACTGTGATTATGTTTATCGTCTCTTCAAATCAGTGTATGGCCTTAAGCAGTCTCCGCGGAAGTGGTATGAAACTCTGTCAGACTTCTTACTAGAAAGTGGTTTCACCAGAGGAGTAATCGACAAGACGCTTTTCTACAAGAAATGCAAAGATGATCTAATAATGGTGCAAGTATATGTGGATGACATTATCTTTGGGTCTGCAAATGAGAAGCTATGTGCGAAATTCGCTAAGTTAATGCAATCGAGGTATGAAATGAGCATGATGGGAGAGCTGACGTTCTTTCTGGGTATTCAAGTTAGTCAAAAGAAGGACGGGGTATTTATCTGCCAGACCAAGTACATTCATGATCTATTAAAGAAGTATGGTCTCGAAGATGTATCACAAGCTAAGACTCCTATGGCAACAGCCACGAAGCTTGACGAGGATAAAGCGGGAAAACCTGTAGACATCTCAAGCTATCGAGGTATGATCGGCTCACTTTTGTATTTAACTGCTAGCAGACCTGATATTATGTTCTCCACATGCTTATGTGCAAGGTTCCAAGCGGATCCCAGAGAGTCACATCTTATAGCCGTAAAGCGTATTTTTAGGTATCTCAAGGAAACATCAAATCTTGGGATTTGGTACCCAAGAGATACAGGGTTTAATCTTGTTGGCTATTCGGATTCAGATTACGCAGGTTGTAGAATAGATAGAAAGAGCACTTCAGGAAGCTGTCAGTTCCTTGGAAGAAGGTTGGTGTCTTGGCAAAGCAAGAAACAACACACAGTATCAACCTCGACAGCTGAAGCAGAATATATTGCTGCTGGAAACTGTGTGGCCCAAATACTGTGGATGAAGAACCAACTCAAGGACTACGGTGTGGAAGTATCTAAGATTCCTATCATGTGTGACAACACAAGTGCTATTGCAATGACCAACAATCCTGTGGATCACTCAAGGACTAAGCATATTGATATAAGGTATCATTTTATTAGAGAGCATGTAGAAAATGGAACTGTAGAGTTGCATTTTGTGTCTACTGAACGTCAAATAGCAGATATATTCACTAAACCTCTAGACAAATCAACATTTTCTAGATTGGTTGGTGAATTGGGGATGCTTAACACTTGTTAGTTTTTGCTACCAATCTGTTATAATTCAGCTTTTGTACATATTGTTGTGGTACATGAATATTCATAATTAATAATGTGTACTTAATTTCAAAGATATTTGTGTTGCATGCAACAAAAGGGTGAGTTAGAAAGTTTCATGACATTAATCTTATGATGATCTGTGTATCCATATGATTAATGTCTAATAATGTGATAGGATTTAATGCTAGACTTAATTTTGTAATGCATGATTTATTTACTAAATTCCCTGTCATTTCAAAATTATAAGTTTCTAAAATGGTGTGAAAATTTGTGGTGAAATCTTGTGAATTTTACATATAAATGTTTAATTCACATAATTTCATTAAGATTTTCCAAGGCAAATCTCGATCTGTTTCTGGATCGAGATCGAGATTGACTTGCAGGATATGCTTAAAAAGTTTAAGGTAAATCTCGATCTGTCCTCATCAAGATCGACATCGAGATGTAGATCGAGATCGATATCAAGATCGACATCGATATGTAGATCGAGATGTAGATCGAGATCGACATCAAGATCGACATCGAGATGTAGATCGAGATGTAGATCGAGATCGACATCGAGATTGACATCGAGATGCGGATCGCGATGTGTATCTCGAGATCGAAATGTGACTTGTCTTTTCAGTTACTTTCTTTTTTAGGCGTGCAAGTATATAATATAGCATTATATAGACTGTTCATTATTTCACTTAACTTTCTCTCTCTCACTAGTTCAAAAAGCTGAAGCAAATACACACGCATATACATACATTCACAGCATCCTCTTCCTTGCCATAACACCAAGTTTTTCTTGTGATTTTCTTAAACAAAAATCACTAACTGTTACTTGAAAACATTAATCACTAAAGCAAAACTCTGCCAAAATTTTGTTTAAAGTAAATTTTTGAACTTTTTGCGCATATTCTACGTCATTTCTTAACATTAGTGTTCTTGCAAATCGTTGTTCAGTTCTCCTGTTATTCGAGTGAGTTTGTTTTTATTGATTTCGTGTCTTCGTGTTTTTCATTTTCTTGTGTTTTTCCGAGATATTCGCATTTTTCAAAACAAAACGACTGTTCACTTTAATTTCCTAAAGCTAAACTGTCAATCATTAGTGGGGAGTTAAGTGATCATTAGTGGGGAGTTAAGTGGTCATTAGTGGGGAGTTTTATTACGTGGGTAATTAGTGGGGTTCGTGTACGTTTTTTTGTGTTTAAATTTAGAACTTGTTCTCTAAAATTTCCATTGCAAAATCTTTCAAAACATTTCTCTTCTCAAACACAAATCTCAAATGGCCAACCCAAATTTCACAATTCCCAAAACCAACTTTGTTAATCTCTCTGCTGATCGAGCAACTGGTAGATTCATTCACTACCAGTTCTGGATTGAGTCCCTCAACAACACATCCATGATAAGTCATGCCTTAACCACCTCTCCCATCCTGAATGTCAAAGCCCTTCAAGCTGCTTACTCAACATTAGAGATTCAGGGTGGTAAAGCAAATCCAACAGGCTTATCCTTCACTATCGGTGGTGCAAAATATGAGGTCAGTCTGCAGAAGTTCAATGAGATTCTTGGGCTTCCTTCATAAAATTTTGCTCCGGAACCCTCTATGGAAGAAATGTTGCAATTATTCACGGAGATAGGTTGTCGCCCTCCCACGGGTCCTATCAAAGTAACAAAGGTTCACACAGGTATGTTACCAGCTCAGTGGGATTATGTAGTTCAGGCCATTCAACGCTGCATGTTCCCAAAGGACAAAGACTACAGGCCAATAAACAACAGCTGTCGAGTAATTCTATATGGAGTGGCAAATAACAGAAGAGTGAATGTGGGCAAACATCTGTTGATTCAGTTGCTTGAGAGGTGGGCACTGGAAAAGAATGCATCTCGGAATCCGGAAGATGGACCAGTCAAATGTTGGATGCCAAGATTCTTTCAGATGGTTCTGGATGACGTTCTTTCAGAGGAGCACAGAAGAATATTTCAAGGCTCTGAAAGGATGGCATGTTTTGATATGACCTTAAAGAGTATCTCCACCATGGAAACCCAGCAAAAGTCCAGACTTTTTGAGTTGCGCCTAACTCCGTACTTCCAAGATCTGCAAGATGAGTATGCTAGGGTGCACGCTTCTCAATTTACCGCAGTAGAAGCGGAAGGTAGTGGCAACGAAGCTGCTGGTGGAGATCAAGTGTCTGGCAATTTGGGAGAAGCAGGTGTGGATGTTGAAATGGCTGAAGCAAATGTTGCAGAAGCTGGAGCTGACAAGGATGAAGATCTTCTGAGTCAGGTACCTATTCTTGCTGATCTTGATCAAATTTCAATTCAACCAACCCCTATTTTCTACAGCCGTGGGCCTGAAAAATCCCAGGCTCTATCCCAGGCTGCAAGCCCTTCTGTTCATAAACATTCAGCCAGCCCTAAAACTGGTAATAAAAGGAAGGCAAACCCATCTAAGTCGAGTGAATCGAGTGGAGGGAGTGTAGGAGTTGAGAGAGTAATAAAATCAGCAGTTCTGCCACCCTCAAAGAAGCAAAAGATGGATTCTATCCCAGTGGCAACTGCGCAACCTATTAGGAATAGTTCACCTCTCACAGCCACCACACCTCACGCTGGTGGCTCACCTCTCCTAAATATTCCAACACATTCGCACTCGCCTAGGCATGTTGGTGAGAGTCAATGAGGGGGTTCATCTCAACAGCCAATAGGAGCTGACCCTACCTCCCCTGAGTTGTCCGCTCAGGGCTCTTTGAGCAATTTCTCGGAAGGGGAATGGCAAACTGAGACTAGCTCTTCTAATGCTAGAATCTCAGGAAGTTTATATGAGGAAGAGTCTGTCGAATCCAGCACGGATGACTCTTCCCCATCTAAATCACAAAACAAGTTGCTCGCAGAGCAACGACATCCGGTGACTGGTGGGTCTACGCCTCCAGAACAGCCCAGCGAACCAGAAAAGGTTCTTGGTGAACAAGGGGATGACATGGTCATAACGCCATCTCCTAACGTAGACACAGCGTTTAAAGGTTCAGTCTCACTGACCGATATCGCCGACCAACTCACCGCTAGTCCCCAGCGACTAGTGGATGAGGCTCTAGTTCTGTTAGGTTCTAAACACGAGGGAGAGACAGGGAGAGTAGATCCCTTCTCTTTAGGGATCTTGAGTGAAACAGAACCCGGCGAGAGTAAACTATTTAACCCAAGCCAAACACCGTCCCTTACATTGCAGGATCTAGTGAAGAAGGTGGAGGTTTTAGAGGCTGGAGTTGCTGGTGTTACTGCTGCTGTCTCTTCCCACTCTGGAAGATTGGAGGTTGGAGCACAGTTCATGGAGAACCTGATTGCCGTTCAAAATCAGTTGATTGACAAGATAAACAATCTTGGATTGGTACAGGTGGAGGTTGGGCGGTCAGTAGATGATGTCACTCATGGCATGTCTCAAGTCTGGATGAAGCTAAATGAATTACTTGATGCTGTCTTTGGACGTAACAGGGCTGGACCTGGTCCTTCAACCGGTGGTGGTGGTGACGATAAAAATGATGATCGACCTAAGGGGGAGAAGGAGGATCAGGGTCTGAAAAAGCTGACTAGTAAGGGTCCGGTGATCGAGTCCTCAAACAAATCTGGTGAAAAAGTGGAGGAGGCTCAGCCGGCTCTTAAAGACAAAGGCAAGCAGAAGATGGTAGTTGAAGAAGTAGGAGCTGAGAAAAGAAACACCTCTCGTCGATGTATTTATGGGAGACTTTATTGAAGATTCTGATGAGGATGAGATGGATGTAGAAGCCTTAGTGGCAAGGAGGTCGAGACTCGAGCAATGGGCAAGAGAGTGGGAACAAGAAAGAGGTCTAAGTCCTGGCGGATCTGATGCAGGAGACCACTCGGTTGCTGACGAGCATGTGCCGGAAGAAGAAGTTGATGAAGTAGCGAAAGAAGCGGAGATGCAAGAAGAGATTTTCAGGGAAGCCAGAAAAAGAGTGAATGAAGAAGTGCTTCAAGGAATCGTGGAAAAGGAACTAATGGCAAAAGAGAAGAGAGTGGCTCAGAAAACTCAGCATGAGTATGAAATGCAAAAGATCAAAGATCTTAAAGTCCAGGCTGACATAAGGAGGGAAGGTCCCGAGTGGGACAAGGCTAGAGAAGCCTTAGCCGGACCAAGAGCCTATGCTCCTGACTTAGAAAGATTGAGTTTCCTTCTCCACAAGCTAGAAAATCTAAACCCTGGGCTTCTGAACTATCTAAACTGTATAAGACAGGGATGCACCTCTGTTCAAGTTATATTCAAGGAGAAAGCATGGAGTCTGATGATTACTTGGGCACCCATAACAAGAATCGAGCCGTGTATGGTTGATGAAGCATTCTTCCATGCAAGGGGTGCTAGTGAACTGGTAGAATATGCTCACAAGGTAGACACCTCTGTCAAGACTGGAGTGCTGTTTAAAGAGAAACTATTGAAGATGGCTGAAGACAGAGGGGTTGACATTATTCTAAATCCCTATCAGATTAGATATGTCCATGACAAGGTCTTGAGGATTGTAAATCTGCATGACTCGAAACTGTTTCCGAATGTAAATGTACTGAAGGCAGTTGCAAAGCTAGTCCTCTCAAAAGGTTTCCTAACAAAGGAAAAGAAGCTAGTGGCTAAGGACTTGGAGAAGTTGATAAGAAGGCAAGATGTTAGATACAAGTTGCCTGAAGCCAAACTACCAGTGGTTAAGAAGGAGCCTGAAGACTATGCATTCGAGCAGCAAGAAGAGGCAATAAAAGAGTATGTACAGAGATACGGAGATCCGAGAGTAGACATTCCTGAAGAAGGAGAAATAAGGGAGAAAGCTAGTGCAGTGGTTGGTGCAAATGTCAAGTTTGTCAAAAGCAAAGCTGAGAATGAAAATGATCTGCTGATCTACACAGACAAGCATCAGGTGGAAACCGTCATTGAAATCAAGTACGACATCTTTGCAGAACACAGTCATGAAACACTGTGTATCATAAGGGAATTGATTGATGAGATGGATGATGTTGACGAGTTTGATCAGGATTATCTTAGGGTCACATTTGACAACTTCTGTAGAAAAAGACAACAGCTTGATATTCAGAGGCTACAGCAATGCACCACCGCTATTGTCATTGGATACCCTAAGCAGCTGGTCATAAGGAAGAAAGGTGAAAAGGGGTATCCTGACAAAGTCACTAAGCTGAGATTTGAAGACATTCCCACGAAGCTTACCACTCGCAGCATGGTTGAAAGATGGTTGAGGTTGTTTCGAGATTATAAGATCAGAAATCATGTGGAAGCAGAAGGACTTAATCTTCTCAAGAAAAGAATGGATGAAGTCTGCAACCCTGAGTTCATGAAGAAAGAAAAGGAAGCCAAGAAGAAAGCTCGTGAGGAAGAGGAGCGCAAGAAATCGAGATTTTAATGTATTAAGCTTGTAATGTTTCTTTGCGTTGTAATTTGTTTTCTTGTTTTCCTGCATTGTAAGTACATTATCTGTTTTCTTGTGTAGTGTAAGGTAGAAGTTAGTTAGCTAAGTGTCTTGAAACAGGTTTATATTAGGCGTCAATTATTTCACGAAGTTCGGCGGTGGTAATACTGCTAAAAGGACTTCAGAAGGATAATTGAAGATTGAGTGGACCGTGCTCTTAAGTACTTAGAGAAAATCTCTAGAAGAGCATGAAGCCATTTGATCGAGCCAACAGGTGTCCAATTTTGGCACTTGAAGTATCAGTGATAGACATGAAGCTAGTTAATCAAGACAAGCATTATGCAAGTTGACATGATCGTTTATGAATGTTAGTTTATCTTTTTCAGTCCCTGGTTAGTTGAGTTATCCTCATTGTGAATTTGGTTGTCATTGTTAGACAATCAAATAGGGGGAGATTGAAAGGCATAGGTGTACTAACTTGTAACACTTAATTACTATGTAACTCAACTAGGTAAAAGATAAAACAACAGCAAAACAAGAGAAACTGAAGAAGCACATGGAATCAATCAACTGAAGAAATGGTAATGATACTTGGTAACTACAAGTAACTAATTTGATTAATCCAGAATGCCTAAGTGAGAAGAAGTTCAATCTCAGTATTGCTCATGCCCTAACTTATCTAATGGAGAATCAAATTAATGTCAAAGAAGTATCAAGAAGACCAAAGTGATTTCATGTAATGCATCTCAACAACTGGATAATGTAAAGATTAATCAACAAATGAGAACTGACATTCAGAAGCAAGAACCCCTTCAAGACTAGTCACTTATGAACCAGACCATTGCATCAAGTGTCAGGACATTGAAGGTAAGTTCATGTCAGTGATAGAAGATCTCATTTGAATGGAGTGAGGAAAAGAAATTGAAGAAGCTAGGGAAACTTACTCATAAAGGTTAATCCACAATTAGTCACTAAAGAAAGTCAACATTGAATGAGTACATTGTTGCCAAGGCAAATGTCGATCCACAGCAGATCGAGATGCGGATCGAGATTTATAATTGAAGTAAAACATCAAGGCAAATCTCGATACATGATAGATCGAGATCGAGATCGAGATTCTCACAGATTAAGATCGAGATCCTCACAGATCGAGATCAAGATTTTCATAGATCGAGATCGAGATTTTCTCAGATCGAGATTGAGATCGAGATTGAAATCCAAGATCGAGATTGAGTTGGATCCAGGCCGAGATCGAGATGCGGGTTGACATGTAGCATTCAATGTTCAAGGGACAAGTGGCTTATTGTGAACGGTTGATCCAGAGTGGTTGGGAGAGTACTTTTTGTTGTCGAGTCCTGATTGAGCCACGTACACAAAAAGGACAAGATCAAGTCTATACGACATTATAAAAGTAGCACTTTGTTTTATTTGTAAAAATAGCAATCTCTGTATTTACTATTGAATATATTTCAAAGAGAGCATTTTACTGTAAAAAGAAAGTGAGAGAGAATCAGTTGAATCAAGCTTTAATTGCTGTATTTATTGTTCAACTGATTATAATGCTTTTATGAATGTTGTAGCAAATCCTTCAATGAATATAAAGATATATTCTTGAAATTATGTGTCATCATTTATTACCTGCATTTATTTTATATTCTCTCATTATTCGAAACAGTTGTATTCACCCCCCCCCTCTACAACACTTTGGACCTAACATTCTTCCACATGAAAGTTTTCATTGATGTTAGAGGAATCAATGGTGTAGGAGGTGCCATTGATTTGAAAGGAGATAGAGCTTGCATCTTGCTCCCCTTCCAGAATTGAGATAGTCTTGGGATTTCCAAGTGAGGACTTGCGGTTAGGGCATAGGTAAGGTATGAGTTATTCATGAAGCCAACAAGAGGTTTGAAGGCTTCACCAGCTTCACCTACTGAAGCCATGGTAGTGAAGTTGGTTTGAGCTAGGGTACAGAGAATTTGAAGTCCAGACATGATTAATTGATGTTAAGGTTAAGAAAGAAAGAAAGGTTTAAGAATTTGAAGAACGGTTTAGAGAAAGAAGTTGCAGAGAAAATGGAGAGTTTTTAGGATGTAGAAGAGTAGAGTAGTTATGAGAGAAATAAAGTAAAGTAAAGAGTGAGAGAAATTTTAGTTGTGTTTATATATGATGTGAAAAAGATAATGTCGAGAAAGAATTTTAAACGATATTAAGTGACAGTTGTCTTCAAGTTCCATTCCTCGACAGTAACTCCTACGCTAGAAATTTCAAACACTCTTGACAATAACATTAGCGGTTAAAGAATAAAAAATAAGTAAATAACCCTAATGTTGATTGTTGACAGTATGTTATGCGGGGATTTTAGAAAACAATGTTTTCAAAAGATACTGACTGTAAGTTTCAGAATTTGACAGTAAGTTTCAATCCCACATTCTATATTGTCACTGTTTCTCAATCCTTTGACAGTAGGTTTCACAGGATTTGACAGTAAGCTTCAATCTTGCGAAACATACTGTCAAGACTTCTTAGCCATTTGACAGTAAGTTCCACAGGGTTCGACAGTAAGTATTAATCCCGCAAACTTTACTGTCAAGACTTCTTAACCATGTGACAGTAAGTTTTCACAGATATTGACAGTAACTTATCATTATGCGACAGTATGAATAAAGCATACTGTCAAGTAACTTGACAACATCTTTTATTAGTCACTTAATAATTAAGTTACTTGAAAATAAATTAGTTAACCTCTCAGTTAAATATCATCATGTCTTTCCACTATGATAAAAATCCAAACACCTCTATAGGCCATTAATTCACAGTTAAATTTAGTTAACTAAATTTTTTATCAACTAAGCAGAATTACATTAACAGGTTAAATTTAAGATACCCAATTCACTCACTAGCTTGTTAAAAGTCTTTTCATCTAATAGTTTGTGAAAATATCTGCAAGTTACTTCTCTGTGGGCACATAGATTAGCTTGATTGTGCCTTCCTCCACATGCTCTCTAATGAAATGATGTCTGATGTCAATGTGCTTAGTTTTGGAATGTTGAACAGGATTCTCAGAAATTGCTATAGTACTAGTGTTGTCACAGAAGATAGGAATTCCTTGCAGAGTTAACTATAGTCCAATAACTGGTTTCTCATCCAAAGTAACTGAGCACAACAACTACCATCTGCAATGTATTCAGCCTCTGCAGTTGAATTTGACACTGAATGCTGCTTCTTGCTAAACCATGAAACCAATCTTTCTCCCAAAAATTGATAGCTTCTTGTGGTACTTTTTCTGTCTATTATGCATCCTGCATAGTCTGAGTCTGAATATCCAACCAAGTCAAAACCAGATTCTTTAGGGTACCAAAGGCCAAGATTTTGAGTGCCTTTCACATATCTAAGAATTCTTTTTACTGTCATTAAATGTGAGTCATTGGGATCAGACTGAAACCTTGCACACAAACCTGTAGCAAACATGATGTCAGGCCTGCTAGTTGTTAGATAGAGAAGAGAGCCAATGATTCATCTGTACATTTTTTTGTCCACCTTCTTTCCTTTTGGATCCTTGTCAAGTTGAGTTGCTGTTGAGATTGGAGTCTTTGCAGGAGATGAGTCTTCCATATCAAATCTTTTCAAAAGATCTTTAACATACTTAGTATGGCAAATAAATATTCCATTTTCTTTTTGACAGACTTGAAGTCCAAGAAAGAATACTAATTCACCCATCATACTCATCTCATATTTGTTCTGCATCAACTCAGAGAATTTCTTGCATAAATCTTCATTTGTTGAACCAAAGATAATGTCATCCACATACACTTGAACTAGAATGAGATCCTTTCCATGCTTTTTGTAGAAAAGATTTTTATCCACAATCCCTCTTGTAAAATTGTTATCAAGAAAAAACTTGGAAAGAGTATCATACCAAGCCCTTGGTGCTTGTTTTAGACCATACAATGTTTTGAGCAGTCTGTACACAAAGTTTCCCATTTTTGGATCTTCAAAGCCTGGGGGCTGTTCAACATACACTTCTTCTTCTAACTCTCCATTAAGGAAAGCACTCTTGACATCCATATGAAAGACTTTGTAGTTGTTGTATGCAACAAAAGCCAAAAATATTCTAATTGCCTCTAGTCTGACAACATGAGTAAATGTTTCTTCATAATCAATCCCTTCCCGTTGACAGTAACCTTTTGTCACCAGCCTTGCTTTATTTCTTGTGACAGTACCACAATTATCCATTTTGTTTCTATAAATCCATTTGGTGCCTATTATGGATTTGTTCTTTGGTCTAGGCACCAACTCCCGAACATAGCTTCTTTCAAAATGATTAAGCTCTTCTTGCATGGCATTAATCCAATCTGGATTAGCCAAGGCTTCTTCAAGAGTTTTAGGTTCTGTTTGAGAGAGGAAACAAGAGTACATGCATTCATTGGCCACATTTCTTCTTGTTTTGATTCCAGTTCCTGGATCACCAATGATTAAATCATTAGTGTGATCTCTGTTCCATTTAGTTCCTCTTTGAGAATCACTAGAGTCTTTAATATTCTGCTGATTGATAGCATCTTTTGCTCTTGCACTGTTGATAACATCAGTTTCTTCAAGTCCACTATTCATTGGAACATTCCCAGAAAAAATCAATTGTTTGGGCAGTTCCTTCATTTTCTCCAGATTGATTAGGAACCATTGTTGGATCAGAAATTGTCTGATCAATTCTTGGTGAATCCTCTTTAATCTCTTCTAGATAGCTTTGATTTTCAAAGGCTAAGTATTCTGTTTCTTGACTTCCTTCAATTCCAGGGAACTTTGTTTCATCAAAGGTGACATTTACACTCTCCTCCACAGTATTGTGATCAATGATATAAACTTTATATGCAGTCCTGTCAATACCATACCCCATGAAGATTCCTTCAAGTGCATTGGTATCAAATTTTCCTTTGATCTCAGTTGAATCTTTCATGAAGTAGCACTTGCTTCCAAAGACATGAAAATAGTTGACAGTCGGTTTCCTTCCTGTGAGTAATTCATAGGGTGTTTTCCCATAGGCTTTGTTGACTACAGTCCTGTTTTGAGTGTAACAGGTTGTATTGATTGCTTCACCCCAGAAATAGGTAGGAAGTTTTGCTTCACTCAACATTGTTCTTGCAGCCTCAATGAGAGTTCTGTTTTCCTTTACACAATACCATTTTGCTGAGGAGTTCTTGGTGCAGAGAATTGTTGAGTGATTCCATTGTCTTTGCAGAAATCATTCATGATACTGTTTTTGAACTCAGTACCATTGTCACTTCTTAAAATCTGCACTTTGAACTTTGGATTCTTGTCAAGAACCCTAACCAAGTCAATTATTTCTTGTGCAGCTTCATCTTTAGATGCTAGGAATCTCACCCATGTATATCTTGAAAAATCATCAACCATTACTAAAGCATATCTTTTTCTAGCCAGTGATTGCACATTCACAGGACTAAATAAGTCCATATGAAATAGTTGAAATGCCTCATTGATTGAATCACTAGGAGTACTTTTGTGAGCAGCTCTCCTTAACTTCCCTTTCTGGCAGTCCTCACACAATCCTTCTTGACAAAATTCAAGTTGAGGCAGCCCTTTCACCAACTTACTCTTCATCATATGATTCATTGCTTTGAAATTCAAATGAGAGAGCTTCTTATGCCACAACTAACTTTCAGATGGAGAAGCCTTACTGTAGAAATAGTAGACTTTATCTTTCCTTATAGAATCCAAGTCAACTATGTAGAGGCTTTCTTTCTTTACTCCTTGAAGAGATTCTTCTCCTGTCTTTTTGTTGACAATGGAGCATCTGTCTTGATCAAAACCAACCTTGAAGACTCTTTCACAAAATTGAGTGACACTCAATAAATTGTGCTTGAAGCCATTCACTAGAGCAATTTTCCCAATCTTCATATTTCCAACCTCTAGTATGTCATATCCCATTGTGAAACCAATGCTATTGTCACCAAAGGTTACATAAGGGCAAACCATTTCTTTGAACTGTGATAACAGGGCTTTATCACCTGTCATGTGTCCTGAGCATCCACTATCAATGATCCACATAATTCTTTTATTTTTCCTATTGCCCTGTAAAGCAAAATATCTCAAGTTTCTTTTGGTACCCAATTCACATTGGGTTCATTTGGTTTAGCTTGATCACAATTTGAAGTTGGATTGATTGAATTTTCTTCTCTTGCTTTTAGCAAGACTCCTGTAGCTACCCATTCTGATTTGATTACTGGTTTGGTAGATTTTCTCTTGGGTTGCTTGTCTATCCTAACTTTAGGTGGACTGGGAGTCTTTGCCTTTTCAGTTTTAGCATTCTTATGCAGACATTCTTGATTATTAGCAAAAGGTATGTTAAAGCAAATACTCATCAAGTTCATTTTGCAAGAAATACAATCAAGGTCAGGAGTTACTTGTCTGTTCTTTAAAGGCATGCTGTGTAAATTTCCATTACTAGAAGTAGCATTCTCAACATTTGATTTGACCTTATTACAAACATGAGTTAGATGACTAGAAGACCCACAATTATTGCACAACTTTCTCGGAGCATTAGGAATATAATCATAATTATTCTTCTTGTTAACTCCTAATTTTCCATTTCTATTTTTCTTGGTCTTTATGATAGTATATTTAGAAGTTACTATCATGCTGGGGTTGACAGTAGGTTTAGATGGAGTTGTCTTGACAGCAGCTTCTAAACTCACTATCTTGCCAGTGTTGACAGCATCTTTTAAACCTAAGTTACTGTCAGAGTCAAAACTAACTGTCTTGGGGATTTTGACAGTTTATTTTGCCTTAAGGGATTTACTGATAGTAACATTATCATCATCATCTATCTCTTGTTTGGTCACTAATGCTTCTTCATCAAATTCAAATTCATCCTTTTTGAACAATGGATTCTTAACTTTCTTTAAAATGGAAGGTTTGACAGTATGTTTGATTTCTTCTTCTACAACATTTTACTTTCCATTTTTCTTCTCATAGTTAAAACCTATACCTACCTTTTGATTTCCAGTGTTATCATCATGAAAAGATTTTAACAAGGAAGAGGAATTCTTGTAGGCCTTGGTTTTTAATTCATTCTCAGAGATCTGTTTACTAAGAAATTCCTCAATCTGAGAAGCACAAATAATCTTGTTCTTAACAATTTCATTTTCTTGTTGTAGAGACTCACAAGCATTTTGTTTTTGTTCAAGTTCATGATTCTTAATTTTTAATGACTCATTAACACTAGATAATCTAACTATCTCTTCATTTGCAGCTAACATGCTTGTATGAATATTAAAAATCTCTGAACTTAGACTTTTAACAGTTTTCTTATACTGAGATGTAGTTATATCAATAGTAGTAAGAAAGGGTACCTGACTTGATGAAGTGGATGAACCTTCTCCAGAGCTTGCCATGAGAGCAAGATTTCCATATTCTTCTTCTTCCTCTTCATCGAAGTCTTCCCAGCATTTTCCTTCAGCCACAAAGGCTCTTCCCTGTTGCTTTTTCAGCAAGGCTTCATACTTTGCTTTGAGTTCCTCATAGTCATTGTCATTCCTTCTCACTTGTTTTGGCTTTTTGCACTCTGTTGCAAAATGCCGCATTTCACTGCAGTTGTAACACCTTATTTTGGATCTGTCCATCATACCTGTCTTGTATCCACATTTTCCACTTCCTCTAGGTTTTGAGGTATTTGGCTTGTTGAACCTGGAGCCTTGTCCTCTTGGTTTGAAGGCTTTGTTCATCTTGAATCTCAAGTTGGTGAACTTTCTTGCCATGTAGGCCATTGTTTTATTTTCCATGTTGTCCAGTTCTTCCAAAGTGTAGAACTCATCTTCTTCACCATCCTTGAGTTCCAGAGTCACACCTTCATCTTTATCTGTAATTTCTTCAATCTTGATCTGCTGTTGATGCTGTGATTCTTTGAGCTGCATCAACTGTGGATCCTGAGCTACTAAAGCATTAGATGTGTTAGCCATCTTTTCTCTTTGACCAACTTGGATAGCTCTCTTTTGCAGTAACTCTAGCTCATAGGTTTTAAGGATGCCATACAAATTTTCAAGAGAAAATTTTGATAAATCCATTCATTCTCTTATAGCAGAAACCTTGTGTTCTAGGTGGTCAGGAAGTGTCAACGTGAATTTCATGTTTACCTCCTTTTTGTCATAAAACTTTCCATGCAGCTGCAGGTCATTTATCAGCCTACTAAACCTCTCAAACATCTCAGTCAACCCTTCACTTGGTTTAGCCATAAAGGCTTCATACTGAGACACCAGAATCTGTCTTTGATTCTCTTTTACTTCCTCGGTCCCTTCACAGAGTATCTCAATGGTTTTCCATATTTACTTTGCACTGGTGCAGTTGACAATGTTGTTGTACATGACATTGTCAAGTGCCTCAATGATAATAAATTGTAAGTAATCATCTAGAGATAATTTTTCCTTTTCAGTGTCAGTGTACTCTGAAACATTTTTAAGAACCCAGTAGGCTGGTATAGTTTCACCATCTACTGTGGTTTCAGGTACATAAGTTTGAGGGATGAAGGGACCATTCTCTAGGATTCAAGGGTATAGTAGGTTGACTATTTTTATGAACAACATCATCTTTCTTTTCCAGAAGTTGTAGTGTTCTTTGTCAAAGGTGGGTATTTTTATACTGCTTACTTTATGTGCACTCATTTTTGGATCTTTTCAGGTTATGTATGTCTAACCTGCTGCTCTGATACTAGTTTTTAAATGAAAAGAGTGTTGCAGAAGGGGGGTTAAATGTAACTTGACTAATTCTTTCTAATCTTACTTAACAACTAACAAGAAAAAATATTATCAAGTTAAGAAAACATACACCAGTAAGCAAAAGAAAGATACAAGGTGATTTACAAAAAAAATTAATTTTATTAATTTTTTTGTTTTGCTACAACTGACTGGAAAAATTTTTCCAGCTTCAATAGAAACAATAACAAGAGACTGCTAATGTTTCTATGCTTGAGAAAAGTTAAGCTCAGTTGCATAAGGGAAAGTGTTTGTGAGATATGTGTATTTAAACTAAAACACATATCTCACTTACAAGTGTACTCTCCCTTGTTTCCTAGACAATACTCGAAATAGAAACCTCACTTTTTCTTCTCAAGTCTTGTCTTCATTCCATTTGTAGATAAAGGTACTCTGAGAGGATTTGACATTCTTGACTCCATGAGCACGCTTCATCTTTATACTTTCTTTTTCTCAAGTAGACTTGACATACAAGGTAGAGATGTCAAGATCAATCGACTTTATCTAGTCTGCTACTTGAAACAGACTGTCAGCTTCACTAAAAGTTACTGTCAATCTTTAGCTTCTCTTTGGTGACAACAGCTTTGTTACCGCATACTTTACTGTCAAGCTCACCAGTCTTCTAAAATATGTTGTCGTCCAAAGGTACTGTCAACTATTCCGCCAAACATGCTGTCGAACATCCCGCCAAACATACTGTCAACTCTCCCCTCCAAAGCTATTGTCAGAAAATTTGTTGTCTTTGATTCTTCAATCTCCGTCAAGTTTACTGTCAAGAGATAGTTGCTGTCAGTAAAACTTGTTGTCATAGAGTCTTCATTCTCCGCCAAGTTTACTGTCAAGGAATAGTTGCTGTCGTCTGTTCCAAAGGTTGATGTCACTTAAATGTGTTGTCGTTGGCTCCAGAATGTAGAATGTTACTGTCGACAAATTGATCTATGCTGTGCATGAACACTTTATGAACTTTTACTTCATGGATCATTTATTACATTTATACATGAGAGTAACTATTGATACTTGTTGTCACCTACTTGACTTATTGTACATTTTATTATAAGTGACATTGTAAACATACTATCAAACTATATATGACAGTATATTTTACTTAGTCAATGATTAATTAATCTAAGTAAATACTAGTTGTTTACATTGATAAAACACAATCCGTAACATCCTTTTATATGTTATGTCATGTGAGACGCATCTCTTTAAAATCACGAGACGCGGCTGAGGGTACTGTGTTTCGTCGATATTTTGGACCCCTATATCTGTTGGTATTTTACACCCTATATATGTCAGGTATTTTGGACCCTATGTCTGTCTACAAGTATTTCAGTCTGCTTCTTTTAAAAATTATTTATTTAGGCCTTCACTCACACTATCTATACTTTTTTAAAATAATTACTAATTTGATAGAGGGGAGAAGTGTATTACATAAATTAACTTTTCTAAAGTAAATTTTAAATTAAATATATTTTAAAATGTAAACTGCTCCATCCTCTTGTGTCTTGATAAAAAGTAAGGTATAAGTTAAAAGAGGTGACATCTGATTAGGGGTGAACAAAATCAAATCGGAATTGAAAAACCGAACTGAATAGCGTAATTTCAATTTGGTTATAATTTTTTTGAAATTTGTATATTTGATTTTTCGATCCAGACTGAAAAAAAGTTTGGTTCGGTCCTTTAAAAGAATTGGTCCGGACCGAATAGATCGAATTATTATTATTATTTATTATTATATATATATCTGGGGTGGGGGGAGGCGTTATAAATGAGTAACTGGGTAACTCTATTTAGAGCCTTTGGATTAAGATAGGAATGGTCGGTTGACATTGTATTTTCATGTTATTCTGTGTACCCTTATTGGAAGATTACTATCCCGTAAACTACTTTTTACTAATTTTAATGATATTTCTATTTGTATAATTTAAAATAGACACATAATTATATTTTTATCAATAAAATATAAATTTTATTATATACTTAAAATTTTATAAAGGTTTTAATTTTTTGTTTATATTATGAAATCAACATTTCACATCCCATTAAAATTAATTTTTTTATATAAGTTTTAATTGTTTTTTTGTTTGGGACTTTAAATGACTTAAATATTTCATTTAAAACATATATACCAAGTTGTGCATAACTTGTGAAAATGCAGTATGTCAAATATTTTTTCCGTGTAATTTATTCAATTTAAATTTTTATAATCAATCACATCAAAATATATAATCGTTATTAAGTATTTTTCTCCAATATTTTAAAGGTAATTTTTTTTGGATAAATTCCTTTAGTTAAAAAATCTATTTTGATAAATTAATTAAAATGTTACTTTTTAATTTCTTTTTTTTATAATTATTTTACATTAACCATGTACATTATATTTTTTTTTAATATTGTATATTTTATTGAACACATTATATTTTTATAAAAATAATAAATTTAATTGAATTAGTGATTGTTTTTTGTGAAAAATTAAATAATTTTAAAAAATACAGTATTTGTATTCAAAAAACGTTCTCGTTACACTATAATATTTTTACGGAACGTGCTTTATATAGAGTAAAAGTTCAAAATGTAATAATATAAATTTTAGTAATGAGCATTATCATTGTCATGATACACATGTGATTATGTGAACATTAAATACACATGCATGTTCTGTAAAAAAAATTACTAGAACTAATGATTGTGTTTTATGAAAAAAATATATTTTTTAAAAAAATACAGTATTCATGATCATAGTAAAAGAATTTTTCCCTACAATACATATGTACCGTAATATTTTTATAGACTTTCTTATGCTACACTTGTATCGTAATATTTTTACAGAATACACTTTATTGTAATTAATATAGAGTAAAAGTTCAAAATTTAATAATATATATTTTACCCATAAAATAATATACTATATTCAGTATTAAAAATTGCACATATTCAATAAATAATTGGAAAGAAAAATTAAAAATAAGCGTGCATGTTTCGTAAAAATTAAATAAGCATGCATGTTCTGTAATAAAATTAAAAGAACTAATGATTATTTTCTAATAGAAAAATGAAAATGCACACCTAGAGGGGGGTGAATAGGTGTTAAGGCTAACAAAGACCGATTTTAATTTTACCAAGTTATTAAACCTGTCAGCTAGCTAAGATTGATTAACAGACACTGTCAGCTAGCTGCTATATGCAATACAGTACAGAAAAAGTAAATAACACCAAGACTTTTAGCCAGGTTCGACCCCTAATCTCCTATGGTCTACGTCCTGGTCCCTTACCAACTGGTAAGAGAGAATATTATTAATCAAATCAACCACGATTACAGATTACAATAATATTCCACCCTTTATCCCTTGCAGCTGATCCTAGCTTGCTGAAACGCCTGTTTCACTGAACTATTCTGCCCTCTAAGCACTATACTACCCTAGCATAGCCTTCTCTAGCCTCTAGTTCCCTTGAACCCTGTTTCACAAGCCTAGCAATCCAGCCACAACTTGAATACAATCAAACGAATACAAATGAATGAATTTACAACTCAAACTATAAGCTCTCTCGTATATATATAACTATATAGAATACTAGAGCTCAAAGATATTAGCTAAGAAAGATTGAGTTTGAGAAGAAGTGTGTATGTATTTAGCAAATCAGTATATCTTCACTTTTTTTTTTTTTTAAAGAGAAAAGCTATACACACTTGTATTTATATCTATATTCGAATTAACAAGGATAATGAACGTTAGCATTACAACGTTCAATTTTGTTAAGATATAGATATTTGAAATTACGTATATTGAGGATAAAGAAGATAATAAGTACGTTTGAAATTAACCTCAATATAAGTTTAAATGAATAGATAAGAGTTGGTTAAATAATGGATAAGTTTTAGTCAAACTCCAACTCCTATTAAGTAGGAAAATTAATTTGAATATTAAAATCTGTTTGAATTAAATAAAACTGAGCTCTAATATAATATATAACCATATATATATTAGATAGACTTGTACAAGTAAGATCCTATAAATTCTCCAAGAAAATCGGACTTCCTTTGCAAATCCAACAGTTTCTGCGTTCCAGTGTCAGCTTGCTGAGACAGAATATTTCCTGCTGTCAGCTCGCTGAAACGCCCTGTTTTCCTACTTTCAGCTTGCTGTCAATGTACTAAAACATATTATACTGATAAATCATATCAGTAAGCTATTTCCTGCAAAACCAAGTTAGTCCACATATAACAGCTTGCTATTTTATATCAAATACAAGCTTTCAGCTTGCTAACAGTGATCATCAAAACACAAAAGGGTTTCAATCTCCCCCTTTTTGATGATTAACACTAAAATAATTTAGGAGAATAAAATACTCCCCCTAAATTCCTGCAATCCTGTAAACACATGATATAAAATTGCAAATATAATATGCTAAGCATTTAACAGATAGATTTAGACCCAAATCATAGCATTTCATACCAACATGTACCAGCAAATAATATCCATCAAAACAAACACATGCTTACTAGCATGTAACACCAGCAATTATCCAAAAAAATTAACAACCAGACCTAAATATTCAGACATACCATCAAACATAATATGAAATAAAATCCAAACCCCAGAAAATATTTTTAAAAATTCATCAAATTCTCCTAATACTCCCCCTTAATCATCTAAAAGAGTAGAGTTAGGCATCCACAAGATCTTCATCTGCATCCTCAGCTGCAATCTTGTCTTCTGGAGATTTAGACTTGACCTTCTCAGCTGGTTGATCAGCCACTGGATCCACCATTTTCCTTGCTGCATCAGCTAAACCCTGCAACCCATCCAAATCTGCAGAAGCATCTTCACCAGACCTTGTAGTGTGTGCAGACACAGTAGCAGGAGTCCTTGGTCCAAAAGCACACTCCCTCAAAAATTTAAGTTCATCCAGCGCTTCATTCAGTTTCTGTATCACCAGAACCTGATCAGTATTCACTTTCTTAACAAACTGTAGTATCTCAGAATCAGAACCACTTGCCATTGCTGACTTAGCAATAGGTGAATGAGTAGGAATCTCCAACTGCACCAAAGTGCCATCCTTCTCCACCTTCAAGTGAGACTGTTGCAAACTCTTCCCATCCAAAAACTCTTTTACTGAGTGCTTATCCACATCAGAAAATTCCACTCCATACCAATCAAAAACTCTTGTTAATAACAACCCATATGGCAAACCACAACTAGGGTTACTATCATACACATCCATCATATTTTGTAGTATTAACTCAGACAAATTAAACCTTCTTCCCAACAACAACATAGCAACAACCACAATGTCTTGACAATTAAAATTAGACCTGCTTCCCAGCCTAGGACAGATATTTGTTATGCAAATCTTAAAAAGCAAATTAGCCATGGGAATCACACAAGATGTGGTTGGACAGCAAAACTCAAGTATACCATGCATACCCCTAATTGCATTCAACTGATCTAAAGCAGATAAATCATCCAAAACCTTGGGACCCTTCTTGGTGTACACAGACAGATCAGATGCATTCTCAACTCTTAAAATACAATTAAGTACAGGAACATTAAGAGTTATCTTCTTCCCACGAACAAAAGACACATAATTACCAAACTGATCCGGAATAAAATTTGCATAAAATTCATATACATAGTCTGGGTAAACATCTTTCGGCATATCAACAAGAAACGATTCAAACCCTAAGTCTGAAAATAGCTTAACAGCACCACAAGTAACAAAAGTCTTACCAGACAAAGGCCTGCCAGGAATTACTCTGCGATTGCCTAGGTCAAGTGCATGAAACCTCTGTTCTAACTCCTCTGGAATAAACTTAAAACCAAACTTGAGCCGCTTTGAGGGAGTCAAATCACGATCCACTGAGCGATTGATACCAGAGAACTCATCACCACTATCGACAGCAACCACAATCTCTTCCTCATCCAATAACTTCCTCTTATTTTTGTTGTCCTTTGGAACTGAGACCGAAGCCCTAGTACGACGTGTGCTCTTCATCTTGAAATAGAGACCGATTGAAACAATCACCGTAAATGTATATTTACCAAAGATGAGTTTGAACACCCTAGATCCAATCTTGGGTTTGGGAACGATAAACTTGAGATACCGAGAGTGGAGTGCCTCTACAACTCCTCTTTTAAAATATAAGGAGAGTGTATTTTGAGAATTATTTGAATAAAAAGTTTTTATAAAACCCCCAGCCCTAATTAAACTAAACATCTTTTATCAACTAAGCAGATAATTATATAAAATTAAAAACTAAACAGATAAGGCTTATCTAGTTAAATACGGACTAGATTATCAATTTAAAAACAATCTTTAAACAATTAATAGCATTTAACACACATAGAAACTCTAATAGACATGCACAACTTACAAGTAAGTGGAACTCTACCAGCAACGGCACAAAATCATATAATGCATGTAACATAAATCAATTTAACCAACAGTTTAAGAGGGTAATCAGTAAGCTGAGATTACGAAAAACCTGGTGTCAGCTTGCTGACTAGATGTTACACATGCCGAGTTCTCTTCTAATAATAGAAAATCTCTCTTCTGCCAGTGGCTTTGTAAAGATGTCAGCTAGCTGATACTCTGTAGGCACAAAAATAAGCTTGATCTTCCCTTTTGCCACATTGTCTCTCAAGAAATGATGTCTCACATCGATATGCTTTGTTCTTGAGTGATTGACAGGATTTTCTGAAATGTTGATAGCACTTGTATTGTCACAATATATTGGAATCCTTCCACATTTGATTCCAAAATCCCTTAGTGTTTGTATCATCCACAACATTTGAGAGCAACAGCTGCCAGCTGCCAAGTACTCCCCCTCAGCTGTTGATAAAGCAACAGAGTTCTGTTTCTTGCATTGCCAAGTGACCAAACTCTGGCCTAAAAATGCACAAACACCACTTGTACTCTTTCGATCAGTGTGACAACCTGCATAATCTGCATCACTATACCCAACAAGATCAAATGCATTTGTGATAGGATAAAATAAAGCCAAATTGATAGTACCACTTAAATACTTAAAGATTCTCTTAACAGCATTATAATGAGACTCTTTAGGCTTGCATTGAAATCTAGCACATACACAAACTGCATACATAATATCAGGTCTAGAAGCAGTAAGATACAGTAAACTACCAATCATACCTCTATACTTACGAATATCAACATCTACACCTTTTTCATCTGTTGTCAACTTGCTAGCTTGACTCATTGGTGTTGATTTTGCCTTGACAGTTTCAAATCCAAATCCCTTGAGTAGATTCTTGATGTATTTGGATTGATGCACAAAGATTCCATCTTTTGTTTGTTTGACTTGAAGACCCAAAAAATAATTGAGTTCACCCATCATGCTCATGTCAAACTCACTGTGCATACACTTTGAAAACCACTCACACATGGCATCATTAGTTGATCCAAAAACAATATCATCCACATAAATTTGAACAACAAGAATATCCTTACCATCAAATTTAAGAAATAAGGTTGGATCAATTTTACCTCGAATAAAGCCATTTTTAAGTAGAAATTCACTTAATCGTTCATACCAAGACCTAGGAGCTTGCCTTAGTCCATACAATGCCTTCTTTAGTTTGTAGACATGATTTGGAAACTTTTCATGCTCGAAGCCCGGAGGTTGCTTGACATAAACTTCTTCTTTGAGATAGCCATTAAGAAATGCACTTTTGACATCCATTTGATGAAGCTTGAATTTCTTGTAACATGCAAATGAAAGTAGCATTCTTATAGACTCCAGCCTTGCAACAGGTGCATAAGTTTGATCAAAATCAATTCCTTCTTGTTGATTGTAGCCTTGTGCAACTAGCCGTGCCTTGTTCCTTGTAACTGTACCAAATTCATCAGCTTTGTTCTTGAAGACCCATTTAGTACCAATGACTGAAACATCTTTAGGCTTTTCCACAAGTTCCCACACATCACATCTTTTGAATTGATTCAGCTCCTCTTGCATTGCCATGATCCAATTTTCATCTTCTAAAGCCTCTTGAACATTTTTGGGTTCCTCTTGAGCTAGGAAAGCTGCAAAAGCACAGAAGTTTGCTTTCCCTCTTCTAGTCTTGACACCCTCAGAAGCATCACCAATGATTTGAGTTGGTGGATGATTCTTCACAGTTCTTGTAGCTTTAGGGAGAGAATGTTGGGATATCTCTTCATGAACAGTTCTAACAGGAGTTGTAGTCCTTGCTATAGGAGTTTGTGACCCTCCTAGATTGAGTTTAGACAATTGTTCAATAGTATCATCTACTGAGATTGCAGTGTCAGCTGGCTGATTTGATGTTTCAGCTTGCTGACTGTCTGACTGTTGAGCAGTAGATGTTGTAGCAGCTTGCTCCTTTGTCTTATCAGCTTGCTGACTACCTGACGTTGCAGTAGCTTTATTGCTTCCAGCTTCATCACCTGCATCATCTTCCTCATCTCTTGACAGATCATTGTTAGGTTCATGAAATATAACATCAATAGACTCCTCAACAATGCGTTTCTTTAAATTAAAGACTCTATATGCTCTACTAGTTAAAGAATAACCAAGAAATATTGCCTCATAAGATTTAGCATCGAGTTTACCATCCCTGTCGATTTTCTTGAGGACAAAACACTTTGAACCAAACACTTTAAAGTAACTGATGTTAGGCCTTTTGTTCCTCAACAGCTCATAGGGAGTTTTCTCAAGAATAGGTCTGATCACCACTCTGTTAAGAACATAGCAGGCTGTGTTCACTGCTTCTGCCCAAAAGCTCCTTGGCAGCTTGCTTTCCTGCAATAAAGTTCTAGCAGTTTCCTCTAAAGACCTGTTCTTTCTTTCCACTACTCCATTCTGTTGTGGAGTTCTAGGTGCAGAGAATTCATGAGTGATGCCCCTTGCTTCACAGTAAGTGACAAAATCTTTCTTGAATTCACCACCTCGATCACTTCTTATACCTACAAGTCTTGTGTCCAGCTTGTTCTCAAGAACCTTAATTAGCTTCTCAAATTCTTCAAAAGCAGAATCTTTAGTACGAAGAAATAAAACCCAAGTAAAACGTGTATAATCATCAACAATAACAAAACCATATTGTTTACCTCCAATACTTTTATAACATTCTGGACCAAACAAATCTAGATGTAATAATTCTAAGGATTTTGTAGTAGATACAACCTTTTTGGCCTTGTGAGAACTTTGAATCTGTTTGCCCAATTGACATGCATCACAAACTTGTGTCTTGACATACTTCAATTTTGGCAAACCCCTCACTAACTTCTTGCTAGATAGTCTGTTGAGCAAGTCCATGTGAGCATGACTCAATCTTCTATGCCAGATTGTTGGATCATTGTCAACAGCAGCTAAGCAGCAAGCTGTTTCCTGCAATTCAAAGTCTAACACATACACATTTCCTTCCCTTCTAGCAACTAGAGGAATCTGGTTAGTAGCAACAGTAATAACACATTTATCTTTATCAAAAACAACTGAATGACCATCATCATGCAACTGACTTACACTAAGCAAATTATAATTTAAGCCTTTAACATAACGAACATTATCAATAAAAGTTGTGTCATTACCTACTTTACCTTTACCTAGAATAGGAAGAGTCTTACTATCACCAATTGTGACACCTCCACCTTTCTTAAATTTGAGATTAATAAATTGAGCTTTGTCTCCACACATATGTCTTGTACATCCACTATCAATGATCCATGATTTCGATTTGATCTTAGCAGCAAGACATATCTACAAAACACACAAAAACAACACTTAACCTTTTGGTACCCATATTGGTTTGGGTCCTGATTGGTTAGTAGCAAGTATATAAAGAACATTTAATTCAGATTTCTTGATCCACATTTGAACCACTTTGGGAAAGGAATTCTTTGTTCTTTTCTTCCTGCCAGAACCATTTCGGCTAGCTGTCTGTTTGTTCCAGTAAGCTGGCTTCCTGTCAGCTTCTTTCTGGTAAATTCTGGTAGCTCGCTGAGATATGCAATTTTGAGCTAAATGACCTTTACCACCACATTTCTTGCAGCTTATCCAGGGCATAGCATATTTGTATGGCTTTCCTTGTCTGCCTTCATACTTTAGTGCAGTAGCCCTCTTGTTGAAGTTCAAACCAACTCCTTCCTTGTCCAAAGGTACCTTGATGCTTTTCATCATTGATTTGAGACCTTCTTCTCCTTGAACAAAAGTACCCATGCCTTTTCTGAGCTTAATGACCTCTTTTTCCAAGGAAATAATTCTTTCTGCTTGCTTTGATGAAGTGGCAGCAGGCTGAGATGTACTGTCAGCAGGCTGAGATGATGTTTCAGCAGGCTGAGATGATTCTTTCTTGGAAGATTCTCTGAGTTTAAATGTTTCAAGACATGCATCTCTTGCCTCTATGTCATCCTTTAGATCAGAAATCTCATCAGCTAGAGCATTGTTCCTTTTTAACAGAATCTTGTTGAAACCTTCTAGATCTTCAATTTTTGATTCAAGCTCTTTGATTTTGACTTCATTTGTTGCTTGGACAGGTTCCTTGCTTTCAATTAGTGATTCCACCTTTGCCATTAAATCTTGAACCATCTGTCTAAGATATGAATTCTTCTCTGACAGCTTGCTGTTTTCTGTCCTTACTGAGTTATATTCCTCTATAGGAATACTATCTTGATCCTGCATGGTTAGTTCATCTAGAATAATATTATCAGAAGAAATATCAAATCTGAATGAATTTACCTCACTTTTGTCATCATCAGAATCACTTTCAGCAATGATCTCCTCAGTTAAGCCTCGAACAATATCATCATCCATTCCAACTAGTGCAAGGTTGACCATATCATCATTGTTGTCACTGTCACTTGGTGAAACGTCTTCTTCATCATCACTCCAGGTTAGCAAAGCTTTAAATTTCTTCTTGTCTTTGTATCCAGCTTGCTGTTTCCCTTTTAGCTTGTAACAGTCCTTCTTGAAATGGCCAGTTTTGCCACATTCAAAACATGTTGAATCTCCTTTGGAATCTTTGGAGAACTTTTTGGTTTTAGAGAAATCTGAACTCCTTCTATCTCTCTTCATCTTGTTTTTCTGTTCGATCATCTTCCTGATTTTTCTGGACATGAGTGCTATTTCCTCATCTGATTCATCATCAGATTTCAGCTTGCTGTCATCACCATGAAGTGCCAAATTCTTCATCTTTGATGTGAGATCAGAAGTAGAATTTGCATGGCTAGCATTTATCTTGCCTTCAAACTGCTCCAATTCAGCAAAAACACTTAGAGTGTCCATTGTATCAATTGTTGGAGAAGATTCTAAGGCAGTGACCTTCGGTTCATAGATCCATGGAACAGCACTAATGATTTTCATGTTGATCTCTTCTTGTGGAATTTTCTTGCCAAGTAAAGTGAGACCATTCATAGTGACTTGGAACCTTGCTTGAGCATCCTTAATAGATTCACCTTCATTGAGCTTGAAATTACCATACTCATTCATCAGCTTGCTGAGTTTAACCTTCTTTAAGGATTTTGAACCTTCATGACACAATTCAAGAGTGTCCCACATCTCCTTTGCAGAAGTACATGAAGAAACTTTGTCACTTTCTTCAGGACATAAGCCAGTCATGATAGTGTTGATAGCGCGGTTGTTGTAAGCAAGCTTGATCAGCTCATCAGCAGTGAGTTCATCTATATCCTTTTCTTTACCATCTGTAGTGAGAAACTTGAAAGGACCTTTTTCTGTAACTCTCCACTCCATGGGTTCTCTGGCCAGGTGCTGCTTCATTCTACCTTTCCACCAGTTGTAGTTTTCTGTGCCAAGTAGAAGAGGTGCCCTCGAGCCTGAACTTCCCATTGGATATTTGTCAGCCATCTGTTCTATACTTTCCTGTTACAGAAGATATTAGTATAGCCTGCTCTGATACCAAATGAAAATGCACACCTAGAGGGGGGGTGAATAGGTGTTAAGGCTAACAAAGACCGATTTTAATTTTACCAAGTTATTAAACCTGTCAGCTAGCTAAGATTGATTAACAGACACTGTCAGCTAGCTGCTATATGCAATACAGTACAGAAAAAGTAAATAACACCAAGACTTTTAGCCAGGTTCGACCCCTAATCTCCTATGGTCTACGTCCTGGTCCCTTACCAACTGGTAAGAGAGAATATTATTAATCAAATCAACCACGATTACAGATTACAATAATATTCCACCCTTTATCCCTTGCAGCTGATCCTAGCTTGCTGAAACGCCTGTTCCACTGAACTATTCTGCCCTCTAAGCACTATACTACCCTAGCATAGCCTTCTCTAGCCTCTAGTTCCCTTGAACCCTGTTTCACAAGCCTAGCAATCCAGCCACAACTTGAATACAATCAAACGAATACAAATGAATGAATTTACAACTCAAACTATAAGCTCTCTCGTATATATATAACTATATAGAATACTAGAGCTCAAAGATATTAGCTAAGAAAGATTGAGTTTGAGAAGAAGTGTGTATGTATTTAGCAAATCAGTATATCTTCACTTTTTTTTTTTTTAAAGAGAAAAGCTATACACACTTGTATTTATATCTATATTCGAATTAACAAGGATAATGAACGTTAGCATTACAACGTTCAATTTTGTTAAGATATAGATATTTGAAATTACGTATATTGAGGATAAAGAAGATAATAAGTACGTTTGAAATTAACCTCAATATAAGTTTAAATGAATAGATAAGAGTTGGTTAAATAATGGATAAGTTTTAGTCAAACTCCAACTCCTATTAAGTAGGAAAATTAATTTGAATATTAAAATCTGTTTGAATTAAATAAAACTGAGCTCTAATATAATATATAACCATATATATATTAGATAGACTTGTACAAGTAAGATCCTATAAATTCTCCAAGAAAATCGGACTTCCTTTGCAAATCCAACAGTTTCTGCGTTCCAGTGTCAGCTTGCTGAGACAGAATATTTCCTGCTGTCAGCTCGCTGAAACGCCCTGTTTTCCTACTTTCAGCTTGCTGTCAATGTACTAAAACATATTATACTGATAAATCATATCAGTAAGCTATTTCCTGCAAAACCAAGTTAGTCCACATATAACAGCTTGCTATTTTATATCAAATACAAGCTTTCAGCTTGCTAACAGTGATCATCAAAACACAAAAGGGTTTCAAAAAATATATTTTTAAGAAAATACAATATTTTTAACAAAAGAATTATTTCTTTACAGATAAAATTTATTATAGTTATTATAGAGTAAAAATTTAAAATCTAATAATTTATATTTGACCAATATAATAATATACAGTGTTGAATATTAAAAATTGTACATGTTCAATAAATAATTGGAAAGAAAAAGTAAAAAAAAAAACATACATGTACTATAAGTAAATAATACAATTTTTCATTGAGTAAAAAATTAAACTCATAAATTAGTTATATCCAGCTTGTAATGGTTATTTTCTTATCAAACATCTATACAGTTTTAAAAATTATTGAGCACAAAAAAATATAGAATATATTATAAAACATAATACAAAAAACAAAATGAAATGAAATAAATATTAATCAATACAGTACATAAAAATAATAACATGTAAGATTTTATAAAATAGAGAAAAATAATACAGAACACAAAAATACAGAATATATAATACAAAATAATATAGAACACAAGAATACATTGTACAAAATAGAGAATACAAAAAAATACAGGAAGCTTACCTTCCACTTGGGATTATAAGACACAAACACATTAAATCAATATTTTATTAAATATATATAAAATCTTTCAAATACAAATAAAAAAATTTGAATGCAAAAAAATATTCAAATTATTAAAAAATATAGAATATAAAATATAATATTTTTTAAATAAATATAAAACAAAATTTAAATAATAAAGTGAAAAAAAAAATATAACAAAATAAAATTTATAGAAAAACTTAATATAGAGACTACATATAAAACAATAAATAAATTTTTTATTAAAAGAAATATGCTTGATAAAATACATTTTGTTTTAAATTACATATTTAAAAATAAATTTTTACTATACTGAAAGGCATATAATAAGGCCTATTTGTAATTAATAGATGACAACTCAACTCAGATTAGAAAGGGAAATAAATAATAAATGTGATAACATGAATCAAGTCGAAGAATATCAACTAAACACGAAGAATCAGAATATCAGAAAAATTCTGACAAGACTGTTACTCAACACTGGAAGAAGTTCATTTATATGTTCAAGTATCAGTGTAAAATAAAAAAGTAGTATCTCAAGGAGTTTAGAAGATACAGAAGGTTTTAAGTGCCTACTACAGAAAGATTTCAGAAGAACAAAAATAGAAGAAGAACAAAAACAAAACAAGACAAGACAAGATATAAAGACTACTATAACAGAAATGAGAATCAACATTGTACTTAATCATTCGTGAACCAGACCAGTGCACATGGTGACAACAATATCAGTGAAGATTCGTCATTAAAAAATTCAACTGGTTAGAAAGGTTATTGTTGAAGAATACAAGAGTTTTATCTACATCAACAATAGTCCTACAGTCAAGACTTTAATTTAATTCTCTATTAATTAATTAAATTAATTAGTTAATTTAATTAATAAATTAATTCACTTGGAATTAATTTATTCCTTAAATTAATTAAATGATTAATTAATTTAGAATTATTTTAGAATGAAGAAGACAAAAACTGGAAGTTCAAAGGGATACAGATTTTTTTAGAATGCAGTATACAAGAGTCAGAATCCAAGATTGAATATTTGACTGGGTACATGCAGTGGTTAAAAGAAGTATTGTCTAGTTTAAAGAGTCAGATTATTTCAGTAATAGAGGTACTTCTAATTGCAACTGTAGATACATTTAAATAGGTTTGACGGTACTGACTTGAAGACAAGACGAAAAAAGAATTGACACGGAAGAAATACAGAGTCCTATATTCATAAAAGTGGAATTCCGGTTGGAATTGATTTATCATTTCCAAGTTAAAAGGAGTTCGGTTCCAGACGTTCAGAAGACCGCAACTTAGAGAGTAATGATTTATTTTTATTAATAAATATTTTATTTATTTAGTAAATTATATTTATAAATATCTAAATAATATTAGATATTTATTTTTATAATTTTTGAATTAAATTTATTATTTATTAATCAAAGATTATAAGTTGTGCGGGTCTAAAAGTATTTCTACGGAGCTTGTATATAATAAGACGAAATAGACCCCTTTGCTTTTCAATTTGAATTGGCAGAATGTCATACCGAGCATATCAAATAGTCATACCGAATGCACAAATTGAAAAGTCATGCTGAAGCATTTAAAGAAAGTCATACCGAATTATTCAAGTTAAAAGGTCATGCAACGGTCATACCGAAATTCATTTAAAAAAGTCATACCGAATTTTTGAAAGGTCATACCGACCATAAAAAGCCATACTCATAATTTTTTCAAAGGTCTGAAGGCTTAATTAGTGTCTTAAAAATGTCATGATCAAGAAAGTCATATTAATTTTCTACCTCTATAAATATGAGGTCATAGTCTTCATATTTCAGTAGTTAAGAAAACATTCAAATTCAGTAATTTGTCTGCAAAGTTATATTCACAGACTTTCTGTGCTGGTTTAAATTCTTAATTCCTTAAATAGAACAGTTCATGTCAAATTTATTCTAAGGAATTAAGAAATATTATACGTAATATTTTAACACCCTTTCAAGTTTAATATACGTATTTAACTTTAATCTTGTTTAAATAATTTTAATTATTCTTGATAATTAATATATTATTTTAAATCAGAATAATCCGCGAGAAAATCTTAAGATTGGATTCAACCCCCTTCTATAATCTTATATAGGGACCAACATATACTTTATATAATAGTTTGTTATGTATAATATATTATAAAAAAATAGTTAAAACATAAAAAATTTTAATGTTGAAAAGAAATCGTTATTAATATATGTAGTATTTGGGTTTAAAGTCATAATTGCTTATGTGATTTTTGAAATGTGCTAGGGCGTTTTAAGTGTTGTAATCTACTGTAACGTAACTACTATCATCTTTTGGTAAGCTGTGTTATTTGTGTTGTTCATATTAGAGTTTCTTGGTTACTCAAATTACTTGATTCACTACAGAGCTTTACCCATATATATATATATATATATATAGGGAGCTACTCTAATGAGAAACATCTTATAATTAGAACTAAGAACTCAGCACAGAATCACCAAATTTGAATACGAATCACTAAAATTTAAACATACATATTATATTTATATACAATATTGCATCACCTCCTGCACCCACCATCGCCATAACACACCACATTAGTCCATCACACTGTTGTCACCGCACCATCAACACCACTAACACAATGTTATCACCAATTCCATCATAACACACCATACTACACTACCACCACCACATCATTTAAATAATTACTAAATTGAAATTTAAAAAGCATACAAATTAAATTATCACATCACCACAAGGATTAGTGGATCATCGTCCGTAGAATCACTGAATTCAAAATCAAATTATGAAAAAATAAACTCGAATCACCAAATTTCATATGCGAATCACCAAATTTTCTGAAATATTTTTCTCAATATTTTTTAAATCTATCACTGATTCTAATGATTTTAATAGCAGATCGGCTTCATCAGAGCTTTAATACAAGTATGTTAAACGTCCAAAAAGTAAGAATGAAATGAATAGATGTTGTATGTATGTATGTATGTATAGCAGTAAAGAACAATGGTGATCGGATTTGTGAATATTGTTGATGCTGATTGATTGAAGGTAGTGTGATAGAAGATAAGAGAGATGGAGGTGAACGGTGGTGGAGCAAGTAGTCGGTAGTAAAGAGAAAGAATTAAAAGACAGTGTTTTAATTGAGTGGCTAAGATTCAATTTGATTTAAAAAGTTTAAGGGTTGAGATTAGATCTAAGTTCTAATTATAAGAGTGGTTCTCATTTGAGCACCTGCCTATATATATATATATATATATATATATATATATATATATATATATATATATATATATATATAGGGAGTTACTCTAATAAGAATCTCTTATAATGAGAACTAAGAACTCAATATAGAATCACTAAATTTAAATGCAAATCACTAAAATTTAAACATTTATATTATAATTATATGTATTATTGTACCACTTCTACTTCATCACTAACACAATCACCATTGTTGCCTCCACCACACAGCACCATCAACGCCATTACTGCAACATCAACGTTATCACAAACTCTACCACACCATCTAAATAATTACCAAATTCAAATTCATAAAATTTTAAATGAGTACATCACCATCATGATCACCATTTACAGATTCACCAGATTCAAACTCAAATTATAAAAAAATAAACCTGAATCACCAAATTTCATTCACAAATCACCAAATATTTTGAAATTTTTTCTCTATATTTTTTAGATCTATCACCGATTCTATTGAATTTAATAGTAGATCAGCTACATAGCTTCAATACCAAGATGTCAACCGAAAAAAGAAGGATAAAATGAAGAGATGATATTGTATGTGTGTGTGTTTGTATATGTATGTATGTATGCATATATGTACAAGTGTAGAGAACGATGGTGGTTGGATTTGTGAGTTGTTATTATTGATGGTGACAAATTGACGGTAGTGTGGTGAGAGATAAAGAGAGATGCGCCGGAATCGGGGGAGGAAAGAACTTTAACAAAAATATAGACACACCTCTCCACTACTACCGTCATCAGTTCACAATTATTACAAATTCACTAGCATTAACTTAGTCACTGTAATTAAATTCCACCAATAGTCCATCACTATATAGTACCCCCACCAATACTTCGAATAACCATATCACTACCACAACCAACTGTATTTTTAGAGATTTTACCACAAGAAATGAACAAATCACTAAACGAAGTACAAAATGACAAAATTTAAACGCGAATCACCAAATTTTTAACGTGAATCACCAATTTTTCTGAATCCAAATCTCTATTTCCCCCCCAATTTGAGTATGTCCAGACGGTCGAATTATGATGTAGCTTATCTTAAATGTTAGTTATTATATATACATTGATGTGGTGGTTAAAGTGTCACCGTTCATAAATGATGGCGGTGATTGGTGAAAACGTGTTGCCATGGTAATGGAGATAAGTGTTACCCGGATCTGATTCATTATCATCATTGGAGAGATGATCAGATTGAGATTATTTCGTCAGAAATAAGTATTATCTTACTGGAGATTATGAACTTGATGAAGACAGGATTATGATATACGTAGGTATGTATGTATATATGTATGTATGTATGTATGTATGTATGTATGTATGTAGGTATGTAGGTATGTAGGTATGTATGTATATGTAGATTTGGAAATGGGTATGTTAGTGAAGAGAGAGAAATAGATTTAATTGGATGAGTAATATTTAATAAGAGTTTAAAATTTGAATGGCTGAGATTAGATCTAAGTTCTGATTTCAAAGTGGGTTCTCATTTGAAAATTTCAATTTTAGAAGTAAAATCTAAAAGTAATTTTTTATATTAAGTGTAATTTAATATACATATAATATTATTTTTCATTCACTTTCTCTTTACATCTAATTTTAATATTTACATAAATTATTAAAATGACACATTTGGTACACCTTAAAATATGTGTAAAAGTCAAAATGGACGAGTAATTTGGCACGGGGAGTATATTTTTATACTCCCACCATTTCAAAATAATTGTCCTTTTTTTACTTTGACTATTTTTAATCAAATTGACCAATTTTGACCGAATATTATGTTGGGAGTTATCTCACATCGTTTGTGGGAGGGACAGTTTGCTAGTTAATAAGCAGTCAAGTTAACTCCATTAGTATGAGGTCTTTTAGGATGTGCCCAATAATAAATACGTACGGGTTCGGCCCAAAGCAGACAATAACATAGTATTGTGGATTTAATGCTTATTTGCAGCCCAACAAGTGGTATCAGAGCCAGGTTATAACGGTCCATAATAATCTCATATGGGCTTCCAAAATGGACCTAGGAAGAGACAGATGGGCTTGCCCCAAGATGGGCTTAAGGGGGAGGCAGATTGGCCTTCAAGAATGGGCCTAGGAGGAGCCAGAAAGCTAGATGGACTTTCAGTATGGGTCAAGGGGGAGCCTGATCACTTTGAAGGAGGCAGATTCGATAGGTGTCGGACTCGATGGATGAAGGGGGAGATTGTTGGGAGTTATCTCACATCGTTTGTGAGAGGGACATTTTGCTAGTTAATAAGCAGTCAAGTTAACTCCATTAGTATGAGACCTTTTGGATATGCCCAATAATAAATCTGTGCGGGCTTGGCAGCGGACAATATAGTATGAGACCTTTTGAGATGTGCCCAATAATAAATCCGTGCGGGTTCGGCCCAAAGCGGACAATATCATACTGTTGTGGAGTTAAGTCTTATTTGGAGCCCAACATATTACACATAATATATAACTAAGAAAAAAATTAAAAATTATATCATTACAAAATATATTTAATAAACTTTAAAATATATTTTTCAGTTTTTAAAATATGTAAAATAATAATTTTTAATTTAGGATCAAAATTGGTTTAATTTGATCGCACAAAAATCAAAGAGTACATTTATTGTAAGATAGAGAGAGTATCAACTAATGTAACTTATAAATGGTTATAAAAATCTAAAATATTAATGTTTATTTAAAAGAATGAAATATTAAGTTAAGATGCACTTTATCAAAATTTTAAAATTATGTGATTCATTTTGTCATAAACCACACTCGAATAAGTTATTTCCTATTTTATCCCTACGTATAATATATCAAGAAACATAGTTTGAGTCAAATTAAAAAAACACCCAAAGATAATGAAGGCAAAAATACTAATTACTCTAGTTTATGATTTTTTTTTTATTAATTTAACTTGTAACCTTACTTTTTTACTAATTTGACGTGTAACCTTACAGATGAGTATAGATATTCTGACAGAAGATAAACCCTCAATGACTTGGATTATTTGATTAATGAAATGGTAAAATATTAACAAAAAGAAGGCACATAGTACAAACCAAAAACATATATCACCAACTTATATTTCATTAAACAGGAGATTAGCATTTCGGGTATTAAAAAATACTGTAGAATGTGCCACAGAGAATTCAAGATATATATAAACCAAACTATCACTAGACATAATTCTGATAATTTCTAAAAGCAGCACTGTCACTAAACATAAGACCTAAGAGTATAAGCAAAGGCTACTTGAACTTTGTTTATAGATACAATTGCCTGCATTCAGAAACTGAAGCTTCCTGAGGGCAGTATGGACATTTAAAGTTTCGTGTGCCCTTTCTTGACATCTTCACAATTGACTGATTGCAGAGCACGTGCCCGCAAGGCAGCAGCATAGGTGGATTTTCGTCGTTGCTCTGGTCCCTACTTACTGGGCAAACAAAGATAGAGTGGAACTGAAACTCCTTTCCCAAGTCCACTGGCACCGGTAATTGTTTCATTGCCTGCAACTCCTGTTTTTTTAGCGCCATTACATTAGCCAACTTTAGTAGGGTCGGCAACCCTTCAACTCCAGCTGCTATTGCAACACCCAAAGCGCTGCTGCTAGATTGTCCCATAAAGCTGCAGAAATGCTGAATTAGTTCATCGACCAACTTCTCCCAATGGGTTATATCCGTTATATCAGAATAAGGGGACTTATCAAGCTTCCCGGCCCAAAGGAGGCAACCCATAAGCTTCTGAACTTCATACATGTGAACAGAAGCAAAAGGAGCAAGGTAAGTTCTGGCATAGTTAAGTGCTTCGCTTCGACACTTTTTCTGCAAGATCTCCACAAAACGTAGTGTATGAAGCTTCAAGTCAAGATTGCAACCAACTTGGGTAAGCTTTTCACGGTTAGCAGAGACCCAGTTTAAAGCAGGCTCGAGATTTCTTGACCTAACAGCCTCAATTATCTGATGCATCTCGACGAACTGACATTTCAAGGAGATTGCCTCTGGTGCCCCGGCCTCTTTAATCAAGCAGTCAGCTGCATCAAACAGACCTTCACGGTAAAAATGATTTGCGATAATCTGATTCAGTGTGTGAAGGTCAAAGTCTACGTTTCTGTATGCCTTTGATATGTCAGGATTAAAAATTTTATCGAGTACTTTTGAGCACTTGTTAAGGTTTACATTCAGCTCCTTCTGTGATCCTTCTAGCTGATTTTGTGGGTTAATAATGTTTAGTTTGGTTTTAAGTGCAGTAAGTATAGACTTCTGATCAACAGGAGTGCTGGAATCTTGAGTTGACTGCATACTTGCGACGGTCTGTTCAATTTCATGACCAACTTGGTCGATTACTTCTTGCGACTTGGACGAAGATAACTTCTGCTTCTTAGCAACTCGATCAAATGCATCTCTAACAGTATTAAGCTCCATGGGCAACTGACAACCGCCTGTAACAAAGTCACAGGAAAGAATTTCAGAGCAAGACTTTTAGTAAATAACTTCACCTGGTTGACTAAGTCCACTCAAATTCTGGTGGCACTTGCCCTACATTCCGTATTCTTCTTCCACTTCCCTAGTAACATAACAAGTAGTACACACAGACTCAACTAATTTTCAATATCAGAAAATGCTTACACAAGCTCCTGAACTGGATTTATCAAATATAAAGACTATCTACAGCATAGTGAATTAATTCAAGTTCAAAAATTTTCTTCCAACGAGAACCATGATGGAAGAGCCTATTTTTGCAGTAAAAATATGGAGCCCGTTAGTGGCCCCTTTAAGTTCAAAAGGGGAAAATAAATACCGAAGTTATGATCTTGAGAAGGTTAAGTAAAATGATTCAATTCAAAAATAAAACAAAGTGAGATGATTCATTAATTTCCCAAAATATACAAGTTCTTCTCCATACACCGAAAATGAATAATTATAAGATGTTAATGAATTAGCACAAGACAAAAACTAAAATGTACATCACAATAACTTGCACGACATATTAAAATTATCAATTAGATAAGTTTACAATTGCCAATTGGTCTGGCAAATGAGGAAACCTTATTTACTTGTTTTGTTGAGCTTCAAGCTAATTTAGAGATGCATCAAAGCCGTCAGGCTATGAATCAATGTGACAGAATATAATTGTCCAGCAGAACAGCCTTTAGAGTTGGTACACCTTCTAAGCTCAATTCCTCAACAATGAGTGATCAGGCTTTCCAGTTATTTGATGCAATTATTCCTTACGTATTAACAAGTGCTTGATTTTCGCTACCAAAAAGTTGTACACGTTCCGCTTTTCCCCAAAAAAATCCGATTTTCTCCTACATACAATTTTTTACTTGCCAAAAGAGTAAAATCTTTAGTTTTCCATTCCCCTCTATTTAACTTCCAATTATTCCATTGTACTCTAACCTCTGCGCACTCTTTTCTTACATTTTCACTAAACACCTTATATTAACAAAAGCTTAATTTTCATTACCAAAAAGTTATACATGTTTCACTTCACCTTAAATTTCCAATTTCTCCTTTACCATACAATTAATTACTTGCCAAAAGAGTAAAATCTTTAGTTTTTCATCTCTACAATTCAACTCCCATTTATATCACCGTACCACAACCTCTACCCACTCTTTTCTTACATTTTCAGTAAACACCTTGTATGTTCTTTCAGTAAACACCTCTACCCATCTATACCATTACCACCAACACTCTCCCTTAAAAAATTTATAATACATAAGTTTGGCATGTAAAGACAACAACTCGAAATTCACATACAAGTTTCACCACTTTCCAGCCTCAATTAAAAGCATGGGACATCATATCATATCTAAATTTCAGAAAACACGTAACTAGATTATCTGCATCTTTAGAAATCATTACACATTATTCCCCCTCCCTTTCCACTTATCCAAACTGTATAAAACTCAAATTTGAAAAGGCCCGAAAAGTTTACACACTCTGATAAACCAAAGTACCAAACCACACCAATCAAATCAAATGCAGGTAAAACACCCAAATCAATACATACATATAAATTTTATATACATACATCACACTAATTTATTCAATTTCTAGCAAAACATAAAATCCCTACACATTAAAAAAAAAAGGTCAATTATACTAAAATCATAATATAAACTCAAATTCAACAAATTCCACAAAAATCTTGAAAACCCACCATTATATAACATGTAATTTTGATGGGTTTGTTCCAGTTTACTTTTTTATTATTATTATTATTATATATGTTCCAGATTACTTAAATTAATACTTTTTAATCATTGTTACGATAAACAATTATAAATATATAAAAAAGATCAGAATATAAGGATTGAAATTAAGAATAACGGGAAAGATGTACCTGAGACTCTGAGAGATTAGATGAAAAGTGAATTGAAAGACTGAACTGCTGTTTGTGCAACGGAAAGGGCAGAGTCGTATGTGTATGTGTATGTGTATCTATAGTCTCGGTAATTTATAAATTTATCTATGAAATTTTTAATTAATAATTAAATCGAATTGATACTGGAGTATATTTTTCTGAAATGGCAAGCGGTTGTTATTGTAATTTAGGTTTTCATCTCTTTTTTAACACTTTCTTTTTTTAGGAGTCCTATTTATTTGTTAATATTTTTTTAAATAATATTTTTTTTATAAAATGTAATAAGCCCTATCACTTTATTTTTACAATTTTTTCTTTCTTTTCCATTTTTTTTACTCTTCTTAATCTTCGTACCCCGCCCAAATGTTAAAAATTGAGTGGGACGGAGGGAATAAAACTGATATAAGAATATATTATTAAAATTTAATATAATTGATTAATGAATTATAATTTCAAATGATTTATAGATTGATTAGTAAATAAATTAAGATATATAAATAGATTAAAATTAATATAATCATATTTTATCATATTAGTAAATTATAAATAGGACGTTAAGTATGATTATGTAAAAATTAGCCCATAATTTAGACTCAATCCATCTGTACTATCTTATAATCTATATATTATTCCTTCTGTCATTGGTTAGTTGTCCATTTTAATTTTATGGTCAAATTAATTAATTTTTTTGAAAATTAAAAACTATATTTTTATGATTTTAAAATAATAAAAAATATATTTAAAGTAGATTATATTTTTTTAACAATATAGAATTTTAATTTTTTAATTATATATTAATTTTCAATTGTCATAAAAAATTAGGCAATTTAATAAAAAAAGAGTTAAAATAGACAATTAATTAAGAGCAAAAGGAATATATTATTATAAGCAAGCATATCGATCGTTATATCTTTTAAAATAAATATATAACAATCGTTGGATTTTAAATAAAATAATATTGTATTTTATAATATTTAAATTATTAATAATATTTTAAAGTTCGAATCATCTTAACAATATATCAAAATTAAATATCTATATTATTAGTTTAAAATAATAAACAATGAAACAAGCTATAGATTAAATTTGTTTGATATATGATTAATCAAAAAAATTAGAAACTAATTAAAATAATAAGGGAATACATTTTAATATTATAATAATATTTGATCTATTAATCTTATTTTATTAATCATTTATTACTTAATATATTTTTATCATCTCATAAATTTTATAATTATATATTCAATCAAAATGTAATTTTAAATTTATTAACTTACTACTCCCTCTGTCCCAACTAATTATTTACACTTTCCTTTTTGGACCTCCCATCCAATTCTTTACATTATTAAAAATAGTAACTTTCAACAATAAAATACATTATTACATCCACTATTTCACTCCATTTTTTCAACACTTTACACTATTACACTCGCTATTTTATTTATTTTAACAATAAAATCACTATTACACTCACTACTTTATTTATTTTAACAATATTATACCACTATCTTGGTCTCTGTACCCGGACCAAACGTAATCATTTGACCGGGAAGGAGGGAGTATAAAATATACAGTTGCAGTTGGAATGCGTCCGCTGCCATTTCTGAACACACATTCAGAACAAAATTGGTTGCTTCTGAGCTTTCTTTTATAATAGTATATTTTTTTAACTTGTCTTTCATTTCTGATATTTTCTTCTAACATGTTCAAATAAATATGTGTATGTATGTAATAATTGAGGATGTTTGACTAAAATAAGCACTTATCTAGTTATGTTATTGCAGAGGATAAAATGGTAGTATCTGTTTGTATCCCTTGTTAAATTCTTGGTTTGTGTAATTCTTGATATGTTAAATAGTGATTATGAGTAAATATTTTTTACATTTTAATGTCTGCAATTATCCTCCACCCTCTCTATCCTACACCCACAATCTCCTCTCTCCCTCGGCCAATTCTCACTTCAAAACCTCCCAAGATTTTACTTAAACCTAAAACCCCACATCTTTCTACCTCCAAAGCTCCCACCTTTCCTCCCAAGATTCAAACTTTACCAATCAAGAACCCACCTTTATCTGATTTTGACACCCCCCATTTCACTGATTTGCTTCAAGTTTCAGTTCAAGAAAATGACAGTTTTCTTGCCAGGGCAGTTCATGCTTTACTTGTCAAGAGTGGACTTGATGGGGACACACGTTTGTGGAATGCCCTTCTTGTTGCTTGTCTTAAATTGGGTTTTAATGATTATGCTTATAAGGTATTTGATAATATGTGTTGCCCTGATGTGGTTTCATATACTACACTGGTTTTAGGTTTTGCGAAATCAGGCTGGGAAAATGAGGCTGCGCAGCTTTTTGTTGATATGAGATGTTTGGGTGTTGAGGCTAATGAGTATAGTTATGTGGGAATTCTGTCTGCGTGTATTCGGCTTGGTAGTTTAAGTTTGGGTTCTCAAGTTCATGGTTTGGTTGTAAAGTTAGGTTATTTGGACTGTGTTTATGTTTCAAATGCGCTTTTGGGTTTGTATGGTAAGTGTGGTTGTTTGGATTCTGTGTTGAGTTTGTTCAATGTAGTGCCCCGAAGGAACATTGCTACTTGGAATACTGTTTTGTCGACTGTTGTTAAGGAGTATATGTATGACAAGTCGTTTGAATTGTTTCGTTTTATGTCGCATATTGGTAGTTTTAGAGTTGACCATTTTACTCTTTCGACCCTTTTGGTTGCCTGCAGTGGGTCTTTGGCTTTGATGAATGGTCGAGAGATTCATGCTTATGCACTCAAGTCTGGTCTCTTGACCAGATTGAGTGTTGGTAATGCTCTTATTCATTTCTACTCTAAATGTGGGAATGTAAGCTCTGTGGTGGCTTTGTTTGAGAGCATGCGTCTAAAAGATGTTATTACCTGGACTGAAGTGATGATGGCTTACATGACATTTGGGCTCGTTGATGAAGCGATAGAGAGTTTCAATAGGATGCCGGAGAAGAATTCAGTTTCCTGTAATGCTTTGTTGGCAGGACTATGTCAAAATGGAAGAGGCACAATGGCTTTGAATATGTTTTCAAAAATGGTGGAGAAGGGAGTGGAGTTAACTGATTTCACTTTGACCAGTGTTGTTAATGCGTGTGGATTGTTAACAGAAAAGCGGACTAGTGAGATGATACAAGGGTTTGTAGTTAAAGTTGGTTTTGGATTGAATGACCGCATTGAATCAGCATTGGTTGATATGTCTACAAGGTGCGGAAGAATGAGTGATGCTGAGAAAATGTTTCGCAGCCGGCCATTAAATCAGAGTAGTTCTGTAATATGGACGTCAATGATATGCGGGTATGCTCGAAACGGGCAGCCATATGAATCTATTTCTTTATTTTGTCTGGGGTATTCAGAGGGAACCATGGCTGTTGATGAAGTTCTTTCTGCTACTGTACTAGGTGTCTGTGGAACCTTGGGTTCTCCTGTGTTTGGAGGACAAATTCACTGCCATGCTATAAAATCTGGTTTTTTGTCTGACACTGTGGTGGAAAATGCTATAATGAGTATGTATTGCAAGTGTGGTGACATGAAAAAAGCAACTACTATTTTCAAGGCTATGCAAACTCATGATTTAGTTTCTTGGAACGGTTTGATGGCTGGTTATATCCTTCATAGGCAAGGCGATTTGACCCTGACAGTATGGGAAGAAATGCAACAGGCAGGTGTACCCCCAGATTCAACTACTTTTCTTTTAATACTTTCAGCTTACAAGTACACAAGCTCAAATTTGGTATATCACTGCCGTAAATTATTTTTGTCGATGGAGGCCGTGTACGGAATGGAACCTGCTTCGGAACACTATGCCACCTTCGTTGGTGTTTTAGGTTTCTGGGGTCATCTTAAAGAAGCAGAAGAAGTAATTATTAGGATGCCTATCAAACCGGCACCTTCTGTATGGAGAGCTTTACTTGATAGTTGTAGAATCCATATGAATACTGATATTGGAAAACGAGCTGCTAGGCAGATACTTTCTTTGGAGCCACAAGATCCATCTACCTACATACTTGTGTCAAATCTCTTTTCTGCTTCCGGGAGATGGCATTGCTCTGAAATGATCAAGGAAAAGATGAGAGAGAAGGGCTTTCGTAAACTGCCTGTTCAAAGTTGGATCTTTCATCAAAACAGGGCTCATTTCTTTTTCGCAAGGGATAAATCACATCCTCAATCCAAAGACATTAACAAGGGGCTAGAAATATTAGTTTTGGAATGCTTAAAAGCTGGATATATTCCAGATACAAGTTTTGTTCTTCACGAAGTAGAGGAGTATCAGAAGAAAGATTTTTTGTTTTATCACAGTGCAAAACTAGCTGTTACATATGGTCTTTTAATGACCAAGCCCGGAAAAACAATTCGTGTTATGAAAAATGTTATCCTATGCGGTGATTGCCACACATTCTTCAAGTACATGTCCGTGGTTACCAAGAGAGAGATACATGTAAGGGATTCTTCAGGTTTTCATTGTTTTTCAAATGGCCAGTGTTCATGCAAAGATTACCAGTGAAGTTGTGTTCGATGTTTATATAGCCATGTATGAATAGAATGTTCTTCTTTTGCTTTAGTTTCAACTAAGTGACTAACTTAATAATTTGTAACTGCTGTAAGTCTGTAACATACTTGTATTTTGTACGGAAAGCTTCAAATGTAATGCTCCAATCTACTTAATAGTATATAGATATACTTTCAAATACGCAAGTATCAAGGTACACCCGACTAAATTAGATTCCTTAATACAGGTCTCTTTTGATAATTTCCTTGTATTCTATCTGCTTCCTGCCATTTATCGTCTTACTAATATAACTTTGCATCTGTTCTTTCTTGAATAAGCATATCTTCATATATTTTCTTATGTCCTTTAGCAACAATTGTTGATAAAGTTTGTTTTTCTTTAACATTAACTGACTTTTTTACATCTGGTAGTATAAACTCTTAAAAGTATCTTCTTATCTATGCCTCTTACTAACTGTCAAAAATGGAACTCTGTTATAAGTGTAATAATATCGCCATGAACTCGATGGTATGTTATTAATGTGACATGGCTGAGTCATATTCCTGCTGGAGCAAAGAATGAAGCATGGATCAGTTATAATTTTACTACAATAGTTGGGTTTGTTGTTGGTGCATTAGCCTGTGCCTTAATTATGTCAATAGGTCTTCTTTGGTGTGTTCGAAAGAAGAAGTGGAATAGAATTAAAAAGGAAGATAACAAATTAGTCGAAATATCATGTGAATTTGAAAAGGAATCTGATCCCCAGAAATTTTCATATGAGATATTGTCTACTGCAACAAGGAATTTTCCAGCAGGAGAGAAGATTGGAACAGGGGGATTTGGTGGAGTCTATAAAGGTTTCTTATGTCGGTTGAATTCTTATGTTGCTGTCAAAAGAGTTTCCAGAGGTCCAAACAAGGAATTAACGAATATGCATCTCATTGGTTGGTGCCATGAAGAAAGAGAACTTTTACTTGTTTACAAGTTCTTGCCCAATGGTAGCCTGGATTCGTATCTCTTTCAAGAAAATTTGTTCTTGACATGGATAATAAGATATAACATAAATGAGGCCTGGCATCCGCATTGCTCTATCTACACAAAGGGTGGGGACAGTGTGTGCTGCACAAGGATATTAAAACAAGCTAGTAATATCATGTTGGACTCAGATTTTAATTGCAACCTCGGTGATTTTGGGTTGGCCAGGTTTCTGGACCATGGAAAAGAGACAGAAACAGCAATGTTGGAAGGGTTTTAAAACTTTCCAAGGACCGACTCATGATACATAGCCCCTGACTGTTTTACTGCTGGGAAAGTAAGCAAGGAGAGAGATGTCTATAGTTTTCTTTGGAAATAGCCTCAGGATGAAAACCTATTAACCCTAAAGCAAAACAGGGTGAGTTCATACTTGTTGAATGGATATGGGACCTTGATGGAAATGAAGAGCTTGTTGCAGTGGTTGGTCCAAAACTTTCTGCAGATTTTGATGAGAAGCAAATGAGATGTCTGATAGTTGTGGGGCTATGATGTGTGAAGCAGGGGAAGGTTCTATCTTTGTATCGATCCGAGCTAGTCAATTGCTTCCGTAACAAAAATGATACTACTAAAGTGGTTAAACCTAAACATTTTTTCTGCAATATTTTGGACACCGAGATCCAGTAGTAGCTACAGGAAGTGACAATAAAAGAGATCTTTTGGTTTTAAATTGTTTCACAGGATATAAAGAATGTCATTATACCACCAAAGAAATATCTAATCATTAATCTTAGTATAATGGTGAGAAGTGCTTACTTAAATGAGATGAACTTATAGATTTGCCAGTATTGTATGTGATCTCAGATTATATCATCATCTTCATCTTTTTTCACAGTTATTCGTCATCGTTTCCCATAATAAAAATTCTGCAGTCATATTCTTGAACTGTTGAACTTTATAGTTATTAAATTTCTTACGAGAAGTGCTACTAGATCGAATACTGATATTCAACTTGCTAAACCATGCAACTTCTGTCAATACATTATAAATCCAACTCAGTTTTCAACTTCATTCTGATTACTAATTTGCTTCTATTAAGGGTACTGTATTGATTGTCTTTGATAGATGATGATATCAATCTTTCTTGAATTTGCCAGCTCAAAATGGTTAACAAGTTGACACCACCACAACCCTTGTTGCCTGTGCCTGTTTAGAGCTGCAATTGCATGAACAACAGCTAACAAAACAGTAAAAAACATACAAGTACTGTAGCTGCTTAAGGTTGACTTGTAGCTGTACCAATTTGTAGGACCACAAAATATTCACTTCCATTTTAGATGCCTAGATTTCATAAACAAATTCAATTTTTACATGACACCATCTCTCAGCACTGAGAAAGAGTCATTTTGTTTGATCCCAATGAAAGTCAAGTAAGTACTAGCTAACACATTGGTCCGGGAATGTTTTAAAATGTCTTACATGTTGAGCCACCAACAAAATTTTTACATGTTGAGACTTGAGATCTAGCCTCAAAAGAATTCATGCTAAAATTATATCACAAACTCCAAAGATGATACGGAGTATATACCAACTTAAAGATTCATCATTTTGATTAAACTCAGTGAATCCTAATAACCTCGAAGTCACCGAATCATAAATTTTATTCTCAACATATATAGTTGAAATAAAACGTCTGATATATATACAGAAAATATATAAATTCATCTAAATTTGCGAGTGAAATTTCAAGGAAGTGTGAGTACCAATGCGAGATTGTGTGGATAAATGTAATATTAGTGTGAGTACGAATGCGAGATTGTGTGGATTTAAGTGGATAAATGGGATATTGAATTAGTCATTCATTAAAATTAATTGGCACGCACGCAAATATTCGAAATAACAAAAAAAAATTAAAAAGAAAAAGAAATTTCAACAAACTTTACCGAATACTCGGTATTTTTAATTAAATATGAATATTTTTAATTGAAATTTAACAACTTAAAAATATTTTAACTCTGTAATCAAACTTTAACAGAAATAATGACAACAATATTTGTAGTCCTATCTCTTATGTGCCATGTGAACTTAGGTTTGCATTTACTTGAAAAGAATAGTATAAAAAATAAAAATGAAGGATGGAAAAGACGATAGTGAACAATCACGAGAAAATAAAATTTTTGTATGATAAATTTGTTGGGAATATATAAAAACATTTCTTTCAAAATTATTGTGCTAAAATTTCAATTTAAATTGTTACAAAAAGAAATAAATAAAACATAGAATTATAAATATTTATTTCAAATCCAAATCTTGTTTCATCCTCGAATAATTTTTTTAGGGAATTTATATAATATGTCCCAAATTAATGATGACATTTATAAATATGTCCTTTTATATATATATATATATATATATATATATATATATATATATCTTATTACCTTATTAACACACTTAAATATAAATATTAAGACTAACATACCCTTGGATTTACTTAACGTACTTTATATGACTTGTAATTAAATAATTAATGAGTTGATATATAATTATTTTATGAGTTGATATATAATTATTTTATGAGTTGATATATAATTATTTTATTTTCACAAGTCCTAATCTTATAATAATTCAGTTATTTTGAAGATGAGTGTTGCAATACATATTTTTTATTATTTAGTTATTTGAATAATGATATGATTAAATTCTCGAATCTTATTATATGTATATATAAAATATGGGTTGATTATATCTTCACACTGTTTATTTTTTTATTTATAATTTTTTGTGAAACCAAAATGGTAAGTTGAAATTTTATTTTAAACTTTATATGTTTAATATATATTAGAATTATGTAATAAAATAATTTGGTCTCAAATTTAGATTTAGAGGATTAAATTTATAAATATTATTTACATATTACATTTATATTATAATTATATTACATTTATTTTAAAATTTCAATTATTTTAAGTTACAAGGATAAAAATGTCCTTCTAAAATTATTAAGATGAAAAAAAATTATGTATGAGATATATTTGAAAATATAACTAAAAATAAGACATATCTGTAAACAACTTTTAAATTTGGACATATCAGAAAAATACCTTTTTTTATCCAACTGCAAGACTGTAAAATTGTTATTAGAGTATACTCGTTTTTATATTTGGAAAAGGTGAAATTTGAAAAGAAATACATATTCAAAATTGTGAAATATATTTACCACCAAATATTTAACTTGATTAGGCAGCGTAAACATGTGTCCTCCCACGGATATATACGTTTGATCAAAAATAACAAAACGTACTACTAAATTACCGTAAACTTTTGAAAATTAAGTGGGTGACTTTGAGTACTCCCAGCCGCCCCCTCCCTTCTCCCCCGAAAACCCTAAAAAATTTATATACGGGGCTGTTATTAGTTTCTTGGTTGTTAATAAACCCCTCTTTTTCTTATTTTTTTTCATTTTATATATTTATTTATTTAAATAAGTCTCTTTTTCTGAGAGTGTTTAATACCCCATTTATTGGTTTTATTTTCTCTCATGAGGATTTAGTGTGTTTTTTTCTACCCATTTTTTGGGTTTTGTTCTTATTTTAACGTGTTTGATGTTTGAGATAATAGATCTTAATAAGTTTCATAAAATTAGTAGTTCATTGAGAAAGGTGCATATGGAATCACATTTATGGTCGAGTTTTCGAATATGTTTAGATAAATTATGTATTCATACTTCTCCTCAAAACTACAATAAATCGTTAGATTGTCTCTTTAACAAGACTGCATGTTTTTTTACTGTGAGAACCCGCAATCGCTACCCTTTGGGTGACTGCATGTTCCAGCAATATAAACGAGGAATGTTCCACAATGCATGATCAACATAGTAATTTTAGTGAATGAAACATTAATTTAATCTATATGATGTATTCATTAAATTTTGATTATTTTTATAAATGTCGTATTACTTTTAATTAATAAATTATTTACCTCTAAAAAATATACTACTAAATTACAGTACATTGATATTATTGGACCATAATTTTTTATTATTATACTGTACAATATTTTCAGGTGAAAAGAGTAATTTTAATACAAACACAGTCATTACAATTATTAAAATTTTACGTAAACATTCCGCGGTTATTATTTTTTAACGCTGTAATTAAATTTAGGGATTTTATTAAAATACCTTTTCTATATAATTTTTTTAAAATTACGATTTTTTAAAATTGATTTGAGTTACAATCACAAGTACAAACTGGTGTAACAAGAATCAACTTAAAATCAAATTTTTCGAAAATTAAAACAAAATAACATTGAGTGTTTGCAAATCGTATTTTTGAAAATGAAATTTAAAAAATAGTATTTTAAAATTATTTTTAAAAGTAATAATAATTTTGAAAAAGGTAATATTTTAGATAAGTTATGTAGTTTGACAAATAATAGATGAAAAAATAATACTCTATTTACAATTAATCAAAAAGAAAATGATGTAGATTAGATCGAATACAGAGATGGTCCCCCACCAAATCAAGAACTAGAATTAACCGCCTCCGCTTAAGCACAGTGCGTGTCCGCACAGTGTGTGTATTTCATCTCATCATACACCAAAAATAACGCAACCCCATCATTATATAAACATATAAATTGCATTTATATTCATGATTCAATGTTTTTTTACACAAGTGCCGTTACATACATGGAGTTTTATACTTTTCTACTCTCTTTTATCTGACTCTCCCAAACCATTTTAACCTCTCCTAAAACTCCACGCCTCCCAACACACACACACCCACACACACTTATCTCTGCAAAAAGGTCAGTGACAGTCATTCCATGCTTTGATGCTCATATCTTTTGCAATTTGGATGTGTTTTGTTGATTTGGGGTTTAATTGTAGCACCCGGGATTTGGATACTGATGAAAATTTTGGGTTTTACTTGTATTTTACTATTGTCTTGCTATGTGATTGATTTTTACAAGAGGGTTTTGGATGGTTTTCTTGGGATTTTGTTGATGGACTGTGCTTCTTGTTTGAGGTTTTTGCAAAGTGATTTTGGATGTGGGTTTCTGGTTTTTAGGTGTTTTAGACAGTTGTTTTGGGGTTTGGTTTTGTATGTGTTTTTTGGTTTGGGGTTGAAGGTCTTGGAATTTGGATGGCAATGTTGGGGTTTTACTCACTGTATTTGTGTTCTTGGAGGTGTTTGGAGTGGATTAAGAACTGGGTTTGGTTCGAAAAGTGATTTTGATGGGAAAAGTAATTCAAAGTTTTCATCTTGTGAATTGGAGAATAGATTCTTGATCGAAAAACTTGGTGAGAAGAAAGAATGTGTCGATGAGAGTGATGATGAAGATGGGTGCACTTTGAAAAGTGATGTTGATGTGAAAAATGATTCAAAGTTCTCGACTTGCAAATGTGGGTTTTTGGAGGATCGGTTTATGATAGAAAAACTTGATGAGGAGACAGAATGTTTGAATATGAGTGATGATGAACATGAGTGTTATGATGTGGATAACGAATGTGATGTTGTGAAATTGAGAAAGTTAGTTAAGATAGAGAGGGACCGTGCTAATGCTGCCTATGTAGAACTTGAAAAGGAAAGAATGGCGGCTGCAACGGCTGCTGAGGAGACAATGGCTATGATTATGCGCCTACAAAATGAGAAGAGTGTGATCGAAATGGAGGCTCACCAATATCGCAGAGAAGCTGAGGAGAAGCAACTCCATGATCAAGATGTCATTGAGTCGTTGCGGTGGATTGCTATGAGATGTCAGTCGGCAGGAATTCAGTTGGAGGATCAAGTGAGATCGTTGAAGCAAAAAGTAGAGCTGCACTTGAAGGATGACAAAGGGGATCAGTCGGAGGGGGCTGATAATTCCTTCAGTTTTCACGATTTCAAATTCGAGGATGATGCACTTGAAGATAGGCTAGTTAGTTCCCTTGACTTGGCCATGTCATCATGGTAAGTTTACGGGGTACATTGTTTATTTCATAAGTATCACCTGCATATCTTTTTGCATCTATACGAAATAAGGCATGAAATCCATTTGAATAGGTAGCATTGTATTCATCTGTATGACCGTATTACCTCTTTATAGCAACTAACTTATACGTATAATATTACAATTTCAAATCAAACGAATCGATTTGATGTTCCAAATTGTAATTTATATTCTAGTTTTACCCTCTTTGAATCATGTATATTTTCTCAAATTATGTTATGTACATTTAAGTTGTATATCTCTTAAGAAACACGGGAAAAAAAGTATAATTAATTATTATCAAAGTTACTGCAGATGAAGGTACTGTTGTTTCCAGACAGTTGGCTCTATTCTATCAGTGGTGTACAATGTCCTTCATTAAGTCAAAGTTTTGTGTTTGCAATGTTTTGCATGTTTTCGAAGACAGTAATAAATGAAGTGGATTTCGCTCTTTATTTTGGTCTGCTTAATTGTGATAGTAACTGATATTGTTTGTAGATTTAGATTTTTTTATTCATCTAGATGAAAGATCATCTTCCAGTTCTATTAATAAATAACTATCCTATGACCAGTGTTATCCGAAACGCTCGCTTATGCGAGATGCGAAGCGAAGCTGAAGCACATTGCTCTGTTGAAGTAATGCGCCTTCAGTGAAGCGCGTACTTGTTGGGCTTATGCAGTGCGTGAAGCGCATTGCTCTGTTGAAGTGACACGCCTTCAGTGAAGCGCGTACTTCTTAGGCTTATGCAGTGCGCGAAGCGCATCTAAAGCACAGCTGAAGCGCGCTTCTTTTCAAATGTTGACTTTAGCTTTGACTAGGTCATTTAAAACCCTATTTCGACTTTAGCTTTGACTAGGTCATTTAAAACCCTATTTCTCAGCTGACACTCATACACACGACATCTTCTCCTCCTCCTATCCATATGAACGGCGACTAAAACACTGCTTATCTCTTCTTCTTCTTCTACATATACATATATGTATTTAATATATACAGATATATATACACACACACACACTGTTATAATACTATGTAGACACACACACTGATATACACATAACTACATAACACACAGATATATATATATCTATATATATATATATAAAATACACACGCACTAATACATAGTATACTACACACACACGCACTGATATACTATATATACTGGTTATACACAATGTTTATGCTTATTATTTTCTTCTAATTGTTTCTTTATCACTAATTAGTATACATTAAGCTATATATAGTTATATATCACTGATTATACTAAAGCTATTAGCTGTGCCTGTATAAACTGATTATCACTGTGAATATGTGATTATATATCCGAATTTAAGTGTGTTGTACAAGGATGAAAAATTGTGAATTAGCTATGCATTTCTTTGTTACTCTGAATTTAAATTATTATTGACTTTAAATTTATGTGCTGAATATAGTTGTTTCATCATTTGTGACAATTTAGTTTTTTCTTTTTTTGCGAAATTATGACAATTTATTTTTGCTTATAAATGTATTGTTATCTATAGATTTACATTTTTTTACATTATACACCATGTATATATGTATATTTACTTGTCTTTGATGAATCTGTGTGTTGCGCTTCGGCACGCGTTGCGCTTTTAATAACACTTCTTGCGACTATTCTTAGACGTTTTGCAATCAAGGTGATATGCTATGGTAGGACTACTGTTTGTTTTCTTTTCTTTTCTTATTTGTGTTTGTTTAACCTATGGGCTATGGTACTCATCGTATATCCTGCAAGATAGCATTGTAACATCAAATATGGATAAACTACTGGATTTCCCTAATTTTGGAAGTGCTTGCATATCCATAGTTAAAGTGTCAATGTGTTAAGGCAAGAAGCAAATGTTGCGACTGATCTTTGTACTTCAGTTGGGGTAAATGAATGTTGTTAATTCGCTCTTAATGGTCTCAAGAATTAAGAAATCTTTGTGACTTGCTTGCAACTAGATCCCTGTGTATTATGTATTGCAGTCTATATATCGCTAATTGTGGCTTTGGCTTTGGTGCATTGCAGTATCAACGGATCCCATCTTGAAACACCTTTGCAGCGGGGGAACTAAATCTAGCCATGGACGAATCTTCCATTGTATGGTTTAGATCGAGGGATGACATAACTTTTGGCTAATTGAACATAAACATTGTACAAATTTGAATATGTGGATGACAGAAAGGTCTATTAAGTATAAAGTTGTAACTAATGTAAGTTATTCCATCTTTTAACTTCGTCACCGGTGGTTTACAATTTTGTAGATACTTTATCTTTGTAGAGAATAATTTTTGTAGTTTGTACGAAGTAAACACAACAGAAATGAAAAAGTGTCTCGGACTATATACTTGTTCTACTCTATGTCAGTATGTGTTTGTTTAACAGGAGCAATAATGTTTAGTGCGAGGACAATTATTCGTGGTATTCAATTAAAATTTTATGAAATATTTTTGGAACTTGGAATTATTATTTTTTAATTACTTTTTAATTTGAATTTTAATAAATTTAATTATCATAATATATAATTAAAACAAATAAATTATTTTAAATTTAATTTATTCTTCTTTTGCGAAAATTTAAAATTGAAGGACATATTTTTTGCAATAATTAATATTGCTAAATATATGTATTAATATTGCATATAATATTTTACTATATATCTATAATTTAAAAATAATTTAATTCATTTATTTATATTCTTTTAAGATATACTTGTAAGTCGTAACAAAATTTATGTTATAAATTATATTTTTACTTAAATTTATTTTAATTATATAATTTTTAATAGTTATTTAAACTACAAAATAAAACACAAAAAGTGCAATATCAAAGTAATCTAACATGATATATGAAATATAATTATTATATATTTAATATATATGTTATTACAATATATAACTCTAAAAATATAACAAATTCCTTAAATTTTATTAATATAAGAGAATTTTTTTAATGTATAACTTAAATAATACAGTGAATATTATTTTTAAGCTATAACATATAATTAAATAATAAATAACAAAATTATTATACCATGAATAATGAAACTGATATATTTTATAATTAATTGTGTAAATATGTATTCCTCAAAATTTTATTTAAGTATATTATAATTTGTATTTATGAAATTACTATAAAAATAAATTTAATTCAAAATCAATTAGTTGAGTTGCCAAAAATTTGAAAAATGAAATAATGACATCAAAAAATCCAATATAACTTTATTTTCTGAGATAGGGTTTACATCTATCTCTAGAAAGGCACCCGCATCACTCCTCGTTTATTAACATAGCCGGTGGAACTTCTATTGGTTTTTCCGGTAAAAAGTCCTAAATTCTTTAATTTGTTTTGTTTGTTTTTATTCTCTTCAATAATCTTCTTTTTTAGGGAAGGATTTCTACTCATTTTGTTTGTTTTTTTAGATCTAAATCAAGTTTCAGGTTTTCTTTCGTCTTCGATTCAAGCGGAGCTTATTGGATTTGAAAGTGAACCGATTATCTCTTATTGTGGTTTCATTTTTCAGATCTAAGTTTTTATTTGAAATTTCAATTTGCTTCGGTTTGTTTGCTCTCTTTGGTGAGAGGGTGTTTGTTCTCTCCTTTATTATGAGTGTTTGTTTTGATTTAGTAATGAAAGTTTGTATTGGATTGCATTTATGGTCAATAGCTCAAACGAATTATGACGAATCGGGTATATGTAAATATATCATCTTCAACATATTGTTTGATTGTCTCTACATGAAAACTGATGATTTTATCTATTTTATGTTTGTTCAACTCGATCATTTTTTAGATGCCGTATTGTTAGGAATTATGAGTCCTAGAAGTTTACAGAGGGGGAGGGTGAATGTATACTTCAAGTCTTTTTCTTTCTCTTTAATTCTAGTAAGTTAGTTCAACTGTTAACTAGATTGCAAGAATGAATAGATTGAACAGTAAATAGTAAACAGTGATGAATATATAGACACTAGATGTAACTTTTAATATAATTTTATTAGAATGAACTATTGCTACAATCTGAAATTCAAATTGAACTTCAGCTTCTTGTTCTAGGAAATTTACAATTGTAAAACTCACAAGACATCTATCAAATGTGGCTGTGCATAAAATATATAGACAACATGTCCTGTGCACATGCTCACATAAGACAGATTAGCTATAACTAGAAAAAGACAAGACATCCTTTACATTTGAATGATATCTATTTCTAGGTAACACTGTTGTGACAGTCTGCTACATCCAGCCTTATACTTTCTGTCATTTGTCTTGACTGACTTCCCAGCTTCATTGTAGACTTGTCTCTATCTTTGCAGGTTGGACTTATCCTGTAAAAACAGAGCTTCAGAATTATCTGACTTGTTCTGCAACTTTCCTTGAAAAAATCTCCTTGGTGCAGTCGAGTACTCTGTTCAAAATATTTCGAGAAGTCATGGGTGTTGACTTCTCGATTGGGTACTTGCTGTGACAACTCGATTGAACCATGAATATCTAGCTTCTCGAATGACTAGACTTCTCGATTAGAATACTTCATTAGACAACTTCTCGATTAAGCTAGACTTCTCGAATAGTAACTTGAAATTATGACTTCTCGAATGCCTCAACTTTAACACTTCTCGAATGCTCCTTTTGCTAACTTCTCGAATTGATTCTCTTTTCTCACTTCTCGAATGACTCATAATCAACACTACTCGAATGACTTCAATACTTGACTTGTCGAATGGCTGACTTCTCGATCTAGTACTGAGCAGTTGAAAGTATTTTGAGACTTCTCGTAATGTTCCCACAGTTCTGACTTCTCGAATAGTAGACTTCTCGACTGAGTAATTGCCTTGATAGAATTCTCAGATGACTTCCTTTATTTCTCCACAACCTTCTTTGTCTTGTTGCATGATTCAACTTGAATATTCTAACAGACTTTATTTTGACTTTATTTACAATTGAGAAACAGACTGAATAGACTTCTATCTACAATTTTATACAAGAATATCTAAGTCACTAAACTATTACAGAAGTACAAACTATGTTACATCAAGACAAATAATTAAATAGGCTAGGCTTGAGTTAAGTCCAACAATCTCCCCCAATTTGGGAAATGATGAATTTTACAAATTAATAAAAAATATCAAGCCTACCTATTTTGTTATTGTTGTTGATGAGCTGCCTGGTCATATCTCTCTTTTCTTTCTCTTTCTTCCCTTGCCTTATGTTCTTCAATGACTTCCAAAAGCTGTTGCCTGGCCATAACTTCCTCTATCAAGATAGAATCCTTTAACATGTCAGCAGCAATCTTGAGAGTTTGCATAGGATAGTCTTGAATGAACTTCAGCCTGATCTTGATTGTGGATCCACTTCTTAGTTTAAACTCAATTCTATCAGGGTCATTGAACACCCTGCATTTTCCCTGCCTTCTCAACTCTTCAGACAACTTCTCTATTCTCTCCTCCTCCTTTCTTTTCTTTTCAATCATCTCCTCCATGTACTTTACCTTGTCAAGCCTTTTCTGGTACTTCTTTTCTAAATACTGAGCCATTTCCATCATTCTCAACTTGTTAATCATGCTTCTTTTGTCAAAGAGACTTATCACTCTCCTAATGTCATGAGTGGTAGCATTACTGTTGTCATGGTGAAAGCCTCTTTCATCTCCATCAACAGTTGTGATAAACATCTTTTTGTCCCTGATTTCAACTTTAGCAATCCTGTTAGCCTTCCAATATTTTAACCTCTGTTTGTTGACTTCTGCAATTTCTTGGATAGGCTTAATTTGCAGACCCTTATCTGGAACAATAAGTTGTTTTCTCCACTTAGGACATCTAACTAGCAATGAGCTAGTAGAATTCTTGAATTTAGTTGTTGTGGCAGTGTTGACTTTGAGATGTTGACTTGGCTTCAATTTCCTTGACTGATCCTTTTTAATTTCCCTCCTTATCACTCCATGTGCAGTCACTTTCATGAACATTCTTCTTGGAGACTTGGATTTGAGGACAGTAGCAGTTTTAGAAACTGTTGACATCACACTAGTACCCTGAGATTTTGTAGGTGTACTAGAGTGAGTACCAACAGCTTGCTGCTTTGAAGGATTTCTCCTTTGATATTGTTTCTCCTTCTCAGAATCGTCTCTTTTCGTCTTCTCTACATTCTCTTTTTTCTTATTTTCTTTCTTTTCTTCCTTATCATTCCTGGATTCAGGCTTTTTGTCCTTCTTGTCCTGATCCTTATCATCATCGTCCTTCTTTTTGTTCTTTAACTCCTCACTTGCAAAATCAGATAATTGATCTGTTATGAACTTCTTCATTTTATCCACAATCTCATTGTCTTCAACTTGCTTTACCTTTTTCTTTTCAATCAACTCAATCAGGTTTATGATTTGACTTCTGTTTCCTGAATTGAGATGTTGAGGAATTTTAAAATGAGCAAGCTTTTCTCCTCTAGCCATATACATCACTCCATCAGGATTGCAGTAGGATTCAGGCAGAGCATGAGGTAGGAGAGGCCCCAAAATTTGATTCTTCAATTCTTCATCCTCCCGGGTTACCAACTCCACTACCTTGTACAAACATTCCAGTTCAGTATATGAAAGTCTTTGGAAAAGAGCAACTGAGACTTTAAAGTAACCAGACTCCATTTGAATGAGTGGCTCTTTGAACATTTGTCCATTCTGTTCAAACATAACTCCCCTCACTGCAACAATAGCATTGTCAAGCATATTCTTATAACTCCAATGATTTCCCTTGACTTTCTTTTTGATATGATACAGAAGGTCAAGAAAATTCTTGTCAGAATTGGGCTTTAAAATTTCACTCATGAGCTTCCTCATAACCGCCTTTTGTCTTTCAGCCTCTATTTCTTCTTTTCTTGCCTTCTCCCCCTTAGGATTGATATCTTGTCTGTGAAGAAAGGTGGAGTGGCTTGGCTTTACCTGAGTTGGCAAAGTTTCTGGAGAAGCCTGACTGGTTGTGCCCAGGGTGGAAATCAAGGATTGGAGAGAAGTGAGTTGTGCAGAAATGTGGGCTAGAAAAGTCCCTTGATTTGCAGAGGTAGAAACAAACTCCTTTTTCAGGCTTTGAACATCTGAGTCAACTTTAGACACTATGGATGTGAGAGAATCCACTCTAGCATTTAATGTGTCAATAGTGGAGGCCTTGGCAGCTTCATCTTTGGCCTTAGACTGGTAGTACAGATCCACTTGAAATGGAGACAAAGTGTGAATGGGCACATCCTCAGGCAGCATGTCTGCATGCCTGTTTTTGAATAAGACCTCAACCATGTTGTTGATCCTTCTTTGATTGTCCAGGATGGCTTGATGACTGTGAATCATTTCCTTGAACACCTTTTCTAGAGAATCCATTTTGGAGTTGAGAATGGAAGACTTCACAGATTCCCCCTTTGTGCTTCCCCCATATAATCCTCCAGTTCTAAGTTTGTTCTCAATGCCCAAGAAAGTACCCTCTACTTTGGGTCTATGATTTTAAATCTCAGATTGGACACCTTTGGCAAGATAGTGGTTGGACTGTAGTTGAACCTTGGCAGCTTCATGTATGGCATCATATATGGCATTTGGTGTGAAGGTCTTCTCACAGGACCCAAGAGAAGTAAGATATTTTTGTCTGGTCCATTCCAAAGCTTCCTCCATACTAACTGCAGATTTTCCATTCAACCAAGCATCTACATTGGCCTCTTCATCTTCAGCCATGTTTGCATTCTTCTCTTTTAATTCTTCTTGATCATTTGCATATTCCAGCAATATAGCAGCATAATATTTGTTTGGCAGGTGAGAAGTCAACAGTTGCTGTGCAATATGATAAAAGCCCTCCAACTGATCTCCATACAATTCTTGTAATTTTTCATCAGAAAGGGACCCACCAGAGGTTGATGGTCCTGGTTCCCTGTCATGTTGCACAGGTTCCAACCATTGAGACAAGGAGTGAGAGCTAGGGCCACTAGTTATAGTGGTCCCCTCAGTATCTATTTCCTCATCCAATTTCTCAGATGATTCATTAGACACTGGATGGATAGGTGATTTCTCCTTAGGAGACAGTCTTTGAATGACTGGGGAGTGTCCAGGGGATGCCATTTGCATGGTATGGAGGTCCCCCAGATTACCCAATGTCTGTGAAGAAACTTGGCTGTGATATGCCTGATCCCCTACAGAGTCTGAAGTAAAAACTTCTGGAACCTCTGTGGTTTTTATGGTGTCATCAGGATATGCCTAAGCATGCATTCCCTCACCGTCTAAATGAGTGTCCTGAGTGGTGAACAAGGTGTCATGCACCAAGTCACTTGAGTGGGGCTACCAGGGAAATGAGAATCCTGATGATCAACAACCTTGTGTGTTTGGCTAGACACAGCTGGTTGAGAAGAAATTTGAGAGGTGGAAGAAGAATTGAGGATAGAATTGAGTGTTGACAACTCCCCTTGAGAAAATGGGGAAGTTTCAAGAGATGATCCTACTGGTGCATAGAGTGTCTCCTTTTCATTGACAGGAGTGAATTCCTGCAATGGTGCAAACTCTGTACAAGGTGGAGTGGGCTAGCTCCCAATTTCAGTAGATGCACCTTGTTGAGAAAGTGCACCTAGGAGTAGGTTTAGTCCCTTGTTAATCTCTACATCCTGTTGAGAGGATGTAGAGTGGTCAGTTGTGGCCTTTTTAATATTTCTTCTCCTGGTTAAAGGTTCTACATGTGACTCATCCAAATCAGTGTTATCCTCTACAACAGTTTTTAGTGCTCTTTTTCTAACAGTTTTCTCCTTTTTCTTCTTTACAACTGCACCCTGTTGAGAGGATGTATAGGTTGGTTGACTATCATCTAGTGGATTCACAGAAGGGCTAGCAGTTGGGTTAGGGGTCCTTGGGTTAGGTGCATTTGGTTCTTCTACAGCCTTAGGACCCCCTACTGCATCAAGATAACCATATTTAGGCTGCACAAGTGGGTACCCCCTAAATACACTCAGCATGTGAGGTGTTATTTGAAGGGGCACATTCATTGTGTTTCTCATATCCAATGTAGCAAAAATTATTTTTGACATGGATTTGGAATAGCCAATTCTTTGTTTGTTCATTTCAGGCAATTCAATTAAATTAGCATTCTTATAATTGAGAATTAATTGAATGAAGCGAGGAAAGAAAATCTCATTACCATTCCTGGGAATCCTGGTTATGAGCTCCCCAAGAACTAGCTTTCCAACATTGAGCCTTTGATTGTAGGCCAATGAGTAGGCCAGCTTCATAGCAATGAGGCTAACCTGGTCAAATCCTGTCTTCCTGCAGGTGAAGATTCTTAGAATTGTGTCGAACAAAAATGATCACTCATTTCTCACTCATTTCTTATTGATTTTTCTCATCTTGAACCTCTCCCCTTCCTTGTTCACAGTATCTGAATACCTTATAATTTCTAGGAAGTCCAGCAAATCTTCATCAGTTGACTCATCATTAAACTTTGCAGTTTGAATATCTAAGCTTCTATTAACATCTTCTTCATCAAAACTGATATCTACTCCTTGGATTTTGTAGGTTACAACTATTTTTGAGCTACCATTCTCCAAAACTATGTTCTCCCAATCTGCAGTAGCCCAAAATTGTTCAAGAATGTCAAGGTAAAGAGTTGGGTTAGCTAACAAGGCTTCTTTTAGGTATGAGTCTATTATAAACTTGGTGAAACATTTGTATTGAGGTTTTGCGTCAGCATCTCTGGAGATGGCCAAGAAGTTTGTTTCGGGAATGACAAATACTTCAGTTGAGACTGAACTTGAGGATGCCATGGAGTTAGTGTATAGAAATAGAGAAGAGAAGAAACGAAAGTTTTAGAGAGAGAGTGGGGGGGTGCAAGAGTAACAGTTGGTATGCAAGGGTTTCTTTGAGTTCGTAGTTAAGCGTAGAAATGAAATGTTAGATCTACTTTGCTTTTTAAATGACACAGACAACTCGACTAGAATAGTAATCGATTTTTGAATTCGAGAACTCAGAAAAGAGTAAAGTTGTTTTGGTAGAGAACTGTCAGACTTTGATCGAGAACTAAGACAATCGAGAACTCACTCAAGCTATAGTCGAGAACTTTGGTGATTCAAGAACTCTCAATAGTACTTGGTCGAGAACTCTGGAAATGATCTATTCGAGAACTCACTCAAGCTATAGTCGTGAACTCTGGTGGTTCGAGAACTCTCAATAGTACTTGGTCGAGAACTCACAACATCATGATTCGAGAACTCTTAGAATTTCCTTAGTCGAGAAGTCAGAAAGAATGGCAACTTAACTACAAACTCCAGTTTTCTTAGAGACTTATTTTATCTTCACTTGGAAAATAAAATAAGAGATTTGCAATCATTACTTCTTAGATAAATAAAACTTATTTATTCTCTTTGATATAAGAAGTGAGATTTATCAATATTCCTGACATTTTAATTACCACACTTGTTATTTAATAATGCACAAGTATGATAATCCAATTCAGGTTTTCTCAGAACAAAGAAATAATTCTGAGTTAATTTTAAAATTTTTGTTTAATCATATGTACAATAATATAACTGACATATTTATAAATATACACCAGTTTTTTTTCACTTAGATAAATCATTTAGGTTCATGTCTGTGAAATAATTGTTGTAACAGTTGGAGGGATATATTTAGTGAGCCACTTATCCTGAAGAATTTAGCATTCCTATTTCACTAACCAGCCTGTTAAAGGTGACTTCATCAAGTGGCTTAGTAAATATATCAACCAACTGTCTTTGTGTAGGAACATAGAACAATTTAATCACTCCATTTTCTGCATGCTCCCTTATGAAATGATACCTTACATCAATATGCTTTATCTTGGAATGATTGACTGGATTTGCAACAATTGATATGGTACTAGTGTTGTCACACATGATAGGTATTCCTTCTAACACCAGTCCATAATCCCTTAGTTGATTCTTAAACCAAAGCAATTGAGCACGGCAACTTCCTGCAGCTATGTATTCAGCCTCAGCTGTAGAGGTTGACACAGACTGTTGCTTTTTACTGAACCAAGATACCAGTCTCTGTCCAAGAAATTGACAGCTTCCTGAAGTACTTTTTCTGTCCACTCTGCAACCAGCAAAATCATCATCTGAGTATCTAACCAGGTTAAACCCTGTTTCTTTAGGGTGCCACAATCCCATAAAGGATGTTCCTTTGAGATATCTCAAAATTATCTTAACAGTAATGAGATGGGATGCTTTAGGATTTGATTAAAACTTAGCACATAATCATGTAGAGAACATTATGTCAGGTCTACTTGCTGTGAGATAGAGAAGGGATCCAATTATTCCTCTGTAAGTCTTCATATCCATACTTTTTCCTTTCTTGTCTTCATCCAGTTTTGTAGCTGTAGACATTGGAGTTTTAGCAGTTGAACAATCTTGCATATCAAACCTTTTGAATAGATCATTAATGTACTTTGTTTGACTTATGAAAATGCCATCATCCCTTTGACTTATTTGAAGACCTAGAAAGTAATTTAGTTCTCCCATCATACTCATCTCATACTCACTTTGCATAAGCTTGGAAAATCTTTGACATAGTTTCTCATTTGATGACCCAAAAATGATATCATCCACATAGATTTGAACAAGTATGATATCCTCACCATGCTTTTTGTAGAAAAGAGTCTTGTCAATATTTCCTCTAGTGAAGTGATTTTCCAAAAGAAACTTTGATAAGGTGTCATACCATGCTCTAGGGGCTTGTTTGAGTCCATACAATGCTTTGATGAGTCTGTAGACAAAGTCTGGAAAATTTGGATCTTCAAAGCCAAGAGGTTGCTGTACATATACTTCTTCTTCCAACTCACCATTGAGAAAAGCACTTTTGACATCCATTTGATAGACCTTAAAATTTGAGTGTGCTGCAAAGGCTAGAAAAATTCTGATTGCTTCTAATCTTGCAACAGGAGCAAAGGTCTCATCATAGTCAATGCCTTCTTCTTGTGAATAGCCTTTAGCAACCAACCTTGCCTTTTTCCTTATTACAATCCCATGTTCATCCATTTTATTCCTATAGACCCATTTAGTGCCTATTACAAATATGTCATTTGGAGGTGGCACTAGTTCCCAAACATTGTTTCTCGCAAATTGATTCAATTCCTCTTGCATGGCAATTATCCAGTCTGGATCCAACATGGATTCTTCAATCCTTTTTGGCTCATTTTGAGATAGAAAGCAAGCAAATATGCATTCATTCATAGTTGCTCTTCTTGTCCTCACACCTTCATCAGGATTTCCAATGATCTGATCAGTTGTGTGATCTCTATTCCATTTGGTTTGATGAGCTCCATCTTTATTATTTGAGCATGTTTCCTCTTGATTGAAATTTCTGCCATTTGTTGCAGATCCTTGAGAATCTCCCCCTGAGTTAATGCTAGGATTATGTGGAGAGTTCTCAAGTTGAATATGACTGAAATCTTCATTTTCTTTTTCCTGAGATGTTCCATGTGAGATATCTACATGTGACTCTTCATGAGTATTGGTAACATTTTCAGTTTCAGGTGTTTTAGACTGTTTCATTTTCAAATCTCAATGTGTCACAGTCTTCACTTTCCAAATCCATAGTGGGGAACTTGAGATCATCAAAGGTCACATTTGTGCTTTCCATAATCTTTTGTTCATCAATCACATAGACTCTATAGACAGTTTTGTCCAAAGAGTATCCCACAAAAATTCCTTCATATGCCTTGGCTTCAAATTTCCCAAGGTTGTTGACATCATCTTTGAGAACAAAACACTTGGTTCCAAACACATGCATGTATTTTACAAATGGTCTTCTATTTGTCATAATGTGATAAGGAGTCTTTCCAACTGGTTTTGTGATGAGTGTTCTATTTTGAGTATAGCATGCAGTTCTAACAGCTTCAGCCCAAAAACTAGCTGGTAGATTTGCTTCTGCTAACATGGTTCTTGCAGCTTCAATAAGAGTCCTGTTCTTTCTCTCAACCACTCCATTTTGTTGTGGAGTTCTTGGGGCTGAGAATTGGTGAATGATTCCTTTTTTTTTACAGAATTCATTGAGTATAGCATTTTTGAATTCTGTACCATTATCACTCCTTTAGGCAACTACTGGTGAAGGGCCTTTATCCAATCTTCTCAAATTTTCAATGATGAACTCAGGAGCTTCATCTTTTGAGTGCAAGAATTCCACCCAAGTGTACTTTGAAAAATCATCGACCATGACTAGAGCAAATCTTTTCTTAGACATGGACATGACATTTACTGGTCCAAACAGATCCATATGAATCAATTGTAGTGGTTTGGTGATTGAAGTGAATTCCTTACTCTTGTGACTTGATCTCTTCATTTTCCCTTTCCAGCATGCCTCACACAATCCTTCTATGCAGAATTCAAGTGTGGGCAGGTCATTCACTAATTCTCTTTTGACTAAAGAATTAATGTTATTGAGATTTAAGTGAGATAAACTCTTATGCCAAAGCATACTTTCATTTTCTGATGCCTTTGTATAGAAACAACAAATTTTCTCCTTGTTTGCAGAATCTAAATCTGCTACAAACAGGCTTCCTTTTCTTACTCATTGCAGATCAATTTCCTTGGTCTTTCTGTGTGATATGAGACACAATTCCTTGTCAAACTCCACCTTCAAATCTTTGTTACAGAATTGAGTGATGCTGAGAAGATTATGCTTCAAACCACTAACCAGGGCTACAACTTCAATGACAACATTTCCATGAATCAACTTGCCATATCCCATGGTGAAACCAATGTTGTTGTCTCTAAAGGTTACCATTGGGCCAACCTCATCCTTGAATTGTGACAGCAGGGCCTTGTCACCAGTCATATGCCTTGAACATCCACTGTCCAAAAACCACATGACCTTCTTCTTACCTGTGCCCTGCAATCAAACACAAATCAAGTTTTCTTTGGTACCCAAACAAGGTTGGGTCCTTTATGCTTAGTCACATGAATGTCATTCTTGTTCTTAACAGTCTTAGTCACTTGCACATGCACATTTTTATTTTTCTTATTTTGATTTTTTGCTTGATTAGTGCTCCCAGAACTAGATGCATGTTTAGGTGACATGGAGTGTTTTCTGTGTTTTACAGGACTAGCAGACTTAGGCTTAGGACTGTTAATGTTCAAATTCTGACTTATGCATTCATCAACAAACTGTTTCCTGAGCCTAAAGCAGGTGTTCATGATATTCATGTTACATGGCATGCAATCAAATTTGTCACAGAATGTATGATTATCATGCACTAAAGGCTTAACATAACCACAGGCAAACTCATCATTTCCCACAACAGGTTTCTTGCACAAGTGAGTAAGATGATTTGTTAAACCACAGTTTTTACAAATCTTTCTTGGTGCATTATGAACAGGTGCATAGTTGTTGTATTAGTTAATGCCTATTTTTCCATTTCTATTTGCCTTTTTTTTAGCATGCATAACATCACTTTTCTGAGCATTCTGTTTTGTTTCAGTTTGAACAGGAATGGACTTGGTTTTGATTGTGGGTTCTATTTTTTCAACAGAGGACTCTTCCCTTTCACTTGCGTCATTATCCTCATCATCCAACTGTTGTTTGATAATCATACTAACTTCATCAAACTCAACAGTTGCTTTCTTAAAAATTGGTTCTTTCAAAATATGTGGATTTCCATTGATTTCAACCTTTTTGCCTCTTGTTAAAACAGATTTCTTCTTCACAAGATTCTCATAATCAAAACCAACTCCAATCTTAGTACTCTCTTTGCTCTTCTCATGAAACTCTTGAACAACAGTTGTTGAGTTTTGATATAATCTGATTTTTAACTCATTTTCAGAAATTTGTTCTTTGAGAAATTTTTGAATTTGTTCAGAACAAATAACGTTGTTTTTAGATATTCATTTTCCTTTTTCAAGTTTTCTAGTGTTACTACAGATAATTCTAAAGTTTCATTCCTAGCAGTTAGTTCATCATTGACTCTTACCAGTCTAGCAATTTTCTCATAAGCAGCAGTCATGCTAGTGTGAATGTTAAACATTTCAATGCTCAATTCTTCCACAGTTTTCTTATATTGTGAATTTGACATGTCAAGATAGATTAGTGTGGGTACCTGAGAATTTGAGGATGGGGATCCACTAGTCGAGTTGGCCATGAGTGCTAAATTTTCATATTCTTCTTCCTCTTCTTCATCTGTGTCATCCCAGCACTTTCCCTCAGCAATATAAGCTTTTCATGTCTTCTTTTTGAGGAGAGCCTCATACTTGGCTTCCAACTCCAAGTAGTCTTTATCCTTCTTTATTGCTTTAGGTTTTCTACACTCTATTGCAAAGTGTCCAAGGTCATTACAGTTATAACATCTTATCATAGATCTATCAACTGTTCCAGTTTTGTATCCTCCATTGTTGTTGCTCCTTGCTGGATTCTTTCATTTGCTTGAGGACTTGAAGGTTGGTCTTGTTTAGAAACTTTTGTTTCTTTTGAATCTCAAGTTTCCAAATTTCTTTGCCATGAAGGCCATGGTTTTGTTGTCCATGCCCTCAAGTTCTTCAATGGTATAGAACTCTTCCTCTTCTGATTCACTATTGACGGAGTCCTTTTCTTCATGTTCCTGCTCTTCATGCTCTTCAGTTTTCACCCTTTTGCTTGTACCAGTCTTATCAGGTATAGAAGATTCCTTTGCAACCAAAGCATTTGAGACATTTGCCATTTTTCCTCTGTTTCCCAGTATGGCTTTCTTCTGATAGAACTCAAGTTCATATGTCTTTAGGATTCCATACAGAGTCTCTAGTGGAAGTTTTGTTAGATCTCTCCCATCTCTTATTGCAGAGATTTTGTGCTCCAGATGCTCTGGGAGAGTTAGCAAAAACTTCATATTCTTTTCCTTTGTGTCATAGTATTTTCCATGAAGTTGAAGGTCATTGATCAGTTTGTTGAACCTTTCAAATACTTCAGTTATTCCTTCATTTAGTTTGGACATGCACTACTAGAAAAACTGGATACAACATCACCCCTTTAACAACGGTTGTAAAAAACACTAATATTAAAGGTCTTTTTAACATCGCTTTTATATATAACGATGTTAAAGCATTTTTAAGACATCGCTTGGTAAAAAGCCCGATGTCTAAAGTTGTGTTCGAAAAAAAATAAAAACAAGCGGGTTAATAATTTCCCCTTATAGCTGCAGACAAAAAACATTTCCCCCCTTAACATCTCCTTCCCCAAACACTCTCTCTCTCGCGACTCTCTCCCTCTCTCTCGCAACCCTCTCTCTCAACCTCTCTCGCAAATCTCTTTATCTACCATCTCACCAACACATCACCTCTCATATCTTACCATCTCATCATCTCTCTCACAAATCTTTGGCCGCAGTTCAAAACCCTAGATATATAAATCCTTTTCAAAACCCTAGCTTTCGAAGCTAAGATTGGTTAGTAATTAGTTCGTTTGGGGTTAATTAGGCGATTCCAAACTCCTATTTTCAAAACCCTAGCTTCTTGGTTAGTAATTATAAATCTCTCTCTTTGTTCGGGGTTAATTAATTCGAAAATTAGTTCGAAATTTTGTTTTTAATTTCTAATTTGAGTACTTTCAACAGGTCTGGATTTGTTATTCTATTTAGTTATTTATGTTAATTAGGGTTTCAATTTTAGATTTTATGCATTTGGGTTAACATATTTGGATATTTGATTTTGGGTTAAAATTGAGATATATATCTGTATGTATATGCATCTGAATATGAAAGCTCCAGGTAGAAGACGACAATGGGGATCGTTATTTTCATAATGATATGCCTAATTTCGTTGCTGAAGGACCGACAAAGACAACTTTAAGACAAGGGGAAGTAGTAGTAGCGCAAGGAACTGAAGAATCATTTATTCGCCTTGTTTGCATGCCTTATTACTCCTTTTCTGAGAGGCTCAAGTGAGTTGTTTTGGATCTTAAAGAAACAGTAACACTCCTTTGTTATGTAATTCACATGTATGATATGTGTATATGCAGTAGCTTATTTTGTGTTTGTGGATTGCTTAGGTTGTGATTGAGACATGGGGATTTAGCAAGCAACACGTCCAGGACTTCACTATTTATACTGGAACACTTGGAACTGCCTTTTTGCTCTTCAAGTCCTATTAAATTACTAGCAACAGGAATGATCTGCAACTCTCTTCTCAGATTGTTAAGGCTTGCGACTATGCTTCTTCCCACTCTGTGTAACTAACCTTTGTTTCTATCTCTTCACTGTGTATATGATTCGTGTTACTTGCCTTTTAATTCCAGGGTTTTATTTGAATTCAGCATGGTTTTTTTTTTGCTTAACTAAATTGTAGTTTCTGCACCATGATTCTTACTACGAGCTTGCAGTTTTTTAATTCAAATTATTTAACATATTACATGTTTCCATTTTATCAATGTACCAAAGGCTTACTAGGGTGAGATACATGCATACCCCAACTCTGCCCTTCAACCTTGCACATTCTGAGGGTAAAAATAACTTGTAGTGCTTGGAATATGATTGAATAAGTATTTTCTAATTGTTTGATACATTCATTTCTTACTTTGCATTCATACAATGGATCACTTTACTGAGATGTAGAGCACCAACGCACGCTTTTCCTGTAATTCAAGTACGGTCATTGTTGATATTTATATATCTCAGAGATACTTTTATGTTTATTTGGCTGGACATTTGCAGGAGTCATTTCCTTTCCCTTGTAACTGATGATTTATCTGACTAGGGAAAAAATCTAGTTTAACTAAAGAGTAGTGAATCTAATGTTCATTTTTTTCTCTATATTTTAAATTTTCTAACTTAAAACTTATTAAGTCAAATTAGGTGTATGACCATATCTATGAAAGTACTGGATCACTCTCTTAACCACTAGTATATTCAGAAAGATTGGTTTGCATCATTTGGATTAATGTCACTGTGTGATTTAGTTTTTGGTCATCAACATGAAGAAGTTAGGTGAATTTGATAGGTATCTAAAATTTTGAACTCTACATATGCAACTGCTCATCTGTCTATTATTACTTAGTAATAAATCTAGCATCCCCTAGTCCTCTAAAGGAGACCTAACAAGGAAATAGAGTGCTTTGGGTAGATGAAAATGGAAGTATGAAGAGTCATTCTTAAAAAGTGTTGTTGAACCTGTGTGGTGTCTCACACAAGTTTTGAATTTCTTGAACTCTTTGATAACTGCGTATGAACTCTGAATACATAAAAAATTTCATACAGCAAAATGATAATTTCAACTTTCGAGTGTTGCTTACTTATCCATTTCAACAGCAAAATAGTTCTTTAATATGAATGTGTTTGGATGTTAGATTATATATGTTGTTATCCTGTTGGATATCCTGTTATTGTTGATCACTATTACTTGAGCTGAACATGTTGACATGCTCAGAGATGTCTGCTTCTTGATGACATGATTAGCGGGTGCTTGTCATCTATCCTAAATTTGTGTGAATATATTCTTGAGATTTGAGATAACTTACAACTATATTGACCATGCTACTAAATACCTTTCTAGATTGCTGGCTTTGTTAGATTTGAAAGGATGAGTATGTGTTGGTTGCTTGTTTGTCTATTAGAAAAGAAAGCATTTGTGATTATTTTTAGGACTCTTGTGCAGTGAAAAGGATGCACAAATGTGTATGTATAATGTATTTAAAACTGGCAATAGACATCACACATTCAACTACTTTGGGTGCAGAGGGAGTATGAAGAATTTAAAGTACAAATAAATAGTTTGGTTTCAATAGCAGAGAAGGTTCTTGAAGAGGGCTGGACAATGCAGGATGGAACTCCATGACCTGGAAACAATGTCCATGACCATCCAGAGATGATCCAGGATTTGAAGTGTAAATGGTTGTATTTTTTTCTGAAGTTTAAATGGCAGCATGTATATCTGTGGTAGTTAAATTAGGATTTGCGTAGTTGTACGTTTGAATTGTGGTGCTAGTTCGAATTATATATTGTTGGATTTGTTTTCATATTATGAGTTTTTTTAATTTGTTGGTTTGTTTTGGTTCAAATGGATGCGTAGTATATATAGTTTGTTGGTTTGGTTCAAATGCATACAGGTGTTATATGGTAAAAACATACAAGCTTAACATCACACATGCATTGAGGCATTGGTTGTGGTTGAATAAGCTTGTTAGTTGGTTGAATTGATTTTGGCTAATATATATCAATGTACACAGGACACTGTCATCTGTACCTAAAGAAATAACATCACAATTTTTTTTAAAGCGATGTGTTATTGTATATCTAATAACATTTTATAAAAGAAATTTGATGTCTAAAATTACAAAGACATCAGTTGGCCTTTAACAATGTGATGTCTTAAATAAGCTATTACATCATTTAAACTGAAGAAACTGATATTAAATTTGTAATAGACATCAGATATAAAGATAAAACATGATGTCTTAAAGAAATTAGTAAATCATCTATATAAAAACAACCGATGTTAAACATAGTTATAGACATCGACTTTTATAATAAAATTGATGTCTAAAATTGGTTTTAACATCGTCTTTACTTAGGAGACGATGTCTTATATCTGTTTTAACATCACTTAAAAACTGATGTGTAAAGTATATACTTTTAACATCACATGCGAAGACATCGGTCAGAAATTTCTCAGACATCAGTTGGCAACTGATGTTGTATGCAGTTTTTCTAGTAGTGATGAAAGCTTCATATTGAGAGATAAGGAGCTGCCTCTGATTTTCCCTTACCTCCTCAGTTCCTTCACACAGAATTTCTATAATTTCCCATATGTGTTTGGCAGATGTGCAATTGACAATATTGTTGTACATCACAAGATCCAGTGATTCAATTAGTATTAGCATTAAGCTATTGTCAAGAGACACCTTTTCCTTCTCTGAATCTGTGTACTGAGATGGATCTTTAGGTATCCATGTTGCTGGAATAACTTCAGACCCACTAGTGGTTTCAGGAACTAGGGTTACTGGCATGAAAGGACCATTCTTCAATATTTCAGGATACATGGGATTTGCAGCCTTTATGAACATCAGCATCTTCATCTTCCAAAGATTGTAATTTTCTCTGTCAAATGTAGGAATTTTTATGTTGCTTAGCTTCTGAGAACTCATCTTGATCTTTAGTCTGGTTGTATGTTAACAGCCTGCTTTGATACCACTTGTTAGGAATTATGAGTCCTAAAAGTTTACAGAGGGGGGTGAATGTATACTTCAAGCCTTTTTCTTTCTCTTTAATTCTAGTAAGCTAGTTCAACTGTTAACTGGATTGCAAGAATGAATAGATTGAACAGTAAACAGTAAACAGTGATGAATATATAGACACTAGATGTAACTTTCAATCTAATTTTATTAGAATGAACTATTGCTACAATCTGAAATTTAAATTGAACTTCAGCTTCTTGTTCTAGGAAATTTACAATTGTAAAACTCACAAGACATCTATCAAATGTGGTTGTGCATAAAATATATAGACAACATGTCATGTGCACATGCTCGCATAAGACAGATTATCTATAACTAGAAAAAGACAAGACATCCTTTACATTTGACTGATATCTATTTCTAGCTAACACTGTTGTGACAGTCTGCTACATCCAGCCTTATACTTCCTGTCATTTGTCTTGACTGACTTCCCAGCTTCATTGTAGACTTGTCTCTATCTTTGCAGGTTAGACTTATCCTGTAAAAATAGAGCTTCAGAATTATCTGACTTGTTCTGCAACTTTCCTTGAAAAAAGCTCCTTGATGCAGTCGAGTACCCTGTTCAAAATATTTCTAGAAGTCATGGGTGTTGACTTCTCGATTGGGTACTTGTTGTGACAACTCGATTGAACCATGAATATCTAGCTTCTCGAATGATTAGACTTCTCGATTAGAATACTTCATTAGATGACTTCTCGATTAAGCTAGACTTCTCGAATAATAACTTGAAATTATGACTTCTCGAATGCCTCAGCTTTACCACTTCTCGAATGCTCCTTTTGCTAACTTCTCGAATTGATTCCCTTTTCTCACTTCTCGAATGACTCACAATCAACACTACTCGAATGACTTCAATACTTGACTTGTCGAATGCCTGACTTCTCGATCGAGTACTGAGCAGTTGAAAGTGTTTTGAGACTTCTCGAAATGTTCCAACAGTTCTGACTTCTCGAATAGTAGACTTCTCGACTGAGTAATTGCCTTGATAGAATTCTCATATGACTTCTTTTATTTCTCCACAACCTTCTTTGTCTTATTGCATGATTCAACTTGAATCTTCTAACAGACTTTATTTTGACTTTATTTACAATTGAGAAACAGACTGAGTAGACTTCTATCTGCAATTTTATACAAGAATATCTAAGTCACTAAACTATTACAGAAGTACAAACTATGTTACAGCAAGATATATAATTAAATAGGCTAGGCTTGATTTAAAATAAAAAGAAAAAGTGTTGCTAAAAATTAAATAATTATTTAATAATATTTTTGTTATGTGTATGTTATAAGATAAATATAAAAGAATAATATTTTTAACAAAAATTTAATAATAAACATATAATTATTTTCCGTAAATATTAAATAACCAATTTTTAAAAAAAATAAAAAAACTTACTTTTTAGGGAAAATTAAATAATAGGTTCCTGAATTATTCGTGTTTTATTTTCTAGGTTCCTGAACAAAAGATTTTGTATTTCGGGTCTGTCAACTATTTAATTTTCTGGTTCAAATCCCTTCGTTAAAAAGATTGTAACGGACGTCCTGAACAAAAGATTCTGTATTATTTAATTTTCCCTACTTTTTATGAAATAATTAATTTTAACTTCATTTTCCACAAGCCTCCGAAATTAATTAATAGTCCGTTATATTTGACAGAACTTCTTCTTGGGTGTTGCTAAATACAGGTCAAAATTACTCCATACAGGTCGCAGAAATTACAATAACATCCTTGTTTTCTGTGCATAAGCTTATATTTAATACTGATATTTAATAGCCAGTTCATATATCCCGCTTATATATGCAATATATGAATGGATTAAAATTAAGAATTCTATTCGAATATTTTTTTTAAAAGTACTACCTGTACATTTGAATGGGCTAAAGCCTAAAAACCATGTTTCTGTATATATATATTTTTGAAGAGAATATTCTTGTACCTTATAATTATTAAGATATATTTTCTTATAATAAAAAATAATATATAATTTTTGACATATAAAATATTAATTATATATTAATATATTAATAACTAAATTTTAAATTTGAAAGACTATTAGTCATTAGTTTGAATAGATAAATATTTGTAAATGATTATTTATTTTAAAATTTTGAATTTTAGCTTTTCAAATAAGTTATATTATATGTTTTCAAGCTTTAGTTAACCAATCTGTATTACTATATGTTATTAGTGTAATAATAATGAAAAATTAAAAAATAATTAAAAAATTTATATAACTTTATTATATAATTTTTTATTACATTAACTTAATATTAAATATATTAACAAGTATAATTTTAAATTCAAACTTTTATATAAATTTTAAGTCTTAAGTTAAAGATTTAGTAAACGCACAAAATATATTAAAATAATTTAAAAATATATATTTTAAGTTTTTTTTGAAAAAAAATTACATTTGTAGTTATATATATTTTATTAGTTTTATTAATTTTTAGCTAATTAAATTTTCAGTTACATATATTTTCTGACTCTAACTAAATTAATAATTAATATTATTTTAAATATGAAATTTAATTATTAATATTTATATATATAATTAATACTTCAAAGTTAAACTACTCGTATTTATTAAAATTTTGGTCTTTCTCGGTATCCGTTAATGAATGTTTACTTCGGTTTTGTCATAAAATTTTCCATGCAGTTGCAAGTCAAATATCAACTTGTTAAACCTCTCAAACATCTCAGTCAACCCTTTACTTGGTTTGGCCATGAAGGCTTCATACTGAGACACCAGAATATGTCTTTGATTTTCTTTTACTTCTTCTGTTCCTTCACGGAGTATCTCAATGGTTTCCCATATTTGCTTTGCACTGGTGTAGTTGACAATGTTGTTGTACATGACATTGTCAAGTGCCTCAATGATGATAAATTGTAAGCAATCATCTAGAGATACTTTTTCTTTTTCAGTGTCATTGTACTATGAAACTTTTTTTGGAACCTAGTAGGCTGGTATTGTTTCACCATCTACTGTAGTTTCAGGTACATAAGTCTGAGGAATGAAATGACTATTTTCCAGTATTCCAGGATAAAGAGGGTTGGTTGTTTTTATGAACAACATCATTTTTCTTTTCCAAAGTTTGTAGTGTTCTTTGTCAAAGGTGAGTATTTTTATGCTGCTTACTTTCTGTGCACTCATTTTTAGATCTTTTTAGGTTATGTATATCTAAAATGCTGCTCTGATACCAGTTGTTAGACAGTATGAGTGTTGCAGAAGGGGGGGGTTGAATGCAACTTGATAATCTATCACTAATCTTGCTAATAAAACAAAAAGTAATAAAATAAAGTTAAGAATGCAAACAATAGTAAACAAGTAAAAGAAGAAAGGTGTATAACTTCAAAAATTAATTTTATTAATTTTTCTTTTGCTACAATTGATTGGAAGATGTTTCCAGCTTCAATAGATACAATAACAAGGGAATGCTAATGTTTCTATGCTTGAGAAAAGTTAAGCTCAGTTGCATTAGAGAAAGTGTTTATGATATATGTGTATTTAAGCTAAAACACATATCTCACTTACAAGTGTGATTTCTCTTGTTCCTAGGACAATACTTGAAATAGAAACTTCACTTTTTCTATTCAAATTTGTCTTCATTCCATTTGTAGATAAAGTTGCTCTGAAAAGATTTGACATTCTTGACTCATTGAGCACATTTTATCTTTTTGCTTGCTTTTTCTCAAGTTACAGTAGTAGACTTGACAGACTAGGTAGAGTTGTCAAGATCAATCAGTGAATTAACATTACCTAGTCTTCTTCTTGAAATAGACTGTTAGCTTCACCAAAAGGTTAGTGTCAATCTTTAGCTTCTCTTTGGTGACAACATCTTTGATTCTGCATACTTTACTGTCAAGTTTGCCAATCTTCTAAAACATGCTGTCGTCCAAAAGAACTATAAACTATCCCGCCAAACATGCTATCAACTATCCCTGCCAAAGTTACTGTCAGGAAACTTGTTGTCTTCGATTCTTCAATCTCCGCCAAGTTTACTGTCAAGGAATAGTTGATGTCAGTAAAATTTGCTGTCTTAGAATCTTCATTCTCCGCCAAGTTTACTATCAAAGGAATAGTTGTTGTCGTCTGTTCCAAAAAGTGCTGTCACTTGAATATGCTGTCGTAGGCTTCAGTTTATAGAATGTTACTGTCAATGAATTGATCCATGATGTGCATGAACACTTTGTGAACTTCTACTTCATAGATCATTTATTACATTTATACAAGACAGTAACTGTTGATACTTACTGTCACCTACTTGGCTTTAATACATACTGTTACAAGTGACATTTAAAACATACTCTCAATGTGTATATGACAGTATATTTTACTTAGTTAATTTCTAATTAATCTAAGTAAAATATTAGTCGGTTACATTGTTAACACCACAATCCCTAACAATATCGAAGTGCCTACTGAAGTGAATAAAATGTCTCAATTAACTCATTGAACTCCATGCGGACTCACTAACATCACTAAAGTGATTCTATATATCATTCTGTTATCTCATTTTTTATGATTTAACGGAACATCTGACTTGGCAAATGAAACACTGAATATGATGACTATGTGGCTTAACATGTATATATCAACATCGTTGCTTCTGATGCAACCATATGGCATAACTAATTCAATTTGTTTGATTTTTTTACCCCAACTAAGCAGCTATTGTCTTGGTGCCATTTAAGACAAAATACACTTACTTTTGCACTGTTCCATTTAAGAAGACCTCTTAATTTTCATGTAATTTTTGAAGGTACATATGAGAGTGCATAAGTTTGTTTAGCTTATTTCCTCCTAAACAACTCATGAGCACAAGATATTTTTATAGCTTAATTCCTCACTTCTCATATTTTTTATTCCTATTCTTTTTTCTCCCTTCTTAAACATTGATACAAAATTTTACAGCTATCAATGGTCATATAAAAATTTTCAAACCATACAAAATTGATCAATGGTCCCGATCATATAAAATTTAATCAAATGGTCCAAACCAGACATACTTAATAAAAGATTACTAAAAACAAAATAAAATCAACTCATGCATAAATATCTAGTCTTCAACAAGATTAAATGGATCATCAAATCTTCTAGCAAGGGGGTTCCATTGAGTGACTCATTATTCCAAGTGGTTCCAGGAGTTGGTACAAAGTTTGCATTCTTCACAGTACCCCTTCTGATCGGCAACTTAGGTCTTCGTGAAAATCGATCATCACCTTCTCTTTGACCTCCAAATTCACTTTGACCATTTTCACTTTTATTTTGAGCATTCCCGTTTTCTTCCCCAACTGGTTTTGATGGGCATTTTGTTTTTCTGTGACCAGATTTTCTACATATGCTACAATGCATAATCCTCCTCTGGCTAAATCTTTGAACTTGAGTTGTATCTATTTCACCTGCCTTGGTTTATTTGCCAGTTCCACCCTCTTATTCCTCCTTTCTTTTCAACCTCTTAGGCCTGTCTCTAAACTTTTTAGGAATTTCAGGTAGTAACAACTTTTCTGTAGGCTGAATCTCCCAATACTCTTCTCCTTTTAAGGCCTCAAGACAATGACCATATGTTGCAAGATATGCCTCCTTCTTGTAGTAGTTAGAGACATAATCAACTGGTTGTTCTCTTTGTCATGAATAACAACTATAGCATGAGAATAATTAGGATCATCTAAATCTTTATCACTGGTTCCATCACTCGCACCCGCAAGTTTAGTCGAAGAATGATCAACATATAGTTCGATCTTACCATAAGGCTCACATACCTTAATCATTTCCCTGATTGTCTTATCATAGTAAACAAGTCTCATACCATTAGCAAAACTATGCCCGTCCGTTTTAAAATGCACCAAACAATTAGAACTATAATCATACAGTTTAGCCCAATCTTCCAGATCACGAAATAAAAGTAAATCGGTATCCATGTCTTCAATTATTTTAATTTTTCCACCAATATAATAACACCTAGGATATGGGGGAAACTTGTCATGATGGTGAAGTTCAATATTCACCGTAGACATACTACCATATGCATGCAAGACACTAATTATTTACAAACAAAACATAATACTATAAAAATAATACATACATCTAGAATATTTATTCAAGTAGATATATAAATTATTATTCAAGTAGAGTTCAAGTGATATACATTTTTTATTATACATAGGGATACAAATTTATACGCATATCTACATAGTTCAAATATTTAAGTTAGGAATTACCTTCCAAATTTAAGATAATGGAGGCTTTTGTAAATCATCAACGTCTCTGATCGATGGTTTCTGTGCTTTTGCAAAGTTAGTCTCTCATCAATAGCACTTGCATATAGTTAGGGTTTTAGTCTCACTTTTAAAAAACCTGTATAAAGACCTTTGAGTTTTCTCTATGATATTATTTTCTTTTGTAATAATCTTTTCTTTTATATATTTATTTATCGGAAGACATGTAGGATACACGTTGGTATGTACAATCACCTATTTCAGTCACCTATTTCTTCAAACTAACAGAATATTCTAGATATAGACGTTAAATAATAAAATATGAAATAACGGAATGATATATAGTCTTGCTTAAGTGATGTCAGGGAGTACTCTTGAAATTTAATGAATTAATTGAGACATTTTATTCGCTTCAGCGAGTAGTCGGATATTTTCATTAATGAATACGGCGCAAGTAAAGTACTCCCTCTGGTCCTTGTTAGCAAATCCCAAATCCCAAATCCCGAATCCTAATTGTATGCAAGTGTATATGCATATATGTGTGTTAATTAGCAAGCAATACACATACACACACAGTGATCATGGCCAACGAGTCCTCTATACAAGACAATCACTTTATTATAAACATCGCAATCGCATCGAGATTGTTACTCTTAACCCTAATTATCTTCTGGCGATCTCTCGTCACTCCCTACGATACATCTGCATCTATAAATGCTAATTGTCTTTCTTCACCCAACAATCAATCAATTCCTATCAAATTTCCCTACATTGCTTCGTTAATTGAGGATAGCATTGTTTGGGACAGCGTTTATTATGTTCGTATCGCGCAGTGCGGATACGAGTACGAGCAGTCTTATGCCTTCTGGCCCTTGCTTCCGTTCTGCATTTTCGCCTTGTCGAAATCTGGTGCGTAATATTATTAACATAACTCGATGATTTTGTTACTGTTAGTTAGATATATATATATATATATATATTAATGATTTTGTAAAATGTAAGAGATATTTTATGAGTATTGAACTTGTAATGAGTTATAAGTTATATTACTTGCAGTTATAGAATATTGCGGTTTGTAATAGGAAGAGAAATTTGATTTGAGGTCTAGCGACGGATGTGTTTGTCATAATTTAGATATATTTAACTTATTGGAACTGCTAATGAGCTATTGATCACTGTTGAAGACTTGTAATCTTAAATGTTGAGGTTGTGAGTCTTGTGATGTTATATTAATGTTATTACGTGGTTGTGTGTCATGCAGTTTTTGCTCCCTTAGTTCTGCTTGTTGGATACAGGGCTGTGCTTGGCTTATCTGGTTATGTGCTTAATAACGTGGCATTTGTCTTTGCAGCATCATATTTTTATAGGTGAGTTGGTTGCTACTATAACATACATCTGTATGTGTGTGTGCAGGCTGTATTGATTCTCTATAATTGTTGTTTGACAATTATATATAGCCATTATTCAATGAAATATGTAGATATCTAGTGGAACGATGTTTACTTCATAGGAAAATAAATGTTATGTCAGGTTCAAAGTTGAACACTAAAGGCATGTTCGGTTGGAGGATAGGAATGAATTTTCGTGGAAATGGAATGACCATTCCGTCGGGAATGAAAAAAGAGTTGTTCGGTTGAGTATTTGGGAATAGAATCACTCATCCTTGTGTCATTGCTATCCTTGATTTGAGGTCTAGCGACGGATGTGTTTGTCGTAATTTAGATATATTTAACTTATTGGAACTGCTAATGAGCTATTGATCACTGTTGAAGACTTGTAATCTTAAATGTTGAGGTTGTGAGTCTTGTGATGTTATATTAATGTTATTACGTGGTTGTGTGTCATGCAGTTTTTGCTCCCTTAGTTCCGCTTGTTGGATACAGGGCTGTGCTTGGCTTATCTGGTTATATGCTTAATAACGTGGCTTTTGTCTTTGCAGCAGCATATCTTTATAGGTGAGTTGGTTGCTACTATAACATACATCTGTATGTGTGTGTACAGGCTGTATTGATTCTCTATAATTGTTGTTTGACAATTATATATAGCCATTATTCAATGAAATATGTAGATATCTAGTGGAACGATGTTTACTTCATAGGAAAATAAACGTTATGTCAGGTTCAAAGTTGAACACTAAAGGCATGTTCGGTTGGAGGATAGGAATGAATTTTCGTGGGAATGGAATGACCATTCCGTCGGGAATGAAAAAAGAGTTGTTCGGTTGAGTATTTGGGAATGGAATCACTCATCCTTGTGTCATTGCTATCCTTGCTAATAGGTCAATTTTGTATCCCACCCTCACACACGGGATAACCATTTTTTTTCTTACTAACAATAATTTTTTATCTTTATTTTTGCTCTTGAATATAATATGTTTGTAATTCAATATATTTAATGAAAAAAAACTTGTTTAGCTATTTAAATTTTTTAATTGTTAATTTTTTTTAATTTAAATTATATATATAATCTTATTTCTCATGTAAATTAATTTTGCCTTATATTTTCTATATTATTTAGTAAATTTATTATTGAATAAACTTTTTTTTAGAATTCATTTTATCTATATATTAAATAAATAAAAATGATCATTCCATTCCCAATAAAATTAATATTACTAAACGAACAAAAGAATGGAATGAACATTCTTATCCCATCTCATTTCCATCCCAACCCATTCCATTCCTTTCGCTCATTCCCATCCCAACTCATTTCTATCCTTCCAACCGAACACACCCTAAGAGTACGATATACAAAATCAGATTCAGAAGTGTAGAAACCTAATCATAAAATATATATGCTCTCTCTTCACGGCCTCATGTGGTGGATAATATTGTTATGAAGATAATTGTGTACATTTGTGATGCAACTTTTCAGTAATTGTGTTAGTGTGCTACTCTCCGTTCAACAGGTTATCGCTTATCGTGTTGAAGGATAAGGCGGCAGCAATGAGGGCATCAATATTGTTTTGCTTCAATCCAGCTTCGATATTTTTCTCATCAATGTATTCTCCTGCCTTTTTTGAATAATTGATGTGAAAATTGAAAATGAATGTTAATTGCTGCTCGGCTCTGTTATGTGCAGATACTCTGAGAGTTTATATGCCCTTTTATCAATTGGAGGATTATGTCACCTTATGTCCGGTGCGAAGAATCTGTCTACACTTTGGCTTGCTTTCTCTGTATTAGCAAGGTCAAATGGGGTGCTTCATGCAGGCTATATTGGTTTCCAGACGATGCATCAGGCTTATGATGCTGCCTATTACAAAAAGAGGGTTTATGTAAGCCATTGACTGAAGCTACTTGTCATAGTTAAAATTAAATTATTCTATATTGTCACTAGAACTTCCCCAATTTCTCTTTTTAGTTCAAGTAGCCAGTAGGCTTACCTTTTATCTTTAATTAATTGTAATATGTTAACTTTGTAAAGTTAAGCTTTCCATTATCATAAGTTTTCTTCTTGATCATTTACATTCTTATGAATTCTTCTACTTCTCTTCTAGTTGGCAGTACAAATTCTTCTTGCAGGAGCATTGCGTTGTTTATGCATATTTCTACCATTGTTCATTTTCCAAGCATATGGATATTTTAATATATGCCATGGTCGTTCTGCAGACGAACTAAGGCCTTGGTGCAAGGCTAGAGTTCCTATGGTGTACAATTTTATTCAAAGTTATTACTGGTATGTCTCTTTTTTGTTATTATATTTCCTTTCCCAGAAAATGTTGGATATATTGTTCTACACTTAAAAGGTAAAACTGGACAAATTTTTTGTAATTGTAGGATTATCATTCTGTAGAGATAGAGATTCTTCTTCAACTCATTTCCTTTTTCATGAGAAGTTTTCTGCCAGCATATAGATTTCGCTTTTTGAAAATGAAAGAATTTACATTAAAGTGTGCTGTTTTTCCCTTTGTCATCTATCTTATTGCATGCATATAGTTCTGTATTTACTTGTGTTACTTAAATAAACTTTTATATTTTTTTCTTTATTGCAGGGGAGTAGGGTTTTTAAAATATTTTAAAGTACAGCAATTACCAAACTTCCTACTTGCCGTCCCGATATTGTCACTAGCACTTGCTTCAATAATTTATTATGCAAAGCTAAGATATGTTGTTTTCATCACACTTGGTTTCCGAGGTTTCAAAGGCTCTCCTGTGAATAAAAGTTCTTCTCCTTTGTATTACGTGGAGGCAGAGACAATGTCAAGTAATACTAATCTTACAGGTGGTCATACGTCTAAAATTACCCAAGGTACAAGCTGCTTTCATATACAAATTAAGATATATTTACCCGTGTATTCTTATATTTCTTGTTACAACACTGTTGCCTATTCATATGCCGATACCGAACCGATAACTTCAATCCTCTCCAATAGTTGTGCTACATGCGTCATCATTCCTTCCCCAAGTCGCATAAGTCTTCGATTCTCAACTACAATTTATCCTATGCGCAAAAAGGAGATTGACATATGTACCTCTGATATACAAATTTTTATTTTATATAATTATATACTTGCTTAATGGTCACAGCAGATTGAATGTGTCATGATGGAAGATTCTGGCTATATTTTTCTTTATAGGAATGGAACATAAGTCAGAGAAAAATAAGTTTGGGGAAAGGTTAGAGTAGACTGGCAGAATCTAGGAGATAGTACTAGGGGATATCAGGCTTGAGATCTTGGGAACAAAAGTTTGTTGAGATATATAACCTTGTTAAGATAGAGAGACTGAACTGTAAATTCTAGTGAGATGTGTATAACTTATGGTAGTAACTAGTTACAAAAAAGATTTTGGTAACCTGGAAAAGAAGATGTATAGCTTAAAGTGTTAGGAACCAAAAAAAAAGAGGGGAATAATTATTAGATTAGAAAGAGAAGAAAGATTTAAAAGGATCAGCCAGAAATGTGTGTGAGAGGGGAAGGAAAGAGCATAATGGTCCTCTCAGCCTGAAACACCTTTCTGTTATTAGTCAAAGAATAATGGAAGTTCATGTTTACATTCTACTATTTATATGTGGAAAGAGTATAAGGTCCTCCCGAGACACCTTTCTGTTATTTAGTCAGAGAACAATGTAAGTACTAAGTACATATTACATCCTACTATATATACTTGGTATTCATATATGAAACTTGCGTTAGTCATAATTATACTCGAGTAGCAGCGAATCAACCTGATAGACAATGAGGTGGTTAAGCCGTTAAGGAACATTATAGATGAAAGCTAGAGAAATTACATGGAGAGGGATTTCCTTTTGAATATGTTGTTCTCACCTTTTTGCTGCAGTTTGTCTGTTTTATATAAATGTAGGCTTTTTGGATTTTCTTTTCTTTCCATGAAGTCTAATGCCTGATTCTATGTTAAAAAAGTGCTTACTCTCAATGTAGACAGACTAAATTGCCCTTGACAAAAGAAACAATTAAAAACAGAAACCTGATCGCATCCATCTCATTTTATCCAAATAATAAAACATTATCAACATACAGGTAATAATAGAAATCATCTTAAGGTGGCAATATATTATGGCGAATACAGGAATACTGACTGTTTTAGGTATTTTTAAAATGTAGCAAGGTTTGGTCTGTTTAATTGCTGCTCCATTTTAGGATTTTTAATTTCTTTAACATGTAATTTTGTTGCCACATGCAGATAATGGTTTCTTTTGATTCTGTGGTTCCTAACAGAAGATCAAACTCTTCGTCGGAGGAGACAAACCATCAGGGAAAAGGATCTCGTTAAGCTTCCATTTGAATCTCGTTCATTAGACAAGGAAGAATATTTGACGCTGACTCTTCTTCCCTTTGTTTTGCATTTGGGATTTATGGCAGGCGTTGCATTCTTGGTGATGCATGTTCAGGTCAGATATAAATGTTGCATCAGTTATAGTTTATTATGTTCTTTCATGTGATATAGAGCTTTCCGCTGGTGAGTGGTTAGTTGTATCGTCAGGTGAGTTAATACCTGAAAGAAAGAAATTCTTATGCCCTATTCAGCAAAGATGAACCCTGCCCTTGGGGGATAATATATTACATTTCATGAACTCTCATAGAGTGTACTGAGTACTCACTAACCCAAGGTGAGTTATATCATTTACTTAATGTTTATGCTTAATAAATTTAGTCTATGTCTATCATTCACATAAGTTGACTGAGAAGCAAGAATCGAGAACTAAACACTAGATATGTCAAGTGTAATGTTTTCACTTTTTCTTAACTCTTTAGTTGTAATACCACTTTCCATTTAGGTCCACTTCAGAATTAAATGTGTAGTGGTAGGATATGTGGATCGATACAATAAGCATTTTATTGACGGGTATTGAAATGGGTACTTGAGTCTGGATGAGTTAATTTGTTTTGTCGTCTATGAATGATTATAATTTATAAGCTTTAGGTAAGAGTCAGTATTATCAAGGTGCAATTAATCGAAACGATTGGCGAGATTTTGTTGTCTTGACATTGAAAAGGCAATACCTTTGTGGTTTCCGCTCAATTAGGCTATACCGTGAGGCAATTGATTAAGCATGCATTCATGAAAAAAATTGTTTTCAGTGTAGTATTTGTAAGAAAAATAAAAAATAAAGGCTAGAAAAAAACGAGTACAATAACCACTTTAAGCAGATGAAGCTACAAACAAAGACTTGAGACTCACTGCTCCGTCTTTTTTCTTTTTTCTTCTTCTGAATCTTACTCATATTTTCTTCTACTTCTATCTACTCTCACTTTGTTTTTTTATTTATTGATTTATTTCTGAGATTTGGACATACAACGTCTTCGGTTTTTATTCTTTTCCTATTTAAACTTTTTTTAAAATTTTTTAAAAATGATTATCATTCTGTAATTTTTATGTTCTTTTTGAATTTGCGCATAACAGTTCCTCTTTTTAATTTTTTGGGTATTATTATTAGACTCCGTAATTTTGTACACGACACGTAAGTGCACAAAATAATTATATTTGTATTTGAATGATAATATTTTTTATGATATATATATATATATATAGAGAGAGAGAGAGAGAGAGAGAGATTGATATAATATTTATTACTATTATTTAGTGTGACATGAAAACATGACACGACAAACTCAAAAGTACATATATTCATGTTCATTTCGTGTTGTGTCTGGGTATGATGTGCACGAAAGTACACTGACACAATTGTAAGGTTTAATTATTATTTCATTTCTACAGTACACTTTTTCATGGTGTATTATATATTTGTAACCCTGAACGAGTATCTTCGATATGGAGAAATAATCTCACATCTCGATAATCGATGGAAGGACCTTGTCGCCTTGCCTCCCTTTGAATTACACTGGTAGTGGCAAAAAATAAATGCACAGCTTCTGAATATCTTAGTGTTTAGCTAGGTGTTTAAAGAAGTGTAGAAAATCAATAATTCAACAAAATGATATCTCAGTCTTTATAAAATTGAGGGAGAATACCTGATTTATGTGATAGATTGCTATGATTATCGCTATTTTTGCATTTAGATTCAAATCCCTTGTCACTCTGTGAGATTAAATCCTCATGATTCACATACTCTAGTTTTTTATTCCCTCTTTTGATTATACTGGTGGCAGTCGTTGCTTTCATCAAATTTTTTACAATTATAAATCATTTTCTCATTGATCATACTTATTTATGTTATGTATACAGAAGCTTTTCCCGCTTAGTTCACATTATTGTTCAACTTATACTATTTTAGTTTATAATTGGCATGGCATTCTTGTCGGGTTTCAAGTCTATTACTCCTTTATTGCGTCATAACAGTGCATGATAATCTACAGGTTGCAACTCGTTTCTTGTCTGCTAACCTTCCTCTTTACTGGTTTGCCTCTTCCTTGCCGGCATTATCTGAATATGGCAAAAGATGGGGGTATCTGATTTGGGCTTACTGTGCAGCTTACATTCTTCTTGGCAGTTTGCTCTTCTCAAACTTCTATCCTTTTACTTGAAGAGCTTAACAACATTCTTCTATTTCTTCAAAGGATAAATTTTATCTGGCTAATTGAATTGAGTTTTGCAAGTTTTATGCAGAAGGGTTAGAAACACAACAGTGCTATCATACATTGTTTAGAATTAATGGCAGAAGAAGAAAGCTGAACTTCAACGATAACAAGAGACTGTTGTCTTTGGCATTTGTTAAGCTTATTTTCTGTTTGAATCTGATTATGTATTCTTCATTTCATTAGTTCATGAACTCGAACCTCTAGATTTTATTTGCGTTATGATATTATTTGCAACATTGTTGTTGGAGTTTATAATCTTCTATTCGTTGTTGTTCAACCTTGCCATTATTTTGCAGCATTTTGTGGTCAAGTTATTCTTATCACGTTAATTACGTTGAGTTTTAGGCTTATTCTGGCTGTCAAATGGATATACGGATCTGTCTATATCTGAATCCGAAAATCCGTATTTGTATCTGAATCTGAAAATTTTTAAAGGTTAATATTCGAATCCGGATCCGACGGATCAGGATACGGATAATATCCGGATCCGAATCCGATTTTTAATAAGTTTTTTAAATTTATATTAAAAATTCAAAAAAAATTGTAAAAAAAATATTAAAAATTTAATTTAATTTTTTTTAATTGAGTTAAGAAATAAAGGGATTTAAGCCTATTTTATTTTTTTAAAATTAAATTTTATTTATATTTTCAATCTAATTTTGTTATCTTAATAATATTAAACTCAAATGATATTTTTATATATGTTTATAATATTTTTACAATTATATAAAATTTGAATAAATATATTATTTAATGAATATATATGCACACACACACTACAAAACTAATAGAATAAATTTTAAATTGTATATATATATATATTATTTATGTGATATATGTTATACAATTTAAAATACATAAAATACTATAGAAATATAAATTGATATATATTGAATATAGATTTTAAAGTATAACCATGTATAATGTATATATTATTTTTAAATTAAAATAGACATTAGAGTTGAGCTAATTAAAAAATATAATTGAATCAAATTAAATGGGCTTATAACTATAAGTGTATGTATTAAAATATATAAATTGTGACGCCCTCCAAATCCCGGGGTCTAGATCTGGGGGTCACCAACCAATCAACAATAAAATAATATAAATTAAAGGCACACTGGCCCAATAATATATCAGAGGCGCACTGACCCCGCCAAACCAAAGATCGCTAACAGGTTATAGTATGAAATTAAGCAACTGAAACTAAAAGTAAATCCAAATACTTTATTACAAACTCACAAGTAGCTTACCAACTCAAACCAAAAGTCTAGATATGTTTTAAGTCTAAATTTATTTTATTACAACTTCTATCGACAGACAAACTAAACAGCTACTACTTGGGAGGCCCAATGAGTGAGCGGTCCCCTAACTCTTCTCCGCCTAGCTCTGTGTGAATGGCTGGGACTGCTCATATTAACTGTCTGGCAGAATTTAATAAAAAGCAAGAGTGAGCCAAAGAAATGCTCAGCAAGTATATGAATAATTGAATTTAAATCAAGATATGCGATCTGTATAGAGAACGGAATATAAAACAGTTTATTATAAAAACTGAACAATAAAATAAATCACAGTTTATCTCAAACTGAAACAATGCAGTATGTCATCAAAATGAATCAACTGCTCAAAATCAATTTATAATAGCCAAACTGGCACTATGGATTGGGTAATCACCACACACCACTATTGCCCCCTGATCAGGTTCAAAAGCAATAGGACTAGTTATGCCACACCACATAATCTAGATTTCAGTTAGGTACCATAGGCAAGTAATGTTAGCCTATAAGAGGATGGAATGGTTACCATATCCCCTTAAATATGCTGGACTAGTCCCACTACTAGTCTCTTACGCCAATTATATCACACTGCTGGACCAGGGTCTGTTACTGGCCTCTTACGCTAAAGTCCAATCCAATAGAGCAACCCCAAATAAATAAAGGTATGCTTAATTTTAAATACAGGCCATATCCCCATTATTTACTACGATAATACCAGATATGACGTGTTTATTATAATCAACTTTCAATATTCAGAGTACGAATAACAAGTAACTCTGATGCACAGAATAAACAGGAATCATAAATAGTTCTGAACAATAACTATTTATCATGATACGAATAACTGAAAACAGTAAAACAAAAGTGTTTAAGAGGATCAAAGAAGAAATACTTGCTTGATATCACAACTGCCTTAAAGCTGGAATGGGACGACTACTCTGCTCGTCTATTTAGTACCTCGCTTGTATCTACATGTAAAATATTCTAATTTAGATTCTAGTGTCTACCCCGCGTTCTATTAATAACGAACACCAAATAATAGTTAATAAAAAAGTAGCATCAATTAGCAGACAAGTAAGCATATAAATCATATATTAGATAAGACTCACAAATTAAATAGCAGTCAAATAAATAAAAGTAGAATCTAAAATATTATACGAGTCAAAGTGAATCATCATTATCAACTCCAGATAATTATTGGATCCATAAATATTTAATAAAATATTAATCCAGATTTATAAATAAATTAAGGAATTGAAATCATTTTTATCACTTCCGGATTATTTTTAGGATCTCAAACAAATTAGTTTCATTTAGAACAGATAAAGAGATTATTAAATAAAAATAAATAAATCATTTTTATTTCTCAAAATAATTAAATCCAATTATTTTAATCATATTTAAATAATATTTAATCAATCAAATTAATTGATTAACGAAAATTAATCAATCAACTTAAATTAATTAAACTATTATCTAAATACATTAAAATAATTAAATTAAATCAATTTTGGAATCAAAATAATTTATTTTAGTTTTTGAAATCATTTTCAAAATTAAAAATATTTCTGAAAATAAATTTCAAAAACATTTAATAAGGAGCCAGCACATAGTAATAAATTACCCTATACATGCTTTTTACAGAACTCTCAATATATATACATATTTCTATTACTGCACATTAATCTATAATCTCAGCAAATTATCAGATGGACTGTAAGAGCATGGCATGCTTATATGCCATGGTCATTAAATGAGTTGCAGAAACTCTTATCACTTTCTCTAAACAATTATCAATTTATGTCAAGAAACAAATAGAGGTGCATCAAACTCTGTATCTAGTGTCAATTTTAATATTAAAAGTAATCAATTAAGCCAGTAGTGCATCATGTTTCAGACAGGAATTAGAAAGCTAAATACTGCACATATTACAAGTAAATATTGCAAGTAATAAAAGAAGGCATCCTAAAATTAAAACAAAAATTTGCAATTCATCATGTCTTAATAAATTAAGCTAATTAACAGATGATGAACAGAAAATTCAGATAATGAAAATAGGATTTTCCAGATACTGAAACAACCAAGAGCATAAAACTGATACTTAATTAAGCAGGTCAATTTACATGCTGGAGACCAAGAATGACACATATTCAACAAGAGTAACAAGAATTTCACAACAGACAATTTTAAAAGCATGTTTTCATGTAAATCTTATTCATACATGTGTGGTATCATGTACTAAAAATAGACATGTAAAACTTGGTCTAAAAGGAATACAGATGATTCATGAATATACTTAATGTAGCATGGTTAAGTATGGTCGTAGGTCTTTGAGTTACTAGATCATATTAATCAATTGACATGTCAACACAATGGATTATGAACTAATGCACTTAGATTAATTATGATATTGATCATAAAACTAGCAAGGCATGATAAACTCAGACAATTGAGAGACTATAATACATCCTTTTCACAAAATCAGGTTACAGGGTTACTAATCTGAGCATGAAGATGTAGATAAGGAGAGTAGTGTAGCATAGATGTCACAGATAGCATATAGACTAGAGTTTGGATGAATAAGGTGTTGACACACAAGTTTACATGAGCTGTATGCCATAAAAGAAGTAATCAAGCATAGTATATCACATACACAGTTGCACCAATTATTCATTCACAAATGGAGACAGTACACAGACAAGGACAACTAGTTACATTGCACAGTACAGGCATATACCACGCTCATTTAATGAGATGCAGAAGTTCTTAACACCTACCACAGACTTATATCAGCTCATTCGACAAGTAACAAAGAAGCATGCAATACTTTTCATATGACTCAGCAAATTAAGCAGTAAAATATTCAATTAAGTAGATGACACAGGATTTTGTAGAATAAGCATTTAAGACTGATAAAGAATTTGTCACTGCACTAATCTACTTCTCAGAAGAATTTGTATATCTGTAAAGAATATACTGAACTTAGCATGCAAATAAAATTCTCAAAGCAAATAACATATAAAGAATCATTCATGGCAAATTTCTAATTTTACTGCTGGTAAGAACTAGAATTAACCTAGGGATAAATCTTTATGTTATAGGGAGCAACATACTATACACTAATGCATCAGAATCCATCATTTCAAACAATGGTGCATCAACGATAAGAAATGAGCAAGTAATTGGCTTAGTAATACTGAACTAGTACAGGGCATGCTTGACAAATCACACAGGACTGAAAATCAAGGTTAGGAGAACAAGAAAAATCATATAGTCAGTCATAGGGTGTCATAGGCAAATCACATGTTAACAAGTACCTCAAATTAGTACTAGTAATAGTATAGCAGACATGATTAATTCTGTCACTAGTGTAGATACTAGTCCTAGAAAACTTTGCAGTAAATTACCATTTTGAATAGTGAAAATATTGACAGACATCAAAAAGTTGCACTACACATAGACATGCACACATATATGTTCATTTAATAAATTTATGTTACAGAAATAGTCATATAAATCACACAAGTACATAGAAAAACATAACTTGCCAGATAGTAGAAACCAAGGAAACACTGGTGACTCGCAAGCATACGCAAACATACACAAATAGCAGCTAGCCAGCAACACAAGTCAAACATCAGCAAACTCAATAAAAACGATACCAACAGACTCCTAGTCAGGTAAGCAATCCGGTCATATAACTAGCATCAAGAACCGAGCTCTATGACTCGTTTTCCGGTGAAAAATGAAGCACACCGGCCATGGATTCCGGGGAACCAAGACCGTCACAAAAATCAGTAAAGCTTACATCTACAAGTTACCAAACCCTAACATAACTCAACCATACCAGTAAAATCAAGAACTGAGTTCAACAAAACCGATTCCGGCCAAAACAAACAACTTACAGTCAAAATCCGGTGAACTCGTTTTGTTCCAAAAATCAAAATAAAATATTCATAGATTCACCAAGCTACGCTCTACACAGCTACGCTAATCAATTAAACAACCAAGCAGTGGAACTCCAGATATAAAAATCAAAATATAAGCAGTTAAACATGACTTTGCACACTAGCGACTTTCAATCAAAATAGATGACATAATCATATAGTAGAGATTACAAGCTTCACATCAACTACTCATATGCAAGAAAAAGAGGTCGATATCACCTTCAAATAATCAATCGATTATAAGAGCCCTAGAAATGGATTTCCCCCAAATTCCCTAAGTTCCAAGCTGCTGATCTTTACTGTAATTAGTAAAACTAATAAATATTTTTATTAACTAAAAGCTATTTATATTTTAAAGAAAATTTAGGGGCTTAATTTGATTAAAAGATAAATTACCCCATAATTAAAATAAAATGCCCAAAATTATTTTTATGGGATAAAATATAAAAATAAATATTTTTAAATAAATACAATATATATGTCAAAATTTCCCAAAATTTATGAATGATTCAAAAATAATAAAATAATTTTATTTTGAGGACTTTATCATTCCTATAAAAAAATAAAGAAACCAAAAATAAGGTTTCTAGTCTTCTATAGGGGTTGTGTCCGATAATCTCAAATCGAAATAACTTTATTTTAATGATACAAAAATTACAGTAAAATAGAATTAAATATTTTAAGCTACACAGAAGTCACATAACACATATCGGATAATTTTCTATTTATTAAAAATCCTAACACAAATAAATGCATATAAAAATAATCTAAAACACAATAAATTATAATAAAAGCATATTTAAATATTATAAAATACATATAATTTTCCAGGGCGTTACAACCTTCCCCCCTTATAAGGATTCTGTCCCCAGAATCCACTTCAGAAAATAGATGAGGATACTGAGCTAACATTTCACTTTCTACCTCCCATGTTGATTACTCAACCAAGGGATTTCTTCACAATATCCTAATTAAAGGTATTGTCTTATTCCTTAATACCTTATCTTTACGATCTAACATCTTTACTAGTTTTTCATCATAAGATAAATCATGTTGAATATCTACAGGCTCATATTAAAAGTAATGATCTTGGGCTGACCTGCATTGCCGGACCTTGTAGCTTTATTATGATTCCTACTGTTGACGTTGACTTTGCAGTCCTTGGATACATGACCTTTATTGCCACACTTATAACAAAACATCTCAGGATTCCATGGTAAAGAACACTCGTTAGCGTAATGTCCTTTCTGCTTGCATTTATAACACACCGCATTAAGTCGATTACACACCCCACCATGGTTTTTCCCACATATCTTGCATACTGGTGGTGGTCGATTTCCCTGTTACTGATTGTTGTTAAAGAATCGGTTCACTTGCTGCTGGTTATTATTCTGAAATCGATTCCCTTGATTGCCAAAATTATGACCTCCATTCCCTGGTCCACCATTTCCCTTGAACTGAAATCCTGGTCGGTTGTTGAAATTGCTCTGAAATCGGTTTTGTTGTTGATTCCCTGATCGGCTGTCAAACTTCCTCTTCTTTCCATCCTTCTCTTTCTGAGACATGTCGCTCTCAGCTTCAATGATCATCGCCTTCTGTACTACCGCAGTGTAGGTGGTTAACTCGAAAACAGCCACCCTACTTCTGACCCATGCCTTTAATCCTTGCTGGAATCTTTTGGCCCTCTTCTCATCAGTGTCTACAAAATCTGGCACAAACCTAGCCAATTCTGTAAACTTGGTCTCGTAATCCGTCACATTTCCTTCCTGTTTCAGCTCCAGGAATTTGATCTCCATTTGGTTCTGCATGTAACGTGGAAAATACTTTTCCAAGAACAGTTCATTAAACCTTTCCCAAGTGGTTACTCCTGTCCCCTCAAGAGACTTCCTAGATTCCCACCAATAATTGGCTTCTCCCTTCAAAAAGTAGCTAGCATATTCTGTCTTCTGATTATCCTCGACTTTCACTAATGCAAAAGCTTTCTCTATCTCTTTTAGCCATGCTCTAGCTTCTACAGGATCTGCTTCCCCATGAAACTCTGGAGGTTTCACGGCTTGAAATGCTTTAAAAGTTACAGCCTGTTGTGCTGGCAACTGTTGCTGCTGACGTGTAAGATTATCAGTTTGTTGACGAAACAGCTCAAGTATCTGCTGCATCACGTTGACATTTCCCAGTTCTACCGGATTCTCTTGCACTACTGGAATTCCCTGAACTGCAGGGTTTCCCTGTGCCACGGGATTCTGATTGTTGTTCTGATTTCCCAAGTCATTCTCAGTCGCATTTGGATTGGCCATATCTCTGGTAAATAAACAAACAAGTCCTTTAGTACGTTGCTATACATGATGTTGATATAACATTTATCATGGAAAGGCATATGTAGCTAAGAAAAAGAGTTTTCCTTTTTAAATAAAATCCTTGTTCCCATTCATGTTATCAAATCATGGTGCACAACTACTAATGTACTTGAATGTCAAAAGGAAAAACATGTCTAAATATAACAACACGGATCTACACTACAAAATTGCCGTCGATATATATAAATATTTACATGGAATACAACAGCTCATCTGACTAGCCTACAACATCCTACTCCCTGGACATTCTACTAGAAAAGATATTAACTATGTATATTCAAAATTTCGACATACCTCCTACTCCCTTACCATACATAGGCATCACTACCATACATAGGTATCACAACATAGCTCACAACATAGGCTTAAACTAAAATCAAATGTAAACTTATCTCAAATGATTATAAACCTATCTCATGTGATCTACCAAATCTTTCACGGACTATATCTCTACTTATTTCAGTGACTACTAACCTGTAGCTCTGATACCAACTGTGACGCCCTCCAAATCCCGGGGTCTAGATCTGGGGGTCACCAACCAATCAACAATAAAATAATATAAATTAAAGGCACACTGGCCTAATAATATATCAGAGGCGCACTGACCCCGCCAAACCAAAGATCGCTAACAGGTTATAGTATGAAATTAAGCAACTGAAACTAAAAGTAAATCCAAATACTTTATTACAAACTCACAAGTAGCTTACCAACTCAAACCAAAAGTCTAGATATGTTTTAAGTCTAAATTTATTTTATTACAACTTCTATCGACAGACAAACTAAACAGCTACTACTTAGGAGGCCCAATGAGTGAGCGGTCCCCTAACTCTTCTCCGCCTAGCTCTGTGTGAATGGCTGGGACTGCTCATATTAACTGTCTGGCAGAATTTAATAAAAAGCAAGAGTGAGCCAAAGAAATGCTCAGCAAGTATATGAATAATTGAATTTAAATCAAGATATGCGATCTGTATAGAGAACGGAATATAAAATAGTTTATTATAAAAACTGAACAATAAAATAAATCACAGTTTATCTCAAACTGAAACAATGCAGTATGTCATCAAAATGAATCAACTGCTCAAAATCAATTTATAATAGCCAAACTGGCACTATGGATTGGGTAATCACCACACACCACTATTGCCCCCTGATCAGGTTCAAAAGCAATAGGACTAGTTATGCCACACCACATAATCTAGATTTCAGTTAGGTACCATAGGCAAGTAATGTTAGCCTATAAGAGGATGGAATGGTTACCATATCCCCTTAAATATGCTGGACTAGTCCCACTACTAGTCTCTTACGCCAATTATATCACACTGCTGGACCAGGGTCTGTTACTGGCCTCTTACGCTAAAGTCCAATCCAATAGAGCAAACCCAAATAAATAAAGGTATGCTTAATTTTAAATACAGGCCATATCCCCATTATTTACTACGATAATACCAGATATGACGTGTTTATTATAATCAACTTTCAATATTCAGAGTACGAATAACAAGTAACTCTGATGCACAGAATAAACAGGAATCATAAATAGTTCTGAACAATAACTATTTATCATGATACGAATAACTGAAAACAGTAAAACAAAAGTGTTTAAGAGGATCAAAGAAGAAATACTTGCCTGATATCACAACTGCCTTAAAGCTGGAATGGGACGACTACTCTGCTCGTCTATTTAGTACCTCGCTTGTATCTACATGTAAAATATTCTAATTTAGATTCTAGTGTCTACCCCGCGTTCTATTAATAACGAACACCAAATAATAGTTAATAAAAAAGTAGCATCAATTAGCAGACAAGTAAGCATATAAATCATATATTAGATAAGACTCACAAATTAAATAGCAGTCAAATAAATAAAAGTAGAATCTAAAATATTATACGAGTCAAAGTGAATCATAATTATCAACTCCAGATAATTATTGGATCCATAAATATTTAATAAAATATTAATCCAGATTTATAAATAAATTAAGGAATTGAAATCATTTTTATCACTTCCGGATTATTTTTAGGATCTCAAACAAATTAGTTTCATTTAGAACAGATAAAGAGATTATTAAATAAAAATAAATAAATCATTTTTATTTCTCAAAATAATTAAATCCAATTATTTTAATCATATTTAAATAATATTTAATCAATCAAATTAATTGATTAACGAAAATTAATCAATCAACTTAAATTAATTAAACTATTATCTAAATATATTAAAATAATTAAATTAAATCAATTTTGGAATCAAAATAATTTATTTTAGTTTTTGAAATCATTTTCAAAATTAAAAATATTTCTGAAAATAAATTTCAAAAACATTTAATAAGGAGCCAGCACATAGTAATAAATTACCCTATACATGCTTTTTACAGAACTCTCAATATATATACATATTTCTATTACTGCACATTAATCTATAATCTCAGCAAATTATCAGATGGACTGTAAGAGCATGGCATGCTTATATGCCATGGTCATTAAATGAGTTGCAGAAACTCTTATCACTTTCTCTAAACAATTATCAATTTATGTCAAGAAACAAATAGAGGTGCATCAAACTCTGTATCTAGTGTCAATTTTAATATTAAAAGTAATCAATTAAGCCAGTAGTGCATCATGTTTCAGACAGGAATTAGAAAGCTAAATACTGCACATATTACAAGTAAATATTGCAAGTAATAAAAGAAGGCATCCTAAAATTAAAACAAAAATTTGCAATTCATCATGTCTTAATAAATTAAGCTAATTAACAGATGATGAACAGAAAATTCAGATAATGAAAATAGGATTTTCCAGATACTGAAACAACCAAGAGCATAAAACTGATACTTAATTAAGCAGGTCAATTTACATGCTGGAGACCAAGAATGACACATATTCAACAAGAGTAACAAGAATTTCACAACAGACAATTTTAAAAGCATGTTTTCATGTAAATCTTATTCATACATGTGTGGTATCATGTACTAAAAATAGACATGTAAAACTTGGTCTAAAAGGAATACAGATGATTCATGAATATACTTAATGTAGCATGGTTAAGTATGGTCGTAGGTCTTTGAGTTACTAGATCATATTAATCAATTGACATGTCAACACAATGGATTATGAACTAATGCACTTAGATTAATTATGATATTGATCACAAAACTAGCAAGGCATGATAAACTCAGACAATTGAGAGACTATAATACATCCTTTTCACAAAATCAGGTTACAGGGTTACTAATCTGAGCATGAAGATGTAGATAAGGAGAGTAGTGTAGCATAGATGTCACAGATAGCATATAGACTAGAGTTTGGATGAATAAGGTGTTGACACACAAGTTTACATGAGCTGTATGCCATAAAAGAAGTAATCAAGCATAGTATATCACATACACAGTTGCACCAATTATTCATTCACAAATGGAGACAGTACACAGACAAGGACAACTAGTTACATTGCACAGTACAGGCATATACCACGCTCATTTAATGAGATGCAGAAGTTCTTAACACCTACCACAGACTTATATCAGCTCATTCGACAAGTAACAAAGAAGCATGCAATACTTTTCATATGACTCAGCAAATTAAGCAGTAAAATATTCAATTAAGTAGATGACACAGGATTTTGTAGAATAAGCATTTAAGACTGATAAAGAATTTGTCACTGCACTAATCTACTTCTCAGAAGAATTTGTATATCTGTAAAGAATATACTGAACTTAGCATGCAAATAAAATTCTCAAAGCAAATAACATATAAAGAATCATTCATGGCAAATTTCTAATTTTACTGCTGGTAAGAACTAGAATTAACCTAGGGATAAATCTTTATGTTATAGGGAGCAACATACTATACACTAATGCATCAGAATCCATCATTTCAAACAATGGTGCATCAACGATAAGAAATGAGCAAGTAATTGGCTTAGTAATACTGAACTAGTACAGGGCATGCTTGACAAATCACACAGGACTGAAAATCAAGGTTAGGAGAACAAGAAAAATCATATAGTCAGTCATAGGGTGTCATAGGCAAATCACATGTTAACAAGTACCTCAAATTAGTACTAGTAATAGTATAGCAGACATGATTAATTCTGTCACTAGTGTAGATACTAGTCCTAGAAAACTTTGTGTTAGGTCCGTAAGGATGAGGTATTAGCTAGAAGGGGGGGTTGAATAGCTTAATACCCTTTTAAAAATTAGAGCTTGGCGTTTTAAAATTTTCTCTTCTCTTTTAAAAATGTTACTAGTCAACTAGTAAATCAAATGCGGAAATTAAAAGAGAGTAAAGAAATAGAGCACAACACACAAGATTTTTATCCTGGTTTGCGATGGCGCAATCCCCTAACGGATCCGCTCACCCCTAGTCCAGTCCCCGAGTCCCTCCCTGAACTCGAGATTTTCCCACTATAAAAAGATTCACTCCTTATAGCGGCGGAGAAGCCTGTTACAACCACTATGTATTTATCTCGGACCTTAACTCCCCGTTAACCCCTCAAAATACAATAGCAAACCCTACTAGACTAATCTTGGAGCGTAACTCCCCGCTACCTCCTCACAATCTAAGTAGAACCCTTACAAGTTTATCTTGGAGCGTAACTTCCCGTTACCTCCTCAAATACAAGTAAGAAAAATAAATTACAACCCTGCGTAGACTACGTTCCTCTAACCCTCTGTAGGTCTTGGATCTTAGATCTTAGGTCTTGGATCTTTCCTTTTCCTCACGGTGCAGAGACACCCAACTTCCCGTCGGCGTGCCTAGGACTTGGGTCTTAGAACAAGGATCACCTCACTTCACTTCACCTCACTAACAAAGTCTAGACAACCAGTACTACGACTTAATAATTCCTGTTTAAGAAAAGAAGATTGGTGGACTAGTATATTACTGTACTAGACCGGGAACAAATAAACAAATATATATAATATAGCCGAAGCAACAGAATATATAAATGTGAGTCGGGGTAAGTCGCTTCGTGAGAAGGACGAACCACACGTTGTGTGTGAACGTGTATGCAGTAAATTAAGTGCGTATGCTAAAGTAAAGAGCGTTATGTAAAGCGTATGAATGCAAGCACTTAAATTAAATATATAATATATATAGGATATATAAGGCTGAAAATAACTAAGCCAAATATATTGTGACTTGAATAAGATCAAGAACGTTTTAAGAGTGGGTTGTTTTATAAGGTCTTGGAAATTAAAACAACTAAACTATGACCTTTAAACAAACACCGGATATACCACTAAGATTCAACGAGGATGTTTCGTTTATGTCGTACCTCGACTTATACGAATAGTATCTAACTCGGAATCAAAGTTGGATTAACTTCAAGAACTCAACAAGTTAGGTTTGTTTACGTCGTACCTCGACTTATACAAATAACCCTTAACTCGGTGTTCGAAGTTAAAGAATAAACTTACAAATATTCTACGAGTTTACTTCGTTTATATCTCTAAGTGAAATTTATACGAAAGAGTATAACTCGGAATACAAGTTCGTTTCTTTCACGAATAATTCAACAAGGAGTCCTTTTGTTTATGTCGTACCTCGACTTATACAAATTGGTCTCAACTCGGAATTAAGGTGAGTTTAAACTTGACAAATATTCTACGAGAGAAAGCTTCGTTTATATCTCTAAGTGAGATTTATACGAGTATTTTTATCTCGGAATATGAGTTAGTTTCTTTCACTTAATTGTTCCACAAGGAGTCCTTTTGTTTATGTCGTACCTCGACTTATACAAATTGGTCTCGACTCGGAATTAAGTGAGATTAATACTCTATTTATTTCAAACAAGGAGAAGTTCGTTTATGTCTAATAATTTAGACTTATACGAATGGAATCTCAACTCGGAAATAAAATGAGTTAACTTGCAACTTATCAACAAGGAGTCCTTTTGTTTATGTCTCTAAATAAGACTTATACAAGTAGGTCTCAACTTGGAATAGAAGCTAGTTTAATTACCAAATTCAACAAGGAGTCCTTTTACTTATATCTCTTTATGAGATTTATACAAATCGGTCTCTACTCGGAACTTAAGTAACTTAGAGTCGTTATTAATCCCGGAAGCCTACACCGAGGATATAAACAACTTTGTTGTGAAGAGCAAGAGATCAATTTAAAGCTCTTCCAACGGTTATCACAATTTATATAGAAGACAACGAACAAACAATTTAAGCACGTAACTATATAAATCGTAGACAAGGCTAACTATATAATAGATCTAACAAACAAACCAAGCAAGCACAAATCTATTTATAATCTGCCTAATATGTGTACTAACACATAAAAATGGAATCAACTTGTAACCCTTAAGATCTAGAGAGAAATCAAGAGAAAAAGCCAATTTTGAAGCCAAAACACACAAAAAGTAGTCGCCGGAAAAAGTCGCCGGAAAATCGCCGGAAAGTGAACTTTTGGTATAACTTTGGGGGCAACTAAACAAGTCTAAGGGCAGTAGATATATGGTCTTTGGGTAGCCTAAAGGGACTTGTATGGTTGGTGTGTTTAAAGTGCAAGTATATGGGTTTTTAAGCTTGAAAGAGGTAAGATCTATGTAAGAACTAAGCTTAAAGGGCAAGAACTCTTGGAGATGAAAAGCTACTGATCTTGAGAGCTTCTTGGGAGAGAAATTTGCAGCATATACTTGGCACTAAAAGGCTTGAGAAATGGTGTGGGGGGAGGGCTTTATTTATAGGCCAAAAATGGGGCATTTTTGATTTATTTTAAAAGGGGACAAGGGGACAAGGGTTTACATGGAGCAAGGAGAGCCACAACAATTCAAATTAAAGTTGAATCAGCTGAAAGAGGCCACATAGGTGCTTTGAAAAGTGTGCTAACCTTAATCTGCCAATTAATTAAGCTAATAATCATGAAACCGAACGATATGTTGAAAATATGACGTTTTTCAAAATATGCTCCAAAAATTATGAAAATTTGGGAACCATCTGGGAATAATCCCAATAGGTCATGGTCAAAATCCTACTCAATTTGGAGTTGACCTTCATTGACTTTTAATTGACCGAACAACCAATAACGAAATCGGGAATACAGGCCAAAAATAAAAGTCACCCAAAAATTATAAAAAAAATCCTAAAATTCTTTTTCAACATTCTAATGACATTCCCCAAGTTTCAAGTCATTTGGACATGTGTAGATATTATTTTGAGAAAAAGATCGTTTCGCTGTCCCTATAGCCCGAAACACTACTCGATAGCCATTTGTCAGAACTTGTCAACGTTTGGACTAAAGTTTTGACTCAGAACATATTCAAATATAATATTCCTAAAATAATAATGACTATGAAGTCCAAGGAATATTTAATTTGAATTAAAATACAAATTATCCAAGGAAATAGGACAATTTAGGGCTTCAGGGATAAAATTTGTATTTTATATCTAGGCAGAACTTTGTTGAAGATAAATTGAACAAATATATTTAGAAAATATATTAAAAATATATTTCCTTGAAAACCTTTAAAACAAACACTCTTTTGAATAGATAACACATTTTCTGACTCGTAAAAGCAGTGTTAAATTGCTATATTTGTTCATCTTCAGTATATGCCTCAAAATATAACATATATAAATTAGATTTGATTTTATCATTATTTTGATAAATCTTATCTAAATATATATAAAGAGAAAATCATTTGGTTTTGTTTATAAAAGCAGTTTGACCCAATTTGACTTTCTTCTCGTTGACTGTCACTTCGAATAACCTAAGGGAGGATTACTATATTAATTAGTAACTTCCTAATGCTAATTTAATTTACACTTATCATTAAGACAAAATAATCAAAACCTAATCCATAAGACTGTATCTCACAATCTTCCCCTTTTTGATATTTTGTCGAAACATTCTAGTGTAAAATTAAATATGTGTGTGACAATCCTAGACTTCCCCTACGTGTATGCAACTATCTAATTTATGCATTTTTAGATTATTAAAATCTAATTAACACTTCCCCTACAGTGTTGAAAATCTTTCTTGATTTTAAATGCATAGCAGATACGCAAACAAAATATTATGCAGCAGTTAGGATGCACACAGAAAAATTGAGTATATATACCCTTTGATAAGTGAGCACTTATCATTATTCCAGTTTCAGCTTGTATACTCCAATTTCCAAAAAAAAATTTGCTGTATGCCTTCCATTTGATAAGAATTTTTAATTCTGTATCAATTTTTCAATTCCTTATAAGCTGCAAAATATTGGTAGATTAGAATTCTATTATTGAATAAAATTCTATCTAAATTACACTTCCCTTCCCTTCACATTGATGTTTAAGCATATTCATTTTAACTCTCTTCCCCTTTATTTTTACCAAATTATGAACAATTATATTCATTTCAACTCTCTTCCCTTCTATTACAACTCTCTCATGAATATTCATTTTACACTCTCTTCCCCTTGTTGAGATTAAATATCAAAAACAAATTTATAAGTAGAAATCTAATTTTCAAAGATAATTATGAGTTTTTGAAAACTTAATTAAATTTCTAAGTTACAAATTTGAGGAGATAGAGTATAAAAACTTCCCTTTAGAATTTATTCAATTTTGAATAAATTTATGCACTGGAATATGGAAGCTGGTTTCAAGTATAGGGTTTGAATTCTTCTCCTGTTTACATTTGAAAAATCAAATTAGTTGTTCCTGGTTAATATGAATAAAAAAATACTAGGTGCAAGTTTTAAATCCATAAGCCTGTTATTAACTGAATTAGCAGTTAATATAATAATTAGCACCATAGCACAAAATTAGTTCCTGTAACAATTTAAGAGAAGAACACTTATGAAATTTCAAATGGGGATCGGGGAAATGCTGTTTAAAAACTCAACACATAATTACTACAACTGAGTGGTAACTTGTGTCATATATCAGGAGTACATAATTTATTTTAGAAACACTTCACAGTTTCTCAAACATCACAGTTAGTTCCTTGTATAAGCAAGTGATGTGTAGAATCATGTCCTGTCTTGTGTACCTGCCAACTAACAATGTTAGTATAGAAAATAAAGATAATATGCAGAAGCACTAAATATGAAGCATCACAATTTCATTCATGTAAATCCAGCTTCAATACATATCTGATGATAATAACAAAAGCAGCTGATACACATCAAGTATTGCTAGGTTGACCATACAAACATGATTCTATGGTCACTCTACATACTTAATATTTAAGACAACACTAGCACAGGAATAAGCAAAAGTAGCATAGATATTTCAGCAACTGACAGATAAATAACTTAAATAACTGAAGTGCAGATCAAAAGCATATAAGAAGAAGCAGATAACACAAAGACACTAAACAACCACCATCACACCCCTGATGTATCTTCCAACACAGGAATCAGTTCCAAGCTCATTCATCAATGAGATCAAACCCTGATATTTCAGGCAATTTGTCACTAGCATCATCTGTCTCCATATTACTACCACCAACCTCATTTTCTGGTCCTACATTTCCAGCTGCCATCACAGGCATATCATCATGTGGTTCCTCAACTAGGGGCAGAAAAGGGATGTCCAACAATCCTAATTGGACATTTATCATTTGGGACAATCCATCATCTACTCTACCTGCTCTAGTAACTGAGTTAGATAAGATTTCCACTAAGACACCTATCTTAGTTTCAGTCAACTGAAACTTCTCAGATAATGCCTTGAATTGTTCCTGGAGAGACATAAGCAAGGCCTCAAGTTCAGTGTGGCTTTTCTCAAGTGTAAGGAGCTTGGTTTTAAGCTCAGATAAGGAGACCTCATTAGCAGGGATAGGTATAACAGGCACCACTGCATCATCATTTACAGGTGCCACAGCCAAAGGAGGAGGAGGTCCAGAGAAGCCAGGTAAGGGTATAACAGTTCTAACAACTCTGTCAGAGATAGTACTGGCCACTTGGAAATGAGGAAGTTGATTGATATTGAGTTTGAAATATTCAAACACCTTGGTGAGCAAAAGACCATAAAGCATGTAACCTTTCTTAAAGCCATTTATCATTTGAAGTAAGATTACATAAGAGATGTTAAAGGTCACTTTTTGGCTGGCCAGTTTGTACATGAGTTTTATCTCAGCAAAAGTCATGAGTTTGTCAGGGGTAGTGTTTGGATATATGTTTCCTCTCATGATTAAAGCAAGGTTTTGAAAGATGGGTGAGAAATGTTCATAGGATACTCCCTTATCCTCAACAAAGAGGTTGTGTGGAACCTCTACTTCACAAAAGACAGAAAGATAAAGTTTAAGTTCCATCTTATTGAAAGTGAATTCCTTGGAAATGTCTATGTTTGCAAGGTTAAGTAGTTTAAGGCTGAGTTTGAGGGCCTTACAAAGCTCTATGTGATCCAACAACAGTGCTTTTCCATTAACAACAGATGTTACAAAGACAGTTTCCCCAACTCCATGCCTAACCTCCATATTATTGTAAAACTCAGTAACCATGTTTGGGAGGACCTTTCTGTTTGGATAAAACAAGATTGGTTCCCAATTAGACTTAGCAAACATTTGATACAATTCAGTCCTTTTATCAAGGTGGATCAGGCAGCCAGGTTGCAGCTTAGATTTGATAGACCTAGAAATAGGATTAGTGAAAGTAGAAACAGGAAGGCTTTGTTTTCTTGGTTTCTTCCTATTCCTATTATTGGAAGTGGAAGGGTGTGTGGTGGATGAGACATTACCCAGACACAATGTAGTGTTAACAAGATCTGACTCAGATGCCATTAAAGACCACAAAAGGAATGAAATCAAGAAATAAATGCAGATAGAAGAATTAAGGAGCAAGAAGACACTGGTGTTTAAGAATATAAGACACAGAACATAAATGCATGAGAAGTGAATAGACAAGTGAAACTACTGCATTCATATATAGACCAACCAGCATACATACAACCAAGTAATTGTAATACAATGTTTCATAGAGCAAAAAGGCTGCAGATACTAGGTGGTAGGTCTTGCAGGAACTGGAATAGAAACAACATTTAAGGTGTATATATTCACAAGTAGATTCATGTACTCACATACACACACATGTGTTCATATAATCTTTGTATCAAGTAATGCATAACAGGGACTACATGGCTTAATTGTGTCAATACAAGTGTGTGGTAAATGACAGTGCCTCAGAAATCCTATTAATATAAAATGAGCAAGTTAATGTCATAGAGTGACAGATAGAAGAAAAACAATTAAGAACTGAACTTTTAATTAAGCATTCTGCCAGGAATATGACATAAATTACAAAAAGAAAGCAGTTCTGCAGACAAGTACAAGAAATCAATCAACAGGTTTCCTAAAAGTACATCAAACAGTGACAAGTACTTCAAAAAGGACAACAGTCTGCAATTCACACAACATGCTCATTTAATGAGAGGCAGAGCTTCTTATCAACTGCTACACATATAATACATTTAAGATTGTATCATGCTTTACAATTTGCTGTAGACATAGAATAAATTAATCATGGTAACAGATGACATTAAAGACTGCAAATCAAGCATGTTACATAGCAATTTGTCAAAAGTACTAAACAAATTTCTATGACTCCAATAGTTAACAATTACCAGGCAAGGAAATCAAATGGTTTCTTTATCTTACCACAAATCTGAAACATGTCAAATGAAGACAAAATTCCAATTTTAAAGTTTGGCAATAATTTATTGAACACAATTATGACTAGCCAATCAATCATAGATACACCATGGTAGTATTCAATCAAATTCTTTGCATAAGATATTTTAATTCTAAGAACTGAGCAAGAATTTAGCAAGTAACTTGATCACCAGTTAAGATCTAGAAAATACTAAATAGGTTACCAATATTGCAGAGTACATTGTCTCATAAATAACATGGTAATGTACTACTATAACTGGGCTAAGCATAAGATCAACAAAAAAAATAAGCAAGTCTATTAGCAATTGATTCATAAATACAGGCATGCATAGTCCTTAGCACAAGTACATTCCTATGAAAGACATAAAGAAGAATAGGTTGCAGACTTTCAGAAATTCACAGAAGGATCCCATTAAATCAGGCAAGTAGGTTCTAGAGGATGCAACAGTAATTTCAAATCATTTAAGCAATTCCCACTCAACTTTGAACACATAGCATATAGATTTTCACAGAGCAATCAGAGAGGATATAATCAAATTAGTTAGGCTGATGCATAGATCTTACAAACATGTTAATGAAGCTTGAAGATGATGAATTAATGCACATGACATTAATAGTGGCCGTTTGATCTGTGAACAGATCAAGGAATGCTCTTGTGACATTCCAGGCAGTCCATAATCTCAGGGCAAAGGTGTGTGATTTGTGACCTAATAATAATGTACACATACAATCAGGTCATGAAACAATTTGAATTTTTGATTTCTAATCAACAAACACATCCAAATCACCTTTTTAGAAGTAAGACCATTACACTTAGGATACATACCACTGGAAAAATAGGCTAAGACTAATACTGACTTCACTGGACACCTAGTGATAATAGACTAAGCTGTCATCAATAAGTTAATACATTAAAGCTCAAGATAACAGTTAGATTAACAAGCAATGTCCAAATCTAAATACATTAAGAAACACTAAGACACTTAATCATTTCACCAAAACTGATTAAAGCCCCAGAAGTCAGCTAATCAATTGTGCATTTAATCAGATGTAAGATAGGTGTATACTAACAAGAAATATGAAAATACAGTTGACACTCAACACAAGAAATCATACCATTTTCATATTATTTAACCATTAGTAATAAGTATATTCAAATACTCATATACATCAAAATAGTAATAAAGATCATATAGGCAATCAAGTCATGAAGTGAATGAAATTTATGGACTTGTGAGCCATACCAGCACTGTGGTGGACATACACACAGGGTATCATCAATAATTAGTGACTCATGCTAAATACCTCTACTTCCCTTCATTCCACTGTATAGTTTAGCTTGACTTGTTCATGATTCACTGAGATATTAATGATTTTCATCCGTGTTGGCTCCCTCGATGAGTAGTACCTGCAATACTCATACAACCATAGTCAGTATTCATTAAATTATATATTGATATGTAATGAACCAGTGAGAATTTGACAATGATTGAGACAGAGGGTGATGAATTCATCATCGTGTCAAGTTCTTCTCTTCAAATCGACTGGTAACTGCTAGATTTGAGTTAGGGCTTGCAACTCTGTTCGAACCAAGTGAGATTGAGGATCTTTTCTTGATGAAGAGACGTTATTTAGAGTGTAGATCATCACATCTTCTCTTCTGCGAGAGCACGAATCATTGATTTCATAGAAATGAAGCTTCATAGATTAGGGTTTAGAAGACCCATCGATTTTGAACTTATTTGATAGCAAAACGTGGATGAATCGAAAGCTTTTGAAGTGTAGAATATGAATTCATGGTCAGTTTGACTGAAAAATTCATAGTTTGATATGAATTGAGGTTCAAAATTTTAGGGTTTGTGAATGGGTCGAATTTGGGGATGAACAGGCTGTACGGCTTGTGCAATAATAAGGAAAAAAATTTCTTTTCCTTTTATATTTATTTAATGAAGGGCTGGGATTTAATCTCCAAAGATCTAACAGCTGAGATTAATCAAGCTTAAAATAAATTAAAATTGTGTTTTATATAATTAAAAATTATATTATTACAATTTTAATTTCGCATAAATTTTATACTTTTAATTACAAAATTTTGTAATTAATTGCATAAAATAATGTGTCTATTATAAAATTATTTTATAATTTTAATTACATCAAGAAGTGTAATTAATTTTTATAAAATAATTAATTACCAAGAAGAATATTTTTATAAACAAAGAAATTTATTTTTAAATTTCAATTAAAAATATTTCTTGGGACATATTGATTAACACTCACTATTTTCCCGAGTTTTGAAATACGAAGTATTCCAAGGCCAATCCATAGCTGTGTTAACCAATATTATTTTATTGAGCTTAATTTCGCAATAAAGCTTGAACAACTTATAATCAACGTCATTATTGACAAATCTGAATTTCACCTTGAAATCCGGTCAAATAATAACCTTAACCACAAGCGGAGCAAATTTCACTGAAAATTAATTCAACAAAATTAGAGACACTCGGTGTCTTTACTTTGGGCACACTAGCATTCCTAACTCCAGACGGAGTTTATTGAATCTATCGGAGCTCAAAGGTTTCGTAAAGATATCCGCAATATTATGTTCAGTATCAATATATACCATCTCAATATTGCCTTTAGAGACATGATCTCTTAGAAAATGATGTCGGATATCTATGTGTTTTGATAATGAGTGTAACACAGAATTTTTACTTAAATTTATTGCACTTATATTATCACACTGAATTGACACTGCATCAAATTTTACAGTATAGTCAGCTAGAGTTTGCTTCATCCAGAGGATTTGAGCACAACATTTTGCAGCTGCTATATATTCAGCTTCTGTAGTGGATATAGACACAGAATTTTGTTTCTTAGAAAACCAAGAAACTAGACATCCACCTAGAAACTGACAAGTACCACTTGTGCTTTTTCTATCAATCAAGTGTCCGGCATAATCCGAATCAGAAAAGCACACTAGGTCAAATGGTTGTCCTTTTGGATACCATAGACCCATATCAGTGGTCCCTTTAAGATATCTGAATATCCGCTTTACAGCAGACACATGAGATTCCTTAGGGTTGACTTGAAAGCGGGCACACTTACACACACTAAACTGTATGTCAGGCCTACTTGCAGTAATATAAAGAAGACTGCCAATCATTCCTCGATATTTCTTTGTATCCACAGAGATACCACTAGGATCTTCAGTCATCTTTAAAGCAGGTGACATAGGGGTACTGATGGTTTTACAGTTTTCCATCTCAAATTTCTTGAGCATTTCTTTGCAATATTTCGATTGTGAAATATGAATGCCTTCATCGGATTGCTTAATTTGCAGTCCTAAAAAGAAATTTAATTCCCCCATCATGCTCATTTCAAATTCTTTACTCATAATATCTGAGAATTCCTTACATAGAGATTCCTTGGTAGAACCAAAGATGATATCATCTACATAAATTTGAACGAGCAAGATGTCATCATTTTCATACTTTGTAAAGAGAGTGGTATCAACAACTCCTATTTTGAAACCATTTTCAATAAGGAATTTGCTTAACCTCTCATACCAAGCTCTAGGAGCTTGCTTTAACCCGTATAAAGCTTTGTACAATTTGTACACGTATTCAGGATGTAAGTGATCTTCAAATCCAGGTGGTTGTCTTACATATACTTCCTCTTCTAAGACACCATTAAGGAAAGCAGATTTAACATCCATTTGATAGACTTTGAAACCTCTATGACAAGCGAAGGCTAAAAACATTCGAATCGATTCAATTCGAGCCACGGGAGCATAGGTTTCATCAAAATCTATTCCTTCCATTTGAGTATAGCCTTGAGCAACCAATCGTGCTTTATTTCTTACCACTATTCCACTTTCGTCTAACTTGTTACGAAAGACCCACTTTGTTCCAATAATGGAAGTATCAGGGGGTTGTGGAACTAGTTCCCAAACTTTATTATGAGAGAATTGGTTTAATTCTTCTTGCATGGCAAAAATCCAATCCTCATCCAATAACGCTTCCTTTGCGGTTTTGGGTTCTATTTGTGATAGAAAGGCCATATGACTCACAATGTTTTGAACTTGAGCACGAGTTTGAACACCTTTAGTTAAATCCCCTAAGACATAGTCTATCGGATGATTTTTAAGCAATGGTATTTCCATAGGCAATTCAAGTTCGTTCTCATCTTTTTCCAGAGGATTCTTTGAGATTGTAGGTTCAAGATTCATATTTCCAATTTGTCGAATAACATTTTCAACATCACTTGGAATATGACCATTTGAATCTGGTTCCTCTTCTATCAAATCTTTAAACTTTGAGTTTGGTTTAGATTCATCGAATGCAACATTCATTGATTCTTCCACAACCAAAGTACTAAGATTAAATACTCGATAAGCTTTGCTATTCACAGAATATCCTAGAAAAATGCCCTCTCCAGATTTTGGGTCAAATTTCGTTAAATAATCTTTGGTATTCATGATATAGCATTTACTTCCAAAAACTTTGAAGTAATTAAGCTTAGGAGTTTTACCAAAATAGAGCTCATAAGGAGTTTTCATTTTGATAGGTCATAATAATACTCTATTAAGAACATGGCAAGCAGTAGACATAGCTTCGGCCCAAAAATATTTTGGTCGACGATATTCATTAAGCATAGTGTTTGCCATTTCTTGCAACGTTCTGTTTTTCCTTTCAACTACCCCATTTGATTGAGGTGTATAAGGTGCAGAAAAGTTGTGAGTAATACCATACGCTTCACAAAACTCAACAAATTTTGAATTCTCGAATTCCTTCCCATGATCAGTCCTTATATAGATGATCGATTCATTTTGTTGATTTTGTATGCGTTTGCAAAGAGCGGCAAATGATTCAAATGCATCACTCTTTGATTTTAGAAACTCAGTCCATGTAAATCGAGAGTAGTCATCAACTACCACGAGGGTGTATTGGCTTCCTCCAAGACTTTGTACTGGGACCGGTCCGATAAGATCCATATGTAATAGCTCAAGTGGTCTAAAAGTAGACACCATGAATTTGGCTTTGTGAGATGCTTGAATTTGTTTGCCAATTTCACAAGCTTCACATATATGATCTTTAACGAAATTGAGTTTCGGTACTCCACGTACATGTTCTTTCGAACATATAGTTTTAATGAGTTTCATGTTAACATGGCCCAACCTACGATGCCATAACCATGGATCCTCATTAATGGAAACCAAACATACATTCTCATATTTCGTAGTGTCACACGTATATACATTTTTATCACGTGGACAATTTAGAGCCAGTCTTCCGTCTACATTGTAAATAGAACAATGTGATGAACGAAAAACGACTTTGCAACCATTATCACATAGTTGACTTATAGACAACAAATTGTATTTTAGTCCCGTGACTAATTGTACGTTTGTTATTTTGAATCGTTCATTTCCAATATCTCCAATGCCAACGATGTCACCCTTACTGCTATCTCCAAAGGTTACACTTCCTGCGGCTACCTTTCTCATGTTGTTCAACAATGACTTATTGCCAGTCATATGTCGGGAACACCCACTATCAAGATACCACACATCTTTCTTAGCAGTAAGGCATACCTGCATAACAGATCAGTTAAACCTTTTGGTACCCCTTTGTCTTAGGGGTCCTTGGGTTAGTACATCATAAGGCATATGTGAAATAGCATTAACAAATCTAGGCATGGGATAATATTGTGCATCATCATATAACCTTCTAGATGCTTTATTCCTAGCAGAGATATGATATGGATTTCTTCTAGGAGTATATTTGTTATATTTAGCATGATTATGAGTCTTACTATGTGGGAATATGGTAATAATCGAATTTCTAGGATTAGCATTGGCATTGTAATTCGCATTATTAATTCTAACATGAGTATTCGAAGTACTAGGATAAACATTATGACTCATATTAGCAATATGACTCGATCTAGCATGATAATTTGCATTCTTAGACATGTTTGCATTTATGTTACTAGATTTACCATTGTAGATAGGATTTTGAGTCTTAGAGCTATTTTGACGAACATTATCCTTTCTAGTTAAACTAGAGTTAGGATGAACATTTTTCATGTTCCTTGGTACATAGATTATAGGTTCTTGATGATACCAAAACCTAGGTTGACTTTGAACTTTCACTTTAGGGTCATTCCTCTTTTGTGATAATTTCTTGTCATTTCTATTTTTAGAGGTTGATCCTTTAGGAACCCATTTGTACTTCCCCTTAAGTTCACCTTCTATAGCTTTGCAATATAAACGAGTATGTCCACTTACATTGCAATACGTACACTTAGGTGTGGGTGACTTAGGTGTAGCATTAATCGAAGGTCTAGGTTTATGCTCTTCCTTTTTAGGAGGATCATTATGTTCATAACCCAATCCTTCACGATTAAATGATTCCCGGGTACCAAATACCATTCTTTCTAAAATGGCACTGCCCTTAGTGAATTGTTTCAAAGTGACTTCGAGATTTTCCTTTTCTTTGACCAAGGTATTAATCTTGTTGATCAAGGAATTCTCTTTGTCCATGACTAGAGATAAGAGCTTTTGGTTTTCATCTTTAAGCCTTTGACTTTCCAACTTCATCGTTTCTAATTCCGAGACAAGTCTTTGACGACTTTCGAGTTCAACATCTGCCTTATTTTTAAGTTTGGCATAATCGATGTTTTTACTCATCAATTGAAGTTGGTAGTCAAATTTTTGTTCTTTTAAGGCTTCATGAAGCTCTTCCTCTCGATCTCCCGTAAGTGACTGTTCGAGGTCATTTATACGATTGCATTTTGAAGAATTCTCTTGAATCAGTGATTCGTTTTGAATTTTCAAATTTAAAAGCTCAATGTGGAGCTCACGATTGCATTCGTCTAAATGAATCTTATCATTCTCAATCTCTTCAGCTTGTCGAATCAGAGACGTATTTTCGACTACTAGAGTACGAATTTGATCATCCTTTTCGTTTGTCTCGATTTTCAAGCTTTCATTAAGAGAGAGAATGTTAGTAACGTACTCCATGTCTTTAACATGTACGTCGGTCAAACTAGTGACCTCTATTTGAAGTTGGAGACACAAATCCTCATATTTGTCTTTTTCGGATTTGGTCTTGGTATGGCTTCGATTCAATTCATCATAACCAATTTTCAAATCTTTAACCAGATTTCTAAGCTCAGAAATATCCATGTCATAATGATCAATTTTAGACAATTTAATAGCATTACTACTATAAGACGAAATTGAAATTGGTTTAGATATTACCTCTTGTAGAGAAGTGGAGGCTTCCGTAGGAATAGTTTCGTCTCCGATTGCCATTAAGCAGAGGTTAACAATTTCTTCATTCTTCTCCGGAGTTTCCTCATCCTCGCTTAAATCCCATCCACTTTCAGCAACAAGAATTTGTCCTTTAGACGAATTTGGACATTCCCTTTTAAAATGACCAGGTTGTTTACATTCAAAACAAACATTCTCATTTTCTTCGGGATTTGTCTTTTTAGGCTTTGGTGTATAATTACTCGCAAATTTCGAGTTATTATTATAAGCATTATTTGCTTGTTGTTGTACACTTTTGCCTTTAGCATAGCTCGTACTAGTGAAATTGTTCTTATAATTCGGCCTACCCTTAGAGTTGAAAACTCGTTGTTGGTTACCGGATTTAAGAAAGCCTTTCCCGTATCTTTGAGCTTTGCTTTGTAAAACACGACGGAGTTGTCTCGTTAGTAAAGCAATTTCTTGCTCGTCGAGATTTTCTAACTCTTCGTTTAAATCGTCGTCGTTTTCATCTTCATCGATGAGTATTGCTTTTAGAGCCATACTTTTCCTCTTCTCTTCAGTTTTAGGAAAAGGCTTATCCGGAGCATTGTCTTCTTCGTATGCACGAAGGTTGCCGAATAAACTATCGATGGTATATGCATTCAAATTATGCATTTCTTTTATAGTGGTAACTTTAACTTTCCAACTCGGAGGTAAAGCTTTTAACACCCTTCGATTTTTCTCATTAACCGAATAAGCTTTTCCGAGTTGTGCAAGTTCATCAATAATCCGAGTAAATCTCGTTTCCATATCGATGATGGTTTCACCCTCGAGGAGTTTAAAGTTCTCGTATTCTTGGATAAGAGTATCCATTCGAGAGTCTTTAATATCCATAGTTCCCTCGTAGGTAATAACCAATTTGTTCCACATTTCTTGTGCCGACTTGCAGTTGTTAACTCTTTTGTATTCTTTTTCTGCAAGTGCACTGGTTAAGACCATTTCCGCTTTCGCGGCTATGTTCATTAACTCTTCTTCTTCACGGGTGTATTCACTGACTTTCTTTTCGATGACAATATCGTCAACTACTTTAGTCGGAACAACAACACCGTCCTCGATAGCCATCCACACTTTGACACCTTGGGATTTAGCATAGATTCTAAATCTTGTTTTCCAAGTAGCAAAGTTGGTGCCGTCGAATAAAGGAGGTCTCGAACTTGAGAGACCTTCACCACAACCAATGGTACTCAAATACGCCATAAAAGATCAACTTTTTGTCGCGTTCGTAGGCACTGAAAAAGGCCACGGAACACAGTCAAAAGCACTGCTCTGATACCAACTGTTAGGTCCGTAAGGATGAGGTATTAGCTAGAAGGGGGGGTTGAATAGCTTAATACCCTTTTAAAAATTAGAGCTTGGCGTTTTAAAATTTTCTCTTCTCTTTTAAAAATGTTACTAGTCAACTAGTAAATCAAATGCGGAAATTAAAAGAGAGTAAAGAAATAAAGCACAACACACAAGATTTTTATCCTGGTTTGCGATGGCGCAATCCCGAACGGATCCGCTCACCCCTAGTCCAGTCCCCGAGTCCCTCCCTGAACTCGAGATTTTCCCACTATAAAAAGATTCACTCCTTATAGCGGCGGAGAAGCCTGTTACAACCACTATGTATTTATCTCGGACCTTAACTCCCCGTTAACCCCTCAAAATACAATAGCAAACCCTACTAGACTAATCTTGGAGCGTAACTCCCCGCTACCTCCTCACAATCTAAGTAGAACCCTTACAAGTTTATCTTGGAGCGTAACTTCCCGTTACCTCCTCAAATACAAGTAAGAAAAATAAATTACAACCCTGCGTAGACTACGTTCCTCTAACCCTCTGTAGGTCTTGGATCTTAGATCTTAGGTCTTGGATCTTTCCTTTTCCTCACGGTGCAGAGACACCCAACTTCCCGTCGGCGTGCCTAGGACTTGGGTCTTAGAACAAGGATCACCTCACTTCACTTCACCTCACTAACAAAGTCTAGACAACCAGTACTACGACTTAATAATTCCTGTTTAAGAAAAGAAGATTGGTGGACTAGTATATTACTGTACTAGACCGGGAACAAATAAACAAATATATATAATATAGCCGAAGCAACAGAATATATAAATGTGAGTCGGGGTAAGTCGCTTCGTGAGAAGGACGAACCACACGTTGTGTGTGAACGTGTATGCAGTAAATTAAGTGCGTATGCTAAAGTAAAGAGCGTTATGTAAAGCGTATGAATGCAAGCACTTAAATTAAATATATAATATATATAGGATATATAAGGCTGAAAATAACTAAGCCAAATATATTGTGACTTGAATAAGATCAAGAACGTTTTAAGAGTGGGTTGTTTTATAAGGTCTTGGAAATTAAAACAACTAAACTATGACCTTTAAACAAACACCGGATATACCACTAAGATTCAACGAGGATGTTTCGTTTATGTCGTACCTCGACTTATACGAATAGTATCTAACTCGGAATCAAAGTTGGATTAACTTCAAGAACTCAACAAGTTAGGTTTGTTTACGTCGTACCTCGACTTATACAAATAACCCTTAACTCGGTGTTCGAAGTTAAAGAATAAACTTACAAATATTCTACGAGTTTACTTCGTTTATATCTCTAAGTGAAATTTATACGAAAGAGTATAACTCGGAATACAAGTTCGTTTCTTTCACGAATAATTCAACAAGGAGTCCTTTTGTTTATGTCGTACCTCGACTTATACAAATTGGTCTCAACTCGGAATTAAGGTGAGTTTAAACTTGACAAATATTCTACGAGAGAAAGCTTCGTTTATATCTCTAAGTGAGATTTATACGAGTATTTTTATCTCGGAATATGAGTTAGTTTCTTTCACTTAATTGTTCCACAAGGAGTCCTTTTGTTTATGTCGTACCTCGACTTATACAAATTGGTCTCGACTCGGAATTAAGTGAGATTAATACTCTATTTATTTCAAACAAGGAGAAGTTCGTTTATGTCTAATAATTTAGACTTATACGAATGGAATCTCAACTCGGAAATAAAATGAGTTAACTTGCAACTTATCAACAAGGAGTCCTTTTGTTTATGTCTCTAAATAAGACTTATACAAGTAGGTCTCAACTTGGAATAGAAGCTAGTTTAATTACCAAATTCAACAAGGAGTCCTTTTACTTATATCTCTTTATGAGATTTATACAAATCGGTCTCTACTCGGAACTTAAGTAACTTAGAGTCGTTATTAATCCCGGAAGCCTACACCGAGGATATAAACAACTTTGTTGTGAAGAGCAAGAGATCAATTTAAAGCTCTTCCAACGGTTATCACAATTTATATAGAAGACAACGAACAAACAATTTAAGCACGTAACTATATAAATCGTAGACAAGGCTAACTATATAATAGATCTAACAAACAAACCAAGCAAGCACAAATCTATTTATAATCTGCCTAATATGTGTACTAACACATAAAAATGGAATCAACTTGTAACCCTTAAGATCTAGAGAGAAATCAAGAGAAAAAGCCAATTTTGAAGCCAAAACACACAAAAAGTAGTCGCCGGAAAAAGTCGCCGGAAAATCGCCGGAAAGTGAACTTTTGGTATAACTTTGGGGGCAACTAAACAAGTCTAAGGGCAGTAGATATATGGTCTTTGGGTAGCCTAAAGGGACTTGTATGGTTGGTGTGTTTAAAGTGCAAGTATATGGGTTTTTAAGCTTGAAAGAGGTAAGATCTATGTAAGAACTAAGCTTAAAGGGCAAGAACTCTTGGAGATGAAAAGCTACTGATCTTGAGAGCTTCTTGGGAGAGAAATTTGCAGCATATACTTGGCACTAAAAGGCTTGAGAAATGGTGTGGGGGGAGGGCTTTATTTATAGGCCAAAAATGGGGCATTTTTGATTTATTTTAAAAGGGGACAAGGGGACAAGGGTTTACATGGAGCAAGGAGAGCCACAACAATTCAAATTAAAGTTGAATCAGCTGAAAGAGGCCACATAGGTGCTTTGAAAAGTGTGCTAACCTTAATCTGCCAATTAATTAAGCTAATAATCATGAAACCGAACGATATGTTGAAAATATGACGTTTTTCAAAATATGCTCCAAAAATTATGAAAATTTGGGAACCATCTGGGAATAATCCCAATAGGTCATGGTCAAAATCCTACTCAATTTGGAGTTGACCTTCATTGACTTTTAATTGACCGAACAACCAATAACGAAATCGGGAATACAGGCCAAAAATAAAAGTCACCCAAAAATTATAAAAAAAATCCTAAAATTCTTTTTCAACATTCTAATGACATTCCCCAAGTTTCAAGTCATTTGGACATGTGTAGATATTATTTTGAGAAAAAGATCGTTTCGCTGTCCCTATAGCCCGAAACACTACTCGATAGCCATTTGTCAGAACTTGTCAACGTTTGGACTAAAGTTTTGACTCAGAACATATTCAAATATAATATTCCTAAAATAATAATGACTATGAAGTCCAAGGAATATTTAATTTGAATTAAAATACAAATTATCCAAGGAAATAGGACAATTTAGGGCTTCAGGGATAAAATTTGTATTTTATATCTAGGCAGAACTTTGTTGAAGATAAATTGAACAAATATATTTAGAAAATATATTAAAAATATATTTCCTTGAAAACCTTTAAAACAAACACTCTTTTGAATAGATAACACATTTTCTGACTCGTAAAAGCAGTGTTAAATTGCTATATTTGTTCATCTTCAGTATATGCCTCAAAATATAACATATATAAATTAGATTTGATTTTATCATTATTTTGATAAATCTTATCTAAATATATATAAAGAGAAAATCATTTGGTTTTGTTTATAAAAGCAGTTTGACCCAATTTGACTTTCTTCTCGTTGACTGTCACTTCGAATAACCTAAGGGAGGATTACTATATTAATTAGTAACTTCCTAATGCTAATTTAATTTACACTTATCATTAAGACAAAATAATCAAAACCTAATCCATAAGACTGTATCTCACACTTTGCAGTAAATTACCATTTTGAATAGTGAAAATATTGACAGACATCAAAAAGTTGCACTACACATAGACATGCACACATATATGTTCATTTAATAAATTTATGTTACAGAAATAGTCATATAAATCACACAAGTACATAGAAAAACATAACTTGCCAGATAGTAGAAACCAAGGAAACACTGGTGACTCGCAAGCATACGCAAACATACACAAATAGCAGCTAGCCAGCAACACAAGTCAAACATCAGCAAACTCAATAAAAACGATACCAACAGACTCCTAGTCAGGTAAGCAATCCGGTCATATAACTAGCATCAAGAACCGAGCTCTATGACTCGTTTTCCGGTGAAAAATGAAGCACACCGGCCATGGATTCCGGGGAACCAAGACCGTCACAAAAATCAGTAAAGCTTACATCTACAAGTTACCAAACCCTAACATAACTCAACCATACCAGTAAAATCAAGAACTGAGTTCAACAAAACCGATTCCGGCCAAAACAAACAACTTACAGTCAAAATCCGGTGAACTCGTTTTGTTCCAAAAATCAAAATAAAATATTCATAGATTCACCAAGCTACGCTCTACACAGCTACGCTAATCAATTAAACAACCAAGCAGTGGAACTCCAGATATAAAAATCAAAATATAAGCAGTTAAACATGACTTTGCACACTAGCGACTTTCAATCAAAATAGATGACATAATCATATAGTAGAGATTACAAGCTTCACATCAACTACTCATATGCAAGAAAAAGAGGTCGATATCACCTTCAAATAATCAATCGATTATAAGAGCCCTAGAAATGGATTTCCCCCAAATTCCCTAAGTTCCAAGCTGCTGATCTTTACTATAATTAGTAAAACTAATAAATATTTTTATTAACTAAAAGCTATTTATATTTTAAAGAAAATTTAGGGGCTTAATTTGATTAAAAGATAAATTACCCCATAATTAAAATAAAATGCCCAAAAATTATTTTTATGGGATAAAATATAAAAATAAATATTTTTAAATAAATACAATATATATGTCAAAATTCCCCAAAATTTATGAATGATTCAAAAATAATAAAATAATTTTATTTTGAGGACTTTATCATTCCTATAAAAAAATAAAGAAACCAAAAATAAGGTTTCCAGTCTTCTATAGGGGTTGTGTCCGATAATCTCAAATCGAAATAACTTTATTTTAATGATACAAAAATTACAGTAAAATAGAATTAAATATTTTAAGCTACACAGAAGTCACATAACACATATCGGATAATTTTCTATTTATTAAAAATCCTAACACAAATAAATGCATATAAAAATAATCTAAAACACAATAAATTATAATAAAAGCATATTTAAATATTATAAAATACATATAATTTTCCAGGGCGTTACATAAATGGGCTTATGACTATAAATAGGTTTAAAAATATATAATTATATATTATATATATTAAAAATATATATTTATATATATTATATATAATTAATTTCGGATACGGATATTTTCGGATACGGATGTGCCTATATCCATTTCGGATTTGGATACGGATAATATCCGGTTATTTTTGGATACGGATAATATCCATTTTTTTCCGGATACGAATACAGATATTTCGGACGAATATCGGATTTTTTTTATCAGCCCTAAGTGACATTTAAAAATCTTGTTAGTAGTTAGGACAGCCGAGTTTTTTTGTTAAAAATCCACGAGGCCTTTTGCCAATTTTTGAAAGTATGAGGAATTCGTCAAAACTTTGATTTCTATGCATCACAAAGGATGGCAACAAGTTGGTTTTAGCTATGGATTTTGAATTGGGTTTATTTTAACTGAAAATCTAAAAAAATGTAATTAATTTTAATATCACCAACCAATACGAATGCACAGTAAAAATTATATTTATAAATTAGAATCGATTAAGTTTTGTATAGTCGAGTTGAGATATTAAATCGTTAATATATGTTGATTATGAGATATTAAATCGTTAGTATATGTTGATTAACAACTGATTAATATTCTATATAAAAATGAAAAATTTGTGTAGAATGATACTAATTAGATTTTAAACATGTTAATAAAATAATGAAGTACTGATTCATTAAATGGATATTAAGTATTAACTATTGAGTAAAAACAATTTAATAAAATAAACATATAATTTTTTTCTCCTATATATATATTGAATACAATGATTATAATTTAATAGGTATAATATTTTAATAAGAATAAGGAATCTAAGATCTTAGGTAACTTAATAATTATGATATTTTTATATGCACAATCAAAATAATATCTACAAAGATTGTGTATATCAAAATACCATAATTATGAAACACAACTATTTTATTAACTATTTTAGGAAAAAATACTAAGACGAATCTTAGGTTCTTTAGGCCTCGTTTGGTATTGCTATTATAGACAGCTAAAACAGCTTTTTGCTGAAAAGCTGTCAAAAAAGTGTTTGGTAAATTTTAAAAACTGCTGTCTAAAAAAGTGCTTTTGGTCTAAAAATTGATGTTAGCAAAAACATATCCCCGTGGTTTTGGAAAAAGCGGCTTTCAGCTTTTACAGAAAGTAGGTATCAGTTTTATCATCAAATCTTCCCAAAAATATTATTTTTATATATTATATTTCAAAATATGCATAAATCAAAAAAATTACCAAACAATCATCTAATTTTTCTGACATCACTTTTTCCAACATCACTTTTTCTCGCAGCACATCAACAACACTAAACAAAGGAGCATATTCTCTATTTTAATATGCACAACTTTTAAATATTATTTTAATATATAATTTTTTATAATATACAATAATTTTATTTAACATCTCAGAAAAAAATATACTATTCTGAGATATATCTCGGGTTCGGTATTCTCTTTACAATATACATATTTATTTATCGAATTTAAGTCTGAGATATATACATGTACATGTATACTCCCTAGTCCCTACCATATTCTCTTTGATGAGAAACAATGCATGAGATACTTCACTAAGAACAACTCAAACAACATACGCTAATGGATTTTTTAAAAATAATATAAATAAATAAAATTTTATTAATTTAGACTCTATAATGTAAAATAACACTAACAACAACTTTTATATTAATTCCTTATTATTATTATTATTAAATTTAAATCTCATTCATATTAAAGTAATGTGGTTTAATTAATAAAAATAAAATAAGAAATGGTTTTACATTACTTAAAAATAAGAAATGAAAAATTGATTTTAAACTTTTAGGGAAGTACTTCCATATTGTTGAAGTATTATTTTTGATAAATTTCTTATAATTTTAAATAAGGAGTTCATATAAATAATCCGTTAAAGTTAGGGTGTGTTTGGAATTGCTGTTACAGAAAATAACTTATTTCTAAAAACATGTAAAAAAGTGTTTGATAAATTTTAAAAATATTATTTTTTTATTATATCTCAAAATATTAATAAATAAAGAAATTATCAAACAATCATCTGATTTTTTTAACGACACCAAACAGTTTTAAACAACAATAGCAAACTCTAAGAAACAAGTAGGGATGAGCGTGGTGCGGTTTTGCGCCCAACTCGCACTGTAACCACTTAAGTGCGGTTTTAGAAAATAGAAATCAAACCAAACATTATTGGTTCGGTTTAAAAAATTACAGTTCAGTTTTTTAATGGTGCGATTTCGGTTTTAAAATATATTTTCACATTTAAATAATAAAAAAATATGCGGTTCATATTTTTGTATTATCATATATTAAATTTGATATTATATGATGTCATGAATCATTGTATATATAAACTATTAATATTATTCTTACTAATAAAAACAAATGAATGTGACTAATTTTGCTTAGAAAGACACTGAGTTAATATATATTAATATACGTTTTTATTAATGCAAGACTTAAGGTAAATATTAATAACGGTTAGGTTTTTGCTCACCCCTAATTGCAAGTATATATGATTTAAAAATAATAAGAAAACGAAAAGAATGTAGGTTTAGTTTAGCACAAAAACAAAACATATACTTGATTATTAATAAAAGGATTCAATTATATTTGTCTATTTGACCGTAGACTTTTTATATTGTAAAATGGCTGGTTCAAATAATTAGATTAACAATTTGTCAATTATATTATGTATTAACATATTGTAATATTATATATTTAGTATTTATATTATATAATTAGTTATAAGTATTTAAACTAAAACATAATTTATATTATATTATTACATATATTAGTATATATTATAAATATTAGTGCGGTTCAGTTTCTATTGGGTTCGTAAAAATTTAAAAACAAACCGAAACTAAAGTATCGATGCGGTTTTCATTCAATTTAGTTTTTAATTGATTTCATTTTTTCCGGTTCGATTTGGTGCGGTTTTTGCTCGTAAACAAGTATTCAAACCAACATGAGAATTATGGAAACAAATCATATAACAAAAAGATAAAAAAAATGAAAAATATTAAAGACCCAAAAAAATCATTCCAAAGTTTTTATCAAATGCTGAGTTGTCATTATATAATTGATAACTTTTAAATGATAAAATGTGACCTAATATACGCCCATCAATTAAAATAAGTCAAATATCATGCCAAGTCATTTCGTAAAAAAATTTGGGACAGTCTCTAACATTAATATAAAAAAATTCAAGTGTCCAGTTTTGACACGGAGCTGACGTGGCTATGCATATCAATCCTGACAAGTGATTACATAATTTATACAGCAGTAATTAAAACGATTATTTATATAAAATAAATTATACACACTACTAGTACTAGAAAACAAAGCAGACTAGCTGATTTTCAATTTAGTATACTTATAGAGGGCTCTGAATCTTGATCATCTCTGCAAAAATGTTTCAAATTTCAATTAAAAGAGGTAATTTCATTACTGGTACTGTTTGATCACTTCATTTTCATATGAACCCTAATCATATTGTGTGTTTATATATATAATTGCACACTTAATTTATATTTGTGTGTGTGAATTGTGATTGTGTTATAGCTAAAGCATTAAAGGGGTTGGGCCCACAAATCTTTGCTCTCCAAAGCTCTCATCTTTCTACTTCTGCTCAACCATCTCTCAAGAATCGTAATTCTCTAGTAAGTTCTGTTTGTTGCAGATTCAAGTTGTGTGTGTTTTGGTGCTATTTGTTTTGGTTATTGTGATATTGAAGTGAAATGATTGATAAAGATTCAATCTTTTGTTAGTTTAGTTATAAGCATTTGTTATAATTTTAGTGTCTCTTAGATATACTAGTAATTATTGTTGTTGTTATATAAGTTTTGGATCAATTTATTTTTGAGTCAATTGATTACGGTAGTCTCTTGTATAGATTAAATCGTGCATTATTTGTTGCAAGTTACACACGAGGACTAATATGCTTACTTTGTAATTTGACTAACTGGAATTTGGGATGGTAATTTGTGGATACTCTTATGAGGTTTAACTATGCAGGGCATATTGTTTTGCATATAATAACTATGATATATACTCTTTGATTTCGTGTAATTTTGTTGTATACGTGCTTTGATGGAGATCCTGGTTACATTGACTAGTGGGGAATAAAATTTGTTGTTTCTGCTAAAGATTTACGTTTAGACTTGTTATAGGTTCACTGATTTTGAATGTTGGATTTGTATCTACGTATTCTAACGGTCTGGTTGATCTATTTATCTCAGAGAGTCCAGAATCTTGTTGGAGGTAGCTTTATCGATTCACAGTCAGTTGAATCTATTGACGTTTTAAATCCGGTAAGCGTAGAAGGTGTTTTTCGATATGGTTATTTATGATTTCATAATGTATTGTACTTCGGCTTTTTTGGGCGTTTGTTTAAGAATTTGTCTAATCAGTTAGCGACTTCATTGTAGGCAACACAAGAAGTTGTTTCTCAAGTACCTTTAACTACAAATGAAGAATTTAAGGCTGCAGTTTCTTCAGCCAAACAAGCTTTTCCAGCTTGGCGTAACACTCCAATCACCACCCGCCAACGAGTCATGTTGAAACTCCAAGAACTTATTCGGAGAGACATGGTTAGTAATGCATATTATTCCACTTCCTTTTTCTTCTTTTTTAATTCATGTATAGTATCTGTTTCTTGGAAATTTGAATACATGCAAATTATCTCTTTCTTTCTGGCACAGGATAAACTTGCTATGAACATTACCACTGAACAGGGAAAGACATTGAAGGATGCACAGGGAGATGTATTCCGTGGACTAGGTTAGTGACTATCATGTATTTTTTGTTACTGTGAATATCGTTGATGTTTTTAGCCTCTTTTAATATTGATTTCTTATGCAGAGGTGGTGGAACATGCTTGCGGGATGGCAACTTTGCAAATGGGCGAGTATGTACCCAACGTGTCCAGTGGAATTGATACGTATAGCCTTAGAGAACCTCTTGGTGTTTGCGCAGGGATATGTCCCTTCAACTTCCCTGCAATGATTCCGTTGTGGGTATGACTGCATCATTTTAACCACTTAATCAGAAGACACTAGGACCTGTTCTAAATGGGTCCCTGTTTCCGATAAAAGAATTACTTTTATGATTATTCCATTTATGGCTTTCTGCAGATGTTCCCTGTTGCAGTTACATGTGGTAATACCTTTGTTTTGAAGCCATCAGAGAAAGATCCAGGTAACTTGTGATGCATTTGTTCTCAGTGTCATGACAGAAATATGCTGTAAGAAATTATGTAATGTGATTAGTGAATTCGTTAAGTTCAAAAACTAACTTGCATGTATAGGTGATGGTTAAAACCTTAGCACATAGAAATGCCCCTTCACCATTTTTAATTCATATTAGTTGATGGAATCTTCCGTCCCACCATTTATGTCATTTCACTCTAGTTCATACTTGTTAACGTTTATGGTTGATGATTGTGTGATTAATAAACAATCATTTTGGAGTAATCATGACCAAAACACTAATTTTCATGATGCTTGCGGGAATGATGAATTTACCTACATTATGTGTTTTTTGCACAGGCGCTTCTATGATGCTTGCGGAGTTGGCAATGGAAGCTGGTTTACCTGATGGTGTACTAAATATTGTCCATGGCACCAATGTATGCCCTGAGTTGTTAGAATTCTATATTTCTGCTTTTCCTTCTGTATGCTTGCTGACTTAATTTATATATTCACACTTTGCGTATTCTTTTAACTCAAGGATTAAGAAATAAGTATGAACTTGATAACTTGCAAGATCTTAGACTGTTTTTCGTAGATAAGCAAATTTTTTGTTTTTTTAATGCTATTGGTTGTTGGACCTAATTTTTCATCTCGTGTAATGGTGCAGGATATTGTTAATGCCATCTGTGATGATGATGATATCAGAGCTATATCATTTGTTGGTTCAAATACTGTATGTACTATTGCCATTTTGTTTTTGACTTCAGAATTTATTAAATTGCTTTTGTCTATAATTTCTGTTAAACTTATTCAATTAAAAAAAATATATGAAGTCATCAGCATCTATTTAGTTGTAGCTTTGTCCAGGATTGACAATAGATTTTGTTTGAGAAAAAAAAATCTGTTTGACAGTGTGTCCTTGATAGTGATCTGTTGAGCTCCAAACTTAAATGTGTATGTGACGGATACATTCTTTAAGTTGGAAATTATAGAAGTTTAAGTGATTATATAATGCTAATGTATTTGGTTGCCTTCATGACTATTTTTGTGATTGTGTATGTATAGGTGGTTCATAGTATGTAATATATGTACATTGATAGGAGTTATCTCATACGCCTAGAAGGTCACTCAAATTCCTAAAACTATGAGGCAGGGAGTTATTTCATTATGTAATTCTGATATGGTTCTACTTTTTGCTAAAGCTTCTCTGCCAATCAGTATGGTTTAGCCTGTTGAACTGTAGTCTTGTGTTACATTTCTTAATTGTTTCTGCGTCTTTCTATCTAGGCTGGAATGCATATATATTCAAGAGCATCAGCTAAAGGAAAACGTGTTCAGGTTAGCACAGTTGAACTATTATGATTGTAATACAGTTTATGATTTCACTACTGTTACATGGAGATGTAATTCAAGCATGTCTATATTAACATGGTATTTGCCAACTGATGCAGTCAAATATGGGAGCCAAAAATCATGGCGTAGTCATGCCTGATGCAAGCGTTGATGCTACATTAAATGCTCTTGTTGCTGCTGGTTTTGGTGCTGCAGGACAACGGTGCATGGCTTTGAGCACAGTGGTCTTTGTTGGAGATTCAAAAGAATGGTATCGCGCTTTCTCTTTTTGCAATCCAATGTTTCCCAGAATATCACTGTAAATTTTTGTGAGAAAAGACTATTATATATGATTTTTATGTTTATGGATATATAATTTTCCAAATCTAGTTTCTTATCCTACAATATTTACTAATTTGATTGTTCCTCTACCATTGATTGATTTTCACCCACTCCAAACTCTCGTATAATATGCATACAAGTGCAAAGGCTTCCTAACATGTACGGTTATTCAGGCACTAGTTACCTACTCTTAGTCTTTGTATGGCTAATTGGCTATTTAGTATGACTCTGGAAGGTGCTACTTCGTTAAGTAATAAGTATATGCAGAAATTATCCAAAGTCAACTAATCTTGAACATAGCTTGAGAATGATCTGTTTTGGCAAAATAAAATAATAAATTGTTAGGTGCTTAAATTTTGCATTTAATTGGTTGGATTACCTTTGGCGTGCTCTCAATGGGTGCTATTGGTAGGCTCTTTCTGCTAAAGATGGTCCATAGATAGTGTCTCCTCTGTGACTTGGCCATAAAAACCTAGTATTGGCGACGTATCCACACTTTTCAATTAACGAAGAAAGTATTGACATATTAATGCTTTTCTCTGCTAATGAAAACGTCATGAGTGAGTATATGTATTAGCCTTAATTTTACATTTTTCCTAGTGAATCATCAAATCTGTGTAGGTTTTAGTCTTTTAGATCTATTGATAGGAGTCCTGAACCCCAACCCCAGAAAATGCGTGGCTAGTTCTTTATCTAATTACATCACTATGTAACATATCTTAAATTTGTAAGGCTGCTATTCTTCTCGAGAGAGATTTATTTTATAGGAAAATAGATATACAAGTTCAAAATCTTTTAGAAGTGTAATCAGAACCATTTGTAGTTTCACCTTTGAGCTTTTATAATGTTTACATAGCTTCGGACTGGAGTAGGTAAATAATCATGCTTATCGCAAATTATTATGGATCTGTGATACCTTATGTATCCATGTTTAGTGTAAAAGATTATATATATGTATGTATATAGTACATTAAAAGTATGAATTCAAATTAATTCAGGGAAGATAAAATAGTAGAGCGTGCCAGAACACTGAAGGTCAATGTCGGAACTGATCCAGGTGCAGACCTCGGTCCAGTAATTAGCAAACAGGTGTGTACATGGTTTAAAATATGTAAAATCTATTATCAAATTTGCATTTAAGCAGCTCTGTGTAACAATCATTTTCTCTGCAATGCTGTTATTAGGCAAAAGAACGGATCTTGAATTTGGTTGAAGAGGGCATTAAGAGTGGTGCCAATCTATTACTTGATGGCAGAAATATTAAGGTATTATAAGGATGCTTTTATTTTTCTCTGAAATGTATTGCTAACTTCGGAACTGTTCTGCAATTAGGCTGGAAAATTTTGGTTTTTGATTGCCGTTTATTTGTAAGATTTGCCAACTACTGTATAGCATATTGTTGCAGAACTCTTCTGTAGATTCATCCACTGCATTAATGTCTGTGAACTTGTGGCAGCCTTTCTTTTAGGACTTCTAGTTTGGAATAGGACATTAATTTTAAAGAACTGCACTGCTTGATAAAATGCTGAAGAAGTAAATCACTAAATCAAATATGACATTGAGTTGTCCTCTAGCTTGGGGGATTCCTATCTTTTTTATTTTATTTTAATATCCCTGATTTCAGATAAAGATATTCCTTTACCGCAAAAAAGTAAACAAAGCTACCTTGGGAGCTTTTGCTCATGGAGCTGTATTTTTCATTAGAGATTACAGTCTATACATCCCACATTCTGCAGGGTCAAAAATACTGTTCCCTACACAAGTTATATTCCTTCCTTGTAATCCTATGTGGTTTAGGTTAACCAACTATCAACTTTTGTTGATGACTGATAGGTTCCAGGGTATGAACAAGGAAATTTTATTGGTCCAACAATCTTGTCTGGTGTCACCGCTGATATGGAATGTTACAAGGTACACAAATCTTTTCATATATCATCAGCTTTAGAAAGTAGATGTGTGAACCTTATATTGAGGCACATTTAGTTAATCTGCATGGGTGTTACTGCAGGAGGAGATCTTTGGCCCAGTTCTTCTTTGTATGCAGGTCTGTTAGCAGTCTCCCACTACGCTTGCTTCAGCCCAGAATGTTGCCAATGCTTGTAATGCATGTCTGTTAAGACTAACTTTCATTGTTGTGTCTGATTTCAGGCTGACAGCTTAGAAGAGGCCATAAGCATCGTCAACAGAAATAAGTACGTCCTCTCGAATACTTACCTTTGTATTCATAGTAGCTAGAAATTTTGTAGTATTTGATACACAAGCTAAATTTATGCAGATACGGCAATGGAGCTGCTATATTTACACAATCTGGTGTGGCTGCTAGAAAGTTCCAAACTGATATAGAGGCAGGGCAGGTAATGTATCTTTGTTTGCTATATACAAAAATAACAGAATCTATGTTTCTACGAGGAGCATTAAGTACTGCCATATAGGTGCTAAAAAGACACAAACGTCTTGACAGAAGGAATTTTTATTTTTTTTTAAACTTTATGAAGTAGTTTCTTTTACATGTACTACTTTTGGTACAAGTTCTTGCTTAGAAAATTGGTGCTACTATGTTTCCATCAGTCCCAGATCAAGAGTAAAGCCTATTGTACCAATTGATTGATATGCCCTTTCTTCGCTGAAGAAATTTGCTCTTCGGAGCTTTGATAATATTTATATATATAGCCGGAGAAGAAATTTGGGATTTTTAAATTTAACATTTTTACCGACATTCAGGTTGGCATCAATGTACCTATTCCAGTCCCTCTGCCCTTCTTCTCGTTCACCGGTTCCAAGGCATCATTTGCAGGCGACCTAAATTTCTATGGTAAAATCCACTTCTTTAATGTTCTAATTGTCATGTTGCAGACATAACAGAAAAAATTTCAAAATTATAATCGCAGGCAAAGCTGGAGTCAATTTTTACACCCAGATCAAGACTGTGACACAACAATGGAAGGATTTACCAAGTGGTTCAGGAGTTTCATTGGCAATGCCAACATCACAGAAACAATGATATGCATAGCAAGTGTAACAAATAATTCTCCTTTGTGGGATTTATCAACTAAAAAAGGCCCTATGGGTGTTAAAAAAAGCCAATGTACTATTACACAGTTGTAGATTTTTTATTTTCTTTTTTTGAGGTATACATTTGTAGATTTGTTATTTTCGAATTATCAATCAATTAAAATACTTTGAATTCAATGCTTATACCCTATTAAATCGAACAAAACACATTGTTATGCAGTATATATTTTTGCTGCCTAAGTTATATTTTAAGGTCCTATGCTTAAATTGGGGTAAATACGTAAATTTTAATAAGCATAGATGTTGTCTGGCTAATCACGATATCAAATGTTAGTGTTGCACGCAATGCCACCTTGTTTCCATACTGTCTATCTTGCCACTTTTTTTGGACGTTGGAAAAGGAGGCAACGTGCTTAAAAGCTTTAAAATGTTGTTAATTTTTATCAAGTGGTTTAGCAAAGCATGACTATCTTCTATTCTAATTCACTAATCGCGTTGTTCATTAGTTGAATAACATTTTTTTTAATAAAAAAAGTGCAGTTTTCTTAGCACAAAATTTAGCAATTTTCATCCACAGAATTTACGGGAGCTAAAAAGCAATTCAATGATTAGAATAATGTTCGAGATACAAAATTATTTTCAAAATTCCGATATCAAATGACATGACACTAATGATGTGTCATTATAAAATATTTTAATTGGTGAGATTTATGTGAATACAAGAGATTCATCATTATTAGTTAAATTAGAGCCAACCAGAACATAACAAATTTAGCAGATTTATGTGAATTCACAGATGTATTTGAGAAATATTTTGGAAACAAATTTGAGACATATAAGATTACTCTTTACGTTATTGACTATTTTTAATACAAATTAATTGAACATTTTATTATAATTTAAATCAAAAAAAAATTAGCTACCATCGAGAGTTTTAATCATTAATTAATCTATTTTTAATAAACACCGAGTTTTTATTATGTGAGATACACTATACAACAATAAATTGAATTAAAAAATAGAAGATAAAAAATGACCCAGAGAAGGAACATAAAGGCAATTAATTAGTAGATTCTGCCAAAACAGCCACTAATATCATACAATTAACAATCAAATAACACTATTACGGGACAGTTTATAGCATGCTGATTAAGGAAATGATGTTGTGTCTGATTAGCACTGATAATGCCCTATTCGTGTACCACTTTGTGTTGTCCAAAAGTCTTTCACACAAGTCTGCAATGACGAGGATCTCCTTTTTTGCATTCTTTAATATTTCTTTTCAAACATCTCGTCAGATGATATATATTTAGCCACCAAATTATTTATGCCAAAGTTATAAATTAATTGTAATATGTGGTGATTTGTAAACTGATAGTAACGATTCTAATACAAAATATCATTTACAATTACATAAATTATTAGTAATTTACATTCAAATTATCGATTTAATTTATATAAATCATTCGTTTTTGTTAGAACTTAGACCTCGTTAGAACGAGATTTTGTACATGTTTATGAAAACGAGTGGCATAACAGATGAATTCACTCACATAATTAGTACTACCTCCGTCCCACCCAATTGTTAACGTTTCGGAGAGAAGATCCGGCACGCATTTTAAGATGTATATAAAATATAGTTCCATAACTTATTTAATTTTTTTTTTTGAATAAAAATTTAAACATTAAATTTTACAAGATATTTTGATATTATATATCAAAATATATGTTTTTTTACAGGATCAAAATATATGTTTTAATTTTTCTAACCACATTTTTTTACTACAAACACTTTGGTACTATAATGTCAAACAGAACCTTATTATTAAAAAGATAAAATCTACTCGTATGTTATAATCTGAATATGCTGTTCAACAACTGAAAACACATAGCACATTCAATTTTGTTTGATATCAAAACACGAGTTTGTACTAAAATCGTAAGAGTGTTTTTAAAAAAAAATTAAGATCTTAACATTGTGTTCACTTGGTATGAATTAAATGAGTAAAAATAAAATGAAAAATTATGTAAATATTTTATGAAAAAATAAAGTAGGGAAAAGTAATAAACAAACATTAGAGAATAAAAATTTTCGATAACAAAAATGGTAGGGAATATGATTAAAGAAAGGAATGAAATCTTGCTTTTAAAAATGGTGGGTTAGAATTCTTATTTAAACTAACTCTTATATCCGTGCAAGACATGAATAATTTTTAAAATTTGAGTTATGTTTTATATTTTATTTAAATATATTGTTATTTAAAATTCATGATGTCTGATGGTTTGAACATATATATATTAACCGAATAACCGGTTATACTAATTTTTAAAAAATCCGTCCTACTAGGAAAACTCCATTTTTTTATTTGTGTATGAACTTTCCGAGTCAAAATACTTATCTCAAGTTCATCAAAATTATCATAAAGGTAAGAATTATATATAATTTTGTTGACGATATGTTTTAAGATACTTAATTTTTAAAATGGAGAATAAATTAGATAATGTGTATAAAAGTATAATAATAAGAACAATATATTGAACAAATCATTTCTTAAAAATATGATGTTGCAGGCTTCATATAAAAAAGAGAATAAAGAACCTAAAATTCATCTTAAGTAATTTTTCCTAACATGGAGAACAAAACCATGGTATACATGGCAATGAAGTTCTCTAACATGAGATTCAAGTAGAATAGGACTTTTAAGCCCAAAGGACAAAACTCCACGTTCAATAAAGGAAACACTTCAAAACCTGGAGGAAGTGTCAAATGTGGATACAAGACATGAATGGTGGACAGATCTAAAATAAGATGTTACAACTGTAATGAGATGGGACATTTTGCAACAGAATTTAGAAAGCCAAAACAAGTGAGAAGAAATGACAATGATTATGAAAAACTCAAACAAAAGTATGAGGCTTTGCTTAAAAAGCAAAAAGGAAGGGCATTTGTGGCTGAGGGCAAGTGCTAGGAAGAATATGATGATGAAGATGAAGAAGAGTATGAAAATCTTGCTCTCATGACAAAGTTAGAAGAAGACTCACCTACTTCATCCAGTCAGGTACCCATTCTTACTACTGTAGATATGAATACATCTCAATATAAGAAAACTGTTGAAAGTTTAAGTTCTGAAATTTTTAACATTCATACAAGCATGCTAGCTGCTAATGAAGAAAATGCTAAGTTAACTAGTGCTAATGAACTGTTGAAATACAAAAATGAAGAACTAGAACTTAAGCAAGTTACTTTTGAGTCCCTACAACATGAGAATGAAATTCTCAAGAACAAGATAGTATGTGCTTCCCATATTGAGTGATTTATCAGAAAACAGATTTCTGAAAATGAACTTAAAATCAAGATTACAAGAATTCTTCTTCATTGTTAAAATCATACCAGGATGATAATACTGAAAATCAAAAGGTAGGTATTCTTCTTCAGTTATGTTAGTTGAGTTAGCATCTGCAATTTACTTTGAATTTGTCTTTATTTTACATAAAAACAAATTAGGGGAGATTGTTAGGGATTATGGTGTAATTAACTAGAATTACTTAGTTTTAATTTATAAGAAACTAAGTAAAATGTACTGTCTTATGTATATTGACAGTACGTCTTGTTGTCACTTATAACAATATATTTAAAATCCAAGTAGGTGACAGTAAGTCTCAATAGTTACTGTCTTGTACAAATACAATAACGTGATTCATGAAGTAGAAGTTCACAAAGTGTTCAAGCACAAAATGGGTCAAAACTTTGACAAAAACATTCTACAACTGAAGCCTACGACAGCATATTCAAGTGACAGCACAAAAGAACAGATGACATCAACTATTCTAATGACAGTAAACTTGGCGGAGAATGAAGATTCACAGACAACAAGTTTTACTGACAGCACGTTTAGCGGAGATAATTGACAGTAGCCTTGGAGACAACAAGTTTCAAGGATCTATCAAGGCTTGACAACAACATATGCGAATCCAAAGATACTGTCACCAGAGATGAGCTAAAAGTTGACAGTAAACTTTTAGTGAAAATGGCAGTCTGTTACAGGTAGTAGATTAGATAATGAAAGCACAAGGAATGATTTAGACATTACTATCTACTCTGTCAAGCCTACTATTGCAACTTGGGAGAAGACAAGTAAAAAGATAAGGTCTGCACCAGGAGTCAAAGATTTATATCATCTCAGCACGACTTTATCTACAAATAGAACGAAGCCAAGGTTGAACCATAAAATTACAGTTTCTATTTTTAGATTTATTCTAGGACAAAGGAAAAATGCACATGTAAGTGAGATATGTGTTTTAGTATAAATAAACATATCTCACAAGCATTTTTCTCTGTGAAACTGAGTTAGGTTTTCTCTCAAGTAAGAAACATTAGCAAATCCATTGTTCTTGTTTCTTTGTAGCTGGAATTATTTTCCAGTCAGTTGTAGCAAATAAAAAATAATAAAATTATTTTTTGAAGTTAAACACCTGTTTTTAATTGCTTGCTTATCGTTGTCTGAATTTCTTACTTGATACTATTACTTCTTGTTTATTGTTAGCAAGATTAGTGATAATTTATCAACTTGCATTCAACCTTCACCCATTCTGCAATACTCATACTGTTTAACAACTGGTATAAGATCGTCGGGTTAAATATACATAACCTGAAAAGATCTAAATATGAGTGCACAAAAAGTAAGCAACATAAAAATACCCACCTTTGATAATGAACACTACAATCTTTGGAAAAGAAAAATGACGTTGTTCATAAATACAACCAACCCACTTTACCCTGGAATTCTGGAAAATTGTCTTTTTATTCCTCAATCATTTGTACCTGAAACCACAATGGAGGGTGAGACAATACCTGCCCACTGAGTTCCTAAAAAGGTTTTTGAGTACAATGATACAGAAAAGAAAAAAGTTTCTTTGGATGTTTGTTTACAGTTTATAATCATTGAGGCTCTTGACAATGTTATGTATAATAATATTGTCAACTGTACTAATGCAAAATAAATATGAGAAACCATTGAGATTCTGTGTGAAGGAATAGAGGAGGTGAATGATAATCAAAGACAAATACTGGTGTCTCAGTATAAGGCCTTCATGGCCAAACTAAATGAAGGGTTGACAGAGATGTTTGAGAGATTTAACAGGTTAATCAATGACCTGCAGCTGCATGACAAATTCTATGATAAGAAGGAAGTTAACATGAAATTTATGTTAACACTTCCTAACCACTTGGAGCACAAGGTCACTGCCATAAGAGAAGGGAGAGACATGTCTAAAGTTTATCTTGAAACCTTGTATGACATTCTCAAAACTTATGAGCTAGAGATGTTACAAAAAAGAGCTATTCAAACAGGCCAAAGAGGAAAGATGGCCAACACCTCAAATGCTCTAATGGCTCAAGATCCAAAGATGCTGCAGCTACAAGAATCTCAACATCAACAACAAATCATGATTGAAGAGGTTACTGATGAAGATGAAAGTGTTACTCATGAACTCAAGGATGGTGATGAAGATGAGATCTACACCTTGGATTAACTTGACAACATGGAGAACAAAGTCATGGTATACATGGCAAGGAAGTTCTCTAACATGAGATTAAGAAGAATAGGACTTTTAAACCCAAAGGACAAAGCCCCAGGTTCAACAAAGGAAACACTTCAAAACCTGGAGGAAGTGACAAAGGTGGATACAAGACAGGAATGGTGGACAGATCTAAAATAAGATGTTACAACTGTAATGAGATGGGACATTTTGCAACAGAATACAAAAAGTCAAAGCAAGTGAGAAGAAATGATAATGACTATGAAGAGCTCATAGAAAAGTATGAGGTTTTGCTCAAAAAGCAAAAAGGAAGGGCATTTGTGGCTGAAGACAAGTGCTAGGAAGAATCTTATGATGAAGATGAAGAAGAGTATGAAAATCTTGCTCTCATGGCAAAGTCAGAAGAAGACTCGCCTACTTCATCTAGTCAAGTACCCATTCTTACTACTGTAGATATGAATACATCTCAGTATAAGAAAACTGTTGAAAGTTTAAGTTCTGAAATTTTTAACATTCATACAAGCATGCTAGCTGCTAATGAAGAAAATGCTAAGTTAACTAGTGCTAATGAACTGTTGAAATGCAAAAATGAAGAACTAGAACTTAAGCAGGTTACTTTTGAGTCCCTACAACATGAGAATGAAATTCTGAAGAACAAGATAATATGTGCTTCCCAGATTGAGGAATTTCTCAGACAATAGATTTCTGAAAATGAACTTAAAATCAAGGCTTACAAGAATTCTTCTTCATTGTTAAAATCATACCATGATAATAATTCTGAAAATCAAAAAGTAGGTATTCTTCTTCAGTTATGTTAGTTGAGTTGGCATCTGCAATTTATTTTCAATTTTTCTTTATTTTACATAAAAACAAATTTGGGGAGATTATTAGGGATTGTGGTGTAATCAACTAGAATTACTTAGTTTTAATTTAAAAGAAACTAAGTAAAATGTACTGTCATATGTATATTGGTAGTATGTCTTGTTGTCACTTGTAACAGTATGTTTAAAAGCCAAGTAGGTGACAATAAGTCTCAATAGTTACTGTCTTGTACAAATACAATAACGTGATCCATGAAGTAGAAGTTCACAAAGTGTTCAGACATAACATGGGTCAAGACTTTGACAGTAACATTTTACAACTGAAGCCTACGACACCATATTCAAGTGACAGCACAAAAGAACAGATGACATCAACTATTCTAATGACATTAAACTTGGCGGAGAATGAAGATTCACAGACAACAAGTTTTACTGACAGCACGTTTAGCGGGGATGATTGACAGTAGCTTTGGAGACAACAAGTTTCAAGGATCTATCAAGGCTTGACAGTAACATATGCAGAGCTAAAGATACTGTCACCAGAGAGGAGCTAAAAGTTGACAGTAAACTTTTAGTGAAGCTGACAGTCTGTTCCAGGTAGTAGATTAGATAGTGAAAGCACAAGGAATGATTTAGACATTACTATCTAGTCTGTCAAGCCTACTGCTGCAACTTGGGAGAAGACAAGCAAAAAGATAAGTTGTGCACCAGGAGTCAAAGATTTCTATCATCTCAGCACGACTTTATCTACAAATGGAACGAAGCCAAGGTTGAACCATAAAATCACAGTTTTTATTTTTAGATTTATTCTAAGACAAAGGAAAAGTGAACATGTAAGTGGGATATGTGTTTTAGTATAAATAAACATATCTCACAAGCATTTTTCTATATGCAACTGAGTTAGGTTTTCTCTCAAGTAAGAAACATTAGCAAATCCATTGTTCTTGTTTCTTTATGGCTGGAATTATTTTCCAGTCAGTTATAGCAAACAAAAAATAATAAAATTATTTTTTGAAGTTAAACACTTGTCTTTAATTGCTTACTTATCGTTGTCTGAATTTCTTACTTGATACTATTATTTCTTGTTTGTTGTTAGCTAGATTAGTGATAATTTAACAAGCTGTATTCAACCCCCCCTCTACAACACTCATATTGTTTAACAAAACTTATCTTTAAATAAATATATAAATTTTATCTCTTTTAAACACGAACACATATAAAATATGTGAAAAATTATATAAAAGTATTTCTACACAAGATTATAAATAAATTAAAATCATAGATACAAAAATAAAATAAATTCTAATCATATAAATACAATATTAAAGTAAAAATATTAAATATTAAAAATAAATTCATACATTATTCGAAATGTAAGAAATTATGCATATTTGTCTATATATGTATGTAAGTAAGTGTGTGTGCCTGTATGTATTATAATTTAATATTAAATGTCACTCATATTTAGTTAATTATTAAAAAAATATAAATATTCGTCGAGTAAGTAGAATTTAAAAGTAAAATACAAACTAACGTGTAAATGTTTAAAGGTTAAAATTTAATAGTTAAGTAATAAAAAAAAACATATACATACATTAATACTGGTTAACAACTTATTTATTATTTTATAGAATTATTTAATAAAAATTAATTATATAAAAAATATATTAATTTATAAATAATAATGTTATTAAGAAAAAATTAATAATATATGATATATATGTATGTATATATATTTATATTAATGTAATTAGATATTTAAATAATATTTCTAACCATAGTTAAGAAAAACTAACTAGATGGACTATATTGAACCATTGATTTTAATTTGAAGGCTTTATTTGAGTCTTATTAAACTACAAAGGCGGCTTATACGCTCCTACGTCTAAACCATAAGGATTTTTTCTTTAATTATTAAAAAAAAAACTGTGAAGGGGTCAAATATCAAACCCTCAGGCCTCATCATCTATAAAAGAAAATGCACTCCTCGTAAAAGACTACATATTCTCTCTCTCTCTAGACTCTAAGCCCCAACCCGCATCCTTACATTACATAGTTAGTTAAACTTCTAAATTTCTACGCACACTTCTAGTTGCATTTATCTTATTCGCAGTAAATAATATATATTTGTACGTGTTAGAAAGAGATACATGGGTGGGAAAAGATTTGGTGTCCTGTTATGTGCAGAGGACTCTGAATATGTCAAGACCAAATATGGAGGTTACTTTGGTGTTTTCGTGGAAATGCTAGCGGAGGAAGGTGAAACATGGGACATGTACCGTGTCGTTGCAGGGGAATTCCCCGACGACAAGGACATCGAATTTTACGATGGTTTCGTCATCACCGGAAGCTGCAATGATGCTCATGGAAATGATGTTTGGATATGCAAGCTACTAAATCTCATCAATAAGTTGGTTTCCATGAAAAAAAGACTTCTAGGAATTTGTTTCGGGCACCAAGTAAGTTAAAAACTTTTAGTAATATTAAGCAGACTGTTTTTTTATTCCTACTATCCCAGTCTTAATCCACAAGCGTGCTTAATTACTTTAACATTACAATGTCAACTCCACCCGGCTCCCAAGTTTTGTTTTCTATTGCAGACCCGTCCTGAGTTTAAAGATGCCCTATGTCATCTCAAAATTTTTTTTATCCCTAATTAAGTCATTCGATACAAAATTAGGAAACTACTCATGGCTTAAAAAATATTTTTCTCTGATTTTTGCTAGGAAAATCATTAATAAAACTTTCAAAATTAGATTGGCTAGCATTTCCTTTTCGAATTGATAAAATTCATTCAACCATTGTTGTGACATACTATAACTGAAATGACATTTACGTGATTTATAAAAAAAATATAGCTTATAGGCCCAATTTTTTTAAAGATGGGCAAAAAATATGCCCTTTTTCTATTTGCTAATTTACTTCTTTTGATTTTTAACTTCTAATAATCGACTTAAATTTTGTACCGCTTGCACTCAGAACCGGCTCAGTGAAGTTGCTGAGACGTAAGCTCTGTCAAGTTGCTGAGACGTAATATGATAATGTCTTCGTACCAAATCATTAATTATATCTCACTCAAAAGTAAAGTTAAGGGATGCATATATTATTCTTATTCGAGAGAAGTTGTTTCCGTATACACCCGGACTTATGAAAAAGATTTTGGGAACAAATTTGGAACCATTAAAAAGCTGAAAATATGCAAGGAAAAGAATCAAGTAAAATGGTGCAAATATATTACTGTAATTCATTTCTAGGTAATGTTAGGTAACATGTGTGTATCATATGGGCTGGCTAGCCGACCATACAAATTTCAATACTTTAATTAGGCAAGAGGCGCCTAAAGTATTTAGAATTATTTAGAGATTACGTAGAAACCCTGTATTTTATATATCTAGCTATCTATTTACTACAATATCTGCTGGTGCCTTTTGGGTAGATACTGGGGCGTGCATTAGGAGGAAGGATTGGAAGGGCAATCTCAGGATGGGACATTGGAATTACAACAATTTATTTTTCATCCCCAATGCATATCTCATCTTCTTCCTCCAAGGTCTTTCCTTCAACATTCGACGGACATACTTCAATGTCCGTGATCGAATGCCATCAAGATGAGGTATTCTATATTTCTACACGAGTAAATTGCAGAGTGGCGAACTTAACTCCTCATAGCATTTCAATGGCCGGAGTTTTAAATTTCCAATATGGTGGTTAGACATTGCTTTTATTCTTCAAAAAGATGGCTAAGAGCCACTTTTCTGAGAAAATAAATCATTAATTTTTTGTGATTAACTACCTTTTTGAAGAAAAAACAATGTCCGGTCACCATATTGCAAATTTGAAACTTCGCCACTAAAATGCTATGCGGGGTTAAGTTTGACCACCATTTTGTAATTTACTCATTTCTATACGACTATACATATGATTTATTTGAGAGTTTCTTTTATTAATAACAAAAAAAAAAACATGATTAGCAGGACTAGTGCTCTATTTGACTACTATTTACAGTCGAACTTGATCACTTTACATGTTTTACTAGGTGTTGGAGCTTCCTCCCAGAGCAGAGGTGATGGCATGGTCGAATAAGACAGGGATAGAGATGTTCAAACATGGTGACAACATCATGGGCATTCAAGGCCATCCCGAGTACACTAAAGATATTCTTCTCCACCTTGTTGATCGTCTTCTACACCGCAATTTTATCTCGGTATGCTACAAGTTTGAATGCATATGTGTCTTACAACAACTCAATATATATTCTTCTATACTAATACATGTATGAAAGTTTAATATAACTTACCGGCATTGTACTGCTGTAGGTAATTTCTGCTTTCTTCCTGCTCCCAAAGGGCCAAAGGCCAAATTCAAAATCATCATTTGTTATGATAAACTAATATAGCTAATGTAATCTTATGTATATGTGCAGGAGGATTATGCTAATGACGTGAAGGCGAGGATGGATGCATTTGAACCAGATAGAAAGGCACTAAAACAGTTGTGCATCAGTTTTTTCAAGGGGAGATTGTGATACTGATAGTTTACATTCTGATAAAGTCTAAGTTGTAGGTGCTCAGGATATGTATCAATGTATGTGTGTATACATATGCATCACCAAACTTCATTGATTAAATCAACTATTCATACTTTCAATACATTCTCACCTGGTTTGATTCTGTAGTAGCTATTGCATGTATATCTTATTTTAAGTTTAATCAATGCCTTGTGTGCAACAATGTCAAGCTGAATGGTGCGAATCCCATGCCTAACAGGGGAGAAGTAAAATGTATGTGTGCCTACACAAATGACTTCTGGTGCTCCCCATAGAACTTCCAGAGACATAAGATTAGGATTTATTTGGTCACAAGTAGTCATACATATATGAACCAACTGATCAAGGACCCTGAGTAACTATATTTCATCCTCAACTCCATTTCTACTTTGTATCAGTTCCCACAACGTTCCTACAGCATCCCAGTTGCTCGAATCAGCAAATGTCTTAACATTTAACAATTAATACACCTGATTTAGACATTAAATATTACTCATAGTAAAGTGTCAACAACAAAATGTGTTCCCATATACAATGCACCATCGAAAATTCACATGTCAGTGCTAAAAACTTGTGATTTACTCTGTTAACATGCTTAAGATTGAGGAAACGTGTGTTATTAAAATATAATTATCTTATTCAATGTACACATATCCTCCGTGCAAATTCAGTAACTAGAGTTAAATGCACTTCACGTCTATTAATTTAGTTACGAGGGTTCAAAGTCACCATCACGATTAAATATTATAGGTTCTTTTTATTATGTTTAGTTCACCAATAGTTTTTTTTATGACAAATACAATCCCATTTCAAGTAAGGAACTTGAATTATCTACAACTCCAAATAAGAAGGCTACCTTCTTTCATTGTTCATTATATCCTCCCTATAGCAATTAACTAAACCAACCTCTCAATTATGATTATTGATTAATGCTCAAAATTGATCAACAATATAAACGCATTTTTCTCCGTATGATTCAACTTTTAAGTGTCACAATTTTTGGGATACCTAGCATTTTTCTTATAAATATATTGTCCTATTCACATCTTTTTTTTAAAGGTTAATATCAATTTTTAGTGCTTTCATTTTCACACAAAAATCCAGTAACAACCAAATTTGCAGAAAAAGCATGATACATTTTACTTTTAACTCTCTCGAATGGACTTGGTGAACTAATTTTAATAATCGAAGCACATGTAAGTGGATATTTAGTCATAGTGTGAAGAGTCGGACCTGAGACCATGCGGCTTATACTCTTAAATGAGGCACCAAAAAAATAAAAAAATTAGGGGCACATTTTTTTTTATAAAAGAGTGAAAAAAAAAATTAAAAAATATATGTAGAGGCACAAAAAAAAATTAGGGGCACAATATTTTTATAAAAGAACATCAAATTTTTTTAAGATATAAGAACCAAATAATAATAGTAATAATTAGGGCCAAGATAATTTATTTATTTTGTTTGTGTAAAGAAGCACAATAAAATTAAAGATATGTAAATATTAGATATCAATCTCCATATTTTGTAAAAACTAACGTTTCCTCTTCTTATTATCATTGGCTTCCAAATCCCTAATTACAGTGACATTTAGTTAGGATGAAAAAACATTGATCTGGAGCTGAAGGGAGAAAAATCAATCAAAAAAAGGTTGATTTTTTTAAAAGATTATACAAAAGGTGGAGGATTTCTTAGGTTTATGAAATCAACAACTTCCACCGATAATGAAGATGTTAACGTTAGTGGTGGGAGTCAAAATATTAATATTGGAGAAGTAAAAAAAGATGAAAATATGGTTAATATTGAGAACACATTTGTTGATGAAGAGGAATTATTGTCTAACAACGAAAAAGAGGATAATGGTCTCCATCATAACAAAACTCGGGAAAATGATTACATAGATATCTATGATCTTGGAAATTGGAATAAAATCAATAATAAATTTAGAGACTTCAATGTTGATAAAGGTCCAGTAAGAGTTCAAGTAATTGATGATGATTCTTTTTCACGTGATGCTAATAGAAGACATTTTACACGCTCATATTACACTCGAAAATTGGGTAATGAAGAGAAACAAAATAGAATATGACTTATTTATTTGAAAGTTGCGAATAAAGTTTTTTGCTTTTGTTGCAAGTTATTTCATTGAAGTTAACAACGCTATTGAGATGCTAAATTATTTGAAAATGATGGGAGAATGTTATCTGAATGACACTATGGTTTATAGGATTCGGTTAACTATACCAGTTACAGTGGCTTCCGCGGAAAGAAGTTTTTCAAAATTAAAGTTGATCAAGTCTTATCTTCGTTCGAGTATGTTACGAGAGAGATTAAATGAATTGACCATGATATCCATTGAAAATAATATGTTTCCAAATCTTGATTATGAAAGACTTATGAATGATTTTCCTAGCAAAACCGTAGAAGGATAATTTTTCAAAAATAATGTTGTTTGTAAGTAAAAAAAATTTTAGCGACTTAGCCACAAAATTTTGATTCACTTGAAATTTTGAATTTGTCAGAGCCGGCTCGTGTCAAACTATACTTCTAGATCTCAAATTTGTTAATTCTACTAATCAAATACACTAATTTGTTAATTATGAAAGTAACTTCAATTCTTAATTTCTTATCGGACTAAGGATAAGACGAACCCAAAGTTTGAAAACCAAACAAAATAGTTCGATTTTCAGATTATTTTTTTTACCAAAACCGAGTCATTATTTTCAGATTTTTTGTTTTGTACTTGATTACACTTTTTCTATTCTTCGCCATTCAACTATTATTTTGATTTCTGACTATAAATCTTTATTTTATCCCTCTATTAAAGTTGAAATAGATTATAGCTATACTTTCAAAACTTATATATAATATATGAGGCATGAATGGAATTTAACTTTCAATCTATTTTCTGAAGTCCCCCGTCCCCGTGTGCATGTTATTCTAAATTCACCAGCTACGCACAATTATTTTTAATGTGATTTTGAACTTGATTGAAGAACAGAACAGAAAGGCATTTCCAAAACAAGAATCTAACGTGTATGCGAGTTACGAGTAGTATTCAGTAACCAATTCAGGAAACCTATCTTTAGTTTCGCATTTAACTTCACTTTAATTTTTTTTGTTTCATCCTTTTGAATTATATTATACTTTTGAAGTATCCATTGAAATATCTCTTTCAGTGCCCGGTTTCCACAGAACATTGTCCTTCGTACCACAAACCTAGTGATTCCAAGAAGACGCGGCGGCTAAGAGTTCGGAGAAGAGGAGAGATTCAGAAAAGAGAGAGCCAGAAAAGAGAGAGCCGAATAGAGACCTTTCCTTTGGCTTTCCTTTTCTTTGCTTTTCTGGGTCTCATTTTTGTTTTCTTTTACCAGACTACTTACTGGAATGCTCAAAAGAAAAGCTTAGAGACGACAGGAGTGATTCCTGGGGATAAAGTTTCTTTTTTTCTTTTTGACAAAGAACTGCTTTATGGAGGAAATGTTTGAATGAAGCTTGTGGTGAGTTTCATATAGCTGCAAAACCTTTGCCTGAGCTTCAATTACATCGAACCTTCTTATTTAGCCCTCCCGGTCAGTGTCAAGCGGATGCATTTTCCCGAGACCTCCTTCTCACTCTCGCTATGTCATTTACAACCCCCAACGTATTTAGGGAAGGAGACCGTCATCCGAGTGTTAGAAAATGAAAATTTTAAGACATATTTTATATATGTTCTTGATGTAATTTCCAAAAATTAACTTATGGAAGTTGTTTCTTGTTATGAGGACTTAAACTTTCATATTTGAATCTAAGACATTTTTTTAGTGTAATCTATAAATAAATTGAGTAGAAATCGCTTGTTTAAAATGGGTTAAATGAGTTTACTTGATTGATTAATTTAATTATGACTTTTATTTTAATATGAATATTGAGTCAATAACTTACTGTGAGAGTATATATATATTATGTGACTTGAGCTGGGTCGGAGTTATTGTCAGAGTATATATATTCTGTGACTTAAACTGAGACAGAGTTTATTAATAAACTCTGATGGACTAGCTTATCAGAATTTAATAAACTCTGATGGTCAGGTTAGAGTTTAACAAATTCTGATGGAACTAATAGTCAGAGTTTAACAAACTCTGATGGTCAGGTCAGAGTTTAACAAACTCTGATGGAACTGATAGTCAGAGTCAGTGGCGGACCCAGGAATAAATTTTAGTGGGGGCACAACGTATAAATAAAAACATAGAACTAATAAAAGATGTGTAATATTATAGATATTAGGATATTAGGTTTGTCTTTTTCAAATATACGGTTTGTCTTTTTCAATTAAGATATTAGATTTTTTTTTGTTTTTTTGTTCGCCCGGTTCACCACTCTATTCTTTTTACACTGATTTCGACTTTGGACTTAAAGCTAACTTGGTTTTTATTGGATTGGGCTTGCTAAATATTAGAACAAAAAATATAAATGAAATGGGTTGGGCTAGATAAATATTTGACTATTGGGGTACCACTATTTAACTAGTGGGGGCACCCTATTTTGGACTTTATATATTAAGGTATTGGGTTAAAATTCACTGGGGGCCCATCCCCCCATTATCCTATATGTAAGTCCGCCCCTGGTCAGAGTTTAACAAACTCTGATGGTTAGGTCAGAGTTTATATACTCTGATGGGTCTATCAGAATTTAGCTAAACTCTGATGGTTGTTGCTGATTCTGAAATATATTCTATTAAAGGCACTTTAAGTTAGAATAATTATTTTAATTAATATTTTATCTATTGTTACGTTTTATTGTATTATATATACAGAAAAATATTGGAGATAAAAGAGGGAGAAGTGACAGTGAGACAACTTTTGATACAAGTCTGAGAAAATCTTAGCAGTTATACTATGTATCTCTCACACACATATTATACAGATTATACATAGATTTTCAGGAAAATGGAATTCTCCTAGGATAACTGGTGTTCTCTTTCTCATCCCCAGACAGATCGGTATACTTCAAGCGCAATTGCTATAATATATACTTCCCCGACTTCGTAATGGATGGAAATTAAAGAGTTTAGCAGGGCGGTCTCTTTTATTTAAAAAAGAGTGAAAATTATGGCGTGAAGTGACCCCGGGCACGTCTAGCTCACAAGTTTTGTACGTTTATCTTTATGAGAGTCCTTGCTCCACATTCCTCTACAAGAAAAAGAACCTTGTCTGCATTGCCATTGCCTTCTTTCTTGTAGACTGCTCAGCGCGCCCCTTTTCTCAAGATAGGACTATCTCAGCCATGAATTTCTCATCCAAAGGTCAAGCTCTGGTTTCAGACGCTGAAGGCAAGATGCATCCCTTTTACTTGTCGAGCTGATCTTATCCCATCTTCTTCAGGCCACAAAAAAAAGGTCATCTCAATGCAATTCTAGCTTAGCCTTCGAAGCGGGACTATACTGATTACCCATTACCACCTGATCAAAGAAGTAACGGAGTCCCGAGAACAAAGTCGATGTTGAAAATCCAGGCGAGGGTGACACCGAATAATCAAAACAAAATAAAATGGCCCATGTTCAACTTTCGATTCACTCGTGGGGTCCGGGCGGTCCGGCAACCGCGCATTGTAGCAGCAAAGAGTGTTAGAATAATAATTCAAAGTTGTTTTGATTATTATAATTGTTTTTGAATTATCCAATTTGTTATCACTTGATAGTAAGATAAGATTAGTTTTGAATAATTTAGTAGTGATATATCAAAGATAATTATATTACTATTTTCTAGGAATAGGTTATCCATTGTATTTAGCCTATAAAAGGCAAATTTATGCATTGAAAAATAATCTAGAATTTTCTGCATATCTCTTTTATTTCCCTGTTCTTACATAAAAAAACCCAACAAATGGTATCAAGAGCTTTAAAGATCTTAAAGGGCTTGTGAGAATTTGAGTGAAAATAAAGCCATGGCTGAAGAAACAGAATACGATACGAAGACGGCTTAGGTTCAAATGGATACAAAAAATATGGGCATGAGGCATATGTTTGTCATGAAAATGATGAGAAGGAAATCATGGCACAAGGGGCCATAAAATAAATTTTGTTTTAAGATTGTGGGTGAGAAGTGCACCATGAATATGGAGAGAAGTGCACCATGAATATGGAGAGAAGTGCTCCATATTTCGAAAATAAATCCTTAATGTGAAAATTGGTGAGAAGTGCACCTTGAAGAAAATGGTGGAGAGAAGTGCTCCTCATTTGTGTGAAGAGATGTGCTTCAACAAAAATGATGATGGTGGGAAGTACATCATGGTCAAAAAAATTTTAGAACTTTGAATTAAGAGGGAATGTTAGAATAATAATTCAAAGTTGTTTTGATTATTATAATTGTTTTTGAATTATCCAATTTGTTATCACTTGATAGTAAGATAAGATTAGTTTTGAATAAGTTAGTAGTGATATATCAAAGATAATTATATCACTATTTTCTAGGAATAAGTTATTCATTGTATTTAGTCTATAAAAGGCAAGTTTATGCATTGAAAAATAATCTAGAATTTTTTGCATATTTCTTTTCTTTCCTTGCTCTTACATAAAAAACCAACAAAGAGGAAGTGGATTCAGGTGATGCTATTTGTCCACATCACCGACACATGGATACGAGCGAATCTTTTACTGGAGGAAAAGCTGGGGAAAAACTTTCATGACGATCTAGTCACATGTTTTCACTTCTCAGTGAGTGACAGATTCATAGAAAAGAAGGTGTCGCCCAACGAATGGCGGATTTGGGTGGAGTCCCCACCGCGGAATGATGAACTTTGCCAGTTTCCACCATGTATGTTTGATAGAGCCAAGGATCCTCCTCCTCCTGGGCAGCTAGTCTTAGGGGCGTGAAGTCTCATGGCGTATTCAATCAAGATTTTAAAATATTATTTATAGTCTATTGATTTTTATTGATTGTATTATATTAAAGATTTCATGCAGAGTCGATAGATTATATACATAATTCATAGAGTCCACGTTGAATCCAGTAGAATCTCTCATACTGGGAAAGATTTTGAAACACAAAAAAATATATAGAAAAATCTAACATAATCCATGGATATTTAAAATCATGTTAATAAGTTTTTGAATATCCCTAAATTTTAATTGATTAATAATAATCCAATGTTGAATATCTCAAAATTTTAAATCATTGATTAAAATCATGATTCAATACTCCTGGATTTTAAAGTACGGTTTAAAATCCTGTTTGAATACCCCCAATTTTAAAATATTATTTAAAATCCTAACTGAATACCCCAGATTTTTAAAATACAAAAAAATACTGAATCGGGATCGAATACACCCCCTTAATACTTTTCTTAATTTCTTACCCCTCTTTTTTACTTTACTCGGGATATGGACAAATCATCCCTTAAATCCAATGCTATTGACTCAGCTGCTCTCAAATAAGTCCTTCCCTTTCCCAGATCTCTCTACTAAAAAATAATCCATCAAAGGTGCGGGATGTAGAAAGGAACACAGAGGACATTCTCTCCCTCTAGTAAGCAATTGTTGAATTTTTCACCTTGCATATAACTTTCCCATATTAGGAAGTCCTAAATGTGAAATTTTATTTCCACCGACACCTTGAGGTTTTTCAAACAAGACCAAGTGACCAACAGTTTGAGAAGGAATAACAATAACAAGCTTTTGTTCTCACTAATCATATTTTAATGCAATACCTATAGCCGTTTATTACTAATCAATATGTGTAGGTTACACACAAACATCAATGGATTATAATATAATTCCATTACCAAGAGTGAAAATAATATTTGGAGGATTACAGAGTGCTTTAAGTAAAAATTGAGCAATATTTGCAGCCAAAATAGTATTAGCTTTATTCACCAAGAGTGCTTGAAGAAAAAATTGAACCATATTTGTGGCCAAAATAGTAGCTTTATTCACCATGATTCAATGCAACATTATCACAAAAATAATGACCTTACTAAAAACTAAACTTATAACACCTTAATGTTAAGTAAAAAGTCATACTTCAAGGATTTGGAAATACATAAATCAAAGCAGCTAATTACAATTGCTAGAAACTAGTAACCAACCTGTATAAATTATCAATAGACTCGAGTTAACTGCTCCTTTTATTTTATAAGGAGTTCCTCTAAAACAATGCAATCCACAACAAACTATATATTGTAGATTCTGGAAATACAGAGCCATAGAACAGTGGTCAAAAAAGTAGCCCCTTCCCAGCAAAAATTATTTCACCTACCCATCAAGCAGATTTACAAGAGTAAGAAGTACCAGATAACCGAGGAGACTGAATAGAGCTAGCAAATAAAATAATATGATCCCTTATTGGGATGACCTAGGCACTTTGAAAGGTTCATATCTCAACAGTTGGATACAGACCAAGAAATGAATTGCGTCCACCTCCATTCGAATCTGCAATGATGTGTGATGAATATAGTTCTCCAGAATGGGATGATTTACGAGACCTTGGGTTCTTAGGAGAAGCTGAGTAGGACTCTGTTGAACCACTACTTGTTGAATAAAAAGATGAAGATGGTAGACCATGAATCCTTGGCAGGCCTGTTGGGTCAGAATTTAAGCTATAACCCCTTTCAACTGCATCTGCATCAACCGGTAATTCATCCAACGTCTGCAAGAAAAAAGTCGAAACATAAAGTTTTCCAGATTTATTCAACCAGTTACATTTACTAGTAAGAAGCTCAGAAAAATTATATGATAATAGTATCAATTTTACTTGCCCTAGGGAGTAGGGAAGGGAATTGGACATTTTGACAAATAAAGATATAACATTGTTCAATTATTACTATTAAGCTTCTACATTGCACATGGTTTAGTAATGGTGAACCGGAAAGAAATTGGGACCACAAATTCAGATAACATCTCAATTTTATATTATAGTCATGACACAGACAAGTTGACCAATAGACACCAGACACTGATTAATATACCCGGAAAGCCTGCTGAAGAACACGAAGTGTTTCTCTGGTACGTTTTCTTTTAATAGACACCTCATCAGGTTCCTGCAACATCTCTTCGAAGAGGTTGTCTCTGGCAAGACAGAACGTAGTATAGTATTAGAATAATAGCCAGAGTAACAGCAATAAGGACATATGATATAAAACACAGTCCAAATTGCGCATCCTGCTCCATAATATCATATTAAATTCATGACACGATGAGCATCTAAATCCCACTTCAGTACCTGTATAATTTTTTGATGAAGACATTGTGCAACTCTCTTTTTGTATGGTTTACCTAGTAATGGATAAATAAAAAATGAAAGCGTCAAGAAATATGACTGGCAACTAGAAAGACAAAACTTGACTTAAAATGAAACCTCACATCATGCAAGTCTAATATTTTGCAATTGTAAAATAGATATAAAATAGAATCCAGAGATAGATAGAGAAAACATAATGCATATTGCCCCCAGATCCTTTCATAATACATTACAAGTTACAACAGGTGCATGCTTTTATGGTTGGCATTATAGTTAACGCCCATGGAACACTTCCAGCAATCTAGAGCTAAAATAAAAAGCATTGGTAGCATGATACAGTCACAGAGTTCTCGAGATGATGCTAACATTCATAGCAACAAATTTAGATAAGCGAGATACCTTGAGTATCAATTACCCATAGCATTTTTCGTACAACTTCTATGGTAACATATACAGGAAAAAATTGTCCGATGGTTCATGGATAGAACAAGTACCAGGAAGTGCATGATTGCTTTTGGTACAAAATCCTCTATGTTCTTTCTTACAATGTCATAGTATGACCTCAATAACTTTTTCGTTACAGTGATTTCAACAGCTTCCTGTTCTGAATTAGTATCTGAGGGCCTCAAGACGGTTGGAGGCTTTAATGAGAAAAAGAATATATATTAGAAAGTGAAAGAAAATCATAACAGACAAGAACCAGCAAGTAAATATACAGAACCCGTAATGCACCTCTCTGAGATGGATCATTGAGAAAGAATGCTCAATCGTCTGAATAGGTTCATTAAATGGCTTGCTTGTGAGGTTTTCTTTGGCTGCTACACGATTATCTGATCCACCAAAAATTGATGAAATCCCCCAGGAAGATCCACTTGTACTTCCTTCATATTCACAGCAATTCTAAACACGTAAGCTCTAAAAAGCACCAAAAAGATGTCGAGCAAAAAAACAAGTACCAAAAAGAAAAATTTAAATTGAACCATACATAAATTTAAATTAAAAGCTGGTATATAATGTATAAAATAGGAGTCTATAAGTTTTTTGGAAAGAATCCTTGGGTTGAGTATTTCGGTCGCGAAGGTGGCAATTACCACAAGTTCTGTCTAATCATTTCAAATTCAGTTTGGGGGGGGACTATATTATCAGCCTTTTTGAGATGGGATTCATGACAAGTACATAGAACTAGTTATGTCAATTCGTTCAGGCTCCCCCCCCCCTCCAAAAAAACACACGCCCACAAAGGAGGAATAATAAAATAGAAAGTATGCAGGATCAAGGGATGGCCTAGTGGTAGAGGTGTATATATCCCTTCCCATGACTTGTGTTCATGGGTTCAAATCCTTCACTCCCTATGATAATATAGGTAACAACTATATGAACTGTGGTCAGTAAGGTTTTTTAGGTGTGAGAACTGTGCAGTAAGAAGGATAGTTCAATAATATTGTAGCTGGCATATATTACAACTACAACAGATAGAAGTATCTTACCAGGTGCAGTAGATTCAGTTGCAGGCCGTGCACCCTGTCGCAAGGAATGAATACAAGAACAAACATCAGGTAAGACGAATGCTAGAATATCATACACACCAACTCAGACTACTTCATATCATTATATAAACATAGAAACCAAAAATTTAATTACAAACTTTTGTGCCATTTATAATCTCGGAAACCTAGGAGGCAATAAAGTTGCTCAAACTTTTGCAGCAAGAGAAGAGTTCTACCTGCTCCGGGATTATGCCATTAGCTTGTCTGGCAAGAATGGCACGAGATTTGAGACTTCTCTCAGATGAAGGAGCTTTCTCAGGTTCATCCTAATTTTGAATAAGGCCACCATCAAAAACAAAGTAGAACATTAATAGAGACCCATACATGCATCATTATTCTGGGTGGTGGTTTTTTTTTTTTTTTTTTTTTTTTTGGGGGGGGGGGGGGGGGGTATAAAGGTTCAAGAGTTGCAATTTCATGCAACATTCCAGCACAGTGCATACCTTATGTCTAGCAATAGTTGTAGCAGCCGCCCCAAGAGATTTCATCTCCTGTAGTGCCAATTCTACCGCCTTACTTCCACCAATAAAATTAGGGTGTGAAGTGTTTATATAGTCCATCTGAAGAAAGGAATACATAGAAGCTACAACAGGTTAAAATTAATGGAAAAATTAAAAACCTAATCATTATGTAATTTTAAGCCTACCTCCATTTCAACAATGTGCCCAATCATGGTTTCTGATGGTTCAAGACCTTCTCGCAAAAAATTGCCAATGACCTCATCCATGCGTTTTCTTAGTATAGGAAAACGCTGCAACTCATTTACCATACAACGATGGCTCATCTAAGATAAAATAATGCAAGTCAGCATCTTGAAGCAATTTAGAGTGTCTCACACAACACTAAAAACTTCTTACCTTTATTAGCTCGTCATAAATGAATCTTGCACATTGGAGACTTGGATCAAGCAAGCGTGCAATTTGCCGTCGAATGAGAACTTCAAATGGAACCTATGCATTAGAAAGTTATTATAATTAAATATATAATCATGTCAAAGCCAAGTTTGAAAACCAAATACATCTGACTGTAGAAATGAAACTGCAAACAGACATATAAGAAATATTTCAAGAGAAAAAAAAAAGACACTTATAAAGAGTAGAGATAGACATACTTCTGGTACAAATAGTGCCGATCTAGGACCAGTTGCATTCTGAATGGCAGTTCTGATATCATCATCAGTTAAATCCTCACATGGGTCAACCTCCTGAAACAGAAAGAACTTTGAGAACAGCCTATAACTAAGTGCACTATTTTATAGATGACCTAAGAAAACAAGTAAAAACACAGAAATTCTACTTCTGAAGTTAGTAGACGGAATTCTACATTACAATTCCCCAACTCATTAAATTGTTTCCTATAGGTACACTGAGTGCAAAAAGACTAAACAGCATGTCTATAGTCCTCTTTGTCTCCGCGTCTAAAGAGTTCACAACTCTCATCTCTACTTTTGACTATATTTTGCACTGACCTTCATTATATTTTAATTCATAGAGAATAAGTAGCGTAATGAAATAATAACAATATGACAGCCATCGTAATTGCAAATAATGACATCAGCATTCAAAGTTAGACAATAGATAATACACACCTCCAAACTCTTCACAAATATTGATTGGAAGATGTAATGAATTCTAGCTCCACCGGACAGCTCAGATGTTGACATTTCCTCATTCTTTCCCTCAATCATAGAAGAGAAAGCTGTTCCAACATGCGATTGACACCATTAATGAGTTCCAAGCCCATCATCATGAGGAAGTTATCAAATTTTCTAGATAGTGTGTCAACAACAATAAAGTGACCAAGGCAACATTACCTTCAGAATACTTTGAAAGAATGTTTAGAAGAAGAGCTCCCTGGCCAGCCTGGTGATAAAATAAAAGGATAAATTATGCTAACAGATACCAAGTACCAATTCCGTTGCTCAACATTTATTCATTAGGGTTATGACTAATGTTTTATATAATATAGGTAAACATGCATCAACTATATAGCATATTATATGGTCCAAAAAATATAGTCGGGCCTGCCTTATTTAAAGATACTACATACTAAGTCACTTGCTTGACATATAATCATTTCTGCTATTACTCATGCTACAAACAGGCTTCTAACCTTTGCATGAAGAGATTATTTTATATATTTAATATTTTTATACAAGTACATACTACTATAGCTGAATAATTTTTTATGTATTGATTAAAATGTTTTATGTATCGCCAAGTATCAATTCCTTGACCTTCCACTACGAAGTATACTTTAGAATATCAAAATTAAAGGCAAGTATACTATAGATTATTTTTGCAGCTGACTATCTAAAACAAGAGCTTTCCCATATCTATATTGAAAATTTTAATCTCGAGCATCTACTAGTAGTATTTATAACAGTCCCTCAGCTTTTTGGTAGTACAGTGACGGGAAAAGGTCCCTCGTACCCTTATAATATATAAATATAATTTCCAATATGCATCAATTATATAGAACATTATTTTCTCCAAAAAGGTCCGCCTGTTTTGCGATTACCCTCCATAACATTAAGTCCTCACTAGTTTAGATCACATAAAAAAATTATACAAACAACTAAAGATGATTTTTAAAGGAAATACATATCTTTTTAAGTTCACTTTTGACAAGAGAGGGGAAAAAATAAAGGTTTAAATAACCTTTGATTCTGTTATTTCCCCATAACTAGCATGCTCCTTTGCAACAGAAACTAGTGCGGAACTAATGCGTGATTTGAGCCCAGGAAGCAATGCCTTAATATGTTGCACCAAGATCTGAAAACAAAGAATGCAAGAAATGAGTTTGTGACTTTTAAGGTCTTTCCAAGCCAGAGTAATACTACACCATAATAGCACATTAAACTACAAGCGTACGGATGGTGATATAAAGCAGGTGTCCCTAGCAATTTATTTAGCAGATACCCCTCACCCTTGGTAACAAGAGGTCAAGAGCTCAAGTCTCAGCAAAAAAAAAAATGTGCATGAGCACTTATAATTGACTTCGCATGGAAAAAAAGTCACAATTGCTTGTACAGTTATTAAATGGGATTTTCATAAGTTACTGTATAATGGCATCTACAAGTGCATGCTCTTTCAGACGAATACACATGTAATATGTTTAATCTCAGTAAAATGCGAGTAATAGACAACACTATCTACCTGATTCAACTTCTTTGCCAACTGGGGAACTCCACAACGATCAGTAAGTTCATTATAAACCTACATTTATGCAGAGCATATGATCAACACAGAGATAATATAATTGTAACAGGGGTTGAGGTAAAATTTAAAAGAGCATGATCATACTGGACGACTACGGAAGAACTTTTCTTCAGCCGCAAGTGCATCTTTGATGGATCGATTGAGTGTAATATCCTGATAAAGAATGGTTTGAAACATATTAGATGCCTTGAAAATTATCAAACAATTTGATGCAAAAATAGCTTATATTTTACACACACACACACACACACGAGTATTAGATATTACAATGGGCAAGTGTTTTTCCATTTTACTTTAACCATATACGAAATTATGAAGTAAAAATAATTAAGCAGCACAGAGTTCATGTACTAAGCAAATATAACAATAACAGAAAACATAGATCAGTTGAGTAAAAAATGCACAGGGAATTAACGAAAAAGGAAGCATCTCATTATAAAAGACTAAATTTATACATTGGTACATGATACTTCTACCAACATTGGATTAGTAGATAATTTGAGTAATTTAAATATAACAAGCCACTTTAATCTTTAGATGAAACATGAAGATTTAAGAAGTCAGTAATTGTAATTAATTCTTACAATTAAAAGGAGTGCATCAAGCAAAAACACTTGGCAGCCTGACAAGCACAAGCAGAAAAATAAGCAACATGCTACCAAGATGACAGATAGATAAACAGTAGCAAGTTTGTTTCAAGAGTGTTCTAACTTCTAAGTTCTAACATAGAATAGTTGGCAGTTGATATATCACAATACCAAGAAGATATAGCTTTAGTCTGTATTCCTAGTCGGTAGCTTGCAGCATTAATTATATATTAAACAACCAGGAATATCTTGTGCCCAGCCTCAGTTCATAGTGTTAAAATATACTATAAGATCTGATCTATAAGATCCAATTGGGGCCTTCCTTAAGGTTTTAGATGAGTTGGTTACTCAACACATAGAAAGATGTTAAAACAATTTGGATAGAGACCTCCACTCCAAGAGCCTACAGAGAAAACTACACAAGAAGAGAAAGAAAAAACAAATAATACACTGTACACGCAAAATATATATTATTATTATATTTGGGAGAGTTTCTAACGTTATGGGGGGGAGGGGGGAGAGAGAGAGAGAGAGAGAGAGAGCACTATAAACAAAAAAGAAGTGAACTGATCATCTGAAACATTTAACAAACAGGCAAGAGCCTGGAATTTAGGCCCTTCCAAAGTATATCAAATTTATAAATAATTAATTCCTTCAGTTTCCACAAGTTAGGAAGAATTACCTCTTGACTACGATTTACAACACCTACATAACCGAGCCGAAGGGGAATCACTTTTCCCAGCAAAAAGTTGCGGGCATCAGTTCCTCTGTCCATAATATCAAGCTAAACAACCATAACATATCTAAACTGGTCAGCTTGTAGGATAAATGTTGGTTTATACTTCTAAAGAAAGAAATTCAAAATCACCTTTGTGATAACACCAATTGTTCGATCACCTGCATTAGGATGAATTTAATATTCAGCTACCAGCAAGACCATCCAATAATAATTATTATTTATACTAGTTCAACTGAACTCAAACCATGAAAATGACAATCAAGTCGGAACATTACCATTTGGATCAGCATTTCCAGCTATTTGAAGGGCATCTGAGTTGGCAAGATCAGAATTTGCTGGGGTAACAGCTAGTATTAAACAGCTAGGAAGCTTAATATATGACATGATCATCGTTCTAATGCGAGCTTCTATATCAGAAGGTTGGTCACCAACTGGAACCTTTGTTATACCAGGCAAATCCACCAAGGTGATATCAAGAACATTTGGTGAAAAAATCTTTAAACGTATTTGCTTGTCTGAAACACCCCGGTTCCCTCCTGCTTCCCTGTCTGTCTCAGCCTTAAACCAATAAAACAATTTTTTTTAACATTAAGAAAAATTCATGAAAATCTACTACATGGGACCAGGAATACAAAATCAACTACTTTACAGTATTAAACAGTACTATACTACAATGTCACAAGGTCAGTCCATAACAGCAAGTTGCACTGTTGCAAGGATTTGTAAAATTCGTATGTATACTTCAATTGCATAGAGTTGGAAACAGTAGAACTTGTCACAAAACAGTTATCATGCTCAAGCTAAATGCGAATGTCACATTTGTGCTGACATAATACTCCGATACAAATTATCAAGTTACTCTACTTAACATTATTCTATTTAAATCTGAAAACTTACAAGAATTTCAGAATTTTAAACAAATCAAAAAACAGAACAAAGCCCTAAATTTCATCAAAAACCAAAGTGAACACACATTAATCATATAAGCCCTAATTTTTATTAAAAACATAATAATGTCACATTTAAGCTCCAATTAACTAGGAGTAAACTTCAGTTTGCGATAAATTCCAGTGAAAATGAGCAGGTAACTCTATATACAGTTCCACACTAATCCACTAAAAAAATAAAACACAAAAAAATTCAAAATCCAATAAAAATCAACAAAAAACATCGAAATCGACATAAATCAAACCTGAATTTCTCTCCGAATATCATTAAAATTATAAAAGCGCTTGCCAGGCAAATGCAAAAACTCGCCGTACTCCTCATCAACACCATCGCCTTTGCGTTTAATCTGCAAAAGCTGCAAGACAAGCGGCCTTCGCGTACAAATATCAGAGCCTCTAGGCAAAAAGTCACGGCCTACAAGCGCTTCAAGCACGCTCGATTTGCCACTACTCTGGCTCCCAACCACAGCGACCTGAGGCAGTTCGATTGTGTGCGAGCTTCCGAGTTGCGCGAAGATGTCTTGGAGCTTGTTGACGATTGGAATCACCGAGTGACCTAGCGACGCAATCGCCGGCGAGAGAGACGGCGGAGGAGAGGTGGAGATTGGCGGCGAGGAGAGAGGCTCGTCGGCGGCCATTAGATCGAGAGAGATTGGGGATGAAAACCCTAGAGAGATGAGGAGGGAGTGTTTCGAGAGAGACCGATGTGTTGTGTGTCTAGGTGTGTGTATAGGTTGGGGGTACACTTTAGTTTTGGTTTTTGAAATTTGATTGATGATTGTATATTTTATTGTTACTGTACTAGTCGGTCGTATAGTAGTAGTAGCAGTATATATTTAGAGGAGTGTTTATTGTGGATATTTTTTTCTTTCTTGCCAAATAAGAAAACAATTCTCTCTCTTCTTTTTTCATTTTAATAATTGCAAAATGATATATAAATAATTTCCTCATCATTTATTTTAGATTTATGTATTCATTACTGTATAAAATTCCGCAATATTTTAATTTTATTTTAATTTCTTAAGTTTTAAAATTTTTCTTTTCTCTTAACTCATTTATTTATTTATTTTAAGAAAGGAACTGAGTTATACAGTACATTTTCAGTAATCTAAAATATTAATTTTATTATCAAATTACATATTATGCGTGACGGGAGGTTGTTTTGAATAATAAAATAACCAGCTTATATTTTTTTCTAATTAATAAATATAAGATTATAACCCATATGTATTAATAATTAAGTTTTAAAATATTAATTTATTATTTATATTACATATTACAAATTGATGGAATATTGTTTTAAATAATATAATAATATAGTAAAGAGATTAACTTACATAATATTACGAGTTGCTCCCGAAGATCGTTTTTTTTAATAATATAATAATCAATCTATATATGTTTTCTATAAATAACAAATATATATATATATATATATATATATATATATTTAACTCCAAATACAGATAAGTTTAAGGTCATTTAAAATTCAAAAAACACATGATCAAATTTTTCCAAAAATATTATTTTTCTTTACATTTTAAATGTCAAAATATAAAAAATAAAAAATATTAACAAATAATTATCTAATTTTTTAAACATCACTTTCTTTCGCAAACAAATGATCCCAAACGAATGAAATTTACGAATTTATATTTATTTTTTGTATGAAGGCAACGTCCACAAATCTTTGAAAACTCAAAAACTAAGAATAATATCTACTCATTATTTACCTTTTTACTTGTGAACTTAAATTCAGTCCTGGAAAAACATTTTATTAGACATTCTTCCTGAGGCTATAAACATGCAAGGAATGTTTAAAAAGTGTCTAAATTTATTCACTAGATCTCAATTATCAAAATTTATTTGAGCACTTCAAACTGAAAATAAGGTCTCATGCACTTGAGACCTTTTTCAAAGTCCCGCAAGCAAACAAACTATATATAGTGTACAAGATATAAGATTTTTCACCTCTTTTCTATTCTTTTTTAGGCATTCTAAGATGCAAGTAAGATGCAAATTATTCTTTAGGCCTTTAGTTTGCATCACTCAGTCTGTCAATCTGCTCCAATACAACCCGATCAAGTCAGGTTGGCTCCTTACAATAAACATTTGAACAAGTCGTCAATTTAAGAGTTCTAAAAGAAAAACGTGTGAAAATATCTTTAAATAATTTGGATACAACACATCACACTCCACGACTAGAGTAGTAACATATATTACAACCTCCTGTGGTGATGTAATAAGTGAACTATATTTGTAATATATTTACATTCTGGCAACTATGAGAAATGTGGTGACCAACTTATTCGAGTACTCAGTCCAGGAGGACATGTGGCGACCAACTTCTAACACTTTTCAGCAGTCAGAGCTGAGTTAGCTCCATTCGACGAAGTGATAACATCAGCTAGAGCTGGTACAACATCTGAATTATGAGGTTCACCATCAATCTAGCAAAAACAAAAGATATGGGGAGACATGAATATAGATAAGGTTGTTTGACATTATGCAAGATAATGACCTGCAAGTCTTTTCCTTGCGGATACCACACTCTTTGATAATAAGATGTTGAGGGTTTAAGTCCTAGTGGAGCCGTGGAGGCATGTGTGCTTGAGTATTATATTTATATATAAGACAGTGTCTAAATCAGAAATAAGCAAATGTGATTTGGCAAAAAGCAAATTGGACTGTTAAGTGGTGACCTGATCAATAGCCTTCACATTAGGATCCTGTATTCCTCCAGTTGGAACCTTAGAAAGGTCTCTTAAAATTCCCTACAAAAGTCGAGCTTCAACAATAAAATACTAAAAGAACATAAATAACTGTTAATTCAAATACATACCACACTTGTTCTTATATAATAACTCAAGGTATGAAATGGCACCCAAAAATATATAAAGTTCAATGAAGCGCACAAGGCATAAGTAATAATACATTTACGACTTCAACGAATTGAAAATGAGTACGAATCCCCACAAGAGGACACCAATTGTTGACAAGTCATAACTTGAAAGAATTTTGAACATAAGAGTGAACAATCATAAGAAATTACTCCCTTCTATTTTTTTTGAGCCATATCCAATTTTCAGTTTTACTGGCAAGCAGAGTAACTACTTACTATATATGATGCGACAAGTAATGCATGTTTTGGCATCTAAGAACATAGAAGGTACACCAGAAATCCTCATTACTTGTAGAAGTCAAAACTGTAGATTTTTGCGGTGCAAGGCGAGGCTGAGGTTTGCATATTCATTTTCCTAATTTTGATTGGTCTTATTCTTCATTTGAAGTAACAGATCTGTTCTCTGATTTCTTTGGCCACCATTTGTGATTGTTGCGAATGTTCTCTGACCAACTTCAATATGACCTACTTCATAGAAACTGTACATTTTCTGTTTGTAAGTTTTGCAAACATCTTCCCCTTTTCCACCACTTCTTTAAGAAATGTATATATTTAAATTTCATGCTTATCAAAAGTGACATGTCAGATATGAATTTTCATCTGTTCAAAAAAGTCTGACTTCCTAGAAGCAGATTAAATATTTAAAATCTGCAAAAAGTACCAAGGTAACAAGTAAAATACCAACTATCAACAATTATCATTTCAGTGTATAGCTTGTCATCAACTCAACTGTATGTTCTGAAAATGTCAGATAAAAATTTTCAAGGCGGAAATAATCAAATGTACCAGAAATACAGGGTTCGGAACGCAAATGAAATTTTAGATATTAAGGAACTGGAACAACATACTTTATTTGCCCACTTAAGCCCGCATGCATTGCACAATGTCCTTGGCCCATCAGGCCCCCGACGCATCATTGGAGTGGACTTTGAGCTGATTCCACAGTGTCTACACCTGTTGAATAACCAAATAAAGGAAAGAAAGCCAAAACATAAGACTTCAAATAAATGCATGGGCATTAAAAACTAATTTGGGCATAGCTTTCGTTCAAGAGAAGCAATTAACTAGTAAGAAAATATATACTGGGAGAGGGCTCCTCAACAAACTCAGATTCACAAAGGAAAGAAAAGAAGAATATCGAGAAAACTAACGAAGTCTCCTGCTCTTCTTGGCCAGAACCAGCATTCCATTCCAAAGAAGCTGAACCAGAATCCTCAGATATTGTTTTTGATGACGTAAATTGGCCTTTCTTTCGCTGCATCCTGACGTGATCAGACAAAGACCGTTAAAAGATGCCAAGATGACTAGTTTGCAGCAGAGTGAGAGAACTGCATATTTGGCTTACATCAAATAGATTCACAATCTTTCTCATCCTTATCCAAAAATTTACAAGAATCTTTGGCATCAGTAAAAATTATATCTTGTTTGTTCTGACCATTTATGAATTTAAGCATAAACAAACAAATTGACATTGATTATGCAACTATACTTGTGCAACACAGCTTTTTCCTGACAGGTTCCAAGTTACGCATTATTATTTGTTCCACTAACCGTCCTTGTGGTCAATCCATATTTACCTAGAAAAAATGAATATTTTTTAAATTGAAGTGCATATTGATCAACTTATGCATACATTTAGTTTAGTGTGATTTCATTTAATTGTTCCTCTGTATCTGATGTATGATTGTATGTACTATGTACATCAGTACGTGTATTATGATACATCGGACAGATATAGGCAGGTCTGTGGAGCTTATAGTAGGTTTATTACCTAATTGCCACTTCTTTCCGCACTTCGTAGCGAATTTTTTTGTCAAAACACCTGTCTTTCCTCTTCTCTCTAAATCGAGTCAAAGAAGCAGCTCGTTGCGGTTGACTTGCCCTTCCAGGAAGGTCACTTAAACCCTATCAAAGTTAAAGTAATGAGAGCAAAATACGTATTAAGTGACAAAACTGTGACTGCATTGACATTTTGCATACCCTTTGATTTTGGTTTTGAGAAGGCATCCCGACAGTAGGTATACCAGTAGGTACTTCATATCCTCCCAAGAGTAACAACACTGCCTGCACCTGTAAATCAAAGAGAAACTCTAACCTATTACTAATTTAAAAGCAAATGTAGTTTTAAGGTCATACCACAGCATATTTCCAATAGAATGAGATAAACAATTCAACAGTGAAGTGGCCCTTTTATCCAAAAGTTTCACACAGTTGTGATACAATCTTTAAACCCACAAAAGTACACAATATTAGTAATATTAAGTGAATTAAATAAATTGATATTTTCCAACAGATGTAATCAAGAACTAACCTTTTCAGGAGAAACAGCATCAAAAACATAAACTTCACCCTGAAAAGATAGTGTCAACTGATCCACACCACCTCCTCCAGTATGTGGCACAACTTCAGACCCTGGAACATACATTTGATGCTGATGTGGCACAACATTAATGCTGTCAATGCCATTACCATTCATCGGCTCCATTCCATTTGAGGGCTGACCAACGTTACCACCATTATGTAGGGCATGCGCAGCAGCCTCGTAACGAATATGTGGATTATCTATAGATTCTCCGCCACTTGGTATGTCCTCTTCTTCTTCATTATCTTCAATCTGAGGGTTATGTTGCTGGATGCTTTCATTTCCAAACATCGAAACCCGCAAATTTCTGTCTGGCATTCTAAACAGCTATATAAAAGCAAGACACAAAAATAAATGCAGATTTAAGCTATAGCAATGTGAAATTGAAGAAGGCAGATAAAGCTGATACTAAAAGGCCAATGGATGTATAAAAAGAAAAAAAACAATGTCTGTTAGAATTCCATAATACGAAATGTAGAAGAATAAAGGTATTCCAAAGTTAAATACATGATGGATGCAATACTAAGCCTTCAATTTGAAGAATATAAATCTTTAATTTTTAAGGTGGCAGCTTCATTTATTGATTATGTTAAAAAAAGAGACTTTGAATCCCGAGTATATTCAATCCATACGTAGATGGGAGGGTGGAAAGAAGTACTTCAGTGTGTCTAAGCATGCATCCAATAAGAAGTGAAAGGGAGAAAAAAATGCCTTTATATGGATCTTAGATTCATCGTATAAAGTGGGTCAGAGTTTGGAAATAAAGAGGATACGAAAGGGACTTGACATGATGATTTGTGAACCTATAAAGACATAATTACCATGAATTATGACACTTGCATGTCTGTACAGGGAAAACAGATTTAAATTTGTTAAACGCAACAAATGTGAATGTCCAACTCGCCGCAATGACGTGATATTAGGGAGCCATTAAAAGTTTTATTTGGAAATGAAAAAAGGAATTATTTGTCGGAATGCAAGTGTAACATGGGTTTGGGGCTGTTGATGCAATCCTTTTTTGTAATTTCAAGTTGGCATTGTTTGCCAACATTATTTGCTCCTTTTTCTTCTCTCTCCTAAATAAAAAGATAATAACGGCACTCATTTCTCTCTCCCGTCCATGATGATATATGATAGTAGTTATAAATGTAGACATAGAAATAGCTGTAACAAAGATAACTAGACACTCTAAGGAAAATAACAAGTCAAATCAGCAGCATAACTAACATTATAATATTATATACACGACAAATCAGAATCCAAGAAAGTAGAAATATACATACATATAAACACTATCAATACAATTATATTCCACATTTCCACTGCAGTAAGCTATAACAAAAAGACATTTCAGCAAATACGTCAATTCAAACGTTCCACATATATAAGTTCCCATACTAGCAAACTATTGTGTTGGTGAACTTACAAAGAATACAAATTTCCCGCTATCTATTTCACCAACTTTACAGTCTTCACATTCACATTTCCAACAAATTCTATACAGGCAACACCGATAATTGTCTATAAATTCAGGACCAACCAACCATATGCAAGAATCAATCAATTAAATACCTCAACATTTCTTAAGTATTTCGATAACGATTAATTTCAGAATTCAAAAACGCAAGTACAAGTGTCATAAAAACAACTTAATTTTCAAAAACACAACACAATCAACAAGAGCAAAGGCAATAAAAATCCAAAACAAATAAAATTACGCATCAATTCCGATTATAATCAAAGCTATATATTCAGCTAGCATACACAACACAGCAGCTAATAATTACGTAATTGAGCAGTAACTAATCACCTACATGTATGTATATACACAAATAACAGACAATTGAGATAGAAATGAGGATAAAAATCATTACATGATGCGGTGCAGCGACGGCAATCGCCGGAGAGAGCGACGTAAAAATCGACTACGTGTTTGAAGGGGAGTGAAATTTGTAGAGAGAGAGGAGAGGAGAGGAGAGGAGAGATGTGTATGTATATATGTATGGATATACAGATAGATACAGAGAGAGAGAGATGGAGAGAGCAGAGATCGAGAGGTACTATATGAATTGAGACCCACCGATCAACATGTCTTTTTTCTCCGACTATTATCATCCTAATTCTTTTTTTTTTCTATTTTTGGCTTCATATTTGATTAAAAATAAGAACATCTATTTTGAAATATAATATTTTTATAAAGTTTGATGGTAAAATATGTTATTATTTGTTAATAAAATCTGAAAAATAATTTTTTTAGAAAAAAAGAGGAGACCTATTTTCTCTAAAAACAACTTTTATATCAAACATATTTTTCTAAATAATTATTTTTAAATTTTACTAAACACTTTTTAATCTATTTTTCAGTATAGAATGGTGGTGGTTGTTTATGACAGCATTATTAAACGAAACCTTAATTTAAAATTTCGTTTAGTTCATAGTTTTTTTATTTTTTCAATGTTTGTTAATTTAGATTTTTCTAATTTTTTGATGTGTTTGATTATTTTTGAAAAATATATTTTTTACCTTTGTCTATTTTTCAGAAATAATAACTATACCATAAATAAATAAAGTAACACTAATCAAGATATGCTACTGTGATAACGGAATATAAAGTTCATTGTCATCGTAATTGGTAGGTAAAATAAGACTGATTGAAATTTTCATAATAGGCAAAAAGAAGAATAAAAAAGAAGAAATTCTGAAAATTATAATATGTATATAATTTTTAAAACCACATTTCAGATTCATAAATTGTTAGAAGTTATAAAATACATGAGATATCTAAGATTTTATTTAATAATTCAATAATTCAAAATTTTAATTATATGAATATTTAAAATTAGTGGCGGAACTCCAGGACCGCTAAGTGAAAAAATAGAAAATAAAGAAGAAATTTATTTTGTTGTTGGGTAAAAAATTTGTTAGTTGAAAACTTAAAGTGTTAGATGGAAATTTTATTAGATTTGTTCGACAACAAAACAAGGAAACAGAGAGAGTTAGATATAGAATTTTAACTTTTCGAACTTTTAGGTTATTGGATTTGCAATTTCTCATACGAAATTTGAAGATCCACTAATATATAAAGAAGTTTTCTACTTACTTTTACTTGTTTCTAATTTAAACAATTAAAAAATATGTTTATGATAAAATGCACACTAGCCCTTGATAACATGTATAAAACAAAATCGCCCCTTTGTAATCTTATATTTAAAAATATTTTAATTATTTTGATATTGATTATTTTAAAAAAATTGTACTGGGCAACCTTTTTGGGTATATCTGCTACTGCCTAAAATATAGGACCCGAGTTCGGGATCGAAAAACTTATTCCCAACTAAGTCTTTGAAATTCATATTTCAAACGATTTGGTAATTTCATCATTTATTGATTTTGGTATGATAAAAAAAATTATAATAATAATTTAATTATAAAATATTTTTTTAAGTATAGAAAATACGGAAAATATAACAAAGAAGACAAGCAATGCACCTCTACATTCATTTCATTTTATTTCTGTACATAATAAAGTTACGTTACAGTCAAAAATATAGATTACTGAGTACTTTTTAGTAACCATTATAAATTATTATTAGTTTGAATTATTACTAACGTATAATTTATAATATATAAAAATTAACAAAATAATAATGCAATACTAAAAGTCAACTTTAAAATAAAATATCTATTTTTATATATAGGTAATTACAATAAATATAGACTTTATATATTTTAATATTCATATTGAAATCAATAGATATAACGCTCTTATAGCGATTAATTGAATATCAGGAATCAATTAAAATAATTAATTGCAATATTAATCGGACTTCTCAAAATAAAATAATATTAATATATTAAATTTATAATATTAATTTAAAATATATATCATAAATAATCGAATTTGAAAAATCGAATCTACAGAACACAGTATTAATCGATTAAATTATTTGTTTTTAACCAAGTAGGAACTTAGAAGAGCTCCAAATATAGATGACAATGGTATCCCTTTGAAAATCTATGATGATGTTATCATAAAAATTGACATCTTAATAAAATTACAAGCAAAATACCCAGATTATTTCATTGATACACACACATATTCACTTGTCAATTGTCATAACTGTCGGGATCAAATTATACAAAGGTACTTATGAAACGTTTTTATGCACTGATGGATCAGAAATAATTTGGGGCTCAAACTGAGGCTCTACGTAACGAGCAAGCATATCTTTATAAAGCTCATATCTACTAGTCATTCGGAAACCCCATTTGTCCTTCAGTTGTCTACACAGATTGAGATCCATATCTGATATCATCAATCCATCTCTATGTCGCGATAAAGAAGGCGTGCATGATGCATCTGGTGCAGAAAAGTGACTAGAGCCATAGAAATGTCCAAAATCACTGTGTTGAGGCTTACCATCACCTGAGGTAAATGGGTTTGGGAAGGTCTCAGTCCCAACACGATTGATTGATCCAACAAAGTAACTGTTAGCAATTGCAGCATTCCGTGCCTGCAAACATGTTCACAAGTCAAATTAATCCTATCAATCAACTTCAAGAGATTGAATAAATCCCAGATTTAAAGCCAGAATTTGTGTGCAAGAAATATATGGATGATTTATGTAAGCAAATATTTTAATTTCCATTAAAAAAAAACCATGGTGTTCATATATACACATTTGTGAATTGTGAATGAAATCATGTACACATTCCTTGTACTTTTTACTAAAACTGTGAAAGATCCGGTAAATGTAATTTCAGGCAAGTTAGCAAACTCACTAGCAGTCCATATACATTATTCATACTACTTGGGAAACAAATCAAACACTGGTAATTGCACTGAAAATTATATTAGGTAGGTATTAAATTTATAATGGGCCTGCTTGAGAACTTAAATATTATGCGGATGTCCAAGTTTCAGCTGGGTGGAGGTGGTCTATGATTAAATGTGGATTCTGTAAGACCGATACATATACACACAGACACCCCTGATTGTATTTATAAAAAAAACTGGGTTACAGCATTACAATAGAAACTCGACACATGAGTTTTCATAAAACCAGTTGCTGTCTGTGAGTATATACATTGGTCTATGTCTACAGAATCCATATCTAATCAAGTAATCATACAGCACCCCCCATCTGGTAAACATGAAATGGAATCAGACAAAGAAGCTGAGGGATCATATATTTAATTAGCTGCCGTCTAGCTGACATGATCCTAGTCGGCAGCTAATTAAAGATGATTCCTCTTCTCCTTTGTCTGATTCAGCCGGATTTGCATCACTGATGAGTGACTCGCTGGAAACTCATTTTCTTTTCAGATGGGTGGTGGTTCTGTATGATTACATGTGGAAGACCAATATATATACACAACAGAGTACAGACCACCAAAGAATTTATGAAAACTACTGGAACAGTGATACAATGGGCGCACACGGTATTGTAAATAGAATTTTTATTGTATACTCCCTCCGTCCCACCCAATTGTTATCCTTTCGGAGAGAAGGTCCGGCACGCATTTTAAGGTGCATATAAAGTATAGTTCCATAAATTATTTTTAATTCTTTTTTTTCTGAATAAAAATTTAATGTTTAAATTTTTATTCAGAAAAAAAAGAATTAAAAATAATTTATGGAACTATACTTTATATGCACCTTAAAATGCGTGTCGGACCTTCTCTCCGAAAGGATAACAATTGGGTGGGACGGAGGTAGTATTTATTATGTCAAGCTTGAAGTTAAGAAAAAGAGCCCAATGTGTATTTTACAGAAGATAAGAGCCCATTGAAATTTTTTAATTATATTGATTAAAATTCATATATACAAGTATTCAACCCAGTAGAAAGGCTGATTTGGACATCAACAACATATTTGAGTTATCAAGCCGGCCCACTACAAACTTAATACCAACCTTACAGCCGATTTAAAATTCAAGTGTAACTATTAGTTTTTAATTTGTTTTTTAAGTTGTACAAATTAAGATTACACAATTTTAAAATGTGTATTGGATGTTTGTTAGTTTGTTAACTACTTGCTTAAAATACATTTATGGATCTTTATCGAACTATCCGTTCCTGCAAGTAAGCTTAGAGAACTAAAATGATTTAAATACAGCTAGTCTTAGTTAGAGGGAAAAGAGAAAAACCTCGATAGGCCACATTGGTTCGCTGAGTTCACCAACAGTAGCTGATGGATTGAAAACAATTTCAGCACCATTTAAGCCAAAAGCTAACCAGTTCAGGGGATGGTGCCTTCCATAACATATATTTACCGCAATCTTCCCATAAATGGTTTCAAATACAGGATGTCCAGTATTTCCTTCCATATAATATGTACTCTCATTAAAATCACCAACCCTGGGTATATGATTCTGCGATATACAGTAAACAAGTATTCAGTTTCACATGATAGTTTGAATATAATTAATAATGGCAAAGAACATGAACAAATATGTACTAATAATACCTTCCGATGCTTGCCAATTATGTTCCCATGATTACCAATTACAACCGCAGTATTCCACATCGTCTCCCCATGTTTCAAGTCTCTTTCAAGAATTGGACTTATTATGACCATATTGTATCTTCTAGCAAATTCCTGAAGAAACTGTGTTGATTCTCCATCAACAGGCTCAGCAAATTCACACCATCTTTTCTCGCGAGTGCAAAATGCAAAAGGCATTGTCCATGCTTCCTGTTAAGAATATTAGCACTTACAATTGGCCTGTGGAAAATTAAACAAAATATGCTTTCACTTTTAATGCCAAGTCTTACTTGTAAGCATAAAATATTGACTCCTGAAGCACCTGCAGCATTGATTATGGGCTTCAACTTCTGAAAGATGGCTCTCTTTTGGTCTGAAAAGGATGCAGTAGTTGGAAGAGCAATAGAATTCTGAATGAGACCAACTCTTACTATTCGAGGTTCTCTTAGTATCTCCTTGTCAGCATGAAAGCAATATCCCTGCGAGAAAACAGAAAGTAGTAATCAGATACTGTTCTGGTATTGTCAATTTTTTAAATGATGCATTAGAAGCACGTGTTATCCCCTTGCTTCACAAAACATTCAATAAGAAAAAAAATCATATGGTCTTACCTGAAGATCAAAGTCCTGTTTCAGGGATAATTCCTTGGCAGATTCTGGAATATGTATGGATTCCAGAGGTTTCCCACAATTCAGACCAAGAAGCACACGACTCACTTCCTGACAAAATGTACATTTATCTATTAAGATGCTTAAAAAATTATATAGTAACATCATCAGCAGACCCCCATCTTTTAAAACATAAAGGTAATGACAAGACTAATCTTCAGAGCGTAGACTGAACAAGAGTTCTGCCAGTCTGTTAAGAAAGACATATACACAGCTGTGCACATAATGATGTGAGATGTGAGGACAAAATTGAACCAATAACGCAGACGCCAAATCAAGGATGTAATGAATTTAAGGAAGTAAAATCTGGAAATCAAGTCAGAGTTCATATCATATCCTTCTAGAGTCCTCAAATAACATAGAATTAATAGTCTTCTTCAATAACAAAGATGATATCATCCCTATCTGCCGTACACTACAAATCTATAATTCTCTAGAACCGAAACTAAGGACAGCATAATGTATTTATAAATTCATGCAAAACCAGTCGATGATCCTAATCCAACCATTCCATTATAACAAACTAATTGAAATTTTGTTCTAACAAATATTGTATACATTTTTAAATGTACTGTACCACGGTGATCTAACAACCTCCATAAACTTCCCAGTAAACCAACAAAATCTAATCATCTATTAAAGTATAATAATAAAAAAAGAGCGAGATACTTACTCCAACAAATATAAGCCTGTTTAAGATTAGGAGTAATGTAAATAAGAAAGAATGACCATAACCTACGCAGACCCACTGCAGAACCAGGGGGGCAAGGGGTTATAGCCCTAATGAAATTTCAAATATTCATAACAACGAATCCATACTAACTTATACATGTCAGTCAAGTCCTAACTCAGCTGATTGCAGAACAAATTTGATCCAAATTCGAATCTCAGCATCCCGATCAAGTTCTATTTTCCCCTCAATTTTTAAACTTTAGTTGTAATTAATTTCTTTATACTGAAACTTGGAAATCTAGCTATAAAACATAAAAATATAGAATATATTCATTGACAAACACAAATAAGTACACAAATACTTGTTCAAGATCATAACTTTTAGGCTCTAATCATCAAGATTATATGTAATACTGAAAAAGAAATTGACCCAACAAAGAAATTACAAGAAAGATGAAATCTTTAAAAGTAATAATCAATAGTACCTGAAAAAGATGGGCAGGGAGAGAAGCTTGGAGCAGGTGATGAAGAGAGTCAAACCCACAGAGTGAACCGGCGTCGTTTGATGATGTGGGTGTGGCTTCAGTTTCTCCATTTTCAATTTTGGTTACTTCTTTTTCTTCTTTTCTCTCCATTATGAACCAGATTCAAATAATTGGATCAGTGCCTCAGTGGGTGCTGTGTCTATGCCTTTGTTGCTGTGTGTATATATTATACTCTGATCTGCTGCCTGCTGCCTGCTGCTGGTACTGGAGTATATGTTTTTTTAATTCTGACAAAGTACCATGGGCATGTTTGTTTTTCTTTTTTTGGTTTAAATATATATTTATAACTAGCTTATAACTCGTGTAAAGCACGAACGTGATTAATAAAATTATATATTAATTATTTATATAATTTAAATATGTAATTTAATTTTTTTTATTATATCGGCTATGATAATATAATATATAATAAAATTATTTATTGATAAAATAATAATATTATTTTAATATTCATGAGATTTAATTAATAAATTTTAATATTCATGAGATTTAATTAATAAGTTATAATTTCAAGTAAAAATAAAGTGAGATATGCTATTAAATTATTGTACAAAAAATGACTTACCGATAATAAAGTTATATGTAAAATATATATTTTTTAAAATTAAATTATAACTATATCATAATTGCATAAAAAAATCGTATAAAAAAAAACTTACGAATGATAAAATGAGTTGTATAAATTTCTACTATAATAATTTTATTTATATGTACTAAATTATATATATATATGTATGTATGTATGTATATGTTAATTTATATTTTTATAATATTTTAAATTGTATCAAGTATTGACTATTCTTTATTTACGTTATTTGTTATTTAATATTTATATTTTTGTAATACTTTATATATGTTATTATCTTATTTAAAATTTATTTATTGAGAAAAATATTCATAAAGTCGACTTTAAGTAACTCACCTAAAATTAGAAGAATTTTGAGTATAAAAGTTAGATGAAAATTTTGTAATAATAGAATTCATTCAATTGTATTTAAAAAAAATTGTTTTGACATTGTATTATAATATGTATTAACTTTATGTAGTTATCTAAAGGTGATTTTAGGGTCATTAAGTCCTTATTTCAATCTATTATAATTTAAAATACAATGATAATTTTATTAACAGACAAAATTTTGTCTAGTCATAATATATTATCAACATGTATAAATTGTTGGATAACTAACATAAAAATTATTTAAATATAAATATGTATCAAGCTCTATATGCACTTAGATTTTTTTTATAATCTCAGAAATAAAATATTGGATTTATACTTTGATAGTGTATCATTGATAATGGTATGTGTGTGTTTTTATGACAAAGAGATTATGAGTTTGATTCATCTCGTTAATTTTAAAAAATTAATTTGTAAAGGGACAAAATAGTCAATTCAGAAAGGGACAAAATAATCATTTCAAGTGAATAAAATGACTCACACATTTTTAGAATTAAAATGACTCAACATTTTCACCTTGTCCTCCCAATATCTATACTATATTATTATAAGGAAAGATTAAAAGTTTTGATCGTCGGTATGGTACTGGGTGAATCATAAAAAAAATCTTAGCCATCCAGTTTTAAGTGAACCATAGAAACAATTTTAACCATTAAATTTTAATAAAATCTAATTTTAAAAAGAATATAATCATACAAACAATTCTAACACCAGTAGTCCTCCTTTTATACAACTCATCAAGGATAGGATAATATTATATTTAAATTATATTCTATATTTTTTATTTTACGAATCCTACTTATCTTATAATTTTTATTTAATATATCATTAAAGTTTATCCTATAATTTTAATTTAATATATCATTAAAGTTTATGATAACATTGAAAGTTTGGTAGTCGGTCGATATTTGGGCCGAATAGTTGTTTAATTATTGGGCCTAATTTTAAAATATTAATCTTATTACTAAAATACAATCTCATATTAATCTTCTAACTAAAATATCTCACATTAATATCCTAACTAAAATACATCTCTATACAAAACAAATAAAAATTATCATATTAAAATATAAATACAAATAAATTATATAAAAATATATACATATTATTAAATAAAATTTAAATTATTATTATACAGATACAAATAAATTCAAATCATAAAAAAATATTAAAGTAAAAATATTAAAAAACTAAAAAAATTCATTTGTGCACCGCACAGGATATAAGCTAATATTAATTATGATGATTTACTTTATACATCTCCATATCTATACTATATTATTATAACTGAAAATTTTAAAGTTTTGGTCCAAGGTGAACCATAGAAAAGATCTTCACTGTCCAATTTTAGATGAAATCTTAACCATTCAATTTTAATAAAATCTAATTTTAAAAAGAATATATATCATACTGTGAGATACAACTTTTTCATTAGGTTTTGATTAATTTTGTCTTAATGCTAAGTGTAAATTAAATTAGGATTAGGAAGTTACTAATTAATATAGTAATCCTCCCTTAAATTATTTGAAGTGATAGTCAACAAGTGGAAAATTAAACTTGATCAAACTGTTTTATAAACAAAAAAATGATTTTCTCTCGACATATAATTAGACAAGATTTATCAAAATAATGATAAAATCAAATCTAATTTATATATGTGATATTTTGAGGCAAAGACTAAAGACGAACAAATATTGTATTTTTGACACTGCTTTTACGAGACATAAAATGCGTTATTAAATTAAAAGAGTGTCTGTTTTTAAAGGTTTTCAAGGGAATATATTATGAATATATTTTCTAAATTTATTTGTTCAAATTATCTTCAACAAAGTCCTGCCCAAATGTAAAATGCAGATTTTATCCCGAAAGTCCCTAACTCTCTTATTTATTCGGATAAAATGCGTTTTAATTCAAGCATAAATATTCTTCGGACTTCATAGTCATTATTAATTTAGGAATATTATGTTTGAATATATTCCAAGTCAAAACTTTAGTCCAAACGTCGACAAGTTCCGACAAATGGCTATTGAATATTGTTTCGGGCTGTAGGGACAACGAAACGATCTTTTTCTCGAAATAATAGCTACACATGTCCAATTGACTTGAAACTCGGGGAATGTCACTAGAATATTTAAAAAGAATTTTATGATTTTTTTTCATGATTTTTGGGTGACTTTTATATTTGGCATGTACTTTCGATACGTAATTGATTGTTCGGGTAATTAAAAGTCAATGAAGGTCAACTCCAAATTAAGTAGAATTTTGAACATGACCTACTTGGAATATTTCCAGATGGTTCCCAATTTTTCATATTTTGTGGAGAATTTTTTTAAAAACGTCATATTCGTCATTATATCGTTCAATTTCGCATTTATTAGCTTTATTATTTAATTGAATAGTGTTTGCACGTTTTTCTATGCTTGCAAGTGGGCTTGTACTGATGAAGGAACACAAAATTCAAATTGTGTACTTTTCCCTTATTTTAAGGAAGCTTTGTCCCCTCATCCCCCACCCAAAACCCTAATTTTCTTCTTTAAATACCCCCAACCCCCACTCATTTCCTTAAGCCATTTAAGCCAAGTAAATACTACATTTTTCTCTCCAAGAATACTCTCAAGTCCAGAAAATTTTCATCTCTTAGAGTTCTTGAGTTATAAGCTTAGTTCTTCCATAGATCTAACTCCTACCAAGCTTATAAACACATTTACATGCTCATATAACACACACATCACACAAGTATCTTTTGGCTACCCACTTACCATATCTTAGCATCCCCTAGACTTGTTTTGTTTCCCCCAAAGTTGTACCAAAAGTTGTTATTCCGGCCATTTTCCGGTGACTTTTTTCGACGACCCTTTTTGTGTGTTTTAGGCTTCAAACTAGCTTTTTTTCTTGATTTCTTTCTAGATCTCAAGAGTTATAAGTTGGTTCTATAGATTATATATATAATATCAGTTGGTACATGTTTAGTAGTGTATACACCTTGCTTGTTTGATTTTTAAGTGTGTACACGAACTCTTGTACAAGATCCTAACTCGTATCCCTTGATTTCGTAAGAAATATTGTTGTCTCTCACTATAGAGCACAAGGGTCATAAGTTAGTTATTTCTTTTCTATATTATATATATAATATTCGGCCCTAATAATATATACAAGAGCTTGCGTTGTTTGATTTGTTGCAAGTATATATATATTTGGCCTTGTTCTTCATTTTATATATACACGAGCTTTAATCTTCTCTTCTATTCTCATATATATAAAGAGTGAACTAAATAGTTGTTAATATCCTTAAACTTATAATTTAAGGGTTAGATACAACGACCTTTTACTTTAACTCTGAGTCAAGGCTAGTTGTATAAGTCGATATATATACGACATAAGTAAAAGGCTTCCTTGTTGAGTTTTAGTATCTAAACCAAGCTATTGTTTCGGGTTTGAGCCGAATAGTATAAATCTCATATAGAGATAAAAACTAAAGTCTCCTCGAATATTTGCTAGGTAGCTCACTTCAATTCCGAGTTGAGTTTTGTGTATAAGTCGAGTTACGACATAAACATAAATACTCCTTGTTGAATTACATAGTGAAAGAAACCAACACACATTCCGAGTCTTAATATTTCGAATAAGTCTCCTATATTATTTAGAGATATAATCGAAGTAAACTCGTAGAATATTTGTGGGTTTATTCTTGATTGTTTTAAGGCCATAGTTTAGTTAGTGTTAAGGCCTTATAAATAAAGTAGTTAGCAAACGTACTTGATCTCATTCAAGTCAAAAATATTTGGTCTATATTTTGACTTTATATTTCCTATATATATATTATATATATATATATATATATATATTATATATATATATTTACATTCTGTACTTGCATTGCATCATACACTTTACATATCACAATTTATTTTAGCATACGCATTTAATTTCGTGTATTCATACGCTTTAATTTCCGCACCTTACTTTAGCATACGCACTTAACTTCTTGCATACACGTTAGCACACAACGTGTGGTTCGTCCTTTTGACTAAGTGACTTACCCTTTCGAGTGGTTCGTACTTGTCTCGAAGTGACTTACCTCGACTCACATTTATATATACCGTTGCTTAGGCTATTTTATATATATTTGTTTGTCACCTTGGTCTAGTACTGTAACATACTACACCGCCACTTTCTTTTCTGAAACAGGGATATTAAAGTCATAGTATTTGTTATCTAGACTTTGTTAGCGAGATGAAAGTGAAGTGAGGTGATCCTTGTTCTAAGATCCAAGTCCTAGACACGCCGACGGAGAGTTGGGTGTCTTTGCACCGTGAGGAAAATGAAAGACCTAAGACCCAGATCCAAGACCTACATTGTTGTAGAAGAACATAGTCTACGTATGGATTTTTACGTATCTTTGAGGAGGTAAAGGGGAAGTTATGCTCCAAGATAAGATCGTAAGGGATACTACGTGCCTGTGAAGAGGTAACGGAGAGTTACGCTCTAAGACTAGCTCGTAGGGGTACTACTTGCCTGTGAAGAGGTAACGGGGAGTTACGCTCTAAGACCAGCTTGTAGGGGTTCTACTTTGATTGTGAGGAGGTAACGGGGAGTTACGCTCCAAGATAAATCAAGTAGGTTTGCTATTGTATTTTGAGGGATTAACGGGTAGTTAAGGTCCAAGATAGATACATAGTATTGTAAAAGGCTTCTCCGCCACTATAAGGAGTACATCTTTTTATAGTGCAAAATCTCGAGTTTAGGGAGGGACTCGGGGACTGGACTAGGGGTGAGCGAATCCGTTAGGGGATTGCGCCATCGCAAACCAGGATAAAAATTCCGTTGTGTATTCTAATTTTTTTCTCTGCTTTTATTTTCCGCACTTATATTACTAGTTGACTGGTAATATTTTAAAAAGAGAAAAGAAAATTTTAAAACGCCAAGCTCAATTTTTAAAATGGTATTAAGCTATTCAACCCCCCCTCTAGCTTATACCCCCCATTTCGGGCCTAACACATACATAAAACTCTAAGCCCGATAATCCTCCTTTTATACAACTACTCACAGACAATATTATATTATATTCAAATTGTATTCTATATTTTATATTTTAAGAATCATGCTTATCCTATAATTTTTATTTAATATATCATTAAAGTTTATAAATAGTAATATATAAATATCATTATATAAAAACATACAACTCGACAACTAATATTATTATCTATACTATATTATTATAACCGAAAGATTAAAAGTTTTGGTCGTCGGTATGGTACTGGGTGAACCATAACCGTTCAAATTTTATGTGAATCATAATAAACAATCTTAACCATTGAATTTTAATAATAAAATATAATTTAAAAAAAAATATAATCATACTTACAACTCTAACCCTAGTAGTCTTCCTTTTATACAAAATAGGATAATAAGATAAGATAATATTATATTATATTTAAATTATATTCTATATTTTTTTTACGAATCCTACTTATCCTATAATTTTTATTTAATATATTATTAAAGTTTATCCTATAATTTTTATTTAATACATCATTAAAGTTTATGATAAACAATTTGTATTTTTTTAGTTTCCATCTATTCCTCCGTTTTAATCGCATAACACAAATTATTTATCAAAACACAAGCTCTACTCAAATTAGAAGAAATTTGCTCAAACTAGAACAACTAGTTCTCATCAATACCCGTATGTTCAAATTAGAAGACCGACATCAACATCTTATATACAACTCTAACCCTCGATGGTTCTTCTTTTATACAATTCATTATAGATAGAATAATATTATATTATATTTAAATTATATTCTATGAATATTAAAATAATAATAATATTTTATTAACATTAATTAAATTTTATCACTATATTATATCTATATTATCTATACTTTTTATATTATATTATTAAAAAAAATCTCTTTTAATTAGAATATATAGTTGTACTCACAATCTACTAACATGTTTCAATTTTCCTCATCACTCAAACAATTTAATTTATTTAAAATTATAATTTTATAATTACAATTTTTAAATATTAAAATTATATTATATTTGACCTATAATAAAATATACTCTTTTATTTAAATTTTAATTAAAATATTTCTAATATTTTTGTAACTCTTTTTATTAATAAAAATTTTCTAATTAAATTTAAAGAAAAATAAAAAGTTTGGTCAGTTGGTCGTCCGTCCGGTAAGTCATCTTTTTATATAACTCTTTTTATCATCCGTAAAATTTCTTTTTATACGACTTTTTTTATGCAATTATGATATAATTATAATTTAATTTTAAAACATATATATTTTACATATAACTCTATCATCGGTGAGTCATTGTTTGCAGATCAATCTAGTAACATATCTCACTTCACTTCTACTTGAAATTACAACTTATTAATTAAATCTCACAAATATTAAAACTTATTAATTAAATGTCATGAATATTAAAATAATATTATTATTTTATCTATAAATAATTTTTATTATATATTATATTATCATAGTCGATATAATAAAAAAAATTAAATTATATATTTAAATCATATAAAATAATTAATATATAATTTATTAATTCCGCCCGTGTCTTACATGAGTTATAAGCTAGTATATACAAAGGATGCAATATTTAAATACAATATGAAGAAAAAAATATATATGAAAGAGCAGTATTTAAATATGATAGCTTTTTAAATACTTTTTCTCGCGAAACACTAAAACATGTTAGTCGGGAGAAAGATCGAACCTTTATGTAAAAATAAAATGGCCAAATCAAGTGTTTTTAAAGTTACAGATAAAAACGAGAAGTCTATAAATATTTTTCCACAAATAAATATAAGATATAACTTGGGAATATAATCCTTGGATTTTATCAAGGTTTTGACCGTCATCAAATATAACCTCTTGAGTAGAGAAATATTTCGAATCTTTGATTAGTTTGAAATGGTCTCTTTATGTAGAGATCCGAGAGAAGAGGTTTTTAAGGATATATAAATATATAAATATTAACATTAAACTCTTATAGGTATATATATAAATGTGGTCGGTAAGACTTGAAGTTATAAGTTACTGTACTATTTTTAGAAGTTCACCGTAAAGCTTTGTTGAAAAAATTCACCGGATTTTGGTTTTTGGATGAACTTGGGCAACCTTTCGGATGACCGAAAAATGACGGTGGATGAGCTAAATATGTGGGAACAAGTTTAGTTAATGGAACTAAGCCTTGTGAATAAAAATCTTGTATATATAATTATAAGAATTATGGTTTTTTTAGATGAAATATATATGTAGGGAACCTGTAAGGGTTGGTTCAGTTGGTTAAAGAGTATATCATCCTCTTGTTCGTAGGTTCGAATCTCACGAGAGGATAATGTGTGATTATGCCCTTTTCGGCCATAGCCTGTCGCACTTGTGCGATTTACTCAGTTCACGTGGTTTGTAGGCTATTGTGTGAGCCTGTGAGTTTACTTAGTGCGGCCGCGGGTTCCTACAGTAGAAAAAAATATGTAGGAATTTGAGAGTGGTGAAATATCGAATACTTCTTAAAATTCCAGCAATTTATTGGCTCTTAGCTTGAAGAAAAATGATTGGGGAAATGGTTGTATTTATAGAGAAATTTGAGGGAAATTGGGGGTGAAGATTGAATGATAATGAGTGGTGAAGATATGAAATAGATGTAGCTAATTCTTGGCTTAGTATTTTGTATCCTAATAAGACAAATAACTTTACACCAAAAATCTTAGCACTTTTAATTAATTACTCCTTCCGTTCCAAATTAATAGTCACTTTTGAGGAAAAAATTTGTCCCATAATACATCTCCAGTATCTATTTTCAATGCAATTTTGTAGGTAAATTTTCAAAATAACCTTTTGACAAAGGTATTGATACTAGTATTGATAATTAATGTAATATAATTATCATTCAAATTATGCATTGATACTATCTCAATCAATGTAACTAATATGAATACAAATGCAAAATAATTTTTATATCAGAACTTCTTAATACGCGTAATTTTTTCAAAAGTTACATGTAATATGGGACAGAGGAGTAATATATCTAATATTAATGTACCAATAAATACTTAATACGTAACAAGTATCGTTAACTAAGTATCAAAATTTCCAAATGTTATGTAGAATGAGTGTTGCAGAAGGGGGGTTGAATGCAACTTCTTAATTTTTTCTAATCACTCGATTTTTAACTAACTCTTACTAACAACAAATAAGAGTTAATATTAGGAAGTTTAAAACAGCAAGCAACTAAAACATGTAAAGAAGACAGAGTGTTTAAATCAAAATTAATATATTACTCCTTCCGTTCCACAAAAAGTGACATTTTATAAATTTTAAAAGTCAAATTTATTCAACTTTGACCGTAAATTAAATATTATTGATTTCTATTTTTACAAAAATAAAAATAAAAATCAAAGCTAATAGTTAATGACATCTATTTTTCAATGATATATTTTTTATAATTTTTATTTCTCCTAGTAATTATTAATTAGTGGTCAAAATTGAATAAGTTTGACTTATATTTTTTATAAAGCGCCACTTTTTGTGGAACGGAGAGAGTATTAATTTTGTTGCTACAACTCAACTGAAAATTGCTTCCAGCTTCTAAGTTACAATAACAATGGGTTTTGCTATTGTTACACAACTTGAGAGAAAATAAACAATGTATTTCTAGCTTCTTGAGGAAAAGAACTTGTGAGATGTGTGTAAATATACTGTAACACATATCTCACTTACAGATGTAACCCACAATTATGTTAGATGTCACTCTATATCATAAAATTAATAGATTGAGTGTAAATTATACCAAGGCATGGGTTAGTTCAGGACATAATTAAAATTTTCAACTGACCTTCAAAAATAGAAATGAAATTTTGGTTCAATTTCTGACGAAATCTTAAAAAATAGTGATTTTTTTAAATCTCTTTAAAAAATATCTTACCTTCAAAATCTTGTATTTGTTAGACCAGTAGGAAGCAAATTTAAAAAACTAATAAAAAAGATATATATATATATATATATATATATATATATATATATAACCAATCAAATTTATGGATTAAAGAGAGTCTAGATCTTCTGGCATAAACTTAATGAAACTCAGTCCATTTGATCCAAGAAAGTCATTTGTGTTCACCTGATTAGGGGGAGCCATTTGCAATATATTCAAAGAGAAATAAACTTAAAGAGACAACCTAAATTTCTTTTATCAATATTTATCCAATTCCTCAAATAACCCACACTTCCAAATTACTGGTCATACCCTTGAGTTAATGTTGAACCAAATCAAGCTTACTATGTATGATTACTTGTCTTAATGTAACACATGTAATATTTCTGTATTAGAATGTGTTGTTAGAATGTTTTAATGTATTTGCAGATAGAAGTATGTTTCTACTGTGAAGTCAATATGTAAATGTGAGTCAAGAATAAAGATTGATAGAAGATTCAAGTCTGAATCAGGCATCAAATCAATGAAGACTTCATCAAATAAGAATTGCAGTGAAAAGTACTCCAAGGCAAATATATGATAGAGAAGTTATCCTAATAGAGAAGTCAGAACTGAGAAGCTGGTAGAGAAGTCTCAAATGCTCAAGTAACTTATCAATCAATCGAGAAGTGAGAAGTGATCGAGAAGTCAAAGAATTGATAGTTATTCAAGAAGTGTGAAGATTGAACCATTCGAGAAGTACAGTTGAACAAATCGAGAAGTTAGCCAGAGGAGCAATCGAGAAGTACTAAAGATTGAACCATTCGAGAAGTACAGTAGAACCAATCGAGAAGTCTGTGTTACAAGTATGATTCGAAAAGTCTATTCTAATCGAGAAGTATATTCTAATCGAGAAGTTTATTCTAATCGAGAAGTCATTCACTGTGAATTCTCGAAGTAAATTCGAGTGAGTACTCGGTTGATTCAAGAAGCTAAATTTCAGGAGATTTGCAGATGAACAAGACAAGTGATTCTGAAGCTCTGTCATTACAGGATCAGTCAAACCTGTGAAGATGGAGACAAGTCTATAATGAAGCTTAGAAGATGAACAAGACAAATGACATAAGGGATAAGGCTGGAAGAAAAAGGACCGTCATAGTTTGTGTTAGCTAGAAATAGATAGTAGTCAAATGTAAAGTTGTTTTTGTCTATTTCTAGTTTTAGCTTAACTGATTAGTAAGTGCATGTGCCAAAAGATATGTTGTCTATATAGAAATTGCACAGTCTCATTAATTAGTAAGCTGAATATTTTCATCAATTATTCATACCTTGTTTTCTACTTCCAAGAACAAGAAGCTGAAATTCACTTTGAATTTCAGATTGTAGCTGATTCATTCTAATACACCATTAGATTGAAAGTTAATTCATTGTGTTCTTAAATTTTTACATTTGTATTTAAATAAACACTTGTGAATTGACAAAGCTAAAAACACTATAAAGCAGTTCATTAAAATTAAAGAAATGAGAACAAAAATCAAAAGTATTTGAAGTTATACATTCACCCCCCTCTGTAAACTTCTGTAACTCTAATTCCTAACAAGTGGTATCAGAGCCAGGCTGTTAACATACATATAGTTTGAAGATAAAAATGAGTTCTCAGAAGCTGAGCAGTATAAAGATTCCTCCTTTTGATAGAGAAAACTACAACCAATGGAAAAAGAAGATATTAATGTTCATAAGGGCTGCCAACTCCATGTATCCAGAAATCTTGAAGAATGGTCCCTTTATGCCAGTAACATTGGTTCCTGAAACTACCAATGGCTCTGAAGTGATACCTGCAACATGGATACCCAAAGATCCATCTCAGTACACAGACACAGAGAAAGAGAAGGTGTCACTTGACAATAGTCTAATGCTTATAATCATAGAATCTCTAGACATTGTCATGTACAACAACATTGTCAACTGCACCTCTGCAAAACACATATGAGAAACCATAGAGATTCTGTGTGAAGGAACTGAAGAGGTAAGAGACAACCAGAGGGAACTTCTTGTCTCACAGTATGAGGATTTCATGTCAAAAAAAAAATGAAGGCATAATTGAGGTGTTTAAAAGATTCAACAAACTCATGAATGACCTTCAACTCCATGGAAAATACTATGAAACAAAGGAGAAGAACATGAAGTTTTTGTTGACTCTGCCAGAACATTTGGAGCACAAATCTCTGCAATTAGAGAAGGGAGAGATCTAACAAAACTTTCACTTGAAACCCTCTATGGAATTTTAAAAACATATGAACTGGAGTTTTGCCAAAAGAAGTCCATTTTAGCAAATAGAGGAAAGATGGCCAATGTTTCAAATGCCTTGGTTGCAAATGAACCATCAAGAACTGAGAAGACTAGTACAAGTAAGAAATTGAAGATTGAAGAACTTGAAGAACATGAATAAGAAGAAAAAGACTCTGTCAAGAGTGAATCAGGTAAAGAAGAGTTCTACTCTATTAAAGAGCTTGAATGAATGGATAACGAAACCATGGCCTTTATGACAAAGAAATTTGGAAACATACGATTCAAGAAAAATAAAAGTTTCAAACCAAGACTAAATTTCAACTCTTCAAGCAAAGGAAACGCTCCAATAGGAAGCAACACCAATAGAGGGTATAAAACTGGAACAGTTGATAGATCTAAAATAAGATGCTATAACTGTAATGAGGTTGGACACTTTGCAACTAAGTGTAGAAAACCTAAAGCAATCAAGAAGGACAAAGATTACTTGGAACTGGAAGCTAAGTATGGGGCACTCCTCAAAAAGCAGACAAGAAAGGCTTACATAGTTGAAGGAAAATGCTGGGATGACACAGATGAAGATGAAGGGGAAGAATATGAAAATTTGGCACTCATGACTAACTCACATGATGGAGTATTAAAGTAAAGTAAACCAAACCTTCATAAGGAGAGAAATAAAATCCAAATTTTGAGTAAAGAACACCTAATAAATGGGTAGAAAGACAGACTCTGAATAAAGAAGATATTTATTAAACAAGAATAAAATTAAAAAATATAATAATAAAGGGGTTATTATAAAATAAAAGGCTAATCATACTCGTAAATGAATCATAATCGAATTTATTTAATAAATATTAACAAAAATTATTCAATATTATAGTATAATTAAAAAGTACATTGAGTTATATTACTATATATAATAGCATAAGAAAATTAATATAGACTTCTCGAATAAGTTAATTTTTAAACTAAAGAAGATGAAACACATTATAAAAATCAAAGAAATTATGAATATATATACACATATATATATATTTGATATAAATACTATAAAATATGAGTAATATGTGTTATTTTCTGTTTGTTAGATAATCCCTAAAAGTCACTATGTATTTATAGAAGGGAGGTTTAATACAAATACAATATTTTCAAATTCTTGACTTGTATTCAAAAATCTCAAGATACGAATCAACAGATAAAATTAGATCAATAAAACTTTATAGAAATTTAAGAACAATAACATCAATTTTAAAATTATTGGTGGATTTATTTAATCCACTAGAGGTATTTTTTTCTTTAAGAAATCTAGGTCTTAAAACGCAACTGCTTTTACAAAGTAGAAATATAATCTGTTCTTAAAATTTTGCTTCACAGCTCTTGAACAAGTTATATCATTGATATGAATATGTAAAAGTATTTGTTTACTTTTCTACAATGCTTGTTTATATATTACAAGTGCTTTTACTGAATTCCCAGTCAACAGTTAAAAATAATAATTCCTAAAACTAGAATTCTGATACTTCTGACTTTCTCTTTTGCATTGTGTAATTTAGGGAATGTTTTTATTTTTGCATTCTCCTAGAAAAGATAGTTCCTCCTAGAGTCTTCACAGTCAATGACAATGTGACTGTCTTCCAATATTGTCTTCAGTATGCCAGGATTCTTGACACTTTGTCTTATTCTCTACGATAGGTTACTGTCAATTGATAATTTGCTGTTAAGCATATCAATAAATAACTTCTAACATCCATCGATTGATCTGATATATCCATCGATTGATAATTTCACTTATGGATTGATAATTGGTTATCAATCAATATATCAATCGATGACTCTTCTTATCTGTTGATGGTATTCACATTCGGGCTTTGATTTTCATCCATTGAGTCTTTATCTATCAAGCTTCTTTATCCATTGATCATCCTTCACTTATATATTTTACATGTCTTCAAACATTTATAATTAACAGTCTGTTATATATATTCGTTGATGACCAATATCCATTGACTCTTAACGTCAATCGACTCTAGACTACTTATCCATCGACCAAATAACAAATCAATGGATAAATGACTGATACATATATTGTTCATATCAATCCATATTATCAGTTGATTAATATAGAATATCAACTGACAATTGATTTCTAATCAATGGATATTTATAGAACATATATCCATTAATTAGTTATAAATTATAATTACAATTTTATGATTCTAAGTGTTATGTTATCATCAAAACTACATAATTCCTAACAATCTCCCCTATTTATGTCTGTGAGAATTAACATGCATAAATCAGGTTGATGATAATAAAACACCCCTAAAATAATTCTTTACAAATAGAATCATAAAGCTATAGCAAATTTTAAAATAACTAGTACATGATCAGGAGTACCATTTGATGAACTTATCATTTGATTCTTGATTTCTGAATCAAATTGCAGGTCTTCAATCTTCAAAGTTCTTCTTTTTTTCTCTTGGTTGAACCACCTTTCTTTTTTTCATCATTTGTCTTCATCTATCTTATGAAGGAGCCTCTCAGAATCATTTCATCTTCTTCATCACCTAGTGATTCAAGAGGGACCTGATTTCTTCATTTGTCACTTTCTCCAAATATTTTGCTATGTCAAAGTATTTTTAAACTCCCTCTATATCTTTGTATATCATCATATAGAATGGATGAAATAGAACCTTCTTGTTGTTTAGATTCTAGATGGTGATAGGATTCGCTTCATCCACTTTTGATGCAGATCTCCTCAACTTGGTTATCTGCTTCATGATTTTCTGGGCTATGGTTTTGTTGAAGTGATATTCAGGTCAATCACTATGAGAATTTTCTTCAATGTGTCATAGCTTTGCTTTATAACCATAGACATTGGTTAGATCATTTTCTTCACATCTTCATGCATTTAGAATGATGTTGAGTGGCGTGGTGAGATCTGCATGCAATAAGACCCTTTGTTCTCAATTCTTGCATTTCATTCTTCTTAAACCCCTGCAACTCTACACCTTTTTGCACATCCTTTGATTGACTGGATCCACCTTCATTATCCTGTACTTGTTCACTTTCTTGTTGCTCTTTATTGCCCATAGTCTTTTTAGCAGCATGTTTTGTCTTCTTTATTCCCCTGATTTTAGTTTTCTTTGACTTCTTTCTCAATTCCTCTTGGGCAATTGCTTTTTATTACTCTTCAAAGATTTTTCTTGCAAGCTCATCATCTGCCTTGACTTGGTCTTCAAGCTGCATTTTACCACTTACAATGGCTTCACTCATTAGCTTTTGGCGGTCACCTGTGGATTGCCTTGATAGCTTATTTTCTTCTTCTGGCAACACTATTCTTTTGCCATGTTTCTTTTCAACCATTTCTACAAGAATAGGCTCTTCAGTTGGTTGACGAATTGATGAATCACCAATTTCTTTAGTTGACCCAATTAGTCTGACTTTATCCCTTAGTTTTCCAATATGAATAACTATTGTTCTAGATTTTTGTGCACCTTAGTTCACAACAACTTCAATCACCTCAGTGTTTTTCTTCATTTGTTCTACCACCTTATTCCCTTTATTTATTCTCTCCTATGTCTCCTTCTCCCTTTCTATTCTACTTACCTCCAAAACATCCAAACCTTTTGTAGACTTTTGATGAGTAAATAAATTTGACTTTGATTCCTCCCTAACTCCTGCACCTGATTTCTCCCCTTTTTATTATCATCAACAAATAGGGTTTGAAGGGCAGATGGAATGTTGAGAAGTATGTCCAACAGATTTGCTTGAGTCATCTAATTTTGGAGAATCAACTTCATATTCAACTCTAGGGTTAACATCCTTGCATCCAATTGATTCACTTGATCTTCAAGCTTTGACTCTTTTTTCAACCTTAGTTCAATTGTAACGCCTGTAGAAATTATATTATTATTTATAAAGATCTTGTATTAATTTATTGAGTCATATTTATTTGAACTTATGAGGACTCTATTTTGGCGATTCTATAAGTAGTGGTAGATGCTTGTATATACCTATGTGTTTAAATATGACTCTAAGTATTTTTATTATATTTTTAAAGCTATTTTATCACACTGTTTAATTTTTATAAACACTTTGGAGCATCCAAAAATCATAAAATCTTCTCTAAAGTGCTCTTTAAGTATTTCGAGATGTTTTAAAAATACAAGAGTATTTTATTCGACCTCCAATGATTTTTAATGATTTTTCAATCTCTATTTTCATTTAAAATGTGTTATATTAGAAAATTCCTATTTCATTATTAGTTCGTTCGAAAATTATTTTAAAAATATGTACGAGCTTCTAAAATTATGATATTTATTTTAAAAATATAAAGTTTTATTTTTGATCCATTTTCCATTAAAATACGATTTTTAAAGTATTAATTACTAAATTTCAGCATTTATGAAATTACCAAATTGCCCTGGGCTCTAAAAATATTTCTCAGCCTCCTTTCTTCCCCATTCTGCACCTCTGTCCTTGTTCGAGAGCTGTGGTGAGTTCTCTCTTGTGCAATTTCTTGATACCTTACCATGATTTCCAATCTACACATAATTTTAGCTAGTTATATGAGTTAATAATTAATTCTTGTAATACAATCATCAAATTTATATGTATATGTGTTGTGTCGTATGTATATATATGAGGTAGAGTTGCATGCAAGCTTCTACAAGGTCTTGATTGCATTTTTGATGTTTGTATCTAGCTACACTTGAGATTTTTGGGCAGTTTGAAGCAAAAGAAACCCGAAATGGGTCTTTGTTCGTCACCTGCCGTCGCCGCCGATGAGCTCCGGCGAGTCGGCGACCGGATTGACTTTGTTCGACTTCATTTCTAGTTGTTTTCATTACTAATGGCTGTTTCATATATTAATCTATCGCCTACGAGGATTGCATGTGTATATTTCAGAGTTTACTCGAATTTTCGAATTATATATGTATATTTATATTCAAAAATTTATTTATATGTGAATCTAAGATTGAGTTTGGTGTTAATTGCTGTATTTTATTAGTCAATAGAATTGTATGTGAAATTGTAGAGAATATTTCGGATTGTTATGTCCTTATATTCAAAATTTTGATTATTTAAGCTTCGTTTCACTTTATTTTATTAATTTTGAGAATTTAAAGCAGGACGATTCCTAATTGCTCCTAGTTAATTTAATTTGATGTCATTATTTGGTGATATAGTCGAATAAGACTTTGAGTTTTATAGTCTTATGATTCGAATCTTGTTAGTACTTGGTAATAAATTATAGCTTTATAATTGTATCTGTGCTAGGGATATTACTAGCTATTTTAAATTATGATAACATGTTCTTGGGAAATGAGTTGATACAGTTTGTGTTATCATTACGAAAGATTGGATTGAGTAAGTTGGATGATAGTTGGTAGTAGTATATATGATTGTTGGATTGGTACAGGTTTGGCAATGTTATGATTACAGAGGAAACTCTATCGAAATTTCGTTAGAATTTAATAGTAATTCTGACTTAATATTGATAAGATATTGTTCTATAACTATTATGTGCTAATTATTATTTGCTATATGACTAATTGATATGTGATTTGAGTTTTAAAGGTGAGTATTAGGTTATCGAAAGGGTAGATTAAGTTTAGACGTTCGTAGAGAAGCATCCAGTTTTATTTAGAATATGAAGTAGTGTATTTAATTGTGTAGTTCCGAAGGAAGTAGATAGTAGAGATAAAGGTAAAATTAAGGAGGAAAGTTTGTGAAGTAGGATCTCCATTAGCTCTTTTGCAAAACTCTGTGAAAGGCAAGTAACTTCTAAACCTTCTTGTATACCCTGTTTTACATATACACCCTGTTGAACCTGTACAAATATTAAATTCCTGATTCTTGTTTATTTCTTACCAAAACTTCCTGATATCCATCTAATATACCATGCCTATATGAATTGTTTTAGCCCTGTTTTGTATGTTCTAAACTAAAATACTGATCCCTTGATTTCCTCAACTCCCTGTCGTCACAAAACTATAGTACCTTTTTGCTTCAAAATCATTAAACTAGTCTTTAAACCAATGCAAATCTTTTAACTTGCCTTGTTTTCATTACTAATGTTTTGAAATGGTTTTATTGCCTTGAATGGGATAAAAGACTGATTTGAATGAAAATGTTTTCCTGAAATGAAATGATTTCAGGTAAAGGATTTTGAAAAGATTTATAAATAATGCTTTGATAAATGGTTTAGGAATTTCGACGTATGGTTTATAAAGATTCCTAAAGATTGGAGAGCGTAAGAGTCCGAGACGCCGGTCCAGCACTTTTATTTAATTAGTGTAAGAGGCTAGGGCGGTCCTAGTCCAGCATTATTAAAGGCCAGGGGGTGCCTAATTGGGAACCCCCTGGACTAGGACCGCCCTAGCATCTTACGCTAATTAAATGAAAGTGCTGGACCGGCGTCTCGGCCTCTTACGCTCTCCAATCTTTAGGAATCTGTAGAAACCATAAGTCAAAATTCCTAAACCATTTATCAAAACATTATTTATAAATATTTTCAAAATCCTTTACCTGAAATCATTTCATTTCAGGAAAACATTTTCATTCAAATCAGTCTTTTATCCTATTCAGGGTAATAAAATCATTTCAAAACATTAGTAATGAAAACAAGGCAAGTTAAAAGATTTGCATTGGTTTAAAGACTAGTTTAATGATTTTGAAGCAAAAAGGTATTATAGTTTTGTGACGAAAGGGAGTTAAGGAAATCAAGGGATCAGTATTTTAGTTTAGAACATACAAAACAGGGCTAAAACAATCCATATAGGCATGGTATATTAGATGGATAACATGAAGCTTTGGTAAGAAATAAACAAGAATCAGGAATTTAATATTTGTACAGGTTCAACAGGGTATATATGTAAAACAGGGTATACAAGAAGGTTTAGAAGTTACCTGCCTTTCAAAGAGCTTTCCAAAAGAGCTAATGGAGATCCTACTTCACAAACTTTCCTCCTTAGCTTTACCTTTATCTCTACTATCTACTTCCTTCGGAACTACACAATTAAATACACTACTTCAGATTCTATATAAGACTGGACGCTTCTCTACGAACGTCTAAACTTAATCTACCCTTTCGATAACCTAATACTCACCTTTAAAACTCAAATCACATATCAATTAGTCATATAGCAAATAACAATTAGCACATAATAGTTATAGAACAATATCTTATCAATATTAAGTCAGAATTACTATTAAATTCTAACGAAATTTCAACAGAGTTTCCTCTGTAATCATAACATAGCCAAACCTGTACCAATCCAACAATCATATATACTACTACTAACTATGATCCAACTTACTCAATCCAATATTTCGTAATGATAACACAAACTGTATCAACTCATTTCCCAAGAACATGTTATCATAATTTAAAATAGCTAGTAATATCCCTAGCACAAATACAATTATAAAGCTATAATTTATTACCAAGTACTAGCAAGATTCGAATCATAGGACTATAAAACTCAAAGTCTTATTCGACTATATCACCAAATAATGACATCAAATTAAATTAACTAGGAGCAATTAGGAATCGTCCTGCTTTAAATTCTCAAAATTAATAAAATAAAGTGAAACCAAGCTTAAATAATCGAAATTTTGAATATAAGGACATAACCATCCGAAATATTCTCTACAATTTCACATACAATTCTATTGACTAATAAAACAGTTATTAACACCAAAATCAATCTTAGATTCATATATAAATAAATTTTCGAATATAAATATACATATATAATTCGAAAATTAGAGTAAACCCTGAAATATACACATGCAATCCTCGTAGGCGATAGATTAATACATGACACAACCATTAGTAATGAAAACAACTAGAAACGAAGTCAAACAAATTCAATCCGTTCGCCGACTCGCCTCAGGTGATGAACAAAGACCCATTTCGGGTTTCTTATGCTTCAAACTGCCCAAAAAAACTCAAGTGTAGCTAGATACAAACATCACAAATGCAATCAAGACCTTGTAGAAGCTTGCATGCAACTCTACCTCATATATATACATACGACACAACACATATACATACAAATTTGATGATTGCATTACAAGAATTAATTACTAACTCATAGAACTAGCTAGAATTATGCGTAGATTGGAAATCATGGCAAGGTATCAAGAAATTGCATAAGAGAGAACTCACCCCAGCTCTCGAACAAGGACAGAGGTGCATAATGGGTAAGAAAAGAGGCTGAGAAATGTTTATAGAGCCAAGGGCAATTTGGTAATTTCATAAATGCTAAAATTTAGTAATTAATACTTTAAAAATCGTATTTTAATGGAAAATAGAACAAAAATAAAACTTTATATTTTTAAAATAAATATCATGATTTTAGAAGTTCGTACATATTTTTAAAATAATTTTCGGATGAACGAATAATTAAATAGGATTTTTCAAAGATAACATATTTTAAATGAAAATAGAGATTGAAAAATCATTAAAAATCACTGGATCTCTAATGAAATACTCTTGTATTTTTAAAACATCTCTAAATACTTAAAGAATACTTTAGAGAAGATTTTATGATTTTTGGATGCTCCAAAGTTTTGATAAAAATCAAATAGTGCGATAAAATAGCTTTAAAAATACAATAAAAGTACTTACAGTCATATTTAAACACATAGGCATATACAAGCATTTACCACAACTCATAGAATCATCAAAACAGAGTCCTTATAGATTCAAATAAATATGACTCGTCAAATTAGTACAAGATCTTTATAAATAATAATATAATTTCTACAGACGTTACATCAATGTTATGCATGGTGGATTTCTTCAACTTCTCATCCATCCTCCTTTCAAGAGTCTCCTTTGCAGTCTTAATGCCATCATCCATAGACTTCATCTCATTACTCATTGTTGTAGCCTGCATCTTGGTTAACTTTAGAGTGTCCCTATAGAAATTTAAGATTTTTCTTTGAACAGGGTCTTCAACAGTAGGTTACATCATGGATCTCCTATAGTGTGCCACTAACGTATCTTAAACCTCTCCAAACATGATCCCATCATCTCCAATCCAAGGATCCCTTTGAGCCTCATCTTCATCTGCCTGTAAGTCATCAAGAATAATGTGAGCTTCATCTTCAACGTCTGCAATCCTTTCCTTATAACACTTGGTTCTTTCCTCTGTGTGAACCAAACCTAATAACCTTTCAGCATTAGTGTTGATGCTAGGACCTAATAAGCAGTTTCAGGATATTGGAATTCTAGCTGCATCATCTACATTGACATGCATCAATTTCTTCTTCATCTGATTTCACACCACCATCTACTACAACCGTTGCAGCTTTATTTAATCCCCTTTTTCCTTGCTCATTTCCAACTACAACACCTCCCGCTCTTTGTGCATCTGCAACTCCTTCATCACCATCTCCTCATGGCCAATTCAGTGTGACACCCTCCCAATCTGGGGTCAAGATCGGGGAGTCACAACATAAATCTAGATGCATGCACCCTAATAAAATATATATATAAACATAAAGAATAACCCCGAAATAATATCCTGGATCTTTAACAGGTAATGGTATGAAATAAGCATTTACTAATTCAGATTAATACAAATCATATCTGTCTTACAAGGATAATCAAGAACAAACTACAAGGTTCTATTAAGCTCATTACAAGATCGTCATTACTATATTCACTACACTTGTCTCTCAACAAAGTCATACATGAGCTGCCATAATGAAACTAATGGATCTAGGAGGTCCATAATATGCATTCTTGCTAGTTCTCTACTTAAGACGAGACATCTTCTCGCTTAGCTGTCAAGGTTAGATAATAAACAAGAATGGGCCAAAAATGTCCAACAAGTAACTATAGAAATGAAGGTATGGTAACTGGGTTATATATGACTGGCTCATATTCAGAATGTAAAGAGAACAGAGTTTTGTATGTAGTGTGAGGTTCCATAATGATTAAAAATAAAGCATTTTAGGAAAACCTCATCTTCAATACATATTATCCTTATTTTCTTAAAAGCATTTCATTTCCATTAACTCATTATTTTCATCAAAACCTTTCATTCTTATCAAATCATAACTTTTCATCAATACATTCTTTCCATTTAAACAGTTCTATCATTAGAACACACTTTTTGTAAAAACATTCAGTTGATTGGAGTTTTTCCACTACGCTCTGGACAATACGTGTGATCAGCCACGTAAAGTCCCCATACCGGACACGAAGTCCCTCTGCACATGAATTGGGGCTCCCAATAGGCAACACATTGGCCTTTAATGCTAGACTAGTACCACACTAGCCTCTTACGCTATATAAAATAAAAGTGCTAGACCGGCGTCACTCGGCCTCTTACGCCTCCAATCTATAGGAATCCATAAAAATCATTTAGACGGATTTTTTTATCTCAAAATAAATCTTTTCATTTTAAAAATTACCAATATTTATAATTAAAAAAAAACTCATTGAAAGTCTATAATCATATTTAAATTCATTTTCAGAAATCAATATATAAAAATACACAGGCGTAAAGTGTATAAGAAATCGCAATAAGGGAAATCCTTATTTGGAGATCAAGTGTACGTATTATAGATTTGCAAAACTGGAATCATAAGGTAAATCATGGGCTTCTGCATTTAAAACAATAAATAAAATATAGAACTGTGATTGATAGCAGGTGACATGGCATATGGTATTAAGGGAGTTTAGAGAGTTACTTGCCATGAATACACTTTCCTGAAACCTACATAATGGAATCTCTACTTTCGCTTTACCCTTCAAACTGGCTACAGTCACTTCCTTCGTATCTACAGAAAAGACATTACTTTAGTATCTTTATCAATACTCGATGTTCATCCTGAACGTCTAACTTATATCTACCTGGCCTTTTGATAATTATAAATATCATTGACTTACCTTACTCACGTAGACTGGTAAACGTACACATAAACATAGGTACATACATATAGCAGGTAAGCATATAACAGACATCTTAATTAAATCTATTTTGTAAAATATTTGGCCATAATTACATGTATAACTAGAATTGTTTGTGTGCACATATTTCTTAATGAAAACAAAACCTAATTCAGATAGTATCCTCGACTAGTGTATTGACCATACTTGAGAGATGTGCCGATAAGATTTTGAAAAGTTATTTGTTTTTTGAAATTTTGGCAGCATTTCCTTTGTATTATCGTATTACTAGTCGGTTTGACACATTCCACCAAACACAACATCACACCCAAGCAAAACACGTTATCTACACATATATACTATTTTTTAGGGGTGTTCATCAAACCGCCCACACCGCACAAACAGCCCACACCGCACCACTCCGCATTTTCGTGGTGTGGTTTACGCGGTTTTTGAGTTACGCGGTGCGGTTGCGGTTTGAAAATTTGACCAAACCCATGCGCGGGTTGGTTTGCGGTTTTAGGAAAAAACTGCACCGCCTGCACCGAGAACACCCCTACTATTTCTATTCGAAATCAGTCGACAATCAAATTATCTCATTTTCCAATGTTTATTAATACCAAGAAATATAAACTATTTTTTTTATAACTCAAACCCAAAATCTAATTACACCAATAAATCCGAAAAATTATTTACTTAAACTTTCATATTAAACACTTCTCCAAATTCTTTCATTTAACCCCTCAAATAAATTAAATACTTACTTTGATATTCCAACCAATCACAAACTGCCACATCATCGTCTTCTACATCACACTCATCTAATTTTCTCTCTCCTCGAAGTCAACAGTCATGTCAAAACTTTGAACGCATATAACTCATTCGTTTCTAGCAATTAACAGTTATACAATCATGGATTCATATCTATAATCAACAATTATCAAGGAACAATATAATCACCGGAGTTCATGGCCGGTGGTTGCTGTGATTCAGTGGGAGCCCGATTACGGGTCTCTTATAACCAAGATTAAAATTGCCAAACACAACCCCTTCCTACCTTGCATGTCATCGAGTATACATATATATACATACATGCATGTAATCAGCTAGGGGAGAAATAAGAACAAACAATAACACATAAATAAATAAAAGATGAAGAAAGAAGCAAGATGAAGAATTACAGGGAGAGAGAGAGTGTAGAGAGCGTGAGAGAGAGAAGAGTGAGAGAGAGGGAGAGGTTCGATGAAATAGAAGAGGGTCTGATGGGTGGGTTTTGACTCATCAAATATGCATGTACCATACAAATTTTGATCTAGACTCATCAAACTGGAATATAAGTAATAAAAATAATTCTTTATTTCATAAGTAATATCAAAATTCTACGATCGCTATATTCAGCCTCAAGTTCATGTACAAACTTTAGAATCTTACTTTCCTCTATTAAATATGCAATCTTAGTCTCTCTATTTTGCATCAAGGTCTTACCCTGGAATCTCACATTTTTCTCACTGATAGTGTGTGTAAGTGTAGTCTCTCTTTTTGCCTCCTTCGAAGAAGTATAGAGCCTCTCACGCTTATTCTCTCCTTTTACCCGACTCCAATCCTGTCTCTCACTCAAATCCATTAAAGTATGTGCAACATTCATTGGCTCATTATCAGTTGAATGAATTTGTAAAGAATGAGCATGAATATATGTAGTGTGAATTTTTGTCGATGGATTAGAAATATCCATCGATTTGGGCATATCCATCGCTCGATATGGAATATTTGTCAATTGAGAGATATCCATCGATGTGTAAATATTAGTTGAGACTTCACAAACAATATTTGAGAGTCCAAGGCCTAAGGAAGTGACTTCCATTGCACTTGGGATGGGTGCTTGCGTAAGGTCTACCCAAGTGGTGGAGCCTACATCATAATTTGAATTCTATTCCTCTAAGGTGTTATCCTCATTTTAAGAAACAGAATGGAGTGTTTACTTCTCTTTGAGTTGCAAAGGAGGAGAATTCGAAAATATTTGATTGTCTATCAAGATGGAGAATTTAAACTCTGGTAGACCTCTAGAGTTGAGCATTTTCAGTAAGTTCATCTTCAGTCTATGTGTCATTATCAGCTCTTGCCTCTGTGTTTGTGTTTTGTGAGCATGGAACATCATCAGCAAAGTCAAGATCATCATAAGCTAGAATAGATGAATGTTGGCTAGATGAAACAGACATTGACACATGAAGTGACTCCATATAAATTTTATCAGATGTGGCATTGAAATGAAAAATACTCTCTTGAAAATTGACATCCCTGGACACAAATATTGTTTTTATAACAATATTGAAAAGTACGTACCCCTTTTGTGATGGAGGATACCCTAGGAAAATACAAGGCACTCCCCTTGGTTCAAACTTATCTGTGTTTACCACTGGGTTTGCTGCAAATGCTAGACAACCAAATGCCTTAAGTTCATGATATGCTGGTGTTTCTCCATACATAACCTCATAAGGTGATTTGTTTTGAAGTACCTATGAGGTTAATTTATTCATGATATGAACAAATGTTGTTATGCCCAAATTTCAATATGTGTTATTTTTTATGAGCCAATATTTATTGGACTGAATTTATAGTTATTCGGGTGGATTATTATTGTTGTTATTGAAGGCTCTCTGGGGTTAATTATTGAAGAAGGCCTTCCGGGGTTAATCATTAATGAAGGCCATTGTTGAAGGCCCTTGCTATGTACTACACGAGTTATCCTCGATGGGGGGTTATGGGATACTACTTGCCTCAACTTGGAAGATCATTTCTCTTTATTCAGGGGGGTTGTTCTCATCTCGGAGCTTAGGACGCGTCCTACATTCGAGTTGGGTCTAATCCTGGTCTCTAGTCAAGATATCCGTGAAATAGCTGTAGTGGACCGACTAGAGCCCATGGTTTCCGGGTCAATATCAGATTCATGAAGTTCTTGAGCCTTATACTAGGTTTTGAACTACCCAAAAAAGCCCAAATGTAGAGACATCTTCCAAGTAGACTTCGATTTCTACTTCGAGAAGGAAACTTTTTTCTATGGGGTCTCTACTTCTGTAAGAAATACGTGAGCTTGATCCCCTATAAATAGGGGTACGTAGGCACATTGTTAGGGGTTGGACGTTGAGAGCCCCCACGAACTAAAACCCTAGCAATCTCAGCCCCCCAATATTCATCAACCATCACACTCCGGTGATTTTTCAAGTAAAAAACACCACCATAGATATTGATTATGGCGATTACCTCAAATTTTGTGGTTACCAAATTCCTCCATCAACAGATGTCAATACATAGTCATCCCAGAACTCAACAGCTAATCCTAATTGAAATTTTAGTTCCCTGACCATCTCTAGGATATATCTGTGTCTCCTTTCAACCTTGCATTCTGTTGTGGTCTGTAGGGGCATGAGGTATGGTGCAATATACCCTTCTCAGCATAGAACAATGTACAAGAATTATCCTTGAATTCCAATGCATTATCAGTTCTCGGTATTTTATTTTTTTCCTTGAAACTGGTTTCCATATAAGCATAAAATGCTTTTAAAGAAGACTGGAAATCTGACTTGAATTGCAAAAGATAACCTAAACCATTCTAAAAAAATCATCAACCAAAGTGAGGAAATACTTGTATTTCCCCCCTTGTATTCACTTTTTCTAAGGACCCTAGATATCAGCATGCATCAAATCAAATTTGTGCTGAGCATGTGAGTTACTAAGATGAAATGACAGTTTGGTAAAGCTTGCCATAGGACAAGTAATACACATATGATCACTGGTTTGATAGCTAATTTTATATGAGAAATTGCCATGATTTTGGCATGTAGAGCATGTCCTAGTCTATTGTGCCAGACTTCATAACTATAGTGGTCCCTCGGAGTGTTATTGCATTATTTCCATGATGCATTTATGAGATAATACAATCCATTTTGCAGCATTCCTACACCTCTAATGTCCTTAGTATCATATTGCACACCAATGCACTTATCAGGGTAGAACATGACTTGACATCCATTATGTGGTGCCAATTTATGAATTGACAGAAGATTATAATAAAAAAAAAAATTGGTACACATAAGTGTCCTTTCAGTTTCAGACTATTGCTCAGATAAGCATCCCCAATGTGACCAGTAGGCAGCTTAATTGTGTAATTTGAAGATGCTGGTTGGACATTGACCAGTAAGCTCAATGAAGATGTCATATGATCTGTAATACCTGAATCCATTATCCAAGTTCCATCAGCATCTTTCAAGCCAGCTGCATTACACCTTACCATTCCAGAAAAAGGACTTTCTAGCTCTGAATCTTCTTCGCTCTTCATAGGCAATAGCTTCATCGGTTGTTCAAATTGTTTTACAGATAATGTCACATTGTTATCACATTCTGGCTCCTCCTGAGCTACCACATTATTCACCCTGGCTCCTCCTGAGCTACCACATTATTCACCATTTTACCATTGTTCCCAGATGACTTGTTTCATGTCTCCTTAGTTATATCCAATAAATTATTTATTACTTGTTTTCTAGTTCTATGATTTACTACTTTTCATCCTATATTTCTTTGTGAAAATTTAAAAAGCTAATCTCTAAAACTTTTAGGAAACTTGTTCTATAATATTATATTTATCTACTTCTTTTGGTGTTTAATATTAAAATAAATTTAATCATTTTGTAACTATTAAAAAAAATAAATTCTGGAATGTTTATCTTGAGGTCATTCTTGCGCAAGATGGAGTTGAGGGCTGATCACCCCGTACAACTTGGAGAAATATATATACAACATCGAGCTACTATCTAAGAGCATCGAACTACTCGGATGGTAATGACTAAAATAATATAAAACAATAATTATTTAAAATTTTATTTAAAAATATAGTGACTCAAAAAATCTAACCAACGAAATGTGATCTAACATTTTTGTTAAGAAAAACAGTGGATTTGAGTGCTACATTTTTTATATATTCTCTATGATTTGTGCCACATGAATATTTTACCTAAGCACTCTCTCCCCTTGGGTATGCTCCAAGTGCAGTAAGTGTTCAATATCTGTGATTCCATGTCTGGTCAAGTGGTCATGTTATATCTGATCTCTCCCATTATAATATATATATATATATATATATATATATATATATATATATATATATATATATATATATAAGAAACAAATACTGCATAAATTCTTAGTGAATATTACAAATTGCTATACATTCTTAGCTGTGAACATTGTGCATTGCTATTAGTTTAAATGCTGCATACATTTACCAAAAATGATTCATAAAGGATCAAAAGCCAGGCCTATCCCATAAGAATCTGACCCCTAACATTATCAAAAGATCAAAATCCAAGATATTTAGCTTAGAAATTTAAAACAAGACACCAAGTGAACACTGTTTTATTGATCCACTACTCTCAAGCAGCAGCATACTTGAGAAGATATTTGATGGAATCAAGATATCACAGAGTGCTCCCAATTATTACCGATAGTGAGAGCAAAGTCAACCAGGCGTTTTAGGTTTTGTTAGAGAACATTGTAGAGTACATGATACTCTGTTGTGGTGATTTTTCTTTCGAACATTAAAGAAATATAATATGCTACAATTTCAAAAAATTAGTGCTGCCTGGTGAAAAGTTTGTCTTAAACCAACAGAACCTGTTATTGATCACTGCTAAGGTGTGCTCTGAGAAATTCAAGAAGTATGCTCTAAAAGGCATGATACGAAATAAGAAGCTAGTGTACAAAATGTCAGGGAACTCAGAAACGAATTACTATCCAAAACTTGGTTACCATTCAAGAAAAGTGGTCAGGTGTGATGTGTGAGGAAGACCTGGTCAAAATGTAGTACTTGTCATGATGATCCACCAAGTATAAATGCTTGCAGAAGGCTTTGAGCTGCCTGGGTTTCATCAGAATTCCCAGATATAACAACAATTCGGTCACTTGTTCCAGGGCGAGGCTCGTGAACCATAACTTTTGCACCCGAAATCTGATCCATACCAACCAACAACACCAGGAGTGGTAAGAGATAATATATAATGCTCTACAATTAAATAGACCTATGAATAAGCAAGTAAAATTGACTAGTTTGGTTATGAAGGATATGAAAAATGAATATAGCGCATTATTGGAACTATCCTCCGGGGACATAATGAGGCAAAACTAATTGTAAATTGGTGATATCAAATATTATATTAATGGACATCATTTATATTGCTTTAAACTCTAAAACTCCAATCCAAAAGGGCCAGAAGCCTGTAATTACTGTCTGGTACTATTATATGATGCATAATAACATTTATTCTGTAATAGTGCTAATCAATACTTAGGCATCAGAGCGTCTTCAATTATTACTTATTAGACCAGAACCGCCCTAGTGATTGCAAGGCCTTTATTAAAATCGTGGGCTCCATGAAAAATAAAGGACAACTTATTTGCATCATTTTCCAGTTACACATTTATTCAACAAAACATACATCCAATACAATTTAGCACAAAAAAGAATATGCAATACAGTTACCTGTCTTAAACGATTCAGATTGCTACCATTTTCACCGTACACAGATTCCATTACATTCTCAGGCACTGCTATCTCAATTGTTGTATTTGTTACTACGACAGCTCTATTACCACTGCAAGACTCAAAAAGGTGAGATTAGCTAATGAACACAATTTGCTAAAAGCCCAAATAAAGCAATATTAAGAAATTGCAAGGTGTGTGCAAATTGAACATGTTTACAGGTCCACCTTTCTGGGAAATTAATAGATTTTAATAACTAAAGTCCTGCAAACACTGCTATTTACTATACAGTTATCCCAGTAGAATATGTGACGGGGTGGCTAACATATGCTATGCAAATCTCAGAACTTCTCTGCTGCAGTTTTTAAAAATACTAAATGGATATTTAAAGTACACCTCTAATAATTTTTATTGAATAAAATATTAACAATACTTTTTTTTTGCTAACTGTAATATTTATTATACATATATGAAAAAATTAACTGCTATTGGTTGTGATTAATTCTTTTTCGTTAATATAACGCTTTTATACAATTTGAACCTTCATATTAACCTGTCTATAGTCTGTACAATTTAAAATTGCCCAAGAAATTACATATAAATCTTAATACTGACATTTCAACACAATAAGAACCTTTAACTGGAGATCTTAAATAATGCATGTGACAGAACTTCTGGTTTCTTCGGCTGCCACACCACCTGCCAATGCTATGGAGTGGCCAGCATAAGCCACCAATGGTTTTAAGTCGAGGTGGTGCCAGTAGGGAAAGAAACATAAAAAATTTGGAGGCAGTGGGATGGAAAATGGTGGCATAGTAGAAACAAATTAGGAAGCAAGTTTGGCCTGGGATGAGGAGTTTGTCACCAACCGTAGTACTCCAAAATAGCCAGCGCTTGAATGGTAAAATCATGTTAATATTTAAGTTCAATTACTAATTTTCTTGAACCCAAGGTTCAAACCGCATCTCCATGTAAATTTGTGCTCATCTATCATATTATAGGTTTCTATATATTGACTTTTGATATCTACTTTAGATGTTTTAATTTATACATTTATTCTGTCATTCACATTTGAGCCAAACAATTTAATGAGGATGGATAATTCCAGTTTGCATTTAAACAATGAAAAACAATTATAACTTACAAGTGTGCAATAATGTGTACCATATCTTTTATTAATCTTTTTAAGGACTTCTAGACATGAAATACCCTTTCTTCTGAACTTGAGCCAAATATTCACCTCTATTGAGCTCGCCATAAGAAAGGCACATGTCCAAATTGATCATATCTCATACTACAACTAAAAAATATTAGATGAGCTTAGGGACAAACTCCTTGAACCACCTAATAAGACTTTTTCTTACTGCTAACAAATGTTTAAAAAAAAAGGGAAAATAATTTTTTTTTCACTCGACTATTTAGTATTTTAGAAGCTTATCACTAAACTACAGAGCAATTTATTCAAGGTACTAACATTACATTTTACATGATTATAACCATTCAGTTAAGTCTTACATCTTACTGTTAAGTTCGATTAAATTGATGATGTGTTTATACTTTTATAAGTTTTTATATATCACTCAATTGTTTATACTTTTAGGAACTCACTGCTAAATTATGAAATTTCTTCAAATCAAATGTATACAAATTAAACTGTCAGTGTGCAAGTTATTTTGAAATCATACAAAAATAATGAACTTCTAATACAAGTGCAAATTATTATAATAAAAAAAATAAGCTTGAAACTGAAATAAAAGGTTAACATTAGAATCAAAAACTATTCATAAGCAGTGGGTCAAGCTAGCTAAAGAATACAAGTGCAATTAAAAATATACCACTTAACAAAAAATCAAGATATGTTGTTCATTCTGAGCAAAAGCTAGTACACACCATTATGATTTTTTAATAACTCGGTTCATGCATAACAAAAAACACATAACTTCTCGTAAACAATTCATAACTTCTGATTTCAAGAACCCTAATTTTGTGTTTGGGATATAACAGTGGAAGGGTTTTGTTAAAATTAGTATACATATTTGAAGTAATTTCATAATTCAGTGTTGAGATCCTAAAAATATAAATAGTTGAGTGATATATAAAAACTTATAAAAATATAAATACATCATCAATTTAATCAAACTTAACGGTAAGATGTAAAATTTAACGGAATGATTATAATCGTATAAAAATATAACGTTAGTGACTTAAATAAATTGTTTACTAGTTCAGTGGTAAGTTTCTAAAAGACGAAATAGTTAAATGATAAAAAAATTCATTTTCACCAGAATGCAGGTCCTGCACGGAAACCATAACAACTTACAACAATTATATCAACAATGTCAAACCCTATATCCCAAATCCCCATCCCAAACATATACACATTGAAATTTGACAAGCTTATAGTTTTATAACAATGTCTACTTGTCCACAGTGTATTAAATTTAAAAAGAAATAACTATGTGTTAGGTAGGTTTGCGTTATGCCAACCTGCCAAGTTCGACACTGCCATTAACAGAGTTCAATCCTTTGCCATTATCCAAGACGCTCCTTGAGTTTAATTCGGTTCCTGTCTGAAAGTAAAGACACTCCGATGCATCAGAGACCTTTTAAAATAATAGGGGTGAAGAGAATTAGGAAAAACAGGAAGCTTACCTGTGGGGACCTGTCCAAATTGTGAGAAAGCCCAAGATTACCCATCCTCTGTGTTAGAGTAGTTAGTCGATGACTACTGTTCCTCATTCCAGAACCATTTTGGACTTTGTTGGAAAACTGAAACTGATTATCACGCAATCTACCAGTAACATTATACAAAGCCTCTTGCACGCTTACAAAATCGCCTGTAATCTAATAATTAAGGCCCATTCTTAGTATACCAAGTGCAAATTCCATACATCAAGTATTCTGCTCAGATAAAACACTTCAATTTACTTACTATTTTTTCATTCATATTCTTTGCATAAATTAAACAAAAACTACAATGAAGTAGGTAAATAGGAGATATAAGCTGCAAAAAATATGCAAGAAGACAATATCTTACGTATAAACTACCAAAAGAATATAAAGCTATAATGATATTGATGCTTATAGCAGAACAACTTATATAACAATGAATCTATAATTAAAAGATAGAACTTGAGTGGATGAATCGTAGAACACCCATTAACCCAAGGGTTTCCCAACCGCAAAAGGAAGAAAAGTTATGGATCGTAGCTCATGAAATAGACCCAATTCAATATATAATAATATTCCAATAATCAAGTCTAAATGAGTATGTGCGAATTACATTATTATATATAGGGAATAGAATACCTAAAGGACTAAGGCTAGTAACAATTGGGCTTTATTATAAATAAACTATTTATTTAATATACTCCTAACCCCAGATATAAAACATATAGATAAATACATTATTTATCACTACACTTATTTACTTCAAATAATTAATAACGTATACAGTCTTTCTTTATTTTTGTTCCCCATCCCCTTGTTAGAGAAAACTCGACCAAATTGAAAGATTCCGGATCCTTATGTGCTTTTTTGACGAGTTTTGTAGAACGCAAGGACCATGGTCCATGCAAGATTAAATTGGAACGAAGAAAAACTATTTGCACTTCTTCAAAAGTAGCAACATAGGTGCAAAGAACTTTGCAAATTAGCTTGCAAGTGAAGGAGGCTCAAGCATGTATTTTGGAATGATGAAGTCGATATGCTCAACAATGTGAGAAACTTCTTCCATTTTGTGCTCTATACAACTCATCAAATCTGGACCAACCACAATATCTTCGCGCAATTGATCTCTCGTGCCCGTGTCTTCAACATGTTGCTCAATTTCTGTTGCAATTTCATTCTCTTTAACGTTTTTCACATTCTCTAAATATACAAGACGTTGAACTTGAACCTGAGATGTAAGAGTCTCAATAATCCTTTCTTGGCTCTCATGTGCACGTTTGTATTACTCAACTCAATTTTCTACTTCTTTTCCAACCTTTTAAGTGTTGGGTTAAACCCAATATGGTAGTACGGGTTTTGGTGATCCAAGACAAATATGGGTATTATAATAATTGTATTTCAATAATTATTATGGATGATAATAATTATAATTGGGCAATTATTATAGATGGTATGTCTTGGTCACAAAGCTAAGTAACTAGATACCAAGTATGATTAGACTTGGGTAGATAATTAGAAACCAAGTATGATTAGACTTGTGTAACAAGTATGGTAAGTCTTGGTAGCTAAGTTTGTGATGACTATATATACAGTCATAATATGTATGATGGGTATGCTTAAACATGGAGGTTTAGGTATCGTTTGGTACGTGGTTGTTCCACGTACATAGGTTTGGAAACAACGTGAGGTGTGAGTAATGCTTAGGTATTGTTAGGCTTAAGTATTCATGATTGATTGGTTGTATTATTGATAACTGTTTTGATTAATAATACAAGTTGAGATGCGGGTTTTCCGTGTCATATAATTTTGTTGTGTGTGTTTTGCATTGTTTAGTTATCTCGGGTTTTACTCCCTAACATTACGTTCATCATATTAATTATCTAACACCTTCAACATAAGATGATACTCAAATGATTTGTGTCGACGATAGCATTTATAAACTTCATAGTGTAACTCATTACATACTTCATCTCATGGAAATAAATATTATCTTCCACACTCTCAATTTGATTTTTGATGTAAGCATGAATGGCTTAAACAAGGTTTAAGAGGGCTGATCTTGATAAATTCTGAAGTTTAAGGAGCTGAAATATCAAAATTCAGAAGTTTCAGGGGCCTAGACAGTGAAAATTGTGAAGTTCAGGCACTGTTTTGACAGATTCTGAAAATTCAGGGCAGAATTGCAACTTTCTGAAAATCTGGGGGTCTAGTAAAGATTTTTCTATAAAGTTGAAGGGCAGATTTGTAATTTTATGCAAGTGAAGGGGCTGAACTGTAATTTCCATAAAAGCAGGGACCAGATCTGAAATTATTAGAATTTTCAGGGGCTGGTTTGAAATTATCAGAAACCTCAAGGACTGATTTTTATATTTTCAGAAACTTAAAGGTACCAAACAGTCTTTTCCCAGAATATATAAAGAAAAGGATTAAGATTGCCACTTTTTTAAAAGAATCAGCCCAATATAGAAAAAAAAGCCTCTTACAAGTAGGGAGTAGATGAATCTTAAGCTAAATGTATGTAGAAACTAGTCACTGAATGCACAACATCCATTAGTTAGCGAGCTTGACAAGATTTGAAATAAATATTCAGATCCATGGACGTCTAAGGAGTAACAATCAAAGGAAGCTTACCATTGGTAATATCATCAAATAGGAAAGATTAGTGCCCCGTGCAACTTGAAAATAAATTTTTTTAATAAATGAATCAAACGTACTAGACTACTAGCAAATGTGCCACTAGCAGCGAAATAACATATAGTGAACATCAGATAAACTATAATTGTCATGATCCATTTCGGGTATAGGATTCGATACATCATCTTTACCAAGAAGGAGACTCTAATTGTAGTTGTCCCTTTTGTGTGTGAAATATGAGTTTAGGCCAAATATATAGAGGATTCATTTTCATTCAATGAACAATGTCTTGTTTCTCTTTATCCAGTTTACTAGCAGGATGCTAAGCTACACAGATATTAGGTTCAAAACAGAAGTACGAACTCGTGAAAAAACACAAAGTGACCATGAAAAGCATGATAGTCAATATTACCAAAATCTGAGTGGGAAAAGTTAAAGGTTATCTAGCAAGGAGTTCTTTTAAATAAGCCTCAAACTGCAACAAGTAGCTTTAGCTACAGAAATAGATTGGACCAAAGAATAGTGTGGTATCATAAATAGCCGAGGCATATGTTACCCGGACTCGGGTACCGGTGTCGGCCATAGGTGTGGATCCAAGTCTTCATATTAAAATATTCGAATTCGCATGTATGGATCCGAAATTGGACACGAATGTGGGGATACGGCATGTAACCTTATCACAAGTAAAATTATGCATATTTTTTTATTTATTTTACATTTTTTTATAAATAGCGTCATCTACCAAAAAAATATATCCATAATTATATATGCCAAAATTATAGCACATATTAGAAGGATAAAATACAAATATTCATTTATGGACATCACTTTTTAGCAACAAGTTGTAAATCATTTTGAATTAGATTGCTTCGAGATGAAATGTTCAGGTTTTACACGAAGGATCCACAGTAAATCCCATAGCTGCACCCACACCCATGTCATGTCCAGTGAACATGGGTATGAGGGCAAAAATGAAGAGTCCGGCTAAGGCTAACGGATGGAAGGCACAAATTCTCAAAAATTACTCATACTAACTGAATTCCCTTTTAAAAAATTCTTTACAAAATAAAAGCCTATATATAATGTGATGAGGAACGGAAGAAAATAAAAGGGAAGTTCTATATTTATTAGTAAAAATAGCTTAATCCTATTTAGTATGTGGAAAATAGTGTGTTTATCTATTTGTTTTATATGCGGGCCTTGCAGTTTATCAAATACGTAGTAGATTAATTATAATAAGCCCAATTGTTTAACGGCCTTAATCCATTAGGTTTATCACGGGCCTTTATCCACCGAGTTTATCACTAGGGTTTTATTCCCCACATCATATTGGACTTGATTATTTTATTATTGAATTTAAAATTGATTCACTTAGTTCTGGTTGCGATCCATAGTTTTTCTCCCTTCCTCGGTTAGGAAACCCTTGCGGTTGTGGATTTTCTGCTCTTAATCCAGTCAAGTTCATCTTTTTATCATTTTATATAATATATTCGTCTCGTCCTAAATCGGTCCTGCATCACAATGCAACCAAGTCTACTGAAAACAATAAAAAAAATATGCGAATTACAAACCCTAAACTTACTTAAGAATTAAGATAGATAGATACAGGAGACTGGATTGTTCAGAAGAGACTAACATACTTAAACTGTAAGACTGTAAGAGAAACTAAGAAATTGTAATATAATTTCTAGCCAAGAAAAGACGAGGATAGAAAACGAAGAGATGCGCATCAACCAGGCTATGTCCTCTGACATTGGTAAGGAAGCAAATGATTTTCGCTTTTCTTTTCCAACAACCTGAATAACTTAGAGACCAGGATATCATAAAAAACAGTTCCATTTGATTACTGAACAGAAAGGGTAGGATGAGATAACACACCTGTACCACTTGATCATTTTCGGAAGCACACCTCGGGACTTCGTCGCCACCAATTATACGTATGTAAGCCCCAGTTACCCTTCTCATCTCTGATATAATAGCGCCTCCTTTACCCAACAAACAACCAACTTGGTTTGATGGAACTACAACTTGTGCAGTAACAGGTGATCGCTTTCCACCTAAATCGGCCCCCTTTGCAAATCCTGATTCAATAGATTTATTGAAGACAAGAACAACAGCATTTTGTGCAGGCGAATACCGCGCCTCTGCATTCTACACGAGTAAAACAAACAGAAACTAAGTATGCATACACCAAGAAAACCCAACAAAAAAGAAAGCAAAACCCAACAAAATTGTGTTGCCATACGGACCTCAGTGGCAGAAATAGTTACTAATCGTTCCTTACAATCAGGTACAGGACTTGCTACATTTATAGATGCACCTGATTCATTTTGAAGGGCTCTGACGACTGTTCCTTGCTTGCCAATTATAACCCCCACCCTTTCATTGGAGCAGAGGATTCTAAAAGTCACTTCTTGTTGCGACATTCTCAAGTTTGTGTTTTGATGCTGGCCAGCATCTGATGAAAAAGGACGTCCTGGAGCATGATTTAAAGAGCTGCTGACAATTGGTTGTGGCACAAAATTCCAAACTGGAGGGACATCCATGCGCCCATCAGCTAGGATTTCCTGTGGATCTACTTCATGCGCTCTACCTACTGGGGGAGAATCTTGAAGGCGCCGACAGACGGCAATAAGTGCTTTCTTAACAGCAACAAAGTCGCCCTCAATCTGTATACAATACAACACCAAATTTTTATATGTGAGGCTAAAAGTTGGCAAAGAAGAATATGCTAACATAGAGAATAAAGACGATAATGATAATCTGATCAAACAAGTACATCTCAATTAAGTTACCTCACCAGAAAAAATAATGATAAATGAAGTACCAACAATAACTCTGTTACAAAAACTACCAAGAATTTCTATTAAGCAGCTTAATACAACTAGTAGCAAGTTAAAATGAATAAGTCTCCATCTTTACCCTTAATACAACTAGTAGCAAGTCAAAATAAATAACTCTCCATCTTTACCACAAAGCAATTTAAAAGATCAAGAGTCACATTTCAAATACCTAATTGATCTATACCATGTGCTCACTTCTTAACTGTTGAGATTTATGTGTATAGACAGAATATAGCTAGATAAAGGAGAAAGATATGTTGAACACAAGTGTGCAGTGAACTGTGTGTATGTATTATACTACTACTTCTGCTGCCTTTTCTTATATGTTGTGTTATTACAAGAAGGAACAGTAAGCCTCTTTATATAGATAAACTTAGCTTCCTCCCAAAGCTTGCTTGGTGGCTACTCTTCGTCTCTTCCTACAGTAGATATGATGTCATTGTAGTGACATCATCTCCCTTATGTCATACCTTGCTAATATTTAATATTAACACAATCCAAAATAGTAAACTTGTAACCAAATGCAGAATTCATTTTAATGTGTGCAGTCAAAACAGCCAGCAAAAACTAATAATAGTAAAGACCTGCCAATTCTAGAAGCAAAGCTTAAACTTCAGGAAACAATAAATATATATATATACATGTATATGGGGAGGGGGAGGGGGAAGGGGTCTACAGCAAAAAGTTGGTAAGACCTTATTTTCTTCTATCCCTTCTGCCAGCATTGGTGGGTCGAATGAACGGTTGAAATTAGAATGTCCAACTTTCCTTGCGGTTAATTCTACAACTTCTAGCAAAAGGATTTTCGTAACCAAGAGTTTCTCAGATTCTCAAAAAACACATAACTTGCCTTCAGCTACACTTTGTAGCATATTGTATTAGAGGATTTCTAGATAGCCAAAAACATAACTTGCCTATTTCTAGAACATGGCAAGTAATAACTTCTAATCACGCCCATTCATACCATTCATCAGCTGTAAGATGAATAGGATAAAATAAAGGTACTACCTGATTGTGGTTGCTGACTGGTTTCCAATATATTAAGACTATGAAAACCCTAACTTTGCAACCAACAAAATTAACATTATTTCCCCAATTCAAAAATATTGATCCCAACATTTCTACACAAAAAACCTACTCAATTGGTACAAAATAAAACACAATTTTTCAAGATTCCGATTCTCCATGTATCCACAATAAATAAACACATTCCACACATAAAGATACCAACTTTCAACTTAAAAACACCGCAAAACACAACATAACTCGCACAATAAACATTTCACCTTAAATTTTGTTAGTACCTTAAAAACACAACATATAAAGTATAGTTTCATAACTTCTAACAATAAACACAAAATAACTTCCTAAATGTACTAACAAACCCAACTTTCAAGATTCCGATTCTTCATGTAAAATCACAAATAAACACATTCGACACAAAAAGATTCCAAATTCAACTAAAAAAACACTACATTTCAATAATCAATAAGAAGGCCAAACTTGAACAAAGCAAAAAACACAAATTTGATAACTCTTACTTCAATCATTTCATCATTGGCAGCAGCGCAAGCAGGCATTTTTTCGGAACTAAAAACCCGAATCTTACTCCCAGTATCCTTCCTAATCTTCTCAACAACCTTCCCTCCTTTCCCAATCACTGATCCAGCATGACTTTGTTCCGCAAGCAATCGACACGAAACCAACCCTAACTCCTCCATCACACCCCCATCACTCTCCGCCGCAACGTCCAGAATCTTCTCGAAAACCTTCACCACCGCCTCCTGCGCAGCCGACACCTCAATTTCCTCATCACTGAACGCAACTTTTCGGTTAATTGAACTCGAGGCGGTTATGATAATGACTCGGTCGCCGGAATTGGGCGGCGCCGGCGACTCGTCGACGCGGATTCTCGAACAGGTTTCGTGCTGGAGGTGTTTGATAATTGAGCCGGATTTTCCGATTATGCCACCGATTCGAGAGGCGTGACAGAGGAGGCGGAAGGAGACGTGGCCGGCGGGGAGGTTTTGGTGGTGGGGGAAAGCGCGTGGGAACGACGCGCCACCGCCGGCGCCGTAGGGTTCCATTGGTTGGTCTGGAAAGGGGTTTATATTGTAAGCAGCAGACAGCCATTTTAGTTATATAGAGTAAATTAATTTGTCCGTGAGGTAAGATCAATTTTCTCTCTCTAGATATTTATGTTTTTTTACTTTTTTAGAGAGAGAAAGTGTGGGTAACAGTGGATGACGGACAAAATGTTGTTACTTCACGCCTGGAATTACGGCAGTCAAGTATCACAAAAAATAACCGTGGCGTAGAAAGATACTTTAAGCATGTATGTATGTTTGGAAAACCAAAAAGTGTAATTTTTTTTTGTTTTTACATGTTTTAAGATATAATATATAAAAATAATGTTTTTAGTGGATTTGAATATAAAACTTGCCGGGGGACATGTTTTCTCTAACAATATCTTTTAAGCCAAAAACACTTTCTAGGTGCATTTTGAATTTTATCAAACGTCTTTCTGAAAGTTTTTTAGTAAAAAACTGATATAAATATAGTTGTCTGCAATAATAATACCAAACGGGGCCTTAGTAGACATGATCATAGCGCGGTTTTGAACTCAAACCGCACCGAAAGTTTTAAAAATTAGAAACCAAATAAAAAATAATTGCTTCGGTTCAGTTTTAAAAAAGTGTGTTTTGCTTTTAAATAAGATTTCGATTTTGGTTTCGATTTTAAAATCATTATTAATTTATTAAAAATAATTTTATTATCAAATTCAATCTTATATTCATAAACAAGAAAATATGAGATAATATGTGTTAGTATGTATAGATTTTTAAGTGTGGTTGCGGTTTTCGGTTCATTTTCCCTTACTAAAATAATTAGAGGAATTATCAAATAAAAAAATTAATTTTTTGTAATTTTATTATTATTTAAAAAAAATTATAAAAATACGATCTTGCAATTAAATGTAACTATTTATATACGATTTGTAACCACATACGACAAAATACAACTTTATTAAAAAAGTGAAGTCACTTCAAGTTGCATTTAAAGTTGATTTTCAGGTCTTCGAGAAGGCCTCAGGGCAGAAGGTTAATCAGGTGAAATCATCCGTGTTTTTTAGTGCAAACATGAACTCTGGTAGCCGTGCTATGATATGTGACAAGTTACAGATGTTGGAAGCAGATGATCGAAGCACGTATTTGGGATTACCTAATACAATGGGCCGTAATAAATCAGTTTTGCTGGGTTTTCTCAAAGATAAGGTGAACAGAAGGGTGACCAGCTGGGATGGAAAGCTGATTTCAAAGGATGGTAAAGAGGTGTTGATTAAATCAGTGGTCCAAACGTTACTGAGTTATGCGATGAGTGTGTTTCTGTTGTCACTTGAAATTACAAAGGATATCGAAAGAAGCATGTCAAGGTATTGGTGGAGTTCGAAGCCAAATAATGAAAAAGGAATTCATTGGTTGAGTTGGGATCATATGAGTCGTCATAAAGCAGCGGGGGGGATGGGTTTTAGAAATTTGAGGGACTTCAATCTAGCACTTTTGGGGAAGCAGGGATGGAGGTTTCTTGTCAAACCTGAGAGTTTAGTGAGTAGGTTGTTTAAGGCTCGATATTTTCCCTCTACTAATTTTTTGAGTTCGAATCTCGGAAGCAATCCTAGCTTTGTGTGGAGAAGTGTTTGGGAGGCTAGAGATATAGTTAGAGATGGGGCCAGATGGTTGATAGGAACTGGTGAGAAGATTGATATTATTAATCAGCCGTGGTTATTAGATGATCAAAACCCATGTGTCACTACAGAATCTCAATCCTTGCGACAGAATAAAGTTTCATCTTTAATGTGTATGGAGCGTAAAGTATGGGATAATGAAATCATTGAGGATCTGTTTAATGTTCGTGACCAGCAGTATATAAAGAGTGTTGTTTTGGAGAATGAGGTGGAAGAGGACAGATTGTTTTGGAATTATGAGGAGTCAGGAAACTATTTTGTGAAGAGCGCTTATAGGTTGATTCAAGTTCAGAAAGGCATGTGGCACACAGAATACAATGATAGTTTATGGAGAAGGTTGTGGAGAATCAAGGCTCTTCCTAAGGTGTTAAACCTGGTTTAGCGTGCACTATCGGGATGACTGCCTATGAATATTATGTTGCAGCGTAAACATGTTCCGGTTCTAAGTATGTGTCCAGTTTGTGAAGGAGAGAACGAATCAATTTATCATGCTTTGGTGTTGTGTCCTATTGCAGCACAGTGCTGGCAGACGGCATTACCTGAGACAAGTTCAGTGGTGGGAGATGACTTCTTTACCTGGTTTAACCAGGTATTATCTTAGCTTAATGCAGGTAAGTGTGCAGAGGCTGTTACTTTATGTTGGTCAGTGTGGAAAGCAAGGAATGAAAAGGTCTGGAAGCAAAGAAAGACTCGAGTAAATATTGTGGTGGCGTCAGCAACGCAATACCTTAAACAATGGAAAGAAGCCCAGAGTAGATCAACTACTTTACTTTCTCAGCCTTATTTGGCAGGAGATGGTGTTAGTCTTTAGGTTTAAACCTCAGGAAGATACAACTAAGGTGTCAGTTGATGCAGCGGTGTTTTCAGAGTCATCTTCATTTGGTATAGGTATGGTGGCTAGGAATTCGAGTGGATATCTAGTATAGGCAAAGGCTAAGCTTTTTCAAAGAACTTCTACACCTGCATTAGCAGAAGTTATAGCCATTAAAGAGGCACTAAGCTGGATGAAAGATGAGCAATGGGGGAAGGTAATCATTGAATCTGACAGCCTAGTAGCAGTTCAGGCGATCAGAAGTCAGGTTCCAATGCGATCTTTATTCGGGAAGGTTGTGGAGGAATGCATGAACCTTTTTAAGGGTTTAAGTACAACATCGTTGTTTTTTGTTAAACGGTCTGCTAATGAGGCTGCTCATTACATTGCGAGAGAGTCTTATTCTTTTCCGGATCGAATTCTTGTTGGGAGTTCTGTTCCCATCGAGTTTTTATCTATTTTGCAAGATGATTTAGCTCATTAATAAAATTTCTCAACTTTACGTATAAAAAAAAAAATGTCTCTGGTTACATTTAATTGTAAAATCGTATTTTTACAATAAATAATATAAAAATGTATTTTTTTAAAAAAATCAAAAAATTATGTTTTTTTTAAAAAACTCTATTAGTTATTGTTTTAGTTACTATTAATTATTCTATTTAAAATTTAGTAATAATATATAAATAATTTCTTTTATCTCAATATATATGTTAAAATTGAAATTAACTATTATTTAAAATTTTAAGAATGAAGCTTAAATTGAAGTGAAAACGTCTTTTAAGTATTTATAGTTTATATATTTTATTTCATGATATATGTCTTTTAACTTTTTGACATGTATTTTAAAAAAAATTGTTTATATAGTTATAATTATTGCTTTGGTCAAATTTTATAGGGTTAATAGCGAAGTCTATATGATTGTTTTGGGAATGAATCTTGCTAAAGTAACCAAGAACAAGAAATAAAAGAAATTAAATAACAAGAACACAAATAATTTTGATGACGCGTAAAACCCCTCGAATGAGGTTAAAAACCGCGGGGGACTCTCCCTAGCCAATTATTCCACTATAATGATGATAAAGATCGGTTACAAATTATTCCAATATAAGAAAAGAAGTACAAAACATCTATTCGTCAACTATGTATTAGTTAATCGTCGACCCTCTGTACAGTACTCATCGGCTATATATCTATATGTATGGTGATAGAAGTTGTAGGAATTGTATATAATAGAAGAGTTGTGTGGTAATGGAGATTTTATGTATAGTAGATGTTGTATCTCTTTCCTTGATGCCTCCACCCTCTATATATATTTGAATTGTGTAACTGCCATTTTAATGAAAAATTAATGTACATAATTACCTTTCCTTATTGGTTGTGAAACTAATATTCATCAATGCTTCCTTATTGATATAGAAATTAATACTCATCAATGCCTTCTTTTTTTACTGCAATATCAATATATATCTTCTTATATATATCCATATGTCGACGCCTGATCAATTCTGCCCGTTATCTAGTTGTCAGTGTATTTTTCACCCGTAGTCGTATTGTCGACGTCTAACTCAGTCGTCAGTTTATTTTCCAGTCGTCAGTTCATTTTTGTACTTATGATTTTTTTTGGTACAAACAACTGCCCCTAATATTATCGGGAGATTTCTTCACCCAGTGAAATTATCTTCACGTCCATGTCAATTATGATCTTCGCAACACTATCTTCGAATGACAACTCTTTGACCAGGACGTCAATCATTGCGTCTTCTGTTGTTGACAGGTTGACAGGTAGAGTTTGTTCATGTGTCGACTTGAACTAAATGGATGTAGATGCCAAGTATTGTTTTACTTCAACAGAAATATTTTCGTGTTGTTACTTCCAGTGAAACCCATTGTTCTTCATTAACATGTCGTAAAAAAGTTTGCACTCGTCAAAGACCGAGAGATGTGTTTGTTCAAAGCAGCCACGTGTCGAGCCATTTTTTGAACGTCGTTGTCAGAAGTAGGTGATGACAACTTTAAAATTGTTTTTGTCTAGTCTGGACTAGCTTCTAGTCCTATTCATTTTATTAATGTATACGTTGTGTCAACTATAGATAACGTATTTGTGACATATGTCACACTGTAGCAATGTATGTTGTAATAAATGTATGACACATTAGTGCATCATTTACACTTATAAATATATAATGATATATATTGTTATATCGTTAAATATCAACGTGGAATACCAATTGTTAATTGTAGTTTGTAGTTGCATGCACATGTTTAAGTTGTTAAAAGGTTTTCCCCTCTTGAAACAAACTTAATTTATTGTATTTTTCATGGTTTAACTAACAAAGCTCGTTGACTTACGGTGTTCACCTTTGTTATGGTATATGTGGTACTAGGGTTGCCCATAGTCGTAGTTCGTACGTTGAGGGTGATCAGCCCTTTTTGTTCAATAGAATCGGGGTACTCAGCCCCTTAGCTATTGTTCTTGTCAATGTAAAGTTTGTCAAGCATGTGCGCAAAGTAAAATAAAACTTAAATATAAAAACATGTTAAACATGAAGTGTAAGCAACAAGAAACAACATGCATATTTTACTATATTGCCTAGATAAACCACATAGTTTATAAGCAAGTTGAGCACATAATTTCATATAAAGCATCACATGCATTTTTCCCGCAAGAAGTACTAACACATTACACAAATGTCAAGTCAGAAGAAATAAAATGGGTCATTCACATAGCAGACGTATCGACATGACAATGTATCAAGAAGCTAATCATTCAAAATACATATAAGAGATTACCTATTATATGCTATCAAATAAATTGTATTCCAACTCATTGAAATTGGTGTCCTGTCAAGTGTTGACAGTACGTATACCCCTTGTGAGGAAATAATTTCAATAAGTATGTTCTCCTCATGTAGGAGCGTACTCGTCGGTGTTGATGTCAATTGTATTTAGAAAGGTCATTGTAAGGACAAGACCTCATCCCTGAACATTCTCGACACGCACACCTCAATTGTAATTATTTGACACTTTATATTGATAATGTGTCACTTGTATTTTGGACTTGCCCGTTAACGCGTCCATATCGAGTAGTTGGTTATGTCAATGTAATACTCTATCGACGGCTGATGTTTGACGAGTGCAAATATTCTGACGGTTGATGTTTGATGGGTGCAAATATTCTTATAGCTGATGTTTAACGGGTGCATGCTTTTGACAAGAATTACATTTTTTGATGTAATCAATAGAATATTGTTTAAGTGTAGGCCAGTAGTAACCCATCCATAAGGTTTTGAAGGACAAACTCCTTCCCCAAGAATGATTTCCACAGTCCATTTCATGGATGTCTCACAAGACATGTTGGGCCTCCTCATCTTCTAAACATCTTTGTAATAATCATGTGGATGACTTCTTGAATAAAAAATCATCAATAAGAACAAACTTGACATCTCCATTCTCAACACTTTGGCTATATTATCATTGGTGAGTTGGACGTCACTCGATGGGTACTTTTTGATTTTCAGCGTCCAACTTATCGAATACTCGTCTTCAACATTATGTATGTCGACCAGAACCATAACATCATTCAAAATCTTCATACTTGTTTGCATCGTCTAGAGCCATAACTTCTTTCAAGAGATCAACCTTTTTATGGCAGGCTTCAAGACATGTATAATCGATTTGTTGGATGGATCGACTAGACAAAACACTGCCTTTAGTCTAGCTATGGCGTCGAATCGATTATATATATAATTAAGATCTCTAGGACCTGTCGGACGTCTCTTGATTCCTTATTTCTTTACGTCATAGATTATCGTCTGTTGTTGTGCCTATGTGTTATATCTCTTTGTTGTTGTGACTCCATGTTGGTAGCATTTTATATAGTAATTTTCTCGGTATTATACGCCTTAAGGTGAAATGAACTCCAACTTCTTCGAATTCGGACCCTATCTAGTGTCGACAGCTTTAATGTCACGCATCCAACGCTAGCATCAAATAAAGACGGTAAGGAGAACTTGTTCCTTCTCATTCAATTCTATAATATTGCTTGTAGTCTCTAGTTCTTATCGTCGGGGCCTTCCTGTTTGGATGATAGTAGCTATCATCGTCATCCTATTTGTCTTCCTCAAGCCTGACCTGTGCCATAGCTTTGGCATAAACGTCGTCCATTGACTTGCATGTGTACTTCGTTAACTCGTCATACAAAGGGGAGTCTCTAATCAGTCCACGTCGAAATGATTCTATGGCCGTCAATATATCACAATTTGTTATTGTTACTTTCTCCCTATTAAACCTTGAGATGTAATCTCTAAATGGCTCCATATACTTTTGCACAATGCGATACAAATCACTCGTCATCTTTTCGAAGCGTCGATTGCTAGCAAACTATAGATTGAACGTGTCGACTAGGTCCGCGAACGAGTTGATACTGTCGTTAGACAGGCTGACAAACCATTGAAGAACTGGTCAAGTTAACGTTGAGCCGAACCCTTTGCACATACAAGGTTCTATACACTCTTTGGGAATTGGCACAGTGAACATACGTTGTTTGTATTGCGCTATATGCTCCTCCGGATCGGTTGAACCATCATATGCCTTCATTTTTGGAATCGTAAACCTTTTTGGTATCTCGACCATAGTAATGTTATCTGCAAATGGTGAGTCCGCGTAGCTCGTTGGTGTCACTTTTTCTAAAGGCTTTAATACTCCTGAAATCCTCTGTATCAACTCCATCATTTATTTCAACTCTTTTTTCATAGCCTTTGTTGTAGTACTTTCAGACCTCGAGCTTTTATGTCTAGATGTCCTGGTGGACCTTTCATTGTCATTGTCGTGCTTTTGGGACACATCTTTATCATGTTCAGACTCTTTGTTGCTCTTTGTCGCTCTTTGTCATGTCATTGTTAGTTCCATTAAAATAACCACATGTGGATCATCTTTATTGGGTTGTTCTTCCTCATCAAAATCTAGGCGCCTTGCAACTCCACTCGTCATTGTCTTCTTGGAACCAGTCGTGTTGTTGGATTTGATTATAATCAGCTCTACCCTAAGAGCTTCATTCTCTGACCGTAAAATCTTCATGTCCGTTTGTAGCTTTTTCACAATCACAACCATGTCATCATTGGTAGTGTAACATCTCGTATTTTTATTAATATATTTAGTTATATTATTTAATATTAGGAATAATATTAGTGGGTTATTATTGATTTATTAATTATATTTATTTTATAATTATGATATTATTTTAGAGAATATTATTAGTGGAAAAAAAAAGAATAGAAAAAAAAGGAAAAAGAGTTAGGGTTAGAAAAAAAAGGGAAAATGAGCAGCCATAGAGAATAGAGATAGAAGGAGAAAGAGAGCAAGATGGAGGAGGAGGAGGAGAAAGAGATAAAGATGAGACAGAGAAAAAGCTTAAGAATATAGGTTATGGTGTTTAAATTAGGGTTCTTGTGATTATGATCAATTCATATTCTTTGATTTTCAAGGTACGGATACATTCTACACACTCTATTTATTATCGTATCGTTAATGTACGGATATTTTCATTATATTATCTATCTTGTTATGACTCTACTCAATTTGTTTGTTTGATCTCTTGATAATCTGATTTCTTGTTAAATTTGTTTCTGATTCATTATTTGTCATTTTGTTACGATTTTATTGTGTCTGGAAAGATATTTTGATTATCTACAACTTCCGTTCTTTACTTTTTCTGAAATTCGGTTCGTAACTATGTTGAAATCTGCCTTTTGTGCAATCTGATGTGTTAATTCATGTTTATATGCTGTAACTTCAAATATTCATAGTAAATTGAAAATATATTCGATATTTGTGAGTAATATCATTCTGGAAATATCTATTCAAGCTCTTCGTTCTTTGTTTACATTCCGCTGTGAAATTATGTGATCTCATTTTCGTAAATATCAAAATACTACTGTAATCATGTGTTAATTCTGTTCCAACAGCTCATATTTGTTTGTTTTCTACATTCGATACTTCTCCGTTTTCAACGAGTCTATTCATTCTAGAAAGGTCTCAGAATTGCTACAAGTTTTGTGTTTTATGATTTTACATTCGAGATCATTTTGATATAGTAAATTGCCTTATTTTTTGAACTGGGCAGATCTGATTTTTATTATTAATGGTCTATTTTTTAAAGATATTTGAGTATGTGATATTTAAGTAATGTACTTTTAATTTATTTGTGATATATTTATGATTTTGGAGATTTCGTAAGACCTCCGTCATGAGTGGATAATCTCATGCTTTGGCACCACATATACGGTGTATTTAAATTGTATGGGTGTGTCGCCGGAGTTATGGGACACATTGAGTCATGACTATTGTGTATATGTGTTTTGGCCATTTGTGTAGAATTGTGTTTTGTACCATGCAAGCTCCTGTAAGATTTTGGATAACATTTGATTTGTTTTATGCAAGCCCCTATAAGTTTTGATGACTACATATTCTGGAGAACCGAAATGTAGGACATCTTGTAAGTATAAGATTATTTCCCAAATCCATAAGTAAGTTCACTTTTGATCTATTTGATATTATTATCAGTAAATGGTAAGAGTATGTGTAAGAGTATGGATATTTGTGATTTAAAAGTATATATGTAAGTTGATATTATAAGATATCTATAATGTCTTTTTACTCTTTTTTTGTTATTTGTTTATATTATGAGTTAAGTATGACCAATATCTTTTTTATCTTTCGAATTGTTTCATCATTCTTTATTCAGATATTTTTTTTTATGTTATCAGCATGTCTAACCCTTGTACTCTTTGCATCATTGTATATCCGTATATGAGCTTTTCGCTCACTGCCGGTCTATGTTTCTTGATTTCTCCCGGCAGATATTCATTATTAGATGGGCTATCTTTTGGGAAGAGTACGAGTTGTTGGCTTTGAGCAGTTGTAACGATTATATTTAGATTTGAATTTGTATAGTTGAGTTTTATCTTTATTTTTGGATTGTAAGTTATTGGATATTGAGAAGTTGTAACTTTTTATTGGAGTTTTGAATAATTTTATTTAAGTGAATAATTCAGGATTTTAAAGTTGGCATCAGAGCTAGAGTTTTATGATTCTGTAGACTTGCCTTTAGGTTCGACTTGTGAGATTTAGGTAGTTGTAAGATTGAATTTCAGGATTATTGAGATTTACCTTTAGGCTTAACCTGTGAGTATGGGTAGACTGCATATTTGTTAGTTAGTTAAGAATATTATTTGTTTCCTATATTCTTGGATATCTTTTCATGATCGTTTAGAATCATTTTTCATGTGATCCTTATTCGTAAGTGGGTGCAATATGATGAAAGCTACTAAATAAAGATGTAATTTGAAGACTCAATCATAAACAACAAATTTATGAAAGAAAATTAGGTTAATGGAAGAAAGCAACAAGGAAATCTTCATCAATTTTAATTAATGCGTGACATTTTGTTTGATTTAAGTATGGATATCAAAAAATTTAGATACATTATTAAACTAGTAGCGATGGAAGGAGACCGACAACACCTAAGGGAATAAAGGACACCTTTAGAATAATCGTCAAGTATATAAGAGGCCGATTTAGGACTTGTGGTGTTGGTCATCGAGAAAGACCATGATTCTAGTTAAATGCAACGTCAAGGTGGAGCGAGCTACTTACGAGATTAGAGGAAGCGGTTCGTGTTCGTTGTCGCAACTTTTTTTTAGTAGGGGTGTGCAAGATTAATTTCGAGGATGAAATTTCTATTAGGAAAGAATAATGAAACATCCAGTATTTTTATTAATATGTTTAGTTATATTATTTAATATTAGGAATAATATTAGTGGGTTATTATTGATTTATTAGTTATATTTATTTTATAATTAGGATATTATTTTAGAGAATATTATTAGTGGGAAAAAAAGAATAGAAAAAAAAGGAAAAAGAATTAGGGTTAAAAAAAAGGGAAAAAGAGCAGCCATAGAGAATAAAGAGAGAAGGAGAAAAAGAGCAAGATGGGGGAGGAGGAGAAAGAGATAAAGATGAGATATAGAAAAAGGTTAAGAATATAGTAGGTTATGATGTTTAAATTAGGATTCTTGTGATTAGGAGCAATTCATATTCACATTCTACACACTCTCTTTGTTATCGTATCGTTAATGTACGGATATTTTCATTATATTCTCTATCTTGTTATGAATCTACCCAATTCGGTTGTTTGATCTCTTGATAATCTGATTTCTTGTTAAATTCGTATCTGATTCATTATTTATCAGATTATTATGATTTTACTATGCTTGGAAAGATATTTTGATTATCTACAACTTCCGTTCTTTACGTTTTCTGAAATTCGGTGTGTAACTATGTTGAAATCTGCATTTTGTGCAATCTGATGTGTTAATTCAGGTTTATATGTTGTAACTTCAAATATTCATAGTAAATTGAAATTGTATTTAATTTTTGTAACTAATATCATTATGGAAATATCTACTCAAGCTCTTCCTTCTTTATTTACATTCCGCTATGAAATTCTGTGATCTCGTTGTTGTAAATATCAAAATACTACTATAATCAGGTGTTAATCTTGTTCTAACAGCTCATATTTGTTTGTTTTCTACATTCGTTACTTCTCCGTTTTTTACGAGTCTTATAATTTTAGAAAGTTCTCAGAATTGTCTACAAGTTTCATGTTTTATACTTTTACATTCGAGAACATCTTGATAGAGTAAATTGCCTTGTTTCTGAACTAGGCATATCTGATTTTTATTATTAATGGTCTATTTTTGTAAGATATTTGGGTATGTGATATTTAAATAATGTACTTTCAATTTATTTGTGATATATGTATGATTTGGAAGATTTCGTAAGACCTCCTTCATGAGTGGATAATCTCATGTTTTGGCACCACCTATACGGTATATTTAAATTGTATGTGCGTGTCATTGGAGTTATGGGACACGTTGAGTCATGACTACTGTGTATGTGTGTTTTGGCCATTTGGGTAGCATTGTGTTTTGTACCATGCAAGCCCCTGGAAGATTTTGGGTAGCATTTGATTTGTTCTATCAAGCCCTTGTAAGTTTTGATGACTATATATTCTGGAGAACCGAAATGTAGAACATCATGTAAGTGTAAGATTATCTCTCATATCTGTAAGTAAGTTCACTTTTGATCTATTTGATATTATTATTAGTAAGTGGTAAGAGTATGAATATTTGTGATTTAAGAGTGTATATGCAAGTTGATATTGTAAGATATCTATAATGTCTTTTTACTTTTTTTGTTATTTATTTATATTGTGAGTTAAGTATGACCAATATCTTTTGTCTCTTTCGATTTGTTTCATCATTCTTTATTCAAATATTTTTTTATGTTATCAGCATGTCTAACCCTTGTACTCTTTGCATCATTTTATATCCGTATATGAGCATTTCGCTCACTACCGATCTATGTTTCTTGATTTTCCCCGGCAGGTATTCATTATTAGATGAGCTACCTTTTGGGAAGAGTGCGAGTTGTTGGCGTTGAGGAGTTGTAGAGATTATATTTAGATTTGAATTTATATAGTTGAGTTATATTTTTATTTTTGGATTGTAAGTTGTTGGATATTGAGAAGTTGTAACTTTTTATTGGTTTTTTGAAGAATTTTATTTAAGTGAATAATTCAGGATTTTAAACGTAAGATTTGAAGTGTCTCCATCTTGCTGAGAATCACCCGTCATAATTGTAGAAATCGTATAGAACTTTAGCTAATTTCCCACAGACGGCGCCGAAACAAGAACACAAGCAATTTTGGTGACGCGAAACCCCCCTCGAATGAGGTTAAAAACTACGGGTGGGACTCTTCCCAACCAATTATTCCACTATAATGATGATAAATATCTGTTACAAATTATTCCAATAAGAAAATAAGTACAAAACATCTACTCGTCAGCTGTGTATTAGCTACTCGTCGGCCCTCTGTACAGTACTCGTCAGCTGTATATCTATATGTATTGTGATAGAAGTTGTAGGAATTATATATGATAGAAGAGTTGTATGGTGATAGAGATTTTATGTATAGTAGATGTTGCGTTCATTTCCTTGATGCCTCCACCCTCTATATATATTTGAATTGTGTAACTGCCATATTAATGGAAAATTAATATGCATAATTACCTTTCCTTATTGGTTGTGAAACTGATACTCATCAATGCATTTTTTATTGATATAAAAACTGATACTCATCAATGCCTTCTTTTTTTACTGCAATATCAACATATATCTTCTTATATATATCCACATGTAGACGCCTGATCAATTATGCCCGTTATCTAGTCGTCAGTGTATTTTTCACCCGTCAGTCGTATTGTTGACGTCTAACTCAGTCGTCAGTTCATTTTTCAGTCGTCAGTTCAATTTTGTACTTATGATTTTTTTGGTACAAATAATTATTAATTTTAAAATTATGTTAATAAATAAAAATATGCAATTATATTATAATTCAATAAAAATAATAATTATGTATTTAAAGTACATATCAAAATATAAATTAATTATTATTTTGAAACAAAAGGAATATGTATTTTTTTTATTTGATTTAAGGTTGGTAAATGTTAAGTGTGTGATTGATTGATAAGTCTTTTTTTTCTTTCGAGGAGCTTTTTTTCTCAGTCGGGTTGGGTTGACTTTGAGGGGGTGTATAAGCTAACTCTGAGATTACGTGAAACGAAACGTTCAATGAAAACTGGATTTTTGAGGACGTTTCTGATATGAAAGTAAGTTTTTCACCCAAATTTTAGAGAGAGAAAATTAGAAAGAAATGAGAGCTTACTATGTGTTTGAGCATATGTAAAATTATGAACCTTTTACTTATAAAGAAGGGGGTATGTAAATTGCACATATGTAACATCTCGTATTTTTATTAATATATATTTATTTATTTAATATTAAGAATAATATTAGTAAGTTATTACTGATATTATTATTTAAATATGTATATATTTATTTTATAATTAGGATATTATTATAAGATATCCCTAATTAAAAAAAGGAAAAATGAATAGAAAAAGAAAAAGAAAAGGAGAATTAGAATTAATGTGAGTATTAGGGTTTTTAAGTTACGTATATTCGAGGAGCAGCCATAGAGAAGAAAGAAAAAAGAGAAAAAGATAAAGAGGAAAAGAAGAAAGGGTTTAAGATGAAGGCTGATGGTGTTAAATTAGGATTCTTATGAATGAGACATCTGGATTTCTTGAAAACCATTCATATTCTTTGATTTTTAAGGTACGAAAATCTTCATTATACTCTCTATCTCGTTATCATTTCACTGAGTTTGTATGTTTGATCTCTATTAATTTTGAATACTTGTAAATTCCAGATTTAATTCGTTTCTTATCGGATTGATGTGGTTTTAGACTCTTCGGAAATGTCTTTTAATTATTTATAACTTTCGTTTTTTGTGTTGTCCGAAATTCTACCCACAAATATGTTAAAATCTGCATTTTGTGTTATCTGAAGGTTTAATTTAGGTTTATATGTTGTAATTTCGAAAATTCATAGTAAATTGAATATTTGTTCAATAATTATGAGTAATAGCACTCTAAAAAGATATTTTTGAGTTCTTCGTTCTTTTTTCACGTTTCGCTGTCTAATTCTTTGATCTTGAGGTCGTAAATCTCAAAATACTACTGTGTTCAGGTGCTGACTTTGTTCTAACAGCCCATATTTGTTTATTTTCTGCACTCATTATTTCTCCGTTTTTTGATGAGTCTTACCATTCTGAAAAGATCTCGGAATCGTCTACAAGTTTCGTGTTTTGTACTTTTACATTCGAGATCATATTCATAGAGTTAATTGTCATATTTTCGGACCGATCAGGTCTGATTTTATTTTAATAGTCTATATCGTATGATATTTGGCGTGTGTGATATTTTGAGTAAAATACTTTCAGTTTATTTGTGATATATGATTGATTTGAGAGATTTTGTAAGACCTCTGTCATGAGTGGATAATCTCGTGCTTGGCACCACCTATACGGTGTATTTAAATTGTATGGGCGTCTCGACGGAGTTATGGGACACGTAGAGTCATGACTATTGTGTATGTGTGTTTTGGTCATTTGAGTATCATTGTGTTTTGTACCGTGCAATCCCCTGTAAGATATTGGGTAGCATTTGCTATGTGTTATGCAAGCCCCTGTATGTTTTGATGACTACATATTTCTGAATGACAAAAAATGTAGGACATCCTGTAAGTATAAGATTGTTTCCCATATCAGTAAGTAAGTATATTGATTTTAGATAAATAATTTTGAGTATAATTTGTAAGTTGTAAGAATATATTTTGCAAGAGTAAGTTTATTATTATCAGATTACAAGTATATATGTTAATATTTTTCGTTTAAGCAACCATGATATTTTATCTTTTTTTCATTATTGTCATCACTCATTGTTTCAACATTCAGTTTATATTCATATTATCAGCATGTCTAACTCTTGTACTCTTTGCATTGTTCTATATCCATATATGAGTTTTTCCCTCACTGTCGATCTATGTTTCTTACTTTCTTTGTTGCCCCTGTAGATAATTGTGAGTTGCTGATTTTGAGAAATTTATTTAATTCTTAGTTTTCAGCAGTTGTAACGCTGTATTGAATTTTTGGAAAATTTTATTTAAGTCAAAAAGTTCGGGATTTTAAAGTATATGTTAGGAAAAATAGTTTAGATCAACCTAAACTCGTTAGTGTCAATTGTTAATGACAGTCAATATTATTAGAGCGTCAGTACCACTCTAACACACGTCAAGCGCGTGTATTTTTTTAACCTTATTATTAGGTCGTAGACGGTTTAACAGGCTAGAAGTGCCGATATTATTTTTTGAATCATAAAAAAAATAAAAATTAAATCCTGAAACACTTCAAACAAATTCATCAGGGCATCTTTTGGGAGTTAAAAAAATAAAAATAAATTAAGCTAATGTCTTAAAAAATACAAAAATATATAATAATAATTCTTATATTAAAAAAATACAAAAATATGTTATTAATAATTTACTTTGGGTTGCCTCCCAATAAGCTCTTCTTTAGAGTCATTAGCTTGACTTTCTTACCTCGATTTACTCCAATGAAGGAAGTAAACGTAAAAATATCCACCATGCGAACTATAAACTCACCATCACGAATAAAATCAAGAACATCAATAGTTGTTTTTATCCTGCAGAAAATTTTCAAACAAGTATTAAGAAATTTAAATGGTACGTCAATAACCAACAGTTGAGCAAGTGCTTTCGCAGTTTTAGAAAATTTTGTGAAAAAACAACGATAAAATTCACATACTAAAAAAGGTGGAACTCCCTTGACATTCACATGAGATGGAGGCTCAGGTGGCAGTTTTTCAGCACTCCTCACTTTCTTAGGAGCCATTCGAACATCTTGGCTCATCAAATCAATGATTAAATAGATATTGTCATCTTCTTCCCTTCTTGAGTTTGAGACATAGTATGAGCCACTTTGAATGCATTACCAAGAAAATTTTGAGAAAGATCATCTTGGACAATATTTTTCATCACGTCAACTTGAAACAATTGAGTTGGGAGTGGTAGTTTAGGCATACATGATGGAGGAGAAACAACCACCATCTCAGTATTGTTTTCCTTTGTAACCTCATCCTTACTCACTATGTTCTCAACAACTAAATCATCATCATTAGTAGTAGCAATGGCATACTCTTCTTTTTCAATAGTTGTTTCATTGTCTGACATCGATAAATTATCATACTCAAGATCATTAGCGACAGATACCAAATCTTAGAATCATTATTAGAGTTGGATTAACATGTTTTTTTATATCATATTATACATTAATTTCATATTTTTAAGGGTGATGTCAGGTAACTACTTGAAGTTAAAAAGAAATTTCCATACAAATACATGAGAACATATTTTTAATTGTAGAGAGTATTAAGTGTATTAATTAATTTTAATATTATAGATTTAAGATAATATTAAGTGTAATCTGACCATTATGATATAGAAGTATGAATATTTATAAAATTGTATTTTGTTAAGAGTTTGTTGTTTATGAGAATGATCTCAAGAAATATTATGAGATTAAAAGGTTTTTTTAATACAAATTAAAGAATATTTATGTAAAATAAGGGGTCTGAATATTATATCTACAAATATACCATTGGAAATTTGTATTAAAAAGAAATATAATATCAGGAATTATCCTGAGATCACTGTTAGGAAAATTTTGTCTTTTGTTAATTTCTATGTATTGTTGTTTTGCTATTTGGCTAAATTCTGATCAATCTTCTAATTCTGACATTTTTTGATTTTATTTTAGTGTTTTTTTGGAATGTATACAAATGATTTGATAGAATATTAGAAAATCACTAACAAATATAAAGTTGTATATTTATATTTAATTTTTTACAGATATGTTTAGTTTATTTTAATTTCTTATAAAATTGGATTCAATTTATTACTATATATTAAATGAGGACACCATGGTAAAATTTGTCATTTTATTAACCGTGAAATGACCGTTATATCCTTGTATCTTGCATAATTACCTATGTGCCACAATTTAGAAATTTTTGTTAAAAAATTAGTATAATTATGTCATTGTGTGTATCGAACCAGCAACCTCTTGTTTGATATTCAATGTTGTAATCACCTCATCTACTTGAATTTTTGTTTTTCTATTAAAAGTCTTAATATACAAACCATCAATTTTGTTCACCATGTATTAAAATTTCATATTATAAATGTATAAAAATTATTTCTTAATAATTTTTAAAATATGAGAAATGAAATTTGTATAATTGAGTTCAAATTTTTTTTATTGATCAATTTAAATGTATTTTTGAAAAAGTTATAACAAATTTAGATTTTAAATATGTTAAATATTTGAATTAAATACGGAATTGAATTATAATTGCGATATTAACCTAAAATAATAATAATATATAAAATGATATGATTTTAGTGTATATTTATTTTAAAAATAGATAAAAAAATTAAAATATGAGAATAAATATAATATAAAAATACAAAATATTACAATTTAATAGTCAAATATTATGATGCATAGATATATTGATTAAATTATTAGTTAAAAGAATATGAATTTACTTGAATATGATTTTATGTGTGTTTATATATGTGTTTGTATTAAATATATATTTTCATATAAAAAACTGGAGTTCAAATAAATGTTTGAATTTATTATTCCTCCGTTTCACCCAATTTTTCGGGCCCTTAAATTTTGTATGATTATATATGTAACATTATTTTAAAATTTTGATCGGAAAAGATAGAATATATATCATTATTGGATATCTAAACAATCATAGTCATATATTGTGGTTACGAGAAAAAAAGGAATATTCTCGAGGGGTCGTAACTATGATAAAAAAACTTCATTCGTCCAATCTAGTTTTTCGGACCCTTATATTTTGTTTAATTACATATGTACCCTTATTTTAGAAAATTTGATTAAAAAGATAGATTTTATGTCATTACTGGATATCGAACATGTTGGATCAAATCAAGCCTACTCTACATAATTACTTGTCTTGTTGTAACACATCTAGATATTCTGTATTAGGTTGGTGACTTAGATACTTTAATGTACTATTGTAGATAGAAATATGATCAAATTGTAATTCCAAGTTGTAATTCAAGTCAAAGAATAAAGTCTGTTAGAAGAGTCAAGTTGAATCATGCATCTAGACAAAGAAGACTTCTTAAAAAATAAGGAATGCAGTCTGAGAATTCTTTTAAGGCAAATAACTGATCGAGAAGTCACTACAATCAAGAAGTTAGTAATGTGTAACTGGTCGAGAAGTCTTAAAACACTCATTGGCTCAGTATTCGATCGAGAAGTTCTCATTCGAGAAGTCAAGGAATTAAAGCTAATCGAGTAGTGTGAAAATGTTATTCATTCGAGAAGTCCAGAAAATATATCGAGAAGTAAGCTATTGAACCATTCGAGAAGTGTGAGGAATTGGATCAATCGAGAAGACTGTAATCATAGTTCAATCGAGAAGTCAAGTTCATTCAAGAAATCTAGTCCAATCGAGAAGTCAAGTTCATTCGTGAAGTTTAGTACAATCGAGAAGTCATCAAAACCAAGACTAATCGAGAAGTATCAGAAGTACTCGATCGAGAAGTCAATATCACGACTCCTTGAAGTGCCATGAAGCTGAGTATTCGAATGATCCAAAAGGGCTAAATTCAAGGAAATTTACAGAAGAATGAGACAAGTGATTCTGAAGCTCTGTCATGACAGGACAAGTCAAACCTGTGATGATAGAGACAAGTCTACAATGAAGTTTAGAAGACTGTCACAGTATGTGTTAGCTAGAAATAGATAGTAGTCAAATGTAAAGTTGTTTTTGTTTATTTCTAGTTTTAGCCTAATTGATTAATGAATGCATGTGCCATAAGACATGTTGTCTATATAGTACTGCATAGCCTCATTAGTTAAAAATAACTGATCATATTTGAAAACACATACCTTGTAATCTTCAAGAACAAAAAGCTGAAATTCACATTGAATTTCAGATTGTAGCGAATTTCAATTCTAATACAAATTAGATTGAAAGTTATATTTTGTGTTTACTTTATTTTCCGCATTATGTTTTTGTAAACACTTGAATTACTAAAGGTACATACACCAACAAACAGTTCATCAAAATCAAAAGGCACACAAATTTGAAGTTATACATTCACCTCCCTGTAAACTTCTGTTAACTTTAATTCCTAACAGAACCAGTAATCTCATCATATATAATAATAGTCATAGAATGCGGGTATGAGAAAAAATGGATATTCTCGATAGGTCGTAGCTAGATAAAAAAAAGTCACAAGAATTTGAGATAGCAATGAAAAAAATATATTTACGAGATGTTGTAATATTGTAAGTAAGAAAAAATATAATAAGTAATAAATTATGATTTGTACAATTAAATAAATGAGTTTAGAAAATTATATTTAAGAATAAGATATTAGATTGTATATACAAAAATTTAGTAAATTTGAGTAAAAAAAATTAGAAAATTTGTAAAATAGAACCTTTTACAATATATACATTAAATTGTTAAAAAACAAATTTAGTCAAAAAATAAAAATTAAAATATACAATAGTGCATATATATAGTTGCATAATATATGTGTGATTTATTAATTATGTTTGAAATATTAATTTAATATTTATAAACTAAGTATTGAATATATATCAGTCAATAAATATTTTAATGAAAATATAAATGCATTTAAAATTAAGATTTTAAAAAATGATAATAAAATAATTAAAACAAATAATATAAAAAAAAATTAATTTTACGATTATACGAGAAATTTAATTTTACGCTAGTTGATTATGATATGCCATCAATGCAACCCATATTAACTTGAAAAATGTAAGTTATTGAATACGATTCAATTTTAAAATTAACTTTTAAAAAATAGAAATAAAATTGTATTTTAAATTGTAAAGTTATACATCATACTTTTGAAAATAAAATAATCAAAGTCCTTTTTTTATTAAAAAAAAAGGTCAAAATCATAATTTTTTTGAAAAATCCTATTCGAAAAAAGTCAGGTCCGGTTCGGCCCAACTCGAGGCTTGAACGAGCCTACTATTTTTTAATTAAAATCCGGCCCGACCTGAAATTTGAAAAATCCAGATTCGGATAAAACCAAGATAAAATCCGAGTTTTTTAAAAAAACCCAATTTTTATAATGAAAATTTAAAAAAATATAATATTTTTGATAAATTATAATAATATTAATATATAAATTAAAAAAGTCCGGAAAAAAGTCCAATTCAACCCGATCCGGCTCAGATCCCGGACCAGTCCGGTCCAATCCAGTCCAGTTTTATAAAAGAAAACCTAATCCTACCCGATTTTAAAAATATCTAGACATTTAAATATCCGAATAAAATCCTGACAAAATAAAAAAAATGCAAATAAAATCGGACTTGCCGGGTTATTATTCATTATAACGGGATGGGCCTTTTATAGATTATCAACTCCGAACAAATAATAGTAGAGAGAAGAAAAGAAATAGATTGCACTACTGATCTAGAGACTTGTTTTTATCTTTTTTCATGAGGATTTATCTTCCCATTCAAAGATTATGTGTGTGGATGTAAATTACTCTTTCGTTAGTTTACCTACGAAGTTAACCACCTTGATACACTCAAAGTTGGTGTTGTTTGTGAAAACATGGTACTAAACATAGTTGATCTTTTGAAGGAGATCCCTTTAGAGGAGGAGTCAGTGGTCATATCAGAAACTGTCAAGACTGGACTGGTTCTTGTGGATATTATCAATGGCTTCTGCACTGTTGGAGCTGGAAATCTGGTAACTAATGTTTTACTGTTTTGTACCATCTCATCTTTAGGCATGACAACATAACATAACTGAACATATGTCAAACCTTTATCTGCCTAAAGTTTTAATGTGTCTATGCATGTTTTTGTTGTGCATTAGATTTTTCAGTATCTGATAGAGGAATCAGAAAGGAGTCTTGACAATAGGCTATCTACGAATCCTCGAACTGTTCTTTCCTTGAAACACTATTAATCCCATCTTCACTAGTACAATTATAGAAAAAGTCTCCCAGCACCAAAAAAAATAAAATACACAAAATTTCATGGTAGAGGCAGTGTCATGTTACACATCAGACCATAAAAATTGAAATGGGTAACTTATTGACATCAGTGATCAGACCATAAAATTCCATGGATAAGTTATTAATGTGTGTTTATTTGAAACAAAATTTGATACATATCTTTTCCGGTAAGGATGACAATATAATCCTACCATGTCAAACCAAATCAGAGACTCGGAAATTATCTATGTATTCCACTTCTTAATTACATTCTTTTGTGTCTCTAAATGTCGATAATTCAGCTCTGCGTTGGTTGGAGAAGGAACCAAATGTAATGATAAGGCGCAAGGATCGCTACGATGGATATATCGGTTCAATTCAGGAGGATGGCTCCAATGCTTTTGCAGACTGGGTAAAGACCAACAACATTGAACTGGTAAGTATACGGTATACCTTCTGAAGATTCTACAAGAAAAGTCATACTATGTACACTGGAAACTTCAATATGTATAACAGTATAATTGAAATCCTTCTCTACCTACAAAAAATTTAATGTAAGGATAACATCCGTCAACTCCAATCATACTAGCTTAAATAAAAGCTAGAATCATTTACCAGATCATTGAGTAATGTTAAGTTACCAAAACTAATTTTTTGGGTGAAGAGTGGTTCATTACAAGCTCATCTTTTAGGCATTATCCAACCTTGGTATCCAAAATCAAACTTGAGACCTCAATAATACCCAAGCTCATATACCATGTTAATTTAATCAACTCCCCCAAAACCTTATAAGGAAAATCACTGAATGGATCTTATACCTTTGACAAGTACTGATGTATATAAGTTTTGGTTGGGATGAAGTTATTGGTTGCAGGGATATGCACAGACATTTGTGTGTTGGACTTTGTTTGTTCGACTCTATCAGCAAGAAACCGTGGCTTCTTGACTCCATTGAATGATGTGGTTGTGTACTCAGGTGGCTGTGCTGCTTTTGATTTTCCAGTTTCCGTTGCAAAACAAACCAAAGATGGTTTAGCTCACCCCCAGGTAAATAAAACATTACAAACTACTCAAAAAATTCACACGCCACAGCCATCAGCGTCCTTATTCCACTTCATTACAGGAAATGATGCATCATGCGGGCGCTAAAGGAAGGGGAGCTAAGATAGCAAACAAAGTGTCGTTTGGTTGACTGAAGAAGCCATCATCCATTACCTACTTTCCATAGCACGAGTGATTATGCAACATTCTAGTGTGTAAACGCTATCAGTAATGTCCCCCAAAATGTATTGCGAAATAAAGCACAACCCAAGCCATTATGTAACTGTTATTAAACTTAAATGTATTTGACAAAACTATATATTATCAGCTCTAAAATTAGAATAATAATTCACATAATCAAAAGGTACGTATTGAATAATAATATCTCACCGCTTCTTTCGACCCATTGTCGCATTTCTCAACATCACTAACATTGACAAAATAAGAACCGGCACATTTTTTAAATGTCTGAACAACTGCAGAACATGAGTACTTGAGATGCACAGGAAATCCTACTTCATATGACATACCTGGTCATAGAAATTATATGTTTCATGATATATTATACCATATTCTTCAGGTTAATCTAGATTTCATTAGAGTGACCTTGAAAACTCATGAAACTATAATATATTAATTATTTACTTAGTTTGTGGCTCTTTCAATATGGAACTCTTGGCGCATTCTACTTGATTGCAACGAAAACCGATGAATTGAGATTTTTTCTATTGGTACAAGTCATTTCGGAGTAAGTGGATCCTTTATGATGAAATAAAGAGATGAATTTCAAGACAATGATCATGATTTAGAGATTTTACTGGGGAACCCTGCAGTACCCGACCACAAAATAAATTTTCCAAAGAATGAGGTTTTTTTCGAAGATGGCCTGGTGGGCGGCGTGTATAAGGTCCGATATTGAACTTAACAATCGGTAAACCCCTCTGCTATTCCGATTTCGCAAATCTGACCCGTCCGTTAGGGTAACAACAAATATGACATACGTCAATGGCTTCTAGTATTCAGAGAATTTATGAATAACAAAATTATTAACAGAGTCATTTCAATGTAATCTCAATTTGACGACAACATTCTTTCGAGCATGCAAACAAATTCAACTGTCATTATAATTACTAGTAACAAGATATTAAAAAACAATTACACACATCCAACAATTATTAAATTCCAATAAATTCAACTGTCACTGAAGTAGCAATTAGAAATCTTCTAAAATTTGGACTGGGTACTAGAGATGACGCTCTTGTCCACCTGGAAAGCCTTGACAAGTATATCAGTTGATATGTCTGGTTTAGAACCAAACACCGCATTTGCAATCGTAATGACTCCAGGATTTTGGCTGCTGAGACCTGCAATTGCCATTGCATAACCATTTCCTACATTTTGCTGGTAATGAATGAGACCAATAGGGAACACAAAAACGTCACCCTTGTTTAGGATCTTTGAGATCAAACGATTGTCGGGATTGGATGTGACGAATCCAACTTCAAGGCTGCCTTCAATGACGGTTAAGATTTCAGTGGCACGGGGATGAGTGTGAGGCGGGTTGATGCCCCAGGGTGCATAGTCAATACGGACGAGAGAGATTCCAAGTGTGTTTAGTCCTGGAATTTGAGCAGTGGCAACTGGAGTTACCTTTGAGCCAGCTGCATTGCTTGTGTTGCCTGCTATGTGAAGTCCACTGAAAGAGAAGTCACTGGCTTGAACCGTGCTTGGATCCTTACATGCCAGACCGTTTAAAAGCACTATAGTTTCCGGTTATAAAATGAAAATTTAGTAGCTGTACGTCGTGCTATTCTATAAAGACATATAAAGAGCTAGCTAGACACGAATATTATAAATTTAATACTCTGACACGTACCTTGGCTATTGGATTCAGCAACGCAGAAATCTTGAAGAGGGCTATGGTCAGCAGCCATGGCCAATGAGGAAGAAAGAGCTATAAGCCCTACCAAGATAATTAAACTTGCCATTACTTTCCTTCAAATTAAATTTCGAAAAGTTTTTGAGTAAGGAAATGTTTTTAAATGAATGACTGAGAAGATATATCTGAAATGCTTCGATATCCAGTAATGAGTTGTCAGTGAAGTATACACAGCAGCTCTCCGGCTTTATATACTGACTGGCCGGTACTTCGTAAGCTAGACTTACTAAGAGGGAAGGGTGATTTCCAGCTATAATTTTGCTTGCACGCCGACTGCCGTCCTGTGATAATATCACGAAAGAGTCGCACAGTTTTCTTTACATATCCATAAACGCTTGAATTAAAAATCATTGTAGAATTATATATCATGCAGACAAACCTTGACATGGTCAAGAAACATGAAAATATATACTAACAAAATACTCCGTACAGTCAGAGGAAGAAACAAGAAACATAGAAATACTATCTGATCTCTGATGCTTTTTCCAGAGGCTATGAAATGTATATTGATATCTTAAAATTCCCAAATTCAGTACAAAATTTATCAACAATTTTAACAAATTATGAAAACATATACTTTCTGCAGGGTTCCTACAGAGGCTATTGTTGTACTTTTAGCAATAGTGCACTGATATACTTTTAAGAATTTCGATCCTTACATCTGGATCTGGCCAATGGTAAACTATAATTAAGTCTGGCTATCATTTTTTTGTATATATAATAAACACCATGTACTAATTTGTACTATAATTTGACCGCAATGTTGTTAAAGTTGAAAGAGGAACTAATGCCATGATTGAGAGAGGGCTGAACAATCTTACCATCAAAATGTGTTTGCATGACTGGAATTTTCTTTAGGGAGAGTAGGATCTCCTTAAACAGAGTTATCATTCCACTAAGAGGTCATTGGAGTTTCCCTTTCTCAACATATGCCACATTTGTTGTAACCCTAAACGACAGGTCAGATTCGCCAAACTGGAGACTAAATTTGAAAAGGTGTTTACCAATCATTAAGTTCATATGAACACCAAACTGTTCATTTTTAATTCTTTTTTTTTTTTGAAAGAAAATGCATTTTATTAAACACCAAACTGTTTTTGGATCAACCAATCTAGTACATCAGAGGGCATATCATCCCTAAACAAACTACGTCCAGACGCAGAATATGAGGTTCGTGCCAAAAGATGAGCCACATATTCGCTGATCGTTTTATAAAAACTACATGACATAACTCAGATAAAATCTTGCAGTCTTCATCAATCTGACCAAAATTCGAAATCATGGCCATATTACTCCTAATTGCTTGCCAAACTGCAAAACAATCTAACTCTACTTTCACTTTTTGCCAGCCCCTCTCCTTAATCCAACTAATAAGTGCTTCTTTTAATGCTATTGCTTTAGCCAACTCCGGTCTCACAGAGCCCCTGAAGCTACCATATTTGGCTTCTAAAAAATCACCAGAGTGGTCACGCAAAACTGCCCTAAAGCCATACTTTTGCTCATGTTCAAAGAGTGCTGCATCAACGTTTAGTTTGATCCAATCTACCTCAGGTTTATGCCACTGCTCCTTCCCATATTCAGCTCTTATTTGCAGCAAAGATGAGCCAATATATCGAAGTTCAGCAGCTTTCCACTGGTCAAGCGAAGTAAATGCATAACACAACACTTCTTCCACCGAGCTCCAAGTTTGACTCCATACAAGCAAATTACATGCTCTCCAGATACTCCAACTTATCATTAAAAAAAATTCCTTCACAGCCTGTGATGATGTATCAAACATTTTATTCACCATAACTATGATAAATTGGTAGTCCGATCTCAACAATTTTTAATTCATGTTTTTAAAGTATATCATTATAATAGATGTAATAAAACAATGAATATTTGAGAATTTTTAACTGCAGTGTAAATAGTTAGAATTTATAAATTATAAGTTAGTGAATTTTCAGAGGTCACTCTGATGAAATCTAGATTGACCTCTTCGTAACGAAGAAAATACAATCATCAAAGAATATGGTTTACAATAGAATGGTGTAATTTATTATGGAACAAATAGTTTCTATGACCATGCAAGTCATATGAAGCAGGACTTTCTGTGCATTTGGAATAATACTATCTAGGTGCAAAGAGACAGATAATGTAACAAACGGCATACAGCTGCTTAAATCACATTAACCCATGCACGCCGTCTGATCAGGAAAAAGTCCAGTGCAATATGTTAATATTAATAAAGTAAGCGCATACAATCATTTTTAGTTTTGTACTAATCCGTCCTCCCACCACGGTTAATTGACTAAATTATCGAAGCTAGAATGTCTTTTCAGTGTATGACTATAAATTTGAATTAATAATAATAATTATGGCCCAAATTTTGTTGCATTTGAGTAGCGGAGTAACACCATACTAGCACAACTTAAAACTAACATAAGTGTTCTACTATATAAAGTCATGGAAACCACTTTTCCAATTCAATGTGGGATTCAAGTTTTCATTCTTATTTTTTCCACTTTCAAGGGACCAACTTTGGATAATCATATCTCATTCATCCCTTGATCATCTTGAATACTTAAATATGCGTTGGAAAGCTCTCTCGAAGAAAAACGTACTCCGATCATAACTTGTTGCGCGCACGCACCCAAGAAGCATTCAAATTTAGGCTCAAAATGACTTGACAATGTGGGGCTTCTACCCACATTTTCCAACACAAACTTCCTACAAATTTACAAGGAAATGGTAAAATCGATCATCTTGGTGGGGCTTTTAGCTCTTTCTTTCGGCCTGGCCATGGCAGCTGACCATAGTCCACTTCAAGATTTTTGCGTCGCTCAATCAAACAGCCAAGGTATAAATATATTAAATGCATGTATGTTTATGTATATGGTACTTGCCTCCATGCATCCGAAAATGTTAAATTTATAGTTTGAAGAAGCTTCTATTGCAGTAGTACTATATCTCTCATGAGATGTATAACTCTTGGCCTATTTGCCTTTGACAATTTGCAGTGCTTTTGAATGGATTAGCATGCAAGAATCCGAGCATGGTTCAAGCCAGTGATTTTTCTTTTAGCGGACTTCATATCTCAGGCAACACAAGTAATGCAGTTGGCTCAAGGGTAACTCCTGTGGCCACAACCCAAATTCCAGGACTAAACACACTAGGCATCTCCCTTGTCCGCATTGACTATGCACCATGGGGCATCAATCCTCCTCACAAACATCCTCGTGCTACTGAAATATTAACCGTCATTGAAGGCAGCCTCGAAGTTGGATTCATCACCTCAAATCCAAACAATCGATTAATTTCAAAAATATTAAAGAAGGGTGATGTGTTTGTCTTCCCCATTGGTCTCATTCATTACCAGTGAAACGTAGGAAAGGACAATGCCGTGGCTCTTGCAGCTCTTAGCAGCCAAAATCCAGGAGTCCACGGTATTAGTTATTGTATAATCAGTACCAGCCGTGACTGATTTTTTTATGCTTCGCAATTTTATGATTTTCTTAATGGGGTGATATGAATTTTACAATATATTGTTTCCCTATGTCCACGGGATTAATCTACCAAGTACCAGAAGCTAAACGAAGAAGTGAAGAACATCATCAATATTCATCACCCATACATAACGCTAAATATGAATTGAAGACGTTACAGTGGAGCTGTCCATATGGCTCGTAAGTCGGAGATATCTATTAATCACTCATCGGCCCGACTTATTTAGCCACACAAAGGGGACTCCGCAGGTGTTATCCTTACATAAATGCATAAACCATGGAAAGCTTCCCGACCACCTGCCTCCTTGTCTGGAATGCTTTTCATGATCTGCAGCTCTTTCCCAGCATTTTGTTATTTACTACAGTAGACATCTAGGCACAGTGTTCTAAAAATCACTGAGTCAGCCGAGTACTCGTTTATAGGGTATGATCCGATCCGAGTCTTACCGATTCGGGTTAAAACCCGATTTTTACATAACTCAGTCAATATTCAGTCAAACTCCGAGTATTCGGAGTTAAATCCGATTTTGTATTATTCAATTTTGTATTATTACTTTAAATGTTGTCGCAAAATACATGTATTTGATCATTATAATTTGTTATTAATTGTATTGAAAAAGTTATGAATTAAGGGTATTAGTATTTGAACAATAATGTTGTTAGTACATTGTTAAAAAATATTACTAAGTATAATTTTAGTATTTATATTAGACTATAATAAATAACATAAATATATAATTTTTAACATTTCTTTGAAATTAATTTTAAACATTAATAAACTAAATTATGACATGTAAATTTAATATTTTGAATAAAATTTATGAAAATAACATCCGATTAGATGTCTGAGTCCTCATTCCAAGCACTCTCCGATTTCCAAGTACTCATTTTTCTAGAACTAAATCGAGTTAAACCGATCTCCGATTTTTATAACCTTGTCTTGGCAAACCCACCCACCGGGTGAACTCAACATAAAGAAAGCTAGCATTAGGTCCAAAGACGAGTTTACCAGAACCCGAGTCCGAACTACCCACTCAAGCAGGAACAAGAACTCCTAGCTCTCGCCGAGTCGCCGAGCAGGGGAATAGAGTTGATCAGGTGCAAGTCCCCACCGATGAATTATATGTTATGATTTGTAGAGGAACAAGTATAGAAGAAAATTGTTTTGCATTGTAATATGTTAGTTTCTATAGATTTCAAATTAATGATTCTTACACCGGTTCCACCCTATGTCTTGAAAATATCTAATTGCTCTTCCAAAATTTTGTTATCTTTAGTCTCTAATATCGATCCTACGAGTAAATTTGAACTAGAGTCACGAGAAATAATACTATAGTGTATATATGTAGTCATCCGTTCTCTCATCATAAATGATAATCTAATTATCAAATGGAAAGTTCATAGCACAAATGTCTTCTTATCGTTTGATGAAACCTAAACTAGCTAAATCTAATATCTAATATCTAATTTGTTAGTGCATATTCTCACGTTTCTAGACCATGTCAAAGTTTGTTTGCATGATAAACGAGTACTCTAATCATAAGACGGCAGTCGGCAGTCGCCATGCATGCAATATTATAGCTGGCAATCACCCTGCCCCCTTTAATAAGTCTACCCTACTAATCAATACCGGCCAGTCATTACTGGATATCGAAGCTGCTGCTGTGTATATATACTTCACCCCCAACTCATTACTGGATATATACCAAAGCATCACAGATTTATCTTCTTAATCATTTATTTAAAAACAACTCTATACTCAAAAACTTTTAGTTGTTTGATTTGAAGGGATTTGATGGCAAGTTTAGTTATCTTGGTAGGGCTTATAGCTCTTTCTTCCTCCTTAACCATGGCTGCTGACCATAGCCCTCTTCAAGATTTCTGCGTTGCTGAATCCAATAGCCAAGGTACGTGTCAGAGTATTAAATTTGTAATACTCATGTCTAGCTAGCTCTGTATACGTCTTTATAGAATAGCAGGGCGTACAGCTACTAAATTTTGATTTTATAACTGGAAACTGTAGTGCTTTTAAACGGTCTGCCATGTAAGAATCCAAGCACGGTTCAAGCCAGTGACTTCTCTTTCAGTGGACTTCACATAGCAGGCAACACAAGCAATGCAGCTGGCTCAAAGGTAACTCCAGTTGCCACTGCTCAAATTTCAGGACTAAACACACTTGGAATCTCTCTCGTCCGTATTGACTATGCACCCTGGGGCATCAACCCGCCTCACACTCATCCCCGTGCCACTGAAATCTTAACCGTCATTGAAGGCAGCCTTGAAGTTGGATTCGTCACATCCAATCCCGACAATCGTTTGATCTCAAAGATCCTAAACAAGGGTGACGTTTTTGTGTTCCCTATCGGCCTCGTTCATTACCAGCGAAATGTAGGAAATGGTTATGCAATGGCAATTGCAGGTCTTAGCAGCCAAAATCCTGGAGTCATTACGATTGCAAATGCAGTGTTTGGTTCTAAACCAGACATATCAACTGATATACTTGTCAAGGCTTTCCAGGTGGACAAGAGCATCATCTCTAATACCCAGTCCAAATTTTAAAAGATTTCTAGTTACTACTTCAGTGACAGTTGAATTTATTGAAATTCAAATTTGTTGTTTGTAATTGTTTTTTAATATCTTGTTACTAGTAATTACAGTGACTGTCGAACCTGTATCCATGCTCTGAAGAGTTGAAATTAATGTACTCTGTTAAAATTTTATCATTCTTAAATTATTTGAATATCCCACTAGTTTTATATGCAGCAATCTTGATCAAGAACATGAATTAGTAAGCTATATCCAGTAATGAAATGTAAGTTAGTAATTTAATATTTGAAGTATACTGTCAAATATTTAGAATTCATAACGTATCAACAACTTAATATTCAATATTAACTTTAAAAATAAACAGATTCTAAAATTTGAATAAATAAAATTACTGTAGTTATTTTAATATTTATAGTATTAACTTTGAACAAAACCAAAGTCATAAGATTTTAATATCATCAATTATATAAAAAATATATATATACATTATTATTTAAATTTTATAATAACATAATAATATTTTATATTTTACTTTTAAACGTATATTTAATAGAAATTTTATATTTAAGTAAACCCCATATTTTTATAGGTATTTGATACAAATTTTTGTACATTAAATTTTTGTAAAATTGAGAAAATTTCAGACTCGTTAACAAACTCGGAAATAGAGGTAGTCAAGTCGCCAAGCATAAAATGGAGGGTCGACTTGATTCCTATAAGCTGCAAATGATGATAATTTTTCGACTAGATAGGGCCAAGGCAGTAGGAATATCCGCAGCTTGGATGAAGCACAACTGAAATGTCAACTGTGATCGCCAGAAATTAATCAGAATCATCTCGAGGAGCATAAATAGTAGAAAATGCGAGCAGTTTCTCACAAGTCCACTAACATTTTTTCCGAGAAGATCAAAGGCAAACTCACCATGGAATCATCTTTCCGGAGACTGAATTGAGTATTGCCATTAGCCACAGCAGGAATATCACTGCCAGTTGATTCATAGGGTGAATTCAACCCAAGAAATTGGCTACTTCAATGAACTCATTATTTTTTGTACGGAGACAAAACCCCTCATTCCAGAAAGGGAATATATCAAGTGGATGCAGTCTGCAATATTAGTAACAGCAAGTACTCGTCACATTAAACACAGGGTTCTGGCCTTGTAAATATTCTCCAACCCTGTAAATTTTTGAAAAAGCTACAGTTTATTAATATTATGAGCTCCCCATTACCAGACACTGGGTATCACTGAAAACCATACGATGAATAGTGGGTCAGCTGTAAGAAAGTCAATTATATAGAGGCAGCAACTAAGACCTCTGCAATGCAATTGCAAACAGGCATTATTTCAAAGATGTCCGGGGAAAATATATTATGCAGCTTAATTTCTGATAACTGGATTATGTAAACAGATTTGTGTTGTTCCAGGTCAATAGAAGTGAAACCTGCACTGCCTGTTCAAGTTGCAACCCAACCCCCTCTACAAGCACTTCGCTAGAGTAAAAATACATATTTGTGTGTTATTATTGTAAATTATTCCAGGCGGTTCCTTCCCTGCACTGGGAAAAAAATCAGTTGAGCCGCAAATTTGTAAATTTAGTTACAGAAAAAAATATATGTGAAAAAATCGGAACGTAAACATAACAAACTTTGCAAAAAAAAAACATATATATAACAACACTTGACTGAAATACTTGCATTTTATAAGACAGGATTCGACTAAAGGAACATAATAAGTTAATGTGAATCCCCTCATCAAATATGCAATATATATAAACTTCATCATTCTAAGGAATATTTACTTGCTTGCAACATATTTTGTGGTGGCAATATTTACAAGAACATTTCTAACTAAATCCCACCCCCCCTCCACCCCCCTCCAAATAAAAATAATTTTCGGTACAAGAGCTCGACTACTTGAACAAGTCATAACTCATAAACCACCAAAAATAGTTGGCATCATATCAGCTGTACCAGTGTTTACTTGTACGGTAGCGATGGGTGTTTAGCATGTCTTCAAAGTATGTCAATTGTCCGCCCAGTAGATACACAGCTCAGATCCCCTCTTTTCTTTCTCGATATCTCCATTCTAAGTGCATCAGAGGAACGAATAGTATCTGGACTGCACAAAAAGGCGACATGTATAGTAAATTATATTTTCAAAAGTGTCATATGTCGACATGCATGGTTATCATGGTGCCAAGTCAAGCCTTGACACCCGAGTACAATATAGGAACTCCCTGATTAGACATAAAATCAAAAAAAAATTATGTAATTTTATAATTTTCGCTGGTCAAGCGTCACCTATTCCCACCTATGGTTCCACCACTGTAACCATTTTGAACATAACCACTAAATATTACAAAACTCCTTATATGGTGTTTGGGAACATGGAATTCATTTCAAATGATGGATTTCCGATAACATGAATTGAGTTGTCACTTCAAATTCTCAAATTTATACTAGCATTTGAATGTCTTGAATTTCAAATGAAATCCAAATCCAAATCCTTTTGATTATCCAAACACGCCATTTGATCAAATCCATAATTTCAAATGAAATCCAAATTCCCAAATAAGTCATTAAAGTATTGCTCAATATATATTTATAGGGTTGAAGACTGCTGTTAAATTGGAGACCTTGGAATATATGTTCTGTTTGTAGAACGTTGCAAAACATGTTCTTCCCATGTGGCTAAACATATATGGTCTCCAAAGTCTCCAATTAAATAGTGGTCTTCATAGAACTTTGAGTGATCCAAGAAGTCTGCTTCTTCAAACTTGTTTGGTGGGCTTTAGACGTAGCATATTACGTAGTACCTCTGAACCGGCTTTTGAACAAAGTTGTATAAGGTTGTCTGCCTAACATTGACAAAACATCTTTTCTTAGGTTTCAAGGTTTTAGCTGTAACGGCTGAATATGGAACAAAGGTAGGCCAGTAGAATATAGTCAATGTACTAAAACCTGCTTACTGCAGAGCTAGTCCCATTCCCACTCGCATCATTTATTTGGATAAATGGGTGTGGACTACTGTCATGGTTTTAGTATAATTTTAAAAGCTAGCTTTTGAAGATGATACTATTTAAGATCATTATAAGTGGTATCAAGGCAGAGTTATCCACAGAATATATTCTAATAGTTATGATAAATAAAGATTGATTTAATATATTGTAGTTATGATGAGCTACTGTTTACTAAAATAAAACCACCAGAGGTTATTGCATCAAAATGGACAGGGGGTATCAAAGTAGTATGATGCATGGCCAACCTTCTAAACTGGAATTTGGAATGAATACTGGTAGTTATAATGAGCTAGTGTTTAATGTAGTAAAGCCGCTAGCTTGGTAGAGATGAGCTGCTAAAAATCACTAATGAAGCTAGTCTCAGGTCCACAATCTCTTGTATGGCACCTTGGTGGGGTCAATATAGTATCAATATACTCCTTAGCAATCAGCTTTTTGGGATTGCTTGCCTAAGATCATAACAAGAGGGGCCCTAATACATAAGTTACATTTTCACCAAAACTGAGGTAGCGCTTTTAAGAAATCATGAAAATTAAACCACATAACATGCTGGTGCAATAAATAATTAAAATCACAAGTCAACTTGCAAAACCATCAATAATAATGGAATCAGTGTGTGGTATAGCAGTGTACTAGAAAGTCACAAACTGCATAGATAATACTCAAAACAATACAAAAGAAACTCTACAAAGTGATACAGTAAAAATGAAATGAGAGGAGTATTACTATGATTGGATGTCATGCCAGTAATTCAGGATAAAGGACTTACCTACAAAATCTGGGTATATAATGAAATAGTCTGGAAAATTTTGCAGGTAACTATTTCTGCAGCCTCAACTGATTAAAGAACACCAAAAAGTGATATTTCGGTGCCCAGTAAACAAATCCAATAACAGGTCCGCTTTTAATGTACTGCATATATAGGAAGTTAACGGTAAACAGTTAATTATCACCACGGAAAGGTACAAAACGGACACAATTACCAAAAAACAAAACCACAAAGAGAACTACCTTTCCATCCATAATAACCACTTCACCGTCGACCCATCGAGGATTTCGGAAGCCTGGGTCTGCAAGCCTACCTTGTCCTTTGTATCGGGCAACCTAAATTACAAACAAATGTAAAATTACCATAAAGAAGGATGACATAGAAAAGAGTAGATCAAATAAAACGATGAAATTGTAGGAGACTTGCAAAAGATAGGCAAAGAACAAAAACCGGATCCTAAGGTTTTAAGCAAACAACATACCACTCCAAATTCTTCTGGGATGATTCCCTTGTGTGGTAGCTGATATTGTTTTCCAACTTTTGCTCGAAATGCTACCTGAAGATTTAAAAACCCATACAAAAATTATAAACATGCCCACAAATTGCATATAAAATAAGCTCCCCACACAGATCCTACTTAAAGAAAATGTATGAGTTATGCCATAATTAAAACAACATATACACAAGCCATCTGGTCAAAACAGAGAACCAAGTAATCCATGCGCGAGAATTCATTCCACATTGAGCTATATGCAGACAATCATCCAACTGTCTATATCTTACACTTCTTAAGATTATCCAAAGCACTAGGAGATACTGAAAATGAAATGTAGCCTTTTGACTAGGCTAGAAGCCTCACTTAAATAAATAAATAAATAAAACATTTATAACATGTAACTTTATACAGCTAGACCACCAGATATATAAATATATACATGTATATTCTTGCACTCAAGTAACTTCTACATGCATGAGTAACATGAAACTTTTAGGTCTTCAAAAAGCAAAATGAGCAAGTCTGTGCTTTAAATGTTCTTTCTAAGGTGTGCCTCCTTTACCTTAGTTACATTCTATGCACATTCATGTACTTCGTCAATGTAAGATGCAAGTCCTTCCACATTTCAACATAAGAATTATAGGGTAAATTTGACAACTAAATGCAAGGAGATGCATTACCACCAGAATATTGTTAAGATGTTTATTTTGTATGTGTTCAACATGAAAGGAGTGCTAACATTTTTATAAGGTGAAGCCAAGAGTGTATATTCAATGTTTGGTGAAGTGTTTTTGTGTTTGTATCTCGACTTGTTTCTTAGCCAACCGGATTCCACAACTTTTTTGGTAGTCTGGTAGTCAGAGCTCAGGCCTTCTAAAAAATAATTTTTCTCTATTGGTGAGGACTTTTAGTTCTCATGGATTACAATTTCTTCTATCATCACCAAAAAGATCCGAAATCTAATAAGTATACACAACACTTATTTTCGGGAATGAAGTATATAACTATATATAAATGCTAGCAATATGCGGACCTCAAAATAAAATAACAGGGGCCAAGGTCGGCCCCCAACTGGTATAACTACAAACATGCAGGATTGGTATAATTACAGAGTGTAGAACATTTTACCTGGCCGGCGGGCACATTAGGATCCCCAGTCAACTTTACAGCTTCAATGTACTCGTAAAACTCAAGATTCTGATTTTCCTTTGTATCAGAACCCTCTTGCCATTGGCCAAATTTACGCTTAATCTGGATAACTTCTGAAGAGTAAAGTCCATGGGCACCAATATATACTCCTAATAATGTTGGATAACTCTCATTATGTTATACAAGAATGAAAACCAAGATAACTTATGGATAAGAAGAGCAACAGCAAAAGGATTTAACAGAGGGACATCAGAATAAGCGCCGAATAATGTCAAGAAAAATATAATACTACTGCAAGTACCCTTGAAAGGATCTGATGATGCTGGAATGTCAATGCGATTGAATGTGGTAGATCCAGATAAAGGTTGACGATTTTGTGCCTGACTGAGGGTCAGAGTCAATAATTTACCAACATCTTTCAGGACCTACATAGTTACAAGTGTATACAAGATAACAATAATTAACAGAATATAATATTGAGTTTTTAATGCATCTTAATCAAAGCAAAACGTGCATATACTATCAAGAGAATTACTTTCATGGGTATCTTCCCCCTGCCGATGGACTTTGCGATATCAAGCATAACATGGTCTATGCTCTTCTGACTTTGAAGCATAGTCTTTGTATTCTGTGGAGACCTCCCAATGACACCAGAAACAAGTTCCTTTTTATCTTCATCTACAGTAAAACGAAATGACAACCGACCTTTCTTCTCTAGCCTAGCTGGCACTCGCAATACATTATTGCGAGCTGTGCCAGAAATTTTCTGTATGAGGCCACCAACAACAAATCTAACTGCAAGTTGATTTTGTTCTTCGCCGTCAACAAGACCACCACCAGAATCCACTGCGAGTCCATTTTTCTCTGTGTCACCTTCATCCTTGTCATCTTCTGTATCTGAACCTTCCAAGTCAGTGTCCTTCTCATCATCTTCTGCCTCCATTATTTGCTCAACAACCTTGGATATATGATCAGAATCTACTTTATCTGGCATCGTCACTTTCAAAACTTTGACCTTTACACCAGGAATCATATCTTGAAGGATATTCTCAAAACCAGACCCTTCCGAGATATAATCGTCATCATCCCCGTCTTCTCCATCATCTTTGTCAACAACAGATTCCGTCATAAGATCAGCTCTGTCAGTAGTTGGGTCTATGGGATCCAAGCTAACTGCAGGACCTAAGGACTTGGTGGAAAGAACAGGAAAATCTTGAGGAGGAACCTCCTTCTGTTTTAAGTAAACAGCCTGAGAAACAAGTGGATTAGTATAATGGAAAACGACTAGCCTGTTTAGAGAGAAAATTACAGGAGTACTCATAGGTCATAACAAAAGATGCATATATATACACGCATATATATGTGTAAACAGTCATATGAAGAATATATATATATATATATATATATATATATATATATATATACATTTTCAAATGGGTGGCAATTGTGGCAGAAACTATATAATCATGCAAGTACACATTCAAGCACACTGCATAACTGTGCACATGTATGCATGTATATGTACCCACACACATAATAACATATGCACATCTAAAAGAGAGATACTTGCCAAGGTGCAAAGCAAAAGGGAAAAGAGATATCAATTTCACCTGCCTATGATGACAATTGATAAAAATAAAAGGAACCCACTAGCATGAATTCAACTTGCCTTTTCAATAAAGAAACGGAATTTCTTCTGGTACTTTGAAACGCAACAACCCTCTTTGGACAAGGCAACTACCAAAAGAAGAGTCAAGTGGAGATCACAGATCGCTGCTATGTCATATTATTCGGTGTGCATGTTTTCAACAAGCCATAAAAAAGCACATTGGAGTTACTCCCTTTTCATTAGAGGTTTACACGAGTATAAATCATCTATACCTAAACCTTGCATTCACTAATTGTTTGCATACCAGACATTCAATTATTCTTGTGCCTCAAATTATGCAAAATTGTCTTAAATGGTAATCAAAATATGCAATCACGCAACAAAACCATATATGGATACCAATTTCACAATATTACAATCTTTTACTATGAAGTAGTTCAATTCATTCAATTGTGTAAGAACAGCTGCAACAGGTAGAGAGACAATATATGAGACAGCAGGAAAATGGAAGTACCTGCTCCTTGTATGCACCTTTCTTACTGGTCGCAAGAAATACTTCAAACAAAGGGGTACCACCTCTGGCTGCTGCTAGCTGCCTGAACAGCAATAGTAAGTATTAATTGCAGACCGTAAGTATCAGAAGAAAGTAGTACTCTTTTAGTTATATGTAGAATTAGTTTCCTGCTCTAAAAAAACCAACTGAAGCTTTGTATAAATTAATCTGCTATGAAACAACAGTCCATTAAGTTCTGATAAGGATAAGGGCATGCAATCTGGAACAGTGTTCATGAGGAAACAGAAACAGGATAGAATATGACATCAGGTTTCCATATGAAACTGCATACTCTCAAGTATCATAGTTGCAGTGGAATACAATTACTATATAATTTACAAGATCAACTCACAACGGAAGTACAAATAAATTATTCGGTAAACATTTTAATATAGATGATGGATAATTCAATTGCATATAAGCCATAAAAGACAAATTGCAGCAAACAAAGCCATTTCACAATACAAAAGTGTGTTTTTCCCCTAGGATGAGCTATTTAACTTATGCTTGGAAGAACACATGACAAGCTATTGAAACTAAATATATATATATATATACACACGCAACTATACTCCAAGAGATAAGTAAGAATGGAAACGTACAAGGAACTCTAGTTGAACAACCCCCCCCCCCCCCAAAAAAAAAAAAAACACCAGCACCACAAAAACTCTTACCTTGGGCCCCTTCCCCCCGAAACATACATAATGATGACATGGAAGCATAATGAAAGATCCCCAAAATAGAATGATTTTTTTTCACATAAACTGATTCAGAATCAACTGTAATAGATTTTTAAGTTTTTGGCCTTCCAAGTTAACAGTTTTATTAACACAGACCCTACCGAGGACTATAACTTCTTGCCACATATCTTCCATGTTCTGCACTTATACGAATTATTCGCCCATAAGGATCATTCACATCTTCAGACACCCCAGCCCACCACCCTACCTGCGGAAATTAGATAACAAAAAATTAAATCAACATCAATTAAAATACATAGAAAGAGGTAGAGCATGGATACAGAATTAAATAGAATTTCTTTCAAGTAGCTTCACCAAGGGGTCATTTGTTAAATCTGGGTCACAATTTCTAAATAAACTCAATGAACAATTAAATTAAATTCTAAATGAAAAATGAAAAATATTTTTGGTGAACTTTTCAAATTTCTATGAACAAATTTACTGGTATACTAATACCATGCCATAAACAATCTATTATATATACAGCTATGTTACCCGGACTCGGATAGAAGTGTCCAATGTGGATACGTGTCCAAGTGTCGGACTCGGCAATATTTTGAAATTTTTACATGTTTTTAGCCTAAAATAAGTGTCCATACCCATGTCCGAGTGTCGAGTGTCAAAAAAAAAATTAAAATCAAAAAGAAATATCTAGCCTTGTAAAATTAAAATTTAGGAAGAAAAAAAAAGATGCAAAAAAGACTCGTGTCGGGAAATGAGCTAAATGAAAACTCATACACAAGCAGTAGAATGCTATTGTGCACTAAAAGCTATAAAGTATCATACAAAAGATAGATAAATAAAATACAGTACTAAATAGCAATGTGGTTGAATCAACCCCAAATGTACTGAAATTACATCAGATAAACAATGAACCAAAACAAGGACACTACTATATATGAAGTAACAAATGTGTATTTGTAGTTTTGTACATCCCCAGATAATTTAAAGAAGCCACCAGCTCAGAAAAAATATATCACATCATCTAAATTCATCTAAATTTGTTTTCTATCAGGGACTTGCATTAAAATGCAGCATTTTAATGCAACAGTGGGCATGTTCAAATATTGTCCTAGCAGATAACTGAATTTTAAGAACTTTGAGCACTTACCAGTCCTGCACTAGCATAATCTCGAATAAAAGCTGCATCCTCGTAACGCTCTTCCTCTACGGCTTTCTGCGATTAAACAAAACTAAATATATAAAATGGATATCAGATAACAAATGGAACTTTTCATATGCAATATAAATTACTTCACCTACATTCAGACGAGACATCACTATGCTAACAGTGTCAGTTGTAGTAGCAGCTGCAATTGCCACCTTAAGTTTGGCAGCTTCTTCATAGTTCTCTCTACTAATGGCTCGACTCAACTGTGTCTGTTCAAAAGAAACAATTTTCATCATATAATATTATGTTATATCAAGATGTGCTTTGTCTTTATTCTTGCTCTTTTTTTATTTTCTTTCTTTAGTTAGTTGGTGAACTCTATATTTCACAGACGAGTCAAAAAATATGCGGCACGATTGTATCTCCCTAGACCCCTCATTTACAATTTTAGTTGGGGAAAATTAATGGTCCAATACAAGTAAACTTTTAAAAAAACACTAAAGATAAATGACAATGGTCTCAGTTTCCATACACATAAACCCCTCCCCCAAACCCAAGTCACCTTCCACCAACCCCACTCCCCCAACCTCCTCATTCAGGGATCCCCCCCCCCACCCCTTGTTATTTGTAATTATTAACAAATATCTCTCTCAACCATTTTAGCCTAGCCTAAAACTCTACGATCCTCTCAAATTAACTAAATACATATATATAATTCACTATATATACACATAAGATATAATCTAAGCATAAAGATACAGTTCATAACTAACAACTACAAAATTCACTAAATCACAAATAAAACTCACTAATCAAACATATACGAGATATACATAATTCACTGTCTATAACGTTTGCAAGCTAAAATGGTCATCACACAGACACACACACAAATTCCTATTTCTTGCCTAATTATTTCCTTCAACCTACAATCAAATGATCAATAAAACTCATAATTCCCTAATTACAACACACAATTCACACACACCTTCAAAACAGAAAGAACCCTTTCGTGTTCATCAACCTCATCGAAATGCTTCCTCCACCTATTCCAATCCCACTCTTCATCCCCCTCCTCCTCCTCCTCCTCCTCTCTCTCCCCACTCTCTCTCTTCCATGAATTCACATACAATCCCACCTTCTTCATCGTATTCCTCACCGCTTCTTTCAACCCATTGTCCCACCCCCCATCACTCTCCCAAAGATCCAAACTTTCGTTGTTACATCGACAAATTCTCATTTGGTGAAGCCTGTAGAGACGATTTGAGAGTAAAGGTGAGTGCTTTATGGGTGAATTGAGTTTGTTAGGGTTTGAGAAGGTGAGTTTGTGGGGGTGATGGAGTTTTGCATCGGAATTGATGAGTGTTGATGATGAGAAGGTTCGCGGAGGTGTCAAAGCCATGGAAGCAGATAGAGATAGAGATGGTAATTGTGTGTGTGTGTGTGTGTGTGTCAATATATAGGTGTTTACGTATATGTGAAGCTGAAAAGAGAGGCCGATGGATAAGAGGGCGATTTGTCATCGGAAAATGGAAAAAAGTGTTGTTTAAGGACTTAAAATTATTGGCTTATATTTCGTGCAAATTTTTTTTAATTTTTTAATATTTTTATTTTAATATATATTTTATAATTTAAATTTATTTTTATTTATATAATAATAATTTAAATTTTATTTAATATTATATGTATATATTTTTATATAATTTGTTTGTATTTATATTTTAATAAGATAATGTTTGTGTATTTTGTATAAAGATATACTTTATTTAGAAAATTAATCTGAAATATTTTAGTTTAGAGATTAATGTCATATGTATTTTAGTTATAAAATTAATATTTTATGTTTGCCCAGAAAGATATTCTATTACAAAATGGGGTTGAATGTAATAGTACAAAATAATCAACATAAGTATAAAAGATGAACACTGATTTGTATTAATAATAATTTGTGTACAAAACTCTCTCAAGAAATATAATGTTCTTAAGAGCTGCTAGGTTATGAAAGATATTAGACTTGAAAGTTACAATAATGTTAACTTATGTCTGTGTTTATATAGTCACAGTAACAATTCAATTACAAAACAGATTATAAAAAGAATAGTTTTTAATAAGCCAATTAGACTTGCATTAGGAATTCTTCTTCACTATCCAAATCATACTCTAATTTGATTGATTCTTCACAAACTCTGATTGATAAACTTTGTCGGTTGTTATTCTCTGATTTGAGCATTCTATGTTAGAGTAACTCTGATTGAGTATTCTCTGATAGAGTAAACTCTGACTGACAGCTTCATAAACTCTGATGACATCAACAATGTAAACTCTGTTATTTATTCTCTGACAGCATCAGTATTTATTTCCTAACAATCTCCCTCAATTTATGCTTCATGAAGTAAAACATAAATTTTACTTATGATGTCATAAATATGAACAAATGCATCAGAGTTTGAATCTTCATTCTTGAATCAAATCCTTCTATAAGAAAAGTCTTCTTTCAAGAAATTGTCCAATAACTTCTTCTCAGCATTCTTTAGCAATTCAACAAGTTTCTCTTTTAATTTTTTCATCTGCTCAGAGGAATCATCAATTTGGAATATAGCAGCTCTCAGATTGTAGATTGATGATCTCTCCATTCTATCATCTAAGGGAATGCAACATGCCTTTTTTCCATCAGGATTTAGAATTAGTGTAGGAATGCCTAACACCATTTTGACATTTGCATCTCCTTTTGTCATGGCTTTTTCATAATCATCCTCAAGTATATAACCTGGTTTAATCTCCTCATAGTTTAGCATGAGTAGCCTTTCACTCTTCTTCTTCTCATTTATTACTCCTTCAAGAGTCTTTAACCATCTGGAAGTAGCTTCATTTTCATCATTGAGAAGATACAAAACATGTTCAAGTTCTTTTGAGGCCTTGTGGATAAGATATTCTTCAGAAATTTTCAATACTCTTCCATCTTCCAAGAAATATAGTAGCTTTTCTTTTACTCGAGCACCATCAAAGATATCATTCACTATGTTTACAAATATTAATTTGTCTAGATGTTTTTGTGATAAATCTTCCTCAGGCTTGTCTTTTAATGAAAAATGATCTCTGAAAATATTGGCTTCACCCCTGTAGACCTTTGCATGTGAATCACCAATACCACCCTTATTATTACCAAGTCTGGCATTGAGAGTTAGAGTTTGAGTTTCGGTCCACAGAAGATCAGACCTTTTCTTTCTGATCAGATATTGTTGTTGCTCTTCTTCCTCATCATCAAAGCTATAACCCCCTGGGAGAAATGTAGTTCCTGACATAGTGACATGAGATTTTGATTTAGGTGGAGCTTTTGCTGAATTCTTGAAGATGACCTTGTTTGGATTTCAGGAGTTGGTTTTGCTTGAACACTTGTAGTTTTAGAAGCTTCAATAGATTTATCTTGATTAGGCTTAGGAACAATTTTCTTTTGTTGTGCATGAGTTTTTCTTTGTACTGGAGCTCTCTTTACATAATTCATTTTCTTCTGGAATTGAGCATTGTCAGTACCATATTTCTTTAGTTCTTCTTCAACAGCAAATGGATCCATTCTTGAATTTTCTTCTTCAAAGATTTTTCTTGCCAGTTCTGCATTTTTTAGATTTTGTTCTTCAATCTTCTCAGGTTTTTCTTGTTCTTCAAGCCTTTTTGCCAGTTCTAAGTCAGCATCCATATAATTCAAATATTCAAACAAGGTCAACTTCAATTCAGAATAAAGCTCTAGCCAAATCTAAAACTCATCTTACTATGTCAAGATCTAGCTTTGATGATGAGGAAGAAGAACAACAACAATCTCTGATTAGAAAGAAAAAGTCGGATCTTCTGTAGACAAAAACTCAAACGCTGACTCTCAATGCCAGACTTGGTAAAAAAAAGGGTGGTATTGGTGATCCTCAAGCCAAAGTCTATAGGGGTCAAAGGAACAAAGATTCTAACTTTCATATTATGCACATATATTTTCCCGAAAGGAACTGTGATTGCTGTGCAACCTTGTAAATATTGTGTTTTTTTGCTGGTTATAAATGGGGAATGGGAACATGAGTATCTCGCGGGAAAATTGATTGCCAATATAATTTTTTTATATGTAGAACTATTTTTTTCTGAAAATTTGGGCCCCCATCCAAAGAAGGCCCCATGCCATTGCATGGGCTGCCTAGGGTCAAAGTCGACCCTGTCTGTCAACCTGAGCTCTGATAACATGTTGAGTAACCGGTTCATCTAAAATCTTAAGGTGTTAAAGAGATGCCCAAATGAATCTTATACTATTCTTGAAACCCTACACAAATCATCATTTTAGAATGATATTTTGTAACATTAATCGAGTTTATGCCATTTTAGGCATTTTATTTTAAAATTATTAGGAATTTTAGGAATTTTGGTTTATTATTAGGAATTTTAGGTGTGAAAGAAGTTGGGAAGAAGTTGTTAATAATAGATTGCCGAGAGATATAGGTAAAAGAAATTTCCCCTCAAGATTTAAGAGTTGGTCCATTCTTAGCCTCTTGTCCAAGTTGCTTTTCTTTTTGTCTAACTCACTTACTTTTTTCTTTGTGAGTTTCGGGAATATCCCCATTCATAGGTCCGAGATCTACATCTATGAATTGAAAATTGAATACTTGTGTCATAAATTTCCCGAATTGGTTTGCCATTTCCATAAAGGATATAATTGACAACTCGAAGTTGCACATTATCCATTTCCTGCAACAGATCCGGGGGTTTTGGTCCCGGTATTCAGAGGTTCGAATCTTTTCGTCCCAAGTATCCAGGTATATACATTGTATCAGAGTAAAAGTTTATTTTGAAAATAACGTTATGTTTAAATGCCTAATATTGAATATAATTTCTTTTATAATTTTGAATGATTCTTTTATGAATTATATCTTTGTTTTTCACAACATACTAGAAATTAATATAACTAGAATAGCTATATTATTAATTGTTAGGAATTAGGAGTTCTAGAAGTCTACAGAGGGGGGGGGGTGAATGTATACTTCAAATCTTTGCCATTCTTTTGATTTTTAAGGACTTGTTAAACTGTCAAATGGATTGTATGTTTGTACTAGTGAAACAAGTTAAGTGTGCTAGAACAGCATTCAAAGAAGTGAATATAATGAACACTAGATGTAACTTTCAATCTAATTTTATTAGAATGAACTTTTGCTATAATCTGAAATTCAAATTGAACTTCAACTACTTGTTCTAGGAAGATTACAATTGTAAAAATCAAAGATATCTATCAAATGTGACTGTGCATAAAATATATAGACAACATGTCATGTGCACATGCTCACATAAGATAGATTAGCTAAAACTAGAAATAGACAAGACATACTTTACATTTGACTGATATCTATTTCTAGCTAACACTGTTGTGACAGTCTGCTACATCCAGCTTTATACCTTCTGTCATTTGTCTTGACTGACTTCCCAGCTTCATTGTAGACTTGTCTCTATCTTTACAGGCTTGACTTATCCTGTAAAAACAGAGCTGCAGAATTATCTGTCATGTTCTGCAATTCTCCTTGAAAATAGCTCCTTGGTGCAGTCGAGTACTCTGTTTAGATTATTTCGAGAAGTCATAGAGATTGACTTCTCGGTTGAGTACTAGCTGTGACTTCTCGATTGGTCTTTGAATGATTGACTTCTCGAATGACTAGACTTCTCGATCGCATACTCCATTTGATGACTTCTCGATTAGGCTAGACTTCTCGAATGGAAACTTGAAACTGTGACTTCTCGAATGACTCAGCTTTACCACTTCTCAAATGCTCCTTTTGCTAACTTCTCGAATTGTTTTTCTTTTCTCACTTCTCGAATGATTCACATTTAACACTACTCGAATGGTTCAATACTTTAACTTGTCGAATTGCTGACTTCTCGATCGAGTACTGAACTATTGAGTGCGTTTTGAGACTTCTCGAAATGCTTTCATAGATTTGACTTCTCAAATAGTAGACTTCTTGACTGAGTAATTGACTTAGTAGGATTCTCAGATGGCTTTCCTTATTTCTCCACAAGTCTTCTTTGTCTTGTTGCATGATTCAACTTGAATCTTCTAACAGACTTTATTTTTGACTTCATTTACAATTAAAAGACAACTTGAATAGACTTCTACCTACAATATTACACAAAGATATCCAAGTCACTAAACTATTACAGAAGTACAAACTATGTTACAGCAGGACAAATAATTACATAGGCTAGGCTTGATTTAGGTCCAACATTAATATAACTAGAATAGCTATATTAAATTAATAAAAGGACTATGAATTAATATTAATAAAAAAATAAATAGATAGTATAGAAATAATAAGAATAGATTTGATAAATACTGATAACTCTTGGATAGAGTATTAGAACGGAAAGATCCATTAGATAATGAACTCGTGGTTCTAAACCATCTCTGGCGATTAATCAAAAATTCAAAGTGCTTTTTTTGCGTCTTCTTGATAAACCAGCGTTTAAGGTCCAAAATATGGAAGAAACAAGCGTTTTCGCGACTCTGCCACCCAGCAAATTCTGTTCCACTTAATCCCTCTTTCATGGCCACATACCTTTCCGGCTAAGGAATGAGAAATCTTTCTCCTGTTCCATGAATCCAATTTTTATTTCATCTGGGAAAACCATCTTTTTCTCAACAATGTCTTTGTCATTTGATCAAATAGCACCGGCTTATCTAAACCCTTAAGGTGTTAGAAAGATGCCCCAGATGAATCTTATATTATTATTTAACGTTATTCGTGAATTCTCGAAACCCTACACAAATCATTGTTTTGAAATGATAATTTGGACTATTAATCGAGTTTGTTCCATTTTAGACATTTTATTTTAAAATTGTGCCATTAAGTTCCTTTTTCCAAAAATTAAAAGGTGTTTTGTAGTTAAAACTCGATGAATGAATATGCTCGGTATCGGGAAAGTTACAGTATTCATTAATCGAGATGAAAATTATTTATTTTACGAAGATATTTGTTTATCCCATATTCATTTATGGAGGTTCTGCTGTAGCGTAATTTATTGCGACTGCACAAAGTAAGACAAATCTGAAAAAACTTGCAGACGCGCCCGTTGTTAACGCCATTTCCTGAACAGAGTCCAGTAGCAACAACTCCCACACAGCAGAAGAACACATTAGGGTAAAATGGAACCCGACGTGAGCATCGAGACAAGCTGCATGATCCGAATCGCCGTGCTCCCAATCGGCGATATCGCACCATCTCAGTTCCGCGACTACGTCTCTATGCTCGATCGTCACCACAAGATCGATCTCTCCACAATCAATTCATTCTACACCGAGCATCAAAAATCTCCCTTTACTAATCAACCTTGGGAATCTGGTAGTCTCCAATTCAAGTTCATGATCGGTGGCTCTCCGCCGAGTCCCTGGGAAGATTTTCAATCCAATCGCAAAATTCACTCTGTCATCGGCATTTGTCATTGTCCGTCTTCGCCTGATCTCGATTCGGTTATCGAAAACTTTCAGGTTGCGTGTAAGCCGTATGCTGCGTCGTTTGTTCATCGCTGTTTCGCTTTTTGTCCCGATGATTCGCAGGTCAGGGTGAATGTTTTCATTTCTAGGGTTAATTTGTTGGTTTTTATGTTAATTGCATTGTTATGACCTTGTTTTGATGTGAAATGGTGAATTTGCGCTGAATTTGATAGGTTTCTATTTGGTGGATTTGTGCTATTTGAATTTCTAGGGTTGATTGTTTTGAGAGTGTTAGTATGACTTGATGTTGATGTGCCAGGGTGTATCTGTGCAATATATCGATAGGTAGGTTTTAGTTCTAAGATTGGTGGACTGATGCTATTTTCGATTTTTAGAGTTGATTGTTTTGAGAGAATTGTTATTACGTGCATGTGTGCAAATTTGATAAGGCTGCGGCTTTAAGATTGGTACATTGGTGCTATTTTGATTCCTGGTGTTATTTAGTTAATATTTTCTTTAAAAGTATAGTTATGTAAATTTATAGGGTCAATTGTCGATTATTGTTTTAAAATCATTATTACAATTTTATTTGAATGTGCGAGGGCTATGTTACTCGGACTCTTCATTTTACCTTCGAGTACCCGTGTCGGACACTCGACACTCGGACATGGACACTCGGACTTGGACACTTATTTTAGGCCAAAAACATGTATATTTTTCAAAATATTGCCGAGTCCGATACTTTGACACGTATCCATGTTGGACACGTCTAGCCGAGTCCGAGTAACATAGTGCGAGGGTGCATCTGCACACACAGGTTCTGATAGCTTTCAGTTCTAATTCAGCCTAATTTATATTTAGTTGGTAAAACTATATTATGTAAATTATGAATTAATTTGGCACATGATTACTAGGGGTGACAATTTCGGGTTTTGGGTCGGGTCAGGTTGATGGATTCGGGTCAGAATTTTAACCCAACCCGACCCCGACCTGAAATACCCATGAGTAACCCGAACCCGATTACCCGACCCGAAATAATTATAATTTATTAATAAATATAAATAATAAATAATAAATTAATAAAAATTAATTATTTTTATTATAAAATTTATTTTTAATAATATTTAAATAAAATATATAATATTTAAATAATTAATTAATATAAATAATATTAAATATATTTAATTTATATTATATATATAATTTCGGGTCATTTCAGGTGAGTTTCGGGTAACCCGAAAATGACCCGATTTTTTTTGGGCCAGTTTAGGGTCAACCCGAAATTGACATTGACCCGAACCCGAAAACCTCCAACCCGAATTCGTATTTTTCGGATCGGTTTCGGGTCGGGTCCAAAATTGCCACCCCTAATGGTTGCTATCTTGTCGATTTTAATATGTGGTGACCATAGTGAATCTACACTAATAGGTCCAATCCTATCAAAGAAACAGAGCTTATCAAAGAAACAGAGCTTAGTCTCTCATTAATGACAGTCCAAATATTTTTATATTATAACTCAAAATGTTCTTAGGCAGTTTAATTCCATTACTTCATCTTCTATTATTCGGTTCTCATTACATTGCTTGCTTAATTGTGAGCAGCTAGAGCATGGAAGTAAAAAAGAAGGTAGCTTGATTATGTTTCCACCAGCTGATCGACAGACTTTGGAATTTCACTTGCAAACGATTGTGCAAGATATTGCTGCTTCTTTGTTGATGGGATTTGAGAACTGGGTTCTTAAAGCAGAATCCGGTGGAACAATTTTGAAGACACCTTTAGATTCCCAAGCCAGTCTCGGCTCAGAGGAGGTTTATGTTTTAGGTCTCCTGAAGCTTTGATTTTGTATTTGTTTTTTAGTCACTCATAAATATCAAATAGTCACTTACCGTAGAATGCATGTTTTTCTATCAATGTGTCTCAATTGGTCATAATGCAGGTGATCAAGGCAAAGAAACGGAGACTTGGTCGTGCACAGAAAACAATAGGAGATTATTGTCTGTTGTCAGGATCACCTGTAGATGCCAATGCCCATTATTCTACTGCCTTGGAACTTTCCAGGTTGACTGGGGATTATTTTTGGTATGCGGGAGCCTTAGAGGGTAGTGTTTGTGCATTGTTGGTAAGCGTCCTCTATAATAATATCAAAGAATTATATATATATATATATAATTTTATGTATAAGATTGGATCAGCTTATCCTGTAATATAGTAAAATAATTTTCTGAATACATGTTATATGTGTAAGGATTATATATATATATATATGTTTTATTTTATTTTATGTATAAGATTAGATCAGCTTATCCCGTAATATAGTAAAATAATTTTCTGAATACATGTTAGATGCTTATGGTTCTGTCCATTAGGCATGTTCCATGTTGTCTGCGGCTCTTTGCATGTTCCTAAAGGCATCCCTGCATTTATATGCTTTTTTGTACATGCTATATAGGGGGACTGAGACCATCAGCATATTGTTTTCTGTACATATCCCTGAAGTAGTAAAGATACATATCATACATAGTACTTGTTTTAAAGTTGCTATCTGGTGTTATAACTTATAACTAGATTCCAGTCAATTATTGAGGAAATTCCCATAATTTCAAGAGATTTCCTTAAAGAAAACATAACATCTATGCAAACTCTTTGGTTAGATACATTGAAAATGATTCACTTGCAAGATGATCCCTCTGGACAAAGTTCTATTTCCCGAGCTAATACAATATCAGTAACTCTTGTTAACTAAAGTCACCATGTACTGCATATACCATACTATTTTGGTTCAATTTACTTTTTACAGATGAAAACAAAAAATCATAGTGCAGCATCCTGCATACATAAGTTGGTAGTTGGTACATTCCAAGCTGTTCAAGTATTAAAGACTAGAAAGTCAATTATATATTCTAATACAACCAATCACAAGTCTGCAAGTTAGTATTTCTCTCATACAGTTTCCACTCTCGTATATACATAATTATATCTCTCTCATGTAATTTTCATAACATACAAGTAAACGCCCTTTTTTCACTTATAAATCATTATCTGTTTGGATAGTTTAACTAATAATATGTAACTTATAATACTAATAAACAATAAAAAGTCAAAAAAGATGTTAGATTTTACATGTGGCGGGATGCTATTAGAAGTATCATGCATAATATTTGGATATGAATTCCAAATTTCTAATTGACGTGGATGACACATTTGAAGTTGTTCATTATGTGTGATTAGGTTTACATTACAATATACGGAAGTCACATGCACTTTTAATATGAATAATTTACTATTGCATGCATTTACCTAATGCATATCTTACTGCTCACAGATAGATAGAATGGGACAAAAGGATCCTGCTGTAGAGGATGAGGTCAAGTATCGATACAACAGTGTCATCCTGCACTACAGAAAGTCATTTATACAAGACAATGCTCAAAGGTATATGTCGTTTCAGAGCTCTAAGGCTTACTTTTGTACAATAAAAGTCTACAGTTATGTATCTGTTGACTTGCATACATATATTATGCTTCTATTATATGTAAAAGTTCTTGATGGTTGTCTTTTGGTAATTTTGCTGCAGAGTGTCTCCCTTAAGCTTTGAACTTGAGGCCACCTTAAAACTGGCGAGGTTTCTTAGCAGGTAGACATGTTAAACTTTTCCTTATCACTTAAAAATTCTAAAGTTTTTTTTTTTTTTTAATTTCCTTATAAGTTATTATCTCTTTGGATACTATAGTTGTCAAGGAGTCGCCTAGGCAGGAAGGTGGTAAAAAATGGATAAGTATCCAATGCGCCTTAATTTTGATAGGGTAGACGAATTAAGAGTCGCCTAGGCGATTTAGGTGATCGCCTAGGCATTCAATTATATATATTGAACCTTATTTTCGTCTTTGAGTTGTAATATTCATAAACTTGTACCATTAAAATTGAATACATATACTCATAAAAAAATCTCAAAATTAAACGTACAGAAGTTAATAAATCTATTTGATTCAATCAAACAAGCTAATCTTACACTAATGTAATTATTGTTTAAAAAAAATCAAAATATATCTACATTATATCTAATATATGCTGTCTATAGCTAAATGCCGAAGTCGCCTAGGCGGGGCACTTTAAATTACCTTGTTTGGGAAGTTATTTCCTCGGCACCAGTTAACAGTCCCTGGCTAGGGAAAATGATATCGTTACATTAATGGTACTCCATGCTAACTCTTATTATTTCATAATATCATTAAAAGCCGCTGTTGTCTATCAGCTAAGAATTCTGGGCTTTGTTTCGAGGCATGTGAATATGTGATTTATGTTGACCTCTAATTGTAAACTATAGGTTGGTTAATTTTAAAAGAGGTTCATGAACTAAGATTATATATCTGACTTTTTTGTGACTTATGATGGCCCTTACAGAAGTGTGCAGGCGAAAGAGGTTGTTGATTTGCTGACTGCTGCTGCGGATGGAGGCAAATCATTAATCGATGCCAGTGATAGACTTGTCTTGTACATTGAAATAGCTCGTTTATTTGGAACTATAGGTTATCACAGAAAAGCTGCATTTTTTTCGAGGCAGGTGGCCCAGCTATATATGCAACAAGAAAACCGTTTAGCTGCTATTAGTGCTATGCAAGTGTTGGCAATGACTACTAAAGCATATCGTATTCAAAGTCGAACTTCTATAACGAAAATTCGTCCCCAATCTGTGAGTTTAATATAACTTGTGTGCCTTGCGATGTTTGTTACTAAAGCAATTTATTATCTTTTATTTAGGATGGGAGGGGGTTAAATATTTAGTGTTCCGGCTATGTGCTGTTACATATTCTTTCTATTTATTACAAAGGTGAATTAAGTGTATTACAATGGAGGACATGTTTTTTACTGGTTCCCACTTCCCCCCCATAGCTGAAAGTCAGAAAAAGATTCCGAAGTGGTACCCGTTTCTAGAAAAATGGCACGGTTATTTAGCAAAATAGGTAAATTGATTGCACTTGGGCCATATATCTCATAGAACAGTAGAGAAGGCAATGCAATACGACTTAAGACCGGTTTGTGTCGTAAAAATCTCATGCAAGATCTTTATTCAACGTATGTTTCAATAGATTAGGTGGTTTATAGAATACAGTATAAATTAAGACTAGCGTATGTTTCAATAGATTAGTGAGTATATGTTACAAATAACAAACCTCAACAACAACAAAGTGTCCAGGTGCTTCCTTTTCGTTATTATTACAAGAGACACAATCAAAATAAACTGTTGGGAAAAGCTGCTTAAAAGATATATTTTTGGAAATGATTGTGGTTTGATTGTAGAATATTTGCTCATTCAGAGTGACAGATTTTCAGGCTAGTTAGTAGTAGAATTATTACTAATAGCAGATATTTAGCAATTATCCTTTTAGTAGTTATCTTTTGAATTTCTGTATTTAAAGGTTTCATGAAAGAATTAAAAAGGGGAGAAATATTTCCGCATCCGAGTTACATGAGATCAGTGAGCTCTCTTGAGCTCTCAGTTTTTCCTTATATTTCAATTAGCCAAACAAAATAGGGAGAGGCAGGAAGAATAAGAATAATACGCCTTTAAGGGCATGGATTGAAGAAGATTTTGCTTTACAAGGTCCCATAACTCGATCCAAAACGCAGGCTCCTATCAACTTGGTATAAGAGCCAGTAGCTATGGGAGATCAACGCTCGTTCCAACAACAATTCGAGGAATTTTTGAATGTCTACAAATCAGAACAAGCAGCCAACCTTGCAAGACATTAACACATGACTGTTCAACTAGAACAACTTTCAAAGACTGTCCATTCTCAAAGAGTGGAGAGAGAATCAGGAAAATGGTGTCCCCGCCGAACATCTCGAGAACACATGCAGACTGACAGAACTAATACAGATAAGAACAACTTTGTTCCTAGATATACAAAACTTGATTTTCCTCGCTATAATGGTACTGTTGATCCATTGGTTTGGTTAAGTTGTTGCGACAATTTTTTTCCCCATCAACGGACTTTAGAGGACAAGGTAGTGCTGGCTTCCTTCCACCTTGAAGGAGATGCACAAATATGGTATTTGAAGCTAAAAAGGGATCGTCCCAATATTTCTTGGGCTGATTTCAAAACCCAATGTCAACTAAGGTTCGGGCCCCCGATAAGTAGTAAATTGGGATAATTATCCAAATTAAAACAAAGCGGGACAGTTGAGGCATATCAGAGGCAATTTGAAAGACTTTCTGCCCAAACAACATCTCTGACGCCTGAACAAGAAAATGAGATATTCATCAGCGGCCTACGTGAAGCCATTGCAGTTGAAGTGGAGCTTCATAATCCACTAGATTTGACAACAGTCATGAGCCTTGCATGGCTTTATGAACGACGTAATGAAAAAGGGAAATAAGATGATAATCCCCCTCGTAAAAGTCCTGGGGTTGCTGCTGGTGCAGGAGGTCCCAAAACTCCTTTTATTAAAAGACTATCACTGGCAAAAATGGAGGAGCGCAAATCTAAAGGATTGTGTTTTAATTGTGATGAACGCTATGAAGTGGGACACAAATGTAAACGTTTATTTTGGTTGGAAGGTTTCGAAGAAGATAGAGTGGCGGAAAGTGACCCAGAAATTTCACTTCATGCAATTTCGGGGATGCAAAATCATCAAACAATGCAAGTGGAGGGAAGCATAAATGGGCACCCCTTGGTAGTTCTCATTGATTCAGGGTCTATTCATAGCTTTGTGAATGAAAATCTAGTACATCAATTGCAAATCAAAACAGAATCTAAAGATAACCTTCGAGTCATGATCGCAAATGGAGAAAAATTGAACAGCCTGGAATTTTGCAGGATGCTTCCGATTAAAGTGGGTAATCAAACATTTCCTTTTGATTTATTTTTGCTTCCTCTATGTGGCTTTGGTGTTGTGTTACGTGTCAATTGGCTGAAGACATTGGGACAAATATGTTGGGATTTTGCGACAATGAAGATGAAATTCACATGGCAGGGTCAAGAAATAGAATTGCATGGAATGAGGGATACTGCTCAAAGGTCAGCACCGTCCCTCTCATCTCTTAAATTAGAGCCAGAACAAGAGTTCAATGTGAAGCAATTGGTTTCAGAATTTCATGACCTTTTTCAACCACCAATTGGCCTTCCTCCTTCACGTGCATGTGAACGTGCATGTGACCACAGAATCTCTTTCGAACCTGGATCATCCCCTGTAGTTGTGAAGCCTTATCGTTACCCACATATGCAGAAAGATGAGATTGAAGTGCAGTGTCAAGAGATGTTGAAACAGGGAATAATAAGACCAAGCAATTCACCATATTCTTCCCCAGTATTACTTGTTAAGAAGGCTGACAATTCTTGGCGATTTTGCGTTGATTATCGTGCCTTGAATGCTAAAACAATCAAGGATAAATTTTCTATCCCGGTCATTGACGAACTTCTTGAAGAATTGCATGGTTCAACATACTTTTCAAAGTTGGATTTGAGATCCGGATATCACCAAGTTTGCATGTCCCTACCATGTCCCTATCTGATGTGGAAAAGATAGCCTTTCGGACACACCATGGGCATTTTGAATTCCTGGTGTTGCCATTTGGCCTTACCAATGCTCCCTCAACTTTTCAGGCTTTAATGAATGAAGTATTTTCACCTTATCTTCGTAAATTTGTTTTGGATTTCTTCGACGATATACTCGTTTATAGCCACACATGGACTGACCACTTGCATCATTTACGAATGGTCTTTTCTGTCTTGCAGCAGAATAAGTTGTTTCTAAAAGAATCTAAATGTTCATTGGTTCAATCTAAAATTTCTTATCTGGGCCACATTGTATCAGCAGAGGGTGTGATGACAGATGCTGAAAAAATTGAAGCTATGATTCAATGGCCTAGACCTGCAAATATTCGAGCTCTAAGAGGATTCCTTGGACTCACAGGATATTATAGAAAATTTGTGCAGAACTATGGCCTGATTGCAGCCCCGTTAACCAATATGTTGCGCAAGAACTCTTTCACATGGACAAGAGCATCAATAGCTGCATTTGAACACCTAAAACGTGCGATGACGACAACTCCGATATTGGCTTTACCCAATTTTGAAAAAGATTTTTCAGTTGAATGTGATGCTTCAGATTATGGAATGGGAGCTGTGTTACAACAAGATAGCAGGCCCGTTGCATTTTACAGCAAACCTATAGCTCAACGACACATCAAGCTTGCTGCTTATGAAAAGGAGCTCATCGCACTTTCACAAGCTATTCGCCATTAGAGACCATATTTATGGGGCAGGAAATTTATTATTCGTACTGATCATTTCAGTCTAAAATATCTACTTGATCAACGAATTAGCACATCACCCCAACAACATTGGATAAGCAAACTTTTGGGCTATGATTTTCAAGTTGAATATAAGGCAGGCAAGGAAAATCGGGTGGCAGATGCATTGTCACGCAAAGATGACAATATTGGACTGATTGCAGCAATTTCTGGGCCACAGTTAGAACTCTTCCCGGCCTTGAAGGAAGAGGTAAAAACTTCTCAAACTATGCAGTCCTTAATCAACAATATCAAGTTCGAAAAATTACCACCGATATGGTCTTATGAGAATGGCTTGATACTCTACAAAAACAGAGCATATTTGGATCCTAATTCTTCTCTTATTCAAGTCGTTATTTCGGCGTTGCATAACCAAGGCCATGAAGGATACCAAAAGACTTTGTTTCGCATAACATCAGATTTTTATTGGCCTGGAATGAAGAAGATCATCCAAGATTTCATCAAAGGTTTTGTAGTTTGTCAAAAGAACAAGTCTGAGCATTTACAACCAGCTGGGTTGCTGCAACCTTTACAAGTTCCCTTGCAAGTATGGGCTGATATATCTATGGATTTCATTGATGCCTTACCTCCCTCATTTGGGAAATATGTTTTGCTAGTTGTGGTGGATCGCTTCTCAAAGTATGCGCACTTTATTCCCATGGCTCATCCATATTCCGCAATGTCTGTAGCGAAACTTTTCTTTGATCACATATTCAAGTTACATGGCCTACCAGAAACCATTGTGAGTGACAGAGATGTGACGTTCACAAGTTCCTTTTGGAAGGAACTCTTTAAACTGAGTGGAACAAAGTTAGCTTTGAGCTCTGCCTACCACCCGCAAAGTGATGGTCAAATGGAGGTTGTTAATCGCACCATTGAAGTCTACTTACGTTGGTTCACTAGTGATCGGCCCCGTAAATGGATGCAATGGATTTCTTGGGCTGAGTATTGCTATAATACTAGTTACCATTCTTCTCTTAAAACAACTCCCTTTGAGGTTGTCTATGGTAGAGCACCACCTCGTCTTTTGAATTATTTTTCTGGTCTAGCTCGAGTAGAAGCTCTAGAACAGGAACTCAAAACTCGAGATCAAATTGTTTCAGGAATTCGTGAGAGGCTATTACAAGCTCAGGATATTATGAAGAATAACTTTGATAAATCTCACAGAGAAGTCCACTTCGAAGTTGGTGATCTGGTGTTACTGAAGTTACAACCTTATCGATAATTGTCCTTAACTTCCAACAAGAACAGAAAGCTTTCCCCTCGATATTATGTCCCATTCGCAGTACAAGCTAAAATTGAGACGGTTGTATATCGTCTTCAACTTCCTCCAGAAGTCAAAATACATCCAGTTTTTCTTGTCTCATGCTTAAAAAAAGTACATGGTTCCCTTGATGAGGCAACACCTACTTACTCAACTGTTCACCAAGGAGAAGTACTGCCAAACCCTAAAGTTGTATTAGACAAAAATGTTATTGTCGGGGAGCCTCATATTCTGATTCATTGGGATGGCTTGTCTCCTTCTGAAGCATCATGGGAATCAGCTGCACATATCGAGAAACAATACCCAGCATTCGCGCTTGAGGTCAAATGCTTTTTGGAGGGAGGGAGTAATGTTACAAATAACAAACCTCAACAACAACAAAGTGTCAAGGTGCTTCCTTTTCGTCATTATTACAAGAGACGCAATCAAAATAAACAGTTGGGAACAACTGCTTAAAAGCTATATTTTTGGAAATGTTCGTGGTTTGATTGCAGAATATTTGCTTATTCAGAGTGGTAGATTTTCAGGCTAGTTAATAGCAGAATTATTACTAATAGCAGATATTTAGCAATTACCCTTTTAGTAGTTTTTTTTTGAATTTCTGTATTTAAAGGTTTCATGAAGGAATTAAAAAAGGGAGAAATATTTCCGCATCTGAGTTACACGAGATCAATGAGCTCTCTCTCTAATTGAGCTCTCAGTTTTTCCTTATATTTCAATTAGCCAAACAAAATAGGGAGAGGTAGGACGAATAAGAATAATACGCCTTTAAGGGCAGGGATTGAAGAAGATTTTGCTCTACAAGGTCCCATAACTCGATCCAAAACGCAGGCTCCTATCAGTATATAGAGTACAGTAGAAATTAAGACTAGGCCTCACACCTAGAGTAATTAGGTCCCAAATTTGGGTACATCCATATATAGGACTCTTAAGAACTTTCTAGCTATTTAATCAACAAATGTAGCTGACTTCAAGTCTGATTTGATTGACTTTCAAAATCTAGTCCAAACTATATCTCATGACTCTGGATGAAATACTAGGTACATAATTCTTTTAGGAAATTCTGGAACTACCTCAACTCTTTTAGAAGATTCTGGAACTTGTTTTAATTTTGATTTCATCTTCTTGTATAAACTTTTCCAAATCTGTTAGATTGAACTGCGTCAAAATCCAACACAAAAGAACCTATTTCCTAAAATAGACAGTTAATAGGGTAAATCCATTTACATTAAGGAGAGAACCCTGATCATAAAACCCTGCACAACTACATGTTTATGGGAAATGTAGGGAACATACATGGATGTGATTGTTTTGCTCTGCTTGTTCGATGAGGATTATAAGGCATTATAGTCTACATTAGACCATGACTATTCAATTAATCATTAGCAGAGGAACCATAAGGGCCTTGATCGTAGAATATTCCTTTACTTTCCACTTTCAAGAAACAACACACGGTATGATAGAAAAGAAATTAGTAGATGGATTCATTCAGTGGTTCCTTGTACGTTCATTTTATAGGAATACTAGTTACATGGTTGTCATGTCGGCGACTAGTCAACAAGTCGATAAATGGGAAAAAGTCGAGCAACGACTTTTGAGTTTGAAGTTCATGGGTTTTACCCGGATCCGACCCGGAACCCGGCCCGAAACCCGACCCAGAATCCGGCCCAAAATGAAAAAAAGGTTTTTAGGTTAAACTTACTTGTTTCTTATTCAAACGTAAAGATATTAAGACAGAGCTGCCCATCGGCCATTCCATCTTCCACGACGGTCCATCGACTATCGGAGATTCCGGCGCCCATCTCCGGTAAGTTTTTCTTCCTTCATCTCTTCTTCTACTTCTCATTTCCATTCATCTCTTCTTCTACTTCTCATCTCGAGTCTTCTTTTTCTCCAATCTTCTTCTCTATTCATTTTTTTTATTTGACTTTGATCCTTCTCAATTCTCAAGTCACAATCTATAATCTGTATGTATATGTATATATAGTATACAAGTTTTTTTTTTACTTTTTATTAAAAAAACTTTATATTAAAAACGTTTGTTTTCATTTTTATACTGCCAGTACATCGAAAAACATTTTTCAATTATTCTTTTATTTTCATTTTTCAATTATTCTTTTATTTATACAAAAATTATTCTTTTATTTCCGTTTTTCATTTCTTTCATTTTTTTAATTATTCTTTTTACACAAAATGATTTTTTTTCTTTACATCTTCAAATTAATTTCATCATTTTAAAATTTCAAATTATATAAGCAAATTTTGATTTTTAAGTTATCAATTTTTTATAAAAACAGCTTCAATAATCAAATACAGCTACTCTTTAGTCTTCACAGTTTGTTTTGATAATCAATATATACATTTGATAATTCTCTGCACAGGGCAGTAGTGCACATTCAAATAACTCATGTACAGTCTACTTCACTGCTTCACTGCTGTCTCTGCAATCTGCACACATACAATATTTCTATCGATGATGAGGAAGTGGAGGATCATTATGGTGTACCACCCGAGGAGAATATTCAAGGAGGAGATGAAGGCGAAGATGATTTCGAGATGGATGACTTTTGATGCATGATTGTGTTTGTTTAGTTGATTTCACTTTTTAATTATGTTTTTAATTATTTAGACCTTAGAGATGCTTAATTTTGAGTACTACTTATTATCTATTAATTTTCATTTGAACTATGGAATTGATGTGTGTTGACCTATATTATTATAATATATATTATAATTACTAAAAATATATGTATATCGACTACTTGTCGACTTTTACGACTAGTCGGGCTACTTATCGACTAGTGAATTTCAAGGTACTTGGGCGCTGGGTCTCGACTTGTCGACTTAACAACCATGACTAGTTACATGAGTTTAGACGAGGAAATGATAATCTACTGGTTGTAAGAAAAATGAAAACGCATAAAACTCTTTTCGTTTTCTAAGACATAGGTTTAGGCAATGTAGATATTGTAAATTGAACCTAAACTTCGTAGTATGAGAAATTACATGAGAATGATACATTGATATGTCATTAGTTAATATTTTGACCTGAACCTTTGGGCCAGTTCAGGAGTTGAAATTGCTGTGTGTGTTATATATTATTTTCTTATCTCCAATAATTGAGAGTACACTCTGAATAATTCAACAGTATTCTTTCTTGGGAATTTAGGGGCATTTTAGTAACATTTTGTTCTGGATATAATTGAAGTTCGACATATGAGTTAAGGGATTTGCTATTAACAGATCTATTAGTTGGTTTCAATTTGGTAGATGTGATCATAAAAATTCGGACCACTGCTTTTAAAATGTAAGAAATAGTTGGATGACCGAATCTTCCAAAACCTTATGGCGTTCATAAATAAATATATACATACATATATATATATACATACATATATATATATACATACATATATATATATATATTATAGGGTCAGGTTCCACTTAAAACTATCTAAATCTTAGAACCTTAGAACTAATTCGTTTATTTTTTCTGCAGAACATATTACTTTTTTATAGAACATATTAGTTTTCAAATAATTATTTTACATAATTGTTTTTGATAAACGTGTTATTAGAGTGAAAAATAAATTATGTAAAGTAAACTAACAGTTTATTCTTTAAAAAAATATTATGTAATTTAGAAAAAAAAAAAGTGGACTGCAGAAGTACACCATATCTCATTTAGAAAAAAAAGGTACACCATATCTTATGATTGACAAAAAATATTGCGTACTGCAGCATATTCAAACACGTTGTGTAGTGCACTAAAACAAATGAATATGAACGCCTGATTAAACAAACATATAAGGCTGATATTGGTTCTAATTTCTAATTCTGAATAAAGTTTTAATTTGATTATGTCCCACGAAATCCCATCTTGGGATTGAAAAGTGGATAAATAGAAGTCCACGAGCATAACCTTTGTGTCCAAATAAATATTTAAAAATATGGGGAAAAGGGTAATAGAGTCACCCGCGACCAGCAGGTATACATGGGATCTAATATCAGATGACCAATTTTTCCAATAATTCAAGGTGTTGGGGGAAAATCACTAAATGCTTCTCAAATCTTTGACAAATAAATTAAAAATTAACCAAATTTCTGTAATGAGCTGGTACCTAAAATAAAGCATCAGTACCATGTACGAGTACAAGGCTTCAGTGATCTCTATTCTCTAGTTCTGCTTGAGTTATAAGTAACATATTAAAATGAATTGAAAAGATCACAAAAATAGATTTTTATCATTATTTTGCTAAATTACACGAAGGGTTCATTTGATACTTGGATACAGTTATTACTTGTTAAAGCCTCCTGTTCCGCTTGTTATAAATGTGTCACAATACCAGGGTTTTAGGAGTTAATTACTTTTACTTACTTTGTTATCGTACACATGATAGTTCCACACATGATGGTTCCCTATTATGTTCAGTGTGATTGGTGGCCTTTCCCCAGATACTCATAATAGGGAAGGAGAAACCATTGTGATATCATATTATTATCCAAATTATGGTTTTTTATAGTCATTGTGGAACCAGTACCCATAAGCTATCAATCTAGTGATGAAATCCTAAGAGGCCACCATCATTACTGAACAAAAGTGATAACCAATGAAGATAATTTGTTTATTCTAGTTATCTGTTATCATTTTTTAATATGAGAAAATTAATCTAATTACATATTTTACTGTTTGGGATTATAGGACAAGTAGTATTGGCAAGTATACTCATGTAGTTACTAGGTAATTCAGTTGGTAGTACATACTACGAAAATGTCAACAAGACTTCTTCTTTTTTCTGGGGTGGGGGGGGGTGGGGGGTGGGGGGGTGGGGAAGGATGATATTGTAAAAAGGTGTTTTTTATTAAGTAGGTGTAGTGTATCTTTCTGTTTATATCAATTTGCTTTACACTTCAAGCCAAGTAATTTATTTTAACTTCTGATGTTTACAAGGAAATCGATTCAGACCAGGCTGAAAATGGTAAAATGCATCATCATTCGGTAGTCTCGTTATTCGAGTCCCAGTGGAGCACCTTGCAGATGGTTGTACTAAGAGAGATACTTCTCTCTGCTGTTCGTGCGGGAGATCCACTCGCTGGTTGGAGTGCAGCGGCTCGTCTACTTAGATCTTATTATCCTCTTATTACTCCTGCTGGGCAAAATGGTCTTGCTAGTGCTCTTGCAAATTCTGCTGAGAGACTTCCTTCCGGAACTCGCTGCGCTGACCCTGCATTACCTTTCATAAGGTATATGATGAACCTTAAAGTTTACTTCAAGGTTCAGTTTTAGCACTTCTAATGTTTCCTTCATGCACATATATGTATATGTATGTATACAAAAGACAAGATTTGAGAAGGATGATTATGATAAATGATGTGCACAAAAGAGTTAGTAATTATAATTTGATATAACCTAGATCAATGGCTTGCTTGTTTTTTTAGACCTTGTAAAGAAGTATATTCATGCATGTCTCAGTGTCTTTCAAAATATTGCTATCTCTTGCAAGAAGAATTAGGTTTACCTGCGAATTTATGGATGAACTTGAGACTATCTATTATCTGATTCGATATTAATACTACTGGTTACATAAAAGTTTTCAGATGTGCTACATTAATAATAACTTGTTCTCAGCCATGTTTACCATGTGTGTCCATTTAATAGATATTTTATAGGAAATTTATGCTATATAATCGACTAGATAGTAGAAACTGGACTTTTCTTAACTGTTAAATAATATATGGTTAGTCGCAAAACGTTATCCGTGATTATTCAGAAATAGATAGTATCTCTCATCTGAGGTTACTAATCCCGGTGTTCGAATTGTTCTGTTATCATTTTAGTATAATCATGTTGAACACAGCATTTGTTCAAAATACTACGTATTCAATCCATTAATTTTTCTAGAATAATTATTGACCTTATTAATGGGATGAAACTTTTTATACTAGACTGTAGGCATCTTACTGTGTCCCATTAATTTTTCTAGAATAATTATTGACCTTATTAATGGGATGGAACTTTTTATACTAGACTGTAGGCATCTTACTGTGTGTTGTATCATGACGTGTTATTGTCTTGTATCAAATTGCCACTTAGAAGTTATCCGATGTTTTATACTGACATTCCATAAAGCGTTCAAGGGATGCAGATCCCCACTTTCAGTATTTCTAATCAAAAAAATACAAGTATATAAGCAAAAAAACAGAAGGAAAGCATCAAGAGAATGGATTTTCTGTGTATCAGAAATTGGTCTTTTATTATACAAATTTTTTTTGTTCAAAAGTCATGAAGTGGCATACTGTGCTTTCATTAGTAAGACTCCAAATGTTAGGATCAAATGAAAATCTTATTATAATTATTAGCAATCTTTTAATTATATGCATCCACTCAATTTAAACCAGTTACAAGAATTTTTGAATAGAAACAAGTGAGCATGATATTCAACAGGGAATTTCTTCGTAGTATGCAATAAGGAATTTCTTCGTGCAAGAAGGGATTGATTTATGATCTGGGCCTAGACTTGAAAGCCATTGATACAATTAGGATAGATTTTTATGCCGAAAGGATTAAATTTTCTAGTTTTGTCAGCATTGGTGTTTTGAATTGCAATATTTTCCGTGTTGGATTTTTTTGTATGCATACCTAAATGTTGAACAATATTCCAATTTGTCAAGATGCCAAAATAAATATTATAATAATACTTCACATATATGTACCATATTACAGAGGACATATGTTACATATTTAATTATGCATTATCCTAAACATACACTTCCTGTGATGCTTGAGTCCTTGACTATATTGTTATCTTTGTAATTGCTACCAGGTTGCATTCTTTTCCTCTCCATAACTCGCAGATTGACATTATCAAACGCAATCCAGCTAGAGCAGATTGGTGGGCTGGATCTGCTCCTTCTGGACCTTTCATTTATACACCATTCAGCAAAGGAGAGTCAACTAATAGCTGTAAGCAGGAGCTAATATGGATTGTTGGGGAACCGGTGCAAGTGTTGGTGGAATTGGCAAATCCTTGTGGTTTTGATCTCATTGTTGATAGTATATATCTTTCCGTGCATTCTAGCAATTTTGATGCTTTTCCTATCAGTGTAAGTTTGCCTCCTAATTCCTCGAAAGTGATCATGCTATCAGGAATTCCAACCAAAGTGGGGCAAGTTAAAATTCCTGGATGCATCGTTCATTGTTTTGGTGTTATTACTGAGCATTTTTTTAAAGATGTTGATAACCTGCTTCTAGGAGCAGCACAAGGGCTTGTACTTTCTGATCCTTTCCGTTGCTGTGGATCTGGAAAGTTGAAAAATGTATCTGTTCCATATATTACTGTGGTTCCACCTCTACCATTGCTAGTATCTCATGTAGTAGGTGGTGATGGTGCTGTAATATTGTACGAAGGTGAGATACGTGAAATATGGATTAGTGTGGCTAATGCAGGTACAGTGTCAGTTGAGCAGGCGCATATATCATTATCAGGAAAAAATCAAGATTCTGTTATATCAATTGCTTATGAAGCTTTAAAGTCCGTGCTTCCTCTGAAACCGGGTGCAGAAGTGACCATACCAGTAACTTTAAAAGCATGGCAGCTTGGTTCAGTGGATCTTGATAATTTAAATAGGAACCCACATGGAAATCTAGTAAGGCAAGCAAAGGATGGAAGCAGCCCTTCGTTGATGATCCATTATGCAGGTAACTGTCACATGAATGTGAAGGATTTTTTGTTACTAGTATTTGTGATTCTGATATAATCATAGATATGAAAATTATCACTTTAATAACATACTTTCCAAGGCCCCACAGAGATGTTCCTGTTTTTTTTGATATCGTTAATTCATCACACTTATTAATACGAATGTATAACTATGATAATAATATATACAAGGGTATGATATCTAGTACTTAGCATACCTGTTATATTTTCACAATCTTATTATGCCAGCAAACACTATTTTCTTGCATTGTTTATCATCCAAACAGATTTTATTCTACTATTCACACTTTTTCGCCTTTAGATGCCTGTCTGCAGCTGCTCAAAAATATTAAAAATTCTTTAAATTCTTTAATATATTCCAAAAATTCCCTAAACCTTTCTCAAAAGCTGGCGTTTAACAAAAACAACCTCTCTATTCCTGGGAGTAGAAGCAACTGCATACATCTCACCCTCCTCCCTCCTCAAAACTTAGTTCCCACTTCCCAGTGTGACAGACTGTTTTGTTTAATCTGGCTTATATTATTAAGTTACAAGAAGATTAAACTGGGTGGGGATATGTAATGTCTGCTCATCCCTAAACATCTTAACTTGCATTAAATTTGTACCTAGTGACACATAAGAAGAAAGTAATACGTTCAGTGGTTGGAACCATTGTTAAATAATTTAGAACACATACATTCACATGAGTTTGTATAAATATTAAATTGATAATTATTAACAAAATATCCTTGCATTCACATGAGTTATAAGCTTGTAATTATTATTAACATAACTACATAACAACACTCAAGAAATGTGTTATTTATATTTAACTTCACAAGCATACTATAGCTATATCCTATGTTACTCCGACTCTTCTCTTTAGGTTGCCGTACCCGTGTCGGACACTTGGACACTCGGACACGACACTTATTTCGTGTCGGATCCTTTGACTAAAATGTGGACACTTTGACCAATTTAAAAATCAAATATGAGTCAAACTTACGATTCAAAATAAATATGTGAGAATAAAGAAAGAAGCAAGAATGAGATAAAGTTGGAGACGATGCCTAATTTGCAAAGTCCGGTACAATATCATGTTTAATTTGAATTCTATTGTTACTTTTTGTTAAGATGTCTAACTTATCATACTTGTTATTAATATATTATGACGTGTCCCCGTACCCGTGTCTAAAAATAGGACAGTGTCCCCGTGTCCCCAATTTTCAGAGTTTCCAAGTCCGACACACGGATATGTGTCGTGTCCGACACTCCGTACCCGAGTCAAAGTAACATAGGCTATATCTGAATTGACGCCATGATCTTGACCAGATAGTTGGGATTCTACATTATCTGGTTGTCTTCTGTACTTTTTTGTCGGAGACATCCAAGTGAAAGTATAATGTCATGTATTTCTTAGGTCTCATTCATGTTAAGAATAATATTCATCATTACACCTTTTTTGCAGGATTGCTTAATCCTGGGGAATCATCTGCATATGGGCGACGCCTGGTGACCCCATTAAACATCTGCGTGTTGCAGGGATTATCTTTTGTAAAAGCTCGTTTGCTTGCAATGGAAATTCCAGCACATGTTGGTGATAACGCTCCCAATGTAGTTCAAATGGACGGTGGCTTGCCCGAGGTAGTTGATGGTTCTGAGAGTAAGACTGATAAATTGGTCAAAATTGATCCTTACAGAGGAAGCTGGGGTCTGCGCTTTCTTGAACTTGAGTTGTCTAATCCCACTGACGTTGTCTTTGAAATTGGAGTCTCTGTCCAACTAGAGAACTTTAATGATAAGAACACTGATTTGGTTGATGGTGATATCACGGAGTATGATTATCCTAAAACAAGAATTGACCGAGATTACACTGCACGTGTATTGATACCTCTAGAACATTTTAAACTACCCATTCTAGATGGTTCCTTTCTAATAAAAGATTATTCGCCAAATTCTCCTGCCAGTAGCAAAAGCTCAAGTTTTTCGGAGAAAAATATGAAAGCTGAACTGAATGCTTCTATCAAGAAGTTAATATCAAGAATCAAGGTAAGGTGGCAATCTGGACGCAATAGCTCTGGGGAATTGAATATCAAGGATACTATACAGGCAGCCCTTCAAACATCTGTAATGGATGTACTGCTACCAGATCCGCTGACCTTTGGCTTTAGGATTGCCAAAAGTAATACAGAAGTTACAAAACTGAAATCTGCTGAAGAATCTGATGTTCAAAATAACTCTTCTTCCATTAAAGGTTCTGTAGTGGCGCATGACATGACTCCTATGGAAGTTCTTGTTCGTAATAACACAAAGGATACAATCAAAGTAAGTCTTAGTATTACATGCAGAGATGTAGCTGGAGAGAATTGTATTGAAGGCAACAAGGCGACAGTTCTATGGGCAGGTCAGAGTCAGTTTAGCCTCTGTTTTTTTAAGTAGACACATACACAAGTAAAATATTTTATCTGACCCAACTTGCACTGACTGTCTAGAAATAAAATAAAAAAAATGAAAAAAGTTGTGACTGTATTACTGTTGATGTTCATGTAAAATTGTAAATAAACATCGCATTAAATAGCCAAACTGAACTTCAGCCTAGTATATCTGGATTTTCCTAAATATCCTTTTTACTCTCCAGTAGTTACAGTCCATTGCTATCACTGTCTTTATGTGACAGCTAGCAATAATGGCACCTAGTTGAGGAAAGAAGCTGGTTGGGGTTAAGGTTACTTGTGTCTTGTCTTAGCCAGAAAAAGAAATTCTACATAATTTATTTGAATATATATATATATATATATAGGACAATGTTCATGGCCATTATGTATAATATGGGTACTATACCCAAAACAAACATCTAGTTGAGAGGAAAAATGGAAATGAAATGTTTTGAGAAGTTAAGACTTGAGATCTGAATCCTTTATTATAATTTTTTTTTAGCAAATAAGATTAAACAAAATAAAATTGCTGCAGCATCTTTGAATTAAAATAACTGAGGCAAACAACCATGAAAAGATTGTTAGTTTAAGTTTTGATGTGGTAATACCAAACTGGGCATGCACTTCTAGTTTTTAAACTCACTATTTCTTACTGATGGCACTGTGATAGTGTGATGGAGAGAATTTTGTTTTTATCTAAAATCACTATTTCTCATTTCTTATTTCTTATTCATGTACTTTATAGTCACCCCCATTAGTAATTCTGTTGGGTAAATTTATATGTATCAAATTTTACACCTCTTAGTCAATCTACAGATAAGTTGCTTGATGAATCATAATATGAATTTATACTATAATCAATTTACAGACAAGTGTGTTAATGCACCCAATTCCTTTACAATCTAGGTGCTTTGAATGGTGTCAAAATGGAGGTACCTCCACTTCAGGAAATCAAGCATCCCTATTCCCTTTATTTTATGGTCCCAGGAGAGTACACGCTCTTAGCTGCTGCCGTGATTGACGATGCTAGTGAAGTTCTCAGGGCCCGTGCAAAATGTAAATTGCCTGATGAACCCATCTTCTGTCGTGGGCCCCCATTTCATGTTCGAGTTAACGGGACTTTGTAATTTGTCCTCGCATTACGATGGAATCAGGATGTTGGATTAAAATTTCAGGGGATAATTTGGGTGTTCAGCCTGGACGGAACTTTGTAGGTTCTATATTTAGGAGGGAGGGGTATGATCAACATCTGAACTCTGAAGTGATTTTTAATCTATTTTTTCTTTGAGTCCAGCTTTTGAAGATGGCTGAAACTATATACTTCTGCTTGTTATGACTTCAATCAGTATATTGTAGCACATCATCATCAACCGGGGACCTCAGTTGTCAAAACTTTTTGAGCCTTTGAATGACGAACTTGTAAAGTTTGTGCTTTTTGTCGTTTTAGAAATTTAACTCTTGTATGAGAAGCCTCAGTTTTCTATTCCAGCGGTGATAGCTTTGATAATCGTCTGAAATTAGCAAGTCATTATTACGCTATTGTAAAATTATTGCAACACTGTTGTAAAATTATAGTGATACGTTTTATGGGGATTGGGGCGTACTACTTCATAGGAAGCCATTTTTTTAAATAACTAAATAGGATGACACTGTTGCGGAAAATTTCAAGTTTCCAGAAGAAAGTCATGTTATTTATTCGTTTCCTAGTATAAATTGTCAACTACTATGAGAAATTTCTTATTGTTAATGGCCGTGTGACTAGCATTTCTCACCGACTGCAGGACTATGGAATTTTTCAAAGAGGGTTTTTTTCTTGGGAAATGGATTATTGTGGTGCTAGTTATTAATTTCTTAAAAATAAGATGGTTATCAGTTTGCACAATAGTTTGATATGTGCTAATGCTAAAATGGAAATCCTGACATCTGCTATTAACTCTTGAGTTGTGCGATATTATGGGTAAACAAGATGTTTCTTGGATGGCTGTTCTTAATGGGTACATCATATATGCAATCAGTAGTGGGATTCGGGCGAATGGTAAGCAGATCAGATTTTGAGCTTGGAAACAAATGATGTTTGTGTAGTAAAACAGAATTGCAGCATAACCAGACTTGCATGAAACTGGAGTGTATCAAGGGGGCACTCAGGCTAAGATGTGATGTGACTATCACGGTTCATACTTGATAAAGTTTGTATAAAAAGCTGGTTATAAATTATGATTTTTCTCTAAGAAATGTAACTCTCATCAACTATAGGTCTAGTTGTAAAGGCTACGTAGGGTGCTACTTCTTATCAAATACAAATAATGTATAAGTTCGGTTAGCAGTGATTTGATCATCCCTCAGGAGATTATGTGCTCTTGGGAGATACGTTGATGAAGTATTTGTATTTATTGCTTGTTTTAAATATAAATTGTGGGAATTGGTTATGTAATATTATTATTTATTAGATTTGTTAGAATATTAATTTTGTCGGCCTAGTGTTAGGGAGGAAAATCCGAGATAACCAAACAATACAAATCAGACATAACAAAATTATATAACGCGGAAAACCCGCGTCCAAACTTATATTATTAATCAAAACAGTTATCAATAATACAACCAATCAATCACGAATACTTAAGTTTAACAATACCTAAGCATTACTCTCACACCTCACAGTGTTTTCAAACCTATATACGTGGAACAATCACTTACCAAACAATACATAAACCTCCATGTTTAATTATACCCATCAAATATAATATGACTATCTAGATATAGCCATTACAAACTTAACCACCAAGACTTACCATACTTGTTACACAAATCTTCCTACACCCGTCATACAAGTCTTACTATTCTTGGTACATAATTACTTACCTTTTACGATCAAGACAAACCATATATAATAATTGTCCAATTATAATTATTATCATCCATAATAATTATCCAAATACAATTATTATACTACTTATATATGTCTTGGACCAAAGCCCGTATTACCATATTGGGTTTAACCCAACACCTAGAACTCTTTATTTGTTTGAAAGGTATTTTTATAGACATGGTATACTATATTTAACGTAAGAATTTCCTTGTTTTAAGACCCAAACCTTGGGCATTCTAACGGGGGAGTTAATGGTTTTTGCGTCGTGAGGAAAAGGAAACACCCAAGACCTGATCTAAAATCCAAGACCGTAATTTGGTAGAAATACAAATATTACATTAAGGGCTATAATGACTTTGAGGAGATAGCGGAGAGTTATTATCCGAGACAAGCCTGGTAGAATTTTGTACATTTATTTTGAGAAAATAACGGGGAATTATGTTTCGAGATAAATATTTGTATGTTATAAAGACTTCTCTGCCTTGTGTTAAAGAGTGATTATAGTTTTAAAATGTGGAGACATGGGAAGCGCTCGGGGATTGGACTAAAGAGCCTTATATATTTAGTTATCAATATATAAGTGGTCCTAAACTGGATAAAAATTCTCGTGTGATATTCTCTTTACTTTCTACATTTAAAAATTACAGTAAAAAAGCTAACAATTTTGAATAGGTAAAGAAATATTTTTTAAACGCCGGTAATATTTTAAAAGGGTAATGAAATTATTCAACCATACCTAATTTAATTAGGTCATTATTACTGGTGTAGTTACATTGCTTTCAAATTTCACACTCACATCTTAAGTAGTGAGATGATCTCTTTAACAAATTTTGAAAATTATTTATTATAAAAATTGAAATCTATGTGTAATAAACTTGTATTTTTCTTCTCAATATTTGGAAATATATAATTTTACTTATTATAAATTTATACATCTTAATATAGTTATTTGACAATGTGAATTACATTCAAACTTCATTTTTTTACCTATATAAATTCTAAAAGATCTACTTAACAATTTTATTTTCTTTTAAATTTTAAATTTATTATAATGAAGTTAAAATTATAATAAAATTCATAATGAAAATAAGTTTTTACTATTACAAATATACTTGTAATTTATAGGGAAAATAAAAACTATATAAACATATACCTATCTTTTAAATTAATATATGTTATTTTAAAAAGTATTATTTACAATGAAAAAATCCAGCTCAAGTAAGCTACACATGTTTTACTTAAAATGTCCAAAATGACACATATGGGTATTAAGACCCCAAATAGCACTCTAAAATACAACATAAAGTAGCGTTTAAGTATATGTCCCAAAACGCTACACGAATTAGCGTCTTACGCCTTTTTACCATTACATACAAATACACAATCGTTTTTGTTCTTGCAGTTACAGATGTCAAAACCAGACTTTATGTTGCCTGCTCATGGAAACAAGGATTGGTCTAGCATTTACATCTTCCCTTGCCTGCTCCTAACACCACTTCAAGTGACGTTTTCAACTAAAAACTCTACTTCAAGTAGCGTTTTGTTGACCAAAACAACACTTCAACTAGCGTGACAGTGAAACATTCATGTCGAATTCAAACGATAAAACACTACTTCAAGTAGCGTTTTTGCCCCAGAACGCGAATCTAAGTAGCGTTTTAATCAAAACGTTTGACAAAATAGCGTTTTGCTGTGCTACTTTGGACCATATTATCCGATTGTGTCATTTTAAACATTCTAGCACATGTATGTGCCATTTGAGTCCAACGGCCATAGAAATTCTAGGTCTTCTGTTTATCAGTCTTACATTAAATTCATAAAACGTCTTGTTTACCCATATCATTCTATTGACCGACATGTTCTTTTTGTAAAACTCTTTTGATTTCTTCAATTAGCACTCGTTTATTTTTTTTATCTACAACCAAATGTTTATAACTTTCTAATGAAAATCTGTCTCTGCTCACCGTCTACAAATGTTGATCTCATTTTTTCATAATTTACAACATTCATAGGAAATTCTATCTTACTTGCACCCTTAAATACATAATTGACTCAAGATGTACTTCGTTTTCTTAATATAATCAAATAAATCAACCAGAGTACATGAAGTAGACTCTCCACAGGGGTGGTCCTGAAATCTAGATGACCCTGCACAAAATATATAAAAAATGCTCCGTAATAAAATAAACATAAAAAATTAATCGGTATTGAAATTAATTATAACTATAATAGGTTAGAAATTATTTATTTAAATTTTTTTAAAACTCAAATAATTTAAAGTAACATGATATCTTTATTGTTTAAATTATTTACCTCAGCCAATGTTTTGGTTTCGTCTGTATAAAAAACCCGGATTCTTTTGGGAGGTTCAGCCCTATACATCTCCATGGATATATGCAAACTCCTAGATTTGATTAATTGCGACATAACAATATCCTTTCTCTTCCAGTTTGGTCCATCAGTATTTTTTATTTTGAAAAATTCAATGTCATTGTACACTCCATAGGCCAAGATGAAAATAATATGATCAGGCTTCGTTCTTAACCCCTGGTCAAATATACCCTGCAAATATTAATAATTATAAAATGTTATATCAAAAAAATTTAGAGATTTTTAGAATTTTTTTTCCTAATATTATAATACTTACTTTTCCTTTAAATTCATAGAATGCCTTGATTTCTTGAATAGCTTGTCTTTACTTTTTTTCTCTTTTTATCTATAACCACATGTCTGTAACTGTCAATTGAAAATCTGTGTCTTTGTTCACCATCTACAAGCGTGGATCTCATTTCTTCACAAGTTGCAATATCCACAGGAAATTTTATGTTGCTTGCCCCTCTAAATGGATAATTGCACTCAAGGTGTAATTGATTTTAGCTCCACTCTGTCAAATAAGTTAAATGAATTTTTTTAATTATATTATATTATATTATATTACAACAATAAGATAATTAAACAGTAATTGAGACTATAATATTAGCACTGATTATTAGTAAAACTAATGATTATCACTATATGCAGAAAATTTATTTAAATTTTAACACCCAATATATTTTTAATGGCGAGGAGATTATTTACAAACAGTATTATGTATATTTTTAATCAATAAAATAATTATTTATATGAGTAAGGTTTTGATTGAATAAAATATGAAGAAAACAACATGAAAAAAGTATGAATGTGAAAATTTTATGTTGAAGTATGGTGGAAAATAAGATATTTCATATCAAATTAAGATTTTAAACTCTACTTTAAGCCTAGAATGAAATAATCAATATTTTAAATATACATATGATCTTACTAGTTTCACTAATTAAGAAAAAATTTCATTATCATATTAATACTAGTTTAACAATAATTATAAAGATAGGGACTTTATCTTTTCTTTCTCCCAAGGGTCTTTTAGGGTATGTTTTTGGCCGTCCGCCACAATTTCGTCAGGCTTGAGACAGACTTAATCCCGTCCGTGAATGCACTTGCCAAAATAAAAACATAATTTCAAATAGGAAATAAACATATATATACTGTGGCAGACCTATGAAATTTTGTGAGGGAGGGCCAATATATAAAAAAAAATTGTCAACTAATATACTGTCTGTCTATTATCTTGGTATTTTTTTGCTCATGTGCTATGCGTGTGTATATCTTCTCTCTATTATCTGTTCTAATTTGTTTTTACTTTTACAATATGGGTCAGGCCAAATTTCAGCATTAGCCAAATATAAATATTTATGAATTGAATAACATATTAAAAAAATTAAATTTTTTTAAAGACCCAGAAAACTCACTACATGCCAAGGCATACCCTGACCTAGCTTTCGGTTCGCCACTTTATATATATACCTGTTGTCGAGGTTTATCATATACTATGCTGCTGCTGCAAGTAGCTCATCTAGGGAATTGATCATCCATATCCTGCTTGTTCACGTATATTAGGGACTCATATATAGTAGTTGTAATTGGTAAATATGCAAACATTTTATATAGTAGTATAAAGAACAATGCACATGACGTGAAAAAATAGCGCATGAGAAACATGAATCATATACCTAGCTTAACACACATATTATGAATCATATATATATAGCTTAACACACACATATTACTTGTCACGCACTGTTAGTCCAATATTTTTAATCATATTGTTGGGAATTAGGAGTCCCAATTTACAGAGGGGGTGAATGTATATTTCAAAGATTCTTAATTCTTTTTAAGTTTGATGAATTGTTTGGTTGTTTGAATAAAATCTATTAAACAAACTAGGTGTTTACAGGAGCATAAAACAATAAGTAGAGTAAACACATGATGTAATTTTCAATCTAATTGTATTAGAATGAACTTTGCTATAATCTGAAATTCAAACTGAATTTCAGCTTCTTGTTCCTGAAAGATACAAGATATGAAAAATACTTGATACAAATTCAAAGACACTGACTAATGAAGCTGTGCATAAAATATATAGACCACATGTCCTTTGACACATGCTCTCATAAGACAGTTTAGTTAAAACTAGAAACGGACAAGAAATACTTTACATTTGACTACTATCTATTTCTAACTAAAACTTGTTTTGACAGTCTGCTACATTCAGCTTTATATCTTCTGTCTTTTGTCTTGATTATCATCCCAACTTCATTGTAGACTTGTCTATATCTTCACAGGTTTGACTTATCCTGTAAAGACAGAGCTGCAAATTATCTGTCTTGTTCTTCTGCAATTCTTCTTGAAAATAGCTCTTTATAACAGTCGAGTACCCTGTTGAAATTACTTCGAGAAGTCATGGTGATTGACTTCTCAATTTAGTACAAACTGTGACTTCTCGACTAGTCCTTGAATAGCTTACTTCTCGAATGTCTAGACTTCTAGATCGCATACCATATTTGATGACTTCTCGATTAGACTAGCCTTCTCGAATGATCACTTGAAACCGAGACTTCTCGATTGGTTCAACTTTATCACTTCTCGAATACTCCTTTGGCTGACTTCTCGAATTGATTTACTAGACTTCTCGAATGGTACTTTTTCACACTACTCGATTGACTTCAATATCCTGACTTCTCGAATGGGTACTTTTCGATTGAATACTAAGCCAATGAGCATTTTAAGACTTCTCGACCAGTTGCACATTTGACTTTTCGAATGTTATGACTTCTCGAATGATCTGTTTGCCTTAGAAAAATCTTCAAGTTGCATTCCTTATTCTTCAAGAGCCTTCTTTGTTTAGTTGTATGATTCAACTTGAATCTTCTAACAGACTTTATTCTTTGACTTTAGATTACATCATGGAATTACAATTTGATCACACTTTTAAATGTAATAATACATTGAATTATCTAAGTCACTAAAATATTACAGAAGTACAAAAGTGTTACAACAAGACAAATAATTACATAGAGTAAACTTGATTTGATCCAACACATATTTTAGTGAAATATACAAAATACTATTCAATCATGCATAATGAGATACTACTGAACTAGTTAGGGTCAATATTTATGATAATATTGGCGTGAAGCTAACGTATCATAATCATATCACATAAAAATAAAAAAAATTATGAACACATACAGAGATGAGATTATACAATATCTTTGTGTCATATATGGAGTACTCTATATGTTATAACCAAACTAGGTATAGTAATAGGGTAATACTGAATTATTTTCTCTTTTTGCAGAAATGAACTAAAATGTCATATGGCTCAGTCATCACACCATTGAGCAGACAACTTTTGAAAATTGATCTTACTTCTTATTAACCGATTAAACCATCATATATATGTGCCATTATTTTAAACAGTGCCTCTTACGTAGAGTTTCAGAGGAAACCCTTTGATTATAATGTAGAATCTTATATATAATTTTAAATTTAACCATATTTATACTTCATAAGATTGGAAATTTTGATTTTAATATAAAATATTAATCATATATAAACTTTACAAAAATTTTAACACTTAAAAACTAAGCGAAAAGTCTGATTTTGAATTTAATTCTACCGTAAAATCGTTCTATACGATTTGATTCTACTGTAAAATCATTCTGGATTATTTTTTCATTACTATGAGTGATTGTTAATAATTCTATATATATATATAAAATTAATGGCACTCTCTCACACCGATATCATGATATATATGGACAACTGGTATATATGGTTACTTTCTCTTTCTTTCTATTTTAAGTTATATACATATGTCATATTTTCTTTGCAAGTGCCTCCACGTCCTTGACTTCATCTCTTTATAGGTATTTGTTTGGTGGTTGTTTATATATTAATTCGTATTTAATGTGTGATGACCCGGGTCAAATCCCAAGATCTTTTCAAAACCGGGTCAAGTCCTGAATCTGTGTTATAAATAAATCAGAGTAAACTAGCTCAAATGCAATAACTTAGGTATTCTACAAGCCTACTACAGGCCCCCAAAAGATTATGATTTGTTGGTGCACTTGATAGTGTTGCTTATAAACTGAACTAAAGTCTTCACTCTACTCGTTGTGGAACTAGGGTGTTACAAACTCACCCATTTACATTCCTGAAGTCCTCGTTAGGCCGAATAAATAGCGCATAGCCCATATCGTACCTCTCTAGCTATTATGGGATAATACCGGTTGGTTTCGTGTCCCCAACTCAGGACCTCTGTCATTGTGGAATAATACAACTAGACTTCGTGTCATCCACATCCGGTAACTTAACGTATCAAGCTTTTGAGAACCCGACTCTGATACTATATGTGACGACCCAAGTCAAATCCCGAGCTTTTTTGAAAATCGGGTTAGGTTCCGAATTTGTGTCACGAATAAGTCAAAGTAAACAGGCTTAAATGCAACAACTTGTGTATTCCACAAGCAGAATACATGTCCCCGAAAATGTCATGATTTGGTGGTGCACTTGGTAGTGCTACTTATTCTTATAAACTGAACTAAAGTTTTCACTCTACTCGATGTGGCACTGTGGTGTTACATAATGACTTCTCTTTATTTTCTTATTATTATGTTGTGAATTATGATATAGTATATACGTAATTGTTTAGTAGTTATTTACATATTATTTTTACTTAATGTCTTCTCTTCACTTTCTTATGTTGTGATATGTGACGGCCTTAAGATCATACATGATTGTCCTTTCAAGATTTTACAAGAAATGAAGTAAACCAACTACAAAACTTATATAAATAATTACTAATACATGATAATTAATAGATTAATGGATGATTAATGGAGGTCCAAAACTTGTTTAATCACCACGTATCCCGTTCTCGCGATCTACGCTCTACAGTATCCACACGAACACTTTTCATGAAGAATTGATGTGCACTAGCACCCAAAAACTGTTTCCCTCTCTATCTTCCTCTTTTATCAAAACAACTAGGGTTTTAGTAAAATATTTATCACCATATTAAATCAACCCATAAATAGATTATATAGATAAAAGAATAAGTTTTCTAATTATAATTAATATTAATCCAAAATTCCAAATTATTTAATTAAGTATCACTTAATTAATTAATTACTAATTTTGAAATTAGTTTAAGTAATTTATTTATTATATTTATTTAATTAATTAAGTTATACTTAATTAATATCATAAATAAAATAAATTACTTAGTTAATTTAAATTATTTCACCTTCAAGCGTTATTTGTGTGTGACCGGCCTGTAGGTTATATTTACGTTAACAATAATTTTAATATCTAATTAAAATTATAAACAATGAGTTACATCTAGTAATAAATCATTTCTACTCAAGTAATAATAATAAAATCGGTGATTTGATTAACCCTTTCGTGAATAATATTCCATGTAATATAATCCCTTTAACCTTGATATTTTAGATTAAATTCGAGGCATGTATTGTGTCATCCTCTTCATAATTTAATCTTAGTTTTCTTGATCTATGAGTAGACTATTAAATCAAATCAACATTTAAGCACGACCATGCATTTCATAGTCTAACTCAAACAAGAGGCTAATAAAATCACTCATATATTAGGAGGGTTAAATCCCATCTAGATCATTCATATTTCTTATACGATTCATAATATACCCAATGTCAACTTTTATCATCATCCAGTCAAAGTTAACTTTTAATGTAATCAAAGTATATTAATTCTCGTATAGAAATATAATGATGTCAAGTCTAAGGATCATTACACCGTTATCACAGTCCTAGCTGATTCATGGATAATCAAAGTATATATATAACTAGGTAATTTAGCATCTTTCAACATAGTTCTAGCTGCTTCAATCAATGTCCTATTTTTCCTCTCAACTACCCCATTTTATTGAGGTGTTCTTGATGCAGAGAATGTATGCATGATTTCTTTAGATTCAGAAAACTCCTTCATTGTGGAATTCTTAAATTTTGTTCCATTGTCACTTCTTATTTTCTTTACATCCAATCCAAGACTTTTCTCAACTTCTCTGATGTGCTTGATGATGAGATTACTTACTTCATCTTTTGAATGTAGAAAATAAGTTCATGAGAATCTATAAAAATCATCCACAATGACTAGAGCATACTTCTTCTTTGCAATGGACATGATGTTCACAGAACCAAACAGATCCATACTTCTTCAATTGATGTTTCCAATTTTGACTTGAATGATGTCTTGCTTTGTTTTCCTTTCTAACAAGCATCACATAGTCCATCCTTGAAAAATTTCATCTGTTATAAACCACTCACTTGATTTTTCTTGACCAACTAATTCATGGCTTTGAAATTTAAGTGAGCTAATTTCTTATGCCATAACCAAATTTCATCTATACTTGCTTTTGAGAGAAGACAAGTCATGAAATCTGCATTTGTTGAGTTAAAGTTAGCTATGTACACATTTCCTTTTCTGTTCCCAGTCATGACTAGGCTTCCATCTTTCTTGTTGGAAATTATGCATGCTTCAATTATGAAACAAACTTTATTTCCATTGTCACATAGTTGACTGATGCTTAACAAATTGTGTCTTAAGCCTTCAACTAGTGCAATAGGTTCAATGATGACATTTTCTGTTGAAATCAAGCCATATCCCATGGTGTAATCCTTGTTGTCATCTCTAAAAATTACTCCAGGACCAGTTCTCTCCTCAAACTTTGTGAGCAAGGATTTATCTCCAGTCATATGCCTTGAATATCCACTGTCCAAGTACCAAAGATTCTTTCTTTTTCCCTGCACACATCCAAAAACAATCAAGTTGATTTTGGTACCCAAGTTGCCTTGGGTCCTTTCTTATTAGTTGCTACCTTTGGTTTGGTTTCCAACTTTTGTACCTTTGGTTTAGGTGGTTTTGTTTCCACTTCAACCTTGGGTGTTGGTTTTCTCACCTTAGGAATGTCAATGCTAATACTTGGAACATTCATGCTCGCAGAATTAGAGAAATTGGATGCATGGATATTGATATTCATATTCCAAGGCATAGCAGACATATTAATGTTGGCAAATACAAGATATGGATTACAAATATAAGGCATTGATACATATTGAGAATGAATAGCATGAGAAGCAACTAATTGAGGAAATACAGAATTTGCAGACATGTTAGGTATGGCAGGCATATCAGATTTGTAATGCACAGATAGATGATTTTTACTACCGCATTTAACACATAGTTTCCTAGGTTCATACATGTCATGTGTGTAGTTGTTGTGCTTATTGATGCCTACCTTACCATATCTGTTCTTTTTCTTTTTCTCATTTGGCTTAATTTCAGGCTTTATCTTTTCTAATTTTTCTTTCAATTGGTTCTTGGATAAATGCCCTTAGCCTTCAACTTTGTTTTGAGGTTTAGAGGAGATACATTCATCTATAAAGTTAACAGGTCTATTAAGCTTTATTTTTAAAGTAGATTGTTTAACAGTTGATGATTTCTCAATCGATGGATGATTATCTATTGAGTCAACATCATCAATCGATGGATAATCCTTATCATTTGATTCATGATTAGTAATCGATTTCTCCTTATCCAAAGATTGATTTTTATCAAAAGCTAATCTCTCAAGAGTTTCAGACAACATGGTGAAAGAGTTTATTCTATGAATATCATTCAACTTTTTGCTAGCTTTACTGGACCTGTTCCATTTGTCAATGATTTGAAGTTCTACTTCTAACTGTTCCTACAAAGTTTATATCTTCTTTTTACACTCAACTAATTCCTCTCTAGCATATCTGTTTTCTACCTTGAGTCTGTCCATTTGTACTAGCTCACTCTCTAAGTGCGTGTTCCTTTCAGTTAGAGAATCTATGATGATTTTAAGTCTAGTGTTTTCTTTGTTCAAGGACTTAAAAGTGACATGCAAGTTATACAACTCATTAGACATTTCAGTAATTGTAGTATTGCATTTATCCGTAGATAACTCAGATAGATTTGTAGAAATTACCTGATTGCTAGAGGAACTAGCTTCTTTATCATCATGGTTGGCCATAAGTGCAAGATTGATGAATTCATCTTCTTCAGAATCATCCTCAGCAGCCCAATCCTTTTTTTCTGTTACAAAAGTCTTTTCTTTCTGTTTAAGCAAATCAAAGTACTTCTTTTTATAGTCAATACCATCACTGGACTTTGATTTCTTCTCCATTTTTGGCTTTCTTCATTCATTTAAAAAATGACCAACCAATCCATGGTTAAATCATTTAAATTGAGTCCTATCAACAAGATTTTTACTTTGTTGATTATCTCTTTTAAACTGGGATCCAGGCATTTACACATGATTCCTCTTGAATTTGAGTTTGAAAATTTTTCTTAATAGAAAAGTTAGATGCTCATCTATTTCATCCATTTCATCCTTAGTATATGATTCATCATCTTCAACTATTTCTTTTCTTTTGCTAATTGAAGATTTATCATATCTAGTGCCACTTACAGATTTACCATAACTCTCATTCTTCCCTTTTCTAGCAGCAACATCTTCACAAGATTCTACAACTTGTTTATCATTGACCACCAAGGCAACAAACTTTTCTTTCTTCTGACTTTTCTCAATCTCTTCATCTTGTTATAGTTCCAACTCATAAGTCTTCAGGATTCCATACAGCTTGTCAAGAGTATACTCTTTAAAGTCAGGAGATTGTCTTATAGAAACAGTCATTGGTTTCCATTCCTTGGGTAGAGATCTCAATAACTTGAGATTGGTACTCAACAACATATACTCTTCCATATAGTTTCAGTTCATTTAGAAGTTTTTGAACCCTACTATATGTGTCATTAATTATTTCACCACTCTTAATTTAAAAGGCCTCATATTTTTGAATCAAGAGTTGCATCTTGTTTTTCCTTACTTGCTCAGTGCTTTCACACAGAGTTTGAAGAGTATCCCAGACTTCTTTAGAGGTTGTACAATTGATGACATTGTCAAACATATCCTTGTCAAGACCATTAAACAAAATATTCATAGCCTTTTTATCCTTGTGTACTTCTTTTTCATCCTCATCTGTGTATTCACTCGCAGGTTTTGGAATTAGCTTGTCTGGTGCTTGAGTACCATCTGCATTCACACTTGTAACAATTTTCATAGGTACATGTGGACCTTTCTCTATGTAGTTAATATAGAAGGGATCAACGGATAACAGATGCAATTGCATTTTGACCTTCAAGGGAAAATACTCATCTTTTTTAAGAACCGGAATCTTCACCCTTGTGTCTTTTTAATCCATACTTGATGTACTTAGATCTTAACTTTATGTATGTTGAAAGCTAGGCTCTGATACCAATTGTTATTTTTCCTAGGTATAAGTTTGTAGATGGGGGTTGAATATAAACTTAAAATTTTTGAAGAATTCTTGCGGATTCAAGTTTGTACTTTAATTGTTTGAGTATTTGAAAATAAATATTACTAAGAAAACTTTGATATATAGAATTAAAACTAAAATATTTGAAAACAAAACACATATTTTAAAATTACTAGTGGATTGGCTTTCCACTAGTGAATGTTTTTGCTTTCAAATTATAAATTGAACTAAGAAAAAAAACTACAAATATTGTCTAACTTTCTATTGTGCTTTTCTTGATGTTGAGTCTCGGAAGTATCATAGAAGGGGGGTTGAATTTGATACTGGCAATAATTTAAAATTCTTTTCAGAATTTACGGAATTAAATTATTCCTTTTGCTGAGGGTTCGAGTCCTTGTAGTGTTTGGGAGGCTGACTTACTAGCTTTCTATTTTCATGATTAAACATTTAAGATATAGAAAATTAGCAAGTAAGTAAACAAGATTTAAGTTAAATACGTATATTATACTTGAAAGGGTGTTACAATATTTGGTAGAATATTTCTTAATTTCTTAGAACAAATTTGACATGAATTGTTCTACTTAAGGAATTAAGAATTCAAACTAGCACAGAAATTCTGTGAATATAACTTTGCGGACTAATTACTGAATTTGAATGTTTTCTCCTCTACAAGAAAAATGAAGTCAAAGACCTCATATTTATAGAGGTTGAAAGTTGGCAAGATTTTTGAATAAAATTTATTTAAAAAATCAAAAGACTTTATAAAATAGCCTTTAAGACTTTTGAAATAAGCTGGACAAGACTTTTAAAACTAGGTAAGATTTTTAAAAACTCGGTAAGACTTTTTAAAAGTCTTACTGATTTAATTCAGTAAGACTTTTAATAAGTCTTATTGAATTCAATCGGTAGAACTTTTTAGAAGGTCTTGCTGAGATATCTCGGTAGGACTTTTAGAAAGTCTTGTCTAGATAATTCGGTAAGACTTTTCTAAATAGTGCAACCAGACTTTCTATAATTATGCAACAAGACTTTCTTTAATTATTAAATAAAATGCACTTTTTAACTAAATTAATTTCACCAATTTTTAATTAAATAATTTATAAATTAAATTAATTCAAGGTGAATTAATTTAAGTAGATAAATTTAATAATTAATTAACTTTTGATAGTAGAATTAATTTAGTTTCTTCACTGCACAACCACTGTAGATTTGACTTGAGTCTTCCTGTCTTCACTGTCTTTTGTCTTCTTCATTCTAAAATAATTCTGAATTAATTAATCCTTTAATTAATTTAAGAAATAAATTTATTCTAAGTGAATTAATTTACTAATTAAATTAACTAATTAATTTAATTAATTAATAGAAAATTAAATTAAAGTCTTGACTATAGGACTATTGTTGATGTAGATAAAACTCTTCTATTTTTCAACAATAACCTTTCTAACCACTTGAACTTTTTGATGACGAATCTTCACTGACATTGTTGATACCCTGTGCACTGGTCTGTTCATAGATGACTAACTACAATGTTAATTCTCATTTCTGTTGTAGCGGTCTTTATATCTTGTCTTCTTTTTGTTCTTCTTCTATAATTTTCTTCCTCTAGAATCTTTCTGTAGTAGGCACTTAAAACCTTCTGTATCTTCTGAACTCCTTGAGAAACTACTCATTTATTTTATACTGATGCTTGATCATATAAATGAACTTCTTTCAGTGTTGAGTAACAGATTTGTCAGACTTCTTCTGATATTTTGATTCTTCATGTCTAGTTGACATTTTTCGTCTTGATTCCTTATTTCATATTTATTATTTACTTCTCTTTCTTATCTGAGTTGAGTTCTCATCTACTTATTACAAATAGAACTAGTCATATGACTTTCACTTGAGTTTTGAATTCAACATTTACCCTTTGCTACAATGAACTACTAAACTATATATAACAGTTCATTTCTACTTCTATTTTCTATCGACTGATAAAAATACATTTTCCAATGTTTTCACTAAAATAAAATGTAGCTCCTTTTCACAGTCTTCTTTGAACTTTATGAAGGGTTTTGAGGCACAAACGCAGCGGAATAAACGCGAAAAATAAATCAAAATAGCGAAAACCTCCGCAGGATCCATGCGAAAACAAAAGATTTAATTCGGAGATAAAGAATAAATACCTTTAGAAGCTTTAACAGTTCATTAATGGAAGATTAATGGAGGTCTAAAGCTTGTTTAATAACCACGTATCCCGCTCTCGCGATCTACGCTCTACGGTATCCACACGAAAACTTTTCATGTAGGATTGATGTGTACTAGCACCCGAAAACTGCTTCTTTCTCTCTATCTTCCTCTTTTCTCAAAACGGCTAGGGTTTTAGTAAAAATCTGTCTCTTAAATTAAATAAGCACATAAAGAGATTATATAGAGAGAGAAATAAGTTTTCTAATTATAATCCAATTATAATTAATACTAATTCAAAATTCTAAATTATTTAATTAAGTCTCACTTAATTAATTAATAATTAATTTTGGAATTAGTTTAAATAATTCATTTATTCTATTTATATAATTAATTAAGTCATACTTAATTAATATCATAAATAAAATAAATTACTTATTTAATTTAAATTCACAATTTAAATTATTTCTCCTTCAAGCGTTCTTTGTGTGTGACCCTATAGGTTATTATTACATTGGCAACAATTTTAATATCTAATTAAAATTGTAAACAATGAGCGACATCTAGTAATACATCATTGCTACCCAAATAATAATAATAAATCGGTAATTCGATCAAGCCTTTAGTGAATAATATTCCATGTAATATAATCCATTTAATCTTGATATTATAGATTAAACTCAAGGCATATCTCGTGTCATCCTCTTCATAATTTAATCTTTATTTTCTTGATCGATGAGTAGACTATTAAAATCAAATCAACATTTGAGCACGGCCGTGCATTTCATAGTCCCACTCAAACAAGAGGCCAATAATATCACTCCTAAAATTAAGAGGATTAAATCTCATCTAGATCATTCATATTTCTCATACGATTCATAATATACCCAATGTCCACTTTTATCATCACCCGGTCAAAGGTAACTTTTAATGTAATCAAAGTATATTAATTCTCGTATAGAAATATAATGATTTCAGGTCTAAGGATCATTACACCATTATCACAGTGAGAATTACTTATGACACTTATTTAACATGTAGAATCTCACGACGGGTCATTCCAGTGCCATGCATTGAGACATGCACTTATGTTCTTGACTTTAGTATCACCATACCTATGACCAATGAGATGTAGTCATCTGTCAAGAAACATACTAGTCTTTGTGCATTATTATTGTCCTTAAATAATAATACTCGACTAGGGAATTTTAGGAATAAGATACTATTCATATAATCTCATTTTTAAGTCACATACTTAAACATATAAAATACGTATCAAAATTCCAAGGACATTTATTATGCTTTCAATTTATTACGCAGTAAATAAAACATAATAAATAAATAATAATCAATAAAACATAATCCTTAATAATAAATATTTTCCTTAAAATATAAAAAGTATTGTCTCTAGAGCACAATTACTAACAATCTCCCACTTGCACTAGAGCCAATTATCCAAGTATCCAATACTCATGGAACTAGTGTGACTTTCGTGCTTCTGCTGTGACAAAACCTTTAGTCAGTGAGTCTGCAATATTATTATTAGTATGCACTTTACATATATGTATATCTCCTTGATCATTAATCTCATTAATTATGTGATATCTCCTAAGTACATGCCCAAACAGCCTCCTTGGCTGCTTCGCAAACATCAATATACTCAGGCTCTATTGTAGAATCAACAACTGTCTCTGCTGTGAACCATTCCAGCATACAACATCTCAATAAAAATAGATAAAACACAAAGTCAGACAGACACATTAAATCATCGTTGTCTGTCTAGAAACTAGCATCACTGAAACCTCTTACAACTAGCTTCACATCTCCTCCATATAACAAGAATGAATCTTTAGTCCTCTTCAAGTACTTAAGAATATTCTTGACTGCCGTCCAGTGACCTTCACCTGGATTAGACCGGTATCTACTCGTCATGCTTAAAGCATACGAGACATCAGGACGAGTACATATCATTGCATACATTATAAAACCAATTGCTAACGCATATGGAACTTTACTCATGCGGTCCTTATCATCCAATGATTTAGGACAAATTTTATTTTGAGATCATTATCCCATGAGACATTGGGACATAAAATTTAGCCTCTTTGCATTCGAAATCGATGTAAAACTTTGTCAATGTATGTACTCTAACTTAGGCCGATCAATCTCCTTGATCTATCTCTATAGATCATGATCCCTAATATATAGGTCGCATCGCCTAAGTCTTTCATTGAGAAATTATTTCTCAACAACGTCTCCACAGTCTATAGAGAAGGAATGTCATTCCCTATTAGTAATATATCATCAACATATAATACTAGGAATGCCACATGGCTCTCACGAAACTTCTTGTAAACACAAGTTTCATCTTCATTCTGAATAAAGTCAAACTCTTTTTGACTGTTTCATGAAAATAAATGTTCCATCTCTTAGAATCTGGAGTGTTCATAGCGTCTTGGTAGGTGAGAGACTCATCTTCATCCACAAGCATCACATCACCATCTTGAGTCAAGAGAAATCCATAATATCTCTCGGGCTCATGGTGAATCCTATCAGACCTACGAACAACCTGTGTTTCTTGAGCAGTATTGTTTTCTTGTACATACTGCTTAGGTTCATCCATTGGTTCAATGTTATCATGTGGGTCTCGAACTTCATCGAGATCTATTATCCTCCCACTGTCTTTCTTAGAGAGCATCTCTCTCAAGAAACATAGCAGTTCAAGCAACAAACACTTTGTTCTCGGAAGGATTATAGAAAGAATAACCCCCTGTTTCAGTTGGGTATCCCACAAAATTATATTTATCTGATTTTGGTCCTAGCTTGTCAGAGATTAGACGTTTCACAAACGCTTTACATCCCTAAATTTTTATAAATGACATGGTGTGACGTTTCTTAGTCCATATCTCATAAGAAGTCTTTTGAACCATTTTAGTAGGAACACAATTAAATGTATATGGAGCCATTTCCAGGGTCCAACCCCAAAAACTAATTGGAAGATTCCTTGACTCAACATTGATCGCACCATGTCCAACAAGGTGTGATCCCTCCTATCAAAAAAAACTTTTCTTTGATATTTTCTACTTCATCTTTATAGTCTTTGAACTTTTCAAATGATTCGGATTAGTTCTTCAAAAGATACATATATCCGTATCTACTAAAATAATTAGTAAATTTTATGAAGTTAATAAAATTTACCTTTTGTCATCGTACACGTATGACCACATACATCACTATGTATAAGTCATACATCACTATCGGACAACGGACTCAAATTTCAGAAAATCTACGACAGCCGTTTCAGAATTCGTATCGAATACGATTCCCATAATAAAAACAAACATGTATCATATACATACATCAATACACACAATCATCACATGATTATACATCATATGAATATCATATATTCATAATATATAAAAACATATACATATTGTATCAATACAAAATTATGATAGATCGCATACATGCTTACATATCGAAAACTATTAAGCACATAACCGAATTAAAACGTTTCGCAAGTAGCTCTGATGCCATTGAAGCGTTTCGAGGCACAAAAGCAGCGGAATAAACGCGAAAAATAAATCAAAATAGTGAAAACCTCCGCAGGATCCATGCGAAAACAAAAGATTTAATTCGGAGATAAAGAATAAATACCTTTAGAAGCTTTAACAGTTCATTAATGGAAGATTAATGGAGGTCCAAAGCTTGTTTAATAACCACGTATCCCGCTCTCGCGATCTACGCTCTACGGTATCCACACGAAAACTTTTCATGAAGGATTGATGTGTACTAGCACCCGAAAACTGCTTCTCTCTCTCTCTTCTTCTTTTCTCAAAACGGCTAGGGTTTTAGTAAAAATCTGTCTCTTAAATTAAATAAGCCCATAAAGAGATTATATAGAGAGAGAAATAAGTTTTCTAATTATAATCCAATTATAATTAATACTAATCCAAAATTCTAAATTATTTAATTAAGTCTCACTTAATTAATTATTAATTAATTTTGGAATTAGTTTAAATAATTCATTTATTCTATTTATATAATTAATTAAGTCATACTTAATTAATATCATAAATAAAATAAATTACTTATTTAATTTAAATTCACAATTTAAATTATTTCTCCTTCAAGCGTTCTTTGTGTGTGACCCTATAGGTTATTATTACATTGGCAACAATTTTAATATCTAATTAAAATTGTAAACAATGAGCGACATCTAGTAATACATCATTGCTACCCAAATAATAATAATAAATCGGTAATTCGATCAAGCCTTTAGTGAATAATATTCCATGTAATATAATCCATTTAATCTTGATATTATAGATTAAACTCAAGGCATATCTCGTGTCATCCTCTTCATAATTTAATCTTTATTTTCTTGATCGATGAGTAGACTATTAAAATCAAATCAACATTTGAGCACGGCCATGCATTTCATAGTCCCACTCAAACAAGAGGCCAATAATATCACTCCTAAAATTAAGAGGATTAAATCTCATCTAGATCATTCATATTTCTCATACGATTCATAATATACCCAATGTCCACTTTTATCATCACCCGGTCAAAGGTAACTTTTAATGTAATCAAAGTATATTAATTCTCGTATAGAAATATAATGATTTCAGGTCTAAGGATCATTACACCATTATCACAGTGAGAATTACTTATGACACTTATTTAACATGTAGAATCTCACGACGGGTCATTCCAGTGCCATGCATTGAGACATGCACTTATGTTCTTGACTTTAGTATCACCATACCTATGACCAATGAGATGTAGTCATCTGTCAAGAAACATACTAGTCTTTGTGCATTATTATTGTCCTTAAATAATAATACTCGACTAGGGAATTTTAGGAATAAGATACTATTCATATAATCTCATTTTTAAGTCACATACTTAAACATATAAAATACGTATCAAAATTCCAAGGACATTTATTATGCTTTCAATTTATTACACAGTAAATAAAACATAATAAATAAATAATAATCAATAAAACATAATCCTTAATAATAAATATTTTCCTTAAAATATAAAAAATATTGTCTCTAGAGCACAATTACTAACACTTTATTTTGCTCTAAAAAAGTCTTTGTCTTGATCTTCTTCTTGAAGGTTGTGTTCCTTTGAAACTCTTCACAATCATGACAGAATTGTCTTCTATTGATTCAGTTTCTGCAAAGATTCCATTCCATTTGTCTTTAATTATTCTGGGAAATTTTGATTAACTGATAATTGTTGTGAATCTTATCAATCGATCCTTATTTGCTTATCAATTGATGAATAGATTATCCATTGATCAATTGATGTATTAATGGATATTTTGGTTATCCATCGATTTCTTATCCATTGATTGCCTTGGTGCTTCCATCCATTGATGGAGATCCATTGAATTGACTTTTATTGACTTTTATCCATCGAACACCATCATTATACATCGACTTCAATATCTGTTGATCACTTTATTTGAGAGAATTCTGACTTATAATATTTACACTTTGTCAGCCATTCTTCACATCCATTGATGAGCTATCAATCAAAATCAATAGATATCAGTTGACTAGCACAATGCATCCATCGATGTATTACAATCAATTGATAAATAAGGATCCTGAATCAACTGCTATAATCCAATTATTAGTTGATTAACAACAACTTCAACTACTAATTGGTTCCCTAGTCAATAGATATTTATAAGATATATATCCATTGACCCGTTATAAATAAATTTATCAAATTTATAATTCTAAGTAATTTGTTATCATCATACTACATGATTCCTAGCAGTTTGATTTGAGTCACGCTAGAACATATAAATTGTTATCTAGTTCAGCAATATTATAAGCCTCATCATTGAAATAAAATAAATAACTATTATTATTTAATTAAAATGAAAAAGCTTTTCTTGGCTAAACAAGAAATTTATATAATGTCTTTGCTAATTGCAAGCACGTTATAACAATTATCAAGTTCTAAATTTGCCTTGTAGGTCAAAAGTTAAGTAACGAGTTCCTCTAACTAGAGCAACTACCTTTACTCCAATTCAAACCTGATACCCGAAGCTTGACCCTTACTGATCATCTTCTTTTGATCTTCCAAATAAGCATGACAGTTTAATTTTTAGTCTCCCGATTTTCCATAGAAGCGACAATCTTCTTCTTTATCAACACCTCATTCAGACTTTAGAGCCTGTTTTGGGATTGGACTTTGGTTTGATAATAGAACTAGATCAAATCTTCTCATTGCCTTTCCATTTTCCTTTCCCTTTTGCATTCTGTATGTTTACCATCAGTATGGTAGTAGTTCATGCATTTATCATGTTGCTTTTAGCAGTTCTCAACATGCTTAGCAATTCAATGGGTGTTTCACCAATCTTATTCATTTTTTTATTCATAACAAACTAAGAATATTTGTTGTTCAAAGATTGTAAGATCAAATCTAGCCGAGTCTCCAGACCAGTCTGGAAACCAAAACTGTCAAGGTACTTATTATACCCTATAATCTTTAGAAAATGTGATGCAACCAGGTCTCACTCTCCCTACTTGTAAGTGTATAGTGCCCTTTTATTGACAAATATATCTTGACGAGTCTGTCCCTCAAACATCCTTTGAGGGTGCTGAATCGTCTCATAAGCATCTATATTCTCGAGTTGCATCTTAAGCTTAACACTCATAGTTGCAAATATGAGACATGAAACATCAGTCACAACATCAATTTTATTCCAATAAGCACTATGATTAGCACATGTTACATTCTCAGCTTTAAGAGCAGGGGAAGAGATTTGACTAACATTGTGGTGCCCGATGATGATCCTCAAGCTCCTATGTCAGTCGATGAAATTTGTTCTCATCAACTTGTCATTCTCAAAAATTGATCGCATAGAGAAGTTGTTTGTGTTATTTATCATTTGATATCTATAATATTAAACTGTATAAAATAAACTAGATTGCAGATTTATTATTAATTATGTTCAAGTGATTATGGTATATCACAATATACCTCACACTATTTTTATCAAACTAATAGCATTAACTATTAATTCGGAAATAATTTTTCTAAATCCTTCTGGTGAGCCAAGATCCATATTTTATCCATGTTTTAAGTTAGTGTGAGCTAATACTCCAAAAACACGACTATTTAGGTAGACAACTATTGTTAATTATATCAAATTTAACTATTGGATAGTTTGGTGGAACAACCTCTTGTACACATTTATCCAATAAATCTTATCAAAATCTAAGCCTCTAAATCCATAATCCTATTGCGATTATTCAGTTAAGTAAGACCCAATGATCTAATAAATTAAGTACATTACTCATCATGTCTTTTCATGATAGATGAGAGCGCTTTGCTTAGCAAACCCACTCTTTCTCAATCTAGGTGTTGACGAGTATTAGTCATTGGAAGACATCTGATTAGCTTAATATGTATCTAGGGATTTCATTATTATGAACGATCATGATCCTATCATAAAGAGATTCTCAATTTTTCCTTGAATTAAATATTTCTAATCAATATTCATCAATGATTTGATTTCCAGTTAGTTGGAGAAGTCAAAAGTGTTTTCACTTAATACCCAACAACCTTAAAGGTTAGTAACGCTCTTTTGACATAATCTCCCTATCTTAGAATAAAGAAAATTAATATATAATTCCATTTTTCATAAATAGAAGAATCTCATAAGCGTTTGCTTAAATTTTAAAATCTTGAATCGTTACAGATCTTATCTTTCTTAAGCAAGCATGACATGAGTATTGTATCTAATACATACATGATTAATCTAATTAAAGCATGCATCTTAACTCTACACATACATTGTATCCAATACATTCATACATATGTAAAGTGCATAAATTAAACGTATTTGGTTATGGCCCATCCTTAGGGATCTTTCCAAGCTAATGAAAAATATCAAGATAAATCTATGGTGATAAATAAAATACATTACAAAACATGTCATCATCTTTGAATCGCCTCTTTGGATTGCCTCCTCTAGATAGCCCATTGGATTGTCTTCTTTTACATTACATAATTGAAAACAATGTCATTCTAATGAACTTACAAGGAGAACTCGAGTTACATTCGAGATAATACATTACAAAGAATAAAATGACATATAAGTCGTATTTAAAAACCAGACCATAAACAAAAAAATTATCCTATGGGTCTCAAGGCCATAACCATCCACCATGCTCAAGTACCAATTAATGAACATCTCATATTATTTAATCATATTATCCCATATCATATTTAAATGACCCAATCAAAGAAATCATATAAGGTAAAAATCAGAAAATTTAAATTTAATTTCTGAAAATAATAAATCACCATTTTCAGCCTCTAAACAACGTCAAACACCTTATATCTGTGTTCAAACGCTCGTTTCCCTTTCCGAAAAGGTACAAATTTCAGAAAATCTACTGCAGCCGTTTCAGAATTCGTATCGAATACGACTCCCATAATAAGAAAAAACATGTATCATATACATACAACAATACACACAATCATCACATTATTATACCTCACATGAATATCATATATTCATAATATATACATACATATACGTATTGTATATATCAATACGAAATCATGGTAGATCGTAAATATGCTTATATATTGAAAATTGTTAAACATATAACCAAATTAAAACATTTCGCAGGTAGCTCTGATACCATCGAAGGGTTTCGAGCACATAAATGCAGCGGAAAAAGCGCTAAATAAACCAAACCATAATAAAAATCGAAACCCTCTGTAGGATCCATGCGAAAATAAAAGATTTAATTCAGAGATAAAGAACAAATACCTTAAAAACTTTAACAGTTCATTAATGGAGGATTAATGAAGGTCCAAAACTTATTTAATCGCTATGTATCCCGCTCTCACGATCTACACTATATCTTCACGAAAATTATTCTCACAAATACTTTTCTTGAAGGATTGATGTGTACTAGCACCCAAAAACTGTTTATTTCTCTATCTTCCTCTTTTCTCAAAACGGCTAGAGTTTTAGTAAAATATTTATTGTCATATTAAATTAGCCCATAAAGAGATTATTATATAGAGAGAGGAATAAATTTTCTAATTATTATCCAATTATAATCCAATTATAATCAATAATAATCCAAAATTCTAAATTATTTAACTAAGTCTCACTTAATTAACTAATTACAAATTTTAGAATTAGTTTAAGTAATTCATTAATTTAATTTAATTAATTAATTAAGTCATACTTAATTAATATCATAAATAAAAAATTACTTATTTAATTTAAATTCATAATTTAAATTATTTTTCCTTCAAGCGTTCTTTGTGTGTGACCCTGTAGGTTGTTATTACGTTGACAAGAATTTTAATATCTAATTAAGATTATAAATAATGAGCGACATCTGGTAATACATCATTGCTACCCAAGTAATAGTAATAAAATCGGTGATTCGATTAAACCTTTCATGAATAATATTCCATATAATATAATCCATTTAACCTTGATATTTTAGATTAAATTCGAGACATGTATTGTGTCATCCTCTTCATAATTTAATCTTAGTTTTTTTAATCAATGAGTAGACTATTAAATCAAATCAACATTTGAGCATAGCCGTGCATTTCATTGTCTCACTCAAACAAGAAGCTAATAATATCACTCATATATTAGGAGGGTTAAAACTCATTTAGATCATTCATATTTCTCATACGATTCATAATATACCCAATGTCCACTTTTATCATTACCCGGTCAAACTTAACTTTTAATATAATCAAAATATATTAATTCTCGTACAGAAATATAATAATTCCAGGTCTAAGGATCATTATACCATTATCACAGTGAGAATTACTGACGACACTTTTAACATGTAGAATCTCACGATGGGTCAATCTAGTGCCATGTACTCTTACATATACCTATGTTTTTTTACTTTAGTATCACCATATATATGACTAATGAGATGTGGTCATCAGTCAACAAACATACTAGTCTCTATGCATTATTATTGTCCTAAAATAACAATACTCGACTAGGGATATTCAGGAATAATGATAATGTTTTCACGTACTTAAAGATATATAGTACGTATCATTTTTTCAAGGACATTTATTATGCTAACATTTATAACGCAGTAAATAAAGACATAATAAATAAATAAATAATCAATAAAAATATAATCCTTAATAATAAAATATTTTCCTTAAAACATAAAAGTATTGTCTCTAGAGCACAATTACTAACACTTTTGGCTTATAAAATGATTAATGACGTGGTTTTGTAATAAAATTTTGTTATAAAATATTATTCAATGATGCAAGTACACAATATCTTATAGATAAATTTTTTGACTTGATGGAAAAGATGTCATTAACACTTATATAAATTACTCTAATTATCCAATTGTTGCCTTGTAAATAACAATTGTAGAAAGGGGTTGAATACAATTGTACAAACTAATTGACTAAATCAAACACAAATATAAAGAACTGACAGATTTTATTAACTGTGTAAAAAATATGGTATAATACAAAAACTCTCTCAAGAAAAATAAAGTTCTTAAGAGATGCTAGGTTATGAGAAAGATAATACAATTTGAACTTTTTCAAACTAAACCTATTATGTGCTTATATAGACACAGTTACAATCATCTAAAATAGAAAGTTAATCAATAACATAAAACTAGGAAAACTTTTCTATCTGAATTTCCTGATAATTGAAATGTCTGATTTTCTATAACCGACCATCTTATCTCAATATTTATCTCCATCATCTCCTGGTTTGTATGAATAGAATCTCAGACTCTGATCAAGTATACTATGATTGAGATATACGTTGATGATAAAGTCTGATTTGCCTAAATTCTAATCTTCATAAACTCTGACATATTCATATCCTCTAATCTAAAAATCTCCCCTCAATTTATACTTTGTGAAATAAAGTATAAATTCTTATATGATGATGTCAAAAACCAGTAGAGACAAATGCATTGATAAAGTCAGTATTTACAAGAATTGGTTACCATTCTACTCAGTCAATTTTTCTGAATCCAAAATAAGAAATGATTAGATTCTTTAGTAACTTCTCTTCAATAGCTTCCAGAGCCTGCTTCATTTCTTCCTTAATCTTCTTCAACTCTTCATTTGAGTCATATATTTGAAAGATAGCAGCCCTCAGATTGTAGATTGAATTTATGCTCATACTTTCTCACAGATATATAAAACCTATTTTCTTCTCATCAGTATTAAAAGATAAATGAGTGAATCCTAATGTTGTGTTCAATGAAGCAGAGTTTGTCACCGTCTCTTTTTCTATATCATCTTCAAGAACAAACCTAGGTCTGTATACCTCATCAACGTTTATTTTCATTCCTTTTTATTTGTTTGAAATTGTCTTCTTGATGCTTTTAACCCATCTGCTTGTAGAGTCCTTAAACAAATATAAAATATACTATAGCTCATGTTCACCACCATCCAGTTCATTTTTAACACTTAACAACCTTTTGATTTCTTCATTAGCAACAATCATACTAGTATGAATACTAACCATTTATATGTTTAATTCCTCTACAAGTTTTTTAGATTGTGAATTAGATATATATATCAAAAGAGTTGAGTATTGGTACATGAATGTTGGATATAGAGGGCTCTTCTTCGGTGTTGGCCTTGAGAGAATAATTTTCATATTTCTAATTTCATCCTCATTAGTATCATCCCAACATTTTACTTCTATAATATATGCCTTCCCAGACTACTACTTTAAGAGGGCTTCATACTTTGCTTCAAGTTCCAAAAACTCCTTGTCCTTCTTGGCTTGTTTATACTTTTTGCATTATATTATAAAGTGACCAAAAATTCATTGCCATTGAAACATCGTATCTTGGCCCTATCAAAAGTTCCAGTTTTGTATCCACATTTGAGCTAGACTTTGGAGCCTTCCTTTTACTAGAGAAACCAAAAGTTATTCTTTGTTTAAAATTCTTATTTTTCTATAATCTCAAATTTCTAAATTTTTTAGTCATGAAAACCATAGATTTGTTGTCCATTCCTTTTAGCTCCTCAATGGTGTAGAATCCATCCTCTTCCACAATACCTTCAATAGACTTTCCTTCATCCATGTCATCTTCACATAGTTGATCTATTTTCATGACTTGACTTGAGGAGACATGTTTTTGCTTTTTTGGCTCATTAATAATCAATGCGCTAGACACATTAGTCATCTTTCCTCTATTGGCTATTATGGACCTCTTTTGCTGAAACTCAAACTCATGTGTTTTGAGAATTATATACAGTGTCTCAAGGGCTTATTCAAATCCTTTATTTTTCTTTTACAGATATTTTATATTCTAAGTGCTCTAGAATGGTTAAAAGAAATTTTATATTTTTTTCCTTGGTCTCGTAAAATTTTCCATGAAGTTGTAATCCATTGATAAGCTTATTAAGCCTCTCAAATACCTCAGTAATCCAATCATTTGGCTTTGACATAAAAGCCTCATACTAAGATACAAGAATTTGTCTTTGATTATCTCTCACCTCCTCAGTTCCTTCACAAAAGACTTTTATAGTTTCCCAGATGTGTTTACCTGATGTCAATTCACAATATTGTTGTACATCACTATGTCATGATTTAATTAAAATCAACATGATGATATTATCCAAAGAAACCTTCTCTTTCTCTGTATTAATATACATAGAAGGTTATTTAGGTACCCAAGTTGCAGGGATAATCTCAGAACCACTAGTTGTCTCTAGAACTAAGGTTACTGACATGAATGACTTATTTTTCAGAATCTCATAATTCTTGGATTTGCAGCTCTTATGAACAAAAAAATCTTTTTCTTTCATAGATTGTATTTCACTCTATCAAATAGGGTAATCTTGATACTGGTAAGTTTTTGAGGACTCGCTCTTTTGATCTTTTACCATTTGTATGTCAATAAACTTGCTCTGATACCACTTGTTAGAAATGATGAGCACTCTTGTAGAATTTGCAGAGGGCGTGAATGTATATTCTTATCTTTTTCAAGTTTACTGGATTTTTCTTTTCATGTCTGATTCTAAGTGTTTATGATGTTGTGAGTGTAATAGTAAGTGTATGTTAACAAATAGATAAATAATGGAATGCATCAAACATAAATAAACTTTAATCTAATTGTTGTATTAGATTAGTTTGTTATAATTCTGAAAATCAAACTTGATTTTTAGCCTCTTATTCTTGGGAGAGATACAAGATTTGAATGCAAAAATTGACTCATGCAAATAGAGTAATGTGCATCATATATAGACAACATATCCTTGCACATGCTCTACTACATTCTATAACTAAAACAGGAAACAAAACAAAAAAACTTTCATTTCTAGTACTATCTTATTTTAGCTATCAACTAGAACAAGACAAACAACTGATCATGCCTCCATTTTGTCTGTTCTTTCTATAGCACTTAAATTTAGCACTGGCTTTATATTATGTTTATTGGACCTAAGGGAATAAGAACCCATATTAAAAGTCCAACCAATTGTGCTACTACTTAGTCCAACGGACCGTATCGACTTGATCCATGATAAAGAGTAACAAGTTTAGTCCAAAGGAGCTCATAGTCCAAAAGACCATAAGTCGATGTGATCATTCAAGTTTTTTATATATTCATACATATATATACCAGCACAAAGGCAAGATTATAGTACCCAAATATAGTATTTGGATCAACTATATATTACGAACAATACTAATATCAACCCATGTAATTATTGGACTGTTCAATCCAATCAACTATATACGGCCCAACTCATCTAGGTGGTAAGTCTACAGGCCCAATGACCATAACACAGATGATTGGAACGTATAGATAAACTATAGATATAAATATGTGTATCATAAATATCTATATCAAAGTGAAGTTCAAATATCCGAATATTAGGGGATGACTCAACTGCACGATAAACCTTATCATGAGATGGAGATAAATGTTGTTACCTCATAGTTCGGATCGAACGTTGAGGCTACCGCCTATATATACATGCTTCAGCGTACCATATCGGGCATTCACTCTGCTTTCACTACCCTATATAGCTTACATATATACACATACATACTTTAGAATCTCCATATCACAGACGATCACGTATAACAAATACACACGTCCATACTACCGTTCCGCGACGGTCCAATCACCATCAATCTATCTTCCATTGAAGGAGCTTCGTCATACCATCCGACGGCCAAATTCCATCTACCATATATATTTTTATTTTACTTGTTCTTAATTTACATTTATTTGAATATTCTATTAACTTGAGCGTCGGAGTCCCTTTGGACGCCACCACCCCCGGTGTCCCTTGGGCCTAACATTCTTTCCTTGTTTCTTGTTTGTGGTTGACAGGTGTCATTCCCGAATCAATCCATGTGACCGTAGATTTCTTGCTTCTACAGTTTGGCGCCGTCTGTGGGAATGACACAACCGTACTCTACCAGCCATGACTAATCTCGAAGAGGGAGAGATCAATGTTTCGGCCCAGCTCGCTTCCTTGATAGAGCAGATCAATGAGACCAACAATAATCTCCAAACCATGCGTCAGGAGAACATAACATTTCGTGAGGAAAATGCAACTCTACGCTCGAAAGTGGAGTCCTTGGAAGCTAGTCGACTGAATGATGCACAAACAAGAAAAGTTGATTCGACCGTTAGTCCAATGTAGGCTCTGGATTCAACTCCAGCAGGACATACCAACAAAGCCTCTAACATTAAGTCAACCCCACCCACAAGGGGTCTTGGGGAATCGAGTGGTACGATACATGCCGGCGTTACAGTGGTTGATCTTGATGGAGTCGTCCGACCTCCTCCAACAAAGGAGTCTACCGACGCCTCTAAACAGATCATGAAAGATGCCAATCAGGTAACCTCCAACAATATTATCAATGTCACGCCTACTGAGACACCTCTGGTTACTCCTCTAGGAAGCAATAAGGCCCTCACACCAGAAGAACTCGTTGAACAAATGGTAGCTAGAAAGTTTGAGGACATGGAAGCTCTTATTAGCCGCATTCTAGGAGTCCCTGCACCCATCAAGAAGAGTCTACCAAACAGCTTCACGGATTCTCTATTTGTGGATAACATTGCCTTGTTGGAGATGCCTGAGAAATTCGTATATCCAACCATGAAGATGTACAACGGTAAAACAGATCCAAACGACCATATTGCTAGTTACAAGCATATGATGTTCATGACTGTTATTCCTAGGGAGCTCAGAGAAGCCTGTATGTGTAAAGGCTTTGGATCAAGTTTGATTGGACCAGCTCTTCAATGGTACACACATCTTCCTAACAATTCAATCTCAATGTTTGCTCAATTGACGGACACTTTTGTGGAGCAATTTGCAAGCAGCAGGAAGCTAGAAAAACTTTTAGACGACCTCTACCGGATCAAGCAACGTAGAGGGGAATCTCTAAGGGATTATGTTGCCAGGTTTAATGTAGAAAAAGTTTCCATCACAGCGTGCAACTTGGATACAGTTATCACCGCATTCAGGAAAGGTCTTCATTTCGACTCCGACCTCTATAAGGAATTAACTAAATACCCTTGTCGGACCATGGAAGACGTGTTAGCAAATTCTTGGGCATAAATCAAATGGGAAGAAGATGAATCTAACAGATCTGTTAATCATCATTCATATTTAAAAGACCACAGAGCTAGCAGACGAGCAGAACGCAGGCCTGAACCATACTCAATTAGATGAGATGATCGAAACAATAAGGAGCCTAGGCGTGGACTTCAACCCAGGCGTGAATCAACAACAATTCCAGACTATACTCTTAATGTGGAACCTGTCGAAATTGTAACGGTAATGAAGAAAATGGGTGACAAAGTCAGGTCGCTAGAAAAGATCAGGAAGCTAGCAGACCAGCGAGACTTAAACAAATGGTGTGAATTCCACAATGATCATAGACATACCACTGGTGATTGTATTGCCCTCAGGTTTGAAGTAGCAGGGTTACTCAAAAGGGGCTCAAAGAGTTCTTATCCAACAAAGGCAAAGAGACCTTGAACAAAGTAGAAAACAAGGCATTACCACCGCCAGAGCCACCTCAACAAATCAGAACATGTAATGTGATCAGTGGGGGTTCAGAAGTTAGTGGAGTGACATATTCGGCTGCCAAGAGACATGCGAGAGAGGCTTCAGTAGTTGAGGGGAAGCCGAGAAGAGCTCCAACCAACTACACCGGCCAAACCATTAGCTTCGTTGATGACGAAGCTACAGATTTGCCCTTCCCTTACCATGATGCTTTAGTCATTTCATTATTAATATCTAATTGCATGACTAGACGTATTTTAATTGATCCTGGTAGCTCGGCTAATATATTATTTTTAAATTCTCTTAGGGGGATGGGGATCGATGGGACCACCATCGTCCACAAATCAACTGTGCTGGTAGGCTTTAGTGGTGAGCACAAGCATTCAATTGGCGAAGTAACATTACACGTCTATGCCGAAGGAGTCAATCTACCTACAAAGTTCATAGTGGTTGATGCACCTTCATCCTATAATGTAATAATGGGGCGACCTTGGATTCACGAGATGAAAGCAGTACCTTCCACTTATCATCAAGTCATCTGTTTTCCTACCAAATGGGGAGTTAGAGAAATTAGAGGTACCCCAAAAGCAGCAAGACAGTGCTATCAAACGACGCTCAAAGACTCAGTCTCAAGAGACTAGTCAGTTGAACATCAAGCAAATAATGTGGAGATACCAAAATGTACTGTCGAACCATCCATGGAGGATCTCGATGAAATCAGTATTAGTGACAAGTTCCCGGATCATAAAGTACAAGTTGGGTCGAAATTAGCCCCAGAGCTTCGAACTCGACTCATTGAATTCTTGAAGAAGCATCACCATTGTTTCGCATGGTCTCATAAGGACATGACTGGAATTGATCCCAACGTGGTAACTCACAAGCTACAAGTGGATCCAAACCACCCTCCAGTTAAGCAAAAATGCAGAAAATTTGTTGTCGAGCGAAATCGAGTAATCAATGAAGAAGTCCAAAAGCTCCTCGATAATGGTTCTATCCGAGAGGTCAACTACCCCGATTGGGTCGCCAACATAGTGGTTGTAAAGAAGAAGAATGGAAAACCCATAGTATGCATCGACTTCACCGATCTCAACAAGGCTTGTCCAAAAGACCCATTCCCTCTACCTCACATTGACTCAGTGGTCGACGCAACAGCGGGACATGAACTTCTTAGCTTTCTAGATGCATGCAGTGGTTATAATTAGATCCTTATGCATCCAAACGATCAAGAAAAGACAGCCTTTGTTATTGAAAGAGGAATCTTCTACTTCAAGGTTATGCCTTTTGGACTCAAGAACGCTGGATCAACCTACCAACGGCTAGTCAACAAGATGTTCAGAAGGTTGTTGGTCAAGACTATGGAGGTTTACATCGACGATATGCTAGTAAAGTCTTTGGAAGCTCAAGACCATTTGGATCACCTACGTCAGACATTTGAAGTACTAGAAAGGTATAACATGAAACTCAACCCCACTAAATGCTCATTTGGTGTGTCTTCAGGTAAGTTCCTTGGATATGTGGTCACAAAGCATGGCATTGAGGCCAACCCAGATCAAATTCGCTCAATTCAGAACCTTCAACCACCAAAGAGTGTAAGGGATGTTCAACGGCTCAACGGTCGCATTGCAGCACTCAGTAGATTCATTTCAAAATCGTTAGAAAGATGTCGCATATTCTTCTCCAAAATCAAGAAGACAAAGGAATTCGAATGGACAAAGGAATGCCAAAAGGCATTAGACGAACTCAAGGAGTACCTGACATCTCCTCCACTGTTAGCCAAGCCCAAAGACAAAGAACCACTTTATCTTTACTTATCAGTATCAGATTCAGTCTACTATATTTCTAAATCATTATTGGATGCCGAAACCAGGTACAGTCAGTTGGAAAAGTTGGCTCTTGCACTTGTCACATCGGGGATGAAGCTAAGGCCATACTTTCAAAATCATCCAATCATTGTTCGGACTGAGTATCCACTCAAGAGCATCATACATAGGCCAGAGTTATCCGGTCGACTTACTAAATGGGCTATTGAACTCAGTGAATACGACATCAATTTTTAACCCAGAACAACAATCAAGTCTCAAGCCCTAGCAGACTTTATAGCGGATTTCTCACCGGAGGTGAAATTGAAAGTAGACAAAGAAGTGTTATGCTTGGGAAATGGGTCTGACCAACCATTGGGAGCAAAATGGAAACTTGCGGTCGACGGATCCAGTACTAGCAAAGGATGCGGATTGGGAATAGTGCTCACTAAGCCAACCGGTGAAGTAATTCAAAGAGTAGTAAGATGCGACTTCAAAGCAACAAACAACGAGACTGAGTATGAAGTAATGATCGCTGAACTCGACCTCGCTATAGAACTCGATGCCAAGAATATAGAAGTTATATCAGACTCACAGCTTGTGGTGAATCAACTTAGTGGACTCTATCAAGCAAAAGTCTCACGAATGTCTGCCTACGTAAAAGCTGTAAAGGAAAGAGCTAAATCATTCAGTACTTTCTCAATTAGTCAAGTTCCAAGAGCAGAGAACGACCATGCAGACGCACTTGCTAACATTGGATCATCACTCCAAGTTAAGGAAGATATAAACATTCCTGTAGTCTACATGCAATGGCCAGCGGTATGGAAATGAGCAGAACAACCAGCCAACCATGTCAATCCAGTATCATGCATTCAGTGGCCTGCAGTTTGGAAGGAGTCGGAGAGAGTCTTTGACATCAATGACGAATCTTGGATGACACCCATACTCGATTACTTACTCAGTGGCGTACTTCCAAATGACAAATATGAATCAAGGAAGCTCAAAATTAAAGCAGCAAGGTTTACTATCTATAACAGTTGACTTTACAAAAGGTCCTTCTCGGGACCATTGCTCAGATGTTTAAGCCCGGAGGAAGCTAAGTATGTAATGACCGAACTACATGAGGGAGAATGCGGCAACCACTCTAGTCCAAGGAGCCTGTGTAATAAGGCCTTAACAACAGGCTACTATTGGCCTATAATGAGGATGGATACATACGAGTTTGTAAAATGATGTGACAAGTGCCAGAGGTTTGCCCAAGTCTCTCATATGCCACATGAGAAGCTTCATTCTACACTCACCCCATGGCCCTTCATGAAATGGGGGATGGACATAGTAGGAAAGATACATGTTGCACCGGGGCAATGAGTGTTCATGCTAGCAGTCACAGACTACTTCACAAAATGGGTCGAGGCTGAAGCATTTGCTAGGGTACGTGACAAGGAGGTGACGAGCTTTATATGAAAGAATGTCATATGTCGATTTGGAGTTCCGAAAGAGATATTGACAGATAATGGCTAACAGTTCATCAGCATGGAATTTCAAAACTTTTGCAAGGAATGGGGCATTCGACTATCCTTTTCAACTCCCAGGTATCCACCAGGAAATGGACAGGCTGAGTCCAACAACAAGTCAATAGTATCAACACTTAAGAAGCGCCTTAATAAAGCAAAAGGGGGATGGGCATAGGAACTACCTAGAGTGTTGTGGGCCTATCGTACTTCTACTAAAACTTCAATAGGGGAAACACCCTTCTCCCTTGCCTATGGAACCGAGGCAGTCATCCCAGTAGAAGCCGGACTACTCACCGCAAGAACAGAATATATTACCGAAGAAGACAATCAATAAGCACTACAATATGAACTGGATTTACTTGACAAAAAGATAGAACAAGCCCTCATCAGAGTTGCAGCCTATCAAAACCAAGTGGCTCGACATTTCAATAAGAACATCAGAGTCAGACAATTCAATGTGGGCAGCTGGGTATTGAGAAGAGTCTTCTAAAATACCAAGAAAGCTGGATCAGGCAAGTTAGGACCTAATTGGGAGGGACCTTACCAGATTACCAAGGTAGTGGGGTAAGGAGCATACAAGCTTCAAGCATTTGATGGACGCGACATTGCCAACAGTTAGAACGCAGTTCATCTTCAAAAGTATACCTTCTAAACTTCAGTCTACTAATTATTTCTTATTTATGTTATATGCAAGTACTAATATGTGTCCTAGACAACCCAAGGGTCGATCAAACCACACCCATCAAGCCTTATACATGTTCACTTAATCTAGCACTTTAGTGCCACACTTGAGCTACAGGGGATGCAGCTTCTTCAATCGAATCGACTTACCTCAAGCAATGACACTACACCTACTATCCTTGTGTCGGGGGTCCCAGACAAGCTTCGATACAGGGGACTTAACCGCTCTACAAAAAGTTTTATGTTCCTATTTTCAATTACATTTTTACTTCAAGAAGATTACTAACTCAATAGATGGTCGGTGGTCCATGCCACCGACCTGATCAGAGTGGCGCAACGGTAGCGCGATGGGGACACAAACCCATAGGTCCAGGATCGACACCTGGCTCTGATGAAAGCACACAAACTTTCTATTGCAGGGCAATTTAGAGTCACCTGGAATTCGATCATTGAGTAGCTTCAATCTTGCTAAATAACTTCACCAACATCAAAGCTAGAGGAAACCAGGTCTTTGACATCAATATTCTTCATTTCAATCATTTGGAAGAAGCACCAAACAGTCAAGGTATCTCATTAACTTGAGCATCAACAATGTGTTGTATATGTGCCTATGATCGTATTATGCTTGAATAAATTGATTATTCATTTTTAGCTACACATGAAAAAATATTGGCTTATGCTGTTAAGATCATTAACTGCCTCATGCAACTCGACTACATCAAAAGATCACGTCAATTTCATAAAGGTCGTTCAAATTTAGAATATAAGTAAAGTGTCGACGCGACCAATGTTGTCGACCTAAATAGAGTACAAGGCAAAAGTACTACAAGTATGGCTCAAACCAACATACAAAGTTGAGACACCCACAGTAGTATCATCAAAAGGTACCTAGGAAATAAAACTTCTAGATATAATACAGTCAATGCACATGTGATATATCATGCACAAGTTGTGTCAACATGAGTCTCAATCAAGCCATCTGCATCAGGACTCCCTCACCTTTAGTAGTTCTCCGATTGTACATGGGATCATTCTACTATTGTTACATGCACATTATACAAGTATCTGAAGTGGTTCAGTCAACTATATACGACTTCAGTCAACTACATATTGTTCCACTCTACTACTCTTACGTTGGGGCATGTAATCATGTCTTATAAATAAGGTAAGCTCAACCATAAAGTTCATCTGACCATATAATCGATTCAACAACAAGTGAAAATTATTATAGTCAGAAGCAACTATATTTATCTCAACCATCTTAGTTATACTCGATTGCTTCAAGTTCATTCAACTATAAAGTTGATTCAATGGTATTGAATCAAAATTGTTATTGAGCCAATTATATTGAATGTATCATACTATATACCGAATGTTTCCACATGGAATGCGCCTATTACCACCTGGAATGTTACATTTAGAACATGTAAGTCAACAAAAGTGGTACAATACATTATTACTTATGTGATATTCAACCTACCATATTACGTGTGTCAGTCCAACCAAAGGTTCATGATAAAGTTAACGATCATTAAAGTTCAAATAACTATATTGGTTAGACTAACTATATGAACTAAGACCCTCTAATTAAGGATATGTTCGACCTAACAAAATATATTCCCTTCAATTTACATTTCTGTTTGATTAAAGTGATATCAATATTCTATAGCACGTTCAAAATGAAAGGCTCAAACTAACTATAGTTTCAACCTACCTAACATTCATATGCAATCAAGAAACTAAGGCATTTCATGTCCTATTTATGCTTTTATATCAACTTCAAGGGTAACAACATATATGCAAGGTTGGTTCAATAATATGCACGTCTCGTGTAATGGTACGACTATGAAGCTGCTTTAACCGTATATAGTTGTCTCAACTGAAACTAATAACTTAATTCTCACCATGTATTATTATCAGTCTATTTATCCATTATAAATTTAATTGATCAAGTTTTGCATCCTAAGATAATGTAATCCTCAAAACCTACGGGTAGAGTCTTATTGGTTCAACCATATGTACTCTACTCATAGATGCTCCAACTATCCTTGTGATAGTTGAGTCAACCATATAACGTATTCGATAATAATGGTTCGTCCGAAGTTACATGACACCTCATAGCATGACAAGGACATCAAACAATATATGCTCTAAACCTTATCTTTCTATTTCAATCCATTATATTTAATCTATCATGCAATAAACAACTATATACTGATCAATAGTCTACAATACTCACGATGTACTTGTCATACACAAAATAAGTGTCCAACCGACTATATTATTGCTAGTAATTCAGTAGACCATATAAATGGTATCAAAGTACAATGATATATATACAAGTTTGATAATTAACCATTCATCGACATGATAAAGGGTTTGTCAACCATAACATATAAAGTCATTAGGTCATATTATATGTGCCTACATGTGGTGGTTCAGTTGACTATACTCTCATAAAAAATACAACCGACCATATATGATACCAGTACACTACGACATAAGTTTGACATTAAACCATATTCATAGGATTCATGAAAGTTTCAATCGACCGTACCACATAATTACATCATACTATTTGAAACATGTACCCTATATGATTTACTATGGGATATAGTACACTTTCAAGTCGTATCAACTACAGTTGATTCAACTGACAGACTAATATTAGTCATATACAACTTCGAATGGGTTAACAATTGAGCATATCTTAAATGCAAGTATAAACACAGGTCCAAAGTACCTGGAGACACTAATACAAGTTCAAATATATTATATATGTATATATGTATTCGTTTCATCCAAACCAACATCTTGTCAAGTCTTATCCACAAAATAATGACCAGCCAACCATAGTCTTAACCTACTATGTAATTAGGAAAACAACTTTATTGATTCAATCAAACTATACTCTTGACATAAGTACAAAGAACGAAGAATATATATTTTACTCTCTAAGTAGAATGATCGATCAACTTAGAGAGTAAGGGGCAAACTGTAGCACCTAAATTTAGCACTGGCTTTATATTATGTTTATTGGACCTAAGGGAATAAGAACCCATATTAAAAGTCCAACCAATTGTGCTACTACTTAGTCCAACGGACCGTATCGACTTAATCCATGATAAAGAGTAACAAGTTTAGTCCAAAGGACCTCATAGTCCAAAAGACCATAAGTCGATGTGATCATTCAAGTTATTTATATATTCATACATATATATACCAGCACCAAGGCAAGATTATAGTACCCAAATATAGTATTTGGATCAACTACATATTACGAACAATACTAATATCAACCCATATAACTATTGGAATGTTCAATCCAGTCAACTATATACGGCCCAACTCATCTAGGTGGTAAGTCTACAAGCCCAATGGCCATAAAACGGATGATTGGAACGTATAGATAAACTATAGATACAAATATGTGTATCATAAATATCTATATCAAAGTGAAGTTCAAATGTCCGAATATTAGGGGATGACTCAACTACACGATAAACCTTATCATGAGATGGAGATAAATGTTGTTACCTCATAGTTCGGATCAAACGTTGAGGCTACCGCCTATATATACAGGCTTCAGCGTACCATATCGGGAATTCACTCTACTCTCACTACCCTATATAGCTTACATATATACACATACATACTTTAGAATCTCCATATCACAGACGATCACGTATAACAAATACACACATCCATACTACCGTTCCGCGACGGTCCAATCACCATCAATCTATCTTCCATTGAAGGAGCTTCGTCATACCATCCGATGGCCAAATTCAATCTACCATATATATTTTTATTTTACTTGTTCTTAATTTATATTTATTTGAATATTCTATTAACTTGAGCGTCGGAGTCCCTTTGGACGCCACCACCCCCGGTGTCCTTTGTGCCTAACGTTCTTTCCTTGTTTCTTGTTTTTGGTTGACATGTGTCATTCCTGAATCAATCCATGTGACCGTAGATTTCTTGCTTCTACACTTTCCTTCTTCTTTTTCTCCCAAGGCTTCCATTTTAGACTTGACATTTGTCTCATTCAAAGTTGGACCATGTGTCTGTTATTTCTACAAATCTCCATAAATTAATTAACTACCTCTTCATGTTGTGAACTCCTTTAGATTTGAAAATTCTTCTACACTTGTCTACATATTTAATAAATCTTGCAATCTCAAACTTCTTGATATAATATAACTACATGTCGATAACTCCACTTCACTACATAACTGATGACTTCTTTACATGTACTTCACTATACAACCACTTCTCAATATGTAACTTTGTAGACTTCTCGACACATTTGCACTTCTGATTTCTCGATATATTCTTTGTCTTGACTTCTCGATGTAATATAACTACATGTCGATAGCTCCACTTCACTACATAACTGATGACTTCTTTATATATACTTCACTATACAACAACTTCTCAATATGTAACTTTGTAGACTTCTCGACACATTTTCACTTCTGACTTCTCGATATAGTCTTTGTCTTGACTTTTCGACGTGAAGTATTTCTGCACTTCTCTATATCAAGTGTTCTTAGACTTCACTATATAGGCTTGATTTACTATTTGTTTGTCAACAACCTTGCTCTGATACCACTTGTTAGAAATGATGAGTACTCTTGTAAAATTTGCATAGGGCGTAAATGTATATTATTATCTTTTTCAAGTTTACTGGTTTTTTCTTTTCATGTCTGGTTTTAAGTGTTTATGATGTTATGAGTGTAGCAGTAAGTGTGTGTTAATAAACAGATAAATAGTGGAATGCATCACACATAAATACACTTTAATCTAATTGTTGTATTAGATTAGTTTGTTATAATTCTAAAAATCAAACTTAATTTTCAGCCTCTTGTTCTTGGGAGAGATACAAGATTTGAATGCAAAAATTGACTCATGCAAATAGAGTAATGTACATCATATATAGACAACATATCATTGCACATGCTCTACTACATTCTATAACTAAAACAGGAAACAAAACAAAAAAACCTTTCATTTCTAGCACTATCTTATTTTAGCTATCAACTAGAACAAGACAAATAATTGATCATGCCTCCACTTTGTCTGTTATTTCCTTCTTCTTTTTCTCCCAAAGCTTCCATTTTAGACTTGATATTTGTCTCATTTAAAGTTGGACCATATGTCTGTTATTTCTACAAATCTCCATAAATTTCACTACTTCTTCATGTCATGAACTCCTTTAGATTTGAACATTCTTCTACACTTGTCTACATATTCAATATACCTTGCAATCTCAGACTTCTCGATATAATATAACTACATGTCGATAACTTCACTTCACTACATAACTGATGACTTCTTTACATGTATTTCACTATACAACCACTTCTCAATATGTAACTTTGTAGACTTCTCGACACATTTACACTTCTGACTTCTCGATATAGTCTTTATCTTGACTTTTTGGCATGAAGTATTTCTGCACTTCTCTATATCAAGTGTTCTCAGATTTCACTATATAGGCCTGATTTACACTTATCGATATCATGTCACTTTTAGACTTTACCATGTAGCAATCTTGGACTTCTCCATATAATGCCTTAAAACAATTTCTTTATTTTTGCAATCTTTATTTTCTGGTTTTATTCCTCCTATTGCATGAACAAATGATTTGAACTTTTTTAGGACTTTTATTTGATGACCTATTACAACTTAAATTACAAAGAAGAAACTAATTGTAACAAAATACATTGAATTAATTAAGTCATGACATTTCTACATTGCTAATCTAGAGTGTTAATACAACGGACAAATACAACTAAATAGTGTAGACTTGTCTGTTCCAACAATTATTGTCATTAAAAATAAAAAATTTGAAAGTTAATAAATGATTTAAACAATTATAACTATATAATTTGAAGTATGAACTAAAAACATAATTTTGATGATCCTAAGAAATTTTAATTATAACATAATCCTAATTTTTTTTAAAAAAAAATCATATATAATTATAATATTTGATAAACATTCAATTTTTTAATAATTCATGAAAAGACCACATTTTAATAAATATTCTAAAAATTGAAAATAAGAACAAAATGATTTAGGTACAAGTAAAAATTAGTCAGAAAATCGGAAATTAACTTAGAACAATAATCAAATATCGGTTAAAAAATATTAATCGCATTTTTAAAATTAAATCGATAAATACCTTTAATGATGGGTTTAGTGAATTTTAAAATACCTTTAAGATGGGAAAAAGTGGCGCTCCCCCAAATATTTGAAATCAACCCGCCCCCCTCCTCTTTCAAATCCAGCACATTTCCGACCATACACACACACAGATATATATATATATATATATATATCATCTTCATTACTTGATAAACCCCTGTATCGAGAGAAATTAACAGGGCTCATCCTCGGTCGTCTCAGAATCAGAGGTAAGTCAATTTGGTTGCCAAACAAATCCACACATTATATATATGTTTTATAAACTACTGGATCTGGATTTCTAACTGTTTTTAAAAACAAGAAGAAGCCCTAATTGAGATGTATTAGAGATTCAATTGTATGATTGCTTTTAATTATATCTTATTATTATTTCAATTTAATATTTGTTTGCTATGCATTTTATTTTGATCAGGAGAGGAGTGTTATGTGGTAGTCTTGTAATGCCAACACAATGTACTCACACTGTTTGTTGTTTCGACATTGGGTCGGGTCGTTATTTCTCGATTAGTTTACATAGTTTTTTAGGCATAGGGGAAGCCAGGATTTAAACCCATCACATTGAGACTTTTCCACTTGGCTATCCCTAAATCCTCGACATTGGGTCTTTACTCGCTATCCAACTGAAGCGGTGGGGCTATTTTTGTTAACAAAAATTGCGGTTATGGAAGCAGTTTTTGTTTATTATTATTATTATTTTAATTTTCCAATAACAAGATAAGGCGCTGATCCAATTGTTTCTGAGTCCTAATTTCAGTATAACTCATAGATTCTGACATTTCTAGTTATCTTTGAATTTAGTATCTACTTTAGGACCAGTCAATAAATCTCTAGTTACTACCGAGTTTTAGAAGTTATTCTCAGATGATTTCTGTGTTTATTCTCTATAATGCTTAAGAAACCATGTCAAATGTTCTGATTGACCACAGAATTACTATGGATTTTTTTTGTCTGAGTTAGTACACAGTTTCTTTTAAAATATAGGATAGGTTAGATGTGGGATTGAATAATGCCTGTTATGTTAATTAGTAGCAAAGATGGTGTGGTTTGAATTTGTTTTTGCCTGTAGGTAACTTGGTATTTCAGTTTTTGCATCCTAATTCTGTTCTTGCAATGGTTTTTGTGTGTGTGCAGTAAGCAGCTATTTCGGATAATCTTAGTTCAAAGGAGGTTTAAGATCACATATCTAAAAGAAAGAGGAAATGAATGGAGTCTGCGATGAGCTGGATGAAGTTAGAGCAGAGCTTGGAAAGCTCAAAGAGGAATGCCGGTCCAAAACAAAGCTCATTGATAGTTTGAGAACTGCTCATAATGAGCAGAAGAGAAAACTTCAGGGATCAATGGTACAAATTGAGGAACTGGCTCAACAACTTCACGACAAATCTGAGGAGATACCTGAACTGAAGCAGCTTTATGAGGACCTCAAAGCAAAAGTCCATGAGAAAGATTCATTACTTCGGCACCTCAATTGTGCAAATGAGAAATTTCGAGTTGATTATGGTGCGAAATTTCAAAAGTTAGAAGCAGAAAACAAAGATTTGGCAGCAGCTTTAGAAAACGCAACAGAAAGGATCCAAGATTTGGAGATGAAAGATTGTTCTAGAAATGAGGAAGTTGAAGGACTCAAGAGACTCTTGTTAAATAACCAGAAAAAGTTCATTGAATCAGATCAGGAAGCCATGGAATCTAAAAAAGTGAAACAGAGAGACGATATGATACTTAAATTAGAGGAGGAAAACAGAAATGTTCACGAAAAGCTAAAGTGGAAGTGTGAGCAGTTTGCACATCTTGAAGACGCTCACATAAAGCTTCAAGAACAGTTTAGATCTTGTAAGATTGACTGGAAGAGGGAGAGATCAACATTAGTTGAAGAAATCTCGTCATTGCAAACAAGTTTAGACTCCCAAACTAGAATTTCAGAAACACTTCAAACCCGGTTAAAGATGTGCAACCAAGCTTTAGCTCATGAAGAAAGCCGAAGGAAAATTTTAGAAGTGGAGGTATCTGAATTGAAATCACATTTTGAAATTGCATTTTCAAGCTCTCATGAGACAAAAACAAATTCTGATCACTTGACCCTCAAAAGGGATGAAGAGATTGCAAACCTGAGAAATTTAATTGGAACAAAAAATATCAATTCCAAAGAGATGGAACACAGAATTGCACAACTTGAGCAGGAGAAGCAAGGACTGAAAGAATCTTTCAACGAGTCTCCAATCAATAATGCTGAATTGACCTTGTTGTCGAAGAAACTTGAATACAAGATTCAAGATTTAGAGCAGTTGCATGAGAACACTTTGATGAACCTCCAAAAGAAGGAAGACCAGTACAGTTATCAGATAAAAAAAGTAACAGAAGTTGTAGGAAGCTACAAATCCAAATTGAAGGGTAAAAATAAGAAACTACAGGAACTCCAGAATGATCTGGAAGGTTACAATTGTCTGCTGGAGGTTCAAAGTGAAGAGATTTCTATAGTGATGATGATTATGAAGTCACAATATTCTGCAGCTTACTTAAAGCTCTTAAATGAGAAGTCCGAAAAGGAGTTGCACAACAAAGAAAGTGAAGAAAAGGTGTTACTTTTAACAAAACAACTGGAGATGAAAGATAGTGCCTTTAATAGTCTTTATCAGAAACTGGAGCAGAAAAATGAGGAAGCAACATTATTTGTGGAGAAGGTTAAGTCTTATGACTGCATGAAGCAACAGTACAGTTCTATGGAGGAAGAGCTTCAAAGGCATAAGAAGATGCTAGCTGAATCATCTGAAAATCAAAATTGCTTGAAGAAACAAATTCTGACCATGGAAAGTAAATTCAAGATGCACAATCATGAGAGTTTTAGTGCTTTAGAAAAAGCAAATGCTGATTTGGCTAAAAGAACATCTGAAGCTAGAAATGTAGAAGTTGAGCTTCAGAAGTGGAAATCATTGGCGGAAAACCTAGAGTTATGCCTCAGAGAAAGCCAGGAAACTATTTGTGCAGAAAAAAAGAATCTTAAAAGCTCTGTAAAAGAGCAAGATGAACAAATATTCAGTCTGCAGCAAACAATTGCATCACTAGAATCAAGGTATGCAGAAAATGTTGATGCATTGGAGGCCTCAGAAGCGGCAAAAGAACACTGCATTCGAACTGCAGAAGATGATCGCAGCACTATAGAAAAACTTCAAATTGAAATCTTGTGTTTGACACAAAATTTTAGAGCAAGAGAAAAGGAAATTGTGCACGCACAGGCAGATGCAGTAAAAGCCTTTGAGCAGGAGAAGGATAGCCTACTACTTATCATAAGAGATAAAGATCAGATAGTAGAACATATGTTAGAACAGACTAAACTAAGAGAGCAACATTGCACTAATACCTCAGTCTGTTTAATAAATAATCAAATTGAGATTGATATGCTCAGTGAAGCTCTGGACAAGGCAGGGAACATGAAGAAAGCGGAGATTGAGGATAAGGAGAAGATAACTACTGCATTGAAGATGGATATCAAGAATTTACAGGAGAAGCTGGAAGATCGAGAGGAGTACTTGCTTCAGATGAAACAAAAAGTGGAGCAACTTGAAGCTTTACTTCAGGCAGACAACTGTGAGTTGAAAAAAGTGAAGTATCAATCTGCATTCAAACAAAAGAATCTTGAGACCCTGGTCAAGAAGCTTGAGTTACAAAAAGGAGCTTTGCTGGAAGACATCACGAAATTATCCGCAGATAGGGATGATCTGCTGACCCAACTTGATAAATTCCTTAAGCAAATAGATGAGGTTTCACGTAAAGATTTTGAACTAGTGGCAAAGTTAGAAAACATATCACTTAATTTCGAGCAAGAGAAAGGAAAAGAACTTGAAATTTTAGCAGATATCGGGCTCAAGAACTCTACAAGCAAGAATGTTAAACAATTACTTACTTCAGAAGATGCAACTGGGGGGACTATTGAGCAAAGGTTTCCATTAACTGAGCTCAATTTTTAGATGTTATGTTTGACAGAAAAGAAATGTGTACTTCAAAAAGGAGTTCATGGTAAGAAGTAAGGACTATTTTTTTTTTCTAGCTAGTTTGTTGTTAACGTCCAAAATGTTTGTCTGATATAATATGAACTTGTTTTACAGTGATTTTCTTTGCTAATGAAATATATATACTATATATCTACGCCAAGTTTCAAGTTTCAAGAGAAAACCTCCTTAAAAAGAGAACCTAGAAAATATTTTTTTAACATTATTTTTTTTTTGAATAAAATGTACTTGCATTCATTAAACCATCTCATCAAGAGCAAGATTACAATCAATAAAATCAGGAGCGTTATCATGCCACTCCTGTAGACCTGACATAGAATCAGAAGCCTGTGCTACTAGGTGAGCTATCTTATTCGCATATCAATGTACAAAAATAACTAACACTTCATCAAAGTATTTAATTAACTCACTACAATCCTCCGCAATTGTGTCAAACATTGATACGCCTCAATTTCCATTCACCACATCCACAAGCATCTTAGAATCCGACTCAAAAATACATTTAGAAGATCGAAATGTTTTAGTCCATGATAAAGCTTCTTTCAAACTCAATGCTTCTGCTTCTCTAGCCTGCATATTCACCCTCAGAACATTGCCTCTCGCCTTGACAAAAGCTCCAAACTCGTCTCGAATTACACATCTAAGCCCTACATATCCGGGAACACAAGCAGCGTCCACATTGATTTTAACCCACCCAGGTGGTGGTTTAAGCCAGGTTCTCGAGCTTCCCTGTTGCTGAGATTGAGTGTATTTTGTTACCTTCTTCTGAGCCTTCTTCCAATCACTTAACATATTAAGAGCATTTGCTTTAACTCCAAATGGTGACATATCGACTTTGTTCCATAGCCATTTGTTTCGCCTGTGCCATAATCCCCAACACATTAAACCAAAGAGCATACACTGATGTTGATTAGCCACACTGAAGAATCGACGAAAAATATCCATTGCCGAATCATTAGGCTGAAGATTAAGATATTATCTCAAGCTGACACTCTCCCATAGATTGCGAGCATGACAACAATCAAACAGGACATGAACTGCATCTTCTATACTGACTCGACACCAGCCACATACCACCGGAATATCAATATGCTTATTTGCTAGAGCTGCAGCCGTAGGCAAAACATTTGCACACACTCTCCAAAGCAGGTTAATAACTTTACCTGGTAGATTCAATCTCCAGAGCTTACCACAAAAACCTCTATCCAGGCATTCTACCTCTCCATGAAGTCGTCTGTAGCAGCTGCGAACAGTAAACATTCCTTTGTCGTCTGGTAGCCAATACCACGAGTCTTCTTTACTATGAGTTGGAATAGGGATTCTCTTTATTAACTGCATATCTCTCTCATTAAACAAATCGCATAGGATTTCCTCACTCCAATTCTAAAATTACAATTACTAGCAATAATCTTTTTGTGAATTAAAAAATATTATGAAAAAACAATTGAATCTCTTTTAGGATCTTATAAAATTTTAAGAATTTGTTTTGAATCTCTGTAAAATTTTATTTGCAAACATTATTGTTGGCAATTTTTAGAATTGTACTATTAAAGATAACAATGTTTAAGTCTGTTCACTTGACCTGTCTGGAAAGGATTCAAAGGAGAAAGACTAGAATGGAAAGAACACAAGAAGGAACACTGTGCCCTGTAAAAAAGCTTTGCAAAAATTTAACAAGTAATTAATTTTATAAAATTCCAAAAATTCTTTACATTTCAAATATGCTTATATGAAATTGTGCTGATATGATTTAGCAAAAAAAAAAAAGAAGAAGAAATTGCACTGATATGTCTGCATATATTTAGTGCTCTTAAAATGGCTGAACTGCAAGACCTGTATGGAATGGGAGGAATAAATACAATGTGACAATGTCAGCATGAGGCCATGAAAATATGAAATAGAAGTTGTCACAAAGAATAGACTTTATGCTTGCAGAAAGTGGCAACTAACTAACCAACCAACCAAGATCCCAATATCCCATGCTTTCATGCATGTGCGTGCATTAACATGCACAGGATTATTATATATACAAGAAAGGATTATATCTGTAAGCCCTTTGCTCCGCGTCTTAAATCAGGACTAATAAATCTGTGGCTAGTAGCCTAGTAGAGACCATTTCTGAACCAACCTAAAACCCGACACCAACCCAACTCGAAAAAATACGAATTTGTGTCCGTAAATATTCAACCCGAAACAACTAGGTATAATCAGACACGAACCTGAAACCCGAAAATTAATCAACCCTCTATTTATAACCCTACTTGAAATACTTTATGTTTAAAATAACTAAATTTAAATACAATAAAATAATTTTCACGTGTAATGATAGAAACTTACTAGTTGGTTCATAATTATTTAATAGTAATTACAATATTTTATATATGTTCTGCCCTTTTTTTACACCTGATAAAGTGGATACATTACATATTATACATTTGAACCGTAATTTTCACATGTAATGAAAGAGAAATGAACTGTTTTATCTTAAAATTTGTGTAAAAGCAATCAGTCCATATAAATCGGGATAGAGGGAATATATAATATATGAGGAATATATTTTCAATCACTCTAAGAAAAAAGTAGAGGTGGTGAAACCCGAAATCTGACACGAACCCGATATGTACGGGTTAGAATTAAGAAAAAATCAATCCAAAACAACTAGATGCATTTTGACCCAACACGAACCCGACCCATGGTGACTACGAGCCTGATTATTATTTTTTTTAAAAGAATTCTTCTTCTAATATATTTACCCGCCAAGTTGCATGGGCTCAACTCTCGAGGACTGTTTTTTGAAATAACTATCACAAGGTAAAATTCAACTTTGTCCACTGTTTTCGAATGGCACACATTCTTATTCTAAGCTCGGTGGCGGCCATTATTTTCGGATGGAACACGCAGTGAGATATTACATGATACGCATTTCTAACCTGTTTTAAATTTCTTAAAAAATGTTAAAATAAGATAAAAATTTGTCAAAATAATATCTCATCTAAAATATTCATTTAATAAATGTGTATCATAAAAAAAAAAATTATGATACACATTTACAATGCAAATCTCATATAAATGTGATATATTGTAAATATATGCCCCGCGTCTTAAAATTTGTTATTTTTTATCACTTTCGGTTAAAAAATCACTTTTTCTTTGCTTAATCTTTATTTTTCTTAGCGGAAAGTATAAATAAACTTCAATGCACAACACCTGATTGATAAAAATACGGGACCAACATAGCACTGTACGTTGTTTCTTTATTATTTGTCACGTATATAACACATAAGACATACAATTAGCTAATATTATTTAAAGAATAAAAAAATCAAAACTTAAACAAAATTTAATAAAAAAATATATTAAAAGATGAAAATAAAGAATGATAATAATATAATCATATATTATAATAAAAACAAATATAAATTTAAAAAAGAAAATTAACAATAAAACATTAAAACGCAGATCATAAAACAATAAAATTAACCCCTTAATTAAAATTATTGTTAAAAGAACAAATTTAAATTTAAAAAATTAAACAAAAAATATAAATAAAAATTTAGAAAATGACACGCGAGATAAGCCGGTTTTTAAGTACAAAAGCAAAAAGATAGAAGAGAAAAAAGTGAAAAGATATGTAGTCATAAATCGAGAAATGTCCCAAAATGAAACAGTTTTATAATGTAATGTCCAAAATGACACTCACAGGTAGAATGACCCGATGTGTCACTCCTTAACGCGAGATAGCGTAAAGTTTTGAAGAGATAGAGAGTTGGGTGTGTATGTATTTGTGAGTGTGTGGTCGAGAAGAGAGAGATCGAGGGAGAAAGGATGAGGGGGAGAGAGAGGGAGACTCAAAGTTTGTGTATGTATCTATGAGTGTGTATATGTATCTGCGTTGACGGAGAAAGAGGAGACAGGGAGAGAGATGAGGGGGAGGAAGAGAGGGCGGGAGAGAGATGGGGAAAAAAGGAGAAGGAGACCTAACTTAAAATCATGTTTTTAGTTTAAAACCCAATTTAAAGTAGCGTTTTAGTCTAAAACTCAAATTGAAATAGCGTTGTGGGGAAGAAAACATAAAAAAAGATCAAAACGCTACTCTTTCTCAAAACGGTACCTGAAGTCTCACGTTTTGAAGTGTCATTTAGGGCCATTTTTTTAGATTGTGTCATTTTGGACATTTCATCCCAATAATGTGTCATATAAGGCCAATACCCTCATAAATCAGCTAGAATAATTTGACCGAACCCCGAAAGAAGGCCTGCTATATTATTTACACAGTTTCCTACACATCAAAATCAAGCAAACATGAAAGCCTTTCATCTCTATTTGCTCTAAGCAAAACTGTAAAGGTTTGGCCAAAGCAAAACTGTAAAACATACATATTTGCCGAATTATCTACATCGATATTACCACATACATCAAAAGTATCAATCTATCACAATAGTTTGGAACCTTTTGTGAAGTGGTTCCTCCTCTTCGAGAAGCATACGCCTTGGTCTTTTCGCACTCATTCGTTCCTGAGTATCTGGAATTAGTGGAGTATGCCTTTCTACAGAATCAGTTATCTCAATCAACTTAGAATCTTGATTAGACAAAACACGTATTACTCCCTGATGATACGGGCATCCAAAACCATCTTTGATCCTAGGTGTCTTAAGTTGCTTCTCCTCAGAAGCACTGACACCACAGTGTCCAAGACAATCATTTAGCATATGCTCTGATGGAAGGGAAGTTGTTGCAATTGAGTTGACCACTTGATTAAATGAGGCAGTTTTGTTTTGATGGTTACCAGAGCTTTGACACTCATCATCGTCTTGTGTCTCACAAATATCCTTGGAATCCTCAACTACACAAGCTGCAAAGTCATCACTTGGGGTTGCAAAAATTTCAATTTCATCAGAATCTACAACATCCAAATCCAGAACTGCAGATTTCGGGTCTCCACTCACATGGAGATTGTCTTGCTTCTCGACTTCCTGAATATCTATAGATATGCCTGACAGCAGTTTTGACTCGGTTGCATTTAGTTCCTTGTCACAATACGACATTGCTAACTTCTGTTCCTCAGACTCTTCATGTTCCTGCTTTAATGATATATTAAACAGATAAATACATGTTTTTTTATCACAAAAAAGAAAATATCCGCATGACGAATGCATGTAACCCAACAGAAGCTGTGAAGATTCATCATTAGACGACCAGTAAATAAGAGTCCAACTGAATACACGAATTCTTTTCTATTGTGACTATTCCTGTGATATTGGCCACCAAGTGGCTCAACATTTACTAGATCTCGCTGACTCCACTGTACCATATAATTGGACACTTGTCTCTCATTTATGCCTTTATTTAGAGCATGAGATGCATCACTGTTATTAGTGCTTCTGTTTTCGGACCATGATTCCCAACCACTTGAAAATTTAAATTTAAAAGCCTAGAATGGTTGTTTTAAGTGCGGAGAAGTGACGTGACCCTTGGATTCATATAAAAAATCATGTGTTAATCCCCTATCCGCGATAAAAAAACCACGGATAGATGGATATGACAATCATTTGTCAGGGACCCGGACCCTTATAATTTTTAAGAATCCTGAAGCAGATAAATTAACTAAACATGATGTTCTCCACATATAACATTTTCCCTCCTTTTTCCAGTTAGTCAGAACGATGATTATGAAAGAGTTTCACTCAATTTGCAGTTTTGCACCACTTTTATAATTTGTAAGATAATTCACCTAATAGTCAATCATGCAAAACTGCAAATTGAGTGAAACTCATAAAAGTGATGCAAAACTGCACCAATCACTTCAGTATAAACCTCTACCAGTCCTAAACTCACTCAATCACTTTGGTATAACACTCGTCAACTGGTAGAGGTTTAGGACTTGTCTTGTAGGTTTTATGCTAGCTTTGAAGCTCAGTATGCTGATTCTAGTATGTATCAGTTTGTTAGTTTTTGTCCCTTTTAAGGGCTACTTTCAGGATGATAGATGTACTCTGCAGTTCTATGAAATAAAATATTGGCTTTGAAGAAAAAAAATCTTCGATTAAAAAAAACAAGAATCATATCAACATAATTATGGGTAATTACCTCTATTGGTGACATGACACTCCTTGATTGATTATACTGCCTTGCTGGATGACATCGATCAGAAGGTGATCTTGTATTATATCTAGAATCTAATATTTCATCATTATTTAAATTGGGTTCTCCGACACATTGTAGAATATGAGGAGCCTCAACCACTGCTTTAGTGCCAAACTTTTGATGAGCTGTACAATTGGAGTGATTGACGTGATATGTATTTGTTGAAGTACAGAATTCATTAACAAAATGCCCACTGTTATTGCATTCATCATCTTCAGTAGATTCTGAAGGACTCCTTTTATCAGAAGCACCAACATCACAATAATGGTCCCTAGAAATCCTATAAATTAAGTCTTTGATATGAGCACGTTTTGAAGAAGCTTCTGCGGGGCTGAACCAGTGCTCTTTGAGCTGCAAGACAGAATGACATGACTTACATAGATGCCATAGAAAAATGCAGGTAATTTAATAGAAAATTGTTAATTATAGACAAAAAGTCGGAAATCAAGGATCTTTTGCATCAGACAAAAATTTCTGTAGTGAAAAAATGAATCAATCCACCACCTAGGCATATGTTAACCCTCTTTAGAACTCTGCTCGAAAGTGAAGGACTTTGAGATTGTACGTCTATAGTGTCATTAAAAACTCTGACTTGTACCATCCTTTGTAAGTCACGTCTTCAATAAATTATAACATTGACAAATACTATGTCCAGTCCAGGTCTTTAAATATACTCAAGCAAACTTGTAAAAAGAGTTTCTTCACTCTTATGCAATCTCCTCTTATGCAATCTCTGTAGCACTTACAAATCCTGATGTCATGTCTTGGAACTAGTTAGAAGTATAATTACTATTTTTTTTAAAAGCTTTACATTTTTAATATCAGTATGTACTGTGATAGTGCAAGTAATTGAAATCTCAATTGTGGCAGGTTCTAAAAAACAAAATAGTTTTCACTTGGTGACGGGGAGCAAGAAATTGGAATATGAATTTGTATTCATTTGATATTAATATTTATGAATAAAGTTAACTTTGTAATTAATTATAAAGTTCACTTATAACATATAAATAAATTACTATGAATATTCTGGATTTATTGTAATATTGTACTGGTCATAAAGGCCTTTATTTCCTTTACATAATTAATAGCATAGCCCCGTGCGATGCACGATTCATTTTTGAACTTTTGTTTTTATATTTATAAAATACATTTGCATTAATAATGTTAAATAATGTATATTTAAATATTATTGATTAAAATATATTAGTTGACTTTCTAATATTAGGTGGTTACAATCTCCTCAATTACTTTTTCACTGATTTGTTAATTAGCTAATAGTTTTTGATTGGTTAAAATCTAGAAAATATTATATAGTAATCCATAGTTGTCAATGAAGAATTCTAAATCTTTTATATTATGTGGTGCGATCTCCTTATTAGATTTATTTTTATTTGGTAATTTATCAATTATCCAAAAGTTATATATCAAGTTAAAATCCTATATGTTTTATACTAACAACCCTACAATTTTTAAATATAAAATATAATGTTAGTATATTAACTTTGAAATGTATTTATATATTAAGTTTTCTTTTTGTACGAATTTTATTCGGTAGTAAGAGGATCTTAATATAAACACATGTAGTTTTTATAATTTGAGGGAGCTAATATTAAGAATTGATGGATATTTGATAAATATATTTAATGAAAATTTGATAAAAACCAGGATCTATCTCCTTATTCTCAACACTTTTCTAGACTTGGCTCTACATCAAGTGACAAGTGGTATTAGAACCAAAATACTTTTTGATCACGTGATACTTTTTGATTACCTAATTTCTTCGTACCCAATTTTCTAGCCTCACCCATTGTTGAAGTTCGATTGAGAATCAACACTCAACTGACACAAAACAGCACCTGGAATCGTCGTTGCCTACTGTTAAATAACAAGTCTTCTTATACAAATATCACATGGTACTCAAGGTTCCAAGATTAATTTCAACTTAATGGAATATCTTATGATCTTAAAGGTTATGTTATCCACATGATTATTAATATCGAGCAACCACTGATAGATATGGTGAATTCATTGGTAGATTTGAAGAATCGAAGATCGAACATGTGTGAGCAATATGAAAAGGCCAAGATGCATCAATCAAAGTTATTCGATGATTTGTGTACCAAGATATTAAGCCATTTTGGATATGAAGAGCTTGTTTATCTTCAAATCAATGTTTTGATTCTTCTAATATATGCTGAGGTAGGTGTGGATCTGGAGAACGCAAAAGATAATCAATAATACTAGTTCTATTAAAAATAGTCGAAAGAACTTCTGTTGTTACTGCATAATGGTTCAATGAAGTCAACTTTATGAATAATTGAAATAAGTAATGTGAGCTATAGAATCTTTATACAGATTGATGTGGTATTGCCAGCTAAATGTAGCATTAAGTAGGTTGTCGGTCATTATCGTCTTTTACTCGACTCTTATTTATTTTTTCTCACTTGTCTTATTTCAAATTTCAAATTCTTGTACTGTTTCTTTTTTATATTTTACTATTATTACAAAAAAATTATTTTAAAATATTGTAGCAATACTTTTAAATACTTATTAGTATATAAATAAAATATAATCACAAGTTTATCTAAGAGCTTATATTATGTTAAAGTTATTTCAATTATTTTAGTTATTATTGTATAAAAAAAGGCAAAATATTGATTAATCAAAATGATTCAGATATTATATTAAGAGAGATAAAAAAAGAATTTAATCTAATAAATTCTAGCTGTAACTGAGAGTAAACTAAACCGATTATATTCTGATTTTTTGTTTTTTATTATTTATAAATTTTCTTATTTAGTTTGTTTTTCAAGAAATTGTTATTTAGTTGATCCATATATGTTATAGTTTGTTAAATAAGATTCTTTAACATAGATTACAACTTTCTATATAATGTTTTCTTTAAAAGTTAGTTAAAGAATATGGAGTCAAATTTAACATACTCATGTGTTAATAAAAAAATTAGAAGATAAAATAAGGAAAATAGTGGTATGTACTATTTTATAACAATAATGATTATAATTACTATTAAGAATATTATATAAAAACTTAAAATTATATTACATTCTAATATAGTCATACTTTTTTAATTCAGTCTAGTATTATCTTACTATAATAGTATATTATATTTTATTTATATATTCATAAGTATTTATATACTTATAAGTATTTTGTATTTTATTTTATATATTAAATAATTATTTAAAAAGTATTATTAATGTATTTTAAATTCATATATTTCAAAATAAATCTTTTATAATAATAATAAAACAAAATAAATAGTACAAGAATTTGAAATAAGGCAAATGCGTGAAAAAGTAAAACTAAAACTAAATTAGTGTTTAGTGGAAAAAATGGCCGAAAATGGCAAATGAGTGACAAAGTAAAACTAAAACTAAATTTGCAAGGTTTAGGTTGCAGGGCCACACATCATTTAGTATAAAGATTTCATAGTCAATTCTGTGCACCTAAGATTACTCCATCTTTATATTTTCGCTTCTAGTTTTAGTCCATATACAACCAAAAAATAACTCACACAATGTAAAAATATACTCCCTCAGTCCCTCCCATTTCTTTACACTTTCTTTTTTGGGACGTCCCATCAATTCTTTACATTACTAAAAATAATAACTTTTAACAATAAAATACATTATTACATCCACTACTTCACTCTACTTTTTCAACACTTTACACTATTACACCCACTACTTCACTTATTTTAACAATAAAATCACTATTACACCCATTACTTCATTTATTTTAACAATATTACACCCACTATCCTTGGTCTCCGTGCCCAAACCAAATGTAAACATTTGGCCGGGACGGAGGTAGTACTTATTATCATATTCAGTAATACTAACATCGCACGAAGTTTGATATTTATCAATATTTATTTTAATATCTTCACTTGTATATGTAACATATTGCAAGTTTTTATATATAACTAAACATATTAATTGGCTCTCCCGTCATTTTCTCATTTTCTTACGTAGTGACAACCTCCTTATTAGATTTAGTTTATTACTTTTACTATTATTTATTTTGATTGGCTAAGATATATAGAATTTTATATATTATAATTTACAGATAGGCTAGGATTCTAAACTTTTATAATAATGACTACAACGACCAACAAAAATTTCTTAATCTTATGATATATATATATATATATATATATATATTATAATTAAAGAAGTGCTTATTGCATGGGGCAGGACTAACTGTTTCGATTGAATTTGACATAGGATTATAAAATATTTGATATAATTAGTTAAGTTACCAACTCTTCCAAAATCTAAAAGGTGTTTAGACGAGGCTTAGTTAGATTGTATGTTTTTTATGAATGAAGAGTCACCATCTTTTGGGGCAATATTCAAGCTTCATGTTCAAACCATTTTTTCTAGAAGATTAGGGTTAAGACGATCTATACTCCAGACTTCTTCTCCCAAATTTAAGCACAGATCATACGTCTTCATCAAAATGATGGTAGACTATCAAGTATTAAATATATATTCTATCGACATTAATTTACTTGAAAAAGTAGAGCATGTATAATGTATTTTATGATCCTCCCATAAAACTATTGTGTTCAATGCAAACTTATTGGAAGTTCCAATTACTGAAACTTAAATCCTATAGTGATTATAACTGGACCAAGTTGTGAAAAAGATAGATCACTTACAAAACTGGATGAACTGGGGATCCGGAAAGGATTAAAGTTCTCAGGAGCCTCTCCCATAAAAAGTTCCACATAATGGAGTAAAAATAAACCACAATCAAATAAATTTTCCTGTTGCGGTACCTGAACCAAGAGAAGTACTATTAATGGATATTGAGTTTACCAAATTACATAGAGTAAGTGGGGAAATTTGATGCAAGACAAGAGTCACAAGACGCTAACTAAAATCTTAATAATAAAGGAAACACATCATTTTCTTATTCACTACCATAATCTAAAATATTCCTAATAAACTATTCATATAATATAACTAAAATTCATTATTAATTAAAATTAAATATTTTCCTAAATAATAACATAAAATAGATACAACTAGCATGATCAATGTGCCAACAAAGGTGAACCTGTGTAAGACTTAGATGACCAAATTTTTTGCATTGGATCTCTTACTCAAGGCTTAGAGACCATCTCTTTATACTCATGGGTACTTAGTACTTACTATGAATTCTAGTAACAAAACACTAACCATGCCCTTATTTAAATTCAGAACAGGAATTCCCTACATGTTACGGAACTTCTATATCTTACTATTTTTGTGGAATCATATTGTCTGACCATCTAGCCAATTGTGCTAATAGTGCTAAAAGAAGATTTTTCTAATATAGGAACGGTTTATTTTGTTTAGAAGGCATCCAAAACAAGTCAAAATATATTATTTATTGACTTCCAGCAAAGAAATTGGTCAATAAGGAAAGATAGCTATCTAAATAAATATAAGGAGCACAAATCCTGGATGTGCCCACATAATTTCATATACAAAGCTTGTGTACTTTCTCCTGTTAATGCCTAACAGTGAATCAAAAACATTTCTTAACAATGCATGTGAAGTAATCTAAAATTACAATTATACGCAAAAATATAATTATTTATTCATCCACCACAGTTGAACAATAGAAAGACTAGGGTGAAAAAATTATAACAATTTTCATAAAACGAGTTATATAATAATAATACTCAAAGACTATGAATAACTGTAGAGTCAGATATACAAAAAAAAAAAAATCTATTACGAACTCATATTCTAAGCTATGTTACCCAGACTTGCATGTATGAGGCTTAACATTGGTATGGATCCAACAGTCATATATACTATCTAGAAATGCAAGTCTGAGCCTTAACATTGGTATGGATCCAACAGTCATATATACTATCTAGAAAATATTAAGATGTGCAGAGACCTCGAGTGTAATTCAACACTTTCAAATTTAGATATTCTTCTTTATTCACAAACTTTTAGAGTAATGCCTAGACTGATATATTTTATGCACTTAATCATATAGATTACAAATTCATAATATTGAGAGAATATTAATTTAAAAGTCACTGAATTATTCCGGATTGAGTACCAGGTCTCTAATTAATAATATTTCTCAACCGTATCCTTAACTTCATTCGATATTTTTGAAATGAAGTCATTCCGTTCTAATAACTAGTGTCTAGTTAGATTGCATTTTATTCACCGTGGGCCGTGGCAGCTAAAGTAACTATGACAGTTGGTCAAACTTGGTCCGAAACTCAATGTAGTCTTTTCCACATAAAAATAGCTAAAATTTAAATATGATGATCAAAGGAACCTACTGCAACATAAATGAGCAATATTTCTTAGTAAGTACCGAAGTATCAATAACTTTTATTTAGAGCTTTCTTCGCAATCAAACAGACTCAATATTTAGGCCAAAGACGCTGGGTTGATGCTAGTATTATGTAAGAGTAATACCATATTTCACTCATCTTAAAAAATTGTCTGAAAAAACTGATAACATTTACAAATGGAGGAGATAAATCCATGTTAATATACATTGTTAATAACTACCATCTACGTGCCTCAGCTAAAGAATATGATGATGACTATTCTTACCAATATGACTTGATTTTAAAATCAAAATTTGTAAAAGGAAGTCATCGAGAATTTTAGTCAGGGACTGATGCTAAAAAAAAATATTTTTGTGCCTAACAGATCAATTTCCCAAACATTAAGTCAAAAGGATAGCGTAAAAGCAAGTAGCCATGTAGGCCTTAATATCATCTGCACTGGACTGCTAGAGAGAGAAGTGGCCTGTTTCAATACGAAAAACTGTACCCAGGATCCATGCACATACCATGTCATGTCGACATGACACGGTTATGAGTACGACAGAAAATTGATGGGTTCAGGTAAGAGAGATTATGAGAAAGCATGAATGCATGATACTTTCAAATTTAAAATAGGGCAAAAAATTTCATCGAATATACTTCGTTAAAGTAAATCACTTAATTTATACAACAAAGTTTATTTATTAATCTTAACAACATATATGTTAAACAAGAACAGGGTCATATTTAATCACGATTAACAGACAAACTGAGGACTAATGATGATCGCTTATCACATAACCACAGTTTAAAAGAGTGACATCATTACAGATAAATAGACAAATTTAACTCCTAACAATATTAACCAAGCTATCATTGCTATTGATACAATGATACACAAACTTAAGCATTACAAACGAGCAATACAAATTTCGGGGTACTCGGAGGAGTAGCCCGCACCAAGTGCCTCCGCCACTACAGTTGAGAACACATGGCTGCACAAAAAATAAAATCCCGTGCGCAATTTACACAAACACACACATAGGCGTACACAACCGAGTATATATGTTCAATAACTATAAAATGAACTGAGCAAAATTTAGTAATCACCTCAAGACCAAAAAAGGGTACATTCCAGAATCTTGAAGAAATATCTACCACCAAATCATTATGCCTCTCCTTCCATTCTTCCAACAAATAACTGGCAGTTCACGGAAAAAAACAGTCAAGGTTGCAGCATGATATATATCAACAATTAGCATTCCTTCCTAGTGTGCATGTCCCTCGTATATCATCATTTATTATATATATCAACAATTAGCATTCCTTCCTAGTGTGCATGTCCCTCGTATATCATCATTTATTTCCATTAAGCTTAACTACCATTAAAATATCTTTTCCGTCAATCTGAAAAGTACTACATATGTAATTTCTTACTTGATATACAATATTATTTATACTTCGAAAAAACAACGTAAACCCCTACAAGTGACATGATTAATTTAAAGCCAACTACTAAATAAGCTTGTAGCATTAAAAAATCACATTTGAACATTGCATAGTGCATAGAACATTTACTTTCGTATACTTTTGAATTTTGTACAAATACAAAAGTAAATATATGTGAGTTTAGGCTGGGGGATGATGGAACATAATATTGGCCAGTCTTTAGGGAAAAGGAAATTAATTGGATTTTTATTCCCAGGATTCACATCAATGCACTATAAATGTGATAAGACTAATGTGAACATAGGGAATATGATTTCATAATTTTAGAATCCAATATCAATACTAACTGATGTTAAAGAGAATCATCAGTAAATTCTATCCCATACTCCATCTCATCAACCAAGCCCAATATATGTTCAAAGCAGTATTAATGCGAGAAACAACTTTGAAATTACCCTCGAAACAGTTTTTGGAGACCTCTATGGCTTCCTTTAATAGAATCCATGTGCAAAATGCATGGCACCTTACACAACTCCTGCATATCCTTTTCTGCAATATTCTAGATAATTAGCGATAGCAAAAACAAAAATAATCATATTTTGATGGTAGAAGATCTTGCCTTCGAGATTGGCCAACTTCTTCATTTCCTCATCTGTAAATATTCTAGTTAATTAGTGATTGCAAAACAGAAATAAGGTTCATGTTTATGATGGTTAAAGATCTTGCCTTTAAGATTGGCCAATTCTGCAGGGTGACATATAACAATTAAACTCCAATGGAAACTGAAAATGATAAAGTTATTTGCATAAGAGATAAATGATCTGAACTTCTTTTATAGCATAGTGCATATTTCTCACCTGAAATTAACAGGAATAAAGATGTAATCCTTTTCAAACAGATTTATTTTCCTTGTCCATTTATGAACACGCAGAAAAGCTTCCCTTCCATCATCTTCAGTAGACAAATCTCCGTCAAGATCAACCAACTTCTGAAAGAAAAAGCAATTAAAGAAGTGGAACCGAGGCACCTCCTTATGTTTGAATTTGTTCTTAAGGTATCTGTCAAATATCCAAATTCCGTAAATTCAAGTTAAAAATGTCTAACAAGAAATAAATACATAAGCAAGAAGTATCAGCCGAGGTGAAAATAATTCACAGGCATAATATTTTGGAATTTTGATCTCTAACTGGTTGCAAGGCAGAAATATCTTCCTGAACAAAAAACTAGAACTACGAAGTTAGTTACAAGGAACGTGGGATGTAGCCACGTACTATGACCCATATCGTTCGTTCCCGAACCGGGAACAAACACGACCCGAAACGTTGGCAGTAACGACCCGTAGCATCTAGTACTAATGTTTTTGTATAAATCATCTTTTTAATGTTTTAAACACCCCAAGGCCCAAGCTCAATTAACTGTATCATTTTCAGGCCCAATAACCTTATAAATCACAAAATATTAGCGAATTTATAATAATATATAAGTGACAATAATTTTGATGATAAATATTTATATTATTAATTGAGTTTTTAATTGAAATATATATATATATATATATTATAGCATTTTTTTTATAAAAAAGACCCATCGTACCCATGCGTTCCATCGTACCCATACGTTCCATCGTACCGGATTCACTAAAAGTGATGTTCCGTATATCCGTTTCCGTACCCCGTTTCGAATTGAACCCTACCTTATGTAACATTGGTATGAACTATAAAAGTTCAAGCCTAAGACTAAATTGGATTACACAAGTGTTTTCACAAGTCATAATAAAGTTTGACAAGAATTAAAGACTAAAGTAGTCAATATCCACACAAAAAGAAGTCACATGCACGCACAACCTACATCAAAATATAGTAAATCCTGATGAATTTATTTCTCAGAATAACTTAAATGATATAGACAAGCATCACAGTTCACAACTTCACATGGACAAGCACATCAATAAACATAACATTATAAAAATTACTCCCTCCGTCCCATTTTATGTGAGCTACTTTTCTTTTTTGGATGTCCCTGAAAAGTGAACCTTAAACTTACCCAAAATAATTTTAATATTATAATATGCACCTTTAAAGTACATAATGTCTAAAAGTAACGTTGAATTCAAAGTACATTAACTTCATAGCACATGACAAGGCCATTAAACAAATATGTACATAAAAAACACATACCCATTTTGAAAAACAAGCCTTTTTGTTTAAGAAAAAGGCTTCTCAGAATAACTCAAATGATATAGACAAGCATCACAGTTCACACGAAGTACATTAATAAATATACAGTTTTAAAAATTACATGAGTATTATATGTCTGGTAAAGTTCATACAATATCTAAGATCCTATTATCAAAATTCCATATTTTTCTTTAATCTAAGTTTATACTTTAATCCAATTATATTCGTACAATATCTAGAATTCTACTTATAAGAACCCATTGTTTTTAAAACCAGCTAAATATTTCAACTCAAAAACCATCCAGGACCCTATTCTAAGAATCTATCTTTCCTGACCTATATATATTATTATAGTGTAATGCCTGATAGACCAACTAAAGATCTTCAGTTCAGATTTTATTAGTATAGTATATATAGTGTCAATAGGCCTGTCCTCAAATAAAAACCAAAAAAATAGTAACACCTAAAAACTCATCACAACCTTCTTTAATAGACAATCCAATGGTTTAAGAGATTTCAACAACTGTGACTGTAAGTCATACATAAATCTACTCTACATAATAGAAACACAGCATAATGTGGGTGTTTGGGGTTCCATAAACTTAAAATAAGTAACTTATTTTTTATTTTTTTTTACATATTTTCATATTTTTTTTAAAGATAAATATTTGTTTTAGAATTTTAAAACCAAATATGAACTTACTTTTTTCTGGAAATAAGAGCTTATTTCTGGAAAGTACATACATCCCTACTTTTTTCCGGAAATAAGCTCTTATTTCCATAAGGTCTGTTTTGCCAAACAGGCCCAATGTAAGTTTAAGATATTTAACTTACATCATGTAGAAGTCAATGATAGTATCATTGATAAAAGTCCTTGGCCGTAATAATTGGATATCACTCCAACCAATGGATACAGCATCAAGATCCCCTTTTGGATATGTAACAACAAACTCATCCGAACTGCAACACAATTTACATGAGTAATCAATATTTTAGGAATTTCAAAAGTTAAAACTCAATAGAAAGTAGTGAACAACTTCAATTGAATGACTTTCTACACGTAAATACTAAAGAAGTGTGAAAGAAAAGGCAGATGCATAATTCCAATATTTATAAAGATGAGCATGTATGACTGCATTAGAGCATATATAGCAGCAAAATTCCCGCTTCCAATTATACTTATCCAAAAATAGTAAGCACCCAACGATGTATGTTTCTATCTTCTCTACCGATTGAACTTATAAAGATAAGAACTTCTTTCTGGTGCATCTCAGCATCTTCTTGGCTACACATCATGTTCAAACTGCATTCTCTACAGTGTATATAGCTTTAAACAACCACTGGTTTAGACAGGTTTGGTTCTCTGAATTTTTACCACAATTTATACAGGTTTTTGGTCTCTTTACGTCACAATGACAAAAAGACACAGGGAAAGTTCTAGTAAAAGGTAACAATAATAGGAAAAAATAAAATTCTTCCACTGAATTTTTCATTGAGGACCAGACTTCTCCAAGATTTCAACAAGTGGAAAACGAAATTATTTAAGCAGAACTACACAGTGCCTACTTCAGTTGTATTTTCACCATAATTAACATAAAAGATGCTCACACTTACTCACGAAAATGATGACTTGAAAACTTGTCTGTTAGAACATCACATATATTGACTGCATCAACACTGAGACAAAAAACACAGGACATTACTGAAAATCCTTGACATAAAAAAAGAGACATACAAATTACAAACCTAAACAAACATCAGAAGCCATGCCAAATTCACAAAATAGTTTCAAAGCTTAATATGCTTTATACACCAACCAAATTCACCAACAGAAATAGAGAAACATTAACTTTAACAATTTTGAGTAATAATTTGTTTCGTTGGACTAGATGACATTAAAAAAAACAAGTGCAAACTGAAGCCATAAAAAACATTCGCATGCGTATGAGGATGAGGATGAGTGGCCAATGACACTCACTGAGAATCAGTAACCCATGTGTCTTTATATTTACTATCTAGGGCCCAAATTTTATTTTGCAGTTCCGGCCAGTGAGCATAAGTGACCTCCCAGTCCAACTCGACAATGCCTGCATGTAGTTTATTATAAATTAGTAAATTGGTTTGAAGTTAACAACTCTTCTCAACCCCATAAAACTTGCAAACAAAACTGTTAAATAACTGGCAACTAAAGCAGCTTCCCATAGGAACTGAGTAGCAGACCATTTGATGCTTAAGTATCTGCATTTAATAAACTATCATATATACTTTCTCAGTCCATGAAAGCATTAGGTACTTTCAGAAAGCTTTTCTGCCACCACAGATGATAAAATCGCATTGGACTAATCCTCAAAATATATACAAAATACATGATATGTCATCTAAAAATTGAGGTTCATCTTGTAGAGTATAAATCCACCATATGATAGGTCAGCTTGTCAAAAATTTATCTTTCCTTTCGGTTTAGGTCATAGTTGTCAAGGCATCCCTAGGCGGTAAAAAATGGGATAGGCATCCTGGCCGCCTTGTCTTTAATAGGGTAGGTGAGTTATGCGGCGCCTATGCATACACTACGCAAATTAGGCGTCCAACTATATATGTTAAATACTTTTCTAATATATAATTTGTCTTTGCTTATTTTCGTCTTCGAGTGGTATAATTTATGAACTTGTAAATATACAGAAGTTAATAAAAGCTACTTTGAATAAACTAATCTTACACTAGTGTACTTATTTTTAAAGACAATCAATATATATCTACATAATATCTAATATATATGCCTATGTATAGTTGAATGCCTAATTTGCCTGATGGATGCCTAGGCGGGGGCCTTACCGCCTAGGCATCTAGGCGGTTCACTAGCGCCTTGGTTCGCTTTTACACCTTGACAAATATGATTTAGGTGCATGTACAAATTACAAAAACAATACAGGCACGCAAAAACTAAAAAAAAAATCACATATGGTAGTCTAACTTCTGCTTGTATCATTAAAAAATGTATCACGTGCCTAAAAAAACTAAAATTAATGCACTAGTTCAAAAGTAGTTGCATGTGTTTCTTTTATTTTAAGCGATGAACTTGAGCCTACATTCCAGTATGAAATTTCAAGATGACTATCAATTTTGAAATTATCCCTAAAATAGTGCATTCAGTTGATCAGGAAACAAGAAAGATTGGTACTCTCCTACGAGGAATAAGGTTAATACTCCAAAATAAGTGTCTGATCCTTTTGGCAACGTTGACTATTAAAAACTTTCCCAAAGCTAACCATTGAAGATAATAGCGAAACATGATTTTCTATTTATAGAATTATTGCATAGTTATCATGTCCTCGACTAGTTGGTGTCTAATCGTCCGTTGGAAAATATGGACCCACTTATGTATTAGTCAATTACTTTTATTAATAGAAGAATTTGAGAAATGGATGAGTGGTATACTACTCTCTGCTCTTATCATGCTGATACTTATGTCACAATTTTTTAGTTCAATAATTATTTGGCAAAATGCCTATCGACCATCTCCCTAATTGGACAAAAGTAAAACCAATTTCATGCTTAGTCCTTCACAACATATGTTGTTGTGTGTACTTATAATGTGATAAATCATTTATCATTACATATGGATAACACTTCCTAATATAGCATTATCGTACAACCATTTCAGATGAAAATCATCTTCTATAGAAAATATATATACTGTTAATATCAGAGAAATATCGCTTATCACTAAACATATCATACCCGATATAGGGTATTCCTGCAAACATTTCAGATGACATGATTCATAACATTAAACAACAATATCCCGAATCTAGAATGGTGTCTTCCTGCAACAATTCAGATGAAATATTCCTCACCGCTTGTAGGATACATCAACTCGCAAGAATGATGCATGAGATTAGATTATGTAAAGAAAAATTCACGGTCATCCCCCATAAACATAAGTTTCAGACACCTATATAGCTACATCGAATTTGACCACAGAAAGGGCCATCAAGGGAAGCCCTACCTGAATCTTCAACATTTATAGCTGATTTTGTGTCCTTGGATCTTAAATGGAGAAGCAAACCAACATGTGAAAGCTGAAATCAGTTAAACGATAATTAATCAACAATGTAAAAGCTGCATTTTAAGGTGCCAATTGGGTATGGAAATTTTAGACTTACTTTTTCACACCAAGCAGACTCGATGCTAAGAATATCAGCAACTGTCCATTCACATGTTACAGGGTCACTAAATAATACTGAACCTTCCACCTCAAGCTTAACATGATTTCTAGTAAGGGTCAACTCGGGATTCCAGAAGATCTTACCACCAATATAAATGTTAACTGGTGAAAACACAATAGCCCTATCCTGCAGATTACAATAAATAAAAAAATAAAATAACTAAATAAAAATAAAATATGTGTTACAATAAACCTAAGAAAAAATTTAATGCACAGAAGATAAACGCATGAGTTCAGATTGCTTATATGACTAAAAATTTCATTCTGTGATTAATAAAACTAAAAAAAATAATGATAATTGCAGTCATTAGAGATAAATCAGTGACAATCATCAGTTATGATGAGCTAACACGTGTCTATGGACATTGGTTACTGAGGAGAAAGTGTAAAAAACGGGACGATCTGGCCTGGTCTCGGGTACAATTTCAGGGTGATTCTTAGTTTTGAAAATTCAAATAATTAGGATTCTTAAATATGGATCCAGAATTGGACATGGGTGCACTAACTATGCATGTTAAATTATATATGGTCTAAATCTATCTTATATGTTTTAAAATAGTCTCTAGTACCAATAAACGTGTACACTCAATAATATATATAAAGTTCATAATATAAAATCAAAATGATAACACAGAGACAAGTCTTCCATAACCTGGCTCTTTATAAACAACTTGTCAGAAATTATTTTTTTGGTTCATTTTTTTAACATCTTATATCATTTTCCAATTTATGTTTCTTTTATTATTTTCTACCTGTCCCTTTTGCATGCTCTACCTGCCTTTTTAGTTTGATGGTCACATGTGGTACTCGCCAAGTCCCAATTTAAAGTCCTATATTCCATTTAGGAATGTCCTCTCACATATTAGTAGTTCTTTCATAAAGAAATCCCTAGATATATTTTAGTTGGTGAGAAATGAATTCAATAGAGTATTTATAAGGAAATAGATGGTATGTAAAGAAGGTTTTTTTGGAAATAATCAGAGTGCTAGAACAAAAGAGGAGATTTAAATTTGGACAGACAGACAGAGTATCAGCTATCCAATGATTCTAAACAAGAAATTGCTATATCGGTAAGCTGAATATTAAATTCTTCCAATAATCAGCATTTTTCCTGATTCTTGCATATCTATATATATTATAGTAGTTCTGCAATCAAATATATTTATAAATCCAATGCAATCCACCAATTATCCTCCAAAATTTTAAATTCTTAATCCAAGTCACTCCTTATTTAAAGCTGAGATTAACCCAGATACCGTGTTTTTAAAATATAAAAGCAAAACCCATTGGTTTACTATATTAGGAATTTTATGCAAATGCAAAGTTTGGTCAACTCTATCCAATGCATTATATGTAATAATTAACTGCAATTATAATTTTAGTAAGTAGCATTCGTAGATGTGACATTGATTTTTAAATACACAAATCAAGACCAACTCTGGTAATAAATATGCAAGGTTTTATTGCTCCAAGTGTATCAAATAAAAGTATTACTACTAGATGAAAAAACTCAAACAGCCAAACAGCAGCATAAAGAAACAAACTGTGGGCAACATACAACAAAATCTCTTCCAAAAGGTAAAGCGCAAACTTTAACTTCCTGTAACAAGCCTCCAGAACATTATATATATATTGACATGTTTTCTTCATAAGCTATAAAACTAGTAGGGTGTAGTATGCTTACGGTTACGTATTCACCTCCATCGAAACCATATATTCGGACTCGCTCTGCTGATAAAGCTGAAATATAAATATAGATATATTTAGTATTATACTACGATTCTTACAATAAGTAATATAAATTTTGATGGCAATTATTACTGAGAGGAAAATGCACTTCAAGTAAAATAAGTATACAACCTTCATCATCCACATGATGGCAATTAAATCTTGAAGCAGAATTCAGTTCAACGCTATCATCGTCATCTGAAGTGATACCAACAAGCTGACTCTGCAATAAATTCAGATTTAGCTATGATTTGGATATTCACAACCAATATAAATAAGTTAATGAAGAAGTCTCATACATCAGATGGAAAATTAAACTGAGTATCAACTTGACGATTGCCGGTAGTAGAATTGTCTACAATATCCGGGCCTCGAGACGTGTAGGAGTCTAAATTAGGTAGACGGCATCTGTAACTATGATTATTAGAACGAGACTCATTTGAATAACAATCTGAAGAACTTGACACCGCATTAACTTCTAAGCTGGAAGCGCATCCTTTCACATCTGCTTCAGTAGCATCAATATAAATTGGTTCATGGCCAGATTTCTTGTCTTGGTCCTTGCTTTCTTTTGAAACTACAATAATAATCAAGTTATCATGATTTTAATATATAGCAAATAATGCATAGTTCAAAGGTGCAGAGTTTTATATTACATTCACAGGTCACAAGTGAACCTTGGGTAACTGGACATGAGGTACACAAAGAATTGAGAACGACACAAAGTAAGAAGGAGGATGTCTTTACAAGGATCGCGATCGCTTTTCAATTTGCATGTTCTAATAATAACTTTGCAGCCCCGAACCAATATGAAAAAAATAAAGGATATATTCAGTTCGTCTAAAGGTCTAAATACGAAAATGCTTTCAATATAGAATCTATTGGCTTCAAGCCCTCTATATACCTAAATATCAGATGACAATAAGACTTAATATTTTTAAACTTGAAGGCCCATAATCCTCTGAGATTATAACAGACATCTGGGTTGAACTTTTTTGTATACTATAGCACGGTCATTACTGTTTAGCTAATGAAACGTCTTAAACATTACCCTTGTTTAACCTAATAAAGCAACTACTATTATTCCCGTCACATTATTGCAACTACTTTCCATATGCTTTATGCTCCTAACAAGGAAAAACTGAATGCCATTATTGATTTTGCAAGTTAAGTCCCGACAAAGTTGGGCTTATAGTAATTAGAAAAATACAACTCTATTGGCATCGGTATCTGAGATCACCAACACCATGGTTACCCAAGGAACAAATACAGTTAAACACATACAATGCAAAAGCATTCGATTAACACATATCCGTTTATGACTATGAAATGATGAGAATGAGAAAAGCAATTACGCAAATCGTACGAAATGATCAGCATTATAGAAAGGATTAAAAATGTGTGTGTGTGTGTGAATAGTAGGAGGAAGATGCATACAGTGTTGAAGGAAAACGTATTTGTCGAGAGGAGATTGAGAGTGAGAGTGAATATTAGGAGTACTAATAGTCGTAAAAGAAGAAGAATTGAACTTGTTGAGTATCTCAAGAGAATGCTTTTCAACACTCTTCTGTTCATCATCGAAATCGTAGACTGAGAATTTACTACCAGTCTTCTTCTTCTTCTTCTTGTCTCTTCCTCCTCTTGTGCTCAGCGTCTTCCCCATTGTTGTGTAATTCAAGCCCAAGCCCTTGCCCTTGGCCCGATTTTTATTAAGGGTTTAAGGACTGTTTGGGTATTTTCTCATCTTTTTCTTTTATGCACCTTTCAAAATTTTAAATATTATAAATAAATATCCACCGGTTCACTTGTTTTCCTCGGTTTTTAAATTTCGAAAGCAGACGTAAATTAATTGCTTATATTCAGCTAGAGTTTTAATATATTTTAAAAATTATTTTTTGAATTTGAAAAAATTTAGTAAATAAATAATTACAATGTTTTCAAAAAAATTACAATATATTATATAAATTGGTCAAAAATCTACATATTGAATTGATTTTTTAAAGGAATAAATGTTCATTTATCATATATGACAAAATAAAAATATACATATGAAATTAATTTTGTAATTTATAAAAATTGTAGTGAAAAATAATTTCATTGTTTTAATATTATTTTAAAAATTATTATATTTATAATCATCGTATATTTTTGTCTAAAATTCAAATAGTAACTTATTTTCACAAATATATATAAATTAAAGTATGAATATTAAACTTTAACAATTAACATTCTCATCGATAATGAGCTTACTCTCGTTAAAAGATGATTTATCCTAATAAGCTGTTATTTCCTTAAATTTTAAATTCAAAGTTTTCCAAACAAATTTTAACGTTATTTGTTTCGATGAACTACATTATACAAAAGTTCTTAATTAAAATTTCTATATATCCATTTGATGAATATAACATGAAGAACATGAATTAAAATGAATAATATTTATTGACAAGACATACAAAAGAAAACTTATATTATAAGTACAAATTATTATCAACAACATGAATATTTTTAACAATCACTATATCGTAACTCAAGTATTGTAATTCAAATTAATCAACTTGAGATGGCAAGATCAGACACGACCTGACATGAACTCGATTCGAATTTTATGAATTAAGTTAGTTAATAAATAAGTCAAATAGATTAAGGACCGGATATGAAATTGACTCACACAAAAAAGAACTGGTTACTAGTCAATCTGTTTAACCTGAATACAACTTGCATAACTCGTTGAAGTACTTTTTAAGAAAAATAATATTTAATAATATATATAATAAATAATAGACCATAGTCGTGAACAATATAATGGTTTAAGTTTATTTCAAATTATTTATCTATATTTTAAATAAAAAAAAATTTCCAAATTACATAATAAATGGTGTTAAATTTTCTTATGTGAATTGACTATTTTAAAATTTAAATATTTTTTATGTATCGTATAACATAAATTAAATGAAGTCAAGTATAATAATTTGATAAATGTATAATATTAAATTAAATATTTCTAATTATTTAAATAATAACATAGTTATGCTCCCCACTCTGGATTCTGGAAAAAGTTATGGACAACTAAACTAGATTTTGAATTTCATATGGCAAACATGTCGGTATTGTCTCCCAACGAATACAAACTTGGTTGCAAAAAGAGTAAATATTGATGTTAAATGCTCCTGGTGCTTAAGTCATAATGAAGATGAGAAGCACGTGTTGTTCAAATGCTCTTTTGCAAAATTGGTTTGGGTAGAGGCTGGGTTAAATGGGCTAATCCAAATACTACCACATGACACTGTGTTTGATGTGCTGCAAAAGATAGTCGATGTATGTAATATGTAACAAAGAGTGTTGATAGTTTTGTTTTGTTAGAATATCTGGAATCATCGAAATAAATGGGTTTAGAATACTCGGAAGATATGATTTTAATCGTTAGTGTTCAAGAAACCCTAATTCTAGAGTTCGAGGATGGATCCAACAGTTTATATATGCAACAAAGTAGGTAAATTTGGAAGACGTATACAAAAATGAATAAATACATATATCTTATTTATAATGGCTTTAGTAAAAGGTTGAGAAAAAAGAAAATTAAATGTTAGTATTACGCAAACAAATGTTGTCAACCCACCACTATATTAGACATTCTCTCCGTTTTTTATAGGTCGTTCTAGTGAGCTAACTTCTTTTTACATAAATATATCAATTTTCAAGGGAAGTTGAATAACATTTCCATTGTTACCCTTATATATTATTTTTATTATTCAAGTCTTTATAAACTTAAAAAATTCAAAAGTCAGACCTTATTTATTGACACTTATATTTTTCAATATATATATGACATACATATATAATCTTCAACACACGTACTTCTTCTATATATATATATATATATATATATATATATATATATATATATATATACTTTTTCTATCAAAAAAGCTTCTCTCTTAGAATATCTTTAATCTTAAACTTTACTATGAAAGTTACAGATTTGCATGAGGGCAGGTCTAACAAAAATTACTTAAGGGAACAAGAAAATGTTTCTTCAATAAAAAATGCTATAGGTAAAGTTATTTGTGAAGAAATAATATTAATGTCAACTATATATGTACCTAGTGCATATTCATTTTTAGTGCATGATAATAATAATGGAGAATCAAGATTTATGAATATTTCAAAAGACGGGAAAAGAGAAAACAAACAACTGGATTTGAATATGTTAGAATTAGACCTCAAGAAAATTCCATAAGAGCAAAGCATGTATGAGGTTGTATTTGAGATGTGTCAAAAATATATGTTCCTAATGTTTTTCTATTCTAAAAGTTTGTAATTTAATTATTCCAAGTTTGAAATATTTATTTGGCTTGTAATATTAATTTTTATTTGTTTATTTTATTTTAAAAATGAATATTTAATTATATGTCTTTTAATCATAGACTCACAGACATATACATTATGTTTAAATAACATACATTATATTATAAAGCGATAATCAAAATATAATAACAGTAAATTAAGAGTAATTATTTTGTCATATTTTTAAATGTTAAAGTTCACTATTAATTAACAATTAACATGCCAACATCTCTTTTTTTTTTTGTTTACTAAATAACATGTCAATATCTTACTGACGACAATACAATGTTTTTGTAATTTTATATTGACCTAGTTTTTTCTATCAAACATACTTGTCAAATTTGGTGGTTGACACCTTATTTTTATGTCAAAACCACTTTATCATACTGCTTCACAAGACTCTCTGACATTTGTGGATCAATATGTGTTTTATTATTATCTTGTTGAATAAAGATAGTAAGACTAACATCCTTATTTGGTCATTTCTCTAAAATAGCTTATACAATATTTTTAATAAGAACTGATCGTATTGTGTCTCTTCTTACTGAAGTCATGGCTTTTGTCTCAATTGTCCCCACAACTCTATTAACACTACTCCTTTTAGTTGACTCTTTTATAAAAAATGTAAATATACCAACTTTATCACACAAAAATTCACCAGCTTCTGTATCAAAACGTGGACGAGCTACAACTGCTAAAAATGTAATTCTTGATACAAAATTCTTACTTTTGCATGCTCAATATGGATCGTCTTCATCCATTAAAAGATTATATTTCTCATATCTGGACATGTAAAACCACTTTTCATCAATATGAATTACGTTGTATATATCCTTAAATATTGGATCATGTGGTAAAATGTATTCTTCAAAAATTGATAAGCAAAAGTGTAGTCTAACCTTTTGTTCTCGTCGGTCAGAAAAGGCTTATGTCGATTAGAATGTCATCTTAAAATATTCCGCATGTAGTTGTTATAAAGAAGTGATGGGCTAATGCTCACAGCACTTGCTACAAAGCATATTATTTTATTTTTGAAGTAATAAGTTTTGAAATTGGTCCACATCAATTTGTATTTATTTACAACCACAATTTTTAGTCTTGCGATAAAAAACGTTAATTCCCCGTATAATGTTCTGCTTTAATTTCTTCCAAATTCTTCGAATATTACACATTGACACTGAAAATATTGATGCAACAATTTTTGTGTAGGTCTTTCTTAAATTTTTGTTCGCACTTTTTTCCAATAAAGTTGTATAAATAGCATGTCTCACATCACTAGTATGAGTATTTTTTTCACTTCTTTTTTATTATTGCTCATTTAATTTTCACCTTCAAATATATTATAAAAAACAAAAATTATAAATATCACAACCCTAACAAAATTAAAAGAATAAGATACAATCTTATTGAAAGGAAAATATATATATGATTCATTACTCTCGGATGAAGAAAGTTCACTTGTATCAAATGTAAATTCTTCATTTATGTAATCTCGTAAACCTATTACAAAAAATATTACATTAGATTTTTTTGGCCAAAGAACGCAACATAAAAAATAAAAATCAATGCACAAAAAAATTAGAAACTCAAAGAAACTACTCCTAAAATATATAAAATAAAATCACTATAATATGAAAGTTTTTAAATTTTTATAAAACATTTTTTTTATTATAAAATAAAAGTAAAAGTGACGCATAGACATGATTAACAAATTGGATATGCAATTAGTTTTTATCATTCACATTTCAAAGGATTTACAAGACAAAAACCAATTTTGACTATTCGTATATTGAAAATAGTGATCATTATTCATGGCATAAATAATTTGTACATGTACAACACGAATCACATAATCAAACAAATATATACATGTGTTCCACTAAGTTGAATAAGAAAATAATTATAATTATTATTACTTTTATGTTTAAAAGTCTATATTATTTGTTGATGGAGAAATCTAGTAATCAACAAAGATCGAGGTTCTTTGTCGGAAAAAGATCTGACGAGGCTGAGATGCGGTGGAGCGTCGTAGTTTGTATGAGATTGGGGGCTGAGATTTCTAGGTTTCTGAATAACTAGAGCTTTGTGTTCTCTAGCGGCTGTGAACTTTAATAATTTCGACCCCCAACAATGTGCCTACGAACCTCTATTTATAGGGAAAATAGAGGATCAAGCCCATGTAGTTTTTGGCAAAGCAGAGGCGCCTTAGGAAACCTGAGTTTCCTTCTTCGAATCGAATGTAGAAAAGGTAAGTGAAACCTTCCCGGAAGAGGACACTACATTTGGGCTTGTTTGGATAGGTCAAAACCCAGTATAAGGTCCAGGGACTTCATGGATCCGATATTGACCCAGAAACTGTGAACTCTAGCCGGTCCACTACAGCTATTTCCAAGGATATCTTGACTGGAGGCTAGCACTAAATCTACCACAAATCGTACGTCACGTCCTAAGCACCTAGACGAGGACAATCTGCCTTAGTACAGGGAAATGATCTTCCGAGATAAGGTTATCAGCATACCATAACTCCCCTACGAGGGAAACCCGAGGAATATAGAGCTATGGCCTTTAATTGGAATTGATAGGCATAAATGGCAGAGACATAAATGAACCAAAGTAAGTGGCTTCAGTAAATTAAATGACATTGAGGATGGAGGAAGATGCGCCCTCCCTTGAACACATTGAGGGCGTGCCTTAATTGTACAAAAAAGAGTACAACTTCTAAATTAAAGAGCATTCCATAAACTTCGCGTGAACTATAAAATCGTCTAATTCTGACTTCTGGAACTTGAGATACGACCCAAACAGTGTTTATAGTGCAAGATTAGGGCGCGTCATCTTCCTCGGGAAGAGCCCTCTTCAGGGCGCGCCCTCATCTTCAGGGAGAGCCCTCTTCAGGAGGAGCCCTCATCTTCATATCAGGGCGTGCCCTCTTCCTCAAGGAGAGCTCTCTTCAGGGAGAGCGCTCTTCGGGGTGAGCCCTCTTCATACTAGGGCGAGCAAACTTTAAGGAGAGTCGTCATTTCCCTCTTCCTCAGGGCAATCCAACTTATTCAGGGAGAGTTGTCATCTCTCTCTGCCTCAAGGCGAGCCAATTTCAGGGAGAGTCGTCATCTCCTTCTTCCTCAAGGTGAGCCAGCTTCAGGGAGAGTCATCATCTCGCCCTTTCTCAAGGTGAGCCTTCATCTCCCTCTTCCTAAGGGAGAGCCCGAGTTTATCCAATTTTATAAGAAATTCAACTCTAAGAGGAGACCGCTCCTCCTTCTAGGAAGAGGCCGATTCCAAGAAAATCCCAATATTAGGAGGATGCCGATTCCAGGAGAAGTCCGACACTAGGAGGAGGTTGATCCTAGTAGAAGCCCGACACTAGGAGTAAGCCGATTCCAGAAGAAGCCTGATACTAGGAGGAGGCCAATTCTAGGAGAAATCAGATACTAGGAGGAGGCCGTGTGATGCCCTCCAAATCTAGGGTCTAGATTTGGGGTCACCAACCAATTAACAGCCCATAACAACAATAAAATAATAAACCAGAGGCACACTGGCCCGCCAACAAGCAACAATAATAAAATAACAAACCATTGGTACACTGGCCCACCAACAACCAACAATAATAACATAATAAACCAGAGGCACACTGGCCCGCCAACAACCAACAATAATAACATAATAAATCAAAGGCGCACTGACCTTAACATAATAAACACTATTGCCCACTGATGAGATTTCAAAAGCAATTGGACCCCTTTATAGCTCATCGGTACATTTCTATTCCCATAGATATAGCAAGGATTTCAAAATATAGGTACCAAAATAGGTAAGTAATGTTAGCTTATAGGAAGATGGATTGGTTACCATATCCTCCTCAAATGCTGAACTCTTATCTCTGAGCCTCTTACGCTAAAATTCCAATCCAATAGAGCAACCCAAATAAAATAAAGGTATGCTTAGTTTTAAATACAGACCATATCCTCATTATTTACTACGATAACACAAGATATGATATGTTTATTATAATCAACTTCCAATATTCAGAGTATGGATAACAAGTAACTCTGATGCATAGAATAAAATATGAATCATAAATAGTTCTGAACAATAATTATTTATCATGATATAAATAATCGAAATAGTAAAATAAAAGTGTTTAGGATGATCAGAGAGAAAATACTTGCCTGATATAGATGTGGTCCTAAGCTCAAATGGGTCGACTACATTGTCCGTCTCACGGTATCACCTTTTAATAATTCTTTAATCTGACGTTCTTGCAGTTTCTACGAGTCTGAACTGTTGAGATTGAGTCAGCGCGTCTACATCTATAGTCAAATATAATACGGTATTTTAGTCCTTGAAGTACCTCATCATATTCTACGAGCGTTTATAACTTAATTATACTTATATATTTATCTCAGTTCTATTAACAAGAGAACTCACATATAAATAAACAATTAATCCTTGAGACTCAAATATAAATAAACAAGTAATCCTCGAACAAAAAGGAATAAAAAATAACAATTCTAATTCATACTTTAAAATTTATAACGTCTACCCTCGATGACATTATCAAATTAAATAATTAAATATAACATTAAACATTTAAAAAAAATATTTTTAATCAGATAATACTTGAAATCTGAAATAAATATCCTATTACAAGAATTTTTTTCGAAATAAGGTCTTTGTAAAATGAACTTTTCATGGGTCACAGTCCCTCAAAATCAATCTCAAACAATACAATTCAACTATACTAAAATAAAGTAAATATATTTAACTCACAAACTAAATTAGACCTATACATATAAAATTACCAGAAATGAGAAACATAGTCACTTAAATCCAAAATTTCGGCTAACAGATAACTTTCCGGAGTATAAAAACAATCTCTAAAAATTATGAAATTAATATATATATATAAAGTAGCATGCCCAAATATTTACAAATGTCAAGTCAAGATTTTAAAAGTCTTACCATAAAATCAATTACGGACACTCCACGAGTCTTTTTTGAAAGCCGGAAAATATGCCTAGAAAAATTCGAGATTAATACCCATGCATATACACGTGTTGCACTGCCTCCTAGCTTGATCACCATCATCAAATCCTCTTTCTATGCTCCCAAATAAATTAAAAAGGAAAACCTGCTCAGAAAATAATCTTCTCAAAACTCATCCAAAATTATACATATGCGTAGACCTTAAAGCGCTGGTCATTTATATATATAGATATCGAATATTGGATGCACGGTTTATAAGTAATGAATTTTGAAAGTTTTTAAATATAAATATAAACATACCGTTAAAACATAGGAGAAGCAGATGCAGAACATCAAGGGATAGAGAGATGTTGCTTTTGTTACATGAAAAGAAGAAAGGTTGCGCGTGTGCAGCGGGAGCAATGAGGGATGGGGGTTTGCGTTTCCAGAGCTTGATTTCGGAACAGAGCAGGGGCTGAGGTGGGTTTTGGGTAGATTAGAATTATATATATATATATATAAACTTTTCTTTTTTAAAAAAATATTTCATAAATTATAAAACATATTCTTAAAAATCATTTTAATATGACGTTTAATCTCTAAATAATTTTAAATAATCCCAAAAATCTATAAAAATATTTTATGGTAAAATATAAATTTTATTATTTTTAAAACGAATTAAAAAATAATAACTATTCAAAATATTTAAATATTTCGAATATTTAAAAATATAAAAATACTAAATTTTGACTATTCAAATAATTTACCCAAAATAAAAAATTTCACCCGAAGAAAAATACCGACTCGAGATACTCACCCGATCAATAAAATAATATAAAAATATTTTAAACCGAACTCAGCCCTACTGAACCGAAAATAATTTCTAAAATAATAATAAAAATATGGAAATGCATCCAAATGAAATAAAATATTAAAAATTTTATTCTTCTTCTTTTGAGAAAACCAATATAATAATTAAATAATAAAAATAAATTTTGAAAAATATCCTGGTTGTCACATTCTACCCTCCTTATAAGGATTCCGTCCTCGGAATCATCTGAGGAAAGCACTAGGGTTCCGTTTGCTAACTTTCTATTCCCGATACTTAAATTGACATTCCAATTTATTGAGTCTTCCATAACATCATCGATAATAATAACTATTTAATCTTAACACTCGTCCCTGTTGATCTAAAATTTCTACCGATTTCTCTATATATGACAAATCTGGTCGTTCACCACATATTCACGCTCTATTATAAACCTACCAATTGGGATTAGACGTTCTTCATCTTGGTACGGGAGACATATTGTCAGCCTTATATTGTCAATTCCACGATTTAATTTGTCCTTCAGTTGTCGATATTCGTGAGTGTCATGCCCAGTAGATTCATGGTATTCACAATATTTCTTCTGATCTTTGCTTTGCCAAGCTGATGAAGGAGGTGTCCTCTTGAACAAACCCTTGTTCTTATTGACTTCATAAATATGCTCTAATCCCGCTACTAGAGGAGTGCACTCATCTCTTCTACTCTCGTAGGAACGTGGAGGGCTCCAGTCCCTTCTATTGTGTGTCATATTCACCTTGTTTGGACTTCCAGGTTTCCCCCTATATTCAGATAGTGGAGTTCTATCCCTCTTCTTTGAATTTTATAAAATTTTGAGCTTGACTGATTGTTGTCTACTAAGGATTGCTCAATTCTTTTGAAAGGATCTGCTTCAGCATAGAGGGAGGATAAAGTAGATGGTTCATTCCCTTGTAGGTGCTTCTAAAAATTTGTCCCAACCTTCAGACCTGCAATGAGAAAACTCTTCAAGGTATCATTTGTTGCCCCTCTACCTCCTGTAGCTTCAGATTGAATCGTTTGAAGTACGCTTAGAGGGATTCATTGTCCCTTTACTTGACATTAGCCACTAGGTCGGAGTTCCCATGATAACAGAGATCAGTAGTGCTTCAATAGCCTTGTGGAACACTTCCCTTACCGCTTGAGAGAAAGGAGATGGAGCCTGTACTAAGGTTGTAGGCCTTCCTCCATTGAGGATGGTGATGATTTTCCTCAGTTCATCAACTTTTATGTTACCTACACCAGGAATATTTTGCATTCCTGAGAGCTGAGATAAGGGACTTACCTGGGAAGCAATGGTGGAGGGCGCATCCTGAGGTGGGGAATGGCCTGATTATTACCTGAGTTGGATATAGGCGTGACCTGATTGATGGTCGTGGGTTGAGCCGTGCCGAAGATGACTGGAGGAGGTTGGGGTGCGCCCTAATTAGTATTGAGAGGTGGAGGTGCGGCCTGATAAGTTGGAGGAGGTTGAACCACATTCTGAGCAACTTGAGTAGGTTGGGGGGTGCCATGTTGGTTCTCCGGAGGAGGATGAGGATTCTGGGTGTTCTGAGAGCGTTGACTATTTTGGCCATTCTGCCTTTGAGAGGTGTGACGCCCACTCTCAGACGAGCTTTCAGAGTAGACTAAGGTGATATTAGGTTCGGCGTTGTGGCGCCTCCAATGAGGAAGAGGCCTATCATTCACAAAATTGTCATCCCTTCTTCGAAGTCGGTTTGAAAGAGCCTCACGAGTGCGTGTATCAATATTTCATGGAAAACCTTCATTCGGGTGTATTGACCTTAGGGGTATGAGGTTAAGGATGGATCTTCATGATCATGGTAGTTTTGGTTGTTCTGACCATGATTCCGGCCAGGTGACTGTGTTTCTTCCTCCCTCCTGTCGTTCATCCGCTGATCTTGTGATTGTGACTTCTTTTCTCCTTAGATGTTGAGAGTTGTGTTGAGTAAGGGCGCAGTTTGGGTGTTTGATGCTGGTGTGACTTGAGGAGTTATGAAGGGCTAAGGCATGCCCTGAGCGATGACGGAGGGCTGAGGCGTGCCCTGATTAGCCAAAAGGGGTGAGACGTGCCCTGACTTAGTAGAGGAGGCTGATGTTCCGATGCTTTTTTCCATTTGAGGACGCGCTCTTACCCTGCATAACATATCTATCGATTCTACTATACAAATCATCTATAGGTTTTCAGAAGTTACCTGAGTATTACGTACCTCATTAGCAGAGTAATCAGACTTGTTGAGGTGGGCTTCTCCTAGGGTGCGCCCTAAAACAAAGGCTCGTTTACAACGTCATCTTCATCAAAGACAAGCTGATTTGATGTTACCCTCAGGAATCTTCATGTCTCGGGTTGACAAGATTCGCCAACCACTTTCTTCCCAATTTTGCCTTACTCGAGAAGCTTGGTCGTCGACCTGAAACCTAGATTGAGATCTAGACTCTTCTTATGAACATCTTCTAGAACATACTCATTATGAACATCTTCTTCCTAAAAATTAGAATCCCTGAGGGAATGAAGATGGATGAGGGGGGGTGTGCCCTGAGGAAGATGGAGGGCTGAGGCGTGCCCTAAAGAGATGGAGGGCTGAGGCGTGCCCTGAAGAGGAGGCCGAGCTCTGACTAGAAGTAACCATAGACATGTGATGGTGTGATGTCGACCCTCCCAAGGGTGGCGGAGTAATGTTAACCCTTTCAAGGTGGTGGAGTAATGTAGACCCTCCCAAGGGTGGACGTGTCCTCGACCTAGGGCTTGGCCGGATGAGACTTTTTTCTCTAAAATTTTTTAGGGGAGGACCGAGGCGTCGACTCACGAAGGATGAGTAGGCTTGACATCGACCATCAACTTGAAGATGAAGTTGACGAGGTGAAGGCCTATGCGTCGACTAACGAAGGAGGAGTAGGTGTCGACCCTCGCTTTGGAGATGAAATTGACGAATGGAAGGCATATGCGTCGACTCACGAAGGAGGAGTAGCCTTGGCGTCGACCCTCATTTTGAACTAGGTCGTGCCCTGAACTATGGGCGTCTCTTGAAGACGAAGCTGACGAGGGGGGACGTCGACACAACACAATCACACCAGCCTTCCGGAGAGGTTTGTGAGAGAAGGAGGGCGTGTTCTAACAAATTCGAGGGATGAAGATGTGTAGTCCCCTAGAATTTATACTTGGAAGATTCCTTGCTTGCATAAAAGCCAATTCACAATAGAAAATATTAGAGAGTAAAGCTTACCTGGTAGGTGTGCGCGGCTCATGAATCCCATAAAGTGCTTGATTATGGTTGTGTTGTTGCTTTGACTCCATTATTAGTCCCAAATATCGTAGAAGGGGGGGTTGAATACGATATTGTCCAATTTATAAAATATTCGCGGAATGGTTTGTTATGGACTAATTGACAGTTCGAACAGTTATTAAATCAAACACAAGGTAAGCAATAACACAACAACAGTTCGTTCGGGGAATATATCGTTTTATTAATATAAACCACGAAGGTGCTCCACAAATATAATCTTTCGATTAGTTACAATGATTCACTAGTACAGTCAGTTAAGTTACAAGCTTTAATGAAAACAAACAAGGTAACAACAGCTGTGTATAAACTTAAAGGCTTCAGTGTTTACTCTCCTGAATGTTCTCTGGGTTTTCTCTCTTTATTGCTCTGTGATTCTCTCTGTCTGTTTAGCTGAATGAATCTTCAAAGACACTACTTTGCTTCCTTTTGTGTAGTCTTTTTCAACTTAGGATACGTGGCCCATTTTGTGCCAAGTAAAACAAGTTGCAGCTTCGCTTCTTTTTCTTCATAAGTATCGGGAACATTTTCTGAGTAATTGTTTAAGTATCGATGAGTCTGTAAAATAACTATCGGACACTTAAAACAATTCATGAAACAAAATCAATTACTTCAAACTGAGTAACTATCGGAATTATTAACTATCGGAAATTCTTTTTAATTCTTTTATCCGATAGTTAGTAAGCATTGGAAATTCCTTCTAGTTTTAACAACTATCGGGAAGTGGTAGCATTTCTTTTTATTTCCTTTACCCAATAGTTAGAAACTATCGGCTAGTGCTTATTTCCTTTTATTTTGTTTTCATCAATTCTTTGATTTCACCCGATGGTTGTTAACCATCTGTGAATAGGACAAAATAGGAATAAGACGAAATAGCTTGACCAATGACCAAGTTGACTTCTGGATACAGCTTCTGTAGTCTCATTCACTTAGCCATATTTCGAACTTGTTAAGCCCTTTAATATAATTTCTTCCACTGCAACCAAGTCAAATAAATATCTCTTTTGTTAATTCGACCTTGATTTATTCCGGGCTTAATCACATACCACTCAGGTTACTCAACTCAGTATCTGGTCAATTCTTCTGAATCAGTGATGCAGTTCTCAAACTCTTTTGTGCTGTCGATTGGTGCAACTGGTCTGGTTCACAACCGACTAGCAAGATCTTGATCTTCACATCTTTTTTGCTATGCAATTGACCTGTTCCATAATAGATAAGAAGTGCTTCTTAAATTTCACTGGAATCTTCTGCTTTCTCTGTAGTAAAACCTTCTTCATCTTCAGAACCTTTGAAACACTTTAACTTTATTCTTCACTGAGGCTTGAACATGTTAATGAACTTCTTTCAGTGATCTTCAATGTCTTCAAAGCTTCCTCTAATATCTTGGTTCTTTGTATTCAACTTATAAACGATTCGCAGTCGATTCCGTGCTTCATTTTAATATAAGTTACCGACTTGTAGTGTTGAGTCAGTTACCTCGGTTACATGTTACTTTACGTTAAATTTTGCTTTACATCCATCCTCTTCCCCGAAGGGTACTCCTTATAACCAGAGTACTCATAACTCACTTCCATCTCTAAATCGTGTTCAAAATCATCTCCCATCAGATCTGTTTTTCCAATTTTGTTATAGGGGGATCCTTTTTCCTTAGATGCAAACATGCCCTCCTTCTAGTGCCAATTTGTTGATGGAGAAATCCGGTAATCAACAAAGATCGAGGTTATTTGCCGGAAAAAGATCTAACGAGGCTGAGATGCGGTGGAGCGTGATGGTTTGTATGAGATTGGGGGCTGAGATTGCTAGGTTTCAGAATAACTAGAGCTTTATGTTCTCTGATGGCTCTGAGCTCTAATAATTTCGACCTCCAACAATGTGCCTACGTACATCTATTTATAGGGAAAATAGAGGATCAAGCTCACGTAGTTCTTGACAAAGCAGAGGCCCGTTAGGAAACCTGAGTTTCCTTCTTTGAATCGAATGCAGAAAAGGCATTTGGGCTTGTTTGGATAGGTCAAAGCCCAGTATAAGGTCCAAGGACTTCATGGATCCGATATTGACCCAGAAACCGTGGGCTCTAGCTGGTCCACTACAGCTATTTCCAAGAATACCTTGACTGGAGGCCAGCGTTAGACCCACCACAAATCGTAGGTCACGTCTTAAACCCCCAAATGAGAGCAACCCACATGAGTACAGGGAACCCGCATGAGTATAGGGAAATGATCTTCCAAGATGAGGTTAACATCATACCATAACTCCCCTACAAGGGCAACCCAGAGAATATGGAGTTATGACCTTCAATTGGCATTGATATGCGTAAATGACAGAGACATAAATGAACCAAAGTAAGTGGCTTCAGTAAATTAAATGACATTGAGGACGAAGGAGGACACGCCCTCCCTTGACCACATGAGGGCACGTCTTACTTGCACAAAATACATGTACAACAACTCTAAATTAAAGAGCATTCCATAAACTTCACGTGGATGGTAAGATCGTCCAATTCTGACTTCTGAAACTTGAGATATGACCCAAACAGTGTCTACAGTGCAAGATCAGGGGGCGCCGTCTTCCTTAGGGAGAATCCTCTTCAGGGGGAGCCCTCATCTTCAGGAAGAGCCCTCTTCAGGAGGAGCCCTCATCTTCATATCAGGGCGCGCCCTCTTCCTCAGTGAGAGCCCTCTTCAGGAGGAACCCTCATTTTCGTACCAGGGCGCGCCCTCTTTCTCAGGAAGAGCCCTCTTCAGGGGGAGCCATCATCAGGAAGAGCCTTCTTCGAGGCGATCCCTCTTCGTACTAGGGCGAACAAACTTTAGGGAGAGTCGTCATCTCCCTCTTCCTCAGGGCGAGCCGTCTTCAGGGAGAGTCGTCATCTCCCTCTTCCTCAAGGGGAGCCAACTTCAGGGAGAGTCGTCATCTCCCTCTTCCTCAAGGCGAGCCAACTTCAGGGAGAGTCGTCATCTCCCTCTTTCTCAAGGCGAGCCAACTTCAGGGAGAGTCGTCATCTCCTTCTTCGTCAATGCGAGCCAACTTATTCAGGGAGAGTCGTCATCTCCCTCTTCCTCAAGGCGAGCCAACTTCAGGGAGAGTCGTCATCTCCCTCTTTCTCAAGGCGAGCCAACTTCAGGGAGAGTCGTCATCTCCTTCTTCGTCAATGCGAGCCAACTTATTCAGGGAGAGTCGTCATCTCCCGCTTCCTCAAGGCGAGCCAACTTCAGGGAGAGTCGTCATCTCCCTCTTCCTCAAGGCGAGCCCTCATCTCCCTCTTCCTAGGGGAGTGCCCGAATCTATCCAATTTTATAAGAAACTCAACTCTAGGAGGAGACCACTCCTCCTTCCAGTAAGAGCCTGATTCCAAGAGAAGCCCGACACTAGGAGGAGGCCGATTCTTGGAGAAGCCCGATACTAGGAGGTGACCGATTTTAAGAGAAGCCCGATACTAGGAGGATGTCGATTCTAAGAGAAGCCCGGTACTAGAATGATGTTGATTCTAGGAGAAGCCCGACATTAGGAGGATGCCGATTTCAGGGTGAAACCCAACTTAAGGCAAAGTATGGGCATAACATTATTTACAATTTAAAGAAAGACTTAGGGTGTGTCTCAGGAATAGTTGAGAGCGGGTTGGAAGTACATTTTTTTAAAAAAAAATTCCAAAAAATATATAGCCAATGCATGATCATGCAATTCATAATTAATATTGTATAGAAGAATGGAGGGAAATTAAAATTTTTTAAATTTTAATTACATGCTCTTAGAGTTTTAAAAAATCGTATAGTTGTATTAAGAATGCACTGATATTAAGAGAGAAAATGAAGATTAATAAGAGTATAAAAAGAAAAACGGGCAACAATATATTATAATAATGTCATTTCTTAATATGTGTGAAAATTTTAAAATAAAAAAAATCAGAGGGAATATATAATAAACATCCAATATAATAAATAAATTTTAGAGTTACACCTGATGTTCGTGCGGATTTGTTGGGTATATAAGACCAACTCCTTCGTACTAAGGCATTTCAGATCTTTATATTTTAACTTCTAAATTTTGCATTGAGTTGAATTAATGATGAAATAAATTTAAATAAATATTAGCACAAATAAATATTGAAGAATTAAAACAATGAGATTAACTCGACAATCGTTCTAACATTAAATAAACGAGGTCTACATTACTAATTTGTTATGCATGTAAATTAATGTTCAATTCTTTTTAGTATAATCTAAATGTGGAGGATATATTAGAAAAAATATTATTTATTGTGAGATTGAAGTTATCTTATTTTAAATTCACATGGATTATTCTGCCAATTTTAATTATTTATGTGACACAACACTTCGATATTGTTTATGTTTAATTTATAAGAAAACGAATCATACTCAAAATTAGGGATGGACATCGGTCATTTCGGGACCGTGAAGAACTCTCCAATGCTCACGGAATCGTGAAATTTTTATTATTTTTATGAATATTTGAATATATATTAAATTTATTAAATATTAGAATCAGGGATCGGAGATCGCGATGGAAGGGCCTAAATCCCAACCCCTGATTTTCAAAAAATTTATATATTTTTTCCTTGCCTTGAACCCAGAAAATTTCGGGACGGAATTTATTAAATATTAAAATCAGGGATCGGAGATCGCGATGGAAGGGCCTAAATCCCAACCCCTGATTTTCAAAAAATTTTTATATTTTTTCCTTGCCTTGAACCCAGAAAATTTCGGGACGGGTTGAATAAATCCGTGCTCAAACGTTGGAGGAGGAAGTCCAAAAATAATGTCATCAACTTGGATCAAAATGTGGTCCAAAAGAAACAACTTATCAAAGTGAACTCTAAGTTGTTAAGCCCAAACTTAACAATAATAATAATATAATACAATGGGCCACAAGGTGGGGGCCTTGTCAGTTTCAACTATCAACTACTTGCAACAATTCACAAACACAACTTCTGTCTGTAAATTATTAACATTGGTTTCTCCGTCTTTGTGGGAGAGAAACAAGTGTTCTTTGATCCCACCAATTAATATATACATCCATACATACATTTTTATATATATGTATGCAATCCTTTTTAGCTTTGATAAATCCGAAGAAGAGAATATTAGCATTGCCTTTGATTATAATTCTCTCTTCTTTCATTTTGCACCACACAGGGAAAAAAAGAAACCAAACCCCTTTTTAGATCTTTGTGATGGATAATGCTGTTGGATCTTCCTCTCTTCTCAAATCTTCTACTCAATTCACTACTACTTTGCCTGCATCATCATCAGTAATTACTCATTATAATTTATAATCCCCCCCCCCCACCTTTATGTCACACACACACACACACACTCTCTCTCTCTCTCTCTACTGATATCTCTTTATTTCTTGAGCAGATCTTTGGATATCAGTTGCATTCCTCTGAAAGGAAGCTGACCCATTTGAGACGAGCCATTTGTTTTAGGTGGGTTGCTTTTAGATTTTTGAATTTCATGTTTAATCTCTGGAAAGTTCGTATCTTTTATTTTCTTGTTTGATGGTGATTGTTCATGAAATGTGCTATGATTGTACTCTGTGTGACTGTTTTCCCCTCTTTAGATCTTAATTTGCGCCGATTGAAGTTTACTGTGTGAAATGTGTTGGTGGAATTTAGAATTTTGGAAGTGTTTTTTGTTGGTGTTTATGCGTATTGTGCTTGTGTACATTGAAGAGAAGGTGTTTTAAAATTTGACTGAGACAATTCAGAGTGCTCTGTTTTAAGTTTCCATTTCTGATTTTGAATGAGATTTAATATTATGTGAAAGAGATTGTCTTAAACAATAATTTTTTCTTACTTCACTCTTATGCGGTTCCCTGTGCTTTAAACGTTTTTCAACTAAGGACCAACTAGTCTCACCTTTTCATTGTGCTGTATATTTTAGAATTATAGATTATTGATAACTGATAAATAGAGGATTTTACTATTGATGCAGCCTAATTTGATAATTTTTTAGTTGTATGATAAATTATCTAGTGTAACTTTTGGTTTGCAGTATACATAAATTAAGACTTTATGCATCCAGGCCACCTGTGAATAGACATGAAGATAAGAATGATTTTTTATGATATGTAATCAATTCCTCAATTTTATTAAACATACTCAATTTTGTCATTACTATTTCAGGAACAATCCAGCTCTAGGCTTGAAGGCATCAATGGATTCCCCACAAGTGACTCAGAAGCTTGCAGATACCATGCAGAGGAACACAAGTGGAACTCAAAATGGAAATGACCTGTTCAATGAGATGAAACACCGGTTTCTTAGTTTCAAAAGACATAAATACCAGTAAGACACCGGTTTCTTACTTGAGAACTGTAGGATTTAAAATTTATAATTATAGTCTTCTAATTACGTGAAATGGTTTCTTTGATAGGGAAAACTTGGAACACTTCCAAGATCTTGCCAAGAATCAAGCCCCAAAGGTACTTGTATTTACCCAACATTAGTGTTGGTTCATTAAACACACACTTGCTGCTTATGTTTTCTATCTATCATTTAGGAATTAAAATGGGGTAGATGGCATTTGCTTCACACATAATAGTTATTAGTTAACTGACAATATCAAGAACAGGTCCTTGTTATTGCATGTGCAGATTCAAGAGTATGTCCATCCAACATCCTAGGATTTCAACCTGGAGATGCTTTTGTGGTTCGTAATGTCGCAAATCTGGTTCCCCCTTTTGAGGTACTGATAAGCTTTCAGTGCCTAATTTGATCATATAGCAGAAAACATCCTCTGTTTGGTATAATTTTATTCTTGACTTCGTATATCTTTAAAAAAAAAAAATTTGTGTGCAGACTGGACCCTCGGAAACAAAGGCAGCTCTTGAGTTTTCAGTGAATACCTTAGAAGTAAGTAGCAACAGCTGTAACTACTTCAGTCTCTCTTATTTTCTTCTTGTTTATAATAGGAACCTTTTTTAGGATCCGGCAGGTGAATTGTCCGGTTGTAGCCCCTCCCCCCTACCCACACAATGGTAATTCATTAAGGAGACCAGAAAAGATAAAGGGAACCTTGTCTAGTTGCATGTGTGTGTGTGTATGAACTTGCATTGCATTAGAACACAACAGTGCAAACTCTATGTTACAAGTTAATACCTTTAAGTAGTCATTCTGTGAACGTGGAGAGGAAAGAAAATCCATTTGCAAAAACTAGTGTATATAGAATTTAGTGTTTTTCAGATGATTGATATATATTTTAGATAACAGATGCTGGCTATCAAATATACACAAAAGATAAATTAGGTTGCAACATAAATTATTACCGAGTACCTAAATACTTGAGCCGACTTCTAAACGTTATACAATCAAATCTTGGATGGTGTCCTGTCAGATACTATTTATTAATTTTAGACCATTCATTCATTCAAATTTAAGTGCATAATGATTATCTGCAGGTAAAAAATATTCTAGTTGTTGGCCATAGCTGCTGTGGAGGCATTCGTGCCCTAATGGGTATGCCAGATGAAGACAACTCAAGGTTTTGCCTAAAAATCAGTGTCTGTTGGCTGAGTGTACCTATATCTGTGCATGTACATACTATAGTACTGATTTTTTGTTTACCTTGTTTATACACTTCAGAAGCTTTATTAGAAGCTGGGTATCTACTGGTAAAAATGCAAAAGTAAACACAAAAGCTGCTGCTTCCAATCTTAGCTTTGACCTGCAGTGCAGACACTGTGAAAAGGTATAAACCGTATAATCAATAATGTCGTATCTAGTACTATTGTTGGTGTAGTGTACTATTTCAGGCTATTATCCGTTTTGAATATTATATCTGTTTTTAAGGTTGAAGTAGAAGATAATCTATTATATAGCACGTGATGGATTGAAAAAAATATCAATATATTTGATGTACCTGACTTCCTAATCCCCCCTCCCCAAGGCAATTTTTTAATTGTTAAATTACTTCTTAAGGATCATCATATTTTACCTTACAATTAATATTTGAGATCATTACATGCAATCTCTTGGAGTGCTCGGGTTATCACTGCTGTGTTAGATATGTTATTCTTAATCACCCTCAAAAAGTACATTTTTGTAAAAATATATATGTTTAAATAAAAAGTTGTAGCCGGACTCCTAAAATCCCATCATGGATGAAAAGATTGATCCTCTCATCTTCCCTTTTTTTGTGTGTTGTCAGGCTTGATTCCAACTTCCAACGGTACATTTATTTTTTTGGATAGTTGGACATTTTTATATACTATGTGGGTTGGGTTGGGTTGGGGGATCGAACTCTAGCCATCTTCTAGCTCTAGGAGCACCTTTTTGTGTGTATGTATGTTTAGATTGTGGAACACAATTAACATAGGCCAAGATACTTAATTATGTCACTAATCACAGCTATTGATCATTGTTTCAGGAATCAATCAACCTTTCATTGTTGAACTTGATAAGTTACCCGTGGATAGAAGAAAGGGTGTCAAAGGGTTTGCTTTCTATACATGGTGGCTACTATGATTTTGTTAACTGTACATTTGAGAAATGGTCACTTGATTACAAAGCAGCGAGATCCAAGAAGGAAAGTGATGGATACTCTCTTGTTAGTAGAGAGTTTTGGTGCTGATTTATACTCTTTTCTTCACTATATCATTATATGTATTAGTTGTTTGTTTGGATATATATGTCAGTAAAGTCTCTTTAGATGTTTGATGCATAAATATTACTGTAATAAACCCTTGCTGCTTAGGTAATGTAATTTGTGTGTTGACAGGTCTAGTTTTGATGTAATTCACTAATATGTACCTGCTGGTGTTGAGCATTTATGTTCTAACAGAGCTCTAGTTTTGTTTTAATGTAATTTACCCAAGTACAAATTAGCATAATTTATATCAATGTCATGATAAAGAATTTACAAATTTTCTTCTAATATATTATTTTGAATTGATAATTTATAATTGCGATACTATAATATATTATGCCATTGAATATATAAAAAAGAAATAGTATTATTATATATTCCACTATTTAAATTTAATAAAAAATTGTATGTAATGTTATTTTGGCATTAATTTTTTATCACACGTGTGGATTATAAAAAATGCTGGTTTTGAAGTGAACAATAAAATTGCGTGATCTAGAAATTATTTGTATAATTTAGAAACTTAATGCCTAAATAAAATAAAATTGCAGGACTATATTTGAATTAAAATGCATTTTACAGGAAGGTTTTAAATCATTTTTTAACGACACTTTTGATTTCACGACAATTTTTAATTGTAAAATCATGTTCGAGTATGTTTTTTTAGTATTTTCTTTCCTATGTAATAAAATACCCTCAGTTACCATCCTATCGTATACTAATTAGTTCTTTTGAGTAAAAGATTCACAGTTTATTTCTCTTTACAAATAATTATATATTGAAATATATATATAATTTTTTTATTTATAAATTATTTATTAGATAAATTAAACAGACCCCTGTCATTCGACCCTGAGATATAATAAAAGTTAGTATTTCACTAAAATTAAATACACCAACAATTCTATATCTGTTACTACAAAAAAAAGTACATAAATTTGTAGAAGATAATTTTTTGATGCAAACGAAATTCAACTGTATTTACATCACAAATTTAAAATTTTATATTTATCAAAAATATAATCTTATATTTCCAACAATATTAATTAGATGAATTTTTTTTTATACATGAGATTAAAATAAGAATATCCGCCTACGGTTTTGGAAGCAAAAGACATTTTAAACCACTAAAGGCCAACAGAGTGATGAGTGTTGATGTTGAAACAGAGCCCGCGGATTTGGAAATCAAGTAGTTTTAAATAATTCTTTCGAAACCGTCAAAGAGACCCCCCTGCAGATTCTAAAATGTGTGCACATTCAACACTAGACACATGCATGCACGCACACACCAAACTTATCTATAACACTACCCACCGTTTTGTGTAAAATCTACACACACTAGCACACATTTACACACGCACATACTTGTGTTGTGTATATATTATGAGCTCATTCTTGGATATACATGTTTATGTGCAGCAATCTCTTCTTTCTGAATTCTAGTTTATAAAATTGAGAGCAATGTCACCAACTGCAGCAATGCTGATTCTTGTGAATCACAAACCAAGTTCATCACTATCTCAAGAGACTTCAGTATCAACAGGTGTTCCGTTTTTCAGAGCTAAGGCTTCCTGTTTCAAGCGTTTCCTGGATTACACTCGCATTTTCGAAGAAAGATCAAGTGTAGAACAAGGTAATGTGGAGACTCGGGGTAAAAATCCGGCTTCAGAGGCGGGGTTGATGGAGAGGAGGTTTCGTGCAGTTCTTGAATTCTGCTGGTAGTCGGAAGACCACGAGGCTAATTCGATTCAGGTTGTATCTTGAGTATGTGTATACAGTATGCAATTATGTACATGTTATTTAGCAGTTCTTCATTATTAGATCAGAGGTCCTTTAGCCAAAAATCCTCTCCACTTTCTGGAGTAGGGTTTAGTAGTGTCAGGGCCTGGTTTCATCTTTGCTGGAGACCCTGCTTCTGGGTAGGTCTGATTTTTATTTACTGATATTTCTACGAATTCCATCTATCTGTACTAAGAACGAGTAGAAAATGACTGACAGAATTAACAGAAAAATAATTGTCTGCAAGACTAAAACATTTGAAATCAAACCACTGTGCTACACTCTCATTTAATCAACAATTGGACTGCACTAATGCCAATGGCAGTTTGAATGAACTTGTAAAAGAAACCTTTATTGCACTCAGAATGCTAACATTGCTGCAAAATCATGATGTTTGACAAGTAAATAAAGTATTCTGCATATTTATTGGCTCCATTATGAACTTAAGTAGCATATGCCTTCAAATTAAGGCAGCATATCTCAATAACTTGTCACTTACAATTCAAAGGCTGATATGATATGAGTTCTGTTGTAGCTCAAAATAAATAAATCATATCTACAGTCGAACCGAAAGAATTTTTTAACAATAATACCATGCCTTCTCACAAAAATAGATGATACAGGAAGAATTTTAATACAGGCATGGCCACTGACACCACAGAACAAAAGCTCAAAATTTATGATTAGGATAGTGAGAGTTCTCCAGCAGGAACAGATCTCTTTACAAGTTTAGCCCAAGATTCGTTTGTCTCAGTGATCACCTTTAGAGCGTAATCCTGTTAAATTCAATTTTAAGTAAACAATATTAATAAATTTAGAGTTCTCATTAGATGAAAATAGCACGATGTTATGAAATTCAAAACTTTAGATATTCTTGGCAGACTCCAACGATCATAGACAAGAAAGATGTTCTGCATTGTGTATATGAGGAAGCAGTTCAATCAGATACCTTATTTGCTGCCTTGTTTCCAAGACCAAACTTATTGGCAGGTTTTCCATCAGGGATTTTGTAATCTCTAAACCAGTCCCTGATTGCAGTAAGAGTTCCCTGAAAAAAGAATTCCAACTTGTAACCATGAGATGACAATTTAAATAAGAGATATGATGACATCATAAAAATACTATTGCAGTGTACTTGGGTTGTATTAGTAGCAGTGGACTAGGCATCATTTACTTGTGCAGGAATAAAACCAAGACATGGAGACTCTTTCTCATCCAACATGACCAACTAGATATGTAACCCACTCACGAAACAGTTAACAGATGGGAGAGAGATTTAGATATTAGATCTTGAAATGCGTACAGTATTTTATCTACTGAAGTCCAAAAGGCAGCAGAGAAACTAAATCCGGAGATCATAACTTGTTTCCGGATGGGTTTGAGATTTGATGAGTTATTTTTATGTATTTGTTTACTGTGCATTTCGATGTGGAAATATTACTACGATATATATATATTTATAACGTGGTTCTAGGTTCCCAATATTTTCATTTCCATGCTGCATTCATATTTAAACATGACAATTATAGACTAACCGAGCTACACAAGTACTAGGCCAACTGCAAGAAAATGGTTTACTTTTGGTGTTTAAAAACCACAGTAAGGCACTTGAAAAGTGACTGAGTGGAATCCTTGGTAATAAATAGGGAGGGCAAAAAAATCCCATCTAATGGATACCCGATCCGTTTCGATCCAATTGGATTTTACCGAACCAGGGATTTTGGATTTGGATTTATTTTTTAAACCCGAATTAATTTGGATTTGGATATAAGCATTCCGTATCGGAACCCGATACAAAATCCAAAATCCGATCCAAACCCGATCCAAACCCGAAACCCGAAAAAAATCGTTATATATACACACACATATTATATTAATAGTTAGTTTATAGTATTTAATTTACTATTTTTTTAATTATTATTGATAATAATAATATAGAGTTTTAATTTAACAAGACATTTTACTCATTATTAAACTCCTTTACTTCCACAATACCACTTATTAGTCATCACAATTTAATTTGATATTTTTATGTCATGACTTCTTTAATCTTCTAACATTTGTGCTAACCTTAAAAATTTTAATTTGTAATGTTTTAAATATGGTTTAAATTTCAAATATCATGAAATTCAAATTTAAAATTAGAACTATTGCTATTAGTGTGCTACTTTATATTAGCAGTTTTAAAATTAAAATTTCAATAAACCCGAACCCGGTCCAAAGCCCATTGGATCAGGTTTGGATTTTGATTTTTGAAACCCGATTGGATTTGGATCGGGTTTGGATTTAATAAAATATTCCGGGTTTGGATTTGGATATCTCAAATATCCGATCCGATCCAACCCGTTGCCATCCCTAGTAATAAAGACAATTAGACAAAAACAATTCCATATATAGAAAGAATTTGCATCAAAACTGTGGGAGCATAAGACATAAACACGATTACATCTTTCATTGACAAAATCATACCGGGAAATGCTTCTCAACATCATCAACATCATTTACAAGTGAAGCCTTTGGGTCATCCAAAGAAATTGCAACTATTTTCCAGTCAAGTTCTCCTTCATCGATCATAGCTAAAGCACCTAATGGCTTAACTTTCAAAATCTCGCCAATTTTTCCCCTTGTTTCCCCAATCTCAACAACATCAACTGCAGATCAGGGAAGGAACCATATGAACTTAAATATAACTATCTGTGGATTGAATAACGTTATGTATATCATACAGAACAAAGGAGAAAGGGAGGTATACCTGGATCATTATCCCCATATGCGCCCTCAACTTCAGAATTAGCTAATGTGGGGTCTTCCCATGTTTGTGGAAGCAACCCATAATTCCAATTTATATTGTATCTAGGAAAGACAAAAAGCTAATAAGATAACTTGGAAACGTCACAACATATATTCTGTGGAGTCATCAAAGATAAAACTATGGCCTAAGCTTTATTTTAATACTATAGACTGAAGATCCATTCTGCAAAGACTAGCCCCTGGCCACAGGGGCAAAAAATATTGGAAAAACTTACCAAAATAATACATTAATGATTTCTTTAAAGAGAACATAAAGAACTATTTCAGGGTAAGTATTAAAATAATTTTAAAAATATACTGCTCTTATTTATGTAACGCTATAAAGTTAGGAAAATAAGACAAATAAGAAAGCATTTTCTCTGGCCATCTTCACCCTTCTCTTGATTTGTTATTAATTTTAACTTCCGGGTGGTGGTTACCAAGTCCTCCAGGAGTAGAAACACACACCAGTGGAGACTGTTATCAACCACAGCAGAGAATGCTAGAAAGAAACATATAAAGATCACTTTTTGGCTCCAGTATCAGGATTCAAGTCTGTGCTTATACTCTAAACAGAAAAAAATACTGCGGAAAATCATACTCCCTCCGTCCCGGCCAAATGTTTACATTTGGTCCGGGCACGGAGACCAAGGATAGTGGGTGTAATAGTGATTTTATTGTTAAAATAAATGAAGTAGTGGGTGTAATAGTGTAAAGTGTTGAAAAAGTGGAGTGAAGTAGTGGATGTAATAATATATTTATTGTTAAAAGTTACTATTTTTAGTAATGTAAAGAATTGGGTGGGACGTCCCAAAAAGGAAAGTGTAAAGAATTGGTTGGGACGGAGGGAGTATGAATCAGCGTTTGGCTAATTTAGTGATATTTTAAGCATACTTTAGTCTTTTATTATGTCCCAATGAGTAAGATAACTTCTGAGAAATTAAAAAATTTTGACCTTGTACAGCACCCTTTTGATGCACAAAATTGAAAACGTCATACTTAGACAACGCTATATGGGGGTCATATGACTAACTTTACTTGTAAATTTTTGCAGCTAGTATATATTTAGGTGGAGAATTATGATTTTCATGGATGATTCTTCACTAAACAAATTTTCATCAGTTTTGTTTTTTTGGCAACTATTACTTGAACAAGAAGATTCAATCAGTATGAGTAGCTTACGGATAGTATCGAAGTTTTCCTTTTTTGGTATCTTGCTTGATAGGAGTGAATGGCTCGTCAGTAGCAACCTCCATCTTTGCACTTGATTCTTTGGGAATTTCAACAATAAAATTGAATACGCCATCACCCACATGCAATGGTATATCATGCCAAGGAGAAACCTGCACAGCAAACAAACATAGATTCACTGTGAGAAAAAATAGTTAAATCTAATTTGTTAAAGAAGCCGAAAAACATCCCACATTGCACGTGATTTGCCCAACAGCCCATGTTGTCAACGTTGCGCATTATAATACATTTCTACAATCAGTTTCGGCTAATAAAACACGATATTAACAATTACTCTAAACAGATTATCCCCATACTACATCTGATTTAACTTATAGCATCAATCAACTTTTTTGTCGAACTAACACTTCTGCAAACCATTCCGAATACAAAGAATTTACCAACAACAACTACACTATACAAACGCCAACAAAATTTTGCAGTCCATAATCGTCTTTTGGGTGTTTATTGAGGTTATAGCACAAATGATATCATGCATTATAATATATTATAACTACCTAATGATTGATTACTTTTTGCACATTAGCCCCACATGTTAAAAATTAAAACTTTGACAAAAAACAACTCAACTTTTTTCTAAAACTCAGCTATTTAAACTGCAACAACAAAATCATCACATTCTATTGAAGCAAAAGATCAAAGTATAAATAAATTAAAAAAAATAAACAAAACCCATTAACCACTATTCCCATTCATTAATTCAGCAACCAAACAAACCCTATTCACAAAATTTCACAAACCCAAAAAAATAAAGCCAGAACAACCCAAAAAGATAGTACCTTTCTGCCAGATTTTTCAAGAAAAAAGACACGATAATCGAGGGTCTCAGGCAAACCATCTTCTGTAGTGATAATTTCAGGTTTATAAAGTGATTTGCAGCTAAAAAGTCTTTTCTTGTTAGAGAGTGATAATAAGTTTGCATTTTGATTGAGATTGAAGCAAAGATTGAGAGTTTGATGGGGTTTTAGCAATGGTGATTTGAGTAAGAAAGAAGAAGCAGTGGTGTTAGCTGAGACAATCACTCTAGTAGCCGCCATTTTGGAGTGATTGGTGGGTGTGAGTCGCAGATGGATCAACGGGTAGATATATATATAGCTGGGTTGGGTGATATTAGTGTGTGCGTGTTTATGGGTCCTCTGATGATTTGTGGCTTTGTGCACTGAGGTTTTTTTTAGTAAAAATGTAAAGTGACTTTTTTCTTTTTAATTGTTATTATTAGTTGTGTTATTATTAGTTGCGATGCACGTGTCGAATTGTTTTAATATTTATGTTATATATTTTTAATTTTATAATAATAATTTAATTTTTATTTAATTTTATACAATTTTTCATATACTTTATTTGTATTTTAATAGAATAATGTTTTGTGTTTTGTTTAAAAATGTGTTTTATTTAGGAGATTATATAACATGTATTTTAGGTAAAAGATTAGTGTTTAAAAATTAGACATAATAATAATTATCTGACCCAAATACCACTAAACTTTTAATATCTCGGTTTTAATAATATAATATAGTATAGATTATTATTATTATTATTTTATTAGTGATATTAAATTTATACAAATAAAAAGAAAAACAGTTAATTTACATTTTTTTTGTTTTTGTTTTTTTACATCTTTACTTTTAAGATGAATTTTGTTAGTGCAGATCGGGTGTTTATTTAATGATAGATTGTTTTCTACAAAAGAAAAAATTAATTACAGAATTTGAATTCATGATAATTAATTTAAAACACTCTATGTTTGAGTTCTGGAGAAATTTCTGGAAATTGATTTAAATAATTGTTGTGCAAGTAGGATTATTTGTTTGTTTAGGAGCTGACAGCCGACTCTGTCACACAATACACCTGACAACTTCTAAACCAATTTCTTAATAATTTCTTCAAGTTGTGAACTTATAATCAAAGATATACAAATTGTTTGAAAATGAGGTGGTGTCCTTCTAAAACATGACACAGCGGCACCAACTCATGTAAGTCATGTTTCAGTAATTTGTTTTCCCAGAAACAATGAATTTCCGTATCTTTCATGATATAGATACTCTTATTTTTACAACATTGTATTAAACTTAACTTCTGATCGATGGAAATTCAGTTTTCCCAAGATAAGCAGATAGTGGTATCGGCAGAATCAACTTTGAATACCACTTGGCCATGTCTGGTTCTTGACTGGTTTCAATAACTCTTCAACCTCCATCAAAGTTTTCTCATCTTTTCCGACGGTTGCAAGTTCTGCAGCAGCTGCAACATTTTCATCAACCTGTTGCAAAAATAAAATTTTGTCATACCTTAGTAAATGATTAAGTTGGTTTATATCTCTTATACAACACAGTAAACTTTTATCAAATTCTTCACCTAAACCTGAGAGGTCCCAGAAGCATAATTGGCAATTTGTATTTGTGGAATGGCATTATAAAAATGAACCTAAGAAATGAATAACATTTCAATATGTGCTAATTTACCTACGTGATGAACTTGTGAAGGCAATATCTGCTGATGCTAGGAAGAATCTTATGCAGATTATTCTTTATTTATTAACCAAGGGGAAATCAGATCATGTCCTATATTTGACAGGTTGATTTTCCTTCATACAAGAAAATACTACTACTTGGCAACTTAACACAACATTAGCTACTGCAACAGACCAGATCCTAAATTATTTAAGTTATATGTAACTAATATATCTTTGTGACGTTACTATCAGATGTTGGATGTCCTCAAAAAGAAATAAGCACACTTGAAATCCATTGGGAGTCTTTTTTTTTTTTTACTTCAATGCATCTGCTATATATATATAATGCAAAATGTGTGCCTACACACATATGTCAAACACAAATACCATTTGCATACATATACTTCACTCTATGCATGGAATAGTAACAACTAACACAAAATTATTAGCATAAACACACACACACGGGGGGGGGGGGGGGGGGTTGACAGAAATACATCAAAAAGTAATAATATCTCAGAAACTGACTAAATTTTCAACCAGCAACATATCAATATATCGTCACCAAATAACTGCAAGGATTTATTTCTCACCCTTCACACTTACAAATATCATCTCCTTTCTTATCAAAGCTAACGAGATAAGAATGAAATAATACATGATCAGCTTTAAATTCTAATATATATTTTCTAACTTTTTAAAACTACCATTTACTATACTGACATTCGATTTTTTTTACAAGTTGTGTATGTCCATCAATTCACTCTAACTCCGTTAATATTTAGTAGGGTAATTCAGTATTTTTCAATTTTATTATAGCAGCTAATAAACCCTAATTGCAAAATTCATTACACCCCAAACAAGCCCACCTTCTCAAATTCAATGGAATGTGGTCCTTAAACCCGACCAACGAGTTTTCCGGTCCAGCTCATTAACTTCAAACCCAACAACCGAACTATAACTCAACTGAGTCACCTTGGTCCCAATTTTCTCTGCTAAAATTCCCACTACAAATTTTCCTCCCCATATTATCTCCCCACTCCCATTCATCTTCTCACTCGATTTCACAAACTGAGTCAAATCAAAACTCGCTTCAAACTCATGACTCTCCTTGAAGAACAGCTACTAATGAGTAACTGAACCGTGCCGACGAGAAAGTCTTTGATACAACCGACGGCGTAGACACCGACGGAGACGTCGGAAGTATCATCGGAGATGAAATCAGGAGAGACACGGCAAATGAATTTTTCGTTCCAGGTCGGGTACTCGGATCTGACCCGATCGATTCGGGTTCGAAACTTGGTGGTCGGGTCGATCCATGCGACGGTGTAGGTTTGCATGTGGCGAATACTTGTCAATGGCGTCTGCGTAGAGATTAGGTTGATTTCAAGAATCTTGGACTCCATTTTGCTTTTTCTGATTTTTGCACAGTATATGTATATGTATAAGTGTATCTAGGTTAATGTGATGGGTTCCATTCGATGATGAAAGAAATCAAGAATTGAAACCCTAGGGGAGAGAGTGAGAGAGAGAGAATTGGGGAGAAATATATGAATGTGTGTATTATATCAACAGTTTTGTTGGGTTTCCAGTGAAAATACTAAATTACCCTGCTGAATATTAACGGAGTTAGTGGGAATTGACGGAGATAACTTATAAAAAAAATCGAATGTCAGTATAGTAAATGATTGTTTTAAAAAGTTAGTGTCCCAAGTGGTCTGCACACAAAGTTTAAGTACACAAAATGCACTTTACTCTTTTAATAAATAAATATGAGATAAGTAAGGTTCCTTAATATAGGCAACATAGCTTCGATGTGTAATATGCTAAACAAGCGTGCATTTAAACAGTTATCATAACCTGTTGAACGGAATTCATTCCAACCAGTACAGATGAAATGTCTTTGTTTGATAAGCTGTATTGCATAGCTAATTTCGAGATATTTTTTCCTTTCTCCTTGCAAAAAGCCGCAGCAGCCTGGCATGCAGCCTGCACGGAAATAGCAACAATGCATGGGAGTAATTTGAGAAGTTAACATTGAGTTACTGAAATGAAGACAACTGAATGAAATTAGAAACATCTACTTGCATGTCTAAGAATGATTAGATTTGACAAGATCTTATTGGTTTCATCATATGTGTCGATACAAAAAGGTACATGTAACAAGTAAGCATACCTACGTGGCTACGTATTCAGTCATCTCTAGATAGCAAATGACAAGTTATCCAACTTGAATGATTAAAAAATAGATCATACTTTCTCACAGTAAGTAATATATATCTCCACACAGAATATTACGAGTCCACTAATATATATCTATATTCCTTGTCGGGCATCCAAAGTCCAACAATTGAAAATAAAGAAAGAAAAACATACCACTTACATACATATATGTGAGTGCTTTCAAACAAACCAGATTCTACAACTCCTAACACCCAAACAAAATGACCATAAACAATATGAGACAGAGATCTGGTAATGAATCATGAAATTTAAAATAAAAAAAACTTCAGATTATAAAAAATATAGAAGAACCTTGAGTTCTTTTGACGCTGGGTGCCACTCTGGAGGGCCATTCTCTGTAAGAAGCCCCATTGCAAGTGGAGAAGCACTGATCACACCAACACCTTTGCTCTTTAGGTAAGGAAGTAGATCTTCCAAAGCTGAATCATTTATACCATAATGACAGTATGATAGGATTACATCAACAGTGCCAGGTGGCACTCGATCTAGGACATAAGTGAAGATCTCCAATGGAAGTCCAGTTATACCAATGAACCTGATTTTCCCAGTTTCCTTCAGTTTTTGCAGGGCTGGAATAGTCTCGTTTACAATCTGTCACAAACCAAAAACAAAATATTATTGGGCATAAATTTTAAACAGCACAAGAACTAAACAGGACAAGAATGTCTCATGCTGCTCACCCCAACTACAGATATACACACATATGTACATGCTTAAAATTGTACATACGTGCTTATCCCAAAAAATTTATACAAGAGGTTGAAGAAAACGTAGACATGTAAGTATTATACAACACGAAATCTAGATGAGAGTATATAACAGGAGTAAGAAAAGTAAACACCTGATCAAGAGACCCAAATTCAATATCGTGGCATTGCAATATGTCAACATAATCAAGCTGCAACCTAGCCAAGCTCTCGTCAATGCTTCTAGTCACCCTGTCAGCACTAAAATCAAAACCCTCCTTGTACCTTCCACATTTTGTTGACACAATATAATCATTTCTTGGAACTCCCGAAGCTTTCAATGCCTTCCCAAGTACTTTCTCAGATAAAGTTCCTCCATAGTACCTTTATAACCACCAAATAAATGGGAAAAAAATTATTCCAAATCAATTACCTTTATTAACCATAAAAAATTTCACAATCCAACATGTATCACTGAATACGATGACACTTTATAACTCCCTTCTGATCTAAATAAAACTTGAATGGCTTTTGTTTTTACAGATATGTAGGTGCTTAAACAATTATAGGTATACATAATATGTTCTTTTCTTTCAAAATTAAGATTGTATACGAGTCAACCTATTTGCCAACATTCGAGCTCAGCTCTTAAATTACTAAAAATTGACTTCGGCAATAATCCAGAGAGCTAAAGCTTAAACTATTTGAATTCTTTACCGAGCTAAGCTCGAGCTTCAATTTACTCGAATTGTAAGGCACGCGAGCCTGAATGAGCTTTTATTTTGTATGTTAAAAAATAATATGTATTTTACAAATTTAATCAAGTGGAATGTATCATAATGTAGCTTTTGTTAATCTCAAGTACATTTAATTGAGCTTTCAAGCCAAACTCTAACTTATCAAACTTTGAACTTCAAGTTAAAAATTTATTAATTGGTCACGCTTGACCTCAAACTCGAAAACATTTGTCTCGGCTTGACGACACCCCTAATTGTGAGGTTGGTTTGTAGTACAATGACATGTGATGTGTAATATTGTGACCGAATGGTCTGGAGTGAAAGAGGCCCGATATTTATAATGATATTAAAGACAATTGAGACTATGGTGTGTTTGATTGGGATGAATAAAAATGGAGGGAATGAAATGAAATTTAAACTATGATTTGGGTAGATGTTCAAAATTTTCATTCCTTCCTCCATTCCGTTCCTAACCACCTAAACTAGAGGTTCAAATCCCCCAAATTGAAAACGAAATCTCCATTCCCTACCATACCCATTTTCCTCGCAATTCTCATCATAAAAAATTTGCATCCACTCATTTTTTGTTCAATTATTCCCTTTAACTTTCATTGTTCGCCTTAATTTCATTCCATTCCATTCTCCGCAACCAAACACAATACTAAAGAATAAGTATATGCTTGTGCTAAAACGTGAAGTCCTTAAAATGAAACTGTTGATTTGTATAGCCTAATTCTTGGATTCGTCCCCTCATAATAACTCGAAACTAGTGATTTCAAATCACAACCTGAAAACAAATCACCACTCACACTCACACAAATCATCATTAGTGATTTGCATCCAATTCTCCACTTTCAACTATACAAATCATCAGTTTCCACTTGTCATTTTAATTTGTCCCTCATTTCAGCTAAATTCTATGTATACAAATAGCATTTTATCAAAATTCACCAAAAGAGATAATAGCAAATACGAATATACACAGAGAGGGAGAGAGAGAGAGAGAGAGACAGAGAGAGAGAGAGAGAGTAAAATACGGGGAGGTATCGAAGAAATTGATGCCAAGGCGAAAAGCTTGACGAACAGTGGCGATGGCGGTTTCATCGGAAACAGGGCCGAATACACTGCCCAGTGGGGATGCTCCGAACCCGACACAGCTGAGTTTGAGGCCTGTGTTTCCTAGCTCCCGGACCTCCATTTTCGCCATTCAACTTGATTCTAGGGTTTTATTAGTAATAAAAAGTGGGTAGAGAGACAAGTAATTGATAAGGTTGATGTGTGTATGTAACTATGTACGTATATATATTTCCCGGGTAAATATTTGTTTCAACACCAACAGCTCAATTCATCCACCTTTTCTCACCAACCAACTTTTAAGTCGTAAAACATGCTGTTGCTAGGATTTTTTTTTGGGAAAATAAATTGATTCGTCGCTCAACTAGTGTTGTTTTATTGTTTAGGTACCTAAATAAAAGATTCCGTATTTCGGATAATTAAAGTTCAGAAAAATTCTAGTCCACGTCCTTCCGTCAAAAAGAAAAAGTATTAATTAATGCTGTAATACAATAACAGAATATTATTAGGACAAAAAGGAGAGTTATGATAAGAGAGATAAATTTTTTTAGTGATTAGGATGCTGAATGAGGAACAAGAGTCAGCTCTGCACGAAGCTGTTCGACATGATTACGTGGATAATGTGAATTTTTTGGTAGAAAAAGGTCGAGAAGATGAACAGTCTTTGATATGATCTGTTATCTCTTATCTATGTAAATGTAATGTGCAATGCAAAATATTTGCAAGGGAAATGTTATTTTCGAAGCAGATTGAACCATCCCATGTGGACATAAAGCATACAATTCTAACACAAATTGCTATGGAACTAAAAAAAACTATGCTAAAATAATGATGATTGAATAACACGTTTCTGTAAAATAATCTCGTTCTTCTACTTCTATGCTTCCAATTTAAAAGATATGTTTTGATCTAGACAATACCATTAATGATGCATCTGCAGCCAAGGAAAGCAGTCGAAGAAGTGTATGATGATCTGATTGTGACAAGCAAAAGAACAAATGGAATTAACATGGCCAAACATTTAAACTACGAAAGCTACGTAAAATAAGATTTCTAATCCCATACTCCCATTCTAGATTTTGTCAGTGAAAATTACATAATAATTAATTCAAGAGAAGGGCACACATTGAAGTACTGAACCCAGATATACGCGATAACAAGGATAGTCAGAAAATACACATCCAGCCCAGGTCATATTAGTAAAAATTACTCAATAGGCCCTAGGTAATCACCATCCAAGTTGGCAACGGCCTGAAATTCCCTTTCAGCCTCCATATACCTGACACCAATGACCATAACACGCAGCTTGACACCTTTCTCGATCTTTGCTGACTTCTCGCTCATAAAGATAGGGTTCTCACCAGGCACGAAACTGTAACCCTGCATTTTGAGATGCGAGAGATAGATGTGCTCAACTGGTCCACACCTCAGGAAAACACCATGCTTCAATATCTTATGAACTTCTCCTTCTAGAACCTCACCAGCAAAAGCTTTATAGGTGATGCATGTGAAGGTTACGGGAAAGAGCACATCCCCGGAGTTCTGTCTGACTTTTCCTTCTCCAACTTTGTCCAAAGTAGTGACTGCAAGGAAATAACCAAGAGTACTTGTAGCTTTCTTGGCAGCAAACTCATCCATAAGGCGGACTATTATTGCCTTCTGCAGTGCCAGTCCTTTGGCATCAAGATTCTCAGCAGGAATTATAACATTCCATTGCAACTGTGCCTTGAGAAACATTTTGGCAACACACCTACAACATTTACAAACAATAATAATAACCAAAATAAACAAGTAGAAAACATCTGACAAGTTGGCAGCAGAAGCAAGCTAGTACATACATTTTCATTTCATCAGACCAATTAAGACTGACTGTAAAATACGATCATTTTCATTTTCACTGCAAAGGAATTTTCTGGCAAACATACGATCACAAATAGCATGTAAAAGAAAAATAACCCCAAAACATGACAACTGTAGTGTTTGCTCCTGCTTATGGTAAATCTGTGGTAGTGATGTTAATAATAAAGGGCACAATCAAAAAGTTCCAGAAATCTAATACACAGCCATAGACATCATTAGAGGATCAATAACCAATCATAAGAATGAGAATATAAAGCTTTAGACCTTCCAGAATTTAGCCATATATTGTATTTGTAATTACAGGTATTTTACTCAGCTTAACCTATTTCACTTTACTCAGTCCCACTTAAAAAGGTCAAAAGATTATGCAATCTTCAGGCACCTGAAATACAAGTAAAACTTATAGGCAGAGCTAGTTGTAGACAATGCTTTTCACTGCTAGTCTTCAACATATTAGATCCCTTATAGTAAAATAATGCTATCATGCTTATTTTTTGCCATTAAGACATGATTTCATACCTATTGATTAATAACAAACAAATATGCTTAGTTTCTAGAAGTTCCTTCAACCGATTCAGCTGGTTATGTTTCGTCATAGATTCAACCTACTCATGGACACTGCCTGTTAAGTAGTTCATTATTTATATCATAGTTGACGACATTCCTTGAAAAATGATACTTAATTTATGGAAATCTGCAGAACATAAAAATGAGGGCAACATTGGCCTAGGACATATAAAGCAATATACTCCCTCTGTCAGTGGGGTGTAAAGAGACCTACATCATATAAGAATACAGAGATAAGAACTATAACATAGAACATAACTAATAGTCCAACAATGTCATGTAATTCAGTTTGAGGACATTATAAAATACCTCAATTTTTTTCGGGCTATGGTTTTTTGAAGGAACTATAATTTCAGGACTATTTTCAATTTTCATACATATATACTTAAATTCCTTAACAATAGCCTAGCTTGCATCACATTTAATCCTTTGGGAAGGGGGGGCTTAGAAACATTAATTGCAACTATATCACTAAACATGAAGACTGCAACTACAAAGCCATTCAACTGTCTAGGACCAACAATCTAGTTAACAACATCTGAAGACCCTAATAAATACTATACGTTTAATCCAGCCCAAATAAATTAATATCCAGACAATATTTATTGATGATTTCTTAGGCCCATTCACTTCCATTTACTCATTACCAAAGGGGCCCTATCGCCTTGGCATGTTCTCATAGGCAGTTCGGAGAAAAGAGAAGAAAACAAAATTCATGAAATACGTTATCTCGACATAACAATACCAACAGTTCAAAGTATGTACAAATAAACATAGCCTGCACCCAGAATAATTTGTATACACTAAAATAAAGATCTGAATGAGATGTCTATCAGATACAGATTTATTAGGAATAATAAAAACTTCTCAGTGAGCCTCTTAACTACCGCAAAAGATTAACGATCAACAAAAACAAAATTTGGAAAATTCCCATTTGCCGAAAGTATAATCAGCTTAATATAAACAACTGCAATGTTCAACTTCCGAAGGTATAGATAAGACTATGACACAAACCAATTCAATATCCTGCATTTTGCATAAGCTCAAAACCCAAACTCTACCATGATAGAGACACTAAATGCAAATATAGCATTAAACATGAAGATCGACAACTAAAGAGCCATTCTACTGTCTGGAACCAACCATCTAGTTAACACCATCTGAAGCCCCTAATGTCCGAAAAATTCAACCTTTTTATGACAAATCGAACCTAAAAGGCAGGATACATAACTGTGATTACAATACTTTAGATTGTTGTCCAGCAACCCTAAAAATTATGACATTAAATTACACAAAAGGGGTCTTATTTCTAAAATGTAAACATTAACATCTCATTCTAACAAGGCAGACCCACCAATAATAATCAAAATCTTGATACATGCACAAATAATACAGCATTACCCAACAATTTCTAACACTAAATTGTATAAAATCACAAGAAAAAAAATAAGGGTTTTGCAGCACAAGTAGTGAAGGTGGGGTTTTAGAATGGAAGTCTAAAGAATAAAAAGTAGATGAAAAAAAAGAGACTTACAGTATAGATACAGAGTGAATCAATTGCAGAGGTCGAGCTGCACAAATAATAGGAAATCAAAAGTTATGTGAAAATACATACACCCACGAACACAGTGAGAGTGGAACAAATTGTACCCTGCTCTTCTATAAAACTTCAACTAGCTATAGCCCGTGTCCGGGTCATTCACACTCTCGGATCGGATTATAGAAAGTATGAATTTTTCTAAATTGGATTGAGTTGGGTTTACTAAAATTCGGGTTGGATCGGTCTGGATTGTCCCAAAAAAAACAAAAATGATACATTTTAAGCCCGCGAATAAGCCTGAATCAAATTTATTTTTTTAATATTTAAATATTAATGTTTTTAGGTTTGTAAATAAAAATAGGTTTTTTTATCTAAAATATTTGAATTTAATCTATTTTTTTAAAACATATAATCAAATATCGGATAACAGTATAGACATTTCACTTAAAATTAAAAACAAATTGATTTTTTTCCAAATTTTTCAAAAAATACGAATAAAATCTGTGTTGCACTGGAGTTCCGTCCGGATCAGACCTAAATCCTGATTTTTTTCGAATCGATTCAGGGCAAATTTTTTCAAAAGAATATGTGACACGTTCATGCTCGCGGACCGAATCGGATCCAAACCGGACTATTTCAGATCGGATTTTTCCCAATTTTTTCGGATGAGATCGGACAAGTTTTTTGAATTTGAATTTTTTATGCATTTCTAATCTGGCTATTCTATATTTCAATTTGAAATTATTTATTTTGTATGTTTTGAACCTAAACTCATAATAAATAAATAAATTTTTATGTTATAAAATATGTTTATATTCCAAAAAGATGTTGAATATATATATATATATATATATATATATATATATATATATATATATATATATATATAATTTTAGCCAGTGCGCACTCAAAAAGGGTAGCGGCTAGAGGTTTTCACAGTAAAAAAATGTAATTTTAAGTTTATAAATAATGACATAAATAATAAAATTTTAAGTGTTATTATAATTTATGAATAATATATAACTATATCGTAAAAATAATATAAAATAATATAATTTCTCAATAATATGTAATAATATTTTAATTATACTATAATAATGTCATGATATGATACAAATTATTATATAAAATATATTTTAGTTTTAGTTTATAACTTTTAAAAATATATAACAATTTAAATTTAACATTAATAAAAAAATATTTTATTCGTATATAATAACTCTAAGTTTATTTAATTATTTTAGTCATGAATATATATACGTGTGTGTGTAATTTTTTTTAATTTGCATTAAAAGTAAGTATATGCATATCTATGTAAATATATTTTAATAATTAGTTGAATGTTTTTTTAACTAAAATATATTTAATTAAATACATAAAATTATACAAGTGTACGAGATATACGAGCAACAAACTGCGTCGTAAATCCATGTTGAATAACAAGTCTAAGAGCATCTCCAATGATATAAAACTCTTAGCTAAATAAGTCTATGTGATGTGTATGTGTCACTATTTAGACAATATGTAAAAAACATAGCACTTCAACTATCCAAACCTTTAGCAATAAATATAGACAACCATGTTTAGTTGACTATTTTTATCGAATCAGCCAAATTCTTAGGTATAATTTTAGCTTATGATAATTATACATAATACCATTGAAGGACACATTACACTCCTTAGCTAAAATTTTAAATTTCAACATTTAGCCAACCATTTTTACCTATCATCGGAGATGCTCTAATTCTTTTAGATACATATTGGTCAGAAGTTAAAAATGCAAACATATAAAAAGGAAACAACAAGTTTTAATTTTAACCGAATTTTATAGATTTTCTATAAACCTGAATTTTTAGGTCGAGCCACACTTTACCTAAAAAAATATGGCTCGTTAAAGGCCCTAAATGCGGTTCGGACCAGATTTTTACGGACCGGACTTTTACATGTGTTCTTTGATTAGATCGAGATCTTTGTACATCTTGGATCAGGGGTTAATTGTTCATTTTTGAGTAATTATATTTTTTTGGGACATATTATTGTTGTACTTTAAAATTTTAAAATGAAGAGAATAGAAAAGAAGATAAGATTTTTTTTAAAAAAAAAATTATCCTGCATGCAAACTTTGTACAATTTTTTTATAAAGAGAATAGAATAAAATTGTACTCACAAAACTCTCTTTATTTTAGGAAGATCATGTGATTCTCTCACATAACATTTTCCGTAAATTTCATATCTATATAATTTTTTAAATAAAGTTTTCGAAGGCAGGTTAAAAACCTCATTTGAACTTTTTAGTATCAATTTGTTTTCACCTTCTTTTCCTCTCTCGTAAAAACTCAGAAGCACAACCAAAATTTTACAAAATAAAATCACTATTTTTATAAAATAAAAGCTATATTCAATTATTCATTAATGTTGGAATCCCCAGCAAAGTACTTAAATAGGCTTATAGCCAACTTGGCGAGTGGCGAGTACATGTACATTACCTTGTATATAAAAAATAAATTATTCTGTATATACGTATTTATTCATATTTAATAGGTACCTTCGTTTATTTATATAAAAAGCCAAGGCTGAAAGACGGTAGCAACAAACAGGCCTTTGAATGAAATAGTGCTCCACATTTGTAGGTGACCTACACATACATACAGATACAGATACAGATACAGATACAGTACATTCTTTTGTCTTTACCATTACTTTCCTACCTTTGACTTTATTCCTCGTGTGACCCATGATTTTCTTCCTCATTTGTTGGACATTTCATGCTTTCTTTTGTCGTTTATCCATTATTTTCTTGTAAACTAAAAGAGAATTTTTCGACATTTGATTGTATCTGTGTTTTTCATAATAAATTATGAATTTTTTTAAAATGCTACTTTTAAATACGGATAAAATGATATGATCATGTATTCACATGAAAATTTTAGAAATAATCATATATGTTATAAAAAAAAATGCGTATACAAGTTTCTGACAATCGATTTTCAGACATTAAAATTTAAAGTTAAAAACCAAAGGTTTCATATGATTTAGTAAAAATTTCATCAAACCGAATCATATCCTAATTTTGAGAAATACAGGTGCTAAATCATAATTCCAGGGGAATACGGATTAGAATTTGTTAAAAATAATTACAAGTCTGTTAAAAAATTTGAAACTCATTCGACTAGAAACAAATGAAGATCCAAAAACAAATATAATAAAAATACTTTATAGTATTGAAATCTGCAACGAAAATGTTAATCCCAACCCCCATATCTATAAACAAGAAGATCAAATCCCCAATCTTAAGTAATTTTTTTAATATTAAAATTAATAAGATAGCAACAAAAAACACATTATTGGTGGATTTTACAAGTCTCATAATCGAACATTCAGATCAATTGATGTAACTTGTCTGTTTGAATCAACTAAAAATACCATTATCATTAACTCCTAACACAAATGATTAAGTGCTTTATAATTAAGTAATCCATATATAAATTTATTAATAACAAGTATATATGTACAAGTGGCCCCACTGACTTTCAATATACTACCTCCGTCCCATCCAATTGTTAACCTTTCGGAGAGAAGGTCCGGCACGCATTTTAAGGTGCATATAAAGTATAGTTCCATAACTTATTTTTAAATATATATTTTTTTTAATTTTTATTCAGAAAAAATATATTTAAAAATAAGTTATGAAACTATACTTTATATGCACCTTAAAATGCGTGCCGTACCTTCTCTCCGAAAGGTTAACAATTGGGTGGGAATGAAGGAGTAATAGCCTGTCATATTGCCGCTAAATATGCAGGCAAAAAATATTTTGACGGTGACATTTTTTTTTTGAAAATTATAACAAAAATGACAGGCTGGGACTTTTGGTTAGGGAGTTTCCATTGGAAGCCATGAGTTTCAACGAGTAGACAAAGTCTAAAATGCTTGTGATTTATGATTAGACACCAAAATAATATTGTTAATTAATGTAACATTTTATTTTAATTATTATGAGGCTGCCCACTTTGATAATTTGACAGATTTTATGTTCAGATTTGTGGGAGATTTATTATTAAAATAAATAATTTAATATTTTTTAGCCAGATCACATACCCGTGTAATAGACAGACTAGCTAGCATATGTTGTTATAAGTAGACTATATAATGTATGAAGTTCAAGGTTAAGTCTTCTTAAGTTGTAGGGGGTTGGTCTTGATTAGCTCTTGCCAAATATTACACAAGGTTAATTGTAAACTCTGTCACACACAGTTGAAAAAGTGTGTGAAATTTCTGGTTCTGCAATTCATAATATTGTTGTTCTGTGAATATCTTCAGGTGATCAATCAGGGACACTTCAGTGAAGTTATGGAAGTCTCACAAATTATTGGCCTTACTGAATTGGTAAGTTGACACATTCTTTAGAATTGCCTATATTTTATTACTGTACTATACTGTCAAGATAGTTAGAATGAATGGACAAAGTTAAAGTTTTCTTCCTCTGAAATTTGTAAGTGATCATTTTTGCTTTTATGTTGTCGATGAACTATTAAGCTGTAAAAGATTTTATAGTAGCAAAATGCAGATTTTTAGCTTCTAGTAGTTGGTGTATCTAACAAAGAATTTATTCTTGCAGGGAATGGATGATTCTTTTTTCAATAACCAATGGCCAATGAGTTCTTATGATGAGCTTAACGCGCTGTCACTAGCAGCTGCATTTGGGGAGAATTTGCACAACAATTTTGCTCAACCTATGTATGATATGAGACCATCGTCAGAAACATCTTTCACAATCAGCGAGAGACCGATGAAACAACTCAAAAACAACAGTTGGAGTTCTGAAACAACTGATCATGTATCAAACATACAACAATTCAGTTACACTAATTACAATAATCAGGTTGGCATTGTAAAACCTAAAGAAGAGGTTTCGTCTTCTAGAAGTACTACTGCTTTAGGTACTGATGTTATCACCTCCCAGGGTTCATTTGAGAACAAAAATTATGTGCTAAAATCTTCTCAAGGTGCTAAACGGATTAGCACAAATGCTCGACTTTCTCAAGCTCAGGATCACATCATGGCTGAGAGGAAGAGGCGAGAAAAGCTTAGTCAAAGGTTCATTGCTCTCTCGGCTCTAGTCCCTGGCTTAAAGAAGGTACTAGTTTCTATTGCTATATATATATTTTTTCTTTTTGGTGTGTGTGTGAATTTCACATCAAGATTTTGATATTGTTCTTACCCTACGACAGATGGACAAGGCCTCTGTTCTCGGAGATGCTATCAAGTACTTGAAACAACTTCAAGAAAGAGTAAAGACACTTGAGGAGCAAACTCGGAGGAAGTCCACAGAATCAGTGGCTTTTGCCAACAAGTCATGCTCAGATGATCACGCAGCTGGCATTCCTGTTGAAGGGCCACAACCAGAAATCGAAGTAAGAATTTCAGATAAAGATATCCTAATACGAATTCACTGTGAGAAACGAAAAGGAGTTGCAGAAAAAACCCTTGCTGAAATAGAGAAGTTTCAACTCTCGATCATCAATAGCACTGCCTTGACTTTTGGAACATCCACTCTTGACATAACCATTATTGCTCAGGTAACTTTGCCAATGTAAAAATGCTGTACATGTTTATACTTGAACTTTCAAGTTTTACAGACACTTTGACGTGCAAAAGTTCAATTCATAATTTATAGAAAAACTCATAATCATGTCATATTAAATTGCAGATTGATGAAAATTTCACTATGACAGCAAAAGATCTCGCCAAGGATTTACGTGTGGCTCTTAAGAAGATAATATCCTAGTATCGTATATTCCAGTTATTATTCGTCCAAGTCCTTAAATAATTATTTTTCCATGTTCCTGATAATCAAGACCTATAGTTCTCCACCATTTCAGACCATCTGCATTCTGCCATAAAGCTTGATACATATTTTCTATAAGGTTCCTTTTTAAGGAGGGTTTTTTATACAATTTTTTTCGCAGTTATCCTGTTAACTGTGTTGACTACCCTCCCATTGTAAAGTAATGACCTTATGGCTTCACTTAGCTTTTTTTAACCAGAGAATTAATGGTTTTTTTGGGTGGATGGAGAAGAAGGTTTTGTATTAGTGAAAGTGTTGGATCAGTGTTTTAGAGTCCTCTTGAAGTGTTTCTGAGGCCTCTTTTTCTATGTAATCTTGATTTCCTTTGTAACAGTTTTATTCACAGTATCAATGCAGTAACTTTTTCTTTTACATTATATCCCATATGTTTTCTTTTTCAGTTTTTAAAGGCATGCAAATGCAGCGACTCATTTTATAACTGGCAAATAATGCAGCTGTTGTGATGTATTTTTACGCTAAATGTAATTATTCATTTCATAATCAGCAAATTATATATGCATCTATCTTGATGTATAATCATAGAGTTTTATATTGCAATAGCCGTTCATTAGTCTCTGTCTTTCTAAAATTTTAATCGAGATAAAAAGCAGTTTTATTATTGTTTTTAAAATTTAAACAAAGTACTAGACGGTAGAGCTATTATTTGAATAGAGTCCAGTCGAGTTTTTATTTATCGAATTAAAGCTTTTTTTTAATGAGTTGAATTGAGCCTAAAAAATTATCAAGTTCAAAATTTATATTCGAGTTCGATTCGTATAATATATAAGTTCGGTTCGAGTTGTTAACAAGATTTCGAGCTTATTGAATCTCTTAACGAATTTGTGAGTTTATCAAATTTTCAAGCTCATAAAATTTGTTTGATCATATTGAGTCGATATCAATTTTATCGAGTTTTGACTTAATTTCCATAAAAGAGTAATTTAATATTATAATTTAACAAATGTATAAAACTAATCATCAATAATAATAATATGTGAAAAATAATAATCAATAATTTTGAATATTATTTTAAGGGTTTTTTTGAAAAATATCTAAGGGCAAAACTTTTTTTTTTTTGCAAAAATACTGACTTTTTAAAAAATATTTTGCAAAAATACGATTTTTTTTAAATTGTAAAATACGATTTTTCAAAAAAAATTGCAAAAATACGGTTTTGCAACTTTACAACCATATTTGCAACTGAAATCAACCACAAATGTAACTTTTAAATTTAGTTAAAATAATTATTTTTCGGTTGCTTAATACGTTACTTAACAAGTTGCACGTTAAAATTAAAATGCAACCGTAAATGTAACCAAAAGAAATTTCAAACAATCTTAAATGCAACAAAAAATAATTTCGATTATTTTTTTGAAAAGTACAAAAATAAGTTGAATCTGGTTGCTTTTGGTTGCAAACCGTACTTTTACAAAAAAATTCAGAAAATCGTAAAATTGCAAAAAAAAAAAAAACTTGAAAAGTTGTATTTTTGATAATTTCTCTTATTTTAATTATATATAACTTATTAAATATTTATAAAAATCTCTATAAAATGTAAAAAAGTTTTAGGAGTTCGATGGAGTCAAATCGAGTTTAACGTGTAGAGTTCGAGAAACGTGGTTCGAGAGCATAAAAATTTGTTTGAGTTCGACCTGAATAATGAGTTCGAGAGGAATTGAGTTTGAATCGGGTTCGAGTTCATTTATAGAGTCAAATTTAAAGTGCTCGATTCAAATTTTATTTACATTAATTATTTTTTTAAATTAATATAACACTACCAGATAACTCTCCCGAATTAAGTATAAAAAAATTAATTTAATCTTGATGGATCTCGAAAAGTTTATAAATAAAATATTTCAAATATCAATTAATACAAATATAACAATAATTTAGCTCCATCATCTTAAAAATTAACGTTCCGTCACTTAATTTACTTCGCTCTAATATCTTAAAATTTTGGGAAAATGAAATTTTTTTTATCACTAAACTATTTCATGATTTAGAAATTTATCACTGAATTATAAAATAATTTATTTAAATCATTAACGTTATCTTTTATTTGATTACAACCATTTCGTTAACATTCCGTTAAGTTTGATCAAAAATAATAATCATATTCTAATTCTCAAGTTTATTATTATTAAGATAAAAAAGTAAACTCCATCAAGGATTTAACAAAAATTTTAAATTAGATATTAGTCAAAAGATAAAATTTTAAGACATGTTCGGTGTAATAATTATAGACTACACAGCATTGTTCAAATTATTATTTCAAAATCATTGATTTATTTTGGCGAATGTGTCTTTTGTATTATATATTTACTTAATATATAAATTTAATTTATTTGTAAAAGGTTATTAAAATTTTAATAATATAGTGTATTTCATTTTCTGAATTTATTATATTAAATCATTATAATTATATGTATATTATCAATTATTTAAAATTTTATTATTAAACATAATATAAATAATGGGTGTGTTTGTAATTGATGTCAAAAATAATATATTATTAACGGCAAATATAATTATGGGGGAAAATACAAGAAAATAAAGAATGATATTACTTTTATAAATAAATTTAAAAATTTTAATTTGAAAGTTAAAAAGTATTATCATATAATTTATATTTAATGAACTATTCTCAAAATAAACCTGAATTGCTCATATACGTAAAATATAAATTTTACACTTGTATTTTTATTATGAAGAAATCAATTATTCTTGTATAATTTCAAAATAATTTATACTTAATTAATTATTAATAATAAAATTAATATATATCTAATTTGGATTAATTTCATAATTCAATGGTATATTTCTAATATTATAAATAGTTAGTGATATAAAACAATTTATAAAACTGTAAAAATTTCATTAATTTAATCAAATTTAACGGAATCTTAACGGAATGACTATAATAAAATAAAAATCAGACGTTAATGACTCAAATAAATTATTTTTTAGTTCAGTGGTAAGTCTCTAAAAAACCAAATAATTATGGGATAAAAAATTCATTTTCCCTAAAATTTTAGGTTCCGCGACTACCATTAATATTCAGAAAAATTCTGTGCACATAATTATATTTTAAGTAACAAGAAATTAGAAAAGATTCCATTCTAAATCTTTTTAAACTACAAATGAATATACGTTTCTAAATTGTCGAATACAGGACAAAATTGTGAACTTTGACGTGAGTTTAACAAATTACACCTACCCAAGATCGTGATCTTTTCTCAATATTTAAATATGCTTGTAACAATATCATACATATATTAGATCCTTTTCAACTTCTAAATATATAATTTTATATTATTCGACAAATTGAAGTATTATATTTTATGGGAATGTATACAAAATAAATAAATAAAATCCATATTAATCTAAGCTTATGGATTGATACTTTTGTTATCTAAATACGCCCGCCCCGGATGATAAGCTCAATTATAACAAGTACGAGTAACGACATTACGCAAATAAAGATGATGATGCCACATTGCCACTTACTTTGGCGTCTAGAAACTTTAGACTTTTCTTTACGACGTTAAAATCTTTTGCATATCTTCTAATCGATCCCCTTGTTTTTTCTATTTTTGTCTTTTCGCAAATTTGAGTATGTGTACACTGGCATAAAAAAATTATCAGATTATTTGTTAGGGTTTGGGTCCACAGCATGATTGATCAACTATCTATACACGCTTTTTTTTTCTTTTTATAGATTTTCGTGGATATAAAACATCTTAGCTAGCCTGCATAAGTAGGGATAATTATAAATGATGTCATTCCTGTATTCACAAAAGTTTCACATACTTATGCTATTCAAGGAAAAAAATGCTGACTGTTGATTCAGACAAACGATTGTCAAGTACTAGGATCCAATTTATTATGTAAAGTAATTACTCATATATAAAGAAGATCTAGTTTCCATGTGAATGATAGACTTAACTGTTGTTTGGCAACTGCTTTAATTTGTTCAAACTTCTCCCAACTCTTTTTCCCGCAAAACCTTATGTAGCACTTATTTAGAAGTTAGAAGTTTAACAAAAAATTATATTAGAATAAAAGTTTTGATCACTAACTAGAGAACCAAATAAATTTCCCAAAAAGTTTCTCAAATGCCGCATATCTCATTCTGATTGATTGTGCAAATAATTAATGAGATGGATCCATGTACATTCAAATCAATAATATTAATTAAAATTACACATCTTACCATATGAATCATGCCACATCATTTTGAAATTTTTTTTTGGAAAATTTGTTTGGTTCCCTAGCATTACTCTAATATAAATGTTTAATAGTTATTGAGATTAATTCGTTAATTTTTTTAAAAAAATTATTTTTAAGATTCTTTTCCAATTAGAGGGCTGAGTTAATTTAATAAAATTATTATTTTATCTTTAGTAGAAATTAATTCTAATAACCAGTAAAAAGCGGAAATCGGACTTAGTCAGTGAAAGCTCGGAACATGGATTAATCGGATGAATCGGACATTAATCGGAATGATTAATTAGATAATCGGGAATTTAATCAGTTTGGTGAGTTACCGAACATGCATTAATCGGTGATTAATCACCAATTTTTAGAACAATGCTAATAACAAACAGTTATTTTATTTTTATGAATATTTTACATATTCAAATAACTATAAGTTAAAATTTATTTACTAAACATTTTTATATAAATAATTAATTCAATTAATTAATCAATCAAAATAATTAATCAAATTAATTAGTCAAAATAATTAATTCAACCCGTTATAATTAAATGATAATCACTAAAAGACAGTAACATACTTTGAAATATACTCAATTTTGTATCATACTTAGAAGTATATGATCAATGTATAACTTTGTATACCAAGTGAGAAGTCGAGGATATAAACATTTTTTATATATATGTTTTTATTATATTCTCAATTGAATAATTCAAATATCGTCGAAGAGAGAGAAGTAAAGAAAAATTATCAAAGGTACTCGACTTCGTCTTTTCCCAGTTCATGCTACCAAAGAATGTTCTTCCATTTGGTCAGCATGGTCAGTTCCTGTTGTCTCCACAGATGAAAAAAGGTTTTAGAAATAAAATTAAGATCAACCGGGACTAAACTAGGTAAAATGTGTGAAGTAATTTTATAAATTTTATATTAATAAATCATACAAGATCAATTTATTAATTTTTAAACTTTCTATGCATCACTAAAATCACTATATATTATCATTCATACGTTTGGATCGTCGATTTGTTTTTCTAAAAAATAAGTACGTTCAATCGGGACAAAACTAGTTAAAATAAGAAATATTTATAAGGTTTATTTTAAAAAGTTGTACAAGATCAATTTATTAATAATTAAATTTTTTATATATCACTATTATCATCCGTACCATTGAATCGTCAAAAAAAGATTTAAAAAAATCATTCCGCTCAATCGAAACTAGATTAGTTAAAATGAAATGATGTGGCCCTCCCTATATGCCCACGACGGGAATGTGGCCCTTTCTGTCTTCTAAATACGTATAGCAGTCATGCGTATATAGAATTGTTATTTCTGGTAAAACTGAGGCCATTGGCGTCGGCAACAAAGGTTGGAATCGCAAGTAAAACAAATTTAATTTTTAAAAGTTTATGCAAGTATTTAATAGTTAATACGTGTTCTGCTGAAATACGCATTGTTGATTTGTTGTTATAAGTGGTTACCGACTACACAGGTTTAGCATCGGATTCTACTAAATTCACAATCGTTAAAATAACTTGTGTATGGCTGCTTTTTTTTGGTTCCACAATAATTAATTACGTGCACGTGCTATACAATAATATTCAATTTTGGAAAAAATATCTTGTCCCACAAAAATTGACCACATATAATATAGATTGCATAACAATGTTATGTTACAGTGTACTGAGATCATCATTTTCTTAAACAGAGTCTGCGCATGCTACTTGTTCATGTATGTCGGGTAAAAAGGGCATCTAACTGAAATGAGGCATATTTTGGGTATAGTTTTCTAAAAAGGATTCACCCATTTATTAATTTTTAATTTTTTTTATACATAATTAAAATCACTATATATTGGGTCCGTTTGAGATTTCTTAAAAATAAGTAATAAGTAATTTATTTTTTTAAAAAAATACATATTTTTATATTTTTTTAAAATATTAACATTTAATTTAAAATTTTTATACCAAATCTTATTTTCAAAATAAAAAATAAGTTACTTATTTTCAGAAAAAGTACATATATACGTACTTTTTCAAAATACATATATATGTAACTTATTTTTTATTTTGAAATAAGTTACTTATTTTCAAAATAAAAAATAAGTTACTTATTTCTGGAAATAAGTTACTTTTTCTGAAAATAAGTAACTTATTTCCAGAAATATGGTTTTTCAAACACGCCCATTATCAATCATCTAAAAAATATTTTTAAAAAATTAAAATGAATATTCCGGACAAGCCCCAATGTAGTCACACTAGTTTGACTAATTTGATTTTAAAAGAAACACATCAAATTAATTTTAATTTTTTAATTATTTTTTATCTCACTAATATCGATGTATCTTAACATCAGTACAGCAGGATAGTCGAAAAAATAAATTAAATTAATGAAAATGAGTATTAGGGACAAGCCCCAATATAATTACACTAGTTTAAAGGATATTTCCGCCCATAATTTAATCCATTTGTTAGGAATAATAACAATATTATTCGGAACTACTTTTGACCTTGCTTAAAAATACATTAAGAGAGGTTTAGCCAATTCCACAATGTCTCAATTGGGTTATATGATGTTAGTTCTATGTATGGGGTCTTATCGAAGTGCTTTATTTCATTTGATTACTCATGCTTATTCGAAAGCATTATTATTTTTAGGATTTGGATCGGTTATTCATTCAATGGAAACTCTTGTGGGATATTCTTTAAATAAAAGTCAGAATATGGTTTTCGAAAAATTCACATTGGGTTCAGGGATAATCAGGCTCGAACTGATGACTTCCACCACGTCAAGGTGACACTCCACCGCTGAGTTATATCATTTCACTGCCCCCACCAAGAAATAGAACTAACTAATCCTAAGGCAAAGGGTCGAGAAACTCAACGCCAGTATTCCTGAACAACTTAGAGTCGAGCCTTCATTTTACACAATTACGCATATGAAAATTATGAGAAAAGTCAGATTCAGTTGTTAACTCGGAGAGCGCTTTGTCGTGCTAGGTCACTACTACTTTTACTATTAAAGAAACACACCAATTTTATTTTAATTTTTTAAAATTATTTTGTTACATTACTAATATCAATATATCTCGACATCTGTACAATTGGATCATTGAAAAAATAAATTAAAAAATTTAAATGATTGTTCGGGATTCGAATTTGAGTATTACAGATGTTATACAACGGTTTCGTCAAAATATCATTGTGTTAATACCTTCTTAGAAGTGTTTTCTAAAGAAACAATTATGTGAGAAACGAACATCTAGAAACTTCTAGAACTAGGTTTAAAAGATAACAGTTTTTACGAAACACGCTTATATAAGATGAATTAAGATACAATTTTTTTTGATAAAATATAGTTGTGTAAACATATTTATATTTTGTAATCTAACATCAAATATTTAATCTCATTTCAAACAAAAGCTCTTATTTCGCTATCTAAGCAATTTAGGTGAAATCTTTTCCACCAATCATGTAATGTCATAATTTCATATAAAAAACGATTTTCATATATGTAAAATAATTTTTTTAAGTAGTTGCTTCAGACAAGGTTTCTAATCTGTTGTATGAACCTCATTTAAATCACACAATTAATAAACTTTGTTTGTAAGATTACCTTCTCATAATGGTATATACAAACTATTATTATATATTAAATAAGATAATTCTTTCTAAAAACGCTTCTCTGAATAACAAGGGGTTGTTTACTTCATCCGTTTTCCAGAAAACTTTTCTAAGAAAATTAAAAAAACAAAAAACATGTTCATTTACCTATTTTGTGAAACGAAAATTGGGAAAAATAGAAAACACGGTTTTCTTTAATTTTCCAAAACATAACGGGAGAATAGAAAACTACAGAAAACAGAGTCTGCGCATGCTACTTGTTCATGTATGTCGGGTAAAAAGGGCATCTAACTGAAATGAGGCATATTTTGGGTATAGTTTTCTAAAAAGGATTCACCCATTTATTAATTTTTAATTTTTTTTACATAATTAAAATCACTATATATTGGGTCCGTTTGAGATTTCTTAAAAATAAGTAATAAGTAATTTATTTTTTAAAAAAAATACATATTTTTATATTTTTTTAAAATATTAACATTTAATTTAAAATTTTTATACCAAATCTTATTTTCAAAATAAAAAATAAGTTACTTATTTTCAAAAAATGTACATATATACGTACTTTTTCTGGAAATAAGTAACTTATTTCCAGAAATATGGTTTTCCAAACATGCCCATTATCATCTGTATGGTTGGATCATCTAAAAAATATTTTTAAAAATTTAAAAGGAATATTCCGGACAAGCCCCAATGTAGTCACACTAGTTTGACTAATTTGATTTTAAAAGAAACACATCAAATTAATTTTAATTTTTTAATTATTTTTTATCTCATTAATATCGATATATCTTAACATTTGTGCAGCAGGATAGTCGAAAAAATAAATTAATGAAAATGAAAATGAGTATTAGGGACAAGCCCCAATATAATTACACTAGTTTAAAGGATATTTCCGCGCATAATTTAATCTCTTTGTTAGGAGTAATAACAATATTATTTGAAGCTACTTTTGACCTTGCTCAAAAATACAGTAAGAGAGGTTTAGCCTATTCCACAATGTCTCAATTGGGTTATATGATGTTAGCTCTATGTATGGGGTCTTATCGAAGTGCTTTATTTCATTTGATTACTCATGTTTATTCGAAAGCATTATTATTTTAAGGATTTGAATCGGTTATTCATTCAATGGAAACTCTTATTGGATATTCTCCGAATAAAAGTCAGAATATGGTTTTCGAAAAATTCACATTGGGTTCAGGGATAATCAGGCTCGATCTGATGACTTCCACCACGTCAAGGTGATACTCTACCGCTAAGTCATATTCCTTCCCTGCCCCCACCGAGAAATAGAACTAAGTAATCCTAAGGCAAAGGGTCGAGAAACTCAACGCCGGTATTCTTGAACAACTTAGAGTCGAGCCTTCATTTTACACAATTACGCAAATATGAAAATTATGAGAAAGTCGGATTCAGTTGTTAACTCGGAGAGCGCTTTGTCGTGCTAGGTCACTACTACTTTTATTATTAAAGAAACACACCAATTTTATTTTAATTTTTTAAAATTATTTTGTTACATTACTAATATCAATATATCTCGACATCTGTACAGTTGGATCATTGAAAAAATAAATTAAAAAATTTAAATGATTGTTCGGGATTCGAATTTGAGTATTACAGGTGTTATACAATGGTTTCATCAAAATATCATTGTGTTAATACCTTCTTAGAAGTGTTTTCTAAAGAAACCATTATGTGAGAAACAAACATCTAGAAACTTCTAGAACTAGGTTTAAAAGACAATAATTTTTACGAAACACGCTTGTATAAGATGAATTAAGATACAATTTTTTTTTGATAAAATATAGTTGTGTAAACATATTTATATTTTATAATCTAACATCAAATATTTAATCTCATTTCAAACAAAAGCTCTTATTTCGCTATCTAAGCAATTTAAGTGAAATCTTTTCCACCAATCATGTGATGTCATAATTTCATATAAAAAACGATTTTCATATATGTAAAATAATTTTTTTAAGTAGTTGTTTCAGACAAGGTTTCTAATGTGTTGTATGAACCTCATTTAAATCACACAATTAATAAATTTTGTTTGTAAGGTTACCTTCTCACAATGGTATATACAAACTATTATTATATATTAAATACGATAATTCTTTCTAAAAACGCTTCTCTGAGTAACAAAATGTCACAATAGAAAATCATTGTCTTACCCACTGTTTGTACAACTTTTCTGAGCAGTTTATAAGCTATTTAACACAATAGTTCCATGCAAACACTTGTCGGCAACAGTTGTTGAATTAAAAAAAACTACAGTTATCTCCTAATTTGAGATAATGGTTATTTTTTCAACCATTGTGTCATAAACGTTGCCTAATTTTGTTTTTGTTGTAATGACAACCTTAAAAAATAATAATTAAATCAGCCTTAAAAGGAGAAGTAGTTTAATTCTTTATATAGATAGATATTATTTCAATATCTAAACTGTTTTTTTCTAGCTTAAATATGAACGAAGAGTTTTGCTCTTTGTTACCTACGAACTTTTGTAACTTGAAATTACTCCCTTAAAAGTTACTCGCTTGTTTAATTACTAGTGGAAAAAATTGCGTTTCGCGGCCGTCTCATAATTAATTTTAATTTATTAAAATTTTTTCTACAAAATTACATTACTAATGAATAAATTGCATATGATAAAATTTAATATAACAAAATTATATTAAACGAAAATAGTAGTATTAAATTTATAAATATTATAAAATTAAATAATAATTTCAAAATATATATGTGTATTATAATTCACAATTTACTAATTTGTTATGATTCTAAAATCTCTTTTTTCTCATCCGCCGCTAACAATATCATTGCCACCAATGTAGGTCAAGCGGCCCACGACATCTAGATAAGTATTAGTAACATTATGTAAATATTAAAAAAAATATTTTAAAATTATATATGTGTGTGTGACTTATAATATCTTATTTTAGCAAAATACATGACAGTATATTAGTGTAATTAACATATGCTTCAATTATATCAGTACATATGAACTCAAATTCATGCAGTGGTATGTTGATGATTCCTTTTTCCAACTTTTTTGGGACCGTTGTACGTAGAAAGATCACTTTAAACTCAAATTATAGGGTATATATCGGTCGGTACTTGCAACTACTTTTAAGTTTTTAATGTTATATAAAGACCCTTCTTCCAAAATATGTTTGAATCAAAAAAGTAGATGATTTTGAATCGTTGCATGGATAAAAATTTTCTATCATAAATTAAAGTATAAAAAAGTTAGTATGAATACATAATTGTAGTAAATTAATAAATAACAAAAATTTATTAACGTCCTCATCAATTAAAATCATATCAAGACTAAATTGATAACCTGTTTATATATTGATTGCATCTCACATCCTGCATACTCTCATTTTATTATCCAATCGTCTCTATTGTTATTCGAAATATTCAAGAGAGTGTAATCAATGATGTATTATAGGTTTAATGTAAATAGTTCTGGGTTAAATTTGTTGTGATTTATTTTTTAATGTTTGATCTTTAATTTATATAAGTGATGGTCTATTATTTTTTAGATGGAAACACATTTAATTTAGGTAAAAGAATAAATTAACTTTTTTATTATTATATATAGTGTCTTTTTGAAAAATCAAAATAGTTTCGATTTTTAATATTTTAATACCTTTTCTAAAATTTCTAATTATCTTACGTATTTTCTAAAATTTCGAAATGTTTGATATTTAATTTGTATAAGTGATGATCTATTATTTTTTAAATGGAAACACATTCAATTTAGGTAAAAGAATAATTTTTTTTATATTATAGATAGTGTCTTTTTGAAAATTCAAAATAGTTTCAATTTTTAATAATTTAATACTTTTTCTAAAATTTCTAATTACCTTACGCATAATCACGTGTTTTCTAAAATTTTAAAACTTATCTTATGGATAATAATAATTTACTTGACTTGAGGAGAAAATTTATGAGAATATAACGTAACTTAGATTTTTCATAATTTGGAGAAAATTTAGGAGAATATAAAGTAACTTAGATTTTTTTTATAATTTTTAATATTTATTAATTCAAAAATTTGAGAAAATTAGAAAAATACACTGGGACGATTTGGGAGCGCCACATAACCGTCTCCGTCTTCTCCTTTATATATATATATTGATTTTAATATAATTTAAATATTTAATTTAATATTATAATTTAATTTATTATTAATTTCTTTTTACATTTTTCTATACAATGTTGTTTATATATTAATATTCATAAAATTTAATTATAAGTTATAATTTTAAATAAATAAAAGAGTTTGAATGATGATGAAATTGAGTTGAATGTAAGTACAATTATATTAAATAAAAATTATAGGATAAGTAAGATTTTTAAATAGACAATATAAAATATAATTTAGATATAATATAATATCATCTGTGAGTAGTTGTATAAAAGAAAAACTATCGGTGATAGAGTTGTATGTATGACATATCTTTTCTAAAATAACATTTTATTAAAATTGGATGGTTAAGATCATTTCTATTGTTCACCTATAATTGGACGGTTAAGATCTTTTCTATGGTTCACTAAGTGTTTTTAAAAAAAAGTTCTCTAGTTTGGTTATAATAATATAGTATAGATATTAGAAGCTTTCTCTATATTTTTAAATGTTTATATTAAAATTAGCTAATTTTTTTAAGGAAATAATAAAAAATTTAAGTTGTTGAATATTAAATAATAAAAAATTCACATTTGCTTATGGAGAACGAAGCATATTTAGTACTCATGAGCAGGTTGTAAAATGTGGAAATCGGACTTAAACGGTGAATGCACAGAACATAGATTAATCGGGATGATTAATTGAATAATCAGGAATTTAATCGGTTCGGTAAACTATCGAACAGGATTAATCGGTGATTAATCACGGTGATTAATCACTGATTTTTAGAACAATACTCATGATAGAAATAAATCTTCCAGCAATTCATATATTTATCTTATCGTGGTTATATTTATTTTTCTTACTTGATCCATGAGAAACATAAGTTATTATATCCCCAGCTAGCTAATTAAGCTACAAAAGTGATCGAATTATAGGAGCCGGAAACGTTTCTTGAATCTTATCCAGAAAACTTATCATCACCTTGAAACCTTTTTCATCTGCAACAAAACAGATCACCACGAAATTAAAACATTAACTTACTACAATATATTCATGGCGGAACCAGGATCTCAAGATAGTTGGGGCTCAAAATTTTAATATAAACAAAATTTTATTTGTTAAAAAACTAATCGTGACCTCAAAAATGAGGTTCATGTTTTACAACAGGAAATCACAACTAAATCTATATTCAAGCGTTTATGAAACCTAAACTCTATTTTGTACAATTGTTATCTTATATATAGGAAAAATATGTAATAGATTTTACTTTTGATTTTTAAATACTTGAAATTTTCTTATACATTGATTGTGAAATTAGATGAATGAACACTTCTAATGTTTTTTTTCTACTTTTTAATTGTTATAAAAATATAGATAATGTGCTATCTCCAACTTAAAAAGATGACACTATAAAGAGTATGGCTCCCCGATACATTAGCATAACCCAAACAAATCCACTTAAAATCTTTATTGAACCATGACCGGACCAGACATCATATTACCAAATAAACGTATTCACGAACTTAATGCGCGGAAAAAAATGAGAAATGACAATCCATTTCTTTGAAATCCCACGAGAATAATGTAATAGTGTACTCTAACCAATCATACTCTGTAAATCAATTTAATTGAAAATTTATTTTAGTTTTATTGTACATTCCTTCTTTGGAAAACTATAATCAAACGGAGTAAAATCTAGGAAATTGGATAAATGTATAAAATCTTTTTTGTAAGAATTGTAATATAACTATCCAATAGATGGTGTGATAACGTGAAAAATAATGACAACTAACAAGTATTAGAATTGTAAGTAGAGACATTAGAATTGTAAAAAATTGAAGATACTATTTAATAAGGGCTTTAAAATGATCAAAAAAAATATTGATTATTTTGACTCTAGCCGGGGCTCAGCCTCCCTAGGATGGTTGTAACCCCCAGTTCCACATCGAGTAGATTGATATAGTTTCTTCAGTATATAAGATCTTTTGAGGATTTGTGGTGGGTTTGTAAGTGTGTGTTTGAGTTCTTTATAAGGACAAGTCAACAACCCACCACAGGTCAGCCCATAAAAGCTAGCAATTTTTGATATACATTAGTTGTTGACTTGAATTGTTATAAAGGACTCAAACACACACTTTCTATTCGATGTGGGATGTTACAAAGGTCTAGCTAGTTGGTGACAAGATCGAATTTAAAGCTTTTACCTAGTGTTGGTATCTCATGACCTCCGGAGTGGTAAATAACGAAAGGATCAACAAATGATCCCAAAAGTTCAATTGCTGTTAACTTTGCCTTGTCGGTCTCACCTATGTACATTACAGAAACGAAACAAAAAATTAATTGATTTTCTATATGCGACTTTGAGTACAAGAAAGATGAAGAATTTATGGGTACCAAAGCAGTGGAGTGAGGGAATCTGAATTGGAGAGGAGAATGCATTTTCAGCTAGTTTTGGAGCTGCAAACTTGAAACCTCCTAATTTAGCTCCAGATATCAGCATCACAAATTTTATATCTTCAACTTTAGTCAGAGCCACACCCTACCAGTACCATATATATGCATGCATCAATATAATTGTGTCTCTAACTATATATGTAAAGGTTCCTTGTCCATGACAATCGCTTGATATGTCCACCTATCCAAGGTTTTTTTTATAGCAGATAATATTAAAACTAGGTTTTTTATATGAATCTAGGAGCTATGTCATTCTAGCCGCATTTATGGGCTAGTTTCTAGGACTTTTTTCCTATCCGTTATAAAAAACCGCGAATAGATGATTGCTGACGATCGCTAATTAGGGACCACCTGCCGTATGTAAATACACAATGCTATCTAATGCATAGCTAAATTAATTATGGTGCAATGCTAATATATTTACCTGCGCTTGCATCCCTGGTAAAGTAGCTGCTACAAAAGCTCCCTTCAACGAAATAAGTTCAAATCACTAATGTAATCAACAAACTTAATTCTAGTATTAAAATATATATATATACAAGTTTAGTAGAGTTACCTGGGAGAAGCCTAGAACCCCATCAAATGGACCAAGCTTTACCATGGATTCCTCAATGTATGAGATAGTCTCCTTAAACATGCTATCCAATATGGGTCCTTCCTAATATATGTATATGTGCATGTACATATATTATGGAAACTCTCAAATTAAGTTAAATATAACTAAGAATTGTCTATATAATTAAGTTTATGAGATATATGATGAACAAGACAATTGTACCTGATTAAAATACCACTTATATGTTGGAAAAGGGTTCTCATGTGAAAGAAAAGGAGCATCTATGAACACAAAATCCATCTTTTCTACAACATTTGAAGGCCACACTTCAAGTTCTTTCTTAAGATGTGCACCACTTGAGCCGGCACCGTGAAGGCAAAGAATTTTGTATTTCATCATCTAGATATTATTCCTATTTTAGAGCTGGCCCCTTTTACAATTATTTGTTGTGGCTTGATCAATTTAAATTTGAGAGGACTAGCTAGCTATATCTATTGTTACGGTTGAATGAATATATTGTTATACTTTATTATATGAATTAATTATTATATATGTGATCGAATTATATTCATCTAAATTTATTTCCTCCACACTATGATTACAAAGTAAATTATAGAATGGTGACCATATTTTACACCAATTTTTAAAATAACGGCCAAATTTTTAGATTTTACACCGATTTTTTTTTTGCCATCGACCATTCCCATTCCCGAAACCGTATCCTCATTTTAACGGATCCCGTCAACTCCAATTAAATTTCCACCCCCGTTAAAGAGTAAATTATATATACATACAATATGATCGTTTGTACTTTATAAAAAACACATTTTATCATTGTTAAGGGAGGTGACGGACTGACCGTAGCCATTTTTTAAAAGATAAAAAGAAAGGTTAGCCACTATTTTGAGAATCTGAAAATTTGGCCACTATTTTAAAAATCGGTATAAAGTATGGGTATCAATCTATAATTTACTCTTTAAATATATTAATTAGCGGCGAAAACTTAGTGGAAGTTGACCGGAACTATTCTTTTAAAAGGGGGGAAAATTGGTCACTATTTTAAAAATATGAAAATTTGATCACTATTTTAAAAAATCAATATAAAATACGTACATCACTGTATAATTTACTCTTAATTATCTATATAAATATGTTTATATCGTACCAGATTAACAACACGGTCATTGCATACATACTGTACGTGCAGTTACCGCAGTTAGCCACTTGGTATTTGGATTAATATATAGATATACTAAAAATGTAGCATGCCGATTAATTACAAACAAACACATAATACTCATATTTTTAATTAGTGAGTTACATAGAGGCTTATTCATAACATATATTTGTTTAAAAAAGAGCATATGCAATTCAGGCATCGACGGGTTATATTGTTCGAGCTAGTGCTTGAAAATCATATCATCCATCTACTCTTCTCGATGGCCATTGACCATGTTGGAGTTAGCTAAGTGTTCAATTACGGTCCTCATAAATGTGAAAAGGTCCCCCTATAAATTATGTGGATATATGCTGAAATGTTCATTCGGATTAATATAAAGTACATAATATAAACTTATATATTTAATGAATTTTATTGATACTTATATTTGTTTAGAAATATTCAAATTAAATTACGAGGCTTCAATTTAAGCATCGGTGTTAGTTGGATTGCTAGAAAAATTTATATTCCATCCATCTACCCTTCTTGACGACAATGATATATGTAGTTAGGTTAGGTTCATAGGGTTCTATAAATATGAAGGTATTTTTCTTCGGGTGTAATCTTATGAAAAAGTAGATATATAATCTAGTCTTTTTCCTTAGGTGTTTGCATCCATCTAGACCTAATTTGTTTTGCAAGTTTTTTTTTTGACAAATAATAAGACGACAATATTCATTAACTTGAAAAAGTTCAGCCAGGAATTGGACAATTCCCCAACTAGCTATACAATAGGTTGAAAACAAATAAATGAGCTAACAATTAGATGTTTTTGTTACCAGATTACTTAACATACTGAATATATATATTCTTGAAATTAAAAATGAAATTGATGGCTTCCGAACCATTCGCCCTACACTATCCCTAAAAACAATAGTATCACAATTGACATTCATATAATTAAAGTAATGGGTAGTCTAACGTTTTGAGATTGGAGGTACATGTTATGAACAATATTCCGTTGTGAAAGATGAGTTTTTTAGTTACGATGTAATTGAAATTTTCTTATAGTTAGGTTACAGGGTGTAGTTCCCGGATAAAAAAAAGTATGTGTTAGGTTGATTTTGAGTATGTAACTCATCTATTTTATTATTTAAATATAATAATAATAATCAAAACTTCTATTTATATAAATAAATAAATAAATGTTATTATAAAATATTCAATATTAGAAAAATATTTGTTTGATTTATGAACTATAAATTACATAATTAATTATTCATATATAATAATAAAAACGATTTATTTATATAAATAAACAAATAAAATAAAAAAATATACAATATTAAATTGTTAGATAACATTTAAAATAAAAAATATTGAGATTTTCAAAAATTAAATTGAAAAATAAAATGAGACAATATATTAATAATGTTACTCTATTTCAAAGAAAGAATACTATAAAAATTAAATAATACATTTTTAAAGTAACTTTATACCGTAGTTGACTTACATATTTTAATATTTTAATAAAAATATTTAATTTATGTAGTTTCAATTTTATTATACTTTTATGATTACTTTCTATTATATAAACACACATTAAATGAATTATATATTTGTTAACTGAAAGACGAAAAATATATTATCTAATATTTTTTGTTTTTATATTTTAATATACGTTGTACAATTTTTATAATCAATATAATTTAATATATAATAACATATAATATTATTTAATAAAAATTAAGACACAACTATTTAACTCAGAATAACCAATGGTGTTTTACGGTCAATAAACGCGTTAACCCACAACTAAACGCAATAAATATCTGGAACGGAAAGTTGGAGTTAGTTACATCAAATTAAACAAGGCTCACATTGGGATGCAGAATAGTTCCAAGAACTATTTTTTATTCATTTTTAATTCTAATTAGTAGACATTCGAGCACGATTGATACCTCAAAAGGTAAAAGGTTTATTCTCTGACATTGATGTTCCAGATCCTGAGTTCAACTTTGACTCATCCCGAAAATTTATCAGAAGTGCAATACTTAATTGTAATTTCAATGTGTAATAGAGGAAAACTTTGTTATTTGATTAAATTTGTAATTTATTGTAATTTATGAATTTTAGGGTTGAAATTTTTTGTTCTCGTTTTTATGTTTTTTTATCATAATTTAGTGTTTTGGCCAATATAAAAAAGTTTCATGCATATTTTTTCTTAAAAAAATAACCTTTGAAATTTTTTTGATGGAAGTAAGGCACCTTTTTAGTAGAGGATTAAACGCCTTCGTGAATTTTAGGTTGAAATTTTATATATTATTTTTCAAATTTTTTTGCATAATAATGATTTTTGATGTATTTTAAGTGTTTTGTACAAGTTTTTTTTATATATATTTAGAAGCGAAAAAATAATAATTTTAACTTGTAGGTTTTTGCTCTATTTATATCCTTAAAGAATGATATCCATGAATTTTATCACAAAAATTCCATAAATCATCGGAATTTTGTTGTATCGGCCTGTTATTCATTTGATGACAAGGAACAGAATCGTAGTGTACACCATTGTTAGGATTGAGTTTCTCAATCAACAAAGATAATAACCATGTCTACAATAAATTTAAAAAACAAGGTATATATTGTTAGAATTCACAATGCATTATAAAACAGAAGTCAATGAAATTAGGCATATCACGACTTCAGTTTCAACTTTGTAATATGGGTTGTCAGTCATGAAATCCAGAATAACAGCTTAGAATGAACTCATGTTGAATATGAATAACACCTAGTGAACATCTTTTATACAACTCAGGATGAAGATGTAGTCCGCTTCAATAACAGAGGGACCAACGAAATGAGTGGCAAATCATGTGAAAACACGCTTAACTGATTCCCAAGCTTTCTTCTCAGCTTCTTCACCATTCCTCATAGCCTTCTGAATGGCTTTTATATGCCACATTCGAAGCACAACAAAATACGGATTTATAATAAAATATAGTAGACCCAGCTTCCTCTCCCATATACCACTATTAGCAATATCATCTTCTCGCTGATGTAACAATGCCTGAAATATAAACAAGTTAGAACCATAAGATCAATACAACATTCCAATTATGTCATCAATCAATTAAAGGGAGACAAGTTAAAACAGATACCATATACGCATAAATAATCTTGTCATCAATCCATAACCCCGGTGCGAGGCTCTTCATTGCAGACTCGGATACGAGTATCCTTAAAGGATTGATTCATCCCTCTAACTTCACTTGTGTGTCGAAGCCCCATCCTCATTCGTCATAAATTCTACTATTTTTCTCCATACTCAAGGTTTTCATTATGTCCCATTTTTCCTCTTTCATTATTTCTACGTGAAGTTAACTTGACGAAGGTTGAGAAATATGCTGGGAAGGTTGTGTCATATCAATAATATCATGTTCTGGAATGTTGCGAACCTGTGCACCACCAACTTCATCTTCTTGCAGCTTTAGATGCTCAAACTGAGGAAGTGTGTAACCAAGCCCTTTGATCTTCTTCATCAACCGTATAAATGGAGTAAGAAAACCATTAGCAATACCAACAAATTCTTCCACAAACTTAGCAAGAACCCTTGCATATAACCTTTTGACCATTTCAAGGCCAACAAGCATCTACAAAAACAAAAAGAAACAAGAAACAAGTTATATTATATATAAAACAGAAGGCGATATACTTAAAGCATAAAAGCAGGCTAAATATTTATGAACTTGAATTTGTGACTTACAACTTGATAGCCTTCTAAGTTAGGGTACAACTCCCTAGATGTGTAAGAAGCCTGAGGTTCCGGTTGTGGCTTCCCTATTCTGGTACGAGCGATCTTTGAATATCAAACCATGTAATCATTCTCAGAAACGGGCTCACCGTCATCCACTGAACCCACAAAATCATCAGAATATCAGAATACCTCTTCCGTTGACCAATATCAACAAATCACCTTACCAACCAACCATCATTCATAAAATTTGTCTCCTTAGGTACTCTTCATGTCAACAGGGGCTCGGGGAATATGCAGGCGACACCCAAACTGACTCATTACCCTAGTCGAGTGCTACCATTCCACCACATCGTAGGATACTATGGATACTCTAGCCTGTCCAGCTAACTGATATTGAATCATCTCTCAATCAACCATATGATCAAATCTCGTATATGGTAGTGTCACTCCACATAATCACCTGCAACCCCATCAAACTTAGCCATGTAGAATGGCAAACTATGACGAGGACCAGTAATACGACGCTTCCTGCTAACACCATGTCTCGTACTATAAGCCCAACCCTCTGTAACTGGATAATCATCCTGATTTGGATCCCTGACAGGCACACTAATTGCGTTGAAATCTCTCATAACATCACACATCCAACAACCACACACAACCAGCAACACTATGACTCTCCTTCTGAGCTCCATACTTCAAACCTCTATACAAATGAGCTAAAACAGCTGCACCCCATGCATATTTAGGGATCTCCTGGATTCTGAGTAGAGGCTGTATATATTTCGGATACACCAAAATATGGCTGCTAGTCAGGAACAATACTGCACCACAAATAAATAGAAGGTATGCATGTGTGTTTACAACAGTAGCACGGACATTATTCTTCTCTGGTTTCACACGACCATATCTCTCGAACAACCAACTCAACTTAATCTTGTTCATCCAACATGCATCATTTACCTCATCCACTATTAAACGCTCAAACCAATTCTCGGCAAAAAATATCTTCTTGTTATCTATAAAGCCACACGTCAAAATCTCTCCAAATATAGGTAATCCAGAATATACCCAACATCTTCTAATGTAACTGGCATCTCCCCTTACTTCATAAAGAAAGTATTGGTCCCACGCCTCCACCTTTTAACCAATGCAGATATCCACCTCTGATCAGTCTGCAAAACTACATGAGGATTGACATATACACCAAATCCAACCATATACAACAACTCTCTATATGGTTTCCTAAACTTCCAATCCCTCATATTATGATTACCACAATAAGTTTATAACTCGTGTCGCTCAACTTTCCCCCAAACATCCTTCGTCACATGGTATCTATTATCCTAAATAGCACCCCTACTATTCGGTCCTGATAATATATCATTCATATTATCCATCCCTGAAAAAAACAAGAATCATTCATCAAAGAACATCAAATATTCCAATATTCATATTAATCCTAAAATAAACATATTCAAATTAATCATCCATATTCAATCATTTATTCCTAAAATAAACCCACATCCATATATTTCAAATTAATTCAAATAAATTATACATATTTTTTAAAATAATTTGAGAAATTTATATGTAATTTTTAATTTAAATAGAATTATATTCATATTATCCCAACAATTCGAAATTTTTTATACATGATTTCCAAATTAATTCGAATAATCCCCAAATTCAAATTCTTTATACATGATTTTTAAATTAATTCGAATAATCCCCAAATTCATATTATCCCCAAATTCATAAACCTTAATTCACAATTAAGATCACAATCAACAATGTATCAAGCATATATGAAGCATGTATACAACAAAATCATAAGAATTTAACATAATATATACAATTCAATCGAAATTAACAACCAAATCATACATGTGAAGTTCAATCAAAATCTACAGTGATTTCATGCAAGATGAAGAAATCGAAGTTGTAGTACAAGCTTTCAATAAAAAAATGAGTCCAAATACAATAGGTGTGTGTAATCTTGATATACGTGTATGTCTTCTCCGATGTGTGTATTGGTTGTACGGCTGGTGTATAATGTGTATCTGCTGCTACTGGCGATTTTGCTATTAGGGGTTTTGTTAGACCAAGCAGTTGTTAAAAACATCGGCTTGATTTATTTATTTTTTTAATCCTGCCCGTCCATAACTGCATCCAATGGCATGGAAGCATTATGCTGCAAATTGTTTAACCAACATATGTATGTTTTAGATCAAACTCCTTTATAAAAACAAGCTTATAACCCGTGCGAAGCACTAATATTTAGATAAATTTATTTTTTATATTATATTTAATTAATATTTATTATAAAATTTTATAATGTTGAGAATTTATGTTAATATAATATTACCCGTGAGAAATTGTATAAAAGAAGGATTATCGGTGGTTATAGTTGTATGTTATTATAAAATGATATTTATAAATTAATATTCATAAAATTTAATGATATATTAAATAAAAATTATAGGATAAGTAGGATTCTTAAAATAGAAAATATATAATATAATTTAGATATAATATAATACTATCCGTGAGCAGTTGTATAAAATGAGGACTATCGGGAGTTAGAGTTGTATGTATGATATATATTCTTTTTAAAATTAAATTTTATTAAAATTTAATGGTTAAGATTGTTTTCTATGATTCATCTAAAATTGGACGGTCAGGATTTTTTTTATGGTTCATCTTAGACCAAAACTTTTAATCTTTCAGGTATAATAATATTGTATAGATGTGACTAACAAATAATTATAAAAAATTACAAAATATTATAGAATATTAAAAATAAATAGAAAATAAATAAAATAATTACATAACAAAAAATATAAAATACAAAATTATAAAACACTATTCAACATTAATATACGAAATTTTTATTAAAAAACCTACTAATTTTATTATAAAAATAAAAACCGGATAAGCCCCGACCAACACTGACACATGCGGCGTTCTAGACACTTCTAACATCTTAAATATACGTGTCCGCATTGAATGCAGCCAATCAAATTCATTCGCGCATCACTAACTCAATTCCTATTGGCCAAAACCTCCACGTCATCACCCAATTCTCCACCACTAATTTCATCTTCTCCGCATCTCCCTCATATATATACACACAAATTAATCAAATAAACAAAATATTAGTGGTAAAATTTGTGGTGAAATCGATAAAAAGCTTCGATCTTTCTCTAATCCAAACAATAAAAATGGGTCTTGCAACAAGAAAATTATGTGTTTTTATTGTTTTGGTAATCCAATTTTCGATATCAACGGCCCTGATTTCATCCCCGGATGTCTATCCTAAAGCCTTCTCTGTAAGTATTTTTCGAATTTGTATCTATTTTAACCTTTTTATCGAATTGGGTTTTTGATTTTATGTTGAAATTTACATGTTATAGGTTGCATGATGTTTTATAATTTATAGACTGTTAGATTTTGTATTTGTGGAAAATTGGATAACTGGGGTTGATTAGGTATGTGTACAGAGAGTTTCTGTGATTTGATCAAGAATTTTCGATAATTGAAAAATAGAAGAAGAATTTTATCTAATGAATTGGATAATTGAGGTGGGTTTTTGATTTTATGTTGCATTTTTTGTGGATTGAAGAAAGAATTTAATTGGTAAAATTTATGTTAACTTTAGGTGTTTTGACCATGTATTTAGAATTGATATTTTTTTAATTTTCTTTTTCTGAATAAAAATATAATATTTAAATTTTAATTCACAAAAAGAAAATTTTAAAAATATTTATTATAACTATGCGGTCAAAGTACATAAAGTTACGTGTAAAAAGTCAAACGACCTATAAATAGGACTGGAGGGAGTATTAGAAGGCCTGTTATTTAGCCTTGAAAACTGAAAACGACCTATATTTATAAACAAATTACAAACTCTAAAACGACCTATATAATAAAACAGAGGGAATATTTATTATAAATTTATGGATTTATATATGAATTGCATAATAGTGGTTGAATCTTGTGTGTTGTTGTTTTTTGAATTTTGTTCATGATTTTGTAGGATTTGAAGGAAGCAATTGTTAAAGGTTTAGGGTTTCAGGCTGATGATTTTAAGATAACTGGGTTTGATTTAAGGGATACGTTAGTGGGTCGATCAGTGGCTTATGAATTTGATGTGGAGATTGATAAGAAGGTTCTGCCTTTGAAGCTTATTGAGGATGTGAAGAGGTGGGAGTATGTGGATTTGCCTATTTTTAGAGTGGTTAAGGGTGATGTTAAGAGTGATGTTGACAATGCATTGGTGGAAAGACGTGGTTTGGATGATGGATTGCCTGAGTTAGCTCCATTTCAGTTGGCAGGTCCGATGGAGCTCTGGATTCATGATGCCAAGGATGTCAGAATCTCGTTGCCGGTTAGTTTTGAACAATCCTTCTTTTTTCTTTTTGACTTTTTTGTTGCATGTTTACAGCAATATTGTGAATTTTGATTCTGCAAGTTTACATGTTTTTTTCCTTAATCTGGTTACCGGTTAGTATTTGGTTTTTTTTCTCAAGTGTAGTAATTTAGCTGCGAAAATTGATTGTTAGCTGATACGTGTGTGGAATATTTAGCCTTTATATGTTTCATACATCTAGAAAAAGAGCATTCCTTGATTTTTATTGGGAGAGAAGAAAAGAATATAAAAAAAGTTGAGAGAAATGGAAGGGATGGATGCTATATAAACTTCCATTATCGTGCTGCTGAGTTTCTTAGCAGGGAAGAGAAAGTTGGTATATTAAATGGAAAATTAAATTTGTTAACAAGGTGTAAAATGGCCTTTGTGAAAATTCTCTTTCCTACTACCACATTGTAAGAACAATTATTAACTTCTTTTCCTTTCTTTACTTCTCACCAAAGTAAAACTTGGGAACAATAAAACTCTTATCACGCCGTAAAAGATTGAGCTTTTAAGGTTTAGTTGGCAAAGTTTGTTCGGCAGCTATCGTTTTTGACAGATTTATACTTATCCCTTCTTTAATACCTTTTTTATGTGCTATTACATGGGAATATAGAACTGTAGGAAGTCTAGTTTTGAATACAGACATTAAAAATTGTAGAAGCTTCAAAATTTGTAATGTCAAATGTGTGCATTCTAGCCTCGTGGTTCGTAGACTACATCTGAGTTATTAGTACATGAATAAGTTAGTTTCATTAGCAGTTTAGCTGGTATTTTGGTAGGTAGTGCAGGTAATATTTTTTAACTTTGTGGTGGAGTAATTTAAGCCTAAATGTTCGTTGGAGTCCACAGTTTCATTTAAGTGAAGGTTTGGTAATATTTTCTACTTGGGAAAACAAAAATTTAGATCAAATTAGCAAGCACGCAAAACAGAACAAAATTTTAGAACAAATGTAAAGATCAACTCTACCTTATGTACCAGATTCTAAAGCCTGCCTATTATCATGTATTCTGTTTTTTTTAACTTCTATTCATTTTGTTGTTTAAATTCTTTTTTGAATCAATAATTTTGCTTACTGATTATGCTTTGATTATGTAATTACAGCATGATGTTGATGCCGGTGTGCTGAAGAAAGTAATTTTAGCTGATGGTGCTGTGGTCACAGTCAAGGGTGCACGTTCAGTCAGCCTGCGTCACCCTATTGAGCTGCCTCTTCCGTTCAACCAATCCCAAAATGGTTTAGCCTCGGGTCTTTTAGCTTTGGCAGCTCGCCTCCGCCATGCTTCCCGTTCCCAAGGAGAACCCCTTATTTCCCTCCGCATTGTTGGCCCTACATCTCTATCTTCTCCTACATCATCATCATCTTCTAGCAATAGGCTGAAGCTGAAGCGCCTTGCTCCCGGCCTGGTGGAGCTATCATCTGCTTCTAAAATGAAAGCGATTGAAACAGTCTCCAACATTGATCTAAAAGAAGATGTACCCACCCTTTTGACACCAGATAGTTTTGCGACATTGTGGCCTCTCACATCAGTTAACGGCTCGAACTCCAACTTGCTTGGTTTTGAGGCACTTCTCTCCTCTGTTCTTGGTTCAAAAACTTACAAGAAGGGTTCTGTTAAGTTAATGAAGGCTGATGTTTCAGCGCAGACATTTGTAAAGATAGGTTTCGAGGTTGAGAAAAAGCTACAAGAAGCAGACGGTATTGACTTGAGCAGTTTTCCGGAGTGGAGAACAAAGCCTGAGAGTTTGAGGATGCATTTTGAGGTATTGGGGAAGATTGATGGGGACAAGGTGGTTCCTGAAAGAATAATGCAGATAGATCCTGTTGGTATTGAGCATGCTGTGGCACCCCAACTTCTCACAGGGAATGTAACTATGTCAAAGGTCCCCATTGTCCAGCCACCTCCTAATCCATTCACCTTATAATTTTTTGTGGGATTTATTTTGTATAAAGTGAGTGTTAAAGTGTAAAATGTCTATCCTCTGTTTCTTTTAAAAAGCTTGGATATGCATATACATCAGGAAAGTATATCGATTTGTACATAATAATATTGAAATGAAATTTTACTTTGAGATGCTTCAGCGTATATCTGTCTGTTACTTTCTCCGATTTAGATGTCGATTTTATTTTTTATACGGTCAAATTTACTCATCTTTAACCATAATTTAAAAATAATATATAATTTAAAAAATTTAAAATTTCATATTGTTAAAAAGTATATGAGATTTACTTTAAAATGTATTTTTTTAATTTTTAAAAATTATAAAAAGATAATTTTTAATTTTCGATCAAAAATTAATCAATTTAACTCTAAAAAGTCAAAATGAACATGTAATTAAGGACGGAGGGAAGTCAAAATGGACATGTAATAGTGACGGAGTAAATAGGGACGGGTGAGTAAATTGCGATAGTTTTGATTAATCAGGGTTTAAATTGATTTATTGCATTAAAATTTACTTAAATTGGGGGTCTAATTTGATTCTTAAATTAAATTAGAAAATGACATCAAGTTATTTGTCTTAAAGTGGGATTTAAATTAATTTTTTGAATTTAAAAGTGAAAAAATATATGTTTTGTGTGAAATTAGAAAATGACTTCAAGTTAAAAAGAACATTTTAAAGTTCAAAGTTGATTTTCTTTATTTGATAAAACTTAATATCATGATTCACATGTTCAACTTAAAATTTTTGTTTTTGTTTTTATATTTTTAATAACTTGCACAAAATATTACTAAAACGGATTCTAAAATTTTCAATTTTTACTTTTAGATTTGAATAATTTTAAATCACAAGTCGTTTTTTTAACTTTATCCAACGGGCTCTATCTGTTGTACGTACTAAATTTTCACTCCTGTTCTAATTTTTTTTAATTTTTAATAATTATTTTGCATCATATTTCATGATACCTTTTATATGGTCACAAAATTTTAAGTTGCTTGCATATAGTTGCATGGTTCAGGTATTAATCTACAGATATAGTCAATAACAAGGATACTTCAAAATTCTACAGCTAAAGAATGGCCAGAATGATTTTGATGACATAAGAACACATTTCTCTGTTACAAAGTTCCACATAATATACAGATCTATTCATTTATTCTGTAACTTGTTTCGATAGAATATGAGAGACTTATACAATGACCTCAAGGAGAAATATTGATTTGTAGAATCCTCCAATCTTATTTGGTGATAAACGACGCTCCCTTTTCAATGCTTGCTGCCAATTCTTTCTTTGCTTCCACCAATCCAGCCCTGTTGAGATAAATCAAGTAAATAAATAGATATATGTGTTCAATGATTTGAACATTGTCGTCATCTCTCTAATGGTTGCTATTCATACCTCTCATACTCATTCATCGGCCCAAGCTGAAAGATTTCCTCAGCTCCAGTACGACCAAGTCGTACCTTGGTGGCAAAGAAAGGTAATTCTGTCACCTGTAATTGTGCAAAATACAAAGTTGAACAAACAGATAGTAACAATGTGCATGCTTCTCTATGGTGTATGTCTGTACTGGGTGAAGGCAATAGAGCTGAGCAATTACCTGAGAAGCAACAAAAGCACATTCCACAATATTGGCATCTCCTCTTAAGCCACGCAGGCATGCATCTGCAAATTTAACTGCTGCATACGCCTAAACATAAAAGTGTCAGCTAATAGTGTCAACAAGTTCAAATTGGAAAGTGGGAATCCAATTTCTAACCTCCAACTAAACAAATTAAAGAACAAATAAAGAATTAAATGTGACCAACCATGGAGAGGGTTGCAGAGCCAGCTCCAGCTTTTGCCTGCACATTATGTGAATATTTAAGATTACCTTTAGTTTAGCATTGGACATCTAAATCGATCAACAAGTAGTAAGATTGATATTTCTGCAATAATCGAATTTCAAAGGTTCTACATAAATCAATCTAAGGTCCATATTATGTTTTGATTGCATTTAAATGATTAAATTTTACAAGCAAGAAATTGATATAAATGAAAGAACAGATATATATGTAGTGAACAAATTACATGCTAATTAAATAGAGTTAAGATAGAAACTGATGGTGTCTGACATGTTTTACACCATTACAATTTATTATCATATTTTTTGTGATCTTCAACTCCACCAGGTACTGATTTATCCATCAACAATACTGAAAACTACTCTATGTGTCCAAGTGGAGTTTTTAAGGCACTGATTTAATCCATCAACAATACTAAAAACTACTTAATGTGTCCAAGAGGAGTTACCTGAACAACTTCAGTTCCGCCATCTTGTATACGTTTTGTAAGGTATACGGTCTCTTCTTGTGTGAAAGAGCAGGGAGGTTTAGCCTGATGAAGTACAAATAGAAAATGTTAAGAAATATATCCCAAGTTACGGCCTTCAGCAAGACTAAAATATCTAGAAAATGGTGGTTTCAAACCTGTGAAAGAAGAGGCAAAATCGTCACTCCTGCATGACCTCCTACAACTGGAACACTAACTTCCCTTGGGTCAAGTCCCAGGACTTCTGCCTGCATAGAAACATCAACAATGTCTATCAACACAACAAACTTATGTGTCAAGTGGGTAGCTTGCACCGCATCTATCTGCATTGTTGAACTATACATGATACTATATTTATGTATCACTCATCAAATGCAGTATAATGAGGGACAGTAGTTATGGTTCCTAATCTGTCAACTGCGGAGATTTTCTATCTTTAGAGTAGCAAGATCCAAAGACTTGCACCGTCATGTTTGTGTTCAATTTAACAACCAAAATATTTATTTATTTTTGGATAAGTAACCAAGTCACATTTACTTACCAGAAGATCATAAAGCACAATGTAGGCTGCTGTCTACTACGTTATCCATGTATTACTCATCAGATTATTATGAAATACAAATCCTATAGTGTTTCCTGGCCTTTTTTTTATATAAGATTGGATATGAGATGCACATGAATTAAAAATTGGTCCAAGGTATGCTTAGAACTGTTGTAACAGACATGCTGCTTGAACAGTTATCCATGATGAAATTAAAGAGACAAAATATACTACATAACAATTAAAGATAGAAGCAAAATAATTCTCTTAGAAAGGGCACATACCACAAAGGTATTGGCTCTCACTACATCAAGCATGGTAACACCCAAGAGGCGTTTTGGATCATAAGTGCCAGCTTTCTTAAACACTTCTGCTGCAATTGGAACTGTTGAGTTCACGGGGTTACTGATCAAGTTCACAATTGCATTAGGACAACACTTGGCAATTCCTTCACAAAGGGTCCTCACAATTCCAGCATTTATTTTAAAAAGGTCATCTCTAGTCATTCCAGGCTTCCTTGGAACACCAGCAGGTATAACTACAAGGTCCATCCCAACAAGAGCACTCTCGAGTTGTGGTTGTCCCAAAAATCCTCTGACCTGTATATTTAAATTTTATTAACAATTATATCCAAAACAAATCATTAACTATAAATTTCAGGCAAAATTAGTGGTTCACTAGTAAAGAACATATTTACCAAAAAATTAAATTAAAAAAAAAAAAAAGACATACCACAGCACCAGTGTCCATGTGACTAATATCAGCAGTAACACCAGGGGCGTTAACAACATCATAAAGATGAAGAACTGAGACAAGTGGATTCATCTTCATTAACATAGCAAGGGGTTGGCCAATGCCTCCAGCAGCACCCAAGATAGCAACCTTGAATCCTGGTGCACCGCCTTTTGCTCGGCAGTTAGCTTGCTCCAACACGGAATTTCCCCCCATCTTTCAACATAAAAAAAACATTATTTCAGGGGATGTAAAACCAAAATCAAGCAGTACCCAGTAACTAACTATTGAAACTTTTCAAAAACCCCATAAAAAGATTAAAATTTTCACTAAATTAGGCAGTGCCCAGTAACCAAAGATTGAAATTTTACAAAAACACTGTGAAAATATTTAAAACTTTGCCTAAACAAAGAAGTAACCAGTCAGCAAAGATAAAAACTTTTCAATAGAAAGATTTAAACTTTAGCTAAATTAAGAAATACCCGGTAAATAAAGATTGAAATTTAAATTAAAAAAAAGACAGTGAAACATCAAAACTTTGGCTAAATTAGGCAGTACCTCAGGAAGTAAACATTGGTAATTTCCCAAGAGCCCAATGAAAGTATTGAAACTTTAGCTAAATTATGCAGTGCCAGGGTAACCAAAGATTGAAATTTTCTAACAACTCTATGAAAAGATTGAAACTTTAGCTAAACTAAGCAGTACCCATTAATTAAAGAGTACAAGAATAGAAGCACATCAAATCAAATAAGCCACCAAATTCAAGAAACAAAACATATAGGATCAGTTATATAAATATATGGAATTAAAAAGATAAAATTATAATAAGTAATTAAACTGAGTTAATAGAAGACAAACCTCAAGATTTAAAGGGTTGAGATGAGCTGAGATTCTTGAAATGCGAAAATTAGCTTCTGACTGCATTCTTGGTTTGGAAGAAACAGAGAAGTGTCAACTACAATTTATAAAAATGGAATAAACCAAATGGGCCTTGGTAACAACAAAAAGAAAAGGATAATAGCTTATAATTTATAGTCTTCCTTTTCTTAATTATTATTTTTTAATATTTTTCTTCTTTAAGGAATTTATTTAATAAACTTTTAATATTTTCTTTTTTGAACTTTTTATCAGCAATATATATTTAAATGATCGATTTCTCAACATCAAGTGAATTTATACTTGTTTACCAGCATTATAACAAAAAGATCATTCTTGAAAACAAAAGCAGAAAGTTTGAATTTTAATATTTTACCACATGTATGTTTTATTCAGTTTTTGTGATGAATCATTTAGAAAAATATTGATCAAGCCAAACTGAAAAAAGTTAATTAAAAAAGGATATTAGTATTTTCTCTATATTATATAAAAATAAAATGATTGATAATATTATTGTGGCAATTGGGGTGTGGAGCCTTATCTTGCATAACCAGTGGATGATGTTGTTCAAAGAAATTAGTTTATCTCCAGTGTGTTGGGATGCTCAAACATTTGGTTGGTTATCTTTCTTGCTTCATCCAATCCAAGACCCAAGTTAGCAGTTACAGTGACTTGCAATTTGATATTTTTTGACACACAAGTAAATGATGGTAATGAACTTTCATTATTACTTTTTAACATAAAAAAATATATACCGACTGGTTTAAATTTCATCCCTTCTGATTCATCATATAAATAGTTTTGTTTTTTAATACAAATTTCAAGGTGCTTTGAATATAGTACAAGTTAATTTTTTTAAAATTTTCTTATCTCTCTAAAAAAAATTACAAAATCCGATCCAATTTATTGATTCATATTCCCTAAAAAGTGAATCCCGTTCACTCTAATACGGGCTCTCGGGCAGTTCATCCATGTGACCTAAAATGGTATATTTGTTTAGAGTAAGACCAACAATTTACTTATCATGTCCTAAGGTGGAATATAAGTAAGAGAAAAAAGAATATAAGATATATTTTAGGTAATTCCCTAATATTTTAGTATGAAATAGTAGTTTATTAATAAAATTTTAAATGAATTATGTTTTTACAAAAATATCTCCTTCCATGTTTGCATATAAAATCTTATGTATCTCACGTAATTTAGTTAAGATGTATCTTAGATTACCTAATCTCTAGAAGTAATATGGAAAAAAAAATCTTTGCTCGAACAATGTTTTATTAATTACCTAAATTATTAGTACATGCATTTCATTACTTATTTATAAATAACCCTTAATCATTGCCTATTTTATTTTTTTGAATAAAAAATTATTTTCCTTCTTTTTCTTCATTGTTTCTTTCTTTTTCTTTTCCTGCTTTTTAAGAATAATTAAATTTAAATTTATTATTATAATAATAGATAGCGAATATAGAGATAATTGTTGGAGTTCACATATTCTAATGATTATCTAAAGATAAAAAAGAACCTAAGATACCCCTCACATGTTTTTATGTAAAATCATATGTATCTAATTTAACTTACCTAAGATGTATCTTAAACTCCCTAATTTCTTATCTAAATCATTAAATCTCATTATAGAAAACCAAGTAGGAGAATGTTTATAAATTTTTGTTTCATTGTTTTTTAAAATACAAATAAAACAAAAAAAAGATTATTAATAAATAAAGTAGTGAAGTAATGGGTTTCAACTAAGCTATAAAGTGCTCCCCAAAAGTCGAAGAAATCAGGCCTAATTTATTTAAAACTGTCCTGGCTATATCATTAGTTAAAGTTTGAATATGGGCATAGCTTGTAACTTTTACCATATTTAGGCCCAACATCGAAGTTGCATCTGCCTACTTGAAGCCTGCTTCACTGGCCCAATATTTAAAGTACGGAACCGAGTGTAGTCTGAGTTCTGAGTATGTTCATAATTTCATACAGTATCAAATTGAACCGAAATTTGATAAATTTGTTAAATAATTTTTTATTCAAACTTAATTTTTAACGAATCAAATTTATCAAGTTAGAATTTAATCTTTCATAGAGCAACTCATTTTTTTTTGTGCGAATTCAAATTTGAAATTTGATACGTTTCGTGTCCGAGTTGCATGTGAAAATTTTAATCAGGTAGTCAGTGTTCTGCTGCTGCATTGTAATTAAACAAACCTTTTGCTAAAACACATTTTAAGCCTGGGATTTTATTAAATATGTGGAGCGGCTATTTTTGCTAGTACACAGTATAAGATTAGAAAATTGAGGCTACTATACATATTAATTAACCTGCAACTAGTATTTGATTTATCCATGCAAATATGCAACACAACTAAAACGCAAAACTTGTTTCTAAATTTATGGTAAGTACTCTTCAGCCACCGCCTCTAATATTATTTGAGGGACTTTTATCGATTTTTACCGGTGTAAACTCCTAATCCTTGTTTACTTTTTATTTTTCTTGATTATTCTCATGTTTTTTCCCAATAAATTTTCGATTCTTTTGGGTTTTGTTAATCTCTCTGAAAGACATATGACAATGCCTATTTGTAATAAGTAGATGACAACTCAACTCAAGTAAGAAAATGAAGTAAGTAATAAATAATGAGGAAGGAATCAAGTCAAAATATGTCAACTAGACACAAAGAATTCTATTATCAGAAGTGTTCTAATGAAGCTGCTACTCTACACCGGAAGAAGTTCATTAATATGTTCAAGCGTCGGCGAAAAATAAAAGAGTAGTATTTCAGAAGAGTTCAGAAGATACAGAAGATTTCAAGTGCCTACTACAAAGAGATTCCAAGAAAAGAAATAGTGAAGACAAAGCTAGAAGCCAAGACAAGACACAAAGACCACTACAGTAGAAATAAGAATCGACATTGTAGTTAGTCATCCGTGAACCAAACCAGTGCACAGGGTGTTAACAATATCAGTGAAGATTCGTCATCAAAAAGTTCAAGTGGTTAGAAAGGTTATTATTGAAGAACAGAAGAGTTTTATCTACATCAACAATAGTCAAGCCTTTAATTTAATTCTCTATTAATTAATTAAATTAATTAGTTAATTTAATTAGTAAATTAATTCACTCAAAATTAATTTATTTCTTAAATTAATTAAAGGATCAATTAATTTAGAATTATTTTAGAATGACAGAAGAAAGAAGCTGGAAGCTCAAAAAAAGATACAGAAACAGCTAAACAGACCTGGCGGTACTGACTAGAAGACAAGGCGGTAAAAGAATTGACACGGAAGAAATGCAGATTAATATATTCGTAAAAGTGGAACCCCGGTTGTAATTGATTTTTCATTTCTAAGTCAAAAGGAGTTCGGTTCCACACGTTCAGGAAACCGCAACTTAGAGCGTAATGATTTATTTTAATTAATAAATATTTTATTTATTTAGTAAATTATATTTATAAATATCTAAATATTATTAGATATTTATTTTTATAATTTCTGAATTAAATATATTATTTATTAATTAAAGATTATAAGCTGTGCGGGTCTAAAAGCATTTCTACGGAGCCAGTCACTAAAAGACAAAATAGGACCATGCTTTTACTAAATGGAATTGGCAGGTGATGTATTTCAAGGTAACCAATCATAGCCTGCCAAGTGTCCAAATAAGGAGAAAGGAAATGAAAAAGGCAGGTGATTCAAATGTCATGCCTAGAATTAAAGTCATACCGAGAGAATTCAATCGGCAGTTAAAGGAAATGTCATACCGAGCAACTTTTGATAAAAGGTCATGCTGAATTGATTTTGTTTAATTAAAATAAGTCATACCGATTTTTTTTAATTAAATGAAATCCGAATATGACTTTAAAAAGGTCATACCGAATTTTCAGAAAGTCATACCGAATTTCTGAAAGTCATACCGAGTAAAAAAAGTCATGCCCAGCTTTTTAATAAGTCATACAAGGCTTAATTTCATTAAATAAAGTCATAGTGAAAAAGATCATGCTAGTTTCTTTTTTCCTTTATAAATATGAGGTGATCTCTTCATTATTTCCAGTTAGAAAATCAGTTCAAATTCAGAAATTTGTCTGCATTGTAATATTCACAGATTTCTGTGCAAGTTTGAATATAATTGATTAAACTCGAACACTTCATGTCAAATTCGTTCTAGATTATTTTATCAGTTATAAACTCTAATTCTCAGATAAATTTTGTAATACTTTTCAAGTTAAATTTATATCTTCTACTTGAACAGTATTTCATTAAAATTTATATTTCGTGGTTATTTAAAATAATAATTTTAAATCCTAAATATCGCGATGATTTATTGATATTGTATTCAACCCCCCTTCTACAATATCAGGGACCAACACTCTCCTTCCTTGTGAGAGTTTAGTTTTGTTTTTGGTGTTCTTCATGTCTGGGATTATAAATCTGCAGGATTTTCATGTGTTTGATTTTGTGATAAACGCTTTTGTGGTATTTCATATATGGTCGATTGCTTAAAATAACAGGTCGATTGTTCCAAACAGTTGAGTAACAACAAGTACATACATCCATAATATCTTCAAAAAATCATTTGATTGCCTTTTCAAGGAAGAATGATTCAATAGCGATATATTTAAGCGTTTGTTTAATTTCGATTGTATTTGTATATGCCATATCACGTTTTATTAAATTGATTCCCCTTTTTTCAAAAAAAAATCTTTCATATGTATTTATTTATATTCAAAACGAGATTAATATTAACTTTTCCTTTAAAATTATAAAACTTTAGATTTTAGTATACTCATGCTTATCTACTCAAAATCAAAGCTCATGACATTTTCTTGTCAAAAACGACAACGTAGATGATGGGCTAAAATTTAAAAATTACAGTCATATTTATTAATTTATTTCTTCTAGAGGATCGTATAAAGTCACAGTAGCCAGTAGGGGTGAAAATATAGTGATAACTTGGAGTGCGTCAATTTTTAATTATTTTTAAAATATGAAGAAATTTAATAGATTAATTAAATATTTGAAGGACTAGAAATTTAACAAGTGAGCCATTTGTATAATATTTTAAATGAACAACATCCTGTTTATAGTATAATTTGAATTTTAGCTAATACTCTTAATTACCAAAATAAAAATAACAATAATAAGAAAAAAATATTGGGAAGCAATGAATAATTTATAAATTAAATAATATATATATATATTAATTTATAAAATTAATTATAAGTACAGACTACAGATAAAAGGAGGTCTGCCGCTTGTGTTAATTCGGCAAATGATGTTGAACTAGCTTTTAGTAGTGTTTATAGTCAAAGCCGTGAACTGGGCAGTTCGTTACAAGAGGCTTCTAGCTATATCCTACTTTGTTGATAAATAATGTATATACTACTAAAAAACATATCATATCTAGAAGATTTGAAATCAACACCTATGTAGTAAAGGCATCGTTTTCTCGATTTGGAGGCATATATATTCATCACCCTTTTACGTTGTTCTGATGCTTGTTTGATGGTTTTGACTGTGCCATAATATTTGCATGAGGATCTAATTATCTTCAAATTTACTACTTCATAAAATTATTTTAAAAATCGGTGATTTATCACGATTAATTTATATTCGGTAGTTCACCGAACTGATTAAATTCTCGATTATCCAACTAATTATTATGATTAATGCCCGATTCATTCGATTAATCCATTTTTTACAACACTGGTTCATAGTAATATATTCACCTTATCCGAAATCACAAAGCATTAATAAACAAATTTTCCGACCTATGTGATTAAATAAACCCTCCTTTATTTGTTGTGGGTCGAGAGCCCCTTCTCCTTCTCCAAACTCCGATCTTCCTCCTTCCGAAAAAATAAAAATCATTTATACCCATAACTCAAAATCAGATAATTCTCAAATAGCTTTAAAAAAATTTAGACAATTTATTTTGCGCTCTAGTCTTGGTTGATTTTTAAAAATTAATATTTATACTCGTTTTTGAAAGTTCGTAAATATAATGAAGTTCTTTTTGACAATATAATAAAGTTTTCCGATACACATGCATGAATGTTTTTTTTTTAATGTGAATTTTCTTGATTTCACAAACCAACCAACTTGTACCAAAGTCGGTGTTTGATTGTCTGGTAGAGAGCCGTGTTTGGATTTAAGTATGGAGGCGATGTTCATTTCCTTCCCACTTTCCTCAACATGGAGGCACAGGGGCCGCGCTGGCTAGTCCGAGCTGGCGGCCGACACTCGACGGTGTCCCAAAAATTTAGGACTTCTAAATTTATAAAGTCTTATATATATTTATAGATATTTGTAATAAAAAAGATTATGATTTATTAATTAAGTTGAGAAATATTGATAATATTATAATTAAAATCAAATTCGTTAACCTTTATTTTTTATTTGCAATATCGTTCAATAGTTTGTTTCATTAAAAAAATACAGTTTAATGATTTTAATGTATATTGAAATATATAAAAGGTCCAATTTTAAAATTTTGCGCAGCACCCCGAAAATGTCTACGCCATGTGCAGGTACATCGATGATTGACCAGCAAATCCTTTAATTGTATTTTTTAAATATACATTAATTTTATACAACCACATATCCATCCTTCTTTTTAATTTGTGTAGATATAAATGAAAATCAGTACAATCAACCTTAAAATTTTTAAATATGTAATGCTGACTGCCTCGTGTATAAATCAGAACAAAGGAGTACAATCTAAATGAATAATTTGTTTGTCTTTGTATATTTTGATTGATTTGTGAAAATCTTGAATATATTTGCATTTATTTGATTTTAACTGAATTTTTTTATATTTGAGTTGTGAATTGTATTTTTACAAAGTACATTTATAAAAAATATTTTCGAAATCAAAACTTTTTCTAGAGAAACCTGTCTTTTCTTAAATCCAGTATATCTTTCCGCACAAAGATTCAAAAAAAACCTTTGACTAATCCACTTAGTGAAAGTCAAAGTAGGAACTAAATGGCACACGGAGTAATTATAAGTCGCATGGTCTCTACGTGTGAATCTGCACAGCCACCCCAATCCCTCATGCACAATAGTATTACACTCTACTCACTAATCTTATTTTCACACCCCCTGTACCAAATTTTTGTACCTCAACTTGCTGGCATGTCACCTGAAAAAATTTCCGTTCATCGGAAATTTATTCTCCTTGTCACACTTTTTTTGTCCGTTTTGATTCTACCTGCAACTTCAAATGAACTTCAAGTTCTTCTCAAGATCAAATCAAATCTCGAAAAATCGAATACGGGTGTTTTTAGTACATGGTCACCAAAATTTTCACCATGCAATTTTAGTGGCATAGTTTGTGATGCTAATCATATGGTTCAAGAAATTGATCTTTCTTTACAAAATCTTGTTGGGGTTGTTCCATTTGATTCAATATGTTCTCTTGAATCACTTGAAAAAATATCACTTGGAAACAACTCTTTGTTTGGTGATATTAGTGATCATTTGAGAAATTGTACTAATTTGAAGTACTTGGATTTGGGTTGGAATTCCTTTTCTGGGAGAGTTCCTGACTTGTCTTCGTTAACGAAACTCGAGTTCTTGAATTTGAATCAAAGTGGAGTGTCCGGTTCGTTCCCTTGGAAATCATTGGAAAATCTTACAAGCTTGAGTTTCTTGAGTCTAGGTGACAATCTTTTCGAAAAAAATCCGTTTCCATTGGAAATACTGAAACTTGAGAAATTGTATTGGCTTTACCTTACAAACTCAAGTATTGAAGGTCAAATTCCAGAGGATATTGGAAACCTTACTTTGCTTGAACATCTTGAGCTTTCATACAATTTCATGTTTGGTAAAATACCAGTTGGAATTAAGAAACTTACCAAACTTTCTGAACTTTATCTCTATGACAATAATTTTTCTGGAAGATTTCCTGTTGGATTTGGAAATCTTTCCAACCTTGTGGCCCTGGATGCTTCAAATAACAGTCTTGAAGGTGATATATCTGAGCTAAAGTCTTTAACAAAACTTGGAATACTGCAGCTATTCGAAAATCAATTATCAGGAGAGGTTCCGGTGGAATTTGGAGACTTCAAGTTTCTTCAAGAAATTTCTCTTTATTCCAACAAGTTCACAGGCTCTCTCCCACAAAAGATTGGTTCTTGGACTGATTTCCAATCAATAGATGTTGCAGAAAACTATTTCACTGGACCAATTCCATCTGATATGTGCAAGAAAGGTAAGATGATTGATATACTTATGCTGCAAAATAATTTTACTGGCGAAATACCTGAGAGTTATGCAAATTGTTTAACTTTGGAACGATTTCGGGTAAGTAATAATTCTCTGTCAGGTCCAGTTCCTACTGGAATATGGGGGTTACCAAATTTGAGAATACTCGATCTTACATTCAATCAATTTGAAGGTCCGGTGACGCACAATATAGGACAGGCCAAGTATTTGTCCCAGCTGTTTCTAGCCAATAATCAATTTTCTGGAGAATTGCCTGTCACCATTTCAAAAGCTTCTTCCTTGGAGGCCATCGTGTTAAGTTCAAACAAGTTTTCTGGTGAAATTCCATCAACAGTCGGAGAATTGGTAAGATTGAGTAGTTTTTACTTAGTTGACAACAATTTTTCTGGTGCCATTCCACACTCATTAGGATTATGTATTGCTTTAAATGTCATAAGCCTTGCTAAAAATTCGCTTTATGGTGAAATTCCTACAAGTCTGGGTTATTTACAAAGCTTGAATTCCTTAAATCTATCAGATAACAAACTTTCTGGAAAGATTCCAGAGAGTTTGTCTTCGTCTAGATTAAGCCTTCTTGATTTGTCATACAACCAGTTGACAGGGCGTATACCGGATTCTATATCAATTAATGCGTTCAGTAAGAGCTTTGTTGGAAATCCCGGGTTGTGTAGTGATAGTGGCATTAGAAATTTTAGGCCTTGCGCATCATCATCAGGTCCTAAAATGTCAAGCCAGGTTAAAGTAATTGTCTCTTGTTCAATTGCTGGGGCACTTGTGTTGGTTTTGTTACTTGTAACGTTTCTAGTTTTAGCAAAACTGAGGAAGAACAGGGAGAATTGTCTGATCCAGAGACGCGATTCTTGGGATTTGAAACAGTATCATATATTGAGCTTCAATGAAGAAGAGGTAGTGAAAGCACTTAAACAAGAGAATGTGATAGGTAAAGGTGGCTGTGGAAGTGTGTACAAGGTCACCTTAAGTTGCGGTAAAGAATTAGCTGTTAAACACATCTGGAAACAAGATTCCAGTGGAGAGAATAAATTTCAGACAAACTCACCCATGCTCCAAAAAAGAAAGAGCCGGACTCCTGAGTACGATGCTGAGGTGGCAACGTTGAGCTCAATACGTCATTTGAATGTTGTCAAGCTGTACTGTAGTATCACAAGCGAAGACTCAAATCTTCTAGTTTACGAGTACATGCCAAATGGGAGTTTATGGGATCAGTTACACACGTGTCAGCAAATCAGAATGGATTGGGGTGTCAGATATGAGATAGCATTGGGGGCGGCAAGGGGATTGGAGTACCTACATCATGGTTGTGAGAAGCCGGTGATACACCGTGATGTGAAATCGAGTAACATATTGTTGGATGAAAATATGAAGCCTAGGATTGCTGACTTCGGATTAGCAAAAGTAGTTCAGCCTAATGGACTCAAGGGGGCTACACAAATGATTGCAGGGACATATGGCTACATTGCTCCAGGTATGTTTCCACAAAACATGTTCCTTGTCTTGGTTAAAAATTTTATAATACACACACACATTTTACATAAAGATGTCTTGGTTACATTTTTGCCTTTTGTTATTTTTCTTTAGTTTAGGGAATTGTACTGAATATTGTTTTGTGTTTTCTGGTGTTGAAGAATATGCATATGCATACAAAGTAGACGAGAAGAGTGACGTTTACAGCTTTGGGGTTGTACTAATGGAATTGGTCACTGGAAAAAGGCCATCTGAACCTGAATTCGGAGAGAAGGATATAGTCCAGTGGGTATGTGACACAATGATGAGGAGTGAAGAAAAGGCAATTAATTTGGTAGATTCGACCATTTCAGACAGCTTCAAGGAAAATGCTGCCAAGGTTTTGACCATTGCGATTCGTTGCACAATAAAGATACCTAATTTAAGGCCTTCTATGAAAATGGTAGTGCACATGCTGGAGGATGTAGAACCTCGTTTATTAGGTGAGAGAACTGTCAAAACAGATGGTCAAAACAGTAAGCAATAAGAAGTTGCAAAAGTTCTGTTGGTACACAACCATTTTGAGATATATATGCAGGGAATTGCAATACTAAAGAGTAAGGGGTATACTTAATGGCTTTTGCAGGAGCTGATAAATGGATAAAATAGTATGAGTAGAAAATTTTGTATAAATAGACTGTTACTGTTGCAGATGCAGGACACTCCGTAAATGAACTTGTAGCTGTTTATGACTATACACTTCCTAAGAATAATATGATGTTTCGGGAAGATTCTTTTTATAATTAATAATGATTTTGTGACTAATGTACCCCATTTCATAATTTTGACCTGCAAAATCTGCAATGGCACATTAGATAAGCATGTGAGATTTGTGTATCATCCGAGAGAGGCGAGACGGTTGTCTGAGATGCGTATCTTTTGAAATTGTGTTGGGTGATGCGGATATCGCAAACATATCTTGGTTAGATGCATCATGGAGATGCATATCTCCCAAATACGCGTGTTAAGTATGCATATTTGCGCTCAACGTGCTGTGGTTTTGTACTCTTGATCAGATAAAGGGTAAAAGTCTGATAATATTTAAGCATGTTTCTTGTTAAGCTCAGGAAAAAAAAACATTAGTAGGAAGAAACTGGACTGAAGATACTGATGGATTAAGAAGTAGACTTACTAAACTTTACAGATTCAACCTGGTTGCTCCTGGTGATCTACTGTTACCAATCTCGTAATTCTCTGTTTTAGGATTTATACTATCCGGCCTTGTCCTGTATTTTTATGTAGAATACTCCTATAATTCGTGTGAATATCATTTCTTTTAATAATAAAAAAGCAGAAAAATTGCATAAATTTAGATACTTGCTTATTCCACCAAGAGTCCAACACAAAATATGATAGGAAGCAGTAGATTATTAAGTTGAGAATAAGCAACAGAAGTCCAAATATGATAGATCGAAACAAAGAAGAATACCAACTGACTAACAACTTGGTCACCATCTAAGAATTGGACAAAACCTTATAGTTTACGCATTTGGTTTGTCTAAACAAAAGTGAACTAAACCCAAGCCTTGATCAAATGTCAATAAATTATCCTCAAGTTGATGTCGTCTGATCACTATTCAAGTAATAGAAGTAGCTTCTACCATTGAGTTTGCACCAATCATTCCGTTGAGAAGAACTGGTGATAAGTATTGGAGTTCTATCTTTTAGGAGTAGTTATCACATGTACTAGTCTATAAAAACAAAGTTTATTCATAATTTTATATGATTAAGAGTAGTAAAATCTTTGTTCTTGATATTTGTTTCTGTTTTTTCTCAATAAAAACCTACACATTCTCCAAAACACATTTTTGTCCCTTGTCACGAGGTCTATACTTTGCACAGCTGGACCAACACGAGTAACTTTTATGTTCTTTGAACTAAAGCATGCTCCAAAAGGCACCACAGGAGGGAACTCTAGTCACATTTTTGAGTTTATTGACAAAAGCTTTAGTCATTGCATTGTAGATGGAAGTTTCTAAGACTGTGTATGGATTCACAGTACTAATCATCGTTCTGCCAAATCTTCTTTTATTGATCTGCAACAATGTGGGTTTGAGTTTGACAATTTTGTCGTCGATCTTAATGTTTCAACTGAAACTTCACCTTCATTAACTTCATATTCATAGTTCACTTTTTTGATAACAAGTGATGTGTATATAAGTGATCCGGAGATATTAGAATTAGCAAAGAAATTATACGGTCCATCACCTACAATTCAACATCATTGCTTGATGTGGTTGAGGAACTTAAACATAGTCCTGAATTTCTTTTTGAGATTATAAGCTGTAGCTAGTTGAGCAGGAAGTGGTACTTTACTTCTTCCAAGACCAATCATACCGGAAACTCCCTGAGCAAGACCATCAAAAATATTGTTCATCCCCCAATAAAAGAGAAACTTAGGCACCGTAACAACATTGCCACGGACTTTCCATTGGGGGAATTTATTTTAATTATATCCGAAGCTAGCTCACTGTTGACAGCAACGTGGCCTGTCATTGTGTTTACTTGATATCTCATACTTGTGTCGGCATAAGTGCAACCAGGCCCAGCTGGGAACCCAAAACAACATCGGCAGATATTAGACCCCTCAGCCATGCGGCATTCAGAAGTGTGACAGCCGCCTGTGCGAATGTTAGTGGAAATGTAACTGGTTTCACAGCCAGTCCATAAGAACCTGCCACCCAGATCAACGGATAGGAGAACAGGGACAAGGGGAGTTTTCTGTTTTGTATGTGTGAGGTATTTGAGTGTAGATGGAATGACTATTTGCTTAGGCCCTTTCGGGTTTTTGCTAAACAGTTGGATAGACAAAGTGAGCACGGTATAATGGAAAACATAGAAGGGCCACGAGAGATTGATTAATGTTATTGAGGAGCTTGGAAATGTAAGTTTGAACATTGCTATAAACAGTACACACCCATGTTATTCCCAGTCCCGAACTTGTTCATCTCTTATTACAGTTATACTCACACGTTTGCTTCTTTCACCGGCACATCATCTAATAGTTTCGCCCTTATTTTATTTTCATGCAAATCTCAAGCTTAATTTTATTATATAAAATCAACTTATTAATAGTTTATATATATAAATACTGCTTCTGGTACCAAATGCAAGTCACTTGAAATATCCGAAAAATTTGCACTACTTGCATTTTAAGTAGGCTTTTTTTGATTTTTGCATTCCTGTATTTGGTTTTGGACCCATTATAGTTCTACTGAAAACAGAATAGAAAACACGACTATTGTTGATTGAGCTTGCCAACTGATACAAATCTAATATACATAAGTTAAAATGGAGATTAGTCCCAGGGACAAGGATAATAATGGGGTTTTAAGTATGTGGAATGTAAGAATTACTGAAACTGATTAGTAGCAGTTAGATTCTGTTGGATTTTGGTTTGATGCAAATACCTACTGACTAGAACGTTGCAAAGAGCATACACAATCTGGCATATAGTCTGAGGCTGTGAGCACGAAGACGGTTATCAACATTATACGTGGTAAAGATTTTCAAGCTCAACAGTCCTAGGCTCTCATGGGTTAAGATGAAGAGCCTGAGAGATATATTTGTCACTGTAACTATACTCTCTGTAAATGAGCTACGCAGCATAGGATTTAATGATCTAATATGGAATCAAATTCTATTTTAATGTTCCTGCTACTATATATCCGCATGAACTGTTTGGGAATTTTTAAAAAAGGTGAAGTTTTTAAGTAGCTTGGTGCGAATCAAACAAAATTTAATCAAGAAACTAAAAAAATAGAAAGGGGTAATAACAAGTCTTATGGTTCAATGGTGGCTATATGCCATTAATTGTAATGGCATGGTAACTGACTGGACAATGTTCATACTGCCCACATGATTCCTATCTTTTCTGATCATAAATTTTACATGAATGAAGTCCTGATGCTATATTATTTCCTTTAATGTATTGTCATTCCGTAGGCTAGCTGAGTTGGTTACATTTCAGTTTGATTAAAATCATCTATATACTTGGGGCACAAATAATTTTAAACATTGCGTCTTAAGAAGCTGAATCAGTATTCTACTGGTGTTTTAAACTTGCAACCACAACTGCACAATCCCATGTCACTTCAAAAAACTCTGCTGGTATTAATTTATAAAGAGGTATCAAACAAATGCTGCAACACAATTTTTTTGCAGAAATTTCATACAAGAGACAGGATACAAGTTCTAGAAATGGCACAACACAAAATGTAGGAATGAACAAATATATATACTATTGGCATAAATGATAATTCAATAATAATTGAACGGCACAACTTAATACAGATAACAACAAGATTATGAGGGCAATCACCTACGCAATTTTCTTTGTGGAACCCTGACATGAAGCACTGGCAGTGTGAAAGACTGGGCCCCTTGGATTAGTTGAAAGGCTTCTTCCTAGTGCTGATGGCCTGGATGCCGAAGAAGTAGTTGATTTTGTTACCGAGGCAAAACCACTTTCATGTGGCTTCCCTGCTGACTTGACTTGGGTTGTGGGGCCCCGGTGTTTCGATGAATTCATCAGCTTTCTACTTGAAGCAGCCATGAAAATCAGATAGTTAAGGTTAGTCACTGAAAAATATTACATATTTAACAGCAACATATTTGTAAGTTGAAGATGCTCACCCTTGGGGCCTAATAAGTTGTTGACGCATAGGTGACTCTGGTTTTTTTATGCAGTGATCTGATTTTTTATTCTTACTATTGTTGATATTATTTTGTAAGGAGGTTGTACAATTTGGAATTTTCTGCATTGATATAAGACGTCTTTGTGGAGTTCGACATGCTTGCTCTCTTATAGTCTTCAGGCGAGTTGCTCTGCTCCATTTCTGCAAGTTATATAAAGGATGTGAACTTCAACCAACTTCATATTTGATCCAATAAGTAGAATATTAGTATAAACCTCAATGATTAACTTGGAACTTTAAACTACACGGGTAATATATGGTAAAGAAAATTACAGCTTCGGCATTTTCCACGTCTTTCAATGATTCTTTATCGCCACCTTCAAGATTATCACTGATTCCATTGCTTTGTACTGAACATTTTTCGTTTCCCTGGCATCAAATTTTTCTATCAGACTTATGAGCTTCCATCTTTTATCATGATGAAAAAAATGATCTCAAGGGATCTTGTAGATATACAAAAATGGAACAAGAGGAATATACTCACTTTGATATCATTTCCACGCCTTCTTAGTAAGTTTCCACCTCGCAAACTTGAAACTGCTGCATCTTGTTTCTGAGGATGGTAAAATCTTCTCTCCATGTTCGATTCTTTAAGAATCCCTCTTTCCTGGAAAAAGTTGGTCATTAACTTTTCAGATACATCAACGAAAACTGAATTCTTTATAACATCTATGATACTGTAGGATAATGCTTGCATACATCAGTTCTTAGTCTGAAAGGTTTAGGATTTGTTAGCTTTGGCTTTCTGTTTTTCACATCTGAAGCACCAGTAGTCGCAGTGATGATACCATCTTCTACTTTTTTATTCACGATTTGAACAAGCTACATTGGTTTCAATGAACAAGAGTATGAGTACACTCTAGAAAGAATTAAAAACAGATTGGACTGAATTAGCTAGGTCTACTAACTTTCTTGTCTTTTTCATGAATTTTCTTCGTCCCAAGAAATTTCTTTTTGGAATGATTATTGTTACAGGTAAAAGTTCTGCAATGAATTGAATTTGGGTGAGTATCCAGTTCATATTGGGCATAGCAAGTTACAAATTCAGAGGCGTATATGTGCGTACTTGAAAGTAGAGTACGCATACCTGTTCTCATCAGAGGCTTGAGCATTCTCCTTATCATCACCATGTTCATCCTTTGAGCTTTTTCTTGCATTGTCTTCTACTTTTATTCTGCCCCTGTCTTCTATTCCCTCTCCAAGAAGAGAGTGCGATTTGGTGGAATCCAACCCTTCTAAGTTTGTCAGGGAACATATTTCACCACTGGCATTACTTGTCACTGTGGCTGAGTTTTTTCCAAAAGGCAGCTGCTCTGACGATACTAAAACTTCTTTTTCAGAAACTCTGGTTTTCAGATGTACTTCATGCTCGATTACTTCAGATGCTATTACATGACATAGTGCGGATCCATCCCTCGATTTGATATCGACATTCATGTCTAGATTGCTCAAAGAGTTTATTGCATCTCCTTCAGAGTTGGTTGATGTGTTTAAAATGCCTCCTGTCATATCTTCTTCAGAACCTCCCGATTCCATAATTTCAGATGCTTTCTTTACATCAATCGTCTCGTTTCCGGATTTATTTTCTGATGCTTTTTCAACCTGTTCAGTTAGTATCTGCTTATTGCTGGTCTTCACTTTTCTCAAGGATTTAGCCTCCTTGACTTTGCAATCAGGATGGCATGAAGGCCCACATTTTCCACTGTGGATTGTTTGTAGCTTTCTAGAGGATTCGACAACTGTTGAATTCTGATTACATTTGGTACCCTTTGCCGGCTTTCCAGAATATCCCAATACACGCTTCCTCTGACTTGTTATCTCAAGCCTCTTCATCCCTTCACAAAGCTTTGTTAAAGGGGTACGCAATCCCACTGCAGTTTCCGTAGGCATGGTTTTCTTAGGAGACCGAAACACCAGAGCTTTTGCTACCAAGCGGCTTTTAGGGACTGCAATTTTAGTTGGTCTTGGGTTTTGAACACTTCGAAATGATGTTTGATGTGAAAGGTTTCTCTTGTTCCTTGGAGTAGTCATATACTTGGAAGCAACTTGCTTTCCCTTGACCATTGGGGTTGAGGTGGAATTAATCTTGGGATGAGTTCCGACTTTCTCCTTGACGTCTAACATCTTATGAGACATTGACGAAACCATAGCTAATCTTGGCAATCTAGAACTCGAGGATTTCGCAGGAGCTGAAAGTGGGCATTTCATACTACTAGAAAACCAAGCAAGGTAGATAGTTAATGAGAGCCATGCTTAATTCTTTTACAACTCAAATAGTGGACTCTGGAGCCCTATCATAACATGTTATACAGTAATATTCATAAATCTCTTATAAATGTAGGTGTACCTTGTATTTCTTCCATTTAGTGCTCTCCTAAATCTTACATTAGGACTCCTTGCTGCCATGACCTGCGCAGAAAATATTCACTTAGGACTACAAGATCAGAAATTGTGTCTTAAATAGGAATGAGAAGATAACATACCCTAAGCACAAATTTTTTTGAAATCTCTTCGGGGTCCAGTTCCTCCTCATGTTTTCGGTCACATCCTGAAACCAGTTAGAGAAACAAAAGCATCCAATCAAAACAATAATATATGACAAAGGAACAAAATTAATATGCATGTTCCAGATTCGGAATGAACAAATGTAATACTGGCCTACTGGGAAAGAAATTAAAAAAGTTGCAGAAATCTTTTCTCCACTCCCATGAGTCACTCCCTTAATCAATCTGCAAGTCACAATTTTTTGGCCCCTAACTTTCCCTTAGCTAGTTCATTTTGGCTACATCGACAAAACTATAGTTCCCTTTTTCAAAAAATAAGCCTCGAAGATTTCAAGTTTATCCGTTAACAGCTTGAAGATATGTACTCATAGGTGACCAAGTACTGCAACTTCAGGATAAGTGTGAGATAAATGAATGAATGAATAAATAAATATTCAGATTAAATTCCTGTCATCCCAAAGTTTTAGATATTTTAATTCATATGAATATAGCATGACTAATAACCCCAAGTGAGATCTTTACTACTTGGGACTGATAAATCAGGCAACTTTGTTTTTGCATCACTATCACACTTAGCGATATTCCTGAAATCACCAAATTCTCGATATGATGCTTAATCAAACCTCAATTATTTGTTATGATAAATTCAGCACTAATCAATTCGCAATGCATCTCTCATCGAATTTTAACAAAAAGATTCAGATCTAATCACATAATTGTCTGCTGACAACGAAATATTGGGCACAAGTTACCAAACAATCTTTAAAGAAAAAAAAAAGGCACATTCAAATTAAATGTGAAGATCTGTCAAACAAAAAATTAAATGTGAAGAAAATTAAAAAATATATCAATTAATTTTCAACTCAAACAACGAATCTAAGTATGGGAGACTAAGATGCAGGTAGACCTTTCCCCTGTTTCCGTAAAAACCCTGGCTTCGACTATTATCGAATCGAAGGTGAGCTTCATTTAGAATTCCAGAACAAGATCTACGTGGAATAATAGTGGAATAATATATGTTAAAGAAATGAAATGAAGAATTACCAACACGCAAGCAGAACCAGTAACAATCATCGGGGCGAAAAGGTCCATCGGAAGCTGTGAAATCGACAAACTTAGGAGCCTGTATGTCTTCATAAAACTCTTCATCATTTAGCTCTTCTACTTGTCCTTGTTGTTGTACTTCTCTTTCTTCTTCTTCAGTAATTGCCTTGAGAAATTTCTGTACCGATAATTGTGCAGCTTCCATTTTCGGCGAAAGATAAGTAAAATATATTACTAGGTTTTTAAGTGTGTGTGTGTGTGTTTTGTGTGCGACAGAGAAACTAGGTAGCTATTCTTGAGGGGGTTTGTAATTTTTTGTATACAAACACTTCAAGTCTTGAGAGTGTTTAAAGTTTAAATGATGTTTGTCTGAAACTAGCCGTTGCATTATAAGGGTATTATAGTCTTTTCACTGTTTATTCAATTATAGGATAATATTTAGCAATTACTGCTATTGTACGTAGAATTTAGTATACCTCACAACAAAGAAGAAAAAGTATTTAATAATAGTATATTATGTATTCCGGAAAAATGGTTCAGGGATCATGACCCATTCTTAAAAAGGCAAAACCTATACAAATTATATGGATAACAAACTCCCCGTCAAGTCCCAATCGCAAATCCAATTCTTTTAAATACATATTATGTCGAATCTTTCAATTCTTTTAAATACATATTCTTTTAATAATGCCTCCGTTTTAAAATACATGTTTTTTTTTATTTTTTGTGAAAAATGCATAAAAAGTAATATTTTATTATATTTTTGTAATTTGTTAAAGTATATATTTAAATATTATATTTTTATTTAAAAAGAATTTTTTTGAATAAATTATAAAACTATTATTTTTATGCATATTACAATACGTTAAAAAATAGAAAAATATGTATTTTAAAACGGAGAAAATATTTAATATTATACCATTCAATAACTTTCAAAGAATGAATATTTTAAATATTGATATTTTAAAATAAAAAGAGAGATACGTAGTCTAGAGATAAAAACTTATCTGTCATCTAAAATTTTATTGTTTTTCCTTTTAAGTTTTGGATTCGGTTCTCGCTCAATTAAAAGAATATATTAGAGAAAAAAGAATTTAAGATACATCTGATGTAATTTACTAAAATTTTAGTATAAAATAATAATATATTAATAAAATTTTAAATTAATCCTAATTTTACAAACGGGATATGATATATGACGTGTTTTGATTCGTGGGGCATATGTATGCACGTGGGTTTAAAAAAAGTTATCAATTACACACGTAACAATTCAGACAATTTTTAGGGTACATAACATTTCTTTTTACAAAAATAACCCTCCAATGTTTGCATATAAAATCTTATTTATGTCGTCGGTTGGTTTGGTACTGGGTGAACCATAGAAAAGATCTTGACCGTCCAATTTTAAGTGAACCATAGAAATAATATTAACCGTTAAATTTTAATAAAATATAATTTTAAAAGAATATAATCATACATACAATTCTAACACAAGTAATCCTTCTTTTATGCAAACAACTCATAAACATTATAATTCTAAAGAATATAAACATTACTACTAAAATACAATATCATATTAATCTTCTAACTAAAATATCTCACATTAATCTCCTAAGTAAAATACATCTCTATACAAAACAAACAAAAATTATCCTATTAAAATATAAATGCAAATAAATTATATAAAAACATATACATATAATATTAAATAAAATTTAAATTATAATTATACAAATACAAATAAATTCAAATCATTAAAAAATATTAAAAAATTAAAAAAATTCATCTGTGCATCGCACGGGATATAAGCTAGTATTATTAAAGCCGAAAGATTAAAAGTTTTGGTCGTCGATTGGTTTGGTACTAGGTGAACCATAGAAAAGATCTCGACCGTCCAATTTTATTAAACCATAGAAAAAATCTTGACCGTCCAATTTTAATAAAATATAATTTTAAAAAAGTATAGTCATACATACAATTCTATCCCAAGTAGTCCTCCTTTTATACAAAATATCATAATAAGATAATAAAATATAATTTTAAAAAAGTATAGTCATACATACAATTCTATCCCAAGTAGTCCTCCTTTTATACAAAATATCATAATAAGATAATAAAATATAATTTTAAAAAAGTATTGTCATACATATAATTCTATCCCAAGTAGTCCTTCTTTTATACAAAATATCATAATAAGATAGGATAATCTTATATTCAAATATCATAATAAGATCCATTTTATTATTCAAATATTCAAATTTTACTATTTTTTTTAAAACTTGCCCAACTCATTGTCTAGAAAATTTTATTATTTTAAGATTCTTTTTTAATTTGAATGCATTTTATTATTTCTGAATTTGGTAATGAGTAAATTAATCGATTTTTTCCCCCCATTTTAAAGTTATTAAAATAAAATATACAATCAACTTCGTGCTACTTAAATTAATTCAATAATATTTTTCACATTATTTAAAATCATTTAAAGCAAATAAGAAACAACCTCGTGCTTTGCACGAGTTATAAGCTAGTATAAATTAGTTATAATAAATATAATTTGTATATCAATTGGGTATTTGGGTACGTAGTTCAAATTTTATGATATTTTAATTTTAATAATATAATATAAATAATATATAGAGATTAAGTCATCTAAGCTATATCTAAGCTATATTTTTAAAAAATTTAAAAATAAGTTATGGAACTATACTTTACATGCACCTTAAAATGCGTGTCGGACATTCTCTCCGAAGCGTAAACAATTGGGTGGGACGGAGGGACCTTATCATCATTGTAAAGCTGCCTCAGTCTTCTTCATTCCTGAATTAAGGCTAAAGCAACCATTACAACCATCCACTTCTTCACCAATACAAGTAGAAGCCATGTTTTTCCCTGAAAATATTGTACATCAACAACATTATTAACGGGCAAACATTGCCTCTGCAAGTCCCATCATCAGTTGTAATTAAAACATTACTTGTTATAGCAGATTCAATGTTTAATTCTTGTGAACTAAGATAGAGAGTGAAAAAACTTGTTGTTGATTACTCAAATCCTCCTTGTTTGAAAGAATCTTCTTGTCATTAGAATCTAGGATTTGCGAGTATTCCCACATTCCAAAACATGGTTGCTAGTATCAAAGTATCAAGAGGAGCCTGTTTACCCCCTTTTCTTTATCGAATTATTCTTCTGCTCCAAATTTTAAACATTAGACGTGATGAATGAGATGGACCCAATGTGCTTCTCCGAAACAATCATATGAAAGACTTCGCTTTTCTAGACAATCAACATTCATGTCCTGGTCCGGGTATATTCGGGAGTCACTGAATATATATTTTCAAATTATTAAATTATATTTAATTGATTTTAAAAAAAAAATTAAATAAAATATAAAATATAACTCAAAATTTTAAAATTACTCTTACTTTACACTGGTGTAAGAGTTTTTAAAATAAAATATGAACTAAAGAATTATGAATAAATAAAATGAAAAAAGACCGGAAGATAGTCGTATACCAAGTCCGATACGGTTCGGATCAGGTTTTTTAGTAACTTTATCAGTCCAAACATTTATTTTGAGCCCAGACTTTTTATGCATGCGAGGAGGACCCTGTCTAAATTTAGAATCCAATGTGAAAAAAAGTGAGAATACATAGTTTTTTTTATATAATATAAAAGGAATATCTAAAAAATAAGTATTTGTCCATATAATTACCGGTATAATTAATTTAAATTAATTCAATAATTATGAGTACCATTATCTAATTGATTTATATGGTGTTTTAATTTTACCTCTTAAACAAAATAAAATTTGTATGATTTCCATATTTATATGATGCTCTGTTCTTTGACTAGATAAAGTACGAAGAATTGTAGTTCGGCATGCAGAGGCGTAGGACAAATACTCATTTTAAAATTTAAATTTTTAGACGTGGGAGGATACTAATATACAATATATTTATTTAAAGATTAGTGGGAATTTGTATGCTCTTCCTTAACTATGCTATTTAGTTTTTCTCGGTAAGCTTATAAAATTACTAGCGAAAAAGACGCACTTCGCGGTGACTTAATAATGAATTTTAAATTTATTAAAATTATTTTTGATATTGAAAATATTTAATAAATATATAATTGTAATATATTGTAGTTTTTTTTTAAATACTTATTAATTTGATTTTTAAATGAATAAATATTAAAACTACACCTATATTGGTCAATTGGTAGATTTAAATAAATCGGAACATACATCAAACAATTAATAAAATTATTATGAACATTAAGCAACAATAATAACATATATTAAAAATAGCATTATATATTTATAATTTTTCAAATTATAAATTATAAAAACATGCTAATAAGATAATTACATTTGAACTTTTAAAGCTATGCAGATGTAACGATCGATATATAAGGTTCACCATCTTCCTTGTATAGATTTTGATCAAACAATTAAACAATTTTTCCCCAAAAAGTTACATCACTGGTGACTGAATTGACATGATAAAATTTGATATAATAAAATTATATTAAACCAAAATAGTAGTATTAAATTTTTAAATATTATAAAATCAAATGATAATTTCAAAATATATGTGTATTATAATTCACAACTTACTAATTTGTTATGATCCTAAGATATCTTTTTCTCCATATGCCGCTAACAATATTAATGTCGACATTTCTTCCAAAATATGTTTGAATCGAAAAATAAGTGCTTTTGAATCATTGCAGGGATAAGATTTTCCTATCATAAATTAAAGCATAAAAAAATTAGTACAAATGCATAATTGTAATAAATTAATAAATAACAAAAATTTATTAACATTCTCATGAATTAAAATCATGTCAAGGCTAAATTGATCGTCTGTTTGTGTATTGATTTTCTCCCACATCGTGCATACTCTTACTTTTATCATCCAATCGTCTCTATTGTTATTCAAAACAATTAAGAGAGTGTAATTCATGATGTATTAGACGTTGAATGTAAATAGCTATGTGATAAATTTGTTGTGATTTATTTTTTGATGCTTGATCTTTCATTTTTATAAGTGATGGTCTATTATTTTTTAGATGAAAACACATTCAATTTAGGTAAAAGAATAAAATTAACTTTTGTATTATAGACACTATCTTTTTGAAAAATCAAAATAGTTTTAATTTTTAATAATTTAATGTCTTTTCTAAAATTTCTAATTTTCTTATGTATAATAATGTATATTCTAAAATTTCAAAACTTATCTTATGGATAATAATAGTTTACTTGACTTGAGGAGAAAGTTTTGGAGAATATAACATACTTTAAATTTTTTTATTTATAATTTGAAGAAAGTTTAGGAGAATATAAAGTAACTTAGATTTTTTTATAATTTTTAATATTTACTAATTCAAAAATTTGAGAAAATTAGAAAAATACATTGACACGATTTGTGAGCGCTACATAACCGTTTTTGTCTTCTCCTTTATATATGGGTAGAGTTCTAGGGAGAACCAGACAATCAAGAGAACCGGGAAAACTCATCTAGACCATTGATTAATTATAAATCAAATCTATTTTAATTATTTAAAGATAATGGCAAATTTGTAAATATCTTGAAAAACTAGTCCATATACAATATCAAAATTATAATACAAATTAGATATCAATCAGTAAATATGGAAAGTACTATGATTAAATATATTAGAATCTTTTTTATTTTTAGTAACTACAATAATGTAATGCATGACTAACGTATGTAACAAAATATTGCAATTCATGAAATATAAACACCATAAGAACCCTAAAAACCTAATACATAACCTTACATATATGCAAGAATTTTTATTTTTTATATATGTTTCTTCGTGTGTTCTAATACATATTCTATGTATATAGAATTCTTCACACCCAGATTCAGATTCCAGATTCTTGATACGGTTCAAGCCATGGTTGATGACGGACGTCATAACATATGCATATATGCATATTTATTTTGAACTATGTGTTTTAAAACCATAACATATGCATATATATATTTCTATATTCGTTATTCATAAATTCAATTACATGTTCCGCTGATTCAAATGTGAAGGACGATTCTTTGAGAGTATGTTCTGAAGCTGAGATCTTAATATGATTCCGACCAAGTTTTCTAAGTGATGTCATATCTACTTTCTTAAAAAATTATGCAAAAAGGATTAAAAAAAATTGATTTTGGGTCATTGTTACTATTCAATATGAGAGAATTTAATATATTATATGTCATGTTTACACGAATCTACTTTATAATGAGTTTCTTTGTGGAACTTATGCTTGAATCTAATATATTATATGTCGTGTTTGCAGGAAAAATATGGCTATAGAATTGGGATGAAAAAATCATCAAGAATACGATCAGTTGGGTCTCTAGTAAAGTTTAAACCATATCTAATTATCCATTTCTTATGTTTTTATTAATGCAGTATCTATAAGATTAGAGTCATTTAGAAGGGGATGGCCTCATGGGTGATTTTACTACTTCGACATCTAATTTGTTTATGAAGAAATTATATTATATTCATTAAGATAACCACATATGATACTTAAAATTGCAGGTTTGGCTAGCACATCATCTGATTCTAATACTAGATCTTTCAATGTTGATGACATGAACAAAATCTTAGTTAGCATTTTAGAGAGATACATTGATTCTAAAGATGTTATGCATAGTATTCTATGGCTAGAATTTTACTTTTTTTTATGTACCTTACTCGCCGGTAAAGTATATATTATTGGGTCTTTTATGTTTTCAAAGTCGGCATATAAGATCTGCTTAAAGGTTTCTGGCGATTCTACTGAGAGTTCTTTATTTGATTGTAATCTAGACTTCTATTTTATTCTCTATACTAAAGTTGAGTATTGGTTTTATTAGTTTTGATTCCAAATGAAAAAAAAATCATAACAAGTAAAAGTCCAGAATTTAGGAGGCATGGGTAGAGTACTCTAGTTTAAGCGCTGAAAAATGAGTAGAACCTTTTAATATTCTTTTAAATAAAAGAATTTTTGACTATTTAGAAGAGAAGTTTTAAAAAAAATTAATAAGGAACATGTTAAAGAATTCCGAATGTTATAAAATTCATATAAAGTTTGTTTATTGGAAAGATTATTATGATGTTTTATTCATTCTAGGTGATATCTTTATCATATGGATTCTATTGCAAAACTTATTTGCTGCTGTTGTGAAATATTTTTAGAGTGGTGTGTTTTGGTAGAGATGGGATGATGGTATAGAGGCGAATGATGCAGGTCTGTTTATGAAAACATGGGTGTGGTGTTTGTCTAGAGGCTCAAGGTCATTTATTTGCAGGATGGTGAAATTATTGGGGCTTCTAAAAAGCTTTTTACGTGCATAGTGATAGAAGAAGGGTTTGGTAAAGTTGTGGCTTGAATCATGTTGTTTCGAATGTATCCAGTTTCAATGGCTCCGTTGTAGTCTGTATGCAATTGTATTCACAATACTATTTTTTTCTCTTATAAGGAATTATCAATTTTAGAATTATAATTGGCTAGGAAGAAGAAGATATAGCACAATATAGCGCATATGCAGGTAGTGTTTATGGTTCTAGAAAATGTCTGAGTGGTATATCTTCTACTCTGGTCACTGTATGTTAAAAGTGTTAATTCTAACCATTGTTTCATGATCACCAGAGAGAGTTTGAGTATATTAGTTCTCTGCACATTTTAGTGTTTGTTATTGGATATGCTCACCAAGAACCTCATTAAATTTTTGTGATTGTTGTTTTTATGTCCACGACCATCAAATGGATGAGATTGTCAAGATTCGATTTTCTCTGACTTTTGTATTTTGTTGTGTGTTTCTATAATAGATTCATACTATTTTTTGGTTCTATATTTTACAGTTCATTAATAATATCCCAACGAACATTTCAAGAAATCTAAATATTTAAAAATATATAAAATGTTAATATTTAAAAAGTTATTTATAAAGATTTTAAAATATTATAATATTATAAGAAATACTTAGCTGAACAATTTAGAGAATCTTAATTCTATTAAAGAATCTTAATATTAAAAAAATTAAAAATTTAAAAATTATAATGTATATTTATAAAGAAAAATTTAAAGAATTTAAATATTATGAAAAATTCTTAACAAAACACCTTATAAAATTTTGATTTATATTATATATTATATTGATATATAAAATAATAATTTTAAGAATCTGAATATAAAAATATATAATATAAGAATATGAATATTTTAAAAAATCTCAGTATATAAATGGATATTATTCTACTATGAATTCTATATTAATATTTTCAATATACTAACATAATAAATCTGGAGAGATTTTATTAAGTATTGTTATAAACGAAATCTTTATATTAGACATTCTTCATTTCTTTATATAATATATTTTGGTTGTTTAGAATTCTTGTATGTATTATACAATTGAACTAAATATATATTATTAAATACATACATTTTTTTTATTGATTCACTCATGAAAATATTATATTAGAAACTATATTAATATTTTTTAGAATACTTTAAAGAATCCATTTCAATTTTTAAAATTTTGACTATGATTACAGTATTTGAATTTTTTAAATAATTAATAAAATTTATATTGTAACTTTCAAATAATTCACTATATATATATTTTATAATAACTTTTTATTTATAAGTATTTTTTAATTAATGAGATTGTTTATAGTGTTCCTTATGATTGTTTATTATTTTTTAGTAAAATATTCAATGAAAATATTCTTTGACACTAAGATTCATAATAAATTGTTTGCCCAGATAAATAAGCTATTACAGAAGGGGGGTTGAATGTAATAGTACCAGTAAATCGATTAAGAACACAAATATGTAAAAGATGAATATTGTTCTGTATTAAAGATAATGAATATGTTACAAAACTCTCTCAAGAAGTTCTTTATTCTCAAGAGCTGCTAGGTTATGAATAATATGATTTGCAAAGATTGTTTTGATGTTAACATATGTCTGTGTTCATATAGACACATTTACAATTCAATTACAAATTAGATTAGAAATAGAACAGCTTTACATAAGGAAACAGACTTGCATTAGGATTCCTTCTTACTATCCTATTCAGACTCTAATTCGAATTGCTTCCTGACAAACTCTGTCTTGAAAACTCTGTCGGTTGTTATTCTCTGATAGATCATTCTCTATTAGAGTAAACTCTGATTGAGTATTCTCTGATAGAGTAAACTATGACCGACAGCTCCTTAAACTCTGATGACGTCAGCAGTGTAAACTCTGATTTGTATTCTCTGACAACCATCAGTGTTTGCTTCCTAACAATATCTCCCAATTTATGCTTTAAGAATTAAAATATAAAATTCACTTATGATGTCAGAAATCCAAGATAAATGCATCAGAGTTTGTTTACCCTTCATGATTCAGATTCTTCTGTAGGAAAAATCTTCTTTCAGAAACTGATTCAGGAGTTTTTCTTCAGCACTTTTCAATAGCTCAACCAGCTTCTCCTTCAATTCCTTCATTTGTTCGGAAGAATCATCTATCTGAAATATTATAGCCCTTAGCGCATAGATTGATGATCTTTTCATTCTTTCATCCAGGACAATGCAACAGGCCTTCATACCCTCAGGATTTAAGATTAGTGTAGGAATCCCTAACACCATTTTGACCATTACATCTCTTTTCCTCATAGCTCTTCTTGTGCCATCTTCAAGTGTATATGCATGCTCATATTCTTCAGAGTTTAACATCATCAGCCTTTCATTCTTCTTCTTCTTAGCTATCACTCCTTCAATAATTTTCACCCATCTAGAAGTAACTTCATTTTCATCATTAAGAAGATATAGAACATGTTCAGGTTCTTTAGATTCTTTTTGAATTAAATCTTCTTGAGCAATCTTCAAAACTCTTCCATCTTCTAAGAAATAAATGAGTTTCTCCTTAGCTTGAGCACCATCAAAGATATCCTTCACAATGTTAACAGAGATTAATTTATCCAGATGTTCTTGAGACAACTCTTCTTCAGGTTTATCTTTCAATGAAAAGGGATCTCTGAAGATATTTGCTTCACCTTTGTAGACCTTAGCATGTGAGTCACCAATACCACTTTTGTCTTTTCCAAGCCTAGTATTGAGAGTCAGAGTTTGAGTCTTTGTCCACAAAAGATCAGATCTTTTCTTCCTTATCAGAGATTGTTGATGTTCTTCTTCCTCATCATCAAAGCTTGAACCACCTGAAAGAAAAGTTGTTCCAGACATAGTGAGAGGAGTCTTTGGCTTAGCTAGAGCTTTTTGTTGAATTCTTTAAGATGATCTTGTCTGAATTTCTGAGACTGGTTTTGATTGAGCAACTGGCTTGGGAGTTTCAACAAATTTGATTTGGATAAGCTTAGATTCAGGTTTCTTCTGTTGAGCAGGTACCTTTTTCTGAATTGGACCTTTCTTTACATATCTTTCCTTTTTCTGAACTTGAGCACTGTCAGTACCAGATTTCTTCAATTCAGCTTCCACAGCAACTGGATCTAATCCTGGATTTTCTTCTTCAAATAGCTTCTTTGCCAGTTCTGCATCTTGCAGATTTTGTTCTTTAATTTTCTCAGGATTCTCTTCTTCTTCAAGCCTCTTTGCTAGTTCCAAATTAGCTTCTATCAGAGTTTGCTATTTATCAGAGATTAACTGCTTGTCAGAGTTTACTGTCATCAGAGTTTGAGTGGTTGAAGTTTGACCAATCAGAGTTTGTTTTCCCTTCTTATGACTCCCTTGATCTTCATCATCAGGTTTGTCAAGTTTTTGTGCAGCATCCTTTTTGCATTTGTCTAAACCTTTCTCCCCCTTTCTGACATCATTTCATTTGCTCACAGTAAGAATTTTAACTATTGTACGTAGCATTCCCTGCATAGAACTGACAAAAGTAGAAAGATTATTAACTTTTGCTTCCAATGCATCATGTTTTGCTGAGACAGTTTTGAGTTTTAATTCTAGAGAATGTTGTGATGCTGTAACATCAGATTGAACAGAAGCAGAGTTTTTGGTGATAGAATCCTTGAGTTCACCAATTTCACTGTGAAGTCTTTTAGACAACACAGTAGGAGCTTTCAAGATTGACTTCATCTCGACAGATTTTATATCTTTATCAGCTTTACTTATCAATTCATGAACATGTGGCCAATAGATGACTTCATTTGAGTATTTCCATGAACTATCCCAAACTTTTTATCTGTGAGAATTTATTAATACATCTTGAGATGGTTCTGCCTTAGAAGTGAAATCTCTCTTTACACCTTCAGCATCTAGAGCAGCTTCAATATCTCCTTTAAGTTGATCCACCATCAGGTAATTAGGATACTTCATTCTCAGTCTTTCATGTGCATCATGAGAATTTACTGGCCACTTCTTGGTATTGTACCTTTGTGTGTAGGGGATGGACAGGTCTGTAACTTCTTCATCAGCAAAAATAGGCTCTTCAGAGTCTGTGTCCTCCCCATCAGAGTTTATGGCTTTCTCAGAGTTTACCAAAATATCAGAGTTTGCAACAAATAAACTCTGAGTACCTGTAAAAGATATGGAACATCCTAAATCACTCTTATTTTTAAAGTAATCTCATTACTTCTCACATCACACATATCATAACTTTTAAGAGTTAGATTTTTCTCACTAGAAGTAGCTAACTTCTTTCTCAATTCTACCTCACCTTTTGCCAGATCCTATGTCTGCCTCTCATTAATTCTGTTTTTCACACATTTTACCTCAGACTCACTAGAAAGGTGCAACACACAATGTCCTATAGAAATAAGAGGTGGCTGCGAAAGGTTGATTGTAGTTACATGATTAGGAGTACCATTTTCAGGACTATTCATGATCATTCTTGCAGTTAAAATAGGAAAGGTAAAATCTGAACTTAAACTATCAGAGAATGCATATTCTGAAGAAAAGTAATAGTTTATACCTTGAGTTGTGGATGTTGTCTCCATTGGTTGTGCAGATATTGGTTGTACCATGAGAGCATCAGAGATTGCCAGTAGAGCTTCATCAGAGTTTGTCTGTCCAAGATTAGAGTCTTGGTCTACTATCATAAAATGGATGATTGGTTCTTGTGGGACCTGAGTCACATCTTCAGCTGCTTCACCACTTTGAGGTGAAGGTTCTTGTGGGCTTGACTCTGCCATAGATTGGCCTTCAGCATCAGCAACAAGATTGAGTGTCTGCATCCAAACTTTGATTTGATGGTGCTTGTGTGGCTGGGGCCTTAACAACTTCTTCAACCCTTTGAGCTGAAGGTTCTTGTGGGTTGTACCCCTGATCCAAGATGGCTTCATCTGCTGGAATTGTGGCTGCTATTGAACTTTGATCAACAGGTTCTTGTGTGTCTGGCCATGTAGAGATTGCTATCTCACTTTGAGAGATAAGTTCTTGTATATCCTGGCCAAAAGTGACAGAATTCCTCTTCTTTCTTAAAAATTGTTTTGAACTTGGAGAGGTAGATAATGTAGACTTCTTAGCTTCCATCTCTTTCCTTACTTGTTCTGCCAACTCCCTAACCCTTTCATAAGAAATCTCCTTGATAATTTGTTTATGTCAGTTTGTAGGAGAATCAGAGATTGATATAGGAACAGCTTCCTCTGGAGTGACATATGGCCCATCTTTCAAATAATTGTGTTGTCGCTCCTGTTCAGCCTTGAGCCAAAGATTATTTAGATTCCCCAAAATTTTCCTGCAGACTGTCTTATCAACAGTAGCCCCCCGTCTAATACGTTCACGGTTATAATGGACAACATTTTCCCACCAATCAGCTTTTGACTTGATATACCGAAAAATCATGTTCTCAATTGGAACTAGTAATCCAGGTTCCTTCCAAGGAATATTTTCCTTCCAGCAACGCCATGCTTCAACAGAATTTGTCAAGACATCAGAGTTTGGCTCAGAGTTTAGGATGTCTTCAGAGTTTAAAGCTTGAGATTTTTGCTGATCAGAGATTAGGACATCAGAGTTTATTGCTGCATCAGAGCTTAGTCCTTCAGTGTTTGCAGCCTTGACTAATCTTCTCCTCTTCTTCTTCACCTCAGGCATTGGATTCACTGTGAATGGATTCATAAAATGTGCATGAGGTATCTCAGAAGCTTGTTCAACAGTCTTTCTCTTAGTAAAAACCAACCCTTCATCAGAATTTGAATCTTCATCAATCAATTTTCTCTTTTTAGGAGAAGATTCTTTCACTGCCTTCCCCTTCCTTTTGCTTGTGCCCTATTAAGAGGTGTGTTTTACAACTACAGCCTTTTGGGAGATTGTAGAGGTTGGAAAAAGTGTTTGGGTTTCAGTGTTTGGAGGGTTGCCTGGGTTTGAATCAGAAAGAGCTAAACTCTGATCCATAGCCATAAAGAGAAAATTCCTTCCATACATGGTAGGAATTCTCTGATTTAAGAAAAGCATGACCCATGTGGGATAAAATAGAGGAGAGAGATTACCTTTCTTAGCATCCTTCCTAGCTAGGTCGGCAAATATTCTCTTATTCATACAAAAACTAGCTAAACTCTGATCAGTCTCAAAATTTACATCAGGTAACAAATGGTTAAAAATGAACTGAAGAAATCTAGTAAAATATATAGTATGAGCATCATCATTTATTTTGATAGCCAGCTGCCTAATAATTAAACAAGGAAAATTAAAATTGAGATTATGGGTCAGAGAATACCCAATTTGTTGTGCTAATTGTAGGATTGCACCAAAATTCGTGCACTTTTCTGTGAAGGCCCTTGTAATATTATCTAAGAAGAAACTCCATTCTCTTTCGAAGATTAGGTCTTGTTAGGCTCCCCAACTTTGATAGGCTTCCTCCATAGCCTATAGACCTGAAAAACTCTTTAATTTGTTCGTCTTCTACCATCTCATCATACACAGCTACTTCTGGAAGATGAAGGGCTTGTCGAACAACAGCCGGTGTTATCAAGTGCTTGCCATTGCAGTTGAATATGATGATTGGTTCTTCATCATCACCTACATTGTTAAACTTTACAGATGACCAGATTCTTATCAAGGATTGAGCAGAGAAGTTTAAAGGTACTTGCAAAGCATAACATATGTAACTTTGCCTTAAGAAATCTTGAATGACATGATAATCCTCAGGTGCATCAGATTTATTTAACAGAGCAATATAGTTGGTGGCAACAAAAGTAAAGTTTTGGAAGGTTTGTCCTTTGGATGCCATTGAAACAACAAGGATTTGCAGGTTTAAACAGTTAGGGTTTATGTGAAATGAGAGAGCAAAAGAATAATAATAGATACAAATGAATAATCTCAAAATGAAAGTGAGAAATAAAATGTGCCTCTTCGTTTGCATATAACCTGTAGTGGGACACGTGGCAAAAATCGATTTGAAGAGCAATTATTAGTACAAGTCTTAAAATACAGCAAATGTTTGTATATCTGTGTAAGTATATGAACCGTCATTCGTGAGATACACGCGCCTTATTTCAAGTCCAATCAGAGAATGATAATTATGATGTCATAAATATGAAATATAATTTCATAAAGGTAATTTCAGAGTTTACCACTTAACCAGAGTTTATCAAGTAGGAAATCAGAGTTTATATGAGTCAGAGTTTAGAATGATCTGTCAGAGTTTACCAGATAGTCTGACAGAGTTTACCATAAACACTGATAACTTGTGATCAGAGATTAGATGCTGCAATGATCAGAGTTTACTCCATTTTTCATCAGAGTTTACCACATACTCTGACATATACCCTGATTATCTGAAACTTGCTAAGTTAAGTTGAGTCACTTGTCACCATCCCTAATTCAGAAACCAGTCTATTAAATGTTGCTTCAGGCAAAGGCTTGGTGAATATATATGCTATTTATTGATCTGTGGGAATAAAATGTAATTCAATTATGCCTTCCATAACAGAGTTTTTAAGAAGTATTTGGACTAATTTGTGATTGTATTTATCGCGACATCCTGATATATTCAAAGTTGGAGGAAGAACATGTTGAACACTTGAGAATTGCTTTAGAGATTTTAAGAAAGGAAAAGCTGTATGCAAAGTTTTCTAAATGTGAATTTTGGCTAAATGAAGTACAATTCCTAGGACATGTTGTCAGCAACGAAGGAATCAAAGTTGATCCTGCAAAGATAGAAGCAGTAATGAAGTGGGAAAGACCAAGAACTCCAACAAAAGTAAGAAGTTTTCTGGGATTAGCGGGATACTATCAAAGATTTGTTCAAGATTTTTCGAAGATAGCTACCCCTATGACCAAGTTGACCAGGAAGAATGAAAAGTTTGTGTGGAATGAAAAGTGTGAAGAAAGTTTCAAAGAACTAAAGCGAAGATTAGTGTCTGCACCAGTGTTGGTATCACCTGACGATCAAGGGAATTTTGTTATCTACAGTGACGCTTCTCACAAAGGCTTGGGATGTGTTTTGATGCAACACGGAAAGGTAATTGCGTATGCTTCCAGGCAGTTAAGACCTCATGAATTGAAGTATCCTACACATGATCTGGAACTAGCTGTTATTGTGTTTGCACTGAAGATATGGAGGCACTACTTGTATGGAGAAAAGTGTGAGATTTACACGGATCACAAAAGTTTGAAGTATATCTTTACTCAGAAAGAGCTGAACATGAGACAGGGAAGATGGTTGGAATTGATTAAAGACTACGACTGCACGATTAACTATCATCCAGGCAAGGCAAATGTTGTGGCAGATGCTTTAAGTCGAAAGGAGAGATTGAATATAATGATCTCATCTAAAGAGTTAATAAAAGAATTTGAAAGGTTGGAAATAGAAGTATGTGGTTCTGATTCAGTAGAAGAGATGGTGTATATAATGACCTTCCAGCCAGAGTTGTTAGAGAAGATCAAGCGATGTCAGGAACAAGTACTGATACAAGACAGAGCTCAATTGAAGGGAGAAGAGTTAAGAAGTCAAAAGGACGATAAAGGCATTTTAAGATATTCTTCACGTGTATGGATTCCCGATATTAAGGAATTGAAGGATGAAATTTTGCGCGATGTGCACAGTTCAAGATTCTCAATCCATCCAGGAAGTACAAAAATGTATAAGGATTTGAAAGAAAATTTTAGTGGCCCAGCATGAAAAGAGATGTAACGGATTGGATTAGCAAGTGTTATACGTGCCAGAGAGTCAAAGCTGAACATCAGAGACCTAGTGGATTACTTCAACCGTTAGAAATTCCAGAATGGAAATGGGAAAATCTTGCTATGGACTTTGTAGTGGGATTGCCAAGAACAAAGGCTAATCATGATGCTATTTGGGTGATAATTGATAGATTAACCAAATCAGCGCACTTTCTACCGATTAACGAGAAATTTTCACTAGACAAGTTGGTTCATTTGTACCTGAAAGAGATTGTTATGCGACATGGCGTTCCTGTATCGATTGTGTCCGACAGAGACCCGAGATTTAACTCGAGATTCTGGAAAAAGTTTCAAGAATGTTTAGGAATGAAGTTGAAAATGAGTACTGCATATCATCCTCGGACAGATGGCCAGAGTGAAAGGACAATTCAGACCATTGAAGACATGCTGAGAGTATGTGCACTGGATTTTGAAGGAAGTTGGGACGAGCATCTACCGTTAGTGGGGTTTTCATATAACAACAACTATCATACCAGTATTGGGATGCCTCCGTATGAAGCTTTGTATGGAAGAAAGTGCAGATCACCTGTGTGTTGGAATGAAGTTGGTGAACGTAAGATTTTGGGTCCAGAGTTAGTTCAACAAACCAGGGAAAAGATCGAATTGATTCAGAAAAGGTTATTAGCTGCTCAAGATAGGCAAAAGAAGTATGTTGATCAGTCAAGGAAGGATATGAGTTTTGCAGAAGGTGACCAAGTATTATTAAAGATTTCTCCATGGAAAGGTTTTAGCAGATTTGGCAAGAAAGGAAAGCTTAGTCCAAGATATATAGGACCTTTTGAAGTTTTAAAGCGAATTGGGAAAGTCGCGTATGAATTGGCACTACCACCGCAGATGCAGCATATCCACAATGTTTTTCACATATCTATGCTTAGAAAGTATAACCCTGATATGAGTCATGTAATAGATTATGAACCCTTGGAGATTCAACCCGATTTATCCTACATACAACAGCCTGTAGTGATTCAAGACCGTAAGGATAAGGTTTTAAGGAATAAGTCTGTTAGGCTTGTTAAGGTTCTGTGGAGAAATCCTCGAGTTGAGGAATCCACATGGGAACTTGAGAGTGAAATGCTCGAAAAGTATCCCTACTTGTTTACTTAGGCTGATTCTGGGGACAGAATCCTTATAAGGGGGGAGAATGTAACGATTGAGATATTTATATATATTTAATTAATATGAGTTATATTATTTTTGTGCTCCAATGTGATAAGATGTGGTATGTGGTCATTTTATATGTCTAGTTGACTGCCTGTTTGACCACAATGTGTTTAAGTGATTTATTAAAGTGATTAATTGATTTTTATGCTAAATTGAGGTACTATTTGATTTTTATAAAGTTATTGGTGTGTCTAATAATTATGAAATTTTATACGTAACTTCTATGTGATTTTATAGACTTTCTAAAATTAGTTGTGTAATTATATTCAGTCCTAATATTTTTATATAATTTTCTCAGTCTTATTTTATCATGAAAATATTTATCTTCTAAATTCCATATTTAATTATTGGAATGTCCAAAAATCATGAAATGTTTTCCAAAATGTTATTTATATATTCAGTGACCCTTGAAAAATAAAAGTTTATTTTATTCGAACCCCAAAATATTTTAAAGAATTTTCTACTCTTAATTCCATTTAAAGTACTTAAACTTCCATGATTTTTAATTAATTGTATGTTCATCAGAAAAATACTTTAAAAATATGAGTGAGCTTCTAAATTCAAGATCTTTATTTGAAAAATATAAAACTTATTTTTGTACCCATTTTCCATCAAAATTCGAATTATTAATTATTTTAATTCAGAAACTAGCAATTGTGAAAAGACATTTTTACCCCTGCCTTCTATATATCAGCACCGCCCTCTTTCTTTTCCCCTTGCTCTGCATATTTTCTCCCGGGTTAGCTCCTCTAGCTTAGCTCTCGCGATTTTTTTGTTTCCACTCGATTTCTATCAATTTTCTTATGTGTTCTTGATTTTTATGCTAGTAATCGTGCTCCTTTTGTTGTAAATGTAAATTTTAAAGTTCCATGTATGTATGTATATACGGGTGTGTGTGTGTGTATGGGCTGATTTGATTACATGCAACTAGCTTGGTGTTAAAATTATGATTTGTGTGTTGGTACTTGTCATAGAAAGGTGAATTTGTGGTTAAATTGCATTGCATGTTGTCCTAGTTGAGTAATTCAAAAATTTTGAATATGTATGTTTGGGTTCATTCGAATTTGGCCTATGATTTGAGATAGAAATGTTATGATCTTGTTATGGATAAATGTTTTGCTTGTATATTAATTTTGGTGGATGATTTCGATTGCATGTGCCTATTTCGGGGTTTATTTGAATTTCCGAAATAGATATACATATAATTATGTTAAAAATATTAGTTATATATGAGTTCAAGTTTGAATTGATATTTATAATCTTTTTGAGTTAATAGAATTACATGTAAAATTTTAGAAGCAATTCGATTGTTATGATCTTGGATTGGAAATTTTGAATTTATAATATTATGATAATGTATTTTCGAATATATGTATATATGTTATATTCGAATTTTATAAATTTAGTGAATATTGGTGATGTTACTTATATGATTTATATTTATATTCCTTGGTATTAGTAAATAATGTAAAAGTGGATAATTTGGTTGCTATGATATAGTTTTGGCATAAGTTGTAATTAACTGTATATATATGGTCTAGTGGTTGTTTGTGTCGGTTGTATTCCGACGGATAGCTCAATAAACAGGGGAGGTGCTGCCAAAATTTTTCTAAAAACAAACGATTCTTTTAAGACATTAATGGCACATCGTTCCTGTATAGGTAAGCTATTAGTTGAGAATAGTCGTAGTGGTATATGTTGAGTAAATGGTTCTCCTGTTGGTATCAATGTCTGATATGAGATACGTGATGTGTCAGTTAGTGGACGTTTGAGTAACTGTATATGATTGACGGATTTATGCTATGTGCTATATACTTGTCAATGTATACTTGTTATGTGATATACCTTATTAATATACGCGTCAAGGGATTACAGTAACGAAAGGGTAGATTAAGTTAGACGTTAAAGATAACGTCGAGTATGAATGAGAAACTGAAAATAGTATTATACGTGTGTAGATTCCAAGGAAAGAGAAGTCAAGGATAAGGAAAAAGCTAAAGTAGAAAGTTAGTGACGTTGATAGTGAGATCCACCTGTTCAGCAGCTGTAGCATTCCTTTTTGAGGCAAGTAACTATTGCCTAATCTCTTTAAACTCATGAAGTGTTTTATGAACTGTTGTATAATCCTGCGACTGTTTTACTTTATCTCAACTGTTTTAAGATACAGCATGCCTTATTTTAACTGTTTTACTTAAACTGCAACCTTATACAAGTTTTGACTATACCTTAAACTTTTCAATCCCTGAACTGCTACTGATAACTTATAAACTAGTTTTAAATTCTTAAACCATCAACCTTAACTGTGACTTGTGTTTTTCACCATTTCCTTAACCTTGTTTACTTGTACTTTAACCATGATGAGTACCCTATTGCTATTACCTAATCACTATTTTAAAACAGATGCTTTATAATTGTTTTAAAACCTCTTGTTATACCTGTGAAATTGACCCTACAATCTAATTTTTACTCCTATAACATGATTTTGATCCCTGTGACATGATTCCTGTTTAATTACTACAAAAGAGACTTCTATATAAATTTGTCTTCGAATAAAATTTACCTCTGTCTCTTAACTTTTAAAAGATGGATTTAAATATGAAAGCCGACTTTCAACAAGTCTTTTTCATCAAATGATTTGATAATTTTAAAAGAAATGGTGTTGATATTCTAGGAATTCTAATCAAAATGGTTTCTGTGGATTCCTATAGGTTGGAGGCGTAAGAGGCCGAGTGAAGCCGGTCCAGCACTTTTATGTGAACACTATAATGAGATAGTCAATGACTATAATGAGATAGCCCAAGGCCAATGGCAATAAGTGCCTTTATGAGTACTCCTTATGTCCAGAGGGACTTCGGTCCGTTATGGGGACTTTACGTGACTGATCACCCGTATTGTCCGGGCGTTGTGAGAAAACTCCAATCAAAATGATTTGGTTTTATAAGTAAAAGTCCTAATGAAAGGACAGTTTTATGAAATGATTTGGAAAACAAAGTCCTAATGAAAGGACAGTTTTATGAAATGATTTGGAAAACAAAGTCCTAATGAAAGGATAGTTTTACAAGAATGATTTTTGAAATGATTAGTAATGAATTTTGAAATGCCTTACAATACCCTGCTTTATATAGCATAGAACTGTCAGATATATCTTGATTTTGACTTCGTTTCATTTATTGTACATTGCTTCCTGTTATCCATCTAACCCCTGCGCATATTCCTAAACCTTGAAATGATTATTTTTAGAAATTTCTTAAAACCTTTCACCCCAGACAATTAGAAACATTAACCCTGAACTAAACTCTTCAAATACATGTGCTTCTATCAGTAAAAGCCATAAAAGAAAGTTTTTCGTGTAATGAATACCAGGATTGGAAATTTTGGAGTATAATTATGGGATAATGATGTCCAGGAATGATTTTTAAGTATGAATATGAAAAAGGATTTCTAAATTCTATATAATATTGTAAAGCTGTTTTAACCTGTATGGTTACTTGCTGAGCTTTTGTGGCTCATTCTTTTATTTTCTAACCTCTACAGCTTTTGAGAATCATGGTACGTCGTAAGCAGACTGCCAGGAAGAACATGTCTTTCATTAATTATGCTAGGCTGGCTGCCAGTGAACAGGTAGGATCGAGGACGAGTTAGTAGGAAAGACTTTCTTAAGTCTTGTGCTTTTGTTAGTAGATTTTGAGATGTTACAGAAGTTGTAATAATATTATTTTGTTATTATAAATGTAAATGTAAATGAATGTAGATGTGTGCTTGTTTCATACCATTACCTTGAAAGGTCCAGGGTAGTAGTCGGGGTCGTGTATATGTGTTTATTCTGTTATTATTATTTAGGGTGCTTGCATATAGAGTGTTAGTGACTCCCCGATCTAGACCCCGGGTCAGGAGGGCGTCACAAATAGTGCCCTTGAGATATCTGAAAATCCTCTTCACAACTATCAAATGAGGTACCCTTGGATTTGTTTGAAATCTAGAACAAAGACATGTGGAAAACATGATGTCTGGTCTACTTGCAGTCAAATAAAGTAGAGGACCAATCATTCCTCTGTATGTTGTAATGTCAACAGGTTCTCCAGTGTCTTGATCAAGCTTTGTTGCAGTAGTCATAGGAGTAGTAGCAGATGCAGAGTCTTGCATTTGAAACTTTGTGAGTAGATTATTTGTATATTTAGACTGATTAATGAAAATACCTTCCTCAGTCTGTTTTACTTGTAAACCTAGAAAATAACTCAATTCTCCCATCATGCTCATTTGATACCTGTACTGCATTAACTTTACAAATCTTTCACAGAGCTTTTCATTAGTGGAACCAAATATAATATCATCAACATATATTTGACCAATAATAAATCCTTATCTTGAGTTCTATAAAACAAGGTTTTATCAATAGTACCTCTAGTGAAACCACTTTCAAGTAAAAATAGAGTTAAAGTTTCATACCAGACCCTTGGTGCTTGTTTGAGTCCATATAAGGCTTTATCCTGTCCGTAGACATGATTTGGATATTTTGGATTGACAAAGCTAGGTGGTTGCTCAACATAAACTTCTTCTTCAAGTTCACCATTTAAAAATGCACTTTTAACATCCATCTGGTAGACCTTGAATTTCTTATATGCAGCATAAGCAAGAAAAATTCTGATTGCTTCAAGTCTGGCTACTGGTGCATAGGTTTCATCATAATCAATGCCTTCCTGTTGAGAGTAACATTTGGCTACCAGTCTTGCCTTGTTTCTTGTATAATTCCATCCGAGTATGTCTTGTTCCTAAATACCCATTTTGTGCCAACAATTGATCTGTTCTTTGGCCTTGGTACTAGGGTTCAAACCTCATTCCTTTCAAACTCATTCAATTCCTCTTGCATTGCAGTCATCCAATCTACATCCTTCAAAGCATCTTCAACCTTCTTTGGTTCTGTTTGAGAAAGAAAACTATCAAATAGAAATTCATTCCGAGTAGCTTTTCTTGTCTTTACTCAACTTTCTAGATCACCAATAATTAAATCAAGTGTGTGATCTTTTGTCCACTTTCTTGGATGTGGAAGATTTCTAGAACTAGATGATCCCTCATGATTTGTGCCTTCATAGAATGATTCTTCTGTAAATATTGATCCTCCCCCTCAAGATGTACTTCCATCAATGTTTGATGTCTCAGAGTTTATGTACTCAGAGTTTGAATTATCAGAGATTGAGGTATCAGTGTTTGTAGTCTCAGAGTTTGATGGATCAAAGTTTAGGGGTTCAGAGTTTGGTCAGACTTTGATATTTTTATAACTGAGTTTTGATCTCCAATGTCAGTATTTGATTGATGTTGCTCCCCCTCAACATGAGATTGGTTCACCAAAGTTTGACTCATCAGAGTTTGGTTCACCAGAGTTTATTCTCTGCAGTTTATTCTCAAACCTCATAGTTTCCTGTGCATCATTATCATATAAACCAGCTATTTTTCCTTCATCAAAAGAGACATTGATTGTTCCCATGACTGCCATTGTCCTTAGGTTGAATACTTTGAATGCCCTTGAAGAGGTTTTAGAAATTGTTGCATATCCAACAAAAATTCATTCATCTGTTTTAAGTTCAAACTTCTTCAATTGCTCAGGATGTGTTTTGAGAATAAAACACTTGCTTCAAAAGATATGAAAGTACTTGACATTTGGTTTTCTTCCCTTCAAAGATTCATATGAAGTTATTCCATGTTTGTTTATTAAGGAACAATTTTGAGTAATGCATGCAGTGTTCACGGCTTTTGCCCAAAAGTAAGTAGGTAGCTTTGCTCCTTCTAGCATTGTTCTGGCAGCTTCTATTAGTGTTCTGTTCTTTCTTTCAACTACACCATTTTATTGAGGTGTACCAGGTGCTGAGAATTGTTGAATAATACCTTTTGTTGAGCAGAATTCCTCCATTGCAGAATTTTTAAACTTTGTTCCATTGTCACTCCTTAGATTCTTCACCGTATGTGTTGATTCATTCTCAATCATAGCAAATGTTCAAAAATTATCTCTGCAGTTTCATCCTTTTTATGCAAGAAGTACACCCAGGTAAATCTAGTGTAATCATCAACTATAACCAAAGTATATTTCTTTTTTTCTAATGGACATAATGTTGATAGGACCAAATAAATCAAGATGCAATAGATGGAAAGGTTGATCAATTGAATTTTCAGTTTTGCTCTTGAAAGATGTCTTCTTTTGTTTGGCCTTTTGACATGAATCACAGAGTCCATCAGGATGAAATTGAACTTTTGGAAGACCTCTAACTAGATCCTTTTTCATTAATTCATTTATGTTTCTAAAATTCAAATGACATAGCTTGTTGTGTCAATTCTAGCTTTCCAAAGATGATGCTTTTCCAAGTAGGCAAGTTAAGGGACCATCAGAATAAACATCTAAGCTTGCTTCAAATAAATTATTATGTTTGTGACCAATAAGAACTACTTTCCCATTCTTCTTTCTTTTCACTTCACAATGAGTTCCATGAAATTCCACAGAATAACCTCTGTCTGTCATTTGACTCACACTTAGCAGATTATGTTTGAGTCCTTCAACCAGAGCTACATTTCCAATCACAATATTTGCATATCCCAGTGTTCTTCCTATGTTGCCATCTTCATAAGATACTGTTAGGCCAGCCTTCTCCTTAAACTCTGAAAGCAAGGATTTATTTCCAGTCATATGTGCAGAACATCCACTATCAATCACTAGGATGTTTTTTCTGTTTCCCTGCAATCAGTAAATGCAACTTAATTAGTAGGTTTGGGGACCCAAACTAGTTTGGGTCCTTTCTTTGAAAACTTGTTAACTTTTGCAGCAGAAGTACTTTTATCAGAGTATGTGTTAATAGAGTTAGATGAACAGAATTTGCATTCACAGAGTTTGTACTGTCAGAGTTTACACTCCTTTTATCAGACTTTATCACATATATTTTCTTGACAGTATGTTTTGGAGAAATATTTATTTGAGGCTGTGGTTTATAAAAACTGTAATACAAATTATGATATTCTTTGCAAGTATAAATTGAATGACTCATACTACCACAATGAAAACAGAAATTATATCTAGTTTATTTTCTAGGCTCAAAACTAGGTCTTTCAGGTTCTTTCTTTTTCTTTTATTTGCAGTCAATAGCAAGGTGATTTGAATTACCACAAGTAAAACATGTTTTCCTAGGAGCATCAGGAATATTCATGTAGTTAGTCTCCTCAGTAATTCCTACTTTGTCATTCCTGTTTCTTTTAACCTTTTTAGGTTTATCTTTATTGGTGACTGCTTTCAACTTTTCCTTAAGTTGCTTTTGAGAAAGTAACCCTATATTCACCTTTTTAGTTTTTGACACACTATTGTTTTTAGAGCATTTATTAGAAGTTTTATTGTCATTACTAGCTCTAACAAATTTCACAGGTTTATTCAATATTCCTTTTATGTGAGATTTAGTGTGTGTATCTTTGTCTGATTCATAGCCTAAAGCAGAAGTCCAATTCTTATTAGTCAGCATTTGTTGGACTCTCTTTCCAGAGTTTATCCAAACACTGGAAGTTTCTTTTTCTTTTGCTATTTCTGAATTTAGGTATTCAACTTGAATTTCTAATTATGTTTGCATGTGAATAGCATTGTCAAAGCCTTTCTTAATGTTTAACATATCAGAGTTTTCAGATTCCAGCATGTTATTCCTAACAGTTAGAGTTTGTATCTCAGATCTTAATCTCTCATTTTCTAGAGTCTGTGATTTAAAACTAACATGAAAAGATCTAAGAAAAGACTTCAGTTCACAGATATTATCAGTTTGAAAGTTAAAGATAAAGTATGGTACCTTATCAGAGTTTAGAGCATCGGTATTTGCCATGAGTGTATAATTTGTTTCCTATTCAGAATCTGAGGAATCCATCCAATCCTTCTTTGATGTGATTAAAGCCTTCCCTGATTCCTTACTTCTGCATTCAGTAGCAAAGTACCCCATCTTATTACACTTGTAACACTTAATCTTTGACTTATCAACAATCTTTGATCTCCCATCTCTATCTTCTCTTTTCTTGAACCTTTCTTTCTTTTCTGACTCTCTATGCTTCTTCTGAAAATTTGTTTGCTTCTTATACTTCCTGTATTTCATCTTTTTGAAACCCTTAACAATCATAGCAACCATCTCCATCATATCAGAGTCTGTGGAGTCATCAGAGTTTGCTTCAGAGTTTGTTTCAAACTCTGATTCACTACTTTCTTGGATTACTGCTTCTTTCCCTTTCCTTGATGAGGCCTTAAGTACCTTTTCTTTTGGTTCTTCATTCTTGGTTTCAACATTCAAAGCAATAGATCTTGCCTTGTTGCTCTTCCTATTTCTTCTTTGTTGTAACTCTAGGTCATGAGTTTTCAATTTTCCATAGACCTCATCTAAAGACATCTCATCTAAATCAGCCCTGTCTCTAATTAAAGATGTCTATAGATCTCATTCTTCTGGAAGAGCCCTTAGAAATTTGGTGTTAGAATCTTCATTATCATATACTTTTTCCACCAAAGTTAAGTTGTTCAACAGAGTTAAAAATTTGTCATAAATATTTGTGAGAGATTCATTCTGCTTAGCCTCAAAATATTCATATTCTTGTATTAGCACAGATCTCCTAATTTTCTTAATTTTCCTGGTTCCTTGACATTGAACCTCCAGAGCATCCCAGATCTCCTTTGCAGTTTTGCATGCTATCACCTTGTTGGCCATTACAGAGTCAAGACTATTGTGCAATATGTTTCTTACTTTGGCATCTTTGAGGACTTCTTGTTTTTCCTCATTGGTCCACTCCTTCTTGTCTTTAAGAGTATAGTATTCAGGAATTTGTCTTCCTTCCACAATAGTTGCAGGCACCAATTTTGTTGGTAGATACTGGCCTTCATTGATCCTGTCCAAATAATCAGGGTCTGTTGCTTCTAGGAACATCAACATCTACACCCTCCATGTAGGGTACTCATTTTTCTTCAAGATAGGAATTTTTATGCTCTCATACTTATTTCCAGACATGATTTTATGATCTAACAGTTGAATTTGAACTGCCTGCTTTGATACCACTTGTTTGCCCAGATAAAAAAGCTATTACAGAAGGGGGGTTGAATGTAATAGTACTAGTAAATCGATTAGGAACACAAGTTTGTAAAAGATAAATATTGTTCTGTATTAAAGATAATGAATAGGTTACAAAACTCTCTCAAGAAGTTCTTTGTTCTCAAGAACTGCTAGGTTATGAATAATATGATTTGCAAAGATTGTTTTGATGTTAACATATGCCTGTGTTTATATAGGCATAGTTATAATTCAATTACAAATTAGATTAGAAATAGAACAGCTTTACATAAGGAAACAGACTTGCATTAGGATTCCTTCTTACTATCTTATTCAGACTCTGATTCGAATTGCTTCCTGACAAACTCTGTCTTGAAAACTCTGTCGGTTGTTATTCTCTGATAGAGCATTCTCTTTTAGAGTAAACTTTGATTGAGTATTCTCTGATAGAGTAAACTCTGACCGACAGCTCCTTAAACTCTGATGACGTCAGCAGTGTAAACTCTGATTTGTATTCTCTGACAGCCATCAGTGTTTGCTTCCTAACATAAATAATTAATAAAATATTTTTCATGATTTTCAAATTGTTTCAAAGAGTAATTGTAAATAATTAGAGCAATACTTAACATCAATATAGTTAAAATAATCTTATAATTATTTAGTAATAAATATTGAATATATTAAATATAATTATTTAATGTAAGAAAGTATATTTAATCTTATTTTATTCTAATTAATGAAATATTTTGTAGAACTTTCATCTTATCACTAAATAAAATAAATCATTTTACACATTTGCCATTATCTTCAATATTATAAAAAAAATATTACATTGAATCTTTTTTCCGATAAGAATCAACACTCATTATGGTGTTCTTCAATACAAATATAATTACTAATTATTAAAATTCTCTTAGTTACTACTAAATTGAATCTTTTTTATTAAAATTCTTTTATGTGTTTGTAAATAGCTTACTAAGTATGTGAGATTCTTTTATACAGTTTATAAATAATTAACTAAGTATTAAATTATTAAAATTATTTTATGTGTTCAGAAATAAAAAGTTGAGGTTCTCTTACATATAATGTTGAGATTCTCTTAGTTACTACTAAATTGAATCATTTTTATTAAAATTCTTTTATGTGTTTGTAAATAGCTTCCTAAGTATTTGAGATTCTTTTATACGTTTATAAATAATTAACTAAGTATTAAATTATTATTACTTCAAAAAAAAGTATTAAATTATTAAAATTATTTTGTGTGTTCAGCAATAAAAAGTTGAGGTTCTCTTACATATAATGTTGAGATTCTTTTAACTGATCACTAATATTATCATAACATTAGTGAACTTGTATAATATTAGTGAATAATTTAAAGAACTGCAATATTATAGTATTAGTGAACACTTAAAAATCTCAACATTATCATATTTTTCTTATAAATAATTTATATTATTTGTTTAAACAATAAAATAACTATGTTTTTAATAACTAAAACATATTAAAATTATACATTATCTTACTTTTTAAATTTACAATCTTGTATTTCAAAATCAAAAAATAGAAAGTTTTTTTTTGTCAGGAAAAAACAGAAAGTTAAATTTTAGTGAAATCACATATAATTACTATGCATGACACCATAGTCCAATTTAATAATGTGAAGAACACCTTTTTGTTTTTGAAAAGTATGTGAAGAACACCTTAAAAACCCGCAAATATAATAATAATAATATTATTAATGAACTCGTATAATATTAATTAACACATAAGAGAATCTTAATATTTCAATATTAGTGAGCTTATATAATATTAATGATCACTTTAAACATTTGATCAAATCTTAATATAAAAATTCAACTAAGTGCTTTTATATATATAATTAATATAATTAATGATTTTTATAGTAACTTAATTTTAATTCAAGTTTAAAAAATTCAAAAATTATACCTATGTTTTTATTTAAATAAATACCAGGATGAAGATTCAGCTACGTATTTTAACACAAAATTTAAATCTAAATTATTTTTTTACCAAATTATCAATTTTCTATTTTTATCTTTGTTTTTAAGTACAAGCTAAAGTGTTTGTATTTTGAAAATAATGATTTAAAATTTAAAATTTATTACTATTACTTCTATGTGCAAACTTTAGCAACAAATATTATATTTTCTATCATGATTATCCCGATTTGTTAGATATTTTTTTTATTGATTTGTTATGCCGTGTATATATATATATATATATATATATATATATAGTTCCTTTTAGAGTTCTATAATGTAATTTTTTTTAATATAGTCAAAACTCTATACAATAAATTCCTAATAATGTTAATTAATGTGTTGGAATTGATGATATCAGTTAGTGGGAGCCTATGCAGGATTGAGCGAATACATGATGGAAGAGATTAAAGCACGATTGTTTACACAAAAAAAACTCAAATGCAACGAGTCCGCAAGCTCTCAATTAATGTCTTACATTGGTGTCATGTATAAGTTTTTTCCCTTCTACTAATTTGCTTACCTGTTTTACAATGTTATCATGATAGAAGTCGTGGAAAATGAACTCAAACCCATATTATAATTTATAAAATAAATTATAATTAGCTATATTTTATTCATTTGCCAAAAATATAAAAGATTTGAAAAGATTGAAATTTATTTTTAGAAATGTCTTGATTTGATATACAATTTAACAAAATCTTCAAGCGTGTGTGTGTGTATATATATATATATATCATTAATACATGTATTTCATATTCCTAATTTGCCCTTTATATCTATACATGGAAAATACTTTATTAAAAATAGTTAATATCTGAAATATATTAATCGTTAGATTAACAACAGATCAATGGCTAGAAGTTGGTTCTCTGGTTCTCTCATTTACCTCGTTCTCTCTAGATCACTGTGATATGTGTGTGTGTGTATGTATTTATTGATTACTTAATAGGAGAAAAATCTAATTTTTTTAACTTTTTAATATGCATTTTAAAATGATTTGGTTTGTTCGCATAATTGAAATTATTGTTTTCAAAATTTCTTTTTTAAATAAAAATATATAATCAATATATTAATTCATGAAAAAAAATTCTATCTATGATCAGAACACTTTTAAATGCAGGTTAAAAATGACAAAAATCAAGCGACATACATCGATAGTATATGCTTGGTGCTACTTATTTCATAGGTAATTAGGAAATTAAGAGCAAGTCCAACAAATTATTTATATCATGTCGTAAGGTAAAATACAGTAATATGAGAAAAAAGCTTACTCCTACAGTATCTTAATGAGTAATGGCTACCTAAAAATAAGTACTCACTAGCCATTAATTATTTCATTTATTTGAATGAAAAATTATTTTCCTCATTTTTTCTTCATTTCTCTTTTACCTCCTTTTTTAAAGTAATTAGATTCAAATTTATTATTATTATAACAATATGTAATGAATATAAGAATTATTATTAGAATTCACATGTCCTAATGATTACCTAAACTTCTAGGACTCATTATTTTATACTCCCTCCGTCCCAACCAATTCTTTACACTTTCCTTTTTGGGACGTCCCACCCAATTCTTTACATTACTAAAAATAGTAACTTTTAACAATAAATATATTATTACATCCACTACTTCACTCCACTTTTTCAACACTTTACACTATTACACCCACTATTTCATTTATTTTAACAATAAAATCACTATTACACCCACTATCCTTGGTCTCCGTGCCCGGACCAAATGTAAACATTTGGCCGGGACGGAGGGAGTAATATTTACAGGTAATGAACTAGAACATTGTTGGACTTACTCTAAGGTTTTTGAGAAAAGGTTCAAGCTTCCAACATGAGTCTACTTTTAACAATTCTGCACCAATATCAGTAAATTTGGGAGCATAAAAGATGACAGAATGCTCATAGATTAAATTGTCTGGTCTTTGCACTCCATTTCCAAGTAACTCCAAATAAGCTCATTTTACAACTACCAACTCCAAATTGTCTGGTCTTTGCACTCCATTTCCAACTATATATAAGCCTCAAGTGGGAATACTAGTACAAACTTTTACAACCACATCAACAAGTATAATGTCATGAATCTTCAAAATGGTGATCCGTCTCATCAAAAATCTCTTCCTGCATGACAGAAAAAATTGCGTTAAAAATACTATGATACTGTAAAGAACTAATAATAAAAGTCTGGTCTGAAATACCTGTAAAAGCTCTTCTATCACGTCTTCCATTGTAATTATGCCAACAGCTTCTTCTTCTTCGGGGAGTTTTGGTAGTGGGCTTCCATCTATTTGCAAGATGTCCGAGTACATGTCCTTTGCCCACTTCTTACTTCTGCTACCCTTCAATGAATTGTTTCCACTGTTTGGGAAACTCTTCCATTTCTGGAGCGATCTTTTTGTTTTTAAACTCTTTTCTAAAGGAGGTTTGTCACCATCAATATCTATTTTAACATCCTTCACTGGATCAATGTGCAGCAACAGAGAGTGCAAATTTATCAAAGTTAGTTGAAAACTTTAACAAAATATGTGAAAGCAATTCTCTGCAGTCAAAGACAACTTACAGTTAGTAGGGCTTTCATTTACGGCATAATTCTCTGCCTTCACACATTGTCTTACTACAACAGCCATGTGGCTGTGACCTTTCTGAAATTCATTCAGAATATCGTATAGTGGTAAGGTCTCTGGAACCCTAGAACATAGACAAAATTAAGCAGAAGTTAATACACAAGTAAACCGGAAAAAACACCAAGTAGAACTTCGGCAAGAACAAGAAACATATAATGCAACAAAATTAAAAAGTATGATTCTGACAGAGTACCAGTATTGATAACAAGTTTAATGACAATTTTTTCTTATCACTTCCCCTCCTCCCCCCCTGGCGGGTCCCCTTCCCCTTTCCAGACTTCAAGGAACTATTGCAAGAGAAGTAGTGATGGCACTAAAATGATAGAATTATGTCCAACTTATCATGCTTTAGACTTCGGAAAAAGAACCCAGATCTTAATTTATATGGTCATGTGTATGGTCATGTGTGTTAAACTAAAACCACTTTACTACTTTCAAATTTACAAAAAAAACTATAATAAATAGATAGAAGATTGCCTTGGGATCCTGCGGATGGTGACATTTTTCACAGATACTTTGTCTTCAGGATGTATAGTCAACAAGTTCTTTGCCTGTAATCAATATTTGAAATAAGATATTACAACCTTGAAATTAAACTGTAAAACCACCCTAGAGGACGGGAACTAAATATTTGATAAGTGCTCATAGATAGAGGTACAATAAAATTATAGATCTCAGATTGAGAATATAAGAGTTTAAACTGGAATCCATCTCCTTGATGATTTTACTCTAGTGAATGTCCATGAAGGAACATTGACAAGCAAGACCAAACATCAATCAACCATAGTAACATCAACTTTATAATTTTGAACTTCTCAATTAATCCATTTCCTAATAAGGTTCCACAACAGAGTTTAGCATGTTATGTGTTCAAGACAGAGAGCTAGAAGATCCGACCTCTTAACCAGCTCTACACACTCTCTGCAATTATATGACTCGGATTTAATTTCTGAATAACTGATCTTACACTATAAATACACACACACACACATTTGTATAAATATTCAAGAGTACAACACACTCAGTTGTCTAACTGTCTATTAGTGATAACATTAAAACATTTTGTAGTTGCATACACTTAACTGGTCAAATACGGAATGACTTGGACAATACGCATGTACAGCTTGACTCTCAAATGTTCATCAAACAACGAAAGACATAATAAATAGCTTTGTACAAATAATCAACCCGTGTAAGAAGCCCAAATGCAAACACACTCCACAACACAAAATCCATGCAACTACACAACCAGATTAATTTAGAGTCCAATGACAAACAGATATCAATTGTGAAGAGTTTCTATATAAAATGAATGTCAAAGAGCTTCTGTCGTCATTCATTATTCAAAAAGGTACCGTAAAACAAACTTACAACAACATTGGATGAGATGCATCTTTGAGCAGAATAAAACAAACAGTTCCAAAATGTAGCAGAAGAGTTGAGGGCAAATACCAGTATAAGTCCAATAATATTCGTTGGTTGCTCATAGTAGACTGGCACTCTGCTATGCCCTTTCTCCAAAATTAAATTCATCAATTCCCTATGTGGTAGTAGGACAAAATCAAAGCTAATCTCATAACAAAAATAAATATTGCATGTGAAACAATATTTGCTTAAAGGTAGAGAAAACATGTGTTACCTATCAAGGCTAGCATTAATATCCACTGCAAATGTGTCAGATATAGGAGTCATGGCATCGCTAGCTGTTTTTTCACTCAGTTCAAGAGCTCCAGCAATGATTGTCGTTTCGTCGTGTGTAAGTTCTCCACCTTTTCCTGCCTAGACACAAATAGAAATAGCCATAACATCACAATTTCAGAACCATCCTCCGGTCCACATGGAGAAAAATCTTAAACATTGGAGTAGATATTCACAAGAAACAGAGGCTAATATATAATATTGCATTGCATGCAGCAATAGTGGTGATGAATTAGATTATATTAATATTGTGTGTATTGATATTGGAGGGGAAGGTAGAAATATTCCAACTGAGACCACAGTTCACGCCAAGAAGTTAAAAATCAGCATAAAATTAATACTCATATGGATTACGCTTGACTTCAAGAAAGAGCCATTAATTTCATACCTCGTTACCGTGCAAATCAACCAGCGTTTTCAACTCAGCTCTGCGGAAGAGAGCAACATGTCCATGTCCAAGGAGGTAGTCCAATAGCTGTACATTAGCACAAATTATGAGACCATAGTAATTTGGTAATACAATATTGTAACTACAGAATTAAAGAAGCATATTCACCTTGCTAATTGGAAATGCAACAGGAAAACAGATAAAAACAAGAACTCGAACAAACGGTGCCACGGTTGCACCGATAGCCAATCCATATCTAGAACAAACAGATTGTGGTATAATCTGCATATGGAAGCCAGTGTTTAATTTCACCAAATAATTTTTATTGCCAGTGTCTATACATATATCTACTTTATATAGCTAGCCTAGGCAATACAATAAAATATATAAACACTTCAATTCATAAACATAAATTATTGCAGTAAATTGTGTGGACAAATAACCAATGCCAATTGCATATGCAAAGCTGGCTACAGCCAATGTTGATGGATTTGGTCTGGTGTCCACATGTCCAAATTGTTGTTTAAGCTTCGATAAAATATCTTACCTCCCCAAAAAGGAGTATCAATGTCACTGAAATCAAGATAGCACCCCAAGCTGTTACAAGGCCATCCAGAAATATGGGAAGTGCCTGACAAGGAAAGTCACTTGATTTAGCTTATCCACCACAATGCATGGAATAGGTTCTGTTATTACGTGACAACAAAATATACCTCCATGGAAGCAGCATTGCAGATAAGCAAGGTGCATAGCAGTAAATGCTGATTTTTGACAACGGGCAATATCTTTTCTGTTAAACAGATTGAATTATTAATGTCTTTATTCAAGAGCATTAGGAGTGTCTTATTAAACATAAAGAGTATCAAAAACTATCTTGCACTCGTCATTACCCATTAACAGTCACTAATACTATGAGACATGGAACATGCATATAAAGTGAACCTAACTTTGTAGCATACTCAACTACAAGCTAATTTTCTAAGCACTCGTTCCTTCCCAATGAGTAAAATATTCCATGTGCATTACTAGAGGAGAACTTCTGGGACTATTTAGTCCATTCCAGTGTGAAAAAAATCAGAGTAAAATATTCATTTCCCAAAATCAATCCCGATTACTGGGGAACATAAGTCTATTTAGCATCATCGTAAAGCAATTTAAATAAACGTAACTGTTACTCATCTTCCCAGGGGAAGAGCTTTATTCATATAGTTTTATTAACAGCTAAACCACCACTAAAAATTCCGTTAGTACACCAATATATCAAAAATCCTATGGGGCTCTGTTTGCACATAATCAAAGAGATTACACACTCTTGTCAAACTTCGACTAATTTATATTTATTTAGAAAAAAATCACTTGTGCACATAAAACTACTATATATTTGGCATGTTTCTATGCAATATTAAAACATAATTTCCTAAATTAGAAAAAATCAATAGACCTAAACAATTAAAACAATCTCCACAGGGACCACAACTTGATAAATTCCATAAAACAAGTAGTACATAAATTCCACCAAACAAGTAGTACATAAATTCCACAAACAAGACATTAAAGCTAGATTAGCATTAAATAAAACAAACAAATACATACATACACATCCAGTATATCTACACACACGCACACACGCACGCACACAAGGACCGCCACTTGATTAAGCGCATCCAAAATAAAGCTTAAACAAGCATTCAATTGAATTAAATGAATGACGCAGTTAGTACCTGCGTGTTTACGATCAGTAGGAGTACCAGACTTGGCGAGAACTTCGAGATCAACGAGACTCATAGACATGAGACCTAGTGTTAAACCTGACATCAATCCAGCAAAACAAACTAAAAACACTATTATAACTATATATACAAAAAAGCCTGTGTCGCAACAACTATGCTCCACCGCCATTTCTACGTGAATCTTCAACTTCACAATTACAGATTCCAGACCTCATAGTCCTCCATGTTCCTCGATTTCCGTACTGTTTTAGAGAGAGGAGCTGTTAGTGTAAATATGTAGAGGAGAGAGAGAGATAGTGTAACACCCTGTTATGCTATGGTCACTAACAATAACAAGGCTGCACAATTGAAAAAAGAGTCCACGCAATGTAAGCTACCGTAAACGAATAATCCTCCTAAAATTTAAATATTAAATCTCAATAACAATATTGATAAAATCTGAAATTATTTAAAGTAGTTTTTAAATATTTTATTAAATCTCCTAAGTAAAAGCAGCTAGAAATTGGATAGCGCTCATCACTCTCTCTGCTTTACCTCTCGTTACCTGCGAAAAGAAAATAATACGAGTGAGCCAAACGTCCAGTACGAATATATTTTAATATAATGCGAAAATTTTAAAAAATACAATGGATTGTGTCTTACCAACACAAGAACTCAATAAAACGATACAAATGAAAACAATATAAGGATCACGAGATATCTCAAATCATATATGATTTTAACAAAATGGTACCACAATAAATAACTCGGATCCAAATAATAAAAATAAGGTGGGAATAATAAGGGTCTCTTACACAAAACAGTACTCGTGAAACTCCACTCATCAAGTACAGGATAATGGTTTATTCCTTGGATATCCATAAGAAGAAATAACAAAATGTATAAAACATCCCAACAATACAATATTGATTATGATCTATTCACGTCTCAGACTCCAGAAACGCGCTCGTATACATATAACACTTATACGAGTTAGTGCCTAGTTCACATTTACTCCAAACTCCATGTGAACATTGTCCGTGATTAACCCATACGGATCGGACTAAGAGCCCAATACATATGTTACAAAAGTTGCTGATTCTTTAATCAAATTAAAACAATATCGCAATTAAAATGCTAGACAAAACAAATATAAAAAATTAAGGCAACAATAATTCCAAAAATAAGGAGTTCGAAACGAAATAAGGGATGCGTACTAAGAAGTACACATAGAGTACAAAAATGGTCACAATTTTATAAAAATGTCTCAACAATAAATAAAATGAATTTTTAATATTTAAATGGAGGAAAAGAATTAAGAAATTCATATTAATAATTACAATTGAAAAGTGAGGAAATGAGATAGAATTCGTATTCACAATTATAATTTACAACTGAGAGAGAGAATATAAATTCGTACCTTAAGTAGATTGCAAATTAACTCAAAATATCAAGAGAATCCGCGAAGAGACAACAGCTAGTACTCTTTATATAAATCAAAAAATCAATATTTTAATCATATATTAGCATTATAAAACTTGACTTTTAGTTATTAATACTAAATTAAATAATAATCCATTCCGAAATCTGAAATGCATATTAATAATTATATAATATCAATACGAAAATAATGTTATAATAAATAATTTAAATTAACTAGTATGGCAGTCCAATACGTTTACTAGTATGGCAGTATCAACATGTTTGAACATAGGAGATGTGACCACTATTAAATGTGTAACCAATAATAATGGTCATTATAAAATAGAAAGAAAAATAATTAAATAAATAATAATAATAAATTTTTAAATCAATAGTAACCTGAACAGACACAAATCGCATGTATATATCCCAAAATAATGAATATCGCTGCGTGCCAAGAAAATAAGTTTTATTTTATAAATTAATAAAAATAAACCTTAAATAATATATATTATTAGTAAACTTATGACATGCCTAACATTAAGCTGCAGTACAGTACTGGGTGATACAAATATATATTGTATGTATGCAGTGTCATTGAGTAACACTATTATTCATATTTTATTAGTTAAATTATGGAATCTTGAAACAAGTTTTAATATAAAATCATGCATGCACATATAGTTTGTAAAAATTAGAAGTAATGATACCCAATACAAGCAGACACAACAAGCATACTAATTATGGATGAATTTAATAAAATATGAAGTTCTTTATTTGAAAAATAAATATAAATTTATCATATACGAAATCGGTTTTAAAATAAATAGTATATAAATTCATCTCTATTATATTATACTATAGAATAATAATTCAAATAATTATTAAACTTTACATATAGCCACTTATTCTACCTGCATAAAAACATTAAAATACAAGCATGTATGCAAGTGAGAATATAATATTAAATTATATAAAACCGAGAATTTTACATATTAAACGTGTATAAAATCAATATATACATATGAAAAGTAATTAACTGTAATTTGGAGAGGTACGTTGAACTTACAATAATTAAACTTGAAACTCAAAAAATAATAACTGTCATGGCTTAATGGAATGACCAAGTGCTGAGAATTCATACAAAAGATTGAATCAATTCATGTCCATGTGCAATTAATATAACACCTAATGTAATATATACACGTACCCTTTTGAGTTTAATGCTAGGAGTTGGATACTAGTAATCTAGTATCCAACTAAATTTTGGTTCTGCTTCTCTGCACCGATACCATTCAACCAAATATAAATATATATATATATATATATATATGTATATGTATTAATTTAACTCACATTGCATGAATATATCATTTTATCTTACTTGACATACCACATCTTCTTCTCAATTACTCACGTTCATGCATCTCACCGTCTGTAACTCCTCTCACCTTCTGTAACTTTTACGTGTGATATATACATATTGAATTATACATTGTTTTAATATATAAAGCTATATGTGATAAGTACGAGTGAAAAAGATAATTAAAATAATATTATTAAAATAAACTAATCATTATCACTAACTTTATCTTACTAGAGTTTGATTACGAAACAACAACTAATTTGTGTAACATTTAAAACTATTAGACTAAATAAATATAATTTAGTATATAATAAATTTTATATATATGTTAAAATAATCGGGATATTATTGATAGTGTGATAAGAATTTGTATTTGACAGATAGAGAGAGATTGGGAGAGAGATAGTATGTGATAAGAATATGAATTTGAGAGAGAGACGTGAAGCTATTTTAGGGAGATTGGATTATTATTGCAAGGAGATGGTAGTATATATACACACAGAATATGTGTGTATGTATGTGAGTGAAAACAACAAACTTTATTAGAGTTGATGATACAAAAGCTAAAGATGTGAGTGAGTGTGACGTGTTAGTTTCCCCGCGAAGTAATGTTGCGACTCTTTTTTTTTTTCCTACATAATAATAATATATACAGTAATAATGTTGTGACTTGCTTTTCCCCTTTGGCTTTGCCCCTTGTGGAGTACATAATAAATTATTTCATATCTATATGTGAAAAGTAGGTGGACAAAAAATCCAAATCGTAAAAGTCGGTACGATTTGACTCGAAAAAGATTTGATTTGAAAAAGTCCAGTCGGCCCAATTTTTGGACTTAAAACGGGTTAATTATTTTATTTTAAAATTCGATCCAATTCGATCCGGTTGAGAACAATCCTGATTATATTCAAATCCGGCCCGATTCAATTTTTGTTGTACCTATACGATATACCATAACCTCGACGATTTATTGAAATAAAAATCTATATTTGTTGTTGGTTTATCTTTTATTATATGAATGAATTTTATTTTATGATGATATAATTTAAATTATTTTATTAAATTATGTTTATACGAAGAACCGGAAATTATATTACTAAATACAATAGGTGAATTATTTAATCATTTTCAAATTTAATTTTTGTTACAAAATTATTTATGATTTGACTATAAATTACTTCAAGTGGTTTGGCATTAAAAATCTGTTAAAGTTTCTGGTAATTATAACTTACATGATATATAAAATTTCTTTATTCATTAATACAAGAATAAAAGTAGTTTCGGTTCATATTTCTTTTTAATTTATGAGTTGGATTTTATTTTATTCGACTTCATTCACCTCAAGTTAAAATTTGCTACATTTTTTGGATCGAATACGATAATCAAAGAAAAAAAAATCATCGATTCTGACTGCAACGAAACCCAACAATTTAAATTGAAACAAATCCGTACATATTTTTTTCAACTATTAACTATTTACTGATTTGTGAGGAGAATGAATCAACATGCTGGGGTTGGCTAAACTTATTTTTGAAAAAAATATATATTTACCTATTTTTATTTCTATAAATATATGTATTTATTTTTGAAAAATAAACTAAAAACTAAATTTATTTTTTTGAAAAATAAACACTTATTTTAAAAAAAATCACTTCTACCTAATTTTTATCCGAAAATAAGGACCTGTTTCCGGAAAATAACGACGGCCAAACATATCCATGATCATCCACACAAATGGTATTTTAACCGCAATATTCATAAGATCATAATGAACGTCACAGTCCTCTCACCGCATTTTGTTACTGTAAAATTGTTTTTTGCCCCAACCTATTACTCGTATGAGAATATAATCATTGGATTGAACCCGACGATCATGAATGTTCGTAAATAAAAAAGGCTCGGAAAAAATACTCCGCATGCTTTTATAGTTTCCCCCTTGGTCCTTATGTTGAGATATGTTCGTTAAAGAGAAAGGTTCACATTTGTATTTTGTAATTTGTTAAACGTGCTCGGGATGAGTGCTGAGTGGCGGGTTCAGAAATTAAAATTTAATATTTTTAATTTTTTTCTATTAATATTTCACTAACTCCTGTATCTCTGCCATTACATCGAATTATTCTCCTTCCTTTTTTGAAGGGCAAGCAAATTCGTTCTCTGCATTCATAAATAGACTCCAAAAATTATCTCAAATACTCAGTTATCGAGTATGTAATTGATAATTTTTCTAAAATAATATAAGTTCTCGTGTGTATATATATGCGTTCAACAGTTAAAATAAAACACGTATTATGTCAATAATACACGCCACGTCATTTAATAAAATAAAATTGGGACTATTTTTGGAATCCTAGTCTTACTCTTATTACCTAAAGTTTTCCTTGTATTATTAAAAACTTTCTCCAAGTTGATGTCAACAAGACAAGGTAGTTACGGGACGATATGGGAATGACGAGACATTACATTTCTTTTCTAATTTCAAGTTTCATACTATTACATCTTTCTTGATATACATACATATGAATCTCTGTATTCGATTTATGTAGTTATTCATTTAGTATATATATATGCACCTTTTTAATACAAAATGCCGGTGTATCTTGTAGTTTTGATGTCTTCAATGTCAAAAAATAGTAATATATGCAATCAATTTCCCATTACGAAGCATAAAGTTTCACATATTCTCATAGTTTATGTATTTTTTTAGAATAATATTAGAGTTATCAAAATTTTATTTATATATATATATATATATTAATTAAAAATTAGTCTCATGCATAATAAAAATAGTGGATCCTTCGTGTATGTACACAAATATCCTAATTAAAAAAATCACTTTATCTTTTGATTTTTTAAAATTCTTTTAGTACTTTTAAAATTACTCTTTTTATACTTAAAATAGTGCAACTCTTTCTATTCCTATTTAATTATTTATTTTTTGAAAAACTGTTCCTAAATAATTATCCGTTTCTTATTTCAATTCATTTTTATAATATTTTTTAAAAATATTCATGCACCCTAATTTTCAATATTTGATTTTGCAACTAATTTACCCATCATTTAATGAATAATTAGGGATATTGTTCAAAAATTTTGTACCGTAAAAAAAGTGCTACTGAAAAAATAGATAAGTGTGTGATAATATTTTTGATTTGCACATTTTTTAAAATATAATATATAAAATAACATATTTAGAGAAATTTGATAACTAAATATTTATTTTTTTTCAAAAATATGAGAAACATTCTTTTTCTAAAAATAATTTTTAAATTAAAACATTTTTATATAAAAAAAATTTAATTGTACCAAACAATTTTTCAACTTTGGTTAGTGAAAATCTTTATGGGGGTTTAGTCAATCCAGATTTAAAGGGATTATTAACAATCCATTAATTTTTATTAATTGTATTTGATCTAAGATTATGTAGATTATATATATAATTCATAGAGTCCACACAAGATTCCGGCTAAAAGCATAAAGTACGGTAATGTGCTACTCCATGGGTATCCGATAACCATGTATGTAGGGGTATAATCGACGGTTTGACGAGTTAATCATAAATCTAGAATCCCTTGTATTAATATGTGATTTTAAAACATCTAAAATATATAGGAAAATCCAACATAATTTATGAATTTTTGAAACCCATAAGTGTTAATAAGTTTTTGAATATCTCTATATTTTAATTGATTATTAATAATTCAAATTGAATACTCTTAAATTTTAAATCATTATTTAAAATTGAGATTAAATACCTTAAATTTTAAAATATTATTTAAAATCTTGATTGAATACTCCTATATTTTAATGAATATTTTTCAATCCAAGTTCAATAACTCTAGATTTTTAAAATTCAAAAACTCTAGATTTAAAAAAAAAATAAAATTAAAAAAATACTAAACCCGATTAAAAAACTCTAAATTTTTAAAATTCAAAAAAATACTGTAGAATCCCGATTTAAATACAACTCTCGTTGTATCCGCAAACAACAATACTGAACCGGACATAAATTGTTAAACATTTTTTCGGCACACACTACAACTACATTTTAATGAGTTGTCAAATTTTCATTGATTTCCTTATAACTAATAATAATGTACCTATGTACAAAAATTTTCATTAACAAAAAATTGTCGACTCATAAAAATAGTTTATTAATGTGTGTGTACGGGTACACCGAAGAAAAACATATTGTTAAAAGGAAAAGGTGAAAGGTCGGTGCAGTTGAGGCAGCATTTTGTGTTGATAGTTGATACGATTCGATTATGCTCCAACTCAACAACCATTATACTATCTATAAATATACTCTATTTTATTCTATTCTGTGTTGGGAAATTAAGGTTGCATGTGGCCTCTTGATGTTACTTGTTCACATTAGGGCTGTAAACCGGATAATTCGGATACGGATCTGTCAATATCCGTATCCGAAAATCCGTATCCGTATCCGAATCCGAATCCGAATCCGGAAAATTTTAAAAGTTAATATCCGAATCCGGATCCGACGGATACTATCCGGATACGGATAATATCTGGATCCGAATCCGAATCCGATTTTTAATAAATTTTTTAAATTTATATTAAAAATTCAAAAAAAATTGCAAAAAAAAATTAAAAATTTAATTTTTTTAATTGAGTTAAGAGTTAAAGGGATTTAAGCCTATTTTATTTTTTTAAAAATTAATTTTTATTTATCTTGTCAATCTAATTTTGTTATCTTAATAATATTAAACTCAAATGATATTTTTATATATGTCTATAATATTTTTACAATTATATAAAATTTGTATAAATATATTATTTAATGAATATATATACACACTACAAAACTAATAGAATAAATTTTAAATTGTATATATATATATATTATTTATGTGATATATGTGATACGATTTAAAATGTATAAAATACTATAGAAATATAAATTGATATATATATATATATATAAATATATATTTTAAAGTATAACCATGTGTAGTGTATATATTAATTTATTAAATTAAAATAGACATTAGAGTTGAACTAATTAAAAAATATAATTGAATCAAATTAAATGGGTTTATAACTATAAGTGTATATATAAAAATATATAAATGGGCTTATAACTATAAATGAGTTTAAAAATATATAATTATATATTATATATATTTAAAAAATATATTTATATATATTATATATAATTAATTTCGGATACAGATATTTTTTGATACGGATGTGCCTATATCCATATCCGTATCCGGAATCTTCGGATTCGGATACGGATAATATCCGGTTTCTTCCGGATACGGATAATATCCGTTTTTTTCCGGATACAAATACAGATATTTCGGACGAATATCGAATTTTTCGGATTTTTTTGACGGCCCTAGTTCACATACAGTACTATATGTATTGACAGGTCTGATTAGTATTGCGGTGGTAATGAGATTTCGGAGAGTTACAAGTGTTTATTGAGGGGCCGTAAATATGAATATAATTGAGTTAAGTTTTACTGAGTCAAAGTTTAATTTTTTTAAATGATTTGATTTTTTTAAACAAAAAATGATGTTTAAATTCAATTCAATAATAAATGAGTCGAATACAAGAATACAAGTTTGTTTATAAACAAATCATATAAAATTAAAGTCGAGTCGAATTTGAACGGAATATCACTAATAATTAGTATATTTTTTTAGTTAATTAAACCTTTGAAAATATATGACTGAGATTAAATTTCATATCTCAATATATTGGAGATTCTCATTTAAGCAATTGTCATATTCGTTGTCATATTTGTCTGCTACTCAACTCGAAGCACCTACACAATTTTATTATTAATGCAGTTCTCTTACTGTACAACTACTCAAGAATAACTCTCGTACTAGGAAAAGATTTTGAAACATCAAAATATATAGGAAAATCCAACATAATCCATAGATATTTAAAATCCATCTGTATTAATAAGTTTTTGAATACCCGTAGATTTTAATTGATTAATAATAATCCATGTTGAATACCTCAGGATTTTAAATCATTGATTAAAATCCTGATTGAATACCCCCGAATTTTAAAGTATAGTTTAAAATCTTGATTGAATACCCCTAGATATTAAAGTATTATTTAAAATCATGATTGAATATCCCCAAATTTTTAAAATATAAAAAATACTGCAGAATCCATATTGAATACACCCCTTTTAGTTATAAATGACAAATATACTAAAACAAATATAAAATCTTATATATAACTCTCTAACATTTGCATAGTAAAATAACTGAATAAACTGAATATTTAGTAGCATTCTCCGGTCAAAATAGAAGTAGCATTCCAAGCATATCACATATGCAGTTCTTAGTTAATCCTTACCTATCACATAAAATGTGCCATTTCTTAGCAACATTATCAAATATTTTTTTCTTAAAACCATTCTCATCTTGTTTCTTCCCAGCATTCTTTTTTGCAGCCTCCTTTCTGGCTTCCTTTAATTCAACACTTTTAACCTTATTTGCCACCTCCAAGTTTCTAAAACTAGCTAGTCACTTGTTTCCCTTTCCATTTGGGTTGGCCTGCACTTGAAGATGCATTTGTTGGCTTGTTTGTTGCAGTTTGTTGGACTTATTTTTTTGGCCTTTTTGTTTGATGAGGATGTGAATCTTGGACTCTTTCTTTTGAAGCCTGTTTGGTCGTTATTGATGTAGGAATGAATTGGGCATGAGTAGTGGACTGATCCTGAGGAGTGGGTTGGACCTTCTGCGCATTACAAAACATGACAAGTTTTCAAATAAACAGGGTAATTATTTATTTAACAAGCCAAACATTAAATAAACATCACAAAACAAGCAACATATAGGGCACATCAATAATATTACCTGTTTTGAACAAGTCCTTGAATTATGTCCTTCCTTCTGGCATGTTTTACACCTCACCGTTGTTTTTTCAATTTTCAGCTGCCTACTGGACCTCATCCGACCTCTACAAGATTTTTCATTAATTTGTAAGTAACTAGTAATCATTCATGAAAATCTTTAGAAATAATTCAAATTCATACCCTTGCTGCACAACTTCTCCAATTATGACTTGCAGTAAGTGCGCACAGAACCTCGGTCTTTTGCCTTTGTAGCTTGTTTAGATCTTTTGGTATATCATTGTGACAATTTCTTTTTTTCTTTGGCCTACTAGTTTGGATCTTCACATTATGTGGCAAAGGCATAGGCTCATTTGTATCTTTCCAAAATTCAGGGCCAGCTATTGGCTCTAATGTATGACTATATAACTGTAAAATAATAATATCACTAATACATACTTAAATAAATATTAACCATACAATAATAAACAAAAACAATACCTTCAAGTAGTTTTCTTTCTTATAGCAGTCTTTTATGTGAATCTGTCAAGGTTCATTCCTTAGGGTTATACATGCACATGCATGACAGCAAGGAATCCTAGTGAGGTCTCACTTCTTACATGAACAACTTATTTTTATCAGATCCACCACTAATTCATGTCCTTCATCAGTGGTAGAAATACTATAAGAAGATCCTCTTGACCAAGTAACTACACAAGATCCAGCATACTGTATGGCCCTATTGTTGGATCATATCAAGCCTACTAAATAGTACTTACTTATCTGCTATGTAAACTTAGACTATCTTGTAATAAGTGGTGACTTGGTTTGTTTTAAATGTAATTTCTGCAGTTAGAAGTGATCTTTAAGTTATAATCCAGACTGTAACTAAAGCCTCAAATAATGCTGGTAGAAGATTCAAGTCATGAATCATGCATAAGTAAGAATAAGGCTGGAGAAATAACGATTCAAGTTGAAGAAAGTTTCTAAGGAAAAATACCTACCATTCGAGAAGTCTCACCATTTGAGAAGTCTGAGCATATACTGGAATTTTCTCTAAGTCACAGATTCGAGAAGATCATTCAAGAAGTGAAGAAAATGATTATTCGAGAACTGAAGAAAATGATCATTTGAGAAGTGAAGAAAATGATCATTCGAGAAGTTCAGTATGGAACCATTCGAGAAGTCAAGCTATGTGTCATTCGAGAAGTCAAGTTGTGTCTCATTTGAGAAGTTAAGCTGTATGTCATTCGAGAAGTCAGGTTGTGTCTCATTCGAGAAGTATAAAAATTTGGATCATTCGAGAAGTCTCATCATTTGAGAAGTCTCAATCATTCGAGAAGTGACAAAGCTTGAATAGTTCGAGAAGTCCAAAGTACGCAACATTGCAATGAATTATTTACAGAGATCTTGAATGAATTAAATGGTTGATTTCAAGGAAGATTGTAGAAGCAACAGACAAGATTGTGCAGCACTTTTCTATTTAGGATCAGTCAAACCTGAACAGATGGTAACAAGTCTACAATAAAGCTAGGAGAAACAAGCAAGAAAAAAGACAAGCTGTGTGCAGATGTAAAAAACTGTCAAGTCTGAAGACTAAACTAGAAATGGAATGAAGTGTTTTGTAAAGTTTTATTTGTATTATTCCAGTTTTAGCTAACACTGTTTGCAAAAGTATGCGAAGTTAAAAAGAAATGTTGTCTATATAAAATAGAGTGTGCTTTGCAGTAAAGAGTAAGGGAAAAAGAGTATGTATTGTTAAAATCCTTATTTTTCTCTCTAGATCAAGAAGCTGAGATTTAAGTTCGAATCTCAGATTTTAGCAAACCAAAATCTAATATACATTAGATTGAAAGTTTAAACCGTGTGTTGTGTGATTGATTCTTGATTTCCGCATTTCTCTATTACAAACACATTGTATAAACTAGCTACATTAGTGAACCACTCAAGAAATTTTTTTGAAGTAATCATTCACTGTAAAGCAAAATGTAACGTTAAAGTAACATGTAATCGAGGTAACTAACTCAACACAACAAGTCGGTAACTTATATTAAAATGAAGCTCGGAATCGACTGCGAATCATTTATAAGTTGAATACAAAAGACCAAATTATTAGAGGAAGCTTTGAAGACATTGAAGATCACTGAAAGAAGTTCATTAACATGTTCAAGCCTCAGTGAAGAATAAAGTGAAGTGGTTCAAAGGTTCTGAAGATGAAGAAGGTTTTACTACAGAGAAAATAGAAGATTCTAGTGAAGTTTAGAAGCACTTCTAATCAACAAGGAACAAAGTCAATTGTATTGTAAAGAAGGTGTGAAGATCAAGATTGTGTTAGTCGTTTGTGAACCAGACCAGTTGCACCAAACGTCAGCACAAAAGAGATTGAGAATTGCATCTATGGATGAGAAGAATTGACTATTTACTGAAATGGGTAACAAGTGAAGTGGTATATGATGAAGCTCAGAATAAATCAAGTTCGAATAATCAAGGAAATATTTATTAGACTTGGTTGCAGTGGAAGAAAATATATTAAGGGCTTATCAGGTTTGAAATTGGCTAAGGAAAGAAGACTACAGAAGCTGTATCCAGAAGTCAACCTAGTCAAGCTATTTCGTCTTATTCACCAATGGTTAATAAAGCTATTTTGTCTTATTCACAGATGGTTAACAGCCATCGGGTGAAATAAAAGAGATGGTGAATAATTCAAGGGCTTATTTTGTCCTATTAGCCAATAGTTATTAACTATCGGAAAAGGAGACAAAAGCAAAGACCCCACTTCCCGATGGTTACTAAAGCTTGGTATAATTAAGTTTATTTCAGAAATTATTTTAATCCTCCGATACTTATTCTATAGACTCATCGAGGGTTAAACAATTACTCAGTAAATTGTTCCCGATACTTAAGGATAAAAAGAAGTGAAGAAGCAACTAGTTTACTTGGTCCTAAATGAGCCACGTATCCTTAGTTGATAAAGTCTAAAAAAAAAGGAAACAAAGCATCGTCTTTGGCATTCATTCATTCAGTTTACAGATAGAGAAATACAGAGAGCATTGAAGAGAGAAACACATAGAGCATTCAAGAGAAGTAAACACAGAAGCCATTAAGTTTGTAATCAGCTGTTGTTACTTTGATTGTTCTTATTAAAGCTTGTCACTGTAACTGTAACTATACTAGTGGATCATTGTAACTAATCTACGGATTAGATTTGTGGAGCACCTCAGGGTTTATATAAATCAAAAGATATATTTCCCGAACTGTTGTGTTATTGCTTATCACCTGTTTGATTATATAACTGTTCGAACTGTATAAAGTCCGTAAAGAACCATTTCGCGAATTAAATTAAAATTGGAAAATATCGTATTCAACCCCCCTTCTACGATATTTGGGACTAACAATTGGTATCAGAGCTTACTGATTGAGTTTATAAATCAGGATCTATTGTTCGGACTTCAGTATTAAGCTTTTGGAATTTTTCGCGAATTTTTTAATTTTCAAAATATTTCACTCAGAAATTTTTTGAACTTTAAATAATTTTGAAAAGTTCAATATCATGAGTTCTAAGAAAATAGGAAGTATTAAGGTTCCTCAGTTTGATCGAGCGAATTATAATCTCTTGAAAAAGAAGATGACCCTGTTTATTAAGGCTGCAAATCTGTTGTACATGGGTATCTTAGAGAACGGACCGTTTGTACCAATGAAGATGATTCCTGAATCTACAGTGGATGGAGTAAGAGTTCCTCAAAGGTCTACTCTAAAGGATTCTACAGAGTTCACTGATACAGAGAAAGAAATTGTTGCATTGGACATAGGCCTTCAGTTGATTATTGTTGACTCAATGGATGAAGACATGTGCCATCAAATTCTAAATTGTATTTCTGGAAAGCACATGTGGGAAACCATCGAACTGATTATGGAAGGAACAGAAGAAGTAAAAGAGAATCAGTTGGATATACTGACATCAAGATATGAAGCGTTCAAATCTACTCCTGGAGAAACAATCACTCGAGTTTTTGAGCGGTACAATAAATTATTAAATGAGTTGAGTATCCAGGGGAAGAACTATCCGTTAAGGGAAAAGAACAGGAAGTTTATGTTGACTCTTCCACATCATGTTGAGCATAAGGTTTCTTCAATTAGAGAAAGGGACAACTTCAATACCATGCCCCTTGAAAAGCTATATGGAAAATTGAAGACTTATGAAATGGAACAAGAACAGAGGTTGATTATCTATGGTTCCGGCTCAGTGGACAGTAAGAGTGCAGCACTAATGAAGACCACAGCTCTTGTGGCAGATGAAGTTAAAACTTCTGAAGCAAAGGTTGTTGAAGCAAAGATGATATTATATTCGGTTCTACTAATGATGAGCTATGCAAGAGATTTGCTAAGTTAATGCAGAGTAGGTACGAGATGAGTATGATGGGCGAGCTTACTTTCTTCCTTGGACTACAAGTGAGTCAGAAGAAAGATGGGATCTTCATTTGCCAGGCAAAGTACATCAGAGATCTTCTAAAGAAGTATGGACTTGAAGATTTAGCCCACGCCAAGACTCCAATGCCAACTGCCACAAAGCTTGATGAGGACAAATCAGGTAAATCTGTCGACATCACAAGCTACAGAGGTATGATTGGATCTCTACTTTACTTAACTGCAAGTAGGCCAGATATTATGTTTTCAACTTGCGTATGTGCACGGTTCCAAGCTAACCCAAAAGAGTCTCACCTTATAGCTGTCAAAAGAATTTTTAGATACGTGAAGGGTACTCCAAATTTGGGAATTTGGTATCCTAAAGGTACCGGTTTTGACCTAATCGGCTATACAGACTCGGATTTTGCAGGTTGTAAGATTGACAGGAAGAGTACTTCTAGAAGCTGTCAATTCTTGGGAAGAAGATTGGTCTCATGGTATAGCAAGAAGCAGCACTCAGTGTCTATCTCAACAGCAGAGGCAAAATACATCGCAGCAGGTAGCTGTTGTGCTCAGATTCTATGGATGAGAAACCAACTTCAGGACTATGGTTTTATGTTGAACAAGATTCTAATATTTTGCGACAACACAAGTGCCATAGCTATAACCAATAATCCGGTTCAGCATACACGGACCAAGCATATTGATATCAGGTATCACTTTATACGAGAGCATGTCATGAATGGAATTGTGGAGTTACATTTTGTACCCACAGTACAACAACTTGTAGACATCTTCACGAAACCACTAGACGAATCCACTTTCTCTAGGTTGGTTAGTGAATTAGGGATGTTAAATTTAAAATATTTTTTGTTTGCGAGGAGTTGTATGGATTCACAAGTTATTGAATTTTTATATCCAAAGGACTTGTGAACTCCAGTCTAACTTATAATCTCGGGCTTATGAATATTAATATTAATTATCATAAGTATACCAGTTATGCTTCGTGATAATTATTCGATATAGCATAAGTAGTTAACTGCTACATCATTGTCTGTAGTTAACAAGAAACATAACAGTCTGTGGTTTAGAATTAATTGGTTGATTTCAATTCATGAAATCAGGCTGAGAGATTCTATATCAGACAAGTTGTGATTTTTAGTGAGAAATTGGTTGTACAGACTTGTTTATTTAATGTACTGGTTCTCACTGGAAAAATATGTAGCAATTACAATTCTCAGTATTAATATGCATATCTGACTGAATTATACTTAGTATGCTGTTATTATTAATTGAATTGTGATTGGGTTGGTTTTAAATTTTTAGAAATTACAATTGCAACAGAGTATGGAACAAATTTTTTTTTGGTTTCAAAAATCTCCAATCAACCACCTGTGTATTATATATTAATATGTATGTTATTATTGTATGCTTGTGTAAGTCAAATTGAATTATCTTTAATTTTTAGTTATTTTTAAATTAAAATTTTAATAATTCTATTTTAGGAATATTAACTTTTTAATTTAAGAAATCTCTATTTAATTAAGTTTATGACAATTCGAATTTATATGTTTACATGTTTTAAATTATTTGATAAATGCAAGTTTTATTTTAATTTTTAAATCATCAGTATTTCAATTATTAATGATTTTCTAATTAAAATTAACTTACATGTATCGATAGTTGTTAACTATCGGAAATGTATTTTATTTTATTTTAAATTAATTAGATTGCATGTCCCGATGGTTAACTATGTTTTGTTTTATTATTTAAATATGCATGCATCGATAGTTGTTAACTATCGGAAAGAGTATTTTATTTTAATTAATTAAATGCATGACCCGATAGTTAGAAATATATATATATATATATTATATTCTTTTCTTTGCATGATCCGATAGTAAAAAAAAAAAAATCTCTCTCTATCCACTATATACACATTCCCGATACTTAGCAGCCAACACAACAATATACATACATACATCGACTGTTAGTTAATATCGGAGCAAAATCGATTTTTTATCTTCAAATATCTACAGTTCTAGGCCGTATTTTGCAATTCTAAAACCGTGAATGTGTAGATCTGTTAACTAGCTTCATTTCCATACTAATTTTGCTTAGTTTTGTTTCGAAAAATTTACAAGTCTTTCGAACTTTGGGAATTTTTCTAGGGTTAACTAGAAGTCTAAAAATCGTAATAAAAATGCTGGTGTATTTCAAATCTCTCCTAGTTTATCATATATTATTTTTAGAATTTTTGGAGAAGTTTGAATTATTGGATGTTTTTGGTTCGTATTCGAACAAACTAAGTTCGTTTTTGTTTTGGAAAAGTTAAAAATTTTGATAATTTTTACTTGTTAAAAATGGCTCGAATTTTTCGTATCACTCGTACGAATTTAGTTGCCGAATATAATATTCAGACCCTACCTGCTGATTATCGGGCTTGAGCACGAATATTACTCGAATATTCTAGGATCAGGTATGCTTTAGTGACAAACGTTCTATTAAATCATAATATGTTGCGAGTCTGTTACTGCTCTGCTACTGACTCCTCAGTTGGTGAAGTGTTGGCTTTTACTTTTCACTTAGGCAATCTGGAAATTAGGGTTACTGAACATGATTTGAATCGTGTAAAGCATAATGTAACGTAACGTAACATCTAACCGAGGAAACTAACTCAACACTAACAGTCGGTAACTTATATTAAAATGAAGCACGGAATTGACTATGAATCGTTTATAAGTTGAATATAAAAAACCAAAACATTAGATGAAGCTTTGAAGACATTGAAGATCACTAAAAGAAGTTCATTAACATGTTCAAGCCTCAGTGAAGAATAAAGATGTAGTGTTTCAGAGGTTCAGAAGATGTCAGAGGTTTTACAACAGAGAAGTTAAGGGATTCCAGTGAATTACAGAAGCACTTCTTAACAGCTAGAGAAACAGGGCCAATTGAATAGTCAAGAAGATGTGAAGATCAAGTTCGTGTTAGTCGTTTGTGAACCAGACCAGTTGCACTAAACGTCAGCACAAAAGGAATTGAGAACCGCATCTATGTTAGAAAAGAATTGGCTGTATAACCGTTGTGTGCTAAAGCTCAGAGAAAAATCAAGTTCAAGTAGTAAAGGTAAATTTATTAACTTGGTTGTAGTGAAAAGAAATATTACAGAGCTTTGAATCGTTGGAAAAATGGCTAAGGTGAACTACCGATAGTTGGTTTTGGCTGTTTGACTGTTTTGTCTTATTTACCGACGGTTGGGTCTCCTGTTTGGCTATTTCGTCCTATTTACCGACGGTTAGCAAATCACTCGACGGTTAACCATTTTGGATATATTATTAATTCTATTTCCTCGACGGTTATGGTTTTAATAATTATTATGAGTCGATAGTTATAACTGATAGTTGGTTTGACTGTTTCGTCTTAATTCGTCTTAAATATCCAGATTATTTATTCCATCGATGGTTAAGTCATTCGATAGTTATGGCACTTCGATAGTTAAGGTTTAAGATTGTTTAATCTACAGCCAGCCACAGCATGCCACCTATCATTGATATCTTTGAGCAGAATTGTTTTAAGTGATTTATTTCTCTCGACGGTTATCAACAGACTCACCGATGGTTATAAATTAAATGTCTCGACGGTTGTTAAATCAAGAAGTGAGAAGCAATCTATTTACTTGGTTCTCAGAAGGCCACGTAGAAGATTGAAAAAGCCTACACAATAAAGCAGCAAAGCCAAGCCTTTGTGATTCATTCATTAATTCATTCAGTTATAGAGAGAAAACATACAGAGCAAAGAAGAGAGACACAGAGAAGCCATTAACGTCGTTTGAGCTAGGGTCATTATTTTTGTTCGTATTGATTGTTGTTGTTGTATTGTAACTGTACTAGTGAATCAGTTGAAGCTAATCTACGGATTAGATTTGTGTAGCACCTTCGTGGTTTATATTAATAAAACGATATATTCCCCGAACGAACTGTGTTTGTGTTAACTGTGTGCATACCTTGTGTTTGATTTAATATCTGTTCGAACTGTCAACTAGTCCATAACAAATCATTCCGCGAATATTTTATAAATTGGACAATATCGTATTCAACCCCCCTTCTATGATATTTGGGACTAACAATTGGTATCAGAGCTTACTGATTGAGTTTACAAATCAGGATCTATTGTTCGGACTTCAGTATTAAGCTTTTGGAATTTTTCGCGAAATTTTTAATTTTCAAAATATTTCACTCAGAAATTTTTTGAACTTTAAATAATTTTGAAAAGTTCAATATCATGAGTTCTCAGAAAGTAGGAAGTATTAAGGTTCCTCAGTTTGATAGAGTGAATTATAATCTCTGGAAAAAGAAGATGACCCTGTTTATTAAGGCTGCAAATCTGTTGTACATGGGTATCTTAGAGAACGGACCGTTTGTACCAATGAAGATGATTCCTGAATCTACAGTGGACGGAGTAAGAGTTCCTCAAAGGTCTACTCCAAAGGATCCTACAGAGTTGACTGATACAGAGAAAGAAATTGTTGCATTGGACACAGGCCTTCAGTTGATTATTGTTGACTCAATGGATGAAGACATGTGCCATCAAATTCTAAATTGTATATCTGGAAAGCACATGTGGGAAACCATCGAACTAATTATGGAAGGAATAGAAGAAGTAAAAGAGAGCTGGTTGGATATACTGACATCAAGATATGAAGCGTTCAAATCTACCCCTGGAGAAACAATCACTCAAGTTTTTGAGCGGTACAATAAATTATTAAATGAGTTGAGTATCCAAGGGAAGAACTATCCGTTAAGGGAAACGAACAGAAAGTTTATGTTGACTCTTCCACATCATGTTGAGCATAAAGTTTCTTCAATTAGAGAAAGTGTTTTCCCAGTCGTACAAGTAGAAGGGGGGGTTGAATACTTGTTTGTCTTTTCTGCCCGATTTAAAATCAAATTAAAAACAAACTCAAACACAAAAATATGAATAAGTACTGTTTTGTATTATTGATTTGTGAATACAAAACTCTCCTAGGGTGTACACAAACCCTAGCAGCTTCTCTGTGTTTATCACAGCAACTCTCTCTATTTCTATGCTCTCACAAAATATCACTCAGATAATTATGTTTCGACTTCCACACCTTTACAATTAGGTTACATAGAGTTTATATAGAGAGCTGCCTATCAACTAATAACAGAAAGATAAATTACAATAGGAATAGAATTCCTAATTATTAGTTGACAGTTTCCTTCTAGAATTCTCTTTCTTTCCCATAGCATATCTGCAATATATTTATCTTGATCTTCGAAGACTTTCCATTCCTGTGATCTTCTTCCAAATTTATCCTCAACTGTATAGACTCTGAAATCTTCAGACTCTGATGATCTTCAGACTCTGATCACATGTAGACTCTGATAGATCACAGACTCTGATAGTCTATAGACTCTGATCACCTTCCAGACTCTGGTTTCATTTTCTACAGAAATTCTTCCAAGTACAAATAACATGAATATTGACTATCTAGACTCTGATTATACATTTCAGAGACTAGAAAGACTTATTACAGATAAACTAATCTAGACTCTGTTCTAGTATTTTGTACATCATCAAATGAATATATCCCTAACAATCTCCCCTATTTATGCTTTATAAAATGTAAGCATAAATCAAGGTTTGATGATGTCAAAACTAAAGAATAAAACTATTAATCTAGAACAGTATAAAAGAATTATAAAGGAAAAAGAATTACTTTTTATTTAATCTTTTCAAAGGCTGGATTGTTCTTCAAAAATGAGTTTAACATATTTTCTTCCACAATTGCAAGAGCTTCACCAACAAACTTCTTTAATTTCTTCATTTCTTCATTTGAACATTTGATTTGACAGTAAGCTACTCTCAGATCATTTGCACTGCTTTCTTGATCTTTTAAGTCCTTCAACATCAGAGCACTAACTTTCCCACTCATAGGCTGAAACCCAAAGTAATGACCCACACATTCTTGAAATTTAATCTGTTTTTCTTCCAATGGCATGACTTGATCATTTCCCTCAGTATCAACATATTTTAAAGAAAATTTGCCCATTTGTCGATTTGCCTGTCTGTGCAAAGTCAACTTCCTGTCAATTTCCTTGAACCATTTGTGAGTGATAGCCTCTTTGCTTTTGTTTACTTCATAAGCAATTTGCAGTAGGAATCTAATATATTGTAGTTCCTCAGCCTGTTTGAAAAAGATAAAATTTGACTGACTAATCCATCTTACACTTCCACCTTCTAAGAAGTAAACCAACATCTCATTCTTCACCTTTTCTGTACCTCCCTGACCTCCTTGTATCTTCGTTTCAAAAACATTATAAACAATTTGAGCAGACACCACTTTATTTAAGTGCTTCTGAGTGATCTTCTCAAACTGCCTATCTGTCAAGGATTGAGGATCCCTGGTTAGAGTAGATGTTCTGTCAATGTCAGATTCTTCAAATCCTCCAAGACCTATTTTCTTTTTAGCTCTAAGTTGCAGATTTGATTGACTACACTTCCAGTATGAAGGTTCTTGAGTTTGATCAGAGTCTGACTTCTTTCTTTGCTTATCAGAGTCTGACTTAGACTCTGATTTCCCATGTCTAGTCCCTGACTGATGTGTTTGAGTTCTTGCTACTCCAGATTGCTTTTGTTGCACACCATCAGGACCCTTAGAACCATGAGAACTATCTCCATCATTACCATCTCTCCTCCTTTTAACTCCCCTTGATTTATCCTTGCATCCCTCATCCTTATGTCTCCTGGAGGACTCACCTTGCTTCACATTCTCCCCCTTTTTGACATCATCATTACTGGTGACAACCAAAAGAATCTGCTCAAGAACAGTGGAGAGATTTGTCTGGGCTGCAATAACTGAATCAACCTTAGTGGTCAAATTAGAAACTGTAGTTTGAAGAGAGGCTTGAGTGGTAGTGATAGCAGCTAGAGCATCTTTAAAAGCGACCTCTTTGGATAATTGAAGGGAGTGAATTCTGTCAAATCTTGTATTGAGCAGATAAGTTGTGTTATCAACACCAGTGAGCTTTGTTTTAATATGAGAAATGTCCTGGACCACACTGGATAATTGAGCAGCAACATCAGGTAGCTTAGCTTTAACAGCTCCATCTAAGACTTGATCTTCTTCACCAGGATAGTAACCATGTTCCTGTTGAAAAGATTTTTTCTGAAAAGCCTTAAGTCTCTCAGAAAGATGAATATCCAAAATACACTCAAAAGAATCTTTATCATTGATGCCTCTTTGCTGTGCAGACTCCCAAGATCGAGGAAACACCTGATCAAAATACATAAAAGAAGGAGTAACATGATCATCATCTGCAGAAGTGCATTCCTCAGCAACAGGCTCTAGCTTTATGAATGGAGGGGTAGACTCTGGTGGTGGTGTAGACTCCGAAACTGCAAACGGGACTATAGACCCTGACTCCTCCTGAGAGTGATCAGAGACTGTAGACTCTGGAAGTCTAGCCCTTATAAGCATTATTAAAAGAGGTTCTTCTGACTTCAATGTTGCAGCCTCAGTGAAAATGACAGGGTTATCCACCAAAGCCTCCATGACTCTATCTGCTCTCCTTGCTAGAGAATCCACCAGGTGAAGTTGGGGTCTCTGTGTAAATGATTTCTGAGCAGCAAGAGCCTCCTCCTGTTTGCCAATCTGCACAATCAGACATAGTGAATTGTCATCCATCCCCTGCTCCAACTCATTGGACCAACTCTTTGGAAAATCTTGATCCCAATAAGTAAAGCTAGGTTCAGGATACCCTAATCTCTCATGCTCACAGTGGGGTTGGGCACCCACTTTCTCAATCTCACTCAGGCTCTTTACAGCCTTATCTACCTCTCCTTTTGCCTGGTCCAGTGCCAGCCTCTCATATATTTTGTCACTAAATTTGGAGGGTGCACTCAATAAACCTACAGAAGAGGGGTTGAGAGATAAAAATGGTGCTTCAATACCTGAACCACCTTGATGGAGGGGAACCCCTTCAAATGTCTGAAGGCTAGGGGTTTCCACAAAGGGGTGAGCATCAACAGATTCTGAACCCTTACTAGCATCTTCTCTCTTTTCAGAGTCTGTTGGCTCCAGTATTCCAGTCTCAGGGTCTACTCTAGACTCTGACTACTTCAGTATGACTTCATTAGAAGCCAGAGTCTGAGTGTTACCATCTTTGACTGTTGGTGCATGAGACTCCCCCTCAAGGTGGATAGACTCTGATAGAATAGATTGGGAAATCACTTCATGAGCATCCATCAGAGTCTGTCCTCCCAAATCACTGGGGTTCTCATCAGCTCTTTGATGAGTTGGCAAGGAGGGCCCAACAGCATACTCCCCTGCCCCACTATCACCCAACCTCTGACTAGGTGGTTCTTGTGTGGGTTAGGCAGACTGAGCATCTTTATCACTAGTCACCACTGGTGCACTAGTCCCATCCTCCAACTGCCTTGCACCACATGCTACCTCCTGTTGTTCTTCAAGAATAAATGCATCCAACTTGTGATGAAAGGCCCTGAGATGGATTGCATTGATTGCCTGGGCATTTGTGAGATTGAAGAGGTCCTGCAGTTCCCTTCTTACTCTTTGAAAATAAGTGCCCTTGAATTGATCCAGTCTACTTTGGTAGGTTGGATAGATGTATTTGTTGGCAATTATACCTATATTATGGACAAGATAGTCAGCCACCTGTCTTGACAGAGGTTGAATTTGAGAGATCCATTAAATGGCTGTCCTGTAGGTAACTCCATTATCCCAAATTGCTTCATAGTTAAAAACTGGTTGCTCAATCTCAGTTTCCAACTCAGCAACAGACTCTGATGCTTTCATTTTGTGGACCTTAAGCTTTTTAGGCTTCTTTGTAATTTTCTGTTCAGAGTCTGGCACACCTAGTGCTTTGAGAACTTCATTAGTTCTGCCTTCTATGAGCCCAGCTGCTTGCACTTGGAATGAAGAGTTGAATAGGTAGTTGTAGAGATTTTTGACCACATCCTGTGCAGACATTTGTAGCTCCTGTTCCATTCTCTTCCTTAGGGCTTCATAGGTTGAAAGAAAATCCAAGACTTGAGATTTAGTCTGATATTGCTCTGGATTTTCAACTGATTCCACCAAAGGATATAAGAGTAGCAGTGCCTCATCACTTGGAATAATGATCTCATCAATTAGGCATGAGGCTGCATCCAATGGCATTCCTTCCCAAAATGTGTCATGATCAGAGTCTAAAGGCAGTCTAGACTCTGACTCAACATTAGACTCTGGTTCAGATGTTTTCTTGATTTCAGAGTCTGGCTCTGCAGGAGCCTTGGGAGCATCTGTTTCCTGCAAAACAGGGTTAGTAATAATAACAGGCTTGTGTGTGTGTGAAGAATAAGCCTTCCTTAACCTTCTGTACTTCTTAGCAAAAGATTTCTCAGGAGACTCAATGTGAGAATCCTGAGGTGCTTCCCTAGGTTTTTCAGAGTCTGTATCCTTTTGAGAGTCTACAGACTTGGCTTGAAGGTTAGAATCTAGTGTATCATGACCTTCCTTTAGCAAAGAAAGTCCTTCAACAACTTGCTTCTCTAGTGGATTGAGCTCCTTATCACTGTGCTCATCTATAAGCCTAGATTGAATCAATTTTCTCCTCTTTACAACTGGTGCCTGTTGAGAGACACCAGAGGTTGGTTTCTTTTTGGATTTTGGTTTGGAAGATTGTATAATTGAAGGGGATTGGGTGACTTGGGTAGGTGCAGGGGGACTCTCCATTACTTGGTCCTGCACCATTTCACCACCAAAAAATGAAGCATTGTAGATAGAAGGTTTGTAGGATGAGAGTTTTACCTGCATTACCTTTGGATATGTCATTGTAGGTAGACTCTTCTTCTTGTCATCAATTCTCTTAATGTCAGAGAATATCCTCCTTTGCTGTTTGTATGCCTGCACACAGCAATCATCTGCCAACTTGGTTGACATGTCAGGAATGAAGTGATTGAGGAGAATCATAAGAAATCTATGATAGTAGACTTTCTTTCTCCCCTCATGCACATTATTTAATTTTGCTCCCATTTGAGTGAGCAACATATCACCAATGTTGATTATTCTATCAAATAGGAGACTATGACCAATTTGATAAGTAATAGCAGTAATAGCATCAAATCTACTACACTTACCAGTAAAACACTTAGCAATTTGATCGAAGAAAAATGACCATTCTTTCCTTAAGTAAGGCCTAGTTATCTTGCTCATGTTATCTAAGCTAGCAGAATAACCTATTGCCTTAAACATGCTTTTAATGTCATCATCAGATACAATTTCATCAAAAGAAGACTTAACAGGCAGTTTAAACACAGAATTAAGCACATCTGCAGTGACATCAAATGTAGTCGAACCAAAGGTAAACATTATTTTACCTGGTTGATCCTGAGAAGGATCAACTACCTTTGCAGTGCTCCATGCTTGTGATACAGCATCCATGTGAATGACTGGTGATGCCTTGAGAATGTAGTGTAGCTCGGATTGTTCCAAGAAATCCATCACAGGGTAGTAGTCAGCGTCTACCCCTTTCTTATCTCCAAGAGTAGCAACATGATTTGTGGTCATGAACTCGAAATCCCCAAATGTGAACGCAATCGCCTTGGGTCCTCTCATGACAGTAGAAACGGCAGCCATTAAAGTTGTTGAGTTGAAAGTGATGGAAAAGCTTGAAGAATTTAGCTAGGGTTCCTAAAAAGCTCTGTGAATATTTTTGCCTTAGAAATCAATTGCAATAAACAAGTGAGTAAATTGTATGAAAAATTCTATTTTGTTCATGTTGCATACAATACACACGAGTCTACAGCCTGTCTCCGGTAAAAAAATAACTGATACCGCCTATTTCAAGTCATTTGAACATTTTAAATGCAATCAGAGTCTGCAGGCGCGAATTTTAACCGTTTCAGAGTCTAGGCGATAATTTTCTCAGAGTCTACTGACTTTTAGAGTCTACAGACTCGTCAGAGTCTACAGACTCGTCAGAGTCTAGACTCTGTCAAGGTAAAATACCAAACAAAATGTTGCACTAACAATTAATCACAGTGTGTTAAGACAGGGACTATAATTAAAGTACATACCTTGCTTCTTGTAATTTTTGATCATTTATATATTTAACATACCTAATTCACCTACCAGTCTGAGAAAGGTAGACTCATCAAGTGGTTTTGTTAAAATGTCTGCAATCTGTCTGTCAATTGAAACATAGTGAAGTGTCACAGTACCATTTTCAACATGTTCTCTAATAAAGTGATACCTGACATCAATGTGCTTTGTTCTGGAGTGTTGGACTGGATTCTCTGCAATCTTAATAGCACTAGTATTATCACAATACATAGGAATATTTGAGAATGTTAGTCCATAATCAAGTAATTGATTTCTCATCCACAGGATTTGAGCACAGCAACTTCCAGCTGCAATGTATTCAGCCTCAGCTGTTGAGGTTGATACAGTCTGTTGTTTCTTGCTAAACCAAGAAATTAATCTGTTGCCAAGAAACTGGCATTGTCCTGTTGTGCTTTTCCTATCTACTTTGCATCCTGCATAGTCAGAATCTGAATAGCCAATTAGTAAAAAATCTGACTCTCTAGGATACCAAAGTCCAAGAGTTTGTGCCCCCTTGAGATATCTAAAAATTCTTTTCACAGCTATTAAGTGTGATTCTCTAGGGTCAGCTTGAAATCTGGCACACAGACAAGTTGTAAACATTATATCTGGTCTACTAGCAGTTAAATATAACAATGAGCCAATCATACCTCTGTAACTAGTGTTGTCAACTTTCTTACCCTTTGGGTTAGAGTCTAGCTTAGTAGCTGTTGACATGGGGGTTTTAGCAGATGCAGAATCTTGCATATCAAACTTCTTCAACAGTTCTTTTACATACTTTGTTTGATTGATGAAAATTCCATCATCATTCTGTTTGACTTGAAGCCCCAAAAAGAAGTTTAATTCTCCCATCATGCTCATTTCATAATTTGACTGCATTAGTTGACTAAACTTTTCACAGAGATTATCATTAGTAGATCCAAATATAATATCATCAACATAAATTTGGACAAGCAAAATATCACCTTTATATTTTCTAATAAAGAGAGTTTTGTCAATGGTACCTCTTGTGAATCCATTTTCAAGAAGGAATTTTGAAAGAGTTTCATACCATGCTCTAGGTGCTTGCTTCAATCCATATAGTGCCTTGTCTAACCTGTAAACATGATCAGGAAACTTTGGATCAACAAATCCTGGTGGTTGCTCCACATAGACTTCTTCTTCCAATTCTCCATTTAAGAAAGCACTTTTCACATCCATCTGATACACCTTGAATTTTGAATGAGCTGCAAAGGCTAGAAACATTCTAATAGCTTCCAATCTTGCTACTGGTGCAAAAGTTTCATCATAGTCAATTCCTTCCTCCTGTGAGTATCCTTTTGCAACTAGCCTTGCTTTATTTCTTACTACAGTTCCATTCTCATCAAGTTTATTTCTATACACCCATTTTGCACCAACCACTGATCTATCTCTAGGTCTTGGTACAAGTTTCCACACTTTATTTCTCTCAAATTCATTCAATTCTTCTTGCATTGCAATAATCCAATCAGGGTCTTGCAAGGCTTCCTCAATTTTCTTGGGTTCATTCTTTGAGAGAAAACAGCTATAAAGACATTCATTTTGAGTGGTTATTCTAGTTTGTACACCACTCTCAGGATCACCAATTATCAAGTCAGGAGTGTGATTCCTTGTCCATTTTCTAGCAGGTGGAAGATTGGTTCTTGAACTTGAAACTCCCCCTAAGTCATTTGCATCTTCTGTATTTGAGTGAAATTCAAATGAAGAGGCTCCCCCTAAATTGCTTGACTCTGACAAGAGTTTAGAGTTGCTTGATCCAGACCCTGATGAGTTAGACTCTGTCTGTCTAGACTCTGTCTGGATAGACTCTGTCTGGGTAGACCCTGACCTGTTAGACTCTGAATTATTTGGAGTTGAATTTTCTGGCTCCCCCTCAGAATTTGCAGGTTCCTGTGTTAGTTCAGGATTTATTCTAGGGTCTTCATCCTCTTCTTTTTCATTTATCTCAGAACTTTTTAGATTTTCAAATTCCAGTGTTGTAGACTCTGACTCATCCTGCAATTCTGTAAACTTTTTATCATCAAATGCAACATGAATAGATTCCATAACAATTTTGGTTCTGAGATTAAACACTCTGAATGCTTTTGTGTTCGATGCATATCCAAGAAAGATTGATTCATCTGCCTTGGCTTCGAATTTGCTTAGATTTTCAGGATGTACTTTCAGTACATAACACTTGCATCCAAATATGTGAAAGTGTTTCACACTTGGCTTCTTGTCCTTTATCATTTCATAGGGAGTTTTTCCATGCATGTTTATTAGAGTTCAGTTTTGAGTGAAACATGCTGTATTGACTGCCTCAGCCCAAAAATATACTGGCAGCTTAGACTCTGCCAACATTGTTTTGGCAGCTTCTATGAGTGTCCTATTCTTTCTTTCCACAACTCCATTTTGTTGAGGAGTTTCTGGCGAAGAAAATTGTTGAGTAATTCCCTTTGATGCACAGTGGTTCTCCATGATTGAATTCTTGAATTCAGTACCATTGTCACTCCTCAGAATTCTTACTGTTTTCTTTGATTTTCTTTCCAGAAAGGTGATATGATCTATTATGTGTTGTGAAGCTTCATCCTTTGAATGTAGAAAGAAAACCCATGTGAATCTTGTAAAATCATCTACAATAACAAGAGTATATTTATTTTTGTTAATTGACATAACATTTACTGGACCAAATAAATCAAGATGCAGTAAATAAAAGGGTTCAGAAATGGTATTTATTGTCTTGCTCTTGAAGGATGATTTCCTTTGTTTTCCAAGTTGACATGCTTCACAAAGTCCATCTTGTACAAAATCAACCTGTGGTAATCCTCTTACAAGATTCTGTTTAACCAACTTGTTGAGTGTTTTGAAGTTGATGTGTGACAGTTTCTTGTGCCATTTCCAGCTTTCTTCAGTTGAGGCCTTGCTGTATAGACATGTGACTTCACTGTTTATGCAATCCTCCAAGCTGGCTTCATAAATGTTACCATGTCTGTGTCCTTTGAAAACCACAATGCCTGTTTCTTTGTTAGTCACAAGACACTCTTTGTTGTCAAAGCCAGTATGGTAACCTTTGTCTCCAAGTTGACTTATGCTTATTAAATTGTGCCTTAAGCCATCAACTAGAGCTACTTGTTCAATGATGACATTCCCAAGTACAATCTTGCCATATCCCAGTGTTTGCCTTTGTTGCCATCTCCAAAGGATACTTCTGGGCTAGCCATTTCCTCAAAGTCTGTAAGCAGGGATTTCTTTGCAGTCATATGTCCTGAGCATCCACTGTCCAGGATTAGGGTTACTTTCTTTACCCTAATTCCCTGAGTTTTAGGAGATGAGGGTTCTTTGGGAGACTGTGATTTTCTTGAGGAGGATGCCATCAGTGCTAGATTTTCATAATCAATTTCATCCTCTGAGCTTGAGTCTGCCCAGTCCTTTCCTGTTGATAGAAGTGCTTTTCCTTTTCCTTGACTTTTTGACTTTCTGCATTCACTGGCAAAGTGCCCCAATATTCCACAGTTGAAACATTTGACCTTTGCTTTGTCAAGTTTGATAATTGTACTCTTGCTCTTCTCAACCTTTTCATCTTCCTTCTTGAATGATGGCCTTTTGCTAAATTTGCCGGTTCTTTTGTTGAATTTCATTCTTTTGAAATTTTTAGCAAACATAGCCATCATTTGACTTAGATCAAACTCTTCATCAGAATCAGAGTCTGTGTCAGTAGACTCTGACTCCACAGCAGCTTTACCCTTCTTTCTTGAATCCTTGATTCTTGCTTCTGTGGATGGTTCCTGTTGTTCTTTCTCAGACTCCATCAAGAGTGCCACAGATTTTGTCTTTACAGACTTCTTATTCTTTCTCTGTTGCATCTCCAAATCATATGTCTTGAGTCTGCCATACAATTCTTCTAGAGTTAGTTCATCCAAATCTCTAGCTTCTCTTATGGCTGTTGTCTTATTGTCCCACTCTTCAGGAAGTGCTCTCAGAAACTTGGTGTTCGTATCTTCAGAATCATAAACCTTACCAAGCATAGCCATCTCATTCAAGAGTTTTGTAAACCTATCATACATCTCAGTGATAGATTCTCCAGATTTTGCTTCAAAGTACTCATACTCTTGAATAAGCAAAGACCTAGCATTCTTCTTGACATCTTTAGTCCCTTGACAGTGCACCTCAAGTTTTGTCCACATCTCCTTAGCAGTCTTGCATGATATGACACAGTTAGTTAGAACAGAATCTAAACTATTAAAGAGAATGTTCTTTACTTTTGCCTCCTTAAGGATATTTTCTTTGTCCTCTTTTGTCCATTCAGCCTTTGGTTTCTCAACGAGGTGTTCTTCAGTTATTTTGCCTTCCTCATTGATTTGAGGCACAATTTTTAAGGGCACAAAGGGTCCTTCATTAATCCTGTCAAGATAGTCAGGGTCTGTTGCTTCCAGATGGTGCAGCATCTTAACCTTCCAGTGGGTGAACTCGTTTCTCTTAAGCATAGGAATCTTAGAATTGCCATCTTTGTTTCCAGACATCTTTGATCGATTTTAAACGTTAGGCTCTGATACCAATTGTTTTCCCAGTCGTACAAGTAGAAGGGGGGGTTGAATACTTGTATGTCTTTTCTGTCCGATTTAAAATCAAATTAAAAACAAACTCAAACACAAAAATATGAATAAGTACTGTTTTGTGTTATTGATTTGTGAATACAAAACTCTCCTAGGGTGTACACAAACCCTAGCAGCTTCTCTGTGCTTATCACAGCAACTCTCTCTATTTCTATGCTCTCACAAAATTTCACTCAGATAATTATGTTTCGACTTCCACACCTTTACAATTAGGTTACATAGAGTTTATATAGAGAGCTGCCTATCAACTAATAACAGAAAGATAAATTACAATAGGAATAGAATTCCTAATTATTAGTTGACAGTTTCCTTCTAGAATTCTCTTTCTTTCCCATAGCATATCTGTAATATATTTATCTTGATCTTCGAAGACTTTCCATTCCTGTGATCTTCTTCCAAATTTATCCTCAACTGTATAGACTCTGAAATCTTCAGACTCTGATGATCTTCAGACTCTGATCACATGTAGACTCTGATAGATCACAGACTCTGATAGTCTATAGACTCTGATCACCTTCCAGACTCTGGTTTCATTTTCTACAAAAATTCTTCCAAGTACAAATAACATGAATATTGACTATCTAGACTCTGATTATACATTTCAGAGACTAGAAAGACTTATTACAGATAAACTAATCTAGACTCTGTTCTAGTATTTTGTACATCATCAAATGGATATATCCCTAACAGAAAGGGACAACTTCAATACCATGCCCCTTGAAAAGCTATATGGAAAATTGAAGACTTATGAAATGGAACAAGAACAAAGGTTGATTATCTATGGTTCTGGCTCAGTGGACAGTAAGAGTGCAGCACTAATGAAGACTACAGCTCTTGTGGCAGATGAAGTTAAAACTTCTGAAGCAAAGGTCGTTGAAACCAAGATTGGTGGAGAATTGATCATTGAAGCTGAAATGGCTACAGAATCACAAGCTGAAGAGGAAGATGATTTCTATACATTGGAAGAGCTTGATGAGATGGAAGACAAATCTATGGCGTACTTGGCAGGACGTTTCAAGCATATAAGATTCAGAAGGAATCCCAAGTACAAGAAAAGTTTTGGTAGCAGATTTCAGAAGACAGGATCATTTTCGGGATCCAACTCAAGAGGTGGTTACAAGTCAAACATGGTAGACCGTAGTAAGTTTCGGTGCTATAACTGAAATGAACTAGGGCATTTTGCCACTGAATGTAAGAAACCAAGACAAGCAAAAGACAAGAAGGTTTATGAGAAGAAGAGTTCCTACGAGAAGAAAAGCTATGATGAGTTGAAAATGGAGAATGAGAAGTTGAAACAGAGATTGGATGCTTTGGTTGCAAAACAACAAGGCAAGGCTTACATTGTTGAAGGTAGAAGTTGGGATGACACAGATTCTGAAGAAGAAGAATATGGAAATCTTGCATTAATGGCAGACACTTCAGAAGAATCTCCATCATCAGCACAGGTATCTATTCTCACCACTGTAGATATGTCTCTATCTGAATATAAAAATACTGTCAATGACTTGAGTATAGAGATGTTTAACATTCATACAAGCATGCTAGCTTCTGAAGGAGAAAATGCTAGACTAGTTGCGAAGATTAAAAAGCTAGAATCTGGAAAGGAACAACTAGAGCTTGTAGGAATCACAGTTAATAACCTTAAGGAAAGAAATGAATATTTGGAGAATAAGGTTAATTGTAATGCAGAGGTTGAGACAGCACTTATGGCTAAGATTTCTGAGTTAGAGTTAAAATTGGAAGCTTTTAAGAACTTAGCTAATATTGCTAAAGACATAATGGATAAGCAGAGCTTAGATAATAAGACATGTATAGGCTTTGACTAGGATGAACATAAAAGGAATAAGAAAAAGGATAAAAGGAATGTAACTTTCAATGCTTCTAGTACTGTTTTATTATAAAATGAAAATGTTCCTTTTGTCATTAAGAAAAGTAGTAATCCTATCTTTAAGCTCCCACTCTCAGAACCCTTAGAGGAAGATTCTATCGTATGGAAACAAGAAATGCTTGTTGAGGATAAGTTAAAAGAGAAAGAAGTTGAGGAAAATAATGTAGGAGAAGTTACACCTAATGAGCCAGTTAAAACTGAATCTGCTAAAACTGAATTAGGTGGTAACAAGAACAAGTCAAAGAGTAATAGGAATGGGAAAGTAGGTGTTAAAATTGGTAATTCTGCTACACCTGCACCCACTGCACCTAGGAAATTGTGTACTAATTGCAATTCTGCTGGACACCTTCGTCATGCATGTAATAAGGTTAAAGTAGAATCTAATGTTCCTATTGTGCAGAACATGTTTAGCATGAATAGTTCTCATTTGCCTTGTGGTATTACTGGATGTATGCCATGTGCTTTTAATATTATGAATGCTTATTTCAATTTGATGAATGCATCTACTTCTAGTAATTGCATAGGCATAGAAAGAAGCATGAATAAGAAAAAGGTAAGGGCAAAGACTGCTAGTCCTCCTAAAGTTAGGAAGGAGACTCAATCTCCTAAGCCAAAAGACAAATCTGTCAAGGCAAAGGAACATGATTCGAGTTCAGTCAAAGTAGAACTTAAAGATGTGAAAACTGAACCTATTACACCATCTGCAAGAACCTCTAAAATTCTTGGACCCAAACAAGTTTGGGTTCCAAAGAAACCTTAATCACTTTGTGGTTGCAGGGCATAGATACTAATGAAAAAGTCATGTGGATTCTGGGTAGTGGATGTTCAAGGCACATGACAGGAGACAAGTCCCTGCTGACCAATGTGGTTGAGAAGACCGGCCCAGTTGTAACCTTTGGAGATGACAGCAAAGGATTTACTAAGGGATATGGTAGTCTGGAAGTTGGAAATGTCATCATTGAAAATATCTCTCTTGTTGACGGTCTTAAGCACAACTTGCTGAGCGTCAGTCAATTTACAGATAAAGGATATAATGTGGACTTCAGGAAGGAAAAGTGTCTGATCACCAACAGGAAAGATGAAAAGCTTGCTCTTAAAGGAGTAAGAAAAGGAAATCTGTTCGTAGCTGACTTAAACACTGCAAGCAGAGGAGAAACAAATTGTTTCTACAGTAGAGCATCCTCTGAATTGAGTTGGTTATGGCATAGAAAACTATCTCACCTGAACTTCAAGGCGATGAATTCTTTAGTAAGAAGAGAATTGGTGAGAGGGTTACCACAGATAGAATTCTATCAAGAAGGACTCTGTGAAGCATGTGAAAAGGGTAAGTCAAAGAAGGCGTCACATAAAAGTAAGGACATGTCAAGCATCAGCGAACCTCTCCAGTTGATTCATATGGATCTGTTTGGACCGGTTAATGTCATGTCAGTTTCAAAGAAGAAATATGCATTAGTGATTGTCGACGACTACTCCAAGTACACGTGGGTGTTGTTTTTGCATTCTAAGGATGAAACATCTCAAATGGTAATCGATCACATTAAAAAAATTGAGGTGGAAGCTGGATTGCCTGTGCGGACGATTAGATAAGATAATGGAACTGAATTCAGAAATGCAGTTCTAAATGAATTCTGCACAGAGCGAGGCATTTCAAGACAATACTCAGCCCCAAGAACTCCACAACAGAATGGAGTGGTAGAAAGGAAAAACAGGACTTTGATTGAAGCAGCAATGACAATGTTAAGCCAGTCAAAGATACCTACATATTTTTGGGCAGAAGCAGTCAACACAGCTTGTTACACTCAGAACAGAACCCTAATCAATAAATACTTAGAAAAGACATCCTATGAGGTTATGACCAATAGAAAGCCATCGCTGAAGTACTTTCATGTGTTTGGTGGAAAATGCTATGTATTGAAAGATGAACATTTGGGCAAGTTTGATGCTAAAGCAGATGAAGGCATTTTTCTTGGTTACTCACTTGAGTCTAAGACGTACAGGGTATATGTGATTGAAACTCATAAGGTCATTGAAAGCCTTAATGTAACGTTTGACGACACCAAACTCCCAAGTCTTCAAAATGATAAAAATTCTGAATATCTGGAAATTGAAAATCTATCAGAATACTACTTAGGAGATGAAGACGTACCTGGTGCTGCATCTGGTAGTCATGAACACACGGAGATTGATAATCCAGAGCAAAGCAGTGGAAGTGTTGGTAATACCACACAGTCACAGTCACAGTCTGTATTTCAAAATCAGTCTGTTACTGAACCTGCTAGCTCAACTGGTGAATCATCAAATGAAGGCAGCAACTCAGGGGGAGGTGAAGAAGGATCAGCTAGTCGCTCTCAACACAACTACGAAGAAGGACAATCATCAAGGGCTAATCTGCCTAGACAGAGGGTATGGAACAGAGATCATCCCTTTGAATTAATCATTGGTGACCCAGAGAGTGGTGTGAGGACTAGAAGAGCAACGGAGAATGAATGTCTGTACTACGGTTTTCTATCAATGGAAGAACCTAAAAAGGTTGATGATGCTCTAGAAGATCCAGATTGGGTGATTGCGATGCAAGATGAACTCAATCAGTTTGATAGGCAGAAAGTTTGGAAACTGGTACTCAGACCTAAAGACAAATCTGTTATTGGCACTAAATGGGTATTCAGGAATAAGTTGGATGAAGATGGCATTGTTACGAGGAACAAGGCCAGACTGGTTGCTAAGGGGTATTCTCAAGAAGAAGGAATAGATTATGACGAGACCTATGCACCAGTAGCAAGACTTGAAGCCATCAGGATGTTTTTGGCATTCGCAACACATTCAGACTTTAAAGTTTATCAAATGGATGTGAAGAGTGCATTCCTGAATGGGGAGCTGGAAGAAGAAGTATATGTAGAGCAACCTCCGGGTTTCGAGAACAAAGATTATATGGACTTTGTGTACTTCCTTTTTAAAGCTCTTTATGGACTCAAGCAGGCGCCTCGAACATGGTATGAAACACTATCTGAATTTTTAATTGAAAATGGTTTTATCATAGGTGTTATAGATAAGACTCTCTTTCATAAAATGCATAAAAATAACTTGATATTAGTTCAAGTGTATGTTGATGATATTATATTCGGTTCTACTAATGATGAGCTATGCAAGAGATTTGCTAAGTTAATGCAGAGTAGGTACGAGATGAGTATGATGGGCGAGCTTACTTTCTTCCTTGGACTACAAGTGAGTCAGAAGAAAGATGGGATCTTCATTTGCCAGGCAAAGTACATCAGAGATCTTCTAAAGAAGTATGGACTTGAAGATTCAGCTCACGCCAAGACTCCAATGCCAACTGCCACAAAGCTTGATGAGGACAAATCAGGTAAATCTGTCGACATCACAAGCTACAGAGATATGATTGGATCTCTACTTTACTTAACTGCAAGTAGGCCAGATATTATGTTTTCAACTTGCGTATGTGCACGGTTCCAAGCTAACCCAAAAGAGTCTCACCTTATAGCTGTTAAAAGAATTTTTAGATACCTGAAGGGTACTCCAAATTTGGGAATTTGGTATCCTAAAGGTACGGGTTTTGACCTAATCGGCTATACAGACTCGGATTTTGCAGGTTGTAAGATTGACAGGAAGAGTACTTCTGGAAGCTGTCAATTCATGGGAAGAAGATTGGTCTCATGGTATAGCAAGAAGCAGCACTCAGTGTCTACCTCAACAGCAGAGGCAGAATACATCGCAGCAGGTAGCTGTTGTGCTCAAATCCTATGGATGAGAAACCAACTCCAAGACTATGGCTTTATGTTGAACAAGATTCCAATATTCTGCGACAACACAAGCGCCATAGCTATAACCAACAATCCGGTTCAGCACTCACGAACCAAGTACATTGATATCAGGTATCACTTTATACGAGAGCATGTCATGAATGGAATTGTGGAGTTGCATTTTGTACCCACAGAACAACAACTTGCAGACATCTTCACGAAACCACTAGACGAATCCACTTTCTCTAGGTTGGTTAGTGAATTAGGGATGCTAAATTTAAATTAATTTTTGTTTGCGAGGAGTTATATGGATTCACAAGTTATTGAATTTTTATATCCAAAGGACTTGTGAACTCCAGTCTAACTTATAATCTCGGGCTTATGAATATCAATATTAATTATCATAAGTATACCAGTTATGCTTTGTGGTAATTATTCGATATAGCATAAGTAGTTAACTGCTACATAAGTGTTTGTAGTTAACAAGAAGCATAACAGTCTGTGGTTTAGAATTAATTGGTGGATTTCAATGTGATGAGATCTGGCTGAGAGATTCTATATCAGACAGGTTGTGATTTTTAGTGAGAAATTGGTTGTACAAACTTGTTTATTTAATGTACTGGTTATCACTGAAAGCATGTGTAGCAATTACATTTCATGATCTTATTTTGCATAACTGTCTGCATGATTATTCATAGTATGCTTGTATGATCATTTGGATTGTGATTGGGTTGGTTTAAAATTTTTGGAAATTTCAAAAGTAACAGAGTATGGAACAAATTTTTTTTTTTGGTTCCAAAGATTTTAAAGCAACCACCTGTGTTTATTAGTATTATTATAATAATTATTAATATTGTCTGTTTGTGGATTTCAAATTGAATTATTATTAATTCGATAGTTATTTCCAAATTAAGCTTCTAATATTTCTATTTTAGGAATATTAATTCTTTAATTTAAGAAATCTCTATTTAATTAATTTTATGAATATTTAAAATTATTTGGTAAGTGTATTTAAATGCTTTTTATTATTATTTTTAATTAGCAAACTCTCGACAGTTACAATTAGATATATTTTTTCGTAACCATCGAAGTGGTTTTAAACAGTACTCGATAGTTATAAAAAAAATATATTATATTATAACAGTTGAAGTAGTCTTTTGGTTAATATATATATATAATAAAAAACTATTCATCTCGATAGTTACTATATCTATCTGGTTAATTATTTTATCTGCTTCGATAGTTATTTTTTTTCTAACCGTCGAAGTGGCTAATTTTATTAATTAATCTTTCGATAGTTACGTATTATATATTAGTGTACATCTCGATAATTTCCTTTATTTTATTATTTTTGATAACCATCGAGTTGTTTAAATTTAACTGAACAACACTCGCCAGTTAACTGAACAACATGCAGCAGGCTTTTATTATTTTTTGTTTTTGTTTTTCCCCACCTCGCCAGTTAGGTAGGAGAATATATATATATATATATATATATATATATATATATATATATATATATATATATATATATATATATATATATATATATATATATATATATATATATGTTTTACTAGTTAACAATCGAAGTGGCTAGTGGGCCAGTGGCAGGTTACTAACATCTCGCCAGTTGACTAGAATATATATATATATATATATATGTTTTACTAGTTAACAATCGAAGTGGCTAGTGGGCCAGTGGCAGGTTACTAACATCTCGCCATTTGACTAGAATATATATATATATATATATATATATATATATATATATATATATATATATAGTTTCTTTCACTTCGCCAGTTACGTATATATATATATATATACTCGATAGTTAGCTGCTGTTCGTAACTGTCGACCGGAAAATTGATTTTCTTTCCTCATTTTTCTACCATTCTAGTACTAGTTTTGAAAATCTAAACCGATAGAATTGTAGATCCAGTCATCCCGAATTATTTGATACCAGTCTTTTATCGTATGGTTTCAGTTTTGTTTCGGGTATTTCAAACTTTGGAATTTTTTTTACGGTTTGTTTGAGGTCTAAAAATCACAAAAAAATAGTTTCACCGTTCAAATCTCTCCTAGTTTAGCATATATTTTTTTCACGATTTTTGGAGGAGTTTTGAATTTTAGTGTTTTCGGTTCGTTATCGAGTCTAATTAAATTCATAATTAATTGTTTAAAGTTAAAATTTTCGATAATTTTTACTAGTTAAAAATGGTTGGAATTTTTACTATTACCAAAACGAATTTAGTTGCCGAGTTTGACATTCAGTCCCTTCCTGCTAATTATCGGGCCTGGGTACGAGTGTTACTCGAATATTCTCGAGTGAGGTATGCCTTAGTAACAGACGTGATATTAAATCATAATATGATACGAGACTGTTACTGTTCTGCATATAACTCTTCAGCTGTTGATGAACTGGCTTTTACATTTAGTATTGCTAATCGGGAAATCCGGGTGACGGAACTAGATTTGAATCGTATCTTAAGACTCCCTGAGAATAATCTAGTCCCTTATCCCATTTCCGAACAATTAACTCAGTTCTTCACGACTATCAACTACGTTAATCCTAATCTCCACGACTCAGGTGAAAGGTGTAAACATCATTTACCTAAGGAATGGAATTTCTTTTTCCACACTCTTATGCAATGTTTCTCTTACAAAAAGTTCAACACACACAGTATTTCAAGTTTTTATCGAACTTTAGGCTTCAGTGTTGCTAATAATTGTAGGATAAATTTTGGTAGGTTATTATTGAATCAGATGTTGTATGTTATGGGATCGGTGGAGTACAGAAACCTTCAAATCACTAATGTAGAGTGTTACTTTCCACGGTTCCTACAGCTTATCCTTAATGATCTAATGACTAACGAGGAAAAACTACTATATACTAGTAGTGTTACTTCTTTGTGTATGAAACAGAAAAACAGGATAGCCAACACTCTGTACAATAACAGAAACTACATCAACGAAGCACCTGCTCAAATGACTGAATACATGTAGGGTTGTGTAGTGGACATGGAAAGAGACGAGCCTCAAGGGCCTCAAGAAGATGATCAGGTCCCTGAACCAGTGCAAGAATCAGTTCCAGTAGCTACTCCTGTAGAGGATTTAGCTCAAGAAGAGGAAGTGGTTTAGGTGACAGAGGAATTAGAAATTTCAGGAGATGGATTTCAAAGTATATCTGGAGGAGATTCTATAGGTCATGCTGACAGTCAGAAATCATATCATCCTTGGACTCCTACAGGTAGTACTCAAGGTAGTCTTCATGTCTCTGACTCTTCAGCTTATTCTAATTTGCAGGATCTTTTTGGAGAAAGTGTCATGAACTTATCAGCTGAGCCCTCTGTGGCTGTAGGACAAGGCAATGAATCTGAAACCCAACAGATTCTAACCACTGCCTCAGAACCAAACACTATAAGAACCTTACCTTTATCTTCTCTCCAACCCCTAAAAAGAAAATTTGTGAGTGAGGGAGATAGTGCCTCAGAAGCACCACATAAGGAAGGTGAGGGAACCCAAACAGCTCTACCTCTGACTAGACGTCGATTAGAAGAACATGAGGTATCTGTTAGCCCATCTATGCCCTCTCAAAAGGATATAGAGCTGAAAAAGGCAAATACACAGTCTCTGGGGACATCCTCTCAACAGGGTGAACCTATTGAAATTCGCCCGTCAGCCAGGGCATCTGAAAGAGTGTCAATAATTGAGCCTCCAACCAAGTTATATGTTACACTGAAAGGAGCACACACACAGGAGGAATTGACGGATGTTGCTACTACTGTAGCAGAACCTATGCAGGTAGATCCTGTACAGGTCATGCCTTCACAGGCTATTACGGGAGTCATGGGTCCTTCATTGCTAAACATTATAGGATCCAATGTGATAAGCCCCCCAGGAGGAACATTTTTGGCTCCTAATAAGGAGGTCTCTACCACTATAAGTGGAAAGGAGAAGCAACTACTTGGCAATATTTCTTCGGATGAGCCATTTAGGATTTTAACTGCAGGTACAGAAGACTTGCTGGAGTCAATGAGAGTGAGTGAAACACCAACAGAACGTTTGAGTGATCATAATTCACCCACACCTCTAAGACCGATCGAGAGAATTGAGAGACAAACACCTACAGAACCTGTCAGTGAGACACCTACCAGCCAAATAGATACCCTCACAATGCACACACAATCTCTAAGTCAAAGGGTTTATAACCTGGAGACTACTGTCACCGAAATGAAATCTGAATTTCACAGCAATGTTATGGAAATAAAATCTGTTCAATACAACATGTTACAGGATTTCCAGATTTTCAAGACTGATATGAAGAAGTTTGTTACAGATTTGTTTGAAATGTATAAATCTCAAACTACTCAAATCCCTGTCTTGGAGGATAACACAACTAAGGGGGAGATGATAGTGCGAGAGCAAGAAAAAGAATCTGGTGCTGATATGGGGAGTAAAGACAAAGGGAAGGGCAAGTTGGTCGAAGTAGAAAAAGAAGCAAACATTTATACATCTCAGGGGGAGCAAGATATACCGCTGGAGGTAAGGCTCACACTTGAAGAAGGAGAAATATGGGAACCTTTTCATACTGCTCCTACAGCTCAGGAAGATGATTTGTTTGATGAATTTGTAAATGGTGTCGCTTATCAGTTCACTGAAACAGACTTTGTGGAAACATTTGGTTTGCTAGATGCAAATCTGTCCAGGATAAGGGCATGTGAAATTGCACGAATGTCTCAAGAGAAAGTCAGAAAAGAACACTACAACCACTATATTGTAAGGAGACAAAGGTCGTTGGTGTTATCAAGAGAAGGAAGTGCATGGGACAAGGCTAAGAGTCTTTTACAGAAACCAGAGTTAGGAGTGATTCAAAATGAAGATCAAAAAGTTCTGGAAGCATTGCAAGAAGCTCACAAGAGTCATCCATCAATAAACCAGTTCTTTCATGCATTGAAACAAACAATTAAATTGATATTCATCACGTCTAACATCAATGGATGGCGGATTCAAATTCAATTCAATAATTCGACTACTAAGACCATTTCTTCTAATTTTATCAAGTTGAGGTCTCTCACAGAATTGTATGTCATGAAGATTAGAGTGGACAATAGATCTCATGTGAATGAACTTCTTACTGATATGATTGAAGATCAAATGAGCAAAGCAGAAGTTGAAGTTCACACAACTCCTTATACAGTGATATTCTACAAAGACAAGTTAGTTCAGACACTGTGTTTGAGTGATGAAAGACTAAGTCTATATCCTTTGAAGCGTCTGAAATATGTTGAAGGGCTTCTGAGGAGTGAAGGACTTAGAACAGAAGAAAAGTGGAAAGCTGCAGAGCGCATCTATGCTTATAGACTTAATGTCTTATCAAATCAATCTGTAGATATTTCCAAGGTCAGAAGAATAGATCCTTCAAATGGATCTCAACCAAAATTGCCTATGTATACAAAAGAAGAAGGAAATTGGGACTTTGAAAAAGTCAAGGCAATGAGTGAATTCAGATATAACCATCCAGGGAAAGTGTTCGAGTATACAAAGAAGCTAGATTTTCCAATTGTCTTTCCAGATTTTGATATAATCAGGGAGAGAGAGACAATGGTGTTAAAGGATCCTCCAGCAATCAGGTACAAGAACCCTAAAGGAAAAACTGAAATAGTTGATATCCACAAGATGTCTTACATGACTTCTAAGGAACTGGGTTTTATACTTGATCAAATCAAGACTTCGACGAACTATAAAGACAAATCAGCATTGGCAGAAATCTCTAAGCTTTACATGGAGAAGTTGGGAGCAGAATCACGTTACAACACTGATCGAATTAAAGTAGTTCCAAAAAGGTTGAGTGTTAAAGGAAAGACGAAAATTATTGAATTTACATTCGAACAGGTTAAGCAGATCAGGATAGTAGCTGTCTTGCAAACACTTCAGGAAGCTTTGTCAGATCCCAAGCCAAGAAATATGCTAGAAGAAGAAGCGTTGGATCTAGTGAATGACCAGCTTGCAAGTCTTATACAGTGAGAATGAGAATGACTTAATGTATATCAGTTCAGGCTAGAGGAACATTCATTCTACATTGTAATTGTTTTTGAGATCTGGAAATGTATTATATGATCCAGAATGTAGTTAATATTAGATTACCGTCTTCTATTTACTTTTTCTTGTAAGTTAGTTGAGTTATCCTCTTAAGGGATTTGCTTGTCGAACTCTAACAATCAAATAGGAGGAGATTGTAAAGCAAAATGTAACGTTAAAGTAACATGTAACCGATGTAACAAACTCAACATAACAAGTCGGTAACTTATATTAAAATGAAGCTCGGAATCGACTGCGAATCATTTATAAGTTGAATACAAAAGACCAAATTATTAGAGGAAGCTTTGAAGACATTGAAGATCACTGAAAGAAGTTCATTAACATGTTCAAGCCTCAGTGAAGAATAAAGTTGAAGTGGTTCAAAGGTTCTGAAGATGAAGAAGGTTTTACTACATAGAAAACAGAAGATTCCAGTGAAGTTTAGAAGCACTTCTAATCAATAAGGAACAAAGTCAATTGTATTGTAAAGAAGGTGTGAAAATCAAGATCGTGTTAGTCGTTTGTGAACCAGACCAGTTGCACCAAATGTCAGCACAAAAGAGATTGAGAATTGCATCTATGGATGAGAAGAATTGACTATTTATTGAAATGGGTAACAAGTGAAGTGGTATATGATGAAGCTCAGAATAAATCAACTTCGAATAATCAAGGAAATATTTATTAGACTTGGTTGCAGTGGAAGAAAATATATTAAGGGCTTATCAGGTTTGAAATTGGCTAAGGAAAGAAGACTACAGAAGCTGTATCCAGAAGTCAACCTAGTCAAGCTATTTCGTCTTATTCACCAATGGTTAATAAAGCTATTTTGTCTTATTCACAGATGGTTAACAACCATCGGGTGAAATAAAAGAGATGGTGAATAATTCAAGGGCTTATTTTGTCCTATTAGCCAATAGTTACTAACTATCGGAAAAGGAGACAAAAGCAAAGACCCCACTTCCCGATGGTTACTAAAGCTTGGTATAATTAAGTTTATTTCAGGAATTATTTTAATCCTCCGATACTTATTCTACAGACTCATCGAGGGTTAAACAATTACTCAGTAAATTGTTCCCGATACTTAAGGATAAAAAGAAGTGAAGAAGCAACTAGTTTACTTGGTCCTAAATGAGCCATGTATCCTTAGTTGATAAAGTCTACACAAAAAGGAAACAAAGCATCGTCTTTGGCATTCATTCATTCAATTTACAGATAGAGAAATACAGAGAGCATTGAAGAGAGAAACACAGAGAGCATTCAAGAGAAGTAAACACAGAAGCCATTAAGTTTGTAATCAGCTGTTGTTACTTTGATTGTTCTTATTAAAGCTTGTAACTGTAACTGTAACTGTACTAGTGGATCATTGTAACTAATCTACGGATTAGATTTGTGGAGCACCTCAGGGTTTATATAAATCAAAAGATATATTCCCCGAACTGTTGTGTTATTGCTTATCACCTGTTTGATTATATAACTGTTCGAACTGTATAAAGTCCATAAAGAACCATTCCGCGAATTAAATTAAAATTGGACAATATCGTATTCAACTCCCCTTCTACGATATTTGGGACTAACATTCACCCCCTATCTGATTAACTTAATATGAAACTCATACCTAACAAGTGGTATCAGAGCAGGTTGTTAACATATAAACAATTCAAAGATCAAAAATGAGTTTCCAGAAGTTAAACAGCATCAAGATTCCTCCATTTGATAGAGAACACTATTCTCTATGGAAAAAGAGGATGTTTACCCTCATCAAAACTGCACATCACATGTATCAAGAGATTTTGAAGAATGGTCAATTCATGCCTGCTATCTTGGTTCCTGAAACCACAAGTGGCTCTGAAGTTATTCTAGCCACATGGGTGCCTAAAGATCCTTCACAGTGCACAGATACCGAGAGAGAAAAAGTGTCCCTTGACAAAGTCTCATGTTGATACTGTCTGATTCATTGGATATGTCCATGTACAATAATGTCGTCAACTGTACAACTGCAAAGAAAATATGAGAAACTATTGAAATACTGTGTGAAGGTACTGAGGAAGTCAAAGAGAATCAAAGATAGTTGCTGGTGTCACAATATGAAACCTTCATGTCAAAGCACAATGAAAGCATCACTGAGGTTTTTGAAAGATTTAACAAGTTAATCAATGACCATAAAATGCATGGAAAACTTTATGAGACAAAAGAGAAAAACTTAAAGTTTTTAATAACTCTCCCAAATTATTTGGAAAACAAGATCTCAGCTATAAGAGAAGGGATAGATTTGTCAAAACTTTAATTGGAAACTCTGTATGGAATATTGAAAACCTATGATTTGGAGTTTTTCCAAAGAAATTCTATTCTTGCAAATAGAGGCAAAATGGAAAATGTCTCAAATGCCTTGATTTTGAAAGAGCCATTAAAGATGGAAAGAACAAGTGCAAGTCAAAAGTAGAAAGATGAAGAAACTGAAGATCAAGATGTTGTTGAGGAATCATCTGTGAAAGATGAGTCTGATGAAAATGAGTTCTACACTATAGAAGAACTGGAAAGTATGAAAAAAAAAATCCTTGGCCATCATGGCTAAGAAATTTGGAAATTGAAGGTTAAAAAAGAATAGGAGTTTCAAACCTGGATCCAAACCAAATTTCAGTTCCTTTAGCAAATGAAAAAGTTAAAAAAGTTTCTCACAGGGAGGTTACAAAACAGGGTTTGTTAATAGATCTAAAATCAGGTGCTTTAACTGTGATGAACTTGGACACTTTGCAATAGAGTGTAGAATGCCAAAAGCAATTAAGAAGGACAAAGACTCTTTGGAGTTAGAAGCCAAGTATGAATCCCTTCTCAAGAAGCAGTCAGGAAAGGCATACATAGCTGATGGAGAGTGCTGGGATGACACTGATGAAGATGAAGATGAAGAATTTGTGAATCTAGCCCTCATGGCCAAATCTAGTGATGATGGATCCATCTCAACAAGTCAGGTACCCACTCTAACCTCTATTGACATGTCTAATTCTCAGTATAAGAAGACTGTAGAAGAGCTGAGTACTGAGATGTTTAATATACATACTAGCATGACTGCAACCTATGGGGAAATTAACAGATTGTTAAAAGTAAATGATCAATTATCTATGAAGAATGATCATTTAGAACTAAGTCTTGTGAGCATGGAATCTCTGAAACAGGAGAATGAATATTTGAAAAACAAAATTACCTGTCTTGAATAGATTGAAACGTTTTTAAGGGAACAAATTTTTGAAAATGAGCTAAAATCATATCTCACCAAAACTCTTCAATCCTGGTTCAGGAATTTCATGAGAAACATAAGAAAAATTCTAAAGTTAGAATTGGTTTTGATTATGAGTCCTTGAATAAGAAAAGGCCTATCTCCACAAAGGGAAAGAAAACTGAAGTACCAGGAAATCCTCATGTTTTAAAGAATGTCAAAAATCATGTTTTTAAAAAGGAAACTATTGTATTTGATGAGGAAAGTCTCATCATCAAGCAACAACTAAAAGATGAGGATGAACTTGAAACTAAAGAGACTAAGCCCCTTGTTGAAACATAAAAAGAGGAAATCAAAACAACTTATGTAACTGCTCAAGTTGAGAAGAAACAAATTAAGAAAGAAACTGAACCTATGCATGCTAAGAAAAAGAAACCTAATAGGAATGGAAAAGTAGGCATCAATAAACACAATAATTATGCTCCACTACATAATGCACCTAGAAAAGTATGTAAGAATTGTAGATCTACAAAACATTTAACTCATATGTGCAAGAAGCCTATTGCTAAAAATGATGAATTTTCCTGTGGTTTTGTTAAGCCCTTGATGCATGATAATTAAACATTTTGTGATAAATTTGACTGCATGCCATGTAAAATGAATATTATGAATACTTGTTTTAGGCTCAAAAAATAGTTTATTGATGGATGCATAAGTCAAAACTTGAACATCAACACCTCTAGGCCTAAAACTGCTAGTTCTGTTAGACAAGGGAAACAATCATTGTCATCAAGAAACGCATCTAGTTCATGAAGTATAAATTTGACTAAAAATCAAAATAAGAAAACTGTAGAGATGCATGACAAAGGGACTAAGACAATAAAGAAAGAAAATGACATGCATGCAGCTAAATTGAAAGGACCCAACATGGTTTGGGCACCAAAGAAAACTTGATTTGTTTGCACTTGTAGGGCACATATAAAATAAAGAAAGCCATATGGATGTTGGACAGTGGATGCTCAAGACATATGACTGGTGACAAAGCCCTGCTGTCACATTTCAAGGAGGAAGTTGACCTAATGGTAACCTTTGGAGACAACAACATTGGTTTCACCATAGGATATGACAAATTAGTTCATGGAAATGTTTTCATTAAAGATGTAGCTTTGGTCAGTGGTTTGAAGCATAATCTACTCAGCATCAGTTTGACAAAGAATTGTGCCTCATATCACATAGAAAGACCAAAGAGGTTGCTCTACAATGAGTAAGAAAAAGAAGCCTGTTTGTAGAAAATCTGGACTTTGTAAACAAGGACAAAATTTGTTGTTTCTACATCGAGGCCTTAGAAAATGAAAGTTGGCTTTGGCGCAAGAGACTGTCTCATTTAAAATTCAAGAACATTAATTCTCTAGTCAGAAGAGAATTAGTGAAAGACCTTGTTAGGCCCTGGAAGTATCGTAGAAGGGGAGTTGAATACGATACTCACTAAATTAAAAAATTCTTTCGAATCTTTTGCGGATAAATAATTTAGAGTTCGGTTAGTGGGCTCGTGTTCTTGAGGTGAATAGTGTTTACGGAGCTGTTAACTAATTTTCTGTGTTTAGGATTAATCATTTCGGTTCTAGAAAATCAGCAGGAAAATAAACAACACAAGATTCGGGGAATATATCATTTGATAAATATAAACCCTGAGGTTGCTACACCCGGTCAACAAATCCGGTCCGAAGAACAAGTTCTTCGCTGCTTAACAAAAACATATAACTCTCAATTTCCTATACAAGTATTTCTAGATCAGTACAAAGGAAACTAAGACCGTAGAGAGTGATATATAGTGGGCCTGAACATTTTTCATTAAGGAACCGACCACTGATACATCTCCGGTGAGGAGGTATAGATTTTTCTGGTGTCTCTCCTCTCCGGCTTCGCCTTCTCTCTCTCTGGTTATTTTTGTAGTGTTGTTGAAGACTTTTCAAATGAATGGCTCTGCTTCAATATATGTGTAGTCTTTTTCAGTACAGCTACGTGGCTTCATGTGGTCCAAGTAACTGAGCTGCTTCTTCACTTCTGTTTTTCCTTAAGTATCGGAACAATTTACTGAGTAATTGTTTAAGTATCGATGAGTCTGTAACATAACAATCGGACACTTAAAAACAATTCCTGAAGTAAAATAAATTACTTCACACATTGGTAACCATCGGAATTATTCCTGCAGTTAATAACCATCGGAAATTCCTTCTAGTTTTAACAACTATCGGAAAGTGGTAGCATTTCTTTTTATTTCCTTTACCCGATAGTTAGAAACTATCGGCTAGTGCTTATTCCCTTTTATTTTGTTTTCATCAATTCTTTGATTTCACCCGATGGTTGTTAACCATCTGTGAATAGGACAAAATAGGAATAAGACGAAATAGCTTGACCAAGTTGACTTCTAGATACAGCTTCTATAGTCTTCTTTACTTAGCCAAATTCGAACCTGATAAGCCCTTAATATATTTTCTTCCACTACAACCAAGTCTAATAAATATTTCCTTGTTAATTCGACCTTGATTTATTCTGGGCTTAGTCACATACCACTTCACTTGTTACTAATTTAATCATACAGCCAATTCTTCTGAATCAATGATGCAATTCTCAATCTCTTTTGTGTTGACGTTTGGTGCAACTGGTCTGGTTCACAAACGACTAACACGATCTTGATCTTCACATCTTCTTTACAATACAATTGACTTTTTTCCTTGTTGATTAGAAGTGCTTCGATTGTAAGTACATTGGAATCCTCTAGCACTTATGCTGAACCACAAAATTATCTGAAACCCTGAACATCTTCGAACTTTATCCTTCACTGAAGTTTGAACATATGAATGAACTTCCTCCAGCAATCTATAGTAGACTCCAAGATTCCATCTAATATTTTGATTCTTTGTATTTGCCGTATATTCTATCTTCTCGATTCCTGTACTTGAGCTCTACAATTCATTGCTTGACTGATTCGCAGATTTGGATCACTAGAATCTTTCTGGTACTTTGACAACTGCTTCACTGCTTCCACATCCTTGAATACTTCAACCTTTATTCTTCACTGAGGCATGAACATATTAATGAACTTCTTCCAGTGAGCTAATGCTTCAAGTCTGTAGATTTCTTCTTTATCCTTTGTCTTTACCAAGTCTTCATGTCTTCCTGATTCCGGTGATAACTTCATATTATTTACACGTCCTGTTCTTGTATTGAGTTATAACCCTATGTTACATATAGGTCTATACATACAACCTTTCAATCTCCCCCTATTTGTTTGGTAGAGATTAACAAGCAAATCCCTAGAGGATAACTCAACTAACTACAAGAAAATATTAATGCTCTAGACTTGTAAATAATACTACTTGGGTTCTGGATCATATAATACATTTCCAGATTTCTATAAAGTAAAGAGAAATAGAAAATGAGTGTTCCTTTAGCACTGAACGCATCTTCAATAGATATCATCTTCATTCCTCTGTGTTTGAGCTTTTCTCTGCTTCAAAATCCTTCATTGCTTGACCTATAAAGAACTTATCATAAACTGAGCTTCATAAGAATCAAAATTCTTGGGAACATCTTCAATAAAATATAGAACATTGCTCAAATAATGTTCTCCCCCTGAGAATGTGATTCTGCTTCTTCTTCCTCTCCCTCTTAGTTATTCAATGTTGCACACCGGAGAGTAAGATTTTCTTCTTCTCTTTTCTCGTCCATCTTAGATCAGGAATCCTCCACTGGACTTTCTTTTGCAAGAATCTTCCACTGAAAAGAAACCTAACTTCTCTTTCAAGGTTCAGAAACTTCTTCTTCATATAAGACTCATGTTTCTTGAAGCTTCTCCCCAAAGAATATAAGATAGATAAGACTTCCTTTTCACATATTTCTTGCACTAACTTCTCCCCCTTAGTTGAGGAATCCTCCAATGGCCCATTTTGAATGGTTTGTCTTCCAAAGAAGGTTCTCGTCTATCGTTGAACGGGAAAAAATATAGTAACTTTTCTTTCAGAAGTAGCAAGTAGCAAGGGTAAGTGTTTGGCTTGTGGTTTCCTCACTTCTACTACGTTCTGTTGGTGTTTACACCTTAGAATTGAGCATTTTAAGTGTTTCACTCTTTCTCTCCCTATCTCTCACTCAAGTGTATCTCTCCCTCACTTTCACTTAAGTGTTTCTCTATCTCATTTCACTCTGCATTTCAAATATAGCCTTCTGTACCTGCAAGTGAAATCCGTCAATTCATTCATATTCTCATCACCTGATTCATCAATATGAACTGAATCACTATCAAGTGGAGAATTGTCTCATAGAGATGTTCTTGATCTTTCATGCATAAGCACTGTCTCACACCAGACTCAATAGCAATTGTTAAATCACTGTCTAGTGGAGCCTCACCTCTTTGAGATGGGTTATCCCAAGATTTTAAAATCTTTTTTTGGGAATCCTGCCTTGTTCTATCAAGGAGTTGCCTCACACCTTATCCGTAAACGGGAGGTGGACATTCCTTTTCAGGATCTGGAAATGTTCCTTCCAGGAGGGGCGACGTAGTAGACAATGTAATGAATGGCAATTTAGAGTCTACGTTTCCCTCGTAACCCAATAACGGGTGTTTTGTTAACATGCCTATACCTCTCACTGTGCACTTCTTGCAATGTGTACCTAGAATCTATCTGTTTAGGCTTACCATCAGCGTGAGTGCCGGTGGTGTGCTTGACTCATTACAAGATGCTCTGGCTGACGAGTGAATTTCAATAGACTCACCCTGTTGAGAGAATGATTCCAGAGACAGTTTTATTGCCTTTTCAGCTCTGCATCCTTTTGAGAAGATACAGATGAGCTTACAGATACCTCAGTTATATACTTCTTTACTTCACTGGAGGTAGAGCTGTGGGTGCACTTCCGACGTCATCCTTATTTGCTGCATCAAGTGCAGTTTCTCCCTTATCAACCTCTAACTAACATAAGTTCCTTATATCTCCAAGGGTTAATATATGGAAGTGGATGAATGAGTATTTGGTATTAAGGTCTGGGTAAGAGATTGATGGGTTTTCAACCTCTTGGCCAGCTTCTGTAGCCACTGGGGGCTAAACGGATAAAATCAATTAAATAAGATAAAGAAATAATCACTTTAACATTCCAAAACATATTTTTCATCTCAAGGAGAAAGAAAAATATATGAAGGAATGGCAATGGATTGCATTAAAGCACTTGTAATAAAAGAGTTTTGTCGGTTCTAAAGATTTATCATTTAAGAACATGATACGAATAGAAATTTTCTTTAAGATACTTATCCCATAATAAAACGCTAGAAAGTGTATCAGAGAAAAATTCTATCCCTTATGAATTTCTTATAAGGCAAACTTCTCATAATAAAACGCGGGAATTTATACCAAATAAGAAACTCAACTCTTTTATCAAATTTTATCTCAATTAAAATGACTCTTTTCCTTTAAACCTAAGCACTGTATGTTTTGAAAATAGTTTTGCAAAACATCCTTATCAGATGGAGGCTATGATTTTCCGACTCATAATGCAATTATGATTTACATCATTTTCGTCCACTTGATTGTATCCCCGACTTAAAATAAAAACATGACAATTGGGGTGAATGAATGCTTAACAATACAGTACTAGGCCTTCAAAGCAACAACCACTGTTTAGTTACTCAGAATCAATGTGAAACATACATTGACACAAGTATTTAAAAACAAATCATTTTACAAATGGTTGATACCTCGAAGTTAAAACAAATTTTCCAAATAAAATAGCAGTCACAAAGTTTCTGCCACTTTAAAAAGAAAAATTAAGAGAGAAAATGGTTTTGTAAATATAGCATTTAAAACCAGCTTTGGAGAGAGGATAAAATATTTTGAGATTTAAAGAAAGATTATCCTCAATAAAAGTTTGATTCACACCCTAAGATTTAGAAATCAAAGTAGGGCTGTAAATCAAATGATTCTCAAAAGAGAAGTTTTGAAAAAGAATTTGATGTTTTCTTCTCTAAGACTGATAGAAAAATGAATGCATTTTTGAATAAAACGTTTTGAAAAAGAAACAGAAAAAATTTCTTTTTAATACATTCAGATTCAAAATTCAGTCAAAGAAAGAAAACTAAATATACTATTACTAACGGCTTTTTCAAAAAAACCAATTTTTACTTAGTATAAAGACTAAGCAAATCCATTAGTATCAATATATCACAATTATTTTGTAATAAAATATTATTCAATTATCACAAAGTAATAAAAGAGAATATTTATACTACGAATAATTATGCTGCGAATTTATTTTAATTTACTTAAATCATGGAACCAATATATCACTGAATTGTTTTATATCATCATAATTTAAATAAATCAAAATAAATTAAATACTTATATTGTACTAAACAATTACCAATAACATGCATATATATAAATCAAATAGGCATGACAATCATTCAGTAGAACAATAAGCATTAAGACATATTTTTATTATTAGTGATTTCAGATAAATAACTTGTGTTATCACTAATATTAAAAATATCACAATTAATTGCACGCTGATACCAATTATTCGATATTTATCAATAATTTCAAGATGCAAGAAATTGTGCTTCTTATATTTTATCAAATCAAAATTATGAAACTACTAATCATTGAACTGCTTCAATCCATAATTTTAATAAGATAAAATAAACTCACTAAATACTAAAATATTCATTAAATTGAATATTAGCATCTAACTTCCTACGCTATATCTAATAATTGTCACTCAAGCACATTGTAAGCATGCTGATAACAATTATTAATGATGTACGTAAGCTCGAGGAAATAATTGAAAAGAAATTCACAAATCCTTTAAATATAGGCATTTAATACTTGTGATCCTAATTGCAACTCCTCGCAAACAAACTCAAATGTAGAAATATTTTCTAAGTACATAAAATATTGAGAATTTTATACACATAACTTAGAAAATACTTTGTCTTCCAATATTAATGAGTTTTGAAATATGCATTAATTACTTAGAACAGAAATTCTAAATACTGTCACTAATATCAAAAGTATCACAATTATTTGTAACAAAATATTTAAGAATATCAGAGCAAAATATCAGAGCAATTAAGCAAGACATCTTGACTAATACTCATCAAATATATAACATGCAAATAATTATGCTTCTAACTTATGCTAAATAATTTAACTACCACTTATGCATATTACATTGTAAGCATGATAATTAAACTCGTAGCAATAAGCATGAGGTACTGGATTTAAAATAAATTCACAAGTCCTTTAAATATGAACAATCTAATACTTGGGAACTCATTTAAGAATTCCTTGCAGATGGGATTTCCAACAAATATGCAAATAAATAATATCCCAAGTTTACTAACCAACTTAGATAAAATGAATTCATCAAGTAATTTAGCAAAGATCTGCAAGTTATTCTATTAATGACAATCTCGAAAGAACTGATACCTGGTGTCCATGAGCTTGTTCCATAAGTGGTGTGGAGAGATCAACAGAGTTGTTGGAGTTGAAGTGGTTTCATTGTCTAGTAGATCAGAGCATCACATTCACTAGCTGCTTTAAGTTTAGCCTTTGCTGCAACTATGTGTGTTGAATGCTTTCTCTCATTTCAACAAGAATCCAACTTCTTCCACGAAATTGACAGCTTCTAGGAATGACTTCCCTGTCTTTCTTACAACCTGCATCATCTATATCTATATAGCTAATTAGGTTAAACCTAGTATCTTTAGGGTCCCAGATTCCAAGAATTGGTGATCCCCTAAGATATCTAACAATTCATAACTTAGCTATAAGATAAGATTCTCTAGTATCCACTTGGAAACTTGCACATAGGCATATCGAGAATAAAATATATGGTCTTTATGCACTTGAATAAGTAATGAGCTGATCATACCTCTATAGCTTGTCATTTCAGTTCATATACCTGATTTGCCCTGATCAAGCTTAGTGGTCTGTTGGAAAGTAGTCTTGGCAGGTCTAGAATATTCCAAATTGTGCATCTTTAAAAGATCCTTAACTTACTTTAATTGCCATCATTCTTTCGAATTACTTATAATTCAAAAAGAACTGCAACTCTTCCAACATGCTCATGTTGTACCTATTCTGCATTAACTTAGCAATAAACTCTTGCCAAAGTTTTCGTTAGTAGACCTACATATAATATAATCATAGTATACTAGCACTAATATTACATTATGTGTGTGCCTTGTATTCTAGAGAGATGTATGTATAACAACACTAATAAAAATCATTTTCAAGTAATTAGTAGTTAGAGTGTCATACCATGTCCTTTGACGATTTGCTTCAATCCCTATCTCCATTCATAGAGAGCTTGTGAAGAGAATGATATACAAATTCTAATGATCTGCAACTTCAAAGTCCAGGAAATGTTGTACATCAACTTCTTCTTCTAACTCGTCCTTCAGGAGTGCACTTGTTCACATTCATCTGATAAATATTCATGCTTGAATGCTCAACACGTGCTAGAGATATCCTATTTTTAGGTCCAAATATTTAGGCCCAAAAAGGATCAAATCTTGTCTCTGGTGCTTGCTGTTAGATCTTAAAAGTCCCGAAGATTCTATTTCCATCATCATCGATACCTTCTTCTTGATAGTAACCTATAGCAACCAGTTTGGCTTTGTCCCTCATAACAATGCCAATAATTATCCAGTTTCTGTAAACCCTTTCAATACCGAATACCATCTTGTTTTGTGGTATGGGTTCCAGCTTCAGTAGTTTCTGCCTTCGAACTGATTGAGATCATCTTGCATTTGCAATCACTCAATCTGGATCAATCAGTGCATCTTTACTATTCCTTGGGATACCAAATGTTGATTGTTGGGTCCCGAAAAATATATGTTCATTTTGATTAGCACTTCTAGCCTTTACTCAATAATCCGGATCACTAAGAACTAGACTTCAGGAATGACTTTGACTTCAAACCCTTTGTCTCGGCAGATATGTTCTTGATGTATTCCTTTGATCTTCATTGTGTTGAGTACGACTAGTAGATCCTTCTATTGTTTTGCCCCACCTGAGTTGCTGCTAGGATGTGTTGAAGATCCTTAACCTTTTTCAGTGGTTTCTTTTAAAGTCCATGAGTTATGTAGATTTACTACCATTTTCACTGCTAGGATCTGAATCACCAACATTATCATTGTTTCCTTCTGCAACCTCAGTTTCATCATCAGTATCTGAATTTGACTCTGACGGAATGTCAAACTTCAAATATTCAGAATAGTCTTTCATTTGAATGCTTGAGAGCTTGGTGTAGTAGGTCGAAACATTCAGACTTTCAATCACCTTCTGGTTTTTATCATCAATGAGTAGCCGAGGAAAATTGTTCATTGAGTCTTAACTTTTGTCAAGTTACTCATATAAGTCTTCAGTAAATATCAATTTCCTCCAAACACACGAAAGAGTTTCAGTGTTTGCTTTTGGTTGGTCGTTAACTCATATGATGTCTTTTCATGATCTTGTTGAATAAAACAGCATGCTGTATTAATTATTTCAGCTTCAAAGTACCTTTTTCAGTGCAGAATTCATATAGAACTTCACTCGCGAAATTTAGTTCCATTATCTGACTTCAAAGTTCTCACAGCTTACTTTGCTTCCAACTCGATCTACCTGAAGTGATCAATTACCATCTGTGACATTTTGTCTGTTGAATGCACGAACATCACCAAATTGTAACTAGAGTTGTCATTAATCACCATTAAGCATATTTCTTCCATGACATAATTTGCTCGAGTGTGATGTTTTCATTGACTTCCCTATGTGACATACTTCAAAATGTCCTTCTGGATTGAATTCCATATGAAGCAGTCCTCTCACCAATTTCATCTTTATCGGAGAATCCATTGTCTTGTTGACCAAGTGTGAGAGCTTCTTATGCCATAGCTAACTCTTTACTGATGAAGCTTTACTGAAAAATCCACTTCACCTTTGCATACATAATCCATGTCAGCTACGAACATACTTCTTCACTCTCAGTTGAGTGAGCTTCCAACCTTCTTGTTTGAGATCAAACACTTTTCCTTTTCAATGTTATTCCAGAAAACCCTTGACAAAGAATTCCCTAGTGCCCTGTAGATAGTGCTTAAGTCCTTTCACAAAAAAGATGCTTCCAGTGATGACAGTTCTTAAATCATGATAGCCATATCCCTTGTACATCCTTTGCTGTCATCTCCAAAGGTTACCATTGGGGAAGCCTTCTCAACCAACAGTGATAGAAAAGCTTTAATGTTAGTCATATGCCTCGAACAATAACTGTCAAGAAATCACATAACTTTTGCTTCTTTTTACATACTCTGCAATCACAAATGATTAAGCTTCTTGGTACTCAATTTTAATTGAGTCCAGATGGGTTAGAGATATTATCAGAGATAACAACAGCTTCAATATGCATAAAAGCACATGGATAGAAGAACTAACAAAATAATTACTAATTCTGTCTAATCCATTTCTGTTGTTGTCTAACATTTTTAACTACCTCTAATTACCTAAGTCAGTTTTAGATTAAGCTTCGAATCTACAAATTTTACTGACAACTTAGATAATTCTACCATCTTATCCCTAACAAGCAATACATGATCTAATATGACATTTAAGTGCAACTATGTGTGTGCAAGCAAATCATGTGAAAATAAGCACATAAACAATTTAAGAATATGCAGAATATTTGAATAAAACATTATAAGCAATATCAAATTCCACATATACTTATCAAGTCATTTATCACAATAAGAACAAATATAAAATATTTGATCTATGACCTGTTTATCTATTTAGCAATTTTCACAACATTAGCAGAGGTATTAAATCACTGAAGATTTAACTCAAGTTCCAGCAAATGTTTAGGGATACACCTAACCGTCTAGAACACCCTATCTAATTCTAGATATTCATTTTACTGCATAGAAAATCAAGTATGAAATGTACTCACTAAACTCATAAATCCTAGCATGCAATCTTATTCTTAGCAATCAATTAAGCATTTAAGTTCTAAGATGCTAACATGCTGACACGAGTCTAATACATTTCAAAACATAATAATCATACAGTTATGAATTAGATAAAGATATACTAGTTAGTAAGTGTACCTGTGAAGTGCTTAGTGATTCATCTCTAGTGTTGGTCATTGATGCCAGATATTCATTTGGTTCATCACTGTCACTGATAGAATCATCCTTGCATTTAACTTCATCAACAAATGATTTCCCTTGCTGCATCCTTACTAATGCATGAGATTCCTGCTTCAACCCAACATAGTGTCTGTCATCTTTTGCTTGTGCAGACTTCTTCAAACTGTGTAGCAAACCTCAACTTGTCTGCCAAATTAAAACCATCCCTATCTTGCAACCGCCTCTTGAACTGATCTTGAAAATCTCCTTATGGAATCTATAGGTAAGGACCTTAGATTTAGAATTGGGATTCCATCTGAATCTGACGTCACTGAAATTCCAGTTGTCCTGCCGACTTGACTAGTCGTCCAGTTCTCAGGTTATTACAAAGTGTCAAATTTACATATAACACCTTGACCACTACCTCGAGCTTCAACATCTTCAATTCAGCTTCTAGGATCAATTCACTTCTGTTCAGAGGTTCTCAACCTTGACTTCAATCAAATTTGGTTCCTGGGTCACAAATACAGTGGATATGCTAACAACTTCTGCTTTACCAAATATTATCTTCTTCAGCTCTTGTTCTAGTTCATAGGCCTTCAGCACAACATATAGATCTTCTAAAGATAATGTGGTTGTACCCTTAGATTCCCTATGGCTGTAACCCTATGTTCCAGATGATCTGCAGTGTTAGCACGAACTTCCTGTAATCTCCTTGTAGAATAATCTTTACGTCTTCTGTACTGATATGCTAGGATGTCCAGTTTGTTCTCCTTCACACTACTTAAACCCCTAAGATTTTTCATCCAAAAATTCAACTCAAACCAACTAAAAACTGTACCCAAATTAATCTCTTCTTTTGCAGCTTCCAAAATATTAGTGGGATCCTATGGAGTAAACCTCTGAGGAAAATTAATACCACTATTTCTTCAACCTGTTCCAGAATAAGCTTCATTGGATAATCTTCAGTCAATTCTTGTTGTCTTCAATACCCAGAAAAATCTTCAACTACTAACCCTTGAGCACCCTCGAATTAATATTTAAGACAAATTTAGATTTACAGAATTTTTAATTTTCTTAGAAAATAAATTAATCAAAAATAAAAATATACAACAAATTAATTTTCAAGAATTTCGAATTTTCTTAAAAATTAAAATATCGTAAATTAATATTTAAGAAAAATTTTAGTTTTCAAGAATTTTAAATTTTCTGGAAAAATAAATAAATCTAAAATAAAAATTAAAGAGTAACTATCGGGGTGGAGATAACCATCGGGCGGAATTATAATTCTCCAAAAACAATAACTATCGGGAGAAAATATTTTTTCAGGCTAACTATTGGGAGCTTGCAGAAACTTACTGTCAAACACTTAGCGCGTGCACTTCAAAACTTACAGTCAAGAAACTTGACTCGACTTGAAAGGTGCTGTCGAACATGCGCTAGAGTGCAAACTTACTGTCAAGAACAAACTCACTATCTATTCCACTAACAAGCTGCTTCGAAAGTGGACCAAAAATCCGTTTAATAAATTTTAAAAAATAAATTCAATTTATTTAAATTTAAAGAATAAATTTATTTAAATTAAATTTAAATCATAAATTTATTTAACTTAAATTTATAGAATAAATTTATTTAAATTAAATTTATAAAATAAACTTTTTCAAGTTTACAGAATAAACTCATTTAAATTAAATTTATAAAATAAATATGTCTAAATTAAATTTATAAAATAAATTCATTTAAATTTAAATTTATAAAATAAATTTAGTTAAATTTAATTTATAAAATAAATTTATATAATTTGGCCACTAAACATTCTGATTTCAAACAGTTTCGGCACGGTGAGTTACACTGATCTTAGGATCTTGATTTGTATATCAATCAGTTAGCTCTGATACCAATTGTTAGGCCCTGGAAGTATCGTAGAAGGGGGGTTGAATACGATACTCACTAAATTAAAAAATTCTTTCGAATCTTTTGCGGATAAATAATTTAGAGTTCGGTTAGTGGGCTCGTGTTCTTGAGGTGAATAGTGTTTACGAAGCTGTTAACTAATTTTCTGTGTTTAGGATTAATCATTTCGGTTCTAGAAAATCAGCAGGAAAATAAACAACACAAGATTCGGGGAATATATCATTTGATAAATATAAACCCTGAGGTTGCTACACCCGGTCAACAAATCCGGTCCGAAGAACAAGTTCTTCGCTGCTTAACAAAAACATATAACTCTCAATTTCCTATACAAGTATTTCTAGATCAGTACAAAGGAAACTAAGACCATAGAGAGTGATATATAGTGGGCCTGAACATTTTTCATTAAGGAACCGACCACTGATACATCTCCGGTGAGGAGATATAGATTTTTCTGGTGTCTCTCCTCTCCGGCTTCGCCTTCTCTCTCTCTGGTTATTTTTGTAGTGTTGTTAAAGACTTTTCAAATGAATGGCTCTGCTTCAATATATGTGTAGTCTTTTTCAGTACAGCTACGTGGCTTCATGTGGTCCAAGTAACTGAGCTGCTTCTTCACTTCTGTTTTTCCTTAAGTATCGGAACAATTTACTGAGTAATTGTTTAAGTATCGATGAGACTGTAACATAACAATCGGACACTTAAAAACAATTCCTGAAGTAAAATAAATTACTTCACACATTCGTAACCATCGGAATTATTCCTGCAGTTAATAACCATCGGAAATTCTTTCTAGTTTTAACAACTATCGGAAAGTGGTAGCATTTCTTTTTATTTCCTTTACCCGATAGTCAGAAACTATCGGCTAGTGCTTATTCCCTTTTATTTTGTTTTCATCAATTCTTTGATTTCACCCGATGGTTGTTAACCATCTGTGAATAGGTCAAAATAGGAATAAGACGAAATAGCTTGACCAAGTTGACTTCTAGATACAGCTTCTATAGTCTTCTTTACTTAGCCAAATTCGACCTGATAAGCCCTTAATATATTTTCTTCCACTGCAACCAAGTCTAATAAATATTTCCTTGTTAATTCGACCTTGATTTATTCTGGGCTTAGTCACATACCACTTCACTTGTTACTAATTTAATCATACAGCCAATTCTTCTGAATCAATGATGCAATTCTCAATCTCTTTTGTGTTGACGTTTGGTGCAACTGGTCTGGTTCACAAACGACTAACACGATCTTGATCTTCACATCTTCTTTACAATACAATTGACTTTGTTCCTTGTTGATTAGAAGTGCTTCGATTGTAAGTACATTGGAATCCTCTAGCACTTATGCTGAACCACAAAATTATCTGAAACCCTGAACATCTTCGAACTTTATCCTTCACTGAAGTTTGAACATATGAATGAACTTCCTCCAGCAATCTATAGTAGACTCCAAGATTCCATCTAATATTTTGATTCTTTGTATTTGCCGTATATTCTATCTTCTCGATTCCTATACTTGAGCTCTGCAATTCATTGCTTGACTGATTCGCAGATTTGGATCACTAGAATCTTTCTGGTACTTTGACAACTGCTTCACTGCTTCCACATCCTTGAATACTTCAACCTTTATTCTTCACTGAGGCATGAACATATTAATGAACTTCTTCCAGTGAGCTAATGCTTCAAGTCTGTAGATTTCTTCTTTATCCTTTGTCTTTACCAAGTCTTCATGTCTTCCTGATTCCGGTGATAACTTCATATTATTTACACGTCCTGTTCTTGTGTTGAGTTATAACCCTATGTTACATATAGGTCTATACATACAGCCTTTCAGACCTGCCCTCACTTGAATTTTGCGTAGAAGGATTGTGTGAGGCATGCCAAACAGTAAAAATGAAGAGATCAAGTCATAGAACTAAAGAATTCACATCAATCACCAAACCACTACAATTGATTCATATGTATCTTTTTGGACTAGTAAATGTCATGTCCATGTCCAAGAAAAAATATGCACTTGTCATAGTTGATGACTTCTTCAAATATACATGGGTTGAATTCTTGCATTCAAAAGATGAAGCTCTTGAAGTTATAATTGAAAACTTGAGAAGATTGGATAAAGGCCCTACACATGTTGTAGCCATAAGAAGTGATAATGGAACGGAATTCAAAAATGCTATATTAGGTGAATTCTGCAAAGAAATTGGATCACTCACCAATTCTCATCTCCAAGAACTCCACAACAAAATGGAGTTGTTGAGAGAAAGAACAAGACTCTGATTGAAGCTGCAAGAACCATGTTTGCATAAACAAATCTTTCAACCAGTTTTTGGGCTGAAGCTGTCAGTGCTGCTTGCTATACTCAAAACAGAACACTCATCATAAAACTAGTTGGAAAGACTCATTACCACGTCATTACAAATAGAAGACCATCTGTGAAGTACATGCATATGTTTGGAACAAAATGCTTTGTTCTCAAGGATGATGATGACCATCTTGGAAAGTTTGAAGCCAATGCATATGAATTAATATTTGTAGGATACTCTTTAGACAAAACTGTCTACAAAGTATATGTGATTGATCAACAAAAAGTAATGGAAAACAAAAATTTGACATTTGATGACTTCAAGTTTCCTGCTATGAGCCTTGAAGGAGAAAACTGTGACACTTTGAGATTTAAAAATGAAATGGAATTGTAAGCTACTGAAAATGAAAATGATGAAATTGCACATGAATGCTCAAATGTAGAAATCTCACATGGAGTAAATGAAGAGACGAATGTTGAGGACTTCAATCACATTCAACTTGAGAATTATCCTCACAATCCTAGCATTTACTCAGGGGGAGCTTCTCAAGGATCTACGCTAATCACTTAAATCAGGCAGAAGCCACTTCAGGAGAAAGAGATGTGGGTCACTCAACCAAGTGGAACATGGCTCACACATCTGATCAAATTATTGGTAATCCTGAAGGTGGTGTAAGGACAAGAAGAGCAACAATGAATGAATGTCTATTTGCATGCTTTCTGTCCAATATAGAACCAAAATCAGTTGAAGAAGCATTGTTGGATCATGACTGGATAACTGATATGCAAAAGGAATTGAATCAATTTATGAAAAATAATGTTTGAGAATTAGTGCCACCTTCAAATGATAGATCAGTGATTGGCACTAAGTGGGTCTACAGGAACAAAATGGATGAATTTGACACTGTTGTAAGAAACAAAGCTAGTCTAGTTGTAAAAGGATATTCACAAGAAGAAGCCATTGATTATGCTGAGACTTTTGCTCCTGTTGCAAGACTAGAAGCCATTAGATATTTTCTAGCCTTTGCAGCACATTCAAACTTCAAGGTCTATCAAATGGATGTCAGAAGTGCATTTCTTAATGGTGAATTAGAAGAAGAAGTTTATGTGCAACAACATCCTGGTTTTGAAGACTCAAAATTCCCTGATTTTGTATACATGCTACTCAAGGCATTGTATGGACTCAAACAAGCCCTAAGAGTATGGTATGACACCATGTCAAAATTTCTTCTAGAAAATAAATTCACTAGAAGAACTATTAACAAAACTCTCTTCTATAAGAAGCATGGTGATGATATTATCCTAGTTCAAATCTATGTGGATGACATCGTATTTGATTCTACTAATGAAAAACTTGTAAGGTTTCGAGCATGTATATGCAGCGAAATTAACGTAAAAAAAATTGAAACCCTATCGTAGGATCCATGTATAACGTATGAATGATTATGGTGAATGAAATTTGTACCTTAGAAGCTTTACGAATTGCTGTTAAATAGGAGGACCTTGCTTAACGAATCACATCAACCCTTTCTTCAAGAATTACTCTCTAACGGTATCCACACGAACTTTGATTCGTCTAACGATCAGTAGAGATGGTACTAGCCAAGAACAACCCCGAATTACTCTTCTCTCTCTCTCTCTCTCTCTCTCACTTGCTAGCCTCTTTTATTTGTAGAGTTGCTTGGGTTTTATCTTTATAAAACGAACTGAAAGTTAGGCTCTATGAAACACATCATGATGTATTTATATGAGCTTGAGATAATGGACTTAACCCTAATCCATGTGGTTTCCAAAACCTATTCTGATTTTGGGTTATTATTATTATTGTTGTTATTAAATTCGAATTCTAATATAATTAATCAAGTCTCATTTAATTAATTCAATAATTAAATTCGAACTAATAATAAAATATCTAAATTCGTAATTTAAATAAAGCTCCGTTTAGACATTCTTTGTGTGTGACCCTTTAGGTTATTATTACGTTGGAAATAATTTTATTATATAATAATAAAATTATAAACAATGAGTGGCATCTAGTAAGACATCATTGTTACCCACGTAACAATAATAATTGGTGATTCAATTAAACCTTTCGTGAATAATGTCCAATGTAATATAATCCCTTTAACCTTATATTATAGATCAAACTCGAGACATGTATTGTGTCATCCTCTTCAATGTTTAATCTTGGTTTCTTTGATCAATGAGTAGACTATTAAACAAATCAATATTTGAGCACGGTCATGTATTTCATAGTCTCACTCAATCAAGAGGCCAATAATATCACTCCTAAAATCGGAGGGTTAAATCCTATATCTATTTTTCATATTTCTCATAAGATTCATAGCATACCCAATGTCTACCTTTATCATTACCCTGTTAAAGGTAACTTTGAGTGTAATCAAAGTATATTAATTCTAGTATAAAAATATAATGATTTCAAGTCAGAGGATCATTACATCATTATCATAGTGAGAATTTCTTATGACACCTATTAACATGTAGAATCTCATGACGGGTCTTTCCAGTGTCATGCATTGAGACATGCACTTATGTTCTTGACTTTAGTATCACCAAACATACTAGTCTTATTGCATTATTATTGTCCTTAAATAATAATAATACTCGACTAGGGAATTTTAGGAATAAAATATTATTCATATAATCTCATTTTTAAGTCACATACTTAAAGATATATAATACGTATTAATATTTCAAGGATATTTATTATTCTTTCAATTTATAACGCAGTAAATAAATACATAATAAATATTAATTAAATAAAAAAAACATAATCCTTAATTATTTTCAATAAAACATTAAAAATATTGTCTCTAGGACACTAATACTAACAAAACTATGTCAAAGGTTTTCTAAGCTCATGCAAAGTGAATATGAAATGAGCATGATGAGAGATCTTAATTATTTTCTTGGGCTTCAAATAAGCCAAAGGACATATGGCATCTTCATAAGTCAAACAAAATATGTAAATGATCTGTTAAAAAGGTTTGACATGCAAGATTCCTCACCTGCCAAGACTCATATGTCTACAGCCACAAAACTTGATGAAGACAAGAAGGGCAAACGTGTTGATATGAAGACCTACATTGGAATGATTGGTTCTCTACTTTATTTGACTACAAGTAGGCTTGACATCATGTTCTCCACATGCCTATGTGCAAGGTTCCAAGCAAATCCAAATGAATCTCATCTCATTGCTGTCAAGAGAATTCTCAGATATCTAAAGAGAACACCTCACATGGGATTATGGTACCCCAAAGAAACATGATTCAATCTTGTTGGTTAAACAGATTCATACTATGCTGGTTGCAGAGTTGATAGAAAGAGTACCTCAGGAAGCTGTCAATTTCTTGGACAGAGATTGGTTTCATGGTACAGTAAAAAGCAACAATCTGTGTCAACATCCACAACTGAAGTTGAATACATAGCTGTTGGGAGTTGCTGTGCTCAAGTGCTTTGGATAAGGAATCAACTAAGAGACTATAGATTTGTTTTGGAGAAGATTCCCATCAAGTGTGACAATACTAGTTCCATCTCAATTGTGTCCAATCCTGTGAATCACTCAACAACAAAGCACATTGACATCAAGTATCATTTCATAAGGGAACATGCTGAAAATGGTACTATTGTACTGCTCTATGTTCCAACACAAAAACAGTTAGCAGACATTTTTACTAAGCCTTTGGATGAAGCCACATTCAACAGGTTGGTTAGTGAAATTGGAATGCTAAATCCTTCAGGCTAATTGGCAGTAAAAATGATTATGTAACTGTTGCAACAATCACTTCATAGACAAGATTTTTAAAATGAATTATCTAAGTGAATTAAAACTGGTGTATACTTATAAATACACTAGTCATATTGTTGTACAATATTTTTGAAAACAAAATTAGTAGCTTGGAATTATTTCAGTCTTATTCCAAGGGACAACCTGTAAAGAGTTGATATTCTTGTGCATCATTAAATAACAAGAGTATTTTTCTTAACACAATGATAATTTATCAAAAATATATTTCGGTTATATTAATTTTGATTAAATTTATTTGAAAATTATTTTGAGAAAATTTCTTTATTTTATTTTCCAATTGAAAATGAAATAATCTTATAAAACTTGAGTTTTTGAATAATTTGCCATCCTTTCAGACTTCTCGAACTAGTACAAATTTCCAGAGTTCTCAAATAAATTTGACTTGATTGAGTTCTCTATAGTCACTTTCAGAGTTCTCGAACAGTTTCTTTTTCAGACATCTCGAATCACTTGCTTACGAGTTCTCAAATCCTTTTTAACTCAGAGTTCTCGAATAGGTAATTTTAGAGTTCTCAAATCAATTTAAACAGTTTTTCTTTAAAAGTACTTTATACATTTCAGAGTTCTCGAACAGTTCAAATCAATTACAATTCTAGTCGAGTTGTCTAGGTAATATATATCGAAGTAGATCTAACACTTCATTTCTATACTTATTCAAAAACTCAAGGAACTCCTGTCTCTCTACAGTTACATTCGATTTCTTCAAGCTTCTATAAAATTCCTTCATTTCCTCTATTTTCCTTTTCTATACACTATTCTATGGTATTATCTAGCTCAACTATAACCTACACCATTCCTAAAACAAACTTTTTGGCCATCTCGCGTGATGCAGATGCCAAGGACCAGTACAAGTGATTCACAAAGTTCCTACTTGATTCATATTTGAAAGAACCTCTACTCTGAAATCCCACTCTCTACATGGACATTCTTGGGCAGTTTCTGGAACACTACTACTTGTGAAGATATAGCACTTGAAGATGGAGTCTCAAAGATTGTGTTCACATGCAGGATACAAGATGTGAACATAAGCTTCAATGAAGATGACATGAATACATGTATATCACTACCAACCAAGGATTTTGACTCAGACCCCACCAACTCAGACATAATAGAATTTCTTAACTTCATTAATTATGCTGATGAGAACATCAAGATTGGAAAAGTAATGAAGAAGTACCTAAGGAACGAGTGGTCATTTGTTTTTGACACTCTTGTTCGATTCTTCACCTGCAGGAAGACTGGCTTTGATCAACTCAGCTTAATAGCCTTGAAGCTTGGGCACTCTCTGGCCTACAACACCAAACTCAATGTTGGGAGGCTGATTCTTGGGGAGCTTGCCACTAGACTACCAAAGAGATGTAATGAAATATTCTTTCCTCGATTTATTCAATCAGTACTCAATTATAAAAATGATAAATTGATTGAATTGCCTGGAATGAACAAAAATAAAATTGGCTATTATAAATCCATGTCAAAGAATATCTTTGCATCATTGGAAACAAGAAGCACAGTGTGTAACTCTCTTCAAATTATTCCACACATGAGTATTTTATTTGATAGTTATTCACTTGTGAAGCCTAAATTTCATGCTCTTGACACAGTAAGAATTTCCAAGGTAGATGAAGAACAATCTCTACCTAACCCATGAAATTCTTACCCAACTGAAACCACTTCTTCAAATCCTTTAGATGTGAGTGAACAACCCTCTATATCCTCCCAATATGATGTAGTTGAAAATAAGAAAAAGAGGAAACCTGCTGTGAAGAAAAAATTAGAAGTAGTAATAGAAGAACCCGAGTCACATGTGGTACCTCTAAAGAGGAGGAGAAAAAATAAAGAGGCCACACAAAGCCCCTCTACACCCTCCCAACAGGATGCAGAGATTGTTAAGGGAATATACTTGTTACTAGATGCATTCTCTCAACAGAATGTATCTATTGAAATTGATAGCCATCCCACTCTACTCTGTAAAGAGTCTACACCATCACATGAACACACTCTTGTTGATGATAGGTGCAAAGTTGAAAAGGAAACACAGGTGCACATAAGACAAACTATTGAAACTTCCCCATTCATTAATGGGGAGTTACCAACACTCAAATCTACTATTCAAACTTCTTCCAATTCTAATATTTCATCTCAAAAAATTGTGTCTAGCCAAACACAAAAGGTTGTTGATCATCAGGAATCCACTTCTCCTGGTGAGCCAAATTCAAGTGACATAGTGCATGACGCTATGCTCACCACTCAGGACATACATTTAGATGGTGGGGGAATGCATGCTGATGCATATCCTTGTGATACCATCAAAGTCGCAGAGGCTTCAGGAGTATTTACTTCAGACTCTGTGGTGGTTGAGGATGCAACAATTCCCTTTGATCTCATTAATGAGTCATTGGAGCACTAGATATCTTCACAGACATTGGGAAATCCAGGAGACCTCCACACCATGCAAATGGCATCTCCTGGACACTCCCCAGTCATTCAAAAACTATCTCATAGGGAAAAATCACCTATCCATCCAGTGTCTAGAGAATCATCTGTGAAATTGGATGAGGACATAGATACTGAGGGGACCACTGTAACAGGTGGCTCTAGACCTAACTTTTTGTCACAATGGCTGAAACCTGTGCAACATGACAGGGAATCAGGACCATCATCTCATGGTGGGTCACTTTCAGATGAAAAGCTCAGGAAAATCTATGGCAATCAGTTGGATGGATGGCACCACATTGCTCAACAACTTCTCACATCTGATTTACCCAACAAAGATTATGTAGAGATTATGTTGGATATGCCAAAGATCAAAAGGAGATTAAAGATAAAAATACTTAAATGGCTGAAGAATGAGAGGCCAATATAGATGCTTAGTTGGATAACAAGGATAATGTGAGTATGGATGAGATGCTACACTGGATGAGACAGAAGTATTTGAAAACTCTTGGTTCTTGTGAAAAACTTTTACTCCATCAGCAATCTATGATGCTATTCATGAAGCTGTAAAGGTTCAACTCTAGTCAAATCATTATCTTGCTAGAGGTTTGTAGGCTGAGATTCGTGATCACAGAACCAAGGTAGAGGGAATTTTAAAAACTATTGATGAGAAGATGAAACCTGGAGGTATATATGGAAATATCTCATCCAAGGTTGAGTCTGGCAAGTCATCACTTCTCCACACCAAGATGGATGCAATGGAGAAAGCTTATAAGGAAATGATTCAAAGCAATGCAACCATTCTTGATATCAACAGAAAATCAACAACATGGTTCAAGTGTTGTATATAAACAGGCATGCAGACAGACTGCCTGAGGATGTGCCTCTTCATGACTTAACACCACTTCAAGTGGATATTTATTACCAATCCAAGACCAAGGATGAAGCTGTTAAGGCCAAAGCAATTGATACCTTGAATGCAAAAGTTGAATCCTTCACATCTATTATTTCTATAGTTGTGTCAAGTGTGAGCACTCTCATGAAGTAGTTTGACACCTCTAATACCACTCAAGGCACCACACTTGCTCAAATTTCTACTCAATTAGCATCAATGCAAACTCTTCTCTCCAATTTGGCAAATTCAAATCAAGCTCCAATAGTTCAAGTCTCTTCACAACTAAAGCCTAGTCATTCTTCATTTCTTACTCAACAATAACAAGATATCAACCCTAAGGGGGAGAAAGAAATGAGGGATGAAATTGAAGTTGAAAGATAAAAGACAGTGCTCAAAATATTGAGGCAAGAAGCAATAAAACCTCATGCTGATATGAAATTCTTACTAACCTTGAAGGCCATCAAGGCACATGCTAAAGAGCACCATTGGGAATACAAGAAGTTATTGGAGAAAGCCATTTTTATGGTTATAGGAGTCAAATTTGAATACAATGGCAAAATTTACAAGGGGCCAATAGTGCAGATGAAATCTGGCTATTTCAAAGTTTCACTCATTATATTCAGACAACTCACTTTCACAGAACTTGATTGCATCTCCAAAGCAATTGAGACTGTAACTCAAGAAGATGAAGAACTCAAAAATAAAGTCATTAGACCACTTCTATCACAGTCACTTCTTGAGGCATTCACCAATCCTGAAGGAGTTATGTATTTAGCCAAGGGAGATAAACTTGTACATTTTATGCTAGAAAAGCATCTGAATGAAGGGAACAAGAGTCAAATCATTTCTTTGATTGATCTGTTAGAAAATAAGAAGGTCATGTAATCAGAGGATGACATGAAGATTCTTGAGAAGCTGAAAGCCTTCATAAGTGGTCAAGTCTCTAAATTTGCCAATGATGAGCTCAAAAAGAAAAGAAAGGATGATGAAGACAAGAACAAAAAGGAAAATGAAGACAAGTCAAATTCAAGAAGTGATAAGGGATGAAAGAAATATAACAAGAAGAAGGAGAGTGAGGACAAGAAAAAAAGAGAGGATTCTGTCAAAGAGAAGAAGTATGAAAGGAATAAGCCTTCTAAGCAGCAAACTATTGGAGTTCATGTTAATACACCTACCAAAATTCAGGGTATTAATGTGACTCCAATAGTTTCTAAAACTATTATGATCTCAAAACCCAAATCACCAAAAAGACTTCTAGTCAAGGTTACTGCAAATGGAGTTATAAGAAAGGAATTGAATAAGAATCAAATCAAGAAGCTGAAGCCTTGTCAACAACTAAAGGTCAATACTGCCACTAGGATAAGTTTTAAGAAGCCTACTAGTTCTCTGCTAGTGAGGTGTCCAAAATGGAGGAAGCAAATCATTGTTCCTGACAAAGGTCTAACCATCAAACCTGTCCAAGAAATTGTTGAAGTGGATAAGATGAAACTCAAACAATAGAAGGCAGACAAAATCTGTAAGGTTGAGATAAGGGACAAGAAGGTGTTTGTAACAAACGTTTATGGAGAAGAAAATGAATTCTACCATGATAGCTCAAAGTCTACTACTCATGACATAAAAAGGGTAATCAGCCTTTATGATAAAAAGAACATGGTGAACAAATTGAAGATGGTTGAAATAGCTGAGTATTTGGATGAAAATATCAGAAAAAGATTGACAAGGTGAAGGGAGAGGAAGGAAATGATAGAGAGGAAGATCAAGGAGAAAAATGAGTTGGAAAGAAAGTCTGAAGAGCCAAGGAGATTGGGAAAAAGCAGAGTTTTCAAAGATCCAGACAAAGTTGAGTTTAAACTAAGAGATGAAGTAACTTCAAGAATAAGAATCAAATTTGTCAAAGATTATCCCATACAATTTCTACAAATTGCAGCTGATATTCTAAAAAATGCAATTTGGTTGAAGAAGTCATGGCTAAGGAAGAAATTCTTCAAGCCATTAAAGAAATCAAAGCTAAGGAAGAAAAAGAAAAGAAAGCAAAATATGATCTATTCATGCAACAACAACAACAACTTCAACAACAGAAATAGGTAGACTTGATATCTTGTTGATAATTTGTAAAACTATCTTTTTCCAAATTGGGGGAGATTATTGGATCATATCAAGCCTAAAGATATACTTACTTGTCTGCTATGTAAACTTAGACTATCTTGTAATATGTGGTGACTTGGTTTGTTTTAAATGTAATTTTTGCAGTTAGAAGTGATCTTTAAGTTATAATCCAAACTGTAGCTAAAGCCTCAAATAATGTTGGTAGAAGATTCGAGTCATGAATCATGCATCAGTAAGAATAAGGCTGGAGAAATAATGATTCAAGTTGAAGAAAGTTTCTAAGGAAAAATGCCTACCATTCGAGAAGTCTCACCATTCAAGAAGTTTGAGCACATACTGAAATTTTCTCTAAGTCACAGATTTGAGAAGATCATTCGAGAAGTGAAGAAAATGATCATTCGAGAAGTGAAGAAAATGATCATTCGAAAAGTAAAGAAAACGATCATTCAAGAAGTTCAGTATGGAATCATTCGAGAAGTCAAGTTGTGTGTCATTCGAGAAGTCAGGTTGTGTCTCATTCGAGAAGTCAAGCTGTGTGTCATTTGAGAAGTCAGGTTGTGTCTCATTCGAGAAGTATAAAAAGTTAGATCATTCGAGAAGTCTCAATCATTCGAGAAGTGACAAAGCTTGAACAGTTCGAGAAGTCCAAAGTACGCAAAATTGCAATGAAGTATGTACAGAGAACTCGAATGAATTAAATGGCTGATTTCAAGGAAGATTGCAGAAGAAACATACAAGATTGTGCAGAACTTTCTGTTTAGGGTCAGTCAAACCTGAACAAATGGTGACAAGTCTACAATGAAGCTAGGATAAACAAGCAAGACAAAAGATAGAAGCTGTGTGCAGATGTAAAGAACTGTCAAGTCTTAAGACTAAACTAGAAATGGAATGAAGTGTTTTGTAAAGTTTCATTTGTACTATTCCAGTTTTAGCTAACACTGTTTACAAAGGTATGTGGAGTTAAAAAGACATGTTGTCTATATAAAATAGAGTGTGCTTTGCAGTAAGGAGTAAAGGAAAAAGAGTGTGTATTGTTAAAATCCTTGTTTTTCTCTCTAGATCAAGAAATTGAGATTTGAGTTTGTTAGGTCCTGGAGATCGTAGAGGGGGGGTGAATACGATTCCCAAATAAAAATCTGACTTTTATTTATTTTTGGGACAACATAAAAATTACTTTGGTTCAAACCCAAGTACTGTTCATCATCTTCTTCAACCTCAAGAACACCATTAAAATAACCAAGATAATGAACGGTAAATCATCCAAAACACACAACACAACAAGATCCAAGAATATAACTTTATATTCATTGAAGTGGGGTAGATGCTACAACAAGTTCAAGAACAAAAGCTCAAGAACACAACAAAGAAATGATTTTTGGCTCCTCTAAAAATATTACAAATTCTAGATCTAGGAGACAAAAATCAAACCTATCTTCTAAACAAGATTTAGCAATGTTTACAATAGAAGAATAGATGAGTGGTGACACAAAGAAATTCATGGCCCCATAATATTCAAGATATGGAGTATGGCCATGGGGGAGAGAGAAAATAATTTTCTCTCTCTCCCCATTTTTTTCTCTGCCGAATTATCTCATAAGATGATGACTTGGGTTTCTTCTTTATATATTGAAAAAGGTGTTACTTTTTGTTTTTCCACCTTTTACTTTTGTCCACTCAAATCATATCTTCAAAGTCATGTGCCAAGCATGCCTTTGGAAATATTTAATGTAAAAGTAATATTTAATAAATATATAAAATATAAATAAAGAATATCTTTATTTATAAAATATATAAATAATTAAATAAATACTTTATTTAACTAAATTAAATATTTCCATTCCACTCTTCAATTTGTGTAGACTTCCTTATCCAACTACTTGGCCCCGTATACGTGACTCCACCACGTCCAAGTATTTGGCCTTCTAATCTGTGAAGCTTTAGTAAGATCCAATCAGGTTGTGCCGTCTGTCCCTTATCCATTAGGCTGACATTTCTCCAACACTGATTTACCACCTTTGTTGATCCTCCACATGACTCAAGAAAACCAACAACTTTAGAATGATTAAAATCATATTAACCGACGAGAGCTTGCCTCCAATGTCCTGACACTTGATGCAACGGTCTGGTTCATAAGTGACTAGTCTTGATAGGGGCTCTTGATTCCGAACATGATTCCACATTCTTCTTTGCAAACCTTACTTGTTGCTTCGATTGTAATGCACTAAAATCGTCATAGACTAAGACAATCTTCTGTAGCTTCCACATCCTTGAATAGATGTCAACATCTTTTATTCTCCACTGAGGCCTGAACATGTTAATGAACTTCTTCCAGTGAGCTTCAAGTCTGTAGATGATCCTTTGATACTTTGTCTTAACTGAACTCTGTGATCCAAGATTTCTGTGCACCTGCATATTATTACATGTCCTATTTTATTGTTGAGTTATCATCAACCATTACATAGAGATTACATTTAGCATTTCTAGTACACATGAAAGTGCAGTGAGTTACTTCCCTTCACTCCTATCTCCCCTTTCAGAGTTCGAATCTCAGATTGTAGCAAACCAAAATCTAATATACATTAGATTGAAAGTTTAAAGTGTGTGTTGTTCGATTGATTCTTGATTTCCGCATTTATCTATTACAAACACATTGTATAAACTATCTACATTAGTGAACCACTCAATCAAAAATTTTGAAGTAATCATTCACCCCCCTGATTAACTTAATATGAAACTCATACCTAACACCTATAATGTAGTACAATATATCAAAGTCAGAATACAAATAGATATAACGTTGAGACATAGGAAAATATAGTATAATGGTCCTAGGCAAACATAAAATCTCAAAAAATTGCACATTTCCTCCCCTGGTTCAGGATCTTCAGTCAAAATTTTTATTGTATTTTCTGATACAACCTTTTTTTTATTTCATATGCATACTTCCACAACAAAGCATACTGATCTGCATGCGTGCCCTGAATTTTCACAAGTGCCCTTGTCTTTGCCCTATAAACTGCATATTTACTGATATGACATTTCAAATCATCGATAATTTTCTTAGCAACCAACAAACAAAAATACATAAATTGGTAGCTATATAATATTATAAAGAAAAACAAATGCAATATAGAGCATGCATCTCAACAAGAACATGATAATATAAAACCCCCCTAAATCTTACTATATTTTTGTGGCTAACATTCATACCTCTATAACCAAGACATTCTTGTGATTTATAAACATTTGCATCTCCTTTAAGCCTTATATATTTTGTCATCTACTGTTGATTTCTACTGCAAGCTTACAATCAAGAGTTTTGCTCTAGGTTTTTGCCTCTCAGTCTCTTGGTCTCTCGATGATGTAGAATTGGAGGGAAAATAAGTGACAATAGACATATATATACATATAAGATTATAACCTGTGCAAAATACGAGATGAATAACTAATATTTAGATAAATTTATTTTTTTATATAATATTTTATTGATATTTACTATAAATTTTATAACGTTGAGAATTTATGTTAATATAATATTATCCTTGAGTAGTTGTATAAAAGGAGGACTATCGGGGGTTATACTTGTATGTTATTATACAATGATATTTATATATTAATATTTATAAACTTTAATGATATATTAAATAAAAATTATAGGATAAGTAGAATTCTTAAAAGCGAAAATATGGAATATAATTTAAATATAATATAATATTATCCGTGAGAACTTGTATAAAAGGAGGATTATCGGGAGTTATAATTGTATGTATGATATATATTCTTTTTAAAATTAGATTTTATTAAAATTGAATGGTTAAGATCGTTTACTTGGTTCATCTAAAATTGAACGGTTAAGATCTTTTTTATGGTTCACCTTGGACCAAAACTTTTAATCTTTCAACTTTAATAATATAGTATAGATCACTTTTATACAAAGTTACTGATGTACCCATACTGCTAGTTAATAATTGGCTTAAATGTAATTTAAACACTGTGTTATTAACAATATACAATTCAAACCCTCTTTTAATATATTTAGTAAATTTAACCCTACGTTTTTTTAACTATTTACAATTGAAACCTTTTTTAAAATAATTAGTAAATTTAACCCTATATTTTTGAACTATGTACAATTAAAACCTTTTTTTAAATAAATAGTAAATTTAACCCTACGTTTTAAAATATTTAGTAAATTTAACCTTGAATTTTTAATTTCGGAATAAAATAAATTTTAAGACAAAATTTTGAATAAATATTCGTCAAATGCACTATTGTCAATTTTTTTTATATAGATATTATCCAAGCATAATAGATATTTGCAATTATTAGGGTTTTTTCTTATAAAATGAATATTTAGATGTTCTTTTCTATATTAATATATCTATATGTATAATATATTATATATGTTCAATAAAATTTTAATATGTGTTTATATTATTCCATCTTGCCATCACACTTCCCGCTCAATATATTTATGAATGTTCATCACCGAATTTAATTTATTTTCAAAAATACTCTTCGATGAATATATTCTCGAAAATACTTTTTCGATATAAAATTTATTTATTCTGAAATTAAAAAGTCAAGGTTAAATTTACTAAATGTTTTAAAACGTAGGGTTAAATTTACTATTTATTTTAAAAAAGATTTCAATTATACATAGTTAAAAAATATAAGGTTAAATTTACTAATTATTTTAAAATTTTAGTAATTATTTTTAGAAAGGTTTCAATTGTAAATAGTTAAAAAATGTAGGGTTAAATTTACTAAATATATTAAAAGAGGGTTTGAATTGTATATTGTTAATAACACATGATTTAAATTATAAATAAGCCTTAATAATTATAAAAAAAAACTTAGCGATGTTAAAGAGTAACTAACAATATTTATGTAGAGCTACTATTGTGATATATCTTGCCACCAACTAATTTTTTAATTTACTCATCACTCCACAGAAAAATTAATTTTCGATCACACAAAGTGCAATTTAGGTCCCGTTTGGTATTGCTGTTGCAGACAGTTACAACAGTTTTTTGCTGAAAAACTGTCAGAAAGGTGTTTGATAAATTTTAAAATCTTCTGTCTAGAGAAACGCTTTTGGTCTATAAAAGTTGATGTTAGCGAAATCATGGTCTCATCCTTTTGAAAAAAGGAAGTAACTATCAGTTTCATCATCAAAATTTCTCAAAAATATTATTTTTATATATTATAACTCAAAATATGCATAAATTAAAAAAATTACTGAACAGTTATTTAATTATGATTACATCACTTTTTACACCTGACGTTTTTTCTGACGGAAAAGTAGTTTTCAGCTGAATTCACATACGGAACCTTAATTATTTATTTATCTCGCATTTACAGAATCATAAGCCGGTAACAATTATAGTCAAATAACCGGAGCACTTGATTGAACAGTTGAAATGCGGCGGAGCTAAGAATGGCCGGCGTGCGAGACCACCACACAAAGCGCACACACTCTCTCCCCGCCGCCGCTACTCTCTCCTCATCTCGCACCTCCTTTCTCCTACTCTCTCTTCTCTGCTCAGCCTCTCTCTACCTCGCTTTCTCTCTCTTCAAATCGACTTCTCTCTCCACTACTTCTCACTCTATCTCGGAAAATCAACCGCCGTGCGATTACTCCGATGGAAAGTGGATCTACGATCCGACGGTCAGATCTCCCCTGAGATATGATAATACGTGTAAAGAGATATTTAAAGGATGGAATTGCATTGCAAGTAACAAATCTAATGCGTTTGATTTATTCAAGTGGCGCTGGAAACCTAATCATTGTCATCTCCCTCCCTTTGATCCCATAGCGTTTCTTCGCTTATATAGAAACACTAATATAGGTACTCTCTCTCTCTCCCTCTCTCTCTATGCCTCTCTCTCTCTATGTCTCTCTCTCCCTCTCTCTCTCCCTCTTTCTCTCCCTGTCTCTCCCTCCCCCCCCCCTCTCTCTCTCTCTCTTCCTCTTTCCCTCCCTCCCTCTCTCTGTAGGCTAAAATTGTTTGTATTGGAGTATGACTCTCTCTGTATATATATTGCACGGAAGTTTGAAATGTTTTATTTGGTACAAGTAGATATATATGTGTTGGTTCAATGCAAACTAGCGTAGCCTACTTGTAGTGATTTTTAATAGCGATACTGGTGATTTGTAGACTATGCTGACTTGACTCGGTGATTTGTAATAGTGATTATGTTGGTTTGGAACAGCATAATGTAAGATAATGTTTAGCTTTTGCATAATATGAATATCTCTCATTTGGAATGACCTTACATTAGCATTTTCACTGAAAATGACTTAATGATGTAAACAAACAGCACTAAATTGCGTTGCGCTCTTCGATACAATGTAAAATGCTACTCGTAGACCTTATGCATCTTAAGCAGTGCAGGATTTGTTGGTGACTCCTTGAATAGGAATATGTTTGTTTCACTTTTTTGCACTTTAAAGAGAGTATCTGGTGAAGTGCGAAAGTGGCGTCCTGTTGGTGCTGACCGTGGATTTACATTTCTTCAGTACAACCTCACTATTGCATATCACCGAACAAATCTCTTGGCACGTTACGGTAGGTAAGCCATGTTTAATTTTGTAAAATGGAATTGCTCGCACAAGTGTATTGGATATTATTTAGTGCTAAATACTTGTATATTTTCTTGTGTTCTTGATACAACAAAGATTTGGATATGGCAGAAAATGTATGTTTTTATGCTTGTTATTAGCTCAACATCCCATGTTTATTATACACTTGGAGCAGACAATTCTGTTTTGCCTTATTGCTGCCCTATTTATATCTCTTTGAAGTTTCACTTCCACATACAAATACCTAATGAAGTCTATTCCAACAATAACTGATTATAACTACAGTAATTTGAGTAATCCTTCAATTTTTCTTCTTCTTATAATTAGCCTATGATCTCTTAAAAGCAAAGGTCCAGATTTGCTAAAATCTAGCAATTTTTTCCAAATTTATATTATCTTTGTGGACACTGGACACTATATAGATTCAAATGTAAAAGCTTCTACAATTGATTGACTGAATATCTTATTGACTACTATGGATCTTATTTCGGTTGGACCAGGCATGGTCGTCAAGATACCCATTAGTGTGTTCAAGCTTAAGCAGATTCAGTCCGCTTAGTATTGGTTGATTTACATTGTCTCTCTGTCCTTAATTAATGTATTTCATATGGATTTTAGAGTAGGATTTTACATGATTGGTTAAGCATGTTATAACTTAGACTAAAATCGTTTTTGTATATTAAATAGTTGGTCAGCCTCCGACAATAAAGGGAAGTTAGAATCTCTTGGATACAAAGAGGGCTACAGGGTTGATGTTGATTTACCTGATGGAACATGGGCAGAAGCACCAACTTTCCATGATATTCTCATCTTAAATACAGGACACTGGTAAATTTATTTTCATTCCCTGAATCCAATATTGCATCATTAACATGAACATCATACATTTTCCCTGTTGGTTGCAACAAAACTTTCTCTTCGTTCTGTTTTTATGCTATCTGGTGCTGAACTTTTGAGTCCTTGAAAGAGGTAGTGGAGGACTTAGCAATATCATGCAAGTTTAGATATTATCCATTTATCTGCCTTGATGCTATTACTTATTTGTTAGTATTGCTCACTAAACTTCATATACTTAGTTCAGTATATCATTGTTTGATTTTTGGTTGCTCTTATAGGTGGTGGGCTCCTTCAAAGTTTGATCCTGTAAAATCACCCATGCTCTTCTTTGAAAAGGGTATGCCATTGGTTCCTCCCATATCTCCTGATGTGGGGCTTGATATGGTTCTAGGACACATGGTATGATGGATGTCATTCTTTCATGACTATATTTTTTCTTGGAAAGTTTTTCTAAAATATTGTCAAAGCTCTTCTAAACATAGAGTTTTGCATGTTAAGGTTGTAGTGTAAAAGAACTAAACAAGGTCCCTCCGAATGCTGCCCATAAGATTCTAAAGATTAGAATATCTGTGACTTGGGGTTTCTTAATTAATATGCAATTTTCTTAGGAGTAATACTGGATAGCCCAAGCGGTAATGGGTTTATCCTCTGTCGTCCCAGGTCCTGGGTTCGACTCTGGCTCACCCCGAGTGGAATAAAAATTTGGAAATCTATAATCTTCATTCCCTTCCTCTGTGAATAGATTAAAACTGTTAATGCATTTTAAATTAAAATTTGGGCATCTAGAGTTGTGTCAAGAAGCTAGATAAGCTTTTTCTTTTTTCTTCTTAGATTGAGTTGCCATGGTGATATGAAAAATTCTTCATATTTTATTATACAAAAATCCTTAGTATAATGTACACAACATGACATCTTGTCAAATTTCATCTCTCCATATGTAGACATCCTTCGTGGAAAGAAATATGAGACCTGGTACAGTTCTATTTTTCCGCACCCAATCCCCTCGACATTTTGAAGGAGGTGACTGGGACCAAGGTGGTTCTTGTCAGCGTTTACGGCCTTTGATGCCTCAACAGGTTTGTTTCAGTTTAGAAAATACGTTGAAATATAATTCAATTTGTTCCTGTCATGGTTACTAATCATTATTCTAATTCTATGGTCCTCCTACATGTTTTTAAATTTTGTTTGTGTTCACTTGCAGGTGGAAGAACTTTTTGCTTTAAAAAATAATGGAACAAATGTGGAGACACGCCTGGTCAACCAGCACCTATACAAGGCCCTGAAGGGCTCTAGTTTCCATGTACTGGACATCACCCACATGAGTGAATACAGGGCTGACGCCCATCCATCCACATCTGGAGGGAAGAAACACGACGACTGCATGCACTGGTGCTTACCAGGGTTAACTGATGTTTGGAATGATCTTTTTATAGCACAGCTAAATACGGTTAAAATTAGGGGTTGATATTCTTCAATTTTGTAACCTCAAAATTTCTCTCATTTGGTTCCATGCAAAATTGCTTATCAATTGATCTAAATCATGTCTACCTGTCCTGGGATCAGAGATTATGATACTGGATTCCGTATGGAACTCTGAACAGTGAATTAGTTGGGGCCTCTGTCCTACGACCACGCCGGAAGATTATTATTAGTTTTGACCTTGTCATTTGGGGAAAGGGGAAGAAGATGGTCCTTTACTACCGGTACCAGGCTGTCAATTCTCATAGTTGTAAAATCACTATGTATAAATTAAGCATCAACAATTTTTTGAACATTCTTTAGTAGATGGGTATAAGTGTGTCAATTGCGTGCACAAGCATCTAATTAAGTTGCTTTCCTTGCCTCGTCTGCTTATGACTTATCTAATTAATAGTACTGAGTAGGGCGGTTCATGAACAGAGCTGAGCCGAGATTTGTCTTAAATGAGCCAAACTTATTTTTTTTTTTCCTGACGAGCCGAACTTTCTTATTGCACAAAAAATGTGTTCAAGCTTGAGTCCTTAATGAGCTGTTCGATAACATTTAAGTTTTACATGAAAATAAAAGGTTTAAAACTCACTTGATTCAACTAATTATCGATTTTTGACTCAATTCAATATTAAATTTTAATCTATTATCCTAAATGATTTACATATTAAATATTTGAATTGTAATTTTAAATTTAAAACGCTAGAAATATTATAAAAATATTCAGAATATATTTTATTTTTTTCGAGTTTTAACGAGCTGAACCGAGCTCGAGCCGATCATACTAAAAGCTCGGCTCGAACTCATTTTTTTAATGAACACATTTTTGTGTTCGAACTCGAGTTCGAGCTCGAACAAGCTCGTGTGTATATATATATATATATATATATATATATATATATATATATATATATATATATATATATATATATATATATATATATATAATGTTTCCCGAGGGGAATTGATGGCCACTTTAAGGTTTACTAATTATACTTGCGACCATTGTTCTAAAAATCGGTGATTAAATAATTAATTATCGATTAATACCGGTTCGGTAACTCACCAAACTGATTAAATTCTCTATTATCCAATTAATCATTCCGATGAATGCCTGATTTATCCGATTAATCCATATTCCGTGAATTTACCGACTAAGTCCGATTTCTGCTTTTTACAACATTGCTTGCAACCCATAAATATATTTCCAATTTGTTTTTTTTTGAAACCATATTTCCAATTTGTTAAACATGCTAAATCCAAATCTATTCGAATAATGAGTCTTATAGATTACAAGTGCAGGAGTGCAACCTTATAAACAAATGAAAAATATTGGGTACCCCAAAAATTGTTGTGCATATAGATATGAGAAAAAAAATTGGGATAATTTTTAGGTACGTAGCATTTCTCTAAACAAATACTCGATGAATTTTATATACAAAATCAAAACATGAACTTCCATAAATCTGCGCTAGGCCTTCTTAGCGCATCTCCAATAGCTCCCTTATTTAAGTCCCTAAATTAAAATTTAAGGAATGAGACTGAAAAATGGGATCTAACAGGGTACTAGTGATTCCTTATATCACTAGGATTCCTTAGAATCTACTTATAAATAGGTTCCCCTAAGTATGTTATAACTTATATTTTACAATAAAATATTATAAACATCATCTTTCTCTCTCTATTATATAATATATCTTCAATAATAAAAAGTATTTTTAATACTAAAATATAAGATGAAGAAGGGATATAACTAACATTGTTGGAGTTCAAGTTACTTATCGATATCATAACTTACTAAGATTTAATATCTATGTATATATATATATAATAGCAATGATGCGGTGACGGTTTTTTTTCTCCCCCGAAAGCCTGTTCATTTCACCTTGAGTCTGCGTTTTCCACTTAAATTGCCTCGCATTAACAGAGAATTTCATTGTTTTAAATTATTATTTGTTTAATTTTAAGTGAAGTTTTAGTTTAAAGTAAAAATATTAGTACTAACTATTATATAATTATTATATAAGTTTAATAATGATATTAAATAATTTTTGTACTAGGTAAATTAATATTTTATTCTTATATCACTACTAAACCCTGCATAGTATAAAAGAGTTGTCGGCTTTTAAGAAAGTTATTTAATTATATATTTTTGATTTATAATCGTAGAAATTATATTTTTATAATAATTTCTATTTCTATTTTTATATTTCTATTTGATTTTAAAATTATTATAATATATATATATTATTTTTAAATTAATAATTCATATAATATATTTTAAAATTTAATTATTATTTTTAAATTAAAATTATTAACTTAATTATTTTTCAACAATTATTAAATATAAAATTTTGATGAGATACAGGGATAGCTCGTTGACGTGGTAAGCTCACGGGAATTTTAACTAATTTTCCTAATTTCTAATAAATTTATGTTCATGTTTAGTGCCGTGTGATCCTATGTCAATTTCGTTTTCTCATTATTAATTAATTTTTTTTAGTTACTATACACTTATAATTTTTATCCAACTACAACGATAATTTTTTTTTTATCATTACTTTATTTCTTTTCAAGATATTAAGAATAAAATAATTTTATTTAAAATTTTAGTATTTTAAACAATGAGAAATATTTATTTATTTTAATTTTAAACTGCTTCCCATAACTGTTAACACACATAGGTTTCGAGTCTCATCAAACACATATCTTATAATTTGTTCAATCTCATGAGACTTATAATATTTATATTAATAATAAATAATTTTGAATCGGGTAAATTTTTTTATTGTATAAACTAATTAATATAATTAATAGTATAATAATGTTTTTTCATATAGATATTATTATAATTAGTTTCTCTTTTATAGTTTGAATTGTATGCTAATGTGTTAATTACTGAAAAACTAATGATAAAAATTTATTATAATATAATTATAAAATATTAAAATATTAAAAGAATATGTGCATCACATTAATGCTTCAAAATTTTATGTTAGAAGTCATTTTAATTTAATTTATGTTTCAAAGAAATTTTACTTCTTACATATATTTAAGATTGTTAGTAGTTTTCAAATATGAATTTATTATTTCTTTTCCTAATTATGAAAATTTTAAAATAAAAAAGATTATTTGAAGTCCAACTTACTCCAAGAACCCATATAAAATTATTTAATTTTACTTTATTAGTTAATTTGAATTCTTTTATAATACCTTTTTGGAATGATGATGTGATATCTGTAAAATAATTTTAAATTAATATTTAACTAGGGGTTTTGATTCGGAATAAGTGATAGTTAACAATCATTTATTGGTGATTTTTTTACGTAGATAGTAAAAAAATTAATTAGGCTTCCAAAGACGCGGATAGATAACGTGATTCCTGAATTCATAAAAAAAATTCAATGTTTGTTAATACTATCCGTAAAAAATTATAATGAAAAAATGATGATGACAAACAATTGTCAAGGTCGGGAACCCTTTAACTATTATCTAAATTTACATTTCTATTCTCTATTAATATTATTAACAACTAGATTTCATCATTCTGATTTTTAAATTATAATAAGATACAAATACAAAAAATGTGTTAGAAAATTATAAATATTGATAAAAAATTAAACGAAATGATTTATAATTTTTTTTATGCAATTATTCCTTACTAAATAGAAAAAATAACTTAAAACTTTTATAATCAAGTAATAGGGGTGACGGCTAACAAAAATATAAATAATATATATTTAATATATTTCACTTTATATTACTCAATATTTTATTTATATTATAATTTATACTATTTAATATTTAATTTATAATTTTTTTCAAATAATTTTTTTTTTGCCAAGATTCAAATAAATTTTTAATATTAAAATTAATATATATGTTTTAATATATACTACATTTATAAAAATAGATATAAAATATAGTTAAATTAATAATTTAAGTAATTGATTCAGGTCGTGTATAGCACGGTAATATTCCATAGTTTTATATTAAATTTAAGGAAAGAATTAGCGGAATTGCTCTTACTTTCCTAACTCTAGCAACCCTTTCTCAGCACACTCAAGCCCAAAACTCAGATCAGGACTTTCTCGATGCACATAACTTAGCTCTTGCACAGGTCAGTGTTGGACCGATGACATGGGATGCCACCGTGGCTGCCTATGCATTAAACTATACTAACTTAAGGGTCAGAGATTGCAATCTTATACACTCCGGGGGTCGGTATGGTGAAAACCTATCGCTAAAGGCACTGGTTCGTTCACTGGTACTAATGCAGTTAACCTGTGGGTACGTTGAGGAGAAGGCAAATTATAATAATGCAACAAATACTTGTGCGAAGGATCAGGTTTGTGGCCACGGTAACGCGTCGCCATCTCATTGTCTGACTTGGATGATCATTGGCTGCTACCTTGAAAATGCAAAATCAACCATCAGGTTTGTGGCCACGGTAACGCGTCGCCATCTCATTGTCTGACTTGGATGATCATTGGCTGCTACCTTGAAAATGCAAAATCATCCATCAACTCCATATATGATACTCTTTCCATAGCACAATAAGTGTTTTTATTTTTATTTTTGTGATAAATTAAAAATTATTTTTTAATATTTTTTAACAACTGAAAAATATATTTTAAAATTTATTAGATATATTTTTTAATGATATAATTTTCTTTTTTTTCGTATTTATATATTATGTATAATATTCGGTCAAAAATTGATCAATTTGATTAACAAAAGTCATGACAATTATTTTGAGATGAAGGGAGTAGTTTGTAGAAAGTACCCATTAGTAGCATACCTGAAATCAAGAAAGAAATACCAAGATTAGTTCGAGGCACGTGAAAATCACGTTATCCTTAAAACAGATAAGCCCCTCCCGTCGGTGCTTGAAGGTGTGTTGACCACCGTCTCCCAGGATACAACAACGAATAAAGGTGGTCTTAAGCACAGAAAACCCGCATTCTACAAACCGAACAAATACGGTTTCTATCTCACAGAAATTGAACATAGAGCTCTAAGAGTAGTATGCAAGAAGTTATGAAATTTGTGAATATTTTTTTTCTCAAACAATGATGCAAATGACTCAATTTATAGGGAAAAAATGAAATGTAACTTGCAAATAAATTAATTTGTAACCTACACAATAATGACCAAATAAAATTGGCCCATTATTATAAGAGTTACAAATCAACTCATAATCAATTACAATTCAAAATTCAAAAATATGCAATTTAATTTTATTCAAAACAAATATTCTAAAAATCCCCCACATGAATAAAATTTACATTGCAAAACGACATTTTGACACAGAGATAGAAGCATGCGATAGAAACCATCATAGGATAGGTAGGTGTTACCCCTTAAACTTTCCCTTATAAGAATGTATTTACATTTCTAGAATCTCAGTAGTCACATTGACCTTGAACTACTCTTTTGTATTGTGAAATGATGATACATCCCCCACTGGAGTCTTTCCCTATATTTGTTCAGTTCTCACTATTAAGCCCATTTTGGTCCTGAACTTTAACCTGGTTCTGTGAGTTATACCCAGAATTCGTCCTCACAATTCTTTCTTAAAACGACCCCACTTCACTCACATAGGTGGTCTCTTTAAATAATACGATTGTATTATTTTGTTCGACTTATCGACACACAAGATCATTAAAAGCATAGCTTAGCCTTAACCAAATTTTATCACTATTTTTCATCATAGGAATGGACCAGGGAGTAAAACCCCCATAGTGATCTCACTAAGTCTTTACAGTTAGGTTGTCCCATTGAACCAAGATCCGGGGATCTCCAGTCAACAAGGTTGAGTTTTCTTTATACCGATTTTTATTATGGGATTTAGTCACATTCCTTTCGATGATTTATCAACTAACTCTTTTGTTAACCCATTGGTTAGCGGATCCGCGGTGTTATCTTTTGATCTGATAAAATCAATAGTGATAACTCTAGTTAAGAGTAGCTGTCTAATGGTGTTGTGTCGACGACGAATATGCCTCGACATTCCATTATAAAGTACACACTCAGCTGTACCTATTACTACCGTAATAACACAATGTATACAAAGTGGTGGTACATGCATCTCATATCTAGGAATATCCTCTAAAAATTGGCATTTATTGATCAGCTTTATCCAAAGCTACAAACTCAGCTTCTATTGTATAATTAGTTACAACCGTTTGTTTTGTAGATTTCCACGAGATTGCTCTGTCTCCTAGCGTAAATACATATCCACTAGTAGACTTTGATCCTTTTATACCATTTATCCAGTTAGAATCACTATATCCTTCTAGTACACTTGGATATGTTGTGTAATGCAATCCATAATCACACGTATACCTTAAGTACTTTAGTTATCACCTTCCAGTGATCCATACCTGAATTAGTTGTGTATCTACTTAGCTTGTTTACAGTGAAGGCAATGTCTGGTCTTGTACAATTCGTTAAGTACATCAGACTTCCTATCACTTTTTCATATTCTCCTTGAGAAACACCATCTCCTTTATTTTTCAAAAGATGTAGAGTCATATCAAACAGTGTTCTTGATACACTAGAATCATCTTTGTTAAATTTCTCAAAGATTTTATCAACATAATGTGACTGATTTAAAATAAATCCATTCGATATTCTTAGGATCTGTATCTGTAGAATCACATCAGCTAAGCCCATATCCTTTATCTAGAACCTTGAATGTAATATGTCCTTAGTAGATTTGACCATTTTGTCATTACTACCCATGATGAACATATCATCAACATAAAGACACAGGATCACATATCCCTCAATTGTGTCTTTGACATATACACATTTGTCACATTCATTGATTTTGAATCCATTTGATAGCATAACACAATCAAATTTCTGGTGCCAATCTAGAGGTGCTTGTTTTAAGCCATAAATTGACTTAACTAATTTACACGCTTTATGTTCCAATCCTGGAACTATAAAACCCTCAGGCTGCTTGATGTAGATTTCTTCATCCAAATATCCATTTAGAAAGGCTATTTTAACATCCATTTGATGCACTTCAAGATTTTGCAATGCTGCAATAACAAGTATCATCCTTATAGATGCCATTCTCATCACTAAAGAATACGTGTCAACATAATCAAGAAATTTGTATTGCTTATAGAACCCATATAAGCATTTCTCGATTCCATTATTGTGTTCTTGTGAATATCGGGGATTTTTGATTCATGTACAAGAAATTTTTATGCACTACTGTTGTGTACATATCCAATAAAAATACAATCCACTGTCTTTGGACCGATTTTCACCCTTTTTGGTTCTGGTACTAGAACCTTTGCAAGGTACCCCCACACTCATAAGAATTTAGAAGAAGGCTTCTGTCTTTTCCATAATTCATAGGGTGTCTGCTCTTGATTTTTTTGGGGTATCCTATTCAATAGATAATTTGCTGACAAGATAGCATCTCCCTACATAATTTCAAGTAACCCTGAACTTAGCAACATTGCATTGCTTATTTCTTTCAAGATCCTATTTTTACGCTCAACAATTCCATTTGACTGAGGTAAATACGGTGCAGTGACTTCGTGAATAATTCCATATTTTGCACAGAATTTACCAAACGGTGATACATATTCACCTCCTCTGTCACTTCTTATCGCCTTAATTTTTTTTTACTCTGAGTTGAGTTTCAACTTCATTTTTATAGAGTTCAATTTTTTTTATAGCTCTATCTTTGCTTTTTAGAAAATAGACATAGCAAAATCTTATACTGTCATCCACAAATGTGATAAATTACTTGTTACCATCCCTTGTTTGTTTTGATTTTAAATCACACATATCACTATGGATCAAATCTAAGGGTTTTGTATGTCTTTCAATTGTTTGAAACGATGATCTTGTTAATTTTGCCTCCACACAAATTTCACATTCGTGTTTCAAAATTATTTAAAATGTTGATATATGGTTCATGTTAATTAATCTACGCATAGTTTCATAATTAACATGACCTAGTCTACCATGCCATAAATTGAAAGACTCAAGCAAGTAAGCAGAAGAATTATTCTTATTAATACTCTTCACAGTCATTACATTGAGTTTGAAAAGGCCTTCAGTGACATAGCCTTTTTCTATAAACATTCCACTCTTAGAAAAAATAACCTTATTAGATTCAAACACCATGCAGAATCCATGCTTGTTCAACAACGAGCCAGAAACCAAGTTCTTTCGGATCTCTGGCATATACAGCACATACTTAAGAGTCTACTCCTTGCCAGAGGTCATCTTCAGCACAACATTGCCCTTTCCAAGGACTTCAGATGTTGCAGAATTCTCCATGAACAGATTCTCTCCAGTGGCAGTTGGTGAGAAGGTATGAAAATCTCCTTGCTTGAGCAAATGTGCCTCGTAGCACCAGTGTCAATCCACCATTCTTTCGGATTAGACCCGATCAGATTCACCTCAGAAACCATATCAGAGAGATTGATTTCAGATATGTCTTGAGCTACATCATCTACCAAGTGAGCCTCATGTTTCTTCTTCTTTGATAGTCTGCACTCAGTTGACTTGTGACCCATCTTGTCACCATTGAAGCATTTTTCTTGAAATTTCTTCTTCAAAACTCCCCTTTTCGATTCCAAGTTGGGCCTCTTGTCTGGTTTCCCTTTCTTAAACTTGAAGTTTTTATTGACCTCCACAACATTAGCATTTGAAGAGCTGACAGAACGATTTTTATTATCCTCCTCAATATGGAGTCTCAAGACAAGGTCTTGCACTGTCATCTCCTTTCGTTTATGCTTCAAATAATTCTTGAAGTTCATCCAACCAGGGGGCAACTTTTTATTAATCACAGCAACTTGGAATGCCTCACTCATGGGCATAGCCTCAGCTTCCATGTCATGCATGGTCATCTGAAGATGTTGCAATTGATTAACCATTTTCTTGGAATCCACCATCATAAACTCGAGAAGTCGGGACACTATAAATTTTTTAGTACCCGCATCCTCAGTTCTGTACTTCTTGTCGAGTGAGTCCCACATAATGTTGGACGTCTTTAACACACTATACACATTGTACAATGAATCACTCAAGCAGTTCATAATATGATTTTTGTACAAGTAATCTAAGTGGTTCCATGCTTGGACTGCACTAACACGCTGAACATCAGTGTTACCTTCTTTCAGCGTAGGTGCATCCTCAGTCAAGAACCTCACAAGGTTCAAAGTGGTAAAGTAGAACAACATCTTTTGTTGCCACCTCTTAAAATTCAGCCCACTGAATTTTTCCGGTTTTTCCGCCTGAGCGGTTACCGACACAGCCGCATTTGGCACCACAAGGGTCACCGCATTAGGCACAGACACTGCCTCAGCAGTTACATCACCAGACAAGCTAGCTCCGTCAATACCAGTCATCTCTGAAATCAAGAAAACAATAATTTCAATTAATTCACCTGAATAAGTAAACAACTATAAATAATTATTTACTCAATTAAATAAATTAAGAGGAATTATAACTATAAAAAGTAGTATGCCATGCTTTTATAACAAATCACATATAAGGCAAATAAGGCAGAAGATTTATACTAACATGCTCGGCTAGTAATACAACGACTCTAAAATAATATAAGCAACCAAACAGTTACTAAAATAAATTAAGTAGCGAAAGAATACGGTAACAAATAGATATAAAAGATGTGCATGCTTGTATTAAACCGTAAATAAAATTATATTAAACTCTTGAAGAAACATATAAAATGTTATTGAACAAAATCATTAATCACATGTATGGCAAAAGGATTATACTAACATGCTCAGCTCACAACAAAAAAAAACACAGAAGGTAATAAAAATAATATATAACCAAATAAATGCTAACAGAACATTACAAAACCATATTATAAACACCGTCTCATTCTTACAAAATTAGAAAAGGCTATATTTACCAAACTAGCTCGAGATTAACAATCCAAATTTTTATTTCCGAACTAGGAAGAAAAAAAATTAACAATGACGTACATCATAAAAACATATAATTATAAAACACCAATTCTATTATAAAAATAAAATTAGAGATAAAGAAGCATGTTGACATAACAATATAAGATACTAAAATAAACATGCTAATAATACTTTGACCAACAATAGTAAAAATATGCATGTATATATAGTATAAAACACATAATGCATGAATATTGACATATAATTTCAAGAATATAAACTAAAATATAAAGATATCATCACGTACCAAAACTAGAGGCATGACTTGAAAAAAAACAGAGTTAAACACTCAAGCCTACCCAAATATACATAAACAAAGCCTAAAAAAAATTTAAGCATGCATATTAAAATACGCAAAATAGGGAGAATTGACTATTCTAATCAAAATATTGACCACAGGGAGCCACATGGTATATGTTATAATGCTAACATATCTCTAATGAATAGCAGATGGCAAATAAGGCAAACAAAAATTATCAAGATACTTCTGCTGCATATATTATCAAGATTACACCCAATCATGTAAAGAGCACAAGATTATCAATTTGACAAATATTACAAATCGTATACTCCCGTAAAAATCCAAACAAATTAGTTTATGGATTAAACTAATTCATATGAATTATGGGATCTGTTTTAAGCTTGTAGAAAGTACCGATTAGTGGAATACCTGAAATCAAGAAATCAAGAATGAAATACTAAAATTAGTTCGAGGCACGTGAAAATCACGCTATCCTAGCTTAAAACAGATAAGCCCCTCCCGTACGCTGCTTGAAGGTGTGTTGGCCTCCGTCTCTCAGGATATAACGAACAAAGATGGTCTTAAGCACAGAAAACCCGCCTTCTACGAACCGAACAAATAATGTTTCTATCTCACAGAAACTGAACCTAGAGCTCTAAGAATAGTATGCAAGAAGCTATGAAATTTATGAATATTTTTTTTCTCAAACAATGATGCAAAGGATTCAATTTCAGGGAAAAAATGAAATGTAATTTACAAATAAATTAATTTGTAACCTACACAATAATAACCAAATAAAATTGGCCCATTATTATAAGAGTTACAAATCAACTCATAATCATTTACAATTCAACATTAAAAAAATATGCAATTTAATTTTATTCAAAACAAATATTCTAACATAGTTTAGATAAGATATTATGTACAAATATTTTCATCTAAATACTTGTGTATGTTTAATTAGGACCAATTTATTTTGTGTTAACATTGTGCCTTTCTTCTATTTATGTACTGTGAATAATAATTAATACACAATTCCCGATTGAGGATTTTCATATATTCTAGCACTACTTAATTGGGAGTCGATTTGTCCGAACAAGAGCATTTGCATGGACATGGTTGAATGCAACTCTGCAACTTTGAAACTTCTAATTAGCAAAGAAAAAGGAGAAATGTTAAATATCCTAAAATTTTCCCACAAAAAAATTCAAATGTTACAATTAACATTTTATTGAAAATTTGAAATATCCAGCTGAAACAACCGCGGTGATGAAATATATTATATATATGCGAAGTTCTATTGGGAAAAAATATTTCTCTCAAGCAGAAAATGCCTATCCAAAGCAGATAGAATGCGCGGTTATGTTAATTGTTCAGTATAGTATATCATGGTTTATTATATTTTATGTTTTCAACAATAAACCTATTCAGCATATACAAAGATATATAGGCATAAGGTCGCGATAACAAATTAGGTACAAATTAAATTGGTTGTCTACAACAAATAAATTATACATTGAAGGTCAGATACGACCGTCTAAAACAAGAAAAATGGTACAGATTCTAAAAATTATCCCAAAATTTGTCCCAAATACTGAGTTGTTATATATGTAATTGATAATTTTTCTATAATAATATGAGACCCCGCGTGCATACCACCAATTAAAACAAGCCATATGTCACTCATGCCACGTTATTTGAGAAAAAAATTTTGAGATAACTTTTGAGGTACGTAGCATTATTTTTAAAAGAAACTCCTATTTTTTAACCTCAAATTGCTCTTAGGTTTTTTATTTTCATATTTTCCAAACTACACATCAAATTTGTGTTCAAATTAGCTAAAAAAATATCAAATTTGTGTTTCAGTTTGAATTTCAAATTTACGTTCAAGTAAAGAAAGAAAGAGTAAGCTGCCTCTGCCTCAAAAGAACCAATTTTGTCTCATACTACCCCCTTAATTCCATATTAAAATAATTGTCCATTTTGCGTCAAGAATCAAAGTTCACACAAATTTGTTTTGGACACATTTTAAAAGTACTCATTAATTAATTTAATTGTTTATATTTAAGATAAATCTTCTTTATTTTCTTGAGACTTGGGTTTTTTGACCCAAAAAAATAACATGTTAAAATATATTTTAACATTTTAGTGGTTTAGATGAGTCACCGTGGAAATTAATTAGTTAACTATTTCATTTTTTTTTTGAAATGGATGGTTATTATGATATAAAACCCGAAATTAACAGGATCATTATCATATACTATCAGTTGGTTTTACCCATAACCATTTTTCATGCACCGCCCTTAAATTTTAATTAAAGTACCATAATTATACGTAAAGTGTAATACATGACTTGAGCTGAAGGTAGTTTCTTCTTTCAGAAAAGCTGATAATCAAGTGGTAACAACATCCATGTATACGTGACATACGTCTTCTAATTTCTTAATCCTATTAGTCTACCCTTTACATAACCTCACATCAAAGCTAAGCTTAATATATACGTGTACTTTTATCATGCATGCATGTACACATTTTTACAAGGGGGACTGAATACTGATGGTGACTTTAGGGTTTACTTAATCTTGTAACCCTATTTTTCTACTTTTCTGAACATGCCAAATCCAACTTGATTTGAACAATTAGTGATCTAGTTACCAATTAAGCCATATAAATACTCAATTAGTAATCCACATTCTTCATCCAATACCCTCATATTTCATTATATAACATCACAACATGTACTTCCATCTTCTTACTTTCCTAACCCTAGCAACCCATTTTCATCACTCTCATGCTCAAAACTCCAACCAAGACTTTCTCAATGCACATAACACAGCTCGTGCTCAAGTCGGTGTTGGACCGATGACATGGGATGCCACCGTGGCTGCTTATGCATTGAACTATACTAACTCAAGAATTGGTGATTGCAATCTCGTACACTCCGGAGGCCCCTATGGTGAAAACCTAGCTAAAGGAACTGGCTCATTCACCGGAACTGCTGCAGTGAACTTGTGGGTTGCTGAGAAGACTGATTATACCTATTCATCGAATACTTGTGCTGCGGGTAAGGTCTGTGGCCACTATACTCAGGTGGTCTGGAGGAACTCGATCCGGCTTGGATGTGCTAGGGTTTTGTGTAATAATGGCCTGTGGTGGTTTATTACTTGTAGCTATGATCCTCCAGGTAACTATATTGGCCAAAAGCCTTATTAGAGGAGTTTGAAACTTCAAAGGCTAGTAATTTGTATGTGACGAATAATTTGCCTCTTATAATGATCCTCTTATAATGATCGAATTAAGCCATAATAAATTAGTTGCTGATCACTAACTATTGATCAGATGTTGTATGAATTCTGTAACATTGAAGCATATATGAAATGAGTAAGTGCTTGTGCTGCTAGCTTTTGGGGACTTGAAGTTGAGAATTGTTCGATCTTCATGATGCTGTATTATTTTTAATTTTTTAATTTTTACCATATTTATAAAAATGTGTGCTGAATTAATTAGAACTGCACACAGTTTATGTATAATTAACTTGCTAAAATTAAAAGAAAAATAGTAAACATACCAAATTTATCATCAAAATATATCTTAATCGGATATGACATAATTAAATAAGACTGTATTCGAAAACATTGAAATTCATTTTAAATGATGGATATCAAATAACATGAATTGATTATTATTTGATTTTGTAAGCTAAAATTTAGAGTTATAGACATTTATACAATTATATTCTATTTCATTTAATAATATTTCTTTAATAATTAGGCTTATAAGAAATCTCGGAGTGAGTGAACAAGAGTCCAACCCATGACAAATAATAAGCCCTTTACTATTTGGGCTAAAGTCATATGAAATATAAGGTTATTTTAATCTCATTATAAATAAGGGTATGCAAGAATAAATTTAAGATATCATCATCCCAGAAAAACCGCATTGTGAATAACCCGAGAAAATGCCTTATATAACATATAAATTCAGTGTCAAAGGTGGCCAAATTATCACTGTTTGGAATTTGTGTACGATATACCCCTTTCTAGACGCATACTAAAAATGCGTATGTTCTTGTCTCTCTCTAACTCCCCTTGCTCTCTTTTTCTTTTATCCATACACATATATGTATCTTATTAAATTTTGATGTCTACTACATTCACAAATTAAATCAAAAATCAAATCAAAGTAAATTTATTGTGTTTGCATCGGCTTAATTTCCATCATATAATACAAGTAATAATATTTAAGAAGGTGTTGATGGTATTTACAATTGTTTAGGTAGGAAATAAGGTAGAGAGAGTTGAGAGATACGAGGATGATAAAGAAAAATTAAACTGCAAGCGGGTGGTATTAAAAATATGAAATTGAAGGAGAAAAATTGAGGTGGGTTACATTAGTATAGAAGTTGAGAGGTGTGGACGATGTGGAGAGACATTAGACATACAAGGAGCAGTATTTCCCTTTTACAAATACGCATCGTGGGAATGGGGTCGATCTTAAGGCACACACATTTTGTAACCATTGACGCATTATTTACATATGTATGCAACTATGAACGCATTGGCTATATGTGTATATGCCTATACACATCTTGTTCATTGCATCAATTTGGACACTATGAACGAAAAATGAAAAGTGATATTCTGATTGTTTCTACCAGAATTTTCTCAAGTCAAGACATGACGACTGCAGAATGAGAGTTGACGTCTCGACATGAAGAGACTCGACGACTACAAGATGACATGACAGAAGTGGAGGACAACAAGATCAAGTCTTTCGATTGTTCAACAACCCTTGAAAATAGGAGGGGAGTTATCAATCATCCCTAGTCTGTAGTTGAGTGAAGATAAAGTATGGATGAAGAATAGGGCAACTGACGAGTACACAAGACATTGACAAGAGCTGACTAAGTCTACCCGTCAACCGACGAAAGCAAGAACAGGTCTACCCGTCAGCCAACTATCCTGAAAAATAAGAGATAACATAGCAACTCTTTCCTATAAATCAGTCACCATCCTTACAATGTAGCAACTTGAAGCTATCAACCACCTGAAGAATAGGATCGTGAGCATGGATAATGACTGCTATGTATATACAATATACATTGAGGAGAATATCTACACAACAATTACTACAACATAATTAGAACATTACGCACCCTCACCCTTCTTATTCTAGGGCTAAACCTAGTTCTTTTCTGCATAATTATTTCATTCTCTACAAAATACATATTCATTACACATATAATAGCTAAAACTCTATACCACTCACTTATCTATACAATTATACTCTCCTACGTATACACTACCATACACGTATTATATGATAAAACCTACTTTCTTATGGTCTAAACCTACATCATATCATAACAACCATTTTATACAACACTACTACTACTACTATTTACACTTCTTTTACAACTTTTATCACCTCTCTCAACATATTCTCTGCAGAATTCAGCCGACGATTAGCAGGTTAACAGCTGACGAGTAGCCGACGAGTAGATACACAGAGCTGACGAGTACAAACTGCAGTGGACATATAGGCTGTTTTGCACTTGTATTTCATTTCCAATCATTTGTAACAATTGTACGACTTATTCTAATGGATCATCTTGGCTGGGTCACTCCCGCCCGCGGTTTTTAACTTTTAATAAGGGGTTTTTTGCGTCACTAAAATTGCATGCGTTCTTGTTCTTTTCTTTACTTTTTTGTGCTCTACTTTTTTACTTATCCTTCAAACACGATATCAATTAGAATTAGCTATTAACCCTATAAAATTTGGCTAAAACCTTTTGGCGCCATCTGTGAGAAATTAGCTAAGAGTCTATATGAATACAACGACGATGGAGGACAATCCACAATGTGAAGAAACTATAAATCGTGATAACAACCCGACAACGGATGATGAAATGCTTACAACCATAAGAAGTCTACAATTTGACATGGATTTGTTACAATCAAATACTAAGATGGCATAAAGGTGGACAGCTTCAAGTGTAATACGACGTTTGAGCATAAACGACATACATGATGACAAACAACTAGATACTGACGACACGTGGTAGCGGTTGATTGGGATGAATACAATTCGTTGAAAAATGACACTCACATAAAACACCCACGACATCGTGATATGACCAGAAGACACGACACTATGATCGACAGGTTCTAAGAGACTTAAATATAAAATTCGTCAATTCGACACCATGGCCGGGATAGGGACAGTCTTGTCAATTCCATCTGTTCAATATGTCCTTTATACATGTCCTGAAGCCTACGATCGAAGAAGAATACATCCCATAAAATATATCAACAGTAGACAACCCGACACATACTGACATACGACAAATGAAAAGTTAGACACAAGCAATCAAAGACTACCCGTCGGACGACATGCAACCTGTCGACACCAATGAATCAATAAATATGTTCTTCACGATTACATGTCAAGTGGGAGACAATATTCTTCTTACCTACAAAGATTAAAACTCCCACGACTTTGTCATGTCTTACAATGAGGACATGAATTCAAGGAACACGACTGATCATGTCAAACACTTGATAAAATCTTTTGAATTGACGTCTCCAATATCCGTCAAGGACTTGATAGAAGCATACGACATGCGACATGCTCAAAGAGAATCTAACACACAATTTGGCGCCTTTGGATTAGGGGCAGTGTTAAGACATCTCAACCTGTCCAATATTCCAATCATACACGTTTTCAAACCAGCCATTCAAAAAAATGACACCTTGGAAGAGATCATGTATGTCACGACACACTATACCAACATGACAAGTTGGATATGACAACTCAAAGATTACCTGTCTGACGACATCCAACCTATTTGACGACATCTAAAATGTCGATAAACATGACATCTACATTTATTTTTCTAATCCTCGTATGTAGACACGACGGCAAGGGGCAGTACCTCATGACATTTATGACAAGGGGCAACATCCCTCGACATTATGCGATAATTACACATTAACAATCAATGAGAATGATGCCCAAAGCATCAACATGATAAATGATAGTTTCTCTAGTGTGTGGGACATATGCAGTTCTACCAACAGAAGTAATGACATCAACAACTCGTTATGGCCTCTTGACGAGTAATGTCAACAACAACGAACTTTTTCATGACTAGAACACTATCAACGAGATAAACAACATGATCAGGACACTGTCGAAGAGCTACACGACATGACCAAAATTAGAATGTCATTGTATTAACAAAAAGTGGTCAACAGTTTTGACAAAAATGTGTACATAAAGAAATTTCATGTGGAAAACCTCGTCTTGAGGAATGTTTTGTCCTAAGAAAGATGTTTCTGAATACAATTGACATCGATACCGACGAGTACGCTCCTAAATGAGGAGAACATACTTAGTTGAAATTATTGCCTCACAAGGGGAATACAAAGCTAGCTATTTTGGACGAGACACAAGTGTCACGTAATTCATTCAACTTCATATCTCAATGTACTTGTATGACTATAAATATATTATGATTCTATGATAAATCACCATTACAATTACGTGATAACTAGGGGCTTTGTATCCCGACATTATTTGTTATTGGGCTGATCATCAACGACGAATAAAAACCAAAGGCCCCGTCCTTTAACTACGAAACCAAAAAAATGAGAAATAAAATTAATTATTATTAAGTAATAATTTTATGCATTCTCCACATTAAAACCAAAAACTATGAAAAATAAGTTAGTTTCAAGAAGAGGAAGGCTTCTTAACTACTTAACGTCGTGCATGCACCTACGTAAGAAAAATGATATCGACGACCGACACAACGAATCGACGAGTAAAACGACATGATGAATATAAGATTATATAATCACATGTCTACATAATTAAATGCTTTGACAGATTTACATAAATGAGATTGTAACAAAAGCTACAAATAACCTGACACGGTTTATATTTTTCTACATATATACGAGTTTTATAGAATCTTCCACAAGTTGAAAAAATTACAACTTACAAGCTACGCTTATGAATCAAGTATTATGGGCGTGGCTCATGTGTCACATGAGATTGGTCTTCCAACATTTTTGACATTGCAACATCAAAGCACAATAATCCCTATTACGCACTATAATTACAAATCTTGACTACATGTCATGTGTTACAACGACAATACATCGACAATTTATGAATTACATGTGATGAGTTACAAGTTACACGTTATGTCTATGACTTGCATGTTATATTTATAAGACGCGTTATAATACATATTACGTGTTAACACTCTTACAACCACTCCAGACTAAGGAATCACATGAACCTGTCAACAAGCCATTTGGAGTAAATGGACGCATACAAATATGCAACCGATAATGACAAGATTATATTCGACATTAAGACGAATTTTATTAGTTGTATGTCTCCACCCAATAAAATTATGGGCAATTATTTGTACCAGAATTTTCATAAGTCAAAGACATAATGACTGCAGAATGAGAGTTGACGTCTCGACATGAAGTGACTCGGCGACTACAAGCTGACACGATAGAAGCGGAGGACGACAAGACCAAGTCTTTCGATTGTTCAACAACTCTTGAAAATAGGAGGGGAGTTATCAATCATCCCTAATCTGTAGCTAAGTGAAGATAAATTATGGCTGAAGAATAGGGAAACTTACGAGTACACAAGACATTGACAAGAGCTGACTAAGTCTACCCGTCAATCGATGACAACAAGAACAGGTCTACCCGTCGGCTAACTGTCCTGAAAAATAGGAGATAACATAGCAACTCTTTCCTACAAATCAGCCACCATCCCTACAATGTAGCAACTTGAAGCTATCAACCACCTGAAGAATATGATCATGGGCATGGAGAATGACTGCAATATATATACTATATACATTGAGGAGAATATCTACACAATAATTACTACAACATAATTAGAACATTACGTACTCTCACCCTTCTCATTCTAGGGCTAAACCTAGTTCTTTTTTGGATAATTATTTCATTCTCTACAAAACACATATTCATTACACCTATAATAGCTACAACTCCATACCACTCACTTATCTATACAATTATACTTTCCTATATATATACTACCATACATGTATTACAGGGTAAAACCTACTTTCTTATGGGTTAAACCTACATCATATCATAGCAACCATTTTATACAACACTGCTACTACTATTTACACTTCTTCTACAACTTCTATCACATCTCTCAAAATATCCTCTGCAGAATTCAGCGAACGAGTAGCAGGTTAACAGTTGACGAGTAGCCAACGAGTAGATACACAGAGGTGACGAATACAAACTGCAGTGGACATGTAGGTTGTTTTATACTTGTATTTCATTTCCAATCATTTGTAATAATTGTACAACTTATTCTAGTGGATCATCTTGGTTGGGTCACTCTTACTCACGGTTTTTAACCTTTAACAAGAGGTTTTCCGCGTCACCAAAATTGCTTGCGTTCTTGTTCTTTTCTTTACTTTTTTGTGCCTGTCTTACTACTTTTATACTTGTCCTTCAAACACGAAATCGATTAGACTTGACTATTAACCCTATAAAATTCGGCTAAAAAACTGCTAATCATTTTTTTTATAGAAAAGTGAGAGAAAAAGCATTCACCCAAATAATCTCATGTCAACATGTAAATATATTAAGAAGATGGATAGGTAGCTCACTTTGGGATGTTGATGGAGTTCATGTTTATAGACATGTTAATAATCCTGGATAAATTAAAATTAAATAAAAATGAATATTTAGATATATAGGAATAAAATACAAATATCAAATCATTTTAGGTCATTTTTATTTGATTAATCAGATTATTTTCGTACAGAATCATGTTCGGAGTACCCGGTGCAAAATCTAAAAAAAGTGTCCTAATAATTAAAAAGAATAAAAATACATGAAATAATCAAATTTAACTTACAATTGTAAAAAGAAAATATTACAATTAAAATGCATAAAATTATTTTATTACATAATGAAAATTAGTTAAAAATTGTATAGAAATAAAACAAGTACATAGATTACATAAATTATCTGAAAATTGATCTTCTAGCATTTTTGAAACTAACTAATACATATTTGAACGTTAAGTAAGTTATATATGTAAATTTTAATATATTATGGTATAATAAAAAACTATGATTTAACATTGATCACAAAATAATCACATAAAAACTAATTATATGTAAACTTATTTAAATTTGTATTATTGTATAAACTCATTATTCAATTCATTTTATATATAAATTGATTTGTTTCATATAATATATATACATTAAAAATGGATATAATTTAAAATAAATTAATTATCTAAAGATTGAATCATTACTTGAATGATTTAATATTGTATATATTGTCACTCAAAAAAAATTGTGTATACATTTAAATTAATTAATTTTAATTAAATCATTAAAACTAATAGTTTATCTCATTAAAAAAAGAGTTTCTTAATGTAAATATTTATTCATAATAACATGTTATATATATATATATATATATATATATATTAGTGTTTCTAGAATTTATGTGACTTATTTAAGATAAAAATGAAAAATTATTTAAATATATAATATTTTCCAATCTTTTTTATTATAATTTTTAAAATTCAAATATAAAAATTATAAGTTTTTTTACTATTTTTTTCATTAACAACTTATTAATTTTTTATGATTCTAAGATCTCTTTTTTTCTCATCCACCCCTAACAATATCAATGTCACCGATATAGGTCAAGCAGCCCACGACATCTATATAAGTATTAGTAACATTATGTAAATATTAAAGAATATAATTTAAAATTATATATATTTGTGTGACTTATAATATCTTATTTTAGCAAAATACATGAGAGCATATTAGTGTCATTAATACGTGTTTCAATTATATGGGGACATATGAACTCAAATCCATGTAGTGGTATGTTGATGATTACTTCTTTCAACTTTTTTGGGTCATTGTACGTAGAAACATCATTTTAAACTCATATGATAGTGGTCTATATCGACCGGTACTTGCAACTACTTTTAAGTTTTTAATGTTATATGAAGAACCTTCTTCCGAAATATGTTTCAATCGAAAAAGTAGATAATTTTGAATCATTGCATGGATAAAATTTTCCTTTCATAAATTAAAACATCAAAAAGTTAGTACAAATGCATAATTGTAATAAATTAATAAATAACAAAAATTTATCAACCTTCTCATCAATTAAAATCATGTCAAAACTAAACTGATTGTTTGTTTGTATATTGATTGCATCCCACATCTTGTATACTCTCACTCTTATCATTCAATTGTATCTATTGTTATTCAAAGCATTCAAGATAGTGTAATCCATGATATATTAGACGTTGAATGTAAATAACTCTGTGAAAAATTTATCGTGATTTATTTTTTAATGCTTTATCTTTAATTTATATAAGTGATGATCTATTATTTTTTAGATGGAAACACATTCAATTTAGGTAAAAGAATAAATTAACTTTTTTATTATAGATAATGTCTTTTTGAAAAATCAAAATAATTTTGATTTTTAATAATTTAATGCATTTCCTAACATTTTTAATTACCTTACGTATAATAATGTATTTTCTAAAATTTTGAAACTTATTTTATGGATAATAATAATTTACTTGACTTGAGAAGAAAGTTTATGAGAATACAACGTAACTTAGATTTTTCATAATTTGGTGAAAGTTTAGAAGAATATAAAGTAACTTAGATTTTTTTATAATTTTTAATATTTACTAATTCAAAATTTTGAGAAAATTAGAAAAATACATTGGGACATTTTAACCGTCTCCGTCTTCTCCTTTATATATATATATATATATATATATATATATATATATATATATATATATTGATCATATATTGATAGGGGTTAAATAATTTTTTTAAATTTATTTCAAAATTTTTATGTAATCATATAGAGGAAAAAGTATAATTTGAAAATAAATTTATTCCATACATAGATTTTTGCACCATATAAGACATAAAATAAAAAATTCTTGCACCAAATTTAGTTCCTGATTTCAACCGGTTAAAATTCTGAAACATATCTGGTCCACCAAAGATGAAAAATTTCATATGGAGAGCTTTCCAAAATTTTCTCCCTTCTCTTGAGAATTTAAGAAGAAAAAATGTGGAAGTATATCCTACATGTCAACTACCTTGGAAACATCGAAACATGTGCTTCTGTTTTGGCCGTTGACTTGTTGGGATCTTAGTATGTTGAATGTAAATTTTTCAGCAGAGTTTTCTTTTTAACAGATTTATTTGTAGCCAGACCCGGCCTCCAAGAGTTTAGAGCATTTTTGTTCCATTACTTGGCAGATCTGGCCGCATAAAAAATAATGTTGTTTGGAACCATAACTCCCAGACTCCGCCTATTGTCGTTAATGATGCTAGTTCTCTTCTGTTTCGATGACAAAAAGCTCAGGTTAAGCAGTACATTTTAAAATCCACAAATGGCAGGGAAGTTGTGCTGGTGTGGTAGAAGTCTATTTTGGGTTGGAAACATGCAGTGTTGATGCAGCAGTGTTCGAAAGCAAAGGCAGCAGCTTGTTTGGTTGGCTGATAAGAGACAAGAATAGTGCATTTTTAGCTGGTTGTGGAAGTGAATTGGCAGGGATTTTGGACTCAAATGTTGCAGACTCCTTGGTGTAGAGAGGCATTGTCTTGGCTTACAAATTTATAGGTTTTCAAGGTTTTCGTAGAACTGAATTTCCTCAGCATGGTTTAAGCTTTTCACAGCAAGAAAAATTATTCTTCATATCTGATGAGAATCAGTAGCTGTTAGAATAAGACATTAAATTTTTAAATTTCGGAAGAACGCGACATTAAATCTTTAAATTTAATAAAAAGAATATTGTGTAAAATATTTTATTTGATACAAAATTCCGGAGCGACCTTATCTTAAACGCCCAGAGAAAAATTATATAAATATGTATATTTAGATGAATGATTATCTGTTAAGTAACTTGGTGGCACATGAAAAGTCTGATAACAGAAAATTGACGTTCAAATTTTAAAACTAGTAACAACTGAGGTATACAATACTTCATCGGTCATTATATTTGCAGTTTGTGGAACACTTTCATAATGTTTATGTACAATTCGATAACACTTACATTCCAATTTTAAAAGTAGTAACGAATAAGTCATACATTACTTCATCACTTGACCAATTATGATATTTGTTCATGCAATGCTCTATTTATTACAAAATGTTGTAGTGACTATTTTAGTAAAATTTTGTAGAATTAATAGCCAAGTCTATTTAATTATTTAAGTGTGAAAATCAATAAGAAAAGGTGTGAACAAGAACAAAAAGGTAAAGAATAAGAGCAACAAAAGAAATTAACACAAGCAATTGGTGACGCGGAAACCCCTCGAATGACGTTAAAAACCGCGGGTGAGACTTTCCCCAGCCAACTATTCCACTATAATCATGATATCAATCAGTTACAAGTAATTTAATTGAATGAGAAAATTAAGTATAAAGCATATACTCGTCAGTTGTGTAATAGCTACTAGTCGGCCGTGTGTATATATATGTATTGTATGATGATAATGGGGATTGTATATATGTATTATGGCTCAGGGAGCATATATGTATAGTAGAAGTTGTGTATCTCTATTATGGATGTAGTTGTCTCTGCCCTGTTGATGCCTTCTTCTCCTATTTATATTTAAATTGTGTAACGGCTTCATTTAATGCAGAATTGATTGCCATTATTGCCTTCCTTATTCGTTGCAAAATTGATCATCAATGTTTGTCTTATTTGTAGTGAACCTGATACTCATCAAATATCTTCCTTTTTTTTGTATTAAAACCGATATATATCAATATCTCTCCTTTATTGTATTCAAACTGATATATAGTAATATATCTCTTAATTTGTTGTAATATACATAACTTGTATATATCCACACGTCGCCGCTTGTCCGACCGTTAGCTAGTCGTCAGTGTATTTTTCACCCGTCGGTCGCATAGTCGACTTCTGACTCAGTCGTCAGATCATTTTCTAGTCGTTAGTTCATTTTTGTACTTATAATTTTTTGGTACAAACAGTGACTATATATCTATATCCGCCACTTAACAGATTCTTTTCAGCAGAGTTTTCTTTTCAAAAGATTCTTACATATTTATTTGGAGCCAGGCCCTCTAAGAGTTTATAGTTTTTTAGTTCCATAACTTGGCAGATCTGGCCGCTTAAAATAATGTTTTTTGGAACCATGAGTCCCAGACTCCGCCTATTGTCGTTAATGATTCTAGCTCTCTTCTGTTTCGATGACAAAAAGCTCAGGTTCAGCAGGACATTTCAAAATCCACAAATGGCAGAGAAGGTGTGCTGGTGTGGCAGAGAAATCTGTATTGGTTGGAAAACATGTAATGTTGATGCAGCTGTGTTCGAAAGCAAAGGTAGCAACTTGTTTGGTTGTCTGATAAGAGACAAGAATAGTGCATTTTTAGCTGGCTGTGGAGGTAAATTGGCAGGGATTTTGGACTCAAATGTTGCAGACGCCTTGGCATTGAGAGGCAATGTCTTGGCTTAAAAATTTACAGGTTTTCATAGAACTGGATTCCCTCAGCATGGACTAACTACTTCATCGGTCATGATATTTGGAGTTTGTGGCACACTCTCATAATGTTTATGTACAATCCCATAACACTGACGTTTCAATTTTAAAATTAGTAACGAGGAAGTCATACATTACTTCATCACTTGACCAATTATGATATTTGTTCCTGAAATGCTCTATTTATTACAAAATGTTGTAGTGACTATATATCTATATCCACCGCTTAACAGAAAATTGGAAGAATCAATATAACCATATAGCAAGTTTGTAACTTTGGAGGACTATGTTATGAGTATTGGTAAGAAATGATTTACACATTACCCTATATGTTACCATTAAAAGAAAAGGAACATAACACTCCAAAATTGCCAAGTGTTATGTGCAAATATTTTTGACTTTGGTTAAGATCATTAATTTATTAGATTCTTTCTTAAGATGCAGATTAAATTACAAATATATCCTCATTAATTTTATGCTCCAAATTTGCATTAAGGGAATAAATTAGCAGGATTTTGAGTTGTGAATTAGTAACGAATATGTCATACATTACTTCATCACTTCACCAATTATGATATTTATTCATGTATTGCTCTATTGATTACAGAAAGAGGTAGTGACTATATATTTATATCAACGCTTAACAGATTTTTTTTAGCAGAGTTTTATTTTCAAAAGATTATTACATATTTATTTGCAGCCAGGCCCTCTAAGAGTTTAGAGCTTTTTAGTTCCAAAAATTGGCAGATCTGGCTGCATAAAAATAATGTTGTTTGGAACCCTAAGTCCCAGACTCCGCTTATTGTCGTTAATGATGTTAGCTCTCTTTTGTTTCGATGGCAAAAAGCTCAGGTTAAGCAGGACATTTTAAAATCCACAAATGGCAGGGAAGGTGTGCTGGTGTGGCAAAAGTCTATATTGGTTGGAAAACATGTAATATTGATGCACCAATGTTCGAAAGAAAAGGTAGCAGCTTGTTTGGTTGTCTGATAAGAGACAAGAATAGTGCATTTTTAGTTGGTTGTGGAGGTAAATTGGAAGGGATTTTGGACTCAAATGTTGCAGACGACTTGGCGTTGAGAGGCAATGTCTTGGCTTAAAAATTTACATGTTACGTTTACTTCAATTTTATCTTTAATAATATTTTATACATTTTATATTCTCGTATTATTTAAGTTTATTTTAATATATTTATAATTTAAAAGATTATGATATTTTAATATTAGACTTAGTTTTATAGAATCACAATATATATATTCAATTAAAACAATAATATTAAATTTATTTAAATATAAAATTGTGCCAAATTTTACAAGTGCTCATATTTTTTATATTTATAACTTAAAAAATATACATTTGTGAATGTTGTGTATCGATAACAATATATATATAGGCACGTGCTCAAATGAGAACTCAAATTAGTATGAGAACTTAGAACCAATCTCAACCCTACATTATATATAATTATATTATATCACATCTTTCATTCCTCGGTCTCTTTCCTCTATCTCTATGTTACTCACACCATCATATCACTACCACATCGTCAATTTCTCTCCAACCACCATCACTCCAGCCACTATAACTTCCGATCTATATATAATTTTAAACATCTTCCTATATATTCTTCTAAGAAATTTCATCATCTTTCTTCTCTATTTTTTGTCACATCTCCTCATCATTTGCCATCACTAGCAACATCTCCTGCCATCACTAGTAGACGTCGACATCTCAGATCTAAAATATTGATTTCAAAGTGGTTGAATCGCACTCCATTCTTGAAACTGATGTGATGTTTTTTAGACTAGAGAGACCGATGATGTATTTCGATGCTTATTGATGGATTTATTTAGAAAGGAGACGATATGTATAGATCTGAATATATTTATTACTTTTAGGTTTTGAATTTTAGTGATTTGCGTTTGAAATTTAGTGATTTGTGTTCAAAATTTAGTGATTCGTGTTCAAATTTTTGATGATTTAACTTTAAAATTGGTAATTCAAAATTTAGTGATTCGTGTTCAAATTTTTGACGGTATAGTGATTGTTTAAATTTTGGTGATTTGTGTTGAATTTAATGAATTTATAAGTTGTTATACTTGTAGCATAATATTTAATGATTCTGGTTTTAATTTAGTGATTTTGGTTTTGATTTGGTGATTGTAGTGATGGTAATGGTGTTGGGGTGTGACATGGATGTTGGAGGTTGTGGCAGTATAATTGTGATGATTGTGGTATGGTGATGACGGGTATGGTAAATGTGTTGTGTTGATGACGTGATGATGAGATATATATAATATGGATTATGTATGACTGTATACTTAATTTTTGTAATAAATAAATTAATATAATTATAAAATTATATTGAGTTCTTAGTTTTCATTATAAGAGAGTTCTCATTGGAGTAGCTATATATATATAT